>JAECXV010000038.1:4539696-7189392 GCA_018153235.1 Drosophila malerkotliana malerkotliana
CTCAATGTCGGTTTCCCCGATTTTCTCCATTTGTAAGGGGATCCATCAGAAAAATTTGAAAAAAATCGAAAAAAAATGATGCGGCAGGATTTTGATGCAGATTTAAGGAGAATTCTTCCCTGATTCCATAAAGGTATCCCGTTTAAAGATCCGATAAATATTTCCGAAGATATTGCCTTCGCAGTGGACTCAATGTCGATTTCCCCCATTTTCTCCATTTGTAAGGGGATCCATCAGAAAAATTTGAAAAAAATCGAAAAAAAATGATGCGGCAGGATTTTGATGCAGATTTAAGGAAAATTCTTCCCTGATTCCATAAAGGTGTCCCGTTTAAGGATCCGATAAATATTTCCGAAGATATTACCTTCGCAGTGGACTCAATGTCGGTTTCCCCGATTTTCTCCATTTGTAAGGGGATCCATCAGAAAAATTTGAAAAAAATCGAAAAAAAATGACTTGGCAGGATTTTGATGCAGTTTTATAGAGAATTCTTCCCTGATTCCATAAAGGTATTCCGTTTTAGGATCCGATAAATATTTCCGAAGATATTGCCTTCGCAGTGGACTCAATGTCGGTTTCCCCGATTTTCTCCATTTGTAAGGGGATCCATCAGAAAAATTTGAAAAAAATCGAAAAAAAATGACTTGGCAGGATTTTGATGCAGATTTAAGGAGAATTCTTCCCTGATTCCATAAAGGTATCCCGTTTAAGGATCGGATAAATATTTCCGAAGATATTGCCTTCGCAGTGGACTCAATGTCGGTTTCCCCGATTTTCTCCATCTGATGGGGGATCCATCAGAAAAATTTGCAAAAAATCGAAAAAAAATGATGTGGCAGGATTTTGATGCAGATTTGAGGAGAATTCTTCCCTGATTCCATAACGATATCCCGTTTAAGGATCGGATATATATTTCCGAAGATATTGCCTTCGCAGTGGACTCAATGTCGGTTTCCCCGATTTTCTCCATCTGATGGGGGATCCATCAGAAAAAAATCGAAAAAAAATTATGTGGCAGGATTTTGATGCAGTTTTAAAGAGGATTCTTCCCTGATTCCAGAAAGGTATCCCGTTTAAAGATCCGATAAATATTTCCGAAGATATTGCCTTCGCAGTGGACTCAATGTCGGTTTCCCCGATTTTCTCCATTTTCAAGAGCCTAAAAAAAATACCTGTACGAAAGCTTTCTGAGAATGTATTTTCCCCTTTTATTTGTCCTTTTAGTGGGTCGAAAGGTGGCCAAGGAGATCGCCTGCAAGTTCATAGAGACCTCGTCCGGGCTGGACCACAACGTGGATGAGCTGCTGGTGGGAGTGGTGGCGCAGGTGAAGCTCAATCCGCAGCGCCTGCGTCTGCTCACCGAGCTGGAGCTGCAGCGGCTGAACCTCCAGAGTACGATCCAGAAGCACCGGGGCATGCACCTGCCGTTGCGGCGGATGGTCCGCCAGATGAGTGTCTGCCAAGGCGAGGAGGAGACGCTCGGGGGCTTTGAGGATCTGGCCATGCAGATGCGTGGGGGCGAGCGGGTGGACAACCCCAACCGGCGGCCACTCAACCTGGAGAGCATCCTGCGGATGGGTGGCGAGAGCGACCTGGAGGAGGGCGGGACGAGCAGCGGCGTTAGCATTGGCCGGCTGGGCAAGTTCGAGATCCTGGCCGCCAGTCTGCGGCACCGGCATCCGTTCCGAAAGCGGCGCTCCTTTGACGGCGCCACTACCACCTCCGCGGCAGCTGCTGCGCTGGCTGAGCTGCAGCGTCGACAGCAGCTGCGGGCCGTGGACGACTCCCAGCTGGGAGCGCGGCGAGAGGAGCGGTACGGCGCGGTGCGGGACGGAGGCGCCGACAGCGATGACGAGGAGGACGGTGATGGTAACGGCGGCGGGGGACGCAGGAGCAGCTGCAACCGGAAGGTGGTCAAGAAGCTGACGGCCAGGACCAAGGTGTTTATATCCTCGGTGCTGCGCTTCAAGAAGGCCATCAACCTGAAGCGGCGCAACTCCTCCAGCTGCAGCGATCTCTTTGTGATTTAAGGCGAAGGATTGGCTGGAGGCTTGTCAGGGCGAGAGGATCTAGAGGATCTGGAGGTCCTGGAAGATAAGGAGGAGAGAGACTGACTGTATATAGAAGCAAAGGCACGGAGGAGGAGGATGACGAGACGGAGGAAGAGGCAGGGGAGCAGTGGCAGCGGAAGCTGGCGGATCATATGAAGCAGGATGGAAGGAATGGCCAGGATTACCGCCTGGCAGTGGATCGGATCGGGAGTAGCAGAAGGAATATCGAAGCAGCAGCGCAACCAAATCGTAGTGGCGACGAAAGCGGCGGCGGAAGCGGCTCAACCGGAAGCGGAAGCTAAGCAGAGGATGTTTACGTACGGCGTCGGAGTCTCCGGGCTCCGGAAGCCGCAAAAAAACCCCACATTCACACACAAACACTTAAAGCAAAGAATCTACAGGGAGGAAACCTTAATTATAAACAAAATTTAGAAAAATTATTTAAAAGATGAATGAGGAATGCAGGCAAAAACAACTTCCAACCGCAGCCAATTGCAGAATTACACATTTTTTGCATTTTGCAATTGGCAATGAAATTATAAAGCACACAACACGAACCCCAATTATCCATTATCCATTATCCGAAACCCCAAAATCCTAAAACCCAAAATTCCAAGACCGGCAACTGCGGACAATAATTTTGACCATACCCGAAAAATAGTAAAACCCCCCGAAAAACAGGTCCCTTGAAACGACACTCGCAACAAAATAGGTAATAAAAGGGCAGAATACAAAAAAAAAATAATAATAATAATTAATAACCAAGCAGAAGGGTCAGAGAACCCTCTGAAGAGCAAGAAACTATATGCACTATATTTTGAGATTCTTGATCCAATTTTTATTGTTTTTTCGGTCAAACGCGTGGTTTCAAATGGAATTTACGAATGGACGAACCCAAGGACTAAATCGGGATAGTAGAGAAACCACTGAAACAAAATCAGAGTGCTTTTCAATTTTCAAGGCACTTAATTATACACTTAGAAAAAAGCTCAATTTACAAATCTAGAAAAGAGGAGCAAAAAACTAAACCATAAAAACCAAACCAAATGAGCAGCTGAAATAGGGAAAGTTTTCTACTTTATTTTTACACTGAAAACAAAAATGAAACTTTGCATTCTATCTTGTGGATTCTCTGTATGTGTATTTATTAGAATTTCTGCATGAATTTTGCCATTTTTTTTAAGTGTAAACTGTGTTTATTTTGACTCGTTTGTTTCTCTCTGTGCTCTGTTCTATGTTTACCGTTATGCTTTCGTTCCTGCAACTGTCAGTTTTGAATGCGACTACCGTTATTTGATGTCCTTTTTTAAATGGCTGCTCGAATTGGCCAAGTTACCAGAATAAAAACCAAAACAAAAGATGATATCTACGTATTCCTATACGATATAGGAAGCAGCAACAATTGTCAAGCGCCGGGATTTAGGAAGATAAACGGGGCGCCATAATCATAACCAAGGTCTTGAAATTAAGTACCATACATATGTATTTTTTGAACAGTTCTCTGTGTTGTGTGGTAATGAAAATACCGAAAATACCGTTAGTACTCTACACAAAACGATAACACGCGAAACTGCAGATTTCCGAGTACAGATTAAAGAGAGGGGGGAGGTGCGGGCTAAAATAATATCCAATTTGGCCGACATTTCGATGCATCGGATATGGGGCTGACAAAAAAAAAAAGAAACTGAAAGAATTCACATTAAATCAGATCTCTCTGATGACGTGACAGAACAGGAACGCACCCGCTCCCGCACCCGCCCTGGAGCCGGCCATGCCCCTAAGCTGCGAGCCTCGCCCCTTGGCCCGTCCTCACCACGAGTTCCACTTGACGTGGATGGGACTCAGAGCAGTCGAGTAGAAACCTTAATGAGCTTAACCAAGGTCCACAAAAACGAAATGAAACGTAATAAAAAAAAGAAGGAAAACAAAAAAGCAGAGGGCATGGGGTCGGTTGCATGGGGGGGTGGGGGTGGCACCTTCTTTAGCTGTACGAACCTGCCACACTCCCGCACAATTGTACCACACAAGCCCACTAATACCCTTTTGACAATACACTTAACGGATAATGATGAGTTGCTTCTCTTCGATTCGGTCCCCAAAAGAGAGAGACAAAAAATGTGCATATGATAGGGGGGGGAGGGGGTGGAAGTGGGTTGGAGTGGCATGGGTGGGGAGATAGTTCTCTCAAATGCAATTATTTCATTATTTGGCCTGGGTTTACCTGGGAATTTGGTTATATTTTTCGAATTTTTGAAGCTGAGACAAAAGAACAAAGAAGCAGAGAAGCAACAACAATGGCGGCGGTGATGGTGATGGCGATGGCGTCGATTTTTTGCTTCCATTGTGAATTCTTCTTCTTGCACTCCCTGCGGAGATAGCTAATACCTCTCCAGAAGCGTTCGAGGGGAAGGTGATGGCGGGGTGGGAGTTGTAACAAAACCAGGCCAAAATAACTGTAAACAGCGACCGGCCGGAGAGAACAAAGCGGAGAAATAAGCTCAAAGTTTCCACATTGTTTTGGGGCTGTGTGCACAAGAAGTAGCAACAGTAACAGGGGGGGTGAGGGGGCTCTGGGCACAGAAAGTCAACAAAAACCAAACACAAAAAACTTAAACAAATTGAAAATGAACACACAAGAACACACGAGCGTGCACGTCCACCCACTCACACACACACACACACATAAATACAGCAATGTCCCCTCGAAATACATACACACTTATGTATGTATGTGTATGTGTATGTGAATGGCAAACAATTGAAATATGGAAAATGCAGGCTGGGGAAATGGGAAGGGAGGATGGAGAGTCGGTGGAGGGGGAACAACTCCCCTGGGAAAAGGCAATGTCATCGGTAGAGATTCCATCAGGAAACTTAGGCAAGTACTTAACCGAACTTGATCGGCAGAGGGTCCTGGAGAAGTAACGGCAAAATAAACCAGAAAAAGCAACCGAATTCCAGGCGGTAGGAAGAATGGCGGTAGAGTAGCCACTGTGTATGTGTATGTGTGAAAAGTGAACGGAACAACGAATTGCGAATGACCTGAGAGGGAAATGACAACCCATACCACTACCACTGTGCCACGGTGCTCTGTTTTCAGTGTACGGCAAAAGGTAATACCTACTATTTTGTATTCTTAAGGTTATTTTAATGCATTCTTCTAAGTAGACTTACCGTTAGTTTCCTATTGAACTTAGCCATCTAAGCTAGCCCCTGATTGCTCCTCATTTTAAATACTATGCGTTAAGTTTGCACTACTTTTAATAATCTACATAATCTATTATTAGCCTGCAAGTTATTGGATTCATTTAGCTTAGGAGTATATATGTATATTCTTGTACCTTAAGCTCTTTTTTTCCCCTCCAAAAGCCACTTAGGACCCAGGAGTTGCCAGGAGCTGGGCCAGGTGCAGCAGAAGCCGCTTTAAAGGGTTCCTGCAGGGCTGCAGGACTAGGCTGTGCGCCAGCTGATAAAGGCCAGAAACAATATTGAGGGCCATAAGCCCTCCAGGCCGAGTAATGAGATTTGAAGAACTCCCGGTACCAAGTGCATTTTCCCCAGGCAGGATGTTGAATGGAATCGAAGCTGACAGGAGGCGGCACGCCCACACGGACAGTTGCTTAACCACTTTCGGAACTTGACCCACTACTAACTTGTACTTCGAAAACGAGACTGATTATATTGCTCCACTGACCCCTGACCTCTACCGAACGGATTTCACACAACTGGCTAACTATTGACGAGTCTTAACCCTCTAGTCCTGAACCCCCTTTGACCCCCTTCCTCCACAATTCCAACAAAAAGTCAAGTTAATACTAGAAATACAAGCTTAAACGTTTACACATATATATATATATCTTATAGAATTATATACCCAATATTATATACATATATGTATACATATACTACCAGGATAATGAGCAAGCATACATATACTAGCGATACAGGATACAATTTACACACCCAAGTTTCAGCCTCTACCGCAAGGACACATAAGCTAAGTTTCGAACCAAAAAACTTTGTACGAATTTCGGGCCCTGGCCAGATCTCAAGACCCCAACGTAGTCCAGGCTTACTTACTCTAAAATTAAAACGTTATTTAAGTGTGATACCCGAACGGAGGTGGATTTAGTTGTAATTAGTCATCCCGGTCCCCAGTCCCAACTCCCAGTTCCTGTCCTGAATCCAAATACCCACTGAAATCCATCCCAGCACTGGATCTTCCTCCCCCCCTTGCTCCGTTCGGATCAAATCAAAGGAGCTAATGGCCCAAAGAGAAGCAAAATTTAAATTTAAAAAGTAGCAGAGCCCAAACACTTTTTAAAAAAAAACTAACAAAATCGTTTTACAAATCAAAACTTATTGTAGTCGGACTCTATATACACGCATACTATATACAACAGAGGATATACATATGTAAACCAATTTTTTTCGATGTACGTTAACCATTTATGAATGTGTATTTGTGTGTGTGTTTGTTACCACCACTTTATATTAAACTATAATGCATATTATTGTATAACGAAAAAAAAAAAAAAAAAAAAAAAACCATGAAAATCCAATCAGGAACGAATATTTGCCATTTCCCCGCAATTTAAGAAATTTTCCAGGCAAAGCAATTGGGTTGGCAGCAAAGGCAGAAGGTTCTATCGGTCGGCGGGACGGATTGGAGGTCCTGCTGTCCCCCACCCCACCCCACATTTTAGCACGTACTTAATACGTTTCTTTGGTCGATTGCGGTACAGCCATTCAATATAATTGAATGGACTATTTTATTCCAAAATAAATAAATATTTTACTCTATGTGTGTACACTTACAAGTAAAAAAAAAATTAAAGCTTATATATGTATGAAACATCCATTTTAATATTGGATCCTGGGGTCTAGGGCCAGGAATTTGGAAAGGTCTTCTGGCAGCTAATTAAGCTCCGGAACTCTGACTGGACTCGGGGACTGGTAGGAGCCACCATCCACACATAACTGCAACGCATAGTTTCTAATTAAAAGTTGCTCCCTGCGGCAAGGACCTTTCCCAGCCTCACCTTGGCCTGCCCCGGCCCTCCGCCCCCCCCTTGGAATTTGACAAATGGTGCGACGCTTAATCACCCCCATCTTGGCGGATTCCGGATTCTGGATTCCGGAGTGAAAGTGGCTCCATAAATGACTAATCGAAATGCCGGGAAGCTGGAAAATGTGGCGCCCCAGAACATTAATTATTTTATTCCGCAATCCTGGACGATTCATCCGACTGGTTATTGGCCGCAAAATAAATTGGAAAACCAGGAGACGGGTAAGTCGATAGGCACTTTTCTGGGTCTGGGCTGCTCCTCGTGTAGAGTCTGCGGCTTACCACTTTATGCTCTTGAAGTCATTTTATTCGGAGGGCCAGTTGGAGCCAGGCTTCGGGTCCAGATGACACGCCCTGCTGCCCGGTTGCAAGTTGTCTACTTTTGCGGTGAGTCGGGCCATTTGCTCATGACACGTAATTATTGTGCATCAGGACATCCTGTGGCATCAGGACACCAGACAGACAGTAGACCAACACAGGACTTTGTTTTCGACTTTTATTCTTCATAAAGTTAAATAAATTAAACATACAATTACGAAGCTGAACTGGAAGCGATCGAATAAATAGCAATTGCAATAAATATATGAATTTTTCGCGATCTTAAGCACTAGGGACGTAACTCTAGCTATCCGTTACCGTAACCGTATCCGTTTCCGGCCAGTGACGGTACACGGTATTTACACTGTTTCCCAGCATGTTGGCCAGCTCCCGCTGGCCGCTCAGTTGAAAAAATCCAGGATACCGTTGAGCAGCTCGTACGCGAATCCCGTCTCCTCGTTAGCCTCTGCGGCGGCTTTCTTCTTCTTGTTCTTTTTCGCCTTCTTCGACTTCTTGGCCTTGGGCGTGGTGGAGTCATCCGCAGCGGCGGGGGCGGGGGTCACGGCAGCGGCCACCTCCTCGGCCGCATTGGCGGCAGCTGCAGCGGGAGCGGAGTCTACGGCTGGGGTTTCTGCGGGAGCGGCAGCTGTAGCTCCCGTCTCGTCCTTGCTCTGGACGGGATCGGCCACCGGAGTCTGGGCATCCGTGGTGACCACCTCGCGGGTCTGATCAGAGGCGGGAGTAACGGCTGGCTTCTTCACCGGCTTCTCGTCTTCGTCGTCGTCCAGCTCGTCGAGGAGTCCAGCCAAGCTGAAGCCACCGTAGTCGGCGTCCTCTGGTGCCTCGGCCTCGTCGTCGTCGGCGTAGTCCTCGGTGTCGTCGTCGTCATCGGTCTCGGTATCGGCATCGCTGTCGTAGTCGTCCTCATCCTCGTCGTCATCGCCGCCACCTGAAATGGAAATATTCAGTTAAAACTAGACCCATGACAACGAGGCGTATGCGTAATATGAAGTGTTTGAATAATAGGGCGTATACGTGATTTTTTTTTTGAAAAAGCAGCTGAAGTTTCTTATTTTTCCTAAAAGTGACCTTTTAATCTCCATCTTTAAATAAAAACTAAAGTTAGCTAATGGTATTAGGACCCACTAGTCGTATACGCAATATTAAGTATACGACACGTAGGCAGCACCTCCCTAGACATTAAGAAATCATCATTTGTCTCTGGGAGCATACGTACCGCCAAGTCCGAAGAAGTCATCATCGTCCTCGTCATCGTCCGTGCTGGGCTTGACCGGTAGAGGCTCCGCCTCGGCCACCCGCAGTCCCTCTGGGCCGAACTTGAAGCAGGAGACGCGCAGGGAGGCCTCCACTTCTTCATCGGCGCGCAGCTCAAAGGCCAGGCATGCCTTAAAGTCCTTGGAGTCCTTGGCGCGCGACAGGCCGTACATGCGGCCGCAGAACTGGGTGTAGCCGCCGGGCAGGCCCACGCAGATGGGGCGGGCGCGCTTGCTGGAGATGCGGCGGGAGGCGAGGGTGAAGTCGCCGTACTTCAAGGACACGCTCATCTCGTCGTTGCCCAGGTAGGCGATCTTGGCGCAGCCCTGTCCCGCCGGGAGCAGGGGCAGGCCGAACTTGCGGCAGCAGTCGCAATGCGTCTCGGAGCACTTGCAGAACTTGCTGATGGGGTTCTCCGGCTTGGGGGTGGTGGGTGCCTTGGTCGGCTTGACGGCGGCAGCCGCAGTAGTGGCGGCGGCAGGAGCAGCAGCTGGCGCAGCAGCGGAGGCGGCTTCTGGAGCGGCTTCCGGAACAGCTGCAGCGGCTACTTCCGGTACGGCAGTCTCTACGGCGTTGGCCGTGCCCTCGGCATCGCCGCTGGCGATCTCATTGGCGCTGTCATCGATCACTGGGACGGGTACGCTGGCCGCCGCCTCCTCCACCACATCCTCGACCTTGGGCGGCTCCGACTCGGGGGGTGCTACGTTGGGGTCAATCTCCTCGGGCGGCAGATCCAGCTGCTTGAAGTTCTCCGAGATCTTGTCGGTGCGCCGCATGACGCTCTTGGCCTCCAGCTGAAGGACGAAGGCGCTGCCCACCAGGAGCAGGGCCAGCAGCAGCTGTGGGATCTGTTTCCTCGAGCCAGACATCTGCAAGGGAAAAGAGGAAGAACTTAAGAGAGTCTCTCTTAGACTTGTAAGCAAAAAGCACAAAGCAGAGAATCGAGAATCAGAGAACTTTTGTAATTTTGACACAGCTCCAAAAAAAAGAAGAAGAAGAGAAATGTATAATCCCATATACATATATACTTTACATCCAATACATATATGTATGTATGTACAATGTGTGTATCGCGAAAGGTATTCGAAAAGTCAACAGCTCTGCCGCTTTCGAGTGGGCAGCGATTAAATTTCACCGCATTCTTCTTCCTCGTCTGGTATTTTGCAAAAGAAATGAATTTAAATAAATATTGACATAATTTCTTTCACTTCTCCTTCTTCATCTTCTTCTTTTCGTTTTCATCTGGCTTTTGGAGAGCAATAATGGAGTGGGCGCAACAGGGTGCCAGAGGGCAGGGGAGCTCGTGCGACGGTGGGGGAGGGGGCATGCAAACAAATTAGGGGGAACGCCATCTAGCGGCGGGCGAAAACCCAACGAAAGTGAAATCTTTCCTGCGTTTTGGGCTTCAAAAGTTATTTAATTGACGAACTGGGTTAGAGCCTCATTAGAATTCCCCCCTCCCCCACCACCCCCCCTACCAGTCGCCAAAAACAAAATTCATTCACATCTTCAAGATCCAACACGTTGGAGTTCGGTGGCAACTCGAACAAGGTGGCAAAGTCTGCAAGGGGGGGGCCGGAGCACCGGAGGAGGAGCAGCGGTGGGAGTCACCTCTGATGGCAAAGTGAAATTTCAGCTATTGACTCATTTACCTCAAGTGCCCCCTTTTGAGGAGAGGGGAGTGTGTGGCGGAGGTAGCCCCAAGATTTCCAAATCAATTAGCGGCTCTTAACTGGAGCTCGACTGGCGGAGAAACCGTAGTGGACCGTTCATGGACCCGGCTCACTCGGTTTTGGCCTTAAACTAGAATCGTCTGCAGAGAGGGGAGCTGGGGTGGATACACTATGGACCCAAGATGAACCGTGATTTGGTGTAATGACCAGATTTGTTATTCCACCAACTGATTGTTTTCTTCGTTTTGCGTCTGTCCGCTTTCCCAAGCCATTCTGACACCGCACATTTCCTTACATCATTTCCATAATTTGACTGGAAGTGGCGCATAATGGCCAGAAATCTCCAACCTGCTCTACCCGGGCGGGCCTGTTGCATTGTTCCACTTTCATTTTTGTGCGCCCCGCCCCCTTTGGCGGTCGTTTCTTTGACGGTTGCATCGTTGAATCCGGCCGGCCGTTGCTCCATTCCACTGATGACCTTCCAGCAACCAAGCAACACCACCAACAACACATGGCCCAGTTGCTCGTAATGTACATTGTGGTTGTTGTTGTTGTTTTTGTTGTGGTTAGCAGCTATTTGGCCATAGAAAGTATGCGTCCAAATACGGCCAAAGCCAAAGCATGCGTCTGTTTACAAGTCCAACTCTGAGAACGTTGGAAAAACAATACACAGCAAGAAATGATCAAGATATTGCAAGTCTTGGCTTATTTTTGCAATAAAGCTTGTTCCAGAGAGTTGACAGTGTAAAGCACTTGCTCTTAATTGTTTTTATCCTTTGTTCTCTTTCCATTTCTCTTTTCAATCGTGATCTCTCTCGGGACGCCAACGGGATCAGTTGCTCAACTTTATCCTCTCTCTCACTCTCTGAGATTTTTAGTCTCCCCATTTTCCTTGTTCTCCTTCTTCTCTCCTTCAGTGCTGAAAAACATCCTTTGGCAACAACATGGCGGCGCTAAACGCGTGTGTTTTAGAGTTTAAAATATTTTAAAATAGTGTTTAATTCCATAAATAGACTGCAAACTCCCTATAAATACTCTTCCCGCACGCGTACCTAGCGGATAAATCTATTAAGCAGCATTGGAAGTGCTCCACCTCGCGTGTGCAAGTGAGAAGGGTGCTCCGCCGCAAGGAGTACCGTTAACTTCCCCTGAGAGATGGAAAAATATGAACTATGTTTTGTGGCCTGGTGACCTTGCAGTTGGTTGCGTTTATGCTTCCTGGTCGGGATCTGCCCATTTGATGTTTGATGCTGTTCTTGCTCCACTAGAGGAATCCGCCCCCGCCTACGCCACCTACCCACCAACGCACCTGCATTCCCCGTTATGGTTTTCCAGCCCGGAAATTTCACCGGACCGGGTCGAAAAAAATTCCAGTCGGTAGCCGGGGACGGGGACGGGGGCCCAGACTTCATTTGCATTTCGTCGCATTTTGGATTTGGAAACGGGGCCGGAAAAGGGCCAGCTAGGTGTATTATGGAGCTTGGAGAAAGAGTGGGCCCGATGACACGACGTGAGATGTCCACGTGTGAGTATTTCTTGTTTTTTGTTTCGTTTTTTTTTTGGGTGTTTGTTTTTGTGCTGTTTTCGCCTCTTGTTTGTTTTGCTCGACCAGGCCAGACCCAGAGCAGAGCAGACCGGACCAGGCATTTTCGAATTTTGTCAATAAATTATAACGGTTGTGAAAAGTTATTAGCATTAATTAATTGCCGATCGCATAGGAAAATAGAAAGTGACACGGCCGGCAAACAATAGCTTCCAAAAATATATATATGCCCACATCGGAAATTATCATAACACTCTGCTGCTCACAATCTGGTCATCGAAATCGAAATCCGAATCCGAATCGGAGTCCAAGTCTGAATCGAACTGTTAATTAATGCGGTGGGCAGCGAAAGTGTTGACCCGATCGGATCGATCGATTATGGATCTCGTCTGATTTCGCCCATTAATATAATACTCCATGGCAGAGGCCTTGGCCGTCGTGGGGGGGCTTCTAAGCCCCCGCGTTATGCTGATTACGAAACCAGCCCGCCTCGATTATGCTAAGCAGTTTGTCCGACTTTTTCCCCAAAAACATCCTTCAGAGCGCGGTGCGGTGTGGCTCGGTTTATATAACCCGAAAGCCCATCACAAAATTTGCATAATTTTTGTTTTTTTTGTTTTGGAAGATTTTTTCCCAGCTCAAGCTTTCTTCTGGCCTTCTGGTGTGGGTGAAATCGAGGCATCAGTGTTACCATAATAACCGGGTGGCCGGGCCAAGATACCTTATGCCAAAATTAAGGTTAAGTTCTTTAATGCAGCCTACGGTGACGGGTGAAATTTTTTTCCATGGGTCTTCCATGAATTTGGAGTAGAGGGGGCCAACGGGGAACCATTGTATTTCCGGTCAAGGCTGACCCAATGGACCAGAAAATTGGCCCACTGCTGCTGCCGACCAACTAGCCTCCAGTGGCTAGAGGAGTTAGCTGGGAAGTTACGACCTTTGGATGGAGAGCCTACCATTAGCCGCCATTAGCCTGGTGGCTCTGGCCATCAATTAGCCACCTGAACCACCCGAAACCAGTGCCACTTTCCAGGCCCGAGTCTTCAGTCTTCAGTCTTCAGTGTTCGGTCTTTGGATGGTGGCTAGTAGAAAGTAAAACGAAGAACGAAATCGCTTGACGCGTTTCTTTTTTTTTTTTTTTTTTTTTTTTGCCAAATTCAAATAAATTAATGACAAGGAAAAGAAGAACCCGCCACACTCCCAGTCCCAGTCCCAGTCCAAGACACAACAGAAGCGGATGGCCCGCCGCGACGTAGATGGAGATCTTGAGAGCCGGGCGCCCGGGGAGGGAAGGGGTGGGTGGCAACACCTTAGCCAGTGAGTCGGAGCCAAACTGGTTGACACAATTTCACGGCGACTTTTACGTGCAATTGCTTCGGTCTTGGTCTTCGGTCTTGGTCTTGGTTTTGGCCTGGCCTATAGCTGAAGATGAGGCTACTTTGGCTGTGGATTTCCCAGCACTACAAGAAACCACAAGTCAGGAGTGGAAGAGTCCCAAGAACGCAAGACAATAAACCATTGATTGCTTCTCTCAGTGTGGCAGTTATTGGCCCAGTTAAGCACCGCGTTCTGCCACTGTCTGGCTACTACCGCGTTTCACCTGCCAGAATCAGAAGGCCCACTCCCACACACCCAATTACCAGCAATCCTCACTCTTCTGGCCAGAAGGTTCAATTCTTTACCTTGCACGTGTGATATCCTTGTGTCCTCCGGTGCTGGTTCTGGTGCTGCTGCAACCACAGTGGGTGGATGGTCGATGGGGGGGTAAATGCACTCAAAACACAAACAAAAAAAATAAAAGAAGAAGATCCTAAGGTACTCCGGAACGAAACGATGTAGGCTTAGGCCCAAAAAAAAAAAATTGGCGCGCGATTTAGGACTTTGGTGGTGGACTTGAATCGGGAGCGTTTTTAAAGACTGAACTCTACGCTCGGAGACGCGGAACTCGACTGCCCAGAGTTGGGGCCACCGAGCCGAGTTATGGGCGATTCCATTCCCCCACCATTGGCCCGCGATCCGGCCAGCTGATCGAACCACCGACCGCCGCTTTCTTTTCGCATCGAACGTGTTGGCTGTTGGCTGCTCTCAGGTGGTTAGCTGCCACCTGCTGCACGTTGGCCAGGTTAACGGTAACGGTATGGTCCAACTGCGGTATGGCATGTCGGTTGTGTGGCGTTTGTGGAGTGATGCAGGCACGTATCACCCCCCTCTGGCTGCCAATTAACCCACGTCACTGGCTTCCTCTTCCTCGGGTCGGGGGTTTTTCTGTCATGTTTGGTGGGCTCTTTCTGGTACTCCTTTGTCTAGGCCGGGGGATGAGTAATCACCGGGCAGGGCAGTGTACACCACACCCTAAGCTATAGCCTTGAGGTGGCCAAGGAACCTGGAACCTACTGGAGACAAAGGTGCAGTCCAGTGGGCTCGTAGGCCTCATTAGTCATCAGAAGACTAAGCGGAAGAAACAGAGACAAGGTGCAGGGATTGAGTGCATCTATAGCTCAAGTATTGGGCTAGATTGAGGCTCTGATTAGGATCAGTAGAGACCAAAACAGAGCTACTAAGGGCTATAGAGTGTCTTACGACACGCCCTAGACATTCCTAAGAGCTGTTTTTATCATGTTTTTAGTATCAATAGTTAGTTAATAGCTTTCTACCGCAACAGACTTGCTATTTGCTTTCGATATCCGAAAACCCGCTCGACACCGACTCTAGTTTTTATATAACTCCCGAGACCAGTAACCAGTAACCAGGTACCAGCGACCCGAGCCAGAGTGGACTGGGTTATGCAAACGCCAGCAAGAAAGTTAGTCGATGGCCTAGTGCCTCCAAAGCCATTAATTCTGTGGCCAGATCTGTTACCAGAGACCAGAGAGAACCACACGTTTAAGGGAATGTTTGAAAACATGTTTTAATAATTGATTTATCATTCACATATGTATGTATAGGTTTGTTTATGTATGCATTTCTATATAGTAGTTAACATATGGTGCTGGCGCCCTCCTCCTTCCAATTCCACTCTACAATTTGAACTGTTTCCCGATCCGTTCGGCAATAATACATATGTACACATCGGGGCACGGTATCCCCCCTCATACGGTATACATTAATAGATCTAGGATTAGACCGGGACCGACATAATACTCGCACAACAACAAAACTACATACATACATACTTCCAGAGACAGTAGCCGTAATATAATATACATTAAACAATTGCATAACAAGGGTGGTAGGGGGGTGGTGGGGGGGTGTACGAACAAAAAAAAAAAACATACGCAATTACGAAGGTAGGACGTAAAAAAAAATATGGTAAACATTATAACATTATTTGTGGGCCGCTTAGAAGATGGGTATGTAGTTGTCGATCTTGGCCCGGTGCTTCTGGGCGACGCACTCGGCGATCCAGACAATGTTGCGGCACTCCTGCTCCTTGAGCTTGAGGTACGCGTAGAAGACACCGAAGTGGAACTGCTGCAAGAAGGCGTACACGTTCAGCTTGACCTCGTGCTCGAAGAACTTGTCCTCCAGCGTCTTGTCGCCCGGGTTGTTGCCGGATCCATCGAAGAGGGCGGCATACTCCGCATAGTACTCGGCCACGGTCTTCACCTGCTCGTAGTCGTCGGCGCGGGCCAGGGCGGCCAAACCGTCGGGATACATCTTGCCGCAGTTGGGGTAGAGCTTGGCGCGGTCGTCCTTGGACAGCTCGGTGCCGAACGAGTTGATGGTAATGATGATGGCGCGACGATCAGCCTCGAACTGTAAGCAGGGAGACGGTCAGATACGGTAACGCAGGACCAAAGACCAATAGGATACTCACGGCAAGGATTTCGCACATAACATCGGCGGTGGCACCACCCATGTTCTTGCAGAAGTTGTAGAAGGCCTCCAGGTATGCCTTGTAGAGGGTGTTACGAATGATCTCGATGTTCATCTCGTCCAGATCCTGCTCGGAGATGCAGTCGACGAAGAACGGAGCCAGCGGCGTGTCCACCAGCACGGCGTTGTACAGCTCAGCGGGCGTGGAGGCGACATGAATGGCCTCCATCTGCTCGAAGCTGCCCAGGGGGTGGCACTTGGGGATCAGCTCCGAGATGGGACGCTGGTGCAGGGTGCCGGTGATCAGCAGAATAATGTTGTCGATCATGTACCCGTAGGTGATGAAGTCCAGGAAGTTGGACAGCGGCTCGACGGCATGGTTGCGCATGTGCTGGAACTCGATCACCAGCTTCTCGCGCAGCTTGTCGTCGATCACCGACACGGAGAGCGGCGAGGGCTCGTTGGCCAGGAAGCTGCCGTAGTCGGTGCCCTGCAGGTGCAGCTTGAGATCTGGAAAGGAAGAGAGTATCCGGAGGCATTCCCGGAAAGTTGTCAGCAAACATCACAAGACAAGCTTACACACACACACAGACACACATAGAGAGAGAAGAGAGGCGGAGTAGTAGCGCCAACATGTACGTACGAATCCGCCTCTCACACACACTAGCACCAGCGTAAGCGCTGTTATCGCTGGTCATGTGATTAGCAAAGAGAGCGGCCAACTCGGCTCTTTTCTGGCCAGATCTGGCTGGAGTTTTATGTGGGCCAAGTTCTGGATAGTATCTATTCTGTTCTACTCCATCCTAGATATATATATTAGATACATCTGCCTGGTAGAATGGCAACTGGACCAGACCTTGGGGCAGGGGTGCTAGTGGGTGTAGGGTGTGGGGTAAGGAGAATCCTCCTCACGGGGCCTGGGGCCTGGGCCTGGACCCTGAGATATACACAACTCACCCTCCAAGGTCTCGCACTGAACCAGATTCAGGTAGTCAGCCTGCTTGAGGATTCCGCACTTGAAGCCACGGCACAGGCCCTCCAGATAGCCGTTGTCGATGTTGAACATGAATCCCGAGCTGTTCATCTTGCAATTGGTTACTCTCAGCTACTGAACCAGCGTTGAATGGATGACTGATGACTGGGGCACTGGCACACAGACGGGCACTCGGCTGGCACAAAAACACGAGACTGGCTGGCGTGGAAGCGCAAAAGAAAAACAGCAGAATCGCCTGGGCAGAGTTCCTTCGGCTGTGCCTTTGTTAGCTGTGGTGGGCGAAAAGGCGTGGAGTCTTCCAGTCCAAACGGGGCGAGTTTTCAAGTGAAAATTCCAACTTTTTTCTCTATCGATCGAGTCATATGATTTCCACGGTTCTTCTTCTTGCTTTTAGTGTTTCAAAACGGCCATTTAATCGATATATTTCTCCTCTAAAATACCAGCTGGATTTTAGTATTTTTTTTCTTACAGTGGGCCTCTCTGTTTACCAACACTAAACTTATAACAGCGCTTTAACAGAATGTTATCCATGGTATGGCAACACTAAAGCTTATTTTGGGGTGAAGTTTTTAAATTTGAAAATTTAAACCCTTTTTTGGTGGATAATGCATTTAATAGAGTAATGATATAGCTGGGTACATTTATAAGGATTGGTTTAGTAATTGAAGCGTCCATCAATCGTTCCTGAAACTGTCACAGTCACTCCACTGCTCCTGTGCCAGCTGCCGAATCCGTTTCCGCTCCCGTTCCTCCTCCAGTTCCCGCAGCCTCTCCCTCATCCGCTCGGCGTAGGCCGCCTCCTCGTCGTAGGGAATATAGTAGAAGGCAATCACCATGAAGACCAGCATGTCCACAAACATCAGCCCGGCGAAGAGGAAGAACTCGCTGGCCTGAGAGTCGAAGAACTTGGCCTCCGCCACCACCACCACGATGACGTTACCGAAGGCCACCGTCAGGAGCCAGCAGGCCTGTAGGACACTCTTCATGCTGGGCGGGGACTGCGAATAGGAGAACTCCAGGCCTGTCACCGAGAACATCACCTCCCCGAGCGTCATCACCACGTACTGGGGGACCAGCCAGAGCATGCTCATCGAGTTCGGGGGCGTCACTTCCAGCAGCTCGGACACAAAGCCCTCTGAGCGGCTCTGGCCGATTGCCAGGACGTAGACCCCGCCGGCTCGCAGCTCCACCGTGGCCAGCGGGTGCTCCGCCACCTGGACATTGTAGAAACCCGTGGGGAGCTCGTAGAGGTCGTGGTTGCGGGCGGGCAGGTCGAGGGCCACGCTGCCGGACGGCTCTTCCGACCACACCACGCGGGTGGTGGCCAGCAGGTTGGCCAGGGTGCGGACCAGGGCCCTGGAGCGGTTGGACTTCTGCACGTCGTCCTCGTACCAGTACTTGGAGATGGTGTGGGCGGGGCGCAGGAAGAGGCTGTGGGCGGTGGCCTCGTACAGCTGCTGGGTGCCGCCCTCCAAATCCTGGCAACCTGCAGTGCAGAATACTTAAGGATTCCCGAGCTGGAATCTCTGGATATGGCCTATCACCTACCTTCGGTCAGGCTCTCCACCGTGTAGGTGAGCGTGAAGATGCCCTCGGGTCCTGTGGCCACACTGCCCGAGGAGTAAAAGTCCAGGCCCCGCAGCGTGAAGCTCTCCCGGGCGCCCAGGTTGGTGCTGAAGCGGTACTCGCACTCGGGGATGCCGCTGAAGACACGCAGCTGGGTGTACCCGGCCGAGGCTATTACGGGATAGGTGTCCTAGAAGAAGGGGGATCTCAGACGGGGGACACAAGGGACACAGGGGACAGGACACACAAACATAGCAGAGCAGCAGAGCAGCAGGTGTATATCGGTAGGTTTCTTTTATTAGGATAACATTTGGTGGATGCCTGGTCAGGTGCAACAACGGGGCATCCCTGAGCAGCCAAGCTTGGGGCTGGACAGGGACCACTAGGACTACGCACACACACACGTCTATGGTAGAAATACAAATACAAATACATATAATACACAGCGCGGGGCGCTACTCGGACTACTCGTCCTTGCTGATGTCCTTGCCCTTGTTCTCGATGCCGCTGTCGAGGGGGGCGGGCGGCGCGGACGGGTCGGTCGATCCCGTCAGCGGCAACGTCTCGTCCTCGTCCTTGACGGGGTTGTTGGGCTGGTAGCGGTACGCCATGAACATGAAGAGCAGCATGTCGACGAACATGAGGCCGGCGAAGAGGAAGAACTCGTCCGCCTGGGAGTCGAAGAGCGCCGCCTCCGCGATGATGACCACGATAACATTGCCGAAGGCCACCGTCAGGAGCCAGCAGGCCTGCAGGACACTCTTCATGCTGGGCGGTGCCTGGGCGTAGGAGAACTCCAGCCCGGTGACCGAGAACATCACCTCGCCGAGGGTCATCACCACGTACTGGGGTATCAGCCACAGGATGCTCATCGAGTTGCGCTCGGTGATCTCCAGCAGCTTGAATTCGTATCTACCGCTGGCTTCCTTCCACAGCATCAGCGTGTACACTCCGCCGGTGTGGACGTGCAGGGTGGTGACCACAATTTCGTTCACAATGATGGTGTAGTCGTCGGAGTTCATCCGCGTGAGCAGGGTCTCGTTGGCCAGCTTGTTGTAGGCCTCCTCGCCCTTGTTGCTGAGCCACACGACCCTCTCGGTGGGTGGAATGTTGGCCAGCACCCGGATCAGTGGATAGCTTTCGCTGGGCTTGTCCACAAAGTCGGCCTCCCAGAAGGGATCGGCGGTAGCGTTCTGCGGGTTGAGGAAGAGCGACCAGGCGGTCTTCTGGGTCAGCTCCTTGATGGGCTGGGCGTTGTAGGAAGTGCAGTCAGGATTTGTGGTCGTCAGCGCATAGTCGAGGTTGAATGAGTTGCCCACGTAGAGGTCCTTGATGGTGTGGACGTCCGTTGCGTTCACCACGAAGCTCTGCGCGCCCTCCAGATTGGAGGTGAAGGTGTAGTCGCAGGGCTGGGTGTTGAAGACGCGCAGCTGGACATACTGGCTGACGGGCAGGTCGGGATAGGTTTTCTGGAGCAGGGGATCGGGCGTGCAACGAGAAACGAGAAAGAGAAGGAGAGAGTGTGTGAGCGAAAGCGAGGCAGGTGCAGGTGCAGGTGCAGGTGCTGGTGCTAGAGCCGGTGCAGACACAGGGTAGGTTGGACTAACTACTCACCTCCAGGTTCAGCTCAACCACGCCGGAGATTATGAAGGCGATGCCGGCCAAGATGCCGCCCATGGTGAGCTTCTGCAGCGGCCGCCGGATGCCGACCAGGCGGAGGGCGGGATAAAAGGCCACGTCGTAGAGCGGGATGAAGAGCAGGATGAGCAGGGGGTTGAGCACTTGCAGCTGGTCGGGCTTGATGTTCCAGGAGCCCATGTCGCCGTCCATCCGGGTGGCCTGGAAGGTCCAGCGGGAGCCCTGCTGGTCGAACAGTGCCCAGAAGACGGGCAGGGGCAGGTACAGGAAGAGCACTCGCATCAGCACCTTGACGTCATCGATCAGCTGGCGGTCGTACTTGACGTCCGCGTAGTCCAGCCAGTGGGGGCGCGGGTTGGTCTTCTTCTCCTTGCACTTGGTGGTCAGGGCGGTCCAGATGGCGCTGCTCACCAGCACGACCATGTTGCCGGCCGGCGGCTTGATCTTGTACAGGGAGCGGCCCAGCACGAAGATCACCACGGATACGACCATCAGTACGGCGGGGACGCCGAAGGCCAGGGGATAGCAGTTGATGTCATCGAAGCAGGATACGTCCTCGCGCAGAATGGGCGTCACCGTGGTGGAGATCAGCGACCCGGAGTTGATGGCGAAGTAGAAAAGCGAGAAGAACGAGGTGATCTGCTTGACCTGTTCCGGCACCTTGAACTGATCCCCGCCGAAGGCTGCGACACAGGGCTTTATGCCGCCAGAGCCGAGGGCGATCAGGGCCAGGCCCAGCATGGTGAACGTCTCCATGGGCAGGTTGAGGGGTCCGATGGCGCCGAGGGTCAGCAGCACCGAGCCGCAGATGTAGACCAGCGAGAGGTACAGAATCGTCTTGAACTTGCCCAGCCAGGAGTCGGAAATGATGGCGCCGAAGACGCACAGGAAGTACACAAACATGGTAAAGACGTGGAAGGTGACGGTGGCGGCGTCGTCGGAGTAGTGCAGGGCGCGGCTCAGGTACAGGACCAAAACAGCTAAGGGGGTGTGGAGAGAGGCATTAGCTCCTGGGTTGCGGGTGCTCTGGTCCGAGGATCACTTACTTCTCATTCCGTAGTAGTTGAAGCGCTCGCAGAACTCGTTGCTGATGATGAAGAACACGGACTTCGGGTACGGCAGTTTCTGGCGGATGGACGCAGGACGTGGATTAGTGTCTCGGAGCATGCCTCGGAGCATGGTAAACTCACCTTCTGCTGACCCTCCGCCTCGGACACGTTCTTAAAGTCGCTGGGCTGCACCAGTTCCTTTCCATTCGCATTGGGATCGGGCTTCGGGTCCTTGCCGTTGACCTCGGGGAGTTTCCTGTCCGCCTTGCCGTTGGCCGGCTCCTCAGAAGACAGGGCCACAGGCGCTGCCGCCGCCACCTCCGGAGCATGGGGCTCCGTGACAACAGGCACGGGAGTTGGGTCATCACTGGGTCCGGGCTGGGAGTCCGGGATTACAGCTGCCGTGGGAGTGAACTCCGCCACTGGAGCCTGGGTCTCCGGGACAACAGGCACTGGAGTTGGGTCATCACTGGGTCCGGGCTGGGGGTCCGGGATCACAGCTGCCGTGGGAGTGAACTCCGCCACGGGCTCAGCCGCTGGCTGTATTTCTGGAGAGGAGAGAAGACACCAGGTTAGATATTATATCGCTGGCCAAGGGGTTTCTCGTAGATTAGGGCCCACCGAGGAGCGGAACCTGCTCTGCTGGGCGTTCCATTGCGTCTGGCCGGAGCGAGATCGCGAGCCCCTAGATCATCCCCGAGGCATTTCATCAGAACGGGTAAGAAGCGGAAAGTCTTGGGCTGAGATCTGAGATTTGTGGCCTTGTGCTTGACACCTCCGTGGCAGATAAGGCCCGGGGCTGAGCTGCTCTATATTTGGCCAGCCTTCACCCGCGGGCGTGTGAATTCTCGGGCGGGGCATAAATCTTGGTGCATTACGGACGACTGTCTGATAACCCAGCCGCCCATAAACGCCAGCTATGGGCGGAGGCTGCCCAACATGGCGAGCTTTCCTCGCCAATCCCAAATGGTCATCCAGTCCATGTCCAGCCAGAGCCCATCCCAGCCATGGTCATGGCCATGTTGGGCGCCGGCTGACGGAAATGGAAGGCAGCTGTCTCTGGAACTGGATTTGATTGATGGACCAGGAAGAGGACGCTTGACGGGTGACGGGCTGTCGGTGCGTCGGTGCGTCATGCTGGAGGGACGCTCTAGTTCCTCGGGGTTAATCCATTGATGGCTTATCAGACTTTATGGCGGCCATCACAAGCCGCCATAAACCACACGCCCCTTCTCCAGACTAGCTCCATTAGCATTATGGAGGGTTATGTTATCTGAAGCACGAGGGTACAGCAGTGACCCGCTGCGGTGGCCGCTTTGAAGTCCCGCTAGTCCACCTCAAGTAGCACTTGTGTGGATCTGTGTCAATGTCGTGAATGGATTGGTGATCGTTAAGGGCGATCTACTCTATCGAAGGATAGAAGCCCTCCCTCCCTCCCTCCAGCCATGGACGTGCCAGTGCGTACGTGCTCCAACTCCCAAAGCCCATGACGCAACTCCCACGCTACTGTCGCTCGAATCGCTTGTAAATCGGCCCGGCCTGCCCATCCCGATCCCCAGATAATCGCCGTGCCTAAAAGTAGATCCTTATCCGGTCTATATCCGTCTGGCCAACTGATTTACAAGCGATTAGCCCTCGGGAGCGGGGAGCGGGCAGCAGAGCCCGTCGTTGACACGTCGTCGAGTGTTTATTGTCGTGGAGCCAGCTTTATGGCTCTCCGGCGCTGGATGGGGCTGATAAGGGGCGGACTGATGGCCAAAAACAGAGAGGCGGCCCAGTTTTTAATTACAAGTGTCGGAGGAGAACAGAGCAATCTGTTAGATACCGATACCGAGATACCGATACACGAATATTCGGTAGCGAAGCTTTGATTGCCGGAGTACGGAGTACCCATGGGTATGGCTTGTGGCCTGGGCAGGTAGAGATATCGGTTCGGTTCTGCCTCGAAACTGACTAACTGATTGATGAATGAATGCCTTTCGCATTGCTCACTAATTGCAAGTACACTGGAAGTACATTTTCAGTAATCGTGTGGGGGGAAAACCGAAATCCCCATCTCCCCCAACTAAGCGAGTATGCAAATGAGCCGAGGCTAGGCCTTAGCTGAGGCCTTAGCTGAGGCGTTAGTTGACATTGAAGTGCAACTCACACCGAGAGAAATCACAGCTCGACTGTTAGACTAGTTGGCGTTAAACAAGATTCCCATTTTTTTCAGTGCATAGCCAAATCAAACGTGGAAAGTGGTGGGAGGCCGCGATGAATTTTAAATATTGGCAAGGTCTCCGACTGCCGATTTTGGCACTTCTTGCCCAAGAGGTGACTGCCACTCGATGGCGCTTATCGGGGCGATTAGATTTGGGGAGGAGGAAGATTACCCGATGGTACCTCACAGGTATGGATGGCTAATCTTTACGACACCGCCAGGCGGGTTACCTCACGGCCTATATTTCTCTGATACGGAGCAAGGTCTGAAGAGTCTTCCAAGTCCGTGTCCATAAATCAACAAACACTTTCGCCCCGGGGACTTTTCTTAGAAGCTGAGCCACTTCCTGGCTGGGATAAGGGTTCTTCCCTTAGAGTTTATCACTTGACGAGGGAGTGCGTCACTTCCATCCATTCGGAATGAGACCCTGCCCCAAAGTGCAACTCATTCGGCACTCGAGATACTGTGAGGCAATCGAAGGCGGTGTCACAAGACCTGGTTCAGTGATCTGGGTGGAACTATAGCTATTAATTATATATAGTTATAAGTATAGCAATACCGTTGTCTTTATCCGTCATTTTGGGGCCGGTTTACATCCGTGGCGCGACACTTGAAATCGAAGAGAAATGTATTATTTAATTGGATGTCAGAGGGTTGCATAAACGTTTATATATTTTTTATTTTTTAGCTTTTTAGCTTGCTTTTAGGTATGTGTTTTTAATTGCTTTTTTTTGTTAAACAATTGAAAGCCGAAAACAAAAAAACAATCTGGGCTTGGGGGTTCAGTCGGGGCCCGGTCAAGAGCCCAGGTGATGGCTTTTGTTTTCTCTCTTTTTTTGTCAGTTCGTTCCTCTCGTTGTTGGTAATAACAACAACAGCAACAATTACAATTACAATAACAACAACACACTCACATTAAAACATTAAACTGCAACCCAAAAAAAAAAAAACACAAACACGACGGTATCGACGGTATCGACGGGAGTCCGCTTCTGGTTCTTGGTTGCCGGTTGCGCTTTCAAGTCCGTACCCGGCGATCGACAGCCTCAGACTGAAGTCGATTGAGCAAAGTGGCTTTGCCAAGAAGCCCCGCGCCGCCGATGGTTTCTCCCAGCCGTGACGCTCCGGGCCAACTCGGCTCTGTTGGCCGCTGTCGCGATCGCTGCGACTGCGCGCGTGCTGCAGAGGATGACTAAGGTATGGGTACGAGTACGGGTACCAGGGCGATAAGGGATAAGCGATACGGGCGATAAGCCTAATCGCCATGTTATCGACAGCCGGCTGCCAAGTATTTACGGCCGGTGTTTGCTTACCCACCGACCAAGTGCTCTTGCCTGTTTGCGTTGCCGTTATTTATGGCCCAACATCCACCCACCCCACGCCCCACCACCCCAGTACCCAGGTCGCCATCTTTTGGCATGATTAGTGGCTGCTCCACCCTGTGATCTAACCAATAATTAGATGCCTCCTCCAGATGCTTATCGGAGATCTGCCACGCCCCGTCTGCCATGGACTAGTAGGATCGCCTAGTCACTAACTAAATATTTTCGCCACTACCGGGCTTATCTTAGTGCATTACTTGCAGATCTCCGGCCGGCGGTCGTAATTCAGGGATCCGTAAGTGTCTCGAAAGTGAATGAAATCGATTGATAAAAGCCTGGTGGTGGGTGGTGGTGGGGTGGTTTATACCGAGAACCTTTACTACCACAAGGTATTTCCCATTCAAGACCCAGCACCTAGCTCCCATAAACGTTGGAGCTCTTTGGGGACATAAATAGCACTTGGTTGAGCCCCAAATGATTGGCAATATTCGGCCATAAAAGTGCTCGAGAGATGGGTGCTCGTAGCCCTAATGAGCACCACTCGAGAACGGGCGAGATTAGGGCAGTTTTGGGGCCGCCACCTCGTAGCCCTTTAGTCCTTAGCCCCACGATCCTGCCCGATTGGCATCTAATCGCCAGCGGCATTAGTTTATGGATTAGTTTATGGAGCCTAGTATTTACGAGCTCCTATCATTATAGCCATGCCCAGAAACAAGTATAAACATCTATTGGCCATAGCCCCATACCAGCCCCGATAGCCGATGTCTGATAACAGGCGGGGGCTTTGTTGTTGTCATCATTGTTACCATTATTGTTATTGTTGACCATTATTGGCTGGGCGATAAGTGGAACTTTTTGTTTTCCCGATTCGATTGGCTTTCGATTTTACGATTGTCACCCGGCCCCGGTACCAGATTGCACGCTCCAGTGTCTCCAGTGTCTGGTGCTAGATCCAATCCAATCCTCACCGATCCGATTCGATCGGTTGAGTAACACTTCAATTATAGCCATCAAGACTGTGTCGGCGATTGCG
Source organism: Drosophila malerkotliana malerkotliana (assembly GCA_018153235.1). NCBI lineage: Eukaryota > Metazoa > Arthropoda > Insecta > Diptera > Drosophilidae > Drosophila > Drosophila malerkotliana. Next base: position 4,565,246 of record JAECXV010000038.1, read on the forward strand.
GGCTTGCGTGTCGACAGACTAAAGACCGTGGATCATGGATAGCTATCTACGACCCGGAGGAATGCATACTATAGCTTCGTAATTGGCCACATGCTATCCGACACCATTCCTAACACTTGCTCCATTCTGATCAAGATCTTATCGATCAGGCCCAGTCAGTCAGTCCAGATTAGATCGGATCCATCTTCGGCACGTGCTGGCCTGCACCTTGCGCCGATTGGGTAACCCCTGGCTGCAAAGGTGGCGAATCATGTCCCTCGCACCCGTATCAACCGATCGATTGCCTAGGGTCGAGTGGCTCAAGTGGGTGAGATAAGACCCTTCACAGCCGATATCGGCCCTGATAGCGCCAAGCACCTCTCCAATAAGCCATTGTTCCCCTCACAAAGGGCGGATTAAGGCCACTTGGGTTTTATTTGGGCATAAAAGGGAGACCATAAACGGCCTCGGAAATCGGGGATTTTCTATCAGTACCCCTTGGAAAAAATCGAAAAATTTTAAAATCGAATTTAGGAAAAGTCTGGTATGAGGAAACGAGCTACTCGATGTTCTTATATCAAAAAGGTATACCCTTTCCCGATCGGATAACAATTACGGGAATTATGACCATCGGAAGGGCGAGAAATCGGGATCGTCGGAAATTGAGGATTTTCAAGGGGTACCCCTTGGAAAAAATCGAAAAATTTTAAAATCGAAATTAGTAAAAGTCTGGTATGAGGGAATGAGCTACTCGATGTCCTTATATCGGAAAGGTATACCCTTTCCCGATCGGATAACAATTACGGGAATTATGACCATCGGAAGGGCGAGAAATCGGGATCGCCGGAAATTGAGAATTTTCAAGGGGTACCCCTTGGAAAAAATCGAAAAATTTTAAAATCGAATTTAGGAAAAGTCTGGTATGAGGGAATGAGCTACTCGATGTCCTTATATCAGAAAGGTATACCCTTTCCCGATCGGATAACAATTACAGGAATTATGACCATCGGAAGGGCGAAAAATCGGGATCGTCGGAAATTGAAAATTTTCAAGGGGTTCCCCTAGGAAAAATTCGAAAAATTTTAAAATCGAATTTAGGAAAAGTCTGGTATGAGGGAATGAGCTACTCGATGTCCTTATATCAGAAAGGTATACCCTTTCCCGATCGGATAACAATTACAGGAATTATGACCATCGGAAGGGCGAAAAATCGGGATCGTCGGAAATTGAAAATTTTTAAGGGGTTCCCCTAGGAAAAATTCGAAAAATTTTAAAATCGAATTTAGGAAAAGTCTGGTATGAGGGAATGAGCTACTCGGTGTCCTTATATCGGAAAGGTATACCCTTTCCCGATCGGATAACAATTACGGGAATTATGACCATCGGAAGGGCGAAAAATCGGGATCGTCGGAAATTGAAAATTTTTAAGGGGTACCCCTTGAAAAAATTCGAAAAATTTTAAAATCGAAATTAGGAAAAGTCTGGTACAAGGAAATGAGCTGCTCGATGTCCTTATATCAGAAAGGTATACCCTTTCCCGATCGGATAACAATTACGGGAATTATGACCATCGGAAGGGCAAAAAAATCGGGATCGTCGAAAAGTGAGGATTTTCAAGGGGTACCCCTAGGAAAAATTCGAAAAATTTTAAAATCGAAATTTGGAAAAGTCTGGTATGAGGGAATGAGCTACTCGATGTCCTTGTATCAGAAAGGTATACCCTTTCCCGATCGGATAACAATTACGGGAATTATGACCATCGGAAGGGCGAAAAATCGGGATCGTCGGAAATTGAGGATTTTCAAGGGGTACCCCTTGGAAAAATTCGAAAAATTTTAAAATCGAAATTTGGAAAAGTCTGGTATGAGGGAATGAGCTACTCGGTGTCCCTTTATCAGAAAGGTATACCCTTTCCCGATCGGATAACAATTACGGGAATTATGACCATCGGAAGGGCGAAAAATCGGGATCGTCGGAAATTGAGGATTTTCAAGGGGGACCCCTAGGAAAAATTCGAAAAATTTTAAAATCGAATTTAGGAAAAGTCTGGTACGAGGGAATGAGCTACTCGATGTCCTTATATCGGAAAGGTATACCCTTTCCCGATCGGATAACAATTACGGGAATTATGACCATCGGAAGGGCGAAAAATCGGGATCGTCGGAAATTGAGGATTTTCAAGGGGGACCCCTAGGAAAAATTCGAAAAATTTTAAAATCGAATTTAGGAAAAGTCTGGTACGAGGGAATGAGCTACTCGATGTCCTTATATCGGAAAGGTATACCCTTTCCCGATCGGATAACAATTACGGGAATTATGACCATCGGAAGGGCGAAAAATCGGGATCGTCGGAAATTGAGGATTTTCAAGGGGTACCCCTTGGAAAAATTCGAAAAATTTTAAAATCGAAATTTGGAAAAGTCTGGTATGAGGGAATGAGCTACTCGGTGTCCCTTTATCAGAAAGGTATACCCTTTCCCGATCGGATAACAATTACGGGAATTATGACCATCGGAAGGGCGAAAAATCGGGATCGTCGGAGATTGAGGATTTTCAAGGGGTACCCCTAGGAAAAATTCGAAAAATTTTAAAATCGAAATTTGGAAAAGTCTGGTATGAGGGAATGAGCTACTCGATGTCCTTATACCAGAAAGGTATACCCTTTCCCGATCGGATAACAATTACGGGAATTATGACTATTGGAAGGGCAAAAAATCGGGATCGTCGGAAATTGAGGATTTTTAAGGGGTACCCCTAGGAAAAATTCGAAAAATTTTAAAATCGAAATTTGGAAAAGTCTGGTATGAGGGAATGAGCTACTCGATGTCCTTATACCAGAAAGGTATACCCTTTCCCGATCGGATAACAATTACGGGAATTATGACTATTGGAAGGGCAAAAAATCGGGATCGTCGGAAATTGAGGATTTTTAAGGGATACCCCTTGGAAAAATTCGAAAAATTTTAAAATCGAATTTGGGAAAAGCCTGGTATAAGGGAATGAGCTACTCGATGTCCTTATAGCAGAAAGGTATACCCTTTCCCGATCGGATAACAATTACGGGAATTATGACCATCGGAAGGGCGAAAAATCGGGATCGTCGGAAATTGAGGATTTTCAAGGGGTACCCCTAGGAAAAATTCGAAAAATTTTAAAATCGAATTTGGGAAAAGCCTGGTATAAGGGAATGAGCTACTCGATGTCCTTATACCAGAAAGGTATACCCTTTCCCGATCGGATAACAATTACGGGAATTATGACCATCGGAAGGGCGAAAAATCGGGATCGTCGGAAATTGAGGATTTTCAAGGGGGACCCCTTGGAAAAAATCGAAAAATTTTAAAATCGAAATTAGGAAAAGTCTGGTATGAGGGAATGAGCTACTCGATGTCCTTATATCAGAAAGGTATACCCTTTCCCGATCGGATAACAATTACGGGAATTATGACCATCGGAAGGGCGAAAAATCGGGATCGTCGGAAATTGAGGATTTTCAAGGGGTACCCCTAGGAAAAATTCGAAAAATTTTAAAATCGAATTTAGGAAAAGTCTGGTATGAGGAAACGTGCTACTCGATGTCCTTATATCAGAAAGGTATACCCTTTCCCGATCGGATAACAATTACGGGAATTATGACCATCGGAAGGGCGAAAAATCGGGATCGTCGGAAATTGAGGATTTTCAAGGGGTACCCCTAGGAAAAATTCGAAAAATTTTAAAATCGAAATTTGGAAAAGTCTGGTATGAGGGAATGAGCTACTCGATGTCCTTGTATCAGAAAGGTATACCCTTTCCCGATCGGATAACAATTACGGGAATTATGACCATCGGAAGGGCGAAAAATCGGGATCGTCGGAAAATGGAAAAATTTTTGGGATATTGGAAATTTTCTTTAAAAATGATAAGTAGGATAAGAGACTTCGAATCGAGTAGGTCTTGGAATATATGACAGAAAGATTTTGTGTCTACAAGGGGCCTCTTCAAATCTATTACCTTCAAATAAAATATATTACTAAAATTAACTATTTTTGTTGAAAAGTATGAGTTACAGATCGAGACGCACCCGGAACCGGAGCCCTTCATCGGAGTCTTCCGCCAGTGGACGCTCTTACTGGGAGGACTCCTCCGGCTCCGAATTCAGTCGGCTTATAGCGGGATCAGATTTTGGTCGGGGTGAGTGCAGAAACCACAGACAAAAGTATACGCTTGACCATATCCCTTGGTAGCTATTGCGCTGACTCAGGTGGAGCGCAGAAGGATTCAGTTTGACACCGACAGCATGAGGAGTTTCGGCCCCAACAGGATGAGAAGGGAGAGACGCTCCCGCAAAGAGGTGAGTCTTCCATAGAACCAGATATAGAACTAGATTCCGGATACTCTAAGCGGCGCCTGCCAAACAAACGCCCCAATCTCCCAGCTAAACAAGGCCAACACGGTTCGTAAATCTCAACGACTGGATGAATTTATGGCTGCCTGGGAATATCCCACAAATTACTCAAAGCCGTAAAGAAAACAAACAGAGATAGCGATAGCAGGGCACTTAGAAGTTGATTTGCTCTACCAGGGGTCTTGAGATCGGTTATGTATTGTAGGATCTGGCCGATAGGACCCGTGACAAGATAAGATCAATCGGGCCTGAAAGCGAAAGACGAAGATTGGCCAGGTTGATAAGCGTGGTTCTGGGTTCTTGGAAAGTAGTTTTTTTTTATCAATAACAGGGAAAGTCTGGAAAGTTTGTTTTCCAGGAAAGGGTCTGGAAAAAGGCCATTTAAGCGAAATTTTCGATCAGGTTTGCGCATGCAAAAGTTAGAAAAACAACTGTTTAGAGGGCTTATCCAAAGGGGGGGTACTAAAGAGGATCGTTGCTCTGGTGGAATAATATGTATTCCATTATCCAAATCCACGTTTTCATCCTCATTTCCACCATCACCACCCCGGCGCCGGCAAATTCAAAGAGCATGGCATTGAACTTGACTCTGACGAAAGCTCCCCCACTCTTGTTTTTTTTTTGTAATGAGCATGAGAGAAATGGGGGAGGGAAAATAAGAATAAGAAGGCTGCAACAAACGCTGGCTGCAGTGATCTCTTTGCCAGAGAGTGGGAGGCGGCAGCATGGTATCCAAAGAGAGCAAAGCTTAGCTCAGCTAGCTTCGTTTAGGTGAGCTCATTTCCCCTCACTCCTCACACTCCACCACAGCTATGTATGTACGTATGTACATATATTGCTCTCGCTCCCCCTCCCACCTTATCGCTTCAAATTAAATTTGATTTTGGTTCTTGCTCCCCTTTTTTTACTTTCGTTGGTGTTTTCGGCTGCGCTGCTGCATCCGTTGGCGCAGCTTTAAAAGCGCAGCTTACCGGAGGGCAGCGCATCATTTATCGTTTCTGTTTTATGGCGACAACGTGGCTCAGCCCAGCAGCCGATTGTCTCCATCTCCACAACCGTCCACCGTCCATCGTGTCGTGTCGCGTCGTGTCTAAATTACACCTGTTCTGAAATCAGTGCAAAAAGTTACATATTTTACGGTTCGTTTTGTGTTTTGTCCTTTCGATAAAATTCCAAAAGCCCTCCAAAGCAATTTGTGCTGCTTGCTACTTGTCCCTTAACCCATTATGTGCTGGGGGGAGTAATTAAAGGAAAGAAAAGTAACTGAAACTGAAACGATAATGAGCGGGGATAACGGTAAAAATGGTCAAATCCAGGAGCCAAAAGACTCCAAAGCGATTTCGAAATCGGAAGAAGGCGCAAAGAATGCGGTGAGTAGCCAAAGATGGAAAACTGCTAAACGGTAATTGGTAAGAGGAGCCATAAAAGGGGAGTGGGGCGAAGGGGAGTCAGAACTGGAAGTCTGGAAAGAAATCACACACAGTTGGTGGGGGAAAGAGAAGCAGCGGAGAGCAGTGCCAATTGGGAAAGTACAGTGCGCACACAGTTACACAAACACCCTCCATCCACCCCCCCCTCCATTCTGAATTCAATTAAGAGTCGCTCGTGCTGCTGCTTCTTCTTTCAAGGCTGTTGCTCGCAGTCGCGAGGCGGTCGACCTTGAGCGCCCCCGATACCGAGCGATCGCGAAATGTGTGTCAAATAACTCAAAAAATCCTTTTATTGCCCGCGAATTGATTGAATTAATTACCGATAACGGGAATAGGGGTTCTATATTTTTTTCAAGTGTATCTGATATTAGTTGAGCCTTTGAAAGGGTAGGCCAGACCTAGTCTAGACTTTGGCCATGCCTGGCCAAGCATCTACCGCCCATTACTGGCATTAATCAGCTGGAGCTCCGATCAGGCCCACCCCCCCGACGCTCCACCAGCCTCCTAGGCCGTCGGCTCCTCTTTGTTTGTCTGTTAATTTATGGGACGGGGGGGGTAGAGAGAGTGGGAGAAAGGCAGCCGACTAGAGATCGAACTTTAAAGCTCGGCCCAATCGGCGGGGTATTCTTAGTTCCACACCGAACGCAGTCTCCGGCGGACGTCCAAGCAGCACCCACCCAACTCTCAACCCACTCCAGGTGGCTGCCACCAGCATTACATAAAATCAGCAACCGTTATGCCGTTCATGGGCGGCGGCAGTGCAGCGGCGGTGGTCGGAGGGGATACCAAATCCGCAACGGTGAGTACAAGCTGCTGGCCGAGGCCCGGGGGTGTGAGCGGAATTCTCAATCATCAATGGATGACGGACTAGGTGTCTAGGTGTACTAGATACTAACGCTGCGAGAGATACGGCCCGCAAAAACCCGTTTCCACTCCGTCGTTGCTCACCTTGGCCAAGAGACGCTGCAAATCAAAACAAAACAAAGTAGAAACCCCCCTCCAGTCCCCAGTCCCCAGCCCCCTCCCAGCTGCAAGCCCCAGACGCCACAACAAAATCGAAAGCCAAACGAAAACGAGACGAGACTCGGCGACGGCAGAAAGTCCAATTACCATGAGAATGGCCATAGAGGAGATAAGCGATGGGCTCCCACCTGTCGTCCGATGCCGGAATAGCCTAGGAAACTAGCCGAGATAGTGGTGAGATGTTAGGACATCCAAACAAGATCTAGTTGGATGGAGGCACCCCTAATGACGCAGGAGAGCACCCATTCCCATTCCCAGTGCCTGCCTCCATTAGGGAACAGGCATGAGTTATGGGCCTTTTCAAAGGCATTGGAATCCAAATGCTAATTTACGGGAGGTTCTTTGTCAGAACATAAACGGGGGCTTAGGGGGCAGAGTTATGTAGAAAGTTACGACGTGAGACAATGGGGAATATCTGAGAAATCGCGGAATAGACAGACGAAACCACTTGAACTAGTGGTGGGCCTCTGAAATCCGCCAAGTCAGCACATGACACGACGTTTCTCCAGGGGGATGGTTCGGTGGGTTGAGGGGTGGACCCCATTCTTCGATAAAGAAGGCCCGCAAAGATAATGCCTGCGATCTGATAAAGAAAATATGACCAGCCAGTGACTGTTGTTCTTCCCGATTCCAGGCCCCCGTTCCCTATCCCAAGTCGGTGGCCTTCATCATCAGCAATGAGTTCTGTGAGCGATTCAACTACTATGGCATGCGCAGTGAGTACTCCAGTCCCTAACACCTAGCCCCAAGTCTAATACCACTCTCTCCGTAGCCATCCTGGTGCTGTACCTCACCAACAAGCTGGGCTACAACGAGGAGACCTCCACCGTGCTCTTTCACATCTTCACCATGCTGGTCTACATCTTCCCACTGATCGGAGCCCTCATCGCCGACGGGTGGCTGGGAAAGTACAAGACCATACTGTACTTGTCGCTGGTCTACAGCCTGGGCGCCATGGTGGTGTCCTTTGGCGCCATTCCCCTGCCCGGAATGCCCACCAAGTAAGTCCTGTCTTCCCATCACCGGGTGGAGTGCTAAGCCTATCTTCCATCCCCAGCTCGGTCACCATTGTGGGCCTCCTGCTGATCGCCATAGGCACTGGAGGCATCAAGCCTTGCGTCTCGGCCTTTGGCGGCGACCAGTTTTCGCTGCCCGCCCAGAGCCTCGAGCTGGCCAAGTTCTTCTCGCTTTTCTACTTCGCCATCAACGCCGGATCGATGATCTCCACGACAGTGACCCCCATCCTGCGGGCGGACATCCACTGCTTCGGCGAGCAGGACTGCTTCTCCCTGGCTTTTGGCGTCCCCGCCGTCCTCATGATCGTCTCAGTGCTAGTCTTTGTGGCGGGAAGGCGCCTCTACCGCTGCCAGCCCCCGGCGGGTAACATGATCTTTGGGGTCTCCAAGTGCATCGCCGACGCCTTCAGGGGCTGGTGCAAGCGCAGCAAGTCCGAGCCGGAGAAGAGCTTCCTGGACTACGCCATACCGACAGTGGGTCCCAAGCTGGTGGAGGAGACCAAGTGCCTGGCCCGGATCCTGCGACTCTACCTACCCTTCCCCGTGTTCTGGGCGCTCTTCGACCAGCAGGGCTCTCGCTGGACCTTCCAGGCCACCCGGATGGACGGCAATGTGCTGGGCTACCACATCAAGCCCGACCAGATGCAGGTGGTCAACCCGCTCCTGATCCTGGCCTTCATTCCGCTCTTTGACTACATAGTCTACCCGCTGCTCCGCACCATCGGCATCCGGCGCCCGCTGCAGAAGCTCACTATTGGCCTGTTGCTGGCCGCACTGGGCTTCTTCTTCTCCGCCGCCCTGGAGATGAAGATGGAGCAGGCGGCCTTCGCCACAGCGCCTGCGGAGCAGAACACCGGTCACCTGCGCCTGTACAACGGGATGCCCTGCAAATACGAGTTCACCTCCGGCCTGGGAGCGTCGCCGGAGCAGCTGCCGCGGGCCATCGAGCCTCTGGGCATGTGGGCGGATCTGTCGCTGTTCGTACCAGAGGCCAGGGAGTACGACTTCAAGGCCCAGGCCACCTCTGGAAAGTGCCCCGAGATCACTGGCAACTTGCGGCTCCGCCCTGGAAAGTCGGTAAGCTACTTCCTGGCTGGAGACAAGCTCTCGGAGTTCAGCGACGGCCTGGAGATGCCGCCGAGTGCCAGCAGCCCGCCCCTGGTGAGGGCTCTGCTCAATACGCCCTCCGACGAGGGGTCTGTGCTCCTCAGGGCCATGGGCTCTGGCCCCGAGCCACTCATCCCGATCAACCGGAACTTGTCGCAGCTCTACAAGATCAGCCCCGGCTACGGCGAGGTGGAAATCAACGGCAACAAGGCAGCCAGCTTCGAGACGAAGGAGGGCGGCCTCTACAGTCTGGTGGTGGAGGGAAACGCCAACGATGGCTACGTAAGTGTGGGACACAAAGGATACAAACACAACTAACAATCCCTCCCTGAATTTCCAGCAATACAACCTACTCGAGGTGGTGGCACCCAGCGCCGTGTCCATTCTGTGGCAGCTGCCCCAGATCGTGGTGATGACGGCGGCGGAGATCATGTTCTCGGTGACCGGACTGGAGTTCTCCTTCACCCAGGCGCCGCCCAGCATGAAGAGCGTCCTGCAGGCCTGCTGGCTCCTCTCGGTGGCCATCGGCAACATGATAGTGGTGGTCATCGCCGAGTTCAAGTTCACCAGCTCCCAGTCCGGCGAGTTTGCCCTCTTCGCCTGCCTTATGCTGGTCGACATGGTGATCTTCCTGTGGCTGGCTCGCAGCTACCAGTATAAGAATCTCAGCGAGGAACCTGAAGAGTACTCTACTACCAGCGAGGCGCCGCCGGCGCCCAAGCCGCAATCCATTCTCCGGGAAACAAGATCGCCAGCCGGCCGCAGGGCTTCTAGAGGAAAGCCTTCGCCACGCCCGCCCGGCGGCATGGAGGCGGAGCTGGGATACGGAGCCTATCGTAACCATGCCTACGACAACGACTTTTCCGAGGCCTGAGTGTGGACCGCATCACCCGCATCCGTACTTACGCATCCCCACCACATCCGCCCCTATTTGCATTTAGTATTAGGCGCCCCTGTATTTATTTTATTTGTTCGCATTTAATGTATAGTCTCTGATTATGTACGTCTATACGGTTGCCCTTTTTTTAATCAAATTGTTTGTAAATACTTTTTATACACCGATCCGAGCCACTCGGTTTTTAAATTAAACTATCTCGAATAATACTTAAATAACTAGAATTGTAATTTAAAAAAAACTACAATTGTATTCTAAATATTGTAAATTTTTTTTTAGATTTTTCTAATGTATTGTATATAATACTAGAAATATGTAGGTTTTTTCTAATTTATGTTTTCAGATTCGCGCCATAATGATGGTAAGTTTAAGAAATTTGTAAAAGGATTTAATTATAATTTTTAATAATACTTTAACTTAATACTCTAAGCACTAGTCTTCCATATTTTAACACTACTAACTATACTAAACTAACTTTAAATTTAAATTTAATTTACAATTGTCAAGAATTATATTCAAGATTTTATTTAAATTATTTCCATCCTTCACAGATCCCTTTAGAGACCCTTCTTAGAAAGAGGAAGTGTGTAAATTTAAAAAAAAAATTAGGTAAGCTTTATATATTTTTAATTTTCCTTACAAATATTTAAATTTTAACACTTAGTTCTTTAAAAAAACTTAACCAAAGCACTTTAATATTCAAAATGTTAACTGTAATGTTATTTAACATTCCAGCGCTGTTAACATGCTGGCCTTGCCACATCGCCGAAAAGAGTTCTCATGGTGAGGTGTGTTTAGTGCGCACGATCGTGGTCCTGTTTTGGAATTTAAAAACATTTAAACGGCTAAATCTACAATTAAGTGATATAACCTACTAGTTATGGCTTTGATAATCCTGAAAGTAAGCCCAGAAACCACTCGAGATAGCCGATACTTGAATCTATTACAAAGTATGACCAGCTCATGGGCGGCGTCGCACAGGGGTTCATTAGCCTACAGTACTGTACTCCCAGCTCAATTCTGGATTAAACTCTGGCAACTCTGACCACCACTTGCCGACAATTTTTCAAAGAGAGAGCGAAAATCGCGATGGAAAGTCGCAACAAGCATACCGGCCTCAGGAAAATTGAATATATTTTTCTGCAAAGGGCTACAAAGCTGTATAAACCCCATTCTTCCCAATTAAATGGAAATCATAGAAGAATCGTCAAAGTTCTAAGAAAATTCGAGGCGCAATGCAAGAAAAACTTGATAGGACGGCATTGCCAGCAGAGAGACCTAAGAAGAAGCACGAGGTGCATGAATAACAATGCAAATTCCAAGAAAAGGATCCAGAAAAACGGGTCGGCAGCTGCCTGGAAAGAAAAACAAACCCCTGGGAAGTAAACCCAGACGAATTAGGGGATGGTCGGATAGGGAACATGTGTCTACCTGAGGCCGTAATCTATCTACCTAAGTGCCGGAACCGAGGCTACGTACGGCCCTCCGATGCAATGCCGAGTGTCAGTCGCCGACGAGCGCTGCCCCCGGCGTCATGGTCCTTCTCGTAAGTCTCGGAAACCCAACAGAGTGACTGTTTTTTTACTCTACTTTTTTTTTTCAAGTGAACAAAATGTACAATTCGTGAAAGTGAAAAGTGAAATACCATGGCAGAGGCACCTTCCTGGCCCAGGATCGAACTGAAGGCCAGAACCTCACCTTCACCCAGCATCGCCACATTCATCAAGCGATAAACTCTCCAGAACCCATGAAAGAGTAAGAGAACCCTCTCTGAACCGATTCCTTCCAGGTGGTGCCTTCTCTGCAGGAAGAGGAGGCGCGTCGGCGTAGTCGCGCTCCGTGGGTGCGAGTGGTGCTACCTGGGCTGCGGCGAGCCGGGCGGATTCTACCAATAACCGTGAGAACCTTGCAGTCCCGCACTGGCCATGTGGTAGCCCCAAATCCTGGGGCCACCGAACAGAAACAAACGCTTGTGGTGGAAATGTCTGACCAGGAGCGAGAGAGACCAGGATCCAGAGCATCTGCTTGCCGCCACACGCGCTTCGAGACGAAGCGTTCCGCATACTTCCATCGTTCGCGCGTGTGGTGGCACGTGGATGCGAGCGAGACACAAAAACACGAAACAGTGGCACGGAGAGTAGCTCTCTCTCCTTCTAATTGGTATCTCTGTCGCGCTGGTGAGACGTTTGCAGCACGAGCGGTAAAGCGTATCGGCCACAGGGCGGACTGCAAGGCCAAACAGAGCAGTAACGATATATAACTCCATATAACAGACCTCCAATAACAACCTCCGTGTCGAAAGATGCGTGAATGAATCTCTGGTTCCCCCACGCACGCATGCACGCCCTAACCGCACTCACAGACACCTTGGAGTCCTGGCTACCGACCGCCAACACCGGAGGGGTCATCGGTCAGAAGAGCGGGGTTCCTATGAAACAGAAAAGATTCTATAATACCTCAAACAGATGTCAAAACTAATTCTTTGATAAACCACCTAAAAGTGTCATCGTAAGATCACCAATTCACCAACCATTAAGATACATTACTGAAGAGAAGCTAACTATTCAGAGAAAGATGCCGAAAGATTCTTCAGGAAGTTGCCCTGCCCTGGTAGCTAAGTAAGGACTCAAAGAAACAGGACTAATTTGGCCATGGCGCTGGGTTATCTTTAAAGAAAGCCAAGAAGCGAATCCCAGAAGAAACTGCCACTGCGTAGGTTCATAGGAAGCCCTTCCAACTGACTTCATATATGACATATAAACTTCCTCAAGAATAAGTCGAGTTCCATACTCCAGATCCATTGATCTTGATTCGGTTTCCAGTAATTCCATAAGTGTCCTTGTCTAACCTCAACCTAACAAAACCATCAACAAACCAAAAACTAAATGTTTTACGAGCCGATCATATTTGCAACAAGAAACAATGCAAAACCACAAACGTGTGCTTTGCGAAATGATTTAAAAAATGTACGCTTCGTGAGCGAAAAGTGTAAAAAATGAATAATATTATGAATAATATTAAAAATAAAACCCTTTGCGGGTGATTCGTTTGACCCGCAGCTGGTTTGCCAAGGCAACCGATAACACTTTATGCTCATGAATGAATACAAACGCTGAAAATATGAAAAGCTCTTAAAAATAATCAAAAAAAAAAGACAAAGGCAACTTACTTTACTGGAAACCATTAATTCTTAACTTGAATATAATGCCTGACTTATTCCTGAACCATAGTTTCCATTAAAAACAATCCTCTGTCAGTTGGTCGTCTACCCACCGAACTAGATACGCAAGCAGGACAGGAATCAACATGTTTCCAACGAGTTTCCATCCCTGAACTGGCCACAGCCATGAAGCTCCGCCACATACAAGAGAAGATTTACTATCCTAATCGATATGATATCCTATATTTTCAGTTTTGATCCGTCTACCTAACCATTCCTTTATTGTTGCATCCTCTGCTTCATTCTCGTTGTCCAGTGTGATCCCTTACGTTGTTTGTGATTCCTCCACACAATAATCAAGTTCGATTTCAGGTCATGTTCCTGACACCACATTACAATCCACTACTCACGACAACCACACTCACGATCCACAAACCACATACGATACACCATCGTCGCAAGCAACCGGTTCGTGTTTCGGGTAAATGTGTCTCAAAAAGAGCTTTTAAGCTTTTGAAACGTTTTCCGAAACCAAAGAAAAGATTTAAGAATTGCGTAGAACGTGCGTAAAGAATGGTCTTGAGAGCTTTCGCTACGAGACGTATTCAAAATACTCATAAAAGACCAAAAGAAAAAAATTAAAACACATTTAACAAAAATGTTACTTGCTGGCAACGTTGTACGCAGTTCGAAAAGAAACTAAAAACAAAAACATGCCTAGGCATAATTAAAAAAAGCAAGTAAAAAATGTGTGGAAATGTTATACGCATCTTCACAAAGTGCCCTCTGATAAAGTTAGCGTTATACGTCTGTGTCGATTCCCAAAGAAACAAATATGTTTATATTGTGGATTACGGAGTGAGTTCTTTGCGAATCGACATGGAAAACTTTTTAATAAACGAGTTAAGTGCAAAATTTGTGTTTTTATTGGGTTGGGGGATCTTTCAAGATTTTTAATGAAAAAATTTTTTTTTTAATTTTTATACTTTTTTAAAATTTTTAAAAATTTTCTTTAAATTTTAATTTTTAAAAATTTTTTAAGTTTTTAAAAAAATTTTTTATTTTTAAAATTTTCTTAAATTTTTAAATTTTTCTTAAATTTTTTAAAGTTTTCTTAAATTTTTAGTTTTCTTAAATTTTTAAAAATTTCTTAAATTTTTAAAATTTTCTTAAATTTTTAAAATTTTCTTAATTTTTTAAAATTTTCTTAATTTTTAAAGTTTTCTTAAATTTTTAAAGTTTTCTTAAATTTTTAAAATTTTCTTAAATTTTTAAAATTTTCTTAATTTTTAAAGTTTTCTTAAATTTTTAAAATTTTCTTAAATTTTTAAAATTTTCTTAATTTTTAAAGTTTTCTTAAATTTTTAAAGTTTTCTTAAATTTTTAAAGTTTTCTTAAATTTTTAAAAATTTAAGTTTTTAATTTTAATGTTTTTATTTTTTAATTTTAATGTTTTTATTTTTTAATTTTAATGTTTTTATTTTTTAATTTTAATGTTTTTATTTTTTAATTTTAATGTTTTTATTTTTTTATTTTAATGTTTTTATTTTTTAAATTTTAATTTTTTATTTCTTAATTTTAATGTTTTTATTTTTTAACTTTAATGTTTTTATTTTTTAATTTTAATTTTTTATTTCTTAATTTTAATATTTTTTATTCATTTTTTAAATTTTTCCTAAATTTTTTAGAATTTTTTAAAATTTTTCCAGATTTTTTCCAAGTCTTTTACGTTATATGTAAAAATATTTAAAGTCGGTTACGGCGTACGACGTAAGGTTAAAATATGCCCTTTTCTATGGGTCGGGCGTTGGATTTATACTAAGTCCAGTACGTCATATTTTTGAAATTTCCGCCTTATCGCATGCGAGAGTTTTGCCAAAATTAAAAAGTGCAAATATCGCATGCGATAAAATCTGAAAAAAATCTTAAAAATTCAGGAAAAATTGGAAAAGCTCAGGAAAATTCAGGAAAAATCGGGAAAATTCAGGAAAAATCGGAAAATTCGGGAAAATCTGGAAAATTCCAAAAAAATCTGGAAAAATTGGAAAAACTTAGGAAAACTCGGAAAAACTCCGGAAAATTCAGAAAAAATCGGAAAAAACTGGAAAATTCCAAACAATTCTGGAAAAGTCCGGAAAATTCCGAAAAAATCCGGAAAATTCCGAAAAAAATCGAAAAAATCAGGAAAATCCGGAAAATTCAGGAAAAAATCTGAAAATTTCCGAAAAATCTGAAAAAATCCCCAAAATTCAGAAATAAAACAAAACACAGATAAAATAAAAACACTCCTCATTTATTATAACACGAAATATACATATTTACTTAACAACTTCTCTCCTTTAAAACACAGTCTTAGGTGTAAATGTAGCCTAGATTGAAAACTTTAGGAGCTAGGTACATACATTACAGAACAAAGAAGCAAAACTACAAAATGACATGTCTTATAATTTGGTTAGAACCGAGGACTCTGGAAAAACTATGAATAATTGTTTAGCAGATAACCGTAGGAGTATTCAAAGACCAGCAACAGGATGGCGCCTCCGGGTCCCAAGCGCATGATCTTCGGCACGAGTCCCTTGTACAGAGCCCGGAATCCTTCCTCGCGGTAGACAATGGCCATGGAGCTGAGGGTGCCGCGGTATTTCACTTTTCCAGGCTGCGGCTGGGGTCCCTGGATGCGTGACTTGGCCACGTCGAAGGGTATGTTCACGAAGCAGGCTAAGGTGCCGGCCAGGAAGCCGATGGTCACCTTACGCAGGAACTCCAGGGTGCCATCCTTGTATTCCGGCACCACGTTCTTCACGCTGTGATAGAACCCGAAGTACACCATGTTGAAGACTCCGTTGCGACCCATGGTGGCTGTGAGACCCTTGTTGAGGCCCCTAAGTCCCAGGCCGTCCTTCTTGACGATGCCCTTGGCCACCTCGAATGTGCTGAGCAGTTTCTTTTGCCGGTCCGCCTGCTGGGCGACCTTGACCACCTCGAACGGATTGACGGCGATGGCCTCCAGGGTGCCGGCCGTGAGTCCGGCCAGTGAAAAGGTTAATGGCGTGGGAGTGGGCGAACCGAACTGGAAAATTGGCTTTGTCTGTTCGAAAACCAGGAACTTGATGGCCCGTTTGGGTGTCTCGGCCAGGATTGGCGGCAAGATACCCTTCCAATACGAGGAGATTCCCTCGTTACGGTACATCTTGGCGAAGCAGTCGAACACGCCATTGTAGTGTAGCTGAAAAATAAAAAAAAAAGTATATTAGAATTGTGTTATAAAGCTTTTTAGAGGCTATTTAACTAAGGTATTAATACATCTACTAACGCTTATAACCCTTCTGAGAGTTACCTGAGAAAGGCTATAATCAATTCAAGATCATGGAAAGACGACAAAGACATATCACAGAGTCTTTATATCTGTTCTACGACTTTTTTTTTAATCTTTATAAACCATTGCCTTTATAATTGCTCTCATTTCACACGTCGGTGCATCGTGTGGCGTAGATGTTCTTTGTCTGGGTGTTCCACCATCCATCCCGAGTAGTCATGCCAATCTGGAATCGCCTCATCGGGCAACTGAGTGCGTTGTTCCAAATGTCTATTTGTCTACCGCCACCCCTGGCCGCCTTCTTGGCCGGCTGCAGCCATAAATTTGTTTAATCATCGCCCCCAAGATGCAGGGGGAAAAATGGACATAATGTCGCAGTATAAAGACATACATACATATTTAAAGAAAGAATGCGTTTCGCACTCGAATAAACTAAACTATAAAGTTGGGGAAAAGTCGAAAGGTGTGGTTTTGAGATGCATCCGAGACAGATTTATTTGAACTGGAATACTGGGATAAACAATAAAGACAAACAACTGAAATCTCCTTTATGTAGCGCTAACCTTATCACAAGAGTTTTTGGGAGTCAAGAACCAAAACAACGATTAGATAATGGACGAAGGTGGAATATTTTTTGGGGCGAAAGTAACTAGTCGCGATCCCAGAGCTAATGACAGCCGCGCGTGTCCAGCGTCCGATGCTTGATGCCCCTGATATGCGAATACCGATTCCGATTTGGGGAATGTTTGGCGCGTCTGGCATGTGGGGGGAGACCTGGGGGAGAACCGCGGGGCTGTCAACAGCTGATAAGCCCAACGACACTCTCCCAGTATCGGTTGTCTGGCCCACCACATAATCCGAGTGCCACGAGGGAAAGTAAACAGAGACAGAGACAGTAAGACGTTAGGAGAGAGAGAGCGAGAGAATAGAAAGCTGCTTGGAGAGCGGAAAGACATCGCCGGACTTCCAAGTGCGAGGCGGGTGCGTGTGTCCGTGACCTTGCTATGCCCTTATCCAAAAAAAGAAAACAATAAACCCGCCCAGCTGATGCAGCACCTGGACATCTCTTGGAATGTCTGGTTTCCACTTACCTCACCTATCGCCGTAGCGGTAGCTGCGGGCGTGGCCTGGATCTGGATCCGGGTCTTGACCACGTCCAGCGGCTGCATGATGCAGACCTCCAGGAAGCCGGCCGAGCCACCGGCCATCACCTGGAAGAGGGCCCTCTTGGCATGCGAAATGGGCACGGGGGTAATGGCGCCGGACGTCGCCACCGGTTGGTTTTCCGGGGCAACTGGAGCTTGTCCGGCGGCCGGAGCTGGCTCTGCAGCTGGTGCGGTCATCCCTGCGCGTGTGATGATGGGTTAGGTCTGGGTGGGGGGCACTGGCTCCGTGTTTGACTGGCTGGGCCGGAGGTTTTGTTCGAGAGATCTGCTCGAGAGTATCGTCTCAGCCAACCTAGTTCCAATGCTTGGTCTGGAGCTTCTTTTTTTTTCGGATTCTTAAATTGCCGGAATGAGAACACAAGCACGAGAACAGAGAAAAAAAAAACGAAAACAAACACAGCCCGTAGTCGATGGCCCGGAGAACGCTTCTTGCCGCCGCTCGCTTCGAGAACGCAATTCGCACTGAGCTCGCACGGCCAGCTGCCGTCGTCGCGTCCAAGAAGAGTCACAGCGATAGAGACGGGGCAGGGGGCGTAACCCCGAGCAGGGGTTGCTCAGGCCGGGACAGGGGCGGGTGAGACGGTGCTTCCAAGCTTTCGCCAGAAGCGACACTTAACAGCAAGAACAGCGACTCGCTAATTGAATTTGCTGAGGCCGATCGGGGGCCGAGAGCTTTGTCGGCGATTCTTCCGCGATCGGAGAACGGAGAACGTCCGGAAAAAAGCTCACCCCAAGATATGCGAGAGCTTTCTATGGAGGTTCCAGAAAAAGAATGTTTTCTAAACTCCTTTACAGCTCATAGGTATCCTTGGCAGGTAGCAGGGAATATTCTAGGGCTACCGGGCAGACAAGACCCGCCGAACATTCAAGATAGAAGTGACAAGTATCTGGCAGATAACGACCAGCACTTGAGTCTAAATAGATAGATAGTTTGGCACTGGGCACTTGACAAGACAATCACTATGAGCTTGTTGATTAGACAGAAGCTTAGGTTCGAAAAGAAACCTAATAAATTGTTTAGAGAAGAGTATCTCAACCTATTCCTTTGAAGGGAATACTGCATCCATTAGATAGCTTTGCTTATCTGTGCATCGCATTAACGATGCAGTTCCTCGCCCGTGTTAAACACGCTCGGAAGAGCCACGACCAGGGGAAGCCTGTCTTGGCACAATGGACAAACAAATCTTTTGACAGTTTCCACAAGTGTACTCTCTGGCCCTTGATTGGTTTATTGTTCAGAGCCCACGGCAGTTTGGACATCAATCAGAGCCAAGCAGACGACCAGATACGAGATACAACATCCAGATACAAGATACAAGACCGCGATTGAGGACAACTTTCATTTACATAAAACGCATTCTATCCGAAGCTGATAGAACAAATCGTTGGTGTCAAAAATGCACTGGGCTGGTACCTTTCCATCTATGATTTAGATGCTGTCTCGCCAGTCTCTTGCCAGTGTATCTGTATCTCATAGCTCGTACCTCGTACCTCGTACCTGTATCTGTATCTGTAGTTGTGGCTTTGTCTGTTTTACGATGTCCAAATATTTCGGGCTGTTAATTATGGGCACGAGTTGGCGTGACTGATAGCCGGTCATGGATGTGGCCGGGATGGATGTGTGGAATTTATGACATGCCACCAGGCCACCACCACCGGTTGGGCGCGGGGGGAATTTAAAACGCATTAGAAGCCATTAAAAGCGAATTAATCCCGGCCAGGAGTCCTGACCTAATAATGCTGTCACGTCACGCAATCCGAGTCTCTCAATGAGGATCCACCAACGAACTGAATGGAAGATCCAAGACCTCATCCCTAATCCCCGCATGAGAGAAGAATCCCTGCCTCGAAAATCGAATCTTGGCTCATCTAGTAATTAGCTCAGGTTTTACAAGCGCAACATGCGGCATGCAACAGATGGATGCCACATGCGAGCGCCGATTGATCGATCAAAGCCGCCATCCAGGGCCTAATCAATCATTTTTCCATTCTATACTTTACATTTTCCATTTTCCATTTTCCGTTTCCCTTTCCATTGCCATTTCCATCGGTCTGTTCTGGTTCCCAAAGTGAGAACTCACGACCGCCTGCAGTAGGTCCGTCCGTCCGTCCATCCATCCATCCATCCATCCATCCACCACGTCCGACCGTCAAAGGCTATTAACCCCGTTTCGGGCCAAAATGTTCCACTTGTTGCACTTGTGGCCCTGAGAAACAAGTTGGCCCCAAACAGTGTCGGAGTCGGTCATCAAAGGGTCTCCGAAAGTTTCACTTCCATGAGAGGCAGGAGGAGGAGGAGGAGGAGCTGCCCCCAGCCGGAGGAGCATCCACAACGAAGGGAATCAGAATTAGAATCAGAATCAGTTAAGAGTGTTTTGATTAATGCCAGTTTTGACAGCTGTCCGAGCCATCAGATGCCACTGATGGAGCTAGACAGCTGGCTAGCAAGAGAGAGGTGGGGGGAGGGGGGGCTACCAACTAAGCAAGTAAGTAAGTGTTTTGGTTTGGACCTACATTACGCCCCGGCTGACCCCGCACTGGTTTGGCGACCCACTCAGAACGGGTTGTGCGATTTTCGCCCAAAACGAAAGTAAGTTACGCCACAAGTAGTTCCGCCGACAGACGCGGCCCTATAAAGACTTGGTGGCCGAGGAGTGGCCCGACCATTTGGCAGACACTCGTCGCACCCAATGGACAGTCTACTGCCCACCTGGACTCTGGCGCTGGCCCATCTGCTGGTCTGGGGAGTGGAGGGGGCGGCGGCGCAAGGCTTCCTCGACGGCGAACAGCGCCCCCTGTGGATCCTGGAGGACGGACTGGCCAAGCGGC
This sequence comes from Drosophila malerkotliana malerkotliana, assembly GCA_018153235.1. Taxonomy (NCBI): domain Eukaryota; kingdom Metazoa; phylum Arthropoda; class Insecta; order Diptera; family Drosophilidae; genus Drosophila; species Drosophila malerkotliana. Next base: position 4,585,554 of record JAECXV010000038.1, read on the forward strand.
AGCGCTTGGAACGGCCGGAGGAGGACTACGCCACCACCACAAGAGAGCCAGCACAGGGAGCGTTTAGGAGGCAGGGCAGGGGCGGCCTGGGAGGCCATGAGCCGGCAGCCATTACGTTTTTGGTGCGGCACGAGGACGAGTCCAGACCAGTGGCGCCTCCTCCTCCGGCTCGGCCTCCCTCGCAGCCGCAGCGACGCTTCATGATGCCCCGCCGCCTACAGCTGCCCCACCAGTACGTGCAGCCCCAGAAGAAGAGCCAACCGTGGCACAAGAGCCAGCGCCGGGAGAGCCGGCGCCACCTGCCCGTCTTCGACAATGGCCCGGGCGAGAACTCGCTCCGGCCGGTCGGAGGCAGCCACTACCCGGTCTTCGTGTACAACGGCACGCGCGGGGAGCTCATCCTGAACACGATGCTCAGCCGGCGCAGGTACCCCATGCAGGAGCCGGTGCCCGGACAGGTCCTCTACCCGCCGTCCACGCCCATGTTCCGGCCCAAGCCGATTGTGGAGCGTTTCCGGCTGCCGGGCCAGCGGGAGGTGATGAACCTCACCCTGATTCCCTTCTACGCCCACGAGGCTATCGCGGATCCCAACACCAGGCTCTCCTCCACCCAGCAGCCACCGCCGGCCACGCCCACGCCCCTTTTCGAAACCCAGCTGCCCAGGACCCAGGAGCTGGCGCAGTCCAGGCGGCGGCCCAAGAAGGCCAAGCAGTACGAGGCCTTCCACTCGCCCCAGGAGGTGATGCAGTGGCAGTCGGTGCTCCGCCGTTCCACGGCACACGGCAGGCACCACCTCAAGAGTAATCATCGCCACTATCCCAGCGAGGAAGTGGACCTCCAGGAAGATAACTCAATCTCAGCCTCGGAGTCGGGCTCGGAGGAGGTCCCAGAGGAGGAGGATGCCGAGGTAAAGCCGCACTGGGACGATCTGGAGGAGCAGGAGGCCACGGCAACCGAAGCCTCGACCAGCGAGGGCCCCTTCCAGATCGTCTACCTGGACGAGAGCCTGGAGCGACCAGTGGTCGACTCCCCCACCAGTACCACCACCCCCAGCCCCCAGGTGCTGCCCCTGCGCCAAAGCTCCCGCTACGCCCTCAAGAAGCAGTACTACGCCTTTCCGGTCTACACCCTGGGCAAGCTGCTGCAGACCCAGAGCCCCGCCAAGCCAGTGCTGGAGAAGACCGATCGGGCGGTGGGGAACTCGGAGGAGAGGGAGCTGCCCAGCAGCACCTGGTTCATCCTGAACTCGAGGTCAGTATTAGGCAGACAGCCTTACAGACAGTCGTACTCACACCTTCCGATATTCCGTTCAAGGTACAAGGGCCCCCACTACCGAAGGCTGGACAACCAGACGAAGTACTACACCTCCAAGTACGTGGGGAATGCCTTCAGGCCCCGCTGATCTCTGGAGGAGATCTCGCAGCTCTACCAACTAAGTACTATACCTCACTGTTGCCAAAGAAAGCCAGCATCCTGCACAAATATCAGAAATCTCTGCTTTTTTTTTCCAAAATGTAATAAACACAAATTTTAACGACGATCGTTAACGCCTTTCTGGCTGGGATTGGGGGGACACTCTGGATGACAGTTTGGGCCTTGTTATGCAGCTCCAAAGTGGAGCAACTTTGACTATATACTATAGGCCATAAAGGGCAGTCATAAATTCCGGGGCCACACAAAAGAACACCACTGAGCTCTTCATTCCGGGAGCTCCACTTTTGGGGAGTGGGTTGCATAACCCACCGTGCAAATCGAAAGGCGGTGATCGGGGCAGGCCAAGATGAGCCGCCACAGGCCACAGGCCGGGGGGCGAAGGCGTCGCCTGACCCAAATTCCAGAACCCAAAACACAGAAATTCAGAAAATCAGAAAAATCGGAAAATCAGAAAGAAAAACAAAATATTTCAAAGTGTTAAAAAGCAAGGGGGAATGTGAATAGGAATGGGAATGGGGGGAGCTGGTGGCTGGTGGCTGGACGGGGAAGAGTCATCAACAAATTTTTATGGCCAATCGAATGGATGCGGCCCTTTCAAGACCGCGTGCCCTCCCACCACCAGCCCCGGTCCCCCTCGAGTTTCCATTGGCTCGTCATTGGCTCCATCATTCATTCAATCACTTTGTCAATGATGCGGCTGGCTGGCTGCCTGCTGCCTCCACGTTCATTATTATTATTGATTTCCCAGCTTAGTTTTCGCTCTGGAGCCTGCAATTAATTTTCTCGTTGTTCTTACAAGATCTATCCCCCTTCCCCCTCCAGTGTAGAGAACCCGCTTCTTGCTGGCGGTCTCTTTTCGGTCAGTCTGGGGCCTGGGTTCTGGGCCAGCATTGCTGTGGGCCACACAGTCCCCATCCCATCGCCATGTCCGAGTTCGGGCTATAAAAGCTCGGACCGTGGCTCTTTTTGGGCTTAGAACAAAGACGACAGCGATCGCGAGTGCAACCAGTGGATGCTCTGCCACCTGACTATTTTTTTTGACATTTTTTTTTTCTCCAAAAACGCTCCCCAAGGATAAAGGGACACCTCTTGGAAGTGCAGTGCCTCTAAAGAATCAACACCATGTGGCTGTATTTTGTGGTACGTGAATAAGAGATCCAAGGACTCGAAAGGATAATGACCCCGAATAATGAACAATAGAAAGTGATTGAACTACCAGTGAATCCCTATATAGGAACTATAATCTATACTATAATCCCCAATATGAATTCCCCAGAAAAGTGTTGAGGATGTCTTCTTAAAAATATCTAATATCTTAGCTAGTATTTAAGATCTTTCGGGAAGATTTTAGAAAGGAATTAGTGTGAGAATAATCTTCCAAAAACTAGGGTCTTATAAAACTATATCTAGGACTTCTAGATCTCAGAGTATTTTTAGAAGAACTTAAGGAAAGTTAGACTCTGAGATTTCTTGAGAAAAGTATTCAGATCCTTAACTAATCCTAACCTTATAGATAGTACAAACACTTACCTTAATTGTATTTCGTTGATTGGAACTCTTCAGATCACCGCCGCCGCCGCTCTCTTGGGAAGATCCCAGCTCGCAGACGCCTTCTGGTGGCCCAAAACAACAACGTAAGTATCCGCCAGTGAAGGATAACTCAAGCCATCTTACCTATAACACGATTCCATCTCGTCCATAGGGAGCCGCCGAACGGAGCCGGTCCCGTGCTGCAGCAGATCCCACTCACCTACTTCCGGACGTACACGTACCAGCCTCTGGGACCCGGGGGAGCCTTCAGCATGCCCTTCTTTGGGTTCGGAGCGGCACAGACGCCCCTGCTGCCGGGGGCCCATCAGTACGATCCTTATGCGGTGACCAGCTACGCGGCAGCCCGCCGGCACGACTCCTCCCCAGTGGCGGGGACCAGGCCGGATGTGACCCCTCCAGTGTTGGCCGTGGGCGGTCCTATTCCCTCCGCCATCAGCAGTAGCACAACCACCACCTCCACCACCACCACCCCAGCACCCACCACCACTACGACTACAACCACTACGACTACCACGCCGCCACCAACGACTACAACAAGTACCAGCACCACCACCACGACGCCGCCGCCTCCGCCTCCTCCCCCAGGGCTGGAGGGGTCCTCGCCGACTCCGGGATCCGCCGGCACGTCCAGCCTGCTGCGCTACGGGGGAGAGTACCCGACCTACAGTCGCCGGGTGAGCAACCTGTACAACGCCAGGCCGCAGTACCCGTACCCGGACTACTTCAACTACCAGACGCCGGAGCAGGGTGTGGCCGGGAGCGGCAGTCGCATCCAGTTCGTGCCCTGCATGTGTCCCGTGACTGTTCCGAGCATGGTGGCTTCCGTTCCTTCGGCCGGTACAGCTCCCACGGTGGCCGCCACTCCCGCGGAGCCTCAGCCAGCGGCACGGCACATCGAGCGGCACGACCTGCAGGCCGTGGCGGAGGCCGAGGCGGGTAACGAGGCTGAAGAGGATGAGGAGGAGGACGAGGGAGAGGCCGAGGCCCAGGAGGAGGAGGAACAGGGCGAGGAGGAGGGTATTGCAGCCGCAAAGGCGCAGCCGGAGCAGCAGGACAGCGCATCCGACAGTCCCGTCTAGGACCATGAGCCTGTGAGGCATCCTCTGTAGATTTAAGCCACGCCTCCGACTGATCCGTCACCCGTCAGCCTGTTAGATGCAAAAATAAAGAAGCAGCCAGACCTGAAATGAAACTTGGTTTAGTCATGGAATTCTGCCCCCTTCGAGTCGCCAGCTCCGGGTTTTGGGTGGCAGGTCGAAGAGGGCAGGGGGCAGGACGACACAAGGACGGACACAAGAACATTTAACTCACATTGATTTCACTTCTTTTATTAATTCGTATTCGTAGTTTCCATCAAAATGACATTTACACATTTAAATTGTATTTATAAATATTCTAATACTTTGCGCTTGCTGCACGACCCTCGTCGGCTGGGGTGGAGACCTCACCCAGCCGGCTAACTCTTGCCTTCAATCTTCCACCAATCAATCAATCAATCAATCAATCAACAATTACAATTACATTTATGCTTAACTAGATGAACTTGTGCTTCGAGTCTTTGAAGTAGAAATTAGCTTGCGAAAGGGTTTAGCTTGTTTCCGATTCCGATTCTGGCTTAGATCCGGGCCAGAGTGGCCTAAAACCAAGAACAAGTTTAGAGGAGTACGAATACAACTAATTGGTAAACCGTTGATTTGAATCGATAATCGGTAATCGATAGTCAGTTATTGGTAATCGGTAATCAGTAAGTGGTAATCGGTAGTCGAAAAAAATATATAATCAGTCGTTTAGGTTACAGATATACATGTACAATACATCGATATATAAATATAGTCATAAATATAAGCAGTTGCTTATTACACATTCAAATACAACTAAGTGTCGTCTATCGTCTATCGTTATCGGTCTATCGTTCTATCGGTATCGGTATCGTCGTTTGAACAATCAAAGAGGAGTTACTTAGGGCTTGATCCCTGGGGTATCCCCTAGCCAGGACCCACCTGGTAGCAGGGACCAGGCCCCGTCTAGCAAAAAAAAAAATGCATCTTACGTCTACTAAGATCTCTCGTAGTGCTAGTCGGCTGCGCATGCGCTCGAAACTGTCCCGATTGGGAGCAAGGACCTCCTTATCCTTTTTGTATTTTGTGTGTGAGTGTGTGTGTTACAGTTGCTTTGTTTTTGTGGCTTAAGTGGTACAGAAAATTGCATTAATATGGCCTATCAATTACCTCCGAATATGTGTATATCCTATCCAGCTCATCCTACGGTCAATGCCGCTCCAGCTCCTCATGCTCCTCCTGCCTTCCATTCTTGCACTATCCACTCCAAAAAAAAAATACATCTATCTTTTGCTTACAAGATATGATTTTGTTTCTTATCCTTTTTGCATATTTTGTCTAAATATTCTCTGCTTTTTTGTTTCATTGAACTCTTTTTTTCTTTGTCTCCGATTGAATCGGTTGCTGCATCCTTGCATCCTACATCTGCATCCTGCATCTCCTCCTCGTCTTCGTCCAAACGTCCTCCTAGCTCCTCCGACTCTTCAAAGTTTAAACATAATGAGATTGCGCCGGATTCACGCCGATCATTCACTCAGCGCCTTGGACTGCCATAAATCGATAGAATCGATACGTCGATAACTACGATAACAGCTCCCAAGGCGCAACACACAAACACAAACCTAAAAAAAACAAGCACACGGGCGCACACACATGCATAAAATAAATACCAAATCTAGTACTAAACACGATTTAAAAAAAAAAAAACCTAAGCCCTAACTAGGAGCAGAGTCGAGCTGGGGGAAAGGTAACACCAACTAAATGCCGCCAATCTCAGATCTCTCGTAAAACTAGAACCTAAACTAACGCATATTCGGGGGCTAAACTAAACGAATGTCTGTCTCCAGTCTCCAGTCCAGATATCTCCAGTGGGGGTGTAGTGTATCCATGTAGCAGCGGATCGGCGGAGAACGCGAGCTGGGGGGGCTGAGACTGACCCGCGTCTGATATGTGAGTTGTCCTCCGTTGCCTCGGGTTCCAGTCATTCCTCCCTCCTGTCTCAGCCGCCTCAGCTCCTCCTCTCCAACTCCAGGTTCAAGTCCACGTTCGCGTCCTCGTCCTCGTCCTCGTCCTAGACAAAGGTCTCCCGGATGACGGTGCCGCTGCTACCGGCGCTTAGATCTTAGAACTCGGTTGATTGTCAGACAAACGAGGAGAAGCCGGGCAGCGGCGCCCTCGACCGGGCCATGTTGTTGACAATGATCTGGCCACCATTGAGACTCATCACAGCGCTGCCCTCCGGCTCCGAGTCGGTGTAGCTGGAATAGTTCCGCACCGGCTTCGTTTTCTTCCACGACTGGCGCAGGGAGTCGTTCACGTTGGCGTAGTGGTTGACGAACGAGTGGGGATCGCTGCGGACGCTCTCGTTCTCGCTCTCCGAGTGCTGAAAGGTTCGGATCGGGGATAGAGTACAGGATTAGACGGGTGGCTCAACATGGGGATTAGCTCAGCACAACAGAACACAACAAAACATGGGTGTAACGAAACACAAAGACAATCACAGTGGGGATCAGAGGACGTTCAGCTTTACCTTCTCCTGCAGACCAGACCAAGTCCGCATCGTCCGCATGGTTGGGAGCGAGAACAAATGCCGAGATTTAGTTTCAAGAAATCCGGAACGTGGATCAGGGTTTGTGTGCGTTTGCAAGGGTGTTTGGAATTCGGTTACCCGGTGCAGTGTCTAGTGCTTGTCTTGTGTCTGGAGTGTCTGTTCTCTCAAGAACCCCCTGGATAGCCCACCCCTGGAACTCAGGAACACTCACCTGGGACGCCTCCGAGCTGCTAACCTCCGAGGGCTTCTCCGTCACGCTGCTGTCGTCGGGATTCTCGTCGTAGCACTTCAGGCTCTCCTCATCGCTGTGGTAAGCCACGGAGGCGGGCGACGGGCGCGGCGGGCTCTTGCCCAGCTGGACGTTGGGCGGCGGCCGGTGGGTGGACTTCCGGCCCAGAGTGCCCAGAGTGCCGCTTCTCAAGGTGCCCACGCTGTTGAGGGTTCCGGTGCCGACGCCGTGCCGAGAGCGGTACAGCTCCAGGGCCAGTTCCTGGCGCTCGTCAATCGACATGGCCATCGACTCCTCCAGCGTCTTCTGGGCCTCCTCTGCGGGGGAAGGAGAGTTGGAATTAGTACAAGGACACTTCAGGAAGCATTCGCGGGCCAACTTACGCTTGTACTTGTAGCTCTTGCTCTTGACACACAGCACCGCGATCACCATTACGATGATCACGATGGAAGTGGCCGCCAGGGAGACCATAAACCAGGTCTGCCGATAGAAGGGCTTGTGCTGCAGGTATCCATACTCCAAATGCAGTTTTGAGGGTGTCAGGATCGAGTCCTTGGAGTAGACGGGGAAGGAGATGCCGTACCGGTTGTAGGCGATCACCCGGAAGGTGTAGGCCGTCGAGGGCATCAGGATGTGGTAGCTGACGGTGAAGTCCTGCATCATTCCCTTCTTGGTTTGCTCGATCTTGGTCCAGCGGGAGTCGTCTGTGGGGGGATGGATAGGTGTGTGTGAGTATACTCTGATATGGTTTGGGGGGAGTAAGAGGAGTAAGGATCTCCCCTGCTAGCTACGTTCGTTAGGCGATAGATTCTACTCTTTGGGGATCGGGAATACTCACAAACAAACGCCGGATCTCCTTTTTCTACGCAAGCATTTCGCAAAAAGAATGGTTTTGTTTAGGTTTGGAAAGGATTAGAACCAAGCCACCAAGTGGTAACCCAATGCAGGGAAGGGGAGCAAGAAGATACAGATACATTTCAGATGTGAGACTAATGAGGCGTCCAAAACCAGAGCTACACTACGCTAGCCACTTACCTCGCTTCTTGGCCTCGATCAGGTAGCCCAGGATGGGGCCCCGGCCCGAGGGCCCGTTGATCCAGTGCATCTCCACGCTGGACAGCGTCTTGGTTAGGATGAGGTCCCGCGGAGCCACCGGAGAGCCGTCCTGTGGTCCGGTGGTTACGTTCTCACTCACCCCCGGGCCGTAGTCCACTGTGGTCTGGGCGCGCACCGTGAAGGTGTAGGTGACCTCCTCCTCGAGGTTCTGCACCCGGAGCGTGGTGTTGGACACCTTCTGCTTCACCTGCTTGCTGAATTCTGGAAGGGAAGAGGGTATACAGGTGAGAAAGGTCTTATATTTCGACCAAAAGCAGAGCTACTTACTCTCGTTCTCCTCCGTGGTCTCGTAGGTCACCAGGTAGCCCAGGATCTCGCCGTTGAGGAACTTGGGCGGGTCCCAGGTCACCTCCAGACTCTGCATCGTGATGTCCGCGAACCGAAGGTTCAGGGGCGCACTTGGCACCCCGGGCAGGGTCTTCACCGTGATGGGGGCGGACCGGGGCCCGTCCCCGGCGGGATTGAAGGCCAGCAGCTGGATACGGTACTCGGTGAACTTGTCCAGGAAGACCAGGCTGTGCGAGGTGGCCGTGGCGGAGACCACCTCGATCTCCTCCTCCCACTTGCGGCCCGGCTCCAGGGCCTGCGGCGAGTAGGTCACCAGGTAGAAGATCTTGTAGCCCAGGATGTCGCCGTTCTGCATGCTCTGCTTCGGGGGCTTCCACAGCAGGCGCACCTCGGTGCTGGAAATGGGTGCGGCGTCCACGGCGCGGGGCTCGCCGGTGGGCACTGCCTCGCCCACGTAGACTGCCGCCGGCGGGGTGGCCGGACCGGGGCCCTGGGAGTTGAAGGGCAGCACCACGATCTCGTAGTTGCGGTCCTGTTGGAGGTCGGCGAGCACCACGCTGTTCACGTTGATTCCCAGCACGTCCGTCTTGGGGGTGGACTGCAGGGCGGTGGGGAAGTCGGAGAGCTGCTGGTAGAGGATCCGGTAGCCACCGGTGGCAGCGTCACCGTTCCACATGCCCGTCTCCAGGGCGCTCCACTGCACCCGCACCGAGGTGGTGGTGATGGGCACCACCTTCAGGCCGCCCACTCCGACGGCGGGTGCCGCCGGCAGGGTTCGCACCACCACGCTCTCGCGGCTGAAGGCCGAGGGTCCCAGGTCGTTGGTGGCCTGGATGCGGAACTGGTAGGTGGTGTGGGGGCGCAGGCCGAGGGCCGTGTAGGAGCTCAGCAGGGGGTCCACGCGCTCGGGCAGCGGCTGCCAGCGGCCCTCGTTCTCGCGCATCTCCACCGTGTAGTAGCGGAGCGGGGCGAACCCGTCCCGCCCGGGCGTCCAGCTGAAGGTGATCTGGTGGGCCTGAATCTGGCTGCGCGAAACCTGCGGCACGGAGGGCGCCTGGGGTCGCTCCCGGTTGTTGGTGGTGTACACGAGGGCGGTGGCCGTCTTGCCCCAGCCGAGCCGGGTCTGGGCCGTCACGCTGAAGCTGTAGTACTTCTCCGGCAGCAGCTGGGTGGCCCGGAAGGTGCGATCTGAGGGCGGGAACTCGCGGCTATAGTTGAGGTTGGCGCTGCCGTTCAGGGTGTAGGTGACCTGGTAGGCCTGGATCTCGCCATTGGGATCTATCGGGTCGTCCCAAATGATGCGCGCCATGGTCAGGGTGACGTCCGGGAAGCTCACGTTCGACGGCACGCCGGGGGTGTCCTCGAAGGTCTGGACCCGGATGGGCGGGGCGCTGAGGGCGCCGTTGCCCAGGCGCGTGTAGGCCAGCACCTGGACGTGGTAGACGACGAACTTCTTCAGCTCCGTCAGCGTGGTGGTGAAGGTCGAGTTGCTGGGGATCGTCTTGTGGAGCACCGGCTGTCCCGCACGGTCCGCGGCGGCATAGAACACCTTGTATCCGTCGATCTGGCCGTTGCGATGCTGCTTGGGCACCTCGCCCCAGCGCACCACCACCGTGGTGGAGGAGGTGGCGTTCGCCTGCACGTCCAGGGGTCCGTAGCTGGGCGTCGCCTCGCGGGTCCGTTCCACGGCAGTGCCACTCTCGCGGGAGCAGCCCACATCGTTGCAGGCGTTCATCCGCACCTCGTAGACGGTCCACTCCTCGAGGCCCTCCAGGACGTGCGAGTTGGCCGTGTGGTCCTCGATCACCACCGAACGGGGCACGCCCCGAACGGCACCGGGTGTCTTCTCCAGCGGCTTGTAGGAGATGTTGTAGCCGCGCGGATTGCCGTACCACTCCGTCTGCTGGAGGGGAATCCACCGCACCCGCAGCTGCTGGGCACTCATCGCCCGGACAGTGACGTTGAAGGGGGCATGCTTGGGCCTGGCCTGGATGGTCTGGAAGTCCTTGGTGGCGTCGGAGGGTCGTGAACTGCCCACCACGTTGGTGGCGCTGAGGCGCAGGCGGTACTGGGTGAACGGCATCAGGCCGGTGACCGTGAGGGTCTCCGCGTCGGGGTCGTTGATCTCGCAGATGGTGAACCAGGTCATGTTGCGCGCCGTCTGGCCCTCCACCTTCCACTTGGTGATGCTGGAGTTGCCGTCGAAGCCGGGCGTGAACTGCAGCACCACCGAGAAGGCCTCGATGTTGGAGAGGGCCAGGTTGGTCGGGGCGTGGGGCAGGACGGGCTCCACTCCGGACTGGATGGTGGCCGATTTGGGGGCTCCGCTGCCCACCCGCGTCCAGGCGCAGATCTCGAACCAGTAGTGGGTCGTGGCCTGCAGCTGCTCCACCGTCAGCTCCGTGTCCTCAGCCGTGAGGTTGACCGCCTTCATCGTATCCGGACGGTCCTTCACCTGGTAGCGCACCGTGTAGCCCGTTAGGATGCCGTTGGAGAAGCGTGGCGGTGCCCACAGCACCTTTACCGACCGATCCGACACATCGTCGAAGTGCAAGGCCGTCACCTCGTCCGGGACATCGTCCAGGGTCTTCACCGGCACCTGCTGGCTGGCCACGCCGTCGCCGGGGTCCGTGAAGCAGAGCACACTGACGTTGTACTCGGCGAACTTCTCCAGGCCGCCCAGCACGGCGGTCTGCTCCGCCAGCGGGTCTATCAGGCTGGGCGGCACTGTCATCATCCGCTTCTCAAAGTCCCGCCACTCGCCGTCGATGTCCCGCCGCTGCCAGGCCTGGATCTTGTACCCCTGGTTGATGCCGTTGATCTGCTGCGGATTGGGCGGGATCCAGCTGACCCTGGCCGCCGTGGAGTTGAGGGCCTGGACCCGCACCTTTGTGGGCGGGGCCTCGGGCACGCCCTCCTTGGTCTTGATCTTGGAGCCCTCGGTGTAGACGCCCACGCCCATGTTGTTGTAGGCCGCGATCTGGACGATGTAGTCCTTCCAGGTGATCAGTTCCTGGATGAGGAAGTTGCGCTGCGCCTCGTTGGTGATGTTCTGGTAGGACCACGGCACGTTGTTGTACCCAAAGAGTCGGTACCGCAGGATGTAGCCGAGGATCTGGCCGTTGCGGTGCTCCTCCAGAGGCGGCTGCCACTGGGTGATGATCTCCGACATGGACCGGGCGGAGCCCACGAATCCCACGGGCGGTCCCGAGGGAGCTGCATGGGGAAAACGCAAAGAGAGGATCAGAAATCTGGAGCCACTGGGTTCCACAACACACGAGAGCTGGTACTTCTCTCTCCTTGGTTCGGGACGGGGGGAGTCGGGACGGTGTGTTCTTGTGACATATTATATGTGTGGGTGTGTCTGTGTGGGGGTGTGAGGGGTGAGGAGCGGGGTCGTGCCTCTGGGCTAGTTGTAACTTATACCTCGGTGAAGCGGAAACTCTAGCAGGCGACCACGGCGGAATTCAATATTCATAGCGATTCGCATGTCGCGACGACAACGACGGCAGTAAGGAGTACAATACATACAGGAGTTCAGAATTAGTTCTTTTTACACTATACAGGGCATGTACATGGGCGGCGCGACACTGTCTCACTGTACAGGTGTCACTGCCATCAACAGAAGGCGGAAAATTATTCCAAACGAAAAGTGCTACTGAACTGAAGAAGGTTTTTAAAAACTTGAACGTATATCCACAAAATCGTAAAAAATGCAAATGAAATGGTGCCAAGTCTTGAAAGTCCTTTTAGTTATTCAAATTTCTGTAGGGGTACCCCTTGCTTTCATTATATATATTACTGCATCATTATATAGTACTATGTCCATCCATTGAAGGGGTATAATCTCCATAACCTAGTCCTAGAACCTCTGTAACTTCTAAAATACGCATCCGATCCCTAAGCGGGATACCTCTATGGACTCCTGGAACTCTTTCCTTTGATCCTCATCCAAATCTTCGTTTGTCATTTTTGATCCCTATTTTCCAATTTTTTGTGAGGGTACCCCTTGTAGAATCCTGGAAATCCACTCCTGAGTACTAGAACCTTTATATCTTCGGCAATTGGCATCCAATCTTCAAAAGGGATACCTTTATGGAATCCTTAAACTATTCCCTGTAGATCCTCATCAGAATCTCCATTTGAAATTTTTGGTCCCTATTTTTCCAATTTTTGTAGTGGCACCTCTCGTACAATCCCGGGATTTCACTTCTTAGCCCTATATCCACCATATCTTCAATAACAGGCATCCGATCTTCAAAAGCGATACCTCTATGGACTCCTGGAAGAATCCTCTTTAAATCCTCATCAAAATCTCAACAACAAATTTTGGATCCCTATTTTTCAGATTTTATGTATTCTACCCCTTTTAGATTCTTGGATTTTCACCTTCCAGTCTTAAAATGGTTGTATCTTTGGAAATAAGCATCCGATCCTCAAAAGGGATACCTTTTTTGAATCTCTGAACACTTTCCCTTAAATCCTTATCCAAATCTCGATGTAAAATTTTGGATCCCTATTTTTTAAATTTTTTTCAATTGGCGGTACCCTTGTAGAATTCCAGAATTTCACTTCATTGCCCTATATCCTTCATATCTTTGGAAATAGGCATCCGATCTTCAAGAGCGATACCTTTATAGACTCCTGGAACTATTCCCTTTTAAATCTCATCAAAATCTGAACAACAAATTTTTTATCCCTTTTTTTTAAATTTTTGGAGGGGTACCTTGAGAAATTCCGGATTTCCACCTTTAAGCCCTATAATGGTTGTATCTTCGGAAGTAAGAATCCGATCCTTAAAAGGGATACCTTTATGGATTCGTTGAATAATATCCTTTAAATCCTCATCAAAATCTCCATTTGAAATTTTGGATCCCTTTTTTTCAATTTTTTGTGGGGGTACCTCTTGTATAATCCTGAATATCCACTTCTAAGCACTAGAACCTCCATATCTTTTGAAATAAGTATCCGATCCACAAAAGGGATACCTTTATGGATTCCTTGAACTATTCCCTTCAGATCCTCATCCAAATCTCGATGCAAAATTTTAGATCCCCATTTTCCCAATTTTCGTGGAGGTATCTCTTGTAATATCTACACACCCCAAGGCCCAGCAAGTCAGAATCTTTGGAAATAGGCATATGATTCTGTATCCTACCAATTTGGACTATATCTCGTAGCTGTTTAAAGCTTAAGCCCCCAAAAAGTGTACATCTATATAATCTAAACCTATATCATCCTACAAGCATACAGGTGTTTCAACAAAAAGATTCGGATAAATCTGGCAAAAATATTCAAAAGTGGAAAATCATAACGAAAATCTTTAAAAATCTGTACAAAATAAAGGCCTAAGCTACGAATCGAGGGCTCCCACCTCTGGTGGAGGCCTCCAAACAAAAATATTCACAAACTGAAGAAAAGCAAAGCCACATGGAGACAACTTAATGGGAAACACAACACATACGGTTACGATTACGATTACGATTACGGCTACGAGTGGGGATGCAAAAGCGACTGGGACTGGGGCTGGACGGGGTCTGAGTACTCACCCTCCTGGGGCAGTTCGACGACGTTGCTGGGCTCCGAGGGCGAACCCTCACCGACTCGGTTGACGGCGCTGACCCGAAACTGGTAGACGGTGGCCGCCTTGAGGTTCTCGAGGAGGATCCATCGCTGTTCGGCGGAGACGTTGCTCAGCTCGGTGATCCAGTTAAGCAGGGGATCTGGCACTGGACCTACGAATTTTTCTGTGATGTTAATGTGTTGGAGAACAGCAGGCAGGGCGGGGAGTGGTTATGTGGTTAGGTGGGTTGTGAGTGGGGGGTTGGTTGTGAGGTGTCAGTATAGTACAGGTGAGGGGTGGTGGTGGTGGTGTTCCGTGGTGTGATTTGGTGATTTGGATGATGGATGGTCGATGCAATGAAAACAAAGTGCAAAACAACGGATACAATTGCAAATTAGTCCAATGAATGTACAAGGTTATCAACGATAATGTTATCAAATACAATATATTTAAGATATATTCAAGGTCAGTCCGTTCCAGTGGGTGGTGGGTGTTTGGCGTTCGAAAATAATATCGAATGGAAGAAAAGAGAGAGAAAGGAAAATATGCATCAGAAGGTGTATCTTTTGTGGTGTCTGGTCGGGATGGATGGCTGGTCTCTGCCCCCCCAAGTGTGTTGGAGTTCCTATCTGATCGGAGTCTCCCCACTTTTAATTCAAAAAATAAATGGAAATTCTGGAGTAAATTACTGGAAGGCGGGCTTTCCACCTTCCTCCTCCCATCCATAAATCATAAATCCAATACCGCAACCCACAAACTACCGGCAGCCACCAAAAATACGGATTTTAAGGATACCCCACTACCATTCCAAAAAAGATATACGAAAAACTTACCCAATTCGGAGACCTCACGTCGCTGGATAATAAATTGGGATATGGGACTGTTGCCATCGAAGCCGGGTGTCCAGGACACGTTGATGCTGCGTTGGAGTGGCTCCGGCAGGCGTTCCACCTTCACGTTGCTGGGCGGGAACGGCAGCTCGATGACGCTCAGTCGGGCGGCTCGGGTCTCGTTGCCGCCGGGGGAGGTCACCACGCAGGCGTAGCTGCCCACATCGCTGGCTCGCACCGCCTGGATCTCCAGCTGGCCGTCGGCCTGCACCCCGACCCGCTGGGAGTTGCTGATGGGCGCCGCCTGACCCTCGCGGTACCAGTCGATGTTGTACGGGACGCTGGGGTCGCTCGACACCTTGCACTGGAGCGTGGCGGTGAGTCCTAGTAGCACCGTTGTGTCCACCGGCGGCTGGATGATTTGTGTCCGCACTGCGGGTGAAAGAAGTGGAGTGGAGTGGAGTGTGAGAAGTTGGCTGGAACTGGATCTGCCCCCGGAACACATTAACAACACGGCAATGCGGATTAAACGAGCCACCACCCGGCACACAGCACACGGCAGGCAACCGCAAGTCGTGGCATTGACAAGTCGCCACAGCCCAGCCCACTTTTATCGCCCATTCTGGGCTGGGCAGGACACCAGGAGTATCCTGGACAGGCCAGATTATGGAGAGTGCTGAGCTGGACTAGGGGTGGTGGCTTCACAACGAATAGTTAGTTCAACTGGCATTCCTTTCATGCAACCAGCACGGTTCTACAGGGTACTCGGCAGGTCGTTTGTTCTTTTATGTATGGCCGTCTTCCCTTTTGATTTTATTTATTTGATGGTTTTTTGCCCTTTTTTTTTTTTGCCCCATCTCCGGGCCGGAATTCTTTTGCTTTTCTGCTCCTCTGCTCCACTGTTTCCCTTTTATTTGTTCTCTTCGCCCTTTTTGCAGTCACTTGGCCCGCATGCATCAAAAGTTCAACGCGCCCCGTGGCCCAGACATTGTCGGAGACCTGGTGGGTTGGGATATGTGGAGGGAGTGCTGCTGCTGGTACTTGGTGGCTGGCATAAGCCAAGTCGCTTCCCATATGGAGAGCCGGACGGACTGACGAGATGAACTGTTCACTGCACTCTACACTCCACTGCACTCCGGCGAACGGCGAACGGCGAGGCGAGTGTCGAATGCCGGCAGCGAGGCCCCCAAATGAACCTTGTTTGCTCTGGCACCCAGGCATACCCTGGCCTCTAAAGGGGATGTGCGTTTTCAGAGGTGTTTTGGATAAGTCTGATGATAATAGTGCCTCCCAAGTCCCATCTAGGACATCCAGTAGTCGCTTCTACGGCCATGTTCTGTTTTTTATTTCTTTTCCCCCAGACTTGGAGCTCTGTGTTTTATGCACCAAATAAAGCGAGCCGGATTCTGGGTGGTGGGGCGGTGGGGCGATGGTGATGGAAAACTGCCATCAGTTTGGTGGCCGCAGTGGTAAAGTCTGCAGTGTCCACCGACCACCGTCCAGTGTCCGCATTCCATGCTGAGCGGCGGCGGCGTTTTGCCAATTAGCCGCGCATTGAGGCTGCCTTTTAGGGTCCTGGACACACACACACACACATGGTCCTGGACCAGATCCCTGGTCGGGGCCAAAAATATAGCTCTGTGTGCAAATCAACTTTAATTACACAAACAACACAATGGCGGTCAAGCGCGGCAAGCCCTTAAAAAATCATTTGAGCTCCGGGTTCAAAAGCCATAGACACGTGTGTGTGGTGTGTGGTGTATGGTGTGTGGTGTATGGTGTGTGGATTTGTGTATTATCACAAAAGCAATTGAAGGACTCCGCCCTCCCGGGGAGTGAGAACCCTTTCAGGATTGTCGGATCCCGCAGTTAGTTGGATATAGGAGATATTATAGCCGGGCTGGATAACATTTTGGCGGTAAACTCGGTTGGAATATGTTTTGTGGCTGCCACATCAAAGCCCCGCCATTGAACAATTGATGGAGAAGACAAGGACTCTTATTCAAGGACTCGAGGAGCAACCTGCCGCAAGTTAAACGCTCCAGCAAGCAGGCACTCGGAGGCCAGCCCAGGCAAGATGGAGTATTCATTACTCTCGGTGGCATCCCTGGGCCAAGGTTAAGGCTGGGATATCGCAGGCAGCTAGCAGGATAATACTCACCCAGTACACTCAGGAAGGCCTCGCCCTTGACGCTGCCCGCCTCGTTGGCCCGCACACAGATGTACAGCCCGGCGTCGGTGGGGCGGATGTTCGAGATGAGCAGGTCACCGGATTCGAGTATCTGCACCCGGCTGGAGATCTCCACCAGTTGGGTTTCTACGCAGGCAGGTGGCGGGTAGCAGGGTCGGGTTATTGGCAGGCAAACAGGCAGGCGGTACGGTGTTAGCATTAAGATATTAAGATAAGAGATTAGCGATTAGGATTAGCGATTAGCGAATGCACTAAATGGAGGAGCAGCCATGCTGGAACACTGCTAAGCTCACTTACCGTTGTATATCCAGGTGATGTTCGGGTTGGGTGATCCAACGGCCCGGCAGGATATCGTTGCGTCCTTACCGTCCAGGGCGGTCACATTCTGCGGCGGCTGCTCCAGCACGGGGGCCGAGGCTGCAGGAAAGCAGGATGTCGGATTAGTGGCGGCTCGGAGCACAGTTGGTAGTCAGATTAGTGAGTAACAAGTGTTGGATTATTTTTAGTTAGTTGGGATAAGGATAAGGACTAATAACTAAAAACATAACTAGCTACAAAGTGCTGATTAAAAGTTGAGGCTAATGGAAGGGAGGCTCCTGGATAGTGTTCTTCCCGAGGATGCCCTCCGTTTGCAGCATTACTGGCCTGATTGGCCGGCAGTTGATTGTAATCGATTCCTCTTTGGCTGATTAACTGGATCCATTGACTGGATGCCGACTCTGGCCAGGCTGGCCAATGAATCATGTTGCCTTATTGTTGCCACTGCCACTGCCACTGGTTAATGTAAATTATTTATTGGATTTTGAGTGGCACGATGGCCTGGGAGCACCTGCTCGGCCCTGGTGCTGGCCCTGGCCCGGCTCCTTCTGGCTCATTGTTATGGCCAAGTGCCATGCCGAGTGGCGCGCAAATGTAATAATATTCGTAATAATTTCGCATGATGAAGCATCCCGTTAACTACGCTTATGCAAATAAGAGCATAAAATTACAATAAAAGCCCCCTCTCACCCACCCCGCCCCCATCCCACCACCTCAAGATATTAAGTGCCGAGTGTGGGTGTGTGTTGGCCGAGGATGTTGCAGTTTCAGGGAAATCACAGTGGAGGAAAGGTGAGAGAGAAGGGCTCAGCTTTAAGCCGATATATGCACTTTAAGGACAATTAAGCCGCGCAGGCCATTACATCACCCTGAGGCCCCGGATAGCTCCTTCGGCGGGTCAACGTGTTAAGTGTGCTTAAGCTGCCCCCGGTGGTGGCCACTGCCCGGGGCCGACCCACTGTGCTGTGGCCCCTTTATGGCACACGCAAGGCGCATATTAAAGACACGAAGGACCAAGGACCTCAAGAAACAATTTGCGGAGAAGAGTTTCCAGATCGAACTGATTTTTTAAACAAGACCAGTGCCATACAGACCCACCCGGCGTATACGCAATAAAATATCAAGCATACGCCATGGTTGCCCATAGTGGCCACCACTCCAAGTATGAATAATATTTGTTTGGGGCACTTTGGTGACATTTCTTATGCCCCTATCGGAGCTGGAGCCCTCGTCAAACGGCGGCCCGTAATTAATTTCGAGCTGACCCACTAAGGAGGCCCGCCATCAACTTGAAGTCATAATAAAACGCTCACTCAGCCGGACAAGTGGCTTGCTCGGAGCTCAAAGGCCGGGGTTGGAGGAGGGCCGGGGTAGGAGCAGGGGCAGGGGCAATGGCGTGCGATGGCAATAATTGCCATTACTTGGCCATTGAGAGGGGGGCAGCCCCAGCTCCCAGCTCCCAGCGCCACATTTGCATGCGAATTGTTTTCGCCTTCGTGCCGTGCTGCCAGGACTCGGGACTCTAAATTCAATGAGCTCCCACACCCGCCCCCGCTCCCGACCCACTTCACACCGCTTAAACGGTTTTTCGTTTCAGCTTTTAGCTCCCTTCCCTCCACCCTCCACCCTGGTGCTCCTTTCTTTAATAAGCATAAAGCGAGGACCGCCTTGGCAGGGTCCTTGTTTCGGGGCCTGGGTCCTGCGACTCCTTGCAGCACACTAATCGGAAATCACCCTTTGCTGCGAATTAATTATTCAGGAATGGCCAGGAATTAAGTTTCAAAAGAGCCATCTTGTGATGCCGAAAGGCCGTTTTCTAATGTCCCTGGCCAGTGGCTTGTAGGTATCATCCATATCACTAGCCACTTGGTCTGGTCCAGGAATCAACTCGAAACTACGCCAGGGCGACCTCTGACCTCGCGTGAACACCACCTGTTGGCGGGGCCACTAGTTTCAGGAAAAGCAAACAAAGAAATGCCCACAAATTCGCGGACTGGAAATCGCATTGAGCCGTCACTCCACGCCCACCGCCCACAAGTCACCTAATTACTCAAAGACAAGAGGGGAGGAGGGAGGCGTCGGGGTCGGAAAAGCGGGTGGCAATGGCAGGAAGCGGCGATTAAAATCACTTTTGCGTTTCGGGAAATTACGAAATTATGTTGCTCGAGTTTGAAGAGCAGAAGCCTGCCCAGGCAGCCGGAAAGTGCACACCAACATCACCAGCACCAAGACCAGAAACAGAAACAGAAGGAGGAGCTGGAGCTGGAGCTGGAGCCAGAGCCAGGAGGAGAGAGAGTACCTGTGGGGATTCACGCCAACTTAACAGAAATAAAGTGCCAAGGCGCCCCAGAAAAGGCCAACACAGCTCACGGAAAGATGCAAAACTTTGACAAACATCGGGCGGGCGCCGGCACGAGGAGCAATTAAACTGCAGCCGGGGTCCTGCCCCCTGCCTCCAGTGCTCCAGACGACGGCTCCCTTTCACGTGGCTGAACGCGAAAAGCTGGAAAATAATTTCCCAACTCAACTTCTTCGCCTATCTAAGTGAAAAGTGCTCCGGCACAAGGATTATCCTTCAAGTGGCCTTCCATGCGGAAAATAGCAAGGAGCTGGCAGCTGGGAGCTGGGAGTCGGCAGTAGAGACGCCACTTGTTGCAGGACGAAGGACACCCGGAGATAAACGGGTCGTACAAACAATAAACGAAAGGAATTGCAGAATGAAATCAAGTGAGCCGGCTGGGTGGGGGCGGCCGGATTAAGAGTCGTCCCTGCCCCTCCAGCCCGGTCAGGAAATTAGGGACTGCCCTAGCAGGTGAGATGCACTAGCTCCGGAACTCTGGCAATCGAATCAGAGTTGAACTCGAGTAGCAAAGGTGTTCGTAATCCGATTCAGATTCTGATCTGGATTATCGCAGCCTCCACCAATTACGGACAGGAACAGGAGCGCTGGGAAAAGGTCCGGCAGTGCTCCTTCTCTGAAAGCCGATTAGGACGGCTGCCCGTTCCCCTGATTACCAGGAGGAGGAGAGAACTTCTGTCGGCAATAAAACCCATCCGGACTGGACTCCTCTTTGGGGGGCTAAATGATGGACCGAATGGAGTCGTAAAGTGCGCTGGCGCAGACAAACAAATCGACTCGAATTAGCTTACGAAAATAAAATTAAATGAGCCGCAACGATTGGTAACCCAGATTCCCAGGATCCAGGATTGGGGGCACAGCCGAGGAGCAACATAATCAGCAACTTTCCCCATGCCCTGGCCAACTATGAGGCTGGAAAGTTTTTCAATAAACCGCCGATGACAAAATCCCTTAACTTCTTCATCGGACCTGGTTAGGACTAGGACCAGGACTAGGACTTGGCCAAGACCTGGAAAATATGCATAGAGATTTGAAATTTACATGAAATCCCGTCCAGAACTGGTGCGGTCATAAAAATTCAAGTGCGGTGGCGGTGGAGGTGGGGGTGGCCGGCAAGGACAAAGTTTGCCTCTAATGTCTCTCCAACTTGGGAGAACAATATGTCCGACACTGTTCCGGCATGTCCTTCAAAGGACTCTGTCAAACTGGCTCTGTCAAATATTTAAACGCCAACCAAGTCACTCTCCTCTTCTCATGAATGGCGAATGATTCCTTGCTGTCGTGTCATGCTGGCATGACAGGACTCCTTCGACCAAACTCCGACTCCCAAGTATGACTCTCGTGTGTCAATCTTAATTTTCGCATTATGGAGTTCATTAAAATGCAAAGTGGCACCTTAACGGCACTTGGGGGGCAGGTTAGCAACCATCCACCCATAACTCTTCATCCAGCAATAGATACTAATCCCGAATCTCGAATCATACTTTCGCTTTCATGTCGGAGACTCTCCCGATGAGGGCCACATGCCCGACTAATCAACTTGAATGAAAAATTCCTCAGCTTTTGACAAACTGGATAGAGAGTGGCCGCCAGGTGGTTGGGGGATGGGGAGACTGGGCAAATGAAATTCCAGCTTCTGGCCAGCACACCAGAGCCCTCGGCGCTCCATAAAGTAACGTATTCTGCAATGCAATGGAGCTCCATCACCCGCAGGGCGAAAAACAAATTAGGAATGAAGGAAAAAAGGAGGAACTGGGAGTTGGTTGGAGAGGAGGAGATGACAGCCAGGACGAGTCAAAGGAATACTTAGAGATAATGTTTAAGCTTAGACTAAGACTTGCCAGGCACTGGCCTCGGGCTGGCAGGCAGGCAGGCCAATAAAACAACAAATTGGATCGCAAAACAATCAAATAGACTACCAGCTACAGGATATTTTTCAAGGTGGTGCAATGGTGTGGATGGGTGGGTGGTGCATGGGTGGTGCTATAGTGGTTTCAAATTCAATTCTAGGTGGTTGTAAGGGTGCTTGTTTGTGTGTGTATCATTAGAGATGCCCATACCAAAGCGAAAGTCCTTGCGTTTACCAATGGAACCAGTTCCCGATCCTGAGCCCGAGCCCCTTTCCGATCCCGATCCCGATCCCGATCCCAAGCCAGCATGCGAAGCTCTTACCCTGAGGATACGGGGCTGGGCCAGGCGCTTGACGCGTTTCTTGGCCGTGTCTGCTATGGATTCGTATTCGTGGTTAGCAATATGGGTTAGAGGCGAGAATGCAAAATGGTTAGGGGGCCGCTCCAAAGGTGGCTTACTAGACTAGGATGGGTTATGATCCAGGCATCATCAGGCAGTAGCTGCATTTGGCGCCCGACTGGCACTGGAGGAGGAGTGGCTCAGACCATCTGTATTGGATGGTTTCTTTCCAGGATCACAACATTTAAAGCTCCAACTAAACTAAACAGTAACTAGTCATGAGTAACTAGCTATGAGTGAGTGAGGACAACAGTATCCTGTTCTTCCTGTCCCTGCTTATAAGCCACTCCGCTTCCAGTGCCACTCGGACACAGCCGGAAACCTCTCGACTTACTTTTCACGCGCAGCCAGGTGCTGGCCGAGTTCTCGCCGGCCTCGTTGCTCGCCAGGCACTGGAACATGGCGGCGTCGTCCAGTACCAGCTTCTTGATCACCAGGGTGTTGTCCGTGCTCAGGGCATATCTGGAAAGGATTAGGCATTACTATATTACTCCCCCAAGACCATCGATATGGCGACTCACCTTCCGCTCTCGATGTGCGCGTCCACCGACTCTGCGTTCCGGAACCACTTGACCTGGGGCGTGGGCTCGCCCACCACATCGCAGGGCAGCTGCACCTGTCCGCCAAACTCCCCGAACGTCTCCGCCCGCATCGGCGTGAAGAAGACAGGAGGCTCGAGGATCTGTAGGCGAGCCGAAGCGTTCACCGGCGGATAGCCGCCACTGCGCAGCCGCACCTGGCAGGTGTACTCCCCCGAGTGGGAGCTGTTGGCCTGCAGGAGGGCCAGGGTGCGGTTCCAGGGGTCGTTGAGGGTGTGCCGCACGCCGGCGGTCTCCACGGCCAGGCCGTCCTTCAGCCAGAGGGTCTCCAGCTCGTGCAGGGGCCGGGCATTGGCGATGCACTGCAGCTCGACGACGCCGGTGCCCAGCTTGACCTTGACGTCCTGCGGCCGTACAATGATCTCGGGCGCCACCTCCACGAACGGGTCACCGCTCACGTTCAGGTGGACATAGGCGCTGCTCTCCTCCTTGCCCAGCTGGGTGTTGGTGGCCCGGGCGCGGTAGCCTCGCCGGTCGCCCTCGCCGGCGCTCAGGATGATCAGCTGGTTGGCCTGGGTGAAGGCGTACTTGATGTCGTAGTTGAGGGGCCCGTCCTCCGACTGCCACATCACCGAGGGCGTCGGCACCGAGTCTATCGCAGGCATATCGAAGACCGCCGGATGGCCGCTGGTCACCGTCAGCCGTCCCTCGGTGGTATTCTCAAAGACGCCCATATCTAAGGGAGAGGGAGGGGGAGAAGTAGTGGGTTAGTGAAAGGAAAGCCTCTTCCAGGAGGGCTTGGGCTCAGCCAGCCATGAAGCTCTGCCGCACAGGCTGCCTTCCTGTGGTGTCACTCGCTAATTGAATTGAAGGCACTGCGGCCTGCGGGCAAGTCAATTTAGCCCACCGCCCGACACCACCCCCTCCCGGCCCATCGAAGAGGCAGGCAGGCCAGCCCCCCCAGCTTTAAAGGTTATTAGGTTCAGTTTAAGTTGCCCCTCTCCTACAATTAATTAAGTGCTCAAGACGCTGCTCCAACTACCATACATACCAGCTGCTCCAAGTCAACCAGTCAACGAGTCATTGAGTCATTGAGTCAGTCTGTCAGCAGGCCATGCCCCCCCCCACAGCCCACTCTGCCCCACGGCCCACTCTACCCCCAGAAAAGAAGGTCACCGTGAATTCGGTTCGGGGTAATCAGCAGGAGAGGAGGTCGAGGAGGATTTATTAGTTCAAGTAGTGGGGTAATAGGCACTCGCCCCGGCACACGGAGCTCAAGTGTCACTCACACTTACTTGTCTAATTGTTCGTAACACACCCACACCCCCTCACACCCACACCCCCTCATCCACACCCACACCTACCCGGTGACCTCCTCGTTCATGTTGTAATTAAGTTCGTATTAAAGAAAAATTAGCAGCTAAACATTTAACCCCCAACCGGGCGAACACTCGACGTGCCAGTGCCGTGACAGCCGTTTGATTAGTAATCCTTGTGCCCCGAACAGCATCCTTCCCCCCCAGGGGATGTCCTCCCTCCCACTCCTGGCTAGTAAGTCGACACTTTCCGGTTCTGCTTTGGAGGACACTGTGATCCGGCATGGAGTCTTTAAAGGAATGGCCGCTAATCGAAACATAAATGAAACCTTAAGGACCCTCCCCCACCCCCCCAATCAGTCAGTCAGTCCAAACCCCAACTGGATCCTCTCCAGCCTCCAGGAGGAGGGTGTGTATACTTACAGGCCACCACAACATCGCTCTTCTCGCTCAATATGGATCCGGCATCGTTTCTGGCGATGCACTGGTAGCTGCCCGCATCCTCGCGCCGCGTACTGTGGAAGCGGTAGAACTGGCTGGACGAGAAGTCGCCCACTGGCACGCCGTCCTTGAGCCAACGGTACATGGGTTGCGGGTATCCTGCGGAAAGAAAAAGGAGAAACATGGACATGAGTCGGTTGCACCAAGACAGAGATGGGATGCGTTAATACCGCAGTAAGTAGGGGGGAGGAGTGTGGGGGGGGTTTTATTTGATTTTTCTGACAAAGGACACCCCTGCCTTCCCTCCCTCTCCACCGACCGCAGCATACACATTTTGATTAAATCGTACTCTGGCGGAGTTCCAGGGAGCCATAAAGGGACCAATAGATGGATGCCAGCATAAAGGATGCCACCACCATCCGAACCCTCCTGGCCGCAGTTGGCTTCATTTGTTTGAACTTGTCCAGTGTCCATCGTCCAGTGTCCACTGTCCAGTGTCCTGAGAGCTCATCCCGATTTCATTGCTGCAGCCAGGCATTTAAATTAAAGTTGATTTATATTGCCCGCCCACCTGCTCCGCCCCGGGGCAGTGGCTCCCTTTTGCGAAATGGAATTGCAATTGGAATGGCTAAACAAAAATTACATGTGACCTGGCCTGGCTCAGAGGAGGGTCAGAGGAGGGGTCAGAGGCGGAGGTCGATCTAAATGAAAGCCTGAATAAAATATGCGCCCGCCTAACTGGCCAGGATGCAACAGGACAGACGGATGGATAGCCGGAGGCCCATCAGCCCATCAACGCCCTGGCCCGGAAAGTGGGGCCTCACGTGCCAGAGCCCTGTCCCAGATACCCTGTACATCCTCTTCAAATGGCCTGAAAGGACTCCCAGATTAGAGGGTAACTGGCGGAGCGGCCATTCCATTCAGTTTAAGGACGAAATCGAATTGCGCCAAGTTAGAGCCGAAACTGGAAACTACCAGCCGAGAATAGGAATCAAATGGAATCATCTTGAGAATAGCAAGGACCTCCAAGGGAGGAGGAGGCGGCGGCAGGCCGAAAGTTTCTCAAGAAAAGTCCAAAGGATAAGACAGGACAAGAAGGGAAAAAAAAAGTTACCGAATCGGACCGAAAGGCAAAAGTCTATTTGGGCAATGACGCTGCTATAAAATTACAATTTGGGGAATTGTGAGGCAAACACACACCCAAGGATACACACAAGGACCTCCACACACATCGAAGTGCCGTTGGTCAACAATCCGAGCCCAGGGGATGGAAGGAGACGACGACAGGCCGAGGAAACAAACATTCTCCAGCGAAATGTGTCATCGAATGGCCAGTGCTGGCTGGCTGGTGAGACAAGGTCATCCCTGGTTTCTTCCAGTGCCTGAACACAAGGGCCCCTCCCTTTCATATCGGTACGTTTAATTATAATAACTAAACCGGCAAGAATCCTTTGAGTCGAAGCCGTACAAGAGCCCACCAGGGCCCACCAGAAAGCCGACCCGAGAGAGGCAACCCGAGAAGCGCCCCCCGAAAAGAAACCCCAAGGGAGTGGGGGGCCAAGACACTGCCTGGTACTGGCACTGCCACTGACGACTCTGACTTTGATCAGAATTAAAGAACTACTTGGCCGGCTACATCCTTTTTCCAAGCGGATGACTTCCGGCTCCGGAAAGTAGGCAACATGTTTTCGCAAAAATGAATTCCCTTGTAAATATTTTTCAGATTACATTTCTCTTTGCGGTTAAGCAGGAGCTCCAGGAAGCCAGTCAGCCAACCAGCCAGTCATCAGTCAGTCAATCAGCTAGTCAATCAATCAATCAGTCAATCAGCTGGTGTCTAAGCCCAGGCTGGGCATATAAATAAATTCAATAAACGGCAACGGAATGCAACAAACTGCATTTGTGTGGAAAAGTAAAGGGGTTTTCCGCTTTTCCTGTTTCTGTATTTGTGTGCCAGTATGGCTCTGTGTGTGTGTGTGTGTTGGGTATCCTGGCTGAGTCCTGGCACGCATGGCGGAAATTGTTTGATTTGTGGCCAGAGCAAATCCATCGATTGAATGATTGCCAGCCCGTGTGCTCCGCGAAATCAATTTCATTTGCAAGCCAGGACGAGGTCACGGTACCGGTAACAGGAACAGGAAGTAGAACAGGAAGAGGATGATAACCAGACTGTTTCCTGCCATAACTCCAACCGGCCATCAATATTTGTCCCCAAAATATCCTATCCAGGACCTCCCAGAGCTAACAATTCAAGAGCTGTCTTTAAAAAAAGGAAAAAAAATGTTAATTTGTTGTAACTTTCGGAAGCCCTTTTTGTGGCAGCAACTCCGGCCATCCCGGCACATGTTTTGCTAAATTATTCCAACGCCTGTGGACACTGGTCTCCCTGGCCTGCTCTCCTCCCCGCAGGTGAGAAGTGGAACTAAATTTGAAAAGTGCCTAAAAGGCTTTTCTCGCCTTGTCTCGGCCTCTGGGTCCTGGGTCCTCCAGTGCTTGCTGCACTTTTCGGCTCCACATTTCACTTTTATGCCACACGCCTTTGTTTGCACATTTCGGGCAGTTGGCTGGCCATGTCCTTGCGTCCTGCCACATGCCGCAATGGCCCACAACTTGGCCCACGAATTGCTTGGCTAACTAAAGCCACCAAAGAGTCAGGACTAGGACACTATCTACCTTTTTGATTTTGAATTTCTATTCCAATTGGAGAGGGATATTGGAGGAGAAAGGATCTTTGGAAGGATACCTTAGTATTTAAGGAAGAGCTAGTCTGAGGAACTCAGCTTTTAGAATCTCTGATTAAGATTGGATAAGAATTAAGGTAGCTTCTATCCGCAGAAGGTGGATAAGTAGGAAAGATCCCTAGTTGCAACCTTCAAGGATGAATCCTAGTAGCTTTATAGTCCTGATGCCATCAAGACCCTCCCATATTTCCTATTCCCCAGTTAGTTCTCCACTTTCCCTTCCATTACCAGGCATTTCACCAATTTGGTCATTAACTTTCCATATTTCCAGTCCTGCCGGCTGTCCTCCATCCTCCATCCTCAGCCGAGTTCATCTTTAAGTAAACACAATATCCTTGTTGCCTCAATCACCTTTTCGGTTTATTCTGTTGGAATTTTCTTGGTTTCCATTTCAGGAATACTTTGTTTTTCAGTTGTTCGGTTGCCATGCCGTTTCTCACAATACATTAGAGCAGTACCAGTACCAGTACCAGTACCAGCATCATATAGGCATACACTCCTATAGGAATCCTGGCCTGAATCTCCTCCTCCTTCTCCAGCTCTTCCTCCCTGGTTTGGAGAATAAACAACAGAGAATTGGCGGCAATGGCTGGAATGCCTTCCCCGAGAACGAGAAAGAAATTGCGACAAAAAGCTGGCAGACTGGCAGCAACAAAAACAATAGTTTTTTGCAATTTTCCAGCTTACCTTCCCTCCACTTCTGGAGAGAAGAGCTAGAAGGAGAAGAAAGGCTTCGGCCACGCACTCTTCCGACTGGGAGATGTAGTCTCTCCCAGCCCTCCTCCTCCTCGTGTTCGACACATGTCCGACTTGCAGCGCTTTGGCGGCTTTGTTGTTGCCACAAAACAGTCTTTGTTGCAAGTGAATGCGCTACATTTGAGAGGCAAGCGCTCCCCCCACCCCACCGCTTCCTCTAATGCGGGGCTCATCGCATTTCATTTTGTTGGCCAGAAACGATTCCACAGCTGTTGGGGCATGTTGGGCTGGCCACCAGGACGTTGCACATACGAGCCAACAGGGTGTCGCTGTAGTTGCCACCAGTGGTGCCACCTGGTACTTCTTCCACTGTTCCTGGTTGTTGTTTTCACGATTGTCGCGCCACAAAACGGGGTGGATGAGGGGTGTTTATGGGGGGTGGGGTGGTAGAGGTGTGGAAACCCGTTTACTCAAGATGAGAGCCGCCCCTTCATGGCCGTGGAAAACAAAAAATCGCGACCGACCGAGAAAAACTTCCTCTAGAGCGACGCGATGCCATAAAGTATCTTAAAGCGCTGGGATGTGGGATGTGGGGGGGGGGGAGAGGGCTGGTTCTGCCACTATCTGTATCTGTGTGCCTCCAAAAGTGAGCTAGTATGTGTGTGTGTTGACAGCTGAAACCGCCAAAGTGACTGAAAGCGCGAACGGCAACGCTTGTTGTGGCATGTGCAACAAAAACAACAGCAACGCAAAAGAGCAGCTAAAGAGATTTGCATTTGTTTTTATTTCCTCCCCCCCTGCAGTCCCCCCTCCCCTCGCAGGCCACCTCTCGGCCACCCTCCCCCCTTTGCTGGCCTTTTTTTTTGTTTTTGGGCGGGAAACCCCCTTGCAGCTTATGCAAAGTGCTCGGCTCTGGGGTGTCGTTGCACAGATCCCCATAAATGCGCACAAACAGTATCCCCCCACTCTTCACCGCCTCCCGCCAGTGTGCAACAACCGGCGGGGAGCAGGGGGCGTATGACCCTCCATAAAAGGCCAGAAAACCAACTGGCGATTATGGCCGAAATCCCCGAGAATCAGTTATGCCGGAACAGCCACTCATATGCCAGGAGAGAGAGGACACCTGCTCGCTGATGGAACCAATAGAAGGGTCATCGGGCTGGTCTAATCGCCGCTCAAGGACACACGACGCCAAGGCCGAAAGGTTAAACGTTCGGATCACCTTGGCCTTTGGCCGTAATTTGCCAATTAAGACACAACAAACAATGGCCCATAGCCACCTCCACCTCCACATCCGTATCCGTATCCGCATCCCGTAGTGTTCCCGTCCCCAGGCGCGGACCTTTCAGGACTAATTTTGTGAATCCGCCGGCCATAAAACACAAGCAAGGACCAAGGCCGTAAACAGCAGAAGCCTGGGCCGTCCTTTTTCGGGGGGCGGTGGGCAGTGGGCGGAAGGACCAGCAATATGAAACCGATACTCGAAACTGTCAAATGCAGGACACAGGGACAGGACGAAGCATTACGTGTACCTCCTGCCTGCGAGTCCTGGACGGCCGTTGACTGGACACTGGCACGCCCTAAAGCGCTCAAAGGATTACTCGTGGGGCCCAGCTGGGTGGGAAACCCCATAAAAGTTATTGTTTTTCTACTTCATTATCTTTGAAAAGCGGCCAGGCCAGGCAGCGAAGAGGGAAAGTGCTTTCGTTTATGGTTTCCTTTTACAAAAGTCCCCAGTCTCGCAGGACTCTTGGGGCTGGCAGGGGGAGGAGGCTGGAAAGCGAAGCCCCAAACGGCCGGATTATGACACGCTTTTGATTCAGTTAACAGGTGTTTACCAGGAGGACTATAAGGACTATCCTTAGAGGCTAACACTTACCCAGGGCATGGCACTGCAGGATCTTAGTGCTTCCCTCGCTCACGATCGAGCCGGAGGAGGAGGGATGCGTGGTGAATCTGGGGGCCTGGAGCTGCTGCTGCGAGATCAGCTGCTGGGTCTGCGGGCTGGACTCTGAAAGAAGAAACAAGAATGGAGGTTAGTGGAGGTCGCATCTCGAACATGGAGGGATTTGCTTAAAAGCTTCGCGCCCCGGACCGATTTGTTCGGCTTTGGCTTTAAATCCGAGGGCTTAAAGGTGACCTGTCTGATTTATGGCAGCCGGGGGGAGGAGGGTGGTCAGGCCAGAGAGCTGCCCGCACCCATTCCCCCCACTAGCCAGATCGATTTCCCAACATTTATTTTCCATTTTTTGGAAAAGTCCCTGGGTTGGGACTTGGGTTTATTTTCCATCAAGAGGGGGGGAGGGGACTTCAAGGGGGGGAAACTACAACAATATGGCAGAGGGCAACAATAAATGCAGCTTTCATAAATAAATACACTCACATATTATTTCATATTTCATAAAAAACAATACAAACACATTTTCGATTCCCTGATATTTGCATTTTTATTTAATTTTCGGACGCAACTGGACCCCAAAAAACCAGGACCAGACCAGGACATGGCAGGAGGGGTCATGCCAGACTCCCAACCCCCCACCCCCATTAGAATACTGTGTTGTGGGCTATAACCAATTGGATTCCCCCGGCCAGAGTCCAGAAAGAGGATTGTTTTTCACAAATATTTGGTCCATTTGTGGTCCAGATTCATGGAGTAACAAGGATATCAACAGCAATTACCAGAGAAGAGGGGGGAGGGAGGGGGAGGAGGGTGGGTGGTGCACTAAATTATTCTGGATGCAGGATAACGTATTCATGGTCCCATGCTGAAGTGTTAATTGAAAACAAAGGACCTGCAAGGCGGCCTAATGCCCACCAGAGTTCCAAACCAAATAGTTGTTCCAAAGTGTCCGCACGCCTCCATGCTCCTCCTCCTCCTCCTCCTGGTGCTGGAAAGCAATCTTGAAACCGCTAAGGATGCCAATCAATTGGTCAGCCCCCCCCCGTTGTTGATCCAAGCCCGTGTCGTCATGCGAGGTGACGAGTGCATGCCGCATGCCCCACTGAAGCCGACACTGTAACTGACCCACCGCACAGCCCTCGTGCCACTCTTGCCCAGCTCTTGGTTGGGTTGCCATGCCCACCATGCCTAGCCCAACCCCCTCCCAGCTCACTGAGCCGAATTATGACTACATCTCCGAGTGCCTTTGATATTGGACCGAGTGGCCGAGGAAGCCGCAGACCAGCTCTCATGCAGTTCGGCATGTAAGCTCCTCCGCCAGGACACCTGACGACCCACTCTAGTCCTGCCAAGCAGGCGTTAAATTGCCATCATCAGGAGGGGTCAGTCCGGAGGAGATGAATGGTGCTCTCTCTTTCCAGCTTTTGCGGTTTGGTGCGCATGCGTGCCGGCAACCGCGAATTCCATCTTGCATGGCTTCCCCACATCGGACACTTGATACCAAGTGGCAGCTGCTGTGTGGCAGAGATGCGCTCGATTTGCAACACGCACTCGAGTGCTGCAGGCGACCCTAAACTGTGTCAGTCTTTGAGACAGTGGTGGAGGCGGGGAGGGAGGGTTAGCGTGCAACGTGCAACGTGCAACACACATGCTGGCTGGCTTTTGTTGCTGCATTTTGTTTGCCCAATGATGCAAAGTACACAATCTCAGGAACAGGCAGGCAGGCAGGACAGGCAGGACACAATACCCGATACCCAGATACCCAAGTCCTAGCTCCTTGCCACTTCCTCGTGCGGTAATGATAACACACTGCTACACACTGACAATCTGGGTTCAAGTGGGCGTTTCTGGGTGGCCCAGGGGTCAGGTCGCCCAGCCATCTGATATGGCCCGGATGGAGGGTATAAGCAGGGATGAGGGTATGAGCAGGCTTCACTTCACGGGAAGTGATTTTAAATGCCCGAGATCCTGTTGAT
This sequence comes from Drosophila malerkotliana malerkotliana, assembly GCA_018153235.1. Taxonomy (NCBI): domain Eukaryota; kingdom Metazoa; phylum Arthropoda; class Insecta; order Diptera; family Drosophilidae; genus Drosophila; species Drosophila malerkotliana. Next base: position 4,616,902 of record JAECXV010000038.1, read on the forward strand.
ATCCTGGCTTTTTGTTTGGGGGCACCTCTCCCCGACCCCGGCCACTGCCCGAATTAGGAGAGGCAGCCCCTCCGGCAGGCAGTATACTCCCCCGCCCCCTTCCAAAGTTTTTAAAGATTGCTCTGCTCGTCTGTCCATCCCGTCAATCATCCCAACTGCAGGCCTCTCTCTCTCTCTATGGTCTGTAGTCTGTGGTGTGGCTGGAAGCAGATCCCCGAGTCTACATTTAACTTTCGAGAGCGGTCTCTCAACTAATTTTCGTGTTGTCGGCGCGCGGGACACGGCACATCAATCAAACTTTAACCCGCAGGACGGGGGTGCTCGAGGAGGAGGAGGAGGAGGAGGAGGCCAACTCTCCACATACCACATACCACACACACACACACACACACACACACACACACACATCTCGCACTCGCCGGAATGGAAAGTGTGAGCTGGGAATTGTGAATAGTTTCCGAGTGAAATATTTCCAAAATGTTCGATTCAATTGCTGCCTCCTGGAGGAGGATTAGGTACCACCACGATAAATGGCCAGCAAGTTTCCAGCAAAGGAGGGGGCGGGGTAATTATAGACTCGGGGTGGGTTGCGGGTCGGTGGTGGTTGTCAAGAAGCGAATAATTTATGCGGAGGAGCGGCCGGGAGGGTGGGAGTGCCTGGCAATTCCAACTCCCAAAGCTTGGACAAGAAGTAACCCACCATTACCGATGACATCCAGGCAATGGAAAAGCGAAACACTTCATAATCCTCGTGGTGGTCACTATTGGCTCTCCTGTCCTGCCCTCCACCATAAACTCCTTCCTTTTCATTTCACTTTTGTTTTGTCCAGCTGACGCCTTTGTCGTTTATCACAAGGTCCTCCCACCATGACCTCCTCCTCCTCTTGCTCCTCCTGGCCAGCAGCCGTTGCTGACACGTCTCATAAATTTCATTGCTGTCGCTGTCCCTCCCTCCTGCCACCTGTGAAATGACACTTATCACTTATCACTTGTCCTGTTCCCTGTCTCTGTCTCGGTCTTGTTTTCCTTCCGGACTAATAGTGGTTGCTCCTCAAATCGGTCCGTGATTAGCCACCTAAGCTCCTGCGGCCACCGTGGCGCACGAACTTCCCGCCCCGTCAAGGGGTTAAGGCATTAAGACACTAATTCCATGGATCAGGGGGCACTCCTTCCCTCGAAACAGGCGATTATTGAATTCTTGGATGGATTTGGAATGCGACAAATAGCCTGAGACTGCTCCCTGCAGGGCTCGACCTCTAGGGGACTTTACTTTTCCAACTGGAACTATCCTAGAGGCCCATCCCAGAGGGTATCTCGCCTGCGGATACTCCCCACTAGGCACTAGGCACTCGTATGGATGACAATGAATTGCCCGACAACCCCAACAAGAAAGTTCAAAAAACTCAAGTCCAGAGTTTATTGATTTTCCTGCCCAGCTCCCAGCTCCCTGCCGCTGGTCTCCGGCCTCTGGACTCTGGCCTGCCCTCCACTGTGTGTTTTTCTAGAGACTTTTTTTTGTGCGCCGTGGCTGCTGTTGAAAAGAATTTAGTTTGCCATTTGACACAAGACACGGTCGTAGAGGGGGGGAAGGGCCAACTGGCCAGCGGACATGGATGTTGGGGGAATCGGTGTAGCTGTTGGCATTCTGTAACTGGAAGCCTCGACAGAAATAGCCAGCCAGAGAGGCTTGTTGCGATTGAATATTAATCCATTTCGATTGGGGATTCGGAGCTCTGGGGTTCGGAGGTCAGTTAGGTGGTTGGTGGAGGTCAGTTACACACCTACCTTGTGCCAGATAGTGCCTGTGTTGTTGGACTCCTACTAATCGGCATAATTTTCATTAATTTCGCATAATTGTCCAATATTTTCCGCATGTTTTGGTTTCTATTTTCGGGCATTAAGTGGCAACTAGTTCCTCCTCCTCCTGGTTTCTCCTGGTCTCTGGCTGAGAAGCCGCCACCACCATCTCTCACCGGCAAGTCGATTTGCATACAAGCGGTAATCACTTGTTAGTTGCAATTAAAACAAAGGTGAACTTTCCCAAGACGCCATCGTCACCGCCTCCGCCTCTCAACCATCTGGGATGGGAACTCTTTTGGGTGGAAAAACCTGTTTCGCCCCCCTCCACTGAAATTGGATGGCATGCAATTTTCTTTTAGGAGACTTTAGCACGACCATAGAGCCACCCATCCATGCAGCCATCCAGCCATCCAGCCATTCTCCAGCTTAGCTGCTTTATCAGCTGCCTCAGTAGCAGAAGCTTTTCTGGCCCAAGACTCTCACTCTCGGGCTCATTATGAGGCAACAATGCACCTGCCAGCCATCCCGCGATGGCAGGAAAATAAAGGAAAATATGTGGAACAGCCCCCCAAATCCAACCAAGCACCACAGAAGACGACGGAATGTGTGCCAAGCAGCGGAAATCATTTGGGCATGAAGGACACCATTCTGTGCCTGGATCTCGTATCTTCCAATTGTGTGGCAAGTGCCCGGAGGAGACCGACATTCCTTACAATCTTCTTAAAAGACTAGATCAGTGTCTGTCAGTACCGTCCTAGTCTATCCTAGACTATAATCCACCTCGTTATCCTGCAGTTCTGATGATGCTCCTTCGGGTAAGTCTTCGGGCCAAGTTCGGGTACTGACCTGCCCTCCTGGCTCCTCCACTTTCGTGTGTTGTTTATTGCGCTTTTATTTTAATATGATTTTCCAGCAAATTGTCATTGTCTTGGCAGTGTTCCTGCTCCTCCACCTCCAGCTCCACCTCCATCTTTAGCTCCACCCAGCCACTCTTCCATTCTGCCCTTTTATTTACGTAGTTCCGTTCCTTTCCCAGACAACCTCTCAAAGCTGTCACTGCTGCTTCTGCCACTGGCCCTCAGTTGGCTGGCAACACATGAAGTAACCATCTTATTGGGAGTTCCTGGGACTTGGTCTTGGACACGACATCTTGGCAACCGACTGCCAGCTGGAGGAGGAGGAGGTATGGGGTGCTGGTAGTGCCCAAGTAGTGCTGTTTTTGGGTTGCTAGCTTCCCAGAATTATGTGTTGCGTATAAATAATTTTTCGCTTTATTGTCGTGTAGCTTCCCAGGCAGCTTGGCCCTTTTATGGTTGCCCCTACCCCGACCCTCTTGTTACTGGGACTGGGAATGGGGAACTAAGCAGTTCGATCTGTTTGTTCCTCCTTCTCAAAGCTACTTGCAACAATTTCGAGGCAACTGTGGCAATTGTTCGCTTCCTGTTGACGTTTCATAACCTCACAAACTTTTCTCATTGTCCTGGAAGCCAGTCCTCCCCCCGCGCTGCAATCAAGGTCGCAACAAAAAACAACATAATTAGCGCATTTCCTTGCCACTGCCACAGGACCAGCAACAGCTGCAACAGGAGGAGCAGCTCCAGAGCATTCAGAGGGGTGTCTGAGGGGCAGGCAGCATGCCACTCTTTGCCACTCAAGAGTGTCTGGCACTTGAAACACGCACTCCCCCTTCCCATTCCTGACATTGAAACAATGCTCTTATGATGGCGTGGCAACAACTGCAGGCGATGCTGCCACAAAACTCCAAATCGCTCCAAGCAGCCAACCAGAACCAAAGCAAGACTTTCCAGAATCCATAAATAGACCTGAGGATGGTACTCCCATCAGTCTTTGGATCAGTCTTTGAACTTGTAACCCCATTACAGCCCACATATATAGCCCCTCCCATGGGATGACTCCAACTCCTCTCCTCTCCTCTCCTCTCCTGCCTCTGATGGCTGATTATTGTAATTAAGTTCTGTTGCTGCCACTGAAGCGTAACACTCACTGGGGCACTGCCACAGCTGCCGGCTGACAATTTAGAGCTCGATTAACTCTCCCGATTGAGACGCCCTCCTGGCTCAGATTTCCAATGGGGGGAGGGGGAAGGGGGTCACCTGGCCAAGCTAATCACGCCGAGTGGAGGGAGCCCATCTCCATTAATCTGAAGGAGGAGCTCCGGTCAGTGGAGGGCCCTAAATTGAAAAGAATTCATGAACTGGAGAGCTGGAGAGCTCCTCGGGCCAATTGAGAAATGCAATAACGGTCAAGAGGGGCAGCATCGAGTGGGCGGAGGGGTGGTGGGGCGGTGCACCCCAACCGCTAATTGGGCAGAGCAATTTATACTCGCAGGATCCTGGTTGTGGGGTGCTCCAAGGAGTAACCGAGGGCTTGGCCCATTTTACGAAATGCATCTTTAGACCTCCATCCCCTCCTAGCCACGCCCCCCTTGCCGAATCGCAATGGTCTGGATTTATAAACAATTTCGCTATTTTCATTATTGGAAGCCCAAGACGGTGGCAGGGGCTTAGACCAGCTAGAATAGAGGGAAGGGAATGGAGGGAGGTGTTGCATCCGCTGGCTGCCACTACTTGCCACCCATTCTACTTGCAGCTGATGGTGATGATGATGAAATCTTCTAAAAATGTTTTTGTTTATTTATCTATTTTGGTGGCAAGCAGGGGGGGGGCGGAGGGTGCCACAATTGCAGCATCAGGCTGCACAAACACCGACACAGACACACACCACGAGACTTGCGGTAGCGACTTTGAAGCCATGTGTTCTTCTAACCGACACGTTCTTTTTAGAATCCCCCAGCCAGGGAAAGGGGGAGAGGAAGAGTGGAGTAGGAGGGGGGGTTGGTCTTCCAGCGAAGACTCTGCTAGAATCCAATGTATTCTCCACAAGAGAAGCAAAGCAAACAGCAGTAACCCCGCCGCCAGGTCAGCCAGTAGAAGGGGAAGAAAGAACCGAAGAAGAAGCAAAGGCCAGGCGGAGAGAGAGAAGAATCCAAGGGGGGGGAGTAAGGGGAGGTAAGGGGCATAACAAGTAAATCAGGTTTTCCAGCCATCAAAGTATTAACCTTTTGTTGGAGCTGCCACCGGGCTCTGGCGCTGAACATTTCAAGCGTTTTCCACAAAGCCCATGGAGTCGTGGCGACTCAAAGGAAGTCTCTGCAAGAGGCAGCGGCAGCGGCAGCACAAGTTGCAGCAACAGCAACAGCTGCTGCCACTGCCACGGCAGCTTAGCCCGGAGACCAGGTGAGTGAGTTAAGGAGAACTGACTCACGTCGGGTTGGGGAGCTTAAGGTGGAGACTTTTGGTGGCCAGTGTGGCAAGTGGCGCGCACGATTACTCACATGTGTTGCTGCTCCTCCTCCCATCCTCCCCTCCCCTCCGCCTGGTTTTGAGGTCACTTCGAGTGGCTTATTTCCGCCTTTTTGCATGCTGCATGCTGCAACAGAGACAGAAACGGCCAAAGGAGAACCAACTGGCCAAGTGGCTAGGATGCCTCAGGACTGTGGCAGGACCTGGAAACTTGCACCAATACATCCATCAATCAGTCAAGAACTTGGTCAGGACTTTGTGGAAACTTTGTGGCAGGCTAACAAATCACTCAGGTGTCTTGAGCTTGAGTCTGGCATGCCCCAGTGTGGCACTAAGAAGAGGTAGCACGAAAGTAGAGCACACTCCCGAGCACACAAAGGCAATCGAAAAGCTCACAAGCCAAGAGTGGACGCTGCAACAAATCGCCAAGTGTCGATAGCACGAAAAAAACGAAAAAAAAATGAAATGTTGCTGCAACAAACACACACATATGGAGGGTTGAAGGGGTTGAAGGGGGTGGTGGTGCAGAGCAAATGCAGTGAACTGCATTTTGTTCAATTTGGCTCTTTGTTTTGCTCTTTTATTCGCTTCTTTTGTGGCTGCACCATTGACTCTTTTTTTCCTTTTAGGCCTCTTTTCGCTGCTGCTGCTTCTGCTTCTGCTGCTGCTGCTGCTTTGTTGCCAGCTCGCCAATCATTTTAACCCAAATTGCTGTTGTTGCAGCTCTAGAATTGCAACAGCAACAACTACTATGAAGCTACAACCACATGCCACTCGCCCGAAAAAAAGAGACAGAAACGAGCAACCACGCCCCAGAAGAAAGCGAAAAGCTGCAACGGAAGTCGACTCGATTTCTTTTATTTTTTTAATTTAAAATATTTTCATATTTCAACTGAGCGGATCAGGACGGTCGACCTGGGAGAGGGTGGGGGCTGGGTCCCAGCCAGGTGAAGACAGGAAGCACCAAGTTGGCTGGTTGGGGGTGGCTGGTTACGCTCCGTTGGCGTTGAAAGGGAGTGTTCCAGACACAGAAACCACTCTTCAGAGCCAGACACTGCCACTGGCAGATGGCCTAGGAAAAGTTGCTTTTCAAAAACTATCGATAATTATCGATAAAGTCATATTTTTCGAAACTAGTAGCCCAAAATGTACCATTTTTGGAAGCCAAGGACCAATAGCTGCAGAGCTGGAAGATTCTGAAGTAAGAATTATCACTTATCAGACTTATAGACAGGAAAAAAGGCCAACAACACTATGAAAATTATCGATAATTATCGATTAGTTAACATTTTTAGCTACTAGAAGTTCAGAAACTTGAAAAACCTAGAGGTTAAGTCAGCCTTACTCCATTTCTAACTTATAATACCAATCGGACTATGAGAATAGACTCTTAGACTGTTGGGTAGTTCAAAAAACTCTAAAAACTATCGATAATTATCGATAAATTAACATTTTCAGCTACTAGAAGTTAAGAAACTTGAGAACCTAGAAGCCAACTCAGTCTTACACCAGTTTAAACTCATAACACCAATCAGGCTATCATAACAGACTCATAGACCTCCAAGAACCTCTAAAAACTTTCGATAACTATCAACAAATGCATATTTCCAACTACCAGAAGCCCAGAAGCCCAAAAACCTGAACAAAAAGAGCCAGTACCATTAGACCCAAACAATTTCCAGCTGATTACATCAATCAGACAAACATATCAGAGCAGATAGCCCTGCAGATGGGCCATGAACCTAAAGAACTATCGACAAACACACATTCCCAGCTACCAGAAGCTCAGAAACATGAAAACATAGACACCAAGGGCCAATAACATCAGAACTAGACAATTCCAAGCTGATTACATCAATCAGCGGTACAGTATCAGAGTTGTCGATGACGTTCCACCAATCTCTCCAATAAAAGTTTGTTTTGAAATCTTTCCCTAAAGGGGTCTACCGATAACTTTTATCGCTTCGGTGGGGATAGCAACAGTAAGCTCGAAAGCCCAGTTGATGTAAGTGGGCCACCAGTTCTTAAAATTCCAAAAAGATTAATTGAAAAAATATTTACAGGGTTTTACTTGCCGAGGGCTATCGTAGTGGGGCTTGTGAATCATAGAGGTATGACGTAGCCGGGAAGTTGCTTGGGAGAGCCTTGCTTTCCAGAGTACTCATCCACTTAGTCTGATGCTGATGACGTCTGGCGGCGGTAATCAGAGCAATCAGGCAATTCAATCAGTCGCAAGCCAGTCCAGACCCAGATCCCAGAATCTTCGCGACTCTGAACCATAAACAGGACAAGTAAGTGGGCCATTTGTAATTGATTTTTCGATTAAACTCGAATCGAAAACTACCATTCCGAAGAAAACTTTGAAGCAAGTGGCTGGCATCAAAGGAGCCAAGGAAAAGGAGCTGCAAGGAGCCAGCCACTTTGCTTCACGGACTGGCAGCCACGAGACACAGACACAGGCCAAGTTGCGCATAATTTCTACATAAGTGCAGCCGGGTCCCCCCCTTTTCAGCTCCAAAAAATAAATAAAAAGCGAAGAAAACAGTGCAGTGCAGTCGACTTGTGTTGTTATCGCCTGTCAGACAACAGCCAAGAATAAGAACTTTTATTTCAAGTGGTGGTGATGGTAGTGGTGCCCTCAAGATTAGGGGGAACTCCACTCTCCATCCTCCAGTCTAGTCTATTTTTTATTATTTCTTTTTTTTAATTTTAATTAAAGCACGAAATTCAGCCATGGGAAGTGCATCTTTCCGGGACATGTTATCTAATTAAAATTGGAAAACTCTGGAGGGGAATCTGGTGGGGAATCTGGTCTGCGAATCGCCACTAAAAATATCATTTTATGAGCCGTAGAATCTTAGAGATGATTAATGGAAGATCTAGAGATCTTTAAAGAGGCTGCATCTCTTGAGGAACCACCATCGAAGACCACAAGATGTGGAGAACAAAAGACACTGGTGAGTCAGCGATTGGAGAGATGATTCACATCCAAGTAGGAATCTGGGAAAGTACCTTGGATGGCCCTAAACTGTTTCTGGTCAGGGCCTGAAATATCTCTCCCACAGATTCAAATTCCAGCACATGTGGTCGGCATTCATAGTCATAGTTGGTTTTACTTTTCCGGCCGCTCATCAATTATTTGTTGGAATCCAGGAGGTGGTAAACAAAGTATTCCAAGAATTCGGAGTGGGTCTTCCCCCCAAAAATCAGTCATAAATGGCCTGAAAACGATGCTCTTTAAGGCGATTGGCAAACAAACCGATACAGAAATGCCAGGACCAGGTATGGGATATCCACCCCATGACTGGGAGGACAAAGCGACTGAAACAATTGACTTTGTGCAGCCAGGAGCTTTTCCCATGCCATCAACATGAAAATGAAAATGAAAATGAAAATCAGAATGAAAATCATTTCAGCAAATCAACACGTTTTTGTTATGAGCTGCTCCAACATCTCGGAGTTGAGTACACTGGAGTACACTGTGAGGATGGCCTAGAACTGCTACTTGGGTGGCTGTAACTTCTTGGCACTATTTTCTTTCAGTGCTCAGTGTCCTCCCCACCCCCCCCCTTTGCAGACTTGCAGTAGTTGTTGATTGAATTGTGCGAGCCCCAAAGTCGAAAACTTTTCAACGAGCTTCTAATAGCAAATTGTGTGCGAAAGTGGGCGACTTGGGCGAATGTGGGGGTGATCCTGTCATGAATGTATAATGAAAACTTTTCACGCACTCACCCCCCCTCCACAGGCCTCCTTTCTCATGAGTACATACCCCAGGTGGAAAAAAGGGGTTACCGAGTCGCGACTTTGACTTTGAAAATTAGTTTACGGCAAGGGACACACCACGCCTCCACGTCAGGGCACCTAATTAGTGGCGGATAATTAGTGGTGCCACCAGACAGAGGAGCTTTAGTAGTGGGTGGTGGACCTTTGTTTGCCAAACACTGCTCACACCCACAGAGAGAGACAAAGTTGCCATAGCGGGAGGGAGGCTCCAATTGGCAGGATAATCGGTGGCAATCGTTTTTGTGGCAATTACAGCCATCATGCCGCAAGGAGGAGGTGGAGAAGGAGATCCAAAGGACACAATCTTTTAATAATTATTCCATGTAAACCGATTCACTCCTTGGATTACACGAATCACGGACGTGACTGGGTGGCATCTGATGGGGGGAGGCAGCACGCCCGTAAGTAGGCAACGAAAAACACAAAAGCCCGCTCCCCCCCCCACTAACTGCTCCTTTTCGTGTGAATTGTGTTTGATGGTCTGGGTCTGGGTCTCGGTCTGGAGAGACTACTCGGTGCTCGGGGCTGACATCTTGACGTTCCAGACCCTCTCGTGACTTCCAACCCTTTCCCCTCCCCCCACCAGCCACCAACCACTCGACAGCATAAAAGTTTATGGTGGAAAGTAGAAGATATTTAATTAAATTTCATCGATTTTGGGGCTGGAATCTATCAATTACTTAATTAAAAATAGCCAAACAAAAAAATTAATAAATTATGGTTTATTAAAAAATGAAATAATTGCCCGGTCCGGCACGACTTGGTTTTGGGACTTTCGAAATACTTTCGGTGAGTTATTGGCTGGCCTGGAGAAGTATGTATATCCAGACAGCAGGCCAAGAGAGAAAGGCCCAAAGTGTCAACCATAAAATTTAAATGCGATTTATTTGCATTTTTAACTCCATAAAGTACATTCCCATGGAGGCCGAGGCTGAGACAGAGGCATCTCGAATATAAATCCCCACAGAGACAATGAGGAGATGAGCTCAAGTGAAGAACAATACCAGCTGGGGAGGGGGTTAAGGGGTAACCATGGAGTGCCTTCGAGTGCCATCGAATACACATTACTTTTCATATGAAAGCGACTATAAGCGAGTACACTTTAAAGGCCCCAACGATAATTACCATTATTACTGTGTGCATACCGACCCTAAAAACGGTGCCGAACCTATGACCCCTTTGGAGCCACAACTGCAGTGCACAGTCGAGAAAACGGGCCAGAAATTATTAAAAAAAAAAACTGCAGAACAGAGGCCTAATTGAGGAATTTTTACAATAAAGTCGCATTAATGAAGGGAGAACAGAGCTCCAAGCTTGTACACACTTTCCAGGGTTCCTCAAACATGAGAGATCCCAATATCTAAAGGATTTTAAGGATTTTTCAAAAGAATTTTAAAGAAAATATTAAAAAATGTTTACTCCTAGAACTTAAGACAGATTCATAATAGAGAACTCATCAGCGGTTCCATAAAGGTATCTTACTCCAGCATAGGATAGATATTCACCAAGATAGAGTCTTCAAAAGAGGTCATATATCGATTTTCTGGAGATTTTTTCAATTTTTTGGAAAAAAAAAATACAAAAGTTTGAAAGAAAATCCAAAAAAATTAAGGTTTTCTTAAGATTTTATAGCACTTTTATAGAGAATATATCACGGATTCTAGAAAGAAATCCCTTTAAAAAATCGGTTAGATATTGACTAAGATATAACCTTTCCAAGGCCTTAATATATTATCAGTTTTCTGGGTTTTTATAGATTTTAAGTTATATTAGGGGGGTCTATCATAAAATTCTGAAGAAATATCAAAAAGAAGGTGCTTCGCAGATTAAAATGCATATTTATAGAATATTTATACACGATTCTACAATGGTATTCCGTTTAGAAATCGGATGGATATTGGCCGAGATACATCAGTTACAAAAGGCCATATTTTCAGTTTTTTTGTTTTTTCATATTTTCGAAAGGGGGTCCATCAGAAAAATTTGAAAAAAAAACCAAAAAATATTCGATCCTAAGATTTAAATGCAGTTTCATAGAGAATCGATCCATGATTCCATAACTGTATCCCTTTTAAGAATCCGATAAATATCTCCCGAGATAGAACCTTCTTAAGGGACCATATTTTCAATTTTCTGGATTCCCTCATTTTTCAAGGGGGTCCATCAGAAAATTATGAAAAAAATCGAACAAAAAAATGCTTTCTAGGTTTAAATGCAGTTTCATAGAGAATCGTTCTACGATTCCAGAACTGTATGCCTTTTTAGGATCGGAGAAATATATTCCAAGATACAGCCTCCGGAATAGACCGTATTTTCGATTTTCTGGATTTCCCCATTTTTCAAGGGGGTCCATCAGAAAAATTCGAAAAAATTTGGAAAAAAAATTTGCTTTCCAGGTTTTAATGCAGTTTTATAGAGAATCGATCCACGGTTCCATAACTGTATTACTTTTAAGGATCCGATATATAGTTCCCAAGATATAGACTTTGCAGTGGGCTATGTTTTCGAATTTCTGGATTTCTGGAATTTCTGGATTTCCCCAATTTTTAAGGAGGTTTTAAAAAGAAAATTATGAAAAAAACGAAAAAGAAATATGTATTTCCAGATTTTAATAAGGATCTGTAAAGAATTGATCCACAATTCCATAAAGCTATACCATTATAGAATGGGATGAATACTAACTAAAATATGGGCTTAGCAAGGAACTATATGTATTTTTAAAATCATCCTCTAAATTCTTTCTTTATAAACTTTATCTTTATAAACGTTAGATTTAAAAATGTTTAGATTTATTTTAAAAATTCCTTAAAATCCGATGAGAAAAGCAAGAATTTCCGTGAATTTTGTTCATTTTTCCAAGGAAAACCCTTTTCCAAAACCCTTTTTCTTTTTCGTGAAACCCCTTCAGGGCCTCCAAAAAAAAGGTAGTTGCTACTGCGTGTCTCCCCAATTGTATTAATAATAGCCTGGGCATTTACAAAGTTTTAAAAAAAATAAAAAAGACAAATAAATAAATAAATAAAATAATTAAAAGGAGGGCCTGCCTACGTCTTCCCCCCTAGACCTTCTGCCCTTAAAAGAGAATCCAGAATGCAGCGGCCGTGGAGAAAAATCGAACAAAAAAATATCTCTATAATTTAAATATCTGTATATATATATATATGTTTATATATTTATATATTTATGGGATGTTTACGAATTCACAAAAGGATTGAATAACGAATCGAAAAAGTTGTGAGCGAAAGCTGAGGGAATCAAATCGAGTTTATGGAAGTTTATGGAGCGGCAAAAAGTTGTTTGGGTAATCGAATGTTGCAACTGTGGCAATTAAATGGGTTTGCAACTTTTTTTTACTCTTTTTTCATTCAGATAATACAAACCAACTAGTAGAATTCTGAGGCAAGGTCTTGGCACTTGAAGGAACTTACCTGAAAAGAGAAAAACATCAGAGAATTAATTTAAAGTGGAATTACAGGGATTAGGAATAGTGGACTATAGCTCTCCCCCCTCTCCTACCTCTGGTGGCAGCAGCTGCCTGGGGGCATCTACCATTCCGTGTGATTTGGGGAGATGTTCTGGCACTTATTCGGGTTCTTGTTTTTGTTTTTTTGTGACTTTATTACTTTATAGGGTGTCCCCAGTCCCCAGTCCCCAGCGACATAAACAATAACAACAACAGTGGCCTGAAGATGAAGTCGTCGCGTTATCTGGCTGGGGCAGGGGCAGGGGCAAGTGACCATCTGGGTACAATGTTCCAGACATGTTGAAGGAGAAGTTCATGGAATTCTGGAAATGTTTTCTTGTCGGTTTGGAGTGGAGGGGGTACTAGTATTCAAGGCAATTAGTTAGTTAATGCCAATGATGGGGATTCATAAAGGAGCAGTTAGGACTTGATGTTTGTGGAGCTAGAGGAGCCAACAGCTCCTGACAAGACAAACAAACAGAAGCGACCCAAAACCCGAATTCGGTGGCAAAAATAAATAAATAAAATAAAATCGAATAGAAAATCGAATAGAAAATCGAGTGTCTGGAGGGGAAAGTGCACTGGGACTTCTACTGGGGAGTGGATTTCTCCTCCTTCCTGCCCCGAAAAGCTGTCTGGAAAGGCAGGCAAATGGCCAAAAAAAAGGGAAACACCTTAAACGAACTCAAAGGACTGCTCTCCCTGTATTTGAATATCGAAGGAGGGAATCGAAGCAATGAATTTTTCATACCACAGATCCCTTCAAGGAATGTAATTAACTTTGCAGCCATCCTCAGATATTCCATAAAATACAAATCAAGGTAGAAGGATGTAGGCCCCTGGCTCTCCCTGGAAATTATTTTTAAACTTATATATGGCCTGGTCCTCCATCAAGGAAGGAGTTGTTTCCCCCCCCAAAAAAAAAACATAAATCTTGAGGCATGTTGGGTGCGTGAGTTGCTCGAATTTGTTTGAAGTTCCGGGGATTCCGCAAGGGAGGACGAACGTGCCAAGACAATTGAGCTCTCGGACCTCGGAATCAGAACCGAAACTGAGCCTCCTCCTGGCCTGCAACTGCGCTCTGGCACGGCATGCTAATGGACATAATTAGGAGAGGCCCAAGAGGGCGGAGGCCAGAGGGCGGAGGGCGGAGGAAGCTATAAACTAAGGACTAAACTAAACGACAATTAATGACAGTGCATGATAGCTAAAGACTGACCCAGCCAGTTATGCTGCCACTAATGACTTTTAAATGCCTTAAGAAGACCCAGAAAGGGTTGTCTAGAGATATCTGATCATATCGCCGAGAGGGTCAAAGGTCTTTATGCTAATCGACTGTGAACTCTATCTGGCCTCTGATTCTGATTATGATTCTAAAACAGACACTTTGTTTATGTCTCTATATATGTCTTTTATATATTTCTTAATCTTTATAACAATTTTTTATTTATTTTTTTAGGCAGTAGTCCCTTTTTTCTGGGTTAGGGTATTGTCCTCATATGTCTCCAGAACATCAGCCATATGCTCGTTGTCTCTGGGCTTCTTGAACTGGCGCTTCTTGTTGCTGGGGACCTTGTTCCGCTTGAAGGCAGCCTTCTTGACCCCATAATCCTGCATGGTGCGGATACCCTGCTTGGTCAGGTAGTCATCGATTTTAGTATCATCCATGGACTCGACAGTGGCCGCACGCCACAGTTTCTTGAACTCGTCATCCACCGACAAGGTGGCTGTCTTGTCGTTGTAGAACAATATCTTCTTTTTATCTCCCGGTCTGGTTACGATATGTATCTCGGCAGCTTTGTTTTTTAAGAATTTCTCGCAATTCGGCAGCGATTCCTTCACATCGTCCAGTAGAACTCCACCGAGGCCCTTCAGGTCATGTTGCTTCAGTAGCCGCATCAGAGCCCTGCCGTCCTTTATCTTGTAGACGGGCTTGAAGTTGAACTTCTTGCCACCATCACTGACCGTTATCTTGGGGTTGTTCTTTAACGCCTCCCCCGCTAGCCAGTTCTTTACCGAGTTCCCGATATCCAGTTGATTGGTCTCGTCCAGGATCTCGTCAATGGTGAGGGCATGATCGTCGCCGTCTTGGTGGCGGGCCCGCATATACTTGACGATCCTGGCCAGCACTCCAAAGCGGTACTGGTAGCTATGCGGCATGGTCTTGTACGAGTTGATGTCCAGCTTGGGGGCACGTACTCCCCTTGGCTTGGAACCACCACTGCCCGAGGGCGACGGATCGACTGGGCGATCACCCTTGGACTTTTTCTCCACGGTGGGCATGTTCATTGCCCGTTTCTTGAACGCCTCCCGTTCTCGCAGCAATTTACGATCCATTTTTTTAGTTTTTAGTTTTAAGATTTAAGATTTATTGTAAAAAGTTACATCCAAATCGAAGCAGAGGTCGTCTGACTTTTGGTTCTGAGGTCTCAGTTGTCAGTTCGGAGTGGAATTCCAATGCTACTATGATCTAAAATTATGATAATGCTTTCCAGATACCCGACTACTTGGATTTCCAGATTCTATATTCTTTAGATTCTCTTTCTTTTTCAGTCTCGAGTCTAGTTCCCACTTCTAGTGCTTCTATTTATGGACATTTGGCATTTTAATTACTTCAGCCATCAGCAAGTAGCAAGTTGCAAGTTGCAAGTTGCATGCAACATAAAAAGCATCAGCATCTCTGTGGCAACAAACTGTTTGCCACAAATGGCAAAACAAACACGTTTCCCAAATGGGCGCGAACCTCTTGAAAATGGGTTTGGGGACCAGTACCATCTCTAGCTCCACATTCCGGAAGATGCCACAAGGAGGAGCTGCCACGAGCTGCCATCGGTGGGATTAGGGCCTCGGCTTCGGCCTCAAAGTGTCAGCCGCTCGTCAGCTTGTCGGCCCCGAGATTATAGATTTTTTTGGAGACTGGTCTGGAACCATAACCCCACCCAGGGTAGCCACCAGTCGGGAGTCGGTAGTCGGGAGTGCAGATGCCTTCCGCCATTCTTTTCATTAACGAACTCCGCCGGCAGAACAAAAACCAGGAGGAGAAAGGGCGGGCGGGTCCAACCAGGAAGTGCGCCACACTGCACTGCCACACATGTGTTTGGGTGGGGGGGGCGGGGCACCTACCCTTTAGAGGTAGGATGATGACGATTGACCCCCAAACACTGTTCCATGAAAGCATCATCTAGCATTTACTTTGGAATCTAACGAGGTATTTGGAGGCTATGTGGAGGCAGACACATGTGGCATACAACCCACCATGGCAGTGCCGCCTGCTGCTTCTCCAGCCCTGCTGCCTCTGTTGCTGCTGCTGTGCATCTTTTAATTACGAAGCCAGTCGGGGGGAGTAAAAGGGGCGGGGCGGGGCGGTAAGATTTGATTTATACGCGAGAGGACTTGGCATTTATGTTCGCTGGAATTATTTTAATTTGGTCAGGGGGGAGGGAGGGGCAGCGGGCGGGGCAACTGCAGCTGGAGTGGAAAACTCTTTAATCTAATTACAGACCATGTGGGCCAAGGGTCGTAGGTCAAACGATGCGATCGGTATAGAGAGAGAGATGGAGAGAGAACTGCCGCTGAATGGAGTTGCCTCCAACTGGCTCCTCCACGGGACACATCCTGTACTCCAACTCCTTTAAAGGAGTATCTTCTAGAGGAAGGTATCTCCAGCTTTGGGTTTCTGTCTCTCTGGACTTTGTTTTCTTTAAACGCCGGCTTAATGAGTCGCGACACTTTTAATTGAGGCTCAATTAAGCGAAAGAGACGGCAAATGGGGGCACAGAGACAGAGACAGAGATGGCCAGCGAGACGAGAAGTCATCAGTGTCCAGAAGAGATACAGAATCACTCTTTCCGCTTTTCTTTTCAACAAAATCTTGAAATAAAAGAGCGCAAGTTGCGCTACCATGTGGGTAGTGGCATGCCCCATCAAAGGTTGCTTTGAAAAAAGGCAGAGGCTAAGCATTCCAAGACTTGGAAGCACTCTTGCAACAAAGCAATTAATTATTTTGGCCAAAGCAATGACTCTGGTGGGGCAAGCTCTGATGGTGCAACCAAGGGGGGCATAAATATTTGCGTAATGCCGCAAGAAGCATAAAAAGCAGACTTGGAGAAAGTCTAGCATGGCAATTTATTAAAAATAAATTATAATTAAACGTAATTTTTAAAGTTTAAAATAAATAAACGAAAGTCATTAACGGAGCATGTGTTTGGAAAATGAATGGAAATTCAATTGCGGCCCAGAAAGCGAAAAGCAGAGCTGGGAAAATCAGTGGAAAACAGTGGAAAAGCAGTGGAAAAGCAAAGCAGAAGCAAACAAACAAAGCAATTATAATAAGCGGCCTGGGGGGCTGAAGGTGGGCGTGGCTTCTGCCACAAGGAACTTCCAACCAGCCAGTCAGAATGCAAATATTTTGTAAAATATTTCCAAAAAAATAATAAAAGCTTCTTGCTTGGGGGATAAGGGTATTCCCCACCACTTCCGGTTCCTATTCTTAACCCTAGGAGGACCTTTAGCTTTACCTTTCCGATTCATTAACTCGATTTTCTTGGGCCAGGTCAGGGGTCAGGGGTTAGGCTCTTAATAGGGAAAATATTTACATTCTGTGCTCTATCGACGACAGCACCCACCAAGCCACCTTTCCGCCTCGGTGGTCTGCTGGCCTCTGCAAATGGAGGAGAAAGTGGTAGAGAAAGGGAAAGTCTACGGTTGAGGTTCGCAGACTGAGAAATTCCAGCAATGAGATAGAGGTAGGGAAGGTCCTTTGGGGGACTGGATATGGCAGATTACTGGAAGACCTAATAGAAGCCCCCCCTTCCGATCAATGGGCTGCCCAATTAGGAGGAGCTGGTGTGGCTTCCAGTGAATGCAATTAAAAGTTTACTCTGCCCAATCGTCCTGTTTCAGGAGCCAAGTCCTGGAACAAACACAAACAAAGAGCTCAAGCAAACAAATTTGCAACAGACTTTGTGCAACTAGTGGTGGGGGCATGCAGCATGGGGCATGGGGCATGGGGCATGAGGCACGCACTGACGTCATGCACAATAGACCCCATCCCTGCCTCTGCCTTTTATTTCGCTTTGCAATTTATGTCAAATTAATTAAGAAGATGCGCAATCGTCGTCGTCGGCGGTGGAGGAGGAGGAGGAGGATGACTCGATCCAGCAGATACCCTGGAAGCTTCTACAAGTACTCCACATGGTTGGGTACTAAACCACCCGAGATACCATGTAAAGCGCTGCTCCACATGCCGGGAAACCACTTAAACTTCGATTTAAAAGAGAGCTTGGCTCCTAAAACCCCAGCTGGGAGAAGCCTCCTCCTCTTCCTCCTCCTCCCACTGCCCTGTCAATTGTCATCAGTGGAGGGGGTGGGGTGGGGTGGTGTAGCACAAAGGGAAAACAACTGCCACAAAGAGTTGAACAACATAATTACCACATAATTACACAAGTGCCACCCCCAACTCACCCCACTCCTCCCCCTTGGATTTATTTAACAAAAGAAAACATCAAAACGAAAGTTATCCGCCCGCTCCCCTCCCCCCGGACAGGAAAAATCTCAACAATTAGGGGGGATTTGGAGTCCAGGAAAGAATGCTCTGCCGGCACGCATATCTGAAATAGTTGGACAAGTCCCCCCACTCCCCCCAAGAGCCCTTTTCAATTAATTGCATTGGATTACCTGGATTTTAAATTAATATATATACTAAGTAGTGTTTAAAGAGGGGGAGGGGGAGCTGGCCTGGCCTGGCCTACCTGGTTGGCAACAAAAGAGCCATCTCTGAGTCACCACACACCCGGAGATGGCGATGGAGATCAATATTCATGATTCATGCCATTGGCATGCATCTGGTTACCAATGATGATGGGGGAACTGGTATCCTGGACTGGCCTGACCTGGCCTGGCCAACAAGCTTTATGAGTTAAGCACAATTCTTTGCTCGACAAAGCCAAAACTCGATTTCCATTCAGCCTGGTCTCTTGTTTTTGTTTTTCTTTGCCCGTCAGCTGTCATCAGTCCAGTCCCCCAGTCCCCCAGTCCAGTCTCACGACCGCATTTTCTAACTCATTTCCCATTTTTGGAGTTGCAGGGAAAACACCTGGCTAGCCTGGGAGTGGGAGGGGGCGGGGGAGGGGGGGAGCTATTAGCTAATCGCCAGCCCACATCCATCATCGATAGCAGACCGAACATGACCGACCGCCCACCTTTCCAGATAAGACCACAGATACTCCAACGGGCCATGACTGCTATTTGGCAACGAACCAGTTTGGGCCATCTTCCCGCTCCCCCTACTCTCCCCTCTCTCACTCTCTTTTTTGGGCTTAAAGCGATACACTCTTTTTGTCACAAACTCCCGACCATATAGCCAGGCGATGGTTGCAGATAAACACGGCCTGCGACAACAATGAGCCAGAGAACAAATGTTGAAACATTTAAGCCAACACACGCGGCTCATTAGAGAGAGGGGTGTGGCCAACGCCTCCCCTAGCTCCCTCCCCCACCCACTCCACTCCCCCCTTCGTTTGTCAACAGTTTAATGATAAGATTGGGGGGGTGGCCTTTTTGTGGCTGTCGCTGTTGTTTCAGATTTCGGACTCCGGATACCGGGATTGCATGTGTTTGGTGGGCCATTATCTGGAATTATGCATGCTCCACCATGGTGGAGCTGTGTAATCGGGGCCAGCACCGTTGTCATTATTATGGTCTGCCACCTGCCACAACCGACGGGGCAACCGACTTTTCTGACCAACTCTTGGATTTAAAAATTAAAACAGGTCACTTATGGGGGTAAACACTAATCATGGATCGGCTTGGAGAGATACGATCTATTGGGTTTTGATTGGGGAGAACCCCTTCTTCAGGTTCTAGGACCGAAGGGGTGACAGACATCCATTTCTAGACATGATTCCACTCCAAAAGTGTACAATGTGGAAGCTCTTTTGGTTGTTTCTTTATTTTTTTTAAATATTGATAATTTTTGAGGCACTTTTTAGGGAATATTTTATAGATTTTCCATCCGATTCAGGATCTATTTCCTCTCCAATCTGAATCCCAAGATCTGGGATATCTACAAGAAAACATTTGCCTTCATTTTTGACTAAAACCCTGAGGGTACCCCTTGGAAAAATTTCAAAATTTGAATGAAAATTTGTATACCCAAGTTTTGATGGAAAATGATTCTACAGAGAGTCCTAAGTTCCGGAAGGTACATCATTTTTTGTTCTTTAGAGTATTAGCAGAGTTATAACCCTTTTTCTTACAAAAAACTTTAAAAATTCGAGTCTTTTTTTGGAATTTTTTTATTTTTCCAAAACTTGAATTTTAGATGCTCTTCTTAGCGAATATTTTAACTATTTTTCAATATTTTCAAGAACGGAATACCTTTTCTGAATCAGGGAACTATATCCCTTCAAACTTCATCCAAAAACAGCGAATATGAAAAGAAAAAAAATTTGATATTTTTTTTAACAAAATTCATGGGGTCCAATTTCCAAAATGGGGTCCAAAATGGGTCCAATTTTAGGTGGCCAGTTTTTGATTGAAAATGATTCTACTTGAAGTTCTGAGTTTGGAAAGGTATATCAATCCCTGATCCGTTAAGTATTACCCGAGTTATACACTTTTTTCGCTTCAAAAATTACAAAAAATAGATCTATTTTTTTTACAATTTTTTTTTAGAAAAATTTGAATTTTTTATGGACTCTTTTGCGGATATTTTAAACATTTCCCAACCGATTCCAAAACGGAATACCATTTATGAGTCAGAGTTCAATGCTCCTTCGAGCTGCATTTAAAACAATAAAATTTTAAGCAAAAAAATTTTATCAAATTTTTGACAAAATTTATGAGGGTACCCCTTAAAAAATTTCGAAATTTGGGTCAAAAATTTGATGGCTGGGTTTTGATGGGAAATGATACTACTCCGAGTTCTAAGATCGGGAAGGTATAACATTTCAGGATCTGATGAGGATTGGCCAAGTTATGAGTATTTTCGTTTAAAAAAATTCAAAAATTGGAATCCGGTTTTGAGGTTTTTTTATTTTTAAAATATCCGAATTTTTAATGCACTTATTAGATAATATTTTAGGTATTTGGTAACCGATTTTAAAACGGAATACCATTTCTGAATCACCCTTGTATTCTCCTTTAATCTGCATAAAAATTTTAAAAATATGGAATTGAAAAAATTTTGTTCAATTTTTGTCAAAAATCCTGAGGGTACCCCTTGGAAAAAATTTAGAAAATTGAGTCAAAAATTGTAAGTCTATATTTTGATTGGGAATGATGCTACTCTGAGCTCTGATCTTGGGAAGGTATACCCTTCCAAGATCATCCGATTAGTGCCCAAGTTATAGACATTTTTCCCTTTCGAAAATCACAAAAAAATTAAAAAAATATCTGAAGGAGCTCCGAAGGACACCTGAGACACCTGTTAAGCCGAGAAGGATGTCTGACCGACAGTCAGCCCCCACTTCCTCCTCGATCGTTTCTCGACTCGGATGTGCAAATTATGAGATATTAAGAGTGGGCCTAATTGCCATTAAAAGTGCAGCTTACAGAGGGGAGTGGGGTGGGGGGAGAAAGCGACAGGGGCAGGGACAGGGGCAGGGGTAGGGGGGCTGCCGGGGGGGATAAGCGATTAAGGTATGAAAATGAATATAAATTGCAGCACAAGCCGAGGCGTCATAAAACACAAAAGCAATAAAATGTACAAGGAGTCGAGCTACAAGATAGGGCCCAGCCCCAGGCACCCCACACCCTCCTCCCCCTTGAGCCACCCACACCAACATGGTGTAAGCCTCCCCCCTCACCAACCCCCCCCCACAAAGTTGCCACAATTAAGTGGAATGAAGGAGAAGCGGAGGAACAAGATGAAGTAGCCAGAGAGATGCGAGAGTGGGGAGGGGGCTTGTCAACACAGGGCAGGGGGAGGTGCAGCGGGGGGAGGGGGGAACACACAAAAGGTAGCGCAAGAGGAAACCCCACCTCTCCCCCAAAACAAGGCCAGCAACCTTCAGCTCCAATCTCTGATCAGAATGCAAACAGGGTGCCTTTTGGATTTTTTTTTTGGAAAAGTATCTTGGAGGGGGGAAGGGAGAATGGAGTCTCACTGGAGAGTGGGGAGTGGGGGGTAGTCTCCAGAAACACCCACCAGACAAAGACTCTATTGTGGGTAGTTCTGGAGGTGGCCCTGGAGGGAAAGGGTTCTGAAGGTGACCAGATCCGAGCCTGCTCCAAACGAGATAGAGCAGCGCCCGTGGAAAGGCTTACTCCTCGAGCAGGGCTAGCGAGATGCCACCGTTATCCCATTATCCTGCTGGTCCTTCAGGTCTTTAAAGAATCGACCCCGACTCTCAAGTCTTCGCATTACAAACTTTCGGTGAAATTAATGACGAAAGTGAATCCTCGCCAACAATGGCTCCAGCTCCAGCTCCAGCTCTGGTTCTGTTTCTGGCTGGGAATCCTCTCGAAAACTTCCCGCCACATATTGTATTCCCGCGGCTGTGGCTCTGGCCCCTAATTGGAACTCTCCTCCCGACCATTCCCGACATCTCTGCCTGCCCGCCATGAGAGGCATACTTTTGGTTCTTTCGATGGATTTTCGGCTACCTGAAAGTCTATCTTTCTCTCTCGCTCTCTCTCTCTCTATCTGATTGCTGTCTCTTTCCACGCAACTCGAGACGTGGACGTGGAGTTCATGTGTGCAGCATGTGTGTGGCAGTGTGTGTGGCAGTGTGGGTGTCTGCAGCGGACGGCCTGGAACCTGGAACCTGGAAAGGTAACCATGCTGGCTAGATGCACATGTGTGCGTGCTCAAGTGTCTATGAGTGTGTGTGTGTTTGTGTCAGTGTGTGGGTGAATGCAGCCAAAGACCGGAAATGTCTAATGATAGCAGTCAGCGGCGCCATCGCCCTCTCTTTCTCTTACCCTACCTCTCCCTCTCTCCTCATGGATGTGTCGCCACGACTTCTTCTTCTTCTTCTTAGTCTTCTTCTTCTTCTTGTTCTTGAGGAGTAACCACTGTTTGTGCCTCCAATTTGCACCTGGCTCTGCTACCTCGCTGGCCTCACTTTCCAAGGGAGTGGCTGGATTCCGAGGCTCCAGACCTCTAGACCCCTCTGGTTGGTGGAGTACAGGGTATGTCGAGTGCTCCACCAAACCACCACCGTGACTCTCTCCGTCATCTTCGTATGCAAGTCACAATGGGTTGCCGCCGCCGCCATGCCTCTTATGCAAATCCCCACGAGGAGGGGCAGGAAGGCAGGTATGCCCGGCCTTGATCGCGGCTTCTTCGTGGCAGTAGCACCACCCCACCCCCCACCCACTCGCTATAATGGTCTTACCACTTTCGAATATTAATTGAAAAGAATGGCCAACAACAACAACAACAACAATATAGCAATGGAAAATGCAATAAAATTCCTCAAGAGAATCAAGGTAAACTCCAACAAAAAATTGGTAATCAGTAGGGGCTCCTCCTCCTCCTCCATCCCCTCCTTGCCTCATTAGAAGCTTCATAATTCATAAAAATAAATAAATAAATAAATAAACCATTAACCCCCCAAATACCCTGCCTCTTTGTGGCAAGTGGAACCACGCTGATTGAAATGCGTGGCAAGTCAGAGACTCCCATCCATGGTAGCCAGCCATCCAATAAACCCATTTAGCAGCCAGCTCCTCCTGGTTGAGGGAGTCTATTAGCGTCGAACAAATACGCACCAGTACTGCAAGTTGCAATTACGTTTCTGTTTACAATCCCCCCACCCCTTGAGGGGGGAGGGGTGGTGCCTCCAAGTTTCCGCCAAGAACTCGTAATTCCGTAATTTGGCAACTTGGAGTCCGGGCGGAAAAGTTTCCAATCTAAGACCTTCTGATGGTCTGAAAGGCATGTCCTCCTCATCCTCCTCCTCCTCCTCCTCCTGATTCAGGATCAGTGGCTGGTCCACCTCGCCATGGGGATCCTGGTCATCCTGGCCGATGGACAGGCCACTGTTTCAGGAGGATCTAGTACATCCCTTCCAGCTCCACACCTTTCATCCTTTAAATTTTTGCATCACCCCCCAGCCCCCAGCCCCCTTCCTGCCTTAATTGCTTTCTGCCTCCAGCCCCATCCTGTCCAGCCAGGCGCGTAAATATTTGTCGGAAGCGAAATCCATGCCCCGCGCCCGATTACATTGTCAATAGAAGGGCATTAGGATAATGCCGAAAAGCCACACCACGACAAATAACACAATATAGTAGCACCACATCACCATAGCCATCAGTAGGCCTACTGCCCATGTCCTGCCCATGGCCATTGTGGGTCAATCAATTTTTCGGGGGGAGGGGGGTGGGGAAGGCCTCATCGCATCGAAACAATTGTTTCCCAAAATTTGATTTATCTAATGCGGTCGCGGCGGGACCAGACCAGATTCTTTATTGGATTGGTCAGTGTTTTGGTGTTTTTTGGGGAATGAAATGCAAATGGCCAACAGGACCAACAGGACCACGGCAGGATCTGGCTGGTCCGCTTTAAAGGCTTTAACTGGCAGTTGAACTCAAAATTTTTGTTTCCCAATATTTTGGCCATCAGCTGGATGGATGGAGGCGGAGGAGGACGCTCTGGCCAAAGGCGCTTACTGGCTTATAAAATGGCAATCCCGAATGCAAGCTTGTTAAAGGAGAATGCCAGGACGAGAAGGACACCATCGACAAGGACACCAAGAACAAGAATGAAACAGAAACAGAAACAGAAACCGAAAGGAGATTTCCAGTTTGCTGCTGGGATTGTGGCCCGGACGGGCAGCTTGACAGGACATCGAATGGCAACTCTTTTTTTTTTTGTCCAGTTCCAGCTCCAGAGTCGGAGATAGCTATAGACACAGTAACATGTTACGGTATAATATCATGTCACAAAGTCTGATGAATATAACCAAGGACCCCTTACTTCCCACTCCCCTATCCCCTCTCCCCTGAAGGAAACCGCAAAAACAAAGCGCAGATACCGGAAAGAGAGCTAATCGAATGAGCTGCCACATAACTAGGATGGTTAGATGGGTGGAGTGGGAGTGGGAGTGGGACTAGTAGAAGGAATAGGAGTAAGACTAGTAGTAAGAGTAGTAGTAGAAGTAGTAGTAGGAGTAGTACTAGTACTAGTAGTAGGAGTGGGAGTAGGAGTACAAGTAAGAGTAGTAGTAGAAGTACTAGAAGGAGAAGTAGTAGGAGCAGTAGTAGGAGTAAAAGTAGTAGTAGTACCAGTAGTAGTAATAGTAGTAGTAGTACTAGTAGTAATAGTAGTAGTTTTGGATCATAACCACCCAAGTCCACTAGATCGCGAATCACTTTCCCTTCACTGATTACCCAATCGAACCTAGCTCTCCAATGAAGCTTCTGTTATGACACGGACTGTGTCTTTGTTTACCCCAGCCATCATCACCAGCACTCTACTCCACTCCACTCCACTCCACTCCAAACCCCACTCTATATTGTCCAATTGGCCACATCTTTGGCAGCCCATTTCCACCCGCAATTATGATTACTCTACAGTTTTCCCTTAACCTTAAGCCCCTCTCCCCTACCCACCCCGCCATGGTTATCGCGCTCCAAGTGGTTGGCTGCACTGCCGGATTGATGTCACAAGCTAATGAATGGAGGTGGTGGGCTTTGGAGGTGGAGATGGGCTTGGTGGTGGTGGTGGGCCAGTTCCGAGACGAAGCCAATTATAAAACTGTCTTGGCTGCTCGGTTTTCAGTTTTCAGTTTTCGGTCTTCAGCTTTCTGTTTTCAGTGTTTGCCATGTAACCCGAGACCCAAGACCCGAGACCGAGACCCGAGACCCAAGATGATGCCACAAAATATCTATGGGAAGCAGAAAAATTCGCAAAAAAGAATGGAAAGAATGGCCAGAAAGCAGAACCAGAAAGTAAAACAGCTGGACAAACAATTTGCATTTTTTTGGTGAGAGTTCTGCCGGTTCTGCTCCGAGGAGGCTTCTTGGAGTGGAGTCCAGTACTGATATGGGCCTGATCCATAATAGGGGGCTTATGAGAGGTACGATACGGAAGCAGATGTCCCGCTATTTATAATTCCCTGCAACTCAGCGCTTTTATTTCGGCCACCCCACACCCCCCAGACAAGGTCAGGTTGCAAAGGTATTTAACGATCGGATTCGGACTCCCAGACAGAGATAAGCCGAGACGGAGCGGGGGTGGGGGGCACTACTTTATTAAATGTTTAAATAGCCGGCTATCTGCGGCATTCGATTCGCAGCCTCGGGCGCCATGCAACGGCCCGCGGGGGACATATTGTGGCAACATTGCCACCTCGTCCCTTCATCAGCCTGATTTGGCGACCACCTCCGCATGTAAACACACACACAACACACCCACACATACCACTACACAAATACAGAAACAAAGCCCTGGCAGTGGGATGGGGGGTTATGGGAGGTAATCCCCCGCAGAAATCGAATCGGAAATTTGTTGATTCTGAATTTAATATTTGGTTTCGCGGGCATTGTGGCACAATGGGAGGTGGGTTTGGGTGGCGGGTCAGCCGGAGGCCAGGGGGTTGGATGGGCAGATGATCGGCTGGAAGGACTGGAAAGGGGAGGCTGAAATGGGGAGACTGGGAGACAGGAAGGTGGAGCCTGAAATTATTAGCTTAAAAAAATTATTAGAGAATGGAAAGTAAAGCAAGGAAAGTGGAAAAGAAGCCTTAATGGTAAAGCCTGGAAAGCGAAGACTGTAATGCAGAGACTGTAATGCGGAGACTGGAATGTGGAGCCTCAAATATTTACCTTGAAAATGGAGAGCTTGTAAAAAGAAACCTAAACAGAGGAGTCTGGAAAGTGCAGACTGGAACGCGAGATCTAGAAACTGAAACTCTAGATCTAGTGAAGATTGGAAACTAGTAGCTTAAGAGTGGAGCCTGGACAGTAGAGCCTGGGAAATATGAGGCTGAAAATTCGAGCCTGGAATCTGGAAACTGAAAAGCTGAGCCTGCAAACTGGAGACTGGAAACTGAAGATTAAAACGAAGAAAGCGAAAAGAAGTAGCTAAAAAGTGAAGCCGGGAAAATGGAGCCTTAAGCTAACAAGAAACCTGAAGAAGACAGACTGGAAAGTGCAGACTGGAATGCGGGATCTAGAAAGTAAAGGCAGGAGAGCTGAGACTGGAAAGGGGAGATTGGAACCAAGTAACTTAAGAGTTCAGTCTGGACAGTAGGGCCTAGAAAGTAGTGCCTGGCAAGTAGAACCCGACAACTGGAGACTAGAAATTAAATCCTGGAAAACGGAGCCTGCAAAAAGAAGCCTGGAGAGAACAACCTGGAGATTGCAGACTGGAATGCGGGATCTAGAAAGTAAAGGTAGGAGAACCAAGTAACAAGAGTGGAGCCTGGAAAGAAGAGCCTTGCAACTTGAGCCCGCAAACTGAAGACTAGAAACTGGAGACTGGAAATTAAAGACTCAAAAAAAAAAAAGAATCTGAAAAGTGAGTGCTAGAAGAAGACGATCCATTTGTAGCTATATTTATGTATCTCCGAGTATCTCCGCGAACTGTAAGCAACCCAGCGATAAGCTCCGATTGCTGGCCACTGCATTCCCACATGTCTGCGAGGGGCGGCTGGCCCGATACTCGGATCCAAGCTCTCTGGAGTGATAATGAGCGATAATGCGATGCGGCTGCGACTGCAACTGCAACTGGATACCCGCCAATGGACACTAATTATTTTGCTGGATGGTCTTCCAGGAACTGGAATAAGACTCGTACCGGGCCATAAGCATAAAAAAAGCTGCTGTTTTACTGTTACTAAGCTTAATTACCAAGTTGGAGTTGCGGTTCCATTCCCATCACAGATCTGGAGAGTTCCTACAAGACACCCCCACTCTGTGACATCATTTCGCCACTTTGTTTGGTCTACCCCTCTGAGGGGTATCTGAGGTCTACCCCTACCCCTCCCAATCCCCCCCTTTGGTTGTGTTTGCTTGCCTTACTTTTGATAAGAAGAAACGGGAGCAGAACCTCATAATTGCCGACGGTAATAGAGTTCGAATTCGAATTCGATTTCGAATCATCGGATATCTTTTCCATTTTTTCGGGTTCCCCGATATTCCCACGGCTGTTTGTTTTGTACTTGCACAAGGCATATGGTATATATGTATAGGTAGAATATCAGTAGGCAAAGGAGGGGTGATAAAGTATGAGGGAGAAACGAGGGAGAATGCATAAACTGAAAGAACTTACCCGCGTAACATGAGCAGCTGTCCAAATTCCATAGCAACAACAACAACAATGTTACCTTGGTTGCCTGCTGACTTGTTGTTGTTGTTGTTCTTCTTCTTGTTGTTGCTTTCGATCGCAGCGACGAGGCCGCAGATCGCCGCTGCCTGCCGTGCATTTGATGGATTTTTTTTTTGGATCTCCTTGTCTCCTTGTTGGATTTCAGTGGTTTTTTTCTCGCTCGCAGGAGTGCTTTTTGTTCTCTTCCTCGGGTTGCGAACTCTAGTCTAATATCTCATTCACTTCTCACATCTTTCGCTATGGTGACTATAAAAAAAAACACAAGACAAGACAAGAAACAAACATCAGCGTTTGCCACCTTTGCTTTGTTCCGCCATTCGCGCACTCGCACACACACCTGCCACAGGTAGTTGCAGGCCAGCCAGACGAGCGAGGGGGAACGGGTCAGAGACAGAGTTTGAAGTGAAGACAGAGAGCCAGAGAGCGATCTGCTCGCTCACTGCTCACCTTAATTGGAATGCCCTCTCCCTCTCTCCGCTCGCGATGTCAGTTTTGGGTCTCAAAACTCCGCCGCTCTGCTGCCGCTCTGCCTCTCCCTCTCGCTGGTCTGATGGCCTGCGCTGGCCCGAACCCTTTTTCTTTTGGCTTTTCGAGACTGGTTGCAAGAACCCGTTTTTCACATGCAATTCGTGTTTTTTTTTTTTCTTCTTTCTGGCTCACACACACACACACACAAGCACACAACACAAGCATAGAGACAGAGACAGAGATAAACCATGCAAAACAACTGAAAAATATGGCTATGAATCATTTAATTTAGTTTTCCATTCTTGGCGCTTTCTGCTTTCATCTTCATCTTCCATTATTCACTTGGCTCCAACAACAACAAAAAATCTCAATAAAACAGAACGAAAAAAAAAACCCACAAAAAACTGCCCGAACTGACCGGGGTCGGGTTGGGGATCGAGATCGGAGTCGCGATCGGAGCGAGGGGGCACAACAACAACACCACTCCTTGCACTTACACTTTGTTGTTTTTTTTTTGTAAATTCTGGCAATGTTTAATGTTGGTTTGATGTTTTCGAAACACGCGGCAAACGCGACACAACAAACAAAAAAAAAGAATACAGACAGTCCGATGACCAAAACTGTAGTTACACGCCGAACGCCAAGAGATCGAACATCCGCGCAGCCATCGACAGTACTTCACCGTCCGGCACCTTTATTCGGAATGACTGCACGACGCTGTTGTGCTGTTACGGAGCTGCAGAGCGGCTTCTGTTAGCTCTGCTGGAACGCTGTTAGTTAACAGCGTGCTCGCACTCTCTCTGTTGTGCGAGCCTCGCTCCCTTCAAAAATACTCAGCCGCACCGTGGGCCGTGTGGGAGTCGAACGGGGATATAAAATAAAGCTATAGCATGAAACTTGGCCCACCACTCAAACACCACGCTACCACCCACTGTATCAACGGGATAATCACTCGCTTTGCTCCATGCTTGAAGCTCGGTAGTGAGTTCGAGTGAGTGGGATTCTGAAACATAATTTGAGCGCTTTTGGGGAGAAAGGATTCGGCCATGAGCGCCATGAATAATTCTCAGGCAGGACATGGCAATTAAACTAATTTTAAATCGCACTTTGTGCATGCCAGAGCACTACTACTACTACTACTGGTAATGGAAAATACATGTAAGAATATGTGAAAATAAATAAATTCCGATTACGCGGCCACCCCCTTTTTCGAGTGTGGTAACAACACATTTTGGCTATTAAACTTGGCGCTTTCCTCCGCATTAAAATTAAACACACAAAATGTATGCAAAATGTAATGCAATTGCGTGCCACCCCTCCAGGGTGGAGAGGGAGGAGGAGGTAGCCACCAGCCAGGAGCCAGAAGCCAGGAGCCAGAAGCCAGGAGCACGCAGAAAAAGATGCGAAATAAAATGTGCATGCATTTCAAAATGCACTTAAAAATTGTTGTCGCTTCTGCCTCCTGCCCCCTGCCCCCTGCCTCCTCCGAGTGCCGGCTGGGTGCCAGAGGTCAGGTCAACTTCGTCGCCTGCCAATTAAAACTTTTTATGCGCTGCGGCGGCTCTCCACACACACACATACCCAGTAAGGGAACACCACTAGAGGTGGGCATTCGAGAATAAAAAAAATGATTATGGAATTAAAAAGTTTGATTAAATGATTGAGGGGGAGGTGTGGGGTAGGGGAGCACAAATTATTGGCACTGTAGACCCTATTATTTACAGATTATAGATATTAATCCAGGATAGTTGGGTCTCTCCAGTGGGGCTGGCGTTTTCCCAGTAACTCTATTAATGCGATTTCAGTTAATTAACAACACAACAATTAAGCGCCAAAAAGTAAACTTTAATAAAAACCACACATACCGAAGGGGGGGTGTGGGTGGTGGGTGGAACTTTCACTCGAAAGGGAGGAATGTGAGGAATGCCGATTGGGGCGGGGTGGGGTGGTTGGCAACACCATTCCTGGCATTCGCGGACCGAACAGAGCGCATAATTGCACTCGAGTTTGCACTCAATGTGGACACGCCCCCCTTGGGGCTTGGGGGCTTGGGGGCTGGGTTCGCTCCTGCCGCCCACGCATGTGTCGTATTGTTTTGAGTTGGATTCTTGTCGCCGTGCAACAAGTTGCAAGCTGGTGGGGGACCTGTCGCTACTGTCCTGACCCTTTGTCTTTAAAAAAAAAAGTGTTGCCTACCTAGGGGCGCCAGCTGAAAGGATAGTTTTTGGCCATAAAACAAAGTTGACTTGTAGCCAGAATTCAGGACTAAATATTACAAGAATTTATGATGCAGAAACTTTATTTTATTTAATTGGAAATTGGGATCTGGAGGGCCCTACCTGGTCCAGGACTGGCCTGGATCCAACCGCATTGTATTTTGCAATTAATTGAGAAGCCATCGAGAAGCCTATTCACATGCCTGGCATTCCAATTGCAACTCGACTTTATTTATTCATCCATTTGTGTCACTTCAGTTCAGCTCCGGCTCTTCATTACACATTCCACAGCGTGGCAGGCACTTTATCACAAAAATACGAAAAAAAAAAAATAAAAAAAACGAAACGCAAACTTAATTATGTCTAATTGAGTTGAATGATTAACGGAGGGGGGAGGTCACCGTCACCTCCTCCTCCCACTCAGCCTCTGACTCTGTGTGACCTGTGATCCATTCAGTTTCCACATGGCCTCCCGATTGGTCAGTCGGACATGGCTTAACACTCAAATGATTTGAAATGTGCTTAAAAAATAATGCTGCACCATAGCACACACGCCAGGAGCAGGAGCGGCCGCGTCAACAGGATAACTAAACACAAAAAAAAAGGACACTTTCCGCATTATCGATGCTGGCCCGGCCCGGAGGTGGGGCCTTGCATAATTTCATCCGAAATCCGAATCCGAAATCCTCAATCGGATGAATCAGTAATAGGCGCAATTATGTGGAAAATCGGTGGGCCAGCCCCCCTCCAGCGACGCCCCTGCCATACATCTGGTGGGGATGTGCGGCGAGTTGCACAAAACACAAGTCCGGGGGGCGGGGATGCCACGGGCACCGTGTTGACAAGCTCGTTGCAACAACGGGGAGGGCGGGGGTAGGAGGACTGTTGGAAAAACAACAGGGAGCTGGGAGCTGGGAGTTGGGGAGCTGGGAGCTAGGGAGCTAGGCACTAGAGATGAAAGCCAATTTCCAAATGCCCTTGCGATACAAAAAGTATCCTAATGGCGATTGGAGGAGCGCGGAAATGGAAATGAAAATTATAATTGGAATCATATCTGGGGGAGCTCATCCTGCCGGGCTACCGAACTGGCATTATCCTGGACCAGCTGCTGTCAGATTTATTTGCGCACGAAAGTCCTCCATTCGCCGGAGTCCTCGTTGTCGTCCACCCCCCAGGGAGCGCAACAAGTTCCTGCTGCAGTCATTCCAATCCGATTCTTTCGTTGTTGCTGTTTGTTCTCCGGCATTTGCAACTTTGCGTCCCGGGCATCCTCCTCCTCCTCCTCCTCCTACGACCGGGCAATCAACACCTGCCCCTCCGGCCGGACAGGACGAGGATCCGAATCCGATTCGAATGAGATGTCGCCGGACAAGGACATGGATGCGACTGCTACTGTGACTCTGGCTAATCGAATTTGAATTTCGGGGGAAATGAAGCGCAGATGGGGAGCAGCACCGATCCAGATGTCCTGCCACCCAGCTGCACTGGGAGAAACCACCCGGTAGACAGCTGTCACTTGCCGGGCTGGGCGTGGCAGCTTATTTAATCAAACATCCTCTTTGGTTGACTAATGGGGCGTTGAGTGCCACGCCCACAAACCGAAACAGAAACAAAGACAGAGATAGAGCAGTACTGAGATAGGAAAAGGATAGTGGAGGTACTCGCACGTGAATCCCAGCCGTCGGCTGTCATTACCGGTGTCGAGCATTGTTAATCTGACACTTTATCGATTAAGGACTCTAAAGGGGCGGCGATGGGCGTGGCAGGCGGTGGCAGGAAGGCCTAAGCCCTCCGGCTCGCAACTCACTCGAATGTGTCAATAATCTCTCAATTAGTTTCGAATTACTTGCAATCAGCCTTCTTGGCTTTGGTCCTGCCGCGTCCTGGCAGCCTCCAAAAACTCACCTCCAAGTCTTTGGTTTGATATGTCCACCAATTCAGATTCCACAACCACTCTACTTCTTCAAGGAGAACTGTCACAAATGACAGAAAAGGCAGACTGATAGGCAGGAACTGCTAGAAAGGACATCCTACCTCCATTAGCTACTCCAAGAGCTCACTCCATCCACCACTCCATCCAAGATTCATATTTCCCTTCCCTTCAGGCTTAAGCTTCCGTTTATAAACCTCTTTCCGTAATTTAATTCCGATTCTTTTTGTTCTTTGTCGATACTTATCGGTCACTTGTGATTCTTTTCGATTAACTTTCTCCACCAGCGGGGGGATGAGGGGGAAGCATGGCACCTGCCTGCTGCATTGCGACAAGTTGGAGCTTCCATCAACTGGTGTCCAATTTGTTATGGCCAGGTAGGAATGGCAATGCGCGACACCATAAATCAGGGGAGTGCGGGCCCTCCCCAGGCGCCCAGGCAGCAGGCAGCATTGTTGCGGATTGTGGCATTGTCTTGTGGCATGTCCTGGCGGTGCACAGTGGGCCCAACCGCCCAGTTTCTGGCCCCCAGGAAGGGTGCACTGTTTACCAATTAAAGTAATCACTTTGCCGAACTATACGGCGTCTTTATCCGCAAACTGCTCCTTTCGAATTCCCTTTCTGCGGAAAGTCCTTGGACCTGGTCCCGGATCAGGCACTGTCACTGTTCTGGGAACGTTGCATGTTGCAGCCACACGGTCGCAGGCACTGCCACTGGCCCAATGTCGAGTGGCGAGAACGTGGCCGAGAACAAAAGACGGCCAAAACAAAAGGCCTCTCGGCTCGGCGGGGAGACAAGGTGGTCGGGTGCCCAGTCTGGGCCTGGCAGCCCGGAAGTTTGCGCTGACATTCATTACCATAATTCACAACAGCTTAAAACATTTATGTGGCTGCCGCCCCGGGGCGGGGAGTCTCCTGCAGACTGGCTACCGCCCATGCACCGTCCATGCACCGTCCATGCCCCGCCCCTAACGCCCCTGCAGCTGGTTGTTTGCGCCGGATTACGGCAGGTCCTGCCGGAGCAGGCAGGAGGGATAATGAGGAAGACTTGAAAATTTGTTGCAATTATTTTAACTGCCCCACCTCCCAATCTACCCAGTTTTTGGCAGCTTGTTGTGGCCCATTTTGGCCATATGTGTACCATGTCTAAGCCACTAGATGGGCCATCTGTTGGCCACTTGATGAGCCATCTTCCAGCCACTAAAAACCCAACCGAACGATAAGTGCCAGCAGCCCAGTATCGATAGGAGAACTAACATCCAAAACTTCCAAAATAGTAGGCCGGGAGTCTGATTTCTCGTCGACCTGTGTCCCCAGCCCCCCTAGCTCCTCACAAACGGGTTCAACAGCTCGACCTAACCGACCTAGCCGTTCTCTAGAACTCCATTTTTGTTTCAAAAAAAAAAAACGTCGGGCAATAATCGGATTCCGTCGCGAAGTCGCTAATTAATCGTTAAACCTTCGAAGTTAGCCACGTTTTGATTTAAAAATTCGTTCTTCAAAATTGGTCCCAGCAGTAGTGTAGTAATCCTACTCCGCAGGTTCTGTGTCCGTTTGATAGCATTATGTCACACTTCCTCCCCCTGAACGAGTCGGGCGGAGGAGCTCCGCCCCCCATAGAGGGGCAGAGCCCGCCCGGCAATGTAAGTCGGGAGAACGAAGAAACCCAACAGATTTTTGAGCCGACGCTCAGCGAGGATTCAGGTGTGGATCCTGAAAACTCGACGTCATCCTCGCGTCATTCCAGTGGCTACTTATGCCGCGTCAACGTCTCCTGGCGCCACTCCCAGGGCCGAAGCTTCAAGAGCTACATGCAGTCCCAGAGGGTAGGACGTTCCTCTCCAGATTCAACTTTGCTTGGATGGCCAGTTCTAGCCGCGCCGCCGGAACACTGCAACTGGGCCCCAGTCGCTTCGCCCAGGGCCAGCGAGAGCCAGATCCCAGCTCCAGAGCCCCCACCGGCTTTATGGCGCCCCACTGCCGATCCGCCAAGCCCGTCCAGGCAGTACGTGGTGCCAACCAAGTGCGGGTTTATGGTGGGGCAGCGCGGAGAGCAGCAGCACTTGAGGAGGTACGGTGCAAGGAAGGCTCCGGGTGGGAGGGCCAATGGCAGGCGTGCGCCGAGGCCTGATCGCGAATCCGCCCCCAGGAGCGTGCCGAAGAAGGACGAAGACAAGGCAAAGTACAAGAAGACCATGGTCTCCGTGTCCACGAACACCGAGGAGAACATGGCCCAGACCCAGCACTGGCAGCGCTACCAATCGATGCTCCCCAAAGATCCCAAGCCGCAGATCAGCAGCAGCGACGCCCTTAAGCTGACCTGGTCCTCCTACCTTTCGCCTCGTCGCCAGACCCTTAACTCTGCGGCTGTGATCGCCAAGCAGGGCACCACCACATCGCCGAAGAAGCTCCGGAAGCACTATCCGATCAAATGGTGCGTCTATCCCGAGGAGCCGCAGGATGACGTCAAGGTGCCCATCTTGCAGAAGCCAGAAATCGATCTGAAGCCCAAAATGAAAAGCGAGGAGGAGATCTACCGCCACCTGGACACCCTGGGCAAGGCGATGATCGACCACATCGATCTAGGGCTCTACCATAAGCACCATAAACACAAGGCCTCTGCTGCCAAAGTGAAGCAGCAGAAGAAGCCTGTGCCACAGGCTCCTCGCCAACACTTGCCCAGTCAAAAAGTAGAACTGGATCCGGTGGAGGAGTATGTACAGCAGCTTCGGTTGCTGCAGGAACAGATGCAAAAGATGCCACTCCTCAAGGTGCGGGAGCAAGAGTTCCAGGATCTGCTGATTCGAGTGCTGGACAACCACAGGGTTGCAGCACCCGGGATCAGTAGATGAAACACTCTCTGCTCCCTGAAAAACAGACACGTACTCATCTCATCCTTCACCCACAGAATCCTAACCAGATGCCGATGAATCTTGGGCTGCCAGACCAGCAGCCAGTGCAGGAACAGATGCAGTTTCCCCAGCTTCCACAGATGGAAGTCCCACAAGCGCAGCAGCCGGGTGTTCAGCAGGAGACCCCATCGCAGATCCATAGCCAGGACCATCTTTTCCAGTGGCAACCGCACCACCAGGTCCCATTCCAGAAGCAAGCTATCCAGCCGCCTCTAATCCAGGAGCATTACATGCATCAGAAACTGTTGCAGGAGTTGGAGGAGCTGCGCATTCATGAGGAGATTCTCGAGCAACAAAAGAAGCAGATGGAGGAAATCCAGGCGTACGAGCAGGAGCTGGCCCGCCAGCGAAAGGCTACCTTCCAGCAACATCAACAGTTGCAGGACGAGCTGCTCCAGCAGCTTAAGATCCACGAGGAATGGCTTAAGCAGCGACCCTTCCAGCAGCCATCAATGGAACAGTTTTCCATGGAACAGGCATCTATGGAACAGGCATCTATGGAACAGGCATCCATGGAACAGGCATCTATGCCACAGCCATTTATGCCACAGCTACCTATGGAACAGCCATTTATGCCAGAGCCATATCTGCCAGAGCCATATATGCCACAGCCGTATATGCCACAGCCGTATATGCCACAGCTGTATATGCCACAGCCATCCATGCAGAAGGAGCCTCTTTTGCCGATGGATATGCAGAGCCCGATCGACCCCAGTCTCTTCGCGCCTATGAACAACGTGCTCCAATCTTCCCTAGCGGCGCTCTATGGCCAGAACGACCCGGCAATGCTCATCCCGAACCACTTTCCCGATTGGAACCAGCTCTTCCCTATGCTGTCGAACGAGGACGTCCAGTGTGACCCGAGCAGCATCTTACCCAAACAGGACATCCACAATCACGGCGATGGAGCCGATCAGGGAAGCAGCCCGGCAAAGCCAGCCGACATGAGCCGCGGGGAGCCGGTCCAGAAGGACGTGGCCATGCCCTTTGAGATGACACCAATGGTGGCCAAGTCGCCCTTCCGCAACACCAGCAATGCCGGTGATGGCAATGATGACACCGGCAAGTACTTCGTCCGGGCCGTAGGCGATCCCTACTACAGGAGCCCCGGCGCCCCCAGAGCGTCTCCCACCAAACAGTCGTTTCCCTACCTGAAGGCCCTGAAGCAGCCGCAGGAGCCCCAGACCCAGTCTCCGCCCAAATCGTGGCGTGCCCAGGCCCCGCCCCCACCGGCTGCGGGCAACGTGGCGAAGGTGCCGTTTAGGGCCACCCAGAAGCAGGATGCGCCCAAGCAGCGCTTCAATCAGTACGCCGGGAACAAGGCCGGACAGACTTACAACTACAACTACAATGCCGCCAACAGGAATGCCAACAATTACCAGAAGAAGGCGCAGGCGGGCATCACTCCAAGGACCTACAACAAGATGCCCTTCAACCAACGGAAGGGTCAGAAGGAGCCAGTGGCGGCTCCAGCATTGCCAGTGGTGCCGGCCAAACAAGGCAACCGGCCCAAGACCAAGGCCCAAAAGAGCAGTCGTCGTGTGGACGCGCAAGGATTCGTTAAGGTCGGCGGTGGCGGTGGCGGTGGCGGCGAAGTCAAGAAGGTTATGCCCCACCTGAAGCCGGCTGGATGCGTGGTCGACAGGCGCAATCCATTCAATCTTTTGGACGATACCAACTGCTAAATCCCCAAGCATCATACCCGGATCTTTTCCAGAGCAAGTCCAGAGAGCTATTGAGCCCTGGCTTGCAACAACTACTAGGCTAATATTTAGGCTAATATTTATAAATCCTTTTAGTTAATGGACACCTCCTAGTCAGGTTGTTGTAATAAATTGTAACAAAATTGGATAAACTGTAATGCAATAATAGTGTTTCCTGGGGGGGATTGGGGTTCATTTTTTCAGAAAGGAAGTAGGCCTAGGAGTAGCATCCAAGCCCTTGGAGTAGGAAACAGGTAGCATTTGGTATCGCAGTAGTCTTTGAGACTCCCAGGAGAGTACCTTTCCAAGGCCTACTTGATGTACTATATCCGTACTTTCATCATCCCCAACTGGCTCTATATTTGTGGTTATATCGGAGATGAACCAAAATCGGAGATCAAGTAGCCTTGGACGTTCCTGTCAAGGTGGCAGTAGGAGGCAAGAGACCCCTTACATTCATTCAGTTGAGTGCCTTGCTCCAAGACACACATTTTATACAACTTTTTCATTTTTCCCAAATAAAACCTAAACAAGGTGAGTTTTTTTTTTTTGGGGAAAATAAAAATATTTAATTTTTCGATTTTCAAAAAATAATAAAATTTCAAAAAATAATAATATTTCAACCACCCACCACCCCCATTTCGTCCGATAGATGGCCGATTTTTTGAAGGATCCTGAGGATCAGGTGAACATACAAGCGATCGTCGAAAAATTGGTCAAGCAAAATTCCAAACGGGCCTCCAGCACTGAGGGCCACTACGAGTTACCAGCTGCTGCCAACAACTGCTCCACCGCTGACATCTACGCCAGCTGCCCGGAAATGGCACGCATCACCATCGTCCCGGAGACCACCACCACCACCCCCACCAACACCACCACCACCACCACCCAAGATGTAGCCAGCGGCTCGGCTAAGGTGCATTACGTCTATCCCTCTGGCAAGCTGTTGGCCATCGGACATCATGTGGCCAAGCAGATGCTTGATCCATCCGGCCAGCAGGAGATGCAACGCGCGCGCATCCATCTGGACGAACGTCTCCGGGCCGTTGGCATCTACCATAATCGCTTGATGCGCCATCGCCCGGACATGCAGATGCAGTCCGTCCAGATGCAGATGCAGCACATGCATCACATGCAGCACATGCAGTTTCAGCAAATGCAAATGCAGCAAATGCAGATGCAGCAAATGCAGATGCAACAAATGCAGATGCAACAAATGCAGCAGCTGCAGGGCCAGGAGCAAGGTGGTCGTGGCGACACCGATCCCGGCAAGCGCCCACCCATGTAATCGCTGTACCCCTTGCTCCAATCACTACCCGGTCAAACCCACTGGTTATTCCCCACTATTATTCGCTTATTTTCGGAAACTGGAGCCGATGAAGGTCACCAACCATCGTTGGTGAGCTCCCTCCCAACTAGTTGTTGATTAAATTTAGTTAAAAGTTGTATAAGTGCTTGTCTCTCACGTTGACGGCCTCGCTTCGTTCGATTAAAAACCAAAAGGCCTCAACGGGTTAAGATGTAACATGATGGTTGTTTTCTTGAGGGGATTACAGTGGGCGGCAGTATATACCAGAGTTGCCCCAACAGGAATTAAGTAGTTCCCAATGCTTTGATTTATGTGTCAGATGTCTTTCCAATCCAAAACTATATATAGCCACTATGTATATAGCCAGTGATGGATGAGAACTGCGGGAGGATGAGCCCGGAAAGCCGTTGCCCGTTTACTGGACTTAATCCCGGCAACAGACTCTGATCATTACGTAAGTGCCGGGCTTGCTACGTGACTGGACACCGTTAATTACGGCTATGGCTATGGCTATGGCTATGTGGCGGGTATCTCCGGCCGGGGGAAAGCTAAATGGAAACTAAACCAATGACAGATGCTGTCGCTCCGGCTGTCCAAAGTGTCGCCTCCCGCCTTTACGACCGCAGATTTATGAGCAGCTAATTTACTAAGCTAATTTGTTTGAAACTTAAACACACTTGCAGCTGCCGGAGGCTGTGACAGCTAGTGGAGGTAGCCTCGGCATGTTGTGACACTTTTCAGAATGCGATTTCCCCCCGGAGTGGGTGGCTGTGTGGGTGGTTCTCCCGCCGATGTTACTTGGCACGCACCACACAATTCCATATGCAAATGCGTCCGGACTCTGGACTCTCCGGTTCCAGCACAAGTGGAAATGTGGGAAAACGTAAAAAGTGGCCAAGGAAAAAGGGAAATGGGAGAGGGAAGTGATGGAAGCCAGGACCACCTGCAGAGCTTATCTCCGGAGGGAGTTGGTCGGCGACACTTTCCGAACAAAGGTGCAACCGCAATGGCCAGTGGTCAGTGGCAAGTGGCAAGTCACGGCGACCACAGCACCGAAATTCTGAAATTCTGGACCACGCACGTAGCCTGGACACGGAGCTCAGTCTACTGGGATCTACCTTTTCGCTGAAATATGATTTTCAAGTCAAAACTATACAATACCCAGCCAGAACATCGTTCCACAGTGGTTCCAGGTTCTCCAGGACCTCCAAGTCTCAGACCTCTTGCATCTCAGAGAACAGGAGCCCAAGTGGCAGCCACACACCATGCATGGCTCGTAGGCCTGATCTATTTAGGAGCGCACTTCCATGTCGGGGCATAATGAAAATGTTGCAAATCGCATAAGGCCAGCAGGATAACGGAGGAAGGACACAAAGGAGCTCCGCCACTGCAGAGCTGCGTGCTGATGTGTCCACGGGCTGAGTGTATGTTGGTGTGTGTGTGTGTGTGTGGCACACACAGATAACTTTTCCGGGGGCTTGGGGGGGGGAGAGCTGCGGGCAGACAATGGCAACACGTATTCATTTCAAGCGTTTTATGCGTTGCTTGGCTTTTGTTTTTACAGCCAGTCCTGCCAGTCTACGCTGTCCTGGATGTCCTGGCCACTGTCCACCACCTCCCTGCCCGACACAGTTTCTGTCTCTGCCACAGTGGCTTGGCTGCCACTCCCCGCAAGGACCTAATTCTCATCCCGCTTTCATCACTTTCCCCAAACTGCGGAAAACAAGGAGGCGAGTCCATAGCCGAGTTTCTTCATATGCCTGGTGCCCGGGCTCATCCTGCCTCACAGCCATCCACTCTTCCACTAAAGGATTCTATTTTTTGCTTCTATAATTAAATTAACTTATTTCTGATTCGGGTATGTGATGATTGATTCAAGGATCGGAGGGGTAATCATGATGATAGAGACCATACCTTCGGTTTCTTGGATTTTCACAATTTTTAAGGGGATCCATCAGAAAATTTTTAGGAAAAAATTTAAAAAAAAGTGGCATTCCAGATTTTTATGAGGATTTCTAGAGAATTGATCCATGGTTCTAGAAAGATATCCCTTTTAGAGATCGGACTGATATTGACCGAGATACAGACCTTCCAAAAAGCCATACCTTCGGTTTCCTGGATTTCTTCATTTCTCAAAGGGGTCTATCATAAAAATCGGAAAAAAATGGAAAAAAAATTACCCCTTCAGATTTGAATGCAGTTTTATAGAGAGTCGATCCACGATTCCAATAAGGTATCCCTTTTAAGGATCGGATGGATATTAATGAAGATAGAGCCTTCGAAAGAGGCCATATTTGCGATTTTGTGGATTTCCCCATTTTTCAAGGGGGTCTATCAGAAAAATCGGAAAAAAGTCGAAAAAAATTAGAACCCCATATTATAATGCTGTTTTGTAGAGATTTAATCCACGATTCCAATAAGGTATCCCTTTTAAGGATCGGATAAATATTAAAGAAGATAGAGCCTTCGAAAGAGGCCATATTGGCGATTATGTGGATTTCCCCATTTTTCAAGGGGGTCCATCAGAAAAATCTGAAAAAAAATCTAAAAAAAATTAGAACCCCAGATTTGAATGCAGTTTTATAGAGAATCGATCCACAATTCCAATAAGGTATCCCATTTAAGGATCGGATAGATATCACCGGAGATAGAGCTTTTCCAAGAGGCCATACCTTCGGTTTTCTGGATTTTACAAATTTGGGATGGCCATGCTGGGGATGCTCCAATCTCCGAATTTGGTGAAAATATAATTTAATTATAATTAATATAATTATTTTCCTTAAACGACTCTACCTTTTCATCAAAGGACCTTCTTCTTTCCTACTTTTATGCTCCTTCCTGGCTTCCTTCATTTTGGAAAACATGATGTTTTATTTATCGCCAATTTCACTTTTTCACTAAATATTTTCGTAGCTGCAACGTAGCTCTCGTCCTGCGGCATTTTACTGTACTCCTCCTTCCCCCACCACCTCCTCCGCCCCTTCTCTCGCCTC
The DNA here is from genome assembly GCA_018153235.1 of Drosophila malerkotliana malerkotliana. NCBI lineage: Eukaryota > Metazoa > Arthropoda > Insecta > Diptera > Drosophilidae > Drosophila > Drosophila malerkotliana. Next base: position 4,658,079 of record JAECXV010000038.1, read on the forward strand.
GTGGGAGCACTTCTCCCAACCGTCCGGATGGCTGGATGGCTGCATGGCTGGCGTGCCTCTGCGCTGACAGTAAATGCTGAAAATTGAGTGCAACTTGTCGTAACTTTATTTTCAAATATATGCGGAAAGGACTAACCAGACAATGCACAACACACGCACACCCCAGCCCTATCCCCTACCCCCCCCCCCCTTCAGGCTCCTCCCAAATGAGAAATGTGTGGCGGCGCGCATTTAACATGCGGAAGTCAGGCGACCAGGGCGTCACAATCAAGATGGCGGCCGGGCAGGGCTGGTCAGACCATGGAAACAGCTTTTGAAATCCTTGTCGCCTGTGTCGCCCACTTCCGTGTCTGTGTCGGTGCCCTGCGTGTGTGTGTGTGTGTGTGTGTGTGCTGCTAAGTGTTTTGCAACAAAGTTTTTGCGTGCTTTTGTCTGCCGAATGCCGACTGCCGACTGCTGCCTGCCGCCTGCCCTGCACCTGCAACCCGTATCCTGGCACCCAAAGTTCCCAGGTCCGGCCCCGTCTCGGTATCGTCTGCATAAGCTATGTGGTCGGTGGCTGGCTGCTTTCAGGCCCAGGACCTCGTCCTTCCCTCCACTCCGGGCCAGGCTGTGGTGCTGGCCAGAGATCCTACGGCTCCTTTGACTCGGAGCGTTTGCGGCCGCAGAGCAGTTACTTAACCCATGACAGCCCAGCAGATGAATTCAACCAAGGCCCAGGATACAGGCCGAGAGATAAGGACAATGCAAGGATATATGTAGCCTGCCCAACAAGGGTTAAGCCTGGCAGGGGGATGGAGGAGGAAATGTGGCTTCAAGTTGGCAGCTCTGTCTGCCACGCCCCCGTACGCCCCTTCCGGCTTGCGGGCACCGCCCACACACTCGACGAATCAAATGGCAATCAATGGACGATGTCCGCCACTTCTGGTGGACAATAAAATGCAAGAAACGTTTCTCCTATCCCGCCGTAGGTGGCGCCACTTGACCCGGGGCGTGCCCCTGGCGTTGAGTAGCCTTGGTGTTGGCCTGCGAAGAGTAATCATAATATTGCTTCCTTCAGAGGAATACTAGGACATGGCTCACCATCCAAACGTATTCGGTTCTCTGACGAAATTCTCCAGAGCAATTAAGCCCTTTCTACATTCTTTCTCCGGTCCTGTTCTCCGGTTCCCACCTGCCCGAGTCAAATCGAGCATTTAATGGTTTTCCTTACGCTTCCTGGCCAGATTTCTTTCTCTCTCTCTCCCTTTTTTGCTGTCAAAGGCGGCTGATACCCAGTATCCTTGGAGCACCTCCTAACCATCCTCGCACCACCCGGCCCTCCTAACAATGTGGAAAGTGTCGGAAGCAGAGCTCCTCGAGCTCTGGCCCAACCGAATCCAACCCAAGGGTATGCCGGGCCAAAAAAGAGATGAAATGTGCATCAGGTGAAGGCAGAAAGGACCTCTTTGAGTTTGCATTTCTTTGCCCGGCCAACCAATTTGAATATTATGCCAACAAATAGGAAAAAAAAAAAACGCCCGAAAGAACAAAGCTGCTTGGGTCGGGGCAGCTGGAGGCGAATGGTGGATGCTCTGCAGCAACTCAAGGAATGTCTACCTTCAAGTACTAAATCCATAAGATTTCAGGTAAAGTTTCAGACCAAACAAATGATGGAATTTAAGCCAGAATTCGAAGGGAAGTTCGATGACTCAAAATACCCTTCCGCCCAGAGGAGGAGGAGGAGAAAGCGCTCCGGAAAATGGAAAATGAAAGCAAAGGGGTATGCCGGACCGGATCGGACCGGAGCTGGGAGCAAACACATCTATTTGGAAAACCTGGCACACATACGCACAATTCATTGCCCGCCTCTGGCCTTTGATGGCCCTCGTCCTCATCCTCATCCTCGTCCTCGTCCTGGGCTGCCAAACAACAAAAAAAAATTGCACCGAAAAATTGTAATAGAAATTTGGGGCATTGGGGGCAGGTTTGGAATAGGTTTTGATAGGTTTGGAACAGTGAAGCTTAGAAGACCCTGCGGCCGATAGGTTTCTGCCAATTGGCCTCGCTCCGGGCCAGGTTTTGGGTTAAGAATGGCGGCCACTGGAGCAGCAGTAACTCGTCCTGTCACGTGCTTTGTGATCCATTTATTGCAAATTAAATTGTAATCCATTGCTTACACATGTTATTCCGACTACTAATCACACACTTGACCAGCTCTTATTATTTTATCATTATGCAAAATGTGAAATGCAAAATGTGAACTGTGAAATACAGGCTGCAGGAAAGGAGCACCCACGGTCACCCATCATTGTTTCCGGCTCATTAGAAAGAATTCCAAGCCGAAAAGAGGAAAAAAAGGAGCTCCATTTTGGGATAAAAACCAGATAGTTATATATACCTCGGACTGGATAGACTATATCTCGAATCACTGTGGTCCTGGGACCAGATATCTGATGTGTTTGCGCAAATGGCAACACAATTAATTTGCATTAATAATTGACTCATTTCATTTTAATTCCATGCCCAGAGCTGGCAGGACCTGTCGCAGGACTAGGGCGGGGCAGGATGGCGCTTTGAATTTGCATGTGCAAATATTTAACGCAATTATTAGCCCAATGAGCAGTGATATCTTGGCAGTAATTGTTTGCCCAGGATACACATGCCCATGACAACTATCCTGGATGGCTGTTATTTTTTTTGCAAAACTCGAGAGAGAGTTAGAAAGTGTCCTGGCCGGCGACCGCAAGTCTGGAAACTTTCGACCGCAGGACACTGCATTGTGGATCTGGAAGTCCAAATTCATTTCAATGCTCGCCGGCATGTAATTTATGCAGCATTTAATTGCGAAACTTCAACCGCAAACTAGGCAGAAGGTAAACAAATCATTGAATTAATATTTTCCATGTCCGTGATCCGGAATTCAAAGGGTCGTTCCCAGCCGTTTAAAGGATTCAAATAGCTGGGCAGTCCCTGCTTTAAGATTCCCTCACAATTGCCCCCTGGTTGCCCCTGGTTGCCGGAATCCACAGCTCAGAAAATCATATTCGAAGCATTGTTTGCTTCCCAAAATCAAACTGGGAGTCAGAATCACAATCCCTCCGTACTCCGTACACCGTACTCCACCCCTTCAAGCTTCTTTGGGGCAACTATGCCAACACAGGCTGCATTCATCGTGCATCCTGCGAATTCAGAAACTCCCACATACATTAATGTGTGCTCATAAAAGGCCAGAAGGTCCCACATATTCCATTGAAAGTGGTGTGCGGGGTAGAGCTCTCGACGCCGACATTCCTAATGCATAATTGAAGCATTCTGCGGTCCGAGTACCTTTTGAACTTCCAAATGCCGAATGCCAAATGCTGAATTCTGGACGGGAGCGGGAGCGGGGCGACTGGGGGCCTGGGCCATGGAGTTATGGAAACCGCATTCGTCACAGCCAGCTGGCAGGCAAATCATGGGAGTAACTAACTGGCTCAAGGACCTCCTCCTCCGCCCGACGCCACTTACATTTTCCACTTCATTTGCGAGCTCGGCTTTGATGTCGAAGGTCCTGGCTTCGGAGAATCCTTTTGCGTTTAATTGAATTCGTTTCGTAGGAGCCTAGACCCTGAGCCTGAGAGGCTTAAAACCTCAGCCTGGATGGCCTTCAAACCGAACTTCCAAGGACCTCAACTGAAAAGTGGTTGGATAGGATACGAACTTTGAGGTATTCCGCTTGAGGAAGGGATAGAAACTGGCCAAGATATAAACAAGGATTGGAGTGCCCTTAATCGATAATGTTTTCAGAGCTCTACCGACAGCTTTAAAGCCTGTTGTGTCCTTTGCCCAATTGCGCGAATTCCTGGTGACCTGAATATTTCAGGAGGTCCTCGAGGGCAGGTGTCGGCAATTATCCCACAGCCCGTTAAGTAATTATGAGGTCAGCGCTGGAGGCTCATAAGAATTTTAGGGCCCTCAGGGCACCGGCAGCTATAAAAGGCCGCGACCCCAGAGATCGGACACCAAAGTGGGGAGACAACCATGCTGTTCCGTCGTCGGAAGGAGAAGCGCGAGGTGAGGACTTTCGAGGACCTCACCCGCTTCCCGATGGCCTTCTACAAGACCATCGGCGAGGACCTGTACTCGGACCGGGACCCGAACCTGATCCGGCGCTATCTGCTGCGGCTGTACTTGGTGCTGGGGTTCCTCAACTTCAACGCGTACGTGGTGGGGGAGATCGCCTACTTCATCGTGCACATCACCTCGACGACGACCCTGCTGGAGGCCACGGCCGTGGCGCCCTGCATCGGCTTCAGCTTCATGGCCGACTTCAAGCAGTTCGGGCTGACGGTGAACCGGAAGCGGCTGGTCCGGCTGCTGGACGACCTCAAGGCGATCTTCCCCACGGAGCCGGAACAGCAGCGCGCCTACAACGTCTCCTACTACCAGAAGCACATGAACAGCGTGATGACCCTCTTCACGATCCTCTGCATGACGTACACCTCCTCGTTCAGCTTCTACCCGGCCATCAAGTCGACCATCAAGTACTACTTCATGGGCTCCGAGATCTTCGAGCGCAACTACGGCTTTCACATCCAGTTCCCGTACGACGCCGAGACGGACCTGACCGTCTACTGGTTCTCCTACTGGGGCCTCGCCCACTGCGCCTACGTGGCCGGGGTCTCGTACGTGTGCGTGGACCTCCTCCTGATCACCACCATCACCCAGCTGACGATGCACTTCAGCTACATGGCCGACTGCCTGGAGGCCTACGACGGGGGGGAGCACTCCGACGAGGAGAACATCAAGTACCTGCACGACCTGGTCGTCTACCATTCCCGGGCCTTAGAGTGAGTAGTCTTAGTACATGTGGGCCTCTAATGCCTTTGCTCTTGCAGTCTCAGCGAGGAGGTGAACAGCATCTTTAGCTTCCTCATCCTGTGGAACTTTATCGCCGCCTCCCTGGTGATCTGCTTTGCGGGTTTCCAGATCACGGCCTCCAACGTGGAGGACATTGTGCTGTACTTTATCTTCTTCTCGGCCTCGCTGGTGCAGGTCTTCGTGGTGTGCTACTACGGCGACGAGATGATCTCCTCGGTGAGTTCTCAGGATAGCTTAGTCCTTGAGTCCCACTAACCAGCTCCCTGCAGAGCTCCCGCATCGGGCACGCCGCCTTCAACCAGAACTGGCTGCCGTGCAGCAGCAAGTACAAGCGCATCCTGCAGTACATCATCATGCGGAGCCAGAAGCCCGCCTCCATCCGGCCGCCCACCTTCCCGCCCATCTCCTTCAACACCTTCATGAAGGTCATCAGCATGTCCTACCAGTTTTTCGCCCTGCTCCGAACCACCTACTACGGCTAGTCTGGCCCTGTTTGCTCCGGAATCTGCGGGTCGCCTCCGTAATGTCTGAATTATTAAACTCGCAGGACCAATATTGACTTTCTTAATATTTACTCGGAGGGAGGGAGGACTCAACGTTTATTTGGGTAATTACAAGTGGGTGACGGAGCGTTCGCAGGACAATACATTCAATCCGCGAGTCCTGGTCCTGGTCCTGAACCTGAACCTGGGCCAGGGTGTCGTTGGCATTCTTGCATTTGCATTTTAAAGAGCTGCGAATGAGCTTAATAAGGCCCCGGGCATACAGATGCGGACTTTTATTATACACACAAGGATATACAGGGATATATGTATGCACGCAGGATGTGTGTGCAGGGCGAGGGCGAGGGCGAGGTGTGCGCACCTGAGGCAGCTGTCAGGGCTGCTGTCGATGCCAGTTTGTTGCTGTAATTTTTAATTGCATATCAGCAATTTATAAATATTTACATCGAGGCATACAGGTGTGGTGTACAGCCACCCATCCTCACACGCACAGACACACAGGACACACGGCATGTCCTGGCCAAATAAATCAATAAGTGTCAAAAGCAATCAAAGCCCATAAAATGTGTGATTGGCGCGGAAAAGGATTGCTGATAATGATGACCACTGGCCGTCAATTGACGCCCTTTGACGGGGGCAGGCCTGGTACTCGGTTTGTCTCGCAGGACCAAAAGCTGCCACGGTTGACAGCAAGAACCAAATTAGTTCTGTCTCTGATGCGAAAATAATGCAACTGCCACCTCTAATCCGGAGAACCATGAAAGTCAACTGGAAAGCCATCATGGCTAGGGTAAGTTGGGCAATTTGGTATTAAAGTCCACCTGTGCTGCCCTATTTTCTGCATACTTTTCATGTTTTTGCTGCAATCGGATCGCTTTCGTATTGTTATTCCGGGGCCGATATTTGTTTATTGTTTGTAATGAGCTTTGGCGAACCTGGCCCCGGGCTGGATATCGATTCGGGGTGGTCCTTTTCTGGCAGTTCAGTGTCCTTGACAGCTCCTTGCGGGTAAAAAAGAGACACAATCGTGTGTAGTTTTTCGATGTCATTACCACGTCTTGTTGATTTTCAATTAATCCGAAAATACATATTTCCATTTGCATTGAAAAACATTGTTCGAAGCAGTGCAGTTGGCCATATTTGGCCAAGACAGCCCCGAGGCGAGTCCGGACGAGTGTCCTTTCTCCGGCCTCTGCCGGCAAATATTCAGAGTTGGCCTTTACATTAAAAGGCCATTAGTGGAGTGGCTGGAAAAATGCCATCCTTGACATCCTATTGTGTTGGTCAGTGGCGAGTCCGAATCCTGTAGCCGGTTAGTCGGCCACTTTAAGGATGTCAGCCAGCCAGGCAGTTAATGTTGCTCTGCAACTTTGCTGCATGTGTGTTTCCGTCCGTAGACACTCTGGCACATAGTTGAGCTCCCGAAATGTGTGCCACTAATTTGTGGGCTTGTGGCAGGGCTACCATGCAGGTGGAGCAAGCCGTGCTAGCTGCAGGTGAGCACGTGCCAGTTGCCAGTTATTAACAATTCGGTGCACCCGCCACAATGTTGTGACCATCCTTGGTCCTTGCTGCCATTATTATTTTATTTTCGCCTTCAGCAGCTGCTCCTGTCAAAGTGCAACCGGCACATGCTCCTTTCGGACCAAACTGCCACCGGAACAGGCACCTAATTGACAATTATCCGAAGGTTCTGCCTGCATCCTGGCAACTGGACTTCAAGCTTATCCTGGCCTCTTTAAAGCTTATCCTGGTCTTGGAACTTGAGGATTTTGAGTAAGACGATCCCAATTATGAAGGCAACTAATGAGGACGGAAAGGCCTGCTCCAGCCGCCCGCCTCGAGCCAGACGATTGGGTATCCTGACAGGTTCCCGAAAAGTAATATGCATAATGTAGGCGGGAGACTCCCTACCCGGATAGGGGAGTAGTTGCCGGGATAAGTCGTAACTACGGCCGTGGGTGTCGACCTGCCGGATGGCGGTCGGATGTGTAAGTACCTTTAATAACTTTACTTTACACGATGCTCGTTTATTGAAATTCCCAACTCGGCGGTGGCACGCGCCTCGTCCTGGTCGTCCTCTGCCTTGGATTTGGCTTAGTGCGGCTCTCTCCTAGAGAGGAGAGCCTAACTATCGGTAAGACAGGGCACTGTCTGTGTCCTTTGGCTGAGAGGCTTCCCGGAGCTCTCACGCTGCCGTCGCTAGCCCAGTGGCCGTGCTCCTCGAGTGCCTGCTGGGTATTTGCACATTTTAACGGATTTAATATGAAAATTAACAGCAACACACATGCCCACACACATTGCACACACATGCACAGGCTGCTAGCTGCACACACGCACCACCTAATTGTAAGGAGTTTGAGTAATTTGCGTTCATAATAATGAATCCTTAAGCCCGCGGGGCAGGGGCATGGGGCAGGAGTGGGGGCTGTAACAGCTGCACTTAGTGGGAAAAAGTTCCTAAAATAGCAGCCGGGCCATCAAAGGGTGGCGCCTCCAAGTTAAACAATTATTCAAGACGTGACTTTTCGGCATTTAAATATTTATGCGCACACGTTTTGGGAACAAAACACAACAAGGAGCAGGAGAAGGAGCTGGAGAAGGATCTGGCAGCGAGCTGGCAGTCAGCCCGAAAGGATAACTGTTATGGCAGCGGCAAGAGCTCAAGAATGACAGGCGGACCTGTCCCCGGGGACTTTGCCTGCTGCCTTCTGCCTGTTTCCTGCCACGGGGGGCGGTGGACCCCAATCCTTTATTCCTCCAAGAATATATTTGATTCTGTATAATCAGGTTCTTCTCTACTTTAGTGAGACATTCCACTTTTGAATCTCGAACCTTGAGTCTCATTGCGGGTTTACCCAACCTCTTCCCTCCTCTGGAGTATGCAAATCGCTGCACTTCATTCGCCCTGCAGATTCGCAAACAATTCTCCCAGACAGTTCTTCCCGTCGACGATTCCCAGGCCCAGTCGAGCACATCGTCGCTCCAGCAACATAATTTAAGCATTTCCCGAAACGAAAACAAAGATTTCTATCAAGTCTTCCGGGTTGGGTGAGTGGGAGGTTAGTGGGAGGTTAAAGCTAGGTGACTTCGAGGTGGGAACCTGCCCTGGAAACTAAAAGTGGAAAGCTCCCACGCAGTCGCAGATTTATGCCAAAATCGGGGAAAACAATAAGAGGAAGTCACTCTTGGAAGTCTCTTTGGAAGCCCAGCTGGTAACTGGTAGTGGATTCACCCAGATCATGGCCAGGTCGGGTCGTCAAGGGGCTAATCATCCCGTCCGAGTCCTCCAGGAGGACCACTGGGGTTCTCTAGCCCTGCTGTTGGGGTCATTGCACCGGAAGCCTGAAAGCCCGAAAGCCTGAAAGCCTGAAAGCGTGGAAGTGGAACAGAACCGTTTACTGTTTACCTGGAATTAGAGCCCCGTTGTGGTCAATCCTGAGGGAGGGGGCGAAGGCCAGGGGGGGGCCATGTGGCACTTTCACGCGAAACGCGCGTTAAATGCTGGTCCACTCTCCGGGCCCCGGTCCCCGGTCCCCGGCTTTTCGGCCAATTAATGTGAAAGTAAAAGCCAAACACACACGCCGGCACACTCGTATGCAAATCCCGATGGCCGCTAATGGACATCTTGAGCGGGGGGCAGGAGGAGGGCCAGGAGGAGGAGGACGAGGAGGCGTGGCTGTATTGGCCCACATAAGCGCAAAAAAGTGACACGGCATGTCCCTTTTCGTGTCGAACATGGACGAAATATGCAAAACAATGCACAACTGGGGCGGGCGGGGGAGTGGCGGGTGGAGAGGGGGTGGCAGCAACAACAACAGGTGGCAGGGACGCAGGACTACTGGGGCCACAGTGTCCTTGGGGTCCTGTCAAAGAAATTAATTCAATAAAGGCAGCAAGTGATGATTAAAGTGGAAGAGTTATTACAGAATTGAAGTTCTAATACTTTAGTATTTGGTATTTATCTGGTATTTAAATACTGAAAGTATACGTTGATTTGTTATCCTTGCGGCAGTGTCCTGGGACTTCCGCTGGGAGGCAAAAGATTAAAAAACGCGACAGGAGTAGGACTCTTCCTGTAACAACTCGAACTGCTCCCAAATGTGCTGCGTGAGCATGCATATTATGAACACCCCCTGTAGTACGGGGGGTGGGGTGACCTATGACCTCCTCCTCCCCCTACCCCTCCTCTCCCCTTCTCCAAGAGTGCTGCATAATTAAATTGCATTGGGCAGGCGGTAAAGTGGGGATAAAAACTACAAGGGAGGTGTGGGGCTCTGACAAGGATCAGAAAATCACGGAATATCCTCTGAAGTGGTGTGGCGTTGAGGCCTGGAAGGGGACGGTGTGGCTAAGCGGTAAGGATACAATAAATAGGACGCACTGGCGGAGCAACAGGGACAGAGAGCCCGGAATATAGGTAATTTGGTTTATTATTAATGAATATGCAGCACGTTGAACGTGGAGGAGCGTGGAGCGTGGAAGCATGGAGCATGGAGCTTGGAGCGCCTAAAAACATGCAACACAGCACAAAACTGCCACACTGTGTCAACCGTGACACCCTGACACGCCCCCCTAACCACCCCCGCCCCACCTATTCCAATCCGGTGTTCGACATTCGCCATATGCAAATCCGGACAATATGCATAAATAATCACCAGCCTGGGCCTGGGTCTGGGCCTGGGCGGCAAAGCATCTTTGTCAGCCATCCGACATTTTGTTGCACATTTTTGCCATTTTGTGAATCCATCTCTCTCTCTCTCTCACTCTCACTGGTAATGCGCTTATAGTATGTCCTGACAAAGGACATGGCCGGAAAGCCCCAGAAACACGACGCATTATGCAATTAAAATGGAAATGGTTCGCTGAATTAAAGATGGCGGGGGGGCTTCTAACCTTTCCAAATGATTATTTTTGCATTTTATTTTGATTTTGGGACAATTTTTCAATTGTTTGGATTATTAGTTAAAAGGTGTTAAAAGGCTTCAGTCAGGAGGATCTTCTGACTCGAGCTTTAAACTGGAAGAAGGCCTGCAATTTATTTTAATTGATTTTCACATCATTTATCAACACAACGGCAAACAATAACACTCAAACAGGACGAACAGGACGAGCTGGCAGGACGAACAGGACGAGCTGGCTCATCCAATTTGAAAATTTTTAATGCGAATCGTTCTTAATCAATTTGTACAATTTTAAATGCGCACTGATGTGCATAAATGCAACATTTAATTTATGCAAACAGAGTCCAGCCGGCACACCATTTGTGGCGATTTATGAAATCGCAAAAAAAAAAAATAAATCGCAAAAAAAACAACAACAACAACTGACACAGCGAACCAAAAACGACAAGAAAATGTTAATGAAATGAAATTACGGACGGCCCACCTGTCGTATGCGTGATATTTATGCGCCGCCACACTCGAACAAGCTATCACCATATAAGGCCTGTCCAGTTGCATTTAGATCTGATTCTGGATTCAGATGACCTGTAACTGTAATTAGAAGTGTATTAAGTTTAGCCTCGAAGGGTATTTTGGACCGGAATATTGGAATTTTCCAATCAGAATCGGGATTTGGACGCTGCGGGGCCTCATTAGCCAGCCACTGTGGCAGGTAAGTGGCAGCAATTGTCCTCCATGTTGGCCATTCAGAGACATAATTAAATGTGTGAGCTCACTTCAGGCAGGTCCAAGTCCAGGCAGGTCCTGGCATATCCTTTGAAGCCATTTTGGTCACAAAACCGCGACCAGCGACCGGCGACCGAAAAATTTGTTTGCAGTTTGCAGTTTTTAGCTTTCCGGGTTTCGGCTTCCATGGAAATGCATTTGACCGCGCCAGGACGTGAAAGGAACTAAAAAGGATAACACACGCCTGTGACTGAGGAGGGGAGGACCGGGGGACGACTCTGCATCCAAATGAAGAGGTTTATTTATGCGGCGGGCATTTTCCACTTTTTAGCCGCGTTTTTTTGGCCATATTCCTGCTCACTTGTGCCAGTGTCGAGTCATGTCGCGTCATATAATTTAGGTAAAAATTTATGTCCTCAAAGCTAGTCAGAGAGGCAGCTAGGCAGCTAGGCAGCGAGGCAGTCAGGCTTTAAGGACACACAGGATGCGGCGGGCAACTGGGGGGGACTGCGGACTGCGGACGTCGGCGAAGTGACTTTATCAGAGTGTCCCCGTTTTTTTTGGTTTATATAATAGTGATGCACTCAGCACCACCTCCTCCACCTCCACCTCCTGGATGCCTCATCCTGCCGGTTCTATTGGCAGAAGGTGCCTGAATGTGTCCCTGCTGCATCCTTTTCGGTTTCCCTTTTGAAGTTCCGAGAGTGTGCGAGTGTATAAGGACGACCCATTTTGCAGCTTCATGAATTGCAATCTCACACACACACACACACATTTTATACACATTCCATATCCTCCAATGGAGGCTCCTTCACCTGTCCTTCGACCCCCTGCCCGCCTCCTGCCACATCCTTTAAACATTTTCGGTCGCACATTGTAGCTGCCTAATGAACACATGAATAAAATATGCGATTTGCTTAACTTTGCGCCACTCTGGCAGATCTCTCCTGGCATACTGTTATCCTGGCATCCTGGCCCAGGCCAGATCCCTATCCCAATCCCGATCCCAGAACCCTGCCGGGCCTGAACCCGCATAAGCAGGCCCAGGTTCGAGGAAATCAAGTGGGCTCTGGAGCACTGCGAGGAAATCCTTTGAAGCCAGCGTGTCCTTGAGGCAGAACTGCTAGAAATAATACACTTCGACTCCCCCGGATAAGAGCCTTTTCTGACAGTGTTTGTGCAACAGTTTTCGAGGCAAAGTTTTTCGAGATTTGCTGGTTGGCGCACCAGGAGAGGCATGAGAGGCGGGCGAGGAGGACCAAGCACAGGTGGCTGACTGGTTTATCTCTAGGAGAACAGACGGCAGCTTCCGCCAAGCCTCCTCCTCCTCCTCCTCGGCAGGTGGTGCATCCGAAAATCGTTGAAAGTCACTCAACAGTTTAACGGTAGTCCTGGCTGGATGGGATGGGTGGATGGGGGTAGAGGATGCACTGGAGCATGCAGATGCTAGACCAAAGTGGGCGTGTGACGGATAGATGGACACTGGCAGTGGGAGAGGGGAGGCAGTGTGACGAGGACATGCGATATGGCATCCTCCTCCTGACGAATACCAATGGAATGCTTATCGAATCTTGGCCAGAAACCCAATCGGCTGTCCAGCCACCGAAATGTCAATCGAATGCTTATGACTATGTTCCCCCTCCGGCCTCCCTGCCCGGCGATTAATCCAATTCCCAACTGGCTGTTAATTGAGTTCCCCGGCCAGGTCAGATGTCCTTGCCCGATCCTGGCCCACAAGACGCAACAACGGACGGATGATCGGTTGCAACAGTTTTTGGGTGTTTTTCGATTGTAATTGAAATGATTCAATTGAAGAGGTTGGTCCTTGGAACAGCTACGCTTCCGTGGCCATTTTTTTCGTCCTCGGGGCAGACTTTTCAGGACGAAGGACGAGGGGCAGGAGGGCAGGAGGAAAAAAAGTCTGGCGCCAAGCAGCTGACGGCTCTAGAGCGCGATTCAATGGGCACGTTTATGCTGGAAATGGATTTCCCATAGAATTAACATCACACGCCCGGAGAAGAGCACGAGAGGAGCACAAAAAAACAAAGAGTCCTGCAAAGGATGACGACGAAAGATGGAAAAAAAATGGGAAGACGGCAAGTGAGGAGGCGCCTGGTGGCAGTCGACTTTTTCTTGCAATTGAATGCCAAGTGGGAAGCCGAGAACACGCTGAAGGAGCTCCCAAGGAGCCGCAGGAAGCGCGGACGACAGGATGGTGGAGAGACAGCACCGAGACGAGGACTGGCCCAAATCCAAAGTCAGAGCTAAGCCCTGGCCTTAGCCAAGCGCAAAAAAAAAGGTTAAGTGGAGAGCCGAGCCAAGGCCAAGTCGGTGGGGACTGGGGACAATGGCAGTCCAGGACTGGCACGGAATACATTTCGGGACTTGCCACATGGCACGCAGGACTCCTTCAATTACAACTATTGAAATGGGATCGTCCTGGCTTCGTACGAGTGATTTATTTTATGAGCTCTCCAATCGGTTGCGACGAGTGTGGCATGCTGGGGTCCTGCCACCAGGCCATCAGGCTGAAGTGGCAGGATCCACTGGCCGGCTCCCACTCGTCCTGGCTTTTGATGGCCGCTTTCTGTTTCTGTTTATGGGCTGGTCGTCAATCGCGGCCGAGGGCGTGACAACACCCGGAACTTGCAACACGGAACCTGCAACCAGCAACTAGCCACTTGCAACTTGCAACTAGCCGCTGGTAGGGCTGTGAAAAATCAGAGGCGGAGCTCTCGGCACTCGAGCTAATTATGGCCACTGTCACGCCCCCCCGCTGCAAGGCGAGAGTCCATTCCGCGGGGAGCCACTTGCAGCTTAATGACCGCCATCAAGTCTGCAATTAGCATTGTGTGCGGGCCTAATCAGAGCCGATTCGAGCCGAGTCCTGGAGGACACCAGGAGGTAGGGGGAGTGTCCTATTAATTGCATGTTTATGGCCGAGGACTCGAGGCTGATTGTTATCACGCAAGAGCTGCAACAAGAGCTCCTTAAATTCGAGGATTCATAGCATACATATGTGTCGTGATGGAATAGAATCCTTTTTAAATCATTTGCCATGTCCTTTTTATTTTTTAATTGGGTTCAGGACATATCCGGTCGACGGGGAAGCTGCTCCTGTCATATCTGGGCAGGATGCGGAGCAGGAGTCAGGATCCAGGATGCTGGATACTGGATGCAGGAGGAAGGGGCAGGGGGCAGGGTGGAAAAGCGCAAGGAAAAACATTGAAAATTGTTTGCAAATAAAATGCAAGTGAAATCTAGCGCATTCATTTGCAACAAAAGCAAGGCAAACAAATGCTAAACTATCGCACTTCACTGCCACTGCCACTTGCACTCGAGACGGACTCGATGGATGGAGGTTGCGGGGAGAGAGCAAGGAGTGTGTCCTTTGTGGAGCTGCAGGATATCCTTGCCTGGCCAACAAGAGGCGAGAGCAACAAACATCGAAATGGCGAGCAGAAAAAATAAAATAAATTGTTCAATTTAACAAACAAGCAAACACAGCAGTCCAGGTGAGACATGGCCAGGGGGAGGGGGAGGTCCTGCCGGACAGTTTATGAAGAGGGTGGGGGTGGTGGTGGGGGGCGGCAAAGCAAACGAACGACTTTAGATTGCATAACTCAGGCACTAGAGCCTTGCACTCCAAAGCCAGGCCCCACCCTGACTTCAATATCCTTAGAAAGGACACCCCCTGCCGTTTGATTATCCCCACCCCCCCGCTATCCCCCTGACCAGATGGCTCTGTCCCGGGTAATTGCGGCGATGAGGGACTCTCAAAGTTATTTCAATTTATTAGAAATGCAACTCGACTCGAAGTCACTCGGAGGCTGATGAATGGCCACGGAGATTGCTTTTGATGGGAATTTAATCGCAGGACGAGGACCATAGCCTGGACGACCCAGCCATACGATTTCCAGTCCTAATTGGCGTTAAGGAGATAATGAATTGTTGACCAGATCCAGGACTCTCATCCCCCAAAAGCAGCACCTCATCCAACCCCCCTTTCGAGAAGGTTAACCACCAACGAATCCCGCACCCAAATCCCGACATCCGCCAGATGACTTGAGGTTGAGGTTGCCACGAAGTGACAGCCACGAGCGACTGCCACCGAAAACAGGCATTAATATATGCACCAGCAACGTGTCATAATCCTTGTGCCCCCACCCCCCACCATCACCCTCCTCCACCCCACTGTCCTGACACCAATTTCACTTTTATGGTTTTTGTTTCCTGGGCCGAGGAACTTTCTGTTCCGGAGGAGAGTGTGTGTGCGGTCTGCCAGTACTGCGTGCTAATTTCGAATACTTTGTGGTGAAGGCTGCGGTTCCCGGCGGGGGGTGTGAGGTGGAGGCACTGCTGTCAGGAAAAGTTTTCGGGAAACACACGCGTCGACCTGAAACCGGAAAAACAGGATGCGGCCACAGAGACTCGGCATGCCCTGTGACTTGCATGTCCTCCGATTAGATTGGAAATCAAACATACCCTCTCCCAGGGGCAGTAATAGATTCCCCCTTGAAGGATTCCGGCGGAGGGGTGACTCTTATTATCTAAAATGAGGCAAATGACGGTGAATCCATGCCACAGAGCGAGAAATAAAGGTCCTAAGCCGCTTATCAGTGGGCGGTTGCCTTTCACTTTTCACTTTCCCCTCCCCATTCGTTGCTTTCCACTTTCCACTCTTCAATTTTCACTTTTGTCCTTGCAAATCCTGCAACAGCTTGGACGGTCACGAAGGCGAGATCCCCTCCTGCCAGCCGGGCAGCATGGCACTTTATCTGCCATCTTCCGCTGGCCTGGCAGGACGTTTCCTACCCCATAACCTGTACCCGGCTCCTGTCGCACAGGTTTCAGGGTTTTTTAATTCATTTCCCTCGATTGCATTGCATTGCTGCCGCATTTTGTTGCACGGAGCAGCTCTAGCTTTCAGCTCTCCGGCGCTGTTTCCTCCTCAAAGAGCATTGTGTCCCGGCGACAGCAGCCGGGCAGAAGGATCTAAGGAAAACATTTTCACCCCCCTCCCCACGCATCGGACACATGTAGTGTTCCTGCCCCGCCCTCCATGGCAGGACTCCCAGTCTGGTGTGTGTATGCCTCTCCTGATATCCTTTACTATTAACTTGCATTAATGGCGGAAGAGAGTCCTTTTGCCAATAGCCTGAAAAGTTGGATTCGAGTCCGAAAGGACTCATTCTCGAGAAAGTTTAGTTTCCAGCCCATGATTGGACATCGCCAAAGTTTCTAGCTCGAGGGTTTGTGTTTCCACTTCTCCGAGCAGCTCCGGGGATCGAATATGCTCCGTATTTTCGTATTTTTTTGTACTTTTTATGCAAATTCCCTGCACAACTGTCTTCCTGCCCCTCCTGCCCCGCCAAGGACCTGCTGCGTGTGTGATTTCCAACAATTTGCATGGCTGCTTCTTGGTCCTCACACATGGTCCTGCCCCTTCCGACTCCGACTCCGATTTCAACTTGAATTGATATTCCGAATCCTCGATTCCAGATTCAGTGCAACAGCTGGCGGCAGAACCTTCTGCTAATTGCAGCAAGATATTCAGTCTTCCGGAAATCGGACAAAAGATGCAGCAGGACTCCAAACACCCTGCAACTGCCACCAAACAGACATTCGTCTTTGAATTTTTATCGGGAATGGCAGTCGAAGAGTGATAGACTTTGAGGGGATCCTTTGAGGGGCGCCATAAAGTCCAACCAAGGCTAAAATTCTACGGTTTTTTTGGTATATCATAACATTGCCGAACATTTTTTAGTTTGGTGGAAGTTCAATTAAAAAATAAAAATTAATAATAAATAAAAAAAAAATTATTTATTAAAAAATAGCGCCCTCCTCCTCGATTCTCAAAAGTGGCACTTAAGCGAGCCCAAAAAATCGGGAAAATTCTTTTTTTTTCCTGTAGGTTTTATTGCTTGCTTGCTGTAGCTGTAATATTTTGTTGTTGTAGTTTATTGTTGTTGTAATTGATTGTTGTTGTAATTTGTTGTTGTTGTAATTTATTGTTGTTGTAATTTATTGTTGTTGTAATTGATTTTTGTTGTAATATGTTGTTGTTGTAATTGATTGTTGTTGTAATTTTTTGTTGTAATTTATTTTTGTTGTAATTTTTGTTGTTGTAATTTTTTGTTGTTGTAATTTTTGTTGTTGTAATTTTTTTTGTTGTAATTTTTTTTTTGTAATTTTTTTTTTTTGTAATTTTTTGTTGTAATTTTTTTTTGTTGTATTTTTTTTGTTGTAATTTTTTTTTTTTTGGTTTCATTAAAAAAAAATATTTTTTTTGTGTCGTTTTTTTTTACAAAAAATTTCGAAAAATTGCAAAAATTTTAGGTGGCCAGCGTTTTTATTCCAAAAGGAAGTACCTGAAGTGTTGAGATCGGAAAGGTATACCTCTCTTGGATCAGACTTGTATAACCTGAGATATGATCACTAGAAGCTTGGAATCTGTCTTGGAAAATCTTGGATCGAGGATTTAGACCTCTTTTAAAGCTCATATATTTGGTAATTTAAGAGCTATCCTTAAATGGGTTACGTCTTTGTTTTTGTCGTGAAAATCTACATAAATCTGCATTAAAACTTAAGAAACTAACGTTTGAAAAATTTTTGATGATTTTTTATGGGGGTACCCCTTTGAAAATTTTCAAAAAAATGAAAAAATTTTAGGTGGCCAGTTTTTTATGCCAAAAGAAAGTACTTGGAGTGCTGAGATCGGAAAGATATACCTTTCTTAGATCAGACTTGTATAAGCTGAGATATGATCATGAAAAGCCTGGAAAATGTCACCTTTTAGGTTCCTATTTTTTTTATGAGCTGGAGATCCACAGATCCTTCAATTTAGCCCCTATCCAAGCCCATATCTTTGGTAATTTAAGAGCTATCCTCAAAAGGAGTACATCCTTGTTTTTGTCGTAAAAATCGCCATAAATCTGCATCGAAACCTAAGAAACTAAAATTTTATACATATTTTATGATTTTTTATGATGGTACCCCTTTGAAAATTTTTCGAAAAATGCATAAAAATTGGAATTTCTAAATTTTAATGCAAAAAGAAGTGCTGAAATCGGAAAGGTATTCCACTTGCATATCACACTTCTACTACCCGAGTTGTGCTCCCGAGAAGCTCTGAAGATAGAATTTTCATGATTTTCTATATGTCCTGGCTACTTTATGTCCGAAATCTGGAAAAACGTGCTCGTCTTCGCCCAAAAGTGATTTGAATATTCCACATAAAAACAATTCCATGTAGCTTCCATGTTCCTCCACTGCAGTTTAGAGTTTCCGAATCGCTTTTTGTTAGAAATCTAAAATGTTTATTGCGAAAGAGTCGTAGAGGGGGGGAGCGTTTATGACGCCACTGGAGCACAGTCGCCATTTGGCATTCAGCACGCTCTGTTTATGACTGTTCAGGAACATATATGTTGTTCAGGAACTTATAGTAGCGGGAGCATCTGTTGGATGGTACTAGGTACTCCGTGCGACGGAACTGTAGGGCCGAAGGCATAGGTATCCATCCTCCTCAGAAGAGGTATCTGATGAGCTTCCACCTATGTGGATACTACTTAGTCCAGGTTCTTTGTAAACTAGAGGTAATCGACCTGATGCCCCCAGCATTATAGCCCTGAAACGGAGTGTAGCCGTAATGACGGACTATGTATGTATTTTAGAGTCGGAGCATGCCTTCCGTTCGAGTGGCTCCCAAGATTCAAAACCGAGCCAACAATAACAATAAATGGAATATAAATAGTGCCTGCTAGGAAAGCAGGGAAGGTGCTATAGGAGCTCAGTCTATCCGGGCAGTTCTGGCCAAACGATAGAGTCCGATGCCAGCCATAAACAAAACGCTTTGGAGCTCATTTCACTTCTAGACCTCCCCCCCTTTTTAAGACTTTGATCGATGGGCGAGGCGGGCAGCCGAAAGTTGCATTATTTACACTTGCCAGGAGGGGAGGGGAGTGGAGGGGGGGTGGCCAGATGGAATGTACACACTTAGTACACACATGTGCACAGTACATCCCAGTACGCCGACATAAGCATGTGTGAACTGTGAACATTATGCATTCGCATAGCTATAGCCATAGCCATAGCCGAGTCCTACGCTAACATCCCACGCATTCCCATAGGAGGCCATAAATCTAGAGTTCCTCCACTCGGATATTAATAGAGTCGAGTGGCTATGTGGCTCCCAGTTCCCGACTGATCCAATGTGTGTGCGCTAATTTATGGCGGCACATCATATAGCGACTAATGGCTAGTCCGGCACTTGCCCAATCCCGATATCTGGATATCTGGAAAGAAAGTGAATCTGTTTATCGTAAATTTAATTGGTTGACACTTTACGATGTGACCTCATCTCCTCGAGAACTAATTGCCAGCTAATTCGATCTGTCCTAGTTTGTGATTCTTCACCTGATTTATAGACCTGATCCTGAACACTGCCGGAAGAAGGCTTTCGCAAAAAACAACAACATGCAATTAGAGGCAATTCAAATGGAAGAAGGTGGAGGAACTGCCTCCGAGATGGGCAAACTGAATGGCAAGCAAATGCCTGAATGAGTGACAGTCTTAATTACAGAGAGATTAGCATGGCCAGGATCCAGCGAAGGACTGGGAGGGAAGGTTGGCACAAGGAGCCGGCGGAACAGTCAGGATGCAGACGTATTCAATGTCACGTTCCAGTGGAGGACACGACTTAGATGATAAAAGGGCCCAGCCAGGTGGATGCACTGTGGCAGTGGCAGTGGCAGGTGTTCCAGCGGCACTGAGAGATAATATCCTGCGAATCGTCCTACCATAAAGAGTAATCCTTCAACAATTCAAGGCCGGTTTCGTCAGTGCACCAACGAGGGGCATGGGGCAGGAGATGCCACTCTCTTGGAGCTCCTTTGGATGGATTTTTTGTGCTACTCTTTCCGCTCCTTTGTTACATTTGATTGTCGCAAACGAAGTGGAAAAGTAAATGTTGCACACACACACACACACACTGGCATGAGGGGCGGGGGAGTTGAGGAGGAGGGGGCGGAAACGGAAATGCACACTAATTACTCCTTGGCAGGACGGGGGAGGCAAGAAAGCCAATAGGAAAACCCTTTTGCTGCTCAGGACTCTTTCTTTCTTCTGTTTTATTTGCATTCGCCTTTCTTGCTTTCATTCAATTCTTTTCGCTCAAGAGGCCCCTACTCCCCTCACCTCCCCGCGTCGTTATTATAATTGAAATGGCGAGAGCCCCCCGGGGGCAGGGGCGTAGAGTCAAACAAAACAGCCCCCCCCCCCCATCCGCCGGCAGATGGGAAACAATGAGCCAGGAGCCGAGACGAGGCAGCATTGACAGGACTCCAAGTACCTCTATTCTGGTGGAAAATGTTATCCGGATGGTAACTGATTTCATTTTCTAAATAATTTCCAGCACTTTCAGACTTTAGTCTGACTGGTTCTCCAGCCTGGTCCGAAACACCCCGTCCTGAGGATCCTGAGAGGGTATCCTGATAAACGAAGAATATTAATAAAGAAAACACAAAGGACTCGTGAAAACAACAATTCCGAATTCAAATTTTGATGCAAAAACTGCAGCTCAGAGTCCTGTTTGCCCACTTTATGAGACGAGGCAGGACGTGCTTTAAAAGTAATCCAAATAATGTCACAGATTCAGGGACACGTCGCTCCATTCCGAGCTCTATTATTCCTTAAAAGCACCTACCCGAGCTGGGAGAAAGGAGCCAGCTAACAGTATCACTTGGAAAATTGAAAACTTTCGCCACTTTGTGCGCTCAATGGCTGCCAGGGCCATTCTGGCCATCGATCAATCCTGCCACCGGTCTGGCTAGGACATCTAAGCCGAGGACTCTCAAAGCTGCTCCGCATTTCCGCTTCCGTTGCCAATCAGCCATGGAGTCAGCAACCCCCCCGGCCCCGTGCCCTCCGATTGTTTGGCTTTGGCAGGACATGGGTGACTACAAAGCCGGCCGGAGACAAAAACAGATATCCTGCAAAGTGGACAACGCGATGGGCTTGCTTTCCAGTCTGATTTCCTATGCCATTTAGGCTCATAGAAGGGTAGTCCTGCGAAAATGATAATTTAAGGATACTCCTCTCAGTAAATACGTGAATAAAACCCACAAAAACACCTTCAAAATCGCATATAAGCCATTTCAACTGTTGCGCTTCAAAAACAGCGCAAATTTTCCACTCAAAATATTTGAGTGAAAACTAGAGTTCCGACATCCACCGGCAGGTGGCGCTCTAAGCTTAACAGCTCTGCTAACCAAGGGCTTTGCAGCACCTTTCGTGCTGTTAACCGCGAATGCTTGAACTAGAACAAGGAATTCTTGGAAAAAAATAAACTTAAAAAACCCCTACAAGATCTATATTTATTGGAAATAAAACAAGCAGCTTCTTGGTAACTGCCTCCAATGCGTCTACTATATAAAATTATAAAATCCTCATAACAGGCAACTGATAAGCGAGCGAAATGATGACTTTTCTAGAACAATCTAGAAAAGCGCCTGAATTTCGGATGACATGCAATTTTGTAATCAGGGGAAGAACACGTTAACATTTTCCTCAAATATGGTGTTGAGTAATATTTTATTTTGGTGAAGTAATCGCAATTTCTTATGATTAGACTACTGTTTTTCATAAATTCCATACTTGTATGAACTAAAGTGTTACCCCGCTTGACAGATCATCAGTAGTATATGGGCTCGTGTGTTTAAACAAAAAAAAAATTATGGTTCATAGAATGGAAAATGAGTGGTAACTATCAACTAAGGGAGCCAGCATCAGCTGCCAATCCTTATCGCTCCGAATCATGTCTTGTCGCAGCTTTGTGTCTGTGTATCTTGTCCGAACGTCCTGCTCATCACACTGGTAGACAGAATTTCGTCATGGGGATTCGGACGATAGGATTTGGGCCAGCTGGCCGTTTACTTCTCCTCGCACCACTCGTTCTCCTTGCGCACCTGCTCCTCCTCGGCGGGTGTAAAGTCCTTCTTGATGTTGAAGGTCTTGCGGATCTCCTCCGGTGTCTTGCCCTTAATCATATTGGCCACAGTCTTGCATGTGAGCTCCAGCAGCCCCTTGATGTCCAGATAGTTGGCCGCCAAGATCAGTTCAAAGAGTGTGCCCTGGTCGACCTTGAGGAAGTCGGCGTCCCACGAGATGATGTCGTCAGTGCGCTTCTCCTTGCTCTCATCGTCCTCAGTCGGCTGGGGGTCGTCCTTGTGGTAATGGGCCCAGATCAGAACCTTGCGTAGAATAGTCGAGTTCACGTTCGGCAACGGCACAATGGCGTTCTCGTCCTCCTCCATGCCGCAGTCCTCCAACATGGTCTTGATGGTGCCGGAGCACTTGGCGATCTGGATGTCTGTGTCGAAGATTTCCTCGTCGGAGGATTGCAGCTTAATGATGTTCGGCATTTTCGGTTCAAAGATTGATCAAAGATTGATTTTCCTGGAAGAGAGCGGCGTCAGGAAAATGGGAAAGTGAAAAGCTAGCTTCGTAGAGTTACCACACACATGCACGCACGCACACGCTGTGGCCGTGTGCTGGTGTGAGTGGATGAGTGGTCCTCTTTGTGTGTGTTTGTGGTTTTTTTCTTTTCTCGAGTAACGCAATGGCGCTCCAGCACTAACTACTAATATGCACTTGTCTAGAACTCACCTCAACGATTAAAGTTTGCTGCAAAGGCAAAAGAGTAGGCAAAAGACAGAAAACAGAATAAATCAACTGCGCAGCGGACGTTTTTTGACAGATAATTCTTTACGACTTTTTGATAAAACAATAAGACTAGGGATGCCGAAAACACAATCGAAATATCGATACTTTTCATGAAATTGGGTATTTTTCCGATATTTATGAGTTTGGTCACACACCGGCTTTACAACACTGTTTACCCTGACTCACGTCTTTAATAAACCGCAACAATACACAACGTGGCGGTTAGCCGCATCAAAAAATTATTAAAATAGGTTTAAATCTTGTGTAGCTTATAATAAAGATTTCATAGCTGTTATTTTTAATAGTATTCCAGCCACGTTTGCCGAGAAAATGCACTGTTTGCTAATTACCTATCGATATTTTAGACCAACTTATCGCTTTCCAACACTTTTTGCGCGTACCTTTGAAACTTTGAGCGGGAAATTCAAATTCTTAAGAATTTTTCAGACTAAATGTTTGATTTTATGATTGAAACCAAATACTTTTTCTTAGTAATTTATAATTCAACTTTTTCAGAACGTGCAAATTGGAAATGTTTTCCGTTTGGTTGTTACACCGAATAAGGAACGAAATCAAATGAATTCCAAAACGAAACCCTCTCGTAGACGTTAGATTTTTCGAATACTCTGTTCTCATGGCCTATCTGATGGGGTGATGGGGGAAACGAAAGCTTCAGAAATTGTCATTTCCCATTTTCCTCGCCTTTTGGCCGTTTTCGGCTTCTGGCCGTCGCGGTCATCACCTGTTGTTGTTACCTGATGACTGCTGGCCGCGACATCGACTGTTACTTTCACTGCGACGAACACGTTTCGATGGGTTTTCAGGCTCAATGCAATAGTTATTAAAATGACAAAAACCCTGCCGCAAATGGATCGCCGGATCGCCTTACCAATAATCGCATAAATTAGCAATTCTTCGTGCAGCGATCTACGGAAGTCTTATAGCTTTATTCGGTGTTTCTTCTGGCGTTTTTGGTCGCTTTCCACTGGTCGCTCTCACTTTCGTTGCCGTTGTCAAATATTTAATAATTTGTGCTAAAATGTGAATTAAATGCCAGGCCCCGCATACATAATGTTTCTTTCGGGCAGCCACCTCCCAGACACCCCTCCCCTCCCCCCACCAAACGCAATGCGACACTGAGGAATGCGAAAAGAAAACGAAATACCAACGCCCGGCCGAGGAAAAGAGAGGGTCTGCGGCCAGCGAAAGAGACGGGGCAAGAGCCGAGCTCGGTTGTTTTTGGCCAGCAATTGAGATCGAGAACCGGCCAACATGCCAATCCGATCCGATTACAAACATATAGCTATATAAGTGCATGGCTATTCTTGTTGTTATTTAGGTAATTCTGGTATTTCCACAACACAAACACACACACGACCGTCATCTCCAATGACACCTGACAGCTGACGTCACAAGAATAGGTCAACAGGACTAGAAATGAAGGATCTATAGGATGGGAGGAAGTTAGAAGGTCGTGGAGGTCTTGGAGGTCTTGGAGGTCTTCGAGATCTTGGAGATATAGATGAAGATATAGACTATTGGGGTATAGATACTACCTTGAAAGAGGTACAAGATCCTGTCTACAGGAAGTATCTATGAAATATCAAGAGTATCTGAGGCATATCACCTTGAACCATATAAGTTTCTCTGATTTCTTGGACTGCAGTGTAGCTGACGGTGTCGGAGTCGACAGCGCACCCAAAAATGCAATTGAGAAAAAAAAGAAAAACCCACGCCATAAACAGAAACCCAAAATAGACAAAGGCATTAAAGTCGATGAAAATCAACAAAAACAACAACAAGGCGACGGCGGCGGCGCAGCAAGATGCCAATGCCGCCGCCACTGAACCACTCACACAGATACACAGATACACAGATGCACAGATACACCGAGATATAAAGATACAAAGATACATCTGTGTGTGTTGTTACCTGCCCAGGTTGCAGCTTCCACTGCTGCCAGAAACAGGGTGTCTGGTGGTGGGTGGTGGTGCGGGATGCGGGATTAGCTCATCCAAAATAGTTAGGGATTTCTCTATATTGCAGTTACTGTTTTTATTTTTATTTTTTTTTATGGCCCGAAACAGCTTGTTTCTTGGCCAAGTGGCTAATGGCTGGCTGTGTTTTGGCTTTGGCAAGCGGTTCCAGCGAACGGAACCAATTAAAATATTGGCTTACCGATCTGATGGAACACCTCATGGCCACAGATGGCTGGCCAGGCGGGAGCAGTGTTTTCCCACATGTGTTGCCGGGATATATGGGCCTCGAATGCAGGATGACTGCAACTCCTCGAGCTGGAAACTTAGAAGGGTCTAAGTCCAGTTTCCAATCGAGTGGGCCAACAAAGTATCTTTGACAGACTTATGACTTGGCGATATGGCTAGCGATAGGTTCCAGCCCACGGCCCACTGCCCACCGCCCACCGCCCAGTCACCCTGCCTGCATCCTACCTGCAACCATCGAAGCAGCGAAAACAAGAAAATATCAACAGGCTGCTGGATGCAGTGGCTCTGTTGTTGTTTTGGACTTACATACCCTGCCAGAGGGTAGCCCGACTACTTCTCTAAAGACAGCAAGTCCCCAAGCATAGTACCCACTAGGGAAGAGTGCTTCTCCCGGCGACTTCTCCAGTGGATCCTCTTTCTCGTTTCGCCGGGCAGATCCTCCTCCGGTCCCCTCGTTTCTACCTGGCTCGCCCCGTCTCTGTCGGGTGCATTGCGAAGCGCTCGAAAACCCAGGCAGCGACGCCGACTGCAAAACTGGAGGTACGGACGGGTATTACCTGAATCTGGAACTGAAGTCGAGCTCAGGGGCCGTCGATTTTCAGTTTCAGTCCGCCAGCGAACGTTGTCGCGAGCACAACGTCTCTTATCCACCACCAGTTCTGAGTTCCAGTCTCAGTCTCAGTCTTAGTTTCTCTCTCTGATCTTTGAGTCTCCGATTCTCCGATCCGAGTCTTCAGTTCTCAGATTCTCCGACGGGCGTGCGTGTATCTGTGTATCTGTATCTGTATCGGCCGTGTGTATCTGCATCCGTAGCCGTGCATGTATCTGTGCATCTGTGTGTGTTAGCCAGTAACACTGGCCCGTTTCTAAGATTATTATTTTTTCTGAACGTTGCTCGTTTTTTTTTTTTACTGTGCCTTCAAAACTGGTTGCTGCAGCAGCAGCACTTGAAGACTTCGACTACGAATACGAGTCGGGAGAAGAATCAGAAGCAGAAGAATCTGGCTGAGCCAACGGAGGGGGGAGAAGAGAGCCGAACCGAAAAGAAGATACGCGGAGCGAAAACAACTGTAGTTGTTTACTTCTCGCTTGGCCTTTCGGGGATTTTTCGCTTGGAAAGCCACGAATTACAACACCGACGACGCGAAATCCACCAATCCAATAGCCAACCATATTCCGACGTCTTCAGGAGCTACCAGGTGTCCCCCTAGCTGATCCACAAAATGCCCTGCTCGGCCGTAACCCTGTCCATAGCGACGATCTGTGCGATCATCGCCACCGCCCTCCTGGCGATCGCCTTCTCCACGGATAACTGGCTCCACTACGACGTTTGGCGCAACCAGATACAGGTGAGTACCTCCAGGTGATAACCCTGCACATAACGCGATGCATTGGCGTCGTCGTGGCAGAAGCCACATTACCATACACATTCGAATCCAAAGCCCGAGGCTAAAGACGGAGCTTAGCTCCAAACTCCGCACTGTGGAGCGAAATGGCTGCTTTTGCATCAAATAGCTCTTTCCAACACTGTCTTTGAAGCCAATCTAACGTTAGAGAGCCTGAGACCTCTTGCAGTTTGTAGAAAGCAGTTACAGGACTTGGTCCAAGTCCCTGCAAGTCTCCCCAAAGAGGAGATCTCTTACTTTGGGGAATTCCTTCGTTTGTTCAATCCAGATGCATTCTGAGAAAGATATCACTGACGTTTGTAGACCTAAGTAAACCGCATGCATGCCCGTGCATGTTTGTGCACGATAAACAGGTGTGTGTGGCCCACTGTGGGCCGTGGACTAATAAGAAGAAGCATCAAAACAGCAACCAAGCCAACAAACGGTGGTAACAGTAACAGCCGCTCGTTTTGTGTGCTTGTGTCCAAAAGAAAATAAGGGCATGGCGGAGAAGAAGAAAGGAGAAAGAAGAAAGGTCGAAAGCAAACACAGCAACAACTGGCCCGGAGGGAGCCCAGGGGCAGGTGGGTGGGTAGGGAGTGCAGGGAGGGTGGGCAACGGCCGTTAACGTTATAACGTTGAAACTTTCTACCAACGGAGCGCTTAGCCAAGCCAAACGCGATGAATGGGCAAGAAGAAGACTGAAGACTGAAGACTAGCGGCAGCCCAGGCAGAAAAGAGCGAAGAAGAGACCAAAGACGAGCTGCTTGGAGAGTAGGAGGAGCGGGGAGAAGGTGGACCTATCGCAATCTTTGAATGCAAACGGAGAATACAGACCACAGGCCCTAAGATAAACTGGTTAGAGGGCCCAAAATGAAACCCAAAAATACACTTTATAAACCTTGGAAAGTAAACAATATAATTCACTAATTATATTAGCTTTAGTTTTAACTTTAAGCTAACAGAATGTAAATAAATAAATAAATTCACTAATTAACGTGTACGATCGTGGCCGAATGAACTCCAGCCAAAAAGGTGCAACTGTTGGCTGGGGAGAGAGAGACAGCATACCTAACATACCAAAACAAGTCACCTTTGGACACACACACTAGCGCACTAGCGAAACAGAAGAGGAAGAAAACGACTCAAAGTGTGCTGAAAATATTTGCACGTTTTTGACTTTGTGGCTCCCCCCCTCCGGGTGCGGTCTAATCCGAAAGCTATAGGTGGGGTAGGGAAGGGGGGCTATGAAACCACCAATAATTGTGGATGATTCGCGAGTCGGGTCTTTCTCCCTTGAGTTTCGAAATGATTTCCAAGCGATTTGGTGGTGGTGTCATTTATAAAGCCATTAGAACTAATCGCCACAGAAGGGCATTCATCTGCCTTGACCTCCCTTATCGTGTCTTTCGGCACTTGCTCTCCTTCCTTTTTACTTCTCATTCCCTTTGTGTCTGGCTTTCCCCATTTCCGCCCCTTAGTCGTCCCCTTAGGGCCCCTTTGAAAAACCGCTCAGGTGCAACAGGTACGTAATTCGAGATCATCTACCTGGACAGGAAATTACACAAGCCACAGTGATGGCCACAAAACAGTGTTGTGGAGTGGAATCACTTAATTCGTTACGGAACGGGAATTCACCATCTTCCCTCTCTTACCCTCCATACAATATTATTTGGAACAGGAATATAAAGAAATGAAAAGGATAAACTTACATGTAGTCGCTCCTTTTCTCTAGTACGAGAGCACTCGCACT
This sequence comes from Drosophila malerkotliana malerkotliana, assembly GCA_018153235.1. NCBI lineage: Eukaryota > Metazoa > Arthropoda > Insecta > Diptera > Drosophilidae > Drosophila > Drosophila malerkotliana. The sequence goes on from JAECXV010000038.1 coordinate 4,686,138, forward strand.
CCCTCACACTTACGTACGCGAAAAGGGGAGCAACGCGAGACACAAAAATGATCATTTTAACGCGAGGATCTTTAATTAAATAGTCAAACCAGATAATACTAAGATCCTTTAATAGAAAAACACTATTTTCTTTAACTTCCATAACTTTAAAGATCGAAAATCACTAACTATTGTTTACAACGCTTGCAAGTGCTCCCCTTGTGCAGTTTCGGTATAAGAAGAAGAGACTGAAATGAGCGAATTGGAAGCGGGTTGAGAGGACACCAAAGAGGGCTCGCCCTCGAGTGTTTTCCAACACCATTAATTGGAAAGCTGGCTTCGTAGGCGCGCTTTCTAGCACTAAACTGTTAATTACAGAGATCCTTTCCCCCAAAAACCTTAAAAAAATGAATGATTAGTAGACTTTTTAATAACCCAACTCAGTAGGAGCTCCTGCCTCCAGTGGAGGTCATAAAAATAGTACTATAATAGCATATATGCATTGGTATTTAATTAGAGATCCTGTAGCCGCTCGAAGCTGGCTTGTGGCTCTTGGCTTAACTTTGGCTTTGGATTTGTATCCACGCCTATATCTCGATGCCCCCCTCCGTCCCCCCTGCCGCGCCCCTTAACTCCGAAACTGGTTTGGGGCCCGAGTTGAGTTTTCACTCGATTCACGTTTTCGAGACGACAACAGTGGCGACGACTCAAAATTGGTATGCGGATAGTTGGCCGGTTTGCTTTGGCCACTTGGCGTTTTGGCCCTAACTCGCGCTTGTTGTGTTTCTTTTTTTTTAGAGAGGAGAGTGGGGGGGGGCAGAGCAGGGGTATGGGCACCCAATCCCAATTGATGAAACTGCGTTTTGGCCTCGTCTTGGGTGCAAAAGAGAAAACCCTTGCCCCAACAGCATAATTTCCCTTGTTTCGACTCTTAAATTTTTCTCCGTGCAGCTCCGACATATCCATATGGATATGTTGGCGGTTTCTTCTTCGATTTCATTTCTCGCTTTTGGGCAATGCAATGTCGCCAAGGCAAAAAAGCCCATAGCCAAAGTCGATACCAAGTCCAAAATTATAAGCCAATAAGCCACCCGAACGATGAATGAAACCTCTACCAGCACCAGTTCGTGTTGGGCCTTTACGCTTAGTAAGCACTTTGGTTGGAGAAAGACGAAACACATGTTAATTCGAGATGCGAAAATTAATTGCGCATACGCCATGTGTGACAGAAGATTTCTTTTCACCGCCTCTGCACACTTGAGGGCGCATTGCGCACCTTGACGCCAGTGCACAGATTGACGCCATCATCACAGATTAATTAATTGCTATTTATTTTATGGCTGACATCATGAGAAATTCCGAATCGTCAAGTCACCTGAGTCAGTCTGGCTGAGAGAAGTACATAATAGAAATCGATTCGTTTCAGCCTGGGAGAATTCTAAAAAGAAAGATACTAAACCGCTTCCGGCTGTAGACTCTTTCGAAAGAAACGGTTTAGACCCCATTTGTGGCACCAAAATCCATACCATTGAAAGTGTATCGTCGATAATCAGGTCCCGGCAATTGAAAATTAAGGCTATAGGTAGTTTTCTAGCAATTATCCGCATGCGAGATTCTTTCAAAGATGAAGATGGGGATCTCTCGGCATCTTCGAGGTCTCTCATTATGGAGACCGCTTGAGCGTGCGATTGAAAACGCTTTCGCTTCCCACCAAAAAACGCTCCGCAGAAGCAAAAAAGCAAAAAAAAACGCCCAAAGCAAACAACTTTTGCTGGAGCTAGAGCTAGAGCTGAAGCTGGAGCTGGAGCGTGTGGCTCAATAAACAAATCATTTTCAATTCAATCGGCTTCAGATTTGAGATTTCTGGTTTCAGGTTTCGGCTCCTCCATAGCCATTATGGCTACTTTTTTATCACATTTTTTCCTCCATTCGACTTCCGCGTGCTTTTTATAGATTCGTCGTTGAATCGTAATGGGGACTTCTTTAGACCATAATTGCGGGGTGTGTGTGTGGGCCAGGCCAAGTACTTTGGGTGGCCGAGAATGTGGAATCGCTGCTCAATGTCGTGCTCCCACGACCTTTTCGCATTCTTTGTTGTTTAATTTATTTTATTATTTTTTTCGGTAGACAGATCGCAGAAACCAGAAACAGCAATAGAAACACTAGAAACCAGTTGCCCTCCCCATGTCTGGCGATGTCTATGCATCGGAATTCGATGCAGTTGATGAATTATTCATTGGACACCCACCGAATGGCCTGAATTTTGGGCTAGGACTCGATACGCCACACCCCGGGATCGGAATCTAGCTGGCTCGGCCTTGACTTGAGGGCGTTCTATCGCCAGATGGCCGCCCGGTGGGGGCTCCCCCTTCCTTAACTCTGGCATCCTGAGCCGCGATCCAGTTTGCTTTATCTGGTTTTATCCGAGCAAATACCAAGACCCTCCTCCCTCCCTCCGATTGGCTAATCACCGACATCCGACACTGCAACCGGGAGGGGGACCAGGTCTGCACAGAAACTAGTTTTGCATGTGCTCCGTCCCGTCCCGGTCCGGTTCGGTCCGGTCCGGGTGTCATAAAAATATTTGTGGCGCACTCGCATCTGTGGCCGCAAACTAAACCAAACCACCGAAACACTAAGCCACTGAACCACCAAAACCAAACCACCAGAGCCAGGTGGTTGCAATATTTCCGCAGGTCTCCGCATCGGAATTTGCAATAATAGTATGTGCCTAGGAAAGTGATGCTCTGCTCTAGGATTTCATTAGGGTTACCGATGAACCTTGAAGCTCATTTCACTTTACAGTTTCCCCTATATAGTCTCTATATATGATCTTCTGTAAACTATAGCATATTAGTCCAGCCAGCCAACCGACAATGCATAGTCGAATGCATCTCTAAAGTGGCAAGAGTGGAGAGTCTCCACCATCGGACAAATTACATGGGGACTGGGGGCCCTTAATTGACGGCGACTTTCATAAGAAAGTTACAACACTAATCCGCTTGAAGAGGCGCCAAGTCGGTCTCTTCGGACCTCGGAGTCGAGCGAATCAAGCCAACATTTCACAACCGGAGAAATGGGTATGGTATAAAGAAAGAAAAGGGGAGTTCCCCCGTCTGAAAATGAAATGAAACTGGAAGGCGTAACCGCCCTAACGTCCGACCCTGTCCATGGTATCCAGAGACGGTTATGCAAGCCTCCAGTTAGGCGCCAAAAAATTTACATAAGACCCGATCCCCAAAATGCACCCTGAAGTATTTCCCTTTTTTTGTTTCGGATACAAGCTGGATCCAAGTCCCTCTGACTTCCCATAGCTGTTCAAGCACCGGACACACTGTACAGTAAAACCCGTTTTTCGACTCTCCCCCCCGTTGTGGAAACGTCGTAAAGAAAAACTTGTTAGTAACGCGATTTCCCCCGACCAGCCCAGGCCAGTTGGAAAACCCAAAACCGTAGAATTTCTGGCCGAAAACGTGAGGAACGTGATGTTGCTCGGAATGATTGGATTTCACCCTAGGGCACAAGGGTATAGATTCGCCACAAACCCATAGAGAAGTGCTAGATGGCCGGACGTGGATTCTAAAGACTTTTGAGACTTACGCGGTTATGCGATGAGTAATCAAGAGTAAAGGTCACTGGCACAGAAATAGATCTTCCAGCGGGCTGATGCTGATGCTGATGCGCCTCTATAGCCACGAAACGCACTGTATTATGCATTATGCACACGAGGTGCCGGCGGAGACCGAAGACCAGAGACCTTGGGCGGCAAACACTCTCGAGATTGCCCAACGTCTCTGGCGGCTTCAGACAATGGGGGACCGCGGTACGTGTTTAAAATGCGACTCGATCTGATACCGCAGTGCCCCTCCCCCCCCTCTCTGGGCCATCTTGCGGCCCACACTGAGCCATATCTGAACATCCATATATCGTTAAGAGCCGAGATGATGACCGGATGGTGATCGACATCGTCTCTCAGTGTGGTTCAATGCTACCGATCTCGTAGCGAGGCGGGGCGATCTCTAGTGTTTGTTTTCGATCTGATACAAAGTTGGGATTGTTTGGATTTCGATTTCGATTTCAATCAAATGACAATATTTGCCAGCTCCGGTTGTGGGGTGTTCGCACCAGCCAGCTAATCCCCCCCGAAGGCTGTCTACCTGAAACGACTTCTAACGAATACCCTCTCTTACAGGCCTTCGCCGCCAAGCACTCGGATGCAGACTCCCTGATGCACAACCTGAACTACAAGTACTACTACTACACCAGGACACGCGGTCTCTTCCGCATCTGCTACCCCAAGGAGCGGCCCCCAGTCTCAGCAGGTTTGTTCTCTCAGAGCTTCTAGTTTTGGAGCGCTTTTAACACCATCCTCTCTCCCGACATTGCAGTGCCCACCTATCTGTCGCCCATCGAGACGCACTGCTCCAACATCGACTACTTCCCCCAGGCGGAGGACGAGAAGATCGCCAATGAGGACGCCACCTCGCGCCTGCACCTGGCCCGCTCCTGCATCGCCCTGTTCATCATCAGTTTCGTGACCATCTTCTGCGCCTTCTGGACCGGCCTTTCCGGCTGTTGGAAGCGCTCCTCGGGCGCCATTACGGCCACCTCGATCCTACTGCTGGTCACCTGCCTTCTGGCAGCCGGAGCCATGGGTCTCTGGCACACGGTCGAGTTCTTTGAGAAGGAGAAGGTTGTGGGCGAGGACTACTTCCAGCAGTGGAACACGGTAAGTCGAGGCGGCTGAAGAAACAGGATTTCTAGAGAATCAACTAAAAAATGTATCCCTAAAGGTTCTCCGCGACAACACCAAGATCTCCTACGACTGGTCCTACATCGTGGCCTGGGCAGGCATCGGCACCTGTCTGTTGGCCGCCATCCTGCTCTCCGGAGCGGCTGTCTGTCTGCGTAACGAGCGCGAGAAGGAGGAGCAGCTGAACCTGCAGTACCTGATGCCAGGTGAGTGGAAAGCCATGTCCTCCAGCCATTCAGCCCTAACCCTCTCTCCCTCCCGATCCATAGTCTACTCCCAGAAGCAGCCCCCTTATCCGCCGTACGCCAACTACGCCCAGCCGCAGATCTACCCGGGACCCTACTACCACGGATCCCAGTACGGGCCCTACAACTACTAGGGACAGCCAGGATGATGGAGTTAAAAGCAGTTACAAAAGACCAGGAGGGAACCTCCCCAGTAAAGAAAGTGAAACCTTCGGCCGAACGAATGAGTTGCATGAGCGAGACGATAGCTCGCTCGACACAATGAAGTTTAAAATTACGCATAATATACAGCATCATCTTTTTTTTTTTGACGAGAATTTAGTTTTAGAGTCTATATAGAACTATATAAATATATATATATAAACCTATGTGTGTAACCGTGGGACTTGAGTCAAAAGTGGCGTCGGATTTTTGGTGCGCGATTGGTTGCACGAAATTTTGAAAAAATATCTTAGGACGACGGTGTATGCGACAACGCTGATTAAATAGACAAAACAATAAAAAGTTAATTTATTGTAGCACTTAGCGTACATGTAGCGTATCTAAAATAATAATATATAAACCGAATATATGTATCTAAGATTAAAGATTTCATTGTACAATGTATGTATATGAATGTAAAAGTGCGCGACAAGCTTCAAATTGTCTTCCAAGTATAGTGCATATTGTATGTAGAGCTGTACGATTAATAAATAAAAGTTTCTTGCGTTAATAGAAACGTACTTTTTGAAATCTTTTCAAATTATGATGGTCCTCTTTTGAAATTTTTTTAAAAAACCCTCCTACAGGAGTTGCCACACATATTCAGGTTCCATGTTATCGATAGTTGGCGTTTTTATCGATTAGTGCTGGTAAACGCATCCAGCTTCCCATCGTGACACGACCGCGAGTTTGTTTTGTTGTCTTCGTCCATCCCTAGTGCAGACATATTTTTTGATATTTAAATACAGTTGACAAACAATAAACAATGAGCAGCGAAAAGGCCGATAAGGCCAAGATTAGCGCTCAGATCAAGCATGTGCCGAAGGATGCCCAGGTGATCATGTCCATCCTCAAGGAGCTCAATATCCATGAGTACGAGCCGCGCGTGGTCAACCAAATGCTGGAATTCACCTTCCGTAAAAAAAAGTTGTTTCTCGGAAAATGCGCATAAATTACAGGATCTCTCTTTTAGGCTATGTCACCTGCATACTGGACGACGCCAAGGTGTATGCCAACCATGCCCGCAAAAAGACGATTGATCTGGAAGACGTGCGCCTGGCCACAGAGATGACGCTGGACAAGAGTTTCACCGCCCCGCCCCCGCGCCACGTCCTAGCAAAGGTGGCCGAGATACGGAACGCTACGCCTCTTCCCCCGATCAAACCACACTGCGGCCTGCGATTGCCACCCGACCGTTATTGCCTCACGGGCGTCAACTACAAACTGAGAGCTCCCAATCAGTCGAAGAAAATGACCAAGTCGGCGCTGGAGGGACGGCCCATGAAGACGGTGGTGAAGCCTGCGTCCAGCGCCAACGGTCCAAAACGAGCTCACTCCGTTGTGAACAAGCAGCAGGTGGTGACGATAACAAAGCCCGTTATCAAGTTCACCACAACGACCGCCAAAACTGTGCCCAGCAACAGTGGCTCTAGCGGGGGCGGTGGCGGGGCACCGGCCGGGGAGATGAAGAACGAGACCAGTGGGTCCAATGATGTCAAGATGGATGTCGATAGCGATGCGGCGGCCGTGGGGAGCATTGCCAGCGTGGTAGCGGGAAATGCGTCCAGCACGGGTAACCCTCTTAAGCGGGAAAGGGAGGAGGAGGAGTTTGAATTTATAGCCAACTGAGGGCAGTCCCGATTAAACATTAACTTTAAATATATTTTCAAAATCAGCCGTAAAAAAAATGCATTTTCAATGAGTGAACAGTTCTTGCGATGAATCCTATTTGAGGGCCAGTATGATGCAGCAGCCCAGGTCCATGATTTGCAAGTATTCCGAAGCGCCGTCCTGCAGGCGGAAGCAGCACTCCTGGAAGTGGAAAGATACCGTTAGATTAAATACTCCACAGCTTTATCGGTTAAGGACCTACCCCCAACTTGTCGCAGATCTTGGCCTTCTGCGGATCATTCAGACCCGGGTGGTGGACAATGAACTCCACGAACTGTTCCATCATCTGGCCGACACTGTAGGCAGAGTATCCAATGTCCCGCACAAACCTCTCCAGCCGCTCATAGTCGCCCGAGCGACAGACCTCCAGATAGTCCTCCAAGTAGTAATCGGGGATGACGCCAGACATTTCGAAGAGATCCGCTGTATTGATCGTGTGCTCCGGGCCGTTCAGACGGAAGCAGGATTGTAGGGTGGTTATAGCACGTCGCAGATCGCCACCGGATATCTTAACGATGGACTTGTAGGCATCTGGCTCGATCTGGACGCCTTCCTGTTCGCAGATAAACTTCAAGCGCGCGATCACCTTTTCCTCGCCCAGTGACTTGAACCGGAACTTGGAACAGCGCGACGTAATGGGAACGATGATCCTGGAGACGTAGTTGCAAATCAAACAGAACCTAGTGCTTTGGCTCTCCTTCTCCATGGTGCGACGCAGTGCAGACTGCGCAGCATGTGTCATGGAGTCGGCCTCGTCCAGGATGATGATCTTGAACGGTGGACACGGCCTGCCGTCGGGACGCACACTGCTGGCGGCAAGCTGGGAGAAAGTCTTGATTTTGGTGCGCACCACATTGATGCCGCGCTCGTCAGAGGCATTCAGTTCGAGGATCCGGCTCTTGTACATGTCTCCGAAAATCTGGCGGCCGGCAGCAAGAATCGTGCTCGTTTTTCCGGTACCTGGCGGTCCGTAGAGCAGCATGTTGGGCAAGTCACCGCCCTCGACGCACTTGCGTAGCACGGCCACCACTTCAGACTGCTCCACCACATCCTCTACGCTACGGGGACGGCTGTAAAGAAGTTTAAGGGTCAGCATGTGCTTTACTTTGCGGAGTTTGCGGTACCCACTATTTTTCCACCCAGAGGGTTGGCGGTTTTCGCCGTTCGGTGGCAGATCCCTGTTGTTTCTCGCCATGGCCCGTGCCGGATTTGCCCGTTTTGAGAAACGCCTGCATCCTGAGTTCCTTTGGGTCTTCCGAAAACAAAATAAATACAAACAAAAAACGCCAAAGTTTACGCGCGTTTGATGGTGGTTATCGAAATTGTAAGACTATATCGATACATGGTTCCGATAACAGTCTCTATCGCGGGCTCGTAAATTTGAAAAAACCGCGTTACGAATAACGTTACTCCAATTTAAATTAAAAAAATGAAAAATATTTATTTGCAAGCCACAAAGATTAAAAAATATTTCCCATTTCGATTGTTTGAGTTTTGTTGGTCTTTATTTATACAACAATAGTTCGAAGACACAAAAAAATAATAATTACAATAGTTATTATCTTAAACGTTAGGTAAAAAAATGATATTCTTCGAGTGAAATGTTCGTCACAACTTTCTTTTGGTATTTTTATTCTTTACTTTTGCTTTTGTTTGCTCTGGCTTAGCTTTATTAAGCTTTTAGTTATTTCTTTTTTTTTTGTTTGTGACCTTTGCTTAATGCTCAATAATGTCATTTGCAACGAGAATGGCTTCAAAGTCGAATATATGCGCACATGCGAGATGGCGGTGCAAGGCACGAGGAAGGTGCAAGTTCAATGACCAGCACTTGGGAGGTCCATTACAGTCTGGGCTGGACCCAAAACACTACAATAGTATGGTTAACGCTGTGGGAGATTTATTGGTTACTGATGGCAGCTATATCATCGCATTAAATTTAAAATTTCATAGGTAAATAACAATGGATCCGTAACCGATTATGGCAGGCGAACAATGTTTCGGTTTGTTCTACATACATATTTCTAAAAAATACATATTAAACACATACATACGTTTAAAAACGGGTCAAGTACACAGGGATCTTGCGAGTTCTACTTCAAGCTTTAAGTAAAATTCAAAAAACATATATACTTCTTATTCGTCGAGTGCGATCAAGTGGCGGGCAGTGCTGGCTATAAACTAAGCAGTTTCTTCATATTAACAATACAATCACAGATTATGAATTAAAAACATTAGAACGGAAATCAATTTAGAACTGAATTGAGTTTTTTTTTTTCTTTTTAAAACCATAAAGGCACTGTATGGCAGTCTCGTCTTAACTCGAAGAGCAATTATTGGAATTATTTTGATAGAATGCTTCCTACTGTGCTTGTGCTTTTTGAAGAAAGTGTTGTCTTGAGATCCTAAATGGAGAAAACTTTTTCAGACCCTGGGAGTTACTAAATTACTAATTTCGAGACATTGTCGTTGAGCTTTCACTTGTGATTCTAAATTTGTGGACTTGTGAGATTATGGAAAGTCTATTTTTGAAAATGAACTTGAATATAGTCTATAGTCTAGGTTGTGGACACGATTTCCCTCCAAAAAGCGGCAACTGTTCCCCCCTGATCCACACTGCACCACCTCTAGCTGTCCTGTCCTGGAAATGTGCATCCGGCCCCCTCCTCCTAAAGCTCCTACACTCTCTTCGGCTTGCTGACAATCGTATAGTTGAGTCCGTTGTAGCTGCGGTGGTCGATGGCCGTGGCTGATGGATCGCTGCTGCTTTTGTTCGCTGTTGCGGCACTGCTGCTGCCGCTGCTGCTGCTGCTGCTGATGATGATGTTGCTGTTGGAGATTCCTAGGTTGTTGTTATTCGTTGTGGTGGTGCTGGTCTTCCGGAGCACCCCGTACCCGAGATGGCTGTCGTCCGCCTTGCGAAAGCTCTCCGTGTCCGGGCTGGCGATCATCTCGTATTCGTTCGGCGGAGGCGGACTGCACCGGGTGCGATTGCCCGGCACGGTCACGTTCACAATGGTCTTGTAGCCGCTGGAGGTTTTGTTGTTCGGCGATAGGAAGTCCAGGCGGTCGTAGTTGGAGTCGGCCACCGAAATGGGCGAAGCTCCCTCCCCGATGTCGATGTCTATTATTTTGGGTGTGCTGTTCGGGGTTTTTGTCACCGAGCGCTGGCGCACAAACTCCGAGGTGTCGCAGAGAATGGGCACGCGTTCGCAGTGCCTCACATCGCCGACTCCCCGAGTGCGCCAGGCCTCCGTGATGTTCTCGATGCACTCGTAGTCCCGCTCCATAGCTCCTCCGCCGCCCTTGCCGGTGCTCTCGTTGCGCAGCGGCAGATCCGGCGGCGGCGGATCCGGATCGCACGTTTCCAGGGGTTTCAGTATAACTGCCGAGTCGGTAGCGGGCGAGGACGTCGTTATGGCCACAGGCTCATATTTCACAATGTTCCTGTATTTATCACAATGTTGTTGCTGGTTTGTCGTTGCTATCGGAGCTGTGGTGGTTGGACTGGCTCCGAGTTTCCGTGGCGGTTTGTTGGGGATGTGCTTACCAGTGGGCACCGACAGCGTCACACTAGCACCTCCGCTTCCCGGCGTAGCACTGCCACTCGCAGCCGAAAAGTTGTTCAGCGAGTCGTTCGAGCTGAGGAATCCCCTCATGGAGAAGCCACTCTGTGTGGAGTTTATTTCGAATTCTCCGCCATGCGGATTACTCGACGGCGACGGAGGCAGCGGACTGCGCGATCCCGGCTCCATATTGGCCGCCGCACTAAACTGATTCTCTCCACACTCCAAGGTGCTGAGGGAGGCGGAGCTGTTGTCGCCGCTGATCAGCTTCTTCATTGACTTCATCTTGGCGGACATGCAGCGGAACACCTCCTGGGGATTGGTGTGGTCCAGGGTGAAGACGCCCTCGCCGGTGGTGCACTTCCGGCCCGCCTCGAAGGTGAACTTGCCGTCGCGGTAGCCATACTTACGAATGAAACGGTACGGCCACATGGCGATCGTGGTGCCCAGGTCCTCAGATCTCAGTTGCAGCTCAGTGGGCGTCATCTGGAGCATGTAGGTTTTGGGTTCGATGCCGCAGCGACGAGAGGCCTCCGAGGGGATCAGTGTGATTATAAACAGGCCGTCCTATGAGGGAAAGTGAAGAGAATTCTATTAGTTTTTTAAACTTTTCAAAAAAAAACAGACACACAAGTAACCCTTCGATTCCCACTTCACTTCCATCCTTGAAATTCTAAAAAATCAGTAGTCAGTTCCTTTTAATACGTTTTGTAGAAGTTTCTACATCTGTAGTTTTATCTATACTTTCGACAAGGCACCAAAATCAAATTTTAAGTTAATATATTCCAAGAAGAGGCCAAGAAATGTCCGAAAAAGACAAGTTTTACGATAAAGATGCACTTTTCCGTGGAGAGCTAGGATATTTGAGTAACGAGACATCGTATCACAGAGAGGAGCTGCAGGACTCGGTTGAAAATGGCAACAGAAAAGTCTCCCTCCACTCTCCAAAGAGCGAGACATCCCCAAAGAACGAGGACCCCTCCACAGTGGGCCATCCACAAACTGAATCTATTACACAGGAGGCTGACAAGGAAGAGCCCAGCCCGAAGGATCGCCCAGCGGCAGAGGACAACGATAATCTGGAGGAAAGCATCTACCCACATGATTCCAGCTATCCAAATACCCTTCGAAGTGAAACTCTACTTCTGCTGCAGAAGCTGTCCGTTCCGACGGATGTGCATCCAATGCCACTGGGCAGACCTATCAGCCTCCAGGTAGGCAGTTTCGAGAACATCCTCAAGGATCTAAAGACCAGCAGTGATCCCTCTCTCGAGACGGGCACGACAATTAGTACCCGGCTGTACGACATGCTGAGGACTCTGAAGCGAGCCTCGAACGAGTCGGAGACTTTGGACAAGCTCTGGGAAGAGTCCCGGGGTCCGGAGCGCACTAATCTCGCCGAGAATATGCTCCGGATGTTTAAGCAGAACATAAAGCCCACTCTAGTGGTGGTGGTCGAGAACAAACAGTTCCGTTGCCACGCCATTGTCCTGCAGCTGGTGTCGCAGTTCTTCCGACACGCCACGTTGGGCAAGTCGCATATCTACCATCTGCCCAGTTCGATGGTCAACGCCCGCGCCTTTGTGACCATGTACCGATGGGCCCTGGAGCCGATCCACCAAACGTCCACCAACTATCTCCTCCATGTGTTGCGGGCAGCCCAGTTCTTCGACTGCCCGGAATTGGTGGCCGACATCTGGAACGCCATGGGACTGCTCACCCGGGATCCGGTTATGGCCGTGGCGCTGTACCAGCAGTCCCTTACTCTGGGGATTTACTTGGACGACAATCTCCTCGGGCCACTTTCGACAATCTTCCTCCAGTTTGCGGCCAGTCTGGAGTTCAAGCAGATGGAAGCTGCCACCGTAAAGCGACTGCTGGCGATGGACTCTCTGGCGGTCAACTCAGAGATGGAGGTGTACATGGCCGCCGTGCTCTGGCTGGACTACAAATGGCCGGAGCGCCAGTGCCACGCTGCGGAGATCATGCAGGGAGTGCGGTTCGAGCACATGCCCTTCCTGTTCCTCTTCTCGCTGGTGAGACGAACAGATGGGCCGCCAGTGCTCAGGTTCCTGGCCGGATTGCCGGAAATCCGCAAGCGAGCCTTACTGACGCTTGATGAAATGTGAGTACTCTGGTAACTGGTACGGGAATCCCTCTTGAGATACCCCCTTTTTCTCCCCAGTGACGTCGCCGCGAGCAAATACCAGGGAAGGTGTGGAAACACCAGCCGGAATTGGATCTTCGATCCCCGGTCGCATTACCACCACGGGAAAGCTTGTCGGCGTATCCAGTTCCTGAGCTACGACTCTTTTGTCAAGTACTTGGCGTGGCTCCAAACCACCGGACCGAAGCACTGCCTCACCGTTCGCAGCATCCACCATCCGGATAACCGCTGCTGTCCGGCTCGACGAGCCATCTTCTGAGGCTGTTTTCCGATTTTTAAATTCAAAAATGTCCCATTTTAGATTCACAAATAAACGATCACGGGACAAGGGACGTCAGAAATATTAAAAAATATATATATCTTTGTCGATTTTGAAGCATATGGGTAGAGAATTGAAGTAGAAGTCTTTTAAGATATCCCTCTTAAGGATCCGATAAGAATTGCCTGAGATATGGCCATCGATGTGGGCGGATGTGGGATTTTCAGGATTTCCAAGGGAGTCCATCAGAAAATTTTGAAAAAAATCTAAAAAATATTATATCTTCAGATTTTGATTGAGAACGATGGAGAATTGAAGTAGAAGTCTTTTAAGGTATCCCTTTCAAGGATCTGATAAGAATTTCCTGAGATATGGCCATCGATGTGGGCGGAAGTGGGGGTTTCAGGATTTCCAAGGGGGTCCATCAGAAAATTTTGAAAAAAATAAAAAAAAATGATGTCTTCAGATTTTGATGCAGAATGATGGAGAATTCAAATAGAAGTCTTTTAAGGTATCCCTTTCAAGGATCCGATAAGAATTGCCTGAGATATGGGCATCGATGTGGGAGGAAGTGGGAGTTTCAGGATTTCCAAGGGAGTCCATCAGAAAATTTTGAAAAAAATCTAAAAAAAATTATATCATCAGATTTTGATGCAGAATGATGGAGAATCGAAGTAAAAGTCTTTTAAGGTATCCCTTTCAAGGATCCGATAAGAATTGCCTGAGATATGGCCATCGATGTGGGCGGAAGTGGGGGTTTCAGGATTTCCAAGGGAGTCCATCAGAAAATTTTGAAAAAAATCTAAAAAATATTATATCTTCAGATTTTGATGCAGAATGATGGAGAATCGAACTAGAAGTCTTTTAAGGTATCCCTTTTAAGGATCCGATAAGAATTGCCTGAGATATGGCCATCGATGTGGGCGGAAGTGGGAGTTTCAGGATTTCCAAGGGGGTCCATCAGAAAATTTTGAAAAAAATCTAAAAAAAATTATATCTTCAGATTTTGATGGAGAATGATGGAGAATCGAAGTAGAAGTCTTTTAAGGTATCCCTCTTAAGGATCCGATAAGAATTGGCTGAGATATGGCCATCGATGTGGGAGGAAGTGGGAGTTTCAGGATTTCCAAGGGGGTCCATCAGAAAATTTTGAAAAAAATCTAAAAAAAATTATGTCTTCAGATTTTGATGGAGAATGATGGAGAATCGAAGTAGAAGTCTTTTAAGGTATCCCTCTTAAGGATCCGATAAGAATTGGCTGAGATATGGGCATCGATGTAGACCGAAGTGGGGTTTTCAGGATTTCCAAGGGGGGTCCATCAGAAAATTTTGAAAAAAATCTAAAAACAAATATTTCTTCAGATTTTGATGCAGAATGATGGAAAATCGGAGTAGAAGACGTTCAAGGTATCCCTTTCAAGGATCCGATAAGAATTGCCTGAGATATGGGCATCGATGTAGACCGAAGTGGGGTTTTCAGGATTTCCAAGGGAGTCCATCAGAAAATTTTGAAAAAAATCTAAAAAATATTGTATCTTCAGATTTTGATTGTGAACGATGGAGAATCGAAGTAGAAGTCTTTTAAGGTATCCCTCTTAAGGATCCGATAAGAATTGCCTGAGATATGGCCATCGATGTGGGAGGAAGTGGGGTTTTCAGGATTTCCAAGGGAGTCCATCAGAAAATTTTGAAAAAAATCTAAAAAAATTATATCTCCAGATTTTTATGCAGAATGATGGAGAATAGGAGTAGAAGTCGTTCAAGGTATCCCTTTTAAGGATCCGATAAGAATTGACTGAGATATGGACATCGATGTGGGAGGAAGTGGGTTTTCAGGATTTCCAAGGGGGTCCATCAGAAAATTTTGAAAAAAATCTAAAAACAAATATTTCTTCAGATTTTGATGCAGAATGATGGAAAATCGGAGTAGAAGACGTTCAAGGTATCCCTTTCAAGGATCCGATAAGAATTGCCTGAGATATGGGCATCGATGTAGACCGAAGTGGGGTTTTCGGGATTTCCAAGGGAGTCCATCAGAAAATTTTGAAAAAAATCTAAAAAATATTATATCTTCAGATTTTGATGGAGAACGATGGAGAATCGAAGTAGAAGTCTTTTAAGGTATCCCTCTTAAGGATCCGATAAGAATTGGCTGAGATATGGGCATCGATGTGGGCGGAAGTGGGGTTTTCAGGATTTCCAAGGGGGGTCCATCAGAAAATTTTGAAAAAAATCCAAAAAATATGATATCTTCAGATTTTGATGCAGAATGATGGAGAATCGGAGTAGAAGTCGTTTGAGGTATCCCTTTCAAGGATCCGATAAGAATTGCCTGAGATATGGCCATCGATGTGGGCGGAAGTGGGGTTTTCAGGATTTCCAAGGGAGTCCATCAGAAAATTTAAAAAAAACCCAAAAAAAATTATATCTTTAGATTTTGATGCAGAATGATGGTGAATCGAAGTAGAAGTCTTTTAAGGTATCCCTCTTAAGGATCCGATAAGAATTGGCTGAGATATGGGCTTCGATGTGGGCGGAAGTGGGAGTTTCAGGATTTCCAAGGGGGTCCATCAGAAAATTTTGAAAAAAAATCAAAAAAAAATTATGTCTTCAGGTTTTGATGCAGAATGATGGAGAATCGAACTAGAAGTCTTTTAAGGCATCCCTCTTAAGGATCCGATAAGAATTGGTTGCGATATGGACATATCCAGTCGCCATACATAAGAGATCTAGGAACTTTCGATGGTTAGAAGATGGAATCGATGTTACTTAATGTGCCTGAGATATGGCCATCGATGTGGGCGGAAGTGGGAGTTTCAGGATTTCCAAGGGGGTCCATCAGAAAATTTTGAAAAAAATCTAAAAAAAATTATATCTTCAGATTTTGATGCAGAATGATGGAGAATTCAAATAGAAGTCTTTTAAGGTATCCCTCTTAAGGATCCGATAAGAATTGGCTGAGATATGGCCATCGATGTGGGAGGAAGTGGGAGTTTCAGGATTTCCAAGGGGGTCCATCAGAAAATTTTGAAAAAAATCAAAAAAAAATTATGTCTTCAGATTTTGATGGAGAATGATGGAGAATCGAACTAGAAGTCTTTTAAGGCATCCCTCTTAAGGATCCGATAAGAATTGGCTGAGATATGGCCATCGATGTGGGAGGAAGTGGGAGTTTCAGGATTTCCAAGGGGGTCCATCAGAAAATTTTGAAAAAAATCAAAAAAAAATTATGTCTTCAGATTTTGATGCAGAATGATGGAGAATCGAACTAGAAGTCTTTTAAGGCATCCCTCTTAAGGATCCGATAAGAATTGGCTGAGATATGGGCATCGATGTGGGAGGAAGTGGGAGTTTCAGGATTTCCAAGGGAGTCCATCAGAAAATTTTGAAAAAAATCTAAAAAATATTATATCTTCAGATTTTGATGCAGAACGATGGAGAATCGAAGTAGAAGTCTTTTAAGGTATCCCTCTTAAGGATCCGATAAGAATTGGCTGAGATATGGGCATCGATGTAGACCGAAGTGGGGTTTTCAGGATTTCCAAGGGGGTCCATCAGAAAATTTTGAAAAAATCTAAAAACAAATATTTCTTCAGATTTTGATGCAGAATGATGGAAAATCGGAGTAGAAGACGTTCAAGGTATCCCTTTCAAGGATCCGATAAGAATTGCCTGAGATATGGGCATCGATGTAGACCGAAGTGGGGTTTTCAGGATTTCCAAGGGAGTCCATCAGAAAATTTTGAAAAAAATCTAAAAAATATTGTATCTTCAGATTTTGATTGTGAACGATGGAGAATCGAAGTAGAAGTCTTTTAAGGTATCCCTCTTAAGGATCCGATAAGAATTGCCTGAGATATGGGCATCGATGTGGGCGGAAGTGGGGTTTTCAGGATTTCCAAGGGGGGTCCATCAGAAAATTTTGAAAAAAATCCAAAAAATATGATATCTTCAGATTTTGATGCAGAATGATGGAGAATCGGAGTAGAAGTCGTTTGAGGTATCCCTTTCAAGGATCCGATAAGAATTGCCTGAGATATGGCCATCGATGTGGGCGGAAGTGGGGTTTTCAGGATTTCCAAGGGAGTCCATCAGAAAATTTAAAAAAAAACCCAAAAAAAATTATATCTTTAGATTTTGATGCAGAATGATGGTGAATCGAAGTAGAAGTCTTTTAAGGTATCCCTCTTAAGGATCCGATAAGAATTGGCTGAGATATGGGCTTCGATGTGGGCGGAAGTGGGAGTTTCAGGATTTCCAAGGGGGTCCATCAGAAAATTTTGAAAAAAAATCAAAAAAAAATTATGTCTTCAGGTTTTGATGCAGAATGATGGAGAATCGAACTAGAAGTCTTTTAAGGCATCCCTCTTAAGGATCCGATAAGAATTGGTTGCGATATGGACATATCCAGTCGCCATACATAAGAGATCTAGGAACTTTCGATGGTTAGAAGATGGAATCGATGTTACTTAATGTGGTACATTATTGACAGCTCATAGGTTAAAACAATAAAAATAAACACATGTGTGCAGCCGGAACACTGGCTGGGGAAGAGGACACACCCCATTAAAGAATGAATTCCAACTCACAAAGGAACTGCAGTAGAGGTCATTGTCCTCCTCGATCGCCCCGCCGTTGCCACTCGACGGTGAAGTGTCGCAAAATGCCACCGTCTGTAGGGCGGTGATCCAGTCCTTCAGTTCCTCCTCGCTACCGGTGCTCAGGGTGAGCGTTCCATGCCGCTTGACGATCTGAATGAGGCGCTCCGGAGGCAGTTCCTGGGTGATCTTGACGCAGTTCTCAAGGGTGAAGATTTTCGGGTTGCGATCCTCCTTGCTCTCGCACATCTCCAGTCGGGCGATCCCGTGGCGACTGGCCTTGAACAGGAGGCAATAGCGAGTGCATGCCTTCTGCAAAAATGATAGTAATGGACATGAGGTCAGTAAGGGCACTTATAGCATTGCTTAGATGTTTAAATTTCCTAGAGATGGGGCCTTACATAAGGGTCTTGAGGAGAGCCCCCGCTCTTAGCCCTTTTTTATTGCTAACTCAAGAATTTCCTGTTGCATGTAAGCTCACACCATGAAATTCAAGCAATAATGGCCCAGCTGTGCGTGCGCACACTAGCGGTAGAAATAGTAGGACTTTCGGAAATACATATGTAGTGTGGGCTATTCTATTATGCTATGATAACAAAAAACGACATTGTGGGATGCTAATTAATTTAATTAATTAGCTCTTGGAACTCCTATCAATAGAAATAGGTCCCCAGGTTAAAGCCCATTGGAGCGATCGGTTGCTGGCGACTTATATTATCGTCCCCGCCTGTATGTTGGGGCTCTTGCTCTCCTTGTCACTCGTGCGCTCCCGCTCGAGCCGTCTCTCCCGCACTCCGAGCCCAGGCTTATTGGTGTGCAAAGGCACACCCCATCGCAAGCATCGATGTCCGTAGATCCTGCCGTAGGGCTATGGGCCTAACGAGAAAAGCTTCTAGGTATGCGAGATCAGACTCAGTGAGGCGAAAGATAGGGAGGATATATAGTGATATAGTGATAAGTTAACGTGATATTCCATACCTTTTTTGAGATACGATTTAGCGAAAATCCAGTTTGGGTCGGCACATTAAGATATCCAGCCAAAACAGGTATTTCAACATCCATTCTGTGCTTCCCCCGCTCCACTCCTCTGCTCGCTCTCCTCCTTCGCCTGCTTCTCCTTCTCTTTCTCTCGCTTCAGCTCCACTTCTTGGTAGATTCCTACGCGCTGTTTGTTGTTGGTGCAATTCTCGGATAGACGACTTTACGACTTTGAGGGGCCTTATTTCGATTCTCATCCGATTTGGTAGAATTCGAAGATGTTCGGTATAAGATGCACACTGGTAACAGGATCACACTGCATATCTACATCGATTTTGAAATTACCAAAATCGCAGCCGCAGCAAAAAAAATTTACATAAAAAAAACAAGATCGACTTTATTTATGCGCTTCGCGGTAATATTTAGTGCATTTCTCACCAGCGCGTTGTTATCGCGCGACCTATCGATCTCCATGTGATGATGAAACAGCTAACTATCGATAACTCATAAAAGTCAAATACGAGCGCTTCATTCACATAATCAAAGCAAATAAATAATGACAAGCAAATTGTGTAAAGCTATAAATTAGATATATCATTTTTAATTGATATTTATGAGGTAACTGAGGAAATAAGTCTGACAGCCACGAAACTCTTTCGCTCCTTTACTGCACGTGACAACCCTGGGCCTCTGTTGTGTTTTTGTTTTTGTGTTTTTATTTTTTTTTGTTTTATTGACGAGGAGCTGATAAGCTTAAGGTTTTTTTATACACAATACTAAGGATATATAAATAGAAGCGCTTCGCAGCTGGGCGGACAAACATGATTAGCCCATCGAGAGCTTAAAAAGAGCGCGACTGCTGTCCAAGTCAAGGCGATTCGGAGCGATTCCACTGGCACCTTTTGTTTTTCTTTCTTTTTCGCACCTCGGAAGAGCGTTGCCAAAATCGCCGCCGTCGTTATTATGTAAAAAAAGCCGCACACGGAATCGGAAGCGAATTCTCGGACACAAAGGCACAAGGCATTGTATCCGCAATCCTCGGGAAAGTTCGAAGCACCCCAACAACATCACGCGACCGTGTGAAAGTCTCTCCCGCAATAGTTTGTTTTCTGCTGTTTACCTTTTCACCCAAGCTGTTTACTAAGCTCTCTCGCTTATCTTCCAGTTCCAACTGTGTTGCCATGGCCGCTGCAACGGGCTCACCCAGCTCCCAAACAGAGGAATCGTCGCCAGCGAGCATAGGTGCTTCCAGCTCCTCGACAAGTGCAACCTCCTCCACCAACAGCGGACGCAACCAGCTGCGACCTGTCAAGTATGACTATGCGGACTCCTTCGCCTGCACGTACATTGTGTCTGTGGTAGCGGCCTCCATCGCGGAGCTGGTCACGTATCCCCTGGATCTGACCAAAACACGTCTGCAAATCCAGGGCGAGGCTGCTGCCATAGCTGCGATTAGTCCAACCCAAACCATAACCAAGTCTAATGTGAGTATATGGCTGCCCGGCATGAACCAGCGATGGGGGCGGGATGGGGGACCAGTTCCAATTATCTGTCATCTACATACTTTTTGTCCAATCATGTCCCCTATCGCTGGTCTTAGGCATCGCTTGTCGTTGTTTTTGTTGTTGCTGGATATGGCTGTAACCCGACTAATCCCACATCTCCATTTGTTGACATGTCTGCTTACACTAACCTGGGACTGCTCCTCTGACTTATCACTGCTCCCATCGCTCGATAAGATTGGGTGAGAGATACGCGGAATCGGAGTGGGCACGACCAAGATGATAAGCGAGCCCATGGGTGAAAGGTAACCGTAGCAGTCCCAGCAGTTCCTCCCAAATAACCTTCCCCCATTTCCGACTATGTTTTCCCACTATGTGTTTGGCAAACTGTGATCTGTGTGTGTGACTGACAAGTCCCTCCTCCGGGTGGACCTTTCCATAATCTATTCCTTCGTGTCTATGTGTGTGTGTATGTTGTTTTGGACTTTTAGAAAATACCGATACTTTTACTACAATGAAGCCCCCACAATTACCATTACCAGATGCAATACCGCGGCATGATGGCCACCGCCTTCGGGATTGCGCGAGAGGAGGGCGCCCTGAAGCTGTGGCAGGGCGTAACGCCGGCGCTCTACCGACACGTCGTCTATAGGTGGGCAAAACATCCAAAATCCTCATACTAGACCTAGCCAATAGATCAATAGATCACCTGCCGCCCACTAGCCATCCGGCCAGTTGCTCGAGTCGCTCTAATCCTCCTTGTGCTTCCTCTCTGCTTACTCCCCCAGCGGTGTGAGGATTTGCAGCTACGACATGATGCGAAAGGAGTTCACCCGTGATGGAAACCAGGCGCTGCCCGTTTGGAAGTCTGCTTTGTGCGGCGTCACAGCTGGAGCCGTCGCCCAATGGCTTGCCTCGCCCGCCGACCTGGTCAAGGTCCAAATCCAGATGGAGGGCCGACGGCGTCTAATGGGCGAACCACCGCGAGTCAACAGTGCCGGCCACGCCTTTCGAAACATTGTTCAGCGTGGTGGAGTGCGGGGATTGTGGAAGGGCAGCATCCCGAATGTGCAACGAGCGGCTCTAGTGAACCTCGGCGATCTCACCACCTATGATACCATTAAGCACCTCATCATGGACCGCCTGCAGATGCCCGACTGCCACACCGTTCATGTACTGGCCTCTGTGTGCGCTGGATTCGTGGCGGCGATCATGGGTACGCCAGCGGATGTGGTGAAGACCCGCATCATGAACCAGCCCACCGACGACAAGGGCCGGTGAGTTGACTCTGACGACGAGTTGGGTTGGGTCTATCACTTAATGGTTTCTTCCATTCCAGGGGATTGTTGTACCGCGGATCCGTCGACTGCCTGCGGCAGACCGTGTCCAAGGAGGGCTTCGCGGCACTCTACAAGGGCTTCTTGCCGTGCTGGATCCGTATGGCGCCTTGGTCGCTCACGTTCTGGCTGTCCTTTGAGCAGATCCGTAAGATGATCGGAGCCTCCGGCTACTAGATACGTAACGACTAAGGTGTAGATGTACATACCGGATGAAATGTATAAAGCGGTTCACTAGTGCGTTCCTAATCCCTCCCTAGTCACCAGTACGGTGCTAGCACGACGGCACACTCAGCCAGACCCCATATCCCCATACCCCCGTTCTAAACCTTATCCGTGCCTGTAACTTAAAGTCTTTAATCCTAGGCTCGGCAGTTCGTTTCTTTCCAGATCATTCGGCTCTCCTTACATCCTATTCTTTTGTTATTGTTGTTGCCTTAAGTGAATGAAATATAAACACAATAAAGCGATGCAATTGTTATTTTAAAAGTACATATCTCCAAAACGAAAGAGACAGCCGTATTTGGTTCTATAAATCCTTTTATTCCCATCCAGATATAAATCCGTGCAATCCGTACTACATAAATAAGAAATTTTCTAAAAATAAAAAATGCAAATTCGGGAAAATCTGTGAAAACTTTAAATGAACGTTCTTGAAAGTTTTCCCATATTTTCCAGAATTCTGAAGTTGTTTCGATTTGCAACGTCTGCAAAGTCTGGTTTCCATTATTTGGCTTTTATCATCAAGAGTCTCGGCTCGCCGCCACACACATGTTTCCATCGTGCTCCGGTGCGACCGAGCAAAATAACGAAATTATAGTTGGTAATAATACCTAGGAAACATACACACGACCAGGCACACATATGTACATAAAATACATCGAGCTATGTATTATATAGATACTAGATATACACATACATATATCCAAAATTGCATTTTCGTTTCGAGTTAAGTCTGAGCCATGGAAAGGTCGGGTGCTGGGGAGCTAGCCATCCGCTCAGCTCCTCGGGCACCGCCGCACCCCGGACATCTGGACGGGGAGCGGGTTGGAATTGGAATGAATGGCGATTGAGTGGTGCTGGTGCTCCAATTGGTCTGTCGGTCTTAGTGTTGCAGTTGAAGTAATAATAATAGTGTGTGCTTCTTCTTAATATAATGTGTGTGTATATGTGTCTGTGTGTGTGTGCTTGACTAGACGCCCAGGAAAACGAAGGCGGGCCAGGGGGAACCTACTCTAGGCCCAGCATCCAGTTAATGCCTTGTACTATGAAGAAGATAAGCGGCTGCCAGGCCACCAGCCAGCGAATCCAGTCCAACAAGCGTCCGTATAAGACGTGGGGCTTCTCCCAGCTAAAAAGAGATACAGGAGAACATGTAGTAGATATGGGCCACTAGTTTCCATTTCTTACGGGTTGCGGAACATCTTCTGGAGGTCAACCTTTTCCTTGCAGTAGGGACAGGTCTGTTTCTTGCCAACGATGCACCAACCGCGTATGCAGAACTCATGGAATACGTGCTGGCACGACAGCTTGTAAGTGTTCTCGATGACTCCCTCTTCCTTTTCAGAGACTAATAGCTGGTTTCCACACACGGCGCAGACGTTCTGGTCCAGGTGTCGGGTTGGAATGCCCTGAGGCGTGTAGTACTACGAAGCGAGAGAGGATTATTTCATATAATACGGTTGTCGAAGAACCATGCTTAACACTCACGCCGATGGCAGCAGCCATTTTATCGGAGCAGATCTCGGATATGTCCCGGCCGAGGACTCCGATATATAGACCGTAAAAACAGAACATCAGGCCAACGTCCATCCAGGCGTTTGGGGGCTGCGAGAAGACGTAGTTCATGCCCAGAAAGGCGGCCATAATCACCAAGTAGCCGACCAGGCCCAGGCCATAGCTCAACTTGTAGATGAAATAGAACCATTTGTAGACCAGCCTGAAGTTGGGAATGGATAAGATTACTATTATTGCCCTTATCGCCAACTGGCGGAGTGACTCACCTAGGCGTTGTACCCTGGATGGGCTTGCTGGTCGCCCTCCGCATCACCAGGGCCGTGATGAAAGTGAATATCAGCCAGATGATGATAAAGCGCACCCAACCGAAGCTGCACGAGATTATTAGCGGGATGAGCCACATGGCCAATAGAGTAACGAAGGCGTAGGAGCTGTAGTGCCGCTTCTTCCACTCGACCAGAATAATCTGGGCTATGACCAGGGTCACAAAGAGGATGATCACCATCTCTGAGTGCATGGCGTCATGGCCACGGTGCTTCTCCACCATTAGCTGGTGTTCCGCTCTGCGGTGCGAAGGTGAAAGAGTTAGTTACGAACTTTGGGAAACCGGCAAGGGATTAAAAGAAACTCACCGCATGCGCTCCTCCGGAGACATCTCATCCAGGGACTGTGGAGTATTCAATACACTCATTAGATGGGCCCATGCTCATCGCCTTGGGGTAATCCCCTCCAGACACTACTTACCTTGTTTAAGTCCACTGGCGCATGCAGGTCCATGTGTTGCTGGTGCATCTTGTTGCCGAATCCGTACCCTGGCACCGCCAATCCGCCGGAGTATCCCACACGTCGTCTGCGTCGTTGCGTTATCTTGCCGACGTTTCAATTCGCCTCGTCAGTTAATTATCTTTTCCCTTTCCTAAAAAACAAACATTACGCTTGCTACGATACCTAATGCTCCGATATCGTCTCTTTTAGGCACCGTGGCATCGAGTACCTTGGCAATCGATAGTCAATTCGCGTTTTCCAATACTGCCATCGGCTTTTGATTATTTATTTTGTTTTTGGAGTACCAATTGTTTTGACCAATTTATTTGTTTACACTCCCACTGAAGTAATGGAGCCGGACTACTGGGGCGCCATGCCTCTGGAGGACGATGGCCCTCAGCTACCGCCAGAGAACGGCGACTACACTGCGACCAAGAAAGACAAATTTGACGAGGCTCGCCCGAGTTATGACCACATCCCAAAGAAAATGCGGTAAATAGAACGACGCTAGTTAGTTCAGTGATTGAATAGTATATATTTCGGCAATTCACAGGCACAACGTGGAGCTGAAAAGCTCACTGGTAACCCAGACCATCGAGGTGATGAAACAGACGGAGGTGCTACAGTCGCTAATCGAAACATACTCAAACAAAAACGTATGCGGGAATCCTGGCAAGCTTATCATCCGAAATATCAACCTGTTCCATTTTAGGGCTCATCAAATTATCTGCTGAACCCCTGCCTGATGATACCCGAAGTTGACTTCCCGCCAGAAAACGCCGCCGACCTGGTGAGCGAGCAAAAGTTCCAGAAACCCATCTGGTTCACGCCCACCGTCGACACAGCGTACTCCAGAGGCGACCCAAAGGATTATCCGGAAATTTCGAGCAGTACCTCCCGACAGGTCGTTCGCAAAGTGATGTGCGGGATGCTGCGCCTGGCCGGATTCACTGACTGCTCAGAGTCGGCCATCCAGGTTCTGACCGACGCCACGGAAGAGTTTCTGCGCAGCTTTGTCGGCGAGTATCGTGGTTGCTACGATTCGGATCCTCGGCTGCAAAATGCCACTAGTCTCCAACTGATGCCCCTTGAGCGGGCCTACACTGCCATTACGGGGACATCCCTAACTCAGGTTCACAACTACTACAAGCACAAGGTGATAGCCAGGAATCGCGTGGAAATTGGGGAGTTCAATGGCGTACTTCAGGAGTACGACAAGCTGATGAAGGAGAGTCAGAGCAGCATGCAGAAACAGCAGATGCAACAGCAGCAGGACTTTAATGGCAGCGACTTCCTCAACATACTTGACAACAGCGCTACCGGGAGCAACCAGAGCATGGGAGGGCACCAAATGGTGGGCGACATGCTGCAGGATCTCGGCGGCAGTTCGGCGGGCTCCAGTGGCACCGCCAGCTCCCAGCAACAGATGCTCTACGGATTGCTAGATGGTCAAATGTCTTCTACCTCAAACGTGGCCGGCACCAGCGGCGCTGACAATGGAAACGGACATGTAGTAAACACCTTCCATGCCACATTCGAATCATAATGAGAGTAACAACTCCTTTACACTTTAAGAATACATTTTTTGTTTATTTTTCTTCCTATTGCTAATCTTGGACTCGTTCCAGTTGTTTTTTCTCCGGCGCTCTGTAAATTCATTAGCGGGTTCCACAGCCAGTAGTTTGGATCCCTGGGCCTTGTATTCAAATATCTTGTCAGGCCGTTTTTTCTTCGGAGCCCAGAAGTCCAGATCTTTTCCATCAAGCACGGAATTCCCACTGACAGCTATCGAGGATAAGTTTTGTTCTTTTGAGGATTCGTCTTCAGGAAGCAAACGCTTCGTGATGATGGGCTTTTTCTGGGGACCTCGAGGCCCTTCTATCACTACATCTGCACTCAGATAGCAGTCGGCAGTGGAAACGAGCTTTACCCTATCGGGAACTGACTTCTGACTTCCAATAGGACACTCTTCTTGGCAGAATTCTATTTGCTGCTGGATAATATTACTTAACTTGCTCCAAATATGCGTTTGCATTTCCTGAGTTACTTTTAGGTCACAGGCAGCTGGCTCCTGCTCCTCCAAATAGCGCTCGCTTTTGGCTGAAACGGAATCCTGCTGCCTGGAGACGATCTGTAGTGAAGGGTTTTCTTCCTTTGAATCCTCTGTAGGCTTGGGTTGCTCTTGAAACATAGAATTCGTGAGGAGAGAGGTGTCAGCGGCCTCCCGAAGCCGACGTAGCTGGGCATCATCTTCAGAGTCTGAGTCGGAGTCGCTCTTTACCGGCATTTCTGGACGAAATTGGTTTATTTACTTTTTCCTAGTGCCGGCACGTGGGCCATGGCCTTGTCCAGCACTAAAGCCCCCCGCCATTTCCAACACTGAAGGGCGCAAAAGATACCCGGTTTGAAATGCCAGCTTAAAGGTACTTTATTTTTATTTTGTTAAGCACTACGCTACTGAGCTGCAAAGCCCGCAGTTGCTCACAGGGCACATCTTCATCTCGACATCCTCGCCAACTCTTACCACTGCCGCCATGCCGTTCTCCGAATGCGGCGATATGTGGCAGTGGAACATCCAGTAGCCAGGACTGTTGGTGAAGAAACGCATGATGGTGTACCCGAAGGCAGGCACCTGCACCGAGTCCTTGAGCGGGGCACCTCGTCCGCGTCGCGGCAGCGGATTTCTCCTGTCGATCTGCTCGATCTGACCAATCTGGTCCTCGCCTAATACCCCCATTCCCACCACTCGAAAGGTGTAGCCATGCAGGTGAACCGGGTGCGGGGTATTCGACAGGCTGTAGATGACGAACTCGACTTGTTGGTTGGCCGGCACTTGGATCACGTTCGAGCAGCGACAGTGCCGCTGCCGGCAGTTGAATCCCAAGTCCGCCTGCTGGGAGCGGTTGCAGAAGAACTGGCCCACGCCCAGATTGCGGGTCTGCAGCAGCGACATCTTCGGCATGCTGAAGCTGATGTCATCCATCTGGAAGCGGAAGCCCTCCCCCTGGCGCACCTCGAAGGCGTTCATGCTGGTGTAGTACGTTACCGCCGGCTGGATTTCCAGCTCCTGTCTCTGGGCATTCAAGTCCGCTAGGGAAATACTCCTGCCGTTTCCGCTTCCGGTCATGCTGTTGTCGTCTCCAAGCTCGTTGAGGGTCGTGCCTGGGGCATCGTAGGCGTAGGTCAGGGTGTGTGTGTCCAGTGACCGAGGGTCTGCATCCCGATAGTGAAGCACCGCCTCCTGGTGCAGCTGATTCTTGGCACAGAAGCTGTATCCCTTCACCCGGATCCAGTAGTTGGCGACCTCTTGGTTGGCATGCAACACAAAGTCGAACCGCTCCGCGCCGTGGAACATAATCCGCTGGACCTCCACTGGCTCAATGTCGTTGCCATCGCTGGAAATCACCACTAGGTCGTGCTGGTCCACGCTAAAGCTGATTGGGCAGTTAGAAACACCTGAAACAATGTACAGATTAATACCTTGAGTATCTGGCTTTCCCGGCTCACTACTCGCCATTGAAAATAACCCGGAAGCGATAGCGACCCCCGCGGACCACCGGAAAGTGGGCGTACAGAGTGGGCTTCGCAGTAACGTTCTTCTTCAGGTTCCGCCCCCTCCCATTGATTAGGATGTTCTCGGCCACGCTCTCGACGAAGTTGTGCACCCAGTCCTGGATCATGATCACGTGCTCCGACAGGTCAAAGTCGTACAGGTGGGCGTGAGGATTGAGCCGAATCGGCATCCGTACCACCAGCGGACCGGCCAGCCCGAAGGCTCGCTGATGTTCAGTGTGGCTGTGCCACCAATTGGTGCCGCCGTGGTCTACCTCGAATCGGTAGCGAAACGCCTGGCCGGCCTCGATCGGATACTGGGTCACGTGAGGCACTCCGTCCATGAACGGGGTCATCCGCTGATGCATCCCGTGCCAGTGCACCGTCGTCGTCTCGTGCATGCTGTTGATCACGTCCGCCACCACGGTGTCGCCCAGGCAGACCTCGATAGCCATTCCGGGCAGCTGACCGTTCACCACCATCACCTGGCTTTCCAGTCCGTCGGCGTACTTGCAATCGGTGGGTCCCAGTTTCTCCGCCAGCATGATGCCATCTAGGTATTCCTTTCCTCTGAGCTTGAACCGGAACTTGGACTGCGGGAAAGAGGGTAAGGGGTAAGAGTGGTCTTAGCAGGTATCGTTTTTCTTTGTAACTTCTAAAAAAAGAACACTTTTTATCGGCGATGTTACTGATCACTTGAGGGAATAAACACCATTATCGGTGTTTGATCAGTGTTTTCTGTTCTGACGTATTCGGAAAATTCTGCAGAAACATCTCAAGACATTTTCTAATCGCATGACCTCACAGCAGAGTTCTATAACGGGGATGAGATGGGGAAGTACCGGGAATAGGCGGGACTGTATTCTAGTTATCCTTGAAATGACGTTAAAGGAGCGAAACAGTTTATAGAAGGGAGTTAAGCACCTGGAGGTATCGTTTGCAGGTTTCCGCCATTGTGTCATCGTAGTGGACCACCATGTAGTAGTAGCAGGTCATGGGCTGTTGGTCCGAGCAGTCCCGCTTGCAGGGATGCCGCATGTCCTTCTCGGCGGCCCGCCACTGGGAAGACTCGCCACCACCCGTCGCCAGTTGTGGATACATCTGCATTATCCTCTCGTACTTGCTCACGATCCGCTTCCCGCTGGCATCTATAACGAAATGGCCGAGAGGAATTAGTCACTGCGGCGGAGAGTTCCTGGGGGGCACCACAACCCCATCCCCACCTTGTATCCCATAGATCTGGACACTGATAAGACAGAAAACGAAGACCAGGGTCTGCACCAAATTGAATTTCATGCTCACATCCAATTGAATCAAAAGAGGACCAAAACCACAAATTTGTAAAAGAATTTTGAATTTAAAGCTACGGTGGAGGTAGGGTGGATCGATCTGCGACTGAGGGCCAAGAGTGACTGTTAATGGGCTTCCGGCATCGGTTACCTTTTGTTGACACCTCGCTCGGGTAAGTCACTGCAATTGTCTCTTGTCGAACAGCTCGTAGCAGTTAATTGAAGAAGATTGTGCGGCCGACAAGCCGCCGGAGGAGTGGGAGTGGGAGGCGATACTCTGCGGCGATACCATCCAGATAAAAGTGTAATTTAACATGTTCTATTGGAGCTACTGCTGTGGGAATACGGTTAACATATCGTAATAGCAGCTGGCCTAGTTTTTGCATAGGCTTTGCCATTTGGCTAACCTTGAAATGGAAACCATAACCGAAATCATTTTGAATTTTGAATTTGAACTTAACGGAAACAGTGCTGCAAAACGACCGTTACGCCGACCCAGGACGGTCACCTTAGTGCACTTAAGCGGTGCAAAAAGCATTCGCAAAAATAGAATTACCAGCCATACTTTGCCCCCAAATTTAAATTCGTATATGTTTATCTTTAGATAGGCCCCAAAGCAAAACAACCAGCAAGACATTTTAATTTCTCCCCCCAGCGTCTCGGTGCTAATCAGAGAGCTTCCAAAAGAAGCTTCCAGCCCCCAGCCGCCCCCAGCAGCTACTATTCTTTCGAATTTCGATTTCATTTGCCTTTATCAAAGGGCGATACTGGGGCTGGGTGTTTGTGGGGGGGCACTGCAGCGGCGTTTATTATGCAAAAAAAAACAAACAAAAAGTGGTCGTGCAGCAGCTGCTAAGCATATAGCGGTAACATAGTATACCCTCGCCCCGACGAGTACGAGTTCGAGTGCACATTGAAACGAGTTTCAGCGGCTCTGCCGATCGAAGACAGCGGCCATGGAGTTCATTAGCCAGTCCATTCGGCAGGCGAGCAGACGCTTCTCCAGATACGGATCAAGTCTCCGCAGTAACCACAACTCCTCCAGCCGAAACCCTGCCCCAAAGTAAGCTCTTTTCTGTGCGTGTGGGTGGCAACCCCGAACTATGTAGCTCCGCCGCTATCGTTGCGCATTGTTGTTGTTGTTGGGGCACAGTGAAAATTTCACAACTAAACTGGCGAAGATTTCCCTCCGACCGGCAGGTACACAGCTGCACAACCAGGACCATCATGGACACCACAATTCACTCGGCAGGCATAGCAGAGATCCACAATGTTCCAATGGAGGTCATCAAACGACCCATTCCCTCGGTTCTAGATGAAAAGAAGGTCCAGTCGCTCATGGAAACCATCCAGGTGAGTTTCTAGCTGTGGTTGGACTTGGGAACACATAGTGGGGCAACACGGCGTATGAGTTATGGACTTTAAAATGTTAAGAATCCAAGGCATAACCATCTAGAAGTGCTGTAATGCTGTCCAATAATCGCAGCTATCTAATCTCCAAATACAACATATCAAAATTGGGTTTCTTTCGCTTGGAGGGTATTGTTATACTTTCCATTTTAGAGTGCCGGTTGCCCCGACACTGCTTGCTGCTTACTTGACCACACACTTTCTCCAACAGCGCGAAACCAGCGAGGACGAGGTGCCGCCCATCGATCTGCTCTGGATCACTGGCAGCGAGGGCGGTGACTACTACTTCAGTTTTGGAGGATGCCATCGGTTCGAGGCTTACAAGCGGCTCCAGCGCGACACCATCAAGGCGAAGCTAGTGCGCTCCACCCTGGGAGATCTGTATCACTACATGGGCTCCAGTGCGCCCAAGTACCTCGCCTGAAAGCCTGAGAGGAGCCACACATTCAACACATACATACCAATAGACGCAGACACATATATTTTTTATGACAAATGCACATTCGTTCTGTTTTATTTTTTGATAAGAAAATCTTGTTTTACTCTTAACGGTCAAAGTGTCTCAGTTATCGCATGATAAAGTTGCAAATTAACTGCCAAAAACAAGTGGCGAACAAAACAAAAGTCTTTGTTTTGCCCCCTCGGAAGAGCTTATCGGCCGGGGTTCTAAAATTGTTTACCTAATCGCGGATACTTTTAAAAATGCACATAAATTACAGCACAAAATAAAAACATATTTGACAAAACGAGACATACAAAATATATAAACAATTTACTGATAGACTGACGAAGTCGCATCATTACGGGTTAAAATTCACACACCGCTCCGTATTCCGGATCCTTTATTGTGCTTTGGTTACGGCTAAAAAAATTCCTACATAATTGTACTCTTCGATTTTCCGCTACGATTTTTAAATTCCCTAATCATATTCGAAATGCCTCAGTGCGGTCTCGTCCGCGCTCATTACACTCACCAAAGAAAGGGGGATCGTTCGCGTAGGATGCGTAGTCCGTAGCGCTGCCAGTCGCGCTGCGAGATCCACAGCTCCCGCGCGCTCTCCAGGACCGACATTATGGCCGCCCCCTTCCAGGCCACCATGCCGGCGTCCATTCCCTTGGTGAAAACGTTGACCTCGGTTCCGGTGGGCTGCATCTGCTGGCTTATGCGGCTCTCCAGCCAGGCGGTCAGGCCGGGCAGCTTGGCACTACTGCCCACGAGCAGAATGGATCCAAACATCTTGCGCTTGGTCTCGAAGCTGGCGCACCGGTTAATGGAACGGATCACGGCCTGGTCGAGTGACAGCACTTGGCCCTGAGGGTTTAGGTAGCAACTGTTGGAATGGTGCGGCTGTCCTTGCTGCTGTTGGGAGTTACTATTGCTCTCGTCGGGCTCCACCACAAGCATCTCCTCGTCGTCGGCCGTAACAGGAAGCTGAGGTCTTGGCAGAGATCCCGGGCCCGCAAGCAAACTGGTATCTCCACCACGGACACCATTTTTCCGGCCTGTTTCCTTCAAGTACTCTCCGTTGAAACAATCTTCACAGTCGTACTGTTCTTGCGCAGACTGCTGGGTGCAAACCGCTCTCGTCCGGCCGGTGATATTCAGCAGTTCCGTATGGAAAAACGCCAGAGGAGCCATGATGGCCTCGTCGCCCACCTGGATTGTGTAGCGCAACCATTGGCCGTTCTGTTTACGCAACGTAAAGTGCTTCTCCTGGGCGCCGCACACATTGGCATTCAAATGGCAAAATTTCTCCTTCAGTTCATCCATCAGGTGGGCATCCACATAGCTGTCCTGGACATTACACTCCCGGTAGGGAAAGCCACACTTCCGTAGTAGCATCAGAAGCACCTGATCAAGATCTCCGCCCCCGTAGTGTAGCCGAACTCGGGCATCCAATTGGGAAATTCCATCCTCGATGCAGGCAATTGATGTCTTTTGGGCGCCGATATCCACCACGCAGCCATAGCCGACGCCCGCACCGTACGTCGACGCCACGCTGTCCTGGACTAGGAAACAGCGCTGGAAGCCGAGCCTTTGCAGCAGTAGAGTCATAAACTCTCGCAGATACCTCCGCACGTACACATCGTTCACCACGAGCACGGCGCAGTGCGTCCCCAGGTCCCGAAGTGAAATTTTCAGGCGAACTTCAAGCGCATATGCCCAGATCCGCTCCAGGTGTTGGAGAGTGGCCTGAAGACCATAGATTATTAAGTTTGGCAAGAAAGCCCGGTGCATGAACTTACCTGTAGCGAGCCACCCTTCTCTTTGTGGACATTCAGTTCGCCCCGCTGCATGGGAAAGTGAATGTCGTACTCGCGGGCATCGAAGGCGCTCAGCCTGAGGATCTGCTCGTCAAAGATGCTTTGCGCATCGCGGTCCAGCCAAGGGCGTTCGTCCGGCACCCCGTTTGGCGGTGGTATCTTCTCGGCCTGGCTGCTCCGGTTGAAGTGGGCCAACTGCTGCGGCGGCGTGGCCACTCGCAGGCGATTCTGTTCGTCCACGACGCAGTGCTGAAGGATTCGTGAAACTGCCAGTCGCTGCTCTTCGAACTCGACTTGAAGCCGGGCGGGATTAATGTTATCAAGCGGCGGTAGCAAAGGGTCGTGGTGCGGCCAATCGCCTTCCAGTTGCCGGCGCCTGTAGGCCACCGCATGGAGCAGGGTCTGCGGATTGAGGTCGGACGCCCTTCCGATCCTCAGGTGCTGGGATCCGGGGTGAATTACAATGATCTTAGGCGCCTCTAGGGGCTGGGCTTGCTGTGGGGGCGGGGGATTCGACGGAGCCGGCAGGCGTCCACTGCTCGTACTGCTTGCCCGCGAACGTCTGCGAGCAAAAACGGAGAAGTGTAAATGGGAGGAGCTGATTTTCCGGCGAAACTACTTACTGCATGACTCGTGTCCGTTCTTTCCAGCTGTCCGGCGTTCCGAAAATGACACAGGATAGGGCCGCAAGAAAATATAAGCCACAATTCGCAATCCAAATCCAAACAAAAAACTCGGCAGTGTGACCAGTCATCCGTTTTTTCATCCATGTGAGTTTGTGTGTGCTCTGGCCACACTCTACTTGGCCGCGTGCTCTTGTTTTGATTTGTTTCGAAACACACCGACATGGGAGGACAAGGAAAGGCTATTAACCGCAAGCGTAAGTTCACAGGACGCAAGGCCGATGATCCTGAGTTCGACCTGGACAAGAAACACTTCAAGGCGCTCCATGTGAACGCTAGCGAGAAGCGACTGATCATTGTTTTGGAGGGCGCACAGCTGGAAACGGTGAAGGTAGGTCTCCTAGTATCCTGAATGCTTTCATTCCTTAATTTCCATTTACCAAAAGGTGCACAACACTTTTGAGCTCCTCAACTGCGATGACCATGCGGGCATCATGCGCAAAAACCAGCGAGACCCGGGCAGCTGCCGTCCAGATATCACCCATCAATGTCTTCTCATGCTGTTCGATTCCCCTTTAAATCGGGCTGGTCTGCTGCAGGTATTCGTACGGACAGAGAAGAACGTGCTCATTGAGATCAATCCACAGACAAGAATCCCACGAACCTTCAAGAGATTCGCCGGCTTGATGGTTCAACTGCTGCACAAGTTCCAGATCCGCGCCAGTGACTCCTCCCGTCGCCTGATGAGCGTAATCAAGAACCCCATTACGGATCACCTGCCTGTTGGGTGCAAGAAGTACGCCATGAGCTTCTCTGGCAAGTTGATGTCCAATTGCCGAGAGCTTGTGCCGCACGGCGAGGAGGGCAGCGCTAGCTATGACGAGCCCGTGGTGTTGGTAATTGGTGCCTTTGCCCATGGCGTTCTCAAGACCGACTACACGGAGGAGCTGTTCTCTATCAGCAACTATCCGCTCTCGGCAGCAATAGCGTGTTCCAAGCTCTGTTCCGCCTTCGAGGAAGTTTGGGGCGTTGTCTAGATATTTAACCTTTTATTTTACTAGAATTAACTTAGCTGGTAAAAGCCTGTCACCTTTCAATCTTGCTATCATCTATAAGAACAATTTTTGTCACCTGTTAACCATGCATGTAGTTGCATTGCGATGAAGATTAAATTAGGAACAGGAAATAGTTTAAATATATGATCTGATTTTATTTGCAAAGGAGAGTTCGTTGTGCCAAAGTACTTATTTAGTATAAAACCCATGAGATTGCCCACACTATCTCCCCCAGATCTACACTAATTCATTTACACATAGTTATTTATTTGTATATAATTTGCAATTACAAAAAGATAGGCTTGAAAAACTACGACATTTCAATCGACACGGATACGGATCTCTTATGGACACACCTGCTGACCTGCTTGGTTAATTAACTTAGCTTATTGCCATTAGCCCTTGCTGCACGGTTGCCATTTCGTTTCGGTTCGGGATCGGGATAAGGATTGGGGATACGATTGCAAGTGTTGAGGGCTGGTCGGCTTTTATTTGGCTCCCGGCTTCTTGCCGGTCGCCTCTAAAGCTTTCTTCTCCGCCTCTCGCTTGGCAGCCGCCTCTTCGCGCTGCTGCCGGATGAGAGCTAGCCTTGCTAAATCTGCCTTTGCCTCGGTGGTTTTTCCTTGGGCATGGAGCTTCTCGTACCGCTGGCGGGCCTTCTGTTTCTCGATTTGTTCACGTTCGCGGCGCGAAAGCTCAGGCTTTGGGGCGGCGCCAGAGTCATCTATCTTTATAGCCGATAGCTTCTGCGTAGCCTTCTTGGTCACCCGGTTGGGGTTTTCGATTTCAATGAGCGATGCCACGCCCTTTTTGGCATCGCGAGCTTCCCCTTCCGATTCGTCAGATTCCTCCTCGGATTCAGACTCCGAGGAGCTACCCCCACCTGCCGCAGAGCGTTGCTTTTGCTTTTGGGCAGGACGACTAGCGGCAGGTTTTTTTTGGGCAACTGTCTTCGGCTTCGATGTGGATGCTCCGGCACCAGCCTTCTCGTCTTCGCT
This sequence comes from Drosophila malerkotliana malerkotliana, assembly GCA_018153235.1. NCBI lineage: Eukaryota > Metazoa > Arthropoda > Insecta > Diptera > Drosophilidae > Drosophila > Drosophila malerkotliana. The sequence continues at coordinate 4,721,085 of JAECXV010000038.1, forward strand.
TTCGCTGCCGCTGCCACTACCACTGGACTGTTCCTCCGACTCCTCGGATTCCCGCTGAAGCTCTTCGGGCGACGTAAAATGACGGCTGCGGCCCTTGTGGTTAACGAACTTTCCTCGTGGCATCCTCCCGATCCTCTACGCTGTTTCTCTGGGTATGGTTATTGTGCTTCTTCTGACTGCTCCCTCAACTTCTCCGATTTGTAACTCTGTCCGAGTGCTTTACTGCGCGTCTCAATAGGGAAACCAGTGCAAAATCACGTTGGCTTTTACTGCAAAACGTTTTGGGTAGGGATGTCGATAATCAAAATATCAACATATCGATACGATACTTGATTTATCAAGTTGATATATTTACATCATGATATTTACATGATATGTATATTTACATGGTTTTAGTATTTTACGGTATTTTTTTTTGGTGAAATTATCGATGACGGCCTATTCACACCAACGGAATCGAAGTTCAAAGCAAAAGTTTAAACCCAATATGTTCGATCTTTGGAACCTTCTAATAGTGATTAAAAATAATATATATTAAAGTAATAACTTCTGTGCGACTACAAAAATTAAAATGCAAATAAAAGTTTCGACCAAATAGTTTTGAAAATGGGCGGGCACCGCAAACAGATTGCAAGTGCTGAAAAGTAAAAGCAAAAACAAAATTTAAGAAAATAAAAAGAAGTGTTAAAAAGTGCGAAATCTGTTCCAGCATTGCCATAAGCTATGCATTTTTGAAGCGAACCTAAGTTCACGTCGTTGAAACGGCCAATCAAAGAACGGGACGCCTGAATTGTTCTTTTGCTGCCTTGGCCTGGAAGGAAACGGACGTCTCGAAGCAACTCTCCAAATATATTTGGCATCTTCAAGTTTTTTTTATTGAATCAGCATGGACCAACTTTCAAAGCCAACTGATGGACCAACCGAGGAGAACCCGGTGAAGCCACCTGAACCAATTAATGATGAGTCTTCGGACGAAAATACTGAGGAGTCGTCTGATGAGAATCAGGAGGGAGCTCTTTCTATGAGAACCCGCTACTCAGATTTAATGGACGAAGAGCTGAAGGAGATGCAGCGGGAAATCGTGCGTTTGCAGATGCAGTACCGAGAAATCGCGAGCCAGTGGCTTCTCTGCAAGAAGCTGGCCAAGAAGGCCTGCAACTGCTTCACGGGAACACGAGGTGGCTAAATCTGCGCAATGAATGTTCCAGACGAGTACATGAAATAAACAGATGCTGCATTGCATCCTCTTTAAACTACTTTATTGGCATTTTTATGTGAAAAAGGGGGTTTTTTACAAGTTTCAGGCCGTGGTAGGTACATACATGGGTAGCATTTTGAATTTTTTCCGCGAAAAAAGCTGAAAAAATGGTGGAGCTTTCGCATTCAAGAAGAAGCACAGAAGCGTCGCACCGCGATAGTTACAGTGATGGGCGATGTTACGGCTAGCCAGCTCGTGACCCAGCTGCTACCACCTCTATATTTTTATTAAAAAAAAGTTGTACACATAAAACGAAAAACACGGCTGAGCAGAGGGGATACGGTCATTTTTAAATTGACAGTGTAATCGCGTCGCACCTATTTTGGCTAGCGGAAAGCAGCGGAGCGGCAGTTGCAGTTGCAGTGGCCAGTGGCAGCAGAGTAGTTTCAGCAACCACAATAACAACAATAATAACAATCAACTACGCACCGAAACCGACCCCTAAACCGACCGATCCGACCGATTAAGGCTCGCCACCCGCAACCCGCCACCTGCCCGCACTTTCGGCACAGACACACACGCACACCCGCTCGTACACACACATCACACACACACAGTCGCACGCGGCACACAGACACACACCAGTTCGCAGAGTTATCATCCGACCGCATTTATCATCCGCCTCGCATCATTGTTTGCTATTGTTGTCTGCTCCGCTCCGAAGGAGCAAACAAAGAGGGCCAACAAGGAGAAGGACGAGTGGGAGGTGTCGGAGGAGTGGGAGTCGTCGTAGCACTATCGGCAGGAGCCACTCCAACCCACCAAACGAAAATCGCAGAACTCCAGGGGCATTTGGGAGCCAGGACTGCGCACTGAAGCAGTACCCGTAGCTCCTCTATGGGTCAGAAGGCGAGCACGCCAGCCACCAGCGGCCAGCAGAGCCCACGCTCCAGGACCTTTTCCAGCAGCTCAACAGGAGCGGCGGAGCCGACTGCTCCCCATGTGACCACAAGTCGTAGTGGCGGCGGCTCTACTAACACCTCCACTGGCGGCGATGCCGGTCAGGGCTTCAATTTGCTGCGCACGCTGCCCGGCCTCCAGGTGTACCACAATCAGAACTCCACCTCTGTTGACCGACAGAGGGCCCGTAGCCTGAGCTCCGTGCCGGACATTCAACAGCAGCAGCAGGCTGCCCAGCAACAAGGTTCGCTCACCTCCTCTGGTAGCAGTCCCCACGCCCACACCCACGGCGGTCACCCGACGCACCAGCACCTGCAGCCGCATCCACATGGGCATACAGCGGTAGCGGTAACCGTGTCGGCGAGTGCCAACAGCAACTATGGGTTCCCGGCCGCCGGAAATAACAACGGATCCGCCACACAGTCCTACATGCAACAGCGACGCACCCTTGGCGACTCAATAAGGGTAAACCGATTATACCTCTGAAAAGACCCCGATTTTAATGACCCTTTTGTCTCATCCCGCAGGACATAACCGGGAGTAACATCGCCGAGAGCATCGCCTTGGCCGCCTCCGCCACATCCGGCAATGAGATCGGACGTGTCTACACGGCCACTTCGCTTCCATCGCACATTTGGTCCTTCAATGGTGAGTGCCGTTGCTGGGGGCTCCTCGAGTCTAAACCTAAACACTCAATTACCGGGTATAATTGCAGGTATCAAGTGCCCCGTGTGCAATAAGTTTGTGTTGCCGGACGACATTGAATGCCATTTAGTCATGTGCCTAACGAAACCGCGACTCTCATATAACGGTATGCCGATGTGCCTGGCCCATGCCTATGGCCTGTTTATTTACTCTAAAGCGTCCATAGTCCAGTGGCGCATTCCATTAAACAAAACCCGACTCTAGCCCTACTCCATTTCATGTCTGCATTTCAGAGGACGTTTTGTCGGACGCCAAGGGCGAGTGCGTCATCTGCCTTGAAGACCTGAGTCCCGGCGACACCATTGCCCGGCTGCCATGTCTCTGCATCTACCACAAGGGGTATGCTAGAAACTTTTATTGATTATGAGTAGTGTTGACTTACAGTGTATATTACATTAAAATTCCTAAACTGGCGCCAGTAGTTCGACCTTCGAACTCGTTTCTTTGTGGCAATCAATCTAAATATAAACGTTTACATTTAATGAGGCGTTTCTTGAGCATTTTTCTAGCGTTGCTAATTTGAATTCTTTTACTGTACACTTCGCAGATGCATCGACCGTTGGTTTGAGGTGAACCGCTCCTGTCCCGAGCATCCAGGAGATTAGTAATCCCTTCCAGGTGAGGTACGCTTGTAGGCTGGCACTTCCTCTTTGATAAAAATCGATTCTAATGCCTATTGTGCATTTTTGTTTCCTGTTCCAGTTCCAGTTTTTCCTGGCCCGTTGTTTGTGTAGATAGAGAGAGAGAGAGAAGGATGGTGTGTCCTGAAGCCCAGGCCCAGAGATCAAACCTGCAGCATGTATGTTGGATGCCCTTGGTCCTTGCCCTTGGAAAACCTATTGAAAGTGTATTCCATTTTTAGCAATCCTACTGGACAACAACGCATATTGGCTTAAGGAGGACAAAGGATGAAAACTGGATGGAAGGACACAGGCTGAAACGGTGACGGAGAGGCTAGGCTAAAAAGGATGAAAGAGGGAGAGAGTAGAGTGGAACGTGTGATCGGGACTTCGATCATTTGACCTACCGACCGACTGCTAATGGAACCCAAAAACACACACACATAAATCAATTGAAGAAATTAATTTACAATGCTAAACTGAATGCGAAATCAACCAACCCACAAAAACTAAAAGAAGAGCAACCACAACAACCGGAAATATGATGACGGAAGGAGTGTAAAAGCGAAGCAACCAACCAACCAACAAAAGAATGTCAACCAATGTGATGTTAAATTTTATATTTTGTACGATAATGATGTAATTGTAATTGTAATGTATATGTATGTATTTATTATTTTAAACAGGACTAAAATAGGATAAAAACAAACAAAAAAAAAAAAAAAAAAATGAAAGATAACGAACACAACGCGTAAGATCACACAAAAATAACAATAACAAGAAATACTATAATAATTATGATATAATTATGAAACAAACGAAAAGCAAAGCAACCAAAAAAAAACAAAACATAAAACATAAAACAGAAACACCCGCAACATCTCTTACATCTATAAGAAATGTCAAAAAGTAACGAAGGAAACCACACTTTTCCCCACATTCGGTGTTAATTTTAAGATGATTTGTTTAACAATCGCACCCAATTATGTGTATGTATGTATGATGTGACTAGTTTAACTTTAAGTTATTCAAACATTTTGTATCCCTGTTTGTTATCAACGTTTTGTTTGTGTTTTTTTGTTAAACATAAGATTTGTTAAGCAAAGATTATGCAATTGACAGAAATCGAATGAGAAATATTTGAAATATTCGCCACAATTTGTAATTCGTCAATGTGAAGTTCTGGTCAAACGAGAAAGTTTAGGGCAAATCGGGTGTATTGTAACGTTTATATATTTTTTTTTCTCCCGCCCCTCCTTACTTTTATGATTAATGTAAAGAGTTTCAAACTGGTTCAAGAACCGCGGTAACGGTGGCAGGACTTGCTCTTGTCCAGGACACGACCATGGCCTGACCATTGTGCGCCCGGGCATTTACCTACATATTACATTACCTACATATATATACTTTTATTCTTGCTCATCGATACACAGATCGGGGATTGCGTCGATGATCCGCCAAAGTTTCCTTAGCAACCGCAGTAACCGTCGGCGGCGGCAGCGCAGCACGTAAGAACTATTTTGTAAATTATATACTTTAATTGTAAATTGTAACTGTATAACTAATAGCGTTGCATTGAGCGATTGAAGATACAACTGATTTCACTCTTTAAACTAAACGACAAAATAAAAGCGATAAACGTAACATTTCAATATCACTTTTTTGGCTTTAGTATCTGGTATCTGTAAAATTCTTATGGCTTAGTGCTTATATAAGGATGGGTCTCCCAATTGGACAAGACATCCTAATTGGACTGTTCTGAAATGGAGTACTATATGGCAAAGAATCCTGACAACTTCAAATCTTATCCGACCTGGTCAGTTCTTCTGGCCACAGCACGAATATCGTAAGTTTCGGATGCTAATATCTCGGCCTATTTCTGTCCTATCGAGGAATATCTTACCTTTCCGATCTTGGGGTGTTGAGAGTTATCATCCGCTGTCAAAATTTGGGTGAAAAAAATCGGACCCAATTTTTGGCAAAAAACCTGATGGTACCCCTTGGAAAAATTTCGAAATTTGGTTCAAAAATTGTATAGCTGGATTATGATAGAAAAGGATGCTACTGTGAGCTCTGATATCGGGAAGGTATAACATTTCAGAATCCGATAAGGATTGGCCGAGTTCTAAACGTTTTTCTTTCAAAAAATGTAAAAATTTGGAATCAGGTTTTTGAGTTTTTTTATTTTTCAAAAATCTGAATTTCTAATGCACTAATTAGCGGATATTTTGGGCATTTTTCAACCGATTCCAAAAAGGAATACCTTTTCTAAATCACCCTTCTAATCTCCTTCAATTTGCAACAAAATTTTAAAAATATGAAATGGAAAAAATTTTGGTCAATTTTTGGCTAAAATCCTGATGATACCCCTTGGAAAAATTTCGAAATTTTTTTATTAAATTTTATAGCTGGATTATGATGGAAAACGATGCTACTCTGAGTTCTGAGATCGGGAAGGTATAACATTTCTGGATCTATAGAGTATTGGCCGAGATGTAGCTTATTTAGTCTTGAAAATGGGAAAATTTGATGCATATTTTTTTTGTATATTATTTTTGTCCAAAATCCGCAACCTTCTTCAGATTTCTGATGACCTTTACTGGCAAACGTGCCTCAAGCACTTTGCGCCGCGTTCCAAGCTCATTTAGGAAGAGCACACCACATTTAACGTCACCCAACCTGGTAAAAATAAAGGGCAAGTAAAGTTTATAGTTGCATTCCGTTTATTAATTAAGCATTAAACTAAAAGTACAAGGGGGGCGCGACCACCCGTCCAGGATGGAGTCCGTGGAGAAGGGAGAGTAGCATCGCGTGTGAGCTTCGGCTACATACATATCGTGTGTGTATCGAGAGGGGGGGATATGGAGTTGCATAAGTGTATAATCTTTAATGGGGTGGGGGTACAGCTAATTTGGAAACAAAAAAAAATTCAATCAGCTTATACGGTACGAATTTAGCACTTAGGTAAATAAAAAAAAAAATGCTTCGACTTAACGCTTACAAATGGGAAGAGAAACAGATCCGGTGCGGCGTAAATGAATCTATCTCTAATCGAATCGAAGGCAAAGGCAAAGATCCGAGAGACCAGAGACCGGAGAACGTTAATGGAAGTACTGAAATCTATGATTGGGTCGAGCCCGATGACGAATCCGGGAGCCGGGAGCTGTGAGCTGTGAGCTGGAATCAGGAATCTGGCACTGCCACAGTTGAAGCTACGGCTGCTGCTGCTGCTCCTTCTGCTGCAACCACAAAACTCCCGGCCAGACACCAGGAAAGCTCTAGAGGCGATCTTTGTTACAGTTCGCTAGCGTCCTGTATCCGTATCCTCTCGTCATATCGTCTTCTATATCGCCTAGGCAACAACAACACTGGGTCGTTGATATTGGGGTTGTCCGCCGTATACCGTCCGTCGTCCGTCGCCGTTCTCCGCCGTCTGTCGCCTGCCGCATGTAGCCTGTCGTCTACCGCCAGGCTGCTGGATCCCTTGATTACAAAGAGATCCCAACAGGGAGATCCGCTCCTGAGGAGGTGCGCCCCCAATAAGTTCTGCTGCGTCCTGCTGCATGCTGATGTCAGAAGCCCAAAATGCGGCCGAGCACTTGTACGCACTAGACCCACGGCGTCCAACCCTCATAGAGCACTGCGAGGTTGTCCGGATTGATGGCCTCGCGGATCGCATAGTCCACTTGCTCGGCAACAGTGCTGCGCTGATTGCCGTCCGGATCACGCCCCTCCAGCTTCATGCGGATCTTCTTCCACACGGACACACCGTAGGCATTCCGTTTCTGTTCATTAAGATTGTTCCCACCTGCGGATCAGATAGAGATTGGAAATAGGATTCACTGGAGACAAGTATAGAACTTACCCTTGCAGTGGGCGAAGGTCTCGTAGGTCTCAGTCTGCGCATCGGTGGCCTGTTGCAGGAATTCGTCCATGCTCTTGAAAAATGCATTCACCTCGCCTCGGGCCATTTTCTGGATCTCCTGAAGCTGCTGCAGCCAGGAGGTGAGCAGCGGTACCGGCAGGGTCAGGCGCTCGAAGCACAGGTCCTTCCGCAGCTCCACCAGGCGATGGAAGAGCGTTTGCAGCACGCGCTGGCTGTCGCGCAGATGGCCGCACAGAAGCTGCACGTCCGTGGGCACCATCTTGCCCTGACCCTGGGCCTGGGCGTCCGCGCACAGGCTGCGAACGTGGAAGCGCGGCATGCTCTCCTGCATGCGCTGTGTCTCCTTGGCCAGGGTGCAGATGAACCGGTGCTTGCCCTGCTGTTCACACTCCAGCGCGGACAAGTCTCGCTGCACCTTGCATGTGTGCTCTTCAAGCAGTCCCTGGACGTCCTCCAGCCAGGCGGAGTCGATAGCACCCTCGGGGTCAAGTAGCTCCACCACAGCCTGCTCCACACTGCTGATCCGCGCGCTGCTAGCCTGCCACTGTCCGTGGACAGCGAGCCACTGCTCCAAGAGCTCCACAAGGGCACAACCCTCCTCGCCGAGCGCCCCCGGGTACTGTTCCAGGCGACACACCGCGCCGGCTCCTTCCGCCAGTTGCTGCATCACGGCCAGGTGGCCATTTACACGAGCCGACTGCGTCTGCTCCGTGCGCATTAGGCTGTCGATGTGGTTTCGGTTCCAGGTGCTTCTCTGCGACTGCAGCTGACCCAACTGGGTGTCCAGGCCCATCTGCAGCCGTTGTAGGCTCTGCAGCCCCGTGTCCAGTTCCAGCCAGTTCTCCCCGAGAGCAGCCGCGAGCTTCTGCCGGCTTATGATGTGGTGGCCGCAGCGCATCTGGTTTCCTCCAAGCGTCTCCGCGTAGGCCCAGTACTGGGCGGAGGCCGCCAGAGTGTGCAGCTCCAGCTGTTGGTTTAGGAGCGAGATCTCCGACTGCAGCTGCTGTAGAGCTCCGTCCGATTGCATGGAGAGGAAGAGGCTCTCGCACATGTGGTCCGACTGGACGGCGTCCCCGAGACAAGGGTTACCGCCGGGCGGTGGCTGGCACTGGGGGCCCAGGGATTCGTAGAAGTAGCGAGCCAGCGGCTGCAAAAGTCCAATAAGGCTGTCGGCCTGGATGCGGTGGATCAGTGCCAAGACGGGGCGGGCCATCTCCCGCACATCGCAGCTCCGACTGGCTTCCAGGGTCTCGCAGATCAAGCCGAAGAAACACTCATCGTCCAACAACAGGCTTGCGGTATTCAGTATGGCCAGATTCTGGAATGAAAAGAAGAGCTTGTCAGTGATATTGGTGTCGCCAAGTAGTGCGTTAAGCCTACCGTTAGTTCCAGCACCAGCGGGACGCGGGTGTCCCCCACAAGGTGCTTAATGCTGCGCACGAGCTCATTGTAGGCGGTCGCCGCCACCTGGAACTGTTCATAAGCGGGCTGCAGTGCGAGGAGGAACTTCCGCTCGGCGGGGAACTCTCCGTCCGATGACTGCTTGCCATCCTCGATCGTGGCCTCCAGGTAGAGCTGCGCGAGGCTGGTGGCGCTCAAATGACACAGGGCACTTAGCTGGCCGAGGTTCGGCTGGAGCATCAGCAAACGATAGATACTGGCCGGCAGGTCGTGCTCAAAGATCAACTTCAGGTGCGCTAGAGCCGACAAAAGCCTCTCCAACTGGTCGAGATGGGCGTCCGACTCCTGCTCGCCGATGTTGCTGACAGACAGGACGCCATGGCACATGGAGCGCACAAGGTTGATGAGCTGCAGCTGGTGCTGCAGCAGCTCCTCGTCCTCGCTGGACACTGCGACCTGTTCATAGGACCCGAACGACTCGCCGGCTCTGTCCAGGATGCGCAACAGGCTAGCTTTCAGCAGGATCAGGCTACATCCGCTCTGGCCGATCATGGCGAGCAGCGCCGTAGTCGGGGGACCGAGTGCCTGGGCCTGAGCCTGCTTGGCGGCGAATCTCTGGGATGAGTTGAGTAGCTGACAGTTCAGATGCATCCAGACAGTCTCCAGAGCCTCTGCCACGCCCAGGATGTCTGCGGTGCAAATGATCGAGCCGGAGGACGAGTGGGAATTGCCAGAGCTCTCCAGAGCCTCCTCGCCGAACTGCATGTACGCGGAGTAGCTGTCGTGGAAGCGGACTAGCAGATTCTGTCGGTGGCTCTGCTCCGGGAAGAAGCCCATCACGGAGGCGTACTGTTGTAGTTGCTCTGAGGTGCGCAGTGTCAGCTCACCCAGGTGCTGGGTCAGCTCGTCCAGCTGGACGCGCATCATCTCGTAGCCCGGCACGATCTGGAGCGCCTTGGGATCGATGGGACCACCGAACTCCACGGCCGCTGTGGCTTCTATTTGGAATTGCAGGAGCTGAGCGTGCAGCTCGGCCAGGTAGTAGGGCTGCAGGCACTGGCCGTAGCTGGCAAGTAGGTTCTGGACCGTCGCGAAGTCGGCCTGGCGCTCGACGCTGAGGGACCTCAACGCCTCCAGATGGCCCCGACGCACCGCGTAGCGCAGGGAGGCCGTGTTGAAGCTGTGGCTCTCGATCGCCGTGCCCAGGGACTTAATCTCCGCGATGAGGGCACTGCGTTGATTCACCTCCTGCAGTTCCTGCTCGGTGGCCATGCGCCGTTTCTGGGCTGCTTGCAACTGCTCTATTTCCAGCTCCATCTCCTGCAGCTGCAAGAGCATGTCGTCCCTGGCGGAAGGAAAAGGATGATCTTCCTGACACTGGCAAGGGAAAAGGATGAATAGACTCACCTGTTGGAGGCCCAGAACTTCTGCAGCTGGCCCAGTTTGGTTACGAAGTGCTGCCGCTTGGCATCCCAGTCGTGTGGCTTGTTCCTGTTTTTGTCCTTTTTGTTGCACTTCACCTCTCCAGTGGAAGCTCCCGCTCCTCCTGCGCCTTGTGGCTGCTTGCCATTGAGGGTTCTTCGCAGGGCCTGGGCGTCGTCATTGACGGTCCAGTCCACCAGAGGATCATACACGAAAGCCTCCAGGAGGGTAAGCAGCGTCTCGCGCTCCTTGCGCATCACCTTCAGCACGTACTCGCAGCCAAGCCGGAAGGAACCCTGCGAAAGAGTTAGACGATAAAGTGGAATATTCCATGGGGCATAAAACCGGAGGAGGGAAGGAGTGCGTATCTTTGTGTCTTTGTCCATAAATGGGGCAATTGCTCCATAAATACGCGTATCCATCGGATAGCACGGCCTGTACTTGGTATCTGACAATCGTAATAAATCCCAACCTGGAACAGCGCAGGGACGGGACAGGACAGGAACCAAAACGGTATCCAGAAACCAGAACCATAACCATGTTCGACATATACGACCTCAAAGGGAATAGACGCCTCTAATCGATGTTTACACTGGCAGATTGTCACGTAATTTATGCGATAAGCTCTCTGGGATAGGGGCACCCCCAACCTACCTATGCGAGATGGTCAGGTGGCGTTCGGTGACGGGTCTCACGACCTGAACGGACCTGGACACGATCTCGGAGAGTGCTACTCCTTGATCTCCTTGGCCTGACCTTCTGGCCTCCCACAACTGCTCCTCCATTAGTCCTTAGGCTGTTGCTAATTTTAAACTAACAATATGCGAATAAACAAATAAGGAGATAACTATCTGGGATCATGGAGGAGCATGGAGGAGCATGGCAGTTACTGCCCCTGGATTTTTGGCTTTATCGTTCTATTTTGGTCCGGACACCGGGCTAATCTACTAAAACCCCCCAGCGATCTGTTTGGCCGAGCACTCCACACGGTTCGTTTGGCAGTGGAAACCTGGCATGGTGGAGCCGTAAGTGGCGGGCTTATCGACGGATTGTGGTTCTCACGCTGGATCTGCTATCAGTTATCAGTTAACTGGTTGGGAATGGGAGTGGGAATAGGACCAGGACCAGGCGGGGCTGGGGGGAACGGTAATGCTAATGGTAATGGGTGGAGAATCATCAGCGAAACGTAAACAAACGACGCCCACGATCCAGCCGAGGCGAGCCCGAGGGGAGCCGAAGTCCTTGGTGGGTTCGGTCGAAGCCGTGGACCCCATCCGACAATGGCATTAACTTATCCACGGGCAGTGCGTGCGCTTCGCTTATGCAGAGTGCCATGGAAGTTTCCAGTCCGACGTCACCCCCCACCTGGGACTTCCAGAGCACACAGCTGTGGTCCTCCGCCGCCACCTCCGACTCCACTGCCGAAGCCCAAACCCAGTCCGGGGTGGGCAGTCTCAGTGCTGGCCACATCCTGTGGCTGGCGATCAACGCCGTGCTCTTCGTGCTCATCCTCGGAGGCAACATCCTCACCATCGTGGCCGTGCGCACCTGCCGACACCTACGCTCGGTCATCTCCAACCTGTTCATCCTTTCCCTGGCCGTCTCCGACTTTTGCGTGGGCCTCGCCCTGCCCTACCACCTGGTCTTCTACATGGGATTGGATATCGGGGCCATGCGGGCACCCTGCCTGCTGCGCTTCTTCCTCCTCATCTGCGCCTGCTGCGTGTCCATGCTGACCCTGATCTCCATAGCCGTGGACCGGTACATAGCCGTGGTCTATGCCCTGCACTACCGGAGGTACCTAGTTTCTAGCTCAGCCCTCATCTCCTGGAGTCTATATTGTTATCCTCTATCCCCAGATACATGACCCGGCGGGTGGCCTACAGCATCATCATCTGCAACTGGAGCCTAGGCGCCCTGGTGGCCCTGCTACCCGTCTTCTGGAACCGGTGGCCCGAGGCGCAAGCCTGCGAGTTCGACGAAGTGCTCGCCCCGGGCTACATTGCCGGAGTCATCACCCCAGGCTTCATAGTCATTTGGATCTGCATGCTCCTTGTGTACTGGCGGATCATGCGGGAGGCCTCGAAACAGGCACAGCGCCTGCGCCAGTCGGTGGTCTACAACACGGACGAGGCTACCACCATGCGAAGCCTGCTGCTCCACCCGGACTGGAAGAGCGTCCAGATCGTGGTCTTCATCATGGGCTGCTTCACGCTCTGCTGGCTACCGTACTTCTGCGTGGCCATCGCCCAGCTGTTCAGCATCTGCCAGAGCAGCTCCATGATCTACAAGACCACCTTCTCCCTGGCCATCGCCAACTCTGCCCTCAATCCGATCATCTACTCTTGGAAGAACTCCGGCTTCCGGCGGGCCTTCGCACAGACGCTCTGCTGCCGGACGGCGCGGCAGGGCGAGGAGCAGCTGCCAGGGGACAGCAAGCACCGCATGGAGGCCACCTCGTCCTCCACGGGCTACCATCACCAGCAGGAGAAGCAGCCGAAGCAGCGGGAGACGGAAGGGTAGGGGAGACGGAAGGTCTTCCCGGAGAGATTGGAATTAAATGATTCCACATTATGTGGAGCTATCATGGAAACCATTTCTTTAAAGGGTTTGTGAAGAAAACGAATCCGCTTCGCAATTCTTCCAACAAAGATTTGAGAATGTATTGTGTAGATTTCAAGCTTGGAGACTCACCTCGATTCCGGTTATTCCCAGGGCATGAATCAGGTTCTGGGTCAGTCGGAAGGGCACCTTCTCCGGGATGCGCAGCGTCCGGCCCTTCTCGAAGCAGACGTTGTAGTCGATGTGGACGATGTCGCCGCTCCCGAGGTTTATCAGCACGTTGTCCAGATGGCGGTCGCCCAGCCCGATCACGTACCCGATCATCGACATGACGGACATGCAACGGGCGTAGCGCCGGATCGACTGGCGCCACTCGGCGGGGTTGCCCGCCTGACACCATAGCTCCCGGGCGAGCAGGTCGCCCGGCGTCTCCTGCGAGAGCTCGGCCAGCACCTGGCGGAGCGCCGAGACGGGCCACTGGCGGCGCGGATCGGTCACCTGGAGGTTGTGCTTGGCCAGGAGCGGGGTGAGCTTGCTGTAGAAGAGGTCCGTGAATCTCCTAGTGGCATTTACACCTCCACCGGCAGCTCCTCCGGTCTTGCCGCTGGCTGTCTGCGCTTGGCGCTGCTGCCACTTCTTGTAGAGGGCGAAGAGCGGCGTCACTCCGTCCACCCAGCTGATGAGCCCGGACTGGGGTCCAAGGGGAATCACCGAGTAGTGGTGCGCCCGGTAGCTGCCGTTTCCAGGCGGGCAGTCGTTCCGGCAGGCCATGATGGCATTAGAAATGGACAAAAACTGCATGATGCGCTCGTCCAGATGCAGGTCCTCCATGCCCTTGAAAAGGAACGTGTACCTCTGTCCGTTGCTGCCGTAGAAGGCCACCTTCTTGGGCTTCGTCTTGGTTGGTAGCACGCACACGGTGCCCTCCACGCTCTCGATGTATACCTGGTCCTCGTCCGCACCATGGGCGTCCAGTCCTGGCATTGAAATCCGCATCCGCCCGATCCCGCACAGCACCGGGCTGAGGCTCTGCATCTTGAGGGTGTTTCCGGTGCCGCGAATCATGTTGGACTGGAGCACGTGGTAGAGCTGCTTCAGCTTGTCCCACGCCTCCGGGTATCGCCGCGTCCTCAGGGCCTCCAGAGTTACCCGAATGGGTGAATCGAAGCGCTTGCGGAAGCTCCGTTCGTAGGAAGTTTCCGGCGGACGATCTGTCAGAGCGGCAAGGGCCTCCACATCCGCCAGGAGCTGGGGGCGCCAGCAGTTAAAGCGATTGTTCTTCCCCTCGTGGTCGTCCGGCCGGAACTCGGTAGCCAAAGCGTTCACGCGGCTCACGTAGGTGTTGTAGATGTGGGCCAGGGAGTGGATCCAGTACTCGTCCCAGAGTAGGCACACGCGGCGCAGCTCTTTCACCATCAGCTGAACGTGCTGCACTGCCTCCGGCGCCTGCTTCGAGAGGGCGCCCAGCAAGTATCCGTAGCAGCAGGCGTCCTCCGTGGAGGGGACAGGTGGCAAAGACGTCTCCCCTGTGGAGGCCGCCTGTTGCTGTTGCTCCCTGTTCGCTCCCACCACGGCGGGGAAGATCACCAACTGCGGACGACTCTCCGCCAGGCGGCAGAGCAGGGCGCACACGCTCTTCCGGACGTAGGGCTCGTGGTGGTTCAGCCGGCTGAACAGCTGGGGGATGATCACCTTCCAGGGACCGATGGGGGTGTGGCGCAGTCCCTGCTCGAGCACCTCCTGCAGGCTGCTGGCGTGCTTCACGATCAGCCGGAGCAGTCGCAGCGTAGTGGTCACCAGATTGCTGTCGTCCACGTGGAATCGATGTTCTCCCTCCTTGGCCAAGCCGCACCCATTTCCTGCTCCAGCTTTGGCTCCGTCTGCGGCTCCAGATCCGGATCCCGCCTTCAAAATTAGGTATTGGAAGTACGATCGCGCCGCATCCTTGTAGTAGTCGTAAGTGTTGGCAATGGCTCGCCGCCAGATCTTCAAGATGGCGTCCAGCACTTCGGTTGGCTTGTCCGCCAACAGGCTCAGTCGCCGCAGGCACTTTTTGGCCGCCTCGTCATCCCGTGCGCGGGCCGCCTCCGGGCACGCCTCCTCGCACTTCGCCGGCGGCTGTTCCATACTCAGCGCCTGTAGGAGCTCGCTGAGACGCTCCCCGTCCAGGGGCTGGCTCAGGTCCAGGACCTGGCTGAGGTCTTGCAAGTCCGCCTGGTTGAGTACGCTGCCGCTGTCGACGATCTTCTTGCCCCAGCGGTAGCACCAGTTCCCGTACGCGATCAGGGCCTCCTCGCTGTCAGGGCGCTTCTCCAAGCTGGCGTGCACCAGCCGGGCCACCAGTCGCTCCGCCTGAGGAATAGCAAGAGGCTGGGCCGCCGTGCTGCAGGTCAGCGGGCACTCTGGCAGTTGCTCCACCAGCTGGACCAGTGCCATCGAAGGGTTCGTCGCGAGGCCACAGCAGGTACGGGCGGCTATCCAGTCGGAGAGCTTCAGCAGCAGATCCGCTTCCAGTGCCGGATGGCGCTGGCTGCGCTGGAGGCCCAGGCAAAGCGAGGAGCATAGGTCGATCGGGGAAGTGCCCTCCACGTTGCAATGCATCTGCTGCTGGAGTTGCAGGCACTTGGCCAGCTCGCTGTAGCCACGCGCCATATCCGGGCCATCCGCTGTTCCTAAAACCGATTCCTGAGCGATTACGTCCAGCGGCTGGCCGAAGAACTGGACCAACAGTGACTGGCATAACTGGATGTTGCCCTCCGATCGAGCGGCGGCAGCGGCGTCCAGACAGAGAGTCTCCCAGCTGCCCGGAACACAGTGCTGACGGAGTAGCTGCGTCCAGGCCAGACAGCGCATGTAGATGGCGCTGGGCAGTTGGGGGCGTCGATTTTCCACGGGACAGAGGGGCAGCAGGGAAAGCGCCTGGCCGCTAGTTACTCGCTGGGCCACGTGCCGGAGGATGGTCAGTTCGCGACAGGCTCTCTGGTCGTAGCTCGGGTTCAGGAGGCTGTCGCGCCACTGGGTGTCCAGGAGATTTCGCACCTGTTCGGGCAGGCTGCGATTGTCGACGAGGTGATGGAGAACCAGGTTCTCCGTGCGCTGTCGCACATGAACGGAGGCAAAGCTGGCGTGTCCGGTTGAGGATTCATCCCAGCCTCGGGGCCACAGGCTAAGCTCCTGGAGAGCTCCACTCAAAACGTCCATATCCGCCGCCTGCTCCTCGCTCTTGGCCAGAAGCCGCTCAATGGCACTCACCTCCACGTTGCTCTGCTGTAGAAAGGGGTTCCGTTCGCGGTCTTCGGGCCGCGTTAGCTGGCGCTGCTTGAGTTCGACCAGCTGCGACCACTGGCCCGTGTCCTGGAGGCACTGCATCATCTGGGCAACCACAAACTGTCGCGTGTGTGTGTCCAGCTCCGACGACGGCTCCGCCTCGCACAAGAGTGTGCGGTAGCCGGCCAGAGCAGCGTCTTTTCTGCCTCCAGCTTGGTCCGCTGCGTATTGAAGCCACTGGAAAGACTTGCTGCTCTTGGACCGGGCCCAAAGGTAAAGGCCGCGCAGGGAGTCGGCCTCCTGGCAGACGACCCATGCCCAGGCCAGGTACACGATTGCCTGGCTGTGGGTGGCGTCCTGGGTCTTCGCGGTGAGCAAGATTTGCTAAGAAAATAGAGTCTAACATTAGAATTATGTCTTGGTTTGATCCCATAAGGAGCACTCACCTGGGCGTATCGGATCACCAGCTCCGGTTGCTGGACATGCACCGCAATGATGACGACTCCGATCCGGATGCGATTGAACCACGACTGGCAGGTGGGATTGTTCAGACGGAAGAAGGCAGCCACCGGCTTCTCCGGCGGGCGGAGGGCAAATGCGCTGCCCTCGGCTGCGTTGTAGATGAGCTTCTCCAAGGAGTCTAGAAAGCCCAGAAGTAGGCCTAGATTCGATTGAATGTTGGACAGTTCCTCCAGGTTCAAGCTGTCCAGGGCAGCGCGCTCTTCCTCCTTGCCGCAGCCACTTAGTTGCCGGGCGTGACGCATGATGATGGCCTCGAAGGCAAGGAAAGTCTCCTGCGGCTTGCCCAGCGTCGTCCGGAGTCGCTGGTCCACGCAGTACCTGGCCGCTTCGAACTGCAGCCAGGCGGTGGCCAGACGCTGGCAACGGCGCGTGCAATGCGACAGCTTCTCCTGCCGCTCGTCTTGGGGCGCCACCTGGCAGCTGCGCACGAAGAGGTCCCGCAAGCTGTTGGTCAATGGCTGCAGCTCCGGCTGTTGCAGGCGCGCAAAGAAGTCCCGGAACACGCTGTCTCTGACCGCACTGCACTGGCTCATCCGCTGCTGCCAGACACAGATCCTCCGGCTGCTCATTCCAGGAATGGGTGTGTCGCCACCGGTCAGCGTTATTCGGAGCGGCAGCTTGGTGTAGATCTGGCTGAAGGGAGTGTGGCCATTGGGCGATAGCACCTGCAGTTGCTGGAGCGCCATGTCTCGGTAGAGAGTAAGCAACTCTGTCAGGTTCTCGTGTTTCTCCGGGCTGTAGTCCAACACAGTCTGGATGCAAGCGGCGCTCTCCTGGGGACTCCACTTGCAGGCACTAGTCACCAGGCTCCGGCAAATACTGAGGAACTGCTCCTGATCCAGGAGGACGTCGCATCGGTCCCGACACTCACCTAGGAGGACTTGCAGCCACTGGAGGAGTTGCCGAAGATTTTGAGGGTTCAGCTGGCCGGCGTGCTCCAGGACTGCGGCCAGGAAGCGCAGGATTGTGGCAAAGCTGTTAGCCGTCGGCGAGGTGTTTTCCGACAAGGGCTGCTCTTGATCTCGCAGCAGGCTGGAGTTGGTGCGGAAGTTGTGGTTGGCCTGACAATGCACCACCAACAGTTTGAGGATGGCCTGGTGGGTGGAGGGGTATCGGCTCCACAGTGCCAAGTCCTGGGCCCGACAGTTGGTCAGCAAGAGCTCCAGGATGGAGGGCTTGCAGGCATACATCCCAATGATGGAGGATGTTTGTTTGGCGAGAGCAGCTAGGGCTGTCAAATGGAAGACAAGGAGGACGCTGCATTCGGTGGCTCTCCACTGGGAAGGAGAATCCTCCACGAGCATGGCTTCCATGCAGGTGTCGATATCCTCGACCAGGTGCTTGTAGGCCTGCTGCAGCAGCGGAACGTTTCGGATGAGCAATGTCTCCTGACAGGTGCGGAGTAGTAGCTTGTAGGACGTGCCACACGGATCACCGCGCTTCACCTTCGCCAGGTACGGATCGCTCTGAAAAATCAGTTGTACCAGGCTTGCGGGCAGGCGGGCCCGCAACCTCCTTACCGAGCAAAGTAGTAGGTATAACGTGCTCTGTCGCTGGGCCTCACTTATTAGGCTCATCCGCTCAAACTGGCCCAAGAGCAGCATCTCCAGGGTGCTCGGATCGAGGCCACCGAAGCCGTTCATCAGGCAGATGCAGAGCAGCTCGTTGATGTTAACTACTGCATCCGTTTCAGTGTCCTCCAGAAGACTGGGCAGCATCTTAGTGAGGTGATCCACCGCCAGCTGAACAATGGACTCGCAGGCGGGATTGCCTACGAAGATGTGCATACGGGCCAAGCACTTGAGAAGCGTGTTAAAGGCACCCACAAACGCTCCCACCCGTTCCGCTGGCTCTGCTTCCTCCAGCACAGTGATGTCCTCGACGAATTGTGCCAGCAGGCCGTAGCTGAAGTCTATCTGCTTGCTGAAGTAGGGCGTCAGCTGTTCCAGCACCTGGGCACAGTGCAGCTTGAGCTCCTTGGGCTGACCTGCCTCCAGCTGCCACCCGATAACAATATCTACCACATCCGTGAAGTGGCACTCGAAGGCCTCCCGGTAGATATACGAAAACTGGACCAGTGCATCACTCACTGCCGTGAAGCTTTCAGCGTTCTCGGCCCCCTCCAGAAAGTCCTTTAGCATTATAACTATTTTGTCGGCATATGGATGAAGGTCGCACTTGGAGTCACAGCTGCGTGGATAGATGCAAGGGTATACGGATTAAATAAATCTGCGGTTAGCGAAATAGGTCAGGGATTCACCTCATCGTGGTGCGCAACGCCTGGATTAGATGTTTCTGAAGACGCTTTGCTCCGTTCCGGTAGTTTTTTACAATGAAATCTTCGTAGATGGGGTACGACTTGCGATTCATGTACCCAATCACGCCCAGGATCTTGCTGCACTCCTCCAGAACAACGGGCGAGCACTGCTTGAAAAGCGTTAGCATGTTCTCAAGGACCCACACGAAGGAGCAGGACAAGTAGCCCATGTTTATAGGCGTGCGGACTGCCTGATGTAGCTTAGCACACAGATCCAATGCCGCCGTGGGATTTGTTTCGTTACACAGCCGTCGAATAATTTTAGAGAGACGCAGGTCCTCGCCATTGTTCGTCACATCCTGAGTCCTGCCGGCGTCACCTGAGTGTGATAATAACAATAACCATCTCAGACTAAACAAAGGACTGAGGCTAAACTCACCTTTGTTTTGGTAACACTTTCGATGGCCTTTGGCCGTTTCCTGCTGGTTTACGTTGCGCAGTACAAGTTGTTGCCCAGCCAGGGGTCCTTGGGACCAATGGGCGTCGCTGATGATGCCGCAGCTGCTGCTTCCGCTTCCGCTAGGATCGCTAGGGTTATTGTTCCGTAGAACCCGATCAACCAGATCCGCGTGCAGAGCAGTGGCCACCACATCCTCCTGCGCGTCATTGTAGTTGTCCGGCTGCAGCGCGTTCTTCATCGAGGCGGCAGGCGGCGGCGCTAGCGCTGACATCTGATCTCCTCCACATCAATTTTCTACTCCACTGTTTACACCACAAAATAAGCTGGTACTCGTTGTATTCGGTCGTTTTTTGGTCGAAACACTTATCAATTGAGTTAGTGGTGGCCCACCAGTAGTGTTAATCCCTATCGATATGTGCCACCTCGGCTTACTGAGTCATCGATGACGCAAATAAAACTATCTAAAAACGTAGAAATCTCAGCTAAGAATCCTTTAAAATCTAATATCATCTCAGAATCCACAAGGAACTCTGCATGCAGGGCTTCTTTTTTTCCAAAGTGAGAAAAATTTTTTGTGTAACTGTATTTACAAAAAGCTACTAGATTACAAACATGATCACTGGTGGTCTCACTTTGCTTAAAAACTGTTGAATACAAATGTTATCTATAACGTACCATCTCTATTTGACTTGGCGGGAAAAATTCGATAACGGAAATACCAAATACTTTTAAATATTTATTTAAAAAAAATAAAATTATAGATTTCCATAAAAATATTTCAGAGTTTTCTAAAATGAATATTAATTATAATAAAACTCCGCTCCGAAGTCACTTCTATTTTGTTCCTCGGATCTCTGCCTCATCTTTTCGGCAATTATGTGCTGGGTGTAGGCAGCCACAAAGTTGGCCATCTGAGCGTACATCTGGTAAGGATTCCGGTGGGGCGGCATAGGGTACGCACCATGTGGCGGGGACGATGCCCCAACTGGATAATCATTCGCTGTAACTGGAGCTGTGGCTGGGATCTGAGACAAAGCAGGAGTGGATGGTGCCACCGGAGCCACAGGGGGCTGGCGGGGAACCAGCGACAGGCAGATGTCGCCCACCTGCAATTGCTGACACCTGAGCTCGTACAGCTGCAGCGAAGCTTGCGGATTGCACGAAGCCCAGCCTTGGCCGTAAACAAACAGGGGATGGGCCGGCGCCACCTCCAGGTTTACCTACAAAAGAGGAAGTACGTAACTTGCGTTTGACCATCTTAAATGCTTACCAAAATAATATGATGGCAAGCTTACCTTGGCGTGCTGGGTGTCGTAGCTGAAGGTGATGGTCACATGGTCGTCTCCTCCGTTGGTGCCGTGATCGATCCTTACCACCGTTGCCTCACGCAGCTCGAAGCGCTGGTTGCGCATCGCCGATTGTATGAAGTCCTCGGTGCGAATGTCCTCCACGCGACGAATGGCGCCAGAGGACAGTTCGATATAGGATCCACGCTGGAAGCACGAGTCGTCCGGGTCCACCTGACTGCAAGACAAATGGATGAGCTGCGGGAGCAGTTTTTCCCCAAAAACCTTGGATATCCATCTTACTTGCTGGCTGCCTGATCCTGCGGGGATCTCTTGAATGCCTCGTAGCCGTAGCTGGGCGAGAACTCCATCTGCAACTGCATTATGCTTGACAAATAGAGGGATAACCTGTTCGCTGGTTGGAAAACCATCAACTGAACCGCTAGCCACTCTGCCCGATTCATATATTCATTCAGTCCGCGTATTTTCCGCGGGTTTTCCAAGAATCTCGCCCGGCGGCCGGGCTGTAAGCTGTTGCCTGTTTTATGGCCCAAGCCCCGACCATAATCTCATCTTACTACCTGGCCCGCGGTCCGTGGGACGATTTCCGCTTAACGGCTTTTGTTTATGGCGCAGCCATTGTTTATCATCCCAGCCAGCGGCGCCGAGCTGGCTGTTGTACCAGGCGCCTTGAGGACAACGATACGAATATGTTTCTGCTGAATCCTATTCGAGGACCTATGTATTTATTTCGTCTTTCGTTTTTTCTTTCGAGTTTTCTCGACCGTCTCCGCGGACGTCGAGGAGTGCCACTTTGCGTGCGAACCGATGCCTAGGGCGTACAGGTAATAGCCCCCGAAGAAGTAGAGCACCCCAATTGCCGAGTACACGGAAGTCAGCAGCAGGGGCAGAAAAGGCAAGCGCCGGTGCCAGCCAAGCAAGTGGGCCAGCAAGTGCTCGTACAGAGGGATTCCCAGAAAGCCGAGAACGTAGAGCCACTCGATCACATGGAAGCCCCGAAAACCGGGAAACACACGATACAGCTGGCCGTACAGCATGGCCACATATGACATATACAATGAGTAGCGGGGAATGAACAGATCGGGATCGAAAAGCAGTGGGAACAATGAGAAGTAACCGGCAATGGCCAAGATGTAGGCGTATCGGGCATCCTCACGGTTCACTACGGTGAGCAAGCTGCAGGAGCGTGGGGTTGGAGTTAGTGGGTACCTTTCAGAGTTAGTATGCAAGTTACTTACCACAGCGGCAGGAGAACCATCAAAATGGCCTTTTCATGGACGTGCCAGCCGAAGACAAAGGAAGAACAGCCACAGAGGACCACGGCGCGAAGGAACACCAGAGGGCTTTGGCTGTCGAATAGAAGTTGAATTAGTTACTAATAACTTAAGGCTTATGGCATTTACCTTTTGGAGCTCCTGAAAAGCTTCACAAGAATCGGCAGCATGAATAGAACCGTCAGGGCAAAGGTAACGGGAGGCGATATACTAGGCAATACCACGTGCTTGACTTCCTGCACCAGTCCAGAGGTGGCTCCCGCTCCATCAGCCTTTACCCGGAGCGCGCTGGCAAGTACCTTGTCGGCGCTATTGTACAAAGCCCAGAAGTTGGGCGCCCAGTAGGCGTGAGTCAGTCCCCGCTTGAAGGGAAACAAGCGTGAGAGCACCTGTGGAATCTGGTGCCAGAAGGGTCCAAAGGAGGCGGCAAAGGGAAAAAGTCCCACGGCCAAAAGCTTCAGAAATGCTTTTATCTGTGATTTAATGCCCACTTGCTCCAGGCAGTAGAACCTTAGAAGGTAGACCCCGAAGGCCGGGGCCAAATACAGAAATATGTGTTTAAAGTTTAGCAGGACTGCAAAGGTAAAAGCGCTCCACAGAAACCTCCGGCGCACAAGGAAGCTGATGCCCAGCAACAGGATGCCAAACAGAAAGCCATTGTATTGGAAGTGAATGTGGTCAACGAAGAGCAGTCCCACGTTGAGCAACAGAATCATGGAGGCGGCAAAGTGCTGCTGAGTATCCCGTGCCAGGCCTAAGGAGCCCAGACAGCTGCGCACACCCAGAACGTAGACCAGATCTGTTACGATGACTGACAATCGCTGGAAGTATACGGTGGCCTTTGAATCATAGTTGAGGTTCGCTACCTCGAGCATTCGGGGATCCACGTATTTGGCCACCTGGGATAGGAGCCACTCGAAGTAGGCGAAGAAGGGCGGGTAGTCCAGAGTCCATTCGCTGGTAGCCTCCACATACCATTGGTTTAGTGGCAAGCTGTGAGTGATTGCCAGCCAGTTGCGATGCACCTCGAAGTCTGTGGAGTGGCTGGGGAAGAAGAGCATTAATGGTAGCCCAACAGGAATTAAACTGCCGCCCCTTACTATGCCGGTATAAGGAGGATCTTTAG
The DNA here is from genome assembly GCA_018153235.1 of Drosophila malerkotliana malerkotliana. Taxonomy (NCBI): domain Eukaryota; kingdom Metazoa; phylum Arthropoda; class Insecta; order Diptera; family Drosophilidae; genus Drosophila; species Drosophila malerkotliana. Next base: position 4,744,052 of record JAECXV010000038.1, read on the forward strand.
GCCAATACTGATGCCCACAAGGTGCCAGAAAAGGTCCTTCATCGTGGAGCAATCACAAATCCTTATCAGAGTTCCACCGGCGCCACGTATTGGAGATGGAAAACAATTGATAATCGATATTCGACTATCGATATTCTTCATTATCGTAACGAATATCGTAATTGGGGATTTTCACGACAATTTTTTACGATAAGAACTACGATCTTTGGATGGTGGAGAAATGGGGAAAATCGGAAATTGGGATTTTTTAAGGGAGACCCCTTGGAGAAATTCGAAAAAATTTAAAATCGTTTTTAGAGAAGGTCTAGTATTCTGAAGGTGGAGAAATGGGGAAAACCGGAAATTGGGATTTTTGCAGGGGAACCCCTTGGAAAAATTCGAAAAAATTTAAAATCGTTTTTAGAGAAGATCTAGTATGAGGAAATCAGCTACTAGGACCTCTGATTACAGAAAGGTATGACTTTTCTCGATCGGATACGAATTGTGGGAGCTACAATCTCCTGAAGGTGGAGAAATGGGGAAAACCGGAAATTGCGATTTTTGCAGGGAGACCCCTTGGAAAAATTCGAAAAAATTTAAAATAGTTTTTAGAGAAGATCTAGTATGAGGAAATCAGCTACTAGGACCTCTGATTACAGAAAGGTATGACTTTTCTCGATCGGATACGAATTGTGGGAGCTACGATCTTTCGAAGGTGGAGAAATGGGGAAAACCGGAAATTGGGATTTTTGCAGGGGAACCCCTTGGAAAAATTCGAAAAAATTTAAAATCGTTTTTAGAGAAGGTCTAGTATGAGGAAATCAGCTACTAAGAACTCCGATTACAGAAAGGTATGACTTTTCTCGATCGGATACGAATTGTGGGAGCTACGATCTTTCGAAGGTGGAGAAATGGGGAAAACCGGAAATTGGGATTTTTGCAGGGGAACCCCTTGGAAAAATTCGAAAAAATTTAAAATCGTTTTTAGAGAAGATCTAGTATGAGGAAATCAGCTACTAGGACCTCTGATTACAGAAAGGTATGACTTTTCTCGATCGGATACGAATTGTGGGAGCTACGATCTCCTGAAGGTGGAGAAATGGGGAAAACCGGAAATTGCGATTTTTGCAGGGAGACCCCTTGGAAAAATTCGAAAAAATTTAAAATCGTTTTTAGAGAAGATCTAGTATGAGGAAATCAGCTACTAGGACCTCTGATTACAGAAAGGTATGGCTTTTCTCGATCGGATACGAATTGTGGGAGCTACGATCTTCTGAAGGTGGAGAAATGGGGAAAACCGGAAATTGCGATTTTTGCAGGGAGACCCCTTGGAAAAATTCGAAAAAATTTAAAATCGTTTTTAGAGAAGGTCTAGTATGAGGAAATCAGCTACTAGGACCTCTGATTACAGAAAGGTATGGCTTTTCTCGATCGGATACGAATTGTGGGAGCTACGATCTTCTGAAGGTGGAGAAATGGGGAAAACCGGAAATTGCGATTTTTGCAGGGAGACCCCTTGGAAAAATTCGAAAAAATTTAAAATCGTTTTTAGAGAAGGTCTAGTATGAGGAAATCAGCTACTAGGACCTCTGATTACAGAAAGGTATGGCTTTTCTCGATCGGATACGAATTGTGGGAGCTACGATCTTCTGAAGGTGGAGAAATGGGGAAAACCGGAAATTGGGATTTTTGCAGGGGAACCCCTTGGAAAAATTCGAAAAAATTTAAAATCGTTTTTAGAGAAGATCTAGTATGAGGAAATCAGCTACTAGGACCTCTGATTACAGAAAGGTATGGCTCTTCTCGATCGGATACGAATTGTGGGAGCTACGATCTTCTGAAGGTGGAGAAATGGGGAAAACCGGAAATTGGGATTTTTGCAGGGGAACCCCTTGGAAAAAATTCGAAAAAATTTAAAATAGTTTTTAGAGAAGATCTAGTATGAGGAAATCAGCTACTAGGACCTCTGATTACAGAAAGGTATGGCTTTTCTCGATCGGATACGAATTGTGGGAGCTACGATCTTCTGAAGGTGGAGAAATGGGGAAAACCGGAAATTGGGATTTTTGCAGGGGAACCCCTTGGAAAAATTCGAAAAAATTTAAAATCGTTTTTAGAGAAGATCTAGTATGAGGAAATCAGCTACTAGGACCTCTGATTACAGAAAGGTATGGCTCTTCTCGATCGGATACGAATTGTGGGAGCTACGATCTCCTGAAGGTGGAGAAATGGGGAAAACCGGAAATTGCGATTTTTGCAGGGAGACCCCTTGGAAAAATTCGAAAAAATTTAAAATAGTTTTTAGAGAAGATCTAGTATGAGGAAATCAGCTACTAGGACCTCTGATTACAGAAAGGTATGACTTTTCTCGATCGGATACGAATCGTGGGAGCTACGATCTTTCGAAGGTGGAGAAATGGGGAAAACCGGAAATTGGGATTTTTGCAGGGGAACCCCTTGGAAAAATTCGAAAAAATTTAAAATCGTTTTTAGAGAAGATCTAGTATGAGGAAATCAGCTACTAAGAACTCCGATTACAGAAAGGTATGGCTTTTCTCGATCGGATACGAATTGTGGGAGCTACGATCTCCTGAAGGTGGAGAAATGGGGAAAACCGGAAATTGCGATTTTTGCAGGGAGACCCCTTGGAAAAATTCGAAAAAATTTAAAATCGTTTTTAGAGAAGATCTAGTATGAGGAAATCAGCTACTAGGACCTCTGATTACAGAAAGGTATGACTTTTCTCGATCGGATACGAATTGTGGGAGCTACGATCTCCTGAAGGTGGAGAAATGGGGAAAACCGGAAATTGCGATTTTTGCAGGGAGACCCCTTGGAAAAATTCGAAAAAATTTAAAATCGTTTTTAGAGAAGTTCTAGTATGAGGAAATCAGCTACTAGGACCTCTGATTACAGAAAGGTATGACTTTTCTCGATCGGATACGAATTGTGGGAGCTACGATCTTCTGAAGGTGGAGAAATGGGGAAAACCGGAAATTGCGATTTTTGCAGGGAGACCCCTTGGAAAAATTCGAAAAAATTTAAAATCGTTTTTAGAGAAGGTCTAGTATGAGGAAATCAGCTACTAGGACCTCTGATTACAGAAAGGTATGGCTTTTCTCGATCGGATACGAATTGTGGGAGCTACGATCTTTCGAAGGTGGAGAAATGGGGAAAACCGGAAATTGGGATTTTTGCAGGGGAACCCCTTGGAAAAATTCGAAAAAATTTAAAATCGTTTTTAGAGAAGATCTAGTATGAGGAAATCAGCTACTAAGAACTCCGATTACAGAAAGGTATGGCTTTTCTCGATCGGATACGAATTGTGGGAGCTACGATCTCCTGAAGGTGGAGAAATGGGGAAAACCGGAAATTACGATTTTTGCAGGGAGACCCCTTGGAAAAATTCGAAAAAATTTAAAATCGTTTTTAGAGAAGGTCTAGTATGAGGAAATCAGCTACTAGGACCTCTGATTACAGAAAGGTATGGCTTTTCTCGATCGGATACGAATTGTGGGAGCTACGATCTTCTGAAGGTGGAGAAATGGGGAAAACCGGAAATTGGGATTTTTGCAGGGGAACCCCTTGGAAAAATTCGAAAAAATTTAAAATCGTTTTTAGAGAAGATCTAGTATGAGGAAATCAGCTACTAGGACCTCTGATTACAGAAAGGTATGACTTTTCTCGATCGGATACGAATTGTGGGAGCTACGATCTTTCGAAGGTGGAGAAATGGGGAAAACCGGAAATTGCGATTTTTGCAGGGGAACCCCTTGGAAAAATTCGAAAAAATTTAAAATCGTTTTTAGAGAAGGTCTAGTATGAGGAAATCAGCTACTAGGACCTCTGATTACAGAAAGGTATGGCTCTTCTCGATCGGATGCGAATTGTAGGAGCTACGATCTTCTGAAGGTGGAGAAATGGGGAAACCCGGAAATTGCGATTTTTGCAGCCCCTTGGAAAAATTCGAAAAAATTTAAAATCGTTTTTAGAGAAGGTCTAGTATGAGGAAATCAGCTACTAGGACCTCTGATTACAGAAAGGTATGACTTTTCTCGATCGGATACGAATTGTGGGAGCTACGATCTTTCGAAGGTGGAGAAATGGGGAAAACCGGAAATTGGGATTTTTGCAGGGGAACCCCTTGGAAAAATTCGAAAAAATTTAAAATCGTTTTTAGAGAAGATCTAGTATGAGGAAATCAGCTACTAGGACCTCTGATTACTAGTATGAGGAAATAAGCTACTAGGACCTCTGATTACAGAAAGGTATGGCTCTTCTCGATCGGATGCGAATTGTAGGAGCTACGATCTTCTGAAGGTGGAGAAATGGGGAAACCCGGAAATTGCGATTTTTGCAGGGGAACCCCTTGGAAAAATTCGAAAAAATTTAAAATCGTTTTTAGAGAAGGTCTAGTATGAGGAAATCAGCTACTAGGACCTCTGATTACAGAAAGGTATGGCTTTTCTCGATCGGATACGAATTGTGGGAGCTACGATCTTCTGAAGGTGGAGAAATGGGGAAAACCGGAAATTGGGATTTTTGCAGGGGAACCCCTTGGAAAAATTCGAAAAAATTTAAAATCGTTTTTAGAGAAGATCTAGTATGAGGAAATCAGCTACTAGGACCTCTGATTACAGAAAGGTATGGCTCTTCTCGATCGGATACGAATTGTGGGAGCTACGATCTTTCGAAGGTGGAGAAATGGGGAAAACCGGAAATTGGGATTTTTGCAGGGGAACCCCTTGGAAAAATTCGAAAAAATTTAAAATCGTTTTTAGAGAAGATCTAGTATGAGGAAATCAGCTACTAGGACCTCTGATTACTAGTATGAGGAAATAAGCTACTAGGACCTCTGATTACAGAAAGGTATGGCTCTTCTCGATCGGATGCGAATTGTAGGAGCTACGATCTTCTGAAGGTGGAGAAATGGGGAAACCCGGAAATTGCGATTTTTGCAGGGGAACCCCTTGGAAAAATTCGAAAAAATTTAAAATCGTTTTTAGAGAAGGTCTAGTATGAGGAAATCAGCTACTAGGACCTCTGATTACAGAAAGGTATGGCTCTTCTCGATCGGATAAGGATTGTGGGAGCTATGTACGATCTTCTGAAGGTGGAGAAATGGGGAAAACCGGAAATTGTGGAGTTTAGAAGGGGGAATGGAAAAGTCATATACATATATAGATAAAAAAATGAAAAGATTATGCCATTAAGAATTTTTAATAGTTTACTAAAGGGGTAGATTTTAAGAATTAGCTTTTTACTTAAACTATTTTGGTCATTTGTTTTTATGAATTTTACATACGATATTATATTAAGACGAGGGCGGGAAAAAATAAATGGGTAGAGTAAGGGATTTCTGAGGCTTAGCCACCTCCTATTAATACAGTTCCGACTTCTGCATGACAGCCGTGACAAGCGCCTTGAACGCATCCTCTATCATGGTGATGTGTAGCTGAGCATCCCTGTAGGAGCAGAGCTTAGCGCTCTCCGTGAGCGGCATCTGCATGGTAGTTACGCCCAGCGAGGATTGAGAGTGAAGACTACGGCCTGTGGTCATCAGTATGTTCACACAGTCGTCTGCCAGGATGGGAAAAGTCTCCACGAAGCGCACCATGGCCGGCAGGATGTTCCGCAGGAACTTGCACTTGGCTGAAGATGTGAGGAGGGACAACGTGGTCTGGATCACGTTCAGGCAGAACTTCGAGACGCCCAAGCTCTTGGGTATCGAGTAGTTGAGAACCAGGTGCGAGGTGAGCTCAATGGTGAAGATCTGTTTGTCCATCTCGGTTACATTGAGGAACTCGTGGACAAAATCAATGCAGATGTGCATCGACGGCACGCTAGCCACGATCATGGGGATGACGGACTTGGGGTACGTCTGGAAGTGGACCAGCTTCGCCAGCGAGGGCTCCGAAATGAAGGCCTGGTGGACGTATGTGCCTATTATGCCCTGGATTTCACGAAGTTCCAGATGGGAAACCCGGTCGTGGGCTTTGCTGGCCTTGTACTCCAGCACCTCCAGCAGGATGTGAACAGCCGCGCTCTCCTGCGAGGCAATCAGCGTTGTCTTCAGCTCCTCCCGATCCGCATCAGTCTGCACCAAGCCGTTTTTGTCCAGCACTTGTTTCTGCTGCATGTGTACATTGAGATATGTCTTAGAGGCGGCCAGACTTCCCTTGAGGATGCGGAGAAGAATCATCAGCAGATACGGAGAGCAGAATACGTGACGAGGGCAACTGGAGGAAATAAAAGAATTGTTAGTTTGATGCGGTAGAGCTACTGTGATTTACCCACCTCAGTACTTCCATGGGCTCCAAAAGGCTCTCGTTGCCAAAGGAGCGCCTGTTGATAGAGTCCGAGCTACTAGTAATCGCCCGCAGCGACATAATCCAGAGGGTGGTGGGTAGCACTGCGTTCAGGCGCAGCCATAGATCGTTATACAGGTCTTTAATGTACCGCGGCACTGTCTTCTCAAAGACCATCGGCATGTGCTGCACAAGCTTCTGGCCATATTGCGCCAGGGATTCTGGTGGTAGTTGGAGCAGTTGCTTAAACGCCCGAATGGCCAGATGCGGCTTTGATTGAATAGCTCCCAGCGCCTGATCCAGTTGCTCTGGTTTCAGCTCCCGCTTGCTCACCACTGCCAGCGGGGGATTGCCCTCCGTCAGGTTTTGCTCCTCCAGCCAGTCATCCACCATGCTGAGGTGTGGATAGTTGGAGATAATGAGTCGCAGCAGCGGGTGGAACAGCGACAGATAGTCGTGGTGGTAGTGGTGAGCCTTCTGCAGCAGATACTTCAGTGGCAGCCCGCCCAAGAAATTGTTGGAGTATTCTTTCTGCTTGCGGCCGCCTAGAGCGCTTAGGTTCATCAGTCGCGTGTCCTCATACAACATCAGATAGTATATCATCAGAAGCTGGGCAGTGAGTGGGCAGCTAACCTGGAAGACGATAAATCCTTTAATATAGTCAGTGAAACAATTATGACTTCCTATATCTCACCTCTATGGAAGATAGCTCCTCACTTTCCGCCATTGGGGGCAGCTCTTCGGCGAAAAAGGTCAGCTTCGAGGTCCGGAAGACATGCAGAATTTCCGCCTCTGTAAACGGCCGGTGCATGTGGTCAATGTTCACCTTTCCGGTGGGATTAGGTATGATCAATGTGTTCACAAACACCTCCACTAAGGCGGGCATTACCGGATGCACGGGCCGCACAGAGCTGCAGATCTGCTTGAAGATCCACGCCTTGATCGGCACCTTGTGCTTCAGGAAAGTCCGCGACTTGAGCAACTGGTGTATGCAGTGCACCGGTAAGTAGCCAGGTATTGTGCCGTTTAGATTCGGCGTCACCGGGACGCGAACCGCGTGTAGGGCCACCACCTGCTCCGTGAAAAGATCCTGCGTAAAGAGCTGCTTAATGCGATTCGTGCTGTTCGGCCGGATAGGTATTTTCATGGCCAGCGTGGAGCAAACCATTTCGCTGATCGCTGAGATCTGGTTGCTGTGAAAATGGATTGCCAGCAGGAGGAGCATCTCGCCGAGGGACGAACTAGTCCCTGAGCGTTTGCAAAAGAAGGCATCCTCACGTATCAGCCACGTAAGCCATTCCACCGCCTTGTTCTCAAGCGGAACGGTGGAAACAAGAGATGGACAAGCGATGAGCATGCAAAGGGCCAGCGTCACAAACCTCACGCCAGATGGTGTTGCCTGGGGACAGCTGGTGACCAGCTGGGACAACGCGTTTATCTCGTCATCGTTGAACTTCAGCCCGCCTATTCCGCGGAGGGCACAATAAAGACGTAGCAGTACCGCTCCCTGCAAATTGAAGTCACGCAGCTCCGTCGCCTTGCTGGTCGTTTGAATCACCTTCTGCAGTAGCTCCACACGCACCAGATTCAGTGCGTCGCCCTTGCGCTTCTGGCTGGAGCGGATGTAGACAGCGAACCAGGAGCGTAGGTTTTGATCGTTTCCCAGCAGCAAGCCCGTGAGAAAGGCAATCTTTCGAAGATGAAGTGAATTACATGAAAAAGAAAAGGAGAGAAATAGTGAAACTTATTGGGAAACCAAAGGAACCAATACCAGTACCACTACTTTATCAAAGTATGGTATCATCCACTTACCAGGTCCTCGGGATGCTTCAGTGTCAGCTTAAGCATAAATGAGGGCACTTTCAGCATTTCCACGCACATGGAGCGATTGGCCAGCGCCTGGGAGGGATTCATCTCGCTAAGCGCCATCAACAGGGTCAGCCGGTACTTGCCGTCGGAGCCCTCCTCATCACAGTTGGCGATCACGTGGGATACCACGTCGCGATAGCAGTCCGGAAAATTGGCCACCAAAGCGCAGATAATTCTGTGACCATTCGGCACATGGACGAGGGCATCAGTCAGTTCAAGGATATTAAGCAGAGAGGGCAGCTCGGCCAGGGCTATGCAGAGGATATCCACAACTTCCTCCAGATAGATGCCATCGTCGAGGATTTCGGAGTGGGCAGCCGGCTTCTGCTCCGAAACCTGCTGCTGAAGATTAAAAATCTCTGAGAGCACCACTCGCACCTTCCGGGCCACGTCCGCCCGCTCGAATCCCAACGCGATACCGGACTGCAGGCCGTATTCGTGCTGTTGGCCCTCGAAGTAGACAGATTTCTGTCGCGTTTGCAACTCCTTCTTGAGCTCGTTCTCAAGCTCGTGGTAGTTGACCTGCAGGTAGGAGACTATGCTGTTCACCACCTCGATACCGATGAGGACGGCCAAGATCTGCTTGCGCGATTCCATCGATGATTCCGTGTTATCCAGCGGCGACAGAAGGCTCATCCGGACCAACGATGGCAGCACCGGCCGGATCTCCGTCTCCGGGTAACTGGCCAGCAATGTGATGTCCAGGTTCTGCATGGCGCTAAACACGCGCGACGTGACATCGTACATCTTTACCGGCATCCTGTACAGATACGGATGCAGATCCAAACCGCAACTTGTTGCTCTGGATAATCGATGCTCCTGCGATCCACTTCTTTCGCTTGGCTATCGTTGGACCCAGCGGGCGGTCAATCCCGCTAGGCGTTTGACTCCTCGTAAACAATCTTTGACCAGGATTATCTGGAAAAATCATAGAGGCCCCCGCATCCGTATCCAAAACTAGTCAAAAGTGTGGCTGCTGCAGATTAAGTCCACCCCAGTTCTGATGAATCTGGCCACATTGCGCGGGGTGTTTTACCGATCTGGCAGCTTTGTTTTTCAAATATTTAAATGTTTTAATTTGAAAATAAACTATATTGTGATATTATTTAATCTTGATTAGAATTTTATAAAATTTAATAATTGTTCCTTTTAAATTACCAGACAATTAGGGCTGATAAATTTAAAATATATAGTGGCGGTTTTTTCCTTGCCGCCGCCTGGTCACACTACACCGTCGTGTTTTGAATACACATTTTCCATTCTCGCAAGCAGTAGATCCGCCAGACCGAAGCCTTTCGACTAACGTGCTAAATCTATGAAATTAACTGTGTTTTATGAATCGATTGGGGCGAGCGGAGAACCAAAATTATTCAGTAGGTAAGTGCGATGTGCAATGCCCCCCAGTTCGCGCAAAAACGCTTGTGAAATCGGCAACCAACGCCCAAGTGTATCTGGTACTAAAAAAAAACTCAGGAGGGGCAACGAAGAAGCAGCATAAGAGCGAATGAGAGTGCAAATGTATCTCAGAATGGTGGGGACATCTATCTCGGGAATTCGCTGCCCAGTGGAGTGATATATATGTGTAGATAATATGCGTAAATTAAAAACATCATCGATTAAAATTGTCTCAATGTTTCATATTTTGCCGCCGTCGCTGCCTCTCGGCAACGGCTCTGCTGCCTCTGCCGTTGATGACATCATTCTGTTTTTGGTGAGAGCGCGTAGTGCGTATTTGTGTGTTGGTGTTGGTGTGTGTGTGTCAGTGGTGTGGCTCAACTCGGCTCGTCTCGGCTATGCTGGGCTGTTACACTCATTACTAAAAACTACTCCCAATCGAACGTGTGTGCCGCCGCATTTGTTTTATTTTTGTGTGTCTGTTTTTTTTTTTTTACGTTGACCAGCGCCCAGAACCAAAAGCCAAGAGAAGTAAAAAAAAAAAACAAATCAAAACAAACAGTGCATCCCAGAGATACGATCTTATTTTGTATCTCATCCGCTCTGCCGAAAGTATCTCTGCCGCCAAGAAAGCCTTAAGTAACATTTGCGTCAGTTCGGTCGGTTGGTGATAAAAAAAAAGCGAAAAAACGAAAAACTGAAAACCGAAAACCTAATCGGAGATACACTCTTACCCACACAGGGGCAGACCAACCTGAGTGCTAGTGTCCATGTGTGTGTGTGTGTGTGTTTATGACGGCGGGCGCGCTCTCTTCTTCCTCATAGATACACCCATCATCATATGCATTTGGCTTAAATACAGTTACGTGCCTCGCCACAGGCACAGTCACAGGCATAAGCACCATCACAATCACACACGCCATGTAAAAATAGGAAGCACTCCGCCGCCCCCCCCTTCCCGGCCACCCTCCGCCCGCCCAGCCCCTTTGGAGAGGTCACGAGTTGAAGTTTTTCATGCGGAGTGGATGAGAGCGAAAAAAAAAATGAAAAAAGAAAAAAGAAAAGCAATAATGCACTCTGTAGGGTGAAAATCTTTAGAGCTCAGAGTCGGAGTGGCAGTGGCAGTCCCAGTTCCACTTTCATTCCCTGCCGCACAAGTGCCGCATAGCTTGTTTGTGTTTGTTGTGTTTGTTTGTATATTTAGTGGATCGTATTGTTTATGACAAGTACGCAACACTACACACACACACATACACTGCCAGAAAAGACACAATCAGAAGTGTCGAACGCACCAATTTGGAACTAAAAAAAGGAAAACAGGTTTTTCTCCAAAAACAAATTACGTTTCCAAAGTTTGACTTTGGTGGTGGTGGTGGGTCGTCAGGTAATTAACTGCTCGAAAAGGGGGATCCGGCCTACGCCCCTGGCCACTAGCTACACTCGGCATTAAGTTTCCAACTCGAGTTGAACTCTTGGCCTGCTTAATTGAACTCTCAATTGCCCAACCGCAACTACAACTACAGCACGGCACGTACTGGAGACTCCACGCCCCGCACGCTCTCTCTTCTTAACTAGCTCTCTGGCCCCCCCACTCGAATTATGAGTTCATCGCACAACATGCTTCTCCCCCACACCTACATATTTTCCGACCCACAACATCATCATCATGATCATCATCGTCCCTCGATGAAAAGTGTGCCATTCGAAAATCACAATTCGCTAGCTCGCATCTTAAGCCGAGAACTCTGAATCGGAGTCGAAGTTATGCAGTTCGAGTTGGAAAAACAACCCTGACTGACTCGCATCCCCATCCCCATCGCACGCCACAGTTTCTCTTTCGCTCTCACCGACTGCACCACCTTCAGATACTCAGATACTCGCATTCTCAGATACATAGTACGCCCTGCTCTCGCTCGCTCGTATAGTGCGTGGCCGCTTTTGTTTTTGCTCGCTCTCGCTCTCTCCCCCGGCATGCAGCCAGTTCCAAGCTTCGTTTTCATTTTATTAAAAATATTACGTAATAGATAGAAGCTGCTGTCCCCCATCTCCAGCTCGAGAGCTCTAGTGCGTGTTTGTAGTCGTGTTTGTGTGTATCTGTGAGGTTGTGTGCTGATTTTGCTGCTTGTTTGTTTTAACAATTCACGGTGAGGTGTGTTGTTGTTGTTGTTGTTGTTGTGGCTGGCTGGCTGGGATTAGTGCGAATGAAATCAGCGGTGCTGGTCAGAGCTTTGAAGTGCTAGCAGCTCGAACCGGTCAGGACTCCCTGTTAGGTTTGACCTTCTTTTCCGATACCTCTCTGGGGAGTGCCAGCCGAAAATGGGGACTAAAGGTCAAAGGACATTGGCCCACAAGCTGGCCCCCACTGTTATACAGCCAGCGATATAGTGACCTAGGCCCTAGACCCGCTGGATGAGTGCAGTGCTGGTGAAAGCCCAGAGCCGGCGGAGAAAGTGCTGCTAAGTACTCGCGCCTGAAAGCTCGCCAAGGTGCCAAAACCTCCGGCAGGTGTGAATGAGAATCTGTATCGGAAGGGACCTGAGACTCAAGGGTCGAATAGCTCGTGTGAATAGGTCATAATTTCAAATCGCCAGCCGAGTGGGGCTGTGAAGAAAAAAACAAGCCCATAAAAGAGGCAGCTATCTCAGTAGAGCTGTGTATGTGTGGTTGGTTACAAGTGCGGCCATAAAAATAGGTTAAACAATGGAAGGAGCTCCCTCCAAGGGGAATACATAGTTGCCTTCCAGTAACTGAGATCTTTCATAACAAGATACAGTGGGAGGAGGAGCCACTCAACTCTCTTCTACTATAGTTCCACCCACTTCAATGAACTAATACTAGTGATGTGACCGCTAGAGTCATCGTAGAACAGTGTCGGCTATTTTTTTTGTGTCGATGGTTTTTGTGAATTGAACTTCCTGCAATTTCACGGATTTGTCGCTCTGGGGGGAAGTGGAGGACAAAAAAATGGCACAAAAAGAGCAACCTCCCCCCCGGTCTGGGGGCTTTGTTTATTAGCGGCCGTTGGGCGTGATGTAATCGGTTTAAGTAAGCCACAATTGTGATCGGACCGGGGACAGGGCACAGTCAGTGGTGACGCCATCCCCTCCAGGCACAGTCCCCTCCACTCGCAAAGTGAATCATTCGCCTAATTATCTAACCGATTTTTCCCACCGCTTTTCAGTGATTCTCTTCTAAAGGCAACACATTCGGTTTGGACTCAAGGGATACACTGAACACGCAGGAAAGAAGCAATACGAACCCGAACGAAACGAGAGAGAGAGAGGCGGAGAGGCGAGCTCCGAAGGACACGAATATAGATACCTCATTCTATATACTAGAACACTAGAACAAAACACCATATACTAGGATACACCCGAAGCCACAAACGAAAGCACTGTGGAAACTGTAGAAGCTATCATCAGAACCAAACCATGACGACGGACATCTCGATTGTTCGCTGGGATCCCAGCCAGGGTCCCGGTAACGAGTACATCGATGAGTACGAGTACGACGGGGGCAACTCCAGCTCCCGGCTGTTCGAACGCTCCAGGATCAAGGCCCTGGCCGAGGAGCGTGAGAGCGTCCAGAAAAAGACCTTCACCAAGTGGGTGAACTCGCACCTGTGCCGGGTGAACTGCCGGATCGCTGACCTCTATGTGGACATGCGGGATGGCAAGCATCTAATTAAGCTGCTGGAGGTGCTCTCCGGCGAGAGGCTGCCGAAGCCCACCAAGGGCAAGATGAGGATCCACTGCCTGGAGAATGTGGACAAGGCGCTGCAGTTTCTGAGGGAGCAGCGCGTCCATCTGGAGAACATCGGCTCCCATGACATCGTCGACGGCAATGCTTCCCTCAATCTGGGCCTGATTTGGACCATCATCCTGCGCTTCCAGATCCAGGACATCACCATCGAGGAGGTCGACAACAAGGAGACCAAGTCGGCCAAGGACGCCCTGCTGCTGTGGTGCCAGATGAAGACCGCCGGCTACCAAAACGTGAACGTGCGCAACTTCACCACCTCGTGGCGTGACGGCCTGGCCTTCAACGCCATCATCCACAAACACCGTCCGGACCTGGTCCAGTTCGAGAAGCTGTCGAAGACGAACGCCATCCACAACCTGAACAACGCCTTCGACGTGGCCGAGGACAAGCTGGGCCTGGCCAAGCTGCTCGATGCCGAGGACGTCTTCGTGGAGCACCCCGACGAGAAGTCGATCATCACCTACGTGGTCACCTACTACCACTACTTCAGCAAGCTCAAGCAGGAGACGGTCCAGGGCAAGAGGATCGGCAAGGTGGTCGGCATCGCCATGGAGAACGACAAGATGATCCAGGACTACGAGCACTTCACCAGCGACCTGCTCAAGTGGATCGAGACCACTATTCAGTCTTTGGGCGAGCGCGAGTTCGAGAACTCCCTGGCCGGAGTCCAGGGCCAGCTGGCCCAGTTCTCCAACTACAGGACGATCGAGAAGCCGCCCAAGTTCGTGGAGAAGGGCAACCTGGAGGTGCTGCTCTTCACCCTGCAGTCGAAGATGCGGGCCAACAACCAGAAGCCCTACACCCCCAAGGAGGGCAAGATGATCTCCGACATCAACAAGGCCTGGGAGCGCCTCGAGAAGGCCGAGCACGAACGCGAGCTGGCGCTGCGCGAGGAGCTCATCCGGCAGGAGAAGCTGGAGCAGCTGGCCGCCCGTTTCGACCGCAAGGCATCCATGCGAGAGACCTGGCTGTCCGAGAACCAGCGCCTCGTCAGCCAGGACAACTTTGGCTTCGACCTGGCTGCCGTGGAGGCCGCCGCCAAGAAGCACGAGGCCATCGAGACAGACATCTTCGCGTACGAGGAGCGCGTCCAGGCGGTGGTGGCCGTCTGCGATGAGCTGGAGTCCGAGAGGTACCACGACGTCAAGAGGATTCTCCTGCGCAAGGACAACGTGATGCGCCTGTGGACATACCTTCTGGAGCTGCTCCGGGCGCGACGCATGCGCCTGGAGATCTCCCTGCAGCTGCAGCAGAACTTCCAGGAGATGCTCTACATCCTGGACAACATGGAGGAGATCAAGCAGCTGCTCATGACCGACGACTACGGCAAGCACCTGATGGGCGTGGAAGATCTGCTTCAGAAGCACTCCCTGGTCGAGGCGGACATTAACATCCTAGGCGAGCGCGTCAAGGTGGTGGTCCAGAACTCGCAGAAGTTCCTCAGCGACGACCCCGAGTCCTACAAGCCCTGCGACCCGGAGATCATCGTCTCCCGCGTCCAGCAGCTGGAGGACGCCTACGCCGAGCTGGTGCGTCTGGCCGTGGAGCGTAGGAGCCGCCTGGAGGAGAGCCGCAAGCTGTGGCAGTTCTACTGGGACACCGCCGACGAGGAGAACTGGATCAAGGAGAAGGAGCAGATCGTGTCGACCGATGAGATCGGCCACGACCTGACCACCGTCAACCTGCTGCTCAGCAAGCACAAGGCCCTCGAGTCGGAGATCACCTCGCACGATCCCCAGCTGCAGAACGTGGCCAAGGTGGGCGCCGAGCTGATCACCGAAGGCCACTTCGGAGCCGATCGCATCAAGGACCGCTTGAAGGAGATCCTGTCCAAGTGGGACCACCTGCTGGACCTCACCAAGTACAGGCGCCAGCGTCTGGAGAACGCCGTCGAGTACTTCCAGCTGTTCGCCGATGCCGACGACGTGGACAACTGGATGTTGGACACGCTGCGCATCGTTTCCAGCGAGGATGTCGGCCGGGACGAGGCCAACGTGCAGTCGCTGCTGAAGAAGCACAAGGACGTGGCCGACGAGCTGAAGAACTACGCCGAGGTGATCGACGCCCTGCACAAGCAGGCCGAGACCCTGAAGCTCAACGAGGCGGAGAAGGCGAACGTGGACAAGCGTCTGGAGGCGATCGACAGCCGGTACAAGGAGCTCACCGAGCTGGCCAAGCTCCGCAAGCAGCGCCTGCTGGACGCCCTCAGCCTCTACAAGCTGATGTCCGAGGCCGATGGCGTGGAGCAATGGATCAAGGAGAAGACCAAGATGCTGGACACGATGACGCCGGGCAAGGACATCGAGGACGTGGAGATCATGAAGCACCGCTTCGAGGGCTTCGACAAGGAGATGAACGCCAACGCCTCCAGGGTGGCCGTTGTCAACCAGCTGGCCCGCCAGCTCCTCCACGTGGAGCACCCCAACTCGGACGAGATCCTGGAGCGGCAGAACCACCTCAACCAGGAGTGGTCGGCGCTGCGCGAGAAGGCCGAGGCCAAGATGGACGACCTGAAGTCCGCCCACGGCGTCCAGACCTTCTACATCGAGTGCCGCGAAACCATCTCGTGGATCGAGGACAAGAAGCGCATCCTGACCGAGACCGACAGCCTGGAGATGGACCTTACTGGAGTCATGACCCTGCAGCGCCGTCTCAGCGGCATGGACCGCGATTTGGCCGCCATTCAGGCTAAGCTGTCCAGCCTGGAGCGGGAGGCGAACAGCATCGAGGACGAGCACCCGGAGGAGGCCCAGCTGATCCGCGAGCGCATCGCCCAGATAGAGCTGATCTGGGAGCAGCTTACCCAGATGCTCAAGGAGCGCGACTCGAAACTGGAGGAGGCCGGCGATCTGCACCGCTTCCTGCGCGACCTGGATCACTTCCAGACCTGGCTGACCAAGACCCAGACGGACGTTGCCTCGGAGGACACCCCCACATCGCTGCCGGAGGCCGAGAAGCTGCTCAACCAGCACCAGTCCATCCGCGAGGAGATCGACAACTACACCGAGGACTACAAGAACATGATGGAGTACGGCGAGCGGCTGACTTCCGAGGGCAACACCTCCGACGATCCGCAGTACATGTTCCTGCGGGAGCGCCTGAACGCCCTCAAGGACGGCTGGGAGGAGCTGCACCAGATGTGGGAGAACAGGCAGGTGCTGCTGTCGCAGAGCCTCGACCAGCAGCTCTTCAACCGCGACGCCCGCCAGACGGAGGTGCTGCTCAGCCAGCAGGAGCACTTCCTCAGCAAGGACGACACCCCGGTCAACCTGGAGCAGGCCGAGAACCAGCTGAAGCGCCACGAGGCCTTCCTCACTACCATGGAGGCCAACGACGACAAGATCAACACGCTGCTCCAAGTGGCCGACACCCTCGTGGAGAAGGACCACTTCGACGCGGACAAGATCGGCAAGCGGGCCGAGAACATCACCGGACGGCGGGACGACAACCGGCAGAGGGCCCTGGAGCAGCACGAGAAGCTGAAGAACCAGGTGAAGCTGCACGAGTTCCTGCAGGATCTGGAGGAGCTGGCCGAGTGGGTGCAGGAGAAGTACGCCACGTCCCAGGACGAGAGCTACAGGAGCGCCAAGACCATCCACTCGAAGTGGACGCGCCACCAGGCGTTCGAGGCCGAGATAGCCGCCAACAAGGAGCGCCTGTACGAGGCCGAGAAGTCCGCCCAGGAGCTGTCCAAGGAGAAGCCCGAGTTCAAGGACGTGATCGAGCCAAAGCTGAAGGAGCTGGCCAAGCAGTTCGACGACCTGGAGGTGCACACCAAGGAGAAGGGCGCCATGCTGTTCGACGCCAACCGCGAGGTGCTCGTCCAGCAGACCTGCGACGACATCGACTCCTACATCACCGACCTGGAGAAGCAGATCGTCAGCGGCGACACGGCCAACGATCTCACCTCGGTGAACATCCTGATGCAGAAGCAGCAGGTCATCCAGACCCAGATGGCGGTGAAGGCGCGCCAGGTGGAGGAGATCGACAAGCAGACCGAATACTTGCAGAAGACGGTGCCCGAGGAGAAGATCGAGCCGATCGTGGTGAAGAAGACCGCCGTGCTGGAGCGCTTCGAGAAGATCAAGGCTCCGCTGCTGGAGCGCCAGAAGGCGCTGGAGAAGAAGAAGGAGGCCTTCCAGTTCTGCCGCGACGTCGAGGACGAGAAGCTCTGGATCGACGAGAAGCTGCCAGTGGCCAACTCCTCCGACTACGGCAACTCCCTCTTCAACGTCCATGTCCTCAAGAAGAAGAACCAGTCGCTGGCCACCGAGATCGACAACCACGAGCCGCGCATCAACGCCATCTGCAACAACGGCCGCAAGCTGATCGACGAGGGCCACGAGGACGCCAAGAAGTTCGAGGCCTTGATCAGCGACCTCACCCAGAAGTGGCAGGAGCTGAAGGACGCCATCGAGAACCGGCGCAAGCACCTGCTCGAGTCGGAGAAGGTGCAGCAGTACTTCTTCGACGCCCAGGAGGCCGAGTCCTGGATGAGCGAGCTGGAGCTGTACATGATGGTCGAGGACCGTGGCAAGGACGAGATCAGCGCCCAGAACCTGATGAAGAAGCACGAGAACCTGGAGCAGTCCGTCGAGGACTACGCCAACACCATCCGCCAGCTGGGCGAGGTGGCGCGCCAGTTCAACGGCGACGACATCTCCTCCGGCGACGCGGTGGCCGTCAAGCAATCGCAGCTGGACAAACTCTATGCCGGGCTCAAGGACCTGGCCGGAGAGCGCAGGGCGCGCCTCAACGAGGCCCTCCAGCTGTTCATGCTCAGCCGGGAGGTGGACGACCTGGAGCAGTGGATCACCGACCGCGAGGTGGTGGCCGGCTCCCAGGAGCTGGGTCAGGACTTCGACCACGTCACCCTGCTGTCCGAGCGCTTCAACGAGTTCGCCCGGGACACGGAGGCCGTGGGCGGCGAGCGGGTAGCAAAGGTCAACGGCATCGCCGACAACCTCATCCAGGCCGGACACTCCGACTCGGCCACGATCGCCGAGTGGAAGGACAACCTGAACGAGTCGTGGCAGGATCTGCTCGAGCTGATCGAGACCCGCACCCAGATGCTGGCCGCATCGCGGGAGCTGCACAAGTTCTTCCACGACTGCAAGGATGTGCTGGGCCGCATCCTGGAGAAGCAGCACGGCGTCTCCGACGAGCTGGGCCGCGATGCCGGCTCCGTTTCGACGCTACAGCGCAAGCACCACAACTTCCAGCAGGACCTGACCACACTCTACTCCCAGGTGCAGCAGATCCAGGACGAGTCCGCCAAGCTGCAGGACGCCTATGCCGGCGACAAGGCTAAGGAGATCACCAACCGCGAAAAGGAGGTCCTGCACGCCTGGGAGAACCTGCAGGCGATGTGCGACGCCCGCAAACAGAAGCTGGCCGACACCGGCGACCTCTTCCGCTTCTTCAACATGGTGCGCATCCTGATGATCTGGATGGAGGACCTCGTCCGCCAGATGAACACCTCCGAGAAGCCGCGTGACGTCTCCGGCGTGGAGCTGCTGATGAACAACCACCAGAGCCTGAAGGCCGAGATCGACACCCGGGCGGACAACTTCGAGGCTTGCATTTCGCTGGGCAAGGAGCTGCTCACCCGCAACCACTACGCCTCCGCTGATATTAAGGACCGCCTCCTGCAGCTGAGCAACAGCCGCCAAGCTCTGCTCCGCCGCTGGGAAGAGCGCTGGGAGAATCTCCAGCTAAGTGAGTATCCAATACCGTTGCTTAGTCTATGCCCTATCCTAACTGATTATCGGTTTAGTCCTGGAGGTCTACCAATTCGCCCGAGACGCTGCCGTGGCCGAGGCCTGGCTGATCGCCCAGGAACCCTACCTTCTCTCCTCGGAGCTGGGCCACACCATCGACGAGGTGGAGAACCTGATAAAGAAGCACGAGGCCTTCGAGAAGTCCGCCGCCGCCCAGGAGGAGCGCTTCAGTGCTCTTGAGCGTTTGACAACAGTAAGTGTCCTTGCAGGATCTCGGCGAGAACCCTTAGCTAATCATTGTGTCCGCTTGCTTGCAGTTTGAGCTTAAGGAAATGAAGAGGCGCCAGGAGCTGGCGGAGGAGGCTGAACGACAGAGGATCAAGGAGGAGCAGGAGGCCAAGGCCGTCTCGGAGGCGGCGGAACAGGCCAAACGAGAGGCTGAGCGACGCGACGACGTGGATGTTGCTGGTTCGCACGACGATTCCGGTAAGCACTAGTAGTAGATGTACTCCTTTCCGGCTGTTGCCGTAGTCATACCCATATCCATACCCTAATCCCCGAAAGAAATATAAACTTATCTTTAAATGTTCTGTCATTCATTCATGCTTACTAAAAACAATCTCTAACCATGATCGCCAATCGCGACGGATTACTAACCACTTGAACCGTGAACCGTGAAGCCGCGAAAGACACGGCCGTCGAATTCGAGCGCGTTGTCGAGATCCAAACAGGTATAACCACAGGGCCTCAGCCTCTACCGCTTAGTAGCATTCGAAGTTAGCCGATTTAGTTCAATTTTTGCGTTAAATGTTATAAGTTTCTTGCTTTGTGGGACACCTAGTCTAATAATTGTTGTTGCGTCTTCCCAGAACGAGGAGCTACACCATCTGCTGGCGAAGGCCAGGAGGGCTATGTGACACGGAAGCACGAATGGGACTCGACCACCAAAAAGGCCTCCAACCGATCCTGGGATAAGGTAAGAAAGAGCCAACCACCAGACCTAGCTAGAAATAACTCTGATCCGTTTCGATCCTTCAGGTTTACATGGCTGCCCGGGCTGGACGCATTTCGTTCTTCAAAGATCAGAAGGGTTACAAGAGTAATCCCGAATTGACCTTCCGCGGGGAGCCCAGCTATGATCTGCAGGGTGCCACCATTGAAATTGCCAATGACTACACCAAGAAGAAGCATGTACTGCGAGTCAAGTGAGTACTACCCCCCGGCTACAAGAGCGCCTGGCGTTTATCCCTGAGTATGTTTATATTAATTCCTTCATCTTACAGGCTCTCCAATGGCGCAGAGTTCTTACTGCAGGCCCATGACGACACCGAGATGTCCCAGTGGGTGTCCAGCCTGAAGGCACAGAGCGATTCGGCAGCGGTGGCCGCCAGCAGGTCCCAGACTCTGCCTGCCACCTCACAAAAGGACGAACCAAAGCGCAGATCGTTTTTTACTTTAAAGAAAAAGTAAACTAATGCTAGAGGACACTCTCTTAAACACACACCCTGCCCCCCACACACACATAAGCAAGAGCAGCTAATTAAAAAAAAAAACAAACAAAAAAAAAATGCAAAAACGACAAATTATACAACAAAGATAAGGAGGACGCAAGAAATATATATATTTTTTTTCATATATTTAAAACTTATTTCGTAATGAGAAGTAAAAAAGAAAAAACAAAAGCTACAAAAACTTGCAAGAAACGAGCAAAACGTAAACAATTATTATTATGCTTATCAAATTTGCACGATAAATACTGCTATTATGATTAAACGTATGTATCTTATTTATTTAAACAAATACAAGGTAATATAATGATAAAACAAAACAAAAAAAAATACAAAAAACAAACAAAATGTTTGAGGAAAGAACTCGTGTATGCATTTCAATGTATTCGATAAATAAACGAAATATTCCTTTAAAGTACACACCTTTTCAACGAATTTATGGGTGGGTTTTCAGATTGGATCTTCTTCTGGGCTCCTGGGCTCCTGGACTCCACATTCATGTCCTACGTACCTAGAAGTACCCTAGATATACTTGGGAGCGAGCTCCTTTTTGACTTGAACTTGAACTTGAATATAAAATATTTGGGTGAAATATGGCGTTTATTATTCCCAAATATGGGTTCCGATTTTTTTAATTTTGTGTTTTGTATAGCGTATATCTCGGCTATTTCTGGACCGATTAAGGAACAAAATACCATTTCTAAATCAGGACTTCTGTGTCCTTCGATCTGTATCAAAAGATTCGCCAAATCGATCAAAAAAAAATTCGACTCGATTTTCGCAATTTTTGACAGGGGTAACATCATGATTTTTTGCAAAAATCGGCCCATAATTTTTTTGTTCGATTTTTGAAATATTTTGATGCAGATCGAAGGATATTCGTGTCCTGATTACAAAATGGTATCGCTTTTTGAAATCCGTTCAGAAATGACCAAGATATGAGCTTGGAAAGATCCGCCTAGGCGCCCAACTCGCTGCGAAAATTTCTTGAAATTCGTATGGGAGCCAATCTGAAGTACCAGGCGAACAGGAATCAGCAGAAGGTGGATGAATTCAAGCAGTGCAAGCAGTCCAAGCAGTTCTTTCTGCATTAACCAGGTGTGGGAAAGGGAGAAACCCCTCTGTGGCGGCACTCTACCCCCCCATTGACCCTTATGGAATTGGGATCACAGCATCATACTCCATGGGGGGGAACGGGATGCTGCTACCCACTATTATTAGAGGGGGAAAGGTAGACAAATTAGGCTGTACGAGTGATGGGAGAGCAGGTGTGATTTGTAACGGCACTTGGCACGCAAGCTCAGCACGATCCGCCGTCCCCATACATTTTCGCTCACGACAGCCCCATTTCGTGTCACGCGCAGAAAATCAATGAGTGCCACTTTGGTTTTGCCATCATTAGGTGGAAAGCACCGTTGTGGATCTCAAATTTGGAGGCTGGGATTGGCTAAAGCTGGCAATAGTACCGTTTGACTGCAAATTACGACGGTTAACCCTTCACTTGTCTTTACATGTGTATATTTAATAATTATTTTAACTAAGCAGTAAAACTTCTAACTTAGGATTATAAAATCATCATTCAGTGAAGTAGAACGTGTAAAAAATTCAGGAAAATTAATAATGAGACGTTGGGGCAACTATTTATAGTCCTAACAATTAAATCTCTCCTGAGAAACTTGCATGGGAGTGTGTGGTCCATGGGGCCGGCTAAGGGACAATTGTGTAATTTTTCTGTCGAAGCTAGGGCGAGGGGGGAGGTGAAACTGCTTGCACTGCTTGAATTCGGCCACCTTCTGCTGATTTCTGTTCGCCTGGTACTTCAGATTGGCTCCCATACGAATTTCAAGAAATTTTCGCTGCGAGTTGGGCACCCAGGCGGATCTTTCCAAGCTCATATCTCGGTCATTTCCGAACGGATTTCAAAAAGCGATACCATTTTGTAATCAGGACGTGAGTATCCTTCGATCTGCATCAAAATATTTCAAAAATCAAACAAAAAAATTTGGGCCGATTTTCGCAAAAAATCATGATGTTACGGATCGGATCTAAGATCATATCTTGGTCATTTCTGAACGGATTTCCAAAAGCGATACCATTTTGTAATCAGGATATCAATATCCTTCGATCTGCATCAAAATATTTTAAAAATCGAACAAAAAAATTTTTGGCCGATTTTCGCAAAAAATCATGATGTTACACCCCTGTCAAAAATTGCGAAAATCGAGTCGAATTTTTTTTGTTCGATTTCGCGAATCTTTTGATGCAGATCGAAGGATATTGGTGTCCTGATTCAGAAATGGTATTCTGTTCCTTAATCGGTCCGGAAATGGCCGAGATATACGCTATACAAAATAAGAAAATGAAAATTCGGAACCCATATTTGGGAATATTGGAATTAGGAATATACTGGGCATTTCTTAGCCGATTTGGAAACGGAATTCTTATAATCCTATGAGAATTGACCCAGATGTAAGCTTTGCAAGTAGTCTAAGCAGCGGACAAGCATTTTTTCTGATACTTTTAACATATATAGGACCCTATATATATGATATCCCTTTCTGAAATCTGTTGATAAATGGTTAGGGGTTTTTTTTATCGAGAATTTATAATTCATTTATATTATTTTATGTAATTTATTGTCTACATTTTGAGCAAAGGGACAGAAAAGAGTCCCTATAAGTGTGCGGCAGTCGTCGATCTTGATTGATTGATAAATTGATGAGGTTTTAAATATTGACGACAGGATAAGGCGCCGTCATATTCAAAAGTGGTATTCGTAGCTCCATGGGCCCTCGATGACACCTCCGAGACCATTCGAGGTGCCACATGATTGGAAATGTCAAACAGTTAGAAGTCGGTGTGGTCTCCTTTACGCTGGCTAGTGCTCGGAAGCTCATCGTTCGGCTTGGGATCTTCGTCCGGTGGCGAAAGTTTGGCCATCTTCTTCAAAGGCACTTGCTTTTCCATATTGATGTCCTTAAACTTTATGTTGGAGCAACTCGGCCCATCGTCCAGTGGCGAAGTATTGGCCATCTTCTTCACAAGACCTTGCTTTTTCATAAAGATGTCCTTAGCACTTAAGTTGGAGCAACTCGGCTCATTGTCCGATGGCGGAGTATTGGCCATCTTCTTCACAAGCACATGCTTTCCCATTTTTATGTCCTTAACACTTTTGTTGGAGCAACTCGGTCCATCGTCCAGTGGCGGAGTATTGGCCATCTTCTTCACAGGCTCTTGGTTTTCCATATCGATGTCCTTAAGCTTTATGATGGAGAAAAACGGCTCATTGTCCGGTGGCGGAGGTTTGTACTTCTTAGGCACTTCCACTTGCTTTGACATATTGATGTCCTCAACACTTATGGTTGTGCGACCATCCATTTTGGAATAACGGTCGGCCTCAACCAGGTGATCCCTGGCTAAAGCTGAAAGCAATTTTATATAGTTTGGAGTCATTAGAGAGCATAAAATACTTACTGTAGGCCAGGTCAAGAAGAACTCCACGTGCTTGGGGATCGGCATCCACGTCCATGTCCTTGAGAATATTGCGAACAAACTCCACATCATTCATAACCTCCAGCTTCTTTTCGGTAAGCTTGTACTTCGGTTTTTTATTCTTATTTGGGTCCATAATTTCCAAAGAAATGAAAAAATTTCAAGAGCAATGAAAAAGTTTTCTTTGATGATCTAGAGTGGCCAATCAGTACTTTGAAATGTCAATGACCATGCACTTTTCATGACAGTTCACTTTTCCAAAGCCTACTAGATGGAACAAAGATGCACCCTGTGTTTTTTTATAGTACTTTTTCGAATCTAAATATAAAAAAATATATTATATGTTTTTGAAAAAGCAATTTTTGAAGCATTTTAACGTTTAATCTTTATAAACTCATTGATTCTACAATGATTTATGAGATAGAGATAAAATTCTTGAAAATATTGCAAAGGTCAATTAGAATTTTAGTTTGAATATCTAATTTAGTATGACCCTCATGACCCGTATGACACGCAGATTAATGGTAATTAATTTAACATATCGTTTTCAACACCCTTTTTTTAAATCCGATTAAAATTGACCAAGATAGGACGGATCTTTCTAAGCTCATATCTTGGTCATTTCTCAACGGATTTTAAAAAGGGACGTCATTTTAAAATCAGGACATTAATATCCTTCGATTGGCATTAAAATTATTTCACAAACAAATTGTCCTGACTTTTATAATATAAATCGTGATAAAAATGACAAAAATTGGTTCGAATTCAGTATATTGTTCCCCAACTGCTCGATATCGACCATATTTATAAGAAGAAATCATTTTTACAAAGCATTCTGAAACTCTAAAACTAATGGGTTTTCGTTCTGGGCGATCTTGAGCTGGTGAGCAGACTGGATAATCGGTTGAAGGGCATCTCGAACAGCAAGGTGACTCCGATGGACAGAAAGTAGCAAATGCCGCAGTGGCCCACTATCAGGAGGGTCTGAAATGTTTGGGAGAGATTAGGGGGGTCGTCTAGACCTTTAAGCTGGAGAGCCAAGCTTGAAAAACTCACCATCAAGGACTTGTCGGCGTTAACAGCGGAGGTGAAGGAGTGGTAGAACCATATGATGATGACGGGGTTCAGCAAATAGATGGCATAGGTGAACCGACTGATCCGCTGTAGCTGTTCCGACTGGAGGAGGGCCAGGATCCAGCGGTTGGGCGCCGAGGAATCCCGACCTTCGCCACTCAGGATTAGTTGACCGGCCCAGGTAGCCACCAAGAGCCGCAGTACTGCCATTAAGGCGCTGAGGATGGAAGCCTCCGGCAGCTGCTCCGCCAGGACCTTTTGCAGCAGCCACCCCAGGATCAGGGTGAGGGTCAACTTGGACCACCAGTTGGGCAGCATAAGGGCAAAAGGCGTGTCCCATTTAAGGGCGTGGGTATATCCGTAGGCCCCGCCCACTATGTAGGACAGCATACGGATGACGGGACTCATGTAGAACCACTTTCCCGCCTGGTAGAACTCCTCGAAGTTTGGTTTCACCTGCAGCACCTTCATCATCCCCATCGTGTAGAGTATGCTGCTGGCCAGGAGTAGACCAACGAGCCCCCTGACGACCCGAGGATGGCGGGTGTGCAGGAAAAGCAGCAGTAGCGCCAGTAGATAGAGCTGCATGTCGCAGGCCAGGGACCAGGTCCAGGAGCCGCACAGCTCCACCACGGGAAATAGGTTCTGCACAAAGAGCAGGTTACGCCACCCGTGCTGCTGGCAAATCTCGTCGTGCGGCACCGTCACGTGCAGCAGGGAAGTTTGCCGCTGGTACAGCGATCCCACAGAGGCCGAAAGCATAGCTACAAACTGCAAAGGTGCCAGGCGCAGGAAGCGGCGAAAGACCTGGCCCAGGAGACGGCACACGTTACTCCCACTGAAGCCATCGCAAGCGATGTCCTGCTGAAGCTTCTCGTTGCGCAGGAAGTTCGACACCGTTAGGAAGCCGCTGATCACGAAGAAGACCTCCACTGTGCTGGGCCAGTAGGTGTGCCGCATCGTCATCGCTGTCACGGCCTCTAGAAGCTTCAGCGAGGGATCCCCAGAAAAAGCCTTGTACCAGACCACGTGGAGGCCCACCAGAGCGAAGGCGGTGACCACGCGGAGGCCGTTGATGCAGCTGTTCTCCTCTGTGCTGGGCTTCCAGGCGCGCTGCCAGTTGCTCCTAAGGTCGAAGCAGGCAAGGATCTGCGAGTGTCGGCCCAGGCCTGCGCTGGACAGCAAGCAGAGAAGCAGCTGTGCCCCGGTCAGAGCCAAAAACAGCTGGACCATCCGGCTGGCGAAGAAGTCCATCCTGAGACCCGGCTTTTTCACGCCGGCCAAGCTGGGCTGGATCTTCCAGCGCCGAAAGGAGCGGGTCTGGCCTGCTGTCAAGATTCCGTTCAGCAGCTGCTCCACTTCGGGGGAGTCGCAGCTTCGTGGTAAGCATAGGCCGATGTGTAGCAAGGATTCCTCTTTAATGACCGGCTTAAAGTGCCACGGCGAGTGGGGCCAGGCGTAGGCCACCTGGTAATCCAATGGAAAGGGCGACACTTGGCGCAGCAGCTGGGCATCCCGCTCAGTGTAATCGAGAAGCACCGGCTCACTGGCCGCCCGGCAGGTGTCCGGACTGCCCAGCCACATGCTGTGCCCCATAATGAAGTCACCGAAGCCCTCGCCGGAGGCGTCCCGCGCTGCCGGGAATCAGAGTTATTAGGACATATTCTTAGTAATCTCAAAGACTTACCCTTCATTGCCCAGGATTCCTCTTTCTCCAGGGCATCGTGGAAGAGCAGTAGCTCCTTTTGGCACGTGGTCAGTGTGGCATTTGCACTGCTTGCTTCCTGGATCACCGAATCCACCAGGTCTAGGAGCAGAGACTCCCGATCGCCAAGCACAGCGACTATCTGAGTTAATAGAAGGATTTTGAGCAACATGGATCCGGACGGCATCACCACCAAGCTCCGCAACAGACGCCGCACAACTGGACCGACCCATCTGGCCGGGGCCAACCAAAGTCTAACCGACCCACCTGATCCCGGATGTTCTCATCGAAACGGCGGTGATCCGCGAGAAATCGTTTAATGCTCTTGGCTGGTTTTTATTACCCTGTCAGCCTCGATTCTACCCTTTCAGAACTGGGGCTACACGACTTCCGGACAAGTACTCAGTACTTGGTTTAAGTCCGTAACGTATAAAGTTTCTAGATCAGACAGAGGAATCATTTTACAAGCTTACGATATTCGAGCTTCAGCCTTCAGAAGGCGCTGTTTTAGGGACTCAGAAGGCAATATTGAGAAGTTAAGCTCAGATCTTAATGTGGAATGTTTCAAAAGAATTTCAGCCAAAATGTCTGTGAATAAGGGTTCAAATATGCCCAACAACATATGTCAGATTTATATTTTGAGATTTTTGTGACTTAAACCTTGGAAAAATAGCAAAAATTGGGTCGAAAATTTAAGTACTGAGCCTTGATTTGAAAACCATGCTACTCTCAGCTCTGACATCGGGACATAACGTTTTACGATCTGTTGAGTATTGACCGAGTTGTGAAGATTTTCCTTTCAGAAAATTTAAAAAATTGGAATAATGTTTTTGAGGTTTTTTTATTTTTCAAAAATCTGAATTTCTAATGCACTTATTTTCGAATATTTTAGGTGTTTGGAAACCGATTCCAAAACGGAATACCGTTTGTGAATCACCCTTCTATTCTTCTTCAATCTGCATAAAAATTTCAAAAATATAAATGGGAAAAAAATTTGGCCAATTTTTGGCAAAAATCCTGATGGTACCCTTGGAAAAATTTCGAAATTTGGGTCAAAAATTTTATTGCTGGGTTTTGATAGGAAAATATGGTACTCGGAATTCTGAGCCCGGGAAGATATAACATTTCAGGATCTGATGAGGATTGGCCGAGTTACAAACGTTTTTCTTTCAAAAAAAGTAAAAATTTGGAATCAGCTTTTTGAAGCTTTTTTATTTTTGAAAAATCCGAATTTCTAATGAACTTTTTAGCGGATATTTCAGTCACTTCGTAACCGATTCCAAAACGGAATACCATTTATGAATCCCCCTGCTATTCTCCTTCAATCTGCATCAATATTTCAAAAATTTTAAAATGAAAAAATTTTGGTCCATTTTTTTCAAAAATCCTGATGGTACCCCTGGGAAAAATTTCGAAATTTGGGTAAAAAATTTTATTGCTGGGTTTTGATAGGAAAAGAAGCTACTCGGAATTCTGAGCCCGGAAAGGTATAACATTTTAAGATCTTCCGAGTATTAGCCGAGTAATGCGAATTTTTCCATCCTGAAAATTACAAAAATTTGATCAAAATTTTTGGATATTTTGTCGTGACCAGAATTTACGTGATTCAACGTTCGGGGTTCACAAAATCCTCTCTTGGAACTTACGATATTCGATCTTCAGCCTTCCAACACCTGTAGAACGCTACTGTGGAGCTTGTGGAGCATCTCCCCAATAGACCAGGACTAAAGGAGTTATGGAAGGGAAATAAAAGGGAGGGATTGGAAATCAAATGAGTCCCCATTGGTTCCGTACCCGACTTGGTATGAACACCTTTTGAACTAGAACTTGATTTGGCCATAAAAACAGACTCAAGTTGTTAAGCTAAGTAGTGCCACTACAATGTACGATTTTTATGGCCAGTTGTGGACTTTTAAGTAATTGCATGATAAATACCCGATTAATAATATATATATCTGCGAATGAACTGAAAAAATGGGGAAAGATGAGACTAACTTAGTCATAGTAATAGTAAGTAACATAGTACATACTCTAGTAAGTAGCACCTTACATAGTAACCCCATTACCTTGGAAATCGAAAATCGAAAAAGTGTTGCTTTTATTTTGGCACTTTATTTAATATTTTAATTGCATTTTTGTTTATTAATCAAACTTGTGCAAGTATTATCGAATTATATTAGTTATATTAGTTAGTTTATCCATTTAACGATACATCTATACAACAAAACGTTAATATTAGTAGTAAAAAAAAAAAACAAAAATTATATAGATACTGCAATTAGACGTAGGCATTACATGGTATTATCGAATTACGATTGGAAAAGGCGTGGCAGGACAGCGGGATGGTGGATCCCCTCTTTGCGTAATGATTCGCTTTTACATTCTCCAAGGACTCGCAAAGGATACTCCAAGGATTTCCGTCAATTAGTTCAATTGGCCTTTCATTTTTATTTGCTGCTTGACAAATGAAACTAAAGCCCCTGGGCCGAGCATTTGTTAGCAGATTTTATGGGGATACTCGGGGGGAGACTCTGACGCGAGACCGTCCAGAAGCCGGATTCACTTGCGGTGACCCCCGGTCCGCAGTTCAATGATGGTGGCGCCCGATCCGCGGCGCAGATGGTGGCCCTGCTGCTCCACCTCACTGCTCCTGCGCACTATGCTGGCCGTGTCCTTGTTGAGTTCCACGGAGGGCGGGGAGCGCGAGTCCAGCGAATACTTGGCCTGCAGCGGGTACTTGTGTCCATTGCTGCGCTGTCCGGGTCCGGTATAGTCCTCGTCGCCGTGGATCACCCGGTAAAGGTCCGGAGCCTGCTGGTGCAGGCCGCGCAGGTAGAGCTGCTTCTTGTCCGGCTGCTCCGGGTAGGGTGCCGGCAGCAGGTCCTCCTCCTCGTTGCCGGCCACCCCGATCTTCGTGAGGTCCTTCTGGCTGCGGCTTATGAGGTTCACGATCGAGGGACTCTTCAGACCGCTCTTCAGCGAGTTATCCTTTCCAGAGAAGAGGTGCGGGTTGGACTTGTAGTTGGCGTTTGGACCCTGGCCGAGACCATAGCCACCGCCGGCACCGCCTCCCGACGGCGGGTAGTTGTTCCGGGACAGCTTCTCGATGTATATCGGACTGGGATCGTTGCTGCCGTTCATGCCGTGGACGTTGAAGCTCTTGCTCCGGTTCAGAACCTTGGCGTAGGTCCTGGCCGGCTTAGCGGGCCCCTGCTGCTGGTTCAGCTGGCTGGGATTGGGATGGGGCTGGTGCTGCGACTGCTGGGGATGGTATGGGCCTCTGGGCGGCTGCTGGTGGTTCCCTCCCCGCAGGCTGAGTGGCGGGGGCTGGGAGACCGGGGGATAATAGCGGCCTTGGGTCTGGCGCTGCTCGTGCAGCTTACGCGGCAGTGTCTGGGCAGTCCGGTAGTCCTGCTGCTGCTGGTGGAGATTGGGTGTGGAGCCGCTGAAGCGCTGGCTGTGCTTCTGGTAGCGTCCCAAGGTGTGGGCCGTCGGAGGCGCCCCGCCCGGTCCTCGCTGCTCGTAGTAGTCGTCCTCGCGCTCTAGCTGCCGCTCCTCGTACTGGCGCTGGCGCGGCCGCCGCTCGTACAGGTTCTCCTTGCCGTATAGGGTGCTTGAGTAGGGATCCTCGCCCAGGTAGTACCGCTGCCGGGGACTGATGGTCTGCTGCTCCAGGTTCTGCAGCTGCGGGTCGGCGGACTCGGCCCGTTTGAAGTTCGGGCGCATCTGGGAGTCCCTTTCCCTCTCCCTCTCTCTTTCTCGTTCCCGCTCCCTCTCTCTGTCTCTTTCCCGCTCCCTTTCCCTCTCCCGCTCGCGCTCCCTTCTCCTGTGATTGTCGCTCTGATTGGAGTCCTCGGATTCCTGGCTGTGGCCAATGTGCCCGTCGATAACGTTGTACTGCTGGTAGGTGGTAACCTGGGGCGGTCCACCGCCTCCTCCGCCATTGGCTCCGGGATGTCCGGGACTGGGTGACTGTTCCCGCGACTTGCTGGCCGAAGACTTCATCCGGAACTTTCGCTCCGCACTGGCCGACCTGATCTTGCTGACCAGCTTGCGCAGCGAGTTGCCAATCACCTGGCCCATCCGGCTGGGCTTGGAGCTGCCGCCGCCGGCGCTGCGGGCACTCATGGCGGATAGGTTCGAGGTGGAGGCCGAGGTGGCTCCGCCAGCGTGAGCCCGGTGTAGTGTGCCGGCTCCTCCGGGCGGGTAGCTGGAAGTGGGGGCAAAGCGTGTCCGCTGCTGCTGCTTCCGGCTGAGCGTCATCGTGCTGGCGGGCAGCTCCCTAAAAAGGACGGGAATGAGATCAATACGACAGAGAAGCTATAGGGTTGCAAACCTGGTCATTAGGTAGTCCACCTGGGGCGAGGACGAGCGGCTGCGGCTCCTCGGCGGGGGCGAGTAGTCCGGCGGGGGCTCCAGCTGGCTGCCGGCGGAAATAGGCCCACCGACCGCTGCTGGCACGGGTATCGGCGGAGCCTGGGAGTGCACGGAAGGCGTGTGCTCCACCAGCTTCTTTTCGATGGCACGTCGTCGCTGCGGGACCGTGGGTCTCGGATGGCTTCCTCCCAATCCGCTGCCATTGCCGCCGAACTCCATGGGCGGTGCTGGCGGCGGAGGAGCCGGCTCGTAGCTCTTTCCACGTCCGTTCACCAAGGGAGCCGATGCCGCTCCGTTCACCCCGTTGCTGGTGCGGCGGTGGTGTCCGTAGGCCACCCGCTTGTGGGAGGGCTCCTCCGGCCGCGGCGGTCCCGGACCACGACCAGGGCCCGGTATGGCCTCGAGATCGTCGAGGGCGTCGCGAGAGCCACGCATGGAGCGGGCTAGAAACTGCGAGGAGAGGCTCTGGCGCTTCTGCTGCAGGATGTCCTCGCGACTCACGTAGCTGTCCTTAGGCTGCTCCGGGAGGAAAGAGCCACCCTGATCTCGTCCGGAGACCTGGTTCTTGCGCCTTATGGTCTCCTGGAGGTCTTCGCGGAAGGCCTGCGACGAGAAGTGGTTGACGGCCGTGGCGGGGGGCGGGGCTGGAGCCGGATCCTTGCGGTCCGACCAGTTGGAGATGCCCTGGAAGTATTTTGAGCGACTGCCGCCGGGCTGGAGTCCGCCAGGCGGTGGCTTTCTCTCCAAAGTGGCCACCTTTACTCGCTCCCGTTCCCTCTGCCGCTCCAGCTCTCTCTCCGTCTCCCTTTCCCGTTCCCGCTCCCTCTCCCGTTCCCTTTCCCGTTCCCTTTCCCGCTCCCGATCCCTGTCCCGTTCGCGTTCCCGCTCCCTCTCCCGTTCCCGTTCCGCACTCCGTGGCAGCGTCTGCGGGTGGTGCGGATGGTGGTGTGGATGGGCGTGGACATTGGTGTGGACGTGGGGATGCTGGTGGGCATGGGGGTGCTGCTGCGGCTGGCTCTGGGACTTGATGGTCACGTTGAAGTAGCTCTTCTTGGTGGGTTCCACCACCTCGCCCTCGGGGGCCACCTCGTCGTCGCGGGAGTCGTTCGAGGCGGTGGACTCGCTGCCGAAGTGCGACTCCAGCCACTTCATGGTCTCGCCCTTGCGAGTCTCCTCCTCCCGGTCGAAGTCAAGGGGCCGCTTCGTGAGGGCATCCTTCCGATCAGCCAGTAGAGCGACTTCTGGAGGGGATTTGGATGGGAAGATTAGTCGTTGCTCGAGAGGAGCTCCCAAGGAGCACTTACCCTTTTGCTGCTGCTGCTGGGAGCGACGCAGCTTGCGCATCCGGTCGGAGAGGCTGTCCCAGTCGCCCGGACGCTCCAGCTCCCCGGCTCCGTCCTTGTCCATCTGGGTCGTCTCGGCGGCGTAGCGCATCTCGGTGGACAGCAGTCGGCCGTTGGCTAGCAGGTCCACATGCTGTTCGTCCCGCTGCCGGAAAAAGCGCTGGTTGGCCGCCGTCGTGGTCACCTGCTCCTGATCCGCCGCCGGCAGCTGGGCATGCCTTTGGTCGCCGGGGGGCAGGTCGTCGTCGAGAATGAGTTCGTGCTCGGTGGTCCGGCGGCTCTCTGTTACCAGGGTGCCGTCTTCTTGGGCCAGGCAGCGCTTCTGCGTATCCTCCGAATCGATGGTCTTGCGCGACTTGCTCCGGCTGGCCACCACCTGAGGTCCCAGCGGCACCAGCTGCCTCTGGCTCTCCGGGGAGCAGAGTACTGCCTCGAGATCCTCAACGCCCTGGCTTACGGCGTTCACGTAGGTCTACAAATAAGATTGGTAATAGGATTAGCTTCCATCTTCCAAATCTTCTGAAGATACTGAATCGTTTTTCGAGGAGCAGACTCTAAAGATTGGCAAACCGAATCATCTACTCCTCCTCCGCGCCTGGCAGATTCCTCCGCAAAAGTCGATCCCCTACCGGTTGCATCACTTTCCAGCGATGCAGTCGCTGCACATGGTGGCGTCTCCCATCTCCCAGCTCCCTTGCCACCGAGCCAACGGGCTGTGGATGGGGCTGGGGCTTTGGGTATTCAGAGCAAGACAGTCGAAACCACAAAACACAAATCCCATTTACTTTTCTGACTCTTACAACCGACTCGATGGATGGATGGGGCAACGTCATTGAGGTAACGGTAAAATACGGGAGTGCAACCCGAGAAGGGAGTGTGGAGCAGGGGGGGAACTTTATACACTGAGAGAACATGGAGGGCTGAGTGTAGAGTGCAGCTCCCCACTGCCACCAGTTCTTGCTTCAGTTTTCAAGGATGCAGAGCAGCGGGAAGCTACCTTCTTGAAGATATCTATAGCCTCCATATGGATCTTACTCTTTAAAGCGGTAGTTTGGTAAATGGACAGCTCAAGGCCGAATCGCTTGTGTTACTCGGATGACGGGCAGAAGGCACGCCTGGGTGATCTTCGCTGGTCAACTGAAGACTGAAGACTAAAGACTGGAGAGGCTGAACCTGTTGTTGGTATTGTTGTTGTTGTTGGTGCTTGTCCGACGACCTTGCTTAACGGTAACGCTCGTAGAAAGTGTTTTGTTGTTGCTCATCCAGTTGTCTTTCCAGCCAGTCAGCCAGCCAGCCAGCTACTCATGCAAGCTCACCCATCTGGTATTTCTTTTCTTTTTGCCACTCGGCTGCCACTAATCCCAAGGCTTGGGGCATTTAGTTTTCGTGATGTTCGAACAAAAAAACGAAAAACCCATCGAACGAACACGAAGTCCCCAGCACATATGCAAATAAGTTTGATTTTTTTTGTGGCCTTTCTGCGCCGCCAACTCCAATGATTGATCAACAAAACCAAAGACCAAAATAACCAGACGAATCCCAAATCGATTCAGAGAGTCGGGGGCGGAGGAGAAGGCCGCCAAGTCGATGATTAATATCGATCGATGACGCAGAGACGGTGACAGAGGTCTTCAAGTCTTCAAATCTTCAAATCTTCGATTCACCTTTCGGCCCTTTCCCCTCTTGGTGTGGCTCGAGAGATTTGTCATTGGCCCGAAAACACCGTAATCACCCCGGGGGGCAATGGATTCTTGGCTGTTGGGGCTCTCAACCTCAGTTGACAACCTTTCCCCGCACTTTGTGATTTATTTTGATTCGCTTTATTGCCTTCAGCTGGGCCAGACTCGAACTGAATTTGAATTCCAAGCCAGGTGGGCTAGGAGGGTGGGCCAGGAGGGAGCCCGTGGTAAGTACCTCTCTGCTGAAAGCCAACTGTTGGCCCGCAGAAGCCAGCACATTCACATTCGAGTGGGGAAAGAGTGGCCTGGCATGCCAAGTGGCCCAGTGGCTGGCCAAAAGGCAACCCAAGCTGGCCAAGTGGCCAAGTCGGGCCAAGAAGCAAAAGACAATGCTAACAAAATCAAATCGCAAAAATGCAAAAAATAGCCGAAAAAAATAAAAACCGAGAAATGAGCCAATTGCAAAAGGGGGTGGCAGAGGGTCGATACCGGAGCAGAGTATACATATCCATGCTGGCCATTACGTACTGGCAGAAAGCCATTGGACACTGGCGAGTTGGTGGACTCGGCCAAGACCAGTTTGCCTTGGGAGTTGCTCAACCTCTCGGATCGGACGGGGGGAGCTCGGTAGCTGGGTAGCTTGGTAACTGGCAGCTTGGAACAGCTCGGGCCGCGAGTCTCTATCGATTATAACTATCCGAGTATTATTATTCGAGCAACGCCAACGCGCCTGCATATGATAATGCTTGAGAAACTAGAGACCAGAGCCCCGAGTGCCTTGAAACTCTTTCCGATATTCATTTTCCATATAGCATAATCGTGAATATATCCCACAGTAATCACTCTATTTATAGCTCTAGTTGGAGTCGAATTCCCGAGCCCAGTTTCCGTTGCGTGAACTGCCCTTTTCCCCCGCCCATTGCTGCCAACCAGCTGCCTTTTTTTGTTTCTACCTCTGGGATCTGGCTCTAGCTCTGACTCTGGCTGATTGGCATTTGCCGATTAGAGTTGTTTGGGCTGGATTGGATTCGGTTTGGGGCCTGACTCGCTTAGCATAGCATGTGGGGGCACGGGCACGGGCATGGGCACCTAGACACCGACATCGAAACGGGTTTTCGGCCAGGTTAGGCCGCAACGGCCAGCCGCCAAGTACCAAGTACTTGCTCACTAGCAGCTCCAAGCCACAGATACAGATACAGATACACCTGGAAACTGAAAACTGAAAACAGAAAACAGAAAACTGAGACTCTGAGACACACAAATTTGAATTCACATTCCAGACACTTTTCTGCACAGAAAGAAATGACTCCGACTTGTCCGGCCAATTAAGTTTGGAAGACGTTGGTCCGCCCTGGAAGCTTCAACTTCGTTTGTGTGTGTATGTGTGTGTATCTGTATCTCGGTGTGTACTGTGTATCTGTGTGTCGGTTAGGTTCATGGACCTAAGGCAGACACGCCTAGAATCCGAGAAATCCAAGCAGGAGCCGCGCAGAAGCTATTGATTAAACCTGGCTGGGAGCTCGGAGCTCAGAACAGGTCTGCTCAGCTGCTCGGAGCCAGCCTTCGGGAGAGTCTTTCGCCCTCTCTGTCGCCCACTGGCCGTTGTCTCTTTCTCTGGGCGGCTCCAGCCCCCAGTGTGTATGCCTTGCCTTTCCCAGCTACCAGGTGGTAGGTGGCCAGGTACTTGATATTTCGGAAATCGAATCGATATCAGGAAAAACAAGAATTCCTAAACCAGCAAGTGACCTTTTGGTCCAAAATAGTCTACAAAATCTGGGAGGAAGGTTATCTTTGACCTCTGAGATGGCCACTGGGCCTGGCTGGATTGCAATCGACTACCGGTTTGGTAGTTTGTTAGCCAGAATCCGGCAAAAGACGTCTTTGTTTCGTGACTCGAATGCCAAATAGATGATGGTTTTATAACTTATCTAACTGACCAAATCGCACCTTGATAATTATGCAAATTGGAGCGCTGGAATCCGCTGTCCTCCACTCGAACTCTACAGCTCTCTAAGCGGCTGCAGCACCTTGTGGCTTATAATTTATGATTTATAATTTGGCCAAGAGCCCACGCATTAGCGAATCAGTTAAAACACTGCCAGAAAAGGGGGGGATAGTGGGGAACGGAGGATATCGATTCCAATTACTGGTCACTGATCACTGATCACTGATCACTGATCACACTGGTCACTGGTCACTAGTCACTGCTCACGGACTGCCGAACACTGCCGTTTAATTATTTGTTTATACTTCTTTCGCTCCGCGGCGAGAAAAAACAAAAGCGTATAACTGTAAACTCAGCGAAGAAAGCAAACAAATCTACAAGCCACTACTCTTCTCGCCACACTCGTCCGTATCCGAATCCCGTCCGTACAGCTCGACTTGCGCGGCGCGAGTTCGCTACTCCAAGCTGCTCCAAGCTGCTAGCCATCCGAGAGCTCCCCCACGGCCTGTTACCGGTTCGCAGATGCGTTACCGGTTGGGAGAGAAACTGAGAGCTCTCTAGCTCGATCGCTCCCCGAGAGCCAAGAGCCAGCGGGATGCAGCTCCAAGTTCCAAGCTCCAACCACAGCCATAACTTTCGAACGAGCTTGCTGCTGCTGCTGCTGGAAAGACAGGGCTGTTTGCTACATTGTTGCTCTTAACGCCGAATTGATTTTCAGTTATTTAAGCCAATTTTCGGGTTGCCTGTCCGCACTCCTGGCTCCGATTACCAATCCCCATGCACTGGCCAAAAAAACTAGCCAATTGTGGAGGTCTTCCTGATCTACACACCATAAGCCATGTTCTCAAGGTCTTGAGGAAGAGATCCCGTCTTAGTTTTGTTGCCCCCTTTGGGCCTCAACCGCTCCTGCCTCTTTCGGCCAACCGGTCTTGGCTGCTCTTCTTCTTTTCCAGCTACCAACAAGCCCACAAGAGCCGAGCTTAACCCACGTCGAACCGAGATGAACATGAGCCCGAAGATGTCTGGGGGGTGGGGGTCTGTCTAGGACTGGGGGTCGCGGGTTCAGGCCTCTGCCACTACCGAGTGAAGGTTTAAGCCATCAAATCAGAGCTTTCCCTAGCTTTTCAGTTGCATTACTAAGAGGTTTAGGGGATTAGTTCCTTAAAAGACCCTTCCAAGTTGAAGTAAAGCTTCCAACATGGCCTTAATTGAATCCTTAACCAAGCTCATCCCTAACACTCACCTGATCTGTAAAGTCGCCCAGGTGCTTGACGTCCTCGGTCTCGTGGTAGTCCTTGACCTCCTCGTGGGAGATGACCCGCTTGTCGTCCACCTGCCGCACCAGCCCGTCCGCCGGCCGTGGAACCATTCGTTTCACCAGCTTCCCGGCTCCGTCCG
This sequence comes from Drosophila malerkotliana malerkotliana, assembly GCA_018153235.1. NCBI lineage: Eukaryota > Metazoa > Arthropoda > Insecta > Diptera > Drosophilidae > Drosophila > Drosophila malerkotliana. The sequence goes on from JAECXV010000038.1 coordinate 4,781,606, forward strand.
CCGGCCCGAACACCTCCTGGATCTGGGCCAGCTGGGACTCATTAGAGGCGGCTGCTTGCAGGGCGGCCACGTCGGTCAGCTGGGCGTTTCCGTCGAGATCGTCGGGCAGGTCGAGGTCACGTTTCTGCAAAGAATCGACCTTAGTCTTCTAGGGCCTGTAGAGCCTTCCATAGGGTACTTACCTCAGTGGTCTCCGTCTCCTGCTTGTCGGTGTCCTCGGTGGTGTTGGTGGAGACAATGGGCCCGGAGTCCTCGATGACCTTGCCATCCTGCAGCTTCACCTGCCGCTTCACCCTCGTCTCGATCTGTCTGGTGGTTGTGAGCTCTGTCTTGCGTTTCGTTATCCACTCCTCTGCAAAGGGTCGAGACCAAAGAGGTGTTAGTTAGTTGGCCGAAAGACTGCATACTTGGAGCCCCCCCAAAAGTCGGCTACTAAACCGGGCCAGGCCGCGCTTGCGCAGCTCGGGTTCGGGCCCAATCCAAAGCTCTGGCGGAGCTTTTCTTGGCGGGCAGGACCGCCGCGACGGTTGCCCAACGACTCTGCCATTCTTGTCTCTGGTGCGCTTGCGCAACTGCAGCGACTGGCCAAGATCTCTGCACCGCCACATTTGCATGTGGCTTATGCCCATTTTGGGATTCGCCTTTTCTAACAAAAGAAGTCCGCCAACTCCAGGGCCAGGGCGGGGGCGGGGGCGGGGGCGGAGAGGGGGAAGCGCTTCAGCGCTCGCGCGCTTGCTCGCCAAATTACGTAACCCAGTCGGACCGAGTCCGAGTCCGAGTCCGAATCCGAGTCGGTCTTGGTCTTGGTCTAGTCTGGGGCGCACACTTACCCGACTAACTGTACTCGTCGTGCGCCAGCCAGAGATGCCCTATTTTGGCCATAAAGGTTTTAGCCACATTAAATGGCTTTAAAAAAAGGGCTTTGGAAAATGACTCCCTGAATTGGAAGTACTCCCTGAAATTGGAACTAATCCTGTACAGGACATGGGAAGAGAAGGCTTTCTTATCGAGGCTTCTCTTGATCGTATCTCGGTAACTAGAAGCTTGATCCGGAAATGGTATATCTTTCCGGTATCGGCACATCAAGTACTTGATTTTGGTTTAAAATTTTTAAAGCTTAAACTTTAATAGATTTTTCAGAAAATTTTCAAAGGGGGGACATCATAAAAATTCATCAAAAATCTTAAAAAAAATTAGTTTCTCAGATTATAACGACGATTTGTGAGGAATTTTTCAAAGATTATATCAGTTTAGGTTTTATTAAAATTGTCTTAAAATTGACAAAGTTATGGCCTTAGAGAGAGGTCGAAATACCGGAACCAGGGATATCCAAGATTTCAAAAAGAATATAACTCATCTAATAGTAGTCTGATCCAGGAGTGATATGCTTTTCCGACTTCAACACTCCGAGTACTTGCTTTTCCCATTAAAACCTTTCATTATAAAAATTTTTAGATTTTTTGAAAATTTTCAAAGGGGTACCATCATAAAAATTCATCAAAAATCGATCAAAATTTAGTTACTTAGGTTTTGATGCAGATTTAAGGGCATTTTTACGACAAAAACAAAGATGTAACCCTTTTAAGGATCGCTCCAAAATTACCAAAGATATGGGCTTGGATAGGGGTCGAAATAAGGGATCTGTAGATTTCCAGTTCATAAAAAAAATAGGAACTTAAAAGATGATATTTTCCAGGCTTCTCATGATCATATCTCAGCTAATATAGGTCTGATCCAATAAAGGCATACCTTTCCGATTTCAGCACTTTGAGTAGTTCCTTTTGGCATCAAAAACTGGTATTGTAAAATTTGATCAATTTTTTGAAAATTTTCAAAGGGGGGGCATCATAAAATTTCATCGAAAATTTAAAAAAAATTTGTTACTCAGATTTAAATGCAGATTTGTGGCAATTTTTACTATAAAACTAACGCTGTATCCCTCCTAAGAATCGCTTCAAAATCAACAAAGTTATGAGCTTCCAAAAGGTTTGAAATTCCCCAACTGAGGATTTTTAGGATATGATCCTGAAAAAGGAATATTTTCAGAGATTCTTCTTATTATATCATTGACTTATTATATCATTCTTCTATATTGTCATTAGATACCAGATTCAGGAATGGCATATCTTTCCAATATCAGTGCTTTGAGTACTTTCTTTTTGCTTGAAAGTCAGGTAACCTTAAAATTGATCGATTTTTAACAAATTTTTTAAAGATTTTGATATATACTTCTATAGACCGTCATAAAAGTTCATCGAAAATATATAAAAAATTTCGTGTTTAGGTTTTAATGCAGAATTATGGAGATTTTTACAACAAAAACAAAGATGTACTCCTTTAATAGCTTTAAAATCAAAAAAGATATGGACTTTAAATAGGATCGAAATGCCCAGTCCATGGTCTTCCTGGACAAAAAAAAGGGATATTTTTGAGTCTTCTCATGATCCTATCTCAGCCAATAGAAGTTTAAAACAGGAATGAAATGTCTTTCCGACTTCATTACTCCCAGTAGGTTTTTTTTATAAAAATCGCACTATCTAAAATTTTATAGATTTTTCCGAAAATTTTCCAAGAAAACTCATAAAAAATCGATAAAAAATTAGCTATTCATGTTTTGATGAAGATTTATGGTGATTTTTACGACAAAACCGAAGGTGTATCCCCCCTAAGATTTGCTCCGAAATTAACAAAGATATGAAAAGCTTAAACCAGTAGTATAACCCAGTAGTATAAGCCACTAACTAAATTAAATAAATCATTTATTTGGCATGGGAAAATTAGCCATAATAACAAGTTGTGGCCCATAAAAACTTGGCCTCCACACTGCAGTTTCCCGCCAATGCGATAAAAAGTCTACACTGCCAACTTTGGTGGCTCTGGCAGTTGGGCAACCTGCACCAGACTTACAGCCCCGATCTGGGAGCTATGAAGCTGCGAGCTGGAAGCTGGTTGTTGGGAGCTGGGAGCTGGGACGGCGGACATCCGACAACTGGGCAGCGTGATCTGGGCACTGATTTTTCCCCAACCACTTTTTTGGGGAGCAGGGTCCATGTCCATGTCCACCTTCGTTCCTTTCCCGATCCCGATTTCGATCCCCATTACCATCAGCATTACTATTACCATTACCATTACCATTTCCCGATTACGTTTCCCCCCTGAATCTGAATCTCGACGTCCGTCCGACTCGCCTGCATTGAGATCGCTGGACCATTAAAGGTCGCTTACATAATCTATCTGCAAATGCAAATGCAATGCAAAGCGCCAGAAACCGAAACGAGACGTCGCGTAGTCCCCCAGCCCTCCGTCAGCTGTCTCCTCGGTCTGGCAGGGAGTCTAAATCGGATTCCAGCTCCCATCTTGGAGCACCTCTGGGAGGGTTCTTCACCAGGCAGTCCCCACTGTAGTCTATCTGGCTTTATTGTTCAACCATTTGCCTGACCAGACTGTTTATCTTTATCATTTGAGCACTCTGCTCCACTGCACGTATGTATCTATCCGCATTGTTGCAACTGCTGCTGGTTCCCCGCCCCCTCTAAGGTATCTGCCAGGTTAGTCAAGCATTTCCACACTCGGAAAAGGGTATGGGGAGTTGTTTTGATGAAAAGTATTGCCCTACAAAAGTGGCGGTTGTCCAGTACCAGAGAAGAGAACCACTGTTGCAGGTTGCATGTTGCAAGTTGCAGGTTGCAGACCATTGTTTTGGGGCCTGGCGCTATATAATGTGAATTTATGGAGCTGCACCGCCGAGCCACGCCCACCTAACAAGCCTCGATTTCAGGCGATTGCAACTGATTTGTGGCAGGTCTCCACGGATATTTCCACAGCCCAAGAGATTGCATTACCATCTCCGGCATCTCTGTGGCTCGGCGACGGCACTTGTGGACTAATTGTGGTATCGATTATGGCCTGCCGCCCCCTGCCGCCACCCCTCCTGTCGAGGTGTCGAGCCACACCCAGGTTAGATAGCTCTACAAGGGGAGTCAGTTATTGGCCACAAGTGGAGCCACAAATAGAAAAACGAAAAACGACCTCCCCGCCGAGTTACACCTAAGTGATAAACAGTCGTTTTGCCCCCCTTTGGTGGCTCTGAGTTCTGGCTCTGAGCCCCTTCTATAGCTTTATGGCAGTTGTGCTTTTCACAGCCCGCGCGAACAAGGTCACGCTCCAAGCCAGAGATCAGGGGGCCTTGGGTCGGTATATATTTTATCTCGAATGTGACGAATATTTGCGACAGTGACAGGGCCAGGGGACAGACTACTAGGGGAAGCTAGCTCCAAGCCCCACTTGCCACACTTGCCACTTGGCATGGCGCAGTTTTAATGATCCGCTAACGTGGGAAATCTTTTCCCCCGGATCACCATTTTTTTTTTCCAGGGGCCACCACCACTGCTGCTCACTCACCGAGCTCCTCAGATTTGAAAAAATTTGCATTTTGCATTTTGTTGCGGCCGCTTGTTATTTATAATTTTTACACGTTTCCACAGCTGTTGTGCCGCCAGTAATCGACTTATTGTTGCAAGTTGCAAGTTGCAAGTTACTGTCTGGTAGCTGGTAGCTGCCTGCTGCCTTTGTGTTATGTTAATCACATAATTAAATCGAAACTTTCTATGATTTCCGCAAGCGGAATCCGCGGGGGCCTCTCATAACACATGTTTTAATTGTAATTGGAAGAGCAGGGAGCGAAAGGAATTCGGGATCAGCTCCATCTGATTATAAGTTATGGAAATGAATAAGAAAATTAATAAGAAAATGAATATGGAAATGGAAATGGAAAAGGGCAGGGCGCTTTCGTGGCACTTTCATTTCGGGCCACCATGGCGTATGCTTGATGATAGAGCCTCGAATGAGCAATCGAGTGAGTAATCCATGGCCATGCCATCTAGATCTCCAGCTCTGATCTGATCTCACGCTGGAGGCAATCAATCCCCAGCTGTCGCACCCACTGGTATTGCTATCGATCTCTGGTGTTCTGATAGATCACCTACCCGACATGACCTGTCTCTACCCATTTGTCAGCACCGGCACGACCCCCGACTCCAGTCTATTGCCAATGTTTGCATGTCAATTGGCATCGAATGGGGGCTCAAAGTTATTAGCCAAATACTACCTAGTTTCTGGAAAGGAATGCCAAACACTCACCTTCTTTGGTAATAGCTTCTGTATCGCAATTGCTTCCAGTGGCCTCGGTGCTCTCCTCGTCATCTTTGGACTCGAATTCGACCTGCGAAGTATCAATGTCGTAGAAGTTAACCCGGGTCACGTGACGCACATAGTCAGTGGTGTTGGTGGTGGCGTTAGCGTTAGTAAAGCGGTTTCCCCGGGTATGATGGTCCCGAGGGATCGGGATCGGATGCGTATGCGGGTTCGGACTCGGCTGCGGCAGTGATGGGTGGACGCGGAAGACCACCGGTTGGTGGTGGCTCTGGTGGGTCTGACGCGGCGGCTTCGGCACGGCATTCGGCCAGGACTGCAGAGGCGCCCATCCTCCGGGACGGTAGGCGTGGACGGGAGCTGGTCCTGGGTCGGGGCCAGGGGCTGGCAGTGGTCGGTAGCTACGACTATGACTAGGCTGGAGGGGATGGGGCGCCGGCGGAGTCCGCTGCAGGTAGCCGGCCGCCGGAATGGCTGTATCGCCCGTGGAGGAGGACTCATTGCTGCTCCGGGAGTCGCGGCTTTCCGGCGAGCTGGAGGCGGTTGGTGGTGGATGCTGGTTGTGGCTCTTGTGCTTGGGTGGTGCTGATGGTGGTGATGAGTGGGCGGGTTGGTGGGCGTGGGCGTGGCTGCTGCTGCTGCTGCGGCTGCATGTGCATGGCGACAGTAGGAGGATCACCACCATTCGATCATCTGGCGGTGTCGGTGGCAACGGCGGCTCTGCTGCATCTACATCTGCCCTCCGGAACCACTCTCCCCACTTCCTGCCCCTGCTGCAGCTCCTGCTCTGGTCTGGTCTCCTCTTCTCCTCCTTCCGGCCTCAGTTTCAAATCCAAATGCTTCGGAGCAACTCCAAGGCGAGCACAACATCGCAGAGCCCGGTTCCCGGCTCTTACTGGCCAAGACGAGACCCAGATTCTAGACCAAATCAATCACATTAGCCACGTTAACAGTCAGAGATCAGGAACGTCAAGAAGAAGTTTATTATCTGGCCCTCACATGAAGCCTCTCCCATCATATACTCATCATGATAATCATATTTCATCGTGGCAGAGGCTCCTCCCCGTTTTCCGCCAGTGGGCGTTAAACCCGCGAAGCGTTAAGCCCAGAACGGTGCTCCCAGGTCATTAAGCCTCTGCCGCGGGTCATAAATGGATCTGGGAGGGAGTGGGAGGGTCAGTGGCCACAAGCCGCAAAGGCCACCAGAGCAGGTCAGGGCGGTGAAATGAAACTGAAGGTAGTAGAAACTCGGCCAACTTGGCTGGTCAGTTCAAAGGTCAGATCAAGGGGCACCCCAACGATGGCTTGGGAAAACGTAGCTCTCCATCAGAGGCCACTGAGGAGGAGGGACTGTAGACTGGTGGAGGGACTGTAGACTGGTGGACTCTGGACGGGAAACCCACTAATTGGAAGCAAATGATTTCCATAAAATCGCTCCCGTCTTGACCCGCCACTTATCGGCCAACTTCCAGGCCAGCTTCAGACGGATGTGGCATCGCAATCGGAGGCTCCACCGCCTTCACTCCCTCCTCCTCCCTCCACAGAGGCATTTAAAAACGATTCTTGAATCGATAATTAGGCGATCGAACAATAAATCTAGCCCCGACTGGGCGAATAGCTCTTTTTGTGGGTTTTTGGCCGATCGACTCAGCCTATGACGTCAGACCGCCACAAAACCAACAACAATAGCCCATCAATTGTGACTGCAATTTGGCCATTTTTGTAATTGCTTCCGGCCAAATCGATTTGTGGCTCGCATGCCGAACGGGAAGGAGGACGGCATGGCAAGAGAAGCTTCTCTCTTACCGGGCATTCTTCCACCGCTTTCGGCAGCGACATGCCTCCTCTTTTGTCACGAGCTGGCCAAAATATAAGGAGTTGGGCAAAAGAAGGGGGGCAATGGCCACGCCCAGATGTGAGTCAGCGGCCCAAATCGGAATTAAAATAATCCGACTCGTTTGGATTTGGATTTTTGGATTTGGAGCTGGAGCTATGGAAAACTTTGACAATTCCTAATGCAATCGTAGTGCCTTTTACTTGACCCAAAAGCCAGCAATACACTGAGAGAAAGGCTAGTCCAGTAGGCGAGCTGGGGGAGCTCTGACTTCCAAAGCCATTTCGTTCTCAGAGCTAGGAGCTGGGAGCTGGGAGCTAGGAGCTGGGAGCTGGGAGCTTGGAGCCGAGTCCAAAAGTCACGCACTGGTCGCCGACGAACAGGCATCCACCTTGTCAGCCAGTGTGGTTGTAGTTGCATTTAATTCACGCCTCTTGGCCATACAAAGACATTGAATTGTGGCTGCTGTCCAAAAAAATAAAAAAAACAAAAACACGCGGCCAGGCCACAAGAGTTTTTCCTTTAGAAGAGCGGGCAAAAATCCGAAACAGTTCCCGCCACTCTTGGCCGCTTCTTGGCCGCCCAAACAAACAAGTTGAACAACGGGCCCGAAACCAAAAACAACAACAACAATAAACAACTAACTGACAACAAAACTCTTTCAAAAAGGCAGCCACACATAACCAGCACTAACAACAACAACAACAACTGCATTAGTTGTGGGTGCTATTGGATGTGCACTGACAGAAATCCCATAGCCCAAAGTGCCCACCACCTCCTCCCACCTCTGGTGGTGTACAGTGTCCACTTTGTGTGAGCAGGCTATGATTTGTGACTATATGTGAGTGCTTCTCGAGACTTGTCTTGGGCCTCTTAATGGTGGGAAAATATTTTCGAGGCCTGCGGGGCCTGCGCTCACTGGAAGACTGGAAACTTGGCGCTGGACTGGAAAAAAATATTGCGCCAATACTAGAACTAATTTGTTGGGCCAACATGGCGTATACGCGATGTGGATTTGGATGCCCCATGATGCAACACACGAAGATCGTCAAAGGCAGCTATAGAAGTACTAATACCAATATCCAACAAACCAGCAACAATAAAAACAACAACAACAACAAATGTCACGACAACGAAACAGAGCCAACAAAACGAAATGAAACGAACTAGGGGACTAGGGGGAACTAGGGGGGACTAGGGGTCTAATCTAATGATTAATTTTTTGCACGTATACGGTGATTGGAATGGGCTACGGGTATGGAGTACGAGTACGGGCAATTAAAATGATCTAATCACTTGGCCACAGCCGTCGCAATCGAAGCTGAGATAACGCCAAAGCGGAAAAGCTCTGAGGCGAGCTTACGGTTCTGACCGATGCACCAGAATGAGATAATAAACTTCTTCTTCTTCTTTTTTCAGCCACTGCTCACCCTCTTCTCTTCGCGCCGATCGCGCACTTTACTTTATCGGGCTGGCTGGTGTCGCACTTCACTCGGCCAGAGCCATCCGCCGCCTGGGGGGGGGGAGGGCGATCGGCACACAAAAACAAAAAAAATCAGGTGCACCTCGTCGGCAATCGAGGAGCTCTTTGGGCTGCACTTTGTCCCAGTTAGGTAGATCTTCTGGCGGTGGCGATAGATCCCGAAGTCAAAAGTTCCGAAACAGAGAGCGCGCAAGCGCGAGTTCAGCTCGATACGATGGCGCGTCGCGACTGCGGTTCTGCGGCTAGCTGCACCGTTAGTTTGTTACACCTGAGCTTGAAACTTTTTCGGCCGCTGTCGCTGTCGCTGCCTCTGCCTCTGCCACTGCCAACGTCAAGCCAAGCCATTCATTGTTTTTGCCCGCACCGCCGAGCTTTATAGCCCCTTACCTGGGATTCGTTTCGAGCGGGTTTATTGCTCATTTTTATATTCCACTCTTAACATTGCAGGGAGTAGTAGGTGGTGGGTTGTGGGTGGTTAGTGGTTTGGGGGAGTACTCACCAGTTCGTTTTGCTCGTCTTTGGCGCCGGCTATTGATTTGCTCAGAGCCATGGCTTCTGGGAAGTTTCTACTGTTTATCGTTGCTTCGGGATTATTTTAAATTTCAATTCCATTCAACAGCCTATAAATTAAACATTTAACAAGCCACTAATTATTAAAAATTATTCTTTAAGCTTAATTTTAAGCTTTCAAGAGATTCAAGTTGGTTGTGTGTCTCGGCTATAAACTTGGTTCACGCGCGCAATAGTATGCTATGATTTTTTTTAGACCAACGCGACCACTAGGTGGCGCCAGCTTATGTTATTTTCAACGTCTTTCGTTTTTTAAACTTTGATAAGGTTATCTGTAGATTTTTAAACTTTTGGGGGTTACTCGGATTCATAGTTTGTCTGTTTCTATTATTATAATTTTCGATCTTCAACTGTGGATCGTTAGCACAAGTAATTTGGCACTGCCTTGACTCGAATTGGAGTCCAACTCCTGGGACAGACCTCTGCAGCCTGCAATCTCCGGCCAGTGTGATGTGATTTGTTGTCTTATTCGCGATAATTGCTGATCTCGAAACAACGTTGAACTGGCGGAGCTGCCCACTCGCCGTTTTTTCAAACCGCATAGTTTCAAAACACATTTGGTCAAAATGAGTTTGAGTTTTCGTTTTTGGTGCTCCGATGGCCAAAAGCGTTCGGAACGCCCCCGCCTGTTAATGAAACTCAAGTTCTCGAAACTCGAATCAAAACAGTCCAACCCGAATCACATTGGTGACACAAAAAGCCAGCGATCTCTACACAAGATCGGAGCGGAGGATTTTACGATGCGCGAGACGACCGCTGTCAAGGCAATCGAAATGATTTGCATACCAACTCATTACAGCACACTGAGAGAAAATCTACAATGTTAATAAGTGATCGAGTTTTCTTTCTTTCTTCGACCCACACCGGGCACTATAGAACCCGTAGCCGTGATCTGTATGGTAATATTTATATAGACTATCATGTGGGTGTGTTTGCCTCTCTGTCTGTCGGGCACAGTGCAGCATTCCTATCACGATCCGAGCTACGAAATCGCCTTGAGAGTCGCCGGGCTTCGATCGAATTCATTCAGCAAAGTCGCCTGATCACTGAATGGGCCACTGCCGGCTACTGATTGGGGTTCCGTCCCAGCCTGACCTTACTGTCGGCAACGTCATAGGGGTGTACACTGGCAAAAAAAAAAGAAAAGGTACAGGCCTCGCTCGGATTCCATTTGAATAGCTATGGCTGGTTCGGCCCACGACCACTGACTATATATAGTAGTGCTACGAATACAGGTATGCATCTCGTCGTACACTCGAACCAAAACGGAGGTGTTCTAGTTCGGCTGGAAGCGCGGATCGCGAGATCCAATCAGAGATCAGATCACTGGGGCACACTGTCAAAAAAAAAGGGAGGCACTTGGCACTCGATCATCGATCGATCACTTGAAAAAAAAAACAACACCAAAGAAAATAAACAATCCAGCGGTGGAGCGAGAGGAGCGAGGTAGCGGAGCTGGGGAGCTGGCCAATTAGCCAAGATATCCAACAACACATGGGAAGCTGGGCAAACAGATGTTGCTAAAAAGGCCAACAGGGCGCCAAGCTGGCCCCCATGGAAGACTCCGAGCACGCGCTTCTCTCTCCGCTGGGCGGGAAAGTGGATCCTCCTGAAGAGTTATCCTTTTAGGGTCTTAATCTTAATCACTTGGTCCTTTGCTGGCAAACACTCATAGATAGATCTCTTGGCCTTATGTTTCACTAATTTTCAACCGACGACTTCTTACTCCGAGTCCTGATCTTAAGCTTATTGATTTATTATTTCTTGATGGATTTGCGGCAAAACGGCAGATATATGTATATTGATTTACGCACACAGGAACACACACAGCACACACACATCTGAGAACCGATCTCGGCTTTTTGTTGTTGTTGTTGTTGCTTCGAGCCAAGCCAAGCCAGCCAAATCGTTTGTTGATATTCGTCCGCCTGTGCCAGATTCACAACTGATCTACCTGCTGCTGTTGTTATTCGCCATTCGCTGTCTGTTTAGCCGTTTGGCTGTTTGGCTTTTGCTTTTGGTTTTTGGTTTTAGCCCCAACTTAGCCCCCCCCTCCGCTGATCAACAGTCTCTCCATTCTCCATTTTTCCATTTTGCGGTCGGTCCATCTGCTGGCTGGCCACTTGGGGCCACAAATTCATTCAAGTCCGACTTGGGAGAGAGAGAGCTCCATCCACGGGCGTGGTATCGAGCGGGGGCTTTCCCCAGTCGAACCACCACTTCATCTCGTTCCGAGACCCCTCGGTCGAGACCCGCCCATGGCCCCAACTGAGCCGCAATCGAACAGAGCTCCATCGATGAGAGCGGGAGAGAGTATCTGACTGGCTGGCGAGAGCAAAGAGCTGGCTGATACCCTAGACTCTTGGGGTATACGCACTTGGAGTGCCCTTAGCCAGCTCCAAGAAGGCAAATCTAGCACTTACTCACCTGTCCAGGTATCCAGGGTATCACCCAGAGACAGTATTGGCTATTGGCTCGAACGACAAGTTGCCTGAAGGTTAGACCCGCCGTAGACCCGTAGACCCGGGCTCGGAGCGAGAACCATACACCTACTCATCCGCTCAGTCACCGGACTGGAATGTGCGCCAGTGTGTGTGTGGCTCGGACGCGCAATAGATGTCTCATGACAGTTCGCGGAATTGGGGGAATGGGTTCGGCATAGTCTCCCCCCCCTGCAGCCAACTGTTCCGGTGGGCGGAACGGAAAGGGGAGCGGAACTACGTAGGAAATGGGCATTGTTATTGGCACGCGCTACGTGCTCGGCCGATGGAGACCGAGGCAGGTCTTGTCTATCGACTTCCGAAGTGCTGGAGGATCTAGATTCTAGATACAAGATCCACAAGATATAAAGATGCTCAGTTTATTCTTTTTTTTATTGCTTTTTTCTCGCCGTCCTCCTTCAAGGACTTGAATGTGGTGGTGGTGGTGTCGGGGGACGGCGATCCAGGGAAGGAGGTCATCCTCTAATGCTCGTGTCTTATGTACTTAGCCTCGATCTCTACCAGAATGCAGCATCAGCTCGTTAGGTTTGTCAATCATTTATATATATAATGTTGTATTTTTGGATGTGTGATTGTTTTTATCTTAAGCCTAGTGTGGTGGAAAAAATCAGAACTTACTTAAACAAAAATAGACGAAATGGTTAACCATATGCCGGTGCACGGATTACAAGGTGAGTTAAGGTGAGACGGTGATGCGTTAAAGATATATATATGTATGTTTGTATCTGAGAAGACAGGGGCAGGGCGGTATGGATGGGATACAGGGCGGATGAGGCGATTGGGCATTAGGCAATGGGCTATGTACTTCTTGATTATCTTTAAACTAATTAAATAAATTATGCTAGGATAGTGTTAAGAAAAGAACTACGTACTTCGAAGATGGTTGCACTTTCATTACTCTTGGTTACTCTCTGGCTGCTTCCTACTACCAAAACTCCATCGCGTTCTAAGCTACATTCTAAGCTGACTGACAGATGCTGTCTTACCAAGAGGAGTGTCTGTGTATGAGTGTGTGATTTAAATGTGGCAACTGGATGCACATCTTTGGATCTTTGGAGTGAGTGCTTCTGGCTCTCGATTCACCGAAAATTTCGCCTCTATTTTATTTCGAATCTGCATTTCTACGTCTCTAAATGATCTAGGTTGGTGTTCCCTCTGCTCATCCTCATTTTCTTATTTTCTCCCTTTCATTGCGTGATTTCTTTTTCTTTTTTTCTTTTTTTGTTTTTGTTAATCATCAGATCAGTGTAAAATTTTATAGCGCGCCTGCTTCCTTGCTCTATCGTACTAGCTTTGCTTCTATCTTCTGGCCCTGTGGGTCTGGATACCCTATCCACACGCCCGCCTTGCCAATCCATCGCTTGGCCTTCACATCCATCAGTTTCCTACAGTTACTGCTTCTGCTCCTTCTGTTTAGTTTTTTTCTGCTCCTGGAACTAGCGCTCCTCATGCGTCTCATAATCTCTTCAGCATGCGCTTCTTCTCCTTGAGCAACTTCTCCTTTTTCTTGTCCTGCAGTTTTTTGTCCAGGCCGGCGTGCTTCTTTGTCGAGGGGCCGTCATCGTCTTTGGAGTCGCCAGCAGCGCCTGCCGCGCACTTGGCGGGCTAACAGAGTAAGGCAATTAGCACCATATTCTTGGTATAATATCAGTGGGTATCACTCACCTGGGCATGAATCTCTGTCATCATTCGCGCCCGCTGCGAGTAGTCGTCATAGCGCTCCAGCAGCATCTTGCCGGCCTCCTCGTTGAGCGCAGACTCCGGATTGGGTACGATCAGCAGGCATTTGATGGTCAGAAGTATGTGCTTGATGCCCAGATCCGGCTTCCAGTCCTTCTTTAGTGTGTTCACACAGATCTCCCCATTGGCAGCGACGTTCGGATGAAAGATCTTGGTTAGGAAGTACGCCTTCGGGGGCGTCTGGGGAAAATCTTTGTTTAGCGTCAGCTTGACGCGGAAAATGCCAGCGGCGTAGGGTGTGCCGGCGGGACCGTCGATTAACGCCTGGACGTCCGTGACGTCGCTCTCGTTGATCAGCACCTTGATGCCCTCCGGCGGTGTGGTCTCCATCTCCTGCAGTTCCCGCATCACCTGCCTTATTGTCTGCGGGGACAGGTTCTCCACGTTGGAATATTGCTGCAAAAGTGCATTGGATGATGTTAGCGATTTATTCACACGGAACTTATTAGCGTAAGCCATGAAAGTAACTCAGAAAACCCTTTACATAACAGGAATGTAATCAACTAAGCTAAAATACATCAATCCTGGCAAAGGCTAAGGGCCAACTCATTGAGTCTAGTGTCACTAAGCCATATGTGTCCAATATAGGATTTGCGGGACACGTGACATATCCACCTTGGCCTCCCAGGATTTGACTGTACCATCTTCTATATGTATATAGCTTATATGCTTATCTTGAGTTACGCCAGTCGGCTGATATCCAATGTTTATATTACCGAGCTCATGTTGCTGACTGACAGACTGCTTCCTTTCCTCTTTTTTGTCTCCGCCTGCTCCTTTCCTACTCCTGTCTGTGAGTGTGTGTGTGTGAGTGTGTATGGGAGAGCGAGGGTTCAAGTGCGACGGTGTGTATGTGCGTGAGTGTTTGAGTGTCTCAAGGATTCGCGTCAGGGACGCAGGTCGCGCGAAAAACGCGAAATTGGAAAAAAGCGCTAAACGACGCGACTTTCCTGGCTCGCGTTTCTTTCCGTTTCTCCGTGTTGTTGTGGGGACTTTAGTGTCAGGCAACTTAAAATTTTGGTTCTAATTGTTATTGTTATTAAACCATGTAGCTCGACTTCGCAGAAACGGTGTACGTGTGTGTGTGTATTTATTTATCCGAAGTAAAACATATTCTGCTGTCTAATTCCATTTTATGCACGACAACAACACACAAAAACTAAAATTCGACCAGGGATGTCACAAAATCTTAATTTCTACCATCTTTTTGAACTATCGATATTTTTATAGAATTATCGATACTAATGCCAAAGAAAAGCGTCTTAATATTTATCGATAGACGAAGAAATATTTTAAAATTTAATGATTAATGTTTCCAAAAAAATATCCTTAAAGCCACATTTAAATAATAAAGACTGTCTTTTAACTACTTACAAATGTTGCTTGTTTTAGAGATTTTAGAGAAAGGTTAACAGTGGAGGGCGTTGTTGTGCGACGTTGGCCAACACTGTGGCCGCATTCCGTTCACCAACACTACAGCGCTGAACGAAATTCCTCCATCCACCATCCATTTCTTTTATTTAATTAGTTTTAATTTACCTTTCTAACTCTAATTTATTGAAAGCCTTTTAATTTCGCTGCTCCTGTCTTCGGTTCGGTTCACTTCGCATCCAATCGGTTCGGTTGGGCCCGATCCCGAAGATCAGATACAAAAAAAGAGTCCAAACCAAAAAAGCGACTCTCGGTGTGGAAAATTGTGAGAAGGGGTAAAAATGTCGAAGAACAAGATAAACACAACGTCCGCTGCAGCGGCCAGCGGGGAAACGAATCTGATCGAGGTGAAATCGAAGGTGAGTCCACTGCAGTTCCCGTTCCGACCCTGGGTAACGCTCCCCCTCCCAAACCGCCACAAATCCCCACGCCCCTTTCACCGCTGAGCTGCTGATTCATGCGCATAGCAGTGGGTTGGCGGGGGATCGGAGCTCACATACCATTCTAGAGGGATTATATCTAGGAGAACTGCATATGTCAATCCTACAACTTCCATTGCTTCTCTTCCAGTTCGATGCGGAGTTCCGGCGTTGGAGTTTCAAGCGCAACGAGACGGAGCAGAGCTTCGACAAGTTCGCGGCTCTGATCGAGCAGCTGCACAAGCTGGCCAACATACAGTTTCTCATTCTGTATATAGATCCGAGGGACAACGATCTGCTGCCCATTAACAACGACGACAACTTCGGACGAGCTCTGAAGACGGCACGCCCACTTCTGCGGGTAATTGTTCAGAGAAAAGGTGAGTTCCACTCCAGATTATCCAAAGAAGCCCTAATTTGAGAACTTCCTTTGTTTAAAGATGATCTGAACGAGTACTCCGGCTTCGGGACCATGAAACCGAGAAACCTAATAGGCAGTATACTTATGGGCCACACTCCGGTGAAGACCAAGGCGCCGTCGATTTCCATACCGCATGATTTTAGACAGGTGTCGGCCATCATAGACGTGGACATTGTGCCGGAAACCCATCGGAGGGTGAGGCTCCTGAAGCACGGCAGCGACAAGCCCTTGGGCTTCTACATTCGGGACGGAACCTCAGTGCGGGTGACAGCAAGCGGCCTGGAAAAGCAGCCGGGAATCTTTATATCCCGCTTGGTGCCGGGTGGCCTGGCGGAGAGCACCGGCTTGCTGGCGGTCAACGATGAGGTGATCGAGGTGAACGGCATCGAGGTGGCCGGAAAGACTCTGGACCAAGTGACCGACATGATGGTGGCCAATAGCTCGAATCTGATCATCACAGTGAAGCCGGCCAACCAACGGACGCTGACGTCCACGCACCGCGGCTCGTTCTCCAGGAACAGCCAGCTCTCGAGCAGTTCGCATCACACCAACAACACCAACACTTCTGACGAGATCGAGCATGACGACCAGGACGACATAGTGGATCTCACGGGAGTCACGTTGGACGAGAGCCCCACGTCCTCTGCCGCCAATCACAACCACCAGCCGGCGGTGGCGTCCCAGCCGTCCCCACTACCTTCATCCCATCACCAGCCGGCGGGCTCAAACGCCTCCACGATAATGGCCAGCGACGTTAAGGACGGAGTGCTCCACTTGTAGGAGAAGACAGAAGAACAACTGCAGCTACGAGAAGAGACACTTCGGTTCAGCCGTCTTAACTTTCACTCACATCGATAAGTTCGTTCAAACTTGAGTCAATTATTCGGAGTTAGGCCTGCTGAAGACAATCGACAATCTCGCTTAGAACAGGGCTGGCTAGTGGGCTGGTGGCTAGTGGAGTATACACAGTCCTGGAGTAAGTGAGGGATTTAGAAATCGCTTACACACTCACTCAGTCATACGACTCTCCCCCCCATACATTCCGCACACACAACTCGCAAACCCAACACACTTATTCATTTGCACGTTTTTGAATGCAGTCCTTGTTTTTATCTTTTTTTCCTTTCCATTTATATATATATATATTATGTGTATTTAAATTTGTAAGATTTACGTCTTGTTATTATGCTACTTGTTGCATTAGATTAAAGTGAGACAGCTATAGCGAGAAGGAGAGAGAAAGAGCATCAAATGCAGAAGGCAGAGTGCTAGGATCTCTCAATTATTCGCAAAACCAATCAAACACGACTAATTTATATCAAAAAAAAAAAAACATTCCATTTTATGTACTTGAGAGGGATCATTGGAGGTCTATTGATCTCCAAATAATCCTGTTTTTAATCCTGAGGTGACACAGTGTTGTGCGAGTGTCCTTGTATGTCTGCTATGTGTATTTTTTTATTAGACCGTTCTTGAATTATTTGGCATTACATTTGTAGTTGATTATTTATCATAAACACTGTATTTTTTTTTTTTTAATTTTAACTATTTTGTCCCCGTGCGTCCAATACTCCTTTGTTTGTAAGGAAAGCTAACGATTTACGCAGCCAGGAACGATGATGTCGAGGAGATAACTAACAAAACGAAACACCAACAGCGCCTTTGCCTTCAAGAGAGCAATTCGATACTTTATAAATATACATACATATATATACAAGAAGATAATACTTATTTTATACACGTGTCTATGTAGAGTTAGTCCGAACGTCTGGGTACGCTTTAGTCAAATCACACAGAGGAGGAAGACAGACACCCGAAGTTAACATACCAATATACTTATATGAGACGGAAGGCAACCTAATGCTAATAACCTTAGAGATCGCACCTTATCATAACAAAATATACATATATAGATAGCAAGATCTAGACTAGAGACAGCAGCGAATCTAAACTATAACCCCACGTCGTCCTCGTCCTTGTCCCCGTCCCACAAACATATCCTTTTACACTGTCAAGCAATCGAAGCTTCTATCGAACAAGAACAACCTATAGTCTCCGGGGATTCCCGATCCAAAATCTTCAAGTCGCTCACGCATCTACGAGATAATAAATGTGTGTTCTAGCTGAACAACTGAAAAGACAAAAACTTATATTTTGATGTATGTATTATTATTTTTTAATAAACCTAAGTAAAATTGTAACCGAGGTGTATATATATTCATTTTCCTGGAAGGGCACATATATATTCGAGTTTGAATTGTTTCGAACTTTAGATTCAAGGTGGGAGGCTCTCTCTCTTACACATATTTTACACTCAATTTATGCTTAACTATGTTCTGGCATCCAGATTTTGATTAATGTTGTCCGTTGGGGTCTGTTAAGGAGCTATCTGCCGTCCGCCGCTGAATATTGGGTGTGAGAAACCCACATTAACAATCAGTTCTGCTTCTTTGGATAATATTCCATCCTTCTTTGGCCTCCAGATCTAACGTGGCTCCTCTTCGAATCAGGGAATGTCAAAGAATGTCCTTTTGAAAACCTATAGTCACTTATAACGAATGCGAGAGTCAGATGCCATTCGTTTGAGGTCAACTTATACTGTAAACTTTCTTTTAACTTAAACCTAGCTAAGATTATGCCCAGATGAATGCAAATCTGTGGTTAACAAACGGTTTCCGAACTGGAAGAAGGGATCACTTAAGTAATATCATTAGTCTAATCGCCTCCGGATCCGTCGGTGACTGTATTGTTTTCGAGGCTCTGCCAAATGGTTCTGGCAGCTGGGCGATCCTCGCTGAGGGCATTAGTGCACAGATAGAACAGCTCCACGATGCAGTTGTAGTCGGCGCTCAGCTGGAATGCCACCGGCAGCGGGGGACGCGTGCCGTAGGCAGACTCCAGATTGTTTAGCGAAAATCCAGAGATTTCGTTCTCCTTTGTATTATCTTCCTCTTCATAGGATGACTCATCCACCTCATCCTGCTGGCTGACTTCCATGAAATCAGACTCTGATTTGTCTTCCACCAAGTTGACCGAGGTGTCGGTGGAATCGGTGAAGTCAAGTTTTTGGCCCTGCTGCTTATTGTTTTTCTTGTTGGAGTCCAAGTCGTGCGAGTTATCCAAATCCTCGCCCAGCGCTTCGTCCAGTTCCAAGGTGTGTGGTGGGACCAGAGCCAGAGTCTCGTAGATAACCAGGCCAAAGCTGAAGATGTCAGCCTTGCTGTCAATGATCTCGACCTGGTCAATTACCTCCGGAGCCGACCAGAGGCAGGTTCCTGAAATAAAATGGTAATTCTATTGTAGCTGAAGAGCCGATGTTGGATTGGCTGCAGCACACTCACCCACATAGCACTGCGCTCCATTCTTAATCATGTTTACCTCGCCGTTCTCGTCCAACGGCATGGATACCCCAAAGTCGCATAGCTTGCAAATCTCAAACTCGCCCTTGATCAGGACATTGAAGGACTTGAGGTCGCCGTGCAGCAGGCGGGCCTCGTTGTGCAGAAAGTCCAACGCCTTGGCCACATCCATAATCATTTTCAGGGTGTTCTTGGGCGGCAAGGGGCCCAGATCCTCGTCATGGCGCTCCTCCAGAATCGATCCTAGAGAGGTGTTGCACACCTCCAGCACTAGTGTGCTTGCGCCCTCGGGTCCGGTCACCAGGCCACGGAAGCCCACGATATTGGGATGTTTGAGTTTGCTGGAACAAAAGAACGCAGGTTTCTTTTGAATTTTGCCGCCACATTTCGGGGAATTTTTCGTTCGAGGAAAATGGGTTAGGGCAGTTTCTGGGAAATTCCAGGGGCTGTACGATGGGACGCTTTCCTGTTGGGCAGTTGTGTTGGCACTTATTGAGCCGATAAACATCAGCCTAAAATAAATGAATGTCACTGTGGAGACCTGATGGGCAACGAGTATTTATTTCTCTTTAAAGACTTGTCTGCTGGAGATTTTCAAGCTGGTACTGCATTTTCCAGGAAGAGGTAGGGCAGGGAATGAAAACTGGGCCACTCTAATGAACACGCACATGCATGCAACAGCGCACACACTTCCAGAGCCACAGCCAGGACGCACACACACTCATGTAGGTTCGCTATGAGAAATGTGGGCACCTACCGCAATATCTGGGCCTCGTACATGATGCGCTCGTTGAAGACCGGGTCCCTCTTAATCCTGGGATTCTGGGTGATTCGCTTGACGGCCCACGGGGAGCGGGCTTGTCCCAGACGCGGCGAGCGGTCCAGGCGGTAAACACTGACCCCGGTGCCGTGCCCAAGGGTCTTCAGCAGCGGCGATGGCGGTATGCAGATTGGGGTGCTGATGCTCTGCACATTTTCCAAATGCAGGTCGCGCAGCTTGCGACGAGGAGTCTCCATATTCATCGAAGGCACTACACAAAATAATCAGTAGAAAATAAAAAGAGACGCCGCGCAGAATAAATTCGGTTTAAACAACTAGAGATGGGGATATCAAAAATACCGAGAAGGCGATATGTTCAGATATTTTATCGATTGATTCTTTTCGGTATTTTCTATTTGGAAACTAGAGATGAGCTTAAAGAAACAACAAATCTTATCGATATTTACCGCAATAATTTTTATTGTACTCCCCAAGATATCGAATATCTGTCAAGTTTAACTGAAAATCCTATTTCGCAAGGTATATAATTAATTATATTTACATTAGCATCTCTGGGCTACCACTTTTTAATATTTATCCAAGAACTGTTAGTTAAAGGTGTGGCCAACCCGCATTCTGCAGGTGGTTGGGATTCTTTGGCGCTCTGTTGAACGGTCAGCCAGATGGAGCTTTGTTGTTGCCCTTAGCTTTATAGTGTTTGTTGTTTTGGTCTGACAAACAAGTGTAATCCATAGTTTCCCAATTGCAGGTTTCGAAAGGCACCTCCCAAGTTCCGCGGTCAGCTCTTAGCTAACATACAAGCGGGAGACCGCCGATCAAAGCCCCTTATCGATAGGGTAAACACGTTAATCTAAACAGTGGGTGCACTGCAGCGACAGTTGGTTTTGCTGTTTCTTATCTCCTCTTCGCGAAGTATACAATGAGCCAGGCGACGGAAGCAGCCAAAACGGAGGTGGACGAGGCGAAGGCTGCTCAGAGCGCGAAGCAGCAACTGGAGACCTACCGAGTGTACGTGGTCACTTGGAATGTGGGCAGCCGCTTCCCAGACAACATCTCCCTTCGGCAACTGTTGGGTCTGCACGACGTGGGCGCTGAGGAGTCGGAAGAAGAGAAGGCTCATCTGCCGGACATCTATGCCCTGGGATTGCAGGAGGTGAACGCCCAGCCGCAGCAACAGGTGCTTGGACTGTTCAAGGAGGATCCCTGGACGCACAAGGCCAAGGAGCTGCTGCGCAACTACGATTATGTTGCAATTAAAACGGAGCAGATGCAGGGCCTGTTGCTGAGTATGTTCGTTCGGCGGAAGCATGTGGAACACCTGCACGACATTGAAGCTGAGTTCACACGGACTGGTTTTGGCGGCATTTGGGGAAACAAGGGAGCCGTCAGCATCAGGTTTACCCTTTACGGGTGCGGTCTGGCCTTTGTGGTTGCCCATTTGGCTGCCCACGATCACCAATTGGACGAACGCATCGAGGACTATCGCCAGATTCTCGAGAACCACCACTACCACGTCAAGCGCTATCGGGAGATCTACGACCACGACTATGTGTTCTGGTTTGGAGACCTCAACTTCCGTCTGCAGGGCAGCGACTCCGCCACCGAAGTGCGGCAGCTGGTGAGCGATGAGGCCCAGCACGAGGCTCTGATGAAGCGGGATCAACTGTACCAGGTTCGCGAGCAGACCCAGCAGGCCTTCCAGGTAGGCGTATAACTAGATAGTTTCGAGAAACGTAACTGAGACGGTATCATTTTAGGTTCTGCAAGAACGACTGCCCGCCTTTCCGCCCACCTTCAAGTTCCGGGAGGGGACCTCGGAGTACGACCTTAAGAGAAGACCAGCTTGGACGGATCGCATCATGTACGCCGTGCAGCCTCTGAACAGGCAGCCTGGAATGCAGCTGTCCATTGAGCAGTCCTCCTACAAGTCGCATCCCGTCTACACCATAAGCGACCACAAACCAGTTACCAGTGACTTTAAGGTGAAGCTCTATCCGAGCGTACGGGTGCCTGGCGTGGTGTTCTCGTCGATAGCCGTTTGGAAGATTGGGGACGAGAATACCGTGGAGTACAAGAAGCAGGCGGAGTTCGAGGAGGGTCCCAACGATTGGATCGGCATCTATCCCCTTGAGTACGCCAGTTTGGCGGACTACGCCGCCTACGAGTACGTGAACCAGGCCGAGTCCCCCACATCCTCGGATTCCAACCATGAGCCGGACCCATTCGACACTCCGGCCACCCACCGACGGGCCAGGCACCATCACAAAAACCGCCAGAGGCTAAGGCGCCACCAGGAGGCCAATTCGCAGGAGCAGGTGCGCCTGGACTTTGCCGACGACGTGGAACTGCGACATGGCGAGCAGTACCTGCTGATCTACTTCCGCAGCACTGGCATCCGAGGAGTGACCAGCCTGGCCGGGATTAGCAACGCATTCGTGGCTGAGAAGCGGCGCGGATCGCCGCATAGGACGGAGTACCACGTTGACTAGCTGGCGGAGGCGCTCGACATCTTCATCCTCTAGTTACCAGTCCAGTGTGTCTAATTTTACAATGTTAAGTTTGATTGTTGCCTTTTTTTTTATTTAAAACACTCCATATGTGCAATTATACAACTACATATACCCCTATGTTTGTGTTACTTTCTATCCCCCAATCCCAATCCCTTCCAGCTTGCGACTGTTCCTGCTTTCATTTGCATCTCGGCCCGCTTCTGTTGTCACTTGTTATTTTTGTTTGCACGGCATCACGGTATTAGAAATATTTAACCGGTTTCGTAAAGGTTAATTACGCCACAAGCCCCGATCCGAAACAATGACACACCCGCGCACAGTGGGCCCGTAATGTGAAAGAAGTACTGAAAACCCCAGGGACTGAGACCAGTTATTCCAACTATTATATATCGAAGTAGGTTCTATTTATATTTATATATGTATATTTTATTTAAAAACATAGATGAGAAAGTATGTGGTGATTTGTGGTGCATATAGATAGTATTATCTTTTGTGGTCCCTGAAAAAAAACAACTTAAACAATTAACTAAACTATGATATTCTACACTAGAGGCAAATGATTATGATCTTGAGGAAAATGAAGGCTTATAAGTGATACCATGTTAGTCAAAGGATAACGAGACATATAATGTAACCCATATATATATATAACCCTTTAGATGGATAGACTGTAACCACCCTTATAGACTTTTGAGCAGACTATGCCGAATAAGGCCCACCGTGCAGTGGGGTGGGTGCCTAACTGGGTGCCCGGAGAAACTGTGCATCCATAAAAGCAGCGTTTCGACACACACACTGCCTTGAAGGTACATACATTGTAGTCCAAGCGAATCCAAATGGAATGTTTGAAATGCGAGCATAAACCAAACCAATGGGCTGGTAATTGAAATTTTGGCTGCCAAAGTGACCCTCGCCGACGTCAATTGATAACTACCTTGCCCACCACTCTAATTGCCGGTAATGGAAATAAACAGAAAAAATATCACATGGTTATGTTACACTTTTAATACCCCTATACATATATGGGGAATATTATCTCCATGCTTATATACCCACTTATCTAAGCTAGGGGATCCAAACCGCAACTGTAGGAAGCTACTATCCTAGCTTTGATAGAAGGCCCAGGCACCTTGTATATCCCGCAGCAACTAACATTGATTAGTAGTCTGTTATTAATTACAATTTAATTTAAGAAAAAATGAAGAGTGCACGCACCTTATATACACATGCCTTATCAGGGTACACTGTAATCAATTTACTTAACCAAAATAAGACATTTACAATTGCGTGGTAGAACATATATATATATATATAATGAATACATAGAAACAATTTAGGATTTTGTGGACAATGGAAGTGGAACTGGACAATGGATGACAGACGTGGTCTGTCCACATTGCACCTTATCGATTTAGCCTTATTTTATATACATATATTTAATCTAAATGTACCAATCGTAATGCATAATAATAAACAGAAACTACAAGTTTGAGAAGCTTGTGTGCGCGCCTTCCCTTTTGGGTGTAAAGTGTATAGAAGTGACCTTTGTGCATTGGAC
Organism: Drosophila malerkotliana malerkotliana; assembly: GCA_018153235.1. Classification (NCBI taxonomy): domain Eukaryota; kingdom Metazoa; phylum Arthropoda; class Insecta; order Diptera; family Drosophilidae; genus Drosophila; species Drosophila malerkotliana. The sequence continues at coordinate 4,805,364 of JAECXV010000038.1, forward strand.
ACGTTACAGAGAATGGTTACAAAAAGAGAATGTAAGGGAATTCTTCGGCTCTGAAGAAAGCTACAACTGTTTTCCTATTTACTAGACACACATCTTTCACATTGTTCCACATTTGACAAAAAATACATATATTTTTACACTTATATGACTCGCTGAAACACCAAAAACAAAAAAAAAAAAAAAGTTTTCACGTTATATACAATTGTGTGTGTGTTGTCTTTAAACTATTTAATCAAAGATTTACAGAGCAGCAGGATATATAGAAAAAAGGCTCAAACTGGCCGTTCTATGAAGGGCTGCGACGAGTATTTCAGAGAACGACTGACACGCAAAAACAATTTTTATCGTTTAGAAAACTTGAATTTTACAATCTCAAAATTTAGGGACACTTTTGGGCCATTGGGCAACTGAAGTTCTATAATCCAAATGAATTATGGTCTCTCCAAACAGCCTGCTAATAGGCCTTTCGTTATCAGTAGTTCCGGGGAATACAACTCTAGACGGGACGCGCTGCTGTCTGGGTTGTTTAACAGTCGATTTTATTGCTAGGCCTCTTGATTTTTGCTAATTTGAAACTTCTTAGGGTGTTGTTTGGAACTGTGGGTTAGCTCGTCATGTCTGCTGATCTTTTCACTTCGGGTTTCACTTTCGGTTCTGTTTCGGTTTCGCTAGGCGCTATCCAGGAATCGGGTTGGTATGGGATCGTATTGGGTTGGTGGCGGAGTCTGGGTGTCTGAGTGTGGGCTAACCAGTTCCAGTGCCAGTCCGTGGACGAATTGCCATCTATGTGGGCAGGCCCAATGTTCTGCGGACGAGTCGTCGGGCGATGGTATTGAACTCGTCTCTCCGTTCCCGCCACATGATAGCTGCATCGACATTGGCACCACTCTCGTCGTTGGGTTCTGTTGGCGAGGTTGGCGGTGAACTCAAGTGGCCTCAGATAACGTAGTGCTTCCGGGAACGAGATACTCACCTGCCAGCATGCTAACCACACTCAATAGGATTTTCTCAACACTCTGCACGGGACTCCATCGCTCGGCGGACGATTCATAGCCCATGGGATCGTCGCCGGGGGCATGCAGTATAGATATGCAGACTCGACCATCGGCGAATATGTTGGGATGAAACATGTCGCACGTGAACTTCATCTTTGGCGGACTCAGCGGATAGTCGGGCGGAAAGACTAAGCGAGCCGGAAAGACGCCGCCCTCGAAGCAAGTGCCCTCGGGTCCACTTCAAGGTTCAAAGAACAGATTACGATTATTCTGGAGGAGATTCGCAGGTCCGTGTGGACAGGTAGACTTACGCAATTAGTGCCTCCCACTCGAAAAAGTTGTCCTCGCTGATGGGTCCGGCGACAATGCCCTCGGGCGGATCGAGTGTCAACTCTGGAGGTGGTAAATGCTAATTAGCTGCAGAAGAACTTTGCCTGTGGACTTCGCTCCCGGACTTACGTTTGTATTCTGCCATTAGGCGTCGCAGCGCGGATCCAGCCATTGCTCCTGGTCAACCAAGTCCTCTTTGTCGCCCACGTATTCTTGTGTCTGTGGTTCGGGTGTTGGATCCTCCTACACACTCTCCGCCTGTAACCACTTCGTTTGCTTCAACACTGCTTCCACGATTGCAGGTGTGTGCGTGCGCCCCCGTCAGGTTTTTCCACGGTTCTCCAGTTAGCGCACTGTTTACAGATCCAAAAGGATCGTGTTTGGAGTCTAATACAGACACGTAATACACAAAACAAACCCTTTCAATATGTTTATTTATATCAAGTGTTATATATGTAAATAGATAGGTATGTGTTTTTGTCAATGTACTGTACAGTCAAATTGTTTAGTGGTGGGAGTGGAACCGATAACTTATCGGTGGCAGCAGGTAAGCGCCCCAACCAGAGCTGCCGGACAAGTGAGCCATTCCCCATATGTGGCAGCCCCCAAACAGCTGTTTCATTTGTATATATGTTTCATATTCATTATACATTTGTTTTCCGTCGAAATTGCCCGTACTTTCGCACGCAAAAGTACAAAATCAGATCGCCGGATCGGTCGCACGTTGGCACGACCCCACATTCTCTCACTCTATGGGAGCCGTGTTTATCCCAAAGGAAAACTGAAGAGGCGCCGGTCGGGCTATCCGGTCTCTCTGGTGTCTTTGATTTCCGTATTTATTATTGTCTCCGGACTATCCTCCGTCCTACGTCCTCTGTTCCCCACCACCGACTCCAGTTTTGACTTTCTTCGTCTTCCTCCTCGTATCGGTCTCGTCCCACCTCCCGCCTGGTGCATCCATCCAGCCATCCCGCTCGCTCTACGCCAATTTCCAACGTGCGCGCAAGGTTACGGAATCCGAAATATTATTACCGTTAATTATAGCTGCAGCAAAACGGGTGGAGCTAACATATAGAACCTATATATCCCGTAGTCGACTCGTCTAGATGTTTAGGTTTGCCATAAACGACGCCGCCAGCTGTGTGCGCTCCAATGTCAAGGACTTCAGTCTGAACGCCCTGCGCTTCCTGTCCCAACTGCCCCAGCTGAGTCCGTACGATGTAAGTTGAATCCCAATGCTGACATTTCCCGGTTATTGAGGATAGGATGTAAGGGGTGTAGATCTGAAAAAGGTCTTATATAAGTCCCTCAAAAGTAGGATCAGGAACCAGATGTGGGATTGGACTTTTGGAGTTACAGCCCCAGTTTACAGAAATGTGATATCTCCCCTCTTTCTTGGAAATCTTCTGTTGCTATCGACAGGTGTGGACACCTGTGGTGTTATTTTACCCTTCTACTAGTATTACTTTAAACAATAATCACCCCAGCCATAGGATTAGCTCCCAATCCTGTATAGAAACTGGTCATAGAAAAATAGGTTCATTATTTAAGCCGACATGGTGGAGGTTTGTCGACAAAACTTTCAAGAAACTATTAGAGAGATTAATCCTCAGGGAGTCCTTTCACTCATGTCCCTCCATGTCCCACAGGTTAACCTGGTGCTAAGGGAGAACGAGTTCGTTTTCAATTTCCCCGTGGATGGTATCATACGGAGCTACGAGACCAACCAGCTGGGCTCCAACTCCCCCTGCGAGGACTCGCGCACAGAGGCCAGTTTGCTCCACCGAAATGGCTTCATATGCGGCATTTTCGACGGACATGGAGGAGCTGCCTGCGGTCAGGTGGTGTCCAAACGCCTTTTGCGGTACGTGTCAGCGGCCACACTGCCGCGCCAAGTGCTCCGGGACCAGGTGAAGAAGGGATGCAGCAGCCAGTCCTTCCTGAAGTGCCACAACGACAATGTGGACTTTGTCAGCGAGATCAAGCCGATCTACGAGGCCAGCTTCCAGAAGTACATCAAGCAGCTGTGCGAGACGCCGCAGCGGGATGTGGCCAGTGAGCTGGTGCACGCCTTCCTCCAGCTGGACGATGGCCTCTCGGAGGAGGCCCTGGCAGTCAGCGATTTGCGCACCATGGGAGTGGCTCTGTCAGGTGGGGCATCCATTTTGCTTCCAGTTTGAAGTCCATCCACTAACTTGAATCCCTTTCAGGAGCCGTCGCCTGCCTGGTCCACTTGGAGGGACTACAGCTGCACGTGGCCAGCACGGGGGACTGCGGCGCCGTGCTGGGTATCTTGGACCCGCAGACCCAACAGTGGACGCCAAAGAAGCTCAACATTGAGCACAACACCGAGAACATAGGCGAGGTTCGCCGCATCCTGGCCGAGCATCCCAGACAGGAACAGGAGACGGTCATCCGCAATGGACGTCTTCTCAGCCAGCTAGCTCCGCTTCGTGCCTTTGGCGACTTCCGCTACAAGTGGTCCCTCGACGTCATGCAGAACAAGGTGGTGCCCATGTTCGGAGAGCATGCCATGGCGCCCAACTACTACACGCCCCCGTACCTCACCGCTCGTCCGGACGTCCAGCAGCACCAGCTGGGCCCCAACGACAAGTTTCTAGTCATCGCCAGCGACGGCCTGTGGGACTTCCTCTCGCCCAGCGAGGTGGTCAGCCTCGTCGGCGAGCACATCGATTCAAAGAAGATCCTCGAGCCTATGCGTCTTCCCGAGGGCGACAACGTGACGCTAAAGCAAATCTCCGCCCAGCTGGCTGAGCGCAAGTGAGTTGATCTGCCACCCCAGAGACATAGTCCCGTTCTACATCCTCTTCTTTCAGAGCTGGACTCACCCGCAAGCCCATAGACTCGAACGCGGCCACGCATCTCATCCGCAACGCTCTGGGAGCCACCGATTACGGCATCGAGCACTCGAAGATCTCGTACTACCTGACGCTACCGAAGGACGTGGTTCGTCTCTATCGCGACGACATCACCATCACCGTCATCTACTTCAACTCGGAGCAGATCGCCAAGCAGCAGTCGGATAAGGCGCTGGGAGCGTGATGCCCGAAGGTAGCTCCACACCACTAACCTAGCCACTAGCGATACGTTTAAGTTTGTTTTCATTCGCCATCTCGGACCTGGACGACTGCCGTGCCCAATAAATGTCACGCGGATAGCGAAGATTAGTGTTCTCTCTGGGGAATCGCGGTCTCTGGGCCCAGATCTGGGATAATATCCGGCAGGTAATCTTTCGAGAATCGATTTTATTTTACACTTAAAGAAAATAATTGTATATAACGCTGAGCTACATATAAACAGTATGCAAAAGCGATTGGCTGGTGCGGGTGGCGCAAAGACGGGGCTACGGGGGGCCTCCTAACGAGGGCGGCCCTTAACGTGACAAAGGGATGGAGGGATGGGCGGTAAAGCTAGCCGAAGAGCCCGCAACTGGGTCCGGAATCTTGTAAACTGGTAAACGGTACGAGTCCTAATCCTAAACACTGAAAAAAATAAACTACACAACTACTGGGGGTGGTGGGGCGACGACCGGGGGGAATCGGAATCTAGTCCTTGCCGTCCTGCTCGGCCGACTCCTGTCGACTGACGCAGTTGAGGAACTCCATCTGGATGTGCGTGATCTGGGTCTTGCTGAAGCACTGCATCTTCTTTTTGAGGAAATCGAAGAACAGATCCAGTTCGTCCCGCTTGGCCAGGGCATGGGCAATCTGTTGCTGTTGCTGGAACTCTTCATCCTTGATCAGATTGGTGGTACTGCTGCTGGCCGCGCTCACGGACAATGGCACTCCGCCACATCCAACGGAAGCGCCCGTCCCGCCGCCGCCTCCACCGCCCCCGCAGTTCATATTCGGCAGCTGGAGGATCGTCGTCGTTGGCGTCGCCGTGAAGGATGTGGTGTTACACAAAGCTGCCGCCGGCGTCGTTGTCACTGTGGCTGCATTCAGGGATACGGCCGGAGTACTGGAAATGGTGACACTGGTGCTGGTGGCCTCGGTGACGTCTACCAGCGAAATCTGATCTGTCCGGGACACTCCTTGGGGCCCTCCTAAGAGAAAAAAAAGGTTATCCAACAGGCTCAATGCCAAAATGATCGACCAACACCCACCTCCTGTTGCATTTCCACCTGTCGCTGTGGTCGTCACCAGGGTGAGATTCTTCAGCTTGCCGTCGCCCACCACAGCTCCGCCCGCCAGCACACTGTTGGAGGCGCTGGTCGACGGTTGGAACTGGTGCTTGCTGGATCGCACCGTCTGGGGCTCTATGTCCGATATGCAGAAGTCGTGGGCATCGATGTAGTGGAAGCCCTTGCCGAGCGACACCACATCGCTGCTCCCATCGACGGCATCTCCCACGCCCATCTCGCAGTCTACATGGGCGCCGCTGGCCTCCTCGTAGAGACACACCTCCTCGTAGTCGACCTCCGCCCCGGTGGCTCCGTCCTCGTCCAACTCGTGCTTGACTATGTCCACCACATGCCCGTCCACGTCGTCGTCCTCGTCGTCCACATCATCGACCACGTCGTCGTCATGTGCCAGTTGCGAGAGCTCGATGCTGGAGATGCTGCGGTCGTGCTGCGACTGGTGGTGGCTGTGGTGGTGGTGCTGATGATGGTGCGGTTGGTGGTGACTGTGGTGGTGGTGCTGGTGGTGGCTGTGTTGCTGATGGTGGTGCTGCGATACAGAGTCATCCGCTACGCCCTCCTCGTAGGCGGTCAGGATGAAGGTCTCTGCCTCCTCGCTAACCAACGTGATCTGCGAGGCCCCGTGGTGGGACGAAACGGTGGCCGTATCCGGATCCGACTGCACATCATCATCCACCACTTCGTCATCCTCGTCCTCGACGTGCTGCTTCAGGTGGAGCATGGCCCCGATGGGCAGAGTTGTGCTGTTGGCGACCCCGGTGCCTACACCAGCGTTTCCACTGCTGCTCGTCGTGTCATAGCTCAGCGTGGTGCGGTGGGACTTCAGCTTAGGCTGGTACACCGTCGACAGGAAGTCGAGCTCCTTGGCGTAGCGCCACTTGGAGAGCCTGCCCTCGATGCACTTGGGCGTACGGAGTCGGTACTGATGGTAGGTGTCCCGTAGGTTCTTCCACTTTCGCCTCACCTCCTGCACGGTGTACTTGTCTAGGGGGAGAAGAAGACAAAGAAATAAGTGCCCTACCAGAACACTCGTCTAGACCATGTACTCACTGCCGATCTGCTGGGCCACCTCCTGCCAACCGCTGAGGACATCGGAACGGCGGCGCTGGTTCGGCTGGAGCTTGTAGTTGTAGAGCGCCGGATTCTGGCGCACCAGGTTGATCAGTGTCAGAATATCGTCCGTGGGCGCGTTGTCCTTGTGGTAGCGCTTGCGCTCTGGCGTCGACGAGGACATGTTGCTTCTGCTGTTCCGAGCTGCGAACTCCAGCTCCGCACTCACATTTAGTGTGGTTTGTTTATGTTTACAACTCCACTCGCTTTCGAGGCACTGCCGAGCTCTAAAGATTCTCGCCAAGATCCACGCACACACTCATGCACTGGCACACAAACACATACAAACATGGAGTGTTCCCCCCACAAGGTTCACTCGCCAACAATGCCCCACAACGACCGATATCCCAGTTGCCAGGAGACGGGCTAATGTAGATGGCAGTCAGGATCAACTTCCCGCTCGAAGGTCTCTGTATTATTTTTGCTTTCTTTTGATTTTGCTTTGGCGTTACTTATTTCGCGCTAGAGATGGACCAATGGTGGCTGGTTATCGTCCTCCGACAGCGACACTGTTTGCGAAATCGATAACTATCGGATAGACACACACAACCCTGCACCATTGTTTTCGCCCCCACCCCCACCATAATAATATAAAAAAAAAAAAAAAAAAAAAAAAAACAGAGCGGAATTGTTTATGACCATGAGCACACCGGCGAAAAACAACGGAACTGGCTTAGAGGACGTGAATATACCTGGACAGGCGTACCTGCGCGAGGCCCTCACCTCCTGCACGGACCCCCTGAAGGCCATCGAGAGTTTCCAGGTTTGTTTACGTTGCCACCATAAAAACGCGCCAAAAAGAAACATTTTCGATTCGTCACTTTCCCCATCGCTTTGTGTAACCATTTCAGCTGGAGAATGGGGTGTTGCTGCCGTCACTGCGGCCTATGCTGCCGCTTCTCGACCTGCACGGCGTCCGGCGGCTGGACTTCCACACGTCACTGATGGAGGAGCTGCGGGACAAGCTGATCGCCCACATCAACGATCTGGGCCAGAAGGAGGCTCGGGAACGCGACAAGAAGCTGAAGGAGTTGCTGGTGAAGAGCTTCCCGGTGGTGCGGGTCAAGTCCCTGCGACCAGTGGTGATGGCCATTTTGCGGAACACCCAGCACATCGACGACAAATACCTAAAGATCCTTGTCCGGGACCGTGAGCTGTACGCCGATACGGACACGGAGGTGAAGCGACAGATTTGGCGCGACAACCAGAGCCTGTTTGGTGACGAGGTGTCGCCGCTGCTCTCCCAGTACATTCGCGAGAAGGAGCACATTCTGTTCGACCACACCAACCTTAACAACCTGTTCTTCCAACCAACGCCGAAGGTGCGCCGGCAGGGCGAGGTGGTCCAGAAGCTGGCCAACATGATCGGAACGAGCGTGAAGCTGTACGACATGGTGCTGCAGTTCCTCCGCACTCTCTTCCTGCGCACCCGCAACGTCCACTACTGCACGCTGCGCGCCGAACTGCTGATGGCCCTGCACGATCTGGAGGTGCAGGAGATCATCTCGATTGATCCCTGTCACAAGTTCACCTGGTGCCTGGATGCCTGCATCCGCGAGAAGAACGTGGACATCAAGCGGTCGCGCGAGCTGCAGGGCTTCCTCGACAACATAAAGCGCGGCCAGGAGCAGGTGCTGGGGGATCTTTCCATGACCCTGTGCGACCCCTATGCCATCAACTTTCTGGCCACGTCGGCCATCAAGATCCTCCACCACCTGATCAACAACGAGGGCATGCCGCGCGACAACCAGATCCTCATCCTCCTGCTGAGAATGCTGGCCCTGGGGCTGAGTGCTTGGGTGATGATCGACTCGCAGGACTTCAAGGAGCCGAAGCTCGACTGCCAGGTGGTGACCAAGTTCCTGCCCGCTCTCATGTCGCTGATAGTGGACGATCAGTGCCGCAGTCTGCACGGAAAGCTGCCACCGGACGAGCGAGAGTCCGCTCTGACCACCATCGAGCACTCGGGCCCGGCTCCGGACGCCGTGGAGGCCTACATCCGGGAGAGCTCCGTCGCCAGCATCCTGGCCATGTACTACACGCTACACACAGCCCGGCTCAAGGACCGCGTGGGTGTGCTCCGGGTGCTGGCCATTCTCTCCGCCTGCAAGGACGATCGCGCCTACGAGGATCCCTTCCTGCACTCGCTGGTGAGTATAAAGTGTTTATTGTGTGCCTGGCGCAGCTCCTTGAGTCTTCCTCCTTCCAGATCGCCCTGCTTATTCCCATGAGCGAGGAGTTCTCCACCGAGGACTTCTGCACGACCCTCTTCGATGAGTTCATCTTCGCCGGTCTGACCCGGGAGAACGTGACCTCGCGACACATGCTCAAGCTGCTCTGGTACGTCCACAACAAGCTGCCGGCCGGACGCCTCGCCACCCTGATGAAGGCCATGCAGCCAACGACCGCCCACAACGAGCACATCCACAAGCTGTACGAGACGCTGCAGGAGCGGATCGGAGCCGGGCAGGCGGAGACGCCTGTTATCGAGGCTCCGCCAATAGAGTTCGACTCGCCGCTGAAGAGCGTGCCAACGCCAGGTCCACACTATAACGCCCAATAGCCCGAGGCGCCGGCGGCCGCTGTCCCAGCTCCGGCACCGGCTATAGCGCCAGCTATAGCTCCAGCGGCTGTCGTCGGATAATGGATACCACATCAATCACAACCCCAACCAATATACCCATAACGGTCGAGATAGAGACCTTGGAGCTAGCTTTCGCTTGTAGCCCTCGTGCGCTCAGGATAAGAATATATTTTGTTTAGAATTAAGCATAACCACCAGGAGGAAGGAGGAGTATCATACACGTTATATAGAGGATAGGGATACATATTTACATATGTATGTATGTAATACGGTAGCCAGTAAAAGGATTTAGTAATTGTTACGGCCCGTGTAACTACCGGCCCGGATCTAGTACACAGTATAGAGTACAAATCTAAAGATATATATATCGTTTGTGGGCTTTAATCAATTTTTTTTTTTTTGTTTTTCTTACTATGACTATCTCTGTATTTTAACGGCTATATATATATATATATATTTTACAAATTCTCTGCAAAATTATACAATACTTTAAGTCTTAAATCCTTTAACTAAGCTTAGTTCTTGACTGATTTAATTGCCTATCATAATAATTAGTATTATCTGATAAATAATGCTATCCGCTGATTGTAAATCCCACGCAATAGAGAGTGCAGCTTAGTGTTTGCTACTAGATTCAGAATCCTAATCATCATGCTTTTACAATTACTTCAATTATACAACTGATTTTAAATTAAATATAAAAAAAAAAAATAAAAATATATATAAAAAATAAAAAAAATCCAAGACTTCCTCTAATTTATACGGGGGCTGGGTTAGCCGGCGGCGAGGTAGAGGCTTCCAGCAGCGGAGGTAGCGAGGATGAGTCTTCTATGCAGACGGTGTGCGAGTCATCGTCCAGGACAGGGTTCTCTGGCGAGAGGCCCACTGCCGGCGCCGATGACGACGAGGACGAGGAGGAGCTGGTGGAGGAGGAGCCCAATGACGAGCTAGAGCTGGTCGTACTGGTGGTGTTGGTCACCCCAGTGCTATTCGCCGCTGGAGGCGATCCTTCTGCAGCTTGTGTGGAAAATAAATCGAATCTTATTAGAAAAAAAAACGGTGGTCTGGGTAGCCCAGGGATTGGAGGTTAATGGTTTATGACTGGGTTAGTAAGGATGAAAAACAAATAACAAAAATCATGGAACATGCAGTGGATGGCCGGATGGGTTGTGCTTGGCGAGGCTATATGATTCGTTTTCGGGTTCTTTTTTTTCTACCTTGCGGTGGCGCTTCCGCGGTGACCTTTTCCGCCGCGCTGGCTGCCTCGGCCCCAGTTGCGGATTCAGTGGGAGCGTCGTCTTTCGGCTGAGGGGCCTTGGGTGTGGCAAACACCTCCTCCTGCCGCTGCGACTTGCTCGTCTTGAACATGTCCACGTACTCGGCGTACATCAGCTGCCACTGGGAATGTGGTTTCAGGGTGTCAAGCACGCACTGCATCAGCTCCTGCTTGGGAACGAACTGAAACGGGACGACACTCTTAGACCGCGAGGATCGAGGGGAGGGAGGGAGCATACCTGCGGTATTCCAGGCTCTGAATCCTCCAACAAATCGTCTAGGAACTGGCGCATACGCTTCTCCGTTCCATAGGTGGCCAGCTGGAAGGTGAGCATCCGGTGCCAGTGCTTCAGTTCGTCCAGGGACTCCAGCGTCTCGCAGAGCTTTATCTGGTTCTCGATGAACACCATCTTGGCACTTTGCTGCCACGCCTCCGCCTTGCGCCTGTAAATCGAACCAGGAATGAGAGAGTTCCCCCGAGGGGATGAGTACCTCTACTTACAGCTCCATTCCGGCACTGAAACAGAAGTAGTTCGAGCTGCTGGCCTGCATGCCGAGGACCGGGAACTTCTGGCTGATCCCCTCCATGTCGCGGGGCAGGGTGCCCTTGATGCCGTGGAACATGATGGCGTCTTTGGTGGCCAGCACCAGCCACGACTGCAGGCTGGTCGAATACGTGTAGGCCTGGCCGTTGGCGAAGCCGATCAGCGGCAGGCCGTAGTCCGTCACGGAGAACTGAATGGCCTGGCCGTGGGCGGAGAGCAGCTGCGTGAATTCGCCGGCGAGGTTGACGGATCGCCGGGCGATATCCCAAACCCGCAGCATCCCGCAGTTCGTCACCACGCCGACGAAGCGGTTATCCGGACTCTGAAAGAAACGGGTTTCAATGCCACCTTTCGATGAACGCCATCGACGTCCTGGCTACTCACAAAGGTACAGTGCACGGCGGAACTGATGAGGGAAATGGCGGGAAAAACGGGACAGCCCGTCTCCATGGAGACCAGCCGCATGCTGCCGTCGAGGGAGCACAACATGGCGTACTTTTCGCACAGATTCAGGTTCACCACCGGCGATCCAGCCAGGAACTCCCATAGCATTTCGGTGGAATCCGATGCTGTGATCTTGGCCAGCATGCCGTGCGTGGTTTTGAGGTAGCCGTTCTGGACATGGACGCGATAGTCTAGTGCCGCCTTGACGAACTCGCTCTTCCCCGTAGGTGTGACTTGAAGGTCCGGCGGCCCGGTCGTGGAGCTCTGGTGCTCCTCCACCCGGGGCAAGCGTGGTAGGTCGGCGGGATCCACGGGCTGAGACTGACGTCGTTGGTTGGAGCTAGGCTGGGGTTTGAGTCTGGAAAGGAGTCATTCAGTATGGGGGGGAAGGGGAAAAGGGCGAAAGGGAAATCCTCACCTGGAATCTAGCCGCCCGTGCTCGGTCCTCACCAGAGGCTCCGGCATTAGGGGCGTGGCAGCACTCTCCGTCGGCGCCGTGGAGGACACCGCTCTGCTGGCCGTCGCTCCACTGCCTGCCACCGAGCTGGACACTATGCTGGTGGCCAGGGAGGTGGGTCCGTCCTCGTGCAGGGGTATGAACATTGGCGTGATCCGCCTCTTGCCATCCTTGGTCCTGGTCTCCGTCTGCTGGCTGATCGGACGCTGGCTGGACTCCGTGGAAATGGGGAAGTTGACGGGTCGCGTCTCCAGGATGGGGGCTTGCTCGCCGCTTTGCGGCTTCAGCAGCCTCTCCGGGTGCTCCATTGTGGAGGCTTTGGCGGCAGCTAGGCCGTCGCCGTACGCCATGCCGTACAGCTTCTGTATGATGGCGCTCTTGTCCCCGTCGGGCACAGGAGTGCCCAGCTCAGTGGCGTCGAATTGAAGGCAGGCGATGCTGCCGTCCCCACTACAGGCCATCAGCAGGCACTCCTTCGTCCCCCAGGACAGGTCTAGGACGCTGTCGTGGAAGAGCTCGTGTATGACCACCATGGGACGCTGGAGGGCGGTCAGCCAAACAGAGAGGGAGCGGTCGCGGGAGCCCACGGCCAGGCAGCAGTACTGGAGCGGCTTGCCATCGGTCACCTGGCGTCGCAGGATGGAGTTGTGGAAGCGCACACAGGTAACGGCCTTGCGGTGGCCCACAAAGTCCTTGTCGAACTTCCAGCCTTCGCGCTCAATGATCTGGGCAGTGGGCCCGCCGCCGTTCATGGCGTGCGCCGAAACCAGGTACTGCCCGTCAGGGGACCAGGAGAGGCGTAGGATGTGCGTAGTGCCGCCGCACTCCTCGAAGGGCTCGGTGATCTTGTGCTCCATGGTCCAGCCGTCAGTCCTCCAGATGCGGATGCTGCGGTCGTCAGACTGGGAGGCCAGAAAGCGACCGACCGGGTCCCAGGAGACGCCCTTCACCAGGCCGGTGTGGCCCCGCAGCGTGGCCACCACGTGGGGAAAGGCCCTGGCGTCCCAGATGACCACTGTGTTGTCGACACTGCAGCTGGCCAGGTAGAGGTCGTTGGGCGACCAGGCCAGGTCCAGGACGTCGCCAAAGTGGCCGCGCAACGTATGGAAGCACTTCCAGGACTCGTGGTTCTTCTGCATGCCGCCGGAACCGAAGACCCCGCTGGAGCCCGCCGATTTCCGCCAGATCATGATGAGCTTGTCGTCGGAGCCAGAAGCCAGGCACAGTCCACTGTGCGACCACCGGACGCAGTTGACGCACGCCAGGTGCTGGTCCATCTGGCAGAGCATCTTTGGCACGCTGGCATCGTGCTCCGCCTTCTCGGAGAGGAGCGGCAGCAGATTCCATATCACCACCAGACCGCAGTCGTTTCCCTGCCCTCCGGTGGCAAACTTGGTACAGTCCTGGTGAATGTCCACTGAGAAGATCTGCTTGTCTGCGGGGAGAACGATAGAGAAGGGTTATCCCAAGTACTTGATCCCTTGGCGGGATCCGCCGGACGGCAAAAGCCGGCTGTGCGTCGTAAGTCGTATGGACTCTGGCGGCAACTCACCATCGTGGTGCACCCAGCCCGGCTTGATGAGCCGCATTCCGCCCTTCGAATCTCGTACGGATCTGAGACAGAAGTAGGCGAATACAGGGCAAAAAATATAATTAATAACAACAGAATTTCTGCACGGCGGGTCTGTGCATGGCAGTGTGACCGGGTAGCGGCAAAGCTCTCAACGGTCTGGCAGCTCTGGCTTTTCAAAACGATATCTAAAAGTGCTGCCCATCAACTTTGAATTTGAATTTAAATTTAAGGTTTTATCTTTACTTTTTAGTAATAATATTAAAGTATAAAAGCTATATAAAAATGATTAATTAAGCTTGAAAGTAAGCCTGATAATATTTTACTTTTAAGAGGTGGATAGCTTTAATTTATTATAGTTTCTAAATTTTGAATGTATTTGTTTAATATTTGAATTCTTCAAAAAAAATATATAAATTAGTCTTTAGATTTTATAAACATCTAATTCATTGTCTTTATATTCTAAAAGTATTTAAAATTTTACTATTCTATGTTTTAAATGAGAAATAAAAGCTAAAGAGCCCCAATAGGCAGATCCCACATGTGGGCTAGGGCTAGCCCTCCCATTTTTTTTTATCCTCCGCCCCCTGTCGGTGATAGGAGGACTTCTTGGCGTTCTTTTTTCCGGCAAACTATGTGGGTGGAGTGAAAACTAACGAAAGGCAACGAACGGCGAGGAAAGCGCCAACTAAAACACGAAAGTTTTCCTAAGCGCTCGCCTGCCATTGGCTGATCCGCATGGAGGGGCGTGGCCAGGACCTAGTGGTTGGGGGTTAGGGTTGGGGGTGTCGCTTCCTTTAGCAAATATATTTCAGAAATAAGACAAATATTTTGAGAATCAATGCAACTAAACCGTTTCGAATTGCTTTCTGTAAAATAGTCTCGTTTAGAAGTAATTGACACGAATTGTCGTCAAATATGTTTGCCAATTTATTTGTCTCTTTATTTGTTTGGATGCCTTGCCATGTCCTGGCGGATTGTTATTTCCCCCAGGCGAATCAGAGACACCAAATTGAACGAAACGACTGACTGTCTCAATAAAGTGCTGCCAAGTACACAGAAAAAAATGGAGCTTCCGGTTAACTGTTAACTTTGACAGGACCTCTATAGAAACAGGAACTTTTGCAAGGATATGCCTTAAAATCCACACCTGCTTTGTTCTCAGTGCCCACTTTACCTGAAGCTATTTGCAATCCAGCGCATCTGTTGCCGGCAACGGCAACATGTGGTGACGATGATGTTCCTTCCAGGATCTGGCAGGGGGGGGGCGGCTTTGTAACCCACTCTTGTCAATCCCACCACCCAAAAGCCACTTGACAATTGTCAACAAAGCGCACATAAAGCGATTACAGTCTGCGTGAGTGCAGGGATATGGAAATGGATGTGGATGTGTATCCTGCTCCTGAGAGTGCTAGCATTTCTTTTGTCGCTCAAGTATCTGACGGATATTTGGCAAATCCGACGCCGACAGCACTTAAGCCTCTCCAGATGGTGGGTCCTGGAGGAGTTGCAAGCGTCTCATTAAAAGAATTCTTCCAAAAAAAAAAATATAATAATAAAAGTTTCAAATATCCGGCCAACTAATTCATTAGCCGGAGGATAATTTTTGTGGGGAAATTGAAAAGCCAACGGAAAGGCGAGAAGGAAAAACAAAAGAAAAATGCCCAAAAAATCCATGCCCATGGGCCATCCTTGATGGATGGATGGGCTGATGGACGGAAGTCACTCATAACTGGCGGTGGGTGGTGAGGCTAAAAGCAAATGACAA
The DNA here is from genome assembly GCA_018153235.1 of Drosophila malerkotliana malerkotliana. Lineage (NCBI taxonomy): Eukaryota > Metazoa > Arthropoda > Insecta > Diptera > Drosophilidae > Drosophila > Drosophila malerkotliana. Next base: position 4,820,604 of record JAECXV010000038.1, read on the forward strand.
TCAGCGTAAAAACAGGACTACAAGGACGACAGGACGAAATTTTAAAATCTAACAAATGAAGGTCCTTAAGAGGAGGGGAGGGAGGTGGTGAGGCAAACAAATAAATCCTAACAGGGATGCATGTTTGAAACGAGGATCTACAGAGTTTATATTTAAAAATATTAATAATTTTTAAAGGATAACAAAAAGTAACACGGTATATCCTTTAAAATATCGATATCCTTGCCATCCTTGGCAAATGTTTGTGCGTTCGGCGAACATTTCAATCAACGCTCGAGTGAAATGTTGAAAAAAAAAGAAAAAAATGATGATAATAAAAGGAAGGATAATGTGGCAGGGGGTGCTCCTGGTCGGTGGGTGGTGGGTGGCAGCCAAGCGGAAATGGATGCGCAACACAAAAGTGGCACAAATTGTGTGGCATGTGGGAGACGTTGCATGCAACAATACGGTAAAAAGGACTGCCAACTAAGGACACCATCGCAACGTGAAAACTGGAGAGACTGAAGGACTGGAGGGCAGGAAGCGATCCGCTCCTCCACTTTTCAAAAAAAAAATAAGATTATTCAAAGAATTAATAAAAAAAAAATATTCGATGGCCTAAAAGTATGCAACACTTTCGTGTTCCTGCTTGGAATCCTTTTTTATTTTATTTCAGTTGCCACTCCCCCTCCTTACTCCCCATAGAAAAATCCTTTCCGAGTGCAACAGCCGCTGTTACACGCTGGAGTCCACACCCCCCCACCGACCTGTCGCCCATTGCCATAACAACCGTTAACCGAGATACATTTAAAATCTCCAGAGGAGAGTCCTACACCGGGTGCGGGAAAAAAAAGGACTCAAATGGGGGGGAGGGGCGGGGGTAGGACCAGAACCAAATCCAAAGTGTAAACATTCACAGCCTCCGCTTTGGCAGGGGATAGGTTTCGTTTTTGGCCACTAGACAATGCCACTTCTGCCACGTACCCCCATCCATCCACCCACCTCGTCCTCCCCCCCCTCGGACAGCTACAGCTTCCTTCCGTGCTGACGTTTGATGTGCAGCCATGGCAGCTTTTTTTTCCAGGAGCGAGCATGTGGGTGGGGGGAAGGGGGGAAGGGGCAGGCCATGTTTAAAAAAAAGAAGAGGAAAAGAATATACACCCAACCGAAAAGTGTGGTATTTATTTCAAACAAGCTCAGTGCAAAAAAAAAAAAAAAAAATGGGAATTAAAAAGCAGCCACAGGGGCTGCACATGCTCTACACTGAGAAAAAAATAGTAGCAGGTTCTTAGAAAAAAGATTAAAGAATGGGGAGGTCTTCTTGGGGGTTAAGAGCTTGCTTAACCTCTAATATAAACTAATATAGTTTCTATCCAATTTTTTGATACAATTTTTTCTCTCAGTGCACTCACACACACACACACACACACTTTGGCCGCTGCAATCGCCTGGCAACAGCTTGTGGGGAGGTGTCGCTAATGAAGTCGCTCCCAGTCGCTCCCGGCAAAAAATTCACCAAGAAGGCCGCTCCACCACACATATCCGTATATCCGCATCCGCACATCCGTATATCCGCACATCCGCATATCCGCACATCCGCTTACATCCGCATGCTTTCATTGTAATAGAAATTATAAGCTTTTCCCCTCCCCCCTGGTTTGGGGTGGTGTTGCTGTCGTTTTAGCAACAAAGATTGCACCATCCATTGTTCTAATGTGCCAGGATCCGCATCCGCCACTGGATGGTAATTGAAAACGTTGCTGGGAACGGATGCTCCTGCTCCTGCTCCTGCTTGGTCCTGGTTCTAGTTCTAGTCCTGGCTGGCCATTGTTTTCAAATAAAAAAAAAAAAAAAAAGTTTCTTGCACTCGGATATATTCTAATCCGCATGGCATGGCCTCCATAGCCTCCCCCTCCCCCTGGTCTTTCCATCAGAAATAACTTAAATTATTGTTTTCCATTATTCCCATGGCCATGTCCTGATTGACGTCCAAATGTTGATTTGTTTTCAACGATCAACCCGACCATCATCCTGGGGGTTGGTTTGCATCCAAACATCCTGCTGCTGCTGCTGCCGATGCGCACCACCATGGTCACAGCGGCTGGAGCGCACCACCCACCGGCAGGACACCCACCACCCAACCACCCAAACCACCTCAGGAACTTACGCCTCGCTTCATTTCCAACAATTCATAATTTTTAAAATCGCAACCGAGCTCGCTTCGTCCTGTTGTCGGGCCGAGGTTTCGGTTTCGGTTTCGGATTCGGGTTCGTCCTCGGCTGCCTCTAGTCCTGGCTCTGGGCTCTGGAATCAGATTCTGATTCAGACTCTGATGTTTCTGTTTCTGTCTCGGTCTCAGGACGAGCTCTGCTGCTGGCGCGGCTGCTGGCATTCATTTCATTTGATTTTTAACTGTCATCGACGGCAGTTCAGGTTATCCTTACGAGTCCTGTCGGAGTGATTATCCTGTTAAGACCTAGTATTTTATTTTGTGATTTTTTTTTAAGTGCCCAAAAGATCTGAGATACGAATCGCAAACCCATAGGTGAGAAACCTCCAAAAGTGACAGGAAACTGAATAAGAGCCCCCTTCGAGGAGCAAAAGGCATGTCCTTAGTGCGTGATCCCTATTACCATGTAGTACTTAGTCCTTATGAACTCCACCATCACTCATGTGTGCCTCCCCGGATCTGGCTGCAGCAAAGACCTGCCACCCAAAAAGGGTTCAATTCAAATTCGATTTGGCCAAAGTTGCAAATGAAATTTTGTGAAATTTTTGGGGCGACGCCACCGAGGACGAGGACGAGGCCGCACGGGGGAGAGTCTGTCTGCCACATGCCCTCCACACACACACATTGGACACTCGGAGAGCCACAAGCCACAAGTGGCACATTATTTTAATTCGCAGTCAAACGATGTACCGTTAACACCACAACGACATGTCACCAACAAGCCGACAAGTTCATATGTCTGCGTGTGTGTGGCGGGTGGGGGGCAGGAGTGAGGGGTTAAACGAAGCACAGGGCCGGATCAGGACTTAAGGGGGTACATTATTGAATATTTATTGGAAAACGTCGGTTGGTATGGACGTCGGTTGGAGCCACATACGGATTTTGAGGATTTCCAAGGGAGTCCCTGGGAAAATGTTGAAAAAAATTTCAAAAAATTAAGGGGTCCATATTTTGATGCAGAATGATGGGGAATCCCAGTAGAATTCGTTTAAGGTACTCCTCTTAAGGATCAGACAAGAATTGGCTGAGATATGGCTCTCGCTTGGAGCCATATATGGATTTTGAGGATTTCCAAGGGAGTCCATGGGAAAATTTTGAAAAAAATTTCAAAAAATTAACTGGTCCATATTTTGATGCAGAATGATGGGGAATGGAAGTAGAATTCGTTTAAGGTACTCCTCTCAAGGATCGGACAAGAATTGGCTGAGATATGGCTCTCGCTTGGAGCCATATATGGATTTTGAGGATTTCCAAGGGAGTCCATGGGAAAATTTTGAAAAAATTTCAAAAAATTAAGGGGTCCATATTTTGATGTAGAATGGTGGGGAATCCCAGTAGAATTCGTTTGAGGTACTCCTCTCAAGGATCGGACAAGAATTGGATGAGATATGGACGTCGGTTGGAGCCACATACGGATTTTGAGGATTTCCAAGGGAGTCCATGGGAAAATTTTGAAAAAAATTTCAAAAAAATTGAGGGGTCCATATTTTGATGCAGAATGATGAGGAATGGAAGTAGAATTCGTTTAAGGTACTCCTCTCAAGGATCGGACAAGAATTGGCTGAGATATGGCTCTCGCTTGGGGCCACATACAGATTTTGAGGATTTCCAAGGGAGTCCATGGGAAAATTTTGAAAAAATTTCAAAAAATTAAGGGGTCCATATTTTGATGCAGAATGATGGGGAATCCAAGTAGAATTCGTTTGAGGTACTCCTTTCAAGGATCGGATAAGAATTGGCTGAGATATGGCTATCGCTTGGGGCCACATACGGATTTTAAGGATTTCCAAGGGAGTCCATAGGAAAATTTTGAAAAAATTTCAAAAAATTAAGGGGTCCATATTTTGATGTAGAATGGTGGGGAATCCCAGTAGAATTCGTTTGAGGTACTCCTCTCAAGGATCGGACAAGAATTGGCTGAGATATGGACGTCACTTGGGGCCACATACGGATTTTGAGGATTTCCAAGGGAGTCCATGGGAAAATTTTGAAAAAAATTTCAAAAAATTGAGGGGTCCATATTTTGATGCAGAATGATGGGGAATGGAAGTAGAATTCGTTTAAGGTACTCCTCTCAAGGATCGGACAAGAATTGGCTGAGATATGGCTCTCGCTTGGAGCCATATATGGATTTTGAGGATTTCCAAGGGAGTCCATGGGAAAATTTTGAAAAAAATTTCAAAAAATTAACTGGTCCATATTTTGATGCAGAATGATGGGGAATGGAAGTAGAATTCGTTTAAGGTACTCCTCTCAAGGATCGGACAAGAATTGGCTGAGATATGGCTCTCGCTTGGAGCCATATATGGATTTTGAGGATTTCCAAGGGAGTCCATGGGAAAATTTTGAAAAAAATTTCAAAAAATTGAGGGGTCCATATTTTGATGCAGAACGATGGGGAATCCCAGTAGAATTCGTTTGAGGTACTCCGCTCAAGGATCGGACAAGAATTGGCTGAGATATGGCTCGCGCTTGGGGCTATATATGGATTTTGAGGATTTCCAAGGGAGTCCATGGGAAAATTTTGAAAAAAATTTAAAAAAATTAAGGGATCCATATTTTGATGCAGAATGATGGGGAATCCCAGTAGAATTCGTTTGAGGTACTCCTCTCAAGGATCGGACAAGAATTGGCTGAGATATGGCCCTCGCTTGGGGCTATATATGGATTTTGAGGATTTCCAAGGGAGTCCATGGGAAAATTTTGAAAAAAATTTAAAAAAATTAAGGGATCCATATTTTGATGCAGAATGATGGGGAATCCCAGTAGAATTCGTTTGAGGTACTCCTCTCAAGGATCGGACAAGAATTGGCTGAGATATGGCCCTCGCTTGGGGCTATATATGGATTTTGAGGATTTCCAAGGGAGTCCCTAAGAAAATTTAGAAAAAAATTTCAAAAAATTAAGGGGTCCATATTTTGATGCAGAATGATGGGGAATCCCAGTAGAATTCGTCTGAGGTTCTCCTCTCAACGATCGGACAAGAATTGGCTGAGATATGGCCCTCGCTTGGGGCTATATATGGATTCTAGAAGATTTCCATGTTCTCGAATATGATCGCCCGATTTGGGCGCTTCAGCCAGCGGTGTTGATCTAGGGTGGACCTGAAGTTGCGCGAAAATGAGGAGGGGGGATGCACATCAGGTGGGCCCTTGGGGGTGGCTCGGCAGGACGAGGACGGCTTATCGCCGTTTGATATGCTGTAATTATGTTATAAGGTTTGGCCAACCCAAGTGGCTGTTAAGTGTGTGCCGCAAGGGTTGCCAACCCCATCCGCCAGGGGTTGATGAGGCTGGCAGGACATCAATCAGCAGGACAGGACTAACCGGCGGGTGGTTCGGATGGTTCAGGGATGGAGTGCTGAGATTCAGATGTGCCTTGGTTTTAATTGCCGCTCCTTGTTTCAAAGTTAGTTATTCCAGCTTATCCCGCAGCCAGACGAAAGACAAACAAAAGTCGGACCAAGTCGTACTGCACTTTGCACATTAATCCCAGAGATTCTCCCGTCTCCGGTCTTCTTCTTTGGAGCATCCCCAGCTGGGAAAACTTGTCCTCCAGAAGAAACTTGGGCACGGGCCATAAAAAAGTTCGCGACAGCTGTTGATTGAATATTAAACCGCTGCCAGTAAAAAGAATACCGCAATTTAAGGCCCCCCAGTCGCACCACTCCCCCCCTCCGCCCGCGTCAATCAGTGCAGTGCCACGCCCTCCTCCTCCAATGCCTTAATTAGCATAATCTAATTTCGACTCACCGCCAACCTCCTCCCCCTCCAAACCCAAACCCAACCGAGTGATGGCTGCCAAAAAATGCAAATCAACGCAGTCCTGCGTCCTCCATCCTCCATCCTCCATCCTCCATCCTGGTTCCTGGCCTGGTTCCTCCTGCCAGTTGCGACAGTTGAAAACTTTATATATTTTTCCAGCGAAATGAAAAAACAATAAAAATGGCAAACTCCACAAATCCAACATGCGCCACAACCACGACAACCAGAAGGCGAGCTAATGAATGAGGAGTCCCGGTTTGGAGGAAGGTATAGACCTAGAGGTACTCTGTTGATCTGGGACCTGGCTGGAACCTCAAGGATAGTCGGGTATACCCCAACATACAGACCTATTGCAGGGCATCTACACCGTGGGCTTGTTAAAAACTTTTTAAATGCGAAAATGAAAGAGCAACACGGTCCTGGGAGAGATGATGATGGTGGTGGGAGAGGACTCCCCAGTTAGGATTGACAGGCACAGGACAAAACAGGATACAAGGCAGCCGGCACACGGCGACAGCAGAGACAGCAGCGACAGTGGCATCAAGTGTCCCAACAATTGAGTTTCCATTCCGTGGGGGGATGGAGGACTGTTGGGTGGAGGGACCAGGCGGGATCCTGCTGTTGAAACATTTAATTTACTGGAATTTGGCGCGATGTGTGTAAGCTTATTAGCAGTTCGTCCAGGATGAGGTCCTGGGGGGCGGAGGTGGTGGTGGGGCCTTTTGTCGCCTGTTTTTCTATGCAAATGGCAGGACTTGTTGGCAAAACAGGACTAGCTGGCGGGACACAAACAGGCAGGCAGGGCAGTTGGGCAGAGCCGAGTCTGTGCTTCGGGAAAGGATGCGCCCAAGGATACTCACACTGCAGACTCGATTGTCTCGGAAGGAGCATGAAAAAGGCGGGGGCCTTTCTTCCAAGACAATGCAAATATTTCAGAACAAATACAAGACCCACTACCACTCCCAGAAGGACAATGGAAATGTGTTTTGAATTGCCGTGGCGGCAGGATAACGAAGGATAACGATCCATTCTAATTACTTAATCTCTTAGTCTCTTGCAGGAATGAAGGACAGCAGCAGCAGCCACTCCTCGGGCGCCGGCAGCAACCCGGCGGGCCTGCCGTGCTCCACCGCCACGGCCTCCACTTCCGGCAATGCCACGCCCAGTGCCCCCTCCACACCAGTGACCGCCACGGCTGCCGTTGCCCCCTCCGATCCCTCGACGGCGCCGCCGGCCCAGCAACAGCCGCGGGGCAAGAGCAACATCCACGAGATGCGGAACCAGGACTATGTGAGTCGCCTGATGGCCGCCACACCGCCCTACCTGTACTCGGCACCGGTGGGGCCGAACAACTTCTTCTTCAGCGACATGCTGCGCTCCCTGGTCCAGGCGAGAAACAACGAAACGGCCCGGGTGTTGCAGTTGCAGCAGCAACAGCAGCAGCAGGCCCAGCAGCAGCAGCAACAGCAGGCCCAGCAGCAGGCGGCCCTGGTGCGGCGTCCCAGGAAGAGGTCCTGGTCGCACCGTCCCTACTACGAGCAGCTCCGCGAGCGGCGCGATGCCGAGGAGAAGCAACACCACCAACAGCAGCAACTGCAGCAGAATATGGCGCCCGAGAAGCCCCTGGAACTCACTAACAAGGCCATCGCTCCCTATGGCTACCCCAAGATTGAGACCAAGCCCACAACCACAGCCCCGCCAGCACCACCGGCCCCGACTTCGGCTCCCGCCCCACCCACATCGACGGCGGCGAACGGCGGCAAGAACGCCTCGTTGGGCGGGGCAGTGGACAGCGTCCTGCAGGACAACACACCGCCGGCGGCCTCCCTGCCGCCCCAGGACTTGGTGCTGCCGCCGCCGCCCCCCGTCTGGTATCCGCCGCTGTACGCGCCCTACGGCATCGATCCGCTGCACTTCTTCATCGACCTGCGCGTCTCCGGGCACATCTACGACCGCAAGAAGGAGAACGTCTCGCCGCTCTCCAGCAGCAACGGCGGCGCGTCCATCGCCGAGGAGAGCGCCCCCAGTGCAGGTCCTTGCTCCGGAGCCGGCACCGGCCAGTTCGCCAGCAGCCTGCTCTCCAAGCAGCGCCACGGCTCCGCCTTCACGGTGCCCATCCCCAAGGCGGCCCAGAGCGATGCCATCAACCTCTGCGCCAATGCCCAGGCTGGAGCGGGGGGAGTAGCAGGCTCGTTGGGTAGCAAGTTCGAGCACTACGCCAAGTACTACGACCTCGGCGAGGCGAAGGAGAACCACCCGGGAGCGGGCGGGAGCAGCACGGCGGCGAATCTCTCGGCGGCTGCTGCGGCGGCGGCGGCTGCTGCCAACCTCTCCAAGTCGGGAGCCAGCTACATGCTCCAGCACCTGCCACGCCTCTACAGTCAGTTCGCCGCCCACCAGGCGCAGGCCCAGAGCGGCCAGGATGCGGACGCCAAGTCGGAGTCGGCCTCGGTGAGTGCCTCGCTCTCCGCACCGGATCTCTGCGACGAGGACTCGATGGGCGGCCGCGGTTCCAGCGACACGGGCGCCGGGCTGGAAGGCAACTCCTCCATGGAAGGCGGCACCGGTGGCGGGCAGGGCAACTGCGACATCGATGTGGAGATCATCGACTCCATCAAGTACCGTACGGATGGCGAGAGCAGTCGCTGCTCCAGCAACGACGAAGCCTCCATCACTCAGATCGATTGAGGCTGGAACCGGAAGGATATTTGAATAAATCACTTGCTATTGTGAACTGCAACTAAAGGATGTTTTTTGACTGAATGGTGGGGACAGGGGGAGGGGAGGTTGGGAAGCAACACTATATTTTTGGTCAAAAGGCAAGTCCTTAAACACTACCGTTGTCTACAAAATACACAAACCTGAAACGCCAGGCATCCACTGGCTGGCTGGCTGTCTCCCGCCCACTTCCGGTTCTTCCTCTTCTCGTTCATTTCCTTTACGGCCCCCCCCCCCGTCCAAGGAAGGATGCAGCGGCAAAAGTAATTTCATAAATCATTTGACGCTGTCGCTCGTCTTGGCGGCTGCCTCGAGGCACTTTTTAAATGTCCTGGCGCGCGTTGGTGTCCTGATGGCGGGTGGGGCACCATCCCCCCTCCTCTGGTTGGGGCGCATTATACGCCTGACTACGCTTTGTGTAAATTAAAACCGCTGGCGGCAGCCACACCCCGGCACTTGCGCGCAATTCTTTTGCACACACCACCCCTCCCCCTTAACAGGATATTAATTTTTACACCATTCATTGATTTTGTTTGCCAGCCGCGGCTTAATGAACATGCAACATGCAACATGCCGCACTCCAAGTGATGGCGTCGCTTCCGCTTCCGGCTATTTCATTTTTTTTTGTTTTTTTGTCCTTTTGCGTCTTGTTGTTGTTGTTTATTTATTTCGCCCAGTGGTGTTGTGTTGTGCTGAAATATTTTTTATCAAAACCGCCGAGCGATTCCCATGAGTCGGCAATCCTCTGCACAGTGAGGCGGAAAAACTGCACCGCCAGCCAATCAGAGTCCTTGCAAAAAAAAAAAAAAAGACGATCAAACAGGAGGGTACAGTTGCCGCAAAAAAAATAGAGTCGATAAAAATTTGCATAAGCTGGGTGGAGGGGATGGAGTCGCGGTTAGGAGCTCCATTCCATCATCTCCCGTCATCATCGTTGGGTAATCAAAGTAAGTACTAGAACCGAAAGGGGGCTGTGGCGAAATTGAAATCCAACCTAATTGAAGGAAATTTATAACTCAAGCCAACAGCTGACAGATTTCTACCATCCCATCCCCATCCAAAGGACCAGACCCACTTTTGTTATCCGGCTCCTTTCGAATTCATAAATCTTGGCAGACACTCATAATTCATGCAACAGTCGACAATTGGCAGCGGTTTCCACTCAGGACATCGTGGAGCGTGGAGTGGAGTGGGGGGGGAGCTGGAGCGGTGTACTTTTCACAACCAAAAGGAATTTTACCAATGACAAGACAAGCTAACCGGCAGGATAAAGTACAAGAAGTATAGGAACAAAAAAAAAGAGGAAAAAACGGAGCAACAATCCCCGAAGGACATCCCGAGAAAGTCCTTACAGGGGGGGTGGGGCGTTTTCGGCAAACAATAAGTGCAGCTTATCCCAAAAAGGGGGAAAAAGGGAGCGGCAAGTACTTGGGCGTGTTGACAGCTTAAAGCTTTTTTCTTAATTGATAGATTTGTTTGTTTAAGGACCTGAAAGGAGTGGGAGATCCTGGGTAAAAGAAAGTTGCTAACAGAATAGAGTTTATGGTACTTATATTTCTAGAATAAACTTTATTTATCAAAAGAACTATTTTTTAATAACAAAAGCTTAAATTAACAGTAGAATTTTATTATTTTTTATATAAAATAACCCAAATCTAATCAGATTCCTTGATTTTATCCAAAAAATGGTATTGCTGGCGCCATCTTTGGTTTCAAGTGGGCCATTTAGACCGTTACATTCACTCGTGGCGTTGCCACTTCAACGGCCATCAAGCAGTGCTACCAGACTCGAATGGGCAGCACTCTCTTAGGGCGCCAGGCTTATCAGTGTTTAATTTTAAAATTTAAAATTTAAACATACAATTAGGAATTAGCAAAGTCATGTTACTTGGCGGCGTGACTCACAAATATTATCAAAGTAATTAACAACCAATCGAAAGCGAAGCACACTCGGCAAACAAATTAAATCAGATTAAGCCCGAGCTCACCATCTTTTAGCCAAACTCGGCCTTCGCCAAATTATCATGTGATTGTGAGGCTTTGCTTCAGGCCCTTGCCCAACAACCTGAAGCTGCATAATGTATCTGTCAGATACCATCCAACTTTCCAAGACGCCAAACAATATGTTTGACAGTCCGCGACAAAGAAAAACTTCAGAAAAATCGAGGAAAACTTGGAATTCAAACTTGGAATGCAATTTTCCGACTATTTTTACCCGCCCGAGGTTCGCCTCGGCAAAGGAGGCGACCTCCTCGCGTTGCTCTGCACAGTGGGACAAGGTTATGCAAATTTTGGATAAATTATGTATGCGAAGTACTGGATCTGAAAGAGTGCTAGGCTCTAAAAATTTGAATTTCTAAAATTTGTTTTTTGGTAAAAAAAAACAATCAACTGAATCAAGATCATGTGACGCAGTTCGATTGATGAAAAGCCACACAAACACACTGTCCCGCCAGATACATTTTGAGGCTATAGCCACCTCCACCCACCCACCCGCCATCCCCTCTCGGCCAGCGGGCAGCTAAAAATGTTTCGGGTAGTGCCTTTAGAATTTCGATTTTCTCTATCTTTTGACGATCGTTTGTACATAGTGGCTCTTCTGTGCTCCCCGAAACCCAATACAGCAGCCGACACAATTCACGAGATCCCCACCAACATGGTGGGGGGGGGGGAGTGATGTAATTTTATGGAAATTCTGTAAATTAGAGCCATATCAAATGTTGTGCGTGCCCCCTCGTAATTGTTACTGCATTTATTCAGTTACCCGCCGCCGCCGCATTTGCATATTTTCGTGGCTGATCCGACAGTGATTGTCTGGCATGTAGATACAGATACAAATACGGTCCGAGATACAGATACGGATAGAGATAGAGAACGGGCATACATATGGGTATTAGGAGGGGGGATGGTGTAGACCCGCTGCGGGGCAAGGGGCGCATGGCAACAGAAAATTCAACCGTTTGGGTTTGTTTGCTTTATTGCTCCACTTTTGCTTGTGACTTTTTAGTGCCCTGGCCGCCTCAGTCGCTGTTTGTCGCTATTTGATTTTCACATTTTTCTTTTTTTTTTTTTTTGGTATCACATGATTATACAAACATATCCCAAAAAAACATACACGCAGGTAATACAGTCACCTTGTGTGTATGTGTGTGTGTTGGTGTGTGTGTGTACTGAAGGAAAATTCCTTTTCGAGTGACTGATCTGTTGATCTCCACATTTGTCGCTGTCGTCGTTGAACACAGTGACGTCAAAGTTTACCTTCGCTCTCTTACTATCGGCAAGCATAATCCTGTCATGATGGATTCCCTCGCTTGGCAACCGAACCCCCCCACCCCACCAAAACTATCATTTCGTATTAAAGTATTTGTTTCAACCTACATTATCGTAATTTCCCTGTCACGTGTGGCTGTGCTTGTAAACATTTTTGCCACAGATTGGTAACACTGTTGCTCGCCCTCGCTCTCCCATGGGCGCTCTCTCTGGGAGCCCCCCGAGAGACACTCTGTTGTGTTGTTTTGCTTTTGCACCTGTTTAACTGTTTTTGTTTTATCGCCATTTATTGGAGAGCGCCCTTGTGCCGACTGGAGGCGTTGGGGTGGGGAGGGGTAGGTCGCACCACCCCCCTGGCGTTGCCATGGTTCTAACTGGTTTTTGTTCGAAATTCCTTTGCACTGCAATTTCACTTGCCGAGTCGTATTTGGCCCCCAGAGTGAGTTGTATAACTATTTGTGTGAGTGAGCAACAGAAGGTACAGTGGAGACTCCATAAGGGGGGTTTTTTTCTACATATTAAAGTCATCAAGGAGCCATCAAGGTAAAATCAGGACATCCCTGATAACTTTTTAATTTACCAAATTGTATCTCCTACAAGTTCGTTCTACCCAAGCTCCACTTTACCTGAAAACCGCATGGCAAATCGAATGTGAGAGAATGTTGCCAACACAGCGGCGTCAAAAAAGTTGTGTGTAAACAATTGGGGCCGCTCTCTATTTGGCCGCCAGGCAGCGAGAGAGCCACGGAGACCGCCTGCAGTTTGTTTATGCGCCGTTTGTCCCACATAATTTTTGTTTGTTGGTTTTTCTGCTCCTTCTACACGAGCTTCGTCTGTGTTCTATTTTCCAACACACACGTTTTCTGCTGTCACTCTCCCGCTCCCCAGCCTCCCCCTTTTATACATGTACATATGCTTTTCTCTCTCTCTTTTATTGGGATACTATCTTTTGCGTATTTTTGGCCAGCCACGTTGTTGGAAAATCGTCTCGAGGAGCGAAAAACCGGCCGGGAAACCAGAGCCGGGCAAACAACTCTCCAATTGGAGTCTCTTTTTCATCTCTTCTCTCGCCTCTTGCTTACTCTTCCCCCCACTAATCGCTATCTCTCTCTCTTTCTCGCTCTCTAATTAACACGTTTACTTTACAATTTAGTTTCATTAATAGCTTTAAGCAAGAAACTAGAGCGCAACAAATACACAAACAGAAGAACGCACGCAGCGTAAAGACAATAACGGCAGTTCCTAGCCTCTCTCCTCCAATGGGCCGAAGAATGATTCGCTCTTCGAACGCCGATACATTGTTGTGGGCCTTTGTTATTTGCGGGCGGGTGCCTGGGTGATGGGGGTGGTGGGGGAGGTTGTCCACAACAAAAACAAGACAACAACGCTGATACAGTGGGCACACTGGGTAGCGTTTATGTAAATGTCTCGCCGATGATAAGCCCCAGAAGACAGTGGGTCGGCTCTTAGGTAAGCCAGTTTAGATATCATGGTTTGTTTATTTTTCCTCCAGCCGGATAAAAACAAACACAATACTCTACCTCTGCCTTGGGCCTGGCGTACCTACTTAGTTTCTTGAAATTATCAATACTTACAGTCACCACTCGAATGTGATAACATAATTTCAGCTAACTGTAAGCCTGCTTCGTCATCTGCTGCTGCTTCTTCTTCTTCTTGCGTTTGGCAAAAACAAAAACAAAAACCATGTGTTTGCCACGCGCTTACGTCGCGCTCTCTTTGGAGCGCTCTCTGGCAGAGCAGAGCTGCACTCTCTCTCTCTCTCTCTCTCTTTGTCTGGCGTCCCTCCAGTTGCCATGTGTTTTTTGGCGTGCCGTATCGCCCACAAACAAATCGGAGAATTAGATTGGAGAACCGTTATTGCAATCAATTATTTTATTAATTTGATGATTTTCGGCATCTAAATAGCGCGTTGTTCTTGAAATCAAAAGTTGCGATTTGTGATCGAGGGCGAAATTGCGTTTTCAAATTGGTTTTCGCTTTGTTTTCTTTTTTGTGTTTTTGTAACGCAGCTAACAACCGCCTCAGCTGACTGCTCTGCTGGCGTTGGCAGCGGGATCTCTCAGCCAGCCCAGAGCCAGGCACAGAGCGAAGAGAGAGCGTGCTCTATCGCGGTTTGCGTCGGCAGAGGCAGCGGCAGCGGCAGCAACCGCGGCACAGGCGTTCTTCCACGTCGTATAAAACACAAAAATAAAAATAACATTAAAAAATATTCGGACGAGCAGACGTGAAGACGCGCATTTTAAAACGCACCACAACTAGAGTCACCCACACTAGGAGTCTAAGTCTAAAATCAGCGATTAATCGCCAAAAATCGTAGTCATTGATGTCCGCCGAAGGGTCAGCGTCGCAAAAACATAACAACTAAGAGGTATGCCCAGCTACTGCTTTTCCTTTTGTTTTTTTTGTTTGTTTTTTTTTTTTTGTTGTTTCAAATGTGCAATTAGTGTAAATAATACTCCAAATACAGTCCGAAACGAAGAAGAGAAAATAAATGCGCAAAAAAATGGCGAAAAGTTTGCAAACAAAACTCGAAAAGCTCTTAACAAACACACACCGCGAAGCTTGGACTAGGGAAAGAGCAAAAACAACGTGGTTCAAAATCAAAAGCATTTTCTGCTCCATTTTCTGTGTGTGTATGAGTGTGTGTGTGTTTGTAAATAAATTTGTCACCCATGTGCGTGTGAAGAGTACTTAATACCAGCGCAAGTGCTGAGTGGCGTGCGTATGTGTGTGTGTGTGCGGGTCCCCTGCCTTGTTGTGGTCTGGACGCCCCCCCGCTTTGTCCGAAAAATTGAAAATTTTTGAATTATCACTCGTCCCTGGCAAGGATAGGGGCGGTCTAGTTCGGGGGCGGGTCACCCGCATGCGGTGGCAGAATAACAGCCACCGAAAACATGAATTTTAATTATTTAGATTTTTTTTTTATTTTTGCTGAGATACAGGGCCTCCCCTCCGACCCCCCCTTGCAAGTACACTGATCCCCATCATCAATCATCGAAAATCGAAAGCGTCGCCACCTGTTGGACTTTTACATAACCAGGCCAAAATCAATCAAAAAATCGGAACACCCTCCCGCCCTAGAGAGTAACCCACCCCACAGTACAGTCTGACCCCGCTACGACGATTATACTGCTCGCATTAGATACATTTCAGTTGTTTTTTTTTCGCTTTTCTCGGTTTCGCGTTGGCCTGTTACCCTTACAAGCACACGTCTGTGTGAGCATATCGCTGCCGAGACATGATTGGAGCTGAAGGGGGGGAGGACGGGGGCTGCGTCAGCGGGAAAATACAAAATAATAATAGCGGCAGAGACGCTTTTCTGGCCATACCCTGCCTTACCCATAGTGGGGAGCATGCTCTCCATCACTTACTATGAAATGGCTAGAGGGTATCAAGTAGTCGCTGCAGTCTCTCTTCGTATTGGCGCTGCGTCGTTGTTGTTGTTGTCTTTGCATATTTTCAGTGTGAGTTTGCGATCGTGTGATTTGTTGTTGTTGTCATGCTCTCCACTCTCTGGCTCTCCCGCTGGGGCTATCTGGAGCTCTCGCTCTCACTCTCTCGCTCTCCGCAGAGACGCTAATTTGTTGTTGATAGTGGTACGCCATGTACGCCGTGTAGCGTCGATGCGACCTTACTTTTTACCCCTCCCCCTCACCCTCACCCCTGCGAATATAAATACATAGGTATAGTTTCCCACTAAGTAGTGTGTTGTTATCGGGGCTGGAGAGTGTCCCCTCAAAGGCGTTCTCAAGCCCCGCCTCAACTTGAACTTCAACCTCCGCCCCCGACGCCCCGATTGGAGGTGCAACGGTGCGATTATGCAACTACTTGATGCCCCAAGAAGGGGGTGGTGGGGGTGGTGTGCGTGCTTCCGACTTAAAAATCAATTGAAAAACAAAATTCTTGACGCTGGCGTGGATTAAAAACTAATTGAATATCGGGGCCGTATATAACACTTCCGACATTTTGGGGCGGAAAGTGGGTGGACAGTGGGCGTGCGGTTTTTGGGGCGAGGAGGGGGTGTCGTCACGCAATAAGGAAAACTGTCAAAGTTGAGGAGGCCATCTAGAGGCACATAGAGGTAGTTGCGGTAGAAATATTTACCGTTAACCCCAAAGGATCATCCACCCACTGTGGGCGTTTTGCTTTTTTTGAGAACCATCCGCAGTGCTGTTTGTTGATTACATAAAAAATGAAAATAATTATGTACACTGCTCGTAGAGAGGAGGTTGTTAATGTATTAGTGTTGAACTAACACACACACACACACACACAGCAGCAGAGCGAGAGAACACCAAGCAACGCGACGCAACGCACTAGTCGGCCGAAAAGTTGGTGTTGTTTAGCGATAAGATATAGCTATACAGCTATATATGTATATATATATATATGTATATAGGTACAAGTATAGAGGCAACTGCAGCAACAACTAAAAGGCAGCAATAGTGCGCAGAATGCAAAAAAAAAACACTAAAAAGTAGCACCAGGAGACGACAACTTTGTAGATTTGTTATACAACTCGAAAAGTAAAGAGTAGCCAGAGATCTAGAACAGAACTATATACATATATAGATCATCTACAACTACTATCTTACATCATAATAGATCTCTAAAAGTATTATAGATAGATATTCCTCTCTCCAAAACTATAACAATTATTAGCATAATTTGGAAGAAGAGCATGTCTGTTCGTGCACCTGTTGCCTCAAAAAGTGTGTTGTCCCAGCTGTTAGCACATTTCGATCACTCACGAGTGCAGTATGCAAATCATTATTCCAAAAAAAAATAGAAAAAAAAATATAACTTTAATCTGTTTCGACTACGTAACGCTAGCTACCTCCCTTTGCTATCAAAAGTCATCTATTTAACCAAATGTTTAACGCTATAGTGTGTGTGTTTAGAGAAGGGTATATTGGACCAGGCTCTGGAGCTGGATCTAGAGCTAGTAGTACTAGGAGTACCAGGTATCCTACAGTCGAGAGGTATGAATATACCCCCCTATCCGTATCTTATTAATATTTTTTTTTTTTTTTCAAGTTTTCACTGACGAGCCGAATGTGCTAATTAGTGGGAAACGTTTATCGCGGTTTGTGGTGGTCGAAGGGCAGCCGGAAAGCGAGGGCTCACTGTACCCGGGCCACGCTAACCATGTGCCGCACGATTACAGTCGGTTCGAGGTCGAGGCTTTACTGTACCTAATGGCCTAATGGCCAGCTGGTTTGGAACCAGAAGCCATCACGTATACGCCATGGTGGCCGGTGGTTCTGTCAACTTTCTGACTTTTCTTTCCCTCTTTGTTTATATTTATTTTGGGAGTAAGTACTATATTTATTTTGGGGGGTACCATATTAATTGCGGTTGACCCAATTAGCTACTCAACTTGTGTAATTGTTTAGCGCAAAAATAACAATTTGAAGAGCGAAAATTCGAAAAAGAAATCAGGAATAAAAATAAAATGGCCAAAAAAGAAAAACACATGATGTGTTTATTTTCGGGCCAAGAAATCAATTGAAATTGAAATCCAAACCGGCAGAGACACAGAGACGACTCGGTGTTGCAAAGGTGTGGGAGAGTGCAGGAAATATTTCTTCCTGTGTAGCCTCGGATGCAAGGCGGGAGGGAGGGAGTGCGCCTGGCAACAGCTTTTTTTTTTTTTTTTTTCGTTTTTTTTGGTAACAAAGTCGCGTTGCATCTTAAACGCAGCTACTTAAGTTTTATAGTATGTGTGTGCATAGTCACTATGTGGGACACACAAATAGCTCTCTTTGGACACTCTTAGATGGGAAATCATCTCAGATGCTAGTGTACTAACTGCAATTGTTACTTCAAACACAAGTTTATATTTAGTTCTTTCTTTTGTTGTCTCTCCCGCTGCATTTCTTGCCTCTTGCTCTTTGCTTTCCATTCGTCTTCTCTTTTTGTTGTTTCTTTTTTCTTTTCTTTTTTGCGCTTTTTTTTTTTTTGTCGGCCTCCCCAAAAAGCCGGCTAACTTCATTTTTATGTAAGCTCTTTCGGTGGCTTCTCCGAGAGGGCCCCCAACTCTCTTTGTGCCTTACCCCACCCCCCACCCCCTCTTCATTTCTCTTTTTCATTTCGGATTTGGATAGCTTAGCTGTTGTTGTTGTTGCTGTTGTTGTTGTTGTTGTGCGTATGTACGGTGGAATGGGGAAAAAGTTGTATTCTCGAAATTTATTTTTATTCCCCAACAAATATGGGATGAGACATAAGCGGCAGCGACAATGCCGTCGTTGTTCAGTTTTTCCGCTGCCACTGCTGCTTTTGCTAAAATTAAAAACAACAACAACAGCAACAACAACAACAAAGCCAAGAGGCAAACAAAGCAACAAAGCCACTAAAACAAATGCCTTAACTACACACATGAAAAATAAAATAGAAAAATAGTACTATTTATTAATTCAATTTTTCCAATTTTTTTTTGTTTAAACTATTTTTTTTTTTTTGTTATTGGAATTTTTGTTTTTTTTTTTTTGCCTTTGCCCTGTGTTTGTGCTTTTGGCTTCTTGTATTTCCTGCTCTGTCGCTCTCTATGGCTCTCTTTGCCACCTTCGCCACCACCTCCCTCCCCCCACACGGCCCACTTGGCAGCCCATTTTCGTCGCACGTGTCGCATTATTATTATTTTTGTTGTTTTTTTTTTTGGGCGATTTGAACCGGAGCAAGGAAATGGCTATATCTAATTAATTTAATTATGCGATTAATTAAAGCCCAGAACTAGTTTTCACGAATTTTTAGTATAAAACTTTAGGGAGGCTCGCATTTACATATTCGCTTACAGATCGTAGCTTGGGTACAGTCTGGCCTCCGGAGTCCGGACCAGAACTATGACGTCTTAGCCTTCTATGACTGCTGCTGCCCCCCTCGTCTCATTTTATTTATAAACCCTTATGCGATTTGTAAATAAATTGGTAAGAAGAGGCCTCGTTTCTGACTCACTTTCGTGGGGCACGAAAGGGAGGCACGAAAGAGAGGCACGAAGAGCGGCACGCTAAGAGCTGGCCAGCTCAAGCCTAGCCCAAACAGCTGTTTGTTGGGGCTTATTTATTTGTTTTTCTCTGCTGGCTTCTGATCCTTTCCAAAAAAAGTTGTTTATGTGTGGCCAGGGCGGGAGAGAGCACCGGAGAGAGAATGGGCCCATATATATGGGTGGCAAGTGAAGAGGGGGCGTAGGGAGACTTTGTTTTTGTTGTCATTGTTGTTGTTGCTGCTGCTCACTTTTCAATAAATGGCAATGTCATGCGCGAACGCACAGCTCGCAGAAACAAATACATATATATTTATTTATATATATACGTACATACATATGTGTATAGTGGGGAGTGTATACATTAGGGCGGGCCTCGTTCGTATAAAAATGTTATCTTTAAAGCCGTTTAAAAAAGTGCGCAGTGCAAGTATCCAGGTCCAGAACCCATCACTCATACGCACCGTTTCCCATACAGGCTAGAATTGCGCAACACTTTTGAGAGAAAAGTTGGGGGGTGCCTGTGGAGGGCCACCCTAATATACAGCCATTGTACACTTTCAAGCTTGTTTACGACGCTTTGACTTTGCTTCTGCTTTTGCTTTTCATTTATTTATTTATTTTTTTTTTTTATTTTTTATTTGCTTCTATCTGGTGTGCCGGCTCTCTCTCGCTGGCTCTCTCTCGCGGCAAGCTTTTGTGCGGCGGCGAGCGCGTGTGTGGTGGTGTTAGTAGGTGTGTTGTCGGGTTTTCAATTGCTAAAATCGCCGCTTCGCTTCATTCGTTTGCCTGCTCGCGTGCTTTACGGTTCGAGATTAATAGAGAAACCCACGATAAAGTCCTCCAAGTTCCCCCAAAATCAAGACTAAAAAACAAACAACAGTTCGTCTTCGCACAATCTGGCAAAGAGCTGCACAAAAAACAGTCAACAAAACCTTGTATATACATATATATCTATTTTTTTTTTTGAGTGTAAGCAACCGCAACAACACAACGACCCAGCCTGAGAACACCTTGTATGGAGGTATGTGATCGAAAACACAAATAAATAATTTTTTTGCCTAAAAAAAAAAAGAAAGAGTAACAAAAAAAAGCCCAAGAAGTTTAAAAAAAAAAAAAATAGAAAATAGACGCGGGCAATAAACACAACAGCCTCTGGGTGTGTGAGTGCGTGTCTTCGAGTG
Source organism: Drosophila malerkotliana malerkotliana (assembly GCA_018153235.1). Classification (NCBI taxonomy): domain Eukaryota; kingdom Metazoa; phylum Arthropoda; class Insecta; order Diptera; family Drosophilidae; genus Drosophila; species Drosophila malerkotliana. The sequence continues at coordinate 4,840,752 of JAECXV010000038.1, forward strand.
TGGTGGTGTAAGCAAAACAAAAATAATAATAAAAAAAAAAAAAAATAGGAAAAATACAGCAGTCAAACAAAGCGAGGAGAGAGCGACAGAGAGAAAAAGAGAGTGGGACAAAGGCTGATTAAAATCAGAGTTCGAAATGGATGTTTCTTTTTAGTTGAAACACTTACACTTTCAGAATATTTACTGTTGATTTGCTTTTTTGCGTAATGGCGATGCCGATGGCGATGGCGATGGCGAGCACATTCTCCGATTTCATAATCACGCCTAAAACACAGCCACTAAATGCCAGGCGGCGGCGTGTATAAAAATAACAACAACTCAACGAAAAAAGAAACCAAATAAAAAAAAAACTACAAAAACAAAAAAAAAAAAAAGTCAAGAAACCACGTTGAATTTTGGGCAGCGACGTCAGCGGCTCTCTTCTGGCTCCCCCATTCTCTTCTGCGCTCTCTTCTAGCGTCCTGTTAGCGAAACGATATGCGTTTTGCGAATACAGTGAAAGCTTCTGCCCAAAAGAAACTATATTCCTATAGAATTACCATAATAAAAAAAAAAAACCATCAAGAGAGTAGTCTATTTTAGCACAGTTTTTCCCCAAGTGTAGCCATTCAATTATTTATGCAACGATCAAAGTTCACTTAAAAGTAGTGCCCACTGTACTGACCCACAGGAGACACAATAAAATCATAATCATGAATAATTACTTTTAAAGCTCGCTTCCAAAGAGAAGCAGCAAGGGTGTGGGGGAGGGACGGTGGGAGGTGACACACTAAATAAAGTCATTCTCTCTCTCTTAGTCGGCACACTCTCGCCGCTTTCTTCGCCCCCCGCCCCATCCCCATCTCCATCGCGCCCATATGCTTTCTCGCACACACACGTGCATTGCCATTTGTTTTTTTCTACGAGAGTCGTCGGCTGCGACGCGAAAAAAAGCTAAAAACAGCAAAAAAAACAAAAACAAAAGCAGCAACAATGGAAAATAACAATAAAATAAGCAGAAGCAACAAAAAGAGAAAGACAACAAAAGCGTAGAGCGATTATAAACGCCAAAAGCGTTTTTCTAGCGGCCTTGTTGCGTTTTTCAGTGTGTACACACTCGCACAATAAACAAGCCTATAGATCGCTGATTTTATTTATAATTTTAAACAAATTCATACTTTTTCGATTTTGATTTTGACTTTGTTTTTTTTTTTATTTGGTCAGATAAGGATCCTTTTTGGGAAAAAAGTACTCATACGCCCTGTTGGCGGCAGCGTATGGCGTTGTTTTCTTTCGCCAGAGCCGCTTCTTTCCGACAATTTCTTGTTACCCAGGCGTATACGTAATGTGCAAGGAAAAAGAGCGAGACGGTAGAGAGAAGCAAGAGAAGCAATATAACCCACACACACACATGCACACGTCACACAGAACACTGACAGTCGGGGCATTACGTATACGCCGCGTGGTTTGTTCTGTGCTCGTATTGTTGTTGCTCTTGTCGCTGTTGCTGTTGCTGTCGTGTTCTCGAGAAAATTCGAAAATATATGTACATGTGTATTTATGGTGACGACGACAACGAAGTGAACGCTTTGATTTGATTTTATTTATAATTGCACTTATCTGCTAAAAATATGCCTGCGTCCCAAAAGCCAAGCCGAAAAGCGTAGTTTTTTCTTCTCTGTCATCTCCGACTTACCTTTGTTCGCCATTAGGTGAATGAATTTCAGTCATTTTTGTTTATGTTTCCCCAGAGCCCCAGGCCGAAGAAGAGAGCCCCCCGAAAGAGAGCGTGAGCGGAGTGTGAGTGGGCAGTAGGCAGTAGGTTTCTCTCAAAAAACGCTGCTACTTTTCGCTTTTCTGTTATCTTGTTGACGGCCGGAAGTATGCGAAAGCTTTGACTCTCTCACGCCTCCCTCTCTCTTACACGCCCCACCTCCCTCGCATTTTTATTCGCTCTTTGTTGTTACGTGAAATGTTTTGAAAGCTGCTGCATTATTTTTGCCTATTGTTTATTGTACATTTAAATGAGGAGGAGACACAAAGACTTGCAATTAAAACACTGCTATATTTTATCACCACAATAAATTGAGAAGAGCGGCAAAAGAGCGGGGGCAACAAAGCCAGAAAATACCGGCTATATTGGCCTCTCTTCTCTCTCTATCGGTCGGTTGTTCCAAATATTTTATTTATTTATGGTTAGTTGCAGTTATTTTTGTCTCACGCTCGTTATTTTTATTTTTTTTTTTTTTTTCTAAAAAGAGGAAATAGCTCATTTACCCTTTTTTCCAAATAGATTTTCACATTAGCTTTGTGTTTTTTGTTTTTTTGCTGCCCAGCTTTTGTCTCTTTCGCGCCTCTTCTTTATTGGCATTTCAATTGGGCGACAATTTTCACAACAACAACAACAATAATAACAACACAAAATCATGCTGGCTGTCAATTATTTGTTGTTGTCGCTAAACTGGCAAGAGGAAGAGCGTTTGTTGATACACTCTCAGAAATTTGTGGGAGAGAAGCACTCACATTCATGTTGATGCTTGCATCGGTATGTGTGAGTATCGAACAAGTCGCACGCTGATTACTCCACGAGGTTTTTTTTATTGCCTATACAGGGTAGCAGAGGGTATGCTAGACTATTTCTAAACTAATTTCTGTATGAAATCTAAAATCACTATATGGCTTTTAAGTAGTTAGTTAATTTTTTTGGTCTAATTACAGGGTATCACCTAGTCGTAACCCCCTTTGGATAGTTTGTGTAGTTAAACTCCACTTGTTAGTCTTTGGTTTGTTTGCCACTAAAGTGGCTCGGCTTCGTTGTTATTTTATTATTATTTTTTCAGTTTTTGATACGCTCATGGCATCCGTGCGCCGCATTTGTGCACATTGTTTGGTTTATATCTGGATCTGGGTCTGGATCTGGATCTCTGGATGGGATGATGATTCACTTCATCATTGTGGCGCTTCAGTGCTGGCATTTCATTAGCGTGATTTTTCTCTCTATGCATAGTGTATGCTTTTATTTTGCTTTTCTTCGGCAAAAAAAAAACAGTAAAAAAAAGCAGTGCTACCAGCAGCAGCAACAGCAGGTACAGTTACCGCTGGTTGTGGCTGCTGCTTTTGTTTCCCTGTTAATTGGCTGCCAGAAGAAAGGCCGAAATGCAAGACGCTCGTTCTGCTCTCTCTCCTGCTTCCCCCTACTCTTGCTCTTACTCATGCTGCCACCCCATCCGCCCACCCAGTTGACATTTAAAGCAGCTGCTATTTCTGCTTCTTCGTCCTCCTCCACTTGCTGTCAAAAGGTCCGCAGGTCACAAGCAGAAAGCCCAAAAGCCAGAAATGCCAGAAACCAGAGAGCAGCAATTTGACGCTGACGCTGACGTTGACGTTTCTAGAACTGCGCTAATCTCAAAGCACATACAGTCTGTTATTGGGCAAGAAATGCCAGTAGGATAGGTGGTAGTAGTAGCGTGGTGAGACTTGGTGACCCCTATAGCGTGGCCCTACTGTCGCATCCCAACCACGACTCGAAAACAAACGCCTTGCTGCCCTCTCGTTCCACGGTGTCTCGTTCTCTGTGTGTCATGCTCTTCGGAAAACAATCGCACCCGCCAACCCAGAGATAAACAATCCCCAACGTGAGAGAGAGCTAGAGAGGCGGAGAGCGCGACAAATTCAGACACGATGTATCGGCATTTTTGGCATGAAAATAAAACGGTGAGCTTCCAGCACTTGCAGTTGTTGTTGTTGTTGTAGGCCATATTCGTTGCTAATTAATTATGTCAAAGGCAACTCAAAACTCAAACCCTCCCCCCTCTCCTCCCCGGTAAGGCGCGCCAGGGCTCCTATCGCCCTGGCCACCACGTTGTTGGAGGCTCTCTTACTGGCGTTCTCTCCCCCTTATATGGAGGGACACGGGGCTCTCTTGTGACGCTCGTATGCGTCTTGTTATTATTTTGTTGTTGTTCGGTAGCGAAAAAAAAAAAAACAAAAGTTGCCAAGACAACGAAACTTTCGAAAAAAAAACAAAAAATACAAAAAATGGCAAGAAAAGTAACAAATCTGCGCCGCAAGCTTTTTGTTTTCGCTAGATTCCAGTCTGTCTACACAGCAAGAAAACCAGTACCTGATTAATCATCATAATATGGTCTGAAATCTTAATAGTTTGGAGAGCTTTTTTCTTAGTGTAGTCTGGACGTCAGTCGGTGCTGACAGCGACGCCGGCGCAGCCGTCCATTTGGAGGTCGGTGGAGCTTTTTGTTTTTGTTATTGTTTGTGTTTTTGTTATTGTTTCGTTCTCTCGTCGCGTTTGTTGTGTTTCACGTTTACGGGTTTGTTGTGGCGCGATAGTACCTCCCCCCCCCGCCTTGCCCCCCTTTCTAAGCACGGACATGGAGATCTAAAGGAATGGCTAATAATCATGATGCAGACATGCATGGGCTTGCATTCCCTGGGAGGAAGGGAGGGCAACGTGGCGTATACTTGATGCAGCGCCCGTCCAAGTCAATATCCATCTTGGACCTCAACGGTTCTGTTGACTTTTCGTCAGCCCGCAGCCCGTAACTCAAACGAAAATGAAAATCAATAAATAATAATACACTTTGTTGGCTGCCTTGAGAACTACACCACCACCCCCACCCCCACCTCAACGATTCGCGTGCCCAACGGGCTCATAAGTCGTCCCTCGGGCCAAATGAATATTTCAGTTAATTGCCTTCGAGGTAATGGCCCGTCGTTCTGGGCCCCGTCTGTGGTGACTAACGGGGGCCCACTGTGCCGATCGCCGACTGATCGTTGGACTCCCGATCCCGATTCCGGGCCGATGAAAATCGGTTGCGGAAAAGCACAGACGGAGTACTCCCACCACACTGGCTGATAAGATAATCCCCTAATCACCAACTACACTGGGAGTAGTAGTTTCTCGCAGCTACATTGTTTCTCTCAGTGTAAGAAAGAGAGGGCTCTATACACGCTTCTGGCGTCATAAAACGGCCCCAAAGCAAACACGCGTAAGTTAGAAGCAAAAAAAACAAAAGACAAAACAAAAAAAATATGTCTTCGATTGCGTAAAGTGGAACCTAATGCACTATGGGATATACAAGCACTTTATGGGGTATTTTTTAAATAAATTTGAAACTAGTGTGATTCAAACTATGATGCTTTTAAGCCTAAAATGTTATATTTAACGTTTATTTATATTTATCTTGGGCTTGGGTTGCAATATTTTTTAAGTGAATTAAATTATTAATATATATTGTAATTAAAGCGATAAGCTATAATGAAAATTTGATGAATAATAATAATGAAAAGATAATTAATAATTAAGGTGGTTATTACTGTGTGTTTAATTTAATAAATTGTTTAAACTTTGGGTGTCTTATAGACTAAAAAGAGACTAGATAGTGTATAATTTTGTTTAGTTTTTAAAAGCCTTTTTAGCTGAATTTTTAGAAAAGAATTTAAACTTAAAGCAAAAATTGGATAAATTTTGTATATAAATGGCATTAATTGAGTAATTTTAAGTAATAATATTAATTTTGTTTTAATTTATGGGGCGGAAAGGGACGTGGTGAACTTCTGCGCTAAGATTAGCTTAAAAACTCCCAATAATATCAAATTTTCTCAAATTTTTATGGGCGGCGAGGACACGCCCAGTTTCCTATAGTCTATATATAGTCTATAGCCTAAACCAACAGCCTAAACCTTTTGGCATGAAATATTTCCAGCAAAAGTGTTCATTTGCCCCACAGTGCAATGGCGGAGAACCAAGGGGCGCAGGAAAGTATGCAATAAAAAGAGCGAAGGACGTTCCAAAGCAATTATGCGATTTGTTGTCTAGTCGGAGTGGGGTATTAGGGGAGTAGGGAAGAGGGGGCGAGGGAGAGTCACGGAAAGCCAACTAATAGTTTGATGACCGAACAAAGTGCAGCACGAGTCGGTGAATAATGGATGGATTGATCATTCCACCAATGGGTCATTAGATCATCCAGCATGACTACAAAAAATATTCAAAGATTATCGAGTAACTAGATAGGAATTTCTGATTTATAAGCCATCCAGAAACTGATTCTACCTTTCGTCTTCCATCTTGCAGCATGTCCACAGATAGTCCCACACAGCTGCGGGATTTGAGCCAGCTGCGGGGTCACCTCCAAGGCCCGACCCCCGCCCCGGCTCCAACCACGGCCCATGGATACCGCAGCATTGCACCGCCCGCCACCACAACCATCACCAGCAGCAGCAGTAGCAGTAGCAGTAGCAGTACATCCTCCCCAGCAACAGCGCCCTCAGCCACGCCCCTAGTGATGGCCAGCATGCCGGCCAGTGGGTCCAAGTATGTGCTCCTGCAGCACAATCATAGTGGCGGCTTCACAGCCTACGACAGTGCCTCCGCGGCGGCAGCAGCGGCAGTAAACGCTCCTCAGGCGGGTACGGGGGCAGGAGCCGGCGGAGCGGCCGGTGGCAATATAGTCCTCCTGGCGGCGGAACCTCTCGAAATGGGCTCCGCGGACGCCCTGGCCGCGGCGGCGGCGGCAGCCGGAGTCGGATCGCGACCCACCGACGGCGATGACGGCGAGCTGCGCTCCCTGAGCTGGCTGAACGACCGGAACCTGATCAAGGGCATCGTGACCTCCAGTGGAACGGCCGCAGCGGCCGCCCAACTGAAACGAGGAGCGGCGGTGGCGCTGAAGACCACGCCGGGCTCTACGCCGGGCTCGGTGTGCATTGTGAGCGACCTGATCGAGGAGCTGCCGCCGAGCGAGCATCCCAGCGAGCAGGACCATCCGGCCGGAGCTGCGGGGACGGGCGCGGCGGTGTACAGCACCACCACGGTGCACAAGGGACCCAGTGGCACCACTACCGTGGTGGAGTACAAAGCCAGCAAGGCCAACAGTCAGCCGCAGTCGCAGTCGGCGCAGCAGCAGCAGCAGCAACAGCAGGTCTACCAGCGCACCACCTTGGGGCATGGATACCTGCCCGCCCAAGCCACCCTCTCGCCCGCCAAACCCACACTCGCAGCACAGCAGGCGGTAGCGCCACCACCTCAGCAGCAGCAGTCGCAGATCTTCGTGACCAGCAACGGAGGCAGCGGCTTCAAGGCGGCCGTGGCGGCGCTCAGCTCACCCACCAACACCACCACCAGCAGCAGCAGCAGTAGCAGCAACAGCACCACCACCCACCACCCGCACAAGAAGTACCTGCGGGAGAAGATGCACGTACAGATGGACCAGAGCAGCCATGTGGCCTCCACCGTGACCGTGGTCAGCTCGCCCGCCTCCTCCAACAACTCCTCGATTAGCTCCAGCTCCACCAGCAACTCGGTTTCCGGCTCCGGTTCCGGATCGGGCTCGGGTTCGGGCTCTGCATCCTCGACGGCGGCCGTTAACGGCGGCAACAGTCCTGTGCCGAAGGGCAGCGGCAGTAGCTTCACCTCCGTGTTTGAGGCCATCAACTACGCCACCACAGTGACCAGCACTCCGCCCGCCAGCAAGCAGGAGGCCTCCGCCACCGCCACCGCCTCTGTTCCCGTCTCCGTTGCCGTCTCTGTAACCGCCTCCGTTGCCGCATCCCCCTCCGCCTTCTCGGAGGCTCCAGCTTCCTCCGTGGTCATCAGCGCCGGCTCCCTGCCGCCAGGCTACAGCTTCGTGGACCTCGTGGCCGGCACGCCGCACGTCATGTAAGTCTACGATTGACCGCCCCCCTCACGATCGCCTCGTAACACTCGCTCCGTCTCTTTCAGATCCACGCCAGCCCAGATGGCCTCGCCCGAGACTCCGGCCGGAGGCGCTCTGATGCCCGGAGCCTACTACACGACCTCCGCGGGCAGTGCCAGCAGCACGGGTCCGGCCACGCGTAGCCTTCCGCTTTCCGTGTCGCCCCCGCCGCCGCCCATGACGCCCACGGGCCACCTCGGATCCGTACCGGGTGGGGGCTTGGTCGGAGCCGGCAGCTCCAACCTGCGCAGCCCCAACAGCTACGCGAGCTACGACAACGAGGACTCGCTCAAGGATTTCGACATGGTGGTGAGCTCGCGGATGCACACCAGCACCCCCCAGTACGGAGGAGGCGGTGGCAAGGCGGGTGGAGGCGCTGCCAATGGCTACAGCAGCGGCAGCAACGCCACGCCCCAGAAACAGAAGCATCCCAACAACGTGCCATACGACCCGCTCGTCCACACCAACAACAAGCCGCCATATAGCTTTAGGTGGGTCTCCTCTTTGCTCCTCCAGTTGGGACACATCTGATTCATGCCTTTCCTCCTCCTTGTCTCTCTCCTTAGTTCCCTGATCTTCATGGCCATCGAGGGCTCGAACGAGAAGGCGCTGCCCGTGAAGGAGATTTACGCCTGGATCGTCCAGCACTTCCCGTACTTCAAGACGGCGCCCAACGGCTGGAAGAACAGCGTCCGCCACAATCTGTCCCTCAACAAGAGCTTCGTGAAGGTGGAGAAGGCGCCGAACATGGGCAAGGGATCGCTGTGGCGCGTGGAGCCGCAACAGCGCCAGAATCTCATCCAGGCCCTCAACCGGTCGCCATACTTCTCCAACTCGGCGGTGGACAAGATCAGTCCATCGCTGAAGAGCCCCGGTGGCGGCAACGGTGGATCCGCCCAGACCTACGACAGCCTGGATGGCGGCATTCAGGGAGTAGCCTCCCTCCAGGGTGCACCTCTAGCCGGGACCGGGTCCAGGGCGGGAGCTGGGGCAGGTGGAGCTGCCGTGGCCCTGTCTACGCCCTCGAAAAGCAACGGCCTGGTGATGGCCAATGTCGCTAGTCAGTCGCAGAGTGCGGCCACGCCGCATAGCCCCGGCGGTGGCGGGGGAGGAGCGGCCGGCAGCCACGCCCGCTTCGATCCCAAGCTGTTCCCCAACCTGTCCAAGGCCTTCCGCAATATCCGCGAGGACTCTGCCGGCCAGCCACTGCTCCAGGACGTCGCCGACGAGGATCTCTCCGGGGACTACCACCACAACAATAACAACAACAACAATAGCACCAGCGTTGCCAACAACAACAACAACGGCGTCAAGTACAACTTTGTTGGCTTGAACGGAGCCGGCGGAGCACTGGGATTGGGAGGCGGAGGAGCCAACGGCGTGGTGGCGCCCCCCGCTCCGGAGGGCAGCATCAACTACGAGCGACTGGCGCGGGACTGCGGGGCGGACAGCATGGATGATGTGCACGCGGCCGCGGCGATGCTCTTCCTCAAACACGGACCAAAGGCCTTCAGCGAACCGTTCCAGAATGGGTAAGTACTCCACATTGAGAGAAAAAGAGTCCACTTACCAGCATTCTTGGATGTTTCAGGAGCGCTCCGGTGATCACGAGCTCGCCTAGCGAGGACCACACCTACTCGGCGGGCGGTAACAGCAACGCGGACAGCGGGGCTTCCACGCCACTGACGAACGGCAACCTGCTGGCCCAGACGGCGGTCCAGTCCGCCCAGATCCATCAGGGCGGAGGCGGATCCGACAGCAACTGCGCCAGCTCGGACGCGGCCTACGACAGCAGCGAAGAGAAGTGAGTCAGAGGGCAGTCCCATAGCGTGAACACTAATCTGATTCCTAATCCTTGAGCAGCCACAACATCACGCCCGAGGAGCTGGCCGACCAGCAGCGCCATCGCGACGGAGTGGACGCCCTGCTCTCGCTGTCGCGCTCCTCGATCGTGGAGTGCGGCTCGGTGGCCACCACCCACTACCACAGCAACGGGAGCAGCGGCAGCAGTCACGGTTCACCCCACAAGCGCGCCTCCAGCCAGAGCCTCGAGGAGGAGCACCGCGAACAGCAGCAGCACCACCTCCAGTACCATCCGTTCACCACCTCCCAGGTGGTCGGCATGTACACGAACGGCAGCGGCAGCAAGATGGCCCTCCTCAGCAGCGCGGCGGCCAATGTGGCGCAACAGCACCAGGACCTCTACAGCCCGGCGGTCGGTGGCGGCGGCAGCCTGTACGGCGTGGGAGCGGGTATGCTGCCCCAGAGCCTCAGCGCCGCCATGGCGGCCAGCAAGTGCGGTAACAAGGTGAAGCCTCTACGGGGTCCACTGCGCACCAAGAAGCGAAAGTCGGCCTGTATGCGGTGAATGTGGCGACAGGTTGGCGGCAGGTGGACCTAATGGTGGGCTCTTCCTGCCAGGTCCTCCTGTTAGCTACCTCCTGCCACCCCGCCCACCGTGCCACCCACTGCCCCTGCCACGACCCAGTTGTTATCTCTTTCTAAAGTGAGGATCACAGAGAGCATTTAGTCGAGACCGAGACCGGATGAACCCCCCAGCTCTTGCTTACCGCCTAGACCCAGTCCTAGACCCCACACCCAGGCCCCCCAAGCCACCAAGCCCCCAAGACGTGTATCGATTACCTTCCTGTGTTTGTTATACAAATTATCGAACCTTATATTTTTTTTAATGGTTGGAACTAATTTAGAATGTAGATCTAGATGTGTTTTTTATATAGAATTCTTTTTATTATTGATTGATTGATTGATTGATTGATTGTTGGCCATTTATATTATTTTTTTTTGAATACGATAACCGATTATTGATTACCGATTATTACCTTATATTGATTTATTAGCCATCTAGCCGATTTATTTTGTTTTTTGCTCCTGACCTTTAGTTAGTAGGTTTAGTTATCTTTTAGTTTGTAATTTTAAAATGTGCAAATATTTTAAAACAAGAATACTTTTAACCAAAACCTTAAATCTTAAAACATAAACCTTAAAGATTAAACCTTAAAGCCCTTTAAAACCTTAAAACCGTGTAGAGACCTTTTGCTTTTAAAACGTGAAACGAATAGGGACCCAAAAGTAGGACCCAGAGGAGTAGGAGGTGTCCCAACAACAACAGCAAAAACAACAAAGAAACTACAAATTCTGCTAAGACCCCAAAATGAAATCGTGACTAGCGCAATAAGTATAAGTTGTAGCTTTTAATTAAATCGAAAGATAAACCAAAAGAAAAGGATAATGGAACCAGAAAGTTCTTACAAAGAAAGTTCGAAAAATGTTTTAATTGAAAACTTGAAAAAATTAATCCAAAAGAGAGATATATAAATGATGATTGATGATATATATATATATATAGAAAAGATATCTTATAAGATAAGCCAAGTAAAGGAAACACACACACACACACACATTTAGCGCCTTAATAATTGAGTCCTTAGCTAAAAACTAAAAAAAAAAGAAAAAATTATGATATAAATGAGAGATCTGTTGAATTGTTTGAACTGCTTTGTTATATACGGATACACGAGTACATATATATATATATATTCTATATCTATATATTGCTAGAGCTAAGGCCAAGCCCCCCAAATCACCCGACACCCCCAGAAAACCAGAAACCAACTCAAGCAAATGTTAAATCAAAGATATTTAGTCGTTAAGTAAAAAAAAAAAAAAAAAAAAACCATTAAGAGCAAAATGCTTAAAACAAATCCTAATCGTAAGTCTAGTTGAAATGAGAAAACATTTGTTAAACGAGAATCAAACTTTAGTTGAATGAAAAATCCAAAAAAAAACCCAGAGATCCCAGAGTTCCTGCTAACAGTAATAGCAGTTATATAAAATAATTAACACACACACACCCTACACACAACACACATCGTTTATACCAACCAAGGCAACCAAGGATGACCTAATAAGCCACTATTGACACTAGAATGTCACACTTCAAGTACCTTTTGTAGCAAAAGCAAAGCAAAGATCGCATTAAAGTTTAATTAATCTATAAAAATATATTACCGTTTACCAGCTAAACTAAATAATTAAAAGCCATTTGCTAGTTGTTGCCCCCCCCCCCAGACCTTAATATTATTACGATTATATATGACCATGGTTTTGTGTTTGAATTGGTTGCAGGACAAAGGATGATGTGTGAACTAACTCCTACACCCCATCCCCCCCACTAGAAGCGAAAACAACAAAGTAATTGTAGTCGTAGTCTAAGAACCAGATAGCCCCCTTCTAACCCCCCTCGCACGACCCACAGTGTCGGACGGACAATCGTCGTTGTCGTCTTAAGTTTAAAGGTTAAAACAAATTCTAAACAATTAGCTTGTAATACACACACACACACACACACACACACACAGCAATAGCAAAATACAGACACCCATCTATTGTTATATATATACAACCATAAGCTTTAACCTTTGATCCCCGATCCTGAGCCTTGTAACGATCCTTGTACCGATCCTGATCAGATCCAATCGCAATGAGCAAAAAAACCAGTTTTGTTATACTGTTTTTTTTTTCTTCTATTTTTAATTATATCGCATCATTATTATTATTATTATTATTATTATTACTATTATTATTATTATGATATATTCATGCTGGTGTATATCGGAACATATACATATGATTATACAAAAACCTTTTTTTGCGTACCAAATACACACAAATCAAAATGTGAATTATTTCTTTTATTTTCTCAAGAGTGGTTTTATTTTCTAGTTAATAGCTTCTAGTTATAGTTATAGGGTTTTGTTAAACTATTGTAAAGTGCCTGGCGCCTCCCCACCACCCCACTACCCCTCTTTAATCGATTAGAGCTTGTAATCGCCGTAGACTCGTTTGTTGAAATATTAGCTTAAAGCTAGAAGAAATCCCGATAACGCCTTGCTTTGGCCTCAAATACGATAATATATATATGAATTTTAAACCAAAACAATGTACAGACTACAGGGTATTACCGATAAACATCTCGAAATATCGAACCTTTTCTATATCTCCGATGAGTAGGATCATCACCTGTTGTTTGCCCTCCAAGGTTTCAGCTAGCGCCTGTTTTTTCTAACCTCTGTGTACCAAACATCAAATACAAAAAAAAAAATATACAACCAAGATGGATAACCAAGCAACTTAAGCAAATCAAATACAATTATATATTTGAAGCAAAAGGATGGACAGTGGATTTGATGGAACTGTTTGCCCAACTCTGTGTATTTTTTTAGACATAACATATTTTCTACTTTTTGGATGAGGTTTTATTTTTTGCGTTCTAGTTTGTTGCGCTAAACTCGTAGAGAGACACTGAGAAAAAAACCAAAAAAAAAAAGTGCGAAACAGATCGAGGACTGACCTTTGGGCCTGCACCTTTGTGAATAAGCGAATTGTGTATGACATTCAATAAATAAATTAATCTCCACCCATCTGTTGATATCGAAGCAAAATCACTAATGTCTTTTAATTTGTGGGCTAAAGTGTTATAGTGTCCTCCAGGAGTGAAAGCTCGTGTGTATGTGGCGCCCAACGTGGGGTGCACTTAGCCAAGTTGCCAACCAGAGAAAGCTCAAGCCCGGACACTAACCACTCATCCCAGTGGTTAAAAAAGGCGCCACTTTCGAATTGGAATACAGTAGATTCTTCTTTATTGAATTTGATTTTTCTGTTCAGTTTTACATGCTATATAAACTAGTTTTATTAATCATATTATCGGTTGTTATTATTTATATTTGCATTGCATCGTGTACCGTTACTCGTGTCCACCATTTTGAATGTTTCTAACTCGATAACACACTTCCGACTTATCGAGACATGCCTTCTAATTTTATATATCATCGGATGCTGGAAAATACAGACACTATTCGTCCGAACCGAATCATTTCCAAATCAAAGGTTACAGATTAGCTTAAGTTAAAAAAAAAAAACAATTATGTTACGATTTAATTGAGTTTTTCATTGTGAGTTTTCTGTGTGTTTTTGTCGTGCATTTATACAAGAAATGCTACAAAAAAATATCCTTCAAGTTTAAGTTTTTTTTTTTTAATTTTTTTTGGTTAATTCCCATGTCTAATTGCTCTTAGATCTTAAAATGATTTCGAGTTCGATTTTTGAGTTCGATTCCGAGGTTGCCAAAAAGTGTATGTGCTTAAGTTTAGTATCTATGTATAATATATATATATATATTTATAACTATATACTGTTTTGGTTTTTTTCTATTTTCCTCTGGTTGTTATATGTAAATTTTTGATATTTTTGCTGCTTTTTTTTTGTTAAGTGTTAATTGTTAATTATTAATTTTTTTTTTTTTTTGTTTTTTGGGCACATTTTGCTAATTTAACATTTTTCTGTTTTCTGTATTTTTATGGTTTTCTGTTTTTTGGGCGGATTTGAAACTGAAAAACGGAGCTGGTTCTCATCAAGACTTTTGTTAATTTTAGTTTTTATTTAAATATCTGGTGGAGAACTTAGGTCTTCGGCTTGGTGTCGTACCGGGTACCGGGTATCGATCGCCCATATGTGTGTTAACTACATTTCATAATGTTCATCTTGGTTCAACAGTTCTGTTTGCATATATATATCGTAATTGTGTATATATATATGTATATATATATCTGCTGGCTAACACTATATGGCTACTTCGAGTCATGCTGCACTGGGCCTGCTAAAATAACTGCTTTTGTATGTATATATCCCTCGATTCACTATCCTTAGGCGTTAGAGTTTAAACACAAAACTGATATGGTCTGGTTTAGTAATATTATTATGATGTATCTTGACTCGTAAGTGGATTGTATTTACAGCTAACTGGGTCTCTAGATCAGACCTGGATCTGGGCTTTAATTCAATAGATATATGCCTCGAGATAGAGGGTGCCAGAAGGGGTATCAAAAGAGATGGTGAGTCGTGTCTTAGATTGGAAGGATAATTTTCGTAATCTCTTGTGTCCTGTACAGCTTAACTTTTGATTTCCGATTTTGGATTATCTCTATATATTAATTACGTATGTATGTGTGTCTTTTGTGTGATCGGACCGATCCTATAATCGTACGGATGCTGTATAGTACGGATCTATGCAAAAAATTTTCATCGCCCTACGATTCTATATCTGGATATATATATATGTTTATTTTTTTTTTAATTTTGGGTAGCACCGCATATTGTTTTCACATATATATCTGTTTAATATATATATCTACGTATGTATAAAAATGCTGATCATGCATATATATATAAGTATATATGTCTAAGTCTATATAGGCTTATATCGGTTTATCGGCTTATCGGTTTTATCGGAATTTCGGAGCTCCCAGAGGTATGCTATATATTCAGGGCCTATTCAGAGCTTGCCTCTTGATTTCTTTAAGTGTATCCGCATTATTGGTGGGAGGGAAGTTTTGGGGGGATATGGGGATGCGAGTACTTTCGTTCCTCAAGGGCTTCCAGAGATCTTCTCGGGGGGTTGGGGTGGTGGTTTTGAGGGGAAATCATAAAGCCTCGATGTGATTTTGAAAATAAAAAAAGGATTTCGATGGGTTTTTTGTTTTTTTTTTTCGTTTAAGAAAACATTTTATTTGATAAAGTTTCATGTTCATGTATTATTGGTATGTTGTTGTCGTTGCTTCATCCTCTTCGATTTCTCATTTATATATATATATATATATATAATATAATATAGTTTAATTAGAATTATAATTACAATAATAATAAAATACCAAGACAAAAATCGTGTCGAAAAAAAGTAACTAAAACTAAAAGTTGCGAATCCATCATTATCTTTCTTTATAAACGTGTCGTTTTTTATTATTTTTTCAACTTTTGCTATTCCGTACTCGGCATATATATCATATATATATTTTTTTATAATCGATTCGTATTTATGTATGTATGTATGTATTATCCGTACTATAATGTTATTTCATTATTCTTTAGCTAAAGCGTATAAAATGCAAATGTATGTAACTTGGATAAACTTAACCGCGAACGGGATTGTGTTTTTTTTTTTGGGGCAAACTCTCGAATCGATCCTAACTGACAGGACAGAGGCCAAGGATATTATTCGATTTTAGCATTATCCTTGTTTTTTTTTTTTTTTTGAAATGTTGTTTGTTTGGTATATGTTTTGGTAGCTCCCATACCTCCTCACTATTATATATACATTGTCCTACCATAATGGTTATTAATGAAGAATGGGGGGGGGGGGATGTCGCTTAATTTTTTGGTTTGAGAACTCTGGTTTTTTTTTTTTTAGCTTAACATTTAGTCTAGGAAAAAAAATAGGTTTTTTTAAATATTTAATAAAATTTGTTTTTTGCTCTCTTGGTTTTTGTGGTTTGTTGTTGTGTCTCTTGATCATTTAGGAAAACAGATTGAGTTTTTATTGTTGCATGTTTATTTTAAATTTGTTTTTTTAAGATTACGATTACGTGTAAACTTAAAGCTAGGCAAAAAAAAAGTTGGCTGTCTTAATTACTAGACTTTTCTCATATATATATATATTTTTTTTAAATCGTTTAATTATTTTTTTTTCATGTAATTTCTTTAGTACGATATGCGGTTTGTGTGTTTGTTTTTTTTGTTTGTTTTTTAAATTTTTTGTAATATTTTTAGATTCACAGAAAAAAATTGTTTATTTTATGCTAGGGCTTTGATGCAAATCGAAATTACCGTTAGGCTAAAGGTTGATAAAGTTCCACGATCCGATCCGATCATCATCGCTCTATGTTTTTTGTTTTTTGTATAATTTGAATATGCATTACAGTTATGTATATAATAATAATAGATTATAAATAATTTAGTGCATGTTGCATGTTTATTTTTGCTATAATTATGAATTAATCAATTATTCATTAAAGGTGTGTGTATATTATGTTTTTTTTGTGTGTTTGTGGTTGGTGTTTGTGTTTGTTGTTGTTGTTGTGTAATTTTTTATGTAAATTCAAAATTTACGAATTTTATTGTTTTTTTGTATAATTTTTTTTTTCGCTTTGCTTTCCATCCAAAGAAATAATAAAAAAAAACCAGAATGTGGGAAAACAACTCTGCTCCTTGGAGCCTTTCTCCTCCTTTCAACTTTCTCTTTTAACTATCTTTTACTTTGGGTCTTTCTCCTCATTATCCTTTATCCTCTAACCTCTATCCTTTATCCTTTATCCTCTATTCACTTTCTTCTTAATTCAGCTTTTTAGTTTTTTGTAGTTTTTGTTATTTTTTTTTCTTGAGATCAAAAGATAGTTAAACAAGTCGGTAGCTGATGGTTATCCTTAATTTTCAAATCTTTAATTTTTTTTTTTCGATTTTTTTTTATGGGTTATATCGTAGGAAGATCGAAAGCAAGTGTTTTGTGCCTCGCAAGAAACTCTATTTACAGAATTTATTTAATTATTTACATGTCTACCTCTACACAGTAATAATAGCAATAATAATAATATTTATAATAATAATAATAATAATAATAATAGATTTTTTGAAAAAAAAAAAAATATATATATAATATAATAATATATGTTTAGCGTAGAATTACGTGTACCGCCTTTGCTTACAGTCTTCAAGTAGAAACAAATCGTAAGAATCGCTATGATCTTTGCAAGATCAGATCTTCTTCGCTCTGGATTTCGACATCGTTTTGGTTAAAGTTCTTCGGCAAGTCAGGGTTCTATATTTTCTCTCTTTATATATATGTATTCCTCTCCATTCGTCCTTTCTAATACTTTTTGCTCTTTATCTGGGGTTTTTCGCATAGCGTCTCTAAACTTTTAGCTATAACTATTACAACTTTTGCATCCTAATCCTAACTGGATTATCCTTATTAATCCTTAATCCTTAATCCTCGCTTAAGACAAAAGTAAAAAAAAAAAAAAAAACATATCTATTCATCGGTTTATCGTGTTTTTAGAGTTTTCCTAAGATCCTAAGTGCTATATTCTTTAGATCTATATATATATATATATATATATATATATGTATGTGTGTGTGTTGGTATGGGTGTGGGGGTGTCTAGGGGGGGGGTATGTTCTGATCAATCAAACTTAATCACAAGTAAACGCTCATTGCACTGTTCGCTGTTCCTAATAGGTCCAGCCAGCCCCGGCTCCGACTCCAGCTCCACTACCGTTACCGGCTGGCGGGGAACAGGCGGCGGGATTGGAGGCGCCACTGGCTGAGTCTCCCACGGCGGACTCCTCGGTGTTGCTGCTGAGGCGGCGGACACGCACCATGCGCAGCTTCTCCTCGTTGACGACCTTGAGCTTCTGCTCGGCGGCCTCCTCGGCGGTGCCCTCCAGGAGGGGATGCGCCTGGGCCGGCTCCTCCTCCTCGTCGTCATCCTCCTCCTGCTTGATGCTCACCTCCGGCTCCATGAAGCTCTGGTCGATCTCTAGCTCGGCATCGCCACCTCCCATGGAGGAGTCTTCGCCACCCTTGCCCTCGCTCTCCTCGCCACGCACTCCGTACTCCGAGGGCTGCATTACGCACACCCCGTTGATGATCCGCTCGCCCTCGGCGGCCGCTGCTGCTGCGGCGGCTGCTGCTACGGCGGCGGCCACCACGGGATTGGCGGCAGGTCCTCCGGCGCCGGCGGGATTCACCCACTGGGGCGCTGCAGGCTTGCGGCGGGAGCTCCTAACCGCATTCGACATGTAGGCGGCGGCCGCCGCTGCCGAGGCGAGGGCGGACTTGTGGAGGACCTTCTCGTAGTCGGTGCTGCCCCCGGTCTTGTCCAGGTCGCCGTCCTGGCCGCCGGAGCCCTCCAAACTCTCGTTGTCGCTCAGATTGTGCTCCATGTCGTCCTGGTAGTCGCCGCTGCGCTCGCGCTTCAGGCTGGGCATGGAGAGGTCCAGGCCGCTCATCTGCTCCTTGAAGGCCTGGTTCAGGGCCTGCAGCTCATCGGCTCCGCCCGAGCCGGCGGCACCCACTGCCGCTGCTGCAGCCGCTGCTCCGGCAGCTGCCGCGGCTCCGGGAATCCCCAGGCTGCGGCCCAGCAGGGCGGCGGCGGCAAAGTACGGCGGATAGGGGATCGGGGCGCCGCTCAGGCCCATGCGCTCCTTGTGCAGCTCGACGAGGCGCTGCTGCAGCAGGATGCGGAACTGGACGGGATCGAAGGGCGTGGCACTGGTGCTCTCGCGGCTGGGAATGGGGTTGTCCTGGCCGGGCTGGCCATGCGGCACCTGC
This sequence comes from Drosophila malerkotliana malerkotliana, assembly GCA_018153235.1. Lineage (NCBI taxonomy): Eukaryota > Metazoa > Arthropoda > Insecta > Diptera > Drosophilidae > Drosophila > Drosophila malerkotliana. The sequence continues at coordinate 4,859,624 of JAECXV010000038.1, forward strand.
TGCTTCAAGCGCATGCGGTGGTTGTGGAACCAGTTGGTGATCGTCCGGGTGGCCAGGCCGAGCTCGTTCGCCAGGAACTCGATGGTGCCCACGTTGGGGTACGGGTCGAGTGCAAAGGCGAGGCGCAGGGCCTCCTTCTGCTCCTCGGAGAAGAGGACGCGCTGCTTCTTGCTGGGCGGGGCACCGCCCACGCCGCTGCCCACGGAACCGGGCCCGGGGCTGCTGGTGTAGAAGTCGTTGGTGTCGTTGCTGGAGGTGTCACTGCTATTGTCCTGCTGATTGGGACCGGTGCTCCTCCGCCGCTTGGAGGCCTCGCGCCGCTCGTTCTTGATCAACTGCAGCCGCTCCACGTTGTTGGCATCGCTGAGCCAGAGCTGCATCCGGATGAAGGGCTCCCGGCCCTTGATCGAGAGCATGTGCCAGGGCTTCGGCTTGCTCAGCAGCTCCGAGACGGAGCCCTGCGAGAGTCCGAGGACCGCCTCGCCGAATATCTTCTGGCCGATGTTGTTGGCCAGCAGGGCCTCCTTGATCTTGGTGGTGATGTCGTGGGTGTCCAGGTCCTGGGTGAGGGCGGCCATTTCGTAGACGGTGGGCGACATGTGCTGGTGGAGGCTTCGCATGGCATTCGCACCATGGACGGGCATCAGCATGGGCTTCTTCTCGGCGCTACCGCCACCGGCGGGACTGGCATTGTTTGCGCTGGGTGCTCCTCCCGGAGCCACACCGGAACCGGAACCGGCACCGCTGGCATTGCCTCCGCCGGGCGGCAAGCTGATGGCGTGCTGGGGTGGAAGGCCCGGCGAGGTCAGGAGCATGCTCTGGTGGTGCAACGCTGCCGCCGCTGTGTGGTGCGGGTGCTGGCCAGCCACAGCCGCTGCCGCCACCGCAGCCTGCTGCTGAAGGTGCTGCTGCTGGAGGTGCTGGTGCTGGAGCTGCTGCTGCTGTTGCTGGGCGGCGGCTGCGACCGCCACCTGCTGCTGCTGGGCCACCGCCGCCTGCTGCTGCATGGCTGCCGACATGGCGGCCGCCTGCATCTGCTGCATGAGGTGCTGCTGGCCCTCCGGCTTCAGCTTCAGCTCGCTCATCATCTTCTGCATGGGCAGCGAGGCGGCCTGCATCTTGGAGGCGAAGCCCTGCGGCATCTGGGGGCTGCCGCTGTAGCTGCCGGTGCGCATCAGCTTCTCGGGGGCGATCTTGTACTGGCTGGCCACCAGCTTGTGCACCGCGTTCTCGTCCTCCAGGAACATCTTCATGCGGATGAAGGGTTCGCGCCCCTTCTGGGTCAGCATGTGCCAGGGCTTGGGCCGGGCCAGCAGGTCCGAGACGGATCCCTGCGAGAGGCCCAGCACGGACTCGCCGAAGAGCCGCTGCGATATCGAGTACTGGGAGAGGGCCTCCTTCACCCGCCGCACGATGTCCTCCGTGTTGAGGTTGTTGAACATGTCGAACTGCTGCTGGGTGATGGGCGGCAGGACCGCCTTGGTCGGCCGCTGGGGCGTGCTGTGGTGGGGCGTCACCGGGGGCTGGGTGATCAGAGAGTTCGTGATCGAGGCCATCCTCTGGAGCGGGCTTGCTGTGGCGGCGAACTCCTCGCCCTGGCTGCTCAGCGCCGGTGGCAGGATGGAGTTGCTCAGCGGACTGGGGGCAGCCGAGTTACTACCGGCACCGCCGGAAGCTCCACCGGCTCCTGGTCCACCAGAGGACGTCAATGGGGGCTGTCCCACCGAGGGCGGAGCTGGTGTGCCGCCTCCTTCCGACTTGAGGCCGTGCAGGGATGCGGCGTAGTTGTCTTCGCGCTCGCCATCCTTGGAGCAGCTGCTGCTGCCGGCACTGTGCTCCAGCGAGGATCGCTGGCCATTCAGCTTGATCTCCTTGGCGGCCAGGGAGAGATCCTGGGCGCCGTTGAGCACCTGCTGCTGCAGGGCCATCAGGCTGGAGAAGTTGGGGAACTGCTGTTGCTGCTGCTGGGCCTGCTGTTGCTGTGCCTGCTGCAGCTTGGCGATCTCCCGCTCGAAGGCGTGCCGCATGTTCTCGTCGGCGGCCATGGCGGCGGGGAAGGCGTTGGCAGCTGCTCCTGGCATGCCGGCTGCTCCTCCGAAGAAGGGCGACAGCAGGAAGCTAAGGGTAATACAGAAAATCGGGGATTAAAAGGATGAAGTGGATAGGATGGTGGAATTAGAGTGGGAGTGTGGAGGATTACCAACCTGGGGAAACCCGTCTCACGGGGAGTGCGGGCAATAAGCTCCTGGTATAGGCGAGCCATCTTATCCTGGGCGAGATCCTCGTGCCGCAGGCGCTGCTGCTGCTCCCGTTCGCGCTCCCTTTCGCGCTCACGCTCCCGCTGCTGCTGGGCCTGCTCTGGAGTGAGGTGCTGCTGCTTCAGCTGCTGCTCCACCTTGAAGAAGGGCGAGGTGCAGCTCTGGAGCGGCGACTTGCTGTCCTCGTTGCTGTGGGAGTCCTCGCGTCCGTGATCGCGCTGCTGCTGGGCGGCACTGGACTGCTTCATCAACGAGGAGGCCTCGCTCAGGATGTGGGCAATGCGGTCCTCGGACATGGAGTCGTCGCCTCCGCCGCCGGGGCCTCGGCCGGCGTACTGGGGAAGGCCAGAGTCTGAAACAAGAATGCCAGATGATTAAGTGGGGAATACAAAAGGGCAGATTAGGAGCTGGCTGATCGTAAAGCCCATTAAATGCTGTAAACTTTATGAGGGCTGGTGGAGGTGGCTCCGATGGGTACCCAAAGCCGGAATCCCAATCCCAATCCCCAATCCTAAACCCAAACCGAAACCAGACCAGGCCGAAACCAATTAAGCCATAAAGCGTTCAAAAAGCCAAAGCGAATTTGCGGCCATAAACCCGCTCAGTGCGTTGCAGTTCAAAAGGCGGCCCGCCAAGTGTCCTCTGGACGCCGTGGTCTCCCTCCTGCGCCCCAACCAGCTCCACTGACAGAAATTTTCAGCCAGCAAAAGGGGGGCGCCTAATAAATACATGACTGTTTATCAGGTCTGGCAATTCAATGCAAGGACTCTTTCCATTTCATGTCCTATTCGCTACAAAAGAGTTCTATGATTTAATTATGGAGCTTAGAGATTTTTGATTCTATCTAATATTTGAATTTAACCGCCAATTTCAAAATTAAAAAAAAAAAAGTTTCCCAACACTACAAGGACCTGTTATCGATACTTGTTGATCGATTACAAGTAATCATCATTCTCCCATCTCTTTTATTTCGCCGCGGTGATCGAGCTTTGAAATTGTGTTTTTTAAATGGTGAATTTTTTAAATAAGGAAGCATTTAAAGTGTAAAAAAGTGAATAAATATATTAAATATTAAAAATATTAGTGCATATTACTCGGGAAAGTCGGAAAATCGCGAAATCAAGGCACTTATTATTAGATTTTGTGTCTTGTACTTGTTCGGTGTTTTTGCAAATGGCGGTCGTTGGAAATCGTTTAATTTTTTTTTTATTTCGGTTTAAAATTCGGTGGAATATATATTAAGTCTGATTAATATAATAAGGATATTGTGTTTTTAATGAAATTATCTTTTTATGTGTGTTTAGTTCGAATCTGGCGCAACTGGCTCAAAGGAGTTGCGCCAATAAGTTCCGTTATTCGTTTTATCGTCTTCTCTTTGTGTTTTTTCGCGGTTCATGTCTGTTGCTTGTGTTTTTTTTTTGTTTTTTTTTTGTTTTTGTTTTGTGAGAGTGTAAGAGAGAGAAGTGTCTTTGGAATCCTAGCAGCTGAGAGCAAGTGTTTGTCGGAGGAGAGAGTTTCTTTACCGTTAGGCACAGTGGTTGTCCTTAGTTGGTTGGTAGTGTTGTGTAAGTAGTTATTTATTTATTCTTTTTGTTTTAAATATTTAATTATTTTTTATATTTAATATAATTTTAAATATTATTTTTTAAAGGTCTGTAAGTACTTTGGGTGGCTATGATATTTTTTTTAGAGTATAGACCTTGTGTCCTTGCCGGACCTGACCTCCCCCTAGACTCCCGGCCGGGATAGTTGTTCGATGCCAAAGGCTTGCGCTAATTTGGCACGCGCCGGAAATGCTCATCGAAGCGCGAGGAGGTCCTGCCTCCTACTCCTACTCCTCCTACTCCGGCCATCCGCCAGGAATGAACGGAATGAATAAATGAATGAATTCAATTGCAATTGAGAGAGCCGCAAAAAAATGCAAAAAAAAAAGAAAATGCAAAAAAGAAGCGCTTATGAATGGCCATCTGAAAAAAACTGAAAAATTGTTTGGCAGAAAAATTCAATTGAAAGTCTGCTTTTTGGCTTTTTGCTGCGACACACACACAGTGCTGCCTCTGTGTTGTGGCTGAAAAGAGGAGAATCGAGTGGTAAATTGCAAAATAATCACACAAGTGGTTCGGGCTAAAAACCCAGACCGATGCGGCCACCGATGTCCTGCGGCATGTTTTTGTGGCTGCCACAGCAAAAACATCAATCAGTCGCATACAAACACACACACACACATCCTGGAGGATGGAGGATGAAGGACCTCTCTACTGGCTAAAATGAAATAACTGAAAATCGGTTTACAATTGCGATGGGGCCATAATCGATGCCCCAAAGGAGCAAACACTTGGCCTCAAAATAAAAACTGCAAGAATCGTTGGAGTCGCAAGCGGAAACGGAAATCAACACATGAATGGCAAATGTCCTGACCATCCAGCCATCCAACCAGCTAGCCATCCAGCTAGCCAGGACGTGCCGGTGAGATTTGTAGAGTGATAGAGGATGTGGTCGGCAAGAATAAAAACGATAAAGTGGCCAACTACAATAGATCCCCAAGCTCTCCTAGCTCTCCTCCTGGTCCCCTGGAAAATTGGAAAAATGATTTTCCATGTTTTTTTATATGGCGACTCCTTGTCGTCGCTTCATTTGGGGATTACAAAGTGTTTTTGTGTTATAAAGTCGAAGATGACATCGATGACACCTGGAGTGCCCCACCACCAGCTCCACCTGGATATGGATGGATAGCCCAGTCAGACACAGACAGCTTAAGCGGTCTTAGTGGCCGATTGTGGCCAGTACCTGGATCTGGGGGTTAGTATGGGTAGCTTTAAGGTTCAGTCTTTAATGGTTTCAGTCACCAGAACTCATCACTCCAGACCACCAAAATATATACTCTTTAGAATATATATATAAATATTGCGGAATGGCAGTGTCCTCGTTGGTGGTCAGTGTTTTTGTCTGCGATTTTTTTTTGGTTTTTTGTTTTGTAATTTATTAGAGAGGAACATGTTGACCAAATTGTCATTCAAAGGGATTTCGGGGGCGGCAATCTGATGGAGACGATACGGAGGATGGGGGTTACCAGCTATCATACTCGTCTAGCCCCTCACTATACATATATATAGTCTGGGACTGGGTTTTTATAATATAATAAATATTGCCAGAGCCAGAGCACCCAGAGATATGTAATCATAAAACCTAGAAGGGTTTCCTTGCCATACATGCTCTGGGGGGGGGGGGCTGGGCATGGGTGGGAGTGGTAGTGGGTGGTAGGTTGGTAGGTTATGCGAATTGGCACACGCACGCAATTTACATTAATTGCAAGAAAAATTTTTGTAATTAAAATGCCAGTCAGTCACTCTCTCGCTGGCTGCTCTTCCCAAGGAGAGGAGAACCATGGAGAACCATGGAGGACATGGAGAACCATGGAGGACAGGTGTGGTGGAGGTGTCTCTTCGAATTGGAAATGGACTTTCTGACTGAGCGGCAAACAAACGTAGCATGGTAGATTGAAGGACTTCGACAGGGCGGGGAGGGGAGGAGAGTGGGGACTTTTCCCCTGCACTGCAGAGTCACCTGTTATCAGGTGGAGGAACTACCCAACCATTGTTTGTCTTGCAATTAAGCCAAGAAAGGGGGTGGAAGGGGGTACACCAACTTTGTCTTGCATTTTAATTTGTTTTCGTCATGATTTGGCTAGACCTCACCACTCCCCCCCCCTGCTCTAGCTCTTCTGTTGTCAAAGTTCATTACAAAGTAATTAGCTGCCTTATATGAAAAAAATAAAAAATAAAAAATAAAAAAAAAAATAAACACGAACATGTGCAACATTAATTTGTGTGGCGGTGGGCTTAAAAAGTTTTTCCTGGCTGGCTTTTACTGCCTCTAGCACCATTTTCCCCCCCATTTTCCTCCCATTTTCCTTCATTTAATATTTTATTTTCTTGTCCCTGATTTTGGTTAGTCTACACCCCCCCCCCACTCCCCACCCATCAAATTATTAGCACTCCCTGATCGGGGCCATTACTCTTAGGTCTATAGCCCAGACCGTAGACCGTAGGCTTCTTGGGGGCTGATTGCCTCATTTCGTTCATCATCCAAAAAGAAATATCAAAAGAAAATTTTGAAAAAAAAAAATAAAATAAATTTAAAGGAGCTAGCTTTATGCTAATTTATGTATATTGTTTGCCCGCCGTCCACGCCCACACACACATCCAGGGGCCCACCGCAATCATCTGCCGCCACACTTATGCGATCTTTTTTTAAAAAAAAAAATAAAATAAAATGCCTTTTCAAAAGAAAAATCTCAATAAAATGAAATACAATCGGTAGAGCCTCTTATAGTACACTGAAAGAAAATTCTTATATATATATATTTATTAATATAAATATTTCTTTCAGTGTCTCGTGCCCGCTTTATGGCTTGTGACAAATAATGGCTTGTGAAGCGGCCAGCCACAAATAAATGCTACGCGGTAGTCTTTTTGGCGTTTGGAATGCTTTTGTTTTTCCTCTCCCTCTTGTAGTGGCCACCCCCCCACACACTCCTGTCATGTATGTGTGTGTGTGCCGGCTGGCTTCTATTCTTAGGCACTATGGCCCGCGTTGGCCTGGCTAAAAGCAAATAGCTGGTGTCTAGCGAGAATTATGTGTTAATATGCTAGTATTATTAGCCGCTATAATGGCACTACCCCCTCCACTCCCCACTCCTCTTAGGTCTTTGTGGGGAGCACTTTAATCCTCTTGGCAAGAGAGTCCTGTCAACAGGACTGTTTCTTTTTTTTTTTGTCAAAGGATCTCAGAACCAATCTCCCGATCGATTCAAGCTTGCCCCCCGAGGGGCCTTAATGTGCCACAATTGCCGCTAAATGTTGCAAAAATAAATAGAAAACTTTTTCTCTGGCCAGGCCACAAAGACGACTTCAAAAAGGGGGGGTGGGGACGGCAGCAGTGGCGGCACGTCAACGTTGCATGCCTCGTTGGAGGCGTAGGAGGCAGAGGCGTAGGCAAAAAGGGGTTGCAGAACTCGCACTCGCACTCGCTTTCGATTCATGACGGCTAGATAATTACAAATCGGACTCCCTCTGGGGCAGAGAGAGGGGGGGGGGGGGATCATGCCACGTCTCTGTTCCTGCCTGTAGGGCTGTGTAACTGTGGCTGAGTTTTCCCTGATTTTCCTCTCCATGTTGGATTTTGTTTCAAGCCTTTTACAGAGACCAGGTCTCTGGCTGGTCCTTTAGGTCCTTCCTACACCCCCCCCTTTCTGGTATTTTTCATAACGCGCTTTAAACAATTACAATTCAAAACTCATTGACGCGCGTCCTGGGTTAACTTTTGCCACAATGACTTCAAAGTATTGTTTGAAGCCGAGTTGGGCAGGGGCGTGGCAACAAAAAGGGGGGGTCGAAGGTTGGTTGGGTTACCCCTTTTTTTTTGGCTACAAGTTGTTCTAAGCTAAGAGCCAGGTATTTGCGGTAGTGGTGGGAGCATGACCCCTGTTGCACTCGACACCGCCCCTGTCCTAACCCCATTCCCACCCCCCTCAGTTAGTTTAGCTGCCATGAGTAATCGTCATAAATTAATTGTCAACATTTGCATGCACTTAGACCCCCCCTATCCCCTCACGCAGGAGGGGTGCGTGCACTTTAAACATACTTTTGCATTGACATATTTCCGCCCTGCCCCCCCTCGTCCGTTGGTTGAAAACTTTTCCGACCATGCCTAATTGATGAGTAATCAATACCAGGACTCCATGGTCTCCCTAGACAACGGATAACAACAGCCAGGACCTCCTCCTCCTCCAGCTCTCCCCCCTAGAGAAACCTCTATAGATCCCGACCGATCTGGCAAGAATTCTCCTTCATTTTCACGCCAAATATGACAACTTGCCACGATTGGTGGCGACAGGCCACCTCCCCCTCCCCCCTCAAGAGTGTCGTGTTGGCAGAAATCAAAAATAATTAAAATTTCAAAACTTAATGTTCTGGCCGGCGGCCAAGGATATTCCTTCGGAGACCCCATCCCATCCCTCGCTGTCTGGGTTCAATGAACCCCAACTGTTTTACTGGCTAATCCCCGCCAGAACTCCTTAAGCCATCTCAGAAACTTTAACCTGAACCTGTCCAACACTGGCAGGAACAGGATAATCCCCCACCTAGCTGGAATGGGGTAATCCACTCACCTTTCTTGGGTATCAGCGACTTGAGCAGCATGACGGCATTATCATCACAGGCCCAGGCATGCATCTTCCGGTAGCTGTCTCGACCCTTCTCGGTTAGCTTGTCCCAGGGCTTCGGTTTGCTGAGGAGCTCCGAGACGGTGCCCTGCGATAGGCCCAGGATGTACTTGGCGAACAGCCGCTGGCCAATGTTGTGCACGGAGAGGAGTTCGCGGACGCGGCGCGAGATGTGTAGGGTGTCCAGGGCCTGGTTGGCGTACTTGTCCATGTTGTAGCGCAGCATCTCCTGCAGCTTGGCCTCCATCGGATCGCCCTTGGGGATGAGGGATTCGCCCAGACGGCCGGCCATCGAGGCGCCCGGTGGTAGTTGCAGCTCCGCATCGGCGAACCGGTAATGGCCACGGGCATCCTGTCCAGCAGCAGCGGCAGCCGCGAACTGGAAGGCCGGTGAGAGGCCCGGCAGGAAGCCGGCGTGGGCATGAGCGGCCATGGCGGCAGCGGCCAGCCCATTGGCGGTGGCGGTAGCAGCGGCCGACTCCGGATCCTGAAGCATCTGGGCCGCCTTGGCACCGTTGCTGGCCGGGGTGCTGGTGGCGCTCGAGCTGGAGCTTCCGTCCTGCTGCTGGTGGTGGAGGTGGTGCTGCTGCTGTTGCTGCAGGTGGTGCGCCGCAGCGGCCGAGGGATGGAGCAGGTGCAGGTGGTGGTGATGATTCTCCGCGGGATTAGGCTGGCTGGCGGCCGGATGGGGGTGCTGTGAGTGTTGCGGGTGCTGGGCATGATGGTGCGGGGGCTGAGGATGCGGCTGCGAGTGGCTGCTTCCATCTAGGCGGGTGGAGGAAGAAGAGGGGTTGGAGTTGGAAAATGTCGAATTAACCAGTTGGCTCAGCAAGGCGGTGGACGAGGGTCCATGTTGTTGTTGCTGATGCTGTTGTTGTTGTTGTTGTTGTTGCTGGTGTGACTGTGGCGGGGGATAAAGAGGCGTGGCAGCCGGAGGGCCATAATGCGGCAACGGAGGCAGTGGAGGCGGAGGCGGAGGTGGCGGCAACAGTGGCCTGCTCCCGGACTTTGAGGCTCCGGTGGACTCCGGCTCGAAACCGCGTCGCCAATAGCCAGTACCACTGACTAGTGTGGTGGTGGCCAGGTGGTCATCCTCATCGTGCTCATCGGTCACGACCTCCTGCTTGGTAGCCAGCGATGGATCCGGTGATGGATCCGGCGGACTCGTCTCTGCGGATGACAACAAACAAGTGTTTCTATTTGTTGTTCGTCCAAGGATCAAAGGATCAAGGATCAAGAAAGAAAAACCTGGGTCTGAGTTCTTTGTTGTTTTTTCGATTTTCAATTAATCGATATGTTATCGATATATATCGCCAATATATGTCCAACAAAGAGACCCAGGAAGTGTGTTTTTGTTTTCTTTTTTTTGGGATTTCAGCTTTTTTATCGAATTTTCTGATATCTGTTTCTGTTTCTGTTTCTGTTTCTGTGGTTTTGTTATCGATAAACATGCTATATTTTAACAACGATAACAATGATAACAACAACAACAACGATAATAATAACAACAACAACAACAGTGGGGCAACCAACAAATATTGTCTTGTTTGAGCTTCGAGACTCGGCCGGTCGATGGAAGAACGAGATCCATAAAGGGTACTGCCCCCTCCGGCTTGATGTTTGCACTCTCCTCCACCATAAACCAGAGCTGGCGCCGTCTGGGCCTACTCCTTCCAACAACCTCCTCCTCCTCCATTCCAATCGGGTCATAAAGCAACAGTTTATGGCACGAGTCGGTTTTGAATCAAAGGAGGAAAAGGAGGTGGAGGTGGAGGAGGAGGAGGTGCAGCCGGAAGTGCAGTTCCCAGAGGGGGCTCTCTCTCTCTCTCTCTATATAGGGGGAAGACTCACCTTCGTTGACGGCGGTGTCACCGGTACCATTCTTTAGCGCCTCAGCGGCCAGGGCCTTGGTCCGCTCCATGAGCAGGGCCTGGAACTTGTTGGGATCGTTGGCGCAGGCGGCGGCAGCTGCGGCCGCGGCAGCAGCAGCGATCGTCGACTGTGGACTGAGCACATTCAGATCCAGCGGACTGCTGCAATGGCCAAGGGATTAGTACTGATCTACCAGGATATGCTCCTTCCTCCAGGATAATACTTACTGCTGTTCCTTTTTGATTTTGAGCTCGTTGCCATCGTTGGTGGATGGGTCGTTTCGTTGTTCGGCGGCCTCCTCCAGCTCCTCCTCCTCCTTCTCCTCCTTGTCGTGGTGATCGTGGTCGTGGTCGTGGTCATCGTTCTCCTCCTGCTCCTCACCATCCACTAGCATGGGCTGGTCTTGATCCTCTTCCTCCTCATCCTCAACAATGGCCGGCTCCGACTCTGCAGCAGAGTCGTGTGGCAGCTTGTTGTTGTTGTCGCTGCTCTGGCTAATGTTATTGTTGTTGTTGTTGGTGGCTGCTGCCAAAGCGGTGGCCTCGGCCAGTGCCTCATTGATCTGCTGCTTATCGAGCCGTGCCTCCAGTCGGATGATGTGCTGCCGTTTCACCTCCAAATGTCCTTCGAGGCGTTGGATCTGCACAAGGTGGGTCTGTTCCAGAGCCCTCAGGCGCTGCAGTTCATCCAGCAGGGCCTTAATCTGTAAAGAGAGGAGAGAGGGGGGGAGAGAGGGGGATGAGTTTACTTAAAAGTTTCAACCGTTTTTTTTGGAAAGAGTTTCATCTTTTAAGGTTGGTGGAGGCATCTTATCCAACCTTATTGCCCATCGATTGCCACTGCCTGGAGGAATCTTCTTTGTATCCTGCCTTTGGGGAGCAACCACCCCCATATGGGCGGAGGGGAGGGGGTGTGTGTGTGCCGGAAAAGTTGCCAAAGTTATAAAATAATTTTTAATAAAATTAACAACGACGTCAATGTCGCTTCTCGGTGATTGCCAGCTGCCAGAAGAGAGGGGAGGGGGGGGGGTGGAAGCCTCTCAACCGCCAGGTATACAGCCTCCACCCTCCACCACCCACCACCCCACCTGGGAAGCTTTGTTTGGAACTTTGTTGTTTTTTTTTTTTTTTTTGATGAAAATATGATAATTGGCAAATTTGACAAGGGAATTTTTCCCAAGTGCGTATGTGTATGTGGGTGTGTGTGTGTGTGCCACCAGAGGGCGTGTGTGCCGCCATAACACCCCCCCCGTTCTGTGGCAAGTCTGTGTTCTCCTTCTTCCCAAAATCTTGTTCGTTGAAAGTTGACAAGATAAAGTTTTTCGGTGTGTGTGGCATGCAACGAAATTTTTTTTTTTTTGTAATGACAGCCAGGTGGGCGGTGGGACACGCCCCTAAGGGCGTATGTGTGTGTAGATTCCTCATTATGTGATTAAAATTAATTTTATGGCGCGGGTTTTTAATTGAAGCATCTGGTGGATCGATATTGGGAAGGGGGTGGAGGAGAACCTAGGACCCAGGACCCAGGACCCAAGACCCAGGACCCATTCCCATATGCAAATGAGGTGCTTCCAACTTGCAACTTGCCACTTGCGTGCCATTGCGTGATTTGTGTCGAACATGGGCATAAACAATAAACAATAATTTCATCAGCATGGGAACACTATCCCCCCCCTCCCCCACCCCTCCCGCTATTTTATCAATATTTTGTGGCATGGATGATTATTGGCCATAAACAAAAGCTAGAGGGGATGGGGGGTGGAGGGTGGAGGGCCTATAATTGGCATTAAAAAGGCATTCAGAGGTATGCGTGTGTGGCATGCCCGAAAAATGCAAAGCAGCTGGTTAATTCTATTATCAATCAAAGGACATCCAGGACACATCCAGGACACATCCAGAAAAGGGGTTGACGTGCGTGTTCGATTTTTCATTAGCATATAGGATGGGGCATGAGGCATGTGGCATGTGGCATGAGGCATGTGGCATGAGGCAGAGACATGACAAGACGACAAACGACTCACATTAATTGCATAAAAATTGCGAGAACGGAGGGGGGGGGGAGGACTCGTGCTGACTGCCATACAAGGGGTGGCTTCTAATTGCCAACTGCTTCTTGGCGGTAGACACCCCCCCTAACATGCCCCCTTGAATTTTTCAGCTTTTCTTAAATAAACGTAATTAGCAGAAAACTCTCTGGGGGGGAGGAAGACACCTCCCCTTTCCTTCTTGAAAGGATTTCCCAAGAAACTGTACTAGATACTAGAGGATCTAGATAGATCTAGGAGGATCTAGAAGGATCTGGGAGGATCTAGGTAGGTCCAATTAATAATAAAAGTATAGAAATCATCAACAGGATCCTTGGAGTCCTTGCCAGTCCTCAAAAAAGAAAAATATTAAAACGATAAATCAACTTTACGGATTTTCCAGACCCAGAACGCCAGACGCCATGCCAGAAATCACTTTTCAACCCTTGAGCTTTTCCCTGGAAAGTTTTCTGCAACACTCTGTGGTTGATGCTTGCCACGAGGGGGGCATGGCAGGGGAGGGGAGAGGAGGAGGTAGGTTGGCAATCAAACAAACTATAACAAATATTTTGCATAGAAGTCCTATAGACAGTCCTATAGACGTCTCGGTCTCCCTGTATTGACTGTGAAAATTATGAAAATTTACATTTTTCTCGGACGGGAATCCTGCAGGGGGGTGGAGAGGGGTATGGAGAGGGGTATGTTGTTGGGCAGGACATTAGTAACAGCTAGCGGACCAAGGCAAACGATTTGTAATTAACAAAATTGCCAAGCAGCCCAAAAGTCGAGGCTGAAGTCGAAGCCCAAAAGTGGCCTGCCCCCCCCTCAAACCAGTGTGTATCCTTTGCATAACAATTGACAAAGCAAGTCAATACACGCACATGTATCCTTGTTTGGGGGGGGTGGCAGGAACACAACAATAACAAACACTCCAAGGCAAAAGACGAAGGAAGCACAAAATGCCAAAAGGAATTAAGGTTATGCGTCTGTCTCCACAGTCTGTCCTACCCCACAGGACCTCTATATATATATATATGTGTGTGTGTGTGTGTTTTCCATATGAGCCCAAGGGCGGATGGTGGGTGAGTGGGTGGTGGGTGGGGTTTGTTAAAAAAAGGGTTTAATCAGCGAACAGCAGCAGCATCGTTCTACAATCTACAAATACAAATTAACAATAAGCAATCAAAGACACACACTGAGACACAGACACACACACTGATACACACTCTAACACACACACACTCTCATCGAGTATATCCTTTTTTTTTCCACCAGGACGTCAGCTGCCATAGACCAGATCCCAGAGTGAGAGGCAACCGTCAAAGGAATTAAAATTCATTCGGGCATAAAAATTTTAAAATATATATATGACTGCCTAGAAGGATGCCTCATCTCTCCAGGATGAGGAGGACGCGGCTGGCAGGCAGGAGTGATGGATAGAGATAGCTACAAAAAAAAAAAAAAAGGGGTAACTTTTGCCTGTAGAAGCTGCCGCCTGGTTCTGGCCTGGCCGGGTGGGTGGTTGACTCAACGACTCTCTGTTGTTAATTTCCAAAAAGCCAAAAGACAAATGAGGAAGGCACTGGGTGGGTGGTGGTGGGTGGTGCGTCTCAATGTCGTCAACTGTATGTATGTGTATGTGTGAGCTTGTCATTGATTTTTGATTGTTTCAAGTGTTGGCAAAGGATTCAAAGGGGGGGCAGGACGAGAAGGGCATCTGCCAAGTGCACCCCAGAGCTTTGACGCCAAGGCTTGGAGCTCTGAGCTCGGAGCTGCAACTGGTAATGCCCCAGTCGGCAATTTGCAACAAAAGATAACAAAGAATAATAAAAATAATAAAAAAAAAAATAAATAAAAAATAAAAAAAAAAATAAAAAAAGACAAACAAAAAAGAAACAAAGACCCCTGAAAGAGGTCACATACATGTATGGACCTGGAACCGATATCTGCTCTCTCTTCCTTCCTATATCTTTCAAGTTCCTCAAATACCTAGCATTATTTATATCAAAAAGGGGGGTTCTAATTCAAATTCTAATTCAAAATCGGGTGGTAGGCAGTCATTCAGTCATTCAGTCATTCAGTCAGTCAGTCACTTGCTCACGCACACCCTTTTTGGTGGAGTTATTGAATTGATTTGGTGGCAAGGAGTGCCTTGAAGGTGGCGCCTCCCCATGTCTTTTTGTGCGTCTTGCCTCCCCCCCCCCCTCTATACCCCTTTTGCCTTGTATTTTTTGGATTATAAAGTTTTGTAATTAAAATTTGACAGCTTTACAATTCCCAGGACCATTTCTACTCCCCCCTCTCTAGCACAGCGGGTGGAATCTTCCTTGGCACCACCCCCTACCCCATTTTCTTTCAAGACTTGCGTACCCCAACCCCCCCTTTCTTGGTCTTTCATTTGAATTTTACAATTTTCGATTTATGTTTCGATTTTATTGTCTGTTCTGAAGGGGGGAGGGGTATTAAGAGGGGGTAGGACTTTTGAAGGGAAATTAAAGGCTTTTGAAAGGCTCTGTTGCCAAGAGTTGCCCCCCCTGCCACCTGCCACATCTCCCACATGATATTGTATATTTTTAATCAAACTCGCTCCCCCTCCCCATCCATTCCCCATGCAACCCCCCCTTTTTTGTTTCTAATTCGTTAAACTTTTGCTTAATAATTGTCTGGCCAACCCCTACCCCCCGCCCCCTTTGCCGCATGTGAACTTGACTTTTATTCATATATTGCCAAAAAATGCCAAAAAATGGAAATAAAATGTTGTTTCCACTTCCAGGAACCAGAATCCAGGATGGAGGACCATAACCAGGATGGAGGACCATAACCAGGATGGAGGACCAAAACCAGGTTTGGGAAAAATATATATTTTGTATTTTTTGTCGATAAGCACTCCACCGGCGACCCAAAAAGGTAGGTCCTTCACCAGGGGGGAGGTGGTTGAGGTTGAGGTCCGCGCGCCCAGTCACATGTCTAATCCTTTTGCTTATTGATATGATATCTGTATCCCCACACAAAAAAAGGACAAAAAACACCCGTTGGTTGGATAACAGAAAGGATATGCCAGCGAATTTTATTTTATATATATTTGGCTCAAGGGGGGAGGAGGTGGGGTAAGGCAGAAGGACCTCTCTGCTTCGAGGACTTTCATAATCAAAAAACGTTAAAATCATAGTCTAGACAATAATTTATGAGCGCAGAGCAGCGCTCTGGTCTCCAGGTCTCCAGGTCGGTCTCCTGTTTGTGATTCCCTTTTTGGGCCCGCATGAAGGACATGCTCCCCCCTCCCCCCGCCTCCTTTGCATGCCAATCAACATCTCTCGAGCAAACATTCGTAAGGACGAGTCCTGCCTGATGATCCTGCATCCTGGTCTGTCATTGTTTTGTGAGCCTTTGCCTTTTTTTTTTTTTTTTTTTTTTGTCAAAAAATATAAAAATATGAACCGAAAAAAAAGGACACAAAAGCTAGAAGAAGAAGAAGGAGGAGGAGGAGGAGGTGGAGGTGGTACTGCCTCCAGATTTCAGGGTTCAGCTTCTAATGGTTTCAACTTCCTTCCGTTTGCCAGTGTGTCCTTTTTTGTTCGACTCACTGGCTTTTTTTTTTGGCATTTTTGGGAGGCAGGTGTCTGCAAACTGCAACACATAAAGCTACTTAAAGGAGAGAGAGGGAGGGGGAGTGAGGGACTTGCAACTAAAGCCTGAATGTCCTTCAGACCGTAATTCGATTTAAAACATCAGCGTTGAAGTTCTAATTGAATTTCGCCCGCCCTCCCGGTGCGGTGTCTGTCTGTGCATCGATTAACTCGCCTCCTTCTGATGATGACGATGATGACGATTTTATGGTTCCAGTTCCAGGATTATTTTAATTGTCCACCCTTAAGGGGATGAGGCTATATAGACTCCCAAAAAAAAAACCACTGGTCCAATTATTTCAAAGACGTTTAATTCACGTAAAGATACGAGAATGATGACCAAAAAAAAAAAATGCAAAGGGGAGGTCATTTGGGTGGCAAACTAATTAAAGTCAGGGACGATTTTATATCCTGGCCTTTTTTTAATTGTCCTGAGTCCCTGCCCTTGATGGCCAACCCATAATGATGAGTATTTTGGGGTTTATGGCATTTTACATTTGAAATCAATTGTCTGTCTTAATCTTTTTTTTTTTTTTTTTTAGATATCTAAATATCTATCATATCTTCTTGTTTAATTAATTGCCAAATTCCAGACAAATTCAATTTGATGGAAAATTAATAAAGATGACAGGTCTTGGGGCTGCTGCTAATTGAAATGCTAATTTCCGTAAGACTAATGGCTACAAGATTTGGATGAGACTGGGCCATCCATTCAGGCACAACTTGCCACCTGGTTGCCCTTAATTAGAGGATAGTGGGCGTATGTCAACCCCCTCTCTCCCTCTCTCTATATAGCCTCGATCCACAATCAAGAGATAGACACTAGACTAGAAGCTCAACTGAATGCAACTGTGCCACAATCCCCAATTGAACAAAAAAACGCCAAACGAACGAAAATAAGGAAATAATCAATTTAAAAAAATCAAAATCACACATTACCCATTACGCTACGAGATCATCATGATGAGCCAGAGAGAGAGAGAGAGAGAGATATATAAGAGAGATAGAGACGGCTGATCGGAATCCATATGCGATAAATAAATTGAATTTATCCGCAATTGGTCGAGAGAAATGGAGGGAGTGGATAGGCCTGAGTGGATATAATGCTGGTGTATATATATATCTTGTCTGTTTGTATATATATATATATATTCTCGAATGATAATGAATGTTTGTGTGTTTTTTTTTTTACTTTAATCAGCATTGCGACATCGACAAATATATACAGAAAGGCAGATAAGCCAGAAGCCGCAACCATAACCATAACCATAACCAGAGACCCAACTAAACTAAGCTCAATGTCTCCAGTAAACTATATAGAGACGACTGATTGATTTGAATTGAATAATTGCAGTTGTATGAACGAATATATGTACCTACTATATAGTCGGCAGATCGGCAGACTCACCCGTTCCATATTCCGACTTAGAGGACTTAGACTCAAAGAAACTTCTGCTTCGATTGGCATGGATGTGATACTAAAAAGTGGCAAATCGATTCGAAGGCTACCTACCTAAGCTTCCTAATCATAAACAAGCCTCAAATAAAAATTAATAAAACACAAAACAATCAAAATATAATTGAGCTTCGAATAGATTAAGAGTCTTCTTGATTAGAATATTTTAGAATCGAGGGCGAATAATAATACTAATCATACTGCTTGAATCGATCGGTGGATGGTGGTGTTGACATTATTTGAACAACTGATCTCTGGGTTGGGGTTTAATTTTAGAACCAAGTTTTGCGCATTAGTCTTGGATGGATTTCCCAGCCCCGATCTCTGCATTATCCATTGTTTCAGTTTTGGAGCGTGTACTTTTTTCGTTTAAATATTTTTGGATCTCTGACGTCGATGGAAACAAATAAAATGCCAAAAAAATTATGATAAGAGCTTGAATACGAAATCGAATCGAGTTGATCCACCACTTCCGGTCTCTGGTAACTAATGCTGGTGTTAGGATAAACAACTAAATCTGGCGGTTTCCCAGGCGGTGGTTTCCATATAAAAAATAAATATATATTTATGTGGCAATATATGCCGATAAAGAAATTCTATAAATATATATGAGAGTCGGGCCAGATAAAAAAAAACACACATAGATGCGGTTGAGTTTTTTTTTAATAAAATACTTTTTTTTGTTCCGCATGTGTTGCTTATTTTTGTTTGCCCGCGTGATAAAAAATAAAATATACTATCAGAATTGAAATTGGAATGGTATGAACGTGTCAGAAACTATTACTAAAAAAGCTAAAAAAACTAAAAAAAATCATAGCGGAAGTTAGTACTATGTACTACTTTTGCTTTGTTTGCTAATTTGTTTGTTTTTTTTGTTTGTTTTTTTTTTTTTTTTTTTTGCTGTCAAGAGGCGTTTGCCATTTCGATTATGTGTTATTTTTGGAGGAACTCTCCCCGTCTGGGCCATACGGTATAGCACTTTGTCTATAAAAGTGCACTTCTGCGAAAAAATAAACATATATATATAGAGCCAAAACAAACGCAGACAGTTGGCCCGAGACTAGGGACTCGAGACTCGGACTCGGGAATCGGTTCTAACAACAAACAACTGTTGCAATTCCATTTAACATCATTTTCCCCCCACACTCCCCCCCCAAAAGAGTTTCCCACTCGACTGTCGATCATCTTCTGGGGGCTGCTCCTCCAACCATCCAACCATCCCAAAAATATTGTCGCATAAATATGAACATGTGTAGCAGATAAATCCAAAGTCTGCGGCCATAAGTGATTTAGTTGTCAGGCGAGTGCATTTATCACAGCTGTTCTTGGGGTCAGGGGCTATATAGAAAGAGGGGAGGGAGAGGGTGTTATGGGCGCCAGTAATCAAACTAATGAGCCCCCCAAACAGAAATAGCTTTTAATGGATTTCAAATAAGAAAACGGAGCTACCAAAGGTAGGTGGGATGGAAGCTGCAAAACATTAAAGAAAAGGGAGCTCCTCCTGCTACTCCTCCTCCTACTCCTGGAGGACACCTAACAGGGGGTGTTGCTAATGGAACCACCGACACCACCACCTGCACTTAATGGCAAATGATTTCGATTGACGTTGCAAAAAAAATGCATCATCCTTCCTTCCTTCCTGGGACATGGATGCCTTCTTCAGCCGCACTTCACTCAGCCAAAGTCCTGAATTCTGGCCAGGAAAAAAAGGGGTGGTGGTGCTGGTGGTGTAGTCCTTGCATTAGGGAGATTGCAAGGACTTATGCTACTAGTATACCCTCAGGGGAATGAGGGGGGGTCCCAGCTCCAGTCGTGTAAACAAAGGCATTCAACAAATTCGTAGGCGTAAAAATTGTCTTGTCAATATTTTAATGATATCACTTTACACCCCCGTGCCAGGATTCAGTGTCCTTTAGACCAGGGCCCCGGCAACCGCATACGGTTCGGTGTCCTTTTTTTTTTGTTTTTTGGGGAAAAAGTTTTCCTTGAAACTCCTGACTCCTGACTCCTGACTCCCTGTTGTTGTTTCGAATCCCCACTGGCTGGAGAAGAACCCTTCTTGGCCCGCTTTTTTTTTCCTGCCGGTTCGTCCTTTTTATCCTCCCAGGACGGGTCTTTCCTGTCTTGGGCGCCCAAGGAAGAAGTCAAAAGTGGCGTTTTTTTTTTTCGCCGCTCATTTGTTTGCCATCCCCCTGACCCCCCTGACCAACCCTCGACCTGGCTAACTTTTTTTTTTTTTTCCGCTTCGGTGTTTGGCCAAAAATTACAAGGACAAGGACATTGTCAGGGGGGGGCGGGGTGGTAGGTTAGGGGGGGTGTTTGTTTGTTTGTGCAAGTGTTTCCTCAATTGTGCGTGCTGGTCAGGGGGAGCGGGTGTGGGTCGGGGCGGGTCAGTCGGCGTCTGCGGTCGGAATTCCTCTGGCATCCTTGCATCCTTTCGCGAGGAATGGATGCGGGATAGTCCTGGAATGCTGTGGTGTGGGTGGTGGGTGGGCGACGTTTGTCTAATCTTAACGGTTTTACATTTCATTGCGTTGGGTAATTGTGTATCCTGTCCAGGATACCTCCAGGGGGTCCTACATGACCTCCCAGGAAGGATATTTTTTTAAGGATTTCAGAACTCACCTCTTTATCTTTGGCGGCCAAAAGGACGGCGGGTTGGCCGTTGTTGTTGTTGTTATTCTTCTTCTTGCGCTTCTCGCTGTTGCCACTGTTGTTGTTGTTGTTGTTATTGCTGCTACTGTTGTTGTTGTTGTTGTTGTTGGCGCAATCATCCTCATCCTCGGCACTGCCCGCCACCCGCTGCTGCTGCTGTTGCTGCTCCTCGGTGGCATCCTCGCTCCTGCTGTCGCTGGTATGATTATTGCTAACGGTAATGGGTAGGCTAACCTCCGCCGCCGCCGCCTCCTTGTCGGAGGTAACACCACCCGGTACCAGCTCCTCCGCCTCCTCCTGCTCAGTTCTTGGCTCAGTTCTGGGGGCGACCGTCTCGGCCCCGGCTCCCGTTCCGTCCAACTCCATGTCATCGGCATTCGACTGCATCGAGGCATTGTCCTCCTCCTCGTCCTCCACCTCGTCCTCGGCCTCGTCCTCCTCGCCCTCCTCCTCGTCGTCGTCGTCCTCGTGGGCGGTGCTATGATTAAGATTACTACTGGCTGTCGCCACCTCAGCGGCTCCTGTGCGGGTCACCTGATCGGCCGCCACATGGTCGGACTCCTCCTCCTGCTGTTGCTGTTGCTGGAGGGCTGCTGCTGCTGCCGCCGCCGCTGCTGCCGCCTCCATCATCATCTGTTGGGCGTGGCTGAAGAAGAGCTTTGGATTAAGGCAGCCGCCGCCCTGCTGCAGGCTGCTCTGCAACTGCTGCTGCTGCTCGGCGGTGAGCAACGGCGGCGAGGGCGACGGCGTATTGGCGCTCGCCGCCGCGTTCGCCAGCAGGCTGCCGCCGTTGAGATGCTGCTGTTGCTGTTGTTGTTGTTGTTGTTGTTGTTGTTGCTGCTGTTGCAGCGTTATATGCTCCAGGCTCTCCAAGATTCCTGCCTGTTCTTCCTCGTTCTTAATTGTGGTAGATCCTCCTACTGCTCCTACTGTTGATGTATCGCTGTTATCGGTGCTTGTGTTGTTGTTGTTGTTGGTGGTGGTCGTGGTGAGGGTATCACTGTTGCCGGTGGATAGCTGCTCCTTCAGGGTATTGACTTCCTTCTCGGCCAGGGTAGCGCGCTGCAAAAAACGAAAAGGGGGGAAATGGTTAGCTTGGATTTTAATAGAGAGAGGGGAGGTAATCCCCCCACAAAAGGACCTTGTGTCAGCCACATATGCTGCCATGGCCGCTCCAGAAAAAACTTTTTCCAACCAAAAACTATCGACCCTCATTAATTTTACTTTTAAAGTCATTACGGGTTAAATTTGGCCAAATTAATACGTTGCAGAAACTTTTCCAACCAAACCTACCAGGAGACTGAGGATTGGGTCTGGAAATATCCTCGGTCTGGGCAATAAAAACTCCAAGCAAGCTCCAGGACTCCAAACACAATTTATAGTTTATCGTCCTCGTATCGATAAGCCAACTTGAAAATTTTCCCTCCTATTAGAGTTGACCTTTTCTTTCTTTTTTTTGTGGAATCGAAATTAAAACAACAACAACACCAGGACACCAGGACTACACTGCTTCCCCAAGAAGGTTACAAAAATATGCGGTGCAAACTTTTTTGGCAAATTAGTCTGGGGATCCCAGCCATCTAGACCCAAGTTTTTAAGGCCTCCCATGCAACGACCTAAGCCCAAAGCCCATAGCCCCAAACCCCCATAGCTCCATAGCCCCATAGCCCCATAACCCGAAATGGCAATGACTTCTGGTGCTCTTGGCGCTTCGATTTTCTGTTGATTTGTACTTGTTGGTTGTTTTTTAGCTTTTTTGGGGTTTTTTGGGAGCAATTTTATTTGTATAAATACCGGAAGCAACCAAAGAACAGGAGCAGGAGCTGGGTATCCTTTCGGGGCGTTGCAGGCAATAAAGAACTTTGGAAATTAGTCGATGGGCTAGTCCTGCTATGACTGTTAAGCCCTTTGCTGGCCCAAGTCCCAAGTCCCAAGCTCCAAGAAGCCTGGAACTCAGGAAGTCGTTACTGAAACAAACCAAGACTGGGAGATTCGATTTTAAAGCGTCCAACCACCCACCCCCCCGCAGGATTGAAGAAGTGTTAGAGTTTGTCGGGCAAATCGGTAGGAGTATGTATATTATTTTTAGTTAAAAATATTTAACTTTTTCCGATATCATCCATCCATCCTGCCCACCCGCCCGTCTTCAGTCCTAATGACTAACCCATCTCTCCTTGGGGCATATTTGTCAACATCATCGTTCTCATTACGAATCGAATGGGTGGAAGGAGTGGGTGGTGGATGGGACAGGACCCATCTACAGATATATATCTATATATATATATATTTATGATATTTAAAAGCTCTTAAGTACAAACAACAGACAGCAGGCGAAGGGGGAGGCTGCATTTGTATCGTCCTTCGTCTGAGACTTGAATGCCAGACACGCGGGTCTGCCAGACTTTAGTGGGTGGGTGGGAGAGTGGGTAGGAGAGTGGGTGGCTCTGTGGCTTGGGGGGGGGGGAGCTCAGTGGTTGCTCCGAACCGGCCGATGCGAACGTTTGTTTTCGTTTTCGTGAGCTGCTTAAGCCTGAAAATTGTTTTCATAATGGCGAGGATACTTTTCGGTTTTCGCTCTCACTTTCTAGTCCTCCAGTCGTCCTGTCCTCCTGTCGTTTCTTGGCTGACTTTTTGCGTCCGAAATCGATCAGCGACGAAATCCTCGTGGGAATGCCGACACTTGTTGTGTCCAGTTTCGTGGGGTTTTTGCCTGGAAAATAGTTTCCTCCTCTTCTCCTAGAGGAGGACAAACCATCGTCCAGGACTCGTCCAAATCAATTAATGCTAGCCCAGGAAAGCTCTGGCCCAGTTGCCAACCAAATGAGTTAATTAACTAAAATGCGGGTGGCTTTGGCGGACGGGGATTTTTTTTTTTGGGCCTGTAGTGGGTCCTGGGCTTCCTTTTTTTTTTTGGCCACTCAATGGGCCGGGGCCGGCGACCGTGTGTGTGGTCAGCTTATACGTATTGAGCACCCTTTTAGCGGACCTGGACCAGAGCCCTTTTATTTTCGGGTTTCATTTAATATTTTGCCCGGTTGCCACTTCAAAGGACCTCTCTTCCAAATCCAAAAAAAAAGTGAAAAACGGGGCCGAAAGCCAGCCAGCGCCCCCCTTCAGATTCTTTTCAAAACCCGAAATTAGGCTCGAGGATGGAGTAGTACCACCGCTAGAGCCAACCAATTAATGGCACTGGTTCTCCCGAAACTGTAGCCACTACTATTGGACCTGGATCTGGGGACTGGGGGAGTGGGGACTGGGGGAGTGGGATGTCCTGCCGGGCCTCTAACTTCTACTTCGAGGCTTTATTTTCCCTTCTTGTTTGCTGTTGGCGGCATGTGTGTCTCTGTGTGTGTAGAGTTGTTTGCTCGCAATTGTCGTGTGCTTGGCACATGTCAACTCTGCATGCCACCACCACCCCACCATCCCCCCCACCCCCCCCTCTCTCTCTTAGCTCTGGAGCTGCAGCATGCGGCATTGTCTCAAGCTGTTTGTCTGAAGTGAGCCTGTGCCTCGAGACCCGCGAACTGCTCTACACTGAACAAAAAACCAGGGTAACCACCTACACTAGCCACTGGATAAGGGCTTCCGGCCAAATATTTCTCCAAGTGCAGCCTTCGAGGACTCGGGGAGGTTCGACGAAGGAGTTCCAGCGAGCACTTTTTGTAATTAGTATGGAGGCAATGTTATGAATTGTGCTTCAACTTAAGCTCGAGTGCCAGCCTGCGTTCCTTTTTCTTGTTTTTATATGTCATGAGGGGGGGATGAGGAGGAGGGGGAGGGGGGGTTGGTTGAGCAACCCTTGCTTGTCTACAAAAAAGGGTAGCTGTCCTGGAAAGGGTTAACGCGGCTGCATTGTGCGGTTTTGGTTTCGGTTTCGGTTTTTGGACAATAAATCAAAGCAAATCAATGCAACAATATTGTGAAGGGTCCTTGCTGCCCGCGGGTCCTTGCTGCTTTGAAGCCAGCTAGGACGGCTGCCGGGTGGGTTGACAATCCCCCCGAGTGCCTCCCAGGACTGGCGGCACTTGAACGCCTTGAAAACGACATGACACGGCGGATGGTACCCCCAATCCTCGCCAGCGAGAGAGAGTGCAGGACCATTACACACACATTAGGCAAAAGCAGAAGAAGAAGAATCACTCCCCATTTCGAGGATCTGTAATAATATTTGGACAATAATATTTGGCCCCTCCCCCCCCTAGCTGTACTCTCAAGACTCGTCCCTGTAATCCCTGCATGTCGCAGTTAAGCAGCTCAACTGCTATCCATTAATTGCTTCTTCTTCTGGCTAAATACTCCAGCATCACCCTCCCCCCCCAGTCTTGGGGTAAACCCCTTATTATAACCCTCGAAGCCCCCAACGCCCCTCAGCATTATTCTTCAGATTCGGGGCATGCCTCTGCATTTGCTTTACAATTTCAAACATCATTAGCAACGCACACAGAAGAGAGGGGGGGGTGGAGAACACACATGTCCACACACACACACAAACACACACACATCCCTTTTTGCTAATTATTTATTTAAATATTAAACAAAAAATACCCAAAACAGAGCAAGAGAAGAGCTGCCACTGCCCCTCCCCCTTGCCCCATTGGAACATAACTGCAACAAAAAACAAAAACAAACAAAATGAAAAGAGTGCCACACACACACAACCAACACACACACACACATAGCCCCACTCATCCGGCGAGAGAAAAAGACGAAAATGATGTATTGATGCTGCCCCGAAAGCAAAGGAGATAGGAGATACGGAGTGGCAGCCCCAGCCTGTCTGCAAGCCATCTCATCCGAACCACCCCACCCACCCCACACCACCGCATCACCACCCACTCACAACAAAAAAAAAAAAAAAGAAACACAAAACGAGCTCAGACCGAGCCAAGGAGGAGAAGCCAAAGTCGTACTCACACATACACATCTCTCGTGGAATCTCATGGCCTCTGAAGGGGTGTCTCTTGGGGGTCCATAAAGAAAATGTTTTAAAAATCTCTTGAATATTGTGTTTGCATTTTTTTGATGCAAGATTGAAGGAGAATTGATGTAGAAATCGATTGGGGTATTCTTCTTAAGAATCGGTTGAGAAATGGCTGAGATATGGTCTTGAGATTGGGGGATATAAGGATTTGTGGGTTTTTCAAAGAGGGTTCATAAGAAAAATTATGAAAAAAATCTGAAAAATTTTAGAGTTATATATTTTGATGTAAAATGATGCGGAATTGATGTACAAATCGATTAAGGTATTCCTCTTAAGGATCGGATAAGAAATGGGTAAGATATGACCTAAGGATTGGGCCATATGTGGGCTTATGGGGATTTCCTAGGGGGTTCATGAGAAAAATTTTGAAAAAAATCTGAAAAATTTTTGGTCTTCATATTTTGATGTAGAATGATGAAGAACTGATGTACGAATCGATTGGGATATTCTTCTTAAGAATCGGTTGAGAATTGGCTGAGATATGGACTTGAGATTGGGTGATATTAGGGTTTGTGGGTTTTTCAAAGAGGGTTCATAAGAAAAATTTTGAAAAAAATTTGAAAAATTATATAGGTACATATTTTGATGTAGAATGATGAAGAATTGATGTAAAAATCTTTTAAGGTACTCCTCTCAAGGATCGGATAAGAAATGACTAAGATATGGAAGTCGGATGGTACCATATATGGTAAAAGCCATGACCCATTGGAGACTAAGACTAGATGGACATGTGAGGACTCTCCAGTGACCTCTGGCCTGAGTTAGAAAATGCATAACTGTACACATGGTTGAGATGCCGTTGGATATCGAGTCTCACTCTTACCTCACCCCCCAGCCCCCCATCCCCTTCCCCTGGACCAACTAATATTCTCCAATTTAAAATTCTGTTTCTTTTATTGCCACCCCCGCACGATGTGGCATCCAACAGCCAACAGTCAGTATCCAGCAGTATCCAGCACATATGTAAATTATAAAATTCTCTATTTACTTATCAAAAATCAGAGGCAGACCCATTGAGGGGGTGGCTTGTTTTTTATTTCAAAAGAGGGAGGGGGGGGGGAGTGAGAAGGGGTGCGAGCACGCCCAAATGTATGCTATACGAAATATAAATTAGCTTTGATATGCGAAGCTGCTTCTGCTGACGAAGATGAGGCTCAAAGGATGTGCTGGAAAAAGGATTATATATTAGGCACACACGCATACACCACACATACACACACATACACATGGCAGTATGTTAGTGTTGGTGTGTGAAAAGATGCTGGAAAAAAGGATTAATGCGTGTGGCAGAGTCGGAGAGACGTGGCGTTTTTTTTGGGCTTTTGCTTCGATTTTTGAATGCGTCACGAAAGCGGGGGTTGGAGGCGCCACTCAAGTTCCTTCTTCTCCTTCTGACTCACTGACTCTGACTCTGGAAAGTGTCAGCCAAGAATCTGTATAATGGGTGTGGCATCCAATTTTTAGACGATTTCTAATTGCCAAAAAGGCTTATCATCCTATCAGAGAATGGAGGTGGTGGGTGGGTGGTGGGTGATTAATAATCTCCTCTCGCAACTCCTCCATAGATTCCAACTGGAATCCAAACTTAAAACTCAACCCCTTTCGCATCCCCCCCCTGCCACCCCCTGCTTGAGTGACCAAAAGTAATAATAATTTTTTGGCTTATCCTTATTATTACATAACGTATGCATACCTTTTTTGGTGCCTGACCACCCCCCTCCCCCTTCCAGTCTCAATCGTACATCAAAAATGAACGCTCGACATTGGTGTGGATGACCCTTTTTTGTGTGGGCCAGATGGGATGAGTGGGGCAGAGAACAATGGGTCCACTGGTCACTCTTGTAGTAGTAGGCATTTTTTTGTATTTTGTATTTTTTTTTTTTTTTTTTTGGCAAGTAAATAATTAAGCATTACACTGACCAAATAGCAAGTCAAGGCACAAGCCGGGCCCAGACAAACACAAATAAATATAACTCATATGTGGGCATTGTGTGTGGGTGTGTGGGTTGGGGGGTTTTCCAGGCCATACAAATAATGATTAGAAACCTTTTTCCACACATACACACATGTGTGTGTTGTGTGTGTGTAATTTTTGACATTTTTATGCGGGCCTCAAAATGCTTTCAGTTGGGGATAAAAAAAAAAAAAGGACGAACGGGTGTGGGTGGAAGTGGGTGTGGGTGTGGGAGGAGGCTTACCTAAGGGTTGTCCATTAAACAAATTTGACATTTTAAAATCTAAACGAAATTAATGATTTCAGTTTTCAGTTCTTTGTGTTAAACAAAAGGACATGCTGATGATGGAGTACAGTTGCCCACAAAACATATATAAAGGATACTGAAGTCCTTGGATATGAGCCTAATAATCCTTTTTTTTTTTCTCTTAATCCAACCCGTTGTCCATTTTAATCAGACTGAGATAGCATTAATATAAATGAAAGCATTAATGCCTAAAAGGCGAATCAATAAATGTGGTTGATGGCAGGAGTCAGGAGCCAGGAGCCAGGAGCCTCAGGACTCCTCAGGACTCCTCCTCATCTTGGCCAGAATCTCTTAATTAAACCGAAAATGAAGCAATTTATTATTTGCGCTTGTAGATACAACAAATTCCCCGTCTTATGACGACCCTTTTTCAATCAAAATTTCCAATCAATGTCAATTCATTATGCCAGAGGCCGGAATGGAGCACCAAGGCAACCTAGGGAGGGCTGGGAGGTGGAGATGGTGTCCTGGTGCTACTAAAGCAACCCCAAAAGACAAAACTCAGTTGGCATTTTTAATGAAAAGCCACGACGACGACGACGATGAGGATGATGGAGACGAAGGACGGCAACGGTGGAAGCCCTAAAGTTCCCTGTCAAGTTTGCCTAATCAAAATCGACAACGTTTTATAGTTTCAAGTGTGCAGAGAAGGGGTGGTGAGGGGGAGGCAGATCCTTGGAGAAGTTCGAAATGGAAGGACTGGCACTGGCGCTTCACCTTTTCTCTGGGCTTAGCCCCAAAGAGTGTGTGACAAACAAATATTTGAGAACGTAAATCAGAAATCTTTCGCTTTCATTTGCCAAAATCCTTTTGTGCCTCCTCATTGCCAGGACATAGCCAGGACTTGGACTCGGTTTGGGTTCAGATCCCGCCTCGCCTTGCCTGGGAAAATCGAAAAACATTTCGTGTATTAAAACCGAAACGAATTAATTTAATTAATTACAATCATGTCTTATTAGAGACGTATGAAGGAGACGAACCAAGCCAAGACGTTGTCGTTGTCCTTGGGAGGGGGGGAGGGGAGAGTGGGTGGTGGCATGGTTGGGGGGAAGAACAGTTTTGTTGCCAAAATGAAACAACGATGCTGTCAGCTGCCAAAGAGTTGCCTTTGCTTTTAGCTTTTTGTTTCAAGTGCCTGCCCTGCCTGCCTGCCACTGGGGCTTAGTGGGGTGGTTGGTGGGGTGGCTTGGGGTATGGTGTCTTGGGGTGGTTGAGTGGTTGGGTGGTGGGCGGTAGGGCGCTAAATTTTATGCTCACATCATTTATAAATGCCTGATTTGTTATTTACAAAACGAGACAAGTTGCGGCATTTTCGGAATTTTCTTCAAAAAGGGTGATTGAGGGTCCTGCTTTCCACAGCACATGTGTGTGTGTGTATATGTGTGTATCTGTGTGTGGGTGCTACTTAATTTGAATTTGAGTAATTGCCCAAGAAGGAGTGGCTTTGTTTTCTTGAATTTCTACAGTTTGGTGGAAAAGAGAAGAGACTTTAAGGAAAGAAAAGAAAAGCAAAGAAAAGCAAAGAAAAAGCATGCTTTTAAAGCACATTTCTAGAGAACTTGTTGTTGTTTTTTTTACCCACTACCACTAGTGCCAGTACCACCACTACCATTGCTTTTTTTAATTAATTTCTGTAAAAATATTTATTATTATTAGTCGACCCGCAAATGCAATGGCAATGCACTCGCCAGCTCCTACAGCCCGCCACTCGATATATATACTAAGAGAGAGAGAGAGAGAGATGTGTACATTAAATGCATGCCACTGATTCGCACTGCTACCCCACCTTCCCCCCTGTGGCACCCTACCCCTCCCCCTCCCCTCAACGACTTGACTGTCACTAAACGGCTCATCTAACTGCAATGCTTCATAGAAATCTGTTTGTACGGCGGGAAAAAAGGGGGTGGGGGGGTGCTCCCCAGTGGGAGTTGAGAGGGTTAAGAAGGGGTGGAGGGGTCTGACTGACTGACTGGCTGGCTGTGTTATTTTTGCAACAACAATGCCGGGCCGAGATGAGGAAACGAGACGGCGGCAGAAATCACAGAAATGAAAATCGAAAAGTGCATGGGGGCCTTCTATATAGTGGCATCTGCTTCTATCAAAAAACACACTAACACTACATACAAAGTATAACCAAAACTAGAAGAGGGGTCAAGGGGGGAGGGGTAAGGGGTAAGGGGGGGAGGGGTGGTATAGGCACAACAAATTTACACTCCAACAGACGATGTCGTCGTGCCAGTCACTCAGTCAGCCAGAGCGGCTGTCTGCATCGGGAGGAGGATCCTTATCCTCGTCGTGGATGCAGTGGCGCATCTACTGGGTGCTGCCAGTACCTATGATTGGATTATTTTGCCCCCATTGAGTGAGCCACTGATGCGCCCCTCCCCCCTCACCCCCCTCCCCCCCACTTCACTATAAAAATAGTCAAATAATTATTTAAGAATTTCTTGATTAATTGGCAAGTGTGGTTGTTGTGTTGCCAGAAAGTGAGTAATGAAGAAGGAACTGGCCGAGACAGAAAGGGGGGGGGTGGAGAGGGAGGGGTGGATATTTTTGGCCAACACTTGATTGCCTTTTCAATTGTTTGCCGTTATGCATTTTTGCCAATAATTCGAATAAACGGGGCCAACAGAGCTAGAGTATTGTTGCCAAGAATGTGTTGCCCTGAGGTCTCCAGCCTTTGGCAATTAGCATATTCTCTCGCATATTCGCGTTTTTCCACACCTTGCCACTTTTTGTGGCATCTATGTACCTCTACAGGCCCCCGCACAGGACGGAGCACACCAGCAGGCCTCCCTATCTAGACTAGTTCTGTATCTCTCTCTCTCTCTCTCGCTCTTGTTTATTTTTATCGACTTTAGTTTTTGAGGGAGGGGGGGTATATATCAGGGGGTACATCCATCGTCGTTCCGCATAAATAAGTGTCGTCTCCGCAGACACAGACAGACCGAAAGACAGAGGAGTCTGGCGTGCATGCATTATTTCATTAAAGTATTACAATATTAATTCGATTTCCACTAATTGATGAGGAAGAACAAGAGAGGCAGACAGACACGGGGGGGGTGGGGGCACTGTGGCCAATTAATAAGACTAACCGGAATGAGTGGGCTTCCCCCAACCCCCCTCTAAATCCCTCAAAAACGAAAAATTCGCGGAAAAACATTCCTCCCAAAAAAAAGGGATATTGGGCGGTGGGTGCATGCCACACTCTCTATGTCTGTGTGTGTTGCGGTTTTTACGCACAAGAATGGTAGGAGAGATGGGTGGTTGGGTGGTTGGGGTGGTTGGGATGACTGGCATTGCGACAAACTGTTGCTCTCGGCATCCTCGGCGTTGGCATGTTTGGTATGCTTCTGACCCCAAAGTACAAATCAATTGCATGTGTATGCTGCTGCTGTGGTTGCCCCACCCCACTCCCAGCCGGCCTTGTCTCACTCTCTGTGTGTGTGTGTGAAATTGTGTCAATTGCAGTAGCCAGTGGTCCATCCAACCCAACCCTAACCACCCACTCTACACACTGACTGTCCTGTCCTGTCAACAACATGCGCAGGTTTACGCGAAAGGGGTATTGGGGTCAGGCCTACACTTACTCTTCTTCTTCTTTTTTTCAATGTCAGTTCAAGGTTAAGAGTTTGAAAATCGAAGGCTCCCACGCATCCAAGACAAACGACAAACCCCAAAAAACCCGGGGCTTCAGAGAGCTTCATTTAATTTCCTTTCCAGACTTCGAAAAAGATGTGAAATCCGATCGATGTTTTGGTTTTTTATTTTTTTTTTTCGCGAAACAAAGAAAAAAACCTCAAAGCCGAGGTCGGATTCCTCTTGCGGGCTTTGCATATATATATATATATATTGACAAGGCCAAACAGGAAATCCATGTTTATGTTTAAATTAATAATAATACCAGAGTACCCCCGAGAGTACCCCCAGAGAGTATCAATGAAACGAGCCAGCCATTGAACCAACTCTGATGAGCTGATGATGATGATGATGATCGTTCGCGATCGGGATGATGATGATGACGATGCTGGCATGCGGGACAACATTAATACAATAAATTATATTATGGCTCTTCCTGTTTGCCCCGATAATAAAAGCAGTGCCAGAGCCCAGAGCCAGAGCCAGAGCTCTGAATGTGCGGGGGAGTGTAGTAGGGCCCTTGTGGCACTCGATAATAATGCGTTCCCCCCTCCTCTCTCCCCTTGAATCTGGCAGACGGAGTCGTCTCCGTCGTCGTGTGGCTTTATGGCAGATTTTGTGCGCCTGATTTGTGCAAATAATTGAAATTTGCATTTAATGAAGGCGACATACTTTTTTTTTTTGGTCTCCGGGGGCGTTCAATCGAGGGGCAGGGTCAGAGGCAAGGGGCAGGCAGGTAGGTAAAGACCCTGAGGCACTGAATGAATCTGGCCAGCACAGTAGCTGCAATCAAGTCGTGTGCTAACTCTTTCTGGGATAAGGATCGCTCTATTGTGAACCAAAGACATAAATTACATTTAAGGTGAGTCCTTCTCTACCGCCTGTTAATGATGATGATGATGATCATTGTGTTCGTGGGCGTATTTGTTGCCGGGACGCATTTTAGTTGCTAATGGCAGACAGACGAGACAAGTTTTTGACATATTTTGTTCCAGGAGGAGGAGGAGGACCCATGAATGAAACGCAAATGAATGAAAAAGGAGTAAAAGGCTCCAAGAACTTACAAGATCCAAAAACGAGAAAAAGATGGATTATATTACCTGAAAAGATATAGAAAAAAATTCCAAAATTACTTCAAGTTCGATTCATTATTATAGTAATATTAATTCTTACAGTTAAAAAACTTATAAATCTTTATATAACCACCACGAGGCAAAAATTATAGTCACTACTGAGTCACTTCCAAGAACTGGTATTACGCATACGCCATGGTGGCCAAGAGATTTCTAATACAAGTCCTAGTACGGAATACGGAATACGTCGGTAGCCGATATAACGCGTCAAATAGCAATTAACAACTGATGTAGATAATCGCTGGACAAAATACTCGGAGCGCGAAAAAAAAAATAAAAAAAAAAAAAGAGAGGTACATACCTCCCCATTAAATCCACAATATATATATATATATATATATATTATAGAGAGTATGTATATGTATGTGTGAACACGCAATGGCCGCAGCATTTGTGATAAACGACAAAAAATAAAATCAAATCTAAAGCTCCCAAAAAAAAAACGAATAAAAAAATAATCACAAGGCGAGTGCTACTGCCTGAGCTGTATTTTTGTATCTGTATCTGTGCAGAGGGTATTAGTTGTATCTACAGAAGAACAAGAACAGAAGATCATCATCATCATCATTATCATCATCATCATTATCATAATTAGAATTATAAAACGAAAAATTCCTTTAGAGTTTTTTATCAATTTTAAACGGGATCAGGTGTTATAAAGGTGCCTTAATGTGTGTGTATGTGTGTGGCAATTCTCAAATATTTCCAAGAGAAGTTGGGTTGTATATACCCAAGATATCTAGACATATAGCTGCCATATTTGTTTAGAGACGTAATCACGCGTCAAGTAAAGCTTCGTCTATTGGCCGACAGTACACCCGATAAGATCTACCTTATCAGTCCCTGGCTGGTACAGTCGTCGTCTTAGTTCTTCCAAACAAATAGGTGTATAAATAAAATCGTAGCCTGATAAGCTTCCCCCCCCCCCTCTCTAAAGGCAATACAAAAAGTGGCAGTCATATCTCATATGGCAGTGCTGACGAGCACGAGATATATCCCAGATATAGCCCGTGATATCAGTTTAATCATAGGGCCATATACCTATACCTATACATTCTCTAAAAAGCTCTCTAGATACAGATACAGATCGAGATACATGGCCGCCGTGGAAGACAATCGTCATAAATTGTTTAGTTTGTTGGCTAAACATGTTGAAAGATTTATGGCAGGGCTCTCATACTATATATATAGACGATCATATAGTGATTTGTAAGAAATCGGCCGGTCGAGATGTGGCAATGGCGTCAGTACAAAAACCTTGGGCTACTTGGTAGAGTAGAATCGGAGGAGGCTCTGGAGGTCGGATAAATACTATCTATCTGCATTTGTACATAAGATACATCTATCTATCTATCTATCTATCTATATATGTGTATCTGTGTTCATCAGGAGTCCCTACAATGAAACGGGGCGGAGCACAAGTGCCAGAGAAGCTGGAAAAATCGACCAAAGAGCGGAAAAAAAAAAAAGAGTCTCAAATCAAATAAAACGAACAGAAACAGAAACCGAACCGAAAAGAAATGAAGGAATAAAGATGGGAGGTGGGAGGTGGGAGGTGGGGAGTAGGAAGCTGAAAAAAAACCCTCCCAAGTGAAAAGAAATCGGAGGAGCCAGTGGAGGATGGGAGGATATCCAGCATTCAGCATCCAGCAAATCCTGATGCTCCAACCTATCCTGTATATCTATATATCTGTATATCTGTGTATCTGTGAGGTCTCTTTGTGGGTGTGTATCTGTGTATCTGTATCTGTATCTGTGTATCTGTGTATCTGCTGGCAGCACTCGAATAAAATCGAATAAGCATAAAAACGCATGCCATAAGGATGAGCTTTATATGTATGAGTTGTATATAAGCCGATGGATGCTGTATCCATAAGATACAGATACACATGTCTAAAGCCAGGCTGGATTTGGGTTGGCTGTGCGCCTCGAACGCATATTCAATAATGACATAAATAGCACACATACCAATGCAATGCACACCTGGAATACTACACCTGAAGGAGTACGCTGCTTAGCACCTAAAAGCATGCTACTATTTTTCTACACTCGAGCGCTCTCAACACACTCAGTCCATACACCACTACATCTATATATATTCTTTTTTTTCTATCCTGTATCCTGTATCCTGTATCCTATAGCCCCCTTGATTACATTTCTGCTACTGCTGCTCCTTCATCTTCGGGCAGCAATGCTTTCTTTATCCTTGTTCGCTTCGAATTTGTTGTATTTTCATCCTCCCCCAATCCCCCCCTCCCTACACATGTATATAATATATTGACGGCGGCTCCCCCATCCCCCTCTTCCATCTAAGCCCCTGGTTGGCTGGGCTCCTTTTGCAACTTGTCAACCTTCTCCACCTCTCAGTTCCAAATCCCCACCCTAAAATTCAATGCGCCCCCCCTCTCAAAAAAAAAAAAATAAGGACCTCTCCACACACACACACGCATCCAAGGGGGGTGGTGGGGATAAAAAAAAATGAAAAAGAAAGCTTCGGTTTTGCTTTAAGGGCGCTGAGAGAGCGACATCGCCATCGACAGGAATACGAGAAGGAGCCCGAACCGAAACCGAAACCGAAGCCCATCTCCAGCTCCAGCTCCCTCTGCGAGGTCACCCCCAGAGGGGTGGTAGGTGGTTGGGTAGTTGGGTGGTGGGCCAGCCTCCCATTCAGGACGACTCGGAGCTGTTGATGGCTTCCCAATCGAAATCGATGTTCGTATGTATTTCGTTCCTTTTTTCTCATTTTACCGTTTTTTTTCTTCTTCTTCTTCTTTCTCTTCTTGTATTTTTTTTTTTAAGAGCCACCCTAAAAATGGGAATTACACTCGTTGGCTCTCTCTCTCTCTCTTCGAATTGGTTGGGTGGCTGGTAGGGTGGTGGTGGGTAGGGTGGTTGGGTGGCAGTTGACAATATTCCTTGGACAGCTTTAAGGCTTCAACGATGTTCGGCATTGAGTCGAGTGAAAGTGTCTTGTAAATTCTTTTTTCTCACCTCCCCAAAAGCACTCCCCCCCCATACTCAACCCCCCCTCATTGCTCTGTTTTATTGCTGTGTGTCTGGTGGCGCCCCCTGCTTTTCATATATTTTTTTTCACTCAGGAGAGGTTTGAGGTGGGGGGGAATTGGGGGTCTTGTTATGTTATTTTCCTCTTCTTCTTTCTATTTTTTTTATCCCGAAGCTTCGGTTTTTTCGGTTCGGGTGCCAGGGCAGAAAGGGACGGAAGCTCACCTCGGAGCAAGAGAGAGAGAGGTGCTGATGGGGAAAAAAAAGGAACCCATACGGGCAATACACCAAATTGGATTGGTTTCAGTTTCGGTTCGGTTCGGTTGGGGGGGTTTGGATTTTTTTTGGGGGTTGGTTTTGTTGGGTGATTGGCAGGGTGGGTGGGAGCACCATTCTGCCTCCCCCCATTTGCCCTCCTTTGGACATAAAAATTTTGTGCGTCAATTGAATTCGATTGGACGAATCCAGGAGACGCACGAGTGGGTGTGTGTGTGTGTGTGTGTGTGTGCGAGTCCCTAGAAAGGGCAGGAAAAAAGAAAACAGAGAAAAAAAAAGGGCGGCTGGCTGCGCTGTCGGCGCCAACGAAAGCTGTTAACCTTTCGCACATAAACACACACACACACACACATATACACACACA
The DNA here is from genome assembly GCA_018153235.1 of Drosophila malerkotliana malerkotliana. NCBI lineage: Eukaryota > Metazoa > Arthropoda > Insecta > Diptera > Drosophilidae > Drosophila > Drosophila malerkotliana. The sequence goes on from JAECXV010000038.1 coordinate 4,895,394, forward strand.
CACATATACACACACACAGATAGAGACACTGCTTCCATGTCGGTGTGTGCTTTATATAGATTGCTTTCAATACATATCGGCAACGCCTTTCGGGGGCCCACTTGTGATTGGTTTTCACCGCACACACACATACACACACACACTCCCAGTATATAGGCGGGGACTGGGTCTGGGGTCTTGGCCCTGTTAGCTATGGCGGTATTGACCCCAAGTAACTCGGCTTCCACTGAAGCTATCCTGCTGAAAAGTTTTGAGGGCGTTTTTCTGGTCTTCCTCGGAGTGCATTGGAAGTAAGGAGCGATTGGGATGCAGTTTGGCTTGTATATGGCCTGTTTGGACTACTCTATATATAAGAAAGTGGATCTTAAGGGTTAGGATTAAGGTCTAGCTTTAGAAAATGTCTTTTGAGGGTTAATAATAGAGTTGGGAAGGGGATTATATGAATGAGAGCTACCTAGATAGACATCCACTTCCATAGTAGTCCCTAATAGCACTTCTATATATAAGAAAGTAGATCCTAAGGGTTTCTAGTTCATATCCAGCTCTACGAAATGATTTTAGGGGGCTATTCTCCATAAATATTATATAATAATAGAGTTAGGAAGGATAATATATGAATGAAAGCTACCTAGATAGAACTCTTCAATGATATAATACTCTCCAATAGCTGTTTTATATATAGGAAGGTGGATCCTAAGGGTTTGTAGGTTGGATCTAGTTCTATAAAATGACTTAAGAAGGTTAATAATAGAGTTAGGAAGGGTAATATATTAATGTATACCATATAGGATGATTATAAGAGCTCCCTAGATAGACATCCACTGATATAATACTCTTTAATATCTTCTCTATATAAAAGATATTAGATCCTAAGTGCTTATGATTAGATCCAGCTCTATGAAATGACTTTAGGGGGCTATCCTTCATAAATATCATATAATAATAGAGTTAGGAAGGGAAATATATGAATGTACTTCGTATATGATGATTATAAGAGCTCCCTAGTTAGACATCCACATCCATAGTACTCTTTAATAGCTCCTCTTTATACAGGAAAGTAGATCCTAAGGATTTGTAGGTTAGATCCAGCTCTATGAAATGACTTTATAGGGTTAATAATAGACTTGGGAAGGGAGTTATATAAAGGTATATCATATAGGATGATTATAACAGCTTCTTAGACAGACATCCACTGCCATAATGCTCCCCAATAGCTCTTCTTTATATAAGAAAGTAGATCCTAAGGGTTTCTAGTCTATATCCAGCTCTTTGAAGGGTTATCCTCTATAAAAATCATATAATAATAGAGCTAGAAAGGCAGTTATAGGAAGGTACTTCTCATAGGAAGACTATAACATCTCCCCAATAGCTCTCCAAGATAACTCCTCTCAGACCTATAGATCCCCATACTTTTTCGCACCAGAAGGTGACTCACTAGACCTTATCGGCCAGATATCGATCGTGAATCATGGGGCAGTCATGCGAGATCGTATCGCCATCGCCATAGCTATAAGCCATCACCACTCGGACTCGGCATCGCCATCGCCATCGCATCGTTCGGGAATCGTATGGGTATCGCCCTCGTGAGTGGCTGAGTGGGTATAGCGGATAAGCGGGTGAGCTGGTGAGCTGGTGAGCTGGTAAGCTGGTAAGGTGGTGAGGTGGTGAGTGTTGGTGGTGGTGCAGTCGTCCATTGGCCCCTCCACCTTTTCGGTTCGCCTGTCGATAGCCCTCTTGAGCGTGTGTGTGGGCATCGATATATGTATGTGTATGTGTGGAAACCAGTCGGGCAGAGCGAACGAATACGAGTACGGACGTGAGCGTAAGGCAAGCATGTGTGTGCGTGTGTGTGTATGTGTGTGTGCGCTAGTCAATAACATCCAATCAGGTTTGTTAAAAATCTATCTATATATGATGTTCATGATGACGGCGACGCAGTCGATGTCCGCACACTCGCTCGCAATCGCATGCGAGTGGAAGAGAGACCCCCTCTGTTGAGACTGCAGCGTGCCCCACCCACCCCACCCCTCGTGCCTCCAGTGCTATGGGCTCTGTCGACCGCAGCTGCGACGCTGGCTGGCGTTTGCCTGCTATTTCATTCATTTGCTCTGGGTTATCGAACACACATTGAACCGAGAGAGAGTGTACCAAAGAGTACCACCACCGAGAGGAGGGTGTCGGTTCGGTTCGTCTGTCTTATCAGCTGCAATGGTGTACTGCTCTCACTCGGGCGACGAGCAGGCGCTCTCTCTTTGTCTCTCTCTCTCTCTGTGTTGCTCTGACAGTTTCACTCAATGACTCGTTGAGTATTGAGCCCTATTTTGAGTGAGAGAGCTGCTCCGCTCTCTGTCGAACAAAAAAAAAAAATTAAGCAAAAAAAAAACCAACAACAATAAATAATTGTTGTTGCCGTTGCAGTTTTCTTGGCCAAAAACTTGTAGCTTGCACCAGAGCAGGACAGCCTCAGCCAGACCTGGAGCCGGAGCGAGTGAGAGCTCTCCTGGCCGCGAGAGAGAGAGAGAGAGCGCCGTCGCGGCTTGAGTACTTTTTTTTTAATGCTGCTGCCTCCTTTTTTACGAGCGACCCTCCTTTTTTTTTTTTTATTTGGTGCTGATTGATTTTCCATAACATCCAACCCCGGCAGCGACGTCGGCTGCGACAGCGCTGCTCGCTGCGAGTATGCGTATGTGTGTGTGTGTAAGTGTGTGTGTGTGTGTGTATCGAACGCTTCGGCCAATCGCAAAAATTTCCAATTGCGTACGATTTTCCAATCAAAATGGCACGACGGGCGGATTGGACGAGAGGCGGAAAAAAAAAAAAATGTCCAAAGACCAAAGAAAATGGCCAAGTAGCGGTGGTGGTGGTGGTGGGAGGGGGATTATCCTCGAAAGGGGGAGGGGAAGGGGGGTATAGGAGCTCGAAAAATGACATTTTCCGGTAGGACATCCCTCTTTCGCGACAACTCAAAGCCCTCGGAATCGATGCACTCGCCACTGCCCCCTCAGCCACCTCCCTCTGCTATCAAGCTACCGAAAATTGGGAGGTCCAAGCGCAGCAACTACCGGATCCTTGTGCGCATCTCTGACATATTTCCAATATCATTGGTCGATAAATACCGAGCAAAACGAATCGAAACGAAACGGTACATAGCTCCCTCCCAGTGGCACACCCATGAGCCCGCCCTATACCCCCCTACACCTCTACACATGCAAGGACATTCGGGGCAACAAAAAAAAAATATATATCTTGGAACGTAAAGTGGATGTGAAAGGACTCGTTTCGGTTCTCGACTCGACCAGGCCATGTGTGTGTGTGTGTGTGTGTGTAGGAGGGAGGGGGGGAGTCTATGTATGTCATATTCGCCACTTGTTGTTGTTAGTTGGAAGTTGATGATGAGGGGGAGAGGAGACTAAGGACACCCATGTGTGGATTGCCCCCCACTTTTGGTCCTTCGAGACACGACTTTGAGAGTTCTATTATTAGATTCGAAATCCCTCTCTCTTTAATCTACCTTGTGCTTGTAAGGAGGAGACCACCCGAGACATCCTCCCGAGACATCCGATTACCGATTCCGATTGCCATTCCGATTCCGATTGGTTTCCGATTGCCCGGAGAACACACGAGAGACAAATCCCTCTTTTATCCCCAGCGCCGCAAAACGAAGTCTGCCAATACAAAAAGAAGGCGTTGTACTTCAGAGAGACCCATCCAGGGGATGGGCTCAGGGCCCAGACCGCCTCGGGATACCCGGTCCTGGCAAGGTCCTACTGTAGATGGGGTGGTGGGAGTCAGTGTCGACGCACTCAGAACTGAACTGAACTGAACAGAACGGACATGGACGGACGAGAAGAGGGGGCTCATTGCAGGCATCGTCCTTCGCCCTTCGAAAGGTGGCCAAAGGAGGACCCTCCACCGAGGAGGACTACAAACGATGATGATGACGACGGCTACGACTACGACTACGACGACGACGACGACAATGTCCTTTCACATTTGTCGTTTTGGCCGAGACGATGGCAGCTCTGGCTTTAGCCCCTGCTGTCTGTGTTTGGGGCTCTGTGTCCTGGTATATCCTGCGTCGGAGGGACTCTCTCACTGTGTGTGTGTGGGTATGGCATAAAAAAGTTTACTTGTCTGCGATGCTGTCTGCCCCAAACTGCTGCCAATTTTTATGCGCTCCCTACCGTTTTTTTCTTTTTTTTTTTTCCGGGTTTCTTTTCCAGACCGAACCACCCACCCACCATCAGTGTGGCAGGTCCTGGGGCTCCTCCCCAGCCAGGCCAGGCCAGAGCTTTATTTCATTTCATCTTCACTTTCGGGTTTCGTTTTCTTTCTTTCTTTCTGACGTGTATAGATTTTTGTGTTCGGTAGGGATGATTGCCAGTCCCACCCAGTTCCCAGTCCTCAGACCAACATCCTCCTCCTCTTGGAGCTTGCTTGGGTTCGTACATTCCGATTCAAGGATATTTCCCGATATGTGTTAAAGGAAGGAGGAGAATCGGAGTCGGAGCAAAAAAAAAAAAAAATGAAATGAAATGAAATAAAGAGAGGAGCTCGAAGCGAAAGAAAAGACAGGAAAAATGGGTAGGAGGATGGAAGGCTAGAAGGACTGGCAGTGGAGGACTTTGGGAGGTCCTAGGAGTTCGACTCGTGCTCTCTCTTTCCCACTGTATGGGTGTGTGTGTGTGTGTGTGTTCTTGATTGCGCGCGTTAGCAGAAATGAAAATCGGGAGGAAAAAATATATATATATAAAAAAAAAAAATAAAAGAAAATAAAGTGCAAGAAGAAGCAATCGCGGCATATAAGAAAAAATAAGGGAATTTATTTCTTTTGGAGCGCGCGCAGGATTTTTGCCATTTTCTATATATATATATATATACCTATACATGCATGCAAGGATATATATATATATATACTAACCGGTGGTGGAGCTTTGGACGTGTACATGGCAATAAATTGCCCTCTGCCAGCGCTATTTGATGATTTTTATATTCTAGCTTCCAGGTCCTGAGTCCTGGCTCCACCAGCTCCCCTTCCTGGCTCCCCTTCTATTTGTGGAGTAACCTCACGTAACTCGACTACTTCAGTGGCTCTTGACTTGAAGCTCACTCTCATCAATAGTAGAGAAGGTTAGACCTCCCTCCGATCGGATATTACTAATCAAAAAATCCACAGCCCACATGCGAAGCCACGATCGGAGAATCGATTTGGGGGGAAAAAAAAAACAACAAAAGCAAAGTCTGGGCATTTATGGCGATCGGGCAGCTTAAAACATCCGGTAGTTAAACAATCTTACAATGAACCTAAGCTCTCATCTAAGTTGACTTCAATTATCAGACCAACAGAGTTTGGTTTCAGTTTTGAGAGGGGATATCAGGGCGTCCGGCGGGTTAGATAATAATCATTAGTATGATCAATTGTTGTTGGGTCTGATGGAAGCAGAAAAAGTGTTGCGTTTAACTGGCAAATCAGAGTCAGAAGACCCAGAAGATATCCCACCAGCCAGCCGGACGTTGTCAGCGGAAAGGCACTTAATTGAATTCGATTTGACGACTGCTCGGGCTCTATAGCTCTGGTCCAAGTCCGAATCCGAATCCAAATCTGAATCTGACTTTGGCATGTCAATGTAGAACAAACGGAAGTCGTTCCAAAAAATAAATTGAAAGCCAGAGCCAGTGCTAGAGCTCAGAGCCACCGAAAATCAAAGGCAATCAGCAATGAAACAAAAGTCGAAACAGAAGCGGGCCGTAGCGTTTTATTTTATTTTTTTTTTTTATTGTTCTACTCCACGCACACACAACAGAGATCCACATCCACAGATCCACAACCATATCCACATCCATATCCAGATGGAGTGTGGGTAGGCCGCTTCCTGTCTTCATCATAAAAAATCAAAGTAATAATGCGTGTACTTGCGTTCGCCACTTTATAGATTTATTAGCCCCCTCCTGGAACTCCGGAAATTCCGAATTAAAACCAAAAAAAACCAGAGGGAACTTCTTTTCAATTTCGATTTCTGGCTCTGGCTCTATATAGTATTTTGCATAAGAATCTGGGAATCATAAATGCGCGGGCGTGCATATAAATCACAGTGCAGACTTATGTTTTTTTTGTTTTTTTTTCCCAACAACCAACAATGAAATATGTGATTCAATGACTTCCTCTACCAATTAAAGGCTGCGCTTCAAGATCTATTTTTGGGGGAGCATCCCTGCCTCTGGGAACTGACTCCGACTCCGTACTGCATCCCTCAGAAAGGTGTGATCTGCCCCCCATATATCATATATAATACCATATCTAGAGAAGAGTCTTTTTGTGTGTGCAACGAATTCAATGAGATGCGGTTTCGTTAGTGTTATGTCCAACAGATGTGCTGCCACTAGTGGCACTTAAAAAAAAAGAGTATCTTAGACTTACTAGCTCTACTTTTTGGGGGTCAAGGTTCACATACCTGGAAAGAGAAGAACAAACAAAGACAAACATTAATTATCGATAAAAAATATTGTCATTGGTATGAGGGTTTAGAACTTAAAGTCGCCCAACTGTTGCCACCCGCAGGAAGAGGAGGAGGGGGCTGGTAAAGTGTTCTAATTAAAGCCAACAGTAAAAGGCTAACACAGACACAGACACAGACACACACACAGAAACACGGTCGGGGAAAATGTGCCAAGAGGCAACGTGCTGATGATGATGATGATGACGTCGGCAGTGAAAACTAACCTCAGACAACAAAACAATAACGAATAACGAAATTCTAAGCAGCGCCGACAGCGTCGTCGTCAACGTCGTCGTCGCAGCTGGCAAAAAACTAGCAAAAGAAATTAAATTTAAAGGAAAAGTCAGACCCAGTGCCAAAGCTAGAGCTAGAGCTGGAGACCCTAAAAAGCACAGCCTAGTGCGAGGCGCCTCCGAGTAATTGAAGCTCGCAGCCGCACACCTAACGCCCTACCCCCCTCTGGCTGGAAAAAGTAGCAGAATTAGTGGCAGAAAAGCTAGAGAGAAAGAGCCGAGAAAAGACGAAGGAGCACACCGAGTGGGTGTGGGTCCTGGGTTGGGGAGGTCCTGGAAAGACAAGGCACTTTCGGCTTTGTACTGGTGGTGACTGTTGGTGGTGTTGTTGTTGTTTTTCTCGTAAGCTGTGCTATTTTTTCTTCATTTTTTTTTTCTGTCTTAAACTTAGACCATGTCCTTGAGCTTCAATGTGCCAGGACATGTATGTATGTGTGTCTGTGTGTGTTTTGGGCCTATTTCTATAAAGGCCAAGACTTTAAAGCCAAAGAAGAGCAACAGTTTTGGTCGAGAGAGTCTTCGAAGTCTTAGCCTGGGAACACACTTTTAATTACGCACGTTTTGTGGTGGCGAGAGAGAGGGTGGCGCGGGTGATTGCATGTGTGTGTCAGCCACCCACTCAGTCAGCCACCCATTGTATAGTGCATGTTGTCCTTGAAAGTTTTTGGCATAGTTTTTGGGGCCAAAGGAGTTAATGGGAGGTCGGAGGGTGAACGACACTGGCAAAAGGTCAGGGGTCATCATCATCAGCCTAACCAAACAAAATGCCTCGAAAAAACAGCATCGATTCATCCGAAATCAAATTAAACACTCAAACTCAAGACTTGGGATCTTCTGGGGGCCACTTAAGACTCATCCGGAGGCTGACCCTCGAGGCTTATCATAAGCCACCGATCTGGGGTAACCGTGATATGACAGAAATTATGACTTCATAAACGGTTTTTACATCCCAAGGAATAACACGAGTGGAATTCAATGGAAATCTAACCCAAGAGGGGGTGGGGGGCAGAAAAACTAATGCCAAAAAGTTTGTCGGCCCAACATTATATCATAATTAAAGAGCGAATATGTGGAGAGAGCGCTCTTATCAGTGCTCGCCAATTATGAGGGGAGGAGGAAGGTCGTTGGGTGGTGGCGGATGGGCAGGCTTTTATGACCTCTTAAATATTTACGATGCCCCCCGCCCCCCCTCACAATAGATATAGAAAAGAATCCGAATTAGAAACACCAACCATTTCTATTTGAAATAAATTTTAACAAATTAGCAGTGGCAACTAATCCTCCGAAACACAACAATGCCCCGGACGCTCACGCCCACGCCCAGTCTCAGTATTGGCAATCACCATAAATTGTCACAACTGATATTCCTATATATATATATATATCTTGAAACTATTTTCAGGTTGGGTGGAGGGAGGTAGGAGAAGGCGCCTTAAGATATTTGATAAATATTTTAATTGGTTTTGAAATTAATATTTTGGAAGCCATTAGGTTAAACAAATGGGATCTTAAATCATTCCCCAAAACCACTATGATTTTTCTTACGGTGCACCATCGCTTTTCCTTTGTTCTTTCTTTTGTGAAAAATCATTGCGGTCTTGGTCTTGGCCAAGGAAGGGGGTGGGGGCAGAATTATTATCCGCGGTGTAGAGGGTGGTGGTAGAATTTATTCGGCCCGGCCCGATCGAAATATTGTGAAATCCGAAAACAAATAAATTAAATAGGAAAACACACACAGACACACACATACTGAAGGCAGCGACATGTGAACTACTAGAGGAGAGGAGGAGGAGGAGGAGAAGTGGCGCTCTAGTTCCCATCGTATCGGAATCGGACCTGTACAGTGGTATCTCCCCAACAATGGGGCAAAAAGAAGAGGGGGGGCCTCCTCTGAAACCGAAACTGAAACTGAAAAAAAAAATTCAAATTCTATCAATGTGTGAATAGATATTTTTATCAGATACAAGACCGGAGCAGATCACAAAGAGGCCAGATATATATATATACAGATATATATATATATATATATATATATGGTTAGTACAATATAATACCTTTTAATTTAATATGCAGCTGACGTGCGATCGCTGCTCGATCAGTTCAGCTTTTGTCTTTTCTCTGTATCTGTATCTGTATCTGTATCTGTATCTACATATATCTATGTATCTGGTAGCTTGATGCGCTGCTGCCAGCAACTGGCAGTCTATACTTTCGGTTGAAAATAAAATAAATCGAAATGACAGATCATTAAAATTTACAACAACAACAACAACAACAATAATACCAGAAAGAGAAAAAGAGAAGTCTTCCCCCCAAAACGATACCGATTCTGATTCTTATTCCGATTCCCGATCCCAGAAACTCAACCATCGTGGAGGAGGTTGAGGGGTATTTGGGGAGGTATTTGGGCACCGAGTTATATTTTTGTCGTTGTCGATCAGTTTTTTTTTTTATTAGCCGCGAGTGCAGGCTGGCCGCAGTTTTTATGTGCATTTGGGGACTACTCCTTCGGTCTTCAAGCACAATGGCACTGAGATCATCGCTTTTCCTTGCAACGCCATCGATTTTCTTCATAAATTAATAAATGAAGATGTTCGTTCCCCTTCCGCCCCCCCAAGAATACATTAAAAAATAGTCCCCCCGATCCCCAAAATCTTCATAATATTTACATCCATAATTTCTTCTAATATTTTCAACAGCTGACATCGAGTGTGTGTCGAGGCGGCGGCTCTGGGCTCAATTATGCGAGGGTGCCACAGCACTGCCATTATCCAAGCTACTTAGCAGGCCGTTCAGCGGCCACTTGTTGAGGGGCTCCCCTACACCTCCCCTCCAGCTTAAAAAAAAAAACCATCTAATAACAGAAGACTGGCAGCCACTTGAAGAAGACACTGGGATGATGGCACAAACACAAAAGATTTCCGTCCAAAAATCTTGTTCTCGTTTTTTTTTTTCCTCCGGAATTGAAGAGCGATTGATCGCATTGGCAGCCAGGAAGGGGCAGGGGCAGGGGCCCTGAGAAAGTGCGTGTGTGTATCTGTATCTGACAAGACAACAAAGTATTTAGTAGAACACAAGCATCAACAAATATCTCAAGTAGCTAGAGCACTGAGTAGGACACTGAGAGAAACAGCTGATCCATACAATAACTCATTTGGACATATATTCGGAGACCCCCAAAAAAGCACTGTCAGCAAATAGCATATATATACTATGTGGGCGGATTCTCATATCAGATTCAATCGAACTCTTGAGATGCAGATGCAGTTTCCCAAGAAAGATGCAAATGATATGTGGAGTAAAAGATCAATAGATGGAGATGGAGATGGAGGAGACCCAGTAGCTTCCAAAGAATCAGTTATCGGTTATCGATGCTTAGGGTGCTATAAAGGGCTAAAAAAAAGGGAGACCTAAGTATCTAAAAATATATATATATATAGAAAGCCACATGTGTGCATTGTTTGTCACTGTTGCCGGCCGCAGACTTTTGTCAGCCACCGTACGGCAATAATTAAAAGCATAAAAAAATAAAAGGGAGACTGTTCGAAGAGAAGGGCTGCTGCTGCTGCTTCTCCAGCACTCTGGAGCAGTGTATTTTGCCTACTTAATCATTGTCTGTGCGTGCAACATGCTCTTGCCCCAATACCCCCCACCCCCCTCCGTCTCTTTGGCTGGGCAACTGCAACCGACGGTTGCTACTTGATTTGATTTACGCCTGCCAATGCTTTATGATTGAGTGGGGCAGAGGCATACGAGATAAAATGCATAAATGTGTTCCCGGGATCGAGGGATCGAGGGATATCTCCGGCATATGCCGCAGATATATATATATATATATATTTTAGTTTCCTCGGGCTGCGTCTGTTGCCTTGCAATGAGGCGCAACGTTTTGTGGCATGCTGCAAGCAGCATAGCTAGAAAATGCAAAAAAAAAAAATAAAAAATACCCAAAAAGATCCGAAAAAAAAAATTGGAAAATGTAATCCCAGCTGTCCACAAAAAAACGTAGCAGGAGAGAGAAGGAGGATATATTTTTTTTTGATAAAAAATTGGAATTGTGCTCAGCTCATTGAATAAATCAAACTCATTTGCATACCGAACTGATAAATTATAGCGCAGGCCCGAAAAAAAAAAAAACAGGCCCGACAATTGACACAAAACTGGCCCGATCCGGGAACAACCCTTCTCAGGGCAAAATGAGCAACCACCCAAAAGTATAAGGTCACCCTTCTGGTCAGGATTCTGTTTCCCATGAGATTGCTCCAAGACCTAAAAAGACTGTATTTATGTATGTATATAGTTTACGGAGAACTCGTTACATATGTATATATACTCATCTTGGGGGAAAATTGCACATAATTAATTATATAAACAGTGCAAACTATAAAGCTCAATCGACCGTCAGACGATTCCAATGAAAAGAAATATTCTAACGAAGCTATAGAAGCTATAGGCAGCTATAGCCAGCTATATAGCCCAGCTAGGCTGGGTAAACAACACTTTGAGAGTTATGCCACATCAAATATTTCAATAAAATCAAATTAAACATAAAAATACTGGCTGGTATTTTTGGGGGAAAATACCATCCGCAACTATGGCGGATTGCAAATTGTAACAAGCACTCAAAAGTCAAAGCGAATTAAATTCTAAACTAATTTTCATGTCGTGCCAAAAATAATAAAAAAAAAAAAAATATCAGCCAGACAGACAGATAGATAGACAGAGAGAGAGGCTGAAAATAGGGGCGTGGGCGAAAAAACCAACAACTTAATTAAAGCATCAATAAAAAATTGTAAAAACATCTAAAGAACGCCACGAGGACAACGTTGTAAAAATGCACTGTCTGCAGTTTCAGGTTTTTAAGAAAAAAAAAAAATATATATTAAGAATGTGAAGCCTAATGGAACCGCCAATAAAATCCTTGATCCCAAAGTCTTCCATCTATCCGCCGGCCAAACTGCCAATAATGATGATTCCTTTTTAATGTGCACGCTGCTCCCCAGGCGTTGGTAATTACTCAGGAAAGCTGAAACCTGGAGCCAGGAGATCTTTTTTTTGCATTCAACATATCGATCACACAAAATGTTGCCAATACGACTAAGCTCTCGAAAAAAAAACTCTCGAAACTCATCATCATCATCATCCATGGTTCAGACAGTTCTTGACTCTCCAAAAAAAAAAGAAGAAGGGGCGTGTACAAAATGATATTTTATTCAATATCCTCGGTGGGTATTCTCAGAGTTTCAAGAACCCCAGCCAGCGATTTGTCCTTTTCTCAGATTGATGGAGAGGAGACTGTGGCGGCCTGAGAAACCTGAAATTAAAAACTCATAAGATATCGACTGATATATTGAGCTGCACAAATTACTGACAACTGCCAAGATGAAAGAAGCCTCTATATATAGAGAGAAAACAAAAGAGAAAACCCAAGACAGGTTTGCCATCCTTACCCCAATGCACTATACATATATACAATATATCCCTCCGTAGTATGCATATAAAAAGACAATTAGTTGTTATTAAGTTGTACACAAAAGCCGTTGAATCTTTTCTCTTCTTCGGGCAGTCTTCGGCAGTATTTTTGGCCAGACTTTTGTGTCTAGATGCGGAATTAATGATGCAATATGACAATTGATGCACACCACGCAAGCATTTATGCTCATGATGTTTATGCTCAATTAGTGTCATCATCGCAGCTCTATGGGGGCTTTTAGATTCTAGTTAAGGTGTTGGATCGATCGCTAAAGACTGAAGAAGCTTATGAGGGGACCAACTTCACTATGATCCAGGCCAGACTTTTGGCTTCAAATAGCTTCAATGGCTATTCATAATTAATGCCATAAAACCGGAAAGAGAAAAAAGAAACAGAAAACACATAATAATCATAATAATAAAAATGATCAGCAGCAGCAGCAGCAGTTCATGAACTCAATTTTTAATAATAATTTCCAAATGATTTTTTATTTCACATTATTAGTTGCGTGGTGGATCGAGTTCGAGTTGTTTGGGTTCTCTCTCGGTTATACGGTCTCGATTCGGCATCAACCCACCCACAAGCTTTTAATTGTTCGATTTTCATTTCGATTCGTCTCGTTTCGTTTCGTTATAGATACAATTTCCACAACCCAACACCCCCACCATCACTCCTATACCAGACCATAACCATAACCATATTATACCCATTCTATGAGGGGAACAGACTGTCCATGCTGTGGATATTTCTGTTCATCGGAGGCAGAGTAGCTTCTGTGCTTCTCTGTGTGTTTTAATTTCCGCGCTGACAAATTAATTTAATTATATTAACATATCTTTCCAGCGATCGAACGATTGAATCGACTGAAATATTTTTCGAATGCCCCCCGAATTGCTTCTGTTTTGATTCGATGATGATGAGTGTGGGTGGGTTGGTTGGTTGGTTGGTGATGCTAGCAATTCTGTGATTCTGTCAGCTTGCCGTATAACCCCTTCGCATCGGCCGACACAGTCGGCACAGTCGGGGTCTCTGACTCATTAGCTGGCTGCCTTCTCTCCACAGTAAATTGCACTTAAAACGCTAAAAATTATGCGACACACGCCGATCCGTATCTGACTAAATGAGTATCTGTGTATATCTGTGCGTATCTGTGCCGTCTCTATGTATCTAAGGGCTTAAAAGTAACGACAGTACAGGGACAACCCTGTAGCTTTGTATCCCTGCTGGGCATACTCTGGCTGCTCATTTTCGGCATATGCAAATGCCAACGCCATCTTGAAAAATTAAACTCTATAAACTATCAGTGCTCGTCCCCGTCTATATCCGTATATCCTTTCACATATCCGTATCTGCATCTGTGAGATGGTGGTGGTGGCTAGCCCATAAACCGGTTTCAATTCGATTAAAACGGAACCCAAACCTAAAACCCAAAAACCCAAACTCAAAAAAAAAAAAAAAAAAACTTGAATTTTCTCTCATCTTTTTCCCCCTAGTTCAGTTTCTGTTGCTGCTACTTTTTTTTTTCGTCAGCAAATGCATTTGGCAATTAGTTTTGTTTTGTTTTCCATTTCCAGTTTGGATCAGCACAAATCAATGACAAACTTTGCTTTCTGGTAATTGTAGAAGCCAAGAGCCGAAAAGTCTTCTGGCTCTGTCTCTAGCTCTAGCTCTAGCTCGGTTCGATGTTAATGGGTCAAGTTTATAGATTGCATTACGGAAATTAATTTTGCTCTTTTTCGACGCTCTTGTTCGGTTTTTTTCCTAGATTTTTTTGTACTGCTTGGTTGGTGCTGCCACCGTTCGCTTCGTTCTATATTTAATGACAAATTTTGTGTTAATCAAGCACATTTTATTGTTGCTCTGTTTTTGTACGTTGGGTCTTCGATTTGTGTCAATTCTGATACCCTTGCAGGCCACTAGAGGTGCTTCTAAAGAGACCAAGCACGATCGGAGTGTTTTTGGTCCTTCGAGACACTATCACTAAACAAAAGAGACTTTTTTGGTCCTTCGAGACACTATCACTAAGAAATAATCAGCTAAGACTATTTTGGTCCTTCGAGACACTATCACTAATCAGAAAAAGACCATTTTGGTCCTTCGAGACACTTATCTGAAGCCTGGAGGGTATTAGATGTTCGACTTGGGGCAGACTCCACCATTCCCTACCTCTACTCTACATGACTTTCTGTTCTGAACGATCGAGGAATGTAAATAAATAAATAAGGAATACTATAAAAAGTATTTCATCAACTCATTTAGACAGCTGTAGACGGTAGACCCCGTACCCCGTGCCTCTTCCTCATAACAAGTCTGCGGTTTGTTTAATTTACTTAATAAAACTTCTATTTTTGGTCGGCAAATTAATATTCGTGTTGAATAACCTTTTTTCTTTGGCTGGTTTCTGGATCTGTTAGCATTAGCTCTTTGGAAACGCTGTTCTAATTTTGAATGCATGACGGTTTCTATAGACTGGGATACTTGAGAACTGGGTACTGGGTACTGGGGTACTGGGGACCTTTCGAATATTGTTATTGATTCATTGATTGCAATCGATCATCGGGCTTTTAGACCCATCAGACCGATCGTTAAGACAGGCAGATCCGAGCACTTTTAACGAGCTTGTCGGCCTGCTTTTGGTTTTGGGAGGTTTCTTGGAAGCAATATCTCGTATAAGAACGTCACTTACCGACGGCAAATAGCATCCCGAAAAAGATGTGCAATTAAAAAAAAAAACGCGATGAACTCAACCCAATTAAATCGGCAAATATAGTTTAGAGTTGTCTAGTATACATATAAATATATATTCTCGATACTGGGATGTCTAGTCTGGCCCCTGGGACTCCTGGCCCGGAGTCTGGCACTTGGCCAGCAATGTATTCGTCAGAGTCGTCTGGCCCGGGCTATCTGGGGGCCGTGTCTGGGCGATCTTGTCTCTGGATCTCTGGTAACTCTTCCCCCAGAGCTGGCTGGAGAGTTAGTCGACCAATAAATCGTTCGCTTATGGCTGGCTTGTTGCACTTTGCATTTTCTGTTCCGAAATCAATAATCGCAGCAATGTAAATAACGTTTTTCACAAAAAAAAAAAAACAATATATTAGACAACAATACGGCAGTAGCAACAATAAAGTGCATTTGCCGCAAACACGCAAACTCAATTAGTTGGCTTAAGTTGGTCTAAGCAGGTGGAAGGGGGAGGGGGCGCGACAGTGGGCGGTGGGTGGTCTAGGGCTATTGTTTTTTTTCAAATGGGATGCGAGAGTTCCGATTCTGATTCAATTATTGTCACTAACTGTTGGAAAACTAGCACTCTAACTGAGTATCTCTCAGGTATCTCTCAGATACAGAAGAATCTCAGAAGAATCGAATAAAAAAAATTCCAAGATTTTCAAGAATCTTTTGAATATCGAAAGGCATTTTTAAAAGTGAATATTTTTGAGAGAGATAGCGATGGGAGCACTCTTGCACTACAAAAGACACTGTTTCGACACTCAAAGATACAATAGAATATCTTGTATATTGTATCTTGTATCTTATAAGTTAACTAGCTTACCTGTTGCCAAAATTGTGCCAATAAATAAATTTGCTCCTTTTTGAAAAACCAATCGTTGATTGATTGAACAGCCGTCAGATCCATATCGGCTGTCCCAGCGGCTTGTGGCAATGTTGGCTGCATTCGTGGGCTTTCAAGTGAATATAGTTTCACGGGGGGACTATAGTTCGATATATCGGTTTTCAGATATTTGCTTCTGATGATTTTGTAGTTGTTGTTGGTAGTTGCATTTGGCCTGACATTTGGTGACCCCGAAATAGTTCTTTTCTGTTAGTTTTGGGTTTTTTATTATGTTTTTTTTTTAGTAAAGTTTGTTCTTTTGTTTCTTGTCACATCACAATTACACCCTATTTATGTATAAATATTATGTTTTGTTTGTTTTGTTTGTTGTTATTGTTATTTTACGTGCTCAAAAAAATTCATAAAATTATTCATTTAAAATTAAGCCAATTTTTTGATTCGTGATGGAAGCTGGTCGGTTTTTTTGGTCACTTTCGAGAGTTGAGAAAGGGTCAAGAGGTTGAGAGATTGTTACAGATGTTGCTTGTTGTTGTTGCTAATGTTGTGTGTTGCAGATGACTTGATGTTGTTTGTTGTTTTATTTGGATTTTAATTTTGGATTTTGTTTCGTTTTTTTTTTTTTATTTTTCAGGCCATTATTGTTGCCGTTGTAAGAGAGTGTTGCAGCTGATGTTGCAGATTATTTTGCACATGTTTCGTGTTGTTGTTGTTGTTGTTGCTGATGCTGGCGCTGTTGCTGCTCTTGTTGTTGTTGTTGTTGTTGATTACACTTGACACTCATACACGCGCACATTTTCTTATTTGAAAACAAATATATGTATATGTATGTGTATATTTTTTTTTTTAGAAAATCACTCGAAAAAAATAGTAGTGTTTTAAAAGTGATATCTCGTCCTGGCTGGAATTTGTTTTCGACTTTCGAATGATGTTTATATATTTTGGGGACTATATAGATATAGTATATCCCTTACACACACACACACTTTCTCACACATTCTCACACTCAGACACACTCAGGTGTGTGTTGTTTTTTTTTTCATTCAATCTTGTTGTATCAAAAATTCCCTAAGTTCGATTCTCGGCTGGCCGATACTCGATTCTCCGATTCTCGATTCACCGATTCACCGAATCTCGAATTTCTCCCATTCGAGTCTCTCACACGAGTTGGCGACGTTGCCAGTCACGAATGCTGTTGATGACTGAACAAATCGAACCCTAACGAAGCGCCGACAACCCTCCAAAACATCTAGCACGCACACACTCGCACACACACACATCTACGCGCACTGCACATACACATACATTCGTACATGGGTCGTCGCGTATGTGTTCGGGCGGCACTCGGGTTCAGAGACGACTTCGGCTCGATTCCACTCCGCTCAACAGAGAGAGATGGGGCCGGTGCCAGTGCGAGTGGCGGCGAGTGCGAGCGAGTGCAAGCGAGATGCCCGAGAGCCGAATCCGAGACCGAAACCGAGTCCGAGTCCGAAACCGAGTCCGAGAGAGAAGCACTCAATTCGCTGCCAACTGCACGCTTTTGATTTCTTTCAATAGGTTTTTGATTTTTCCTGCTTTTTATTTCATTTTTTTGTGTTTTTTTTTCTTCTGGTTCTTCTCCCTTTTTTTTTTTTTTTGAGCATTTTTTCTGCGCCGTCGCTGTCAGTTGCATGTATTGAAATTCATTCATTCAACGGTTCCCCCCCCCAACCGCCCCCTTTTTGCCATCTCTCTCGCACAGTGACGCCTTTTTTTTTTTTTTGGATTGGGAAAAACTTATGGGGGGGAAAAGCGAGCTAAAGCTGAAGCTGTAGTTTTTGTTTATTGAGCCGCAGATTGAGTGCAACGTCGACTGAGACAGTGGCAGAGACGTCGTAAGGACGCGACGGCAGCGGCGGAAGAGAGAGCGATATTTCTTGAGTGAGAGGGGATATAAAGCGATTTGGTTGCGGAATCGGGGATTTTGGATTTCGGATTGGGATTCAGAATTGAGATTGCAACTTCGGTTTTTTGTCGTGCACTTGTTTTTATTTATTTTTATTTTAGAAGAGGAGAGGGGGGATGGGGGGAGGGGTTAGGGGGTATGGGTAAGTTGTTGAAATTATTATTGTGTCTGGGCTTTGGTTAGTTGTGTTTTTTGTTGGCAGTGTAAGGTCGGAGCGAAATGCTGGAATTGGAAAATAAATTGAAGCTTCAGGATTCCATCTTGATTGGCAGCAGGAGAGAGCAGAGGAGCTTATTTAATTTTTTTAGATATTTAATAAATAATTAAATAAATAAATAAATATATTTAAGATATAAATATATAAAGATTAAGTCCTAGAGATCAAAAAATACTAAAACTAAGTTTATTTATTTTTTTTGAAACCCCAAAACCACTTTTTGTCTGCTTCAAACTCTATAGAATATTAAATAGACCCCCCCCCTACAGAGGTCCCCCTGCGGGACTTTCCCCATAAAGAAAAGTTCAAATTGTATCGAAGCGCCGCCAAGTGCAATGGTTCTTCTACTATCCTCCTCCACCTATAAGAATTGCTGAGAATCCGAGTCGCAGTCGCAGATGCGTTGCGCTGCAGTCTGAGAGAAGAAGAAAAAAAAAAGGGCAGGAAAGTGGGCCGGGAAGTGGGCACGTCCCCCAGCTCAGAGACGACTTTGTTGTCGGCTTAGCGTGAGTGAGAGGGGGGGAGGAGAAGCCCCCTACACGAAGACAAAAACTCAGGATTTCGGATGCTCGGTTACGCTGCTGGCTCTGTCGACGTCTCGGTCGCTGCTAGAGACTCATTTCATTTTATTGCTATTAGATTTTTTTTTCTTTTTTTCATATTTCTCTCATTCCAAAATTGAGGTTCTTTTGAGGTTATTTTCCAAAATAGAGGCCCTGAAAAGGTCAATCCAACACCGATCGAGGTTCAATCTCTAAGAAAGAACAAGTGCCGCCCAAAAAATCCCAACCAGATAACCCAAAATCCGCAAAAGAACAAAGCCGGTAGATAAAACACTCAAAGCAAAGTACTCACTCACTCACTCACTCACTCGCTCACTCGCTCGCTCGCTTCACTTCCGTCTCCGTCTGGCGCACGACGTTTGAGTTGCAGTTGCAATCGAGCGCAGGGGCGCGGACAAGTTCGAAAATGGTTCGAACACCGATTCGAACTTGTTGAGTCCGATTGGCGATGGAATGGAAGAGCCTTTAATTAAAGAAGTTAGTCCTAGACCAGTAGTCCTTGGATTTTTTTGAAGAATTTCGAAAATAGACTTTCGAGAATAAAAATTTTTTACTGTTTCTCCGATTATCGATGAGTATTGACTGAGAGATCGTTTTCAAAAAATTGATACAACAGGTAGAACAGTGCTTTCTGTGATCGAGAATTAGAAAATAGGGATATCTAGCATAGTCCTAATCCCGAAGACCATATTTTGGATCATTTTTTGAGCCCAGGAGGAAACCCACTCATATGACAGGCGTTTCGCTCTCTGTTTTCGATAATTCCCATAATAAAACCCCCCAAAAAAAAAAAAAAAAAAAAAACACACACACACACAGATACACTCATACACTGACAAGTGTCACAAAAAAGTCAAAGAAGCGACAAAGCAGCAACGCCAGCAGTGGCTGTGGCAGCGCGACAGCGACAAGCAGACAGAAACAGAAGCAGAAAAAAAAAGAAGAAGAAAAAAGAAAGAAAGAAAAAGAAAAAAAAAAAAGCCAAAGCAAAGCGAAGCGAACGATTTAAGCCCCGCCCCATTTGATTGGCGAGCAAAAAGCAAAGCAGCAGCGACACACCATCGTCAATGGACAACAACACACACATGTGTATCTCAGGTGTATGTGTGGCGTCGCTGCCTCTGCTACCTGCGCAGCAACTGCGGCCGGCAGGCAGGCAGCACATCATTCATTCAAGCGCAGCGCGCCACAGCATCAGTAATGAGCCAAAAAGAAACTATAGAAGAGAATATCAAAAAAATAAAAATTAAAAAAAATATTGAAAAATTTTTCAAAAAAAAAAATAAATAAATAATAATTTTGATTTTAATAATTTTCTGATGGTAAAGGGGGTGGGGTGCTGGTCCAAAAAAAAAAAAAAATGACTACTGAGCGCCATTGAATGACTCTTGTTCTTCGAACTGCCTTTTGGGCTTTGATTTTTCTTTCTTGGCTTTCAAGTTTACTTTTTTCGCCTCTCGCTCTCGCGGGGACTCGCTTCTTCTCGCTCGGCCAGCCCACTCCACTCACACTTGCACTCACACTCACTCTCTCGATGCGCGCAAGCGCTCTCTCTCTTCCCCTTTTTTGAGTGCTATATATTTTTTTTTTTGTTGGTTCCTTTACTTTTATTATTTTTGTTTTATTTGTTTTTGTTTTTTTTTTGGTGTGTTGGAGCTCTGCCGACAGCGCTGCCGCCTCTATTGGGGCTGCATGTGTGTGCAAGCGAGCCGGCACTAGGCAGGTGCCGATGAGATGCTCGCTGTTGACGTTGACGTTGCCGTTGCCCCTCTCTTCTTACCGTTCATCGCTTACTGCTCACTGTTTGGGCTCTTTTGTTATTTGTTGTTGTTGTTACTCTTGTTGTTGTTGTCGCTGATTGAAATTATGATTTTTTATTATTAGTTGTGCGTGTGTGTGTGTGTGTGTTCGGCCTAACTGTTAAAGTGTCATATTAGCGTTGTTTTTGGTTGGCTGCCTCCACACGAGTGCGTTAGTATGAGTGCATGAATGTGTGCGAGATTGTGCATGAGTGTGCATGAGTGTAAGTGAGGCAAATTGATTTGATTTGTTTTTGAGTTTTTTTTCCTTCATTTGCTCTTCTAAGGTTTTTTAGCCTTTTTTTGGTAACTCTAGGGTTGCCGCCACACACGCCCCTTAATGCGTTAATTACTGTTAATTAGACTTAAACATAAAAAATTGCAAAAAAAAAAAAAAAAAAAAATACATTGCTTTCCCTTTCAAAACAAAAAAAAAAACAAAAACAACAACTGCAGATTGACGGCAATTACAGGAGAGCTGCTGGCGTCGCGGTCGGCGTTAGCAGCACCGCAGGACATCGACTGCCTTTTGACCTTTTCGGCAAAAAAAAAACAGAGAGAGAGAGAGGTAGGGAAGTGGAGAATAAAACAACAAAGCAAATTGCATAACACAACAGACAACAACAACAACAAAACACACACATGCGTAAGAAGAAGAAGCAACAGTTGATATACAAACCCCTATTGTTGTTGTTGTTGTATATTTTGCATTATTTTGCAATAAATGCGCGATAATTGCAACACACACACACACACACACACACACACAGCCACAGGAAAGTGAGAGTGAGAGAGGGAGAGGTAGAGGGAGAGGGAGGTATTGCAAGTTGCAAGGCCATTCCAAAAGGGGTTGATGCGCTTCCCCCCTAATTGGGAGAGTTGGGAGTTGTTTTTTTTTTAAAGAGACTCAAGGACATAACAGATAAAGGCAAAGCGTGCTATTTTTCGCACAGTGCATCCCACAAAAGTGGTGAAAGTCCTGGCGAATCCAGGGGGGAGGGAGGTTGCAAGAGCAACAGGCGGCAATTGTTGCGCCACAACGTTGCTAATTTCGTAATAGAATAGATACATACTATGACATGAGAGCAGGTGGACTGAGTCCTTTCACTCCTTTAATCCTTGAAAGAAACTGCGTACTTTACAGACTAAGGACATGCTCATAAGGACTCGCCCTGGGCCAGTCGCCGATCGGCGATCTAAGCACCCCAGCTGCCACAACAATTAAACACCTTTTGGAAGTCCGTGAAAAGGGTGCCTTGGCCGGGTACAAGCCGGGTGTGTACAGTACCCGGGGACCACGGCTCGTGCTAATTTGCATATTGCAGGAATTCCTTCCTTCCTTTTTGGACCGACCGACCGGCCCACTTCCTAGGCTCTTTTCTTTCGTTCTCGCCGCCTGGTTTTCTTCGGATCTTAAATTATTATAATTTGCGGGCATTGGGGGATGGGTTCATGATGATGATGACGATGAGGTGATGGGTGACAGGGTGTGCAGCTGCCACCTCAAGTTTCGATTTCGTGAAAATCGGCAACGCTGCTGCGAGATGATCTTGCGATACAAACTTTCAATATCTCAAAAAAAGAAGTAATAGTAGTTAGGAGGGGTGGCGGGGGTAGAGCCCAGTATCTGGCCATATCGCATTACGCTTTGGTAAACATCCTTCAACGCCTGGGTAAGCGCCTCTTTAATCGGAATCCGTCAGATGCATTTCAAGTTTTGCGCTGCATCTTTTTTTCGTTCTAATTACGTCCAATGGACACCGATACCTGGACCCTGGAGCCCTCTTCTATTTGGATTGGGGATTGGGTATCTTGGATAACAAAAGATAGGAGCAAATAGTACCAGATACAGATACAGATACAGAGAACTAACGTCAGCGACGTCTCCGATTTCGTGTTTTTTTTTTTTTTTTTTTTGGGATTTTTTACGAAGCGTGATCTTCTGGCCACAAAGCCCGAAGCTAGTGAGCCACTCTCCTGAATTTGCATTTCAATTAAATGACTACCCCCCTTCCCCCCCCTGCTGGCATTTGCATAGAAATCGCATAGCTCATCATCAGTCGGAGTCGGTGTCGAATGTTTAGCGACTTTAGATTTATGGCTCCTGCATATGCCGACCAGAATCTTGGATTGCCAATCGCAGATACTCAGATACTCGCAGCATACTTCAGATACCGACACGATAGAGTCCTGCGGGAGAACTGCACAAATGTTTACTTTTTTTTTTCCAATCCACCTCTGACCCTTAATGGCACTCCACCCCGATCCGACACCACCTCTACGGTTGTTGTGTCAGATACTTTCGAAAGTATCTAAAGTGGCAATGTGCCCGCTAAGTATCCATGTCCTGTTATCGTCCTTAATATGCAAATTTTTGTGCCGATCGTTGCTTTTCGACAAGCTGTTAGCTTTTCGAGACCCTTTTTTTTTCCCAGATACATAGATACTTTCTTCCCACAGATGGAAAATTACTGGAACTGCAGCTATATAATTTGTCCAGTGGGGGTAAGAGGGAGTAGGCGTGGTCGTTTGGGGGAGTAAACTGTGCCGTTTGCTACGCAGATACAAACGTATCTAATAGATACATGTGAAAATCATGCATTTGACAGGGCTGGGAAAGCCAATGAATTGTACTATTGGATATGGACCGAGTAACAAAACTCTCTGACAGAGTATGAGTATGTGTATCCATGAGATACAAGACCATTGCACGGAAACGTGGGTTATGACAATGGATGTGGCGGCCAAAAGGGGTCTTCCGTGGATTACATGGAGCACCATGGAGTTCTGGTCTATTAAGCAATGCTGCGACCTGAGTCTCGTTGTATCTTAAAGATACAAGTTAACTAATAATTAGCTTTGCCGTCGGCCGCAATTGTACCTGTAGCTATCTTACGAAATAATTTTTTTTTTTCGGTGGGAATATTTTGCTGTTCGATTGTTTGAGGTGTTCGTTCGCCATGCAAGGTACAGTGCGTATCCATCCAAAAAATATAGTATATCGGATAGGGTATAACCGACTTATAGTCATGGCACGCACTGTCATCTATCGTGTGAGTTGCTAACTCCTTGACTTATTGTTTCTCTCATCTTTCGTTTATGGGTTGCTTTTGTACGTTGAAGTTTGACTTTTATGGCCAACTAGTGATTATATGTATATATATTTTTTTTTTGGATTTTTATTTGGACTTTTTGGACCTCTCGGGATTTGGCAATAGCTCGACTTGCAATTTTTCAGTTGACATCGTATAATGGTACAACAATTTTATTGACATTATTTTAATTAGCAGTTTGAATTTCAACTTGGAGTGCCATTGTTTGCATTTATGTAGCTTCGCGGCCAAAGTCACTAATTGAGGTTAATGGAGCTACCAAATCCGCATACCCCACCTTGATTCTCAGCTCGAAACTATAAATGGGATTTGGACTTTGAAGCTACAAGGGTTTCGATTCTACTCTGATATAATAATAAGTTGGATTCTGTACGAGACTAGCTAAAAAACCATTAAAAAACTATTTGCAAGCGTCCTCAGCAAACCATTTGATTTCACATGCAGGACAAAAAGGATAAAAAGGACTCAGGACTCGGCATCATTAATTTGCATTAATTCCGAATCAAGGAATGCCAGCAAGAAATAGCACAGAGTCCTTTCGAATCGAATTACAAGAATCGAGCATATGTGTGACAGGCAGAGCCAGAGAAACCAGGACCTCTCGGAGAAAGGAGAAAGGCGAAAGGAGAGCACACATCCTGCCTAATGACATTTTTGAGGTTGACAGAAAATGCCAAAAAAGGGTTCTTCTGCAGATGCGCAGCGCATATGACATTTGTTTATTTGCATCATTTACCTCAACGAGTCCTGGCTGGGTGTCCTGGCTAGGAGTGGAGTCCTCCACTAAGTAGGCTATGCCGCAATAGTAAAGGATTATTAATGATGCCGCTGACAAGTGAAGTGAAGCCTGAAGATCTGCTTCAAGGCAGAACCGCATTCGCATTCCCATTCGTATGTGATTTATTGGCATTTTGTGGCATTTAACAAAAAAAATAGAAAGTCTGCCCCATATCCTGGCCATCCTGACGGCACATCCTTTCCATAAGAGCCCACAACACAAACATTAGCATAAGCAGGCCATTGATTAATGGCCCACAACAAGTGCGTGAGCCAATCAATGCCCTCCCTCAGATCCCTGTTTAGAACTTCCAGTCGCGACTTCCTGAGATATCCTGTCCGATTTATCTGTGGGAATTCCATAGCACAATGCGTGCCGAACCGCCAGCCAGCCAGCCTGCTGCCTCCTGCCCCACATTTGCATAATGCGCCGTGAGAAGCGGCATGTCCTTGGGTTCCAACTCGCACACACACACACACGGGGCATACGGGGCACATTATGCCAGGACAGGCCGGCTGCGATACTCCTGTGGGCTGTGGTGGGGCGAGTGCACCGGTTGCACGCACCGAGTTCCTAGGCAGCGGGGCAACAAGTGACTTTTTGCTGGGCCCAGCTGGGTAGTGGCATCCAATAGGATACCCTATTTATTCTTAAGAATCTCCACTCCCAAACTAAACTAATTATTTTTAATTATTATTTCTTTCAGGCTATGCAATCGGAGGATATCTTTTGGTAAGTCTATCCTATATTCTATATACCCTTATGATACCCTTGGGTATATAGTGCGAAAACAAACTACGACAGCGGCAACATGCTCATTATTAACTACTAAATAACATTGGCCAACAGCGGGCGGCATATGTAAACTTGCCTTTTGCACATTTGTATCTCATAGATACGCGTACTGGCAGTGCCAGTGCACTGCCTCTGTTGCCTGCCTCTTCGTATAACGGTGCATTTTGCTATGCGGCCCGCGAAAAACTTTTGTGCAACACGACGACCTTTTCAAGCCTTAGCGTCTGGTTTTTATCAGCGCCTGGCAAATCTGCCTCCCCACCACCACCCCCTAGATCTGCCCCCCTCGGTGTACTACACTTGCTGTTGGAAATTAATTTCGTGCACAGTCAGAGTCGGAGTCGTCTAGAACAATAGACCAACAGTTGCGACCACAAAGGCTTACGTGAAACTCCCCCCCCCCTATCCCTCCATACCCAAAGAGTATCTCTTGCAACGCGCACTTGTAGATACACTCAATAAAAAGTTGAATGCCACAGAAATTCACATGCTTGCCAGCGAGCGGAACTAGGCAGCCCATCGACAGTTGATCTTGATCTCGAGATTGGTATTATGGTATTATAATATATATATGGAATTGGAGCAGTTGCTAGAGGCATTCTAGTCAGGTGGCAGGTTGAAGATGAAAGCTCCGATAGCTTCAGTCAGAAATCTCAGAGAGAGAGAGGGGGCTCTGGAAGTCAAGTGGCACAAGTCCTTAAACGCAGATTAACTCCCAGCGGGATATCAGTGGATGGATGATCTCATTACATGATACATTACCTTTCTTTTTTGGCCAGCAGGGGAGAGGGCTGAACACTTTCACCCTTTTTCGCACTCTAATGTAATTTGCGATGTTTTGCCAACTTTCCTTTCTTTTCTTGCCGACCTTTTGGCAAATTTTCGCAACAACCCTCTGGGGAAAAAAGGGGTTAGAGGGTATCAATTACCACAAAATGCCACTCGAAATTGTCGCAAATCGAACAATGCGAACAATCAATTGATTTTGGCAAATTTGCCAAATATGAGGGAATCCTTTTTTTTTGGAATGCCCATCAACCCCTTCCTTCCTTCAGGAGACACAGCCGTCTATGATCATTTGCATAATCTTGAGGCAAGGCCATCAGGTAATATGCCTTTGATTTTTCCACCAGGGGTTGATACCGCTCCCGTTCACGATCCTCGATCTCGATCTTGCCCTTCTTGCCATGCCGTGATCCCGATTTCAATACACTTCCGATTTAAAATCATTTGCATTTCAATGCCAACGGATATTATTTATTTTCATTATGCTCCTCCTCGACTCGGTATTCTGGTATTTTTTTTCGCCAGTTATGGAGAATAGTTGTGTGCAGATGTGTTCCGGAGTCCGGACGATCGATGCCTACGACGATTTTCTCACAATTATAAATGCAGGCACCCGGAATGCTTAGTCGGTGGCTCTTCTCGAAGGAAATGGAGTTTGTTTCCTCATCATTAGCATAACCGAATCTATGCCATTGATTGATCCTTTCCTCGGGTTCTCTATGTGTGTTGGAGTTCTTATGCAAATCCTGGCCCGGCCAGCTGCCACTTGATGGCCACCGAGATTCAAGTCTTTGGAGCGCGTGTTTCTATTCGATTTCCATGTAATTAATTGGTAACTGAAAGTCGTGAAAGCCAAAAAAATAGCCACCTGGGAACAACGAACTCATTTGGCAGGCCACGCCAGGTTCAACACACCTATGGTAGGCAGGCAGGCAGGTCTGGCAGGCAGTTGGTAAGTCCACCAGTGCCTATATAAAATGCTAATTTATGGCCAAAACCGATCTATTAACTCGAATGTCAAAATAACAACCCTCCGACTTAACACACAATGCCCAGGGGTCAGTCGAACTCAGTGCCGGGTGGGGACATGCCACCATTGGGTGTCATTTGATTAGCATAATGCAACTATAAATGTGCCATAGCTTACTTTTTACCAATACCGCGACCTAACTAATATATATATATATATATATATATATAGCTTGAATGTGGTGGGTGGGGGCTTCGCCTCAGTTGGTCTGATACATATATATTTGCTTTCGTCGTGTTAATGCTGATGTTATGGCTTTACCTTCGGTTGTGGCTAAGGCCTCAGACCCAAACCCAAACCCAAAACCCAGGTGGAAAAATGGAAATTCGAAATGGTCTAAATGGGCGAAAACTGCTCGAAAAATGGCCGCTTCAATGGAAAGAAATAGTGTAATTTGAATATTTATTACGTTATTATTACTGGTCCAACACATGGGCCTTTTTTTTTGGGGAGGATTCGTCACATGACACCGTACAGTCCATGGGGAGGTGGTGCTACCATAGAGTTGGCCCTTTATTAGTTGTGTGTTTTTGTAATTAAGTTGGAATATATAGTGGGGCTATTGATTTTTGTAGTGTACTCCCCGTCTCAGAACCTGGAAATGCGACTGGGCCTACTGGTCCCCAGTATTTGTGTATTGCGTCTTATCTTTCATCTCTGTCATCATCATCTGGAGCTCTTCTAGTTGGAATTTATGGGCCACTCCGTCGTACGTGATCACCCATAAAGGTGTAATAATTTTTATCAAGTCCACTTCCCCGCCTTATGACTTATGCGTGCCCTGCATCGGTCGGGATCACGACGATCATTATAAGAGCCATAGCTACAAACCACGATGCTCTGATGGGAATCTTTACCCAGAACTCCTGCTCGAGATGCCCAAGAGCTTTGGCTTTGGCACTAGGGCACGTGTTGGCATCTTCGTCTAGCTATTGATTTTTGGGGCCAACTGCCAACTGGTGATCGACGTGCCAAAAATTCTGATAAATAATCAAGCCAGCCAGCCAGACCAGATTGATGAGCGTTAGGCCCCCCAATTAGGCTTTGGTATGCCCGGACATGAGCCCGATTGACCAGGATAGGTTAACCCCACTTAACACCCACCACCCTCGGACTGTTATCACCTTTCAATAATAAAGGCACATGACCGAGTCAAGTCGCCAACAAGGGTCCGGAGAAATGACTTCAATTAACCATTCGACTGACCACCGAGTGACTAACCAAAAATGCTAAACAGGGACACGCACACACACCGGTCGAGAACAACAGGGGTTGAAGGGTTGGACCCGGTCCTGGACGCTATATCGTCGCGCCACCTAGCGGAGCACCTTGGCCCAACTCCCCACCACCATAGTTCCATAGTTCTCCCCGACGGCTTATCGATTCGCATAAATTAATTTTCATTTAAAACGAATACGAATAAAGTCAACGACGGCATTGTGGCAACTTTTTCCACAGTCGGTTACATATTTTTAGTTTTTTTTTGTTTCCCCAGGAGGCCGGGTGCCCATGCCAGCGATAATAGTTAACTTTTGTGTATATATATAGAACATATATATGTATATATTCGGTCTCTGTTCGGCCAATAAATGACGAAAGGCGACTACTCCCGTTGCATGCACCAAGGCACAGTGGGTCTGAGGTCTAAGGGTCTGAGGAGGAGGATTGCCTTTTAAACAGGATATAATGTATTGATTATGTAGCTTAATTAAGTCAGAATCATATATATACCATATATTATATATATATTTAAAAAAGGAACTGCCGAAAGCCTCTATATCCTGACCCTGTGTGGGTTCTAAAAGGACTCGAGGGAGATATTAATCTAGTTTTTGTTTTTGTTTTTTCGTTTCCCTCAAGCCAAGTGTTTGTTCATTATTATTACCAACTCTATTCGCGTTGGCCCTAACCGAAACCCGAGCCCGGTTGCAAGTTCCTTGGATATGTGGCATATACATATACATATATATATTTCACGGGTTTTCAGCTGCTTTTCATGCCAGGGCTCTTAACTTTTATTGTTAACATGCAATTCATTTATTAATAACACTGGTATTCATATGTCAGTGAAGTCCAAGTCCATATTTGGTAGCATATATATTGATTTTAAGGTCTTTAGAGAGCTAGACCCCAACCCCAAGAAACCTTCGAAACCGCCATATTGCGTGCTATAGCGATCTCGCTTCCACACTACCTGTCTCTCTCTCTCTCTCTACGGATCTCGGATGTGTGTGAACTAAAATCATATTTTGTAATAAACTTGTACTCGGGTTTAATTAACTTCACACGTTACATATGCAGAGTGCCCCTCTCTAAGGTTTTGAGGCCGATCTTTTCAAACGGTGCTTTTTGGTGGGGGGGGGAGGGAAAGAGGGAGGGCTTTTGTTTTTTTTTTAACGAGTTTAATGAAAAACCTTTAAAAGGTAATTAACGTATATTTTTGGCAGTTTTATGACAATTTTTGTGGCTTATGTTGTTGCTTAAGTAAGACGCTCTCGCACACACTGGCGCAAAACAGGTAAAAATTATGACCAGATACGAGATCCATATTTGTCTTACTTGAAAACAGGGGAGGTACCTACATACATACATACATAAGCCTGTCTCACTTTTTGGGGTTTCGAGCCTTAGCAGCTACTGCTCTTCGGAGTGTTTAAAAAATTACTTAATTGCTGCCATAAACTGGTAACTTTTTTTGTTTTAACTCTTATTTGCTTTATTGTCATGACTCGGCCGCACACAGTGGCTACGATCGGTAGGTCGGTCGGTAGGGAGGGGGACTTGCCAATCGCTGTCGACTTTCGGCCCAGACTGTACTTTTCGAAACCCTCCGAAAGTCTGAGAGTCCCGGAGTCGGGCAATCACATCACAATCACAATCACAATAATAATAATAATAGTCACCGGGGCAAACTGGTTGTTAATAATAATAATATTTTATTGTTATTGCATTACCTGCTAAGTGATTAATGCCGAATTGTGGCTGACGAAAAATGTTTTAAATTGAATTAGAGGGCATTTGGAATGGATGGGGGGTACTTATGCAATGGAATGAAATGCTCGAAAGTCGAGGCTCGAAGGACCAATTTATGCGGGCCGGGCAATTGCATCATTAATTCAAATATAGTCCAAACTATAGACCCGACTGGCTACTTAATTGATAAAGATCTTCAACTTAAGATTGAGCTACACTTGAAATAAATTTCACTACTCAAGTCTTAAGTATTAATTCCAAGATTTTTTTTATAGAAAATATTCTCCGTGTCTTTGTGGCTCATTATATCGTTTGGCTTTCGTTTGGGGCTTAATCAGGAAGTTTTTAATTACGTCGTACATTTTAACTGGCAGCTAACCATATCAAGTCCCCCCCCAATCCCTCCCCTCTTCCTTACTGTTGTTTCAATGAACAATCATCGTGTGGCGTCATTTAATTGAATTATTTCGAACAACAACAATAAAATTACAAAGAAACAAAAAAAAAAGCGCGTTGAGAAATCAAAAAAAAAAAAAAAAGATTTCTGCGTTTTATTTTTATGAATTTTCTGTATTCGGAATTCCTTTTTTTATAAATTTTTTTCTCCCGTCACTGCAGTGTGTAATTAATTTTTAATTTGACTCGCAGAAAATGGGTAATAAAAATTGTAAATTGTAGTCGCAGTCGAAGCCGGAGGGGGCTTAGACATCAAACATTAGTGGCTCGAAGGACCAAAAGAGAGGGTTGGCGATAGCGATTGTTTATTGAGTCGCAGCCCCTTTTTCGGCCACACAGGCTCCAGTATCGCAGTATCCCAGTATCGCAGTATTCAATGTTTAATTTTAATTTTTTTTTCCTTGACTTGCATTATTAAAAATGTAAACAAGGCCCGTTCGTTCGGCTGTCTTGGCCCAAACTTAACCCCCTCGCCGTAGCTAGAACCGCCAGCTGCCGTTGACCAGCAGCAAACAAAAAAAAAACAAAAAATTGGGAAAAAAAGTTATTATAATTCCCCGACCCCGCTCCGAATATTGTTTTTTTTTTTCGTCCTGTAATCGCCTTCGATATGGCTGGAGTTCGACTTTGACGGCGGGCCTTTGGGCTTCTGACTTCGTCTTCGACGGAAACGGAAACGTAGCCAAAATGCGACGTCCCCTGCCCCTGCCCCCTTCCTCTGCTCTTGTTGTTATTTTTCTGGTGTAACAATAAAATTTCCTTTCCTCATTTTCCTCCTTTTTTTTTTGTTCTGTCGGTCGCCTGTATCCTTTCGCCAGAAAAAAAAGCGGAGAAAATTAAATGAAAAGGAATCAAAGGCTGCAATATGCCGCTGTCTTGCGGCCCCTCCCCCCAGCTCCCACATTGGCAAAACCCCCTTCGACACCGTCTGTTGCTGTTGTAAAAAAAATCCAAAAAAAACAAGAAAGCAAAGCTAACTTCGGGCGGAGCCGAAGTTTATATACCCTTGCAGCTATAACCGGATATATATCGCAAACATCGGATATAGTTGGCCGATCCTTATGATTACATCATAATAAAACCAATTAATTACAATAAAAAATCTAAAAAAAAGTCCCAAGCTTCTATCTTCAAAAATTCGAAAGTTGATATTTCTACCAAATACCATTTCCGAACGTTCAGTTATATGTCAGCTATAAGATATAGTCAACCGATCCTAATGAAATTTTGTAGGTCGGATTAACTGACCAAAAATATAATCTGTAACAAGTTCCAGCTTTCTATCTTCAAAAACACGAAGGTTGGGTCATTTCCGATCGTTCAGTTATATGGCAGCTATAAGATATAGTCGGCCGATCCTTATGAAATTTGGCATGTCGTATTACTTTGCCAAAAATAGCTCTCATGTCAAATTTGAACTCTCTAACTCTAAAAACACCAAAGTTATACCATTTCCGATCAATCAGTTATATGGCAGCTATAGGATATAGTCGGCCGATCCGGGCCGTTCCGACTTATATACTGCGTGCAAAGGAAAGAAGGGTGTGTGCAAAGTTTCAAGACGATAGCTTTAAAACTGACAGACTAGTTTGCGTAGAAACAGACAGACGGACAGACGGACAGACGGACAGACGGACAGACGGACAGACGGACAGACGGACATGCTCATATCAACTCAGGAGGTGATCCTGATCAAGAATATATATACTTTATAGGGTCGGATATGTCTCCTTCACTGCGTTGCACACTTTTGGACAAAATTATAATACCCTCTGCAAGGGTATAAAAATGTGAATAAAAGAAAGCCACAACCGAAACTGGCTAGCAATTGTTGTACTGTGTTTTTTGGCTGATTTTCCTCGTCTTTTTTGTTGTTTCTGTTTTTTTTTGGCTTTTACATTCTTAATTTTTTTTTGTTCTTCTTCTGTTATTTTCATAAACTTTCAATAATTTTTTAACTTGAGCCCATTGGCCAGAGTGCCCTGCAATCGGAAACGAGAGGTATTTGAGGACTAGTACTGGTACTAGCTATAAGATACTGGCATGGGAGCTTTGGTTCTAAAGAAACTCTTCATAATTCTGGTCTAAGAAGAACCATAGTTCTTTCTACTGAGACTTTCTCTAAAGAGGACTAGTGCTAGTGGTATGATGGATAGTAGCTATAGGGTACTATATACCTACTAGTATCTATCGGAGCCCTCCTATTTCTTATCATTGTGGTCTAAGGACCCATAGTTCTTTCTATTGAGACTTTTTCTATAGAGGACTAAACCTAGTGGTATAAGGTACCTATATCCATAATATCATTATAACTTTAATCCTATAATTCACATAGTTTTGGACTATTTTGGACCTTTTCCTCAAGACCTGCTTTGGTACTAGAAGCATAGCGCATAGAACCTATAAGATATATATCCTCAAACCCTGTTCTAGTACTTTTACAATAGGATATAGCACCTATATACTATATATACTATATACCTGAAGTTATAGCTCACTCTCACAGTCGCCTAAGCTCATAGCTTTCTTCCAAGACTTGTTCCTTCCAAGTCGATCCATTTCGTGTTTTTCATTTTTTTGTGTTTCGGCTACTCCTTATTAATTTTGGTGCAATTTTTCGCCCCTTTCGGAAATCCTTTCAGTTCCCCCCCTCACCACACCCTCTTCAGGACCTTGTTTATCCTGGCCAGGCAGTTGTTGTTCGCGGTGGGTGGCCCGCCTGCTGCTTATCGTAATTTATTTGGCCTTTCCCTTTTGTATTTTTTTGTTTTTTTTTAAGGTTTTCACGAAAGGCGGTGCAACATTAATTTCTATATTGAATCCTTTATGGACTCGCCCCCCGACTCCGAGGAGTTGGAGTTGCGTGCCTCCCATCGCTATCGCTCCAAATTGTCGGTTAAGCGACTTTCAAAGTTGAAACTAGCAATATAAGGTCGGATTGGTGGAATTGAATAGATGGATTTCCCATCGAGGCTGGTAATTTGTGATGGGAAGCATCGTGTGGGCCAATAATCTGTTGACATCAGACCAGGAGGAGGTGGAGGTGGGT
The DNA here is from genome assembly GCA_018153235.1 of Drosophila malerkotliana malerkotliana. NCBI lineage: Eukaryota > Metazoa > Arthropoda > Insecta > Diptera > Drosophilidae > Drosophila > Drosophila malerkotliana. The sequence goes on from JAECXV010000038.1 coordinate 4,928,729, forward strand.
CTACCACACATGGAATTAAAAAGCAAATAAACTTAGGGAACTATGGGGAAGGGTGATGGGAAAGACATTCACCTAGACCCTCAAGAGACCCGGAGACTGGCCAACTCTGAGTTGAGAGTCTAGAGTGGGAGCACCGACATCATCCACCTTTTAATTGTGGAAAAATGGAGTAATGACGGCATCCGAGTTCGGCTTTCGTCTTTCGGCTTTCGGAAGTTGGCGTTTTGAGTTAGTATTATGTACTATTATTGTTATTATTTTAGTTACCCGGTGCGGTCTTAGACAAACAGAAAGTAGCATTGCATGCCGAGCGTTTCGGGCCACTCGAGAGGCTGTTTCTCTCTCTCGTACTCGTATACGCAACCACATCCGGCCCTTGTCTTGGGGGGGAAGTGGATCCCCAACTCGTACTTGGAGCTTGGCTATGTTGTGTGTGAACGGCGCTCCCACACGTGAACTGCCATATTGTTAGCTTCTGGTAACTGCCAGCCAGCGGGAAAGTTCAGTGGGTCAGCCACAGCGAATCGGAGGAGTAGGTTTTATCACTCGAAGGTGGCAGCCAGAACTGCTGCTGCTTCTGGTCATTCACTTTTTTTTTTTTTTGGAAAGGAGCGGAAAGTGTGGGAAAGGTGTTAGGTCCCAAGTAGGCAGTGGGTGGCAGTACCACATTCTCCTTCTTTCTTTCCAATTGGCTCCTTAATAAAAATTCGCATGTCGTCGAATTTGACATTCGCCTGTCAGGATCTGGAAATTACTTTTGTTACCTCCCTCCTCCAGAGCAGAGGAAGCGATACATATTCTTTTTTTTTTCCACCATGGGGGCAAGTCCATCAATCATCAGTCACACATCCGAGCCGGGACCGAGCTGAGCTGCGCACTCAACGTAACATTCAAATCAATCAAAATACCAAGTCGCACAGAAGTCGGAGAAATCTAAATGCTTTCCTTTCGTTTTTATTTCGGAAAGGATCTGGCTTTCGGGCGGGCTATGGGTGTATCAGAGGGTCAGAGGGCATGCTACACCCCCTCCTCTGTTGTATGCAAAACGCAAATCTAATTTTTCATCGAATATGTGCCGCCTGGTAGAGTAGTTTCATTCCACATTCCCTGATGAAGTCGTTGGCTCGAAATGAATGAGTAATGTGCCCAGAAAGTGGACCGTTTGGGGGGTGGTAATGCTCATATGGCGTGCTTTCTCTACAATCCATATGGCATTCGATTCATTTTTATTTTTTTCAAATTTTATCCTCAAGTAGGCCTTGGTAGGTATATAGTAGGCCTTGGAATTGGCATATTTTCGACCTAAGCACATTCGGCTCCATCTAACAATCATTCGATCCAAGTGTATCAACACATCGACAACACAGCTCTAGCAGCGCCCTAAAATAATAATATTATTTTAATTTTCAAAATCCTCCAGTAGATTAATTTTCACTAGTTTTACGGTGTGAATTATTAATATTTTTTTGTCGAAAATATTAATTATTTTTCAAATTCAATTTCAAAGTTTGGTAAGTATTATTTTTCATCTTGGTGAGTTGGTTTGGGTTCCGAGTGACAACCCAATACTCCCTTCCAGTTCAAGGCACTATGCAGTCCCTGAAGTCCATTACCGTGAGCGCCGTGAAGGGGCAGCTGCCAAGAACCGCTGTTGTGGTGAGGTCGATTCGCATGGACTCGAAACTTTTGGGGTTGAAGAAGGGTTTCCCCAACACCAAGGTGTCGGCCACTGTCCTCAACAGTAATCTGCCGCAGGATGGGGAAACGGAGCTCAAGCCTGAGGAGCCCCGCAAGCCGGCAGATCTGCCGGCACCCATCGTCACCCACCGACGAAACGAGATGGACCAGCGCGCGACCCGGAATACCCAGTACCAGGAATACCTGAAGCACCTGCTGGACAAGCAGAAAGCAAAATCAGAGGAACGCATCCAGTGCATGCCGTTCGTGCCGGCTCCAGCCGCGCCGGAGAACCCCGTCCGCAAACACTACGACACCCCGGAGGCTCTTCTGGAGCAGGTCAGCGATCCCATGGAGTTGGCCAAGGAGCTGATACGGGTGCGGCGACAGTTGAGCTCAGAGAAGGCGCGTGCAGATCTCTTATTGCACAATTACCTGGAACTGGAATCATCGAGATGCACTCCTGACCACTCGCACCCCCCCACCTCCTACTCCATGCCCTCTATCCCGCTATCCTTATCCCAAAAAACATCCTCCACCTCCCAGATCCCCAACAAAACCCCCTCCACCGCCCAGATCCCTTCCAAGTCCCAGACCACCAAAACCACCACCCCCTCCAAAGCGGCCACCTCCACCTCTGGCACCACCACCACCCCGTCAAACGGCGCCAACTAAACCCCATGGACTCCAAGGACCCCCGCTAGCGCGCTACTAACTGTCGGATTGTAGTAGAATAATTTTTTTGGCATTATAATTTAGGACACATTTTTATAATTTAGGACCCCCCTCTTTTTGTAACGAAAAAAAAATATAAATTCAAAATTGAAAAACATTGTTTTTTAATGGGGACTGGGGGGGAATAGAGGACTAGGTTTTGCATTCTTCCAACCGTTGCATTCCTGATGAAAACAATTTAGATTAGATTTGAGTTCCAATCAGTGCCTGTCCAGCAGCCTCCTCCAGCAAGCCACTTGGCTAAAAATAGCATTGTGATCGCATATAAATTATAATTGAAATTATCCATACACTTGCTCTGATAAAAAAAAAAAAAAATCAGCGGGTAAGAAAGAGAGAAGCGAGCGGATCGGGCGGATATATATCATGTGCGAGCGGAACACGGTGCTGCTGCTGATGATGATGATGACTTGATTTGAAATTTGAAGTGATATTTTAAGAAACTAATGCCGCCATATCTTGCCGCTGACAGTCGCAAACTCGGACCGTGTGGGGGGTGGAGTGGGGTGGGGGTGGCGTCGTGTCTTATCCGCCCTCGGCTGCCTCCACCCCATCCCGGCAGCACTTCGTGGGCATGTTAAATGTCATTTAATAGTTGACAGTTGCACTTGCTGCTGCTGTTGCTGTTGCAGCAATGATTATTGCAGTAGTTTATTTTTTTTTTTTTATATCTGCAGCTAGGAAAAAATTTATGTGTAGGTGGTTTTAAATTTATGTGGTCGCCGTTGTCGCCGCCCGACTCCCGACGCCCGACGCCAAAAACAAGTCGCGAAAAATTCTTTTGAATTCGGTTCGTTTTTCTTTAATAAAAGTAAATTTTATTGCTTACACTAAAATTGTACAACGTATACAGTGGCGGGCAGGCTAATGCTCTCGCGCGCATCTGCGAGATGCCACTGCAGATACAGATACAGATACAAAGGCGAATTGGGACGCAGAGGCCCGGATTCCAATACTCTGGACAGGTCATTGGAGACCAGATCCTGTGACCCTGGGAGGGTTTGAGGCGGTTTGGCTTCTAGCTGGTAGTGATGGTTGGTTCATCCAAGGCTTCTTGAGGTCTAGGGCTCCAGTGGAATCGAGGAATTTGTAGTATTTCTGTAAAATGACAAAGTTTTGAATGACTCAGCTAATATTTGACAGCTTTTGAAAAGCTATACATGTTTGAGATTAGAACTAAGTATGAAAACTATAATCGAATAATAATTCCCATCGATTCGATCAATATTGTCTAATATTTTGCCTAAATTTCGCATGTTTTCAAAGGATTTTGGATAAAAATAGGTTTAAAATGCTAGACATTTTGATGCAGATTTGTGGGGATTAAAACACTTATTCATAAATAGTATTCTGTTCTTAAATTAATTAAGAAATAGATAAGATATGCAGTAAAAAGTCTATTAAAAAAATTCAAATTATGCGAAAATAAAAAATCGTCAAAGTCTTAGCTCCAATTTTTCCATTTTTTTTTAAGAAAAATATCTATAACTTTGCCAAATTTCGATCCTGGAACAGATCCTGGAATGTTATGCCTTCCCAAGATCAGAACTCTCAGTAGTATAATTCCCCATGAAAATATAGCAACATAATTTGTAAACCCAATTTCTCCTTTTTTCCAAGGGGATTACCATCAGTATTTTGGCCAAAAATTGGTTGAAATTTTGTTGTATGGGATATTCCAGATATTTTGAAGCAGATTCAAGGGGAGTAGAACACTGATTCATAAATGGTATTCCGTTTTTAAATCGGTTGCTAAATATATTAAATATGCACTAAAAAGTCCATTAAAAATTAATATTTTTCAAAAATAAAAAATCTTCAAAATCCTGGTTCCAATTTTTCGTTATTTTTTAAGAAAAATATCTATAACTTTGCCAATACTTGACGGATTCTGAAATGATATGCCTTCCCAAGATCAGAACTTTTAGTAGTATAATTCTCTAACAAAATATAGCAATAAAATTTTTGAACCAAATTTTGCAATTTTTCTAAGGGGTACCATCAGGATTTTTGACAAAAATTTGAGTCAAAATTTTATTTTCCTAATAAAAACAATATTTAAATGCAGATCGAAGGTAATAAGACCGCTGATTTATAAATGGTATTCTGTTCTTAAATTAATTGAGAAATAGAAAAGATATGCCCTAAAAAGTCCATAAAAAATATCGATTTAAAAAAAATTCAAAAATTTTTAAACTGCTTGCATTTTCTTAAATTTTTTGAATGAAAATTATGTATAACTCGGCCAATACTTGGGTGATAACCAAATATCATACCTTCCCGGGCTCAGAGAATTCCCGAGAATTATTTTTAATTAAAACCCAGAAACAAAATTTTCGACTCATTTTTTCCAATTTTTCCAAGGGGTACCATCATAATTTTTTGACAAAAAATTAACCAAATTTTTTTTCTTCTCATATTGGAAACGGTTATGAAATACTTGAAATATACGCTAAAAAGTGTCTTCAAATATCGGATTTTGGAAAAATATAAAATTTCAAAAACGTGTTTCAGATTTTTTCAGTTTTTTTTAAGGAAAATGTTGATAACTTGGCTAATTTTTGGCAGATCGGGAAATGTTATACTGTTCCAGATTCACAATTCACAACAGTATGATTTCCAATTAAAATCAAGAAAAAAAAATTTGACTCATTTTTTTCAATTTTTTTTGGAAATTTCCTAATCCTGATCCTCATCTTGATTTTTTTAAAAAAATTTTTAAATTTTTTCTCTTCATATTTTGGTGGAATTTCAAGAATATCGAAACTCTGATTCGAAAATGGTGGTCCTTTTCAAAATTGGATAGCAAATGCCTAAGATATGGGCTAAAAAGAGGATTAACATGAACTCGGGGAACTATTCTTAACTTTTTCTATATATCTTTCTAAACCAAAAATGCTAAAACTTCCCAATTTCGGATCTCTAACCAAGTCTTCCTCTCTAAAGGTCTCTTGACTGTCGATCTCTTGGCCTTTGACCCTCGCCCTCGCCCGTGGAAAGAAAGAAAGCTACTGTTTATGTTTTTTTTTGGCAAATCATAGAAATGGCGCCGCGGTCACGGATCGTCACAAACGTAGCTACATACATACATATATAGATGACGGAGGCGGGTACAGTCGCCTCGGATAAGCCCCGAAAATCAGTCAGTTCGTCAGTCAGTGGGCCATTTAGTGGTTCAGTCAGTCAACCAGCCAAGCGTCTCCGTCTCCGAGTTCACGTCGCTTTATCTGAAGTGGCTGCTCAAGTTCCACCTGTTCATTTCTCCCCCTCGGTTTGGATCTGTTTCGGTTTAGGTTTAGGTTTCGGTTTTCCAGTTTCTTCGAGTGTGAGCCATTTTTTTTTTTTTGTTTTCTGGACGAATGCCTCTAATATGAGTTAACAAAAAAAATAAAAAAAAAAGCTAAAAAGAATTTAGAAAACTGAAAAAACATTTTTCAAATTTTATGCTCATTGTTAGTTATGTATTTTTTTTTTTTTTTTTGGGTGGGTTTTTGTTTTTGGCTAATTAGCGTAGCCCCTGGGAAATGGAAATGGATATGAAAATGGAAATGAAAATGCCTTCGCCTCCGCCCGCAGCTCACGGTTGAGCCAAAAATTTCTCTGAACTGCCACTGCCATTATATCCATAGTGGTATATACCAGGTTGTGCCATATAATCCCACATTCACATCCACCTAGTGTTCGACCGACTTGTGTTGTAGCTGTTTTGCATAAATTAAATATTATTCGGTCGGTCGTTGCCGGTGGGTGGCTTGGCCCAGTTGACTGGCCATTTCGGAGGTGAGTCCGAGGGCCAGGAATCTCAAGTGCCACTGACTTGAGAGAATCATTCCAGGCAGATCTGAAAGTTATTATAGCGTATACACCACATTGTTTTTGGACCTCTAGTATCTCACACTATAAAAAAATTAGCTGCTACCCCCCCTGCCCCGTGGTAGTCGTATTTAGACCACCATTATTACGATTTGGGCATTGTTTCTGGCCATTTGGCGAGGCATTGCCTCGGGTTCAATGACTAATTTATGAAAGTTACCCTGACTTGACTTTAATTCTGTTCTATAGCTCCTCTATTATTACTATTTTTTTGGCGGAAACCATCGGAGCGGTGGTTGGTTTTCTAATCGGAATTCCATCGAAGTGCGATCTGCCGCCTCGCCCTCACAACTTTCACCGCGATCGCGATCTGTGGATTCCGGGAAGAGGATCTGGTCTTCGTGTTTACTTGTGAAATATCGCGTCTGATAGGTCCTCGTTACCTGTTTTGAGGTTAACCTCAGAGGCTGCCGAACAGGTACTAATGCACCGACAAAGGTGCTAGGATATCCGGCCTCATCCCATCCCCAGCCCTCATTTTACGCCTCTAATTGAGCCATAATACCAGAAACTGTATCGAAGTCGATCGCAGCGCCGCAAGTAAATCAATTTTTATGCTCCACTTTGCAGTTAAATTGGTGGCGACACCGCTGCGGCCCAAGATACAGATACATTCACATCCAAAAGATACACGTGCTCTGGCTCTGGGCAAAAAAAAAAAAAAAAAAGAAGATACAAAGATATAGTCGCGTCTCGTTACATTAAATATGCATCAAAAATTGATGATGATGCATTTTTAACGATTCGTTGGAGATTTTTATGTCGCCAGAAATGCATTTGACAGAGCATCGAGTCGCGCTTGATGTATGTTTCAATACACATGTCCATCATGCCATCACTCCATCACATTCGACATCTCCCCCAGCTTCAGATCCATCGTCATCTCAAGTTGGATCCACCTCCACCTTCGCCCATTTATTTGGACTTGTTTGTCGCTTGTCTGCGCCTCAATTTGATTTTAATGGCCTTTTGATAAATTCCCTCCGACCTCTGGATCCACCATAGGCAGTGCACCTAGTAGTAGTACATGTCACTGACGCTGGGCGGCGCCACTTTGCAACGCTCACACGCTGCGCGTTAGCCTGGACAGTTTGTAATTATTTCTGTGGCCAAATTGAATTGAATTAAAGTGAAGAGGCCAAGTGCACACACCGGGAACCGGGCTCCCTCTCCTAGGAGAAGGGCAACGACTACAAAATACCTCTTTGGATGTACATAGGTATCTAGCTTGGTTTATTCGATTCCCATATGCCCCGTCATGAGTCCCCTTACCCAGCATAATGAAGTTGGGAGTCGAGCGCAAATGAACAACGAACTTTTTTTTTTTTTGGCCACAGTTGAGTGATTCCTGGGTGTCGTCGTCATCATCGTCTTTTTGGTCTCTTTGGTCTCTTGCACCTGTAGAGCCCACCAACCAACCAACCAACCACTCGGCATTTTTCCCACTTCCAGACGTCGATGGTAGTCGTATTCGTATTCGTGGCCACTGTCACTGTCAAGCGTAATCATAATTTATTGTAATTATTTTGTATTATTTTTTAAAATTGTTTTAATGAGTCGTAGTCGTTGTCGTAGATTCGGTGATGTGACGACGGCACCTTACTTCACTGTTTTCTGGTAGTGTTTCACCTCGATCTGGCCTGTAATTGCATTATAGATACATTTCCATGTTGCGATCACTGATCACCGTTGTTTCATAATCGGAAGTGTTGAGGAGCTCCGGAGCTTCTGAGAGTGTCTACCACCTCCACCTTCTCCATTATCCAAGCTACTTTAATGAGCCGCAATTATTGAAATTTCTCAAATGCAACGGCCCATGGGAGGAGCATTTCCTTGTACACTTTTCTGATGGAATCTTGACACTGTTTATCGACAAAAGATTGGGTTCCTTGGGAGACAGCTGTTAGTATATGGGTCCATTATTCTATTACCAGGTGGATTGCACAACTACTATTTTTGGAGGAGGCTGACTCTCAGTCTCTGGCACCTGTTGATCTTTCGCAAATATTGGATAGTACCACCACACTGAACAATGAGACCCCTAGTCTGAGTACACACACCCATGAATCTGTATATAGCCCCCGATAAGGTTTAAGAATCCATCCGTCCCCGAAAACCCACTTCTCCCGGGCACTTTTATCAGGCCCGGATTGCGTGAATTGCGGGGGTGTTTCTTATTTTTTTTGGGTTTCTATTTGTACTGGCATGTGTCTCTGTTGAAGGAACTGCGATAAGATACCGGACCGGGGCTGTGATTACGATATATGTATGTAGGAATCCGAGTTTTGTCGGTTCTCCAGCTCCAGCTCCGGGGTTTTCAGTTTCCATCAACAACTAAACCGCAGCATGCCAAAGTCATGAGGCTAATTTTCCAAGAATACGATGTGATTTTTTTTTTTTTTTGGGTTCTAGGTTTTGGGTTTTAGGTTTATTTTATTTTTTAGGGGAAGTTGTCCCCCCCCCACACACAAATAGTAAATAAAATGCTCACAACAATGGCACTTTACTTCAGATTCGAAATCAAAGCAATGGTTTCATTGTTTGCACTACAGCGATAAGGTGGAAGCTTGTCGGAGAAACTAGAAGAAAAACAAATGATAATCCCAGATTCTAGATTCTAGATCTCAGATCTCTTAATCTTATTGACTTGGAATCAGTCTAAAAGTTACAGGTTAGACGTATTACATTCTTAACTCCAAGAACCACACTATTCTCAGCCCCCAAGCTCCCCAGCTACCCACCATGATTGTCGCCATCGTTGTCGTGCCCAGCTCATTATTTTTACGAGTCTTTGTGGCGTCGTCTTCCACCTTTTGGCCATGTTTCTGCTTCTGGCTTCTGGCATTGCAAAGTGATCCAAATCTATTGACTGAACTCCCAGAGACAAAGACAGGGATAGACTATCTGAGAGGCAACACCTGAGAACCGTCGAGCCACCGAATGGATTGTTAAGATACTTTTTATGGCAACTCTCGTTGTGTTGCCTTCCGCCACTACCGCAGCCACTGCCGCATTTCTGGCTAACTAACATATTTATGTATGTGGATATTTTTTATTGCCATTCATGCATAATGCCAAAAAGATAAATAACAAATAAATTTCATACTACTTATATAGTATGTATGTATGTACTCTGGTTCTGTGGCTTGTCTTGGCTCTCTTGCTCTTTCCCATATTCAGGTTGGTAATTATTAATAAATGCTGCCTGCCCCTGGCACCCCCCCCTCCCACTGGTATTCACGCTTCGTTTGGCATTGAAGAAGACTTAAGATGGGTAGAAACCCGAACCCAGACTAAACTAGACCATAAAAAAAAAATGGACGACTCGGGCCGTGCCCTTATCCACCATGTCTTTGGGAGTTGAAGAAGATCTTTCATTGCGATTAGTCTACAAATATGAAAAAAAATATTTAATTAGAAGACAATCTCTCTCTTTTTAGAATCTTTCTTCAGTCAATGTCAAGGACACTGAAGTCCATCCTAAAGCCCATCTGTTGTTATGCTAAAATATATTCAAATCCGATCTTTAGTTCAGACCCCGGTGTCAACCCGTCAACCAAAGCTGTCAACTACTTTCGATATCCATTCATATGCCCATCTCATATGTGTATGGTATGTGGTATGAGGACTTTGGAATGTGCGGAAGAGTTTTTTACACCACCCTCGCCCCATTCTGCTGCTGGAAACTGCTTTGCATATTGACATCATCATTTTGCTGTAGAGACGACAAAACTGTCAAACAAAACAATTGCTGTCAAATTTAGCACAATGGAGCAACAACAACAACAACGAAAAAAATGGAGCTGTCAAAGTTTTTATAGCAGGCCAAGAAGCAATTTCAACATATCAATAAATTTTTGACATCTCCCCGAAGAAAAGAAACGAAACAAATAGCGAAGAGAACACCTTTTCAATAAATTTGCTACAACTGTCAGCGAAACAATGTCATTGTCACGACGCCGCCCTCACCTCACTCCTTTTGCCCCTTTTTTTTTTGTTTGAAAGGAAGCGACCTATAAACCTGTCACAGGACCCTGGCGCATTCAATTCGATGGGTTTTTGTAGGATAGGGTATGGGTAGAACGACGACGACGACATTATTGTCGCTAAACAAACGATCAAATGGCAATTTAAAAGTTTTTATTTAACACTAAATCACCCACTCCACCATCGACCGCACCACCACCACCGTGCCACCATGCCACCCAATCCAACCACCTGACATTCGCTTTCTTTTTCAATTTCGAACCCCTTTCTCTGCGGCAACCAAAAGAACCCAACCCTTTCGCGATTTTCAATAACTTTTGCCAAGCAAAACGAACAAAAGGCGCAAAACTTTAGCGACTTAAATTATGGCCTTGTCTTCTTCCCAGGACTTGCTCCTTGCTCCTGCCGCCTGGCAGTGTTTTTTTTTTTTTCATTCATCGACTCCCAGCGGAATTTAGAGTCCTGCCGCCTGCCGTTGCATGTAGTATGTATGAAAAAAAATATGTGTCTGACACAATAACAGAAGCCGCCGCGGACGGGCATCCAGAAGGTGGCTCAAGGCTTTCAAGGAGCTAAAGGACAATTGACACGGGGTTAGATTTCGACCTTGGCCGGGGGTGTAGTGCCGTGCCGAATCCTTTAAGATGGGTTTTCCACCTGTGCGGCAACATGTGTTCGCGAGAGAGACTTTAAAACAGCGATTGGAGAGCTTTAAGGATTACACTTCAAGTGCCATTTGATCCTTTAAGGACCTGATTGAACCCCTCTATCTCACCACGATTAACTTGACAATTTATTGAGCTCCAAACAAACGAACAGAATAGATAGGCTCTCCAAAAAACATGGTCAAGTGCCCCAGAAGGGGGAAGAGGTCCTGCGCAAGGATTAGGGGGTGATGCTCTGGGCAGGAACTACTTCCAGTGCTGCTGCGGCTGGCGGTGATGGCTCCTCTCATCCCGCTTGTTCATGAAGGCAATCGTTAGGTGGCGCTTGGCCGGCGTCAGGGATTGCTTCGAGTTCTGCGGCTGATCTGCTGCCAGGGCGGCGATGCTACCCAGGCTACTGCCCACCGGTACGTAGCGGTTCCGGCGACGACGGGGGCTGCCAGCAGAGGATGCTCCGCGACCTCTTCCCAGTCCACCGCCCGCCGCCCGGACAGGCGAAGTCCTCGCGCCGGTGGCGGCAGGCTGGCGGAATCGTTTCACCCGCGAGCTCACACGCTCCAGCGACCGGCGATCCGGCGACGCTGTCTTGCTCTTCGTTGGGGTATTTTTGGGGCCCCCTTTCGGCTGGTCCTGGGGATCCGGCTGCTGCCACACCCTCCGCTGCCGGAACACGCCGGAGCCGTTGCTCTGCGGCTCGTCGATGGCCTCCTCCCGCTGCAGTTCCCGCAGTAGCTGCTCCTGCATCCTGCGGTGGTGGCGCTGCCGCTTCGTGATGTTCAGTTTTCGTTTCAGGGACGGAATGGGCGTGCCAGGCATGTTCCGGCGGCTCCGCTGCAGGCTCAGACGGTGGTTGGACAGTCCGGCCTCCATGATGGCCCGCCCGGGAGTGTCGGTTCCTCCTTGGAACTGGTACGGGGTGTACCAGGGGAAGCTCACGTTCCTCATCTGCCTGGCCACGTGGGACTGCTGCTGTCGCCGGGCCGGTGGCGGTTGGTGGATCTTCGGCTCCTCCTTGATCTTGATCTTGATCGACTGCTCGCTCTTCTCGTCCTTGTCCGAGTTCTTCTCCACCCATTCCACGTTGACCTTGTCCAGCGCCTCCGACGCCTTCTCGGCCACGTTATTGGCGGTGGCCTCGGCCTTCCCGGGGACCGGCTTCTGGCAGCCTCCCGAGAGGCGCTTCTTGCGTCGTCGCACCAGCCACGGCTTCTCGTAGGTCCTCTGGAGGAGTGGCAGCGGTTTCTTGTGGTACCGGGGGGCCTTGAAGTTCTTCTTGATGAGAGGCTTCTTGCCGGGCGCCGGCTGCTTCTGCTGGGCCGGACCGCCCTTGGGCAGGGGACTGGGGGCGCCGCCGGCCACCAGGCGCCTTCCGGCCGCGTTCAACTGGCGCTGCGAGCGCCTGGAGAGGACCCTTCTAGAAGACCCCTGATTGACGGATCCAGGAGGGGCGGGCGCAGGGCGGGGTACCACCGACTTGGGGGTGGCTACCACTGACGGCGCCTTCCTGGGGGCCTCCTGGGGCTCGTGGAGCTTGATGGTGCGCGGTGCGCGAGGTCGTGGCTTCTTGGCAGCCTGGGGGACGTGCAGGAGGATCTCGCGGTTCTCGCCCTCCTGCGGCAGATGGTTGTCCTCGATGATGACCCCGTTCAGGCTGCGCACGGTACCGGCGTCGTCCAGCTGGAACTCTGTGGTGGAGCTCTTCTTGGTGCTTGGGTGGTGCTGCTTCAGGGCCGAGCGGCTCCTTTTCTTCTTCGGAGACGGGACGCGCTGTTTCCGAGCCGGTGGCGAGATCTTGCTGATGGGCAGCGGGGGCTTCGGGGGCATCTTCAGGATCCGTGAGGGTACCGGCTTGACGGCCGCCCGCTGGCGGGGTGGGGACTTCACTGGCTGGAATTTGGGTTTGGGATTCCCCATGGGCCGAGATTGGATCCTATTGGCCAGACGCGGCTCGTGGAGCAGCAGGTCGTCGAAGGCCTCCTTGGACTGGGCGATCAGTTCGGTGAAGTTGAGGCGGTCGGGCTTGGCGAAGTACATGTGGCCCTTGTAGTCGGCCACCTCGCCCAGGCTGTGATGCTCGGCCACCACTTGGGCCACCACCCGTTTCATGGCGCTGCGATTAAGCTTCAGATGGTTGGCCACATTCCGGGCCAAGGCCTTCAGTGCCCCACCCGATCCGCCCACCTGCGGGGAGCTCCAAATGTTCTGCTGCATTCCAGGGCCTTCAGGATATATCGGTCGTATTGCGGGTTTATGGTTTCCGAAAGGTTCACTAGCAATTTGGATGGTGCCGGAAGGATAGCCAATGGGTAGTAGGGTTCGCTGCAAGCCTATTTTGAAATCCTCCTTGTTTTTTCGTAATTTTGTTTGGCCAATTTTTAATTTTAGTTTATTTTTTTTAAGATTTTTGAGGAGTTAGGTTGGATTTTCTGCCTTATGATCTGGAAGTGTGTTGTAAAAGTGAAAACCTTGCGTTTACCGGAAGCTTGCCAAGAAAATGCTCAAGGTTCTTAAAAAAAAGTATCTGATAGAAAGTGTCTACTTGAAAGTTGTTTGAAAAGTCAATGGCTACTGGGTTGACATCTCAAACCGATTGATGGAGCGTGGGGGTGCAGGTGATCCAGGGTCTGGATCTGCAGCTGCCCGGCCGGCCGCCACGTGCTATCGAACGATGTCGTACAGGTATGTAGTTCCCAAAAAAGAAAACCATCAAAATTCGACCGCAAAACAGGGGTCGAAGAAAAATTATAAATGATTTCATTAAGACGAGCGAAGGAGCGAGCGAACGAGGAGCAATGCACCTGCAACAGCCACCATGCACCTTGGGCAGGTGAAGTGGCATGGGTCCTCGTAGGATCCCTCCTATATAGGGGTTGGAAAAATGATTTACACAACGCGCCGCTACAGTTCCGATGTTGATAATGATGATCCGCTTCAGTAACGAACGAAGTCGCCACTGGGATAGGAAACAGGAATGGAGATACTATAGGAACTATACTATACTGGAGGGTACACCCGAAAACCCTTCGCCAAGTTCGATATGAAAGAGGCGCCCCCTTCTTGCAGTCGTAGTCTGCCCCTCGTTTGGGCCACTTAACCGTAATTAGGGCTTTTCAATATTATTAATGATGATGGTCGCTCGCTGGCCTGAAAATGTGGGAAATGCATTGCGAATTGATGACGACAACGTCAGTGGCAGTGGCCCAAGAGGACCGGGGGACAGGGGACAGGGAGGGACTGACTGGCGGACAAACTGGCGGACAATGAATGCAAAAATGTAAACACGCAAACCCGAAGCGCAACAATTTTCGAACTGCAATTTTTAGTTGCGCCGCTCTGCCTCGCTCTATTTGACTTTCTGTGTTGTGGTGCACTTTCTGGTGGTTGGTGGTTGTCAGCTTGGTCGGTGGTTGGATGGCCCATCCATCCCATCCATTCATTCATTCATCCATCCATACGTTTTTAGCGTTATCAGTGCAAAATAATCTTTCAATCAGCCCTATGTATGTATGGTAGCTCGTAACTCTACTTCCCTCGTTCCCATTCGGTTCCCTGTCCCCTGAGCCATTCTCAGCTCCGGTTCTGGCTCCCAGTTCGAAGTTCTCCAGTTCTCTGGGGTGCTCTGTTTTGCTGGGTTCTAGCCTCACCGAGGCGTGACGCCAATTGTTGCAGTTGCATTTCCACTGGAAGTTGCATTTTCAGACTCGGATGGAGAGGGGCACTTGAAGGGCTTGCAGTAGTATGTACCACCAGCAGAAATGGGCTGGAATCATCGAGTGGCCAACTTCCATGAGGAGGGGAGAGGTGCCACTTGTTGCTGGGAGGAGTTCGAACTTGTACGAGGAGGAAGTGACTGCCTTTTGAAACCTAATTCGACATACAGCTTTAGAATTGGTACAGAAAAGACTTCCTAAAATGGGGTTTCTAATTCGATTTTCAGGGGGGTCCATAGGAAATATTTATAGCATTTTTTTATTAAGCTTGGTATTCCATATTTTGATGCAGAATGGTGGAGAATTGAAATAGGAATCGTTTAAGGTACGCAGCTCAATAATCGGTGAAGAATTGGCCAAGATATGAACATCGCTCTGGGCCCAATAGGGGAAACCCCATTTTCGAGGGATCCCATCACGAAAAATGGACAAAAAATCTAAAAAATATTTTGTGGTAGGATTTTGATGCAGAATGATGGGGAATCGATATAGAAATCGTTTAAGGTACTCCTCTTGAGAATCGGATCAGAATTGGGAAAGATATAGACATCGCCGTGGGCCCTATAGGGGAAAACCCCATTTTCAAGGGATCCCATCAGAAAAAATTGACAAAAAATCTAAAAAATATTTTGTGTCAGGATTTTGATGCAGAATGATGGGAAATCGATATAGAAATCGTTTAAGGTACTCCTCTTGAGAATCGGATCAGAAATGGGGAAGATATAGACATCGCCGTGGGCCCTATTGGGGAAAACCCCATTTTCAAGGTAACCCATCAGGAAAAATGGACAAAAAATCTAAAAAATATTTTGTCTCAGGATTTTGATGCAGAATGATGGGAAATCAATCCAGAAATCGTTTAAGGTACTCCGCTTGAGAATCGGATCAGAATTGGGGAAGATATAGACATCGCTCTGGGACATATTGGGTTTTTGGGATTTCCATCGGAAGTCCATCAGAAAAATGATGGGTTGTGGAAATAGAAATCTGAAGAATCGGGTGAGAATTGGTAGAGATATGGGGATCCTTATGGGTCATAATTCTAAACTTCTGGATAGGGACATCAGCATAGGCCTCTTCCGATGACTACTTCCCGGTTTCTGGCCAGACCTGCCTCTATGCAAAGTATTTAATTTTAATTTTCTGAATTGTTTGTTTTGGAACCACTCGCTGCGATCTCTTTCCCCTGATTTGTAGCTCTTCTTTTGTAAACTACTTTATGTAATGCTTTGAGCCACCTTTTGTACTTTGAGCCTGGTTTTCTCCAACGTTCGCGAGCCAAAAAAAAACAAAAAAAAAAGAAAACAGAAAAGAGAAGAGGAAGCGACTTGGGACCGGGAATCATTTAAGCATTGCGGTGTGAAATTTCACACCGATTGCAATAAACATTCAACGTTCAACATTCAACAATAAAACAAGTCGGCTGTAGAGAAAGGCTGGGACTGACACTGGGTACTGGTACTGGTACTGGTGGTACTGGGAGTACTGGTCGACCCTTGCATTGGAACAAAATCAATCAAACAGAGGACGCATGCGCGCACGCCGGATGTGGATGTGTGTTGGTAGCGGTTGCTACCGCGGGAGAGGGGTGTGGGTGAGGGGATCCGGGGCCCATGTACCGCCGGCGTTAATGGTGTCACTAAGTACGCCGCAACTGACGGCTTTTGAAGCGCGCTGCTCTGATCATCGAATGGAACCAATAAAAGTCGCCTTCCCATTGTCTTTATTTTTATTTGCGCGGGTCTGTGCACAGCCTGCCCTCGTCTACACTGAAAGAAATAGTTTAGTTTTGTTGGTAATACTTTAAAAGAGTCATGAGTTAGGGTTATTTGATGTTTTTTTTTAGTGTAATAGTAGTATAGTACTTCCATTTCCCATTTCATTCAATTTGCATTTGTGGCCAGCAGCCTCATGGTTGAATGGTCTTGCGGGTGCTGGTGCTGCAGTTGCTCCTTCCTGTTGCACGGGTTGGGGGGGTGGAAGACCCGGAGACCCGAAACAATTCAATTGTCCGCCTGGTTGGGCATTTGTTATTCTTTATTTGGTGTTTGCGGTACATTGCATATCACACATTAGCAATGACTACTGTAGTTCCAGTTTCAGTTCCAATGGTTGAGCGATTTCTGACCTGGATTAGTTGGTTAGACTCTATAGGTACTATCCTCTATCGAAGACCTCTTCTTCTGATGATCTCCGTGACTCATATCCCTAAGCTAATCATATATCATTCATTTATCTGCATTTCCGACTTCGTCCCCCCTTCGGAATAGTCTGCTAATATGCGGGCGCGATTCCCGCCAAAGACCGAATGTTAATTGCAGTCAGACACACACACATCCATACATAAATACATTTTCCAATGAAACATTTTTATGTTAATTCGAAAAAATTGTTTTACAACCAATTAACTTAGCCAATGCACCAAAAAGATCAACGGACAAGATCGCACTCCCGCCATCCGAGCGGCGATCCGAGGGGTTGAGTGTCGATCGCATGCCGCTCAGAATTCCATTATGTTGATGGCCCCGGGCTGGCAAGTTGGCAGGTGCAGTCGATGGCCACAGTCTAGTACTAGACACTGGCTAGGTGGTGGTGGTGGTGGCTTCTGTGGCTGCGGGTCGGATCGGGTCGCTCTCTAAATCAATCAAGCGCCAAAAAAAATAAAAGTCAAGCAGCATAGCTCCGACTAGGAAGTACCCAGTAGAGTGATGTTAGAGGCCAAGAGAACCCTCTAACCGATACACCCTTCCCTATCCCAAGACAAACAATTTCAATTAAAATACCACTTGGGGGGACACGACCTACCCTCAAGCTACAGGTGCGAACGGACACCGGGTAACCTGACCTGCGGTCGTGTCATGTAATTAGGAACTTCCCGAACTGGGTATAGGGGAAGTAAGGCTATCAATCGATAGGATCGATCGATGCAAATGCGATCAACGGAATAAAGTCATTCGGCAGCTGCTTCTGTTATTGTTTTTTTTTTTTTTTTTTTGGTGGCCTGGGTCGTTTTGGCCCAGTCATGACATGGCTAAGTG
The DNA here is from genome assembly GCA_018153235.1 of Drosophila malerkotliana malerkotliana. NCBI lineage: Eukaryota > Metazoa > Arthropoda > Insecta > Diptera > Drosophilidae > Drosophila > Drosophila malerkotliana. The sequence continues at coordinate 4,946,414 of JAECXV010000038.1, forward strand.
GCCTCTCGTGATCTGCAAAAAAGGAGACAACTGCCAGGAGACTTTCCCAGGCCATCTATTGTGGGCATGAGAGTGTTGCCCGGCCAAGATCTTCATTAAGGCCTACGGCAGTTATCAGGCAGTGCCAATCAGCCGGCCAGATGCGACTGCATCGGCCAATCCTAGCCAGCAGCTACTGTAATCTTGGCCAGCGAATCGGAGTCACGTTGCCAACCACGCACTTCTCCGCGAATTCATACACTTGCCGGAAAACCGAAGTGGACTTGAAATGGTACCAACTGATGAGGAGGAGTATTGGCCATTCGGTGGGCCAAGTTTCGAGTGTACCCGATCCTGGTAATTGCTCCTCCGTCAGCGTATAGGTGAATTATGATATAGTAGCTGAAAGATATACTATACGAGGAGGAGGATGAGGACAAAACTCCAGATCCCGGGTCGGATCGCGGCTCCGATCACCAAGTCCGATATGGCCAGCCTCTGGAGAGACTCTTTCTCTCTCGCTCGCTTGGTTTTTTCTATATTTTCTATTCCGATTCCGATTCTGATTCCAGCCTCTATCTCTGGTGCGGCCCAGCAGAAATCAGAGCTCGTTAAAAAAAAAAAAAAAACGCTACGACTTGAACCAATCAAAAGACGCGCCGTTGTCGACGTTGACGATGCCGCCATCGTTGTGGGCCATAAAAAACAAATAAACAACAACAACAATAATAATAACAACAACAACAATATCTGAAGAATCACGGGCGACAGGCAGCAAAAATTATTAAAAAAAAAAACGTGCGACAGAGATGGACGGGCCCGAATCCGAATAGAAGGTTTCGAGTAGACCTGTATCTTCTACAGATACAGATACTCCTATATATATGTATATATATAAACCAAATAAAAATGGGTAACGCATTATAAAAATGGTGAAAATGTGCGACTTTTTTTTCTCTAGATCTGGATATTCCTATTGAAAGTTCATTGTACGGAATATAGTATATATATATATTTTACACAAGTCTATATACGAAGAGGGGCCACCAGTCGACGACGAGTCATTAAAATATGATCTATGATCCATTGTTCTAGAAATTCCGGGCTTCGGAAGTCGACTCAGTCCCCGATTTCTTGGCCCAAAAGAAAATGCGGGAATTTGGAAAGGCCCGGTCCCGGCCCCAGTCCGGGTGAGACAGGAAATGCTTCTGAGATGGAAAGAAATGAAATTAAGTTTATGGCTCTTATAGGAAAGTACGACAGGCCGTTAATCCGCATATTAATACCATTAAGGTGGATTGGGAGGGGGCTGGAGGGAGGTGGGAAAAGTGAACCAAAAAATAGAATAGTTTATTTTTGCTATTTTTTCCAAGAAGGTTCATTAATTGCTAATTTCTTAAAGTCCTATACCTGGCGGTTGGCTTCTAACAAGTGCAATCCGGAACCTGCCCCATCGGCTTTCCCTGAGGAAAGTCTTCCCACAGTCTTGCCACTTGGAGCTGCACTGTGTAGCTTTTCTTTTGATTTCCAATCCATCAGCATGACTTGCCCGGTTTTGCGGCCCAGACACAGTCTTGGTCTCGATTTAGCTTAGTAGTTTTATGAGGCTCCGAACTCTGGAGATCGGCTCAGAGGGGAGCATTATATCAAGCCACTCAACCACATCAACACTTGGGAGTGCAGCTTATTAAGTTGAATTGTAATGAAATCTATATAGCAGTAAGCCTTGGCTTGGGGCTATAACCAATACAAAATATTGTAGAAGATATAGTTAGTTAGTTAGTTCTTCCATAGTTAGTTCTTGTATCTGATAGTGTTCTATCCATGCGATTAGGTTTCCAATTTTTATATCAAAATTATCGGCAAGTACTCAACAAGTACTATGTATATACTCCATACTCCATTGCGTTCAATCATTATGGACCCTGTGGGCATAAATCAGACTTCTTGCCACCTGACTTCTTGTACACCTTAGTGCGCCCAGGTGCCCCGGATCCGCCCCCTTCGACGTCGCATGTGCAGCATTTTGAATTATTATCCATTGGACGATGACGATGGCGATGGGGGCTGTTCTTCTTCGGTTCTCTCCCCACTCAGGTGCTAGTGTACACCTCCCATATCCGAGTATATATCATCGCAACGTGTAATGTGTGTGGTAAGTAGAGGCAATTGGTGCAGCAGGTCCATAGATTGAAGGATTGAAAACATAAAGAAGTCGATTTAATCTTTAAAATAAGCCTCATAATGCAGCTAATTTGAAAATGATAATCATTATAATAGTTAGATTTTGATATTATTTAATTTTGGGGTCATTCTCGGTTGAGTGTGTGTGGACCGGTTACATCAGAACTGCTGAACTGAGACCTGGCTGTTATTGTTTTTTCCAGCCATACTACGCAATGCCAATTTCTCATGGCTTGGAACCCAATGCAAATCATTTCATTGCCCAACGCACACGAGACGGAAGTGAGGAGTGAGTAGGAGCATCGCCAGCTAACATAGTCCATTCCATTAATTAAAACCACTAAATATTACCAACTAAGTCTCAGGCCAAGTGAAGCAAAGTTCAGGTGGTGGTGGTGGGGAATTCTTCAAAAAAAATATATATATATATATTTAATTATTAAGACTCCTTCCAGATTAGTTCTCAAGACCAGGTCTCTAAAATCCTATACTTTTTTTTTGGAAAGTAGTTCTCGGTTAGCTTTTCTTTCAGTGTCTGACCATCTATAAGCGTAATCGGCGCATTGGCCGCAGCATTTTCAAACCGCTGACTGATTTTTGCATAATAAAACACTTAATTTCCATGAGCCATTTCCAAAAAAAAAAAAAACTAAAACTAGCAGCGAAACTGAAATAATAGAAAAGCCCCAAAAAAAAAAAAAAAAAACATCTTCGTATGTAACTTGAAATGGGAAATTTATACATCGGCTTGTGGAAAAATCATTAAACAAATCGCACTTTAATAGGCACCACATACAGTCTAAGTCTAGGCCTCGCTCGGCCTATGGAAACCCATGGAAAAGCCACCAAGCTTGGTGGTTTGAACCGAACTGAGCCAAGTCGGAGCATCCAAGCGATGCGAAATTGAAGTGAAGTGAAGTGCAAAAGACAAACAGAGTTGGGGGCTGGTGAGTTCACAGCCCAAGAAAGCAACAAAAATAAATAACAAAGACCCAGGCCAGAGTCAGAGTTAGAGCCATAGGTGCACCTGCACCTGCGCCTGCGCAGCCGTAAGCCAAGATCCAAAAATGCCGGGAGATGGAAGCGCACTCGAAGGTGCTCGCGCATGTGTGGGCGGGAGAAATGCTAGATGCACTGAGAGAAATAGAGATCGCTAGTCTTAACCCCGATTTAAACCTTTTTTTTTTTGAGCTACGCACCTTTGAGAGCCAAGAAGTCACCAATTACGTTTCAGTGCATCAACCAACCAAGCAGTAAGCCCCAAAAAAAACACACACAAACACACTGCAAGAAACCAGGAGCATAAAAAAAAACAGAAGCCGATATGTATGCGATTTTTATGTGTGAACGCAGACAAGTTTGGTAGTTAAATAGATGCACAGACAGACCCAAAGTCACACAAAAGGGCTCTATAACAACAACAACAACAACAAGCAGTCAGCCAGTCAGTCAGTTAGCTAGGCAGGCGGACACACGGACATACGGACACGCGGACAGACAACAATAAAAAAAAAAAACAAGCCAAAGAAAAACCCCAAAGTTAACCAACATTAACATTTAATCGAACCTCATGTTCAGTAGAGCATGTCTCCTGTTACATACGAGTTATCATCCCGAGGGTGGGGAGTGGGGGGAGGGGGGAGGGGACTTCAGGGGTCTACCAGGGGTGCGAAGCGAGACCTCTGGGACCTACTGAAGCTCTGCAAAAAGACTTTACCTTCGCACTTGGTCTTCACTGAAAAAAATACTTAACCTTTCTCGGGTTTTCTTTCAGTTTGAAGAAAGAAAACCTCTATAGATTTCTTAAAAAATTATTGTCAGTGTAGGTACCGGGTATAGTATACACCAACCTGTCGCTTCTGCTGATGATGATCGCTCCACGTCGTCGTTGAGTCGTTTGGAGTTTCTGTCGCCGGTGACGCCGTCTTTTGTTTTCTGTTTTCGCATGCGGTCGCTGCTCCCTTTCCACCTGCCCACCTGCCCACATCCCACCTCCCACCCTCTGGAATTTCCATTTCCACCATTTTACAGCCAAGTCGAAATTAATTTCATTTGTTTCGAGGCTGCCTGGCGATCGCGATCTCCTATCGAATCGGATGTGTGGAAAATCACATAAAACCTGCCCCCAATGGCGCCTCTCGATCGCTCGGTTGAGATACCATAGTCTGGGGTTAGGGTCGGGGTCGCTTTCTAATTCTGTGTAGAGGTCAGAGCCCATAGGTCGGGCTACCCGAAATTTCTCCGTTCTGAAAACATTGCGATCTCTGAACTAAACCCGAATTAAAACCCTGAACCCCCAAGACCGGTGGCAGTCATTACAAAGCTATGCTAAACGATCCCAACACTTTGCGAGAGAGATCCAGAGATCATCTGGATGCTGGTGCGGGGTAGACTGGTTCAGAAGACATGTCCTCCGTCATATCCGCAGATCGGAGTCTGCGGTTCTCTGGACTCCACCTTAACCCATTAGAGGCGAACGTGCCACAATTATGTGCGTTCACCAAAATTGCTCAATTGCTTGGCGTGACCACGAATGGGATGCAGTGCCTCCATCGGCTGGACCACCGCAATGCGAGCACAAATATTTGCATTTCGTAAGGAAGGCAGTCAGGCAGGCAGTCAGGCACCGCTTATACAATTTATTTACAATTTTCAATCAAGTCGTGGCCAAGTAAAGCCCCAAAATTGATTAGTTTGTTGGATTGCGGTTACAGTCCAGCTCTCAGTCCCAGGCCCTCATCTGAAGAGAACTCTCGTCATGGCACGGACTGTATTAACCACTCGGGTGGGCCCTGGCCCTGGTCGATCACGTTCCAATATTTTGAGGTTTTGCTGAGCATAATTTATAGCGAAAATTTGATCAATTCCGATGGCGCTTATCTCACGGGTGGCATCTCAGTGGCATACTCCACCTCCTGTGCAACCTCATCCGCCCTCCCGGCCTGAGCCATGAAAGCCATGAAATGCAGGAAGCGCAACGTATTTTGGAGATCTCTGTGTGTCGGCTTTTAACAAATCTTTACGATATGTCATTAAAAAACAACACACACACACACACACACACATACACTGCGTTTATCGTTGTCGGCAAATCGGAAGTTTAATGGGTTAATGATGGGCAAACCAAGAAAATGGTAGAAAATAGGAAAAAAACATTCGGGCATCCCCGAAATAAACATATAAAAAAATGAAATGAAAAAAAAAAACGGAGCTGGAATCGTAAAAAATTGCAGCCGACACAACCGTTGCACCACCCGGTGGCACCACCTCAGACCACGTTGGTGGCCCGAAATCCCAAAAAAAAAAAATCGAGACTATTTTCGGTTCAGAAATTTTAGCGCCAGGCGTATGATTTTTTTATTGGTTTTGATCCCATAAAGCAATCATGATCCAAAACTATAAAAAATCGATGGAATGAGCTGAATATTGTTTCAGAATATTAATATAGTATTATGGCACGACCTCTCTTCATCTTTGCACTTGTTGGCCATAAATTATATCAAATAGGCAGTGATCAGTGATCTCTTATAATATTATAATGATTATTGTGGCTACTTTCCATCTAATCTAATCCAATTAACGGGGAGATCGTTTCCGATGTCTTTCATGGCATAATCTAATATCCAGCATCCGCATCTTCCCAGCGATCACTTAACAAGTCCGCCCTTCCTCCCAGCTGAATCAAAAAACAAAAAAACGGATCAAAAACAAGAGAAACACTTTCAATTAAGTTAAATTTTCTCCGCCCCGGTTGTCCGGTTATCTCCGCTCTCCAATTTAATTGAAGCATTCACACGCCCTTTTGCCACACGATCGACAAAAAAAAAAAAAAAAAAAAAACAAAAAATCGTAGATACAAAGATATGCCAGATACAGATACTGATGAGGAGATGCTGTTGATCATATTAACACTAAGCGGAGTGGAACGACAATCATTGGCATTAATGATCAGTGAGATGAGATACTCACTGCCCCATACCCATACCCATATCCATATTCATATTCTCATTTCCATTTCGGACTGCAATTTATTGAAATGTCACTTTCAATTAAAACTAACTGCTGAGCAAACATAATTCATGCGTCGATCAGAGCGCCCTCGCAGCAGCAGCACATCTTTGCATTAATTGATGATTTTCAAACAGAAGTGTCTGCATTGGCACATTATCGGTCTGGCCCGGTCCAGCCTGCACTTGGAGAAATCATAAAGACAGATATAATAGGGGATGGTTAAGACTTGGTGATGATTTTTTGCAGTGCTGCGGCAGCTGCAAGAGTTTGTCTTGACCCCGGAGACAATGCCCCATCCCGGCACACTCATTAAACAAAACCCGTGCCCCCGGCTTCCTTTGCCTGATATTGACTTATGGCATTTTTATTACCAGAACCAAGTACCAGTGCCAGTACCAGATCGCCCGAGCTCGGGCCAGAATTAAAAGCTTGCCGGAATCGACATTCCCGGAATTTTTCAGGCTTATGTTCGCCCTGATGGTGGCCCCGGAGCAGGAGCCACCAAGGACATCATTATCATCATCAATAAAGCATAATTCCCGGCAAACAATTCTATCGAACAACAGACCCCACGACACCACAAAGAATGGACCCAAGTCGTCGTCGTCGTCGTCGTCGTTGGCCACCAGAAGTGCCATTAAAAACCCAGCAGTCTAGGGAGCTACTGGCTCGTGTTACAGACGTTGCCATGATCGCTGCGATCGCTTGGTGCTCGGTGGCGCGGCAGCACAATAGGGGTCACAATGAATGCCCATTTTTTGCAAATGTCAAAAATTTATAGTTCTTCCAGCTAGTCAGACAGGAGCGGTTCAGGAAAGGTGAGGGTGGAGGGTTCTATTATTGGGGGATTTTATAAAATATTTAAGGTCCATAATAAAGGCTTCATGAATAATACTTTTTACTCCCAAAACCCCCCAGGTCAGGTACCTCCAGGAGCCTCCAGTCTTAGGCCATGTCTATCAGATCGAGTCCAGGCCCAATGAGTCCCCACCCACAACAGCAGCATCAGAAGAACCCTTTCTCCTCGACCATGGCAATAGACAAATAGTGGCCAGGCGATTTATAAAGGTGGCTTATTATTGCAATTTAGCCACTGGTTTTGATTTTGCTCAGAGCCGAGGCATAAAGAGCACAGCGAGAGGTCCCCAGACGACGAGACAAATGTCATTGGGCAGCGTTCGAGCGACTATATAGGCTGTCATGATCATTATCGCAATATATATTCGCCCTACCGGGAAACGGCACGCACAGACTAGGACAGACTAGGTAATCCCAGCTCATCCCAGCTCGCCGTGGTTGGTCCCCCTGTTCCTTAGCCAGTAAATCTGGAACCTCTATGGTATATAGATGAATTGTTGAGGCGAAAGTGAGTTATGCGTTCGACGCGTGCACTCGGGCCACAGTGTCCTGCTGTGTGACACCATCGATTCAGCTTCGAGTCTTCTAACCGATCCGATCAGGCCCCCATCCTGGGCCACTCATTTGTAATTTATACTTTCCAGCCAAGCAGTCAATAAATGTCATGTTTGTGTTGTTGATTGTCCACACCAGCAACCAGCAACCAGCACTCTGAACACTGAACACTGCACATACATATACCCTGAGGTTCCCCGAAAAACCCGTTCCAAGGTGCCGGTTCTGGTGCTCCAGTATTCCAAATCGCAGGCATTCCTCTTGGCACTGGGCACTGAGACACTGGGCACTGGGCACTGCGATTTGCATACACAAGATCAATTGCAGGTGATTTGTTTAGCTGTCGAAATCGTCGTCTTATCGTAACTCATTACGAGATTTATTTTGTTCAACAAATGCAGAAGGTGTGATTTGTCTTTGTACCGATCACACAACCACATCCACAGCCACAACCACATCCACAGACCATGGATCCTTGGGCGCTCTGGCATTTATTTTTTATTGAGTGAATCATGCTTCAGGAGGCACTTGGATGCACCGAAAGAAATCAGTTTCCCATCTCCCAAAACCACCTTAGTGATAGTATATCCGATTTTTCTCACTGCTGGACATAGCTTTTGTGGTCTGTGGTGGTGTCGGCTGAATGGACTTTTAGGCAATGGTTCAATAAATTCTCGCAGCTCCCAACGCACTTGGCAGCATCATTAACCGTCCGCGGGCACAAGTGGACCGATGGGGGACCTGGAGACAGTGGGCCGCCCACAAAGGACGCCCGATCCGGTCCGATGATGAGCAGCTTCTAAACGCGACCGCGCAGCCACACAGCCACACAGCCAAGTTGCTCCACGAGCGAAGCGATAATGTGATTTATGCTGTCCATTAATCTGGTAATTCATTTAAGCGCAGGAAACCGAAGCCGAAGCCGCTATCCCAGGAGGCAGCTCAGGACTGGCATGCAAAGGAGAGGAGTCCAAATCGGCGACTCTGCGCCGCCGGAGCACATATTTTATGGCATTGTGCATATGAATCTTGTGCCTCTCCACTCAGCCCTCAGCCCTCCAGACCTAACCATTCCGCATCGATTGCACTTCGACTGCTGTTCATCTTGGCTGGCCGAGAAGGCGCAAGGAGCGCCTAGGTGTGGAGATCCCTGCTGACTCGCAGCGGAGGGCCCAAGAAATCCCAAGAAGTCCCAGGCAGCGATCGCTTGTCGCTTGTATTAATAAAACATTAATTACACACTTGATACTTGCTCAAGTGGCTGGCTTTTGGAGCTAAGATGCACTGGAAGGAATATGGGAGGAAGACTAGAATCATAGGATAGTTTAGTGGAGTCCTGGTTTCTCCCAGTGTCTCCCTTGCCTGCCAGACTGGATTACTGCTGCCTCCGTGGTCTAGGGAGGTGTCGTTGTAGGTGTTGCTGGAGCTTGGCTGGTGGTCTTGCCTGCTTATGCAAAATTGATGGGCACACCAGCCACCGAGCGAGTGTCTGTTGTGGGATTTCGACAGGAGGCCTTTGAGGCCACCGATTAATGGAGGTCATCTGTGTTGACCCTCTCTCTCTCTTGTAGATTCTAAATCATATTTGTATTCCTCCCCAGCACCCCCATACCCAGGCAGCCAATCAATTGCATTACCTGGCAAGGGTCCAGCTCTACCCAGACCTGGCATGTCGTCATGCTAATTGTACGTGTGATTATTTTGACAGCCCACCAGATTCAGATACTACTTCCGCTGACACTGTTGCTGTCAAATTGAAAATGCAATCATGCGTTCAGACGTCACATTAAACGGCTCGGAAACTGATTTTTAGCCATCGCGAACACCCACTTAACTAATCGCATGATTAATGACAATCCTGCCTGCCTGGAGCTCTGCAGCATCCCGAACTTCCGACTTCCAGTAGGGAAGACTGTCGGCTACCAATCGCGTCTGCGACGCTTGAATGACAGGTGCTGACAGGTGATAGATTGTTGCTGTGCTGGCGTGATGCCTCCACCTCCATCTCCACCTCCACCTCGGTCTCGTCCGATCCCCATCCGATCCGATACGTCTTTGGCCTTGCGTGATTTATCCCCCGAAATGAAAAAACACATGAGGCCCGGCGGCACACCAAACGGTGGCAGACACACGGGGAGAAAGAAGTGTGATTGATTGTCCGATTACTCAATTAGGACGACACTACAACTCATGGAAGTAAATTACGAATCAGACTCAGAATCAGGAAGGGGAGGGGTAGATTCGGGGGCAATCATAATCTATAATGGAGTCACTTTTGAGGCATAAATTCTTCCGGTGCATCCACCACTTAATCGAACCAAGAAATCACGCTTGCGAGAAGATCATGCCGGGGACAGATCGGGCAAGTAGCCAACCAGCTAACCAGCCAACCAGGGAGTAATTGATCTGTCCGATTCACGGCGATCGGCACGCCGGAGTGGGACTCCCCAGCCGGGCCGATGCACTGAGGCGGGTGGGGTTGACTGAGTATTATTAATGATGGCAACGTGTCCGCCGGGCCACTGCCCTATTAGCCGATAACTCAATTTCGACTAATTGAATGGGATTCCAGGGGGCGACTGCCTGTCTGCTGGTCAGGACTTCCACTTCCGAATGCCGAGTGCCAAAAAGGGTTATGGGTTATGCCATAAGTTGTCCTTCAAAAGACCATCCAGAAGACAGAACCTTAAAAAAAACTCGGCCAAAGATAAAAGACTCTTGAAGACTGACCACAACGAATTCGATTTGGTGATGGAAAGACTGAATGGTGGACTGTCGTCTGGTGGCTGGTGAGGAGACTCTCTGGCCCCCACAATAAACAATTTGTAGCGCCTGAATGCACAAATCCGGCATCGTTAAAAGTTAAGTGCATGGCCAGGAGTGGCGGAGAGGCATCTCCAACTCCGGTCCGGTCCGGTCCCCCAAAGAGACCCCAAAACTCCGACTTCAGAGCTCATTTGAGCGGCGTTGCATAATTTGCATTTCGATTCGATTGGAGCGCTCGTGGAGAGCTTTTGGGTTTTAGAGGCGCGTGTCCGCCGACACTTTTTCGTGATTTACCAGGCCAAAGCCTTTGACTGTCGTTCGGTTCTAGGAAATCACAATAAAAATTAACGAAATTTGTTCCAGTAAACGGCTTTGCCGGCACCAAACTTAGACCGAGGCAACCCAATTCCACGTACGTGACACGATCGGTGGGACGGACTCTCTTATTTGCTTTTGGGCCGACCGATTGGATTTGCCCTAGCAGAGAGGAGTCTCTGGTGGGGGGAGGTGGATCCATCGGACTCATCGCAATGATTGATTCGACTATGAATAATCCCTCGGCCGAGATCCCTGGCCACGTCCAATTGTGATGACAAATCAATTGTCAGCGCCCGAGGTTGCTACGTGGGATCTGCTCCTCTCGGATCGAATTGGATCGGATCGCGAATCGGAGTCAGTCATTAGCGAGGGGGGGGAGGTGCGGAGGGGCATTCCAAAGGTTTTCCAAATTTTCCATCAAAAGAGTAGAGATCTTGGCCACTCCTTTGACTTTGCGACTGCGCTCCTGGAAGGAACCATTACCAGAGATAGCTGGTTCCAAGTCCACGGCTGCTTAAGCATGCAAATCACATCGCCATCCGCGGTGAGGAACGCGCGTCAGCATCGTAAAAATGTCATTCAGAGGGGCCGCTCCTCCCCACCACCCCCTCCTCCTCTTCTCGAAGCAACGCTGGCCTGGAGAAGAATGAACGATTTGTGTGTTTTAGATTGAAATCAAAATAAAGCTCAAAGCCAGCCGCCCAGCGATACCTCCTCCCCGCCCCGGACTACCTTTTTTTTATTTTTCTGAGGCAGTCACCTTTTTTTTTTGCCGGCAGCGTGTGTTCCTGGTGGTTCTGGTGGTTCAGTTGGTGGTGTGTGTGATTTGTCAAAACTGTTACGATCACCAAATCGGAGATAAGTCCCCGATCCGCGATCCGCGATCCGCGATCCCCGATCCACAGGCCTTCTTGATAATTATGCTTTGTTGTTTCACTTTGGCCGTCGTCATAAACTCATTGAATATCTTGATATTGCCGGCAGTTATTGCCAGTTTGGCTAATTGGCAAAAGGGTCGCTACTCCCCCATAACCATCACCACCACCGCCACCCCCCCTTAGTAGATCTTGTGCCCTTATTTATGACATTTTATGGAGCTCCGTTTTCGGAGCCAGACTCGCGTGTCAATAGTTGAACGGAATAATGTCAACAGGCCCAACAGGCCACGCGTCAGGCGCATTTGGTATCTGGCGGAGATATGGCCTCCATGCCCCCTGCCCCTGCCCCCAGCCACCATGCCCCACGCCCACTTTTCCGAGACAAACGTCGGCTCTCTCATTAACATAACAAGTAAAGTCAACAATGAAAATTGTTGTCTAAACAAGACCCAAGCAGCCGCAACGTTTCAATAAACGATGCCGGTCGGTCCCTGTCCGCCAGTCCATCTGTCCGCCAGTGCGTCTGTCCGCCCGGGCGTTTCATTGCAGCGCTGCAGAATTTATTGAGGCTGCGGTAAATATTCGGGGCTCGTTCAAAAGAAATCAAACAAGTAATTTGTTTATTTGGCTGGGCAATAAAATGAGTAAGCGGCAGGAGAAAGCGCTGGATCATAGGGATCAGAGGAGGGAGGATCAACGAATGCGGGTAATCATCATTATCGATGGGTACATGGCCGATTAAAAGAAAGATCTTTTGCGATAAAAGATATATAGCACCATACAGTGACTTTTGCGAAAATGAAAGACTGAAGAAACAAACTCCCCAACTTAAAGATACTCTAGCTTGGAGATTCTCTTTAATATTTTCCAAGACCCCCATTCCGAAATGTTAATCGAGATCTGACTGATCTGACCTTGCCGAAAACAACCAATCGACAAGATTGCAGATTCCTGATTGATTTACGGCCATTACCATGCTAATTGCTTGTTCGCGATCGCTTTATGGCCCGCTTTATGAGTCTATGGGACCGAGACCGATTCTAAGACCTTAATCGCATTTCGAATGACAAACGGTTCACCTCAGAGATCAGGCCATGGGGAAAGATTTATTGTGGTGGGGGTGGGGGTAGCATGGATCACGTCTCGGGGCACAACTTCACAGAATTCGATCAGACGCTCCTGGGATCAGAGATAGGCCATGTCCGATGCTGACAAATCGCTTCTAATAACTCAAAAAAATGTGCTGCATCCTCACTAGGCCGTGACTCTCGGCCCTTCTCTGACCTTTGTTTCGACTCCTGTCCGGTCTTATTGATGGCCTCTCTCCTGCCTTCCTTGGGCACTTTCACTTTCCCAGCCCCCGAGACCATTTCTTCTTTCTAATGAGCATCCTTACCTGTTCATGATCGGGGACCTGACCACAAAACAAATTAGTGAAGATTCTCAAACAAATCGATTTGATATCGATCCGACTAGTGTTTGTGTTTTGAGTTACGGGATCGGTGCTACCTAGCCCCCTCTTCAGGTCACTCAGGTGGTCCTCGAAACAAATTTTGATTTATCTCATGGATACACCTGATGTATCTTTCGGTTCTCAGCCTGATGTTCCTTCTAGAAGTTTAATATTTTTCTCAAACTTTTCAATCGGTTTTTTAACCCCCCCTTCGTTTCGGTGGTGACTTCAAGGACATACACACATATCTGGCCAATCCTTTGGGGGGGGGGTGGACTAAATCCAACTGCTTTACGCTCCATATGCCACGTGCAGCATCCTCCAGTCTCAAGGAAAGGAAACCAAGTCAAATTCCTGGTATAAAATTCATTGAAAAATTTTATGCAACATAAATTTTGCGTGCAGGATTTGCCTGGCCATCGCCCACAAAAAAAGAAAAGCGGAAAATCGGAGCGAGGGAAACTCAATCACATGCAAGTGGACCAGCTGTGGGTGGTTGGGTGGCTGGATAGCTGGGTGTGTGTATCGTTTCAATTTTAAAACCAAACGAGCGACGACCCGGCCACCCTGCCCCATCCACTTCCAAAAAAATTCTAAGAAACTGAAGAGTTGGTTTTTGTTTAAGGACACTCTGGATGCCCTTTCTCTAAAAATACAAAAAATTATAAGAAACCCCTTAAAAAAATCTGAAAAACTTCATCTGGAACCCTTAGTTATTATTAAAATTTAAAAAAATTCTATAAAAACCAATGGAACCCTTCCGGCAGGGTGTAAAAAGTCAAATTGTAAAACCCGCCCCCAAAAACCGCTCAAGAAGCACTCGGCACACGGCACACGGCAGGACTAAAGGACTAAAGGACAAAACAGGACACTCGTCCGCCGCCTTGTCCTTGTCCTTGTCCGTTTTTCGGTTTTTGGGTTTTTGGTTTCTTTTTTTTTTGGCCTGGTTTTGGTGGGTTTGGGTCGTTTGTCGGTTTTTATGGCTTTTTGATTTGCCATTTCTGGTAGCAAATGATCAAAAATTGAATGAAATTGTTATTTTCAAGTGGAACATGTCCTTTTTACAACCAAACCAAGAGCCAGAGCCAGTGGCAGGGCGGGCGGCGGTGGCAGGAACTTTTCAAGATTCGAGGGCTTCGACATGCCCGTTTTGTTGCGGGTTGTTAGCCTTAATAAGAGTCACATCATCTGTCTTGAGAGAGTGGGGGAGGAGAGTGTCTTTTTTTTTTGGTTAAATCTTCATTTCCATATCCATAGTCGTTTCATTTGAAAATTGAAAAATTTCCAAGCGATAAAATCTTATCATGGCCATTGCCAAGTCAGGGCCATTGCCATATGCGAGTATGGGAGCATCCTGGCAGGTGCTGAAAATGAAAATGAAAATGACAACGACAATGAAATGCCCCACGACGACGACGACGAGTGTGTGCTCGTCCTTAGGACCGAAAACAATTAAAATATTTCCTTAAATTACATTTACACATTTGTGTCCACCGACACGGGCATTAAAACCAGAGTCTAGACTTTCCGAGAAATTCTTCGCGACGTGCTAAGGTCTCGGAAGGCTCCCCCATCATGGGCCATCCACCCATCCTGGGTGGAGGCTTTGATATTAATTACGAATTTATGATCCAATATTTATTGGCAATAAAGGCCAGCAGGCGCCCAGCAATCATGGGCATGTGGACTGGACTCCTTAACCCACTGATGCGTTGCTAATGAACTTTTGTCAGCGCCACACATGGCGACCACTGGATATGTGGTTTAGGTGGGGGAGGTGGTGTTGGTGTTAGAGGCCTGTCTTGGCATAGTTCCTGACATCCTCCTAAGGAGGAAATTATTCATCTCTTGGGTCGAAGGAAAGGGTCAATCGGAGAGTACAACTTTTAATTGCTTTAATTGAGTGGCTTCGGTTCAGTTTTTTTTTTTTATGGCATTCTGGTTGACTGTCATTCCGCCACTCCGACAGTTAGTCAGTCTTGTTGGCCATGTTGTTTTATGTGTTTCGTTTCCATTGAAACCCCCAAAGAGCCAAAAAAAAAGCAGCCACAAAAATTATTTGTAAACGGCGGCTGTGACAATTTTTTTTTCATTTCGGCCGTTCCATGGAAGTTGCTACGCCACTCCACTTAACCAGTCAGCCACTAAAAAACAAAAACACTGGCCGGAGAAAAAATTAATTGGAAATTTTTATGTCTCAAACATGTTGTAAGGGCCGGGCCGAGAGCGGCATCAGCAGCAGCAGCAGCGACAAAACCAGCAAGTTCGAGGTTAATTGTTTGATTTTCTAACAAAAAATATAAATAATTTTTAAGGCCAATCTCACGAGAGCGCGCTACCTGAGACTTTTGAGACCCGCGACCGGATCGGGCCACAGGAAATGTTTGAATTGTAGTCTCAGTTTTTTCTGTTTTTTTTTTGTATTTTGGACCAGGTCTTTGTTGTTTCGGTTTTGTGGCAGTTTTGTTACAAATTTCTCGGGTTGCGTTTCCGGAGAGTGTAAACAACAAACGGCGATTTATGACCCGCCGCATGCAAATCAAAGGCGACCTGGTGGGGCTTCCAACTATTTGATTTAACGGTTGTCCATCGATCTAGCTCCAGTTCCAATCAGAGTAATGAGGCCCTGGTTCCCCAACACTCAATCGATAGTCGCCAGCAATCGCCAATCCCCTCCGTTATCAAAATCACTGTCGGTGTGGAACAGCTAGAGCTGCCCAGTTGACTGCCAGATCGGAACCAAGCTACAACAAGTGCCTCGCTCCACTAGAATTCGCGAATTGAGAATCGGACACCCCGAGTCTGGGTGCCATCCGTCTAGGTGCCTGATAGACGCGCCACTGAAATCCGATCTCCTCGAGCCGAATTCCCCGAATCGATTCTTCGGAGATCCAAGTGTTCGATCGGCTCGGATGGGTGGTAATATCGTGCAGGGGAGTCGAACCGGGAACCGTGTTAGAAGTACCAGCTCTGGGTGTACGGTGGCGCCGCCAACTACACCCTCCCGTCTGGCATTTCGTGTATCCTCGCTGATTTAATTCAGGTCCTGGAACAAGATCTGCGCCAGCGCGTTGTCCTCTGTCAGTCGCCACGTGCTCCGCTGGCAGGGCGGAGGAGGACGGGGAGTAGATTCTGTTGCGGCGTCTACGATTTCCTGGAGAGTGGTCCTCCCTCGATAGTGGGACAGGCCGATCAAACAGTTTCATCTGCAAGCCCTTCGAAAGGGTACATCAGCTTTAGGGGAGGTCTGAGCTCGAAGGACCAACACCATAACCATTACCCATCAAGACCTTCAATGTCTAATCTTCATAAAAAATGTATTTATTCTTTCAGATTATTGAGGATCCCCAGAAGAAAGGACATTGAGGACCTATAACGTCGTCTTGCCAACCAAATCCATCCACTTTCCAAAAGGTAAGTGCATTGAACAAGTCTTGAAATCAGTAGGCAGTAGGAACTTCCTTTGTGAATGACTCGAGCGAGGCTGGATCCTCGATCCTCAACTCGATGTTGTTTCGGATTGTTTATTTAACTCGCTGCTCTTCCGGCTGCTGCAGCTACCGACCGACTCTACTCTTCTTTGGGTGCCCAGCTTGCAGCTTTATGGTTATGGAAACGATAGCCCGGTAGCTGGTGGTAGCCGGGAGATCCAGCAGCAGCAGCCTCTTTTCTGGGCAGCTGCGATCGCAGGGGAGCAACAGTAGCAATGAATTTGCATGTACTACATGAAAACCGTGATCTCCAATTTGTTGTTGCCGCCGGGAATGGGTATACCGAGGTAGGGGCAGGAGGAGGTAGGCGATATGGGGTTTCGGATTGGCTGGGGCTACGTGGCAACGAGGATCCGAGGTCCGAGGATCATGGCGTTGCTTCGAATTGGTTACAGGGCCGTACTCAGCTACATGCCAAAAAAAGTTTTGTAACATTATTTTAAGGTGGCGGCTGCTCCTCCGCCTGCTGCTGCTGCTGCTGCTGCTACCTTGCTCTGCTGGTTCTGTTGGCATTTTTGTGCACTGAGAGAAATGCTTTTGATAAATAGGGATTCATTTTTTGAGAGAGGGAGCTGCTGACTATCCCATTTTCTTGCAGTGCCCTTTGGCAGCCTGGCTGCAAGTTGTCAAGCCTGCCATGGCAAATTTGCGATCAAGCGACAACAACAGTGACAACAAGAGTCGGTGACGGGACGCGCAATGTCCCAGTATCCCGCTAGCCCCCTCTGCCGCTGTCCAAGCTGGCAGACTCTTTGCCCCCCCCCTGGGCAGCCACCGTTTGGGCCATTTCCATATGCACATTCGGTGCGATTTGGGCTTCTTGGGTTTCAGCGTGTACATCACGTCGCCTTGTTTGTTAACCCATCGCAGCTTCTCTCCGGGGTCTCGGCATGCTCCTGCTCCTCCTCCTCCTCGTCTGCTCCTCTTCTGGCCAGAGAAGCCCTGGGCTCTGAACTTTATTGACCATATTGATTGCTGCTGTATTGATCGCTTGTCGCCGATAAGAAGCAGTTGGTGGGGACTGTTTTTTTTTGGTACCCCAACTCTAAGGTTTATGCGCTGCTCCCGGCCAGGGCTTTTCTATTTCCATCAAAGGCCTCCCTGGGCTTGCAGTCTCTCGGGTCATAATTACCGGGAACCATTTGCACTCTTCCGCATAAACGTAGACGTGTCTAGCGATGGCTACCGACCTGATATCCCCAGCCAGCCAGCCAGCGGGAGTCCTCTCGCTTGGTTTCTGTTTTTTGGCTCCCAGGGCCTGGGTCCTGGAAGTCAGGTCCCTGGGAAGCGCTGCATATTCATAATTTCCAGCTTGGGGATTATCAATTGCACATCTCAGTCATGAAAACGCATAAACATTTCAAAATGCCCGGCGCGGGTCAATAACTTGACATGAACGAAACAATATGCAGACACGTTCCCAGCTGGGGTGGAGAGGGGCATACAGAGGCCACCGTCCTGGCTCCCCCCCCACCCCCTCCTCAGAAGGTCGAGACAAAGAAATGTGGCCTGGTACTGGCCTGGTACTATACTTTTCTTTGAATATTTGTCCAGAGTCCATTGATGATGTGTGAATAATTGAAAGCGGTAGAGGTAGCCAGCGGCAGGTTGTTACTTTTTGAGGGGAGGGAGGGGGGTGGTGGGGGAGAGTCCCCCCTTTGCAGAAGAGGAAGCACGAGCTTTTTCCGACTTGAGCCGGTGCTTAGCTTGAAATTTCAAGCCTAGTGGCTGAGTTGTCTGCCAACAACAGGCCCGCAAACACTCCAGAAGAAATCCTCAAGAGGCTGCTGCTGCTGGAGATCATCATCGGCAAGGGGAGCAAGGGGGGGCAAGGGGGAAGAAAGGCAAACTGCCCCCGGTTGGCAGACTATCACCCTAGAAAGGGCTCAAAAGACACATACAGAAATGATCTACTACTACCATTACTTTTCTTGAAAGGGTATCTACTACTATATCTTCTTGGAAATACCTTCTTGATATAATTCCATTACTTGGAATTCTAGGAGTATTTTCTCTCTCTGTAAGAATGCGATTCTGTAGCTTTGCTTGGAACTGGAAATAAATAAATAATTAAATGGAAACAAAGGAGAAATAGGAGTACTTCGAGAGAGACACCCACGTACAAACACCTCTAGACGTAAACCCCACGCGTAAGACGATGCTATAAGGTACTATAAGCACTACTATCGGATATCTATTGGGGATCGGATTTTATTTGCCCTCGGGACTTTCTCTGGTCTCCAACCGCCCCTCCCCTTTCTTCTTTCTTCCCTTCTCTGTGGTGTCTTGCAATTAATTTATCGCCAGAGTCGCCGGTGCTGGGCTCCGCGATGTGTCAAAACTATTTTTAATTGGTGTCGCAAGTCAGTCACAGTGTCCGGGCCGGCCTATCCTATCTGAGAGTTGTGCGTGGTACTATATGCTATATGGTATATGGTACTATATGGACGCGATTTCCCGAAGATCGTAAACCAGGCGAGATCAAAGCACAACTGACTGTTAAAAGAATTCACTTTCTATTTTCTGCGATTTAATTGATATTTCGCGGCGTTGTGTCTGTCGTACTACCCCTTCCAGCTCCCCAGCCCCCTAGCTCCTAACCATAGCCCCCTGCGGGAGTCTCTGCCCACGGCATGCCACGTGACTAATGTCCTGCTCAATAGACACTAAAGATGCATTACCACAGACCCGGCGGAAGGCACTGAAAAAAGTTGGACACTGCCAGAGGACTTGAATGGTGCTTGGGATGCCATCACAATCACTGACATTTCGCTCAGTGTATCAGTGTAGCAGTATAGATCCGATTCAAAATGCGAGACGGGCGGGAGCGAGATCTGCTCTCACAATTGCATTTTAATGCAAATTTGGTGTCAACGCAATATCGACCATGACAGACGCAGTCTCCTTAGCTGCCATCCTGGTCCTCCACTCATCGGTGTACCCATGATGGTGTAGCCATGGTGGTGTGTAAGTGGCGGCTGCTGGGTGTTAAAGTGACTGATTAAGTTTGTGTTTCTGTTGTTGCCGTGGCTGCCTTTTGACGCTAAACGAATTATACGCTTACGTAGGTGGCAGACACTCTGGCAAAATCGGCCCAAGAAGAAGCAGTCCCCAAGTCGCAGACACTGCAAGAAAAACTAATCAAGTTCGATATCCACAGAGTGTATAGTAGCTTTAGAAGAACTCCAACCCATTTCTTTCAGTGCCCACACTCGTATATAGCGACAAATGAATTGAGACGCGCCGCAAAAGTTATAAATATTGTCCCTAGAGGGGCGTCATCGCCGCCTTTTTGTTGCCTTTTTTTTTTTTTTTTGTCATGGGGCCGATGTCTTGGGACTCCAGTCGAAGCACGGGACTTGATCCTTGTGTGGGCGGTGTGTACGCATGCAAAAATATCCATACCCAGGCACCAGGTAAGGGCACCGTCTACATTATGATTTAGTTGCGAATCTGAACAGAGAGAACTTTTTCCCCAATCCGGAGGTCAAGTTGGAGTACTCATTATTGTTCAAAGACATTACTAGATCCATTCCCAGTTGCCCAGTATTTACCATGACATTTTTAATAAAGTCGTAAAATATCTGAGAATCGTAAAAAGTTTCGAATTTATGACGAAACCGAGTGCCTCGAGTTTACGGCGCCTATGCTACTGTCTATGGATCGGATCTGATAGGATAGTGCCGGCTAACCCTCTCCTCCGATCGATGGTACTCAGTACTGCAATTGAAACCTTTACGGTAACCTTTTTGGATTTTTATGGCGATCGTAAAGCCATACACCAGCTACCTGTTACCTTGCCCATTGAGAGGTGATGTTTATCGGGGCTATCGGTGAAAGTTTTATGGCCGTAACGCTAGTAACTGCCCTAGGACTTTATTGCCTCGAAAGGAGAAAGAGAGCGAGATCTATTTGGATGGTTATCTAATCTCCAGAGACAATGGCCGACCCTGTCAAGGTCGGTGGTAGAAGGTCTCTAATATAGATGTTGAAAACCTGGCCAATTTAAGCCCACTGAATTGCCATTTTTCCATTTTTCATTCATCCGATTCAGCCTTCATTGTCATTGAACTTCCTGGCTGGCTGGGCTGGGGAAAAAAAAATGGTTTTCAATATCCTATCCGTTTTGCCACTTCCTTCGGCCTGATTGCCTGATTTTTATTGCTTCCTGTCGCGCTTTTCCAGCTTCCTGGGATAACCTGCCTGCTTTTGGGTTATTTTTTTTTTGTGAGTGCCGCCTTGAATCGCATTTCAAAAGGCAACTTAATCGAGCAAAATAAACCGTTTTCATATGCTCGAATTGAGGCAAACACGTCGCATTACAAGGATGCCACGGGGCGGAGGAGTCGGCTGATTGTTGTCATTCTGCCCGGTCTGGGATTCTTTGGGGAATTCGCCAAACGGGTCCAGAAGGGGTTGTCTCTCTCTGGATTTTTTTTTATTTTTTCGCGGATTTTCTTGTTTGAACCGCGTGCGAAATCTTCACCAGGTCTCTGGCTTTGTCAAAGGATTATCACTTCCTTGCGGGGGTAGGGCTATGCCCCTGCTAATGAGCCAGCCCATAGGCCCTACAATATTTCGGAGTGACAGTCTGCAAAATGCGTTGATTTTTTATGGCCTTCAATTTGCTCCAACTGTGACTGTGACTGCGACTGCGACTGTGACTCCGAATGTGGGGCCAAATACCAAACTTCGACTCCGTTGTCGATGCTCTGGAGTCGCTGTGCCGATCTCGAAATGCAGATAATAATTATTTCAATATGTGTGACTGACTTGCTTGAATGACTGACTGCCAGACGGACGGATGGTCGGATGGTTGGTTGGTTGGAGGGGCAATGCCAATGCCAAAGCGTCGTCCCAGATCGTCATGATCTTCATTATGCGAGTGGATCAAAACCGCGACGCCGCCAACAACATTTCAGTCTCTTCGCCTGCTTTTTGCCCTCACAAGAGGTATGATGACTACCTGGAAAGAGTTGGAAGGAAAAGGATACCAAACTTAAAAGGATTCCCAACCAATATCCATAAGATCCTCTATAGAGTTTCCTATCAAAAATAGTTTTTGGAAAGAGCATTTTGTTAGTCGGTCTTCTAGAGTTTTTTTTTTTGCAGTTGGCTTGTTTTTGTTTTTTTGCATAATGTGGTTCTTGTTGTTGCTTTTCACTTAATCACTTGTCGGGAGCGGGACGGAGGGGAGTGTGGTGGGGCTTTTAAGTTGAAAATTGAATTTCTAAGAATTACAAAAACAATAACACAAACACACAAATACAAAAACAAAAACAAATACAAAATACAAATACAGAAAAGTGCCGTTGGCATGTCAGCCCATCCGTCCCCCTTTTGGAAGAAGAAAAAGAAACATCCCCAATCCGTGCCCCGGGGTTCCCATTCCCACTCCCCCTTCGAGTTTCAGTCACTGTCTCTGAATATGAATATGGATATGGATATGGATATTTGGATCAGCACGACTGGCTTCATTTCATTGCATTGCATTAATTTTGCCAATTAAAAAGTAAGGAGAGCCTGCATCCTTGATTCTCCTCCACCTCCGCCTCCTTCTCCTCTGCTTGAAAGCCTTCAATACTTGTGGATATGTGTGTGGGGGTTTTGATGAAATGCCGCTGGCAGTGCCACGCCCACTCTTTATTGGGCTCTGAATTCCTTACCCCTATCAGTTTTTTTTTTTTGGGAAGCCACATCTCTTCGTAGTGGTGGGTTGCTTTCCAACAACAATAATATCAATAATTAAACAAAAGAGGGTTAATTTCAAGACATGGGTTTGGGTAGAAAAGCTTCTAGCTTAGAAGACACGTCTTCGATTTGCCCTTTTTGTATAGTTCCTGTAAGTGTGGTGTTTTTTGGGGCGTACTTCTGTTCGGGGGAGAGGTTCTTCGACCTACACCTCCTCCTTCACCTTGGGTCTGGACCCATTCCGAGGCAGAAGGCAAAGGCAGAAGGCAATCTTCTGGGGCATCCAGTCGCAACCGTTTTGTGGCGCAATTGTCTCAACCGTCGACGCGTCGCTTGCGTATCGCATATCGCACCTGATGGGCTGGCTGATGCCCTGGATGGCGATGGATGGGCTGGTCCAAAAAACAGCTCCCCACCCAGGTGGAGGTGGAAGGTGGTAGCCGAAGCCGAAGCGCCGTCCAACCATTCGTATAATTGTCGATGCGTTAAGGTAATTGTACACCCAGCCAGCCAGCCCAACGGAGACGGAGCCGGAGACAGAGACCTGGCCAAAAGCAGAAGAGCTGAGTAGCAAAGCAGAGCAAGGCCGAACACTGAGAGAAATCGTCAAGTTAGTTAACAACTTCCCAAAAGCCGAAAGCCAAACTCATTTTCGCCCAGTATCCATAAGATACTCATGTGTATCTGTATCGCAGAGCATGACGTTAACGCGGGCGGGCTAGTGGGGGCGATAAGTGGGCGCCAAGTGGGCGGAGGTGGTGGTAGGTGGTGAGGCGGTGCGGCAGTGGGGCGTGGTTCAGAGCATAGATGGCTCAGCTACCTTCTGTTCAATGCCATCGTCGTCGAATCACTCAGACGTTTCTAAGTTTGCGTTTGTCGTCATTTGCCGTATTGATGGCACGCTCCGCCGCCTGTTGGTCCGCCCCAGTACCCTGCCCCAACCCCCCTGCCCCCCCCCTGCCTCTGGTAACCGCCACTTACCTCCCCCTGGAGAGCGTTTAAAATTTTAGTTTCTGGCAGAGACAGACACATCAGTTTTGGTTCGGTTCGGTATAGTTTGGTTTTCGGTGTTTGGTTTTGGTCTGATTTGCTAGATTTGATTTCAGGAAATCTCAACCGACTCAGCCACCTCCCGACCCACCTGCTTCTAGAGACCCCCATGCCGGGTGTTTGGCTTTGGTTTTCGGTTTTGGATTCCAATTCGGATGCGTTCGTATTCCGATTCGCATTTGTCAGTCGCCCGGTGCCGTCCCATTGTTTGCATTGTACCTTGTCTCTATTGTTGCAATTGAAAAATTATAGCAATTAAATGCAATCCCCGAGAGCATCCGAGACTAGGAGTTGAGCTAAGCGCCAAGGTCCAGTTGGCTTTGGCAATGCGACCAGGGATTAGATTCCAGGGCACACCTCTTGGAGATGGTACCAAGAAATCGATTAGGGGCCGCGACATATAGCAGTAGATGGGATCGGGATAGGAAGCTGGAAATTGGAAACCCCGCTTACATGACCGCTGGAAGCTGGTCACTTCTGCGAACCGATTGATTGTGTGTGGCTTCCATTGAAAATCGGCTACCGAGCTAGTGTCGAGTTGGGCATATGGACCAGATTTCGTGTCCAGATATCCATAGCTCGGACTAAGCAAGAACCTCTCGGTTAGTGGGTTAAGCTTAACCCCCCAAAAAAACCGTGTGTGTGTCGCACCCGAACGCGGAAAAAACGTATTAAATACAAAAATTTCCTGGTAATAAAAAAAAAGAACAGAAAGACGGCCAACAGGCCAACAGGATGGGTTGGGGGGCTACTGGCTGCTGCCAAAAAAATAAAGAAATAAATCTTTAGAGTCAGTCGTCGCCCGTGCCAGAGAGAGAGAGTGACTAAGCGAGGTATAACGTATGTATCTCCGATCCAAAGTCGCGTCCGACTCGTTGGGTTTATCGTTGCTTTTGTTTATTTCTTGTATCAGCGTGTAAATCTCGCTCACACACCAAATGAAATACTGAGACTCGGTGTTCAGAGTTCAGACAAAAAAATTTTATTGGAAATCTGTACGCAGAAATAGTCATCACCGCATCCTCAGTTCTCTGGTTCTCAGTTCCTCAGTCCATGGTCCACGGTCCTCATTCTCATCATTATTATCGTCATTATGATCATCTTTCGGATTCGAATTCAAGCGCATCTTCATCTTCATCTGCCGCCCCGATCTTACTTGTTTGTTCCCTGTGTTGTCTCTGGTGCTTCAGATGCATATCTGAACGGCTGGCAATAAAAATATATATGAGCTGTTGATGACTGCATATAAAAATTATACGAAACGGTCCCAGAAGGGTGGGAGGGATGTGCGTGATATATGTGTGTCGATCGGTGGCAGGAACAGGAGGTAGTATACCCCATCTATAGTACAGTACCACCTCCAGTAATTCTCATGAAAGCTGCTGCAGAAATATCGATTTATGGATCTATCGATAATTTCCTCTAAACTTTCCTGAAACTAGTTACCTTTGACATTTCCTTCGGTAGAACTTTCCCCCCCCCAGACAACCTCATTCCCACACATTCCTCACAACGGAAAACACTGCCAAGTATCGAGCTATTTTCATAATAATTTTCACAAATTTTAAATAATCTTTCAAAACAAAATATTCGCAAAAAATATTCAAAAAATGGGACGCGCTCCGCATAGAAAGAAGATACGCCCACGACGCCCCATAGGGCGTGTCGAGGACCAGGAGGACTACGACCTGCTGACCGCCGAGGAGATGTCGCAGTCGATGCAGCGCTGGACCTACGACTGGCAGCGATCTCCCGATACGGATTCGGACTCCGAGATCGGAGCCTACCGTCAGTCAAAGTTTCAGGACTTGAGTGCCTACGGGGAGTGGCGTCTGCCGGACGGTAAGACCAGCTGGGACTTTCGTCAGAGCGCCATCGACCTGATGCTAAAGTTGAAGTCAGAGCCGTATCCGGAAATTTTCCGGCCACCGCCCCTCTTGGTGGCCAAGGGTGCCACCAACCAGTTGTTCAATCCTTTGCGGTACACCCCGAACCGCCGCCTCTTCACGGAGGCCCTGCCGTTGATCTGCGCCCGGGTGAAGGAGCTGATGGAACCGCCAGAGTGCGAGGGCGCCGTGGGCTATGACCAGCGCTACTACGTGTCCTCCACCTTGGTCAAGTCGTTGTCGGCGCACCCGCGGTGCTGCCGCTATCCACCCGAGGGCAACCTGCCGGGCGCGAACCAATCCTGGATGGATGGGCGGCACTGCGCCCGGTTCTTCGTGGAGCTGCAGAAGCCCCTGGTGGACTA
The DNA here is from genome assembly GCA_018153235.1 of Drosophila malerkotliana malerkotliana. NCBI lineage: Eukaryota > Metazoa > Arthropoda > Insecta > Diptera > Drosophilidae > Drosophila > Drosophila malerkotliana. The sequence continues at coordinate 4,971,899 of JAECXV010000038.1, forward strand.
CCAGCGTCTCAGGCGACTGTCGTGGCGGCATCGGCCGCATTTGCGTCCCAACAAGCTCGCCATTGGATGCCGTCGCAAGGTCAAGAAGCCGCCCAGAACGTATCGACCCCTGCGGCCGCGGGCCAGGATCATCCTTAACGAGGAGTCCGGCGACGAGGCGCAGCAATGGCTCGAAGATGAGGAGGAGCCGGATCTCTACTTTGACCATGACCTAGACCTGGAGCCGGTCTCGGCAGCCTCGGCGGACTATGTCGAGTGCGAGCCGGACTTGGAGCAAAACTCGGATGCTACCTTGCGCTCCTCCCCGCGCCTGTTGCGCACCCAGTCCGATATCCTACTGGAGCTACCAAAGAGCGACGTTATGCTCAGGTCCTGGCTTAGCCTGGAGAGCTTGACCTAAGCCCAGAGCACCACACCACACCATACGATTAAGAACAATTGTAGCAGCAACACAGGCAGCAGCTCATCGATCAGTTAAAATTAATAAAATACTCAATAAATGCGCTCACAAAAACGTGTGCAAACAATCGATCAATCAGGCGCTATGACAGCTCCCAGGGCCAGTCCGAACTGTCTGCTACCAATCCGTTCCGAGGCAGGGACTTCAAAACAATTACACAGCAGCATTTCCAAGTCGCGAATCAAGCGGCAAAGCGGGTAACTGCCACCGGACTCGGACTCGGATTCGGACTCGGGCCTGTGACTGTGGATTCAAGCGATTAATCGATAGCAAATAAAAACATTTCGACAACTACTTCCAGAGAACAGAAAACAGCCAAACAGAGTTCCTACACTGCGGGAAACAACTGAGAGTTCTAACCATTCTAGAGGCTCATTCCCTTCGTGGCTTCCTCACAGTGTAGCCCACTTCATGGACAGCACCAGCGGAGGCTGTCAACAAGTCGACGTTGTGGGATGAGTGGCGTGGTACGCATAAATGCCATGGAAATTTTCTTTTTAATCAATTATGAGTATTAACCGAAAGGGGCCATATGGGGATCCGGGATCTGGGGATCTGGGGATCTCTGGAACTGGGAATCGGGGAGCATGTGGTTGTGTGTATCTTGTATCTTGTATCTGCGATCACCGATCGTCGATCGTCGTTGGGGTGAGAGCTTGAATGCGAGGCTCGCGCGGCGGCGGCCGAAAGATACAAATCCCAAACATTCTTCGCTGAATGCTGTGGATGCCAACGCCAGACCTAAAGATCTTCCTAAATATGGTATATACATATGTGTGTGTGTATGTGTGTGTGCGAGAGTACAAGTGTAATCCCTGAATCCAAGTGGAGTGCCACTTTGAGGGCTTCTCGATCTCAAGAAGCAACCATCGGATTCGTTCGAACTCTTCATCCTTTTCGCCTGCCAGTCCTCCTAGGTCCTCGAGACTATCTCGATCTCGATCCATATCTATAATATGTAGATACCTAGACTCCACCAGAACCTATATGCCCTGCTCGTCCAGGGTAGCTCCAACAAATCATAATCGGTGGCTGTAGACAGTAGCTGCGTTCGCTTCAAACGGTCGACAGTTTGTCTGTCAGATTGACAGTCCGACCAGCGGCAGAGGGCGAGTCAAGTGCAGAGCCACCAACAAGTTGCATTCGCCCGATGCACTGAGAGAAACCAGCCCCATAAGCTAGGTCCAGGAAGAGGGTCTTCCAGCAAAATTTCTTTAAATGTCGAGATGGGTCTGAAGGTGGCTCTGGACCTGGGGATAGCGAGGGAGCTTTGCAGGAGTCCGGGCGTAGGCCGCTTGACTGACTGACGGACTGGCTGTTGGCTTCTGTTTGCGGCGCTGACTCGGCACATTTCCAGAACTGCGGATCCCCAGATCCGCACACTCGAACCCAAACCCAAACCCGAACCTGAACCTGAACAGCATCTGCGCCTCCGGTATCCTCCGAGTCCGAATCTGATGATTTTCCGCCTGGACAACCTGTTGGCAACTCATTAAATAATGCCGATGACTGGACAAATTCGAGGAGGCCTCCGGGCGAGGGCACCCGGGGGCCAGCAATCTGTATTTTGAATTCCATCCTCCAGCTTCATACTCCGCTCCAGCCCCGCTCTGCTCCGCTCCATCCTGAAAAGTGATTAAACAAGCCCTGCATAATCCTTGCTGCGCCGAGGAATTGCATTCGGCCCGTTGTTGCCTGTTGGTGGAACGTTGGCGTTATAATTCTACCTACCTACCCACCTAACCACCTTCAAGCCTCCCAGTCCTCCGTCCGATCCCCGCCAGCTGACAGGCTGCTTCTGTTCCTTCTTGGAGGAGCGTCTTGGAGGCTGTGTGTGCCAAAGTGACACTTGTACAGATTTTCTTAATGCGCCAAAGTGCCACTTGTCGTCTGTTGACGCTCCTCCGAATCCCATCCCATGCCCTGGCCCTCTGACTTGGCCAGAAAGTCTCTCCACAGATCGAAGCCGTTTTGTACGTGTCTTGGCGGTGAAATTTTGTTAAATCAGCCGTCCCTTAGGTTACCCCGCTACTCTTATTCCTGGCCAGGGCGAAGAACAATTTGTCACATGCCAAATTAATAACCAGAGTGGTCCTGCTTCCAGGACCTGGTCCAAGAACAGTAGCTAAGGATTTGGCTTCTGTGGGCTGTGAACTAGACGAGTGGCAAGTAGTGTTCAGTGGACTCTGAACTTGGCCAAGAATCGTGGCTCAAATCTAGCTTGTATAGCAAAATAATTAATTAAGGCCCAAGATAAAGCCAAAAGGGAACCCTCTTTCGGTGGCTTCTCTGGATGAGGATGAGGTTCGCCCCTTAATTTATTTGTCACCGAACCGAAGCGCAAATGAAGTTCGAAAAAGCCACCAGCCAGCCAGCCTGACATGCAAAGGAAAGCCACGGAAAGTCGTTTGAAATCATACGAGAGCCGCAGCAAAAACGCTGGGGAAATAATTACAAATTAAAATGAAACACGGAATGGTACATCCATGTGTGTGGAAGAGAGAAGCAGCGGCTCTACCGGGTTATAAATAGCTACGTTGACGACGCCGCTGGCCACGCATGCGCAAAGATTTGTCATAATTGATAAACGACAACATCGGCCGGAGCGCTACTCCACCTCCTCCTCCGATCTCCTCCTCCTCGTCGTCAGCAAAAAAGTGACGAGTCAAGACGGCCAATTTAGAGTTCCCTTTTTTTTTTTTGTTGCTCCAGAGGGGTGAGCCCGAGACAGGAGCAGTGGTGATCATCACGCCATGTCTATGGGTAGATCTATCAACGAAAAGGTTTCTTATTTGAATTCTCTCACTGGAGAAACTGAAATTCCATTGATGGGCCGTTTGGATCGACTTGGATCGGCACATTCTTGCTGAAAACCGAAAGATGCCACTCCGAATCTCGATCTCGAATTGAATCCCAGCCAAGTGACGATGACAATGACAATGACAACTTTAGCATCATCGGCACCAGACTGCAGCCTCGAATGATGAAGCCAAATTGGCAATGCGTCTTTGTCTCTCCCCTACTGCCTCCGGCCTCCTGCCACCGGCCGGAACGTGAGAACCAATTGCTATGTATGGTCATTACAAGCCGACCAGTCGGAGACCAGCTCCAGAGCCAGCCAGCCAGAGATAACCCATAAATATTTTAATGATGATTACATTTTAAAAACGGGCACTGCAGCACGAAACTCCCGATCGAATGAGAAATCACGGAGCCGATCGCTGGGTCTGATGCGCTGGGTGCGCTGCTGGCCGAGATCGGCCCAAGATGCTCCTGCTCCCTGGTATATGATGAGCTATACTTGCCCGGCACTGGGCGACACTGACGACATTTTTCGAATCGCATTGACAGGCCGGACTGGGACTAAAAGCGATAATTATTGTGCCTGTAAGTGTCGGTGATCGTGTTCTCCAACAGAAGCAGGAGGAGCAGCTGGTGGAGTATATACCAACGGTGTGTACTATATCCCTCTGTCCCTCTGATCGACGGCGTTTGCCAATGTAATTTCAATAATTTTATCTGCTGCCGCTCGCGTCTGCCGTGATTCGATTGGCGAGCGGTGACAGATCAAAGCCTCCGTTGCACTGAGAGAAAAAGGGCTTCAAGTTACCTTAAGGATCACCTCATCCTAAGATTAAAGACTTGAAACTTTTCTCCCGATGTAGTCGGCAAAGATCAGTGATCAGCACCGGCAGGCTGAAGATGGGTGGAGCTCCTCAGTTCGACTGCCTGCTCCAGATGTTTAGCTCGAGGAGCTGGTAGCTTTTCAGTTGGTACTCGGAAGAAGCTGAAGTTCCAGCGATCGCAATCACTGTGAAAGGAGTCAGGAGTCAGTGGAGGGTGCAGGAGGAGACCCACAGACGCAATCATCAACTTCAATGCGAGCGTCATCAGCCGACCACTGCCAATTACTCGCTGGCATTGTTGACATGCCTTTTGCCATTTGCATCGTTTTCGTATTGATTTGTTTAGCTCTTTTTCGGCTTCAGATCCCGGGTCCTGTCCATCCTTCGATCTCCAGCATTTTTCTCCCACGGAATAGCGTGTGAATAATGGTCAGAGATGGGCCGGATTGGGTTCAATGCGCCCACGGAGTCGATCACAAAAATATGTCAAAAATCTATCAAACATCGAACTGGATGGTGGGGCATGCCAGTGTAGGTCAGTTATCGACCTAGTTTACGTGAATGAAGTTGTTTGGAGAGAGTTGGAGATCTGGATGCTTCTTTGATGCTCCTTTTGGGATGTCAAAACTTCCCACCAATAGCTCCAACCCAGATCCACATTCGGGGGCAATTAAAATTCGATTGAAATCGGCCACGAGGTGAACATGCTAATGTCAGATCGCCGCGCCCGGGAGCGTTTTTCCCACACCAATTGGCGGCCCTAACCGATATTGGGTACCCCGGCACCTCGCAGGTCCCCCTCTACTCAAAAAAAAAAAGCATTTCGGTCGCATTTCATTTGGGATTCCGTGAACGTTTCGGTTCAAACATAAAAATAAATAAAAATCAGTACAATTCGAAGAGCTGTTGTCGCCTTTGAGCTTTTGCGACAATCACTCACGTTGCCATTTGGCGGTGTTCCGTCTCAGGGGTTTCCACCTCTCCATGCCCTCTCCTCCCTCCTGGGTCGTCCCTTGATCGAATCATCGTTCAATCATCGGTGATCGTCTTTGAGGCCCCCAGTCCCAGTCCCATATCTCGGTCTCTCGGTGGGGAGTTTATTTATTTGTTAAATGTTCTGCGTATTGAAATGAAATTTGTGTCGCTCAACACGATGACATATTCAATTATTCGATACGATGCCACGTGATTGAATTATTGAAATATCTTCATGGGGGCTGATGGGTCCAGGTGATGGATTACACTAGTTCTGAGGCATCCAGATAGTTGGCTTGTGGAATAAATTCATTCAAAGTAAGAATCCCCAAACTGTTACCCAAATCCCAAGATCACCAAATTGAAGCGTATATCAAATTCGTAGCCCAAAAATGGACGACGATCAAGTGGAATGCCGGAGCGCCAGCAGCGATGAGGAGCTGGACCATAGCCGGTGCCGTCGAAAGGCCGTACACTATGCCTCCGTTGGGGATTTCCTCTCGAGCCTCAACATCAACGACACCTCGGTGAGCTCCCTGCAGGGCCTGCAAACCCTAACCCTGGAGGATTACCTGCGCACCATGCGCAATCCGGAGAAGATAACGCCCTCGAATGCGAACACGCCTTCGCCCTCGCCCTCGCCCTCGCCCTTGCCTCCGGGTGATGGCAATCGGCAGTTGCGCTGCAAATCCCCAATAAAGTTGCGACTCGGCCGGGACATTCACCGCGTTGGATCTCCGGACAAGGAGGCCTACATCCCCCAGTACCACAGTCCATCAAGTCCCGAGGAGCCCCGCAAAGTTCAGCTCTCCTTTAGCTTTTAGTAGTGACCTGTTTTTGTTGAGCCGTGAATCATATCGTCCAAGACGCGTCCTTTGATTTTATTTCTTTCTGTTTTTTTTTTTAATTATAAAAAATGATCCACCACCACCCCCCCACCTCCCCAAAGTGCCAGCCGAATGGGGTTTTCCTCGCCTGACAGCTCACTTTGCATAATTGTCCACCGGATCGGGTGGCGCATACAAAAATAATGGATATTGAACCGAATTCCTGATGGATTTTTTATGGTTTGATTTATGAGAGGGGAGTGGATTCCAGTGGATTGGAGGAGCATCAACATGTTAATTGAGCTGTTTATCGATTTGTCAACAATCCAGTACCATCGGGGTTTATTGACTATTAAAATTGTGTCAAAATGTGTTTGAAATTTTTTATTGCCAATTGTGCGAGCATGTAGACTGGATCTACATAATGTGGATTACCAATAAACAATATCGGTTTTGGCCAAATTGGAATTCGTAGCTGATCCCCAGGGCCGAACCGAACAAACTAATTAAAACACCCGGCTGGCAAAGCGTGAAGCTTAACCGACTCGGTTTTTGAAATCAAATCGAAATCGAATTCGAGAAACGCTCCAAAGAATAGACAGCCGAATCGGACAAGCTCGCAGCTTGAGGCATTGGGGATGCAGGGCACTACACAGAGAGAAAAGAAGGGTTAGGACCCTACATCCCTACAAGTCTTTGAAGATATAGTTCCACCTTTTTCTCGCCGTGCTGGAGTCGAGTTTGAATAATGAGCCCTGAAGAGTGGCGGTCAGTCTGCCTGACTAACTGACTAACTGAATGAATGACTGAATGACTGACTGACTGGTTTGAATGAGTGGCAGGGAGCCCTGTGGATCGCAGGGGGGGCGGAGCCTGACTGACATTTGATTATTGGCTTCCAATTTGTTGCAGATTTTGTTTTCATTTTCCATTCAAGCGCAAATTGCGTGCCTTGGCAATCACGGTTCTCCAATTTGCAGAATCTCGGTGGCAGAAAGGGATGGCACGAGTACCGGGACAGGGACAAGGACAGGGAGAGGGAGAGGGAGCTCTGAACAGAAGTCAAATTGTGGCCAACATGGAAATTAATGGAAGGCGATCGAAGGAACGGTGGAGCTGCAGATCAGGGCTGCTGTTGTTGCCAAATCGGCGGCAGGAAAAGAGTTATTAGCCAGAGAGAGATAGATAGAGTAAGAGGTGGTGGAGGAGGTGGAGTCCTCCATGGCCTTTGTTGCCTTACTTGCTCCGTTTTCTGTTTAATGACGGCAGTTCGATCGATTTGGCTGGCTACGAATCGTGGCAGCCCCACCTCCAGCGACCACTTCCACTACCAGTTGCTGGATCGGTGGTTTAGTGATGGACCTTATGGACCCTATATAGCATACGAAACCTATATTCCTCGTGACACGATATCATCGCTAATATCGGCGACCAGTCCTCGGCACAATTTCAGATCACTGCTGCCGTTGGTAGCTTTTTTTTGTTTTTTCCTGCTTCTCTCTGTTTTGTTGGCCAGGCCAGAGCCCAGGTTCCAACTCCAACTCCAACTGACTGGCATTTCGATCTGTCTGTCAGTCAGCTGCCATTTTAGCTCGAGACCAGCTCCAGACACAGATACAGATACAGATACAGATACATAGCCGAGATCGAGCAGCCAACCCAGTCCACGAACCAATTGATTGACATTGCCCACAACGCCCTTTTTTGGCCAACATGGGGGGGGGGCTTCTACTTCCCCTGTAGATTTTTTTCCTGTTTTTCTGTAGCAACTGTACCGGAAATGTGTGAAAATGCGAACCATTCATGAAACTTCTGCTGCTACAGCTACAAATTATACAACAATAATTAATTAAGGCAGAGAGGCTAAGGCATGGCTAACAGAAACCAGTTAGCAAGTAAGCAGTTACCAACTCTACCTCTAAGTCGAAGTTCATTCAAGAAAAGCTGACAAAAAAAAAAACAGTTACCGGTGAAGCGGTCAAAGCCGTGTAATTATGAAATTCAAAGAAATCAGGCATTAAACTAAACAATCTCGAAACACAAAACAAGAAAAATATGATATATGACCGCAGTCGGGTACTCAACCTCGGCACTCTGGCTCTTGAAAAAAAAAATATATATGTTTTTTTATAACTAAATTAGCATGAAACCACCGCCCATTGATAACTCCAGTCTTGGCTGCTTCAGTGGCCCATTCAGAGGTTGACAAATTAATACACAAGTTTTTTAGGTATTTTTTGAAGTCGGCCGACTGGATTTCTAATTGGGAAGTGCTATAAAAAAACACAGAATAGCCAACTCCAACTCCAAGTCCATGTCCATCGGGTTTGATTGCCAACAAACTCGTCTTTTCTCACCATTTGCCAGACGGGTTGGTTTACGATTATTTTAACAACCATTATTGTTATTATTTAGTCGCTTTTCCAGCGAAAATTTTGAATTTATAGCCATTAAACTCTGAGTTATGTCTTCATATTATCTGTGTGTTGTGTGGAAAGCTGACTAGGATTGGGGGGGGAAAAGCAAACCTCGAATTTCCATGAAACCCTAACTCCGATTTAAGATGAGGTCTCTCTGGGAATCTTTAGATATCTCGACATTTTTCTATAATTATTAGAGCTCCTTACACACTTTCCAGAGAGAGGTTCTCATCGCTTCAATTGAGCAGTCGCCGGAGATTTTCCATTTGCCATTTTCCCAGGCGACTTCAATGTGCCAACAAACGTGTACACATTTCTAATTAAATTTTCAGAGTTGTTTTTTCCATTCTGTGCGATTTTTGATTGACATTTTACATTAAATGTTCTTCTCCAACCAAAGCATCCAAAGCTCTCCTCAAGGAAGAGTCAGAGTCCGAGTCCAGAGACGAAGACTTGCCACAGCCACGTTGAAATTGATCAATTTCACATAATTTCAAGGCAAGTCGGACGTGGTAATGCAAATCCGACAGATGCGACTACAACTGCGATTGCGATTGCGACTGTTAGAAGAGCTTAGATCGCTTTTCTACCCCTCCATTCCTCTACCCCCTGGGACTCTGACTAAATCAGGTTTTTGGTTGAAAGCCCGGTGGTCAGTTGGAGGGGCCCGGTATGGAAGGATTCCAGTTTCCACCGACTGGACCCGACTTATGATTGACAACGACAGTATGTAAGTTCCAGGCCCAGGCCCAAACCCAAACCCAAACCCAAACCGAACCATTCTGAACCTAAACCAAAGCCGAACCGTGGCGATCTGCGAATATACGTATCCCTGACAGCTTGACGGCCTTTGGGCGCTTTAAACGTTTCGGTTGCCTCCCTCGCCGCTCCATTGGCCTTGCACTGAAAGAAAAGATAGAGATACTTTTTATTCTCAACTCTTGTAGGGAAAACAATCTACCAGTTTAAACCTTAACCATCTGAAAAGAAACCTTAATCATAACTTAATTAATTTATTCAAATTTTTCTCAGTGTCCTGCACCTCACCTGAGCTGCCCCGCTTCCCTCGCCTTTTAATTGCTCGCCGTCTGCTGGATTTCTTCAGCTTCTTTCACAATTTCATTGATCTTTTTTCGAATGTGCGCAACTGTCGGATTTTGTGAGCTGTCAGTGGCGAGGCTGTGGATCCTCAGCATCCCCAACCTCCCCAACCTCCCCAACTCCCCAACCCCCAACCTAGACCCCCACCTGCTTTCGCTGACTGTGTGTCTGTGGCGTGGCATATCTTTGATTTGCTAATTAACGGTTTGTCGGTTCAGTTTGACATTTGAACATGAGTTCTTGGCATTTCTCTTTCTCTCTCCGTCGATTTTGTTTGGGTGTCAAGGGGTTAAGAGGGTCTAGGCCAGGGGGCCAACGGGGCAAGGGGGCATCCATCTCATCTACGGGCCATCTTATTGATTTGATTCGCCCTTGAGTTCTCTTTTACCCTTTTTCGAGAGTGTCCATCAGAAAAAATTGCGAAAAAATATTAAGAACTTTTGGTGATCCATATTAAGATGCAGAATGATAGAGAATTAAAAAAGAAAGCTTTTGAGGTATCCCTCTCAAGGATCGAATAAGAATTGGCTGAGATACAGGCACCTTCCGGGCCAACTAGGGGTTTTCGTGGATTTCCAAGGCAAAAATTTGGGAAAAAATTTAAAAAATATTTCGTATCCATATTTTGATGCAGAATGACGGAGAATTAAAAAAGAAAGCTTTTGAGGTATCCCTCCCAAGGATCGGATAAGAATTGGCTGAGATACAGGCACCTTTCGGGCCAACTAGGGGTTTTCGTGGATTTCCAAGGGGGTCCATGGCAAAAATTTAGGAAAAAATTTGGAAAATATTTCAGATCCATATTTTGATGCAGAATGATGGAGAATTGAAAAAGAAAGCTTTTGAGGTATCCCTCTCAAGGATCGGATAAGAATTGGCTGAGATACAGGCACCTTTCGGGCCAACTAGGGGTTTTCGTGGATTTCCAAGGGGGTCCATGGCAAAAATTTGGGAAAAAATTTAAAAAATATTTCGTATCCATATTTTGATGCAGAATGATGGAGAACTAAACAAGAAAGCTTTTGAGGTATCCCTCTCAAGGATCGGATAAGAATTGGCTGAGATACAGGCACCTTTCGGGCCACGTATGGGTTTTCGTGGATTTCCAAGGGGGTCCATGGCAAAAATTTGGGAAAAAATTTAAAAAATATTTCGTATCCATATTTTGATGCAGAATGACGGAGAATTAAAAAAGAAAGCTTTTGAGGTATCCCTCTCAAGGATCGGATAAGAATTGGCTGAGATACAGGCACCTTTCGGGCCAACTAGGGGTTTTCGTGGATTTCCAAGGCAAAAATTTGGGAAAAAATTTAAAAAATATTTCGTATCCATATTTTGATGCAGAATGACGGAGAATTAAAAAAGAAAGCTTTTGAGGTATCCCTCTCAAGGATCGGTTAAGAATTGGCTGAGATACAGGCACCTTTCGGGCCACCTATGGGTTTTCGTGGATTTCCAAGGGGATTTCCATGGCAAAAATTTGGGAAAAATTTGAAAAATATTTCGTATCCATATTTTGATGCAGAATGACGGAGAATTGAAAAAGAAAGCTTTTGAGGTATCCCTCTCAAGGATCGGATAAGAATTGGCTGAGATACAGACATCGTTTCGGGCCATCTATGGGTTTTCGTGGATTTCCAAGGGGGTCCATGGCAAAAATTTGGGAAAAATTTAAAAAATATTTCGTATCCATATTTTGATGCAGAATGACGGAGAATTGAAAAGGAAAGCTTTTGAGGTATCCCTCTCAAGGATCGGTTAAGAATTGGCTGAGATACAGGCACCTTTCGGGCCAACTAGGGGTTTTCGTGGATTTCCAAGGCAAAAATTTGGGGAAAAATTTAAAAAATATTTCGTATCCATATTTTGATGCAGAATGACGGAGAATTAAAAAAGAAAGCTTTTGAGGTATCCCTCTCAAGGATCGGTTAAGAATTGGCTGAGATACAGGCACCTTTCGGGCCACCTATGGGTTTTCGTGGATTTCCAAGGGGATTTCCATGGCAAAAATTTGGGAAAAATTTGAAAAATATTTCGTATCCATATTTTGATGCAGAATGACGGAGAATTGAAAAAGAAAGCTTTTGAGGTATCCCTCTCAAGGATCGGTTAAGAATTGGCTGAGATACAGGCACCTTTCGGGCCACCTATGGGTTTTCGTGGATTTCCAAGGGGGTTCATGGCAAAAATTTGGGAAAAAATTTAAAAAATATTTCGTATCCATATTTTGATGCAGAATGACGGAGAATTGAAAAAGAAAGCTTTTGAGGTATCCCTCTCAAGGATCGGATAAGAATTGGCTGAGATACAGACATCGTTTCGGGCCATCTATGGGTTTTCGTGGATTTCCAAGGGGGTCCATGGCAAAAATTTGGGAAAAAATTTAAAAAATATTTCGTATCCATATTTTGATGCAGAATGACGGAGAATTGAAAAAGAAAGCTTTTGAGGTATCCCTCTCAAGGATCGGTTAAGAATTGGCTGAGATACAGGCACCTTTCGGGCCACCTATGGGTTTTCGTGGATTTCCAAGGGGGTTCATGGCAAAAATTTGGGAAAAAATTTAAAAAATATTTCGTATCCATATTTTGATGCAGAATGACGGAGAATTGAAAAAGAAAGCTTTTGAGGTATCCCTCTCAAGGATCGGATAAGAATTGGCTGAGATACAGACATCGTTTCGGGCCATCTATGGGTTTTCGTGGATTTCCAAGGGGGTCCATGGCAAAAATTTGGGAAAAATTTAAAAAATATTTCGTATCCATATTTTGATGCAGAATGACGGAGAATTGAAAAAGAAAGCTTTTGAGGTATCCCTCTCAAGGATCGGATAAGAATTGGCTGAGATACAGACATCGTTTCGGGCCATCTATGGGTTTTCGTGGATTTCCAAGGGGGTTCATGGCAAAAATTTGGGAAAAAATTTAAAAAAATATTTCGTATCCATATTTTGATGCAGAATGACGGAGAATTGAAAAAAAAAGCTTTTGAGGTATCCCTCTCAAGGATCGGTTAAGAATTGGCTGAGATACAGGCACCTTTCGGGCCACCTATGGGTTTTCGTGGATTTCCAAGGGGATTTCCATGGCAAAAATTTGGGAAAAAATTTGAAAAATATTTCGTATCCATATTTTGATGCAGAATGACGGAGAATTGAAAAAGAAAGCTTTTGAGGTATCCCTCTCAAGGATCGGTTAAGAATTGGCTGAGATACAGGCACCTTTCGGGCCACCTATGGGTTTTCGTGGATTTCCAAGGGGGTTCATGGCAAAAATTTGGGAAAAAATTTAAAAAAATATTTCGTATCCATATTTTGATGCAGAATGACGGAGAATTGAAAAAGAAAGCTTTTGAGGTATCCCTCTCAAGGATCGGATAAGAATTGGCTGAGATACAGACATCGTTTCGGGCCATCTATGGGTTTTCGTGGATTTCCAAGGGGGTCCATGGCAAAAATTTGGGAAAAAATTTAAAAAATATTTCGTATCCATATTTTGATGCAGAATGACGGAGAATTGAAAAAGAAAGCTTTTTGAGGTATCCCTCTCAAGGATCGGTTAAGAATTGGCTGAGATACAGGCACCTTTCGGGCCACCTATGGGTTTTCGTGGATTTCCAAGGGGGTTCATGGCAAAAATTTGGGAAAAATTTAAAAAATATTTCGTATCCATATTTTGATGCAGAATGACGGAGAATTGAAAAAGAAAGCTTTTGAGGTATCCCTCTCAAGGATCGGATAAGAATTGGCTGAGATACAGACATCGTTTCGGGCCATCTATGGGTTTTCGTGGATTTCCAAGGGGGTCCATGGCAAAAATTTGGGAAAAAATTTAAAAAATATTTCGTATCCATATTTTGATGCAGAATGACGGAGAATTGAAAAAGAAAGCTTTTGAGGTATCCCTCTCAAGGATCGGATAAGAATTGGCTGAGATACAGACATCGTTTCGGGCCATCTATGGGTTTTCGTGGATTTCCAAGGGGGTTCATGGCAAAAATTTGGGAAAAAATTTAAAAAATATTTCGTATCCATATTTTGATGCAGAATGACGGAGAATTGAAAAAAAAAGCTTTTGAGGTATCCCTCTCAAGGATCGGTTAAGAATTGGCTGAGATACAGGCACCTTTCGGGCCACCTATGGGTTTTCGTGGATTTCAAGGGGGTTCATGGCAAAAATTTGGGAAAAAATTTAAAAAATATTTCGTATCCATATTTTGATGCAGAATGACGGAGAATTGAAAAAAAAAGCTTTTGAGGTATCCCTCTCAAGGATCGGTTAAGAATTGGCTGAGATACAGGCACCTTTCGGGCCACCTATGGGTTTTCGTGGATTTCCAAGGGGATTTCCATGGCAAAAATTTGGGAAAAAATTTGAAAAATATTTCGTATCCATATTTTGATGCAGAATGACGGAGAATTGAAAAAGAAAGCTTTTGAGGTATCCCTCTCAAGGATCGGTTAAGAATTGGCTGAGATACAGGCACCTTTCGGGCCACCTATGGGTTTTCGTGGATTTCCAAGGGGGTTCATGGCAAAAATTTGGGAAAAAATTTAAAAAATATTTCGTATCCATATTTTGATGCAGAATGACGGAGAATTGAAAAAGAAAGCTTTTGAGGTATCCCTCTCAAGGATCGGATAAGAATTGGCTGAGATACAGACATCGTTTCGGGCCATCTATGGGTTTTCGTGGATTTCCAAGGGGGTCCATGGCAAAAATTTGGGAAAAAATTTAAAAAATATTTCGTATCCATATTTTGATGCAGAATGACGGAGAATTGAAAAAGAAAGCTTTTGAGGTATCCCTCTCAAGGATCGGTTAAGAATTGGCTGAGATACAGACACCTTTCGGGCCACCTATGGGTTTTCGTGGATTTCCAAGGGGGTTCATGGCAAAAATTTGGGAAAAAATTTAAAAAATATTTCGTATCCATATTTTGATGCAGAATGACGGAGAATTGAAAAAGAAAGCTTTTGAGGTATCCCTCTCAAGGATCGGATAAGAATTGGCTGAGATACAGACATCGTTTCGGGCCATCTATGGGTTTTCGTGGATTTCCAAGGGGGTCCATGGCAAAAATTTGGGAAAAAATTTAAAAAATATTTCGTATCCATATTTTGATGCAGAATGACGGAGAATTGAAAAAGAAAGCTTTTGAGGTATCCCTCTCAAGGATCGGTTAAGAATTGGCTGAGATACAGACATGGGTGTAGGTTATTTCAGGCTGAACTGGACGTGGCTGCGAAAAGATATTCCTCCTAGTTTCAATTTTTTGTTGTTTTTTAAAAAAGTTCTCCCTTCGATTTGTGGCATGTTTTGTTCCTTAAATGCAATCTGCAGTTGTGGCTTCCCGGCCAATCCCACATTCCCGGATACCTCGTGTTAACTCGCAAGTACAAATCGCTGTACTAGACCCGGATTGATGGTCAACTGGGATCTGGGACCTGGGATCGCCGACACGACGACACGAGGAACCAACATTGTTAACACCTTGGCCGTGTCCAATCCCGGGCTGCGGCCGGTTAATATTAATGATGATGTGGTGTTGATGCTAAGTGCAGTTTAATAAATGAATTGTCTCCCATGGCAGCCGAAGAAGCACAACGTTGCAGAGGAACCTGCCCAAAGGCAGGTCGTAATCCATCACCAGATTTCGTCTTAGTTTTGGTTTCATTATGAGACGAGGCATCCCAGCCATGGCATTGCATTTGCATGTGCACTCAAAAAAAAAAGGTATAGAGTAGTAGAAGACTTTGCCACAGTAATCTATAGTCTTAAGTCTTTGGTTCTTAGTTCTTGGGGTTTGGTAGTTTCTCTAATTTCATGGGTGGGTGAATCTCTTCGGTCCTATCGCAGACTTTTGCTCCACTGTGCCGGAGCCCATTTGTCTAGTGGCTCCTTTCCTTCCTCCTCATAGGCTTCATAGGCTCGCTATTTCTTACAACTTCTTCAAACAACTGCAACAACTGACATATCATAAACAACAACAGCAACACGGGCCGATGTCTGTTGCATTTCCAACTTGTTGAGGCACTGAGAGAAGAGGTCTTGAGAGTTTGGAGTTCAAAGACAGTAGTTTATGAATCTATAAGACTAGAATCTATTGATTTCTTCTGAGGATAGGGTCCTTTTTCTAGACTTATCCAGCTTTATTATTAGTTCCCTGCCAATCTGGATTATTCTCAGTCTATGACTTCAAGCTGGAACCTTTTGTGGCAAAGTGTTTTGGAATCTTTCGTTCGCGTTCGTTTTGGCCAGCAACGTCTAACAAGCCAAAGAAAAATGGGCCCAACGCCAACTCTGGGCTGAAGCGCAAACACATTAAAAATTGTTTCTGCTCCGTCTTCCTCCATCCAGGTCCTACTCCTCCTCCTCCTCCTTGGTCTGCCATCTTTGGAGGCTGTAGTATTTGGCCAAAAAATACTCTATGCCATTCGGGGAGTAGGTCTGGACCCAAACTACTCCCTGAATCTGGCTTTACATAATATACAACGTATACTGGTGTATGTAGGCAGGGCTTAGTGCATTTTTTGGTTCGATCTCAGCTGCCACGAGCCCCCAGGCACGAAATGCACTTTGCGAAAAAGGCATTTTTCCACCAAAACTTGTTTCGATTTTGGCCAGCCTGCCCTTGGGCACTCTTGGGCACTCTGCTCCCCTCTACCCTGGGCTCTATGCGATTTGTCTTGGCCTGGCAAGTTAATGTGGCAATTGTATGCTAAGCAGGAAAATGCAATGCTGCCACCATACTCCACCATACCACCTCTCCATGCCCTCTTGGAAAATCTTGGAGGCGGAGCTGGGGCAACGGTTTCATGAATGAATTAGGCGGCGGGCAAAAGTTCGGTGGATCTCGGTGGCGAAAGGGCAACAACTCAATTTACAGTTGTTATATATTTGCTGGCCGACAGTCCGTCCCGTCCATATGGCCGAGGGTCCGGTGATTTTTCTTACTTCTTCGGAATGCCACTGCCCGCGGGTCGGCCATTTTTTCCTTGGAAAAATCCAAAAGAAAAGAGGAATGGGGTGGAGGTGGAGGTGGGGGGATAGGAGATGATTTTCTGGGACATCTCATGGGTGTGATTTTAATTTCATACACAAATGAACGCACCCAGTACCCCCCCAACCCTCCTGCTAGATGCCCCGCGAAAGAGCAATAGCTCCCACGAAGATTAATAACATAGAGCTGCACACCCACACCCCACACCCTACACCCCACACCCGCTCATACACACACACTCGTGAATAAATAACAAAAATAAAATACAAAATGCACAAAAAATGAACAATAACCAGTGGCGGATAAATGAGAGGGGTGCTGGGGTGCCGGGGTGTCGGGGTGTTGGGTGGAGGGCGGGGGGTGGTTGGCGGAAAATGAAATTTATGCATAATGCCGAAAAGCGAGCGGGCGGAATGGCCCATCAAAAAAGCGGCGAATAAAAAGTGACTGTGGAAAGTCGCGGGGAAAAAAAAATGCCAAACTAGGAAGAGCAATTGGACGAATTGATGCCAAAGGGGGGGCGAGGTCCTGGGCATCCATGGACAAAAATCGAGACGAAATCCACATGCCCTGAGTATCTGTTTTAATTCCCTACCGTAGCATATTGTTTGCTTATTTTCCTCCTGAAACTGAATCTTAAAGCATCCTCCAAGTGGAATTGCAAGCCCCAAGTACCCGGCTGATGTGTAGTTCAGCCTCCGAAATGGGGCACATCCTTGCTCGTACATCAAGGATCAATGGCACGTAGCGGCACTAAAGTTATTAAAGCCATAAGATACTTTAGCCAGGCGGACGGGCGCCCGCAATCCAATCCCAATCCCAATCTGAATCTCAACGTCCATACATATGTATATATGTATGTATGTGTATGTGCTTGTATTTGCATATATGTATATATATATAGCCAGATAAATGTATTGTGTGTGCCTCGATGTTTTGTGGGCGATACATTGACGCACCCCCTCGTCGAATAAAAAAAAAAAAAAAATAAGAAAACAAAATGGAGCTACACGACTTTAAACCCATCAAGCCATTAAGAACAGTAGCGGCGGCTATGACAGGGCCAAGTCTCTACACTGAGAGAAAATGTATGCTGGATGGTCTTCCTCTCAGGCCCTTTATATATAGGCCCAGACCCCTGTTTTCTTTCAGTGCCCATCATGTGAGCAAAAATTTGCGTATGAGTCAACGGCAGGGACGTTTATCTTTCAACCACCACCCATCCGACAAGAACACAGGTACGCTGCCACCTCCCACCACCCATCACCCAGCACCCACTTGATATGTATCGCCGTTCCCGTCTACAGTTATAAAATATATATGAGTAGGGGCGACAAACGACAAGCTTTTCCTTGGGCCGGGGCTCAAGAAAAATCGACATGGCAAACGTGTCGGAAACGTGCCACAAATTGGTCCGGCGAGCGACATTTCTAGCTCTCTAGGATTACCGGGAGATCTGGACCACATGGGTGGGAGTAGAGTAGAGTTCACCTACTAGTGGTTTCTACTACTACCAGAGTTCTCATAGATTTCGGTTGTTTAATATAGTGTTCATTCCAATACCATATATCAGGGTCTTCTAATAGAGGTATAATGTTACAAACGTTAGAGAAGAGGTCTTTTCAGAAGAGTTATAATACACGAGGTTTCTTCAATATATAATATATATCTCATACATATAGAGAAGGCTCTTTTAGAAGACTTCTCATAGAAGTAGTTTCTTTAATATAGAGTCTGTCTCCGAACCCCTTGGAACTAGCCCTTTAGGTAACCCCTACAACAAGTAGTTTCTTCAATATAGTATCCATCCACATCCCGTATAAAAGGCTCTTCTAATAGAGGTCTAGTCTATCTTAAACCTTTAGAGAAACGGTTCTTATGGAAGAGTGATAATACCAGAGGTTTCTTCAATGTATACAGTCCCTTCACAAGACTGTAGAGACTCAGAGAAGGCTCTTCTAGAAGGGTTCTAATAGATGTAGTTTCTGCAATGTTGATTATATCGCTTAACCACCTAGAACTAGCTCTTCTGGCAAATCTCTACAATAAATTTTAATCTCTCTAAAACCCTTAGAGAAGAGGTCTTTTTAGAAGAGCTCTTTCAATACTTACAGTCTCTCAAAGACTCTTTCTCAAAACACTCAGAGTAGGCTCTTCTAGAAAGCTTCCTAATAGAAGTACATAGTTTCTAGTATCTATAGTAATTCTTCTGGCAAACCCCTACAACATGTAGTTTCTCCAATATAGTGTCTACCCACATCCCATATAACCGACTCTTGTAACAGAGCTTTAGTGTCACATATCTAAAACCTTTAGAGAAGAGGTCCTTTGAGAAGCGCTATAATACCCGCAGATTTATCAATATATTTCAATATATGTATATCAGTATCTTCAAAATACTGTATAGACTCAGAGAAGGCTCTTCTAGAAGGCTTCCTAATGAAAGTACATAGTTTCTAGTATCTGTAGTAATTCTTCTAGAAAACCCCTACAACATGTAGTTTCTTCAATACATCCTATATATCTCAAATCCCATGACTCTCCACTGCAATTCCATATTCAATTAAAAGACCCAAAAAAAAGAAAGAAATTCAAATTCTGGCTAGGAATTAATGTGTCTCTTGAAAGACTAGATCCAGTGCCTTCAGAAGCACTAGCTTTCGGCCCATTAACGCCCGTAACGTAATTAAACAAAAATAATGGTCTCAATATTCGAGCCGTGGCCGTTTAGCCACCCCAGTGCCCCTCTACCCCCTCCGCCCCCCCTCTCCCACCCTAGTGGCCCAAGTCGACACATCTGCCACCACCCCTTTTTAGTACCCCTTTTATTCAGGAGTCGAGTGATTATTTGGTAAGGGGGTAGGGGCAGGGGCTCCAACCCCCGAAACCCTTACGGATTTACACACACGGACGAGGAGATTTATGGGCGGGTCCCCCAGCTCTATATGGTATATGTAACTCTACGGTTCTATAGCTCTACCATAGCACTACCATAGCTGTATCAAAAATCAATTAATGACAATAATTTTAAAATTAAAACAATTCTGCGCACCGCCAACATGTGTGAAATTTAATGACTTTGAAGATATTTATGGAAGTAGACCAAGTACGATGGCTTTTATTTTCTGGGGGGTGTTCCGTAGGGGTTTCTGGGTGTTCTGGTTTTCGTTTGCAATTATCGAGTATATTGCGTATCCTTCTGTATCCTTTTTGGGCATCCTTTTTTGGGGACATGGTCATGGGCTGGCTGACATTCCCTGTAATTAGATGAGCAGCTGAGCCGGGCAAGGGTTTAATTACATTTTGAATAGAAAATTTATGAAACAAGTTTTTTGGTTTCCAGTTCGACTGTTGGGTTGTTGGGGCCTGGCCATTGTCGGCATATATACCATATACTCCATATGGTGGAAGACTAGACTATCTGGTCTTACGTGAGATACCCATTGATGGGCCATTTGAAGGTCCTGATCCACTCCTGTAGACCTGTAAAAGTCATTTAGCTTGGTGCGCCTAAAAGTAGGCAACACTCCCACCACCCACAAACGGCAGCTGCAAAACTGTCGATTCGGAAAATGGCACCCGGAGGCGCCTCGTCGAAATTTTGGGCCACCACATCCTGTTTTGCAATTTCCACACCAAACAGTGAGAGAAAAAGGGTAAAGTTCTTCTATGATACTTGCATAGTACTGTCTTCCGATTTCTGACAGTGCAAACCTGGCTGGTCGAAAAATGTTAATTGATTTATGTTTATATTTGTGCAACATGTTGATGCCGCACATCCATCCATCCATCCATCCATCCATCCATCCATCTAGCTCCCTTTATTGCAGTTTCGCGGAAAGCCGAAAACGCTCGCGGTTGTCATTTTGTAGCCATGATGGAAAAGGAGGCGTGGCAGTGTATGGGAGTCAATGCTGGCAGACAAACCAAAACAAAAACAACCGGGGCCACGGTAATTGAACAACATTCGACAGACAGAAAACCGAAACCCAAACCGAAACCGAACTCAGAGACTCAGAAACTCAATTTGAGGCATATTTGCTTGTAATTAATTGTAATCATAAATACGAGTGGGTGTGTTGTCTTCTGGCACAGGACGCGAGTCGCAGCGGAGGGCTGGTAGGGCCCCCGGGGGCACTTTCAATATGTGTGGCAGCAACTGAATCTGATTGTTTGTTTATTTATTTCAGCGAAAGAATTGTTAAAAAATGAAATTATTAAATCAAAACAGGGTGGTAGTCCTTTGAGGGGTAGCCAGGAGCTGCTCTTTCTTCTTGGAAAGAAGAACTCAAGTCAAACTCAATTCAACTGGCAATTAATGAATGCTGAGGTTAGAGGCCCGCCAAGTGTCATTCTAATTCCCAGTTCTAGACCCATTCCCATTCCCAGTGCCTGGCCTGAAAGCAAAGTCCATTCGATCTATTGCCGAAAGTGGCAATCAGCAAAAACAACAAACATACGCCACGCCATGCCACGCCTCTCGCCCAAGCACAGGTCCTGCCACTGGCCCTGGGACTGAGAGGCAGGAGGCCATGTCGACACCTATTACCATTCATTGACTTTTGTCCCTGGGGTGTCATCCATGCAGGTTGCTTTGGTTTACATCCTGCAGCCAGGATGTTGGATGTTGGTGGGGCCGGCGTGTTTGATTGCATTTGCAGGGCGAGGGCCCCGTTAGACCCAACAACGTTTGCTAATGTCCTTCGATAAAGCCGGCAAAATCAACACCAGCCACCAAAGGACACACACTCATACTCCACCATATGTGCCGGACCGTGCCACCGTGCCACATCCGTGTCTACTGACAGAGTGTGAGAGACTGGCGGCCTCCGTTTTCATTTGGTGTTTGATTGGATTTTCAATTATTCATTATTATTGGTTGCAATTTACCTGGCTGGATGGCTGAATCCGGGTTGAATCCTGGTCGAAAGTGTCCTTGCATTGATTGCGACGATGGACGATGGATGCCGCCGCTGTTCAGTTTTCCGACTCATCAAATTCCAATTGCATCATTAAAAGGAATTTTTGATGTCCTCTCCCTTGGTCCTGGTCCTGGTCTTGGTCCTGTTCCTGGCATTTGCATATGTTTTGGATTTGATTGAGTTTTCTGGTGCAGTATTGCTAGCTTAGAAATCAAGGTCGCCTGGCGAAAGGCTATACTCCCTGCATCATAACCATATTTTATTGACTTGTACAGCCCACAGCCTGGGGGCATTGATATAAACTCTCACTTGGGATTTGTGCTTCAAACTGGCCAGAGGGCCAGACAGCCAGGCCAGAAAGAGAACAGCCCGCAGCAAGATCAAGCCATAAAGATAAGGCAACACAACAATCCCAATCCCAATCCCAAATCCGAATCCAAATCAGAATCAGAATCCAGCAAAGTAACAAGCCAGCCGCCGACAAAGTGCTTCCGACGCTTTGATTTTTTTTTTTGGCAGAAAGGGGGGGCTGGTTAGGGGCGGGGGGGTTTTGGTAGAAAGACCAATTTGATGATTTTACGAGGTATACTCTATATACGCGGGCGGCTACTTGTCTTTGTCCGATCTGGAGACTGAGACAGAGACTCCGACGACAATAAATTAGTCGAGTGTAGAGTTTAATTGATTGTAATCATAGATTAAGTATCAGTGGGTGCGGGGGCCAAGCCAAACCAAAGCTCCAACATGCCGCACTGACCAATAAAGTCAACAATCAAATCAAACAGCCAGCCCCAGCCCCTGCTTCTCTCCTCAGTCATCTAAAATCCAAAATCCAGGGGCGTCGGCCGGGCAAACAAAGCAATTTGTAGCACAATAAGTTATCGTTACCATCGGACCATCGTTCTTGGTTGTTGTAATCGTTGTTTACCAATATGTAATCCTTAGAAACAACAAGAGACAAGAGTCCTGTCCTGTGCGTGTCCTTGTTCTGCTCTCCATCCCCCCCTCGTTTGAATTTCAATTACCCTTGGACTCGAATCTCCTGCTCCACCCCAGAGGCGGTTTTTGTAGGCGGTTGTGTAGGCTTTGTGTTTTGGGCTTATTGGACGTTTTAAATCGGACATCAGAGCATTAGCTTTAGTCGCAGGAAAGGACCTCTTGAAGAAGGACCAAACTATTATTCGTGGGTGGGGGGAGGCCTCTTGGTGGGAAGCCAGTATAGTGGAAGAGAATATATATTCGCGTTGCTAACGAATCAAATAAATTTGTTGGTCAATTAAAAAACTGCAAAACGCGCACAATTTCCACATGTGTGGAAATTCTGCTCCTGCCCCCTACCCCCTCCCATTTCATCCGCCTCGTTGTCTGCTCCTGATTTTTGCTCTAATGGCTGCCAGGACCAAATGAAAAGCTTCGCGTGAAGCTGGCATGCCAGGAACAAAAAAAATGGAATGCATTGCAAACCAATTTTTTTTTCTCTCTCTCCTGGGTTTTTCTTTACGAATTTCCCAGCTCCCAGTTCCCAGTTCCCCGCGATTTTTTTTCGGATACAGTGCAGCTTTTCCCATGGCTCCTCCCCTAGCTTTTTGACCGAATCCCCTCTCCATACCCCCTGCTTTATTTCCACACTATTTTTTATGATGTGCTTTTTGGCCTTTTTTTTATTTTTGTTTCCATTTGGCGTTTGTTTTTTATGCTAAACTTTTGCCGTAAACTAACTTTGTCGGGTGGGGGGGCTTGATAGTGTCTAGGGAGAATTGATGTTGCGCACGGGGTCAGGGTTCGGGCTGAGCTGGCCACGTTAGTTATTAGTCGGTGGCTATTATGGGTTGAGTGAACACGAGAGCGGCGATAAATGTCTAATTCAGCACTTGAAACGCCACTCGGAAGAGAGCGGAAAGCATCGATCGGAGAATGGGGGGAAGAACCATGGACTCTTAAAGCCAGGCTAGCTAGCCATATGGTGGTATACCAGGATACAGAACAATTTTTAGGTATCCTGTTGGGCTGTTGCGGAAATTGACATCGCCTGGCTGACCAGAGAACGAAAACTAAATAAAACGCAGCCCAATTTGCAGTTGGCCGGGGGCGGGGACCAGGATGGACCGAGGGCCAGTGACTGCCAATTTCATGCTGCGTTCCTGGTCTTTTGTTCTTGCTTGCCCTGGTCTACTCTTGGGGTAAATATTACGAAAAAAAACATCCGGGAATACATGTATTGTTGCCTACTTTTGTGGGCAGCCACACACACACTCATACATACACACTTGATGGAAAAAAAAAGAGACCAGTACAGCAGGTGCTCTCTCTCGACCTGTGCGGTGCCGCCTTCGGGCCGCTACTGCGCCGGTCCATCGGAGCAATCGATTGCCAATACCCTACGTTCCAATAACCAATTGCCAATACCCATCGATTGTAGGCGGAGTCCCGGAGCCGCAGCTATGCCGAACACCGACCGGTCCCGAATCCCCCGTCCGGGTCAGAGGCAGCGGTCCAGGGAAAGGATCCGGAGCAGGGCCTCCACACCCGAGGCCGCGCTCGAGAGTCAACTGCACCAGCTCTTTGAGGAGCAGCATCTGCTGCAGAACCTCATAATCAGCCACTGCCCGATGATAGGTCTGGGGAGAGAGGATCTGATACCGGAGGATCTTGAGGGCGAGCGTCTCTACGAAGAGGAGGAAAAAAAGGAGGAGACGTCAACGAGCCTTCTGGAGATGATGCCGAAACCCGAACCGGAGACTAAGCAGGAGCAGGAGACGGAGCCAGAACCGGAGCAGGAGCCAGAGCAGGAGCCGGAGCAGGAGCATGAGACGGAGCCAGAGCCGGAGCCAGAACCAGAGCCGGAGCAGGAGACGGAGCCAGAGCCACAGCCGGAGCAGGAGCAGGAGACAGAGCCAGAGCAGGAGCCTGAACCAGAGCAGGAGCCGGAACCAGAGCCAGAGCCGGAGCAGGAGCCGGAGCAGGACCCAAAGCCAGAGCCGGAGACAGAGCCAGAGCCAGAGACGGACCCGGAAACGGATATCGAGCAGGAACCGGATAATGACTTGGAGGAGTTCAATGCAAGGGCCTTGGAGGTAACTTTTCTACACTTTTGGATCTCTCCTCAAGAAAATGTTTCTTCTCTTCCGGTTCTCCCGATGCCATCTGAACTCAACATTTTCGGCCTCTCTTCTGGAAATTCCTCCAAAATTCCAAATTCTCCAAAGAATGGCCCTCGAAAGTGGGCCACCTTACCTTGACAATCCTCCCCAATCTACAGCTACAGGCTTCGAAGCGGATGCGGCAGGTTCTGCCGACCCTGGCGGAGGACTCGCCTGCCAGCCCTCCCCGTCTGGAGGATTTGTCCCTCACGCCGCCCTACTCCTTTAACATTCCGGTCACTGTGGGCCGCTGCACGCCCCCCAAATGGATGGGCCAGGGCTTCGACACGCCCTTCCTCTACCCGGAGTTCATCGGCAAGACGCCCGCGTGCCGCGTCAAGTGTGAGTTGTGGCGGGAGAGCTGTGTCGTCTCAGGAGGAGTAGTAACATGTTTCAATCCGAGCAGATATATTCACTTTGGTGGACAGTCTGGTGCTGCAGATGGAGCTCTATTTGAACCTAGAGCAGGAGCACGAAGAAGAGCCAAAGCCAGTCGAGAAGTACACGGGAACTGTGCCCAAAGTCAGGTCCTTGGGGCAGAGCCAGGCTACGGTCAAGCCCCTGGCCCGGGATCAAGGAGGCCGTGCCAGATGGGCTGTCAATGGGAATCGTTCGGCTGACAGAGACTCCAAGCCGATAATTCAGTCGAGTAAGCTCCTCGACTGAGATACGGACTAAATTGAAACCGAATTGAATGAAACAAAATTTTCGCAGAACCCAAAAAGTTGACCAAACGCAAGGATACTGCCCCGCCCTTGCAAGAGACAACCTATCCGGAACTATCGGAACCATTGGAGATTGATTTGGATTGCGAGTTCGGCATGGAACACATCGAGAAGTTCCGTGCCAACAAGGTGCGCGAAGAAACCCCACCGGAACGAGCATCAGAACGTGGTGAGAATCATGGGGATACCCCCGGCGAGATTCTTCCCATAAAAGAATTCGGAGAGGGTGACAAACAACAGCCTGGAGAGGACCCAGACAGACGTGAGTATGGGGAAGCGGAGGGCCTAGGACAGGCAATGGGTGGCAGTCAGGGACAGGGCGATGGACAGGCACTCGATGATGGCAACGGGGATCAGCCGAGTGAAGGACCCAGCACCAGTAGCGGCTCCAGTAACCAGAACACTGGCAGTTCCAGTGTATCGACACCTTGCAGTGACGATAGCTCCACAAGCGGTAAGTGATCTAAGACTCCAGGACACATACGTACTCATTTGTGGCTGAACTTACAGGCTGCAGTCAGAGCTCCGGGGGTCTCAGCCGCTATCCTTCCACAATCACACTCACTCCTGACAGCAACACCTCTGTCGGAGTTGAGAATGGGCCCACACGACCCTGCACTCCAGTCGGAACTCCAGGCGCAGCCCCGGAACTCATTCCCTTGTTTGATGGCCGCACCGTCTTCAGGCAGTTCAACGAAGATCAGAGCGAGTCTTCTTATGACTTTAGGAGCCCGACGGAGGAGGAGTCGCAGAAGGAGGAGGATTCTCGTCCATCCACCTCGGGTAGGTTACAGTGTTTCTCTTGCCCGCTTCGCGTATCCTGAAAGGTGTAAAGCCCATTCCGCAGCCCAAGCCCGCATCATCGCCGCCCGGGCCAAGCGAGAAAAGCTGAAGACAGCGAAGCGCGGAAGATACTGGCCGAGGCCCGTGGCCGGACGTGGTCAGCGTGGCGGTAGGGAACCGAGCAAGGTGCCGTCCATCAAACAGATGCAAGGTAAGTAGGCCGTGCTCTCTTAGTAGCCCCCCAAAAAACAGGTATCCCCCAGAACTATTCGCGAATCCTGAGCCCTGCGTTGAATGGGGATCAAAGGGGATTTCAAAGAGCAATAAATTCATAGGAAAAAACAACAAGTACGCGGCTTTCTTTAGGTCTTATGAGGATGATGATTCTGAAACGTATGAGAGCTTGGAAGAAAGTAGCGAAATTGAGGAAAAAAAGGAAAGAACAAGGTGCATATTGTACCACGAAATGGAAGGGTATACAACAATAGTAGATGAAAAGAAGCATAAGAATGCTAATGATAAACAAATTGAGGCCTTAAATAAGGCGCTAGAACCAGGACTGATTCGCTTCCTGAAATCAAGGAAAATACACGTTCAACTCTCGAAGGATTCGAAAGAACTCCACTCGCTTTTTTATCGGGACAAGAAACCAAAGGCCACAGAACGCGAATCTCAGTGCATTCTGCAGGCTCTCATGCACACTAAGCCGACTCCAACACCATTTCTTTGGATTCTACCGAAAGTTCCATCAGTAGAGAGCTTTGACCCGCTGGCGCAGAGTGAGTCCGAAGAGGTGGTATCTCAGGATCAGGCCGATCACGTCCTGAAGCTGAGGAACCTCTTTATAAACCAGAAACGCGTCAAGAAACATCGGCTTCTGACTTGCTGGGTGACGCCCGAGGATCCTCTGGAGGCCGCTATTCTTCCCAAGCTAGAATTTCGCTCGAGCGATCAGGATCAGGACGAGAAACTTGCTGTGGATCCAAAGGAGATGACTAAGCCTAGTGGTGACTTCGAGGAAGACGAAACCTATACCGATGGCGAGCTTTTCATGGGATATTCCGAAAACGAGTTGGTGGATGCAGACTGCAGACTGCCAGTGTCGCTGAGCCTCGGGCGCGGCATATTTGTGCCGGATACCTACTCCTCAACGGGCTTGAGGTGGCAACGCAGGTTCGAGCGGGATCGGCATGGCAATGAGATTATCTATAAATTGGATCCAGACAGGTGTAAGCCAATTGAGATACCGAAAGTGGGAGACTTCCGATCCCACTTCCTGCTGGACCAATTCTCGCTGTGGGCGCTCCTGTGTGTGGCGCGGATGGAACCGCCTGGCCTAATGGTGGTGAACCACTTGCGGATTCGGCACTACATGGAGCACTTCTACCAGTCGCGCCTCATCACAGATGGTCCCCACTTCCAATGGTTCGTGAATGAAGGATTCCTTGCCATTCATTATTTGCTTCATGAGCAATCGTACGAAGAGCTCGAGACTTTGTCGAACAAGACGCTGGATAAGCTGGTGCTGAAGTTTATCGAGAAGACGAACCAGCCGGAAGGTCAAAGGGTTATTCTGACGGACGTGAAAGCCTATTATATGGTGGCGACATACTTCAAGGTTCTGTACACTAGAGCTATCGATACGTTTCCTCCCATTGAGGACAGATTCCTGATGCGTAGCCGGTTTGCCATTTTTCTAACGGAGATGTACTTCAAAGAGCGCGGACACCGCCCCATCTGGAACGAACTCGACTGTGCCGAGCTGCTGACGTGGAGCCTGAAGCACGAGGGTCGGGTGCACGCCATTAACGAGCAGGTCCTGGGGTATGCGGCGGAACGAGCCGATGTCTTCAAGGACGGCATGATGACGATGCAGATCCCGAACCTGCACGAGGTCCAGGAGTTCTACGAGCGTGGGATTCTGCCACGGCCGGACCACCTGACCCTCAATCCTTGCCCGGGAAGCATCCGGCGCTATACTTCGGAACGCATGGACTGCAAAAAGATCTTTCTCTGCCCGATTAAGGCCTGCCAAATGGAGCTGGTCTCTACCCAGCTGATGGCACACTTCTTAAGCGACCACTGCCGCCGCTTCGAGGAGATCTGGGCAAGGGATAGGTTGGCTTTCTTTATACATGCCCCCCTGTACCCGCCCGAACAGGTGTACTGCCTCTGCATCATGGCCATGATGCCGAATGGTAAGAGTGAGATCCCATTGCCGGAGCTGATCATCAACGCGGAGCTCCCTTCGCCCCTATTGTACTTTGCGGGGCACGTAACCTATTTGCTGATGTACTGCCCGGTGTCGATAAAGAAGACGATTGAAAATCGCAAGAAAAAGGAGGACGAGGACGAGACCACAGATCCGGAGTTGCTGCTCCATATATTCTGGTTGGCCTGCAACGAGTTCGATGTATACCCGGATATGGTATGTGAGCTGTACCTCTACTGTTCCGATCGGAATGTCAAGGGCAACCATCGGGTCAAGCTTGTGGACCTGTCGCGGTTCAAAGGTCTCGATGATCTCGTCAGCAGTCACCCGGAAAGCTATCTGGCCATCGACCATCCCACAATGGTTTCACTCACCAAGAACTTCAAGGAGCTGTTGATTGTGGAGGTGAATTATGTAAGCAGGTCTGATATCGATGAAGACGGCAAGTTGCGCAATGATTGGTACCAGTAGGAACTATCTTGGTAGTAGTTATACTTCATGTACTCCATCTACCCGAGTCTAATGTCTTTTATTTTTTGTCTCGTTGCAGCTCCCTATTGAGATGACTATATATATATATATATATATTTCGATATATTTTCACTATTTTGATGGCAGTGGCTATCGATTAAATTTCATGTATTTAATAAATAAACTATGTATATTCGTGGCACCCAGAGGAGGAGTCTTTTTTACTTTTTACAGCCAGATGTCGGGGGGAGGGAAGAGGTCTGGGCATCAAATCAAAAAACAATTACGCGGCAAATGACATTATCAAATGTCAAACGTCGAGCTAGCAGTAGCCCAACCCCTGGTATCCCCTGGTATCTTGTATCTGGGAGTAGCTCGTGTATCTCAGAGACGGAACGAGTGCGTAGATACACTGTAGAAATGCAAAGCAGCAGCTGTAGCAGCGTCGCATCAAATTTGTTCAAGGCAATTTTTCAATTCATTGAAGTGGAATTCATAGGAAGCCCTGCCAAGGACTCCTGTCTTCTGACTCCTGTCTCTGGCCTCGGATTCCGATTCGGATGCTAAGCGCCACTTGACTTGCCTGCCCCTCTGAGTGACCCCTTAGAGGGTGAAATAAAAATAAAAAAAAAACAGAAAATCCCCCCTGCCTTTAACGCTTCTGACTCTGACGCTGAAGTATCTGAAATCAAAATCTAGATTTTTGATTCTTTTATACACGCGTATTACCCTCCCACTCTCTCAATTCGGTTTGTGGGGGTGGTGGCAAGGGGATGGGCATGGGCATAGGCCTTCTGTTTTGTTTGTCCGCCGCTTGTTTGGGGTTTCTGGCGGGCTGCCTTTTGAAATTGGCTTTAAGCCCGCCGCCTGTAAATAAATCTGGGCCGCCTTTGTATTGCCATTTTATTTTCACATTATTGGTTGTTAGGCACTCGAAGAAAAACAAGATTACAAGCAGCAGCAGCAGCCGCGTACCAAAAGCCTTTGTGGGCCTTTGTGGGGCAACAATGGCCCTTCATTCCGTGGACCTCTAAGCCCCGCCACAATGTGTCCTTCATTGATTTCTTCAATCTTTAATAAAAGCGCGTCTAGCAACCGAGCTTTATCTTTCTCCCCCCCCTCACAAAAATATTCGAAGAAGTGGAGTAGATAGTTTCGTTCAGTGTAGACCGCTCATCACATTAGAGGCCCACCTGGATCTGGCTCGTCCGCATATTGATGACCTCGCATTTATCTCGTGTAGGTTGAAAAATTGGCCCGAAAATGACCCCGGGCCGTGGCTTTCACGTCGCCTCTAATGAAAGTCAACACGCAGGACTCGGTGTTCTAATGACACAAGGGATGGGGTGCGCCCCGTGGACAGGGGGGCGGAAACCACCCACCGAACGAACTACTCCCAACCCGTGGGCCAATTTTGAATATCTCGATGTCCGAGTGCGAGAGGCTTTTATCGATAGTGTGAGCTCATCTTGCTTTTCAGAAAAGAAAGAAACTATTAGCCAGGACCGTCTCCAAATGGACAGCTCGCACATGTCACCCCGAATCCTGAAACGAGGTGGGGGGGGATGGGAAAAATGAAAAATGATCTCATGGGCACGGGCCACAGAGGGTTAAGGAGCTCGGAGGTTGGAGGTCGGAGGTGTGGCGGCATTCGTCCAATTGCCATAATTTATCCGTCACATGTCGAATGTGTGTCACCGTTGAAGGGAGCACTGGGAGAAAAGTATGTGGCAGATGTGGATGCTGATATCCTTTGTTTCTAGGAAGTCCTGTTTTTGGTCACCGGAATTTCTTCACCTGCACTGGAAGCAGCAGCAGCAGCAGCTGCCTGTGAAGCTCCCACCACCTTACCACCCATGGCCATCATCCGCCCGCCCCTGGATGAGGATGGGGGGGGAGGATGAGATCTCCGTGCCGGTCAGTCGTCATTAATATTTATTATGTCACATGCATGCCCGGTCCGAACATCGACTTTGACTCGGGCCTCGTGCCCGTACTCTGGATCCGGTTTCAGGTCGAAACTCCGGAGAAGTAGTTTTCGGGCTTTAATATTCTAGCAGGCTACTGGCATGAATATGTCAGGAAATCGGCGGCAGGAGTATAACTAAGCTGCAAATCTTCAGGCCCTCCAACCAAGAAGTCAGTTCCTACTAGTTCGGATCGATCTCAGGACCAGTTTCTTTGATCTACCGAGAGCTACTGATGCCACTCCCGAACCAGCAGCACAATGGGCTCATTAGACGTTTAATGGAATATGTAATGCGAATGGGCCAGTTGATAAAGTGACGAGTAGTGGCCAGTCCAGTGGGTGGGTGGTTCGGTGGTGGTGGATAGCCCAAAAACTAACAGACTAATCCAATATTTTTATTACGAAATGCCATTAAGGGTCATTGAATATTGTGGCATAATAAATAAATGGCCTGCCGCAGCGGCACATACACTATATAGATATTCCGGTGCAGTTGGGGATGGCTCGCAGCGGAGTAATCCCAGCTATCAACGGCATCATTATTCAAAGACGGATTTGCCAAGACGGTATTGTGGCAAAGTATTCCACACATATGGGATTGTGGTGCGAATGGCGGGGGCATGTGGCATGAGGCATGAGACATGAGGCAAAAACGTTGCCACACAGAGATATACATACATCAAAGCGTCTTAAGTACGGATGGTAGAAAGAACCTCCTAGCAATCGAATTCCAGACTATGTTCCCCTGGAAGGCAGTTCACACCCAGACACCTGTCCGCGAACTCTGACCTCCTCCTCGTGGACCAACACGAACAACGTGCCCTTAATTAGTCCGTTTTGTTTAAAGCGTTTCGAATGATGACTCCCAACTGTGGAGTGGACCCATGCCACTCCAGCTCCTTTTCTAGTGTCCAGTGTCCAGAACTCCCCCCTTTTTTAAGTCCTCGTCCCCCCCGTACAGGCCACTTCCTCCGGGAGCCGCTTGTTTGCCAGCAATTCAATTTGCCGTTGCCGGCTTTCTATACACCCACTTTTTGCATTTTCCATGCCACACCATGGGTTTTTTTTCAGATGCCCCCAACGCCCCCCAACTCTCTTTTGGCGCCCGTGTTTGCGTATGTTAATCGAAATGTTTGGCGGCTAAATGACTGGCTGGCTGTAAGGGGGGGGTGGGGGAGGGCGTGGAATGCACACATTTATGTATTTTTTTTTTCCTTTCGTCCTGCCGCGGCTTTGTTTAACATTAAATGGAGGTTAATACCTGGCGGCACGTCCACGCGTTCCAAGGAGCGGGGTCAAGTGCAGCATCCGCAGTCTGTGTCCAAACGCCACGAAGGGTTAAAATAGCCCGTTGCAGGGGATATATATGTATGGAGGGTTGTGTGGATACAGCATCTACGACCATGTGGGTGTACGATAGCTAATGTTATTGCCACCGCATTTGTTGATTGTTGTCCATTTTGCCGGCGCCTGCGGGACTTGACTCCGCGGACACGGCCACGGACACGGCCACGGCCATGGACACGGATACGGCTACCGATTGTTGTTGCAAATAGCGAGTGATTTTACGGTTAATTGATTTTAAAGCGATTTTGCTTAAATGCTATATCTGGATTGTTTTTGCGGTACTCTCACCGGATCAGTGGGGGATTTGGACTGTGGTCTGGACTGAGGAAGGGGGGCTTTTAATTGGCGCGGCAAGTGTCTGATTACATTTACACATCAAGCGCCACCCAGGAGGACGCCCTGACAAGTGTGTCTTACAACCCATTGCCAGCCCTTATTGGAAAAAAAAACCAATTTGGAAGCAGGAATTGTTTCATATCGGCAGGACCTCAATAATTGCCAGGCCCACAGTTCCTGGAGACTGAAATTGCACTCGTGTGTTCATTAAAACAATAAAAAGGACTCTGTGTCGGGGCACACGCATATATACCAAGATAAAGATGTACAGATCCGAAGGCCTAATTATGATTTCTCCAACTGACAGCGGTCCAAAACAGCTTTGGGAGGCTATTATCGAGGGGTGGACCATTCCTGGCCATCTCGTCCTCCCATCCGCCTCGTCCGTTCATCTATCTGTGCGTAACGCAACGTAATTACACAACATTCTTACCCGGCATTTGGCCTCTGGCTATTTGGCCATTGGTTTTACGAGCGTGCTGCACTTTTGCGGCCATCATCGGAAGGTTCGGAAGGCCAGAGCAACCCCTATCCGAAAAACTATCCCGCAATAACCAAAGCGGTAACCGTAACAGTAGCTATATCTGTATCTTTGTATCTGTATATCTGTATCTGGAGGCTGTGCCACCTGTACTGTGTGGGTGGACACGGCAAGAAATCAGCAAATCGAATGGCAAGGTCTATAATCTCTGATTCTTGGATTTCTTACAGTGCACAGTGGAGTCCCAGTCCCTGGAATGTTATTAGCAGCTTGCGTGCAAAAACATTTATGAATCCCCAACCCCCCAAATCCTGGCGTGTGTCGCAGGACATCTTCGTCCTAGTCCGTCTTTATGTGACGACGCAGAATGATACGAAAACGTTTCGTCATAAACTTCAATAATCGTAAATATAGATTTCTCCATTTGCCACCGCCCTCGTGTATGGTTGAAATTAATAGTTTTAGGCTTTCGCCATAGCATCCCGTCGCATTTCATTTTCTCCGTTTTTCCTGGTCAGTTATATTGCTACTAGACCGCCGTCATGTCCTGTACCTTTTTGGGTGGCTGGGTGGCTGGATGGCTGGCCAGCCCCTGTGTGTAATGCACATTTATGTTATGTCGCCGGACAGTGGCTAACAGTTTTATCGTTTCGTCAATGTCATAAATTCTGATCTAGTAGCTCAAATTGAACTTAATGCTGCGACACAGGCACAGGCACAGGCACAGAAACCAGAGACCCCAAACTATTGCTGGAAGTTGCAGATAAATTCCGATTTTTTATGGTAACCGCAAATATAGAGAAAAGTATCCTAAGGGGGCATATACCTACTCCCCTAATAAGGTTCTCTCCGAAAAGTAATTAAGGAATATTGGAGAGAATTATTGGAGATATATGTATATATAGTGGTTCTAGCAGAGCTAAAAAAAGTCTTTGATTTTTCGTTCAATAATTAGCAAACTTCCTCCAAAAAGATACCGCCCCCCAGACACATCGATAATCTTGGCCCGATAAATTATAATGGCCTAGCTGACCGTTTGAACTTCGGTCCGGTTCCTGGTCCTGGTACTGGGAATCCCCTCCCCAGATCCTGCTTTGGGCTTATTATTTATGTGGCAATTAGCGGTGGTGCATGCTTTTAGGCGAAGGCGAACGATTTTAATGACCATTTGAAGCGCATTTCGTTGTTGGCACTTTATTTTTATTTATTTACGTACGAATGCGAATCGAGGACTGTGCTTGGAAGGTTGCTCGGCGGATAGGCCTTATCAAGATGTTTGGTCGCCAGTTCTAATTGATAGGGCGGTAACGCCTCCACCGCCCCATCACCCATCGCCCATAGACCCATAGCCCATGGTTCGATACTCGCGTGCTCATAATTTGAGCTCGAAAACGAAAACGATGGAAAGCCATGGAAAATCCACAAACACATTGTGTGCTAAATTACTAAATCAAAGGGTGGTTCGACCTGGGAATTTTTGTATATTTGTGGTTTGTACGTTAGGTGGGTGGGTGGAGGGCGGCGGGTCAGTTGGTTGGGGGATTTGCACAATTTCTTGGTACTTGTGGCGTGGCGTGTCGATCGCTCATAATTCGTTTTTTGGGCTATATGGCTATATGACTATGACTGGCGGCACACTCGTGGTGGAGTCGTGGAGCCATGGAGCCATGGACATGCAAGCAAACAAAATCGAAAATTCAGCACGAACATTATCGATAAAATTGCCATTAAAGCACCGAGCCGGCACAACCTTATCGATAGTTTGCATCGCCAGCGTCGCCAAAAAAAAAAAAGGAGGGCCGAACCACCAAAAACGGAAGTCGATTTGGATGATGAATGAGCCTCCGATCAAATGGGGCAGATATCCCCGTCAGAGTTTCTGGTAGACGCCGTCAGAATAAGGGTTAACGCAAATCAGCAAATCAGCGGGAAACTTTTACCCACAAATCAAGCAAATTGTTGTTATTGAAAAACATAAATAATTCAAGAAGAAAGAAAATTCCTCTGGCAATAAATACATCCAGAAAATGAGATTAAGCTTGGAAGTCCCATGGTAAAGAGACTAAAGAACTATAAATAAATGAATTTACATGCGCCACGCATAGGCCTTTGCTAAGCGCCTGAAAGTATGCAGGAATTCTTAAACTGAGAGCTATATAGTTTGGGAAGGGGTGTCTCTGGAATCCAGCAACTATATAAGTTCAATCATCCAAAGTGGCGGGGAAAGCGTGACAAAGTACTGTGCCCCGAAAATGAAGTCATTTGCATGCATGGCAATTGTTATTGCATATATATTTCAGTATATAGCGATTCGATACTGGAATCGTCCCCAAAGCTGCCCCAGACCCCAGTACTTAGTTATCAGCATCAATTGAACTACCCTTTTCATTTCCTCGGGCCCTCTGGGCGACATGCCACATAAAAAACTATAAACGTCTATAAAAAATACACAAAAATGCCAGTGGCTGTTGGGCAATAAAAACGAATTGGCGGCAACGCCGGATATATGAGAATATGCTATCCATATTTATCTATATCTATGCGACAAGAGCCGGGGCATCCCCCGCCGGAAATCGCCCAAAGAGTGAGAGATTTAACAGCATTTTGTGGCTTGTCCGGATCTGGGGTTTTTTTTTTAAAAAAGGACATGGAATGGGGAGTCACACATCGGAAGGGTTCTCTTCAGATCGATCTTTTGGGGGTTAGAATGAAGTCATCGCTAGTATTGACTAAGCTGAAGGGTTACTAGCAGTACATAGCTAGGGTATGTAGTTAGGGAAGTCCCTCCAATTTCGAGAGCTTCAAAAGGGGGGTAATCGTGTATAATAAAGCACACGCCCATAAGGTGCAGTCGATGTCAGTTGGTTTCGCTTCAGCTTTGGCTTTGGCTTTGGCTTTGACATTTGATGAATTACACGCACACTCTCTCATACAAAATCATCAACTACACATCTAATTAGACTGGGGACACACTTTTTTATTGCACACTCATTTGGTCAAGGGGGGGGTTCTATTCTGTTCTCTTTCGAGGTGTGTCTCGACGATTTTTCACACCACTTGCCAGTGGCAAGTTCTACGCTGCCGCCACTAATTAATTAATTAGCTTGATGACAAAACAAACTCGCCACTGATGAGCTGAAAACGAAAAAAAAAAACCATGGAAGTGAAAATTGAAAATGCAAATTCATGAATAAATTCCAATTAAATTTTATAGAGCTCACAAAAATCAATATCCCCGTACAGGAAAACTCAAGGCCGTTTATCATTTGCGGCTCATAACTTTGTGCAATATGCAGAAGGCAGAAGGCGGCAGGCAGAAGGCAGTGGGTGGTGGAAGAACCCACCCCTGGGACTGAGACCCATCCTCCAGCTCCCCGCTGTGAAAACGCAAAGCTGTCAATGAGTTATGTTTGGCGCTATCATAAAATTTGACAGGCCTCCCATCCACATCGAACTCTACACTCTCGTATGCAAATGTTGCCAGCTGGAAGCCCAGGAAGCGTAAAAGGTCCTTCATACAATGTCGGTTCTATTGAACATTAAAGATCTAAAACAAGTTCCCCCCAAATAGCCCCCAAAATGGGTTGCTGCAATAACATCTAAAGCGGAATAGAAGAGCTCTGGATGTACTCTACATTTTCGCACTTATTTTTGAGTATTATCGGTAAAGTTTTCCCATCATCGAAACGCTGCAGCAATTGGCCAAACAGCGCACGTCTGCGTTTATATTTTGCCAGCCAGATACGTGTCTGACACACATGGCCAAAAACCTTCGGGCTGGCGAATAATTCTGCATAAAATGTTTATTGCCAATTTTGTGGTCATGCTGGAAAGTGTTTTTTTGGGAAGAGAGCGCCTAGACTTGATCTGATCTGGTAGAGGGGGGAAAGTTATATTAATTAAAGGGTCTTTTCTTTGTTTGAGGGATAATATTTTTAAAGAAAGTACCCCCTTTTAAGTTCTTTGTCGGCCCACCTGCCAATCCTGGCCAATCACTCAGCCAACTGTTCACTTTGCAGCTTTCCCCTTTCCACAGGACCTCAGAGGCGGTTTAACGCTTAAATAGCCGAAAAAATAGCCAAACCTCAGCCGGATCAGAGGACGACCCACCCCCGGAAATTGGCTGGCCACCCCAAGAATTACCTATGAAAATATTTTAAACATTTTTTCGGCTCTTGACAGCCGCAAAACTTTTGGATGAAAATGGTACAGAATTACCGGAAAAAAATATTCATTTTGCTTTTCCACTTACTGTTTTTTTTTTTTTTCGCGCTGCTTTTCTGATAATTTTTTCGCTTTTTTCTCCGGTTTTCTTCTTCTTCGTTTGTTAATTTATAAAAAACGCTTGAGGCTGCCTCGGGAGGAGGGGCAGCGGCAGCGGCAGGGGGCTGTGAGGTGAGGCCAAGTGTCGCCTGGTGGGTGGAAAAATAAAAAGTGGTCGGTGGGCGAAGGTGCGAGACTCGATGTTCGGTGGTGGTGGTGGTGGAACGGGAAGAACTTCAAACGAGATAAATACAATTTCCATTAGGCCTCGCGGAAAATCCCTCGAACCACATTCATACTTTTAAGCTGCTTCTTATTCATATATAGATCCACACTGGGAGAAATTTTGGTGGGATTTTAGCAACAAGAGATGGAGATTTTGAAGGACTGTGGGTACTATCTATGCTTTATATTGGTAATGTAGAATAGTCCAAACCATAGCCCACATTATACTCCAACGTTTATCAGACTCATACTCCATCATACTCCATCATACTGCATACTATCTATATCTATCATTCATCATACTATATCAAGGGTGGTTATATACTATATATGGTTATATACAATACTATATAACAGATTATTTTATATTAAAGTTCACACTATATCCTAGATCATACTATTATCATACATCATACTATATCATACATGATCCTATATTGAAAGGTTATATACCTCATATCATACAATACTATATCACAATACATGCTTTAACATGGCTATTATATCATAGATCATACTCTATTACAAATCACCCTATATCCTAGATCATACTATCATCATACATCTCATATCATACTACATCATACATACTTTATTATAGAATACATAGCTCATACTGTACGATACACAATACTATATCACAGCTGAAGCTATGGCATAATATTACTATTCTTTAATAGATGGTACTATATTACAATTACAATCCACACTATATCCTATATCATACTAGATCATACTATGTCATACATCATACATCATATCTTCAGACTACATCAAAATAACCTTAAAACAAGAAAGGAAAGCTAACTTCGGGCGGAGCCGAAGTTTATATACCCTTGCAGTTAAAACCGGATATATATCGCAAACATCGGATATAGTTGGCCGATCCTTATGGGAATAGGAATATATAATCCAATTTATTACAATACAAAATCTAAAAAAAGTCCCAAACTTCTATCTTCAAAAATACGAAAGTTGATATTTCTACCAAATACCATTTCCGATCGTTCAGTTATATGGCAGCTATGGGATATAGTCGGCCGATCCTAATGAAATTTGGTAGGTTGGATCAACTGACCAAGAATTAAATCTGTACTAAGTTCCAGCTTTCTATCTTCAAAAACACGAAAGTTGGGTCATTTCCGATCGTTCAGTTATATGGCAGCTATAGGATATAGTCGGCCGATCCTTATGAAATTCGGCATGACGTAATGTTTTGCCAAAAATAGCTCACATGTCAAATTTGAACTCTCTAACTCTAAAAACACCAAAGTTATACCATTTCCGATCAATCAGTTATATGGCAGCTATAGGATATAGTCGGCCGATCCGGGCCGTTCCGACTTATATACTGCGTGCAAAGGAAAGAAGGGTGTGTGCAAAGTTTCAAGACGATAGCTTTAAAACTGAGAGACTAGTTCGCGTAGAAACAGACAGACGGACAGACAGACGGACAGACGGACAGACGGACATGCTCATATCAACTCAGGAGGTGATCCTGATCAAGAATATATATACTTTATAGGGTCGGAGATGTCTCCTTCACTGCGTTGCACACTTTTGACCAAAATTATAATACCCTCTGCAAGGGTATAAAAAGTGACACCTCGCATGAAATAACAAACTTTGACAACTATACACTTTCCAATAACTTAACCCCCATTTCTCACAGTGGATAATGGGCCGACATTGTCAGTTCCTCAGACCCACGCCCACTCCATTTGAGGTTTTCCTATTGATTTTAGGGCTTTTTCACAGTTTTTTCCACCAATTTCCATTTGTTTTTTGAACCCAACCCTCGCTTGCCGGCCGGCCGCCCTCCTTTTGTCTGTTCTACGTTACTTTTTAATTGTGAATATTGCCTACGGTTGAAATTTTTCATCTGGGCTCGCAGTTGTCCTCTCAACCCCCCCACCCCGCCCCGGAAAATTGACCCGCCCCGGGGCTCATAATTTCACTCCTCCCCCCCCCATCTTTAGACCGCCCCTGCGTTGTTTACATAATTTGTACGTTACAACGCGCACACGACTTTTTGGGCCACTTTTGCCCGAATTTTTTTTGGCAATAGATTTACGTTCTACATTTTTCGGGCCTCTGCGATGGACGGGCGGGATGAGGGCCAGAACACGTCCAATTAAAGTTTACACTCGGCAGGGCCCTTCGGCTTTGGAGTCAGTCAGGAGTCTTCAAGGAAGCCCATCAAAGCTCGTCCGATTCCTCCCGATTATTTTTATGTTGATTGCCGTTTTTATTGCCCGGCCAGCTAATTGCAAACTATTGGATCGCACATACACGCTATCAGGCAGGCAGGAAGACAGAGGGCAGGCAGGGGGCAGGCAGGCAGGAGGCAGGCAGGGGGCAGGCAGGAAGGCAGGCGGGCAGACAGGCAGGCGGGCAGGGCCAGGCACCAAATGGGCCACGTTATGATACAATAAAGTAGGGTTGTGGAGCCCTATCTGACGTCTTGGGTTCGGGTATTAGAAATTATGACAGTCTTGCCATTCACTTGGCCCCCATACTCCCCACACACTCCCCACAAATCCCAGAATTTATAGACATTATGCTGTTAGTGTGTGTGTGTCGTGTATTTCCAAGGATGCTTCAAACGTAAAAGGCTACTAAGTACAAATCAGGAATCCACGTCCAAAGGACAGCCAGAGATTCGACCAGGACATCGATGCTCGGAGGGGGGATGTGGCAGGAAGGCTCTAAGCTCGATGGGCACCTCGCCGGGTACGAGCAGCGGGAAGATCTCCTCTTGATTCCTGGTCAGAGATCAGAGTATACCAAGATATTATTGGCACACTAGTCATCCGGCGTGACCTTCCCCTGAGAGACATGGCAGGAAGGCTTCGCTCTCGATGGCCACGGGCAGTGGGTAGATCCCCCTCGGAGGAGAATGTGGCAGGAAGGCTCCAAGCTTGATGGGCACCTCGCCGGGTAAGGGCAGCGGGAAGATCTCCACCACCTGATCCCTGGTCAGAGATCAGAGTATACCAATATATTATTGGCACACTTGTCATCCGGCGTGGCCTTCCCCTGGGAGACAGGGGAAGGAAGGCTCTATCCTCGATGGCCACGGACGATGGGTAGATCTGCTCTGGATCCCTTGGCTCGTCTTGTCTGCAAAGTGAGAGTCTGAGATCAGAGTGTACCAAGATATTGGTGGCACACCTACTTATCATCCGGTGAGGCCTGTTCCTGTAGTCGGCAGTCCTCTGAAATCGTGGCTATACTTGGGATTATCTTTTAGTCTTGATACAATTTTTTCATTCGCCACTGTTTCCAAAAGGTTTCACTAAAATTTGATTCGGTTGTGGAGCCGCCATGGTACCCTACAGTCAGGACAGGGGCGATGGCACTACAGACGGCTCCGTGGATGACTTCAATTCATTCGTTTTCTTTGGTGTCTTTCCTATCTATCAAAGCTTAGCTAGATTTCCAGAAGGAGTTTCCCAGTAATTCCAGTTGCAATTCAAGTTCAAAGTTGGGGGTGTAAGTAAAAGTCTCAACTCTGCAAATCTTTTTGCAGCTTGTGTTATTTTTGTCTCCGTTTAGTAGCATCTGTATGATTTATGTTTTATTTTTGTGTAATATAGTGTAGATGTTGTGTATCCAAAACCTGGCTACAGGTATGTGTAATTTTTCACTTTATGCTTAATCCTAAAAAAAAACAAATAACGAAAAAAAAAAACTCTGGCGACTGAAAATTTGGAATTCGGATTCTCGAAATTAAATTTTAGTTTTTGAAATTATTTTTTTTTTTAGTAGCAAAATATAACACAACCGTCTGATACGGATTGTGGGGAAATACTGATTTGTGTAATGAGCCTGTTGGCCTTATATAGGTTTCAAATCTGACATTTGACGAGTCATGGGTTGCTTGATCTGAGGATTGGATTAAAAGATTTGTAGTATACTTGGGGATAGTCTAAATTAATATTTAGTAAATAAATGTTATTAATAATATTATTTAAAATTATTTTTATAACTGGATATGTTTTTATTATAGTTACTTGTGGGTACTTTGAACTGGAGTATACTTTGGGATGTTAAGATTAAATCCAGGCCTTTCTCACATCATTTTACTTACTTTAGTTTGAAAGTTAAATAAAGTCCCTAAAAAATAGATCGACTTTGATTATCCAGAGTTATGGTATAGTATAGTTACTAAGAGCTAGTCAGACTAATTATAAAGCTTCTCCCAAAATTCTTGTATTTTATTTCCAAAATAGCTAGACTTTTTCCTATAATTTCTTCAATATTCCTTCTTCCCTTCTTGAACTTTTCTGAATATTCTCCAATATCGGTAGACATTCTAAGGTCACGACAGTAATTGTGGGTGAAGAGGGGCAGGGCAGCTATGAAGGGCAAAGGACAAGGGCTGAGACTGAGGCTGAGACTAAGGCTGATACTGAGGCTAATACTGAGACTGTGGCAAGAAAGCAGCATCGTTGTCGCTTTTTGGCTAATGAAAAAGAAATAAAAGTGTCGAGTGCATTATTGCCAGTTTTGCTGAAACCCCCCCCTTGCAGGCCCCCGCCACACATATGCTCACACCCACACATAGAGAACATATCATTTTCCTTGGTAATTGTTGAAACATTTTTAGTACTAGTCTGCGTGCTACGTGTCTGCGTGCCACTCCCCTGCTTCCATAGTCATGGCCTGGAAGGTCCAACCTCCCTCGTTCGGCCACCCCCTCGACCGCTGGCTATTATTTTGCACTTACTATAACATGCACATAAATATTGTTGCCGGCCTGGGCCTCCACTGTTGCCCCCACGTGCCAGTGTGTGTGTGTGTGTGGCTATTTTATTGATACTACCACACATACGGGCAGATTCCCATAAAGGATATACATACATATATAGCACGTGTGGGCCTCTGTGTGGTATGTTTGGGTTTTTCCGACTTCTTTTCATTGTCGCCTTGGCGAATCTCTGTCAAAAAGCAATAATCATCAATTCTGATTCCTTTCCTGCATTTCGGCAAGGACATTGTCGTCTGGTGGCCCGGTTTGATTTCAAATTGATTATTATTTATGTCGGGGACTGATGGTTTGCCTCCCCTACTCCCCCACATCCCCACATCCCGCCCTGGCTAATTGCCGGAGGTCCTTTAAGCGCCATTGAGTGTATAAGGAAAGTACATCGATAGAGTTTCCCAAAACAATAGAAACAAGTTAGTCTGAAGTAAGCCCTGAATTATATTACATTTTTTCATATGTCCTGGGAGAGGCCTAAACCAAACAGTCTGAATCGTATAGTCAAACTAGATTATTGAAACCCAAAAAAATCCAGCTAGGATTTATATTTTTTTTTAAAGCTTTCAATATAATAATAGTTTAATAATTTGGTTGTAGAATATCTAAACTAGAGACCGCAATTGAATCGACTGGAAAGATGTCTTCCTATTTACACAAGAAAATGGGCCACTCTGAGGAGCCCGAAGGAGATTTTGGTAAGTGACTCTACTAGTTATACTACCTTGCTTAGTATAAGCCTATGAGAGACTAGTCTACCAGCGTCTGCTCTCAAAATTATTAGCAAAAAGGCATTTAATTCCCGGGCCATTGATCGACCCTTTTTTCCAGGCCCCCACAGCTGCCCACAGCTTGTCACACTTAATTAAAGAACATTTTGAGCACTTTAGATGTCAATTTGGAGTCCACTTTTCGCAGTGGCCCCCAATACGATGACAGCTCCGCCTCCACCTCCACCAGCCATTCGCGTCAAAAAGAAAGACGGGCAAAAAATTAAAAAATAAGAGCTGAAACGAAAGCTGAAAGAGGAAGAAACGGTTTAATTAAGTCGAAACCCTTTCGTGCGTGCCAGGACCACCAGTTGGCATCAGATCCTGGCCAGCGTCCTGCCAGCTCACCCAGCTCACCCGCGCTCTCCATTTCTTCGTTTTTCGATCCGGAGTCGAAAGGCAAGTGGCCCAGTCGAGTACTCGGGGCGTGTTAATTTCCAAGGTGTTTGCTATTCCAAGCTGTTTCCGTTCTAATATAAAAAATCAGCGTAATTAAAAATCAAATGATTTTTTCCTTGGTCCTTTGGCTGTCCTTTGGCCAATCCCTCTGCCCGACGACAGTGAATATCTTCATTAATTTTGCTCTTTTGCTGAGGGCCATGGGTCTGAGGGTTGGGAAGGAGGACCTCCATCCTCCTCCATCCTGGTTCTTCAATGCTGCACAATTTTTAACTCATTAATTGGTGTGGGCAACCCTTTTTCTGCAGAGCCCTTTTTTCGCCCAAGTTCGGCAATGGGATGTCCTGAAAACTGAGCCAAGTGATTTATTTGTTTAATCCTTTTCGCTTTCAACCGATTTCTTTTTATTTATTTTTCCCTTGCCCTACCCAGAGCCACTTGAAATGTTGCTGATTAGCGAGAAAGACACTGCCAGAGTCCCCCCAAGACCCCAGGCTTTTCTTTGAGAGTCTTTTTTTTTCCATTCCCATGGCCTAATTGATTCGTTATCGACCCTCTTCAGTGCCCATCAATATGGCTAAGGTGCTACACACTTCTGTACAAAAATTCAGATCGACAGCCCTGGTTGGATCAACTTGTTCGCTGATTTTAATCCGCATTCGATACGGTAACAATTTTTGCTTCATCACTCTCATCCCGATACCAGCCAGCCAGCCAGCCAGCCGATACCATCCGACCATCCGACCATATTCTTGGTTAGCTCCAATCAAGTGGCCAATGCGGGGCAGGAGATGAGCTCCTGACACTCGCATAACTTCCGATTTAATCCCAGCGCGTGAACGTCGTTGTCGTCGATCCCCTGAGATCCACTGAGAGATATAGGAATATAGATATACCTACTATATAATACAATCATCATCAATAGGTAGTAGTATTTTTCTTGCAGTGCCTGAGTTATGCGCATCTGTGCGTTGTCGTATTTTGTAAGCTTTTACGCGCCGGCTACCAGCTCCTCCAGTCCGATCCCCTCCAGTCCGGTTGGATAGTCACCGTTGAAGCGATAAAAGATCAATTTAGTTGCGCCAGAGCCGACACTGATTTAAATCCGATCATTGGGCGGCGATTTGATGCGAACTGAAACATGCACATGGAATTCGCAATTATCGGACATCAAAGGGTCTCTCTCTGATCTGGCGGAGCAGGATAATTAACCACTTAACTGGTGG
The DNA here is from genome assembly GCA_018153235.1 of Drosophila malerkotliana malerkotliana. Classification (NCBI taxonomy): domain Eukaryota; kingdom Metazoa; phylum Arthropoda; class Insecta; order Diptera; family Drosophilidae; genus Drosophila; species Drosophila malerkotliana. The sequence continues at coordinate 5,016,344 of JAECXV010000038.1, forward strand.
TGGGATGGGGACTCGAGTCGACTCTACTCGACAAGACAAATGGGTTCCGGCTAAGCCCGCTGTTTTGAGAAATCAAATAGCAAAGAACTACAAATTGCACGCCAAAATTCACTTCAATACAAAGCTCTTGGGTAAACACCACCGAGGACCGACTTCCAAATTCCTAGGCCAGGACCACCTGTCCTTATCCTCCCGCTACTTGACGATGTAAACCTTAAGGTATTTTGCGATAATTGCACTTTGCTTGCTCCTGTTTCCACTTCGTCCTTGCCAAAAAGAGTTGCCAGCAAACTTTTTCCAACACCAACCCGCACCCCCCGTGTGTCTTCCGTGTGTCTGCCCCCAAGATAAACAAAAGACACTACTCCAGGGGGGGTGGTGTGTCTACCGTATGTGGGAGTTGTCTGGCACATGTCTTTGCTTTTTTACTCATCCCAGCCAGCAGGCTTCACTACTTTTCACTTTCCCTCCAAGTAACTCCAAGTATATTGGGGTTTCCATATCAACTCGGTTTACCGTAGCCAGTGACGACTGTACCAGCTACTTAATTAATTCAAATCTAGCTAATTGCATTTTATTTGCCTTTGCTTGGGGATTTCTTCAAGTTTTTAATTGCGGATCTATGCCAGAAGCGGGGCCATGGTCCTCAATACATCGGAATCGGATCTAAATAACTATTTTCCCCCCCCAGAGGGATCAATTGGTGTCCTCAGCCGGATTGCTCTGAAATTTTACATGGCCAAGGACTACATCTATCCAGCAATTGAATATCAAATAAACGTCTCGCCAATGGTGTTATTGCTGGAGATGGGAGCCATCATTTTCACGATGGTGTTTGTGTACACCATTTATAAACGCGGCGTCGAACGACTCCGGTGCTCCAAAACCATACAAACCCAGACGGAGGACGAGCCTACCGCTCAGGCAAACGACATCCCGATGGAGGGTCAGGTCCCCGAGAACAAATCCCATGATGAGCCTATGGCCGAGGATGAGCCCATGGCCGAGGATGAGCCCATTGCCGAGGATGAGCCCATGGCCGAGGATGAGCTCATGGCCGAGGATGAGCCCATGGCCGAGGATGAGCCCATTGGCGAGGATAAGTTCATGGTCTTGGAAACCGAGGTAAGTCAACCCTTAAGACTGGTCTACGATTTGGCTTAGAATTAGCTTCATCCTTACTCCTCCTCATCGTCCTCCGCAGTCGCCTGAGGAGCTGGATAAAGAAAATAAGGCTCAAATGTATGATGATCTTCTGCTGGGCGTGGACGATGACGGTGGCGCTACCGATCCGAAGATTTCTAGCGCTTTGATCAACAGATTCTACAACTTGGGACGCTTGGGGATAGATGGTTTAGAGTTACCCCCGGAGATTATAGAGAATGTGTTTAAGTTCCAAAAGACTACTCAGACTCGCCCAGTGACGGGTCTATATATTGAGAAATGCCGTTCCAAGCAGGATTAGGTTAGGTTTGGGGCTTCAATGACGGTCAGAGAGAGGTGGGTCTTTCTGGTGACCATTTGGCAAGTTAGTAATAGTTGGGAGAGAACTCTGGGTAGGTTTTAATTAAGACACTCCCTTGACTAAATAATCTTACTGGATCTCCAACAGGTCTAACAGTTGCGGCTAAATTTCAAGTTAATGTTTAAAGTTCGTATTATGATACTCTCGTATCTCCTGTCTGGTTCCCAATCCGAGTCTCTCAAGTCGGTCGCCTCATGGCGTGTCAGAAGGAGGTCATATAGATGGATGCCTAGCCTGGCCAGACCGACTTTGGAATTCAATAAACATCAAGTATTGGAGCAAGAAAACTGACATGGAGTTACGATTGAGATTAAAGTTAAAGTTAAAGTTGAATTTATTATTTTGTCCATGACTATATATAGATATGGGATATGGGATATGGGTAAGGGTGTTACTGCTGCTGAATCTGATGGGTTTTTATGCGTTGTTCGTTTTGTAATTAAGCGACGCACTTGGCTGGACTTGGAGATGTGGAGATACATATATATATAAGGGCACTGTGCATATATTGGAAGCTCGTCTCCGGTCCATGAATATATATTTGGCCCTGCTGGTCATCCGCAAACACTGGCCGTAGTAGTAGTGGCCCGGCCATCTAGTTTGCGGTCAAAGTTGGCGTTTGACATTTATGCCGGATGTCAAGGAGTCCCAGGATCAGTGGCATGACCATACCATACCAGACCAGACCAGCTTTCGGTTCATTGTCATCATCGGTCGTGACCATTTTGTGCTTGTTATTGTCACTTTTGCCGCCTTTGTGAGCGGTAACAGGAGGAAGAGGGTTGGGGGGTGGAGCAGTATCGATATACCCAGGGTGTGGGTCACAGAGCCAACCTTTTCCGGTCTCCGAAGGACTCTGGTTATAGTTTTCTATTCAATCGGGTCGGTCGGTTAGTTTTGTTTGGCTGGCAAATGCACCCCGGAGGGCATTTTCATTTCATTTTAATATTTGTTTTTGTTTTTTGTTGTTGTTGCTGTTTTCATTGCCAGCTTTTTGTGTGTATTTGACATTTGGCTCAAGTGTTGCCGACTTTTCGGTTAGTTCGTCCTCCTCCGCCTTTCTTGGCCCTGTCCAGTGGGCCCTTTCTGTGGCTTTGGTTGCCTCATTTTGTTGTCCTCTTAATTAAAGTCTGGTCAACTGTTTAATGCTCAATGAATTGGTCAGTCCAGGGTCCAGTCCACTCCTCCTAGCTGGTATAGTTTCTATCTTATCCTGTCGACCTCCATCTCCCAAACCCATAGCCACCCCCCTTTTTTTAAGTACGATCTGTTTTTTTTTACGAGTCTCTGCCCCAAAAGAGCATCACGTAGCGAATCACTTAACTTGATTCTGTGACCCGCCCACCCCCTCACAGTACCATTTGGAAATTTTCCATTTTCCCCCTGATGGCACAATGGGGAATCCCAGGGCCCAGGACGAGAACAATAGAGCGGCATCGAGCGGGGAGATACTGAGAATAATTCTCAGTTATTTGGGCCAAACACGCAAATGCGTTCAAATCAATTGTCCGATAGAGCCGATTGTTCTGATTGCCAGTTATCCTTCACAGGATGTCCTCCTCCCCCCATCCAATATCCTTGATGTTGGCCACAAAAAATGCGTTCAAATTGAAATGAAAAGCTCAGCGTGCAACGCATCCCAAATGAGGCAGCTTCTCTTATTTTTTTTTTTTCGGCATGGGTGCGTGCCGTGCGGCTTCACTTTCACTTTCACTTGCCTCCGTGCAACTTTCACCCAACAGGCAGGCAGGATGGCAGGGGAGGCGTGGCAAGGGCTGGTCAACCGGCGGCACGTGTCCTGATTTTTTTCAAGCTATCTGCTGTTTTTTTTTTTTTCCGGCCTATAAATAATTTGTGGCAGCCGCTCAATGAGTTTGCTTTTTGTGGGGCAGTGTCATTTGTAAATGGCATGTTATCAATTTTCGAGATGATTGAATCAAGTGATTTGTGTGCGTGTCAAACGGGTATGGGGGCGAGTCCTTGGGGGAGGGGCCAGGATGCCAGGATGCCCCACATACGTGCATATAAATGTCAATATTTTGGGGAGCTACAACTCCGACTCCCACACGTGTCCGAGAGGACTTTCTTTGAAGTTCGGTTTTGTTGGTTTGCCGGCGTCTTTGGCAGCGCACTGTTTGCCTCACGGCTTATTAAGAGATTATCAATTTCTTTGATGGCAGATATAAAAATGGATATAATACAAGAAAATTGAGCCGGGATAACGAGGCTAATGGCAGTCTGGCCATGGTAAGCCGTCTCTGGCTGGAGGAGGAGGGCTGGAGGAATTGGAGGAAAAAAGAGCTCAGAGCATCCATCATGAAGGTTTCTCATTCCGGCAGTAGTGGGCATCGACCAGCAGATGTTACCTACCCACCCACCAAGTGGCAGTGGCGCTCATTGGGAATGCACAAAGACAACTTTGTCCGGCAGTGCTTAACCCATCTCCCATCTCTCCCAGTGTGCCCCTGCATTTGCATGCCCTTTCTGCATTAAGAAATTAAAATCTGTCCTAGAAAAATCTGCACGTACAAGTGCCGAACGAACACACATGTGTTGGCAACTTCGCGAGTTCTGCGAGGTGGGTGTCCTGTCCTGCCCCCAACCTCCCAGCTCCTTCTAATGTATTCGACGCTGTTTTCCAAGCGAGTGTTTTGTTATTTTTGCGGAAGTTTTGTAATTGCGGAAACGGCAACTGCTCCAGTCCCACCAGTGCTATCCTCCAGCCTCCATCTTGAATAGGCACTGTGAGGAAAGGCAAAAGGATTCTGTGTCCTCTGCTCCGATTTCAGTGTGTGTGTGTGTGTGTGTGCCTATCCTGCTCAAGTGTTCGATATACGGCCGTCGACAACTTGTTCCTTGGGGCGTCTCGGCTCGGTAGGTAAACTTGCGAAACTCGAAGTTATGGACGCGTAAATTGAAAATACACATGAGAACTGAAAACTCTGCCCCCACCACCAGCCCACCAGCCCAACCAGCCCAACAGCCCACTCCAAAAACACCAAAAAACACCAGAAAACAGTGTACGGCGGTTCGTGGAACGCGGTCGCCACATTATTGAAACTATAAATTTCTAAAAGCAATCTTTTGCGGGCAGACAACAACGATGCGGCAGGATCGAGGATGAGGCACAAGGGGCAGGATGAAGGGCATAGGGCGCAGGGTGCACGGTTCGGATTGCAGGAGCAGGGCGCTGCAGTAGTCGCGGTAGTGGCAATGGCAGTGGCAGTGGAAGTGTGTGGGCCGCCGGCTGTTAACGCTTGCCAGCCACCGCGTCGATGTTGTGGTCGAAAAGTTTTCTCATTTTGCATGTGCCGGCACTTGTAGCCTCCTCCTACTCCTCCTCCTCCTCCTCCAGACCCAACCCAGCCAGCCCCCCCCTTAGGCAGCTTCGGTTTTCACCTAGAACTTTGATAGATCCTAACCATAAAGTTATGCTCTTATTGGCCTTCCTCCTGAACCAGGCTCCAGCTTCTAGATTCCAATTTCCAATTTGCAATTAATCAAATCTTGAGTAATTTGGCATCTGGAGTCGGCAGCGATGCTATGCCATCCAAAATCAAATAATGGCAAATTTCCCATTAGTTTTAATGGTGGGGCAACCGCCCCGGCCCCGGCCCCGGCCCCGGCCCCAGCCCCAGACCGGGCTATCAAAGTGCTGCAGGTGAAATGTGGCAAGCGCTTCGATAGACAATTTTCCGCGTTTCCATTATCCCAGCCACCCCCGAACATTGCCATCCGGCCCCTTCCGGCAAAATTTTCCCCACCCACTATCCCATTCTTGGCCTCCATGAAGAAGATGTCTTCTCTCTGCTGGTCATTTTTATGTTCGAGCTGGGTTTTTTTTTTTTTTTTCTCATTTTCCATTTATTTATTTTTTATTATTATAAGGAAAACAGGAAATATCTCTGGCCGTACATTTCTCGTGTTTTCCTTTCCTTATAAATGACAACGCCTCATCGCGCAATTTGTTTACCTTACATTTGGGTGGAGTCTTCGGTGGGTGGTGGCGATGGGCGAATGGGCGGCGGGGTGGCTGGTGGTGCCTGGTGCTTGGTGGCCTGATGCCGGCAGGACACCCTCACTTTTTTCATTAATTTCAAAATTGCTACATTAGTGTTGCCCACTTAACAAGTTTAAGGGGCGCCGCCGAGCTTTTCCTTTCGGTTTTTCCTTCGTTTTTATTCCCTCCGCTTTTCCACCGAACCACCGCCCCACTCTGTACACTCGCTCTTCGTATTAGAATTAGTGATTAATTTTTACGCCCGAAATATGCAAATGTATTGCATTGATGAATACATTCAGCGCTGGTCCAGTGCCCAGGCGGTCCATGGTCCATGGTCCACGGGTGGGCGTGGCCTTACTTCATTTTCTACTTCATTGCCAAAGTTCGACGCCTTGGGACTCGTCCTTCGGGAATTGCACGCCGGGCGCCGCTTCGCTTGTCGATTTTTACTGGCTTCTATATATTTTTTTCCTCCTTTTTTTTTTTGGTTTTTTAAGGGAACAATTTTTATGTCATATTTTGAGAGTTTCTTTACAGTTTTTTTTTTTTTTTTTTTTTGTTGAGGAGCCCGCGGCTAAAATTGATTATGGATGAACACAGTTGCCGTGGACTGCGCGCAATTAACATTACTTTTAATTCGCCGAGCGTCGCGTACCGCCCTAATGAAGCATGCAAATGGCCAGAATCGAGAATGAAGAGCATAACCCGGGGAGGGCGGGGATGGGCCAGGGCTCGGATAAGTTGCGATGTCGTCCCTAACTCGATTTGGTCTATTAGAGTCTAATTTTTAATGTATTTTCTTCAGCGGCAATTGATATGCAAATCGCGGGCTTGTTTCAAAAATTCTTGAATCTTGATAGCGCAACCTTTGGGCTCCTTTCAGTGGCCTTTATAGCCAGAGTTCCACCACTATTTCAATGGTCATTGATGGCACCTTAATCTAGAATCTGATTGAGGTGTTCCCCTAAAGGATCACTGAAGAATTGGCTGAAATAGAGCTACCTACACAGGGGGCTATGGGTTTTTAAGGATCTCCCAAGGGGTCCATGGCAAAAATTTGGGAAAAAATTTAAAAAATATTTCGTACCCAAATTTTGATGCAGAATGACGGAGAACTGAAAAAGAAAGCTTTAGAGGTATCCCTCTCAAGGATCGGAAAAGAATTGGCTGAGATATGGGCACCTTTTAGGCCACATATGGGAATTTGGGGTTTTGCAAGAGGGTCCATGGGAAAAATTTGGGAAAAATTTAAAAAATATTGGGTATCCATATTTTGATGCAGAATGACGGAGAATTGAAAAATAAAGCTTTTGAGGTATCCCTCTCAAGGATCGGATAAGAATTGGCTGAGATACAGGCACCTTTCGGGCCACCTATGGGCTTTTGGGGGTTTTTCAAGGGGGTCCATGGGAAAAATTAGGAAAAAAATTTAAAAAATATTTCGTACCCATATTTTGATGCAGAATGACGGAGAATTGAAAAAGAAAGCTTTTGAGGTATCCCTCTCAAGGATCGGATAAGAATTGGCTGAGATATAGGCACCTTTCGGGCCACCTATGGGCTTTTGGGGGTTTTTCAAGGGGGTCCATGGGAAAAATTAGGAAAAAAATAAAAAAAAAATATTTCGTACCCATATTTTGATGCAGAATGACGGAGAATTGAAAAAAAAAAGCTTTTGAGGTATCCCTCTCAAGGATCGGTTAAGAATTGGCTGAGATATAGGCACCTTTCGGGCCACATATGGGTTTTCGTGGATTTCCAAGGGGGTTCATGGCAAAAATTTGGGAAAAAATTTAAAAAATATTTCATATCCATATTTTGATGCAGAATGACGGAGAATGGAAAAAGAAAGCTTTTGAGGTATCCCTCTTAAGGATCGGATAAGAATTGGCTGAGATATATGCACCTTTCGGGTCACCTATGGGCTTTTGGGGGTTTTTCAAGGGGGTCCCTGGGAAAAATTAGGGAAAAAATTTAAAAAATATTTCGTACCCATATTTTGATGCAGAATGACGGAGAATTGAAAAAGAAAGCTTTTGAGGTATCCCTCTCAAGGATCGGATAAGAATTGGCTGAGATATATGCACCTTTCGGGTCACCTATGGGCTTTTGGGGGTTTTTCAAGGGGGTCCCTGGGAAAAATTAGGGAAAAAATTTAAAAAATATTTCGTACCCATATTTTGATGCAGAATGACGGAGAATTGAAAAAGAAAGCTTTTGAGGTATCCCTCTCAAGGATCGGATAAGAATTGGCTGAGATACTGGCACCTTTCGGGCCACCTATGGGCTTTTGGGGGTTTTTCAAGGGGGTCCATGGGAAAAATTTGGCAAAAAATTTAAAAAATATTTCGTATCCATATTTTGACGCAGAATGACGGAGAATTGAAAAAGAAATCTTTTGAGGTATCCCTCCCAAGGATCGGTTAAGAATTGGCTGAGATACAAAAGATATAAACATGGCATTTATTTTCGAAGATGGGCCACCCTGTTGAACAGTGTCCACCCAATAGGGAGCACCCACTTGCGTTCCCCATCTTGCGTACTCCCCCCAACCCCCACTCCTCACTCTTAAGCTCACTACGCTCAGGTATAGAACAACAGTAAAACATCACCTCTTATCTGTTGTGGCCATTAAATTACAAAATTATTTAAATGCGCCATTGAATTTAATATGAAAGTTATTGGAAGCTCTTAAATTATTTGGTTTTTAAAATATTTATTTTTAACTTAAATTTAATATTTTAATTAAAAAATTACATAATTGTCAAGTTAAAATAAAAACCACCCTTATCGCTTGTCCTCCCAATTTAGGAGGGAGCGCTCTCTGGCGCTCTCCCTCCCTCGTGCTCCTCCATCGCTCAGTAGCAACACCTCTCACGATGCTCTTTTTTTCTCCATTTTCTTTTGGGGCTCTTCCATTTTGAGAAATTATCAACGTGCAGATCGCCGCGTGGACTGGCATTGCCAGTCATTAATTAGCCTTCGAGTCGATCAGTTCAGTTTTAGGAAAAGTGTTAGTGGTCACCTTTTTGATTATCTAACTCATGGAAATGTGGAAAACCTTAAGTAACTCGATTCATTTGATTGAAAATGACAATAGATGGCCATTTCCAAGTTAAATAACCAATTATGGGGCGAAAAAAGTGCCGTTTTAGTTTTTTCATTCGTCGTTGTATGTGTGTGTGGAAGTAGCCGCGAATTGAAAGACGCCATTAGTGTTTTTACGCATGCAGACATACATGGACATGTATGGGTGTGCAGTTTCGCCAAGTCTGAAACTGAAAATTGATAAATGGTGGACATAACGGTAATCATGTACATTTTTATGCAAGAAAATTGGAACGGAATATGGAAAACGTTCTGTATATTTTCATAAGTGAGTAGACTCCTACATTTATTTTTTATTTTTAAAATAAATTTAGTTCGTATATAAAATTTAAAATTCCGGCAAGTGGTTCACCTTTATGAAGCTGGTCCACCCTGATAAGTTGGGTGCACTCGTTGAAGCTCCTAAGCTCGCGTGCTCCCTTCATCCCTCTCACCCCTAAAGTAGTTGCACTCGGTACAGTTAGGAATAGAAATGCTGCAAATTATCATATTACCGTTTACCTTTGAAAATAGAAACTATTGAAATGCGCAATTGAAATGAAATGAAGTTTTGTTAAAAGAGGGTAAAATTCGGCTGTTTATTTTATTAAATCTACTTAATAATCTATCTACTAATATATAGAACTATTTTTTGAAAATTAATATTATAAAAAAATTTTTGTGATTTTAGCCCCCATTTACACCTTTAAAAATGCATGGAGAATAACGGAAATGTTGATGTCAATTACGGAAGCTTGAATGAACGTGAATTGGAATGGAAGATGTCTATCTGCATGGATATCAATAAGTGAGTACCGTTACTTCACCTATAATATTTGATATAAAAAATATTAATTATCTAAAAAAATACAAAATAAATTAAAATTAAAAATTTTTAAAACTAGAATTTTCAAAAATTACAAAAAGCGTAAAGAAAACTTAAATCATTTAAATTTGATTAGTTTTTTTTAATAATAACACAGAAATATTAGAAAAAGTTAGACAAAAATAATAGTTAAATAATAGATAAAAAAAATTTTAATTTCTTTGAATAACATTGCTTTCTACTTTTAATTAACCTTTTTTTTAAATTTTATTTATTTTAATATTTTAAATGTACCTGTAATTTAATATATAAAAATCCGGCCCACCCTTTCGAAGTTTGTCCGCTCTAATTAGTTGGGAACACTCTCTGGCGCTCTAGTTCCCCCTCCCGCATGCCTCTCGCCTTGCTTACTTCGCGCTACCCCTCTAAAGCTGCCCTTTCTGAAGCGTTCCTCCAGCCCAAGAGAGCTCCTCCCGCGCTCCTCTCCTCATTCATTTTCTTTTGGGGCTCCTTGCCATTTGCCAAAATGTTAATGTGCGGATCGCCGCATGGACTGGCTTCGCCAGTCATAATTTAGACTTTGATTGAAACAGTTCAACCCTGAGCACACACGGGGATTATTGATCAAATCAATCAAAAAAATTATGAGAAATATGAGAATGTCTTAAAATATTAACCGAGCTAAAAATTAATAGACAAACAGTTTACAAAATTTTAAGAAATTTTAAAGGTTTTTTTTATTTCTAATTTAATAGGGGAAATATTTTCGCACATTTTACTAAATAGTTTAAATTAAATATAATATTAAATCTGAAAAAGTTCACCCTTTTTGGCGACTGTCCACCCTAAATAGTTTTGGAGCGCTCTCTGACTCTGGTCCTCTCGCACTGCTCCTCTTGCGGGACTCCTCTTTTGGTGCTCCTCTCGTGCGCTCCCCTAGAACTTTTCTAGCTTTGGTCCTCTCGCGCCGCTCCACTAAGCACAGCTTCTCTCTCGTTGCTGCTCTCATTTATTTTCTTCCTCTTGAAAAATTGTCAAGGTGCTGATCGCCGCAGGGACTGGCTTCGCCAGTCATAATTTAGACTTTGATTGAAACAGTTCAGCCCCCGAGCACACTCCGGGACTTGAAAATGACCTGTAATAGTTGAATATTGACATGATCAATCATGATTAAATTTGGCAAACAGTAAGAGCAGAATATTTGAGAATAATTCGAGTAGGAAAGACTCCTTTCCCCTGTGCAGGCGATGTGAATATTCAAATCACACACGCACACAGAAAGGACATGTCTTTCGCAAATAATACACATACCATTATCGCACTGAGCCAGGGATGGTAAAGTATGCTGTGTGGATATTTATTATGTTATCGAAATAAATCACAAATAAACATAAATAAACAAACCAGAACCAAACATAGGCAAAGATTTGTCAAAAAAGTAGTCGGCAAACGCGCACATACACGCACACTCAGTCAGACGTGCTCGAGATGCGCCGTAAAGTATGCAAAAATGTTACACAAATGAAAATACTTCATGGCCCAAGACCAGATCCAGGACCATGCCCAGGAGTTGATGTGCTCGTCCTGACAAGAATTTATGGGCCTGATGTGCCTTCGTCGCCTGCTAGAAGATGTCAATGGCCAGCCCTCCACTCCACTCCTCCTCCTTCGTCTCGGTCACATATCAAAATAAGTCTGATGATCCAATAAAGTGCTTATACCGCAACGGTGGCTTAAGGTCTCCATACCCTCTACCCCCCTGTGCCCTGCCTGTCGCATTAGCGTCGCATCGCAGCTCTAACATTTTGCATAGCATACTTTTGCGGGCCTGGGCATGTAATGAAAATAAATGCGTTACATTTCAATACTTTCGCCCCGATTCCAAGGCCCGATTTATGATTTATGCGTGTGTCTTTTTTTCCTGTCCTGCGAGTGTGTGTGTGTGTGACACACGTGGAATATCTTGAGAGCCGGCTGGAAAAGGAACTGTAACTGTAACTACTACTGTGATGATACAACAGTCTAGACCATCTTGTTAGCTACGTTTTTGGTCTTAATGTTATTCCAGTTATGGAGAAGTCTTGTCCTGCCCTTGGTTGTGCCACCATCCCCCGGAACTTGGAAACACATCGCGCATCTGAAGATGGCAAAAAGAAAAATGATTTATTTGTGGCATTCCAGGACTTCTGGCAAGGACTCGCAGCTGCTTTTAATACATTTTTCCTCTTTTCGGCATATTTGGGACTCCATGCATGACAAATTGTTAAGAAAGCGCATTGGAAAACCCAGTCCCCCACCTCCTCCCCCTCCCATATGTACTCGAGGAAATTCCACAAATGCCGCGATGCTAGACCCCCCCTTCAAGGGTTGAAACTTGGGGCAGGGGGTGGAGGGGGCCGTACATGCATGCATGAGCAGTTCATTGAGTTGACATTGAGTGCTTGTGATTTATGTTGGATTTTTGCCACTTTCTGCTGCCAAGAGTATAGCGGGAGGGGGGTGAGGGTTGCCAAGTTGGGGGGGGAAGCTTCTTAGAAGGGTTTCAGATCGCCTTCTCGACAATGCTGGGTGTGGGTATGGGTGTATCCTACCTGAGGCGTTGAGTAATAGCCTTTGACATAGTCACCACCCTCCTCCTCCCAACTCCTTCCTTCTTCTTCTGGTTTTTAAAACCCCGAATTGCGTTTACGTCATCAACAGTCGTCCTCCGGACGAGGCATCTCCTCCATTCCGATGCTGCTCCTCTGCCATATATCCCAACTAAATGTGTCACGTCCAAACAACAAAAATTTCATTTATATTCCCACACACACACACGAGAGGGGGGCGGGATGAGGGAATGGGCGTGGCTACCCTTTGGTTTATTTTAAATTTGAAGCAATTTGAAGCTCACCCCCCCCCTAGTTCTGAGGGGGGGGTGGTGCGAAATGGTTACAAATTATGTGCAGCAGCATAAGCTGACGCTGCTGCTTCCTTGCCACTCGCTGACTTTAAGCGGCCACTTCCTGCACCACCCCCCAGCCACCCTCCACCCATCCCTACCAGCCAGCAGCCACCCATCCCTACCAGCCGCCACAAATCAACGGAAGCGGAAGTGGCAATGGAAATGGAAATGGCGAAAAGGTGTGAAAAGAAAGCAGAGAAGAGAAGAGGAGGAGAGAAGAAGAAAATAATGCAGGCAGATGAAGATGGACGCGGAGGAAGAAGCATCTACACCGAAGCATCTACACCCTGCACTCCTACTTCTAGAGGCTCTAACTCTCTAGCCTACCAAGTAGGTCATATTCCTCGAGGAAGGGTATTTGAGATAGAGTGCTTGAGAGATACTTCATTCGTGGAACAGGATTCTGGCCGAAATATAGTTTACAGTTGGAATTTTTTCTTCGAAAAACCTTTCTTTCTTTCTAAAAAAAGACCCAAGCTAGTAGTAGCTACCTTGATTTATGCTGATTTGAACAAGTGAAGCACATGATCTGAGCTTTCCGCCTTGGTCCACTACCTCCTCCGTCCACTCCTCTTCCAGGAACATATATCCCCCCAAGCAGATCTATTGACATCCCAAGGGTCGAGGTATATGTATGCAGATAAGGTCAAGGAGGGCAAATCGGATTTGCTCATATCATTTTCTTGAGCCTGATTTGTTTGCATAACTTGGCCAGCCGAAGGACATGCCATGGCATGGTATGGCATGGAATTCAGAAGGACATGCGTGCAAGTCCATCAGGCAGGAAAATTCCCAAAAAAAGGGAAACTCTCTTCAGGCCCCGAGGGGGCGGTAGACTGTTTTCCTTCGGTAGACCGCAGAGTTTGGCCTTAAAGTGTGTCATTTTAAGGGCAGCGCCCGCTCACCACCCACCATATAGCCACCCACCAACCACCCACACACCCACCTCTTACACTCTGGTCTTCGAACCCGTTGTTGCCTTGCTGGATTCTGTTTTTCTTTTTTTTTTTTTGGCAAAAATGTAAAATTTTTATTGTTCGTGTTTGGCTTTTATTGCCAGCAGGCGCCGCGCATCTTCCGCCGTTCATGCCACACCTCCCCCTGCAACACACTCCACCCCACCCCTCTCCCTGCCCCTGCCACTGCTGGGAAAGGTATCTCCTTTCTTCCATAGTCCCGCTTGATTTTCGATCTGACTTTTCGCCTTTTCCCACATGTCGTATCAGTGGCTATGCCGCGGGAGGACTTTGTCCTGGTCGTAGTCCTGGTCGCGGTCCTGGTCCTGGGCCGTCTCACACACCCCCTCACCCTCCCTTGCCTCGTCCTTTGTGCTTTTCCCTTTTTTTTTTTTTCGCTCGCTTTTCGGGCGATTTTTGCAGCGATTTTCAACGCATGGCCCGCAGGGGTTCTTTTGCCACGCCCCCCCTACCCCACCCCACCCCGCTCTCTGGGCTACGTATTATTTCGTATTTAAAAATAGATTTGCATTTGTGTGTTTGCCTTGGGTTTGTGTGTGTGTGTCTGTGTGTGTGTGTGTCCAATTGATTTATGGTTTTTTGTAAAAAAAAAAAAAAAAAAAAGAAAAACCTTTCAAAGGTTGCGCCACGGGGCGGTGGGTGGTGGGTGGGTGGTGTTGGGAGAAAGGGGCAGCAAAAGGGTAAAGTTGAATATACTAGTAATGTAAGCTCTCCGCTGCGGCGTTTGTTTACTTTTGCGGTTATTTTGTGGTCTCGCTTTTCGGCGCTAGACCTCCCCCACCCCCTCCCCCCATCTCTCTATTGACTTTTCAACTGATCCTTTGGGTGTAATTGTTGTTATTGTTTGCATCCTTAATTCAAGGATGGCAAGGATCTAGCTCCTTGGCAAGTGACGATCCTATTGGAGCTCTCACTTGAAGACCATGTGGCACAAAACACAATTAAGTGGCTTTACCGGCAAGGCCTCCTCCCCCACTCCCCCTCCCCTCCTCAGGACAACATTGTCACCCAAAAAGAAATGAAAAACCAGAGGGTGGTCCTGAGGGCGGGCCCGGGGGGGAGTAAACACAACAATACGCAAATAAATTGATGTCATTTTCGTTTTCGTTACGTCTCAAATGGAATTAGTGGCATCCTTAAAAAAAAAAAAACGAATAAACGAAGGAGAAGCATCCTTCGTATCCTTCGCATCTCCACAGCAAGGACAAATCCAAACAAAGCTCTGCCGACTAAGGGGGGGAAAGCAACTCAGATAAACATATTCGCGAATTTGTTATTATCAGAAAAATATTGCCCAAGTAAGCCCCCAGGAGAGGAGGAGGGGTGCTGGTCTGGAATTCCCCAGTGACTGCATGTGACGTGGCGTTTTGCATGCGGTTTGAACGCGTTTTCCAAGCGATTGGCACACACAAGCGAGGGGCACACACTAGGGGTGGGTGGTGCGTGGTGGGTGGTGGGGTGGTGTTGCAAATTAGTTAAAAAGCCAAGTCAGACAATCAAAGATTCAAACTTTTTGATAGGCAATACCGTTTTTAAAGGATTTGCATGTGTGTGTGGCATGTGTGTGGCATGTGTGTGGCATGTGTGGCATGTGAGTCTTGATGCCTCCCTCTTCACCAGCAGGAATCCTCAACTATCTCATCACAAGGGATAACCATTAGGGATAATCCCAATCCGATCCGATCTATCTACCATCCTGTCCTATTACCTTCCACTTAAGGAAACCAGAGAGTAGCCTTTTTCCACTCGAATGTGCTACCACCCCCCCCACCACCTCGTGCATCCCCCTTCCCCCCACGATATGCAAAATGGCGATTATTCATAAATCATTAAACACCATTTGGCATTCGTAGGCTTGTGGGGGGGCTGGACTCTTGTAGTAGTCGTCTGCCTTAAAATTTTTATCGCTTTTCCAACAAAAAAAAATGTAGCCCTAATGAGCCAAGGGCCCCTCCCAACAACAAAAAAAATAACATAAAAATTTTTCCGTAAAAAAAGTTAAAAAAGTTCGGAAAAAATCAAAGGACGCGTTGGCTAGCCAAGGGGGCTGGGGGGAAAAGGGGGTGGCTTCTGGGAGAAGACACCAAACGAGACTCGGACGAAGACATTAAAAATTTTGTTTGATACTTTGGTCGCGCCCCCAACCATCATACACTGACCAAAAATTAAGATACTTGAGATTAACATTTTATTTCAAAATTTTAAAAAATATTTACAAAATAACACTTCTTTATAATAATATTTTAATATTTTTAATTGTTTGATATCTAGACATAGTTTATTTTCTGTGTATTTTCCTCGCGATTGCCACTGCTTATACATCACTTCAAATTCAAGTTTCGCTTCGGCCGCTGTTCTGGTCGTTTGATTTCCGCTTCCGTTTGCCGTTGAGATTAAAAACATTTTCGTGCGTTTTTCCCTTATTTCCCAATGCTTTCCATTGCTCTTTCCATCTTCGTCCTGCGTCCTACGTCCGTATCTTTTGCGTTTCGCGGACCAGCGACCACGGATACGGATATAGCTTTGGCCACGGCTGCGTTGCGTCTCTTCTATCTGCGAAGAACATTAAATTAAAAATTCATCTTTAATCAAAAATTATTGTTAGGTGGCTATGTCTAGGTGGAATTAAGCACTACCAGGGAGGAATAATATTAGGTTAGAGGTTAGAGTACAGTATTTCCTGAAATATAATACCTGTTTTCTAATACAAACTATATTGAAACTCCCAATACCCCCGCAAAACCCCCAGTAGCCACTACAAGCCCATGCATCCTCTAAACCCCTACAGTACAAAGCCGCGAAGAAAGACTGCACCCTAAACCCTTGCACTACAAATCGCCTAAAAACCAGTGCATCCTAAACCCCTGCATAACATGGCCCCTGAAAACTACTACCTCGAGACCCGTCCACTACAAACCCACTGAAACCAGTGCATCCTTAACCCCTGCACTATAAATTACACTGCCGTCCCCCGAAACTAGTGCCCCAGAAGAAGCCTGGAACTATTGCAAACCCATTGAGATCCAAAATCCCCTGGATACCGGGAAACCATCCTATTGGAGCTCTGCCTGGCCCCAATATCTCTATGACTCCATCGAACTCAAAACCCCTGCCTACCCTTCTTACTCCCTTGAACCCTTCTGACCACTAAACCTCCTTGCCCCTGAAACCCTTTTGACCCCCTTGACCCCTAAATGCATATTTAAATGCATTTCATGTGTAAAATTGTAAAGGGCCCGGACGCTATTTTTTTTGTTTTAAAATGTGGTTGCAGGAAAATACGGTCATACTTTTTTGTTATGAGGACCTGGTCACACTAATTTTTAATCTGGAAATTAGTGTGACCAGGCGCACTAAAAAAATTAGTGTGACCAGGCTCTCGTAACAAAAAAGTATGACCGTATAACAAAAAAGTGTGACCAGACGAACCAAAAAATTAGTGTGACCAGACTCTCATAACAAAAAAGTGTGACCGTATAACAAAAAAGTGTGACCAGACGAACCAAAAAATTAGTGTGACCAGGTCCTCATAACAAAAAAGTATGACCGTATAACAAAAAAGTGTGACCAGACGAACCAAAAAATTAGTGTGACCAGACTCTCATAACAAAAAAGTGTGACCGTATAACAAAAAAGTGTGACCAGACGAACCAAAAAATTAGTGTGACCAGGTCCTCATAACAAAAAAGTATGACCGTATAACAAAAAAGTGTGACCAGACGAACAAAAAAATTAGTGTGACCAGGTTCTCGTAACAAAAAAGTATGACCGTATAACAAAAAAGTGTGACCAGACGAACAAAAAATTAGTGTGACCAGGCTCTCGTAACAAAAAAGTATGACCGTATAACACAAATTGTTACCAAGCGAAAAAAAATTAGTGTGACCAGGCTCTCATAACAAAAAAGTGTGACCGTATTTTCCTGCAACCACATTTTGAAACAAAAAAAATAGCGTCCGGTCCCTTTCCAATTTTTTTAGGCTTACCTTTAACCAAAATACAATAAATCTTACAACTATAAATTTTATTCCACCGATGTCGACACAAATTTAGAAATATATTTTCCTAAATTTATAGTTTTTATGAAATGTACTAATGTCGATATTTTTATTACAGGATAGTGTGTGAAGAGGACATGAGAGGACCCTGTCAGAGATAAAACCTTGACCCAGTGAACAAGTCACGTGGAATACAAATGTTTTTAAAATTAAATATATAAAATTGTAAATATTGAACTAAATTTTGCGTAATAAATAAAAATGTAAAAAATGATGTTTTATTCGAAGATTTAATGCTTGATAGCTAAGACAGAAGAGGGAACAGTTTATGAACAAATTGAAAAAATATTTCTGAGCCATATTTGATGTAGAATGACGGAGAATTGAAAAAGAAAGCTTTTGAGGTATCCCTCTCAAGGATCGGACAAGAATTGGCTGAGATACAGGCACCTTTCGGGCCACGTATGGGTTTTTGTGGATTTCCAAGGGGGTCCATGGCAAAAATTTGGAAAAAAATTTAAAAAACATTTCGTACCCATATTTTGATGCAGAATGACGGAGAATTGAAAAAGAAAGCTTTTGAGGTATCCCTCTCCTGGATCGGTTAAGAATTGGCTGAGATATAGCACCAGTTTGGGCCATTTATGGGTTTTCGATTGGAAAGTAAATCGATTGGAACATTGTTATTTGAAAATGATGACTTTTCAGCGTGAAAAATGGCAAATGGAAAACCGCAAAGCCATCATTTCCGGCGATACCTTGCAAGCCAATCCAAAAGAACGAGAAGCCTTATCGCAAGGATTACCTGGGAATAAGTTGGCTGATTGTTTAACCAGCGCCCTAACCGCCAAAAACCTCAGCCAACAATTTCAACTTAATTAAATGCTTCTTTAATACTTTTGGCTGGCAAACACCGAGGGAGATGATGATGCCTGGCGAAAGGAAGCAAGGAGCGTCGCATTTATATTAACGTTCATATGTGTTTGCTTGGCCAAGAAAAAATATGCCAACAAACTTTTGGGAAGGGAGAAGGGAGTGGAGTGTGTGCGTGTGTGTCGTTCGGGCTAAAATAAAGTTGATTAAAATTTGAAAGATTTTTGACAGTTATTATGCGCCAGCGGCTGGATAAACTGAAGTGAAAGCAAAAAAACTTTTGTCAGGATGTGTCAATATTGAAATGAGGCGTCGTATAGAAGAGTTGTGTAAAAAAAATGAGTCTTTAGCTCCCTTAAAGGATATTAGAGCCGTAGACGGAAACCAATATAAAATAACATTTTATAGCTCTTGGGGAGGTAGGACAGTGGCCAACTAGCCACATTGGAGAAAGCGGTTCAATTTAATGAGCAGACGTCACAACTTTCCGCTACGTTGGGCGCGTTAAACTAATCAACGTAGAAAAAGCCACCCAGCCAGGCAGGCAGGCAGCCAAACAGCCACCCAGGGGGTGGATCCACCCACGGCAACAGTTGTTTGTTTGTCTGCTCAATTGCTTGTTAACATTTGGTGCAATTTGCGAAAAAAAAGGGGGGGGGGTCCAAAACTACCTGTAAACATGGAAAAAACCAGAAACCAATTGAGCGTGAGTGCGTCAATATGTGTGTGTGTGTGCCAGTGCCAGGAGGGGGTCTGGGTCTAGAGAGTGTAGAGCTTGTAGAAAGTCATAAAATGTAATAGTTCGAAGCGGCCGTGTGTGTTATGGCTGTGAACTAATCGCCGCAGCTTCGGTTTCCGTTTGTGAGCCAAGTTAATGAAATGGTCATGTCTGGACGGGATGCTGGGCAATTAAAGGTCAACAGTAAAGGCCAATTTCCTCAAGAGATATTCTGGTTCAATTTCTTATTGGATTTAAAGAGGCCAACTTTAGTGTATTAAGTGGCAAAAGGCCATAAAAAGAATTACAATTGCTTCGTTTGATTCTTTTTTTTCCCAATTTTCTGATTGCTAAAGATACACACACCCCGCAGATACTTCCCCCCGCATAACTCCTTCAGAACAATCAAGAAATCAAATCATACAAATCGGTCCACCATCACCGTGGCAGCTCGCCTTTGGCAACCAAACCAAAGGCCGTCGTAATATATGCCATGACATAAACAACCCCAACCCCTCAGCCCTGGGAGCATAACTCACGCTTATGACTTTTAAGGGCACATCAAGACCCTTTCCTTAGATCCTTACATGGATGTTCCCCAAAAGAACACTATAACCAATAAACATTGTTGCCGGATTGCTTGTTTTTTTTGCAGCTAATAAAATCATAAAAAATAAGTGGCCGGCCGGGCCGGGGGAGGTGGGCAATGGCGGCAATGACAAGTTTTATCTCTGGCCTCGGTGAAAGGCGCCGGCCTCTATTGCCCCCAAAAAACGAAATGGATGTATGGATGAATGGGCTCTCGAATGGGACGGGATGGGAGTGCACTGAAGAAAAGCAAGACTATGCTTCTGTACTTTCATTTCCCCAAAGATGGACTTGAGCTTTCAGTGTCCTCGCAGCGGAGAAGGGGGTGGATGAATGGGCCCGAATGGCATCACAATCCATGCAAATTGTAACAAGGATAATGGCAAACCCTCGAAAGACCACCGCAAATAAGACGACAAGAAGCCAAGAGATGGCAGTATAGCACGCGCCGGGTAGCCCAAAAAATGAGACGCACACGCTTTAGTGCCACTTGACAAATTGGTCAAGTGATTTTGCAAAAAAAAAAACCAGTGAACCCCAGGATGTGGGCGGCTAGGACGCTATCAGGTCAAGCCATAATAAAGAATGAGGCTTCCCCTGGGGGGGCTGGCCAACTGAGTTTTGAATATCCTTTATAGAATCAGTGGCCTTATTCCACTGATTTTGGCAATCGATTTCCGGTTGATGCTCGAGGTAATCCTACCAAGCTACTGGAGGAATGTACTCCTGATGGACCATACAATTTTGATTGAATTCACTTATTGGCCAACCCCTTTTATCCACCAAGAAGGGGGGGTGCTGATTTTTTTTTTTTTTGGGCTTTCTTTGTCGGTTTTAGTGATTTGCAATAAGTTGGCACCACCCCTCATATGCGAAAAATGCTGTTGTCATGGTTTGTTTATTTAGTGAGGATGTCCTTCGCCAGCCCATCCCCTTTAACCCCTTTGACCCCTTAACCCGTCCAGCTCTCAAGCAGCCAGCCCAAAGGGTTCGTCCTTTCGTCTTTATCTGGCCAAGTAGATTAAGTGATTTTCAAGTCATGTCCTTTTTGGCGTCCTGATGGACTGCTGCCTGCTGCCTGCTGCCAACAAGAAAGCCGTGTCATGTTTGGGGGGGTGGTGTTGGCCAACTTGTATTTTTGTGGGTGCGTGTGTGCGTGCGGCACACTCTGTTTGTATTACAAGGGTTATTGAGCAAATCACCGGGGGCATGGGGCATGTGGCATGGGGCATGGGGCAACGAATCTAGTTTGTTAGCATAATTTGTTTGATTTTTATTAGATAGACAATATATGTATGTATATGTGAGCATGGCGACCGGACTTTTTGGCAACCCTTTTTCTATTATTATTATTCTTTTTTTTTCTGCCAAGTCATATTAGTGGAGGCTCACATCAGCTTTTTTAGACCCGACACGTTTTCGTTATTAATTTTTATTATAGGAATCCAAGCCAAGGCACTGCGTTTACCTTTTACTCCTCACCCTAGTTGGTAATTGAATTTATTAACACACGCTAACCAAAAAAAAAAATAAAAATAAAGAAACAAAAGGACTAACAAGGCCATTACTGCAGGGCCCCTTTTTTTGATGGCAGAACAGATACATAGATGTATCGAGCCGGTCTCTGAGGACCTTTCATATCAAAAGACGCATAAATATCAAAGTACTCGTAAATATCTCGTAAGTGCCATTAATTTCTTGACATTCATGCATCCCTCCCCCTCAAAACATTTTTTTAATATCAAACAATTTGTAAATAAATAAATGGCGAGAGCTGCCAGCCAAATGCCAGCCAACCACGAAGGATAAGTCAAGGACTTTGAGGGGATCTACCATACAGATTGATGGAAAATCGACTAGTGTCATTTTCTTAAGAGGCCTGCCACCTTTACTTCCTGCTTGGCTACCTGGAATCTGTCATATTGTTGCTTCAATTTCGAAAATTGCAACAATCACAATGCAACATTGCTGACAATACCCCTACACGCCAACAGGGGGGTGGTGGGGTGGTGTGTGTGTGTATTTGTCTACATGACAAGTAGGCAATATTTGCATACTCAATTGCATTGTAAATTTTTCTATGCGCACTCATACACAGAGACAGGACAGAGGCAGGGATACGCCCACACAGTCTCAGAAAGTCGCGCCTAAGTGTATGCAACACAAACAGATGCAGGATATAAAAAAAAATAGGGGGCGAAAAAGGGGGTAAAAGAAAGCAAAAGAAATAGAAAGAGAAACAGAAACAGAAGAACTGAGAAACAGAAGAAACTGAGAAAAAAGCTAAACAAAGCAATCAGAGCAAGTGTATCTGTGTATCTGTGTATCCATGAGATACATACGTGTGCTGTGCTGATGATGACTCTGACGACAAAGAATCCGAGAATCCGAGAACGATGACGATGACGACAACGTATGTACAGTTTTCATTTGAATGACAAAAAGTCAGGTGGGCCACCACTTGAGCGTCCTCCCACTCCACCCCCACCCCTCTTTTTGCAGTGTGTGGGTGTGGCCTGACTTTATATAAATATGCGGTGCAATGGGCGCCCAACCCCACCTACCACCCACCACCACCCACCTTAACACTTAACATATTCTAATTATTCATGCTTATTTTGTATTGTGTTTGGGCGCTGTGCTGCCTTGTCGGTTGGTTGGTTGTCCTCGCAGGACCCTGGCAGGTCCTTATTAAAAATTACAAATAGGGACATGCAACATGGGGCAGGGGTAGTGGGTCATAAACCAAAGCATATGAAGGGCAAATCGAATGGAGAATTGAGTCTATAATAGCAAATTAATAAAAGCTTTATTTATTTATTTTCTTATATTTACAAAAGGTCCTGGCAGGTCCTTTTTTTCGCCTTTTTTTTTTTGCATTAAAACCAGTGGCACGCACTTGCAAACTGAACAAAACTGAAGCGCTTTGCACCAATTCTTGCGAGGATGTCAACAGCAACATCTAAAACAACCAGAAGCAGAACACAACTAAACCACTCACCACACATACCCATACCCTACCACCCCCTACAACCCCTACATTCTAGAATATATATATATATATATATATATGTATGTAGGTACCACCCCCCCACACGAAGGCACACTAATGTTGATGACAATGTTATGGGCGTCATGACAGCCATAAGCGCACTCGACAGTCCGAACTGGGCGTGACACCTGCACCACGGCACCACGTTCGCTGACGTAGTGGAGCCAACCCAGATCCTCCCCCTCCTAGAAAAGTCTTGTAGGGTGGATAGCATCTCTGATATTTCTAGAGCTCTGGTCACACTTTTATCGAAAGAAAGACTTGGTCTCATTTGTTTCTTGGATTTTCAACTGGCGGCTAGCGATGCCGGCTGCCCTCAAAAATATGCAACGCCAAATGCAGACCAGCCAGCACACCTGGAAGGAGGAGGGAGGGAGGACCCCTCTAGGAGGTGGCTCTACCATTCTGGCCATGAAGCCATGTGTGTGTGTGCAAGAGATTTGCAAACTAAAGCCTCATCACAATGTCCTCAAAATTCAAATAGCAACAACAGCGGGAGTAGTTGGGCCACGAAAGGACCTCCCTACCCCCCTAAACAGGTCCTGCTGCCAAGTCGGCAAGCACAGTCTGAAGTCTAAAGGCTCGGCAATTGTCACACGACGCTACTTTTGAAAATTATTTTTTTTTTTTTCAACTGCGAGTGTGTGTGTGCGCCTGTCTCCTGTATATGAATTGCAAATAACCCGGACCAGGCCCCGGCCCCGGCCCACCCAGCCAGCCAGCCAGCCCCACTCTTTTTAGGCTTTTAGGGTCTAAGGACACTGAGAAAAATACTAAAAAAAAAATACTACGAATATCCTTTCTTTGAGATACTTCAAGCTATTCGAAGATACAAGCTTTTCTTGCAGTGCCTGACGAGTGCTTCTTAACAAGCGGCACCTGTGAGCTGGCACCTAGCCTACACCCACCACCCCCACCAGCACACCAGCAGCCCACCTGCCCCACTCGCCCCCCCTGCTAAGGCCCACCTTCTCGTGTATGTGTGTGTGTGCAAGTGGAATATGTTTTATTTAGCATTTTTAAGTGTTTGCTGGCTCTGCTTAGTAAGCCCCGCCCCTTGCCGAGGGTGTTCTGATTGTCGGGCTGCCTGCCTGCCTGCCACCCAGCCATGCCCCTTCTTGCCACCCATCCGCCCAGCCCCTCTGCCAGGCTGATGCTTGAAGCAAAATAATAATTATTGTTATAGAAAGGACAAAGTATAATTTCAGATATGTGTAGTAGCGCCTCCCCCCAGCGCCTACCAGGGTGTGGGGAGGGTCGGTCCTTAAAAAAAGAGGTTGGAGCCCCAGCCAGGGGGCAGCAGGGCAGGAGCAGGGCTCGTTGCACTCTTAGGGCCCAGAACAAACAGAAATAGAAATTAATGAGTTGATACAAGGTGCTGTTGCAGATACAGATACAAATACAGATGCAGATGCAGATACAGATACGCGAAGAAGGCAGAAGTGAGGCTTGAATGGGGCAAGTCCTTAAAGAAAACGGCCAGGACAGGGCCCTCGATAGCTGACCTCCAAGTCGCACGTCATCCAAAAAACGATGTCTTCATCGGCCACCCCCTTCCCCCTTCCCCGCAGGACGTTACTAATTAAGGTCCTGGGAGTAGGGCCGGGCCTGACAAATGGTCCAGCTGTCAGCCCTGACGTTTGGCTGTCAAAATATCAGCCAATCACCAGAGAAGGGGTACTCTCCCCTCTTGTCCTTCGAAGGAGGAAGTAGCGTTTAAATTAAAATATTATTTTCCAGTATCCATGTGTGCACCCCCACAGGACAACAGGACAAGAGGACGAGAGGACGAGAGGACTTCGGTGACTCAAGTGTCAAGCTGTCAAAGTTGCCATTTTTCATGGCCCCGGAAGCTTAAACGTGGCGCCTCCACTGTGAGAAACTATTGCCACAAAGGATAATGCAGCTGGGAGTCTCACATGTGTGTTTCTTGCAGTGTCCATAGGCCTGCCAAATATTGAAAAATGCCTAGGAGCTTAGTCCCCGCCACATGTGTGTGTGTGCGGCATCCGTGCGGCACTTAAGCCTTCCCTGGCTGCGGCATGGTCTTCGTTTCATCATTTCGGCTAAATCATAAAAATGATGACACAACCGCGCTGATGAGTTCCAGTTATCAGTGGGACTACTTCCCAGCTGCAGCAGCTACTTTAAATTCCATGTGTGGCGTTGGATCATTTGTCATTGGACTTTGTGGACTTTCTGGAACTGAGACAAGCCGTATCGGAATCGGAATCACAATCAGAGGGTCTAGGGTGAGGGGTTGAGTCTCAATTCAGGTCTCTCGTCTCATTACTAATGATGATGATGATGGTTTGGGTTTGGTGACCACTGGCCGAGTCCCTTAATAATCCACCCCTTTCTCCCAGATCCAGATCCAGATCCAGACCCTGTAGAGGTGAGCTTAGAATGGCTTTTTGAACTGTACTACTGCCATAGACCAGACCCACGAGCTCTTAAAACCATTTACAGTCGAAAATTAAATTTCCAACTCAAACAAATCAGCCAAAATACCTTTCAATATCTCCGCCTGGGGTTGTTGTCCCGGCCTGTCGTCAAAGGTGCTCAGCTCAGCCCTTAGACCTTACCAAGCCATAAAACCTCCATTGAAGGTAATGCCCTGCGGGTACCAAGAAACAAATGTACAGCCTCCCTATACCTCCCACACCCACTTCCATGTCCTCATCGTATACAGGGCGACTGGGGTAACATTTTTTAAGCTTGGTAATAAATTTTTAATAAGCTTGCTTGTTGTTTTGTCGCTGCCTCAGTCGCTGTTTCTGTTGCTGCCGTCGTGCCAAAGATATTTTTAATAAATCGTTTTCGAGTACATCGAGAAATGCCAAGACGCCACCCCAACTCCACGACCATCCACATCCACATCCATTTCCATATGAAATATACATGCTAGAGATATAATGAATGAAGGATGAATGGATGACTGAATGGATGACTGAATGGATGACTGGATGGGTGGATAAAGGTTACCCCTGTGTGACATCATCTGAGGGTGTCTTCCGATTGTCGTCAGTGGCCCTGCATTGAGAACCAGTTACGGATGGGGTTGGAGGTCGGCCACCTACTCATTAGCAGGAGGAGGCCTGCACATCCCAAAAGATGTGGACTAAACCTTGAATATCAACTCCCTGGTCCATCCATCCCTCCACGGTCTTTGTTCCTCGACAGGCACTCTCTCTAGCATCAATAATATTGAAATGATATACCTGACGGGGGTGACAGGAGGCGTATTTTTCAATTTTAAATATTGACAAACGGCCGGGGGGCGGAAACAGTGGATGGAGGTGGAGATGGAGGTGGGATGGTGGGTTGGGATGCCTGCTCAAGGTAATTTGACAAGTTGTCGAAGCTTTAGCAGTGTCACGATGTCAGGGTTTCAGGGTTCCAGGGTTCCGGGGTGCAAGCTGACAGAATACATCCTCTCCTCGGATTCAGGGATTGCCCGACAGAATGAGGTCTAAACAGTCAGGGGGCGGGGGAGAGGCCTGATGTCTCACTTGGGCAACGCCAAGATTTTCCGGCTGGCCCCGGAGGCGGGAATCGTGTTGCCGGGCGTCACTGGATGCACTTTGATAGGAGTCACGATGTCAGTCAAATGGATGGAAGACCCCCAACTCCCCCGCCCCCTATTCTCTCCTGGAAAATGCGAATGTCAACATTCCAATTACGCGAACATTTTCCGCACACCAATAATATGCTCTGACAGCTGGACAGGCGGGTTGGGGTAGGAGAGCTACCTGGGAGCTGGGGTGCTGGGGTGCTGGATGCTGGAAGATGGGAGGCGACAACAATGGGACAACAACGAGCCAAAGGTGAGCCAAGTCCAACAATGCCAGGACTGGCACTGCACTGGCAGAAAGGACACACTCGCCGAATTAGCATAGAAACGTTGTCCGGAAAAGTCCTCCAACTGCAGGTGAGGTTCAGGTGATCCTGTTTCAGGCTGCTATCCTGGCAGCTATCCTGGGAAACAATTTCCCCAACTCCGCTCCTTCTCTCAGTGTATCCGATCTGCAAACGCAAACAGAAGATGCCAGCGAATGGGAACGAGGCCAGGATGACGTTGATAATGGCGTAAAATGGTTGAAGGCAGACAGAACAGCCCGGACACGTAGAACAACGCCAGAAAAATACGAGTCGAAGGTACACTGGGGCTCTGGGGTGTATGTGTGTGTGTGTGTGTGTGTGGGGTAGCCAGGAGGAGGAGGTGGAGCAGTAGCTCGAAACGAAATAAAAAGCCAGAAGACCAGGTACGAACAAACAAATTGGATGCGAATGCAAATAAACGAAAATTATAAATAACAGCAGCAACGACCAACGACCGACCGGCAATGGAAAATGAAAACTACGACGATGGGGCAGGAGCAAGGACTAGGGGCAGGAGCAGGAACAGGAGGCAGGAGCAGAGACTAGAGGCAGGAGCAGAGACTGGAGCCAGGGTGGCAGCCGAAAGATGATGAGCCGCAGTAACAAACAACAAAATGCAAGTCGAGCTGGAACTGAGAACCAGCCCAGAATCAGAACCAGAATCCGAATCAGGTGCCAAGGGAGGCTTCTGGGAGGCTTCTGGGAGGCTCCAGGGATGATGACTTTATATACAATATACCCATCCGGCATGTACCTAACCTCCAGGTGCAGTCTGTAGACAGAGCCACCTGATTGAAGTTGCAATGAATAGAAATTGCCAGCCAAATGGTCCGCAACAAAGGAACTACAATGACCGAGGAGGACCACACTTCCTCTAGGAGGCATCCTCCAGGCTCTAGTCTATTGGTTCCTCCATCGGAAAGTCCTAGATGCCAATTAAAGCTACTTCTAGGTCGTCAATGGATTCGCATATGATTACCATCAGAAGCAGCATCAACAGCAGCCACCAAAGCCCGAAATTAGACCCATAGAATGGATTAGGATGGGTGGATGCTATGAAGGATGCTACGAAGGATGCTTCGCTGCCTAGAGACAAAAGCCCTGAAATGCAAATGACGAGGACGGTGTGCGAATTGATTAAAATTCGATTGTTTCTTTTATTCCGCAAGAGGGTTGCTCTTGGATGGTGTTGGGATTCTTGATGTCTGATGGTTGGGGGCAAAAAAAAAAGGGTTGCTGTATCCCGCATCCTCCCGTATCCTGTTCATCGACTCGTCCTGTTGTTCCTCCTAATGCTATTTATTGGCCGTGCCTGCCTTGGCATTTATTACACGGCACTGCGAGTTTTAATTACACCGCCACCGCCACCGCCGACGTTGTCGTCGTCGTCGTCGTTATTTTTTTTCCCTGCAGCGCTGCCTAATCAGCGGCGGCATATCAGGAAGAAGCCACCCAAGCCACCCACCTCCCCCCCACCATCTAAACCTGTTCCAACCCCTTTCGGGGTGCTGTAGTGTGTGTGTGTTTTTTTTCCACCTTTGTCGTCCTTTGGCTGTTGTCGCTGCCTTTTGATTTTTAATTTTTTAATTCGTTATCCTTGCGCCTATCCTTGTTCCCAGTGCACTGCGACAACTTCCCAAAGACGATGTCCTTGTCCTCCATTAAACGCCGCATCAGATAATGGTGGGACAATTGAGTAGCGACGTCGTGGCGGGTGGCGGATCAAGAAAAAAGGGTTAGCTTACTGCATATACTATATATATTGACTCGAGGAAGGGTCGTCCTACTAGACAAACTTCGATTACAACAGAAAAAAAAAAATCACATTATCCGATTAAGCCAAAAGCCAACAGAAAAAGAGAAAAAATTTTAATTTTAAATTATTACCATTGGGTTTCCATCGCCCACCGCCCACCGCCCATCGCCCACCGCCTCCTGGCTAACCGCACCGGAAAATATGCAACATAAAATAGCGGTATCGCCTCGGAAAAACAAAAGGAAAAGGCTGCAACCCCAGCATCAGGATCAGAACCAGGACCACGGACCACCTGACCAAAATAATGAGAAAAACGCGCCAAGTAAATAAAAACGCGTGAGACAAAGCGGAAGCGACTGGCGACCTTTTTTCCACCCAACAACCTCCCCACTCCACTCCCCCACCCCCCCCCTTGTGTTTGCTCGGACCGGGCCGGGAAATTAACGCAAGTAACTGGCTGGAAAATATGCCGTGTCCTTCTACCGCGACGAGAGAGTTCGATTAGATTAGCCGGATGGACGTGGTAGTCCTTTTTTTTAGGTGGGTGGTGTAGGGTGGAGGTCCTTAGATCGATGGAAGGACATCTCCAATAGAAGAAAGTAAATGCTTTCTAATGGAAAGTCAACTTGAAAGTTTTCCAAGTAACTGAGGATGAGCCTCTAGACTCCTCTCCCGCAGGCCGCAGGAGACTCCTTCAAGGGCAGTGCTCACTTTTCGGGTTTGGTTTTTGTGCATTTTTAATTATTGGCTTTTTTCTTCTTAGACGCTTTAATTGTATTTGCTTAGCATTTTGGCCCAAAGACCAGACACACACACAAACAGAGAGAGGGGGGAGTGGTGGGGGTGGGGTGGAAAGGCAGACCACGCCCTTGCCATTGGCAGGACTCGCATTTAAATTGCATGGAATTTGCAAACTGAAATTAAAATAGTTAATGATTTTTTGGTCAGGCGACTTAAGTGGCGACTCAATTGGCCTTCAAGGGGGTGGAGGAGGAGGGAGGTGGAGGGAGGTGGAGGGGTGGTCCAACTACAGACCTGAGTAATTGAAAAACCATCGTCTGCAGAGGAGTGGGGTGGAGTGGGGTGGGGTGATGGAGCTCCAAAGACAAATAGAGAGCGCAACAGCAGTGCAAACTTTTGCGGCGACAACCCTGGACGGGGCATCGTGCCACCACCCCCCTCACTCCACACCCCCCTCACTGGACTACCCGCCTTGCATGTAAATGTTGTAAAAGTTTTTACGATTTGCCAAACTATAAAAGGGGGTGGGGGTGGTGGAAGGTGGGCCGGAGTGGGTGGTCCACTCGGATGCCCGCAATATAATAAACAAAGTAATTATACGTGTGTGTGTGTGTTGGTGTGTTGGTGTGTGTGTGTTGGTGTGCGTGTGAGCTAGTGGGCGTTTTGGGCTAGTGGGCGTGGCAGCCACTATTTCAATTCGGCCATAAAACCAAGGGCGAGTGCAAAAAGTGCGCCCGAATTACCGTGTCATGTGAGCAGGTCCACCCTGGCCCCCTGCCTCCTGTTCCCCTGCCTCCCCCCTCCGGCAACTGCCTTTCACTTTTTATGACAATTTCACTTTCACTGCGAGGCGGTGGTGGGGGGCGGTAGGGGGTGGCAGGCCCGTCATTTGTCATTAGGCCAGCAGAAGGACACTTACGATCCAACCCAAAACGACCCTAAAGCCTCCCAGGACCAGGTTCTGTTGCCTCAGATATAGATTTTCGGGAAAGTATTAGTTAAGCGGGGGTGAGGTGTGCTGATTAGAGAGAGTTACTAAACTAGACTAGTCGTTGTTGAAGTTTTTAGTTAACTAGTTGCGATTTTTAAAGGTTTATCCTATTAACTTCATATCAGAACTCGTAGTAGTCTCCGTAGGTTGAAGCCTTTGGCAGCCTCTATCTTGTGCTTTCTGGTAGCCTTTTTGAGGGAGTATCCTCCTCTTAAATCCTCAGATAGTCAACTCTGTATATCCTAGTAGTCCCGTTGGCTAATCCCCTAAAGAAAACAATAGAGACCAAGTGAAGTAGCTATTTAGATAGAGCTACCAACCTATAGTACTCCATCTAGCCCTCCCTTGAAGCAATTCTTGGCAGTGTCAGTGTCTCCAAAACCCTCAGATAGTAGTAGTCCTGAAAAGTGGTCCCCTTTCCTAATCCCTTAATGGAAACAATAGAGATCCAAGTGGGATAATATTGGTTTGATGGACTACCAACCTCTAGTTCTCTATCTTGCCCTACCTAGAAGCATCCTATCCTTCCTTTCCAGCAGAGTCCAAAAGCAGAGACCTCCAAAACCCTCAGTTAGTAGTCTTACCTAGTAATCCCCCCTATGTGGGATAATATCTATTTGGTGGTCTAGTTAGATAAAGCTTCCAACCTATAGTTCTCCATTTTGCACTCCCTAGAAGCATTTCCCAGCAGAGTCTACCCCCAAAACCCTTAGTTACTAGACCTCCTGCCTAGTAGTCCCCTTTCCTAATCCCTCAATAGAAACAATAGAGATCCAAGTGGGTTTGAGATCCAATATCGGTTTGGTGGACTAGGTAGATAGAGCTAGTCTTAAGGGGGGTTTCTTAAAGGTTGAACCCCATATAGGTTAAACTTCATATATCCTAGTAGTCACCGTAGGTTCAAGTGAAGCTACCAATCTATAGCTCTCCATCCTGCACTCCCTAGAAACATTTCCCATCAGAGTCTACCCCCAAAAACCCTCCGATAGAGTTATCCCCTTTTGCTTATCAAATGGAAACAATAGAGATCCAAATATGAATAAGAGGATATACATATATATATATCAGAGATTCTTGATTCTCTTAGAGGGGCAGGCGGCCATAGCCCAATATTCTTCATTGCGGGCATATTTCGTTCTAATGACACTTTGAACAGCTGCTAGATTTCTCTGTGCGCTTCGGCGGTGCCATAAAAAATCAGCTTGTTGCGGGTGAGGGGGAGGGGGAAGGTTAACGTAGCTGCCTCTTGCCTCCTGCCTCCTGCCACTGCCTCGCACATATTTGAAGACATAAATAAATGTCAAAAAATGCAGATTACTTATTAACCCCTGTGGCGTGCCACAAAACTCCGCACAACGCGCTCTCTGCCTTAGCCGCGATATTATTCATTAATACAAGCCGGAGCCAAAACGAAAGGGAGCGATAGAGACAGCAACATACACCCAACCCACCCATCACCCACCACCCACCCAGGCCCCCCATGCGGCGTTCTTGCCACCTTTTTTTTTTTTTTGGTGGAAAAGCCCAGGAACCAAGAGGGGGGCACAGGAGTATAGAAAGTATAGCCCGGATGGATGGAGAAAATTATTAGCTCTTTGGTAATATTTTCTTGCATAAATTTTTGAATAATTTTTTTGTTCTCTATCTCTGTCTTTGTCTTTGTCTCTTTCTCTAGTGTTGTCTCTGTCTTTGGTATCTTTAACGCTTTATTTTCAATTTAACCCTCATTGTTGTTGTTGTTGGGTTTTCAGCGCTCACCTTTCCGGCCCTGGCCCCTGCCTCGCGTGTGGCATAAAAATTGAATCCTAATCCATGAATATAGATGATTATTATATGCCCCATACTCCTCATTATCCTTGGAAATCGTATCCTCCACAGGAAGCAGCGGAATGGCGGCCATTTGAATACGTCTTTTTCCTTTTGGGTCTCCACATTTTGTAATTTTCCTTTTGTTTTGCATTTTGCATCAGTCCAGTGCCTCCCAGAACCCCCCCTACATCCAACCCACCACCCACCAAAAGTTGTCGTAAAATTTTGTTATGACTTTTTTTTTTTTCTTATTGCCAGTATTTGGAATGTGGCTCTGGGGGGGGGGAGCACCAGGATCTCAAAATGTTGTAAAAATTGATGGTTATTCCTAGGAAGACTCAGGCACCCTGCCAGCCCAAGAAGGAGGAGCTACTACCACCGCCGTATACCGGATAAATGCATAAATAAATTATTAGAAATTAACCGTATTTGCAATTAAAACTACAAACTAAATTACAAATGCATTGGATGCAACGCGAGGGCGGCTAACAAGCAAATAATAATGACCGCAGCATTTGTAATAACAATAATGAAAAGCCATTTGGCCATTTGGCCCTTTTTGGTCTCATTCGGCCATTTGGGCATTTGGTCAGTTTGCAACTCTCCCAACCAACCAACCAACCGGGCAACCAACCGGGCAACCGGGCAACAACACACGGCCATAACAATTAATTAACAAATAAAATGTCAATTAATTCCACAAACATTGCAGCGGCGGAAAAAAAAAGAAAAATACGCCAAAATAAATACATACACATAACAATAAAATTTACAGCGAATGCAAATCGCCAGCATCACACTCGCCACACACTCGCCGCCCACTGCACGGTGGGGCAAATGACCACTTCAAGTGGCAAAATAGTTTGAAACTATTGTGAATGCATCGATGGTTATAGTTATAGGCAGTTAGAGGGCTGAAAAAAAACCTCTTTTGAATTTTCTAGAGTGTTTTTTTACAGAAATTGTATGTATCCACCTATTATAGTATCTTTTAACTGTATTTTAAGACTAGAATCTACTAAAAGTATTTATTTGGAAAATAGTTACAGCCGAATTTCAGAGAGCTCTTTGGAAAAAATACATTTTGAAGTGACCACTATATCTTGGAACTAAATCAGCGGAAATGAAAAAAACTAAACCGATTTCGTTCTCTTCTGAAATATATTCCGAAATACATATATACTTAAGAAATCGTGTTAAAATTTAAGACTTATTTGAGAAACTTTCTGTATGTATTCTGAAATATATGTACAGTGGTGGAAAAAATAATAGAAACAAGATTCTCCTCTGCACATTTAACCCGACCGTTAAGTATGGACAACAGACGCAAAAATCTTGTTTCTATTATTTTTTCCACCACTGTATGTACCTTGAGAAAATGAAATAAAATACAAATAAATAGATTTCTTTTAAATTCTAACTGTAGAGCTTAAGAAAACATCAAACTATAATGCTTCAATCTCAAAATCCCAGCTGTTGCAATTGAGAGATCCTGGGTTTAGGTTGAAATATTTTTTAAGTGCCTTTACGTATTTATATATTTTTTTAAGGAAGGTTTTTACTGTCTTGCATTATTTGTTTTAATTGTGGGTGTCTATACTAATATATATATATACTATTTCCTATACTAATTTTGTCATTTGATAAAAGCCTAACTGGATTTTTTTTGCAAAAAATGTTAGATTTTGGACCATGTTTTTAAACAATGTTTCGCATTTTCTGGGTATTATTCCAAATATATTTTGTAGCTTGGTGCAATACTGAAACTATTTCTGTTAATCTCATTCTGCATTTTTCCGCATTTTAGTTTCAAAGTTTAGATTAATTTGATTACCAACAGAATCGCGTGTTGTTAATGAAATTTGATAAGTCTAGCTTTTATAATGCCAGTAATATTCAATATATTATTATTTATTTTTTTTTTATATTATTTTTATAATAGTTTCCTATAGCAGCTTTCCAAAACCCTCCTTAGATTCCCTAGTTATATTTAATACCACAAAAAGTAATAATTCATCCCATTGTCCACTGGCCCACTCGCACACATTACGCATACGCCACCGAACATAAGCAGGCCGACCAACCAACCGAGCCCCATCCCCCCCCAAACCCCTCGAATTTTCTCATTTATTTATGATTTCAATATTAAAGGTGAAAGGGCGGGAGCGGTTACGGGGGGCGAGGGCGGGAATTAAACAAGTGGATGGCGGCGAAAGCATTTTTTGGTGTTTTAAATATTTAATTGAATGATAAATAAATTCAAGCCTTCCCATACGCGGTGCCGACAATTGATGCACACAATCATCGAGTCGCAGCACAGTGGTTGGTGGGTTGTGAGTTACGAGATGGGTTTTGGTCCACAATCAGGAGTCTGGATCGGACCAAAAATTATCCATATACGAGGGTGGAGGTCCCTAAGGGGTGTGGGTTCTATAGGATCTAGGCCTTATATCACAAAGATCCATTAGACATAGTGAGGTCTCTTTTGAACTATCTTCTATAAGGATAGTGCACTACTTTTCCAGGATACCCTGCCATTCCATACCATCCGCCCAGGACCCTCTGGCCGCCATTTTGTTTGTCCGCAGACGCAAAATGCAATTTAATTATTACATTTGGACTTTTTGGGCCTCCATCTCCCGTCCCCAGTTCACATATATTTATTTACTTATTTATTTAAACATTTATTTATAGTATTTGCGTGCGTTTCATTTGCCATTCGGTCAGGCGGTCAGGGGAGTGGAGCCTGCTCTCCACCCCCTGGGGCTGGGGAGGAGCTGGGTAGGTACTATAGGAGCACCATGACCATTTCGGAATGGCAATCATCGGAATGAAACTTTCCATTCGGATGAAAATTTACATTTCAACTTCATCTGCATCTCGGCGAGGTTGTTTGTTGCATGTTTTCTTTTATTACTTTTATTATATTCTTGCCACTGCCACTGGTACAGCATCCCCCTTGTTACACCACCCACCACCCACCTCCCACCACCCACCGCAAAACTAATAAAAGTTTATCTTTTTTAAAATCGACTGGTGGGTGCTTAGGTGGTAATATTTCAGAGTTCAGAGTTCCACTGCCAACTAGGAAAAAAAATATGCAAAATAGATGAGCTGCCAAGAGCTGGGGAATACTGGGCCTCTGAGGAGCCATTTGCCTGCCCCCCACCCCCAGCCAGAAAGTAAGAAAGCCCCTCGGATTCAGATTTTGAGAAATGTGCCTTGCCAGACTTGTCTCGCCTTCGAAATCCCCAATAGAGCCCACTGTACTGCAATGGAAAGGTGCTGCCACTGCATCCCCCTATGGCTGGGCTGTCTGATCAGCTCCCTGGTCCTGTTCGCGGTGGACCTGCTGGAGCGTCCCCTGCCCTACGACATGCCCTGCTGCCAGACCCTCGAGGGTATCCTCTTTGTGATGATCAGGATCTGCAACATTCTGCACATCACCGGCTGCTTCGCCCTGTTTGTCGCCTCCTTTGTGGTGAGTCCGAGAGTGGGAGACCTCCTTGTCAACATCCTAGCCTGCTTCCTTCCCCCCACAGGGCCAGGGCTTCCTGGTGAAGGTCTTCCTCGGCACGACTGCCCTGCACTTTGTCATGCAGCCGGTCCACCTGCTGACCAAGTTCCTGATCCTGCCCATCTTTTGGGTGGACATGACCCTTATCGTTCTTGGCTTTGGTGGGTATCTCCCGACTATTGGGAACCTCATCTCTCTCACTGTCCTCTCTTGCAGTATTCTGCGTGTACATCTGGATCGTGGCCCATGCCTACCTCCGCGAGTGCCGGGAGGACGTGTACCTGGAGAACGAGACGCGCTTCTCCCGCTACAAGATCAGCACAGTGTCCACGGTGACGATGTAAAGGCCCTCTTGCAGTTATACACACATATCTTTATTTTCTAGAGAGACACGTAAAAAAAAAAAGGATGAGCTTAGCCGAAAGGATTTCCAGAGTCTGGGACGGGAGGACGGGGTTCGTATCCTGGGCGACTGTTGGCAGTCCTAGCCCGTGGACTTGGCGGTGGTCGAGGGCGGAGGGCCACAAGGGCCGCCTGGCGGACGACCCGATGGCGGGGGACCCGAAGGTGGTGTGCCGCTGGGCGGTGGGCCGCATGGTCCCTGCGGGAAGGCACCCTAGGAGGGAGGAAGCCACTATCTGTTAGTTGGGAGGCCTGGAAGCTTATACAAGTATCGGAATACCCACCACCAGGGCGCTGCAGAGGAGGACGAGCAGTCCGACGAGAAAATGAAGCTTCAATTGCATCTTGGCCAGGTCCGTGTGGTCAGAAGAATGAGTGTCGGTCTGGTCCGGCAGCTGGGGCTTATATACCGAGCCACCAATCAGGCCTCCAGCGGAGCGTGTCGCGTTGACATTATAGAATCGGGCAATTAATCGCGAATTGAGTTTTTAGTCATGGGTGTGAATTGGTAAATAGGGGGTACCGTGTTCCGTGTTCCGGCCGGGGTATTAAATCATTTCAGATCAATTTCTGAATGCCGCCAGATTGGCGTATTAGTGAAGCTCCCATAACCCAACTAAGTGAAGCAACTGGTCCGATAAGTGGAGGCTGGTGTGTGGAGGCGGAAAACTTTTCAGCAAGGCATGTCTGGAATTTCACCAAGAACCCTCCAAGAACCTTCACATGCGTCTTGCCCCTAATTGTTGCCTCTGTTCAATGGCTTACAACTTTTTAGGATTTTTGGGAGGTGGCAGGTGGACTCGGTCGAGTGGAGGAAGAGTGCACTTTGGCTCGGATTGCATAGTCATGTTGCTCCATGTACCATGTCTGAGAGTTAAGCTCACCGCGTTGTTCCCGACTCCCGGACTCCCGGACTCCTAGCCGTAAAACTAAAATAATAGCCGCATAACATTTTATCTACCGCAGTAATAAATATTCAGTTAATTATAGTAGCCAGCGTGCAGGGGAAGAGGGAGGTATATGCAAATGTTTACTAAAATGTGTAATAAAACACCGAAAACCTGCTACTTGGCTGGCAATCTAATACCAAAACGGTGATACAGGATATACAGAATAAACAGGATATACAGGATATACTGAATCCACAGGATATAGAACAAAGCCCGTTGAGAGACTAATGGCGGCATGGTTCATCCGCCCACTGGTCGAACTTGAACTCGGCATCGCTCCTCCGATCTGGCTCACTTTCGGGTCAGGTGGATGGTGCCCACGACAATGACGAGCAGGATGAGCAGGGCGATGAGAATGTAGAAGCACACGCACATGGCTCCAGTACCGGGGATCTTCTCGATCCGGGATCCGGGTGCTGGGGCAGTTCAGGCAGCTGTTTCGGGTCCAGGTCCGGGTCCGGGTCCAGGCCTTGTCTAATGGCCACCCACAACAGTCGTCTGACAGTCAAGGCAAGGCCCCCCCTTTGGACTCTCGAAATTCCTGCGGAGAGCCATCTTGTTGGGAATTACCGCAAATAGTTTCGTTTCCCAAGGATGCAGCCCAATGAGAAGGTCCACCCCTTTTTTGCGCCGTGGCATAACCGTTAAAATTTGTGTTTTGCGGCACTTGCAAATGGTCTCCCCCCCACTACACCCCCTGGCTGTTATAATAATTAAAATGAGCAAAATAATTTTGGCTGAAAGCATCGATGAAAGGCTAAAATGCTCAATAAATGAGCCTCCACCTCCCCACCTCCCTCCCCTGGCCTGTTGACAGAACAGTATTTCAGCGCTTGTTCCAAGCCTCCCCCCCACCCCCTCTTATGGCCATTGCCGTTCAAATCCCCCCTTTGGGGGCAATTAAAATACACAAAAAAACACAAGCCAAGAAAAAGTTGCCGAAAGTTTTCCCATCGATGACTTGCCAAGACAAAGGGGTGCCAGTAGGGGTGGGGGGGTGAGTGGCCTTGAAAGGGGAGGTGGGGCTGAGGGGGCCACCACAGTTGGCAATGCGTAAAAGTGTTAACCGAAAGTAGTTAAAATTACAAAAGGCAGAGTGCCATGGCAATGCCATGAAAGCAAAAGGGGTGCCCCTCGAAACAAGGTCGTGGGGGGGGTGGGTTGGGCGCCAAGTGGGTGGCAGTAGCAGTGGCGTACAATGTCGTTGGCTCTTTGAAAAATTAACACCTAATATCCGCAAAATCGCATCAAAGTATTGTTCAAGTTGGGCCAACCCCACCCCCCACCACCCCCCCAAATGGTTGGCTTTTGTTACGAAAACTTTGCATTTTCTTAAAAGTGTCGCTCGAGCATGGCCCCCCTTCCATGGCCCGACACCCCTGTGACCCCCGCCCCTAGCTGCCTGCCCTGTAGGCGTTATTAGCAGCTCCAGCAGGACAAAAGGATCTGGGGATTGATGGGTGGGTGGTGTTCTGGCTCGTCCAATATCATCCATTGTTTGTGCTTTTCATCGTAAATTGACACCGCAGCGAGTTAATCAGGAGGACCACCACCCAGGACTCACATGTGAGAAGAATAAGGAGACCAAAGGGTTTCAAGGTAAAAAAAAATCAATAGATTTCAATAGATTTTTTTTTTTGGCTTCCAAGAAGGCCTACCTACTCAACCCAGGCTCAACCCCCTTTAGCTGGGCCATGAAACCTGTTCAAAGCATTATCTCTCCAAGGGCCGTAAATAGAAAAACTTGCTCTATAAAATCTGCATATTATATAGCCCTGGGTGTGTGTGTGTGTGTGTGTGTATCGCACATATGCAGATATCGCAGAGCACATACACGGTTCTGTAAATATTTTTAATTATTTTCATTTCATGTCTTTTAATTAACATGCCTAATAAAACACATGCCCAAAAAATGATGCCCAAATCGAGCAGCAGCAGCAGGGTTGGCTGCTACACGAAATCATAAAAAGATATTGTCAGTCAGTCAGTCTGCCAGTCTGCCAGTCAGTCAGTCATTCAGTCATGTAGTCATTCATTAAATACCATCCCTAACACACACACACTCTCGAGGACTCGAGAAGACTCGACTTTCCCTGGCAAGGAAAAGTGCCTTTGACTGCCTAAAAATCCCCAAACATAAATAATTAAAAAAGAAAATGTTGCTGGCAAATCAAGCGAGCATAATTACATAGCCTCTCATATATATATATATATATGTATATAGGATATATCAGTATGTATATACCACCCCTGGGTTGGAAAACTCTTTTGCGGTTTCTGGTTCTCCGTTCTGGTTCTCTGTTTCAAATGCATAATGTTGATTATGGCAATAATTTTATGGAATTTATGTAAACAGACCCCGTCAGCCGCCAAGGTGGGCATTACGATAAGAGCTCTACTCCCTCCTCCACCCCTCAACCCTCTCGCTCAACCCTTCTCTCTCGCTCAAGACTCTCGAGGCCTCCAAGTCCTCTAAGGCTTAAGCTCTCTTCCAAAAAAAATCTCTACCTCCGAGGATAAGTTCCCTTTCGTTAATTAAGCAGCCCTTCCTGGCGATTGAGTCCAGAACACATACTCGGACACCCCTAACACCCCACACCCCTCTCATCTCATCTCATGGGTGGGCTCCCCTTAATTTACCGTTCAATTCTGCATTCGTTTCGGTATTGAATTTTTAATCACGGACACGCTTGACCCCAAAGCTCCTGGCAGGACAATCACGGGGGGGGGCCAGGTCATAGGGCGGGGGAGCTTCAATATGCAAGCCAAGCGGCCGAAAACTATGCAGTAGAAGTGCCAACTATACAGGCCACACAAGAGCACTGAGAGAATCCTGGGTCCAGCCTCCAAAAAGGACCTTCCAGGACGTGCCCCCCCATCACCCTTTATCTTCGACCATGTCCAATTCTCAAAGTGTAGCTCATTAAATAATATCCTTTTTGGCAACCAACA
The DNA here is from genome assembly GCA_018153235.1 of Drosophila malerkotliana malerkotliana. NCBI lineage: Eukaryota > Metazoa > Arthropoda > Insecta > Diptera > Drosophilidae > Drosophila > Drosophila malerkotliana. The sequence goes on from JAECXV010000038.1 coordinate 5,055,935, forward strand.
GACGAACCTACTCCCCATGTCCTGTGTCCTGTTGAGGCAGTTACTTTTTTATTTCCTCCCCCCTCCCTACCTCACTCCCCCCCCCCTTTCCAGTTTCAGGACTTATCAAAATGTTGCCGCTGCCTGTCGAACCGGGTTGGGGGTCTTTGGGTCTGGGTCGACTTTTGGGACACAACCAGAAAGGGGAGAGGCTGGAGTCGATGCGTTTGCCCTCTGAACTGGGGGGTCCAGGACCAGGTCCAGGTCCAGGTCCAGTCCAGTTGGTCCAGTCTGGCTGTCTCCCTTGCTCCCTCGACCAACTTTACCCTTCTGGCGGGGACACATTTTTGAAAACGCTTTTAAATATTAAAATCCATGACGATTTCCAACGAGCATTCTCGCCATATAATTCGGGCCAGTAGTTGGCCGAGGACTCCCCAGCCTCAAAGGAGGATGAGGATGAGGAGAAGGAGGAGGTGGTTGGAGGTCCAAATGTGGGACTCCTTCTGGGTGGCTTTTGGCTGCCCGTTGCGCATATTGAATTTATTTAATTAAGGGTTCCATGCAGCACACATACAGGGTTCCTCCTCGTCACTAGCCCACACTCTCCCTCTTCCCCCTGGCACTTTCTCGGCCAATACCCCCTCGCTGCTCCCCCCCTTCAGATGACTTCATTTTTCGGCAAAGTACACAATGGCTTCTCTCGTTTCCCACTCTTGAATATTTCACAATAATTTGCACGAGTGGACAGTCAACACCCCGGCCGAGGACCAGCCCGGGATGGCCGACGACGCGTCACGGACATGTCCATAACTGGGCTGTGGGCTGTGCCAGCTCCTCAGATGGAATGTTTCCCGAAAGCCGAAACTAGTCGGCGTTTTTCAAATAATTTCTTCCAATTTGTGGCGCAGTGCACTTTTGAATTGGGGTTTGGGGGATGGGGTTATGGGGTTATGGGGTCTGGGTCTGGGGTTAGGATCTGGGGTTTGGTTCTGAGGTCTACCATCTGGTTCTTCCTTTCTCCCTCCAGGTGGTTTTAAATTATAATGAGATAGGAGATGTACTTGTATATATTATAGACCCTTATGATAGGTAATGTCATGAGTCTGATAGATTATATAGATTTTATAGATATTATAGATATTATAGATATTATAGATATTATAGATATTATAGATATTATAGATATTATAGATATTATAGATATTATAGATATTATAGATATTATAGATATTATAGATATTAAAAATATTAAAAATATAGATATTATAGATATTATAGATATTATAGATAGATATATAGATAGACTCTGTAAACTATAGATGTGTGGATATGAATACTATGGATGATGAAGGCCTATGGATAGAGTAGTGGAGTGGTCTACTCTTTGTGTTTCATTTTTAAAGGCATCTACTTGGTGGTTATATTAGTCTTGATTAGTGACTAGTATTAGTTTAGTTTAGTTTTAGGTTTATAGCCCAATATCAGTTTGAGTTTAAGATGTTTTTGGAGAAAGAAACAACTATTTACCCACAAATGTTGCAAGTTAAAAGGATGTGTAGCATTATATAGTGTATTATAGTATATTATAGAGTATTATAGTTGCTTATAGTGCATTATTGTAGTGCATTGTAATGTATTATAGTATAATTTAGAGCATTTTAGTGTCTTATAGTGTATTATAGTCCATTACATATCCAAATATTAATCTAAGAAAGCCTAATCCCCTCAAAACTACTCGAAAATCATAGTTCTCCCCCGCAAGGATCGACGTAAAGAAGAGAAAGGTCCTCCAAAGGGTCAACAACAAAGGCCTAACCATTAACTATCGCTCCTAGAAGTCTCCTAACTCTCTCTAGCCTTACTCCAGTATTGCCACTCTTTATAACTGATGTTAGTCCTCACAACCTCACTAGTCCACCCCCCACCCCTTCCTTATTCTTCTTTAGAATCCTTAACCACCATAGTTAGATGGCGTTAGTCCCAGGACCTCTTAAGACATTGATTAGCAGAGATCTTGGCTCAACCATGCAGCTCGGACCACCCATGCCGGCCCACTCCAACCACTCAGCCCACTCGGCCCACTCGGCCCACTTCCCCTCACTGGCACTCTCTCTCTCTCTGACTCTATCTGACTTTCTCTCTGTCGCTCCCGCAGCATGGCCACATGTGCGCCCTCTCTTTCTCTGAGTGAAAGTCGTTTTCGAAAAGGGGAAGTCCAAGCAGTTCGAAAGCTCTCCTGCTGCTCTGCTGCCATTCCGCTCAATTGTGGCTCAAAGAGGGGAAGCTGCAAGAGCCACGGTGGTGAGTGGTTTGAGAATGAGAGGGCCAAGAGAGAGAGCTCAATGAGTGGCAATTGTGGTTACCAAACAAGTCAATTTTTTACTCCAAAGGCTACTGAGTCTTCTGATGGTTCTGAGGCTTCTTCTGAGATATCTATGGTTCTGGAAGAATGTCCACCCCCTCCCCCCTCTTTGTGGGCACGCGAACTTTGGCCCACGACAAGTGGCGCCTTATCGATGTTGCCAAAATTGCGTTCAATCCCCAACTGGTTGGGGGCCCATTGTATGCAAATGAGGCTCATCCAAGGGGGGAGGAGTGCAGGTGGAGTGCAGGGGCTCTTGGTGCGTGCCCCAAACAAAAGATGTAATGCCCCCTCCCAACCCCAAAACCCCAAAACCCCCAACGATTATCAATTTGTCATAAATGGCAAATTATGCCTCTGGTAGCTGATAGATGTTACCTCGCCACCGGCGACCTCAGGATGCAGTGAAAGAAATCCTCCACTAGGATGATGGCCATCTATACCAGAGGATGGTGGCTTTGGTAACGAGTTTTCTCCCGGTCTAAAGATCATAGAGACCTGACCAAAAACGGACCATCGCGGAACCGCGATAGGCAACCCAAAACAATGCCCCCAAAACGGCAAAAGGTTGAGAGTGGAAGCCCAAAAATGGGTCATCGCGCGCCGCAGACTAGATGGGTTGGATGGAGTAGGTTGGAGCCCCCCGTCCTGGGTAATCATCGCTTGTAGATGACAATCGCATTTGATTTAAATACAACTTTGGTTAATTTATGTTGTACACTGTCAGCGCTGCGCTTACTTCCTGTCGCCCTGCTATCTCGCTCGTATCCCCTATATGGTTGCAGCTCCACTCCACGGCAGAGGTTAGGCAGAGGTTACTTCGCCTCCAGAGACGAGCCTTTCCCAAAAACGGGAGACAGGTGAATGCTCGTCGATACATCGGGTTAGATATCAGTGTATATCCGAGTCCTAATCATCAAAGGACTACCTTCTTGGATGTATAGTCCTGGGGGCATATATCCCAAATCTGGATCCAATCCCACGCCCCAGAAGGAAGGGTACCAGATGCAATCGTGTTCACGTTAATTAAGCATCGCTATCGCCGTATAAACAGCCGCAAATATGCCGAAAACAATAAATTGCCAAAGACCTTAGACAAACAGCGCACACATCCTTGCCAGGCACATCCTCTGGGCGCGACGCACTCACTCGAAATGGCCGCCTGTCTGATTCCAATTCCAATTCCTCTTCCAATTCCGACTCTGATGCGGATGTGGATGTGGATTCGGATCCTGGGAGTGGGCGTTTGCCGCGACTCGCACTCTATTATTATCCTTTTAATAACAACAAAAATAGAGGCAGTCAGAGTTCCAGATGGATGCCAGGTTCTGGATAGCAGAGGTAGTCGATTTTTGGATGCTCTTTACGGAATATCGATAAATAATCGATTTTAATCGGTAGAAGGTCCTAAGAAATCTTATATTATGATTAGGGTTAAGAAGGACTATATTATAATCCTTTTAATATCGACGTAGAGGAGGAATAGAGGCAGTCAGAGTTCCAGATGCCAGGTTATAGACAGCAGAGGTAGTCGGTTTTTGGGTGTTCTTTCAAGAATATCGATAAATAATTGATTATAATCGATAGGAGATACTTTAAAGTCCACTATTATGGATAGAGCTAAGAAGGATTCTATTATTATCCGAATAATATCGATATAGAGAAGGAAAATATAAGCAGGCATAGTTCCAGTCAGCTGAGTTAGTCGATTTTTGGATGCCCTTTCTGGAATATCGATTAATAATCGATTTTTATCGGTATAAGGTTCTTTAAAGTCCACTATTACATACAGATTTAAGAAGGGCTTAAATATTTCCTATAGTTTTGAAGGAATCGGATATTCGGTTGAGTCTTAGTCTTCAGAAAGGTCCATGTCCTTAGACACCACCCTAGCCTCCCTCTCTCCTCCCTCGAACCTCTTCAATTAATCGCACCTTTTCCTTAAACTAACCCTTCCCCTGCCCTTCCCATCAAAACTGGCTGGGAACAAGTCGAAAAATCCCCAGGATGTCCTCAGTTGATTTCGCAGCCAAATTTATTTATTGAAGCATAATTTTCTATTTGTTGTTTTGCGGACGGGGATGGATCTATATAGCTATGGAGAGCTATAGGGATGTGGAGCTATGGGGATGTGGAGCTCTGACTATGGCCCTGACTCTGTCGAAAGGGTTGGAAACTATCAAATGCATTTGACAGCTGCTTTTAATTTTTGCCAGCAGCAGTGCCTTGTTGTGTGTGGATTTGAATGGGCGACTCTGTGCGGATTCTGGATTCCGGGATCGGATTGAATGGAGGACCTCTAGAGGAGTGGGAGGAGTGGTTTCATGGTATCGGGTCTGTTTTTTGGGGCGGGGCAAGAACAATGGAAATAATTAAAGACATCGTGTGTGTTGTTTCAAGACTTGGGTTTTGAAAATCAAAGTCGCTAAAGGAACTACTAAAGGATTAGGATGTCCTGGTTCGTCCGGCACGAAATCAGACCGGGGCTTTTTTGTCAAGTGCCGCCACTCACTTATAGACAGTTGCCGCTTCGTCGCAAAAAGGCCCTGTAATCCCATTCGGCATTACATTTGTGTGGTTGTTTGGCTACAGGGAGGGGTAGGGGAGGAGGGACCTCCTCTGAGCCTAAAAGTATGCACCACACGTTTGACAGACAGATGGACGGAATTCCAAAAGAGAGAAAGAGATGCGAAAAAAAGCGCAGCAAAAAGGACACGGCCAGGATACGGGGGCCAGGTGGCATCGCCACAAGGATGCACACACGTAGGACGCAGCTCATTGTCGTTCCTGACCGGAAAACAAAAAACGGTACCTCTGTAAAAAAAAAAGGTGTCCTGCACAAGGATGCAGGATATAGGGCTAATGTTATTTTTATATTAGCAGCAGGGACCAGGAGCAGGGACCAGGAGCAGGACGAGGACCAAGGCTGGGGCTACTTAGCGAATACCTTTGTTTTTGGCCATGCATGTGTTTAATTTTAATGAAATTAACGCGTGTAATGGCAGGCCACGCCCCCTCAGCCACTGTCCTAATCTGTCTTTTGATGTACTGTGGCATTTATATATATATATATATTTTTATATATATATTTTTTTTTTGGGGAGGACACAAACGTGTTAAATGTTAATTAAAAAGCAGAAGCCGGAGCAGCAGCAGAGACACAAATGCCAGCCAGCCAAGAACTGAGGGGGAATGTGGCTTAGAAGATTTTGGCCAAGACACGGCAGCTTAGCACAAGTGCATCCCTTTTTTTTGTCGCTTTTTTTAAACAAATAAACATAAACACTCTTAATTAAGAGACACACAGAGGCCCTACTAGTACAACTGCGAATGGCCGAGTCGAGTCTTGGGCTAATTGGCCGCCTTTTTCTTTTTGGCCAGACAACCGGGCAAACAAAGGAAAAGGCTCCACGCACGGAGGAACCACAGCTGCCGACCACCCCACCTACCCCACCTATCCGCCATATAAATGTCATCTTAAATATAATTTTCGCGTATTTTTCTTTTGGGCCAACAACGTGCCCCTTTGCTGGCTGGATGGCTGAAAAGATTTGCAAGTGGTCGCACATGTGAGCCTCCTTGCAGCCTGCATCTGTCACAGGAGAACTCCCACCACCCCCCCACCTAGTTGTAGGTATACCCAGGATATACCCTTCTGCTCCTGGCCACCGCCAGATAAACGCATAAATGACGAGCTGAAATCTTCTTTATGTTGTGTCTGTATTTGGCGTGTGTTTTGGCCACCAAAAGCATTTCTTTTCGGAAAAAATTTGTTAAAAAGCATTTTTTTTGCCTAAGAAGAGTTACTTTGTTGGGGGCGTGGGGAAAAGGGTGGGGTTGCTGTAAAAATTATAAGAATTCTCACTCAAGTTCCTTACAGATTTTTTTTCACATTCGTTGCAAGTCCTGGGTGGTGATCCTTTTTTTTTTTTTTTTTTTTTTGTTACTTTGCATATTTCTTGTTTGTGGGCTTTTGTGCCGCGTATTTATTTCGCTAAGAATGTGTAAATTTTTACTTTATAAAGGAGATTCTGTGGTTGCGACTTCTTCTTGAAAAAAAAAAAAATATTCCTTTGATGGGCGAAAGAATCCTTAAAGGCAGCCAAAAGACCGAGAGTTAAAGGCAATGACAAATTTTATTGCAACCCATATAGCCGTACTCCCTACATACCATATATGCGAGGAGGAGGAGGGTAAATCCCATGCCTGAGCCATTAATCGCATTGGTGTTTATTTAGCTTGTAATTACATTCATTTATTTACTTATTGGACTCCCCAAAAATAACTAACAATATTCCAAGGATACACCCCAACCACTACCCTGACCTCTGGTTAGCCACAAGGCTGGCTGGCTGGCTGGCTGGATGGCTGGGAAGCCACCCCCATTAAAAGCCAATATCTTTGAGCTACCGAAGTCCCGAAGTCCCGGAGTCCTGGTCCAAATAAGAAAAAATGTCTTTGAATGACTGACAATCAATTTTGTCCTGGCTTTTCCACAGATACTAGAGAGGGCAGAGGGGACAGAGGGAGGGGTCTGGAAGGAGTTCCGGCAGGACTCGTGTCGCCTTAACGAACGTTGAAAATTACTTTGACATAAGTTAATTAATCTTTGGCGCGCAAAGTTCGTGTTTGAAATATTGCACAGAGCAGAGGAAAACAAAGACTGCCTTCCCCAAAAAAGGGGTCCTTTGGCTCATCAAGGATTTCTCTCAGTGTGGCAGTAGAAGAGAATGAAATATTTGTCAATGAGTATTGCTAATTTACAAGTTTGATTTGTTCATCGTGCACGACTGAAGCTACAACCTCCCACTACCTTCTACGATGAGTCCTTGGCGGCCAGCCACTTCCTTTTCCGCCAAGTCCGGAGTCCTTCCTTTTGAGAGAAATTACCGAAGCATTCTTTTGGCCAGCCGAACATAAATAAGAGCCAAGGTGTCCTTGTTTGGCCGAAAATAAGGAAATTCCGAATGGATTCCATCGGTGATTGAGTGATTTAGTGGCTCAGGATGGATCAGGAGTAGTACTCTGTCGTATGTGGAGTAGCCTGTAGTCCTGACGAGAGTCCTTTACCAGTCATTTCTCATACAATTGCCACTGTCATTTCGCAAGCAACTTGTAATGGACTTTAATCAATTAATTTGAAAACGCTTTTCATTTGGCAATCGTTAGGAGGGGCAGCTGGGAAAACATCCGAGACAATGGCAAAGTAAAGTGTCTGCCTGGTTCTCCCCAAAAAAAAAAGGGAAGGAAATACATGGCAAGCCGATGCCAAAAATTCTAGATGTGGATGTGGATGGGCAAGAAAAAGAATAAATAAACAACTGAACGAACAAACGAACCAAACTGGGAAGCTAGCCCAGGATGGAGGAGGATGGATGGAGGTGGACTCCAAGCAAAGGACTCGGAAGGACAACAAACGCACTTAAAACACAATGATGCTCATTGTGTCTGACAGGCAGACGACCGGACTGGGGATGCAGATGCTGATCCACCTCAGAAGACGACTACGACGATGTGGCGTCGTCTGGTTTCGTCCTTTGGTCCTCGTCCTGGTCCTGGTCCTGCAGTCAAAGAAAATACATCCTTGCCGGAGAACTCTTATAAGAGAAGAACAGAAAAGGTCCATCAATAATTTCAAGTGTAATATTAGCGCGTTTTTTGGAGCTCGGAGGAGAAGGTGGTAGGAGGATGGCCATTCGACCACTTTGATTACGCATTGGCTTTGTCCTGGCTCAGACTTTTCCCGGAGACAGTGTCCTTTCCTTTTTGCCGCTTGCCGGTTTGGCACTTCAAACCAACTCCGTTCCACTCCGGCCTCTCCGGGATTTGGTTTGCCTTTTCCTGCTCCGGTGTCCTGGTCTCCGGTCCGGTCAGGCTGGCACTCTTGCCCGTCCTTGAGCGGCTCATTTTGCACTTTATTGAGGACAAATTAGTGTCGATGAAGTGGACAGGAGTTCAAGGGTTATATTCTGAGACGATATGCGGGGGTTCTAGGGTCAGTTCTTTCAGAGATGAGGAGACCGCGTAGAACCGCATGACAACCGATTTGCAGTCACGATGTCACTGGTACTGGACACTGCAAGTGGCAAGAAATCAACGTCAGACCAAGGGGTGGAGAGGGGTTGGGGGAGGGGCAGACCGGGGCAGAAGCCAAACGAAAGGCAGCTAAAAAAGAATTAAATCAAGAACTCATTAAGGCGCCGGATGCAATCACACTTTGCGCCATTCAGCGCGCCACTCTATCTCTACTATCCCCCCCAGTCCTGCCTCCCACTGCCTCCTGGGAGATTACCCCCTCACTATAGCTCTCTCTGTCTTCCAGACACACACACACACACACACATACGCAAGCTGCAGAGTTGTCGCCGTTTGCCGCAAAAGTGCGCACAATTATTCATTAACTTTGCACCGGAAAAGCAGAGAAATTAAAAACTGCCAACGCCAGGATAAATAGGGACAAAGTGCAGAAATTAAAAATATGAGAAATACTGCAGGAGCAGATATAGAGGGGGAGGGGAAGGGTACACCCTCCCAGGGTCCAACACAAAAAAAAAAAAAATGAGTTGGTTAAGTAAGAAGCCCCGCGAGGTGGTTGGTGGGTGGCGGGGCCTCGTTAGGCGACATTGTCGGGGGCCAGTGGAAGGGATGAGCCAGGGGGAGGGGGGAGGGGGCAGGGTGCAGGGGTCACAACTAATAAAACAAAAGTCAAAAGTCCTTAAGCGCAATGAAGAAGCTAAAAATGCAACGCGGCAGCGGCAGCGGCAGCTTAAAAAAAAAAACTATGAGGGATAAGTCAAAGGAGCGCAGGACGAGGAGGATAAGAGGGTGGTAGGGTGGTGGGGTGGTAGGGTGGTCTGGTAGGTGGGTCCTGGTCGGAAAAGAGTTGAGGCTGATGAGTCTGACTTGCCCTGGCCACCAACACAAATGCTAGATACACTTGTAAAAATCCCAAGGTACTATAGATGATGGTATCCCATCCTAGTTATGGGAGGAAGTCAGTATCCTTTCTTTCAGTGCACCCACATTTCTTCAGTGGCAGCAGCAGCGGCAGCAGCAGCAGCCAGTAATGAGGCGGCCAACGCTGCGGGCAACCATAAAAATCTCAGAGACCCCAAAAAACCATCCCAGATCCCGTGCCACCTTCTGCCTCCTGAATCCTGAATCCGTTTTGGTGGCCATTTGCCTGCCTGCCGAGGAGCATTTGGCGCAGTGGCGCCTGAAAGCATGCAGCACTTATTGTTTTATTCGCTGAAACCAAGTGGCAGGAGGAGGTAGCAGGAGGTGGAGGTGGCAGGAGGTGGAGGAGACGACTGCTGGCCCAGCATATCCGCTCCACGTCACTTGTGATAATTGCGTGCAACCGGTCGCGCCTTGTGATTGTGACATCGCGCCCCCCGCACCACCCCTTTTCATTTCTAAGAAAAACATGAAAAATCTGGCAACCCTATACAACAATAACTCGAAGCCCCCACCCACCCACACACATCTGAGTCCTTCTGAGTCCCTTTGTGAATATCAGGCAACCGGATCAGGCAGTGCCGCCACATAGAGGACCAAAAAAAAAATGAGAGAAAAAGGACAACAGCGAAATAGGAGAGACGAGAAGGAGGAGGAGAAGATGAAAAAAAAAAGGACCAAAAGGAGGAGCTAGGCACTAGCCCCAGAAATAAAAATTCATAATTACGTTTACGCCGGTAATTAAAAATTATTGTAATACACACGCAATGCCCAGCAGTTTGTGGACACTCTTTGCTCCAGCCACGCCCCCTCAGCCACGCCCCCACATCCACAGCTGTCATGGCGGCTGAACAAATCAGGGTCCATACTGGGCAGAAGGGACTAGACCGGTGGCGAGGTACTCTTCTTTCTAGGGGGAGTGGACCTAGAGACTATCCCTATCCCTTGGGAATGGTACTATGTAGAGGTCAGCTCTAGGATCTGGTACAACATCATCATGGCCTGAAATACCCTACAAATCAGGGTCCATACTGGGCAGAAGGGTCTAGACCTCTTCTTCCTTGGGAGTGGACTTTATAGAAACTACAGATCATATCTGGGATCTGGTACATCATCATCTGGGTTTTGGTCATACCCCACCATAGCCAGGATACCCAGTCATAACCGGATGCGTCTGCTGGATGACGATGGCGGTAATTACAAGATAAAAACTATTTAAGTGGTTAACCAAGGACATTTTCAAGGAGGTGGTGGAGGAGGGGATGTGGTCTCGGTTTCAAAACCAAAAAAAAAAAAGGCAGTCCTGAACTCTGGCTGACACTTTTTCCTGACAGAAGAGGATGAGGCATCTGTCTCGCGGCAAGAGTTCTCCCTACGACCCCCCCAACACTCCTGCATCCTGCATCCTGCCATCGGAGCAGTCCTGCAATTAAAATGCTTTAATCAAATTAATTTAATCATATTTCCGATTGATGCCACAAACGATTGCACAGCAAGTCGGTTGCGAAAAGTCGAATGTGGAAACACGGCCGCCTATCAAAGGCCTGCCTGACTGGCAGCATCAAAGGAAGCCATGAAAGGAGCAGGAGTGGGGGCAGGAGCCGCCCTTGATTTTTGATATCCCTCCCCTACCCCCCCTTTTCTCAAAAGCCAGCCTGCAGCGGCACTTAAATTACGCACACATCGTTAAGCGCGCGTTTGAAAATTGAACAATATTTGAAAAATTACGCGAAAAAATGGTGCAAGTGGTAAGGGTGGGGGCATCCATCCATATTTTTTTTTATTAATGTTGCCCCAGCAGCTCGTTAGCAACTTAAGTCGAGCTGTTGACGACACGCCGCCTCTGGATCCTGCATCTTGATCCGGAACTGGAGCCGAATCCGCATCAGAATCTGAATCCAAAAGCCCTCGATGTGGCAAACAAAAGGCAAACGTCGCCACAGAAATTGGCAACATATTTGCGAAAAGCCTGCGGCATATGCGAAAAAAAAAACAGCAACACTCGCGGGAGGCAAGGGAATCGACTTCAAAGATACCCTATACTCTGAGTATCTACCATATAACTAAAAAGGATGGTGGTTATTATAATGAGAGTCTTATAGAGAAGGTTTTCTAGCTATATCCTTTCCGGAAGTATCCCTAAGAGTATCCTGGCCATGGTGGCCACTAAGGAGTACCTTTCCGTCTAAACGCAGGTCCAGTGCCAGGCATCAACGTTGACGACGGCACGCCAAAGCCAAGGCTACGGCTACGGAACCCACCAAGGCTCTAAAGCTAAGGATGAGGATGAGGATGAGCCACCCCCTTTTTTTTTTTGGCCAACAGGGCGGACCGCGTGTTTGATTACCACGCGCGGTAACACGCAAAACAACGCAACTTTCGGCATGCATGGGTCGCATGGAGCCACCCCACCCACCACCCGAACCACCACCCCAGAGTGGGTGGGTGGCGAGGTCGCTGTTCGATACCGGGGGTCGCGCTCGCTTTACAAGAAAAATCGCACAAAATCCCACTTGACAGGCGTAGTTAGCGGCATCATGCAAATATCAGTCATGTTGCCAGCAACTGGCGAGGGTGGCTATGAAAGTTGTGGAGAATTGAGGAAGGAGTCCAAGGATCTAGTTTCTTCAAACTTTACTTACAGCCCTCGCTATAGCTATGGCTCTTTTTTTTTTAAATTTCTTGTGATATATTGAACATTGGCGACCCCCCCGCCACAAGGACTATAAGGACCAAGAAGGCTAGAAGCCAGAAGACAGGAGTAAGGGGGGTGGGGGAGGACGACTGGCGCCCCTCGGCTTGGCTGCGGTTAATGGCTTATTTAAAATTGCACAACTCGGCGCAGAATTTTTTTCAACATTTTTTGAAAAATTGGCAAACCGCCGGCGAAATTGATACACAGCCTTTGCCAGTGGGTGGAGAGGTGGGTGGGTGGGTGGCATTGCGGCTCCGCGGCTTTAAATCATAATCAGTAAAATGGAAAAAAATATAAATAATGAAAATTACGCCAGAGTGAAATTGAAAGTAGAGCTCTGAGGGTTGTCCAAAAAAAAGGAAAATCGAAAATCTGGCAGGGAGGGACGGAGACAGAGGCGGTGGCAAAATTTGCATAACCCAAAAAAAAAAAGGCAAGGGGGGTGAGGGGGAGACAGGGGTGTTGTTTTTGGTTGGAATCAACAGGATGATTACGGCGAACGAAAGTCGAACAACTCTCGGTCGAATTAAATTAATCTAATAAAGGGGAAGGGGGCAGGGGGCAGGGATGCGGGGATGCGGGGGGCAGGGGGCTGGGATGCGGGGGGTGGTATCCTCTTGTTTTTTTTTTGGCCCCGTTCAGACCAAGTCAATTTTACAAACCATTGATGCAGAAGATCAAACTTCCGCCAAATGTTGTTAATGAAATATTAATGCGAAAAGGATATGCAATTGACAATTGTCCTTCCTCCCACCGCCCTCTTTGTCTTTTCCATCATCTTGTGTCCTTCCCCCAGGACTTGTTCCACTTAGTCTGGAGTTAGCTCAAGTCCCACAGCCCGCCACTCAATTTGCATAGACATCTAAATTTTCAGGAATATATATACATACATATATATATATATTCGTAAATTAAATTACAATTTCAACTACCACAGATAATGCGAAAAAATAGCGACCATTAATCATGACTAGCTCGACGGAATAGACTTGGCTCCTCAATTGACATTGGAGGCCGCCTCGTATGCAAATGTGGGGGCGGGGCGGGGGCTGATGAATCATAACGCCCAGAGTAGATCTAAGCTGCAAGAGTTTATATCCTTTGAAAGGATCTAAGGCAAGGGTAGGGGCATTACTTTACTAATAGTCTATAATAGTATGTAATTGTGGGATTTTAATGTAATTGTATGGATATGACGTCATGCTCCAGGAAAATATTTCAGATTTAAGAAAAAAACGGAAAAAGAAGACTCACCTTAATTGGAACTTATTCGCACTCACATATTTCCATTCGTGCTTTCCATTCAAGCTTTCCAATTGTTTTTCCCATTCATTTATGCATAGCATTAAGGTGGACTTTGTTTGGTCACCTCGCACCTCCACAGGTCTGGGTGGACCATGAAATACAAAAAAAGGAAATTGAAAATTAATTATTTTAAAACTTTGATTATAAAATTTCAACAAGAATATTTTCTTTTAAGGCAATAATTTATTAATTTTTAAATATATTAGAAATAAAACATTTGAAACAGACTTACAGTTATGAGAAGTAAACTTTCTCATTCATGCTTTCCATTCAGGCATATATCTACATATGAATGTATGTATGTATGTAGGTAGAGATCCGCCATAATTACATACTTATGTATGTCACTTTTTCTTGAAATATCATGCAAATAAATTAAATTTTAATAATAATGATTCAAAATAATAATAAAATATTTTAGTTTTAAGAATAAGCTTGAATATTTTTAATTTTAATTGAAAATAAACAAATTTTAACACGAATATGGCTACTTACCGTTATTTGAAGCTTATTCCCACGTCATTGGTGCTTTCAAAGGTAAGCTCTGGCTCCTCTCCCCCGCATCTACCAATGCATATCACACACATACACAGGTAGGCGAGACAGAAAAACGTGGCTGTGGATTTCATTAAAATTAGTTAATTAATTAAATAATTCACTATTGAACCAGATAATATTGCAATAAGGAAGTCAATTAACAAGTTTTCTATGATTTCCACCATTTTCCAGCCAGAAAATAGCGACTTAAAAGAGACTGAAAACTTTTTCACACTCACACACATGCAGGCAAGCCGCGGGTATTTGGAAATGCCTTTCGATTACTTTTTACACTATCAATTAACACAATTTAACTTTAAAACTGAATTTAAGTTTTAAAACTAACAATATACTTAATATTTCGTGTTAAATATTGCCTTTTAATTTTAAATATTTGCACCACTTATGAACTCCATGCGTGCACTTGAAACGGTGGTCGGGGATGAAGAAGAAGAACAATGGAGTGAGAGAACAAGATCAGTTACTCTCTGAAGGGCAGCTTCCAGTGAGCATCCTGGATGGAGCCAATGACAGGCGACAGAAGCGGTGGAAACCATTTCTCCATACAAAATGTCGACTTCCAAAACATCTCCCACAGCCCGTACTCCATTCCTATTATGGACTAAGGGCAGGCGACAAAAATTTCAAAGAATAGTTCTAGAAGAAGCAAGAAAACGATGTTTGTAAACAAACCTCTTACACTTAGAGACTAATTAAATAACTGGCATATGTTTTTGGAGAGGCATGCTTCTATTAGACCCAATATTAGTCTGACGGATGATTAATTCACGGCTTAAAACACACATTTTGCCAGGGAATGGGCTTTAATAACTCCCTGCCCATACACATGGCCATTCGAACCCAACAGGATGCAACAGTTCTCGGCTATTTGGAGCCGCCCGCCCAACTGCCGGCGGGCGACCACACAATCCTGTGGCACCGAGCTGGAAAGTGGCAAGTGGGTGGCTGGTGGCTGAAGGGGGATACTACCAGTGGCTTCGATTGCCGGAGTGAACTAAGCAAACTGTCAATATTTGATGTATGTTAACACCCAGGAACAGAAACAGCAGCGCAAGGACGAACAGGAGAGGCCATGTGTCAACAGAGCTTGGATGGTTAGATGGTTGGATGGATGGATGGATGGATGGATGGATGGATGAATTTTGGCATATTTTTGCATGTGCACCATTTGGCAGCTGAATGCCAAAATGCCAGCCACAAACATGTGCGCTGGTGGCGCCACAAAGCAGGGATGGGCCATGGATTCCTGGATCCTGATGCCTGATGTCTGCCTGCCTGCGTCCTGGGGCCTGATGCCTGGTGCCTGGCTCCTGATTTCTGCCAGACGTCTGTCATGTTGTCTGGCCTGCCCGCCACATTTCACTGCTATTCAATATGTCAAAATCGTGTCGATAACGTTCAAACAAGCCAAACTTTGGAGCCAAAGTTCAAGGATAGGGTTGACAGGATTGCGGCTCAGCGGTACGGGGGCAAGAGGGGATCTGCCGGAATGTGGCAGGCTGGCGAGGCCGCCATTTGTGGCTGCAAAATGCGGTTGACGCCTGCCAGAAAAGGAAGCCAGGATGTTCGCCCACGGAACGCACACACGCAAAGTGCTCCGGTGCTGGGAGCAAACTTTCACAGAAATTTCAATATTATTAGCTTAAATATTTGGCAATTTGGCAGTTGCCGGTTCCAAAATTAAAGCCCATGTATTCAACGATTAAGGCCAGGACACCTTTTGAATTAAATCCAAAGTTCCAAAAGGGGGGGACTTAATTAATCAATTTCAAATCAATTACCACAAATTTGTTACCAATATGCAAGGACATGAATCACCTAGACGGAGACGGGGGACGGGGGGGGGAAGCTGCCCGATAAGGATATCTGCCAGACGGAGGCTGGGGCAGGCTGGGCATCCTGCTCGGGGCATAAACAAATCTTAGCTGTCAAAAGTGCTCAAAGCCATTGTGCTAATCTCAGAGACAGAGGATATGACCAAAGGCAACTGGCAACTGGCAACAATGCAATTGCAGTTGCAACAGAAATGGCCACAACAACAACAACAACAACAATAACAACAACAATAGCAGGAGAAACGACAACTCTAACGGCATTCAATAAATCACTAAACACTTGAATGACGCTGCCAATGCAACTTGCAACACATTGCACAGAGGCGGCAGCAACACCCACCACATCAGCCTGGGGGGAGGAAAGGACCAACAGGAATAGAAACAGAAACAGAAGGAGGTTGGGGACTGGGACTGAGAAAGGGGCATGGCAGCTACGGAAACGGATGCCAGGATGCAAAAGGCAAGGCAGCCTCATAATTCAAAATTGAAATTGCAACAATCAATTGCAACAACACACAACAAATCGCTTGTAGCCTGGTATCCTAATCACTGCACGAACAGGGGCATAAGTCCCAGGCAAGGCTTCCCATCCACCCAACAGACGACATCCAAACATCAGCTGGAGTAGCTGGTGGCAAAGACGATGTCTGCAAATCGCAGAGACCGTGTGAGCCACTTATGGGGGGATGGGTGCATGGACTATCTAGGGGGGTCTGAGGAGGCAGCTGGGGTCACAGTTCAATTGTTCGAACATGGATGCCCAGGGATCAGGGCAGTGGAGTCTCAGGAGCTGCGGTTCAAATGAGCTCGTCAAATACCCTACACTAAGGGTTACTAAGGGGTATACTTTCTGTTTTATTATAAAGAATCGATCTAGGAATTATTTGACGTATTCTTTTTAAGAATCGGAAGGATTTTGGCCAAGATATAGCTTCCGCAGTGGGCCATATGTCCACTTTCAAGGGCCTTCCCTATTTTCGAAGAGGGTCCCCTAGAAAAATTGGAAAAAAAGTGATCGAAAATAAAGTTTCTAGGTTTTGATGCAGTTTTATGCAGAATCAATCTAGAAATCGTTTAAGACATTCCGCTTATGAATCCGACAAATATTGGCCGAGATATAGCTTCCGCAGTGGGCCATAAGTCCACTTTCGGGGGCCCTTCCCTATTTTCGAAGAGGGTCCCCTAGAAAAATTGGAAAAAAAGTGATTGAAAAAAAAGTTTAAAGGTTTTAATGCAGTTTTGTGCAGAATCGATCTAGGTATCGTTTAAGGCATTCCGCTTATGAATCCGACAAGTTGGCCGAGATATAGCTTTTTCAGAGGGCCATTATGTCTTCAAGGCCCTGAAATAAGAAAACTGAATATTAAATCGAGGTAGTAGAATAATAGGAAGAAGTGCATTCATTGACACACAAATATATGCAAAAAGAAAACTGCCTTCCAGCAATTCTTGAATTTATTTTATTTAATTTTTACCTTTATAACATGTGGCCCTGGCCCTTTATTTAGGAAAATGGACCAATTAAGTCAGTCAGAATTTGCATATTTTTGAGTCAAAGGAACCAAGTGGAGTCCCCAAGGAGGACTGGAGGAATCGAAGTGCCGGCCCGATGAGCCGTAGGGTGTAATTAAAGCTGCTCTTGGCTGCTAATCTATGATTTTCCAAATTGTTTCACAAGTGTCATAAATCAATGAAATACCAATAAGTCGTCGCCGTTGTCGTTGTCGTTGTCCTGCTGCTCTTCCTGCTGCTGCTTATCCTTCTGCTGTTGCTGCTGCCGTTTGCAATTATTCGAAAATGCAAATTTCGCAGAAGGATATGCCCATGCATAAATGCAGCTAGCTAGAGGAGAAGGAGGGAAGGCAGGTCGCCTGGGGGAGGGGGGGCAGCAGGAAGGAAGGACGAAGGACTCTCAGCAGCGACATAGGCCAGAAGCCAGACACGAAGCAAACATATTTCATGCAGTCTCAATTGGAATTCTAAATCAATCAGATTGAGACGACGACGACGCCGGGCTCCTCCACTCGGCCAGCAGTTCTCGGCTCCAGCTCCTCTCTGTATGGGTTTCCCTGCACTGGAAAAAGTTACCAACTCGAAACTTCTCAACCAAAACCAACTTCTAGAGGACATAACTGAAAAGTTTTCAAAGTAACTAATACCAATATATCCTTAATTTCCCAAAAATCTATAAACAAGGACATCTAAGGTCCAGGATTACTTAGAAATCGTCGTCACTGTGCACCAAAGTTGTAGGCTGTGCATTAAGTAAGACACAAATCATAATCGTAGCAAGGAGGGGTCGACTGGCGACCTGGGGAGTGTCCTGGGTGCCAGCTGGACAAGGCTCGGTGGCTCGGTCCTCGTCCTCGTCCTTGTCCTGTGCAAGGAAATGCAAAATTTCAAATATGAATTGAACTGATATATTAATGGCCACTTGAGTTGCACACTCGCCTCCTTGAAATTCTTCAGCATCCTGGCAGCCAGGACCTGGGGACGTTTGTCAGCAAAAGTAACTGCAACTTCCTGAAAGGGGAGCAGGGATGTGAGAAGGAGGTGAACCTGCTCGGTGTTGGCATTTATAAATCAAAATTTTGGGCCAACAACCTGCACGAAGGACATCGCTCTGCTGGTCCATGCTCTCTCTATATATATCTCTGGTCCTGAATCTGTGGCTGTGCCAGTGCTTGTGTAATTGCCAGGACCTGGACTGCATCCGGTTGGGGAGGTGAGTGAGTTAAAAACAGGGTGGGAGGTCACCTCAACTGCAGCCACTTATCTTTCGCCTGCCCATATAAATAATGACAAGCACGACGACAAATAATAATGCACACACACACACAGACACCCACTCAGGACATGGCAGGACAATGAGCCTAGAGAAAAATTCGGACGACAGAGGGGGGGTGTGCATATATGCGTGTGTGCATAATATGAAAATTTATGTGCGGAAAGGATTGAAAATAAATTTATGAATTATATTGGTTAGAAAATTGCATCTACTCAAGGATATCCTTAATGTCTGTAGGATGTGCAGGCGTTCAGCTTGCGTTGCCTTGTCCAGTCTCCATTGTCTTTCCCATCTCCCATCCACCCATCATCCCCATCATCCTCCTCCCCCCTTTTGGGGCTATCTGTTACATTCAACAATGTCCTGATTCAATTTATTGTTTGTTTGATTTGCATTGTGCTCGGAAGAGACACTGCCCAGATTAATATGTATATAATACATACACGGACATATATAGGCAAAACTTGAATGTGTCCTGGCCATTTGATCAGCGATAACAGCTGCAATTTGTGCCAAAAGTGCCTTTCAAATCATCATCCTGCGGCCGGAGTACGAGACTCCCCCAAAAAGGAAGCACAGCTTAACATAAAAATCCAATAAAACTGGGCCACGTTTGTGTGTTTGCTGTATTGGGATTTTTTTTTTACGATTTTCGGCTAGTTTATGGCGGTTCTTTTTCGTCAGAGTTCGACTCGGTCTCGGAAATGGAGACGGGGACACCACATGGCCCCGGCAAACCTCGTGACAGGTAATAGGAACAGGTCGTAAAAGATCTGTAATCTCGAATCTTGCATCGGCAATGCCACTGCCATTGCCAATACACATCCCTGTCGTCCACATCCTGTGTGACATCCTGTGACAGTTCATCAAGTGCTCAGTTCCCCGACAAGTCACTTGGAGTGGCTTAGCGTGGGGCATTAACGTGGGGTGGTGGGACGTGGCTGCCAGGGGGGGGTCGGGCAAGCTCTTAAGGACGCATAAATTCGCCAGGATACATTTCATCAAATGGGCATTACTCCGGAATATTGATAGAATATTCCACGGTACAGGATTTGTGGATTTTTGTGGGTTTTACGACGAGCTACCCAAAGTATATAGAGCAATTTATTACAAAGACTACTCCAAATCCCCCTCCTAGTCTCTTTCTATATATGATATATGGAGTATCGTTTATATTTTTTCACAATAAATAAATTACAACCTCGACCCAGACCTGCACAACTCGGTAGACAACAAAAAAACGCTGCCCGCGGTAATTGCGGATGGGCTGGAATAATATTATTATAAAGCCAACACCTCAATTAGATGTTTATTGCCACACAACAATTAAGGCAGCGAATTTCGATGGCTGTACCGGACAACAATGAGCTGGCCATAAAAGCGGACCTTTCGGGGCCATTGTCAAGCATTCGACATCAAGATGCGTTTCTATCTGCTCTTCTTTCTGGCCCTGAGCTGCTGCCTCCTGGTGAGTTACGACCATGGATATATCCCTGAATCAGGTCCTAACTAAATTATTCTCCTCAGAGCCTTGCCAGGGCTGGGGTTCATCTGGAGCCTGTCTCTGTTGGGCATCAGCGCAACTCCACTGGACCACCACCGCCACGGGGAGCTCCTCCACCACGTCCCAGCACCACCGCCGCCAGCTCCACTGGTTAGGTAGGCTACCTAACTGGAAATGACCCGTACTTGACCCTGAAACTGATTCCCGAAACCATTCTTTTGTTATATTAATCCCAAAGTAGTTTCAATAAAGCAAAGTTTCTCAGCAATTCCATTGAAATTAAGGTTAATACTGGGGCCCGATTGGAGATTAAAACTCGGCCGAAATACTAATTTTTGAAAAATAATTTTATGCAATTGCCACACCAGCGATGTGGCTCGCCATATCGAAATTAAGGCCGTTCGAATAATGCAGCCGGATGGCCAGATTGGCCAGATCGGCGAGATTGGTCAGATCGGTGGAATCACGTGACCCCCAGCCGTGACGGAGGTGAGACTGCAATTTATAATCGCTCATATTCAGCTCCATTGTTATGACTTCTGGCGGCTGAATGGTAGCTCCAAGAGCTGCCCCCCCATCCACTATAAAGCCTATGACTGTGGAGTGGTCTGCGGTTAGTCTATCGGAGGATTACGAGTTGCCAACAATGGAGCTGCCCGATGCCCGATCTATGTTGGTAGTACTACTGGCGGTGCTTATGCTGGTCCCCACGGAACAGGCTCCGCTGGGCGAGCATCCGGACCATGCTGGCTGCATACGGATTACGATAATCAAGAGACCCCTGGGCACTACCACCACCTCCACTACCACCACGACAACGACTACGACCACAACTACTACAGTGGCCACCACAGCGGCCACCGGCTAAGGTGGAGGAGGAAAACTTTCTTAGCCCAAGTGCCTTTAAAGTTAAAAAAATATTTTCAATGTTTAATTTCTAACGTGAATTAAAGGAACGTGAACACCACATAAACCATCTTAGATGTTCTTAGCATGTCCTGTGGCTGGAAAGCAAGTGATTAGATTTTTCCACCTATGCTTCTATGGTATGGTACCCCAGTCGGCACCTCTCAGGATAACCACTACTCTCCGGCAGACACTCGAAATGCAATTACTGGCCACGCCCTCGCCCTCGCCCTCGACTCACTCCCATTCTCTGGCCAGTCCCCCCCTCCCCAAGGTGATGTAATATGGGCTGAAAAGGGCAAACCGCACAATGCACAAACGAAGCTGCCGAATATAATTAAATATTTTATCGCATAAAAGTGCCAAAAATGAAACGACAACAAGAAAGTGAGCAGACGGCATGCGTTTTCCTTTCCAGCTCCCCAACTCCCCAGCTTCCAGCTCCCGGCTCCCAGCTCCCGGCTCCTGGCCATTGTTTTTGGTCCAAAGTGGTGTGGGTGGTGTGTGGGTGGTCATGTGGTGTACACTCTGCACAGGTACCACCCTCCCTTAACTCCAACCCTGAAGCTCTCTTCTAATTCTGTAAGCTGTCATTGTTTTGGCAGGAAAAGCAGCTAGCTAGCAAGGTGGATGGGGGACTAGTGGGGGACTAAAACACATGTTCCTCTCAAACAATAAACCCGCAGCTCGGCTTAGCCCCCACCACTCGTAGCCACTGCATTTCTTGGATCCTTTTTAGATGGAATCTTCTGGTCAACAACAACACGCCGCCATTGTTCTCGCCTCCATTTGCAGTTGCCGTTTTTTCGACAATTTCCATATGAATTTTAATTATAATTTTTCTATGCTCATTTTCATGAAAACAATCAAAAATGAATTTTGCACAAGTGCCCCTTGCCCCTTGCTCTCTCACCCTCTGACCCGACGACGGGGCACCAAAACAAAAAACTATGGCTGAGGACTTGAGGTTAGCCCGTTGCAAATTGTCACTGGCATTTATAAGGCCTAGGGCTAGGAGTAGGGGAGTAGGTTACACCCCCTACTTACTACATGAAAGGAGGCTTTGTTTCAGGGAGGCTCTCCTAAAGGATTACGTTTCCAAGATACTCTATAATATTTTAATAATTCCTTGTCTGGGGGTCTGAGCTCCTAACAACACCCACCATGTTATCCTATTTAGTATTTGAAAAGGACTATCTATTAGTTATCCTTAGAGCCAATATACCCCCCGAAAAACAAACCCCAGATAGAAGGGTATCGGAGTGGGGTGGGCAAATTATATTCCAACATAAAAAAAATAACACAAAAGCTACACGGCAACATAAACAAGTTAACAGGGCGGGGCGGGTGTGTAGTTGGGCTGGCCTTTGTAGTTGTTTTTGGTTTTTCGTCCTTGTAGTTGTTGTAGTTGTTAGGCTTTAATTGTTATTGTTGTTGGAGCTGGAGCTGGAGGTGGATATGGGAACTGGATCTGGAGCTGGAGTTGGTAGTGACAGGTTGGCAGTTTGGCACGTTGCACTGCAGCTTCCGCTTCCTGGCATTTCCAAAAAACAATCCACCCATATGACAACTGTCGCTGTCCTTTGACCTGACCCTCATGCCCCTCATGCCCCTCCTGCCCCTCCACCCTCCCCTCAGGCCCTCAGGCACTGGTCCATGTTTTTAGTTAGTGAATATTCCGCGAGGCGGCACACCTGTGCCACACACAGATTTTTCGCTTTTTGAGAAACAAAACAGTCCCGGAAACTGTCATTATGCATTCTGATGAAATTTTGCTCCCTTTTGGCCCCTCCCCCCCTCTAGCTTTCGGATTTTGGCCAGAACTCACTCACTACTGCAGCTGGCTAATTAACTGGATTTTTTTTTTTGCTCGCCAGCATACGTTGCATGTCTTAATTATTTTCCAGGAAGGGGAGAATGGGGTCTCGATCAGAAACTATAAGTTGCAAACAGTTGCCAGCTCATTAACAATTCAATTTGCTCCATAAACGACCTAAACACACAAATACCTAATGAGTGGGAGGTCGGGCCATCTCCCCCTCCCACTGGGGGTCACGAAAATAGTTGGACTCGTGCGGATGCAGACTGACCGCATACATGAAAAGCAGTAAATATTCAATTAACGGACCAGGCCAAAACTAGCGTAAACCCTTTGGGCCGCCGTCCCCCCCACCTCTTCCGCCGACTAGCTGGAAAGACCTCCCACCCACCAACCTGGCCTGGCCTGGCCCAGACGGCGTCCCACCCAATCACTTGTGCCTGGCACTTGAAAGCGGTCGACCTGAGCGACCTTCCTCCTCCTCCTTCTGGCTGTGAGACCTTTTTCGATACCCTTTAGTAGAAGTTGATAGGCATTCATGTACTTACTAGTAATTACTTATTTTAGATAATGGGACTAACTTAAAGATAAGGTATGTTACTCATTCCTATGAAAGAATCTCATAGTTATATAATTTTATAAAGATAATCCTTAACATAGAGTATTGAGAGCTTCTGACACAGAACAGGGATTAGATGCGACTATTTTTATTTGGGCAACAGGCTTTGATTTCTCGGCCGGGTCCAGAGCACCATTGCCCTCTCCCATCGTCTCTGTTTTTTCGGTCCCGGACCTTAACTGCGGGCATTTTTCTAATTACAGAGAGAGCTGCAGTGCTTTGAACTAATTTTCCCCGGCACGGGACACACACCGCCCCAAATAATTATGAATTGTGTTTTATTTTCAAATATTTGCTAAGCTACCGAAAGGAACATTGCCAGGATGGTCGGGGTGGCCGACCTCCTCCATCCAACACCGACCTTCACGTCAGCGTCTCCTTGAGGTCCTTGCTCTTGTGGGCGGACCCGGGCGTCTGTGATCTCCGGTGGCGGCGTCGTTCCACCCAGCGGCGCACAAAGGGGGTGAGCAGGCGGGTGTCCACCGCGTCCAGGTCGGACTCGCGCAGGAGCAGGCTCACCACCAGGGCCACCACAATGGTGACCAGGGCGCCGAAGAGCGTAAAGTAGAGGTACGAGATGCGGTAGAGCTGGAAGTGCCCGCCCGCGGAGCTGGTGGAGGACCTGGAAGCGATCGAGGGATAAGAAAAGTGGCTTATTGAGGAAAAATAGCTGGTGATGGAAGCGAAATGGACGATAGCCATGCTTATGATAGGTGAGAAGACTGAGGATGCGGTAGAATCGCTTGCTCACCCGAAGCCCCCGTCGAGGGGAAGAGGAGCAAAGTCTCCGGGCTCCCCGGCGAAGGTGTAGTTGCAGCCCATGGTGGAGTAGGGCTTCCGCCGGTAGACCAGGTCTCCGGTGACGAGGTCCCGTTGGGCGCTCACACACATCCAGGCCATCACCAGCAGGGAGCTGAAGCCGCCCAGGAGCGCCCCCCTGGAGCTCACCCAGGGTAGCATGACGCCGGCTGTGAAGATGCCCAGGAGCGGCCCGTTGGCCACCGAGGAGAGGGTGATGGTCAGCTGCAGCACGGCGCCCAGCTTCTCCACGGCGAAGACCAGGGCCACGAACAGGACGCCGAACACCACCACCACGCTGCGCATCACGAAGGCCGTCTGCCTCTCGGTGAGCGGGGCCTTGCGGAACGTCTTCACGAAGTCCTCCAGGACGACGGCGGAGAGGGAGTTCAGACCGGTGGACAGAGACGATAGGGCGGCGCTGAAAACACCGGCCACGAATACTCCAGGCAGGCCCGGGTACTTCCCCAGCGTCTCCATCACCAGGAGGGGCAGCAGCTGGTCGTTCCGCTGGGCCAGCTTCGTCTCCAGGGGGTCGCACTGGGCGTAGGTGGCGTATATCAGGAGGCCCGTGTAGCCGCAGATCAGGATGAAGGCCAGGACACCGGCGATGAACGTCCAGATCGCGATTCGGGCATGCCTGAGGGTCGGTAGGGACAGGTATCGCTGGATCATGTTCTGGCTGATGGCGTTCGACTTCAGCCAGTGGGCCACTCCTCCCAGGACGAGCGAGAAGAAGGTATACCTCTCGGTCAGGTCCGTGCTGAAGTTGGGCCTCTCCAGGCGGGCCGTTTCGCGGGCCCTCTGCCACACAACTCCGGGACCTCCGATGTCCAGGGTGCCCTTGATCAGGACTAGGGCCATGGCCCCGAACATGATCAGCGTTTGGACGACGTCCGTCCAGACGACCGCCTTCAGGCCGCCGATGCAGGTGTAGAAGATGCAGACCAGGCACACGATGGGAGTCACCACGTGAATGTTTACGCCCGTGGCCTGGTTGAAGGCTATGGCCGGCACATAAATCACAATCGGAAGCCAAAGGAGCTGGAATTCAGCAGACACTTAACAGGTGACCTCCATCTAAGGGGATGTGATGGGGGGGATGGCTGACTGGCTTTTGGCCAGGACTATATACAAGGGAAGGGTAGCTGGTGACTGGTCATCCTCCTTTAATACTCACCGAAGCAACAATAAACATAACCGAGCCGAAAAGCCTCAAACTGCGGTTATAGCGCTGCTCGAGGTACTGCAAGTGACACGTTGAGAAAAAGTACAAATTGAGATTGTCAGAGCCAATGTGGTTACCTTGTAGGTGGATATCAGGTTCAGCTCGTGGAAGACCGGCAGGAAGAAGTAGTACATGCAGAAGCCCATCAGGACCAGCGACCCCATGATGTACAAGTACTGGGCTCCATACAGATACACCTCTGTGGGTGTCCCCAGCAGAGTGATTCCCGAGATGAAGCTTGAATAAAATGCAATTCTTTTATGTCTAGGCCAAGAATGACTGTCTCCTCTGACTCCTCCTCCATCCCTGGGTCTTCAGAGGCCGAATAATAGGCAAACATAACCCCCTGGACCTTGGCCTTTGCCTTACACCGATCTTGGCGATCAGAGTGCGTTTATACAATTCAATCAGCCTGTCGTCGTGCCCCACAAAAGCCACTTCTACACTTGGTTAGCCCATGACGGACTGAGCCCCGGCCTGTGTCCGAGTGCCCGAGAGTCCGAGAGTCCGAGTGCCAGAGGCCAATTATTAATTATGAAACATTTTGATTCGGTGCGTCGATAGGAACCGTACCGGCGTGGACGTGTGCTAAAAATAAGCGACCGACTTTCGCGGCTCGTTACTGGACCAAGCGCTCCCGTAGTGCTAATGGACTGGTTGGTTACCTCGAAGGCAAGTCTCTGGAAAGATACCCCTGAGTGTCTGCCTTAATTTAGACAGACGGTCTTCTCGGACAATTGCCTTAATTCGGATCTGTGACGGGACTTTCAATGAAACTATCTCCCGGGCTGGCCAAACCCAACCCTTGCTCGCTTTGGCAGACTCACCTGGATATCAGGGACATGGTGATGGGAAATACCTTCATCTGCCTGCCCCCCACCAGATAGCTGGCCGCACTGCTGGCCAGCTCCTCGGCACCCTTGCCCTGGGCCTTCTGTTTCCGGGACTCGCGACGCAACTGGAGACAGAAGTAGATTCCGATCACAGCGCAAATGGCCAACATCAGGCAGAAGACCAGATAGTCCGGCCAGCCGAAGCTCTGCAGACTGGCTCTCAGCTCCTCCACGTGCATTTTCGGTGGAATTTCAACTACCATTCCATACACAGAAAAAAAAATTATTCGAAAAAAAATAGTAGAACGGAACGGAGAGACGACAAACCGAGACCGATCGCACCACTCGGCGGTACGCATCAGAGGTGACTGCCGGCCTGGTTTCCAGATTCCGATTTGGATTCTGGTTTGGATTTGTTTTACGGAAAGTGCGGTTGTTGTTGCCACACTGGTTGTTATTGTTATTATTTTTATTTTTATTAATGACATTATGACACACACATCCACTCGGGATGCGGCAAGCTGCGACTGCTGCTGTTGCTGCGTTTTGGAGCTCCAGCTGGCCGGCCAGCTGATTTTTGAGAAAACCACCTACAGCCCCAGGCAGAGGCACCTCCCGTCCAGCTAATTGGACGTCCAGCTCGCGAAAGGCAATTTGAGTCGCCACCGGGCACTCAAGTCGACGCCTTGTCTTTGCCTTGTGGCACTCTGAATGGGGGATAGTAGCTGCACCGAGAACAATTGTGTCCACAAAGATACACTATAGTATTCCTTACTTATTATGAATCCAAATAATGAGACTATAGCTCCGAGACCCTGCTCTCTAAACAAAGATTTGAGGAGCAGTGTGTGGTTGAGAACGCATGGCAGTGGAAGTGGTGCAGCTTGTGGCTCAAGAGGGGAAATAGGGTGCTATTGCGTAAATTAACTTTATTAGATTTAGTTGACAATTTGCTCTCCCTACCCCCCGGTAGCTGCTATGTAGGTTGCGGGTGTCAAAGCCACAAATCCCCACCAAAGACAATCGGATTCCGGCAGATCGGGGAGGGCGACTCTCAAGGGTGAGATCTGTGATCATACAGAGCATTACATCTGGGTCTAAATTGGGCAGAATTCTAGCACTTCAAATCAGAAATTATGATTGACACTTTATTAAACGAAAAAAAAAAAAAAAGAAATATTATACGAAATATTTGAGATAAACTGCAGAACTTCTAAGGAAGACTTAGTAGACCGAGCCCACTTGGGATATACCTTACAGTAGCTAGGCCTGTAGGTCTTCGGTCCACACGCTGTTGGAGTTCCTGTTTCCCATGACATCGCCTATTCAATAGATTATTTCACTTTAGTCCTTGACCAAATATGGAATCTTTATAATACCTGAAGGCCCACCGCTCATGGCCAAGATCGAGTTGGTCAGCTCCTTGATGGTTTTCTCCAGCTCCCCAAACTGGGCCAGGTCCTCCACCGAGGGAGCAGCCCATGCACTGTGGCCAAGGAACAGGGCCAGGACGAATACCAGGAACAGAGCCACCGAATAGTCCATTTTTGTCTTGAGGCTTGAATCTGAATGACTGGGAAATGTTGGCACTGTACCACTTTTATAGACCAGATCTAATCAAGATCGAGTTACGGTCGATTACTGGCTCTAAACGGGGAGGTCTTGATGCATGAATGGCTAGCAAATGACCTAAGACCGAGCACTATACCTTAATTTGAACTTAATGGCTTTGATTTTGTTGAAAAAAAATATTAAATTGCAGAATTCCAAACCGCCACGACTGGAGCTGCAGATCTGAGCCGAGGATGTGAAAAAAAAACCTACTGCACTCGAGCGGCAATCGAAGCATGAAATGAGCAGCAAGTGCCACTACACACCTGGAGACACACGCCCCCACGCACCTGCCCAGGGGGGGGGGAGGGAGGGTCGAATCAGAATCAAAAATTATATGCGTTTGCGCCTTGAATACGAGCTACTGCACTCAAATCCCGGTACTTTGAGTTCTGATGGAAACTTTTAAGAAAAAACCGAAAATAATGGCAACCATCTTATAGAAGAGAGCAGAAACTAACATACCATTGGACAGGGATTAACTAACTAGTTAGTTAGCCTTTAAGGCATAAGCTAGGGACTTGGTTTAAAAAAAATATATATATATTTTGTAATTAACTGAGTTATTTTCATGTGTAGGGTATGCCTTTTTTATAATTCTCGCTGCAGCGTCAACGGCAAATTAATTAATTCCAGTGGAGCGATTTTTCAAGAAAAGCCCTTCTCCTCTTACATATATATATATATATATATATATGTTTATACTGTGGAATATGTAATGCCGACTGTGATATGTGAACGAGCCCCCTCGGCTTTGGCCACTCCAAAATGGTTCGCAGGTGTTGTAATATTATTTGGAATTATGTTGGAATTTCTGTTTTCTTTGCCCGCTTGCTGGGCTACATAAGTGTGTGTTTTCCATATGCATTTCCACCACCCCTCTCCCTCCATGCATATGTGATGTATATGTATATACTATATCTATTTTTTAACAGCCACGGCTGCTCTCGGCAAAAAAGCCATGCAAATTATTTGCCTTTTAATTTTGTTTCAAGCTGCTGTGTGTCTCTGTCTGCATGCCGTTGTTTATAGCCAACTTTACAGTTGAGAAAGCATTTGTTAAGTGGTTTTAATTAGTTGCCCCCCTCCAACTACACCTACACCCTTAGCACCTTGAAGCACCTAGAGGCAGCTGTGAAAGGGAGGCGACTGGGTGCCAAACTTTCAAAATATTTAAAAAGAAATCCCTCCCTTCCTCATTAATGGCCAACCAACCCAGCTAATACCCACTAGAAGGAAAGTGCAGGAATTACTTTGGAACACTCCCTGCCCGGGTCATGCAAATGGGCCTCACCTCCAACTCCCACATTTTCGAGGCACTGTCATTCACACTTTGGTCATCATCGGTGGGCCAAGACCAGTGGCAGTTCTACTACCAGTTCCAGGGCCAGGCCATTTACAATATTTATCAAGTGCTCGCGACACACCCAAAATGAGCAAAAGCCCGAGCTGTACAGCGATTAGGAACTCGAACTGGAAATGTAAATGAAAACGCTGCCTAGTGGGCCATATATTATGTTCTCCGGGCCATCGTCATCGTCATCGTCATCGGCCTATGCGTGGCCTCTAATTACATCGCATTGTCATAACAAAATTGAGCGCATTTGACACGCAATTGTCCCACCGCCTGTGCCTGGCGGTGCACAGGAAGACCACCCTCCACGCCCTGACACAACCTGACCAGGAGCTGGAGCAAGAACTGGTGCTCCAATGATGACATGTGAGAAATACCGTTGAGGACCGTTGTCCGGTCAGAAGTCAAAAAGTCGTTGGGACTGTTGCATCAGCCCAACTAGATAAGAATTAATTGTTCAATGGCACGCATTGCACTAGATATTTGAATACAGAAGGACCATATACTACATATACCCCTCTCTTCTTCTTCTCGTTAATCGGATAAAATTCATAATTATTGTTATTACTGTCATTTTTCTAATGACCCGCCCGCCCGACGCACCAAAATTGCGTGTACTTTTCTATTAAGATGAGCTATTAAACGCACTTTCGACTGCGCTTTGTTTGTTTTTTTTTTTTTTTTTTTTTGGGCCGGACTATATACATATATAGTAATCCCGATTAGGTGGCCACACTTTCGGTACCATCCCTTTGGATCTTCGATGGCCACGCAACGCACACGCGTAAATTATGTAATTAAAATTCCGCACCTTAATTCGGGCAATTTATTACACGGGCTTCTTACTAATTGGATAACGATCTGTAACTATGTCCACTAAATACCCCGGCCGAGGTGGTGGTAGTGGTGGGGTCAAAAGGTCGCCCACCGTCGCACTTATGAGTTCATAACCGATTGCATTCGTTGATAATTTCGGAATTAATCGCGTTTTTAGCGACCTTTAGCCCTCGAGGTGTGTGGCGATGAGTGATTAAGGTCTAATCAAGCTCAGGTTTTGGAGCAAAGAATTTCCAGGGCCACTAAAGGAATTCTACTCTGATTTGAGGAACAAATTAAGGAAAAACGAGACTGAAAGCCTTCTTGCAATGTTCAGGATAATATATATTTAGGCGAGTGGCATGCCAAAGCTCACAAGGAAGACTTCACCTAACGGATGAGTCTTGGAAGAGTAACGGGTAGGTCCACAGGAAGGGGCAGTGGCCCCAGCGAACGGGTGGCAGCTGGAGGGGCTGCTGCATCAGGCTTGGCAGCTGCAGTCGCAGCGGTTGCATTTGTGGCAGCTCCGCCGGCAGGCGATCCTGCAGGCACAGTTCCATTCCCGGAGCCTGATCCATTGTTTCCACCCGCGAATTTATTCCAAATGTCGTAGAAAGGGCACCCGGGGGCCGGTGGAAAGCCACGGCAAGCCCAGATATCATCAAAAGGGCTCTGCGAAAAAATAATAGAATTCAGTCAAGAAAAGATTCAGAGCATGACCTAGAGGACTCACAGCCAGGATTGTGGTCTGGAGACTGCAGAAGACCACCACGAATACTCCCAGAAAAGCCAGAGTCACCTTCATCTTGAGTTGAAACTGTTTTGATTGGTTTTTGACACCAACTGGCGGTTGTATTTAAGGGAAGATCTCTCAAAAGAATCGTGAATCTTCGCAACGCAATTAGCCAGTCGTGAGGGACTTAAGCCAAGTACTTAATATTTTTAAATTATTTTTGCCATTAAATGAGTCGCGAAAGCTTATCACTGAGTTATGGAATAACGTGAATCGTGACATTACCAGTCACACTTTCGAATTGGGTATCTTTTTGGAAAACTCGGAAAACAATAAGCATATTGAACAAGAAGGAATGCCTTTTTTCGAAAGAATCCCTATTCCAAAAGTCCATATTCCAGAACAACTTACTTTCCCCATTTTCGTAGGGATTCCCAGAAAAATTAAAAAAAAAACATTAATCACATATAAAGTTTCTAGGATTCGATGCAGTTTTATGCAGAATCGATCTAGAAATCGTTTAAGACCTTCCGCTTATGAATCCGACAAGTTTTGGCCGAGATATAGCTTCCGCAGTGGGCCATATGTCCACTTTCGGGGGCCTTCCTTTTTTTCGAAGGGACTCCCCTAGAAAATTTGGAAAAAAAGTGATCGAAAATAAAGTTTCTAGGATTCGATGCAGTTTTATGCAGAATCGATCTAGAAATCGTTTAAGGCATTCCGCTTATGAATCCGACAAATATTGGCCAAGATATAGATTCTGCAGCGGGCCATATGTCCACTTTCGGGGGCCTTCCCTATTTTCGAAGGGACTCCCCTAGAAAAATTGGAAAAAAAAAGTGATCGAAAATAAAGTTTCTAGGTTTTGATGCAGTGTCATGCAGAATCGATCAAGAAATCGTTTAATTATTTCAATATTTTTATTGCGCCCTTAATTCTTTATTTATGATATTAAATACAAAACATATAAACTAAATTTTAAGGGTTTTTATTTTGGCATGCCATCTCATAGGGATAAAGGTTAAAGGTTAGTACATTGAATAGATAAATATATAGGTAACAGAAGGATGTCATTCAAGGGAGGGGATCCATTCGATTTTTCTTCTCAGCCCGAAGACGCTGTTTCGTTCAAAGTCGTGCCAGAAGAGCCACTTGAGGAAACAGTAACTTTATCCGTGCAGCTCAAGCAAAGATCTTTGATAAACTTGCAGGTTAGATCCGTGAGAGGATCGAAGGTGCTCAGGAAGTATTCGAGGCCCTGCAGTGAGGTAGTACATTTGGGTTTTGATTGGAAAGAATAGAACCGCTCAGACTTACTTGATTGATGGAATTGCAGTAGCTCTCTATATTTGACAAGGAAAATAAAGAGGATGAGGAGCCTGTTATGTTCCAGAAAGGAAAAGAAAAGAAAGGGAAGTTCGAGGTAAGCTTCCACGCATCACATACTTCGAGGCTCTTGTTGAAAATCAGGGTCGTATTGCACTAAAGGAGGAGGTTTTGTAAGAAATTTTTAATGGAAAGACTTAAGATATACTGACTGCCGATGTAGGAGCTCCGAATGCAATCACCAACAAAGCAACAATAGCTACAAAAGTCTTCATCTTTGGCTTCAATATTTAAGAGTGATCTTGTTACCCAGTACTGGGAGTATTTATAAGAAAGGGTCTTCATAATAGACTTCTAGCAAGAACGTGGCTCAATCATAAAAGGTTATCTATAAAGGTGTCTATTTTCTGTTTAAAAAACAAAAATCAAGTATACGGCATGTGGTCTTCCAGTCACGATTGAGACTATCTTTGGCTGGGCCATCAATGAGTACACATCGCTCGAATTGGGAGCCCCGCTTGGGACCCGACCGGGGGTCTAATTTGTTTGCTTGGCTGTCAGCGTTCTGGTCAATAATTCGCACAGCCATTTGAGGGAAATTAAAACACAAATCAGCGGAATGAAAAAAACAGCAAAAGCAAGTGCCCGGGCGGCAAAAACCGTTTCCATCATTAGAGCGGGCAATTGAATGAGTCAACGTGGCAGAAAGGCGTGAAGTGGGCGGGTGAGGAGCGGCTGGATGACGCCGCTGGCTAAAAATAAAGCAATTGCCGTACTATATGTAGTGTTTACCGGGCATACCCCCCGGGCCACCACCAGGGTCAATAGAGCTTTTCGGTATGCGATGCACGTGGGGCCGATTTGATGGAGCTCGATTCAAAGCCCGGTTCGTATTTGATTCAGTTTGGGGTCTCCGACTCTCTGGCCACCGGACTCGGTTCCAGTTCAGTTTCGCCGCTCGGCGTAAAATGTTGTAGATTTTGGCTCCCTCGAGACCGTCATATAGCTGCCGATTCTTGAGCCGATTAGGTCATGGCCCCGCCAAGCAAAATATTGACCCTGTTGGCATTGGCCGCCATTTCACTCCACGTGGTGAGTCAGAAAGAGAATCGATAAACGGTAGAGGAACAAGTTATAAACCAAAGACCTTCTTCATCAGGCTTTAGCCCTGGAGTTCATGGACGAGGGCATCGAGAACCATCACTTGGACGATGACAACTCCGCAGAGGTGCCACCGGTTCTGACTGGCTATACCCGGGACACGATAGCCCACTTTAATCCCCGGAAGTCGGATGCAGGATTTCGCCAGCTCTGGGAGCGGGTTCCCCTGCAAAAGGTCGATGTGATCAAGCGGTGACGGAACCAATCGAATTATCTCACGGATACCGTGACTATATTATAAGGAAACTGCAAGTGTGAAGCTGAGTCACTAACTAATAGTTTTTTGCGTTGACTACATGATGGATTAGGAAAATTATTAAGCACTGGGAATAATAAAAGGCATTAGAGTCTCCAAAAACCAAGTTTTCAGTTCTTCCTGTCGGCCGTAAACCTTTTAGCCCTTTTGGGCCTACCCGTGGGCCATCCTATCCCTTGAAAGTCCTCGCCCAGAACAACCTTCAGCCCAAGTAGTTCTTAGAAATAATAAAAAAAAAAAAAAAATGAGGGGAAAAAATAAAAGAAAAACCGTGGAAAAAAGAGGCCGTCGTGGGGAAAAACTTTTTTATTTGCATTTTGTTTCAAGACTGGAAAGAGACAAAGAAGTGAGACCAGGACTGTTTCTGTTTTTGGGTTTCCATTTCTTCTACACACTTTTGGTTTTGTTTCTTGGTTTATTTTTTTATTTTTTTGTGTAGTTGTTTCTTTTTTTTTTTTTTTAGAAAAATGCACAAGTTTTATGGTAGGAAAGTTTTTGTGGCCAAAACTTTGCACTTGTCTTGTAGAAACGTAGCTCGCCGAAAGGGGTTTTTACAATGATGCGATGCTCTAGTCCTTAGCCCCAGCCCCTTACCGCGCCTCTGGCTATATATTCCGCCCCTAACTGCCCAAGTGGGCGTGTCGAGCACTTAATATTTCTGGCATATCATTAGGCGAACGAAACAGGCCCGAAACTGATTTTCAAAACAGGCGGGCAGGCAGGAAAGTCTTCAAGGGGGGGGGTGTCACTCCTCCTAACCCTGGGGGACGAGAATCATCTGGGGACACGGATATTCTACAGATTCCACAATGGCAGGCGTGCATTATCATTAAAATAAATTATTAGAGTCCAAGAGTCCAAGAGTCCCAGAGTCCAGTGTGTTTTTCGGCCACAACTAAAACGCATTTTGCACGTTTCGGTTGCTAGAATTTTTTACAGGATTTTTACAACTTTTTTTCTTGGTTTCGCTAAGTACACAAAAGCATTTTCGTCCTGCCAGGGCTAGCGGAGGGGTGGATCCAGTGGAAAGGGGGGAAAGACTGTCTTGCGATAAAAAGTCAAGTTGAATGCGTTTAGAGTTAGAATGTAGCATTTAGTTAACCCACAACACTCACACACACACTTCCATTTCTTGGAAACAAACGAGGCAAGAAATAAGTTTGCATACTTTCGGGCGGCTCATGTTAAATACTAATGCAAAGCACCACCATCAAAAGACAATGAAAATGTCCAGGCTGGAGTGCCAGGAGTACCAGGAGTGCCAGGAAAAGGGAAAGCCACGTAATTTCTCAAGTAACCTAACCACGTAAAGCATAAAATATTCGCCTTCAGTCGGGCCACCACCAAACTATGTCCAAGGAGTCCACAAGAAGTCCTGCAAAAAACAAGTTGCAGGCCGCTCATTTGAATAACCGCTACCATCTCACAGGACATGCAAACAACTTTGACCACGCATTTGTCGGAGGATGCTGGAGGATGCTAGATGCGGGAGTGCAAGTCGCGACACCAGATGCTCTTTTTTCTCACTTGGAAACTCCCAATATCCTGCCTGAAGCAAAGGAATCAGCTCCAAGTCAGGGCATTACCAGTCGGAGATAGGTGACGATGTCCCAAGTCAGGGACCGAAGCTGCATCAGCATCTTGGGTGGAGGCAGGGTGGTAGCCGGACACCAGCCACATGCTTCATGCTACCGGGCACTTGCAATTTGTAAGCCAAAGCGCATAATTTACAACGGCCGACTTTTGGGCCTTGAGAACAGGAATTTTGGGGTATCAGACCCGGAGCCCAAAGACCTGGAAGTGTCGGTTGCGGACAAGCTCCGTCCTTCCGACTAACGTCTTCGAATCAGTCGAAGATGCCCCCAAGACGGCCGGGATAGAGTCGAGCAACACCGATTGTGGTTGCCCTCAAGCTAGCCAGTGCTTAGGTTGATTAATAACTTAAAACAAACAGAAACGCCAGTGCCGTGAATTCTTGAACTTTTCTCCCAAGACGCAGCTACCAAAAGCCCACTTATGAGAATAAAAATACATGCTGCTATTAGACCAACTCTGATTTGAGCCTCGCAGTAAAGCCGTGAGGACTCGCGTGGGCTCAAGTGTCCTGGCCGAGGAGCGGGGCGAGTCAAGCGGCCGTGGTCACAAGGAGTTGCAAGGGGGCAAGTACAAGTAAGCGGTGTCCGCAAGAAAATAACTTGTAGCAAATTAAGTTTGTTAGTAATTAGAACACCACTAAGGACACCTGAGCGCCGGACCCTGGCT
The DNA here is from genome assembly GCA_018153235.1 of Drosophila malerkotliana malerkotliana. Classification (NCBI taxonomy): domain Eukaryota; kingdom Metazoa; phylum Arthropoda; class Insecta; order Diptera; family Drosophilidae; genus Drosophila; species Drosophila malerkotliana. Next base: position 5,091,643 of record JAECXV010000038.1, read on the forward strand.
GAATTTATACCCTGGCTACGGGCCGAGGCAGTGGCAGGACAACAACGCACAGGACAACACACAACAATTAAACTTGCCGCCTCTAATTCCACCTTCATTTTCGGAGTCCTTTTCCTTGTGCTCCTCCTTTCTCAGGTATCCTCTTCTCCACCACCACCGGCATCTCCAGCGACAGCGGCAAAGTAACAAAAGTTCCGAGCCCGAGCCCGAGACCGAAAGCCAGAGCCTTGTCGAAAATTCCTCAACTCGAAAGTTGCCAACTTTGATGTCCAAGAACTGGAAAAGGAGATGCACTTTTTTTTGGGGGCAGGCATTAGGGGGAGGGCGGAACAACCGTCAAGTGCATGCCTGGACAGCGGCCAGTTCGCAGTTCGTCCTTACTCAAGGAGCCATGTGGCCAAGTGGGTAAAGTTTTTCGTCTCCCAGAGGGAGAGGCGGCCAAGTGGCCACTGCTACAGTACTACGCAGGACAAGCAGGTATTTCATAGCCCCCGGAAAAAACCCAAACCTGGGCAAAGGGTTTCGGTTAAGGACGAGTCCCTGAAGACAGGACATTAGCAGTAAGTAAATGGCTTTTGTCAGAATCTGAGCTTCCGAATATGGGATGTGAATAACGTGTCTCGAAATTGATTCAACAACCGATTACAATATTTTATTAGGATTGAGACCACAAGGATGTACACATGTATGTAAATATAATAATTTGGAAAAGAACAGCTTTATGAAACGCCTATGCTTAGAAAAGGTCTAACTTGTATTTAGAAAAAAAAAAAAACATCCTTCAGTCGTTGTTGAAAATCTATGCAACTATCGGAAATTTAGAGAACGAAGCCCTTGCCGTCCCATCTCTAGCCCGGTCGGGGCTTCCGCGACATCAGCAGCTCCTTGGCCTCGTTGATCTTGGCGGCCAAATAGGGAGAGCCGCCGCGATCCGGGTGGTTGGCCAGCATGACTTGGCGGTGGGCTTCCCGCACCCTGGACTGTGGGGCACTGAGACTAGTGCCCAGGATCCGGGCAGCCTCCCTGGGGGTCATCCGCTCCTAAAGGATGCCATCAATAGGGTTATATGATATGAAATGGTGAAAAATATATAGAGGACCAACCTCAAAGCCACCGTGGTAGTATTGCCTGGCCGTGAGGTTCTGAAATATGCGTTCCTTTAGGCTCCCGAGCTTTCCAAGGCTTCCCAGGCGCGACCACAACTGACTTATCCGTCCGGAAGTAGTGGTGACGGATACGGGCGAGCGCCGCAAGATGAGTTGGGCGACCAGGCCACAGGCACCTAATCCGATCCCCACCATAAGCCACGAGTTGCTAATAGCTTTCGAGAATTTATTGGATTGCATTTTGGAAATGTTCGAGTGTCGTTTAAGTCCAAAAATTAATACGAATATCGTCTGGATGAGAGAGGTAACCAACAACACACCTTTCAAAGGTTGCTGGGTTTCGGATTTTGTTCTAGAGCCCAGCCCAGGTTCCTTAGTTATAGGCATCAATGGAATTAGAAACTGTTATGAAACACACTCCCCCCCTCTAATCAATTTAAGCCGCTTAAAGTTCTCCCAGAACGGAAAGCCAGTCCACACTTTCACTTTATTAACACCAAATTAATTTCGTCTCGAAACTTTCAGATAGCCATGTCCTTACGGCCGTGTATGAGGTTCTGGGGGCTACCCCAGCTCCGGCCCGATTCAAAGAGTTGTTCACATGAATACGTCTCGAGCACACTTGAGTGCAACGATTGAATTTTAAACACAAGGACGACAACAGCCGTACTGCCTTACAATCAAGTCAAGAACGAAATGAACTTCGGGCAGAGGCAGGACTGTGTAGCCATAATCAATATGCGGCAGTCAATAAAGGAGCCAAGGAGCAACAATTACTGCTGAGGGCTGCTGGATGGCCGGGGAGAGGCGGTTCGGTTCCCCGTCCTTGGGACCGGCACCCCCTTATAGTTTTGCAGTGCGTCGGTTAAATGATGTGTAATCGTCTTATGTGCACTCGAATGCCTTTTGGCTTCTAATATGCCCGGACAGCAAGGACTCAAGGGCCCGGAGCAGGACACAGGGGACCCAAAACAAAGAGGACAAAGGCCGGAGACTCACGACCATCCATACACCCATAGACCCAAGATCTCCAAGCGCACACACACACACACACAAAAGAAACTTTCCCATAGGCTGACCTCAAAATGCACACACTGCCTCGGCCAAACTTTAATTTACAATCAATTCAGGCGTGAATAATAAACCACAAGAAACCAAACAGAGGACACGAAGTGTAGAAGTGCCCTGGACGAAGTGAAAGTGTTGTGTGTCCTTTGTCCTTTGTGCGTGCGCCTGAAAATTTAGTTACAGAAACCAACACCATCGGCCATCGAAAGTTTGCCAAGTTTTCTGGGCAAACAAACAAAACTCAGGAGCTGAGACTACGTTCCTCCAACCCCTAGTCCTTTTTGGGAGAAACCGCAGCACTTTTACATCCGGCTCCTGCCTCCACCACCACTTGAATGTCCTTACGAGTGTCCTGCTCGGACGGAAGTTGGACGGACCTCCAATAGTCCTGGGCTATCAATATTGTTTTCCTATTAAATTGATCATTGGTCAGTTAGCAGTTGTGGCCGGTCCTGCCCGGGTCCTTCTAGGAACGTCAATTGCGAGTATCAGGAATTTCAAATGCACTCGAAATGCAAATGCATAGCTCCGTATGGCGGTGGTGCCAATCAATGGGGATGGTAAGTAGGGGGAGCACTTTCAAGTGGGTAAACAAAAACAGTTGCCTACTTACAGGCGCACCATAAAGCCTACAGAAGACAGTCGAATGAGCCTGGGAGTCAATCAGTCAGTTGCTGGTTGGCTGACTGCCGACTGCTGCCTGCTGACTGCCGTCACCAGCCTCTCGAAAATCCAACGAATCTGTGATCCTGTGAGCCGCTCTATTGGCCTCAACACCCAGTGCAAATTAAATTCATTAGTCAGCTTCCGGCTGGCAGAAGAGGGTTGCCATGTGCTGTCAATTTGGACGGATTTGAAGTCAACTCAATTTGAAATCAATAGTGTGTGAATAATCCTTTCACACCGACGACAAACACTCACACACAGACAGTATCCTGAGGGAGTTGCATGTGCAGCAGGATGTTAGGAGAGTGGAATGGCAGGTTACCAGGATTCTGTCTAGTCTGTTTTTGGATGGCAGACTAAATGGTCGGGAACTTGAAAACGTTTTTGCATTGATTGCACTTCATATCTGCCATCCATCCATCCATTCATCCATCCATGTAGCCATCTATCCATCCATCAAGCCATCCGTTCATTCAGGCATTCAAGCAGCTCGTTTATTCATGCCACTCACATATGTTGCATCATTTCGGATGGGGGCCTGGCTCCAAAAAAGGCAAGCCATTAAGCGATGACGACGATGAAAGTATTTAAGCAATTCAATGGCATTTTGACAGTGCCCTGAACCAGTCCAAGCATCCACAGACCAGAGACCAGAGCCCACCAGAGCTACAGGAGCCCCCGAATCCTGCGCCACTTCATCCCACTCGAGTGGCAGGCAATGAGCTATGCATGCAATTCGAGTGCCGCATCTGCAGCTGCAACAGCAATTGGAAATGCAACTGCAACTGGCCGGCGCCAGCCACTGCAGAAGTGACTGCTCCGAGGACCAGCCGAAAAAAAACCGGCAGTCCCAAACCCAAAGGGCGGAGGGAGCTCCTCCACTCGGCATCTGTTTGTGTCCGTAATTGCGCATAATTGAGTTGAGGCCTCCATTTGCATTGCCCAGGAGGTTGGAGCACGATGAGGAGGTAGGTGGTGCATCTCGTATCGGATCCCGCAACTAATAAAACACAAATTAAATGGCTCTTAAAGTCATACGATATGAGATTCCAAAAACCTGTACACAGGAGACTCTGCTTTTAGATTCAGTCTTCTATTGTAAGAAACCCCCCACTACATGTCAGTTAACGTTTGGCATTCGTAAGAGTAATACAATATACATAAAAAACCCGATTAGATTTTATACTTTAGAAATATATATGAGTTCCATTTTCCGCGGTCAACACTGCACTGAAAGTAATATAAGCGATTAAGAACCGCGACTGTATCTGTAACTACCATGAGCGCCGTGAACATGAACGCGAATCTGGGCAGTGGGTCACGTCGCCCGACCCTCATCCAGAGCGCCCTGCTCAGCTGCTTCGAGCATTTGGCCGGGGTCGCCGTTATGGCCACCGTCGGCGGTGCTTACCTGCTGAGGCTCCTGGTCGATTGGGGCACCGCCCCGGAAGACAACGAAGAAGATCTGGGCCACCCCTTGGGTACAGAGAATGGTAATGACCATGGCAGTGAAAGTCGGAGAGAAAATTCGAACGGTAATGGGAGTGAGAACGGTAACGGAGGAAGGGGTAATGGGATCGCCGACGAAACCGAATCCGAATCTGGATGCGAAACGGTCACCAAAGATCGTAATGATCGACATGGTCATCATCGAGAGAGCAATCAGGATCATGATACGGAGACGAACGCCGTGAGCGATACCCAGAGTCCCGACGAGGAGGACAACCAACCCAAAAGGCGACGGGCGGCCGGGGAGAGAGGTGACTGGCACCGCGGAGCTAATCTCATGGTCCAGACCAAGGAGCGGCACCTGATCAGTGTCGTCTGCGGCTTTGCCAAGGACCAAGAAATGTACCCAAGCTACATTCCCGGCAAGTTTGGCGAGGATGCCTGGTTCAAGACGGTGACTCCACGTGTAAGAGAACTATATGGCTATCCTTTCTATTTAATTATCCTTTCAATCTATATACTGCCCATTCGCAGGCAGACATTATGGGCGTGGCGGATGGCGTGGGCTCGTGGCGCAGCAGCGGCGTCGATCCCGGGGTGTTCAGCATGTTCCTGATGAACGCCTGCGAGTGCATGGCATGTTTCATGGACACCGACCCCAAGCGGCCGGACATGCTCCTGGCCCGCGCCTACTTCCACCTGCTGGAGCAGAAGACTCCAATAGTGGGCAGCTGCACGGCCTGCATCGTGGCCCTGGACCGTGTCACCGGCATCCTGTACGCGGCCAACCTCGGGGACAGTGGCTTTATGGTGGTGCGCGGCGGAAAGGTGGTCTGCCGCTCCGAGGAGCAGCAGCACGAATTCAATACCCCGTTTCAGCTAACGGGCCTTCCGCCCGAGATGGACGAAGATGAGGTCATAATCGATGGGCCGGAGATGGCGGACACCCTGCAGTTCCAAACGGAGCCCGGCGACGTCCTGCTGCTGGCCACCGACGGGGTGTTCGACAACTTGCCGCAGGAGCTGTTGGTGGAGGTGCTGAGCGAGGTGGCCGGGGTCTCGGACGGAGTGCGCCTCCAGATGACCGCCAACTCAATGGCCCTGATGGCCCGGTCTCTAGGCTTCGATCCGGACCACGACTCGCCCTTCAGCCAGCATGCCCGAATGAACGACATTGACTTTTCGGGCGGCAAGCCGGACGACATTACCTTGATCCTGGCCTCGATTTGTTAGGCTCCTAGGCCTCGATTCTGGAGCCCTTGCTACTAATAGCTGCCCGTCTGTGCCTGTGGAGTCCTATCCACCGAACCCGTTTCTTATCAATCCCCGCTATTAACTTTCACGTAAACGCACTGCGATGTAAGAACACACACGCATCCAAAAAATATTACTAAATTGTTTGAAGTGTTCCCAACAAATCCTTGACTACTTGAGTGTCTTCATGGGGGTATGGTAGTGAGATGTCCATTGGATTGATCCAAAGATTCCGGCAAAGGGACTTCCGCGGTCGGTAATCTCGGCGGAAATGTCAAGTGAGTTCCGTAACCCCAATGGACGTAATCAAATTTTTTACAATCTACGTGAGTTGCACTACTGTCCTTGCCCCATGCTCCTGCCCCCTGCCCAGTGCTCCTGCTCCTTTTCGTCCTGCCAATGTGGGACGTGACGTACGATATTCGAGTTTAGAGTTTCGTGGCTCTTAACTTGATTTTTCGTCGCTCTTTGTGTCTTCCATCTATGAGGTGTTAATGCTTTGTAAAGTTTCCGAAAGGAAAGTGGGAGCCAAAGTTAAAGCAATCCTGGGGCAGGAGTTCAGGGATGGCAGGATGGGATGACAGCCCAGCCATTGTACGATAAAAAATAACAAGAACAAAAATAAAAGAGCAAAAGAAATCCCAACCGCAAAGCATTTTTATGAGTTTCGTGTGTGTTGAGTCCTTTAGCCCAGCTCCCCGCCCCACTCCTCCACTCCCCCACTCAATGTCTCGTGCACTTTTTTATTTTAAGTGGCTTTTACTTAGTCGGGGGGCCAAAACTTGGCACTAACTTTGGCCAAAAATAAGAGGAGAACCAGAAAGAGGTGCTCCGGGCCAGGGGTCTACTGAGTTCCTGATGCTGATCTTTACTCATCCAGCACGAACTCCCCAAATCGACTGAAAATATTTATCAATTAAGTCCCAACTCCATCCCCTCCACGATGAGGATATGCAATAAAAGCCCCAAAAACGTGAATAATTTTCAATTGAATAGTTCAGTGGAAAATTAACGTTCGCTCCCCGGAATTGGGCCGTAAAACCCCACACACCCGGACCCAACAGTTCCGCTCGACAATGGTCCGCCATTAGCAGCATTATTTTTCGGCAGCCCCAATCCTTCCCCATTGCCGCACTGTCGACCAAAGTCCCTCCCCAGCCCACTTTTGATTGTAATTTTGTAATTTTCCCAGTTTATTATCTGTCAACATTATCGCACAACACACACACACTCATACACTGGTCGGACTGGAGTACAATATAGGAATAGGAATAGTAGCATTAAATTCTTGCCCGTCGCCATCGCTCTTATCTTGTGTCGCATAAAACCGACTCGCACCCGGTTCGCACCCGGCTTGGGATGGCTGGAACTCCACACGCGCCACAAATAAACCCATCGAATTTCTCTTGTTAATTGAAATAAAACTATTTGGCTCCATCCCCACATCATTTCCGTTTGGATACATTTGAATAGCAAGTTTTTGGGGGCAGCATTTCATTTGTTTGGGGGCTTGAAAAGGATATACCAGGGCATAGCCACATGAAGCTTGGGGATCTGGGAGTCAGAAAAAAAAAAAAACCATACTTAATTGTAGCTTTAAGAAGTCAAAGCAATTAAGCAACGATTTGATTTATAGCCAAAATGCCATTTAGAGCTATCGATTCCGCTTTCCATTTTCCAAACCATACCAAGAGCAGGGATCGGACCTCTCAGCCGATTCCCGGCAAATCTATACTTCCGTTGTTAATCATTGCCATCACTTAATGGCCCCTTCCGCCATCTGACATCCTCCTTTCGTTTTTGTAGCTGAATGCAATCAGCTAAACAACTTGATTGCCCACATCCCAGCCAGTCCAGCCATCTACATCGTAGCCACTCCATGGCGTGGATACAGACGAGAGCTCTTCTTGGAGCCTTTTATTCGGATAACCGGCGAACACGCCCTTCAATTAAAAATCTATGCGAGCCGACTGGCAGGATTCACGGGCTGGCCACGGTGAGGGATATTCGCAGGACTCGCCTGTGCAGATAATCTGCCAAAAGAACTTCCGACCGGTGCGTGGAAAAGCAAAGAAGCGGACAGATACGATTGTGGGTCAAGAAATAGGAATATATCGGAAACTACCATCGGGTAAATATTTTCAAGAATTCAAAAGGGATCTATAATTCCAAAAATTCAAAATAAAAACCCTTTTTGGATATAATTTTTTGCTAGGTCCTTCGAGGTCCTTTGAAACCCTCTGGATCGCCTCGAGTGTCTTACGGGGAATAGCCCTCGACTTAGACTACAGGAGGAGGAGGAGGGAATCCGAGCACTGGAGCTGAAATCGCAATGATATACGGCCGTGAAATCGAATCGCAACCGGACGAAGGGCCAGTGCTCAAAAGGCTTTAAGTGCGCCCACCCCAGGACACAAAGACTCCAGTTCCAATCCCAGTTCCAGGACAACGCGTAGTCCAAGAACTTTCGATCCAACTCCTTTGGCTGCTCGACAAAATCAACAGACTATGCCCACCAGACGCGGGGCTTCCATAGTTGGCGTCGCCATTGTGAACTGCCTGATACACTGAAAAAATTAATCATGATGTTATAGTACTAGACTAGTACACTAATCTTAGACCTTTTTTGGCTGTGCACACACTTCTTAGCCGGCGCAGGCAGAAAGAATTTATTGCCCCTTAAGGCCGTGTAGCGTGTCCGTTGCGAAGGACTCAGCGGGTTGCATGTTCCTGCTACTGCGTCCTTTTGTGCTTCGTCCTCACTAAATCCTTAGTTCTCAGACCCGGGACTCCCAGCCCCGTTCTCAGGCGTTGGCATTGCGTTTTTGGCGGCCGTGTTGAAATTGACAGCAAAATAATTGCTTGATTATTTATGAGACGCGGCTCGGCCAGACTCGAAACGAAGAAGAATAGTTTGCTTAGGCCGGAAAATAAACGCAACAGGGATTGGGACAGGAGCAGGGGCATATCCTTTGACTGGCAGTGTATGCTTTGCATAAGAGTGCAGAATCCTGATTGTTATCCAAATAGTTGTGTAAGAAATTCAAATTGTGGCAATTAAAAATGGCCACACACTCACTCGGCCAACTTGACATATGGGTGAGGCCGAAAGCTGACACGGGTCTGGGTGGGTCTCCCGCATTCGAATCAGGAACAGGCACCAGAACCATAACCAGAACCAGAACCAGAAAGCCCGGTGACGTGGTCGGGCGAGGAGCTTTGGCTGCGACTGTGGCTGGCTGTTATTATTTTTGTCACCGAGAAAGCAAATCAGCAGAAACGGCATACCCACAAAGGGTCTACGACTTCGTCTCCTTCTGGATCTGTGAGCCACCTCGTTTTTGAGCCAGGAGGCCGCAGAAAACCTCATAGGCCCGGGCTCAGTTTCCGGCCCCCAAAGCTCACTAGACCCCCTTGATGCACTTGGAGAAAAAATCAAAAGTTGCTATAATGATAAACTCGAGCCCTAGTTTTAATCATCTAAGAACCCTCCTATAATACCTACTTTGGATATGGTCTCAACTCCCAAATATTGACCTCTTCAGGCCCCAAAACTCGCATATGTATATTCTTTATTTTCCCCATATGTATATTTAACTTTCTGTGAGTGGATCCTTCAGGGCCTGCCAACTGCGGGGCAATTTTCCTGTTGAATTATGAGGATATTTGTTTCGTCATGAAAGATTGGCCCCGCTACCGGTGCCCATTTTACCATTTCCCCATGTTACCAGCTCTCCCTCTAATCCTTTTGCCAGCTGCACATTTCTTTCTCTCTCCAGCTCCACATCTCCACTGGCCACCCGGAGTAGGAGTAGGAGGAGAAGGAGAAGGAGGTGCTACCATGGGCAATGTTTTCAATTTGCATTGCCCGGACTGGGCCACCAAAGCTGCTGTTTCTGCTCCTGCTGGAGAATCGTCAACTTTGCCTTCGTCGTGAGCTTACCAAATGCACTGCAAGTGAAATGCACTCCACTGACTTTTGGGGTCGGTTGGGTTCGTGAACCATGACCAGAGACGGGGCAGGGACAGGGATAGGGAGCTATTCGGTAACTCTTGTGTAACACATGAGTCTTAGCCAGGACCCATGGCCTGGACGATTGCATCTACAATTCATAGAAATTTCAAACGATGCGTAAACGAAAACGGAAAATGCAGCCCAGCATCTGAGGAGGATTGGATTGTCCCTTGGAAAGTCCGGGTGGTGGCTGGTCACCCTGGTCGGAGAAGTCCTCCTGCGAGAAGTCCTGGACATCCATTGCAGTAGCAGTAACCAGTAGCTGGTAGAAAGTAAACGAATTGTGGCCATGGCCAAAAATTGCGTTTGCCGTTGCGTTTCTGAAATGCATGCGAGGCAGGGAAGGAGGAGTAAGAAGGAGGTCCTGCAGGAGGTCCTACCAGGGGCTGGAGTGGGCAAGGTGGCGGACAAGTCCAGAAACCAAGTCCGAAAATCCGACTTTGTTTGATGATGAGTGTCGTTATCGTTTTGCGGAGTTTTGTTTTGTTAGACCCTTCAGCAGGCACCACCACCACCACTACCGCATATCCTTCGTCCTGACGCACACAGGCGTACTCCTCCCACCCTGGCCTGGCCATCACCATTTCTAGGATATTCTAACTGCAAGTTGAATTTGCATTTCGATATGTGGCACTGCTCCAGCAGCCCACAAAACAATCAAGAAAAGCAATTGGTGCACTCAAATGTGCAAGGGAGGAAGGTGGGTGGGCAAGGATGGCAAGGATACCGAGGATACCAGGAATGGCAAGGAGCTATGAAGGGGTTTCGGACCTGAACCGAGCCGGAAAAGCGTCGTCAGTCGGACGATGATGTAGCTGCACGGATTGATTTACGTTCGAAAAGATTTCTCAACTGTGCAACTCGGACTTGCACCACTGAACCTCTGCCACTGCAACATTGCTCCATTGCTAAGCCCGATCCCGCTACCATTCCCACTCCTAACCGAAGGAATACATTTTTCTATATGTTTCATTTCTGTTTGCTGTTTTTCGGTTTTTCCCAGCTCTGCCTGACGACTGAGATTTATCAAAAGGTAATTTATATATGTGGGTGTGTAATTTATATATGCGACTTGCAACTTCCAACTTGCAACTAGCCAGCCCCCTAGCCAGCTCCCAAGACCGCTCCGGAATCCGTTCCAAAGCTGTTTGCTCTGCTGTCTGTTTGGCTTTTAGGGATCCCTCCACTCAGCTCATCTGGAGAGTTGCATTTTGGAATTTTGCATTTTATGTGAGAAACATTTTTAAGAGTATTTCTTTCGTTGAGAATAAATCGCCTGCCCAAGCATGACATATGGTATGACCGAATTTCCTTGTCTCCTAAATACTTTTGCGATAAGAAAGGACTATCTTTGGATTCTATCCTGCCCTAAGGCATTCTCCCCTAAAGGATTATGATTTATCTTATCGTTTTAATTTTATATTTTGTGGCTTGTGAATAATTAACTGATTCTTAAACTCACCTTTGTATCCTTTCTTTTGGATGTTTTTAAACCTCTGATTTAATTATCTTCATTTACACACTAGAATAATAAAGCAATAATAGTTAGACATACTATTTAGTTATTGGGTTAAAGACTTACAATTTTTTATTTTCCTTTTCTTGATCTAAAGGTGTGTAGACTCAACTTGATGAAAAAAGCTGTAAGAAACAAGCCATTTAAAGATATACAAACTATAAATACATACATGAAAATACACAGTTTTATTCAGACAATACTTTAAATAATGAATACGCTGAAAAATATTACAACAATAGATTACTGACATGCTCCTGAAAAGATCCTTATTGTCTCACCTTTGGAACATTTTTAAATAGGATTTAAATATCCCTTCAGTAAGATGTCCTGATATCCAGGTAATAGAGCTGCCAACGATTCTACTTTTGGGGAATCGATTCCTTTGAATTCAATTCTTAAAAAGATCGATTAAATCGCTTTGAAAATTGGTAACATTTTATGTATAAAACAACAAAATGAATTTAATAAAATTTTAAGATCAGAGTTTGGGATGATTTGTTTATCGAAACCCCATTGGTTTTGTCTGTTAAAGACCAGCTAGGCCACATTTTTTTGCCTTCAAGGAAGATCGGAGGTCGGTAACTATACATCAAGCCCTGCTAAAAGTCCTTTCAGGCACACAGAAATATTTTAATCCACCTAGACTCCTAGAGACTCATGACTCAAAATTGTCAATGCATAAATTCCCTAAAAACTTGATCCATGTTTTCCATTAAATAGATTTTAAAATTGATTTCTTTATTTACAGCTCTTGTAGGTAACATCAGATCCTATGAGATCATCAAATCATCATAAATATGTGCTTCTCGGAACATATATTTAAGAAATTAAATACTCTAGTTCAGTATCACTAGCAATTTAAAACATAATTTAAAAACCATTAAGGAGAACCATCAAAATCTGATATTGGGTGCTTAAAAGTCCCTGTTTTTTCAGAGCCTCTCTTTCGACCATCAAAGCAAATGCATAAATTCAATTTACCAAAAGTACAAAAAGTTAAAAAAAAAAAAGTAGAAAAAATGCATAATTTACCGCTGACACTCCCTGAAAATTCCCCAAGGGACAATGCCACAGATATGCACACACGGGTGATGTGGTCCTCCCTTGTGAGGGAAGGAAGGGGGGATATCGTGGTAAAAAATTGCAAATCGAATCCGTCGCCAAACGAGCGGACAACATTCATCGGTTTTCCTGCCGTGGCATGCGGGATGGGAGGTACATACCGAAACGTCAAGAGCACTCCGACGACAGTTACACGCCTAAGCCCTCGACAGGACCGAGGACGCCGAGTACCAAGGACCAAGGACCACCGAGCCGGGATATCCTGCCGAATGGGGGTTTAAACATTGTTGACATTTGCCAAACCTACTTTAATCACTTTTTAACCCCATTTGATACAGTGTCAACATGCATGGGGCGACTCATAAAATGGACAGTACGGTGGCACCGCCCTCCTACATACCGCCCGACCGCCCGACAGCCCAGCCATTTACCCATTTTCGCGACGGACACCAAAAAAAAAAAAAAAATAAAACGAGAAGGCAGGAAAAAAATTCCAATGACAAACGCAGAAAGAAAGCAAAACCCACCAAAGGACACAAACTGGACACAACGGAAAAATAAAAAGGGGGTTAGCGGCCAGCTGGAGAGATGGGGGCAGCTGGGGGGGACACAGCCATGGACATGACCCGTTGGCCCAGCTGCCAAAGCAATTGATTTACTGCACTTTGTTTGCCAAAAATTAATTGAGTTGATGACAAGTGCAATTGATTTATGCGGGACTCAAATGAGAGCGGACACAAATGGATGGATGGATGAAGGAATGGATGGTTGGATGGTTTGGATGGAAGGGTGAACCGATGGCTAGCTGAAAGGATGAACGGGTTGGTTACATAAAAGTATCAATGGAGCAAAACAAAGGGCTAGAAAATATATTTCGAGAGCAAGGGATGCTCCAAACATCCATTTCCTCCAGATGCGGGCTCCCAGATCGACACTATCCGACACATCCGATAGCCTCACATTCACGCCACATATTCTGCCCCCCCCAACCGACGCACAGGTGCCAAAAATAAAACTAAAAAAAAAAGAACCAGAAATAAAAAATAAAGACTTCCCTTCAACCAGCCAAAAATAAAAGCGCCACTACCTGGCATTGGATTTTGGATTTTGTTTGGGATCCCGGTGTCCATGTTTTGTCACGGAAGCGTGCCGTGCACACATGTCCTGTGTAACCGAGACAGCGAGTCCTGCCACCTGGTGGCTCGGGGGGAAGCCACCGGTTCAGGTTCAGGACGGAGCGCGAGGCAGCGGAAATAAACGCCGAGCGGATGCCAACAAACGAAGCAAATGATTCATTTCCGATGATGCGACATCGACCTGCGTCCTGCGTCCTTGCCAGGCCTTTCAGAGCTCGCCGCCCCCTGGCTGAGGTCTGGAGGACCACCAAAAATTTTGCATGAAATGTGAAATCAAACGGCAGGCTCGCGGTCTGCTCCACTGAGAGAAAGTGCTTTCAGTTAATAGTATTACTATTAGACTCTATAATGTGTATTTTCTTTCAGTGAGTCTTCCTGGGGTTGGGGCGTGGCAGGATCGGGACTCTGGACTCAGTAGCAGGCGTCGCTGGTGTCACGTTCTCATTCACGTGCAGGTTGATGGACGCCCGTTGCCATATTTTATGAGTCCAGTCCCCTTAGTCCAGATACCTCCTGGATCCCAGTGCCCGGTGCCTGATGCCCGGGTGCCAGGATAACCTCAGGTTCCCCGCACCCCCCCCCGTCGGAAAGCATCAGCGGCGCAGTGTGTGTTATTGATATGCTAACGGTAAATGCGGTGCCACAAAAAAAGGGGGAGTGGCCGGCAGGCTGAAGCAGCAACCTCTGCATTTGACGGCTGAACGGAAGTGGTTACGAAGGGGGGTGGAGCCGGACAGGGAGGGGGGATGGGCGCACTTTGGGTGGCGACATCTGTCGCGGGCGACGTGTGAAATTTTTAGAAAATTTTGCACTCGACACTGGCCATTTATAACAACAAGGACGTCCAGGCCTGGATGTCGCAGGACGACGCAGGACGACATATTGGAAATCGAAATGTTGACAAGCAGCAGGGACATTTTTCAATTAAGCGGATGACAACAACAACAACGCCCACCAAAGGGCAGAAGATAATGGATGCAGTTGCAAAAGGGGCATGCAACATGGAGCAGGGGGGATGTGCAACAAGGACTAAAGGGAGAAAGGACTAAGCCTTTACTTAAGGGACTTTAGGCGTTGAAATAAAATAAACAAATTAAAGCAATTAATATTTGATTTTCGATTCTCAAATTTCATTTGAGAGTATTTGGAGTCTCCTCCACCTGTTGCCACAGCCACATCGCTTTCACTGGGGCACCCTCGGGGCCTGCTTAACACCCACTTTGGCTCCCCTCCCGCCCCATCTCCATCTCAGAAGAGCAAATCAAGCATGCAAATTTCCTAAGCTCACCGCAAGACGGCACTAGAAGACCCACCCACTAGACAAAAAGGACCGCGAGGCATACAAAATAATAACAACGAGGAGGGGCAGTGGGCGGTGACCAGAGGCAGGGGGCAAGGAGAGCAGGAGCTGAGCCAGCAAGGCGGCAAATGCGTCAACTTAATTAGCAGCGTCACGTTTTGCGGCCATGGGGAGGGGAGCTTTTTGGTGGGGTGGGTGGAGCCCCCCAGCACCAGCATATTGTTTAATATTGTATTTTTTTTTCTACTGCCAGATACCATCGAATTCCACTCCCCCACAAGCTCCACTCCACTCCCCTCCCCCTTCTCTGAATTCGGGTTTCGTGCTAATTGTTGCGCCTCGCACAAAATTAATGAACTCAAGTTGTTTTCCGTTGTTTTTCGGGAGGGCTTTTCTTGTTCGTGTTTTTTTTTGGTGTTTTTCGGGAAAATTCTTTAACGGAAATTGATACGTTTAATGTGGCCATAAGGAGGGTTGACGAGCAGGAGGATGGGGCGGCGAGCCATGGCTGCCAGGCACTTGAATGACATAATCTAATTGAAAAGCCATTTAAGCGTGCTGCATGATAATTTTTTTCCATCCTCCTTGACTTCTCCTCCTCGGTTTTTTTTTTCGGCCCGGAGAGAAAAGTCTTAACGTGATTTGAATTGATAATTTTCAGCAATTAGCAGAAAGTTTCCCGCTTAATTGAATTGAATGAAGTTTGACGTTATGCTCGCAAATCCAGGAACTCCAATTCCAGAAAGCTTGTCGATACGCAGCTACTTGGGGAGTCCAAAGTTAAAGATGACGAAAATTAACAATTTTTGAAATTTTATTGTATATATTTTGATGCCAAATGGTGGGGAATAATAATAGATAGATATTAAGGTATTTTTTTCAAGGATCGGTTAAGAATTGGCTGAGATACAGACATCCTTTTGGGCCATCTAGGGGGTTTCGTGAATTTCCAAGGGGGTCCATGGCAAAAATTTGGGAAAAAATTCAAAAAATATTTCGTATCCATATTTTGATGCAGAATGACGGAGAATTGAAAAAGAAAGCTTTTGAGGTATCCGTCATAAATGTCGTACATACAATTTATTTCAATAGACAGAGTAATATTAAATATATTAATAATAATAAAATTATATCAAAAACCCCAACATCTTTGAAACAATGACCCCAAAATAATACCCAGTTCCACAGCTAGAATGCATCCGCAAAGTCCACTAGGAAATTGTGATGGGTTTCAACCACATTTCTTTGAAGTTCTTAAAAAAAGAACATAAACTTTTCGAGAAAACCACCTTTAACTTTTTTTTAAAGAGAATTCTTTCCTTTCATATCACTTTTTTTTATTGCTGGGAAAAGTCAAGTGGAGAGTTTTGAAAACCGACGAGTTTTGATTGTTATTCTGCGACCGCCGATCGTCATTTTAAAGGCTGCACTTCAAAAGGAAATGGGTGTTTTCGCAATATGTTTTTAGAAAAAAAAGAAATAAAGAAAAAAAAACAACAAAAGAGTGTTGGGCGGTATGTACAAAGGCTTTGGAGTTCAGAGTTCGGAGTCCACTTGTGGACGTGTACAGGCAGAAGTGCTTGAGGGGTTTCGGGCGCTGATTTCTTTTCGAATATAATTAGTTTAGTCAGAAGTCGAGATGTGTTTCGCCTCCCCATCCCCTCCTCCACCCCCTCCTAGAGTTCCCCCGTTGCATGTCCAGAAATGTGGTGCCGGGAAAAGTTTTGGGTTTTTCGGCAAAAACTTGAACCGACCAAATGTTGCTTAATGTTCCAGCCGCTGCTCTTTGAGCTGGCCATACTATATATGTATATATGAATATATTTTCGTAACACCTCGCTTGTTTTTTCAACTGTCATTTTGACAGGTGGTACAGCTTCCTTGCTACCTTGCAACTTGTTACCTTGCCTCCAAGCGGCGCAAGTTCTTTTGCTCAACTTTTTTGACTGACTACCAGACATGCTGGAGAATCTGGAGAAGCTATGTATATGTACATATCCATATAAGAAAGCCCCAGGGCCTTTAGCTATGAAACCAAAAAAAGATAGACGAACTATGTATCACATGCACTTGCAGCTGTCAAAGCCACCAAGCTGCAGCTCCCAAAAACTTTGTCCAAATCCCAAAAACTTGCAAAATAAAAAGATAAATGGCAGAGGGGAATTCAAAATTAGCTGAATAGAATTTCAAGGTGCCGAAACAACATTAAAAATACCTCAAAATTCTGTTTGAATAGCAGAAGTACTGCCCATAAAAAAAATACAACCACCAACATGAGGCCCCAATCAGGCCCTAATCCTAATCCCCCATCTTGAGTTGGCAAAGTTTTAAAAACCACGCTTATAAATATTCTACAAATACCAATAAAATTAAATGAAATACTTTGCCAAACAT
Source organism: Drosophila malerkotliana malerkotliana (assembly GCA_018153235.1). Taxonomy (NCBI): domain Eukaryota; kingdom Metazoa; phylum Arthropoda; class Insecta; order Diptera; family Drosophilidae; genus Drosophila; species Drosophila malerkotliana. The sequence goes on from JAECXV010000038.1 coordinate 5,108,612, forward strand.
TAAAAAAAAATAAAACACGGTTTGTATTGAAAGAAAACAAAAACCGAGAAAACTTAAAAATCCCATTCAACAGAGTCGGGGATTGGGGACGGGATGGGTGGTTCAAAGTGGCTCAACAATTTTCAACACGTTTCCCTCCAGTTCCGGCAGTGAGGCAGTCAGGCAGGAAAATCATAAAATTTTAACGAACCTATTGAAAGTTTACACATTGCTGCTTGATTTCACTGGGCCGATGGGGCCTGGGAAAGTCGGTCTTACGGTTGTGGAAAGTGTGAAAAGCACCATCGAACGGCAAAGATTTTCACACTTAGACATTAAGGAAATTTATGAACAACCGCCGTAACACACACGCACATGGGGATTCGAAGCCCTGGCCCTGGCCCTGGCCCTGCTCTGGACCTTTGACTGGTTGCGCCGAAAATTGTGCTACAGGAAAATTAAACTTACCTATGTAAACAAGGCGAGGAAAAGGTATCCTCCAAGTGTGTGAGGGTATGCATGTCCTGTGTGTGTGTGGGGGGCGGGACCGGAAGTTATGTTCAAACTTAATTTAAGGTTCAATAGCGTAACCAAAGAAAACCACACAAGAAACTTTGACTGCCAAGATTGTTGGCGACGACGATGAACGAGTTCCGTGTAACATAAAATCTTGTGGTTTATTAGATTTTAATAATTCACACGATTCCTGTTAGTATCCTTGAGAGCTTGAGTTGGGTGGGTGGGTGGTTGGGTGGTTTGCACACACATGAGAGGAACAAGAACAGGGTGTGCATTTGAAGTCAACAAAAAACTAAGTTTTATCTACCGTAGCTCATAGTCTCAACTTTGTATCGCCCCAGACCTCGAAAAAACAACAAAAAAAAGGACACCCGAAGGTGTGTTTGTCTTAGCAGGAAAATAACAACAACCGTCTACGACAAATTTGTGGCATATCAGCGGTGTGTCGTGTGGGCTGTGTATGTCCGCACTCCGGAGAAGCTGACAAGCAGCTAAGGAAAGGAGCTGGGGGCTGGGGCTTAAGTTTCCTGCAGGAGTGAGCCAGGAGTAAGCTTGCAAGTGCAAGTGCCACTAAAGGGAATTGATTTGCCCAGGACTGGCAAGGACTACAGATTGCATAATAAGTTGCCAAGGATTTGAAGGGTATTTGTGGGGTATACCCATCCGAGACCAGACTCCAGACCCTGCCCCCAATCAATGGATCAGTCCTCTGAGGTGCCTCAGAGGATAACGTATGAGCTTACCCCTTGCTATGCAGCCATACCATGAATTCCTTTAGCTTTATGGAGACCAAAACTTTAGTGGCCAAAAGTCAAGTGACCGGGTCAAGCGAGGTGGGACAAAAACCAGGTAGCTGGTAGATAGTAGCTGAAGACAAGGGCTTTGGCGGACAAGGCTGCTGGCTGCTGCTGCTCAGACGGAATAAATAAGTGAAAAATGCGCAACTTATGATCAAGTGTTCCCACAAGAATTGCAAACTTTGCAGGCCAACAAAGATTCCAGAACAAGGACTTCACCGCCCCCCAAACCTTTCAGGCTCCTTTGTCGCCGACAGTCTCTTGGACCCAAAACGTCGAAGACTTCATCAAAGTTATGTATCTCACAAAAAAAAAGGATGTAGCTTACCGGAAACTTTGCATAGTTGACAACATTGACCTTTTTTTGTCTCCGGGCCATAAATAGTTCATAAACTATGCTGGGGACACACTGGCAAAGAAACGGGAAAAGAATGTTGGACTCAGATTTCGGTAAGGATGTGGCCAGTTCCTTCTAAAGAGTTTATTGCATTCCCAGCAATTAGCTAACCTCAGTGAGACTTAGAGCCTCCCCCCTTTTTTTTGGAATTATTGAAAGCGATATTGTGACAGTCTTTGTTAACTTTCGAGAGCCCTTGAAATCATAATATTTTTAAAGGCCCGTCCTCAGTGCAAATATTTAATATTTAAATTTCCAATCGTACTGCTACCAAGAGATTGAAATGGGTTCTCGTCTGGCCGGGCTCTCTATATATTTTTCCTATAGAATGAAATTAATTTATTACATCAATATTTATGTTTCACTTAAATTATAATGCGTGAATGCAGCCAGCCCTCGTCTAAACTTTTACATTTTGCGATTTCCAAGGGAGTCCTGTGTTCTGGGCCCTTTGCCATTGTTGGAATCGTCCTTTCTGCTAGCCACAAGGCAAACAAAAAAAAAAAGGGGGCGCCCCAACTCGCAGTCTGGGATGGGGCTTTGTCGAGGAATCGCAATCAGCCATAATAAATATTAAAAAATAGCGCATAAAGTCAAACATCGGATGAAACTTTTCTAATAAAATAGTGGGGAAATGCAATTGCAAAATGGTTTCAACTTTCATACTGCATTTCGGGGGGGGGCATATTCAAAAACCATTTTTCGCCTATCAGGAAGTGTTTCAACAAAGATTGACAGACTCTGGAAAATGGGCGTGGCAGTGGGGCGATGGGGCGGTTGAGCCGGTCGGCATAATTAACCGTTAATATTGCAGAAGCGGCAAACAAAGTTTGTTTCGGCTGTATTTCTATTGCTGCTATTTGCCTAGAACTCTCTACCACCCACTAGCCCGGGCCAAGGGCGTAGCAAGAAGCTATAAGGGGGGGATGCTATCTACCATTTAATAAGCTCGCAGTTGCTGTTTGTGTTTTTCAACACTGCAAACACACACATCGCATGTTAAAAGGGGGGTGGAGGAAAAATCGCAGCTCAAACTCAAACACACAGTACGAGGGCAGTGCCATGGGGGACGAAGTATAGTACTTGAAGCCCCCCTGCCACGCCCTGCATGGCCTCTTCTATGCCGGCAGATGCGCTTTTGCTCATTTTTCGGTGTCAATGAACAGTTTTAACATATTAGCAAAGTTTCTTAAAGTACACATAAATATGTTTGATGTGAGTGGGTGCAGGAGTGGGGGGTGGCAACTCGAGAAGAGCAAAGGTAAACGGAATATTATGTAAGATGCCGGCAGCCAAAGTGGCGGATGAGTGCTTGGCTGGCTGGGGGGTGAATGTGACTAGTTCTACGCCCTCGAAACCTTTTTCCCAAAACACATCCCGGCACATCCCGGCACATCCCGGCCCATCCCGGCCCATCCCGGCCCATCCCGGCCCATCCCGGCAATTGGACTTACAAATCAACTCAATAAAAACAATTTTCGATATTAAATTATCATTTTACTTGCCGGGAAAAAACTTTCACTCCTCCACTAGCCTCCATCCACTGGGCCACACATTGTACCCTGGCTGGGATATTACCACTCCATGGCACCACTACCTCACCACTACTACTACTATAACAAAAGGATGTCGTGTCGTGCCGCGTCGCTTAATCATGGCAATGATTTATAACGCTTTCAAGGAGCGCACCAAACTCGAACTTGTCGACGCCAACTCTCCGATTCTCCTCAAGGTGAGAGGGGTATTTCCGGGAGGATGGGTTAGATGGGGTGGGTGGGTAGAGGCGGCGGAATGACTTGGCAGACAAAGCGTAGTAACTAGCTTAGGAGACCAGGGCTGTGGGGGAAGTTTGAGGCCAGGTCGGAACATAAGTTTTCCAGCTACTTATACGGGCTGCAGTCATGGGAAGGGGATGGAGGTTGGTGAGGGGGAGGGGTAGGGGGGTTGGAATTTATCTTACGAAAAATGATTTGGCTCATTATCAACAGGAGCCAAAGTGCAGCCTTCAAGCACTGAGAGAAATCGCGAAGGAGATCTTACTATAAGTGAGACTTGATGGAAATATTAGTAAGAAATATATATAATAATCTTCCTTATAAGAAATACATCCCTAGACTTACACCCTTTTTTTTTTTGAGTGTATAAAAATCCAGAGTTACATTTATAGACAAAAAGAGATATAAAGAAAAAGACAAGGACACGAAGAGCAAGAGCCCTGGACCAGGAGCTGGGGTTGGACCAGGAGCTGGAGGCTGGAACTGGAACTGGGCCTGGGGGGAGAGACATCGAAGAAACGCATAAATCAACAACAAAAGCAGAAAAAATGATTTATTTTTGTTGGCTGCTTCTTCAGCTTCTTCTTCTTCTTCAGCTTTTGTTGGCCAAAACCACCCCCACCCCACCCTCCATCACCAGCCCTTAATAAATTTTTTCCACCAGGATGGGGTGTTGTATGATTGCTTCTAATAAGTAAAGTGGGATAATGCCAGGAATTTGTGGGAGGGGAGGGGGATGGAGAAGGCGGCAGAAAGAACACAAAGGTGTGTAGTGTATGCTGGAGTGTGTGGATGGAAGTACGAGTGCGAGTGTGTGTGCACACCCACCAATAATAAAGTAATCAAAGTGATATGGTGTTGATGCTGCTGGGAGGGGGGGACATGTGTGTGTGTATGTTGGCAGGCCAGGATAAAAGAAAGAAACCCCGCAATATGTTGTTGCCAGGACTCTCCAGGACCCACCTCTTACCGAGACTTTTCCCGAGATTATGCCATTAAGACATGAGGCAATCGAATTATGGGCCTGGTCTGCAAATGAAATTGAATAAGAAATGGCAGTGGAGGCGCATAACTCTCCACAGCTGGGAAACTTCCGGAAGCTGTCCAGCCCCAAACAAAGATCGAAGCCAGGATGATGATTATCTAAGGCGGGAGGAGCGCCCCTTCCCCCCCTTCCTGATAATTAAGCAATAGTGGCTCCAAAACTTTATTCGACATGTGTTTGGCGTCGTACTCCGCCAAACCAGCCAACCAGCCAGCCAGCCGCATAAATAAAAGCTTAATTGCCTCCTCAAGTGCCAGGTGCATCTACCTACCTGCTGCCCTTTGCCACTAAAAGAAAATACTCGAATCCAAGCCACAAATACATACTCCCCAATAGCGAAGAGAGAGGAACAAGTTTTCGGTACGACAAAGTATAAAACATATGCTGAAACACCGATTGCAATTAATCTTGTGCAAGTCTTAGCCTCTAGAACCCCCCTTGTGGAATTGGTAAACAAAACACCGGAGGAAAACTTCGGGAGCACCGCATTCGGGACTTCCTAGCCCGCAAACAGGAATCAGGCTATTTGTGCGGAGGCTGATCTATTGTTGGCAAAGCTACTTTGCTGCATACCTCAAGGCGCCACCCACAGCGACTATGTGTCTACGCCCAAAGCACACACTACATATATATATATATGCGTATGTGTGTTCGTGCTATAGACAGTTTTGGGGCATCCTTAAATACCAATTTATGGCACAAGCAGATAAAGTCCAAAATCTGCACTTAATCTTTAGCATTGTTTAATTTCGACTCATTGAGTTGGGCGCCAAAAGCCCCCGCGCGCCCCGTCTAACTTTCTTTTCAGCCTTGCCAGAGGGTGGTGTGTGGGCGAGTGGGCGTGGCTGTATGAATTGGCATTGTTCTCAGGAAGGGGGAGGAAGGTTAGGTAGGCGGGGCATGGGCCTGGGTCCTTAGTTGCCTGGGAAATAAATCGCTGTCGACGGGTACAATGTAGTGCACTGAAAGAAATGAGGGCTTGAGGAACTTAAGAACTTAAATTTTTAAAGAGGAAAACTATATCCAAAATACTATAAACTATACTATAATAATCACCAAAAAAAAATAGATAGCAAAGGTCATTTCTTTTCTTTGCCTGCAGAAATCAAAGGCTGATTTCGGAAAGAACTTAGTGGGCTTGTGTGCAATATTTGATGGCTCATTGCAACTCCAGGAACAACAAGAAGAACACATCCTTGCTCAACAGGCCCAACAGTCGTCCTTCAACAGACACCCCCCTCTTGGCCCGATTTTGCGGCCTCCAGGACCTTGTAGACCAAGCCAAGAGCTGCTTCCTAGTTAAAACTTACAACTTGCGCGTTATTTCCTGCCAAAGCCAAACACTCGCCCTCCGAGAAATGGGCTCTAAGAATGGGGCTGGGGGCCTGCCACCGCTTTTCCAAACCAACCGCAATGCCCTCCGTACTTAAGGTGTTAACGCAAAAGCTTGACTCATAAAATATTGAAAAAGCCGCAAAAACTTTGCACCAAAAAAGAGCTCCGAAAATACACATAGGCAATAGAGTAAGCAACCAAAAAACCGGCTCGAAATGGGTGGAGGGGAGCCGGTGCTGCCGTGTGGGAAGTGGGGGCATTCCAGGGGATATTGCGGCGGAATGTCGGAACCCCAAATTGAACATTTAAGTGGTGGAGCCGGAACAACTTTCCAAACTTGACTCTTTCACCTAACAAATGCGCTATAAACAACTTTCAAAGGGGGAATATTCATATTAATTGTCCTTATACGGATGCATACACATATCCTTAAACGTATTAAGTTTAGAGATTGTACTATTATGGAGGCTGGCTATGAATCGGATATGTAGTATGTTTAATGCAGAATAGATCTAGGAATTGTTTGAGGCCTTCTGCTTATAAATCCGACAAGATATGGCCAAGATATAGCTTCCCCAGTGGCCCATATATCCACTTTCGGAAGCTTTCCTTGGTTTCAAAGAGGGTCCCCTAGAAAAATTAAAAAAAAATAGGTTTTAAAAATAAAGATTATAGGTTTTGATGCATTTTTCTGCGGAATCGATCTAGAAGTAGTTTAAGGCATTCCTCATGGGAATCTGATGGGTTTTAGCCAAATTATAGCTTCCCTAGTGGACCATGAATGCACGAAGAGGGTTCTTCAGAATATTTTAGAAAAAAAGGGATCGAAAACATAGTACCTAGATTTTAATTAAGTTTCTTGGAGAATCAATCCAGGACTCAAGATATTCTGGTTAGGAGTTGAAAGGATTAAGGCCAATATTTTAAATTATAAACATTTCAATATAACATTTGTAACTGGTTTTCATGGCACTTTCCGTCAAAACATCAATTCGAGTTTGTTTTTAAAAATGTGAAGGTAGCTGGACATTGTTGATACGTTCCAAGTCGTCTTGGTGTGGCGGATCCTTTTGTGCCTACGGGGTCCTGCGGCCAACTGACCCGCAGACATCAGCCATGACCGCTGGCCACATGATCCTGCTGCAGTTCAGCATGCACTGCTTCAAGATCATCTTTATATACTGCATCTGCGTAAATGTCCTGGAGCATCTTGTGCAGCGGGTGCAGGACACATGACCGTGGTGGCAGGGCAATGGAGGTCGCAGAAATCCGAACCGTGAAACAATAAAAAAATAAAAATAAAGAATCCGCAGTTTGGCACCCCACCGAATTATCTTTTTTTTATCTTTTTATTGGGGGGGGAAATTGTAAATCGATGCGATTTACGCAAACGAAGTATAATTTTTAATGGGCGCCTGGCTTCGGGCATAAATTACTTTTGGGAGAGGAAATTTAAATTACCTGCGATGTAATTACACAAAAGAATATGCCAATAAAAATGACTTATGTATCAATTTCCTTTACGACACAGGAAGCGGGGGCTCAGGTCGCAGGACGACGCACGAAGGACGAAGGATGAAGGACGCAGGACGCAGGACACAGTATGATAATAACAAACGCAATGTAGCACAAAGCGAACAAATTTTCAATTTTATTTTTATTGCCTTATTGTGTATCAAATATTTACAATTATTTGCCATGAGCCGTGAGCCATCAGCCGTAAGCCATGAGCCATATAGCCATATAGCCATGGAGCCATGGAGCCGGGGAAATGAGCAGAAGGCCCAGACGTCGGCAATTTATCGGCGGGGTGGGAAAATAGGTCTGGGGGGGTGGGGTAAGGCATGCAATGCTGATAAATTCAAATAAATTACAGTACTGCAGTGTAACCAAGGTGAAAATGACGAGACTTTTCGACGCGAAAAACCACCCACTGACAAAACTACAGACGTGGAAAGTTTCTCGATCAAAAAGCGCCAAGAAAATGGCACGGATGCCGTTCCTCCCCCCCCACCATCCGGACCATCTATCCTTTGTGGCGGCATTAAAATTTTATTTTAATGTCATCGAGACGTTGATTTACAGCCCCCGGGTCTCTCTGTAAGCCCGCTGAGCGGTATGTATATTTTAATAATATTTTATTACTTCGAAAAGTGGTAATAGCGCGTGAATGGCAAGCAGACACAGGTTGTGAAGTACTATATACATACCATACTTCTGGGGGAGTCCATCAGCTTGGAGAATGAGTTTGCAGACCCGACACTTGTTATTTTGGAGTCTGATATCCAAAAAGATTAAATTTAAAAGGGCACTAAACGTCTTTGGAAATTAGAGCTCGTTGGCAAAATAAATACTTACAGCCAGGTATTCTGAGACTGGATACAACAATTTCCACCTGTTCTGTTTACTTCTACGGTTGTGAAACCCGGCAATTGAGACGAAACACAAACAGGTTTCCATCAATTGGAAACACATTTGCCGTCAGCTTTCCGCCTTTTCCGGGCTGGAGCTTTCCCCAATGCTATAGCTGGTTCATTTAACAACAATTATAATGGTTTCCACTGTTTTTGGCATTACTTTTAATGGGCTGGGCTGGGCTGGGTTGTCTATTGAAGACGGAGCCCGGTGAAACTTAATGAAATGAAACCCTAGGAGATGCAGTCTCTCAGGCTTATTTTTCGGCGTATTTTTGAAATCTATTTTAAGTAATATTTATGTGAATTTACCCTGCATTTCATCTTGAACCAATTAATTTTTATTTATGCCCCTGTCGCCTTCGGTAATATTTTTATATATTTTTTTTTTTTACTGTGCTCCCTTATCAAACAAACAGTTGGCAAAATGATAAATGCCCCTCGGCTCGCCCACCCCTCCCCCTGGTAATTTAATATTTTTCATTTTTTTTTTCCGAAAGTTTCTGTTTTTTTTTTGACATTTCACCGCAGGAGGATGGAAGAAGGGCGGTGGAGCTGCCTAAAAAATGACAATTTTTAATTATCAAATGCGTTTAATGATAAAAATTGTAAGCGTGGGGGGCGGGGAGTGGCCACTTCCCCCGGTCCTGGATTTTAATTTATGATTTATTTGTGTGGGTGGCGGCGCCCATAATAATTAATATTGCACACAAGGAAATAGCGGAGAAAAAAAAAAAAAAAAACCGAAAACCCGGAAAGAACCCGGGAGCCGAGTGGAAGACACGGCTTGAGAGCAAAGGCGTCGAAAAGAAATCCCCTTGGGGGGCGGGTGGCGGAGGCGAAATACAATTTTTTCATAAATCTTACGAGGCGACAAAAAAAAAAAAAGAAGAAACGGGGTGGCATGGGGGGACAAGTAAGTGCAATGTCATTGAGGCGAAAGTAGAAAGGGGAATACGAAACAAAACCCAACAGGCCCCCGGCTCAGACGAACCCGAAGCCCCCAAACCCCAAACCCCACCACCATGTACATACATATGTGGCGTCTTGAGAACAGAAAATTAAAAGTATTTCTCGAATTATTGTTAATGATGATTAAAAATATGTGTACTTGCCTGGGACGCCAGGTGCGTCGGCGGAAGTAAAAGGTGTGCTTTTCAAGGGTGTAACAACAGACCCAGGGTGGGGGCGTGTAGGCCTAGGTTGGGGAGTACATCAGCTACTCCCCAAAGCATCCTGTATCCTGATTTGAGTGACTCAGACTCAGTGCCTTTTCCAAAAGCGCACTCCAGTCGCACTAATATTCAAATATAATATGCATGGCTCCGAGTCCAAAAACTTCAGACAAATCATATGTATAATAAGGAAAGGTATGGTACACACACACACACGTCCTCTTCCACCCAATAATTCTATTGAAAGGCAGAACCCAACCAACCAGCCTCGTTGTGCCCCCACAAATGAACATTACGCCTTTCGGAGGGTTATTCGGAGGGTTGCAGGCGTGTGGCGGCACTCGATAACATAATTATCTGTCATAATCAGTAGGCGTTGAAATGTGCAATTTAAAGTGCAATTTAATGCGCGCCAGCAGCCAAAAACAACAATTCCACAGATACGCAGATGCACAGATACACAGATACATAGATACATAGATACACAGATACGGTGCAACATTACAGCAACAGATACAGATTGGGGTACAGTAGGGATGGATGTGAGGCTTAGAGGGATGATAGATACTCCCCTTTGGAGAGTTTTAATATCCAAAATTATAGTATCTATTGCTAGTCTATCTGGGAGCTAAAAAATCCAGATTCTAGTTAATCTAGAAGTATACCTCCTAAGGTATATATAAGGGCTGATACAACCCCCTTGTTGATTGTGTCAGTTTTGAGTTTTTGCGAAAATTTGCATCGGATTATTGCAATAAACATAATTATGCGCGCTGCATATGATTTTTCAATTAAACCATGCAACCCGTTGCCACGGTGCCAAAGGGGGGGCATCCTTCCCCCAGCACTCCAGGGCCCTCGGCAAATAAAGGGTTTATAAACAGAAGGGAGAGGGTGGGGCAGAGTGTCCTCTGGTGGTGATGATGCCGAGGGATTTTGGCCTGACAGCGGCAACCAATTGCCGCTCGTTGCGGGTGTTTGTAATGCATATTTGTTAATTAAGTGTCGCATGTGTCCTCCGCCACACACACACAGTCCTAGTCTCCTGCCCCTGCCCCCTGCCACAGCAGGTGGTGCAATTGTAGCGCTGCTTAAGTGGAATCAATGGATTGTAATGCAGAGATAATCATCCAGTCATCCAGTATGGGCAAGTGCGAAAAAAAATGGCACACATTCGTCATTAAAATTTCGTTGCCAAGGACCCTCCCCGTCCATGCAGGACGAGAGGGACTTCAATTAGGCAAGGTGTTGAAGCAGAAACACCATCCACTCTGTGTCTTTGAAAGCGAAATCGTTGTATTTGGAATCAGAACAGAAAAATAAATATACGGGGCCCTGAAGCCAGAGCGCTTGTGGTGTCAATGGGGATCCAAGATCTTAAGCTAAAAAAAAAATACAAAAAAAAACAAAGCATCTACACTAGGTGAGAGTTACGATTGCCACGAGTCCTGCCACTGGAATCTCCCGATCCTGGAGACTTAGCTCGATGATATAGTCGCCTTTGGGGGCATCGTCGGGCAGGAAATTGGTCTCCATTTCGTAGTTATCGATCTTGTACTGGCCCTTTGGAAAAGGGCAGTTGCCCTGTTCGGGCAGGTTCGAGGACTTCTGAATCTCGGGATAGGTGTCCTGGTCCTCGTTTATGAACTGGCAGAAGGGCTTGTTCACATTCATAACCAGAGGACCCTTCTGCTTGGCCGCCGAGTCGTAGACAAACACTCGCAGGGCTATCTGAGATTTGAGATTAAGGCGACTTAGTCCTTGTATGATCATCCATAGGGTCCTGGACTTACTTTCTGTTCATCGCCCATATTCAGTTTGAACTCAAAATCACCGGCCACCACGAACTTGTTACGTCCGACCTTCTTCATCCGCAGAGTGCCCCAGTCCACCCACTTCTCCTGGTTGTCGATCATCGGATCCTTGTCGAAGGAATTCAGCTCCACGCTGTAGGGCTTCTCGGCTCCTGTCCAGACCAGAAACGAGAGGAGGGCCAACAGCCCGAGGGCAAAATGACGCTGTGTCATCGCGAACCGAACTGTGAACTGATCGCTTCAGCTTCCCCCTATATAGCGACACGCTTGGCCTGGATTTGGTCTAATCCAGCACGCTAGATCGGTGTAGCAACGTGATTAGAGGGGCTTATCTCCCGACATTACTATGTGAGCTGGCCGAGGTCGGGTTGCATGTTTCGGAAACCGTCAATTGTTCAGCTTGTGAGGTAACTCCTCTGCATAGCCAACTGAACCCTTCATTTCCACCTAGCCATCGAAGGCCAATACCTAAGCCAATGCACATGAACTTCCGGAGACACTCAACGTCTGTTTCCTTGAATATTTATGGTTTGGCGGGTCGTCTCCCGGCCCCTTCCTCAACCCGGGGGCCATCGCCACTTAAGTCAAGACAGCAACCCGAATAACTTTGCAGCAGCACTGGCAACAAGCCGGAGGAAGGAGCCAACAATCCAACGAAGGAGGTCTCCTGCCAGGACGAGACGCGACCTAAAACAACAACAAAATCCGATGGGAACATTGCTGGGCCGGCGATAGTTCGATGAATTTATTACTTTTGATGTTCAAACACGAAACTGCTGCAGGCCATAAAACAAGGTCCTAGACCCGACCGCCACGACTCCCCGGCCTCCATCGGACCGCGGCCCTGTCATCTTCGAGGACTCGAGGACGGGGTCGAGGGCCGTAAATGCTATTAAAACTTTACATGTCTCAATAGAGTGTTAAGAGCTTAGTTCGCGCAAAATATTCCCAGAATTGCAGCCGGCAGAAAGTTTAGCTGCCAACAAGGATAATCGATGGCGACACTTGAAACAATAATGTGAACTTTTCAAATAAAAAGATTCCACACCATAGACCATATTGCTTCAAAGTTCCAAGTAAAATATATACTATTTAATTAAAGTAATGTCGACAATAATTACACACTGGTACTGCGTCTCTCATAGCCAGAGTCACGTGACAAAATAAACGAAACATCATTTCAATAAAATAAAAACAAAACAAAAAAAAAAATGTTATATACGTATACCAGAGCAACACCAGAGGTCCTGGCTGGGGAGCAGAGACAAAGTCAAAGGTGGGGCTACTGGAGGGTGAAGACTGAAGAGCGAGCTTAAAGAAATGCAGCGAAATTAAAATAAAATAAAATTTACGTTGAATTAAAAGGAAGCAGGAAGAGCCAAAGTGAAAGGGTGAGGTTGAGGAATGCAATGATGTTACCAGAAAAGGGTCGAAGAGGTGATACCTCTGAAGGGACACGAACAGATACTTTTTGTTAGTCCTGAGTACTCTGAGGATTTTTTTTAAAGAAACAGGTTATGTGGAAGTATCCATGGGTATGGCCTGAATAGCCTGACTAAGACTGTCCTCTAGATACTCCTGATTCTGGCTTGGCTACTCGATTGTGGGGAGGACTTTCATAAACTATAAGTACCCCTGGATATGGCCTGAATACCAGCCTGACTAATACTCCGACTGTCCTCTAGATACTCCTGATTCTGGCTTAGGTACTTGATCGTGAGGAGGACTTCCATAAACTATAAATACCCCTTGCTATAGCCTGAATACCAACCAGCCTGAATACTCCCACTATCCTCTAATTAAAAATCTACAGGGTATCTCTGATGCTCAAGAGGACTGAAAAAAAAAAGCTGGAAAATAACGAAACTGACAGGAGTGTGGGGCAGGCGAGTCGTGACTTCATTTGCCTGACACTTGGCTAAGGGAAAGTGACGCGAGCGGGTGGGTGGGTGGCGAGTGGGTGGATTGGTTGTGGCATCAAGTGTGTGCCATAAAGAAGTCGGGGGCGGTAAAGAAAGAAAAAAAGAGCGGGTGCCAAAAGAAAGGCTGCAAACGATTCCTAATTGAAAACTATTAAATTCTCTTCCTTTTTTTTTTTTTGTTTTGCGTTGTCTTCCCGCCTGCTGATACTTTTGCCACCCAAACCCACCTCCCACTCAACCCACCCAACCACGACCCAGCTCCAAGCCAGCTTCCATCTCATTCTTGCCGCCATGGTCCTACGCTTCGTCCAAATTGGAACTTGAATTTCATTTCGAATGACATTCGCTCCATCACGCGTCAACTGCAGCCAGCTCGTGGCACGTAACCGGGATGGTTAAAAAAAAAAATATAAAAAAATAAAAAAACGAAAGGAAGATGGCAAGGAAAAAATGGTAAAGAAAAGCGGACATTTTCATTTAAGCATATTTAATTAGATGCAATTATTTATGGTATTAAATAGATGAGGCAGTAAATGTGCTGTGCCGGCTCGCCACCCAAAAGCCACCCACAGAAAAAAAAAGAAGAAAATTGAAATAAAATGCTAAAGAATTGCGTCGTTGTCTGTCGCCGAAGCAAAGTTAAAAAAAATACAAAAAAAGAAAACCCCAACAACAACAACAGGGTGAAATAAACAAATACAACAACCAATTAGGAAAAGAAAAAATTCTGGAAGAGCTGGAAAAAGAAAAATATTCAATTCCTGGCTCACTCAAAAAGGCACAATGTTCTGCATTAAAAAAAAAATGCCACGCCCAGTTGCCCACTCATCCAACCCCGCCCCACTGTCCCATGCGCATCATTTAGCAGCCAACCATAACAATTGGCGCCCCCCCCCCCACCCATCCACCCATCCCCTCTAGTTTCATTTCCATATAATCCCTCGGACGAAGGAGTGCATTTAAATGGCAGGAAATTTTCAAAAAATTGAAATTTAAGTCTTTGATATATTGGTGCCGATTTATTAGACGCCCCCTTTTTTTTCTTAGCTCTTCTGGATGGACACACCCCCCAGAAAAAAAGCTTAGACCTTCCCTTGGTCCAAGTCCGAGATGGAAAATATTACACATAATTTTATGAAAATATTTGAATCTGTTAGAACTATCCCCACAAATAATACTCAACGATAATCGCCACAAATCCACACCTCCCATGGCCTGATATTTATTGGAGTTAATGATTCGAGACCATGGACGGTGGTCAACCCCTTTTACACCTTTCGGGCCAAATCACGCAGATTGACAAACGTTTAACATTATTCCCCCCATTCAAACCTTTGAACCTTCGACCGACCCCTTTCGACTTGACCCTTTCCTGTCCGGACATTCTGGACTCTGGAGAACCCTTGTCAACATTGCGTAACCGAAACTATTAAAAAGATCAGCCGGACACTTGACTCTCTACGGCCACAAGGCCGGCAAGGACATAAAAATTGACGCAAAAAAAAAAAAAAAAAAAAAAAAGGGGCGAAAGGAAATAAAATTCAAGAGTATTTTTGGCCATTTTTCACACGATACTGTCTTTAGCCTCGACATATGTTCCTGGTCAAATCGATTAAATAAATCATTAGCATCTTTTGTGGCCAATTTCTTGTGTCCTTTTTTTGTGGTGTCCTGGCGTGTCCCTTGTGTGTGTTAGTGTGGTGTGTGGTGCAAATTGTTTTTTAATACGCAAGGAAGGCGACAAGAAATGTGGGTATTCTTCTCATTCTCCCCGTTTGACATGTAATTTGTTGCGCTTTTATGGGGGATACTCGAAAAAATAATAAAAAAAAAAAAGAATAAGATCCCATTGGGGAATAAAGGTTAGTTTCCAAGACACAAAAGTATTTGAATGTTTGGGCCCATTATTGAGAGACGACACGGCACTTCATCTTAAAGGTCTTTCCCCAAAAAATGCTTACATAATATTCTATATTAAATGGGTGTCGTGCAAATGTCCAATAAATTTTGCTATTTTTCTACTCATAGCCACCTTTTTTTTGGTCCAACGTCATTGTAGTCCCATGTCCTTACCGGATCCCCGCCTCAGTGTCGAACCCTTTTCATTATATAACGATGGGCGTGTGGCTTTAGAGACGACCGAAAAAAAAAAACAAACTCGAGTCGAATCATATGACAATAGTTACGTTTTTTAACGACATTCTGCTTTTCCCAACATATTTCACATTTAAGGCAATAAAATTCCTTTTTTACGCCTTTTTGTTGACAAAAAAAAAATGAATAGAAAAGGAGTTGATTTATAGAAGTCGGAATATTCGTCACTAATATAAGCCAAGTTAGGAGGTACCTTTGCCTTCTTTTCAAGCACTATCCCTACAGTTTCTTTTCCTATTCGATTTCCTTATTATTGTTTCGTGTAAAATATATAAAAATAGGTCCTTTGGCCTTTTCTGAAAATGATTGGAAAAGGAGTTGATTTATAGAAGTCGGAATATTCGTCACTAATATAAGCCAAGTTAGGAGGTACCTTTGCCTTCTTTTCAAGCACTATCCCTACAGTTTCTTTTCCTATTCGATTTCCTTATTATTGTTTCGTGTAAAATATATAAAAATAGGTCCTTTGGCCTTTTCTGAAAATGATTGGAAAAGGAGTTGATTTATAGAAGTCGGAATATTCGTCACTAATATAAGCCAAGTTAGGAGGTACCTTTGCCTTCTTTTCAAGCACTATCCCTACAGTTTCTTTTCCTATTCGGTTTTCTTATTATTGTTTCGTGTAAAATATATAAAAATAGGTCCTTTGGCCTTTTCTGAAAATTATTGGAAAAGGAGTTGATTTATAGAAGCTAATTATTACGCGTAATATTCGTCACTAATATAAGCCATGTAAGGAGGTACCTTTGCCTTCTTTTCAAGCACTATCCCTACAGTTTTTGGTTTCCTAATTATTGTTTCTTGTAAAATATACGAAAAGGTCCTTTGGTCCTTGCAAATATATGCATAAGCGTGTCACATAGACATCACTACGTGGTCCATTGTTTCAACCGAGCTCTGGCCCGCGAAATCTTTCGCAAAAGCAGAGCTTTACAAAAAAAAACGCAAACAATTTCTTGTAATTAAAATCCATGGCCTCTGCTGGTCCCCCCCCGGCCCACTTAGACGGGGGGGTTGGTGGTTCAGTCAGGTGCTCAGCTGCGCCAATCAGTCACAGACCAGTCAACCACCGTAGCTTCCAGGTCCCGCGTCCGGTCTAGCTTGTCACTGCAGGCTGCAGGGGTGCAGGCAGGTGTGGGGTAAAGGGGGCGGGTGGTCGGCCCCAAAGGCAGACACCGGGCGACCTTTGCCCCATAGCCTCACTCGGGTTTTTGCCTCATTTTTTGTTTTTTTTTTTTTTTGTTCAAGAATTACTGATTATTAATTCATTTTGAACCAGTGAGGCATTCATATTTCTGCAGTAACAGTGGGTCGTCCTTCGTCCTTCGACACGCACACCGCTTCTATAGCCTCGTGATCCTTTCGGTCCTTCATGTTGTCTGTCAATGTTTTGCTTTTTTTTTTTTTTTTTTTTGTATTCTTTGGGTTGGATATATTTGTATAGCTAGCTGCTGACTTTTCTGGTACCTACAGGTTAAAAAATGAAACCCTCCCAAACCTACATGAAGGGTTCTAATGGCTGTTCTTCTCGTACTATCTGAATTAACTTTTGAAAGCAATAGTCCCTTGTTAATAGTTATTCCTCCATAATTTTTTCTCAGTGCACTTGCTGGGTTTCTCTGGGTGCGTCTACGCGAGTGCCTGGCTGCATTCATTGTTAAATCATTGAGTTTTTACTGCAGTTTGGCAAACGGCATTCGAAGCTGCCAACCTCACATCAACCTCAATTTTCCGTCTGCCCCTTTCTGTTTTTTTTTTTTTTTTTGTTGTGCCCCGCTCCAGGGTTTTCAGTTCTGGTTTTCTGGTTCATCTTCTGCCTCTTGACTGTCCATGTAAATAAAGTCAGCGCGGTAAGAAAACAAAATGTGGACTGTGACTGGGCCTGCACCTGGACAAGCTGCACTGAGAAAACCTAAGAAGCCTTGGGTTAACCCAAATGGGTTAAGACATCCACACTGCTAGGTCTTGTGTTATGATTTTAGTGAATTTTGGAAGCTTTTTTAGAGGTATGTGAGGAGAAAAAAGGGAGGACAGCTATAGTCGAGTTTCGTGACTATATTATACCCGGTACCCGGTACTCTTCCACCCACTCTTTAACTAAC
Source organism: Drosophila malerkotliana malerkotliana (assembly GCA_018153235.1). Classification (NCBI taxonomy): domain Eukaryota; kingdom Metazoa; phylum Arthropoda; class Insecta; order Diptera; family Drosophilidae; genus Drosophila; species Drosophila malerkotliana. The sequence continues at coordinate 5,126,040 of JAECXV010000038.1, forward strand.
CTTTAAAACCATTAGAAATGGTAAAGATAAATAGATGATTTATGACTTAAACTGCGTGGGCATTATAGGAGTCTCCATGCTAAATCCTACAGCTCTATATATTATAAACTCCAAGAGATCCACGCTTTCACCAGAATCAGGTACAATAAAAATTCGTAGATGTATACACAAGTTTTCTTGAGGTTCCTCATTTTTCAGATAGTTTATCAGAAAATTTTGAGAAAATTGAAAAAAATATAGGGTCTCCAGATTTTAATGCAGTTATATAGATAATGTACCCACGATTCCAAAAAGGCATCCCTTTTAAGGATCAGGCAGATATTGACCAAGATACACCCTTCACAAGATGCCATATTCACGTTTTCTTAAAGTTCCCCATTTTTCACAGGGGGTCCATCAGAAAATTTGGAAAAATATCTTCAAAAAATTGGCCTTCCAGATTTTAATGCAGTTTTATAGAGAATGGATCCCCGATTACAGAAAGGTATTCCTTTTAAGGATCAGATAAAAATTGACCAAGATATTGACATCGTTGCGGAGCACATAGGAAAAGTTTCTATAGACCTGGAGATAGGAGGCAGATTCTCCATATTTTTTCCAAGTGCATCCGAGGACGGAGCCAAAGGACATCTGCCATCAAATGCAATCTGGGACTTGGGCTTGTTAGTCTGATTGGGTGGCTGATTGGTTGGAACGGCTGGCGCTGAATCTCAGCTACTCTCCGGCCGAGGAAGAGCCCAGGCTGCCACTGGTGACAGAGATCCTGGACAGAGGGGGGGTGCTGTGCTAGAGTGAGGGAAATGGTACCGGCACGAACAATGAAGCGGGAACAATGTTTACAATTTTTTGTACCCCACCATCGTCTGGTACCAAAACAGACAGAATATACAGAATATTTTTTCGTTTTTTGCAGCTACTGGTGCTTCTTTGCTCGTTTCATATTTTGTGTTTGCCTTGTTATGCTTTGTGTGTTGTATACACATTGTACACCTGCACACCTACCCAGCCCCACCACCTGCCCACCTGCCCACCCTACCAAGTACCTGTCCCCACCTGTAGTTGGATCGCCCCTCGTCGGCTCCTGGTCTGAGCCATGTTTGACTGTATTTAGCCAGCGGTCATAAAGTTAATTTGTACAAATGTTGCAAATAATTCAAACAGTTTTGCTCGAGCTGGCCAGCCCCCTTACGTTTCTGGTCCTACTTGTATCTCTTTTGATGAGTATTCCTTGTGTGTGGCACTAGCCGAATGGCGGATGGTGTTCCAATTAGATGCTGGCTGGAGGAGGAGGTCCCTATAGAGGTGCCCCCATCAATGGCCTGTGAACTGTCCCAATCTCTCCCATCAAAAAGCAATAGCACCACAATGACCGCCAATTGGAACCACCACCTGCCGCAATGACACCACCGAATGGTGTGCGGCCCACAGCCCCATTAGCAGGTGGCTCATAAAATTTCTAATTAACCAAAAAGCCTATTAGCTGCGACACAACGAACACTATTTTATTATTAGCCCAGAAAGCAGATGCAGCAAAAAATATACCCGAAACATTCAACACCTTTTAAGGCGGAAAGGCGAGAAAGTCGGTAGCGAAAGGTCTAATGAAAGCCTCCTCTTTCTCTCTCTCTCTGGAAGCACATCCTAAGCGGGAACCATAATTTTACTTATTACAATTTTATATATATATATGTATATAATATGTATATACATATCCTATAGGATGAGGTGCTACCGGGTGCTGTCCCGCAGCAAAACATATTCCCAAAAATTACCAATTTTGTTGCTTACGATTATTACCTTGGCAATGGGTTCGGTGATGAGTTGCTTTGCGGAGCATGGATGTTGCACGTTCTACATACTATACATACCTTGATGCTGCTCCTTCTGCTTTTTGCGGCACTCTGGAGATGACTTAACACGTAGCACATCATTAAAAATTTTGTGCCATTAATGCGTAACAGACACACACACACATTCGGAGGAAAGGGTGTGGCCTCCCACACGCATGTGTGTGTACAGTGGCGGTAAAGTTTCTAGTGTCATATCTCAGCCAGGCTCAGGACCCACCACTTGGATAGTAGGCCAAGGACCTGTATCTGCTCACAGAGCCTTGATTCCAATTGCCAATATGTCACACCCAGGCAGGGCAGGAGCATGGGCACTGGCATAGCCTGGATCTAATAACGGGCCACATTATCATCTTGCGTCCTTTTAACACCTCCAGTACCTCCCAGCACCACCATCCAGCGCCGAACAATTAACAAAAGGTAATGTAAAATTATAATTATCACACAAAAGCACATTTGTTAATTTAAGCCAAAACAAACACGGCCGAAAGGGGAGTCTCAGCGGCAGAAGGACGAGACATCGGGCCAAAGGGAAGGATTGGGCCGTACATCTTCCAAGACATTTCTTCCCACTTGGTGGTAGGTGGGGCTTCTGGCTTCTGGGGCTGGCAAACGACCGATGCGTAACAATGAAAAGTCCCCAATGTAATAAATATAAAAACAGCCGAAAAATATGCTATAAAATTATTCGCAGCCTGAAGAAACTTCATTTCATTGATACCTTCTATCTCTATCGTTCCCTCGGCCATGGCCGTTGATTTTTGGTCCTTTTTTTGCGGCCCATAAACTTAAAAGCCCATCCACACCCACACCCACCCAGCCACGATGAACCCTTCCCGGAGAGATTTTACTATTCGTGCTAGGAGCTTCAGCTCATTAATGCTTGGGCCTGATAATGTATTATCATTTGTGTCATGGGCATGGGTGTGTTTTTAGTGGTCCAGGGTAGCACTTTCGTTATTAGTCCTTTCGGTTTCGGTTATGAGTGCCTACCATCTTATAGGTATTGGACTGGGAGAGGTATTCCTCTAAGCATCCTAGTCGCTACTCTACACACATACTGACTTTTAATATTTTCTTAATTTTTTTTTGGTTTGTTTTGTAGGACTCTCCCCGTTCATTTTGACTAGGGGGGACCCTTTAATTTATGGCCTGCTACAGTGTAGCGAACACATTGGCATTTTAATGGACCTTTATGGGACCTTGATGGGGGGGGGGGTACCGCATCGCATCAGAATAGGGGAGTCTGCAAAAAGACATTAAAATTATTGAAGCCAACAAAGCCATTAATTCGTTGCGCCCGGCTCGCAGTAACGGGCACATAATTGTTTATTAATGAAGTTTAAGTATTTTTATTGGCACATTTGCGTAGACCCTGAAAAACGCAAATGAGATACATTTATCCTGAATAGATATAGTTTTAGAAAAAGATATAGCCTTAAGGATGGCTAGCCTGCTGCATCACCCCTTTGTTGGAAACGAAAGGGTTGCAGTCATGTCCTGGATTTCCACCCTCCGATATGGGAGACGCGTGCGCGAGTATCCTCCGCATCGAAACCTATTGAATACGCATCAGATATCAATAGCTGGCCAGGACACGCACACACACACACACACCGACACCGACACCGACACATATGACCCGAGAGAAGGAGACGGAGACCGAAGCGACCGAGACGGGGCGATGAGGTCCTTCGATTTCGGAGCCACGAGTGCGCTAGGACAACCAATCGTGCGACTGCAGCCAGCTGATTGGACACATTCCCCCCCATTTCCATGAAGTATGAAAGTATACTTTTATTCCATTCTGAGGAAAAGCCACACACACACACACACACATTGGTATGGAAATCCCAAGGAAAACAGAATGAAACCGAAAAAAAAAAAAAAATGGTCAGTTTTGGTCATTTTTTGGAGCGTGGAGAAATGTGAAAAATTACATAATATGCGCTGAAAAATGTGCGTACATTTTTTCTATCCAAAAAGCTGACCAAGCTGTCTCCCCCTCCCTTACCAACTACTCTATAAAAAATATATGTATATTTAGTACATATTTCTTGTTTTATGCAAAACTTTTGCGTTTTACAATTCATTGCATATTCAATTTGGTTAGGTTCGGTCTTGGGGTCTTGGGGTCTTTGGGGGTCTCTGGCTCTCTCGGCAAATAGCAAAGGTCCATAGCATATTACCGAGGATTTCATTAGTTTCACATGCTCTGCTCCACATTCCACGTTCTTTTTTTTTCGATTTTATTTTACCACTAAGCTTTGGGGGATATATGTACTCTTGATAATAAATGGCTAAACGTTTAGACAAATGTTCGTATTTTATATTATCGTTCTCTGTTTAATATGAAAAGTTGTCCAGGGAACTGAGTCCGGGGGGAGCCTTTGTGGACAATGAAGAGTACTCCCAGATATCGGATCATCAAGAAGTCTGGATCGTTCAGAGTTCCAGATCTAATCACTTCCTCTTCGAATTTGGTCCAACAGTGCTTAGTATATATTTTTTTTTTTTAGAGATTCCATATCCTTTTCATGTGTATTGTTATTTATATATATATTTTTTTTTTTTTACGTCCCACCCTCAGACCCATTTTGCTGGCAGCTCGAGGCTCGTTTGTTTGCGAAGGCTTTTTGTCTCTATTAAATTAATCGACGCTCATTTTTCCAACTTAACAAACGCAGAAATAAAAAGTATAAACGATAAAGCATTTTGCCGGCCAGTGAAGTTAGAACCACCCCACCAACCCCACCCCCACACCCCATCCCCTTGCAGGACTTTTAGCCACTTTTCATTTCTTCGTTGGTTGTTACTGTTTCTGTTTCTGGTTCTGTTTCACTTTTAAGTAGCACTATTTTTTAAGGATTCCGTTTTTAGGGCGAAGGTCCATCAGTTGGTCCTTTTTGTCAGTCACCCACACACTCCCCCACTCCACTCCTTGTGACGCCGTCAGGATTCCCTCTTTTTTAAAACAATTTTATGTTTTTTTTTTTTTATTTTTGTGCATTTTTTCATGCTTATCAAATACAAAACGAACGCACACAACAGGGTTGGGGGAGGGATTTGTTTCCACTTTTTAGCTTTTTTTTTTTGTGTTTCGGGTTGCGGTCGGTGGAAATCCTTCGCCAGGACCTCCCCTGTGTGGGGATGTGTGGCTGGCCACGCTCCTTGTGATTCTTGTGACATTTATGTTTCATTTTGGCATTTTTAGATGCTTTCTTCATTTATTTGGTTATTCTTTTTATTTGCCTAAGCGGCAGGGCATTTAGTGTGACATTTCAATCAATCAGCCGGCTTCGGTCGGGGTCATTTGATTAAATGCCAGATTTATGAGAGTGTCAGAGGCTTTGAAACGCTAGAAACGAGAAACCATCGACTAGTTTTGGAGGCCAGGGGATGCCAAAGGACCTTTAGGAAATCAGTTAAATCAGTAAGAAGTAAGAGTCGTCATAAATAAACACATCAACACACAAAAGGGAAAACTTTTATGGCCTGCCACGAAAGGAATGTCCTGCGGAAACCCCTCCCTCCTCCTAGTAATCCGTTAACTCCTTGACGAAAAATTCATATGCGAGATTTTTGAGGCGTCTTTGTTGTTTCGCAACTGACAACGATGTCGTTTCCAGGAAGTCTTAAACAAAAAACAAAAAAAAAAACCCCAAGAAGTAAGAGACATTTTTTAATTGCCTCAGATAAGCAGAACACACATAACATGGTGCCACACCCCAGTACCCCCAGTACCCAGTTCTTAGTCCCCAGCCCCCACCTCAGAGCAGAAGGCAGTTTTACAATTCAGTGCACATTTTGATGAGCTTTATAATTTTTTTTCGGCTCACTCGAACCGTCACTGGGGTATCATAGTTCATAGACGATTATAATAATTATATAAAGATCTTCAAATAAAAGAACCTGCCAACAGGGTCTACAAAAGTCGACTCAGACTCTGCACCTCTTTCATTCATTTTACATACATATATGTATGTCACACAATTATCAAAGCTCTATCTAGGCATCAGCAACTGCCACGCCCCACCGCCCCCCAAAAAAATATACATATAAAAAACCCAAGAGCCACGAAAAAGGAGCAGCCTATGTATGTATTGTGCTTTGTTTATACGAATTACATGCATTTTACGCAACATAAACGAGATTAGTGCCCCGCTCACATTTTAGACGAAATATTTGCTATTTCAGTGCACTGCTCAAAATGGGGATATACAAATAATACAAACCTTACAGATACAAACCATACAAAGATCAACAATTTCTCACTGTGTACTAGAGGAAGAAGACTTCTAAGATACAGATTCAGAACGAAGGAGTTGAGTCTCTGGATGGGGTGGGTGGCAACTGCTTTTGTTTTTTACTTTCCTTGAACTTTTGCCACACCCACTTTCATCCTATCAGCGGGTTGTATAATTGTTGTGGCAGAGTGGGACGCAGTGGGTGGAGGCAAGGTTACATGCCATGTGTGTGGGTGTTTGCATTGTTAACAAGCGCTCGGAAAATTTTTCTCATCTGTCTGCCAGGCAGAACAATTCCTATAGACAATGTCGACGATTTGGAGTGGCCTGCCTGCCCCATACCCCATCAGCAGACACCGCGAGTCCTGGGCTCCGGCTCATATTTATATTTTTACGACTTTTGTTGATCTTGGCAGCGAAACAAGAAGCTCCCGCCAGAAAAGGGCCACTTGTTTATGTTCCACACAATTCCCTATCAGAATCCTTATAAACGGATGCATCTAATTGTTTAAGACGTTGCAAAAGTTCCACGTACAACTTCTGAGCTATCGCAAGGATACACATGTCATGGGGGGAGGACAGGGGGCAGGGTCGTAAAGTGTGTGTGTGCTTAACTGCAATCATGACCCAAAACTTTATGAAAAATCCAGCCAGTACGAACCATGATTAGCTCCCATTCAAAAATCCTTCTGCCAATTTTCACGATCCTCACACCGTCGCCAGGGGGACAACATCTGGAGAGAATCCTGCGGAGGCAGGAGAACAGGAGAGTAGCAACACCGGGTGCTTCCAAAAGTGGAAAATCTCAAATCAAAATGCCATTAAAGCATGTACCGCTTGACTATAACGCGAAAGTGGAAGTAAATATTGTCATTACTCAAGCTTAAAATTAAAATTACCCACCTGAATGGATAGCGGGTGGTAATGGTTGGGGGGAGGGGAGGCTGGATAATGGAGCTGGATGGGAGGATGGAGCATGGAGAAGGGCAGGATGGTTGCAAAAATGATAAACTGCATAAGGCAAAACGAGAAATTTCGAATGCAAAACTTTATTCGTTCGCAGGAGACGCAACCAGAGGTGGGGATGGGTGAGTCTGTTACCCCGCCGCCTGCTACTTTTCCCGGCAAAGAGCAAAGTAATTTTCATAACGACAACAACAAAGTCGCCGAACTTGGCAAAAGGTGCGCCACCCAAAAGCGCTTCTGATGAGCGAAAAAATTTCGACTACTGCCACACGCCCCCGGGAATGCGCCAAGTTAAGCACATCTGTTTTTTATTGCTTTTAATTTGCCATTAATAAGCCATTCCACGGCGACCGACGGTCGTCCGAAATGCTAATTTATACATCTATATAGGGATAGCTATATGAAGCTATCTGGGGGAGGGATCCAATTTGAATTCTCCCCTGCCTCTTCGGGGGGGGAGCTGGCAGAGCTAATTCCTTATAAGTCAATGAGTTTCTGGCACTTTTATGACTTACTAACAGACACTAATATAGCTGGATAGTCCCTACTGATCATTGATCAACTTTAAGAAACTTCCGCATCTTAAAGAGCCTTAAAGACAAGCTCCTTCACCTTCATTCCACCTGGAGAGCAGCTTGCTGCCGTCCTTCCAAAGACAAAGGCTGGAGACTACATCAAAGATTTTGGTCGTGCGGCCTAGACAACAAGAGGATGCCTTTGTGCCCCGCCATTGGCAAGGCAGTGCGAAATTAGCCAAAAGTAATCCTTTAAGTTTAGTGTCCAAAAATTGCACACAATTGTCACAGTCCCGGAGTTCTTCCTCCTTCCAGTACCCGGCCTCGTCACCCGTTCCTCGTCACGGACATTGTCAGCCAACGTTGATGACATTGTATACAATTTCGTTGCTCCTCAGAACCCAGTACCCCAGTACCCAGTACCCGGTAGCCAGTACCCGGTAGCCAGTGCCTGGTATTGTCGTTGCCGATTACACTGAGAAACAATCCTTGTGGATGCAGAAGAAGGAACAGAAACACCTCTCTTCCAAGTCTGGTTTTTGTTGGAATTTCTTCAAGTGGAGACGTCTTTGCTGTGCCTCTTCTCTGGCTGGCTATAAAACTTTTATAGTAAAAAGTAAATGCCACAAATGAGCAATCGAAAATTTCGCATTATAATGCAAACTGTGTGCATTTTTCGGGGTTATTGTAGTCGGCTTTTGGGCGCAAAAGACAAACGCATACCAGGAAGAACAACGAAGTCTACAGGATGGAGGATACTGGATGGAGGACAGCGAACCAAATTTAGAATTAAGGATTCAGTCGTCATGGTCTTTCGACTTTCCGCTCTGTCTCTTCTTGCCTCTATTAATAATAATAGAATTTTTGGAAAATTCCAGCGCTAAAAAAGAGAGGAAAAAGGAAAAGGAAGCTGCCTTTCGGCTTGCGATTTTTGCATTTGACAACAAGGACAACGAAAACGAAAATGAAAATGAAATGAACGAGTTGTTGGGTCACCATTCACTATTTTCCCCCCCCCCCCCAAAAAAGCTGGCTGCATTGCATAATCCAGCCCAGCCCCCCCCCCCCCAGCTACGTTCCGGCTGACAATAATGCTAATAATGGTAATGATTATAATGCATGAACAAAATACACCCAGAGATGCCATCGTCCTTTGTCTATTGAACCAGGCACACCAGGACTCAGAAGAGCTCCAGGATCCGGGACAATAGCCATCGTTGTTTCGGGATGTAATGAACTTCTTTATGGCTGCATCATTCGCATAGCTAATTTCCAGAGAGATGTCCCACAGCTTGGCGAGTCGCGAAATTTGAATTTTTGAATTTAAGAGTCCAACCAGTCTGGCGGAAAAACCAAGAGGTATCCAGAGGTTCTTCTAAAAATTTATAATTTTACATCTCGATAGTGGAGATGAGACTAGTTTTTAGCTCACAGCCCATTATTGGCTCGCCGGAAAGACCATTCCTAAGCCAATCATCCCTGCCAAGACCTAGTACTGCCTAATGTCACCCCCATCACCGCCCAGAATACACCAGGTGGGCTGCCGCCCTCGGCCCATTCTGTTATATTAAAACCATTTTTCGCTTATTACCAAAAAATTTAAATATTTTGAAAATAATAAACTGCGGGTGAGTTACTAAGTGGCAGCCGTGAGGCCGCAAAAAGCAAACAACGAAAGCTATTCTGGGGTGCGGCAGCCCGGGCTTCGTCATAAGGACAGCCCGGCAGCCCGGGCCAGGACTAATCCAGCCACCCACCGCTTCCGCGTGTTGATTGTCGCACTCTGCCATCAATGGACTTGGGTATGGCATCCTCGTGAAAGGATTCCCTTACTTAAATGTGTATTCTTTTTCTAAAAATTCCTTTATTTTCAATAAATTACTAGAATCCACGATTCCCAATACTTGAGAGTGCTATATTGGCCAGAATTCCAATTACATTTTTGGCTTTGGGCCAAATTACAAAACAGACTCCTCTCCAAACTCGAAAGGATAATGGTGATGGCCATGATGTGGTGGTGGTACTGGTGGTGGTGATCCTGTGTTCGCAAAAGTGTCATATTTTTATGATTTTTATGTTAATTCATAGCCACCGCCACGTCGCGGTTGCCAGTCACCCACCGCCCGTGCCACAGCTCCTGCTCAGCACATCCTTTCGAAAGGACTCCGTTCCCTTTTTGCCAAATGCTTTTTAATCCTTTTAATGAAAATTAGTTCCTCTCAATAACATTTAATATATTTTCCTTTGCTTTCGGTGTTTTCACTTCACAGCCCGTAACCGGCTCCCACCCACCGTCACTTGGTTGCCTCTCGTATCTCTCGTCCCTGTTGTTTTCACAGGCATTATCATAATTTCTGTTTGCAACCCTAAATCAACACTCCCGCTGCGACCCCCATCCAGCCTCCCCCCCCACCTCCAAGCATCTTTAGAGTTTTATGGCCGAGCGAGCGCCCCAATAGGTACCGACAATATCGAGAACTTGCGAACTTGAAACTTGGAACTCGAAAGAGGTATGTATGTATGAGGAGCTCCTGCCACACATAGTGGAAAGGTGCTAGAGTCCTTCGCCCCCCAGTCAGTGTCCTTTTGCCTGTCCTCCAGTTTTTATGCAGCGTTAAATGGCATCCTCTCGAAAATTGAAAACCCAGAGGGCAGTAAAAATTAATGGGCGTAGACATCCGTAGACCTCCCTCCACCGTAGATGGTAGGAACCCGCAGAGTACCCCCAGAAATCATAATGCTTTAGCTTTAGCGATGAGTGGGTTTATCCCAAATAGATTTAGACCAAATAGACGTAGACTCGTAAATTTGTGTTGTAGTTACATTCAAGTAGTGTTGCGACAGATTCGTTCCGAGTAGAGTCACCCAAACTAAAAATAAACTAGCTACGCCCGCGCTCGAACTCACTGTTGAGACGCTATATATATAGAAGCGACTGGTTCGACCGGGCATATATTGGATAGATAGAATGGATACGGGGGTACGCCGGAATGATAATCGACCACGCCGCTTTTCGGCGCTTTACTGTTCGTGCGAGGGGTCCGATGTCCTGGACCACTGCAGTCCCTGGGGATTCTCCAATTGTTCCTTTTCCTCCTGCTGGAGCATCAGCTGCCTCTGCTGCCATACGGTTAGCTGGTGATCCTGCTCCTGTTTAATCTGCTGCGACATCCGCTGCTGCATGTACTGGAGTGTATGGTCCGACAGCTCCCAGGTCTTGAGTGGGCGATCTCGGATGCCCCTAGGGCTGGCGGTGGCACTGGCGCTGGCCTTGGCACCTATACCTGGGCCTCCATCTTTGCTGCTAACGGTGTTGCTATCGGTGTTGGTGCTGGTGAACCCGGATCGTCCGTTGGTCATCACCGAGCGGCGGTAGTTCTTGACCGTCCGCTCCCAGTCACGGCTCATGACCTCGCGTGAGATCTCGTCCGGACTGCGCATGAACTGCTTCCGCAGTGAAACGGGCTCTGTGGGCCGGAAGTTGGGGCGGTAGGCGTATGGATCGCGAGGATTTAGCCACTTGGTGTCTACGTAGCCGCGATCCCGCCACATATTATCCTCGCGATTGATCCTCCGCTCCAGCGCGCCCACGTTTCCACGAGTATAGTACCGTGTACTCGGATCCCCAGACACCAGTGATGTGGCGCTGGTTCGTGGGGCGCTGCCGGTGCTGGATCCGCCGCTGCCACCCGTATTGCCGTCATAGGCCCTGCCGCTACCACCACCCCTGACCGAGTCCGAGGCAAAGGTCCTGCGAAAGCTATACCATCCACGGATGGCATTCAGCAGGGTTTGGTGCGGCCGCCAAAAGCAGTCGACGATCACGGATTTGGGTGAGCGTTGCATGACTGCAGCAAGGCGTTTGGGGCGCTTGGGGCGTTTGGGGCGCTTGGGCCGTCAGGTGCACGGATGTCCTCGCCGATTTGCCGGACTTACTCACCTCGGAGAACGATTACAATTGTGTTTTTGCACCAAAAAGAAATAGATATGTATACACAAATCGGTTGTCCAAAAGAAAAGCTAAAACAATTGTTGAGTATCGTGTTATAGTTCTTTTCTTGTCTAGTGTTGTATCTAAAAAATTTGGAATTTTTAACAATAGTATTTTACTTAGGACTATAGAATTGGGAAATGTGAACTGTACAAATTTAGAATACGGAATGAGGTATAAAGGCAGGTTTCATTGCTAGGCCAGACAAAGTCGAATGAATTTCATTTCAAGGGTTACTTGGTTTCTTTAAAATTATATAAAATATTTGTATTACAAAATACGAATCCCAGTATATAGTGCTTAAACCCTTCCAACTCTCAACCTCCTTGGGCCTAGACAATTTCGATTGTGGACCTCGAGCTCGAGTGCTTAATATTTTTCGCTTAGAACAAAAACGGTGCTTGGGCTACCCACTTGTCGATATTTAACATAATTGTCAGCCATTGTGCTGGCCTCACATATACATATATGCGAAATCAAAAGGAGTTCAAGTGTCAACGTTTAGTCCTCCTCCTCGTCCTAAAGCACCAAGCTCCTCTGGCAGTTAAATGGTGCTGAATTTCTGTGCGACTTTCCCAACCGGATGTGCTGGTAAAAAAAAAAAAAATGCAATGCCTTCAAGACGTCGACCCTATTATTACCCGCACACATCCTGGATGGATATTTCACAAAAAAAAAAGCATTATGTTGGTATGAATTTTTATGCAATTTCTAAGAATACCATTTCATACTTTAAAAACCTATCCATTGATTATCCAAGTATGGTATTGATGTTAGAGAACCCCTCGTAAAATATAATAGATTTCTATAAAATAGGAATCTGCGTTGTCAACTCCCCCCTCCCCAGCTATGAAAAATAATTTGTCCTGAATATATATAACTTAATTATGCAATCTAAATGCATTGAATCACCTCAGCCAAATGACAATAATCATAATGACAGTGGAGCCTAGTGGATGGGGTTATGGGGTATGGGGATGGTGGTGAAAAGTGTTATCCACCAAAAATGTAAACTCATTTATTGTCCTTTTGGCTGTGTGATCCTGACAGCCAAGCAAACCACACAGAAGTCAGGTGGTAAGGAGTCAAAGCCTGGCCAGAAAATGGGCAGAGACCAAGCTCTCAACCCTCAACCCTCAAACCCCCAACCATTTAAACATTTCTCACAAAAAAGAGGGGAACGACAAATCTTTGCAATTTATTTACGTGCCATTTCGTAGCGAACATTTTCGTTAGGTTTGTACCCCACTCGTCGTCTGGCGGAATTCCAAGACAACTTCAGCCGGGTTGATGTTCTGATGACGTTGCCAGTGGAAGGATTTAATGGCACATTAAGAATTTTATTACCGCACAACATCACCACCACCAGCAACAACAACAACAGCAGCAGGAGAAGGACTCCTTGGCAGGGTATGGGTAGGAGGAGACACAGTCGCGCACCTTGGCTGGAAAAATTTTTCGCGCGCGTACACACAAATTTTTGACAAGCATTTTGCCATGGAAAATCTTTCGGTGTCAACAGAAAATTTTCATTTTCATTTTCATTTTTCGTTTTTCGTTGGTTTTTCTTTTTTTTTCGTAAGGATTTTGGTCCTTGTCAGCAAAGGCTGTACGTTATGTACCCCTGAACTTCCTGAGCTTCATCCTGAACTTCTACTTCCTTGAGACGATTGTCATTATTACAAGTTTTGCATAAATGAATGAATGACATTTATGTATTTCATTTCGCCAAGGAGCCATGGAACTCAAATCTTTATGTCCTTTGTTTGATCAACTCTCGCCAGAGGGCAGAGGCCAGAGGGCAAGAGGGCTGGATAATGGAGGTCGTCGGCGGGGGCAGGTGAACATCTCTCGTCCCATTAACCCTTTATGTGTCAGCGAAAATTTCCAAATCCAGCCACAATTTTGTACGTCTTGAAATTTATGCATAATTGAATTAATTCAAAAATGGAATTCGAGCAATCTGGCTGGGAGGAGGAAGGTGTGGCTGGAGGTGGTTTTGGCTCAGATTTTGGATAAGCATAAGAATTAGTCGAAATTCAGGGGGGGATTGAGGAAACATAACTAGAAGAACTGTTAAAATATTTCATTTCAGGACTAATTCTCAAATAATTGTACCCCTTTTCGTAACTCTAATAACATAAAAAGTATACCATACTAGTACTAGTGGCTTATCCAGAATTTAGGGATTTCTTTGTAATCCACTTTTAGGATTGTAAGTATCAGCTGCAGTATTTGTAAAAGCATGTCCTTTTGAGTGAAGTGCCTGAGGTTAAAAAAAAATTGTTTGCCCGCCTCGGTTATTTATATGCAATTTATCCATATCCCAAGCTTCTGTTTGTCCAACCCTTTTGGGCGGCCAACCCACCAAAGGACCCTGCCTGGGCCCCCTGCCCTGCCTGCCTTCCTGCCTACCTCGACTGCATTTAAAAATGTTAAAATATGAAAATTACCAGAACAAGAATAGCCTGGAAAAACCGGGGGGGCGGACCGAATTTATCTGCAAAGACACGCACTTCGGCAATAGTTCGGGAGGCCTGGCATACAAGAAAAAAAATTGTACGTGTTCCCACTTTACGGGGCTGGGCCACCATTTATTCTACACCCCTACTCCTGACAAATCCTACGAGGAAAAATTTCTATAAAAAAAAAACAACGCTAAAGGATAAAGAGTTTGGCAACAAGAAGGAAACTTTGAGAAAAATTGTACGTTTTTCTAGTTAGAAGAGGCTACTTAGACAAAAAAAGTCATCAATTTTTTAATCAGAAGACAATAAGGACCTTGAAACTCAATTAATTTCATTATTTTAGGAAGTAAATACATGAAAGTATTTTCAGTGTACAAATAGGCATTATAATAAAAAAGAAATGAAGTACATATAGCAAAGGGTTGAGGACACAAGGGGTGGCGGCCGGTTCCCAGCCTCCTCCTAAGTCCAGGGTCTCGCGTTACTCCGAAAAAGAGATAATTTTATTCCATTAATCCTTTTTTTTTTTTTTTTTTTTTTTGGGACAAATTCTCTGTCGTTTTTTTCTTTTATTTCTTGGTTTTTTTTTTGCTTCTCATTTGAGCTTTTGTTGTTGGTGGCGTTCTACCATCTTTTTCTTCTTGTAGTCTGTGCTCTGCGGGGCGTGGCTCGAACGTGGTATTAGCTTAAAATTGTGTAAATAAAAATTACATTCATAAGAAGGTTTAGACCGGGCCAGCTGCTGCTGCTGCTGCTGCCGAGCACCCGTCCCGGATTCCGGATCCCGGATTCGAATTCGGGATTCGGACACCCCCTCCCCCCCCACCGGTATCTTTTTTTTTTCCCATAGTCCCCCACATAAATCAGTGACCGCAGGATTTGGGAAAACCATCCGCACTGGGCTCTGACGACGACATTCTGCACAGTCGTGGTCGCTAATTGCGAGGCGACTGTACTTTTGAAAGGATATTTATTTTGAGATGATCAGAAGAAGCTTTGATTTATAAGAAAAAACCTACCAATTAATCACTTCTCACGGCCTATCCCCCTATCCTCCCTTCCAATATTAACACCTTTGGCAGAGCACTTTTCTGGCACTTGCCAGACATTTTTCGGCCAATATAATTTCTGCATAATGGCCCCCCGAACTTTCAGAACTCCAAGACATAAACCTCTTGGCACGCACAATGCGAACGGGGCAAAGTTTTCCGCGGAGCACATCCTGCTCCACACCGCTTCGTTCCCTTAAATTAATGTTACATTTTATTCGAAAGAAGAATATATAAATATTTTCGTTGCTCTACAAATAAATTGCCGGCAGGAAAAATTATAAACAGGTTGCAGGCGAGTCCTGGTTCGTTCAGCAGGCTCCTGGCTACATAACTCCGCTCATTAGTTTGCCTACTCGTAATTAAGCACAAATGGCTTTCAAGGCGGTCTCACGTAGTCCTTGCTCCATTCCCAGGACCTGCCAGGTTTTTTTTTTGGCGGGCCTATGGATGTGCTGCTTGCAGTTCCCTGTTCCCATGGATGACAAGCCCTTCGTCCAGCCTCCCAGCCAGGATCCACTGGGAGGCACTCGGCAAGGACTCGGTTAACGATAAATCCTCAGGCAAAAGTTATTCGCAGCGGAAACATTGTCATTGCTCGCTGGCAATGTCGTTACCAGCGCCGTGGAAACTTTGACTTTTCATACTTCTTGCCAATGCCAGCTCTAGAGAGGACCAGGACCAGGAGAGAGGTGACCCCATCTAACCGGAATTACTACGAACGTTGCGAATAAACTATAGAAACCTTCACACTCGGGATACCTATATCGCATCTTCCAAAATAACCTCTGAATATGATACCTCAGAATAGAGAGTAGAGACTAGGCATCTATGTGGAACAATGAGGTCACCACTTGGTGCTCGGAGATTTGCTTGTCGGCGACTAGCTGGCATTAAAATTTGTCGTTCATAACTTTGGCGGACGGTCGCATCCGCTACTGAATCGTGGACTAAGCATCTCCCAGTCCCCTCAACCCCATCCTGGCATCCAGAGCTCTGACAAAACCAAAAAATTTATTACACATAAAGTTTCACCTGCGCGCAAGACTTGACTTTTCACCATTTTTCCACCAGGTCCTACTTGTATTTTTGTTTTTTTTTTTTGTATAATTTTATTTTATTTTTTTTTTTTGGCATACATACGGCGCGGATGGAAGAATACCTAGTGGCCAGAGCCAGAGGAGAAGGATCTACAGACGCACAAAGGATTCATAAATTTCGTAATTGTGAAATGTGCATTTTAATGTGCTCGCAAATGAGTTGAAGACAAATTTTTGAATTATTTGCAAAATGTTGTTGATTTATTGAAATTGCCCGGCTTTGCCTCTCCACAGAGCTCCCTGCTTACTTAAGCACTTGCAAAAAAAAAAAATGGTAAATTATTGTTGATTGAGGTGGAGAGTTGGAGCTTGGAGTTTGGAGTTTGGAAAGCTCCAAGAGGGTCAAAGGAAACAGACTTGCAAACTAATTTAATTCTCCCAGATGGTGAATCTTTTAGCTTAAAATAGATTTGTTCTTTGGTCTTCCTAATAACCTGCCTATCGACAAATATTTATGTGTTTACAACTCGAGCCCCCAAGCATTGCATTATTTTTTTTTGTAATTATAGCGTATCCCCTAGTCATCCAATTATTGTTCCTTAATGTGGCGAAAAGTCAGCCATGTACATGATTCGTTTATGCCTTTGTCGGGCTCGTCAGATGGAGACTGCCACCTGGTGGGTAGGTATGAAGGTAGGTAGTCTACTGCACCTGCCGGTGAGTCTACCACCCACTCGAGTTGGGCCAGGCTGGGCTCTACGTTGAGTGGTCGGTTGTTTGATTTTACAGTTGTAGTCCAATTACGATTTTGAGCGCATACCAACCGCACAGATTTCTGCCTTCAGCTACAGGAGTATCCTTCTACAGTCATAGACAAAGTTATAGGACTTTTTTTTTAAATATTGAACCAGAGTATTTCTTTCCCTTGTGGGCAGAGAATGCTAGTCTATATTTTTCATAATATATATACATGCTATGAACTCTATGGACTTTTCAATCACCCTTTATTGTTAACTCTGATGCTCCAGTGTGCGTTTATCTGTCTGTCAAAGCTGCAACAAAGTCCTTTCGGTCCTGGGTCCAGCTTGTCGGTCTTGCTCCTTGGGAGCGCGGTTTTTGGGTAGCCAGCTTCAGCAGGCATGGCCGGCCTGGTTCGGCCCGGGCCCTGCTAAATTACATTTTAGCAAGTTAATTGAAATGGAAATTAGTTGAAATTGTAAAACGAATTGAATTGTATGTGATTAGCTGCAGCATTTTCGAATTGGTTAAACAGGAGCAGCAGCAGCAGAGCCCCCAATCCTTGCAGGACCAACTGCAGTTCAAGGAAGAAGGTTCGTGTTCTTGATGGTTAATTGAAATCCACGATTCAGAAACGTTCGTTACGAAGGATAATTGTTTGAAAACGGATTGGAATTTTGGGAAACTGTAAAGTAATGTCTTGTGCCCTACCCCTACCCCCACCCCCTCCACTATCCTGACTGACTCTTCCTCTTTTCTTGCACTTCCGCTCCTCCACACAGACCGCAGACAGACGTCGGCTGCTATCGCATATATTTAACCATAAGTAATATTAATACCCATTTTCGTTAACCGAAAAAAAAAATAAAAACGTAGCATGGCCAGAGGCGTTGCTGTGGATGGGTGGGTGGGGTGGGTGTTGGACAGGATGCTGGACTGGGCCTTGGGAGTATGTGTAAAATTATTATACTTCACGCTTAATATGCACAAGCGGAAGCCGTCATTTGTACGCCACCGAGAGATGACGATGACCAAGCCCAGGGCCGCTGGCCATTTAGTATACGCAACTGTGAGTGTCCTATGTCCTGTGTCCTATGTCCTATGTCCTGGCTCCTCCTTCTCCATATTTTTCAACTAGACTTTTTATACCATCGTCATAGTTGCCGTCTACTTATGTGCCACATGCCAGCACTGAGAGAAATAAAGTCTAGATTTCCCGGAAATGGAAGTATCCCGATCGGTCGTTTCTCTCGGTGCACTCTTCTCGACGTGTCCTTTACTCTGTCCGTCCTGGACAGCGCGTGTCCTTACAAAATTAGTGCTCTTTTACATTCATATGCGAAAAGCTATATACACATGCATCTATCCCAGATATACACATATACCATTTTTTCACAATACATTATTTTCCGGTGGTGTACTTATCATCATGCAGGCCGTAAGGAGTATGGTGTGTGGAGCCCTGGACCATGGAGGGCGTCTAAATAATGGGGTGGTGTAGGTGAAGTAAAAAATTTAAAAAAAAATTAAAAAAAAAAAAAAAGGAAGGCAGGCAGGCCGAGGGAGAGCAATCGCAACGCTGATATATAATATTATATATATAATTTTTTGTGCAACTGTTTGCGCCACTTTGGCGGAAGCATAGCAGCGACATCAGAACGAATAACCTCATCCTTAACCCCTTGGTTCCCCCGTTCGGGCGATTTTTTTTCTTCTTACCATTTTTTGTGTGCTTAGCAAAGCATAGCAAAGTGAGCGTCTAAAAAAAATGAAACCATTTTCCCATATTAAATGTGTGCCGGCGGAGTAGGTGGAGGAGCAGGAGGCGGGACTGGTCCAGCCCCAGCAGTTAATAATGAGTACGCGGGTGGGGGGTGTACGCTGAGATCCTGTCAGGAGACCCATTCTTTTCCTTCCAGGCAAAAGATGGCCAAGCAAGGACAATAATTTACATTCATTTAAATAATAAATTAGTAAATTGAAAAAAATTTAAAGTATTTTAATTATTGAAAGTCTTTGAACAGTTCTCGTAGAAAGGCATCTATGTTCCATTCTCCGCCTCCAAATATCCGTTTCCGTATATAGACAACATAATGCTGATCTCTTTCGCGAAACCCTGCATCCATGTACGCCTCTTTTCTATTTTTTTTTGTATATTTTTTCTCCAAAGGAACGTGTCCTCTTGTCACTGAGATACTGAAATACTAAAATACTGAGACACTGGGTCTCGACTGCTGATTATTATTCCGCTGACCGTTTCGTATTTATTTGAAAGGAATTTGCCGGCTGGCACACACACACACACACCCATGCAGGCACTCGCAGGACACAAGCACACACATATCCTTGGCATATGCCCGCGTGGGACTTTGGTGCGGGAACAAGGAACAAAACGACATATTCGTCCTGCATAAATGATGTAATAACAGCGCAAGATTTTTGCTATGAGCAATTTTTATTTTAATTTCTTCTCTCCCTGCTTTCCACTAACCGCCCCCAACCCCCGCCCAGTTATCCCGTTTTTTTTCCCTCCCACCATCACATTTTTTATTCCTAAATGTTCCCTCTGATAAATGTGTGAGTGCACTTGGTCCCACAAGCCTGCCGCCAGCTTGCGAAATATTTTGCATGCTTTTATCATAATTTGAATTAAATGCGAAAAATTACTATACAAATTTTTATTTTCTGCATAAGCAGTTACAGACCTTACTAACTTCATTTTTTCTGTAAACTGATGATTTATTGAAATGAATGAAAAATGAATCCGATCGAATGATGAAATGGATGATTTCCTCATTTTTTAAGAAATTCCAACAAAAATGTAGAAAACGTATTTAAAAAAAAATCAGCCTTCAAGATTTGAATGCAGTTTAATAGAGAATGGACCCCGATTCCAAAAAGGTATCCCTTTTAAGGATCAGACAAATAGTGGCCAAGATACACCCTTCACAAGATGCCATATTCACGTTTTCTTGAAAATCCCCATTTTTCACAGGGGGTCCATCAGAAAATTTGGAAAAATATTTTCAAAAAATTGACCTTCCAGATTTAAATGCAGTTTAATAGAGAATGGATCTCCGATTACAGAAAGGTATCCCTTTTAAGGATCAGCCAGATATTGACCAAGATACACCAAGGTCCATCAGAAAATTTGGAAAAATATCTTCAAAAAATTGGCCTTCCAGATTTTAATGCAGTTTAATAGAGAATGGATCCCCGATTACAGAAAGGTATCCCTTTTAAGGATCAGACAGATATTGACCAAGATACACCCTTCACAAGAGGCCATTTTTACGTTTTCTTGAAGTTCCCCATTTTTCACAAGGGGTCCATCAGAAAATTTGGAAAAATATCTTCAAAAAATTGGCCTTCCAGATTTTAATGCAGTTTAATAGAGAATGGATCCCCGATTACAGAAAGGTATCCCTTTTAAGGATCAGACAGATATTGACCGAGATACACCCTTCACAAGAGGCCATTTTTACGTTTTCTTGAAGTTCCCCATTTTTCACAAGGGGTCCATCAGAAAATTTGGAAAAATATCTTCAAAAAATTGGCCTTCCAGATTTTAATGCAGTTTAATAGAGAATGGATCCCCGATTACAGAAAGGTATCCCTTTTAAGGATCAGACAGATATTGACCGAGATACACCCTTCACAAGATGCCATATTCACGTTTTCTAGAAGTTCCCCATTTTTCACAGGGGGTCCATCAGAAAATTTGGAAAAATATCTTCAAAAAATTGGCCTTCCAGATTTTAATGCAGTTTAATAGAGAATGGATCCCCGATTACAGAAAGGTATCCCTTTTAAGGATCAGACAGATATTGACCGAGATACACCCTTCACAAGATGCCATATTCACGTTTTCTAGAAGTTCCCCATTTTTCACAGGGGGTCCATCAGAAAATTTGGAAAAATATCTTCAAAAAATTGGCCTTCCAGATTTTAATGCAGTTTAATAGAGAATGGATCCCCGATTACAGAAAGGTATCCCTTTTAAGGATCAGACAGATATTGACCAAGATACACCCTTCACAAGAGGCCATTTTTACGTTTTCTTGAAGTTCCCCATTTTTCACAAGGGGTCCATCAGAAAATTTGGAAAAATATCTTCAAAAAATTGGCCTTCCAGATTTTAATGCAGTTTAATAGAGAATGGATTCCCGATTACAGAAAGGTATCCCTTTTAAGGATCAGACAGATATTGACCAAGATACACCCTTCTCAAGAGGCCATTTTTACGTTTTCTTGAAGTTCCCCATTTTTCACAAGGGGTCCATCAGAAAATTTGGAAAAATATCTTCAAAAAATTGGCCTTCCAGATTTTAATGCAGTTTAATAGAGAATGGATCCCCGATTACAGAAAGGTATCCCTTTTAAGGATCAGACAGATATTGACCGAGATACACCCTTCACAAGATGCCATATTCACGTTTTCTAGAAGTTCCCCATTTTTCACAGGGGGTCCATCAGAAAATTTGGAAAAATATCTTCAAAAAATTGGCCTTCCAGATTTTAATGCAGTTTAATAGAGAATGGATCCCCGATTACAGAAAGGTATCCCTTTTAAGGATCAGACAGATATTGACCGAGATACACCCTTCACAAGATGCCATATTCACGTTTTCTAGAAGTTCCCCATTTTTCACAGGGGGTCCATCAGAAAATTTGGAAAAATATCTTCAAAAAATTGGCCTTCCAGATTTTAATGCAGTTTAATAGAGAATGGATCCCCGATTACAGAAAGGTATCCCTTTTAAGGATCAGACAGATATTGACCAAGATACACCCTTCACAAGAGGCCATTTTTACGTTTTCTTGAAGTTCCCCATTTTTCACAAGGGGTCCATCAGAAAATTTGGAAAAATATCTTCAAAAAATTGGCCTTCCAGATTTTAATGCAGTTTAATAGAGAATAGATCCCCGATTCCAAAAAGGTATCCCATTTTAGGATCAGACCGATATTGACCAAGATACACCCTTCACAAGATGCCATATTCACGTTTTCTGGAAGTTCCCCATTTTTCACAGGGGGTCCATCAGAAAATTTGGAAAAATATCTTCAAAAAATTGGCCTTCCAGATTTTAATGCAGTTTAATAGAGAATGGATCCCCGATTCCAAAAAGGTATCCCTTTTAAGGATCAGACAAATAGTGGCCAAGATACACCCTTCACAAGATGCCATATTCACGTTTTCTGGAAGTTCCCCATTTTTCACAGGGGTCCATCAGAAAATTTGGAAAAATATCTTCAAAAAATTGGCCTTCCAGATTTGAATGCAGATTAATAGAGAATGGATCCCCGATTCCAAAAAGGTATCCCATTTTAGGATCAGACCGATATTGACCAAGATA
The DNA here is from genome assembly GCA_018153235.1 of Drosophila malerkotliana malerkotliana. NCBI lineage: Eukaryota > Metazoa > Arthropoda > Insecta > Diptera > Drosophilidae > Drosophila > Drosophila malerkotliana. The sequence goes on from JAECXV010000038.1 coordinate 5,148,259, forward strand.
CACCCTTCACAAGATGCCATATTCACGTTTTCTGGAAGTTCCCCATTTTTCACAGGGGGTCCATCAGAAAATTTGGAAAAATATCTTCAAAAAATTGGCCTTCCAGATTTGAATGCAGATTAATAGAGAATGGATCCCCGATTCCAAAAAGGTATCCCATTTAAGGATCAGACATATATTGACCAAGATACACCCTTCACAAGATGCCATATTCACGTTTTCTGGAAGTTCCCCATTTTTCACAGGGGGTCCATCAGAAAATTTGGAAAAATATCTTCAAAAAATTGGCCTTCCAGATTTGAATGCAGATTAATAGAGAAGGGATCCCCGATTCCAAAAAGGTATCCCTTTTAAGGATCAGACATATATTGACCAAGATATACCCTTCCCAATATGCCATATTCACGTTCCCCATTTTCACAGGGGTCCATCAGAAAATTTGGAAAAATATCTTCAAAAAATTGGCCTTCCAGATTTGAATGCAGATTAATAGAGAATGGATCCCCGATTCCAAAACGGTATCCCATTTAAGGATCAGACATATATTGACCAAGATACACCCTTCACAAGATGCCATATTCACGTTTTCTTGAAGTTCCCCATTTTTCACAGGGGGTCCATCAGAAAATTTGGAAAAATATCTTCAAAAAATTGGCCTTCCAGATTTGAATGCACTTTAATAGAGAATGGATCCCCGATTACAGAAAGGTATCCCTTTTAAGGATCAGACAGATATTGACCAAGATACACCCTTCACAAGATGCCATATTCACGTTTTCTTGAAGTTCCCCATTTTTCACAGGGGTCCATCAGAAAATTTGGAAAAATATCTTCAAAAAATTGGCCTTCCAGATTTGAATGCAGATTAATAGAGAATGGATCCCCGATTCCAAAAAGGTATCCCATTTTAGGATCAGACCGATATTGACCAAGATACACCCTTCACAAGATGCCATATTCACGTTTTCTGGAAGTTCCCCATTTTTCACAGGGGGTCCATCAGAAAATTTGGAAAAATATCTTCAAAAAATTGGCCTTCCAGATTTGAATGCAGATTAATAGAGAATGGATCACCGATTACAGAAAGGTATCCCATTTAAGGATCAGACATATATTGACCAAGATACACCCTTCACAAGATGCCATATTGACGTTTTCTTGAAGTTTCCCATTTTTCACAGGGGGTCCATCAGAAAATGTGGAAAAAAAATCTTTAAAAATTTAATTTTACTGTGGTTGTACTATCTGCCTTAAATCTTAATAAATATATTGATAAATTAATGTATTAATTATGGAATCCAAATACCGTATAAACAACTGATCACTATTTACTGATTTTTATAACAACAAAATCATTGAACTTACTTACATGAAAATGTTTTTGTTCGAATATCCATGATCTGAATTTGTCCAACATTTTTTCATTTTTGGGTATTTAGGACTTTCTGAGTAAGCGAAGGGATCCAGCAATTATGTTTCTACAAGAGAGAGTGAGAAGATGTTAAAGTGTTTTTTCGAGGATCAGTCAAGAGAGGACGAGAGCAGGGCATGTAGACAATGGGCAAGTTAAAGGTTTTGCCATAAAATTTGTTATTGCTTGGGGTTTGATTAATAGATGAAAAATATTTAAAGAAATCAATAAAAACATCGGGTAATCAAAAATTTATAGAAAACCAACCATATTTGCGTGTATCTATTCCTTTTAAAGAATGCTTTTCTAACAATTTTTAAGTATTTTATGACGAAAATGAATTTTAATATTTACTGACCCAAAATCGAATGAGGCAAGTCAGGAGTTCAAGCGCCGAAAAATAGGCACAAAAAGCCACTCAAAGATGTGAAGAGAGAGAAAAAACGAAGGATCAACATTAACTTTACGGACGTCGTAATGAGAGAGTGTGTGGGAAGGAAGAAGAAAGAGCAAGTGCGTCCATTGCTTGGATCAAAATGGAAATCTTTTTAGGATTCGTTTAAGCATTTCAAGGGACTAATTTGTATATGTAAATAAGCATAAGTTTTATATAAAAACAAAATCGCTTAACTTACCTTTAAAATTACTATCATAAACTATTATAGTTTAACTGCATCTGGCGTTCGAGATGCTGGCAATGCTCCAACGCCGACGCCCGAAACTGCTCACACTTTTTGCTACAAAAATAATTCAAGTTATTTGATGATATATGTATTTAAAATCAACGCTTAAATTATTAAAATTATTTTTTTAACAAGATAAATGGTCTTTTAAAAGGTTATAATTGTTTTTAAATATCTTAAACAGACTTACTGAAACACAGCAGTACGGACGCCACCAGGTTTCACGAGCCAATGAGCCACCTCGGAGATGAGAGAGAGAGCGAAAGGAACAAACTCCATGGAGTCGGTGGAGAAGAAGAGGATCCGTGTATAAGAGTATAAGAAGGCCTAGGGGGATTTCTAAGAGCGCAAGTGGAGCATCCTTGTACAGTAGTATACTTTGCGTTTTATTGCAGGTACATTTAATATTTTCAGTTTTGAAAATTAAGAAAATAAAATTAAACTTTAACAATAAAATATTTAAAAAATATTTTTCCATTTTTGATGTCATATCCATTCCATATCCATTCCAGATTTCCATTTCCATATCCATTTCTTGATGCTGGAACATTTCTTAAGTTTTTAGAGTAAAGATAAGAATATATTTCTTCATAGACCCCTTTTGAAATTAAGAAAACGCTTGTGTAGGGGGGTTTCTTCCAACTAAGTGGACATTAATTCCTAAAATATCCTTAAATACCCCCTATAGATTAACTGAGAAAGATAATCCGAACAAGATATGGCTAGGATATACCCTTAAATGACAGAAAATCATTAGATATATGTACATACATACATATTTCTTAAGTGGAAAGCTTGATGCCAAATAGGTAACTCCAGAACTTGAGGGAGCTATCAGTTAACCCACCCATATCTGCAAATCACTTAGCGGGTGATTCCCACCCACCCACAAATCACGTGTTAAATAAACTGAAAAAGCCAAGCCCGCGACCACAAAAATCAAACAGCAATCAAAAATAAAAAAATTAAAAAAAAAAAACAGAAAACCGCAAAAAAAAAGGTTGCATCAAAAACAATAAAAACAAGAGCTCTGGACCAAGTAAAGTGCGCTGACAGCGGGAAAAAAATAACACGCATACACATACAATACATAAATTTTATATAAACAAACAAAAAACAAGACAAAAAAAATAGTAGTTAAGCCGAATTTGTAATTTGGTTGACAAATCTGGCGAACGGCGGCCAAAAACGACAACAAAAGCTGCAGCAGCAATAGTAGAGATAAGAACAATATTTACACCGAAAATTAAAAGGTTGTCCCCCCTGATAGAATATATTTTTAATATCATATTCTTAAGTAACTTATCCGAGAAGATTTTATAAAGATTGGCCAATATTCTGTTTAGTTTTAAATATTTTCACCAAAATTTATTAAAAATATATGAATATTTATTTTTTTCCTCTGTACCAATACAAAAAAAAATGGCTAAAAGTCAAAAAAAAGCTAACGGTCCAACGGTAAACCAGCGACCACCTGAATCCTGAATCCTGAATCCTTTTCCTGAATCCTATATATGTGTGTGTGTGCGTGGCTATGTGTGTGTAGTCGCGATGAGAAACGTGCCGATGCATAATCATTGAGGCCATTATCATTTATTTCACTCAAAGGTGTCGTTGTTGCTTGCTCTGCCACCGCTCTGCCCTCCTGTTGGAACAACGCGCGACGTCCACCTGCAAAAATCTAAAACACACGCACCACCCACCATACACCCACCCACCGTACACCCACCACCCAGTAACACCGCGAAAGCAGAAGAAACCCAAGCAGGACATGGCTATGTTTTTGGGGCTTAGTTGCACGATATAATCGAGTTGGGTTCCAGTGAGGTTTTGGTTATAAACCACAATAGTTGCTTCTTTGGGTTTATTTTTCTAAACTATAATAAGACCCCATTTTTTTAATCGCTTCGTGTAAAAGGCCCTAAAAGTCCACCGAAGATTAGCAAATAACCCAACAACAGTGGGGCCACCGATTTTACAACCGCCCCACCCCCCACTCCCTCCAGAAAACAAGCAAACCCCCTCGCAAATTTATGATCCCAAATGCCTCGCTAACCCACTCAATTGGTCCAAAGGCTTGGACGCCCCCAAACCCAACTGGGCCTAAATATATGCGAATGGTGTCGCGATTTCAGCCTATTTGTTTAGGTCAAAACTATAAAAGCTATACAGTAATGAAATCAAAATAAACCAAAAATCATAATACTATACTGCTATGCATAAATTTTTCGAAAAAACATAGTAACCTTAAAAAAACATTTAAATCTAACTTCAAAAACGAATTCTACCTCATTCCCATCCGGCCCAGCAAACAACAAACAACAAAAAAAATTATAAAAATATAAAAATTATTTTAAATAATATTTAACTATATTAGATTTAATTTAAATTCAACACAAACAAAAAATATGGACAAGTTAAAGATGAACCAGTCCACCGATCAGAAGGTATCCCTTGGCCGAAAATTGACGCCGCCACTAGTCGAGCCGGTTTCCCCATTGACCCAGCTATCTGGGCCAACCTTTAGAGCCCGTCGTGCCGTAGTCGAGTATTATGTTGGTCGCCAGGTGTCCCCCGATGATGCACTGCTTCCTATGCCGCCGCACAACAAGGTCCTAAAAATGGCGGAGATTATGCAGATGCTACAACAGAAGCTCCTAACCAGCACCAACATATGGCATCGGGCTCTTCAATTTATGAAAAGGAAACTATAGTCTGCCAGGATTCCAGGTTGCAGGTCCAGTTTCTGTACTTTCGGCCATACGTACAATAGCAAGGACCCTTAAACCTTAAACCCATAATGAAGATCGGATCTAGTGTATTTTTCTGTAAAATTTTCAATACTCATCAATTGTGATCGATTTTAGAATCCAGCTTTGGATTTTAATTCCTTAAATTCGATCACATATACGTACCATTTCCTGTAAAGAATCTACAATGGGAAACTATCCATTTTGAGTGAAATATATGATTGTGCCTCCAAAAAAAAATAAGAATATCTTGAGTTTTATGCTTAAGGGTTTATAGTACTATGCTGGGTCTAAACACATCTTATTAGTAGAGTGGTTTGCACACCTGGATGCCTTTTGCGATTCATACATAAAAATAGTTTTTAACACTAAGCAAACCCCGGCTTAATGTCACAAAAGGGCAACCAGACACTAAAAGCAAACAAAGCGGGGAAAAGCACCAGCAGGACCTCGGGACAGACGGCATTTAGGATATAAATTTAGTTATACAAATCTCGGACAAGGCTTTCCCAAAGGTACAGAAAACTCTTAGGTAGGACAGGGTCAGCCAGTGAAGCACCTCTTATATGGTCTAAGAAAAATCTGAAATTATCATCAAAAGACCTTTTTTTATATAAAATTAAATCTTCTTTATTTTCCGATTTTTTATTTAATTAAAAAAAAAATAATATAACATTAAAAACTCCTTAAAAAACAGCTAGTAGGGTACCAGTAACAACGCAGCGACTCCAGTCCCCCAAAGTGCATTGCGTTCGTTTTTTCGGGGGTTTTAGGGTTAGGGTTAACCCTCTACTGTCCTCCGACATCACTCTTGGCGCTTCTTCTTGTTCTTCTGCTCCTTTATCTTTTTGCCATGTGTGTTGTAGGCTGCTCTGGTTAGCATTTTCCCAGCTTTTCCGCTGACAAATGTCAAAATAGAATTTTTGCGTGGATTTTCGCTAGCACAACAACAACCGAAATAAATGCCAAGGGACATGGCCAAAAGGAACAAGGATAAGAGGGGAGGGGAAAGGAGTTCAAGCCCACAAAAAAAAAAAAATTAAATAATATTTGCAACTGCCGCCTGCTTCTTATCTCAGGCACGTTAATGTGGCCTATGTGGCAAAAAAAAAATAAAAAAAATAAAAATAAATAAAAAAAGGAGGAAGGGTTGGTTGGTTGGTTGGGTTGCTCGGATTGCATGTCCTACTGTGAGACATAATTTTTAATAATCTACAATACAGCCGGGTGGAGGGCGGGTGGAGAGGAGAGGAGCTCTGAAAATACGCGCATGCAAATGGCTTAATTTTATGTACAATTATAATCTTTCAGCGAAAGAGACTAGGCTTCATTGTAAGAGGGTATATTAGACTAAGACGACGCTAAAGAATAATAATAATAATAGTAATTTAATAATATTAATCGTATTTAAAGATCTAGCCCTGCCCTAGAGCCCTGTCTTCGGATCATCTTCCAAAATTTTCCAAAAGAGTATTCCTAAGGTGTCTAATGCCAAATTCTTGGATACTTTCTTCAGGTCTCTTATCTGCCTCCAAAGATTGGCCACAAGGTGTTAACACCCAAGGAGCCCACCGTTGCTGGTGAAGATTATCGTCTTCTTGTCTAAGCTTCGGATTGATGCCTCTTCTGCTACCAAGCCCAGGCCAAAACCCAATCCCAGTGCTGTAATTAAATTATCATGCCAACGGCATAACCCTTCTCTTAGAGATACTTACATGTTATGTACCTACATATGTACTATATATACATATATGTAGGCGGTGGTGTCATAATTCAAGCCAGGAGCCAACGCAACGGGCCAAACATTAGCGCACTTTTATGGGCTTTCCCGGATAAGTATGTGCCCTCCACTTCTACGGGCATTTCCCTGCTTTTTTTTGTGGGTATGAGTATGGTATGGTACCTCCCTTGAACTGTCTCGTTTTTCTATGATTAGCTGGGAAATTTATGACAGCCGCAAAGGAATTTTGTATACATTTTTAGCTTATTATTAAAACTATAATTTAACATTTTCGGAAACCAATTAAAAAATTGAAAAAAAAGGTTAGTTCGAACAACAAATAACCCCACAAGGAAAGAGAAATGGCACTGCGCGGGTGGCTATTCCATCTTGGACAGCACCAGATGTTGACCAAATGGGGACTTAGGACGTGCTTTTAATTTTTAAAAACTGCTCTTAAAATGCGATAAAACACGTTGAAATGGAAAATATAAAGCAAAGGAATGGTCTAGGAGGAGAACACCAAAAAAGGATGCAAAGAAAGGACTAAAGGATATGCTTAAAAAATAAAATAAAAAAAAATAAAAAACCAGTAAGTAGAAAAAATAAAAGTACATACATGTTACATGTTTCATGTGTGTATGGATGATATATTTTATTCAAATGGAGGTGCCTGCCCACACCCACACTCAAACCAATCCCAACTTTCAAAAAAAAAAAAATATGGTATGGGGCATGGGGCATGGGGCAGCATCTAAAAAAAAAATGCAATGAGAGCTTGGGGTTGGGTGGTAGAGAAAGCCCGAAGGAGATGGCAGGAGCATCTGCAAAAAAAAATGTGTAAAGCGTGCATTTACATAATGAAAGATAGAGCAGTGTGTGATTTTATTATATTTATTTTTTTCAAGTATTTCCAGTACATATGCATGTCTATGTGAGGAAAAGGGATTAGCACTGGTCGTAATATGCGTAGAATACAAAAAACTGGAAATGGGTAGACAAAAAAATTAAATTATAAAATATTGAAGAAAGTACCAAATTTCCAAATGGAATGGGGAACATGAAAAAGAAGAAGAGAAGTATCTGTAAATATTTATATATACATATCATTTCAGGGTCTTTCTATAAGAAGCACTCTAAATATATTACGCATACGCCAGGGTATCATACTCTGTGGATTGTTTAGGTCTTTAAACCATTAAATCCAGAATTCTGTAATCCAAATATGAAGGTTTTTTAAAACTCAAATTACAAATTTTAATCTTTCGTATCTTTTTTCTGGGTCAGTCATTGACTTTTAAGATTTTTTTCGGTTTTTTTAGACAAGAATTCTAAAAACTTATTAAAGTATATGTGGTTTGATCAGAGTTTAAGGTTCACGGTTAAGTAATATCGACTAGCTGGTTCTTTATTTTTAAACAAAATTTTTATAGCTCCATTATTTCCATTATTATATAATCCATTATTATAACACCATCCATTATTATACGATGTTGAAATCGGAAACTAGTTAAGGCGGGTTTCTACCTTATTGGCCCCCAAAACCTGCTGTTTTTTTCAGGAATTTTTTTCCTAGACAGTATGATTGGTAAGAGAATGAAATTTCAACCTAACAACTGGCAAAGTACAAAACCCAAAGGTAGAAAAACGATTTTGAAATTTGAACACGCTGACCCGCGCGCTAGACTTAGATCCTCCAAACGACCGATAACTTTAATAATTCAAGAAATTTCAACTACAAATTTTGGAAGAGTAAAATTGAAACGTGTACCTATCTCTAAAAAATGAGTTTTTTTTACTTTACAAGGTAGAAACCCACCTTAAATAATTATTAAAGTTTCACTAGTAGGAGCTAGATCACTAGCTAGATCGGCCATTTTGTGTCCTACCAATTATCGATAAATTGATACACCGATTGACCAAAACGGCAGTGTTGTAAAATGCAGGCAGCTTAGATCTTGGCGGTCAAGCAAAATTCAAATGCTGTTATATGAAAGATCCATAAACTGCAGAAGATAAACCAGATATCCGATTTGAGACCCACTAGTAGAAAATAACCCCAAAAGACCCCAAATATTAATTAAAAACAACTTTGATTAATTATCATGTGCTACATTTTAAAATCAGTTTTAGCTGTTTTACAATGCATTCGGTTATATGTATATATATCAGTTAAGTGTTACTCTTAAATAGCCAAAAAAAAAATACTAATATATATGTGTGTGTAGGCTTAAACATAAAAAATTTTAGTTGACAGCTTAGGAACCTAGGAAACGCTCAGCTCTGCTTGCTTATGCCTTCGCTTTCGACGCTTTCGCGCCTTCCTGCGCAACCGATCGAACTTTCGAATTCGATCGCATATGAAGTTCTTGAGGTCATCGCCCTCGTACTGTTTGCAGGACATCGTAAACAATATAAGCGAATTAAGATAGAAAAAGAATCTTATGTCGTAATCCTCCATGGATGAATTGGATCCTGACCCCTTGGATTTGCGTTCATGATCTCTCTCCTTCTGTTTCTCCCGCTCCCTCTCCCGCTCCTTTTGGTAGCTACTATAGTTATGTTTCCGTAACTTGGGCGATGGGAAGTTCCGGGGCGTTTCATGGGCTTCGTAGATGCAACGTTGGCGCTTGGCCGACAAGTGTTGACGTAAATAGTCGTAAATGCTCATATTCCTGACAACGATCATGGTGGTGGTAGTGCTAGTGGTTGGTCTGAGTCTGATGCTGTTGGTTTTCGTTCCCGATATATGCGTCGCCACATGCTGTAGATTGGACCAACTATCGTATGCCGCCTGCACACGATTTGGCCACGAATTACTGTTAGTCGTTATCTGTTTAAAGTTTCTTGATGTTGTTTTTAGCATTGGCTTATTGCTGATGTTATTATTGGTGTTGCATCGGTCTGATAATCGTTTTTCGACTTGATTATATTGATACGGATACGGATACGGATACGGATACGAATGATTGTGGATTGTAGTTTGATTATTATTATTATTATTATACTTGTGATCTACAGCAGTGACTTCATCCCGTCAATGATCATTAACCAACGGACCCCAGAACATTTTCGATATCTTAGTATCGTCTTCGGTCAAAAAGAACTGACGGCCCAAATGTACAAACTCCTTGAGCGACAATTGGCCATCGCCGTTCTTGTCTATCACAGCGAAGGAAACGGCAGCATCGTCTTCAGTCAGTCCCAGACAGCGGAAGAAGAGCTTATATTGTTCGAGATCCAGGTGGCCAGTGTGATCAAAGTCCACAGCCTGCAAATTATCAGAAATATTATTTATTAGAATCTATAAATATCCTCAGAATATTACCTTAAACAGATAGGGTAGGAAGCGACCGATACGCTTAGCCATTTTCTTATCATTGAGACGATGGTGAAGATCGGTTAGGAACTGCTCGGCAGTTACCAGATTATAGGGGGTGATCTCTCCAAACTGTTCTTCCCATGTCTGTTTGATGACATCGTTGAACTCGGCGGCGACCTCCGGGGTCAGATGTCCCAGATCATTAAAGCGTTTGGCCAGCAAATTAAAGTCATCATAGGAGACGACACCATCGTGATTCACATCCAGGATGCGGTGTAAAGTGCGCATTTTACGACGCCAGAAAGCAGAGTCGCCCTTTAAAGAAAATGAATAGTTAGTATAGCTTTTAAGCTTTAAGGAACTGCTTGAAAAGGACCTCAAAAACTGCTTTGAAGCTTTGATAAAATCCTAAAAGCTTTAGGCAGGACAAAGCTTTTCAAACTGCTTCCAAGCTTTGAAGGACTTCTTGGAGAAGCTTTCCAGCCCAAATAAAGCAGTCTTTTTGAGACCCTCTCCTAAAGCTTCGATCTCTTCCAATTCCAAGCAGTGCATCTTACCCGTTCACTTCTCTTAGAGCTGAGCTTTTGGCGGCGACGCTCAAATTCATCATCCGAATCGGAATCGGAATCGCTTTCCACCTCACGCCTCAACTTGGCCGCTCCGGCTTTCTTCGAATAGTGGCGGACGGTGGAGACAGCTGCGGTGGGCATTTGATGCCACAGCAGCTTGTGAACGCCATTTATGCAAATAAGTCCCAGACCATTCAACTGAAGTCGCTAGAAAAAATAAAAGAAACCACAAGATATTGATTAGTTTTTTAGATCTTCCAGTTTAGCTTCCAGTTTATCGGTTACAGTTTGACAGCCACTGCTATTTGTATCTATCTCTTTCATGAGGCTGTTAATCTAACAGCTAGCTGTTACCCAAATAATGTATCTTTGTTTATTTGAGGGTCTGCCCTTCAACATATAAACAAAAAAAAAACAAAAAACAACACTCGATATGTTTTTCATTAAAACTTAAGTCTCTAGAGACCCACAGCCCCTCTAGATTTACAAAATACTTAGTGAAAACAATCTTTAAGATACTTTGTAGCTACACCCTTGAAACAAAACACGTGGCATCTTAACATCTTGGCATCTAAAGCCATTAGAAGTAATTCTTGATGGAATATCAGCATCCTAAACAGCTTCTGCTTGTTTTTGATAAGAAGAAAGGTCTTTTTTAATTACAATAGTTGTAAGCAGCAGCACTTTGAATGCCAAGAGACCTGATAAGAAGAATTCTAAAGAGCTGCCTCGCCGAAAACAGCCACCGAAAACGATGATATCATTATCAAACCGAAACAGTATTGTATTTGGTTGGTGTTTGGAACGAACTTTGGCTTGATTTTTCTATTTTTCGGTAAACAAGTTTCTCAAAAAAAAAAAACAAAAACAAAAACAAAGCTCGTGGCTCATTCTGAATTCAAAAAAATAAAAAAATAAAAAGCAAAACACAGGCCTCCTTTCAATTAAATGCTTGCCATGTCTCGAAACAAAAGAAGAAATAAAAAACACGTTTTCGGCATAACAACAAAAAAAACAAAAACAACAAATGATTTATGGAAAAAGATGCAGAGGTATCTTTTTTTTTTTTTTTTTTTTTTTATTTAAAGCCAAAATCGAGCAACAGGTCATTGCCAAATCTGAAAAAAAAAAATTGCGAATTAAGCGGCGAATGCCGTCGAGTTCTTAGCCATTTTTGACTTCCTGTTTCGGATGAAGCTTCTGCGCCATAGAATTTGCGCAGTTTCCCATGCTTTCCTAAGGGGGTGGTTGGTATTGGTATTGGCTTTCACCTGAATATACACAGTGGGAAAATGTCCACACCTTTGTTGATATTTACATAACCAGTTGCCACCTGTAAGCTCCTAAAATTTAAGATACTTTTTTTTTTATATATCATTTGAATATTATACAAATATTTTTGTTTTTTTGGAAAACTTTTACGTTTCCTTCACCATCACAGTTTTAGCAGAACTGGCTTTACCCCACACACTCTGCCCTAAGGTTTTCAAGTCACTGGCCTCGTTTCTAGAACGAGTCTACCCTACTCCTCCTTCTCCTCCTTTTTTTCCGTTTTTCTACACTTCCTTCTCCATTCTTCCCCTCCTGCTGCATCGCTCCTCCCTCCGCTTCTTCTTCTTCTTCTTTTGAAGATCTTGAGTTTTTTTCTTTTTTTTCGACTCCCAGTTGTAGTTAATTTAATTAACTTTACAATTACACTTACATGGCAGTCGTTATGGTGTTGGTGTTGGTTGTTTTGGGAGGGCGGGGAGGCGGGCTGATGGAGAGCGCCTACAGTTGCGGCCATGTTGCGTTCCAGAATTTCTCTCGAAGTGCGCAAAATATTGCGGCTCACAATGGAGAAGGCCATGTTTTTTTTTCAGTGTTCTACAATTTGGCTTTATTTTACCGTTTTTTTTTTCTTCACTAACAGTTCAAAATTTCACTAAAAATTCACTTCTTGGCCAACACTGCAAATAATTGCAACGGTTTTCTTGGATTTTTTTTTGTTTATTTTTGTTTTTGTTGTCTTTTGGTTGGTGGTGGCAACCTTTTTTTAGTAACTGGCTGCAGTTAGTAACCGGTTTTTGGAGGAGTCTCACTAAAAAAAAGGTTTTTGCGCATTACACTGCTATGCTCTTCGCTCTTCTTCTTCTTCTTCTTCTTCTGCGTTTTGGGATGGACAGAACCGTTCGTTTCAACGTTCGAATTCGTTTTGAAACTCCGAGGTTGGTCTGCGCGAACAAGTCAACATCGACGCCGGCAGCGACGCCTGTAACAGCAGCAACAGCAGCAGTCTGGCAGTCTGTATATGTATGTGTGTGTGTGAAAGCAGCATGGCGGTGTGCGGGGTAACAGCTGCCACCTCAAGATTAAGTACTCTCTTGTAATGTTTTCAAAAGATACAATATCTTTAAAGTTGAGATACTTTTTAAGGTTAAACAAGTTGAGATCACTTTCTATATAATCTCTATAATTACTCTTCTTAGACTTCCCTTCATAGGGTTCACTATTTCCCTGACCGCTGCTGTAACTTACACACGCTGCCAGACGGACCTCTTCAGGGTAAGCCGGTTGAAGACAAATACATACATACATAAATACATACATATGTATGTCTGTATGTATTTAAATGAGAAAACAAACAACGTGGACCAGTTGCTGCCAAACCTCGATTACATGCGATCCTCCAGAGCCTCCTGAACTTACATACATACATATGTATGTATGTTTATATGTACAGTTGAGGACTCATTGATAACATGGCCTATGAAAACTAAAAAGAAGAAGAAGCAGCATTCTTAAAAAAAAAAAAAATAATATTATGAAAAGTGCGTATTTGGGTCGCCGCGTGCGACAAGCTGTCAGTCCAATATTCCAATAAGCTCAAGCCCACCCCTCCCCCTACCCCCCCCTAAGCGATCGTGTTTCGGGTTCTGTTTTTGTTCTACTTCACTGCCCCCCAAAAACGCATGTTTACCCACTAATCAACTACACACACACACACAAACATACACACATACATATGCATCGGTATTACAAACAATTGGGGCCAAATAATTAGAACCACTTGGTTTTGAAAGAGCTTTTAAAATAGATACTTTTTGAAATAAATACAGTAATTATTAATTAATTATTAAACTACTAATTTTATTTAAAATAACCCTCTTTCTATACCCCACCTCTGCTGTATCTCCTCCACACACCCAAAAATAATGTTACGTCGGTGTAAAAAAAAAAAAAAAAAGTGCCCCAGTCGGTCTATTGTATAATACTTTTGATGTCCAAAATGAAGCGCCATTGGACTTGGAACCGGAGCGGTTACAGCAACAAAGACTCCCAATCGCAGCCAAATTAAAATGCGGATTATCTCGATCAGGGGGGCTTATCTACCCCCCACCACCCCCTTCCGATTTCTTTTCTTTTTAATTGGATTTGGATTATTTATCGAAGATCCCAAGATCAATGGCTCCACCGTGCCCAGTTTGGGGAGCACTGGACCGTGCATACGTGCAGCATGGAGCTCTCTCTCTCTCTCACTCACTCTGTTATGGGAGCACTGCACTCTGGGGAGGAAAAAAAAACACCCATGGGGGGGCCTACACTACCGACCTCTTCGAGTGAGATACTCGAACTTTGCAAATACATAGATACTCCCCATCTACTGGACTTCTGGCCATGAATCCGGAACTGGAAACACCATTCGCCTTGGGGTAGAACTGTTCCAGAACGTTCGATGCACTGCATCGCCTGCAGGCTGACTGTCAGCCGGTCACGTAACTACCAGTATGCTCCATTAACAAAAAAAAAAAAAAAACTACTGCAAATAAACTGAATATTTATGTATGTGTGTGTGTGTATGAGCCCCCCCTTCAACATGCAAGTGCATTTAGCATATGGCTGCTAAAAATATATATACAGTTCCCAACCAATATGTATCTCAAGACTATAATTTTAAAACCAACTTGAAGCGGAGAATGGACTCCTTAGGGTCTCATAAGAAAGTGTCGTACGTCAAAGGTTTATTTAAATTTCAGGCACAATCCACACATTACATGAATATTGCCGGTTGCCAAAAAAATGGTATAAAGGTACAGGGAGGCCTCGTTAAATGAGATCAAGCTGGCAGTGCTAGGTGTAGGTATAATACAAATAATCTAAAAATATTGTAAATAAAATAATAAATAAAGAAATTAAATATTTCAATAGTAAAATAATTAAACCAGTTTAGAAGACCGTAATACGAGTGTTTTTTGGGTTTTTTTTTTAAGGAAACAATTATTTAAGATTTGTTTAAACTTGGCGGATAGATTATTTCTATTTTGAACTTAATTTTAAAATTTTGGTAAGTAATTTCCACCAAATTACTAGAAAGTTAAGGATGGAAGGAAGTTATAGGCTGGTGTCTATTGAGGATCGCCATCAGGACACTTTGAAATCACAGTTTTTATAAGAAATTATCAATTTCTTTGTTTTTTTCTTAAATAAGTATCATATTTTTTAAAATATGATCCAAAGTCCGAACGAAATACTTAAAAATTTAATGTTTTGGAGGTGTTTGAACAAAATTTCAGGTTTTTATATTATTTTTTTTCCAACTTTCTTCCAGAAAAAAGTATATTTTAGTTAATAAAATCATTCCAGAATTTAGTTCATATTTTTTGGACTTAAATAAGGAATATTAACATACATTTTCAGCTCGATTTGTGAATAATTTTTCGACTAAATCGGAAATAATTGGAAAAACGTTTTCAAAATTAAGCAACATATTCTTGGAAAGTTTTACTAATAACTTATGCAATAAAAAAATCAACTTTTTTAACCATTTTATTGAAACTACATACCCCTTTAAAAACGAATACTAAAATTATAGTTTATATAGAAACATTATAAAATATATATAAACATTTATTATATATTAAACATTATATATAGTTTTCAGAGAAGACTGTCCACCTAAGCCACTATCCTCTGTTATAGTTCTAAGCTCTCTCCAGAATTCCTCCACAAAACTAAACTCCACGCTTAGGTACATCATAATTTTTAGATAAGCCTGTCCACCTTAGCCACTACCTACTGTTGTTGTAGTTCTAAGCGCCCTCCAGACTTCCAGTTGGAGCTTCTGGTTTGTGATGTTTGTGCTGGGACTCTAATCAGAATGTGTGTGTAGCCCTTTGTTTACACACCCACGTGGGCAAGGTGCTATAAATAGGTTTCAATATATATATATATATATATATATATATATGTATGTATATGTATATGGAGACATGTTTACAAAATGTGGACCCTTGGCGGGAAAGCCTTGCCCCAAAGATTACCTTTCCGATTTGTGATTTTGGATCTGCGTGGCTAGTTTTCAGTTTCGACTATCACACTTTTTCAAGGCCCTCCCCTTTAACAAAATCCACGCAGTTTTAATGCCATTTGAGATACATCCGGAATCCGGATCGACATGCGAATGTATCTGAATGGCGTACGTGTTCTGCTCCATTGCCGGCTCAGCATAAGCGTGCGGGGCATGTGAGTAGCATTCTCTAATGATGTTGGGTGCCAGCTAGTGGTCTTCAAAAAAAAAAAAAAAAACTACATTCAGAGGTTCAGAGGTTGTAGAATCGATCTTGTTGCGTCTTTCTTTTTTTTTTGTATTTTTAGTATGCGGATTTCGGCACGTTGCCACACTAGTGGTTGCATGAACTGCTGGTCTTCCCTGCTGGCTCATCCACCACTTAGCATAAAGTGTCGTCAACATTTTAATTGCGTCGTTCTGGGTGAGTTTTCCAGTTGCCTGCATCGGAAAAACAAGAAAAAGGGACTACGTGCCGCCTCGCAACGCTACCTTGCCCCGGCCAGGGGTACTGTTGTGGTAGGTTCGGTTCTTAAGTATCATCGGAGGCCTTGAGATGGAACGTAATAGCATTTTGCGATGTATAGAGTTGCCCTTGGGAATATTATTAGACCCTATTATGGAAAAACTCTTCTTGCAGTGTATTAAATTGAATTACAAGCTTATCAGCGACCTGCTTATTAGACTTGATAAAAACTCAAACAACAAACAAAAGTGAAAATAACAACACATGACCATCGTCATCGGTTCGGGTTACAAAACCCCCAAAGACCCCACCAGATAAACGCCAGACCCAACATTATTGTAAAGATTAGGAGACTGACTGGAAATGAAAATAAGTAACACAAATATATACAGAGATTTGGTCAAAATATAGGGGTTTTAAAGACTTTAGCTTAGATTTTAAAATATATGCAAATGAGGATTTTAAAGAGAAACAATTAGTACCTAAATGGCGTTTCTTGAGGGCCTCCATAATTCCAGAAATTCTATCTTAGAAGACCCAAAGTGCTAATTAAATTAATCATTTATTTATGGCCCATAACACTCATTTTTTAGGGCCTAAAAATTGACCTCGACATCATTAAAAATAAATATAAAACATTTCAAAAATCAAACACTGAAAGAAAATTAGCTTAGATATTATTTAAAGATCCCTTTCTAAACATTAATGGAGCCAGAATTTCAAGGGCCAAGTGTGTATTTTTAGCCAAATATATATATGTATATATATATAGCTTTATCTGGCTGCCAAAAAAAAAAAGAAGAGGAAAACGGGGTAACGTTGCTGCCGGCACGTTAACCGAAAAAAAAACTCAAATTTTTTGCGTAAACAAAATTGTAAATAGTAAACAACAACAAGCCATCAACATCAACATCAACATTAATATCAACAAGACTTATCGAAATCCAGCACTTGGAAACTCTCCTAAATTATTACTTGAAGGGGTTATATTATTTACTAAAATATATATAACTTAAAAATATTAATTACCTGCAGGTGTGGGTCGGGTCGTGAAAAGTGCATTAATTTTAGCGATAAAATATATCCACGATTTCACTCGAATTGGCTTAAAAGCTGCTCCAATGGTGGAACTCCAAAAAGTCTTCCATAATGTGTGGAGTTGGGGAGTTGGAGTTGGGGTTGGTGCTCCTGGTTTTAGTGTCCTGTGCCGGTGGGGAAAACTACTGTGCGAGGGGCTTGTGTCCCAAAGGTATTACCCATATTGGTTGTAAGAATAATGGAGTGAGTGTTTAAAAAAAATATTTATTTTAAGAAGTTAAATGAGCTCCCTCCCTTTCCTTAGTCATTTGGCAGCTCTTGTCCCACTAATGCCACTTTAATAAAATTAACCCAAAAGGACAAGGACATGGCAGTCCAGATCCACAACGCCCTTCGCAACAAGTGGGCCGGTGGACAGGGAAAAATCCAAAGAAAGGCTTGCAAAATGGGCACCATGGACTGGGACGAGGAACTGGCCAGGTTGGCGGAACTGAATGTGAAAAGTTGCCGAATGGAACACGACTCCTGTCACAATACCCAGGAGTTTCTCCAGTCAGGACAAAATCTATTCATGGTTGGTTACTTTGGAAGCGGTGATCCAGTGACAGTACAAGACATCCTCAACGAAGGATTCAACGAGTGGACGGACGAGGATGTGGCAGTCACCGAAGAGGATTTCAATAAATTTCCAGATCCAGTAGAGGGCCAGTGAGTTGCATTAAGTATATATCCTAACTTTGGTATATATCTTAAACTCTCTTTAACTAGAGAAATTGGTCACTTTATGGTGTTGGTTAATGAGAAGAACGTAGCTGTTGGATGTGGCATAGTATCCTTTTATTTGGACGACATTGAGTACTTCCTGGTGGCCTGTAATTATGCTGTTACCAATACCCTAGGACGTCGGGTCTACTCCAGCTGCCCAGAGGCAGGAATTCAGTGTCCCAATGGATTGGATCCTAAATATACCGCCTTGTGTGTCTAACGAGTTGGAGGAGAGACTCCTCCGAACTAAAGTTGAAATAAAAACTACATCTTTGGAAAGTCTTTAGAAAAGTTCTTTATTTTTTTTGGCGAACCAACCATGGTTAATCATCACTTGAATTTTTCATTGAATTCCGACTGTTTTGGGGACTTCTGGAAGACCATTAAGTGCCCTACTTGGACACCAATGTCTTGAAAACGGATGGGCACTTGTGGGCCGGCAAATGACGGAAACAATAGGTCTTAATATCATCCAGATCGATATCGGCATCGGGGGATATAATGCATATAACGCCCAATCGATGGCCCCACAGCTTGTGGGGAATGCCCAGTACGGCGACATCATTGATGTTTGGATGGGAAATGAGTACTCTTTTGATCTCCGAACCGTAGACTTTGTATCCGCCGACGGTGAAGACATCACTTCTTTTGCTCAGAAAATGGAAATTACCATCCTGGTAGGCACAAATGTCGCCCGTCTTGAAGAAGCCATCATTCGAGTACTTCTGATCGGTGGCGCCCGGTTCCATTTGCTGGTTAGCGGATGGTGGGACATTGGTCTTGCCCACCAAATGGGCACCAGCTATCTGCAGTTCTCCAATCACCGTTTGTGCAATGTTGCCGCCCATGTCCGCCATCTGGATGAGCCCGTGGTCCACTGGTCCGCCCAGTTCATTCTTACATGTTATAAGCTCGGCTCCATTGTTGCTAATCAAACGAGCAGTGACCCCTTTCAACGGGGCGCCCAGAGTCCCAGGACGATAGTCGTTTAGAAGAGCAGCCGCCGCCGCTTTACGGCTGGGACTACCGGTGGCACCTCCTCTTGCCACTGCCATTGTCGGTACTCTCCCTCCATCGGCCGCTGATTCCTCTATGGTATGGCCCAGAACCAGACCCGTTTCCAGCATTCCATAGTACTCGTATATATTCTGACCGGTAATCTCACGCCACCGATAGAACACCGCGTCCGAGAGCAGACCATATGCGGTGCCCATCAGTCGGATCTTCTGGCGACAGTGATTGTTAATGTAGTCGACCATACGTGAGTCCTTGGAGAACATCTTCTCGTACTCGGTTATCAGACGTTTGTAGACAATGGGCATGGCCAGAAAGAGGCTGACACGCTGCTTCGAGGGGCTATTGATTCCCAGCAGGGCACTCCAGGCGTTGTTTCCATCGAACTTCTGTTGCAGGACAACGTTGCCGCCAACATTCAAAATCGCTCCGACAGCGACTTGCATCCGGTTCATCGATAGAATCGGAAACAAACAGTCCGAGGAACTCAGGCGCCAACTTCCAATCAAACATCGCATCTGAAAAAAGTGGGATTTTTAAACTCAATTCTGATGGAACTACTACTATTCCTGATGGCCTCCATACCTGTGCATCGATATTCCGATGGGTAAGCAGCACCGGCTTGGGATTGTTGATAGTGTTGGGTGTATGGAGCAGCATAGCCGGAGCTCCAGCATAAAAGTCACTCGGAAGGGTGCTCTCGGTTAGGACCACACCCTGGGTGCCCACTAGCTGTTTGGCATACATGGACGTGGATGATATGCTCTCCGCCGTCGGAACAAACGTGTGATCCAGCACGATCGTGGCCGATTTGAGTCCCTGGGCCAGTTCCTGGGCAATTGGCTCAAACTCTGGTGTGGCGATCAGGAGCTTGGTCTTGCAGCTAGAGGCATGGCGCATCAGTTGATCCATCGCCTGACTCGATTCCAGGGGCACCGCCACCTGGCCCGAGATCCAAATACTCCACTGGATGACGACCCACAGAGCGTTATTGGAGCAGAGGTAGGTCACATGCGACAAGGAGGCACTTCCTGAAAAGTTCGAATAGAAAGTTATACATTTCAACATAATTACCCAAATAGAGAGATCCCTCACCGCATATATTGGATATCTGAATGGCCAGTCGCTTGGCGGTCAGATATAGCTGGAAATAGGTGTATTCTCCATTGATGTCCTTCACGGCAATCTCGTCCGGATAGAGCATGGCCTTCTTGAACGACGGCACCACCAGATTGCTGCGCTCGTCCTCATCGAAGCTGTGTCGCAGCTTCTCAATAAACCCATCCTAGCAGATCCATAAAATCCATTGAAACTTCCAGAAATATTATCCTTTGTGGGCAACTCACCTTGTGGATAAGTTCAGCGGAACAGAGGCGCACTAACGGCCGGAGGTTCAGCCTTTGACAGCGACGTAGAAGCAGCATTCTTATTTTTTAAAATTAGTTTGGAAAAAAAAAAATATTAACAGCGGACCGGCGGGTGAGTGAGGTGAGTGGGGGAGGCGGAGAGCACAATTTTGCTGTGCCTTTCAGTGGCTATCGTTTGAAAAGTCAAATGGTTTCTATTTTTTCCAGAGCATACTTGGTTTTTACGATTTTTTTCAAGTTCCAGTTCCTGTGGTTCTTTTAAAGATTTAATTCAGATAGGGACTTTTAAAGAAGGGAAGGGTTTTGGGTATTTTTGTCAAGGATCGAGTAAGAATTGGCAAAGATATGGACATCTTTTGAAGTCACATGTGGATTCAGTGCAATTCCAAGGGTCGATAGTCAGTCAGTTTGAATTTCGCGCCACAAAAATGCACTTTCTTTCAGTATTGTAAACTGTGTTGTACAAACAAACCATGTTTGTATCTGGCCACACTGATTTTGGTCGAAAGCTTCAATTTGGCGCCACAGACACTCCGATCAGCGATCACTGAGAAAGAGGGAGAAGATACTGCGGTAGGTCAAGATATAGTTGAGATTATTATTTTAATTGTATTTTAGTGTTTGTATTAGTATATTTAGTAGTTTAGCAGTATTTTTCCTCTACATTTGGTATTATCTAGTTGGTCTCACTAAGATTTTGCAACACTGTACAACTATCGATATACAAACTGGTATTCTGGTAAAACCCATCGCTAGCGCAGAGTTACCACACTGTTCTAGAGTCGTATTGTGCGAATAAGATTTAAGGAAATTAACAAAAACAATAAGAGAATTTCCATTAAAACAAAGGACAGCATGGCCCACGACCGCGAGGTGTTGCGCATGATCTGGGAGGGTCAAATTGGGATATGTTTTCAGGCGGATCGTGATGAAATCGTGGGCATTAAACCAGAGCCATTCTACCTAATGATATCTCGATTAAGCTATTTGCCATTAGTGACCGACAAGGTAGGGAAACAAATATAAGCTGGTTATATTTATTAATTTACTGATTGGGTTGGCAGGTGCGAAAGTACTTTTCACGCTATATATCCGCCGAGTATCAGGATGGAGCTGTTTGGTTCGACTTTAATGGCACACCACTGCGTCTGCACTATCCAATTGGTGGGTATTCCATATAATGGAATACCATAAAATGGAATTTACATTTTTATACTCACAGGTGTGCTGTATGACCTGCTACATCCGGAGGAGGACAGCACGCCCTGGTGCCTCACCATACACTTTTCCAAATTTCCCGAGGACACGCTTGTCAAGCTCAACTCCAAGTATATATGCTTTTGAACCTGAATTAGGGCCTGTTCCGGCTTAGTTTTAAGTGCGAGAAAAGTTTGGAACAGGCCTATTTAATTGTAAGACTGATCTTATCCACTTATACCCACTATTTATATCTTGCAGAGAGCTTCTGGAATCGCACTACATGTCGTGTCTTAAGGAGGCAGACGTACTCAAGCATCGTGGTCTCGTAATTTCGGCAATGCAGAAAAAGGATCACAACCAGCTCTGGCTGGGCCTCGTCAATGACAAATTTGACCAGTTTTGGGCAGTCAATCGAAGGCTAATGGAACCGTACGGCGATCAAGAGTCTTTCAAGCATATTCCCCTGCGATTATATGCGGACGATGTGAGTGGCGAATCGAATGGCATCGGTTTTGATTCGGATCAGATCAGATCAGATTAGTTCAGTTCCAAGCGAATGGATTGTAATCAGTATTATGTATTTTATATAGGACTTTACCTACACGCAAAAACTGATATCGCCGATCACGGAAAGTGGACAAAAGAAGAGTCTGGCCGACCTGATGGCCGAATTATCGACACCTAGGCTGAAAGCAGGTGAGTTTTGATTATTCTCTCAGCAGCGGCAGCTATCAATTACCCTCAGAACACATAAATACATACATAAAAGCATTTACAAGCAAAAAAAAAAGATCTAGTCAAACCATTGCCTTCGGGGCAGACGCAGCGTCTCTTTGAAATTAGGAAAAGGTGCCAGTCAGTCTGGCAGGGCCAAGTGCATGCCTATTCATCTGCTAGATGCATTTGTATCTATACGTACGACCCGGTCCGACTTACTTATTTTTTCTATTGAATAACACAAAAGAACCGTCCATCCATCCAACCATCTATCCATCCATCCAAACAGCCAGATATGCGCCCTGCGGCACTCGGCTATCATACTTCAATTCATCAATGCCACAAGTGAACAAAAATGCCGAAGAGGAGGAGGATAAAAACAACACAACACACACAAACACACATACAACACACTGTAAAGTGGAAAATTCAGAATCAAGAGAATTTTCGAAAACAATGCTGGCCCACGGGGGTGGTGGAAAAACGTACCCTGATCGAATCGGATCGGATCGCTAGAAGGAACGCCGCAGGCAGAGGTTCCCTTTTCCTCCTCCTTCGAGTCATGAGCACAAGGGAAATCCATTCAAAGTGTAAAAATAATGAAATAGAACAATAGAAGATGCCAGAAGGTCTAGTGTCTAGTCCAGAGGAACACCAGCCACTAGCTTAAAGTTGGAGTCTAAGTTAGAGTTATATATTTTAAGTTTAAATCAAGAATAATACTTTGTAATATATCCGGAACTTGCAACAACCTTGCAGGAACCTGGCGACCAGGCAGCATGATGTAGAGCGAGATAGCTGCTTAAACTGCCAACCATGAGAGTGAAAGAGATGGGTGCAGTGCGACTCCTTGCGGAGGCGGTGGCGGTGGCTTAGGTGCAATAATAGCATTGGGAATTCAAAAGGCGGAACTAAATACCTGCGGCTGGGATTTACAAATTATATTGTGAGGGATTTCGGGAACATTTTTGGTGCTATCGGGTCCGTTTGCTTCTCGATTCTTAATTCCTTGCTGCGTTTCTCTTCTCTTCTCATTGAGACAATCGAGTGGCCTTTGAGTGGAAGACATCACCGGGTGCCGAGTGCCGAGTGCCGTAGAAGTTGTGCGCATATGGTATGAAAAGTCTGGGTATTTCCCAGGTGTTTCACATTGTAATCATTTTTGTTGTTCTCCTGTCCTGTCCTCTACTGTCCTGTTTGGTTCGGACCATATCTGGACAGTGCACACCCGTCAAGGTGTGAAATTTTTATTTGCATGCTTGCACGGCCTTCGCTGCACACCATCCATCCATCCATCCACCATCATCCGATGATCCAAGGAATTTCCCATCCCAAAGGTGAGACATGAGCTCGCTTTTGGCAAACAATTGACAGGAAGAGGACGATGGTCCAGAGCTGAGGATGATTTAGGGATATTATCCCATCGACACGTATTTTCCCAAAGGTCACATGTTTTCTTTTTTGGCCTGTGTCGCCTGTGTACTCCTGCCACGCCTCGCTTAAGTGGGCCTTGAAATCCAAGCCAAGGCAATCTACGTATATCCTTTCGGGGGCACGGGATCAAGTAAAATGTTGCATAGCTCAGATTTCTGCTGGCAAGTTAAGCCCGATGGCGCAACTTCAATGTCCGATTCAGAGGATCTTCAATAAAAAATTGTTTCAAAAAACATATCTCCGTTCTAGCTGGTGCTTTTATATTCCCGGTTCTTGTAGAGCACAAGGGTATATTTTAGTCGTATATAGTATACATATTCTTGGGTCTATATAACTAGTTACGTCCGTCTGTCTGTCTGTATGAACGCATGGATCTCAGAGACTATAAGAGATAGAGCTATAGGATTTGGGATGGAGACTAATAATCCCCGACATTTGTTTCAAAATTTTGGGGGCCCCCTTACGACCCCAAAAAATGAAAATTTCTGTGGCGCTAGTACGGGAAGGTTTTATGAACAAATTTTGTTTCTAAACTATTTCTATAGTTAATATATATCTGAAAAACTATATATTATTAATTAACTATATATTATAGTTAATATATACATCTGAATATCTAAAATATATATCTGATATCTGAAAATGTGAATTTCATCCAAATTGGACCATTTTTAGATGAGATATACCCATATATATACCATTTCCCATAGAAACGGTCTAAAATTTTAATCCGTGGACCTCGAAGACTATAAAATATAGAACTATCTTATTTGGAACTTAAACTCGTATGATATTCGCGCAGATCAAGTTTATGTCAAAATTTTGCCACGCCTACACCCACCCATAAAACAGAAATCTTGTTGTAGCGCCAGTTCTCAAATGTTTTTAGAAAAATTTTTGATGCCAAATTGTTTTAATAATTAATCTAGACCTACAAATCAAAATTCAGCCAAATTGGATAATTTTTAGAGGAGTTATAGACTTTTTAGATTAGAGATTTAGTTATAGATTCCCTACTGAATCGGTACTAAGGGCGTAGGGGTTAGAAGGGGGCTACCTTTGTTTTTTTTCCCTCAAACTATAAGTATAAGTAGCCATAAGTGTTTTATAAACATTTTTTTTTCTAAGAATCCATACCTTTATAATTTAAATTTTAGTTAAAGTAAGGCTAGAAAAGATAAGTATCGGGTATAATATAGTCTAAAAACTCGAGTATAGCCATCTTTTCTTTTTTTTTTTGTTATAATTGTTAGCTGTTAATTAAAAAGGCCTTTTAAGATTAAAAAATATAAGCAAAATTGTAAGATCTTTTCCCTTTTAAGATTTGTTAATTTTTTTTAAAGTCTTCTCTTTCCGCTCTTCAAAGATTCCAATAGTCCAATGCCAACTCCTGCCTGTCAGAGGCGGCAAGATTAGGCAAACTCCAGCTAGAAATGGGATGCTGATGCTGATCACACGTAGTGCTATGCTGTGCGTGCGATTTCATAGAAAATGGTATTTAAATTGAAATAAAATTCAAAAAAACACAATGGAGGGAGCCGACACGTGGAAGGTTCAAAGTAGATGCAATTCCACGAAATGAGTGGCAGCCACAAAAAAAAAAAAAACGAGAAAGGAAACAATCAAAGAGGCGTCAAAAAAAAGAATGCATTTCCCTGGGCAGTGCCCCATCCACCATTATCCACCTCTAGCGGCTCCTGCTGTAGGGGCTTTAATGAGATGCAGTGCCTCCAACTTCAAGACCTTCTCCAATCCGCAACTGCCGCTAATGTAATATTATTAATTTTTTTTTACTGTTTCTTACTTAACTTTTTGAAGATCTATGTATATAGCTATCCTAGTATTATCTAAAACTGACAGACCCAACATCTCTGGAATGGTGTGGAGTTTAGGGTGCCCAGTAATTGGAATTATATTTGCACTTGTACTGGTGTTGTAGGTAGGGTGCGCTCTCGGATGTGTGAAAAGGAAGTTCTGAGATATCACCTCCGCTTATTTGTATTTACACCTTCGTCGGCACCTCCCGCCGCCACCTTCGTCTAATGTTTCTTCCCAGCTCTCCCCTCCCACTCTTTCCAGAACTCGAATCGCACCTCAATGTTTATCGCTGCACTGAGGGAAATATTTGGATAAATTCTAGATGGGATTCTAAATGGGCCCCCGCCCCCCACCATCCGGACCATCCTCCGCGTTTCCTTATCGCGTTTACTTAGTCCCATTCCGACACATTTTCGTTTGCATTTCGTCAATCAGACAAACAATGGCAACCTGCGAACTGCAACCTGGACTTTCTGGGTTCTGTTCTACCTGTATCTGACGGATCGTATCAGAGGACACCGCTAATGGTGTGCCGCCGGTGTGACAATTGGCGGTGCCACGCCTTCATTCTTTGGGGTGGGCTGCACCAGCACCAGCAGCAGCACCAGCACCAGCTGTGTTTGTACGGCCTTGTTGTTGTTGCGGCACTTGCTGGTCATGATCACCTCACCGGAGGCAGTAGTAGAAGTGCTTTCGCTAACCCAAAGACTTACTAAAGCCATCCAAGGCCAACTATTATTAATTTTGCCATAATCCCATTGCAAGTTTTTAAATTCCCTGAAAGAAGTGATTCAATTAAGGGGTTAGACGCAGTTAGGATTTAAAAAAAAAATCAAAACAAAAATCTATGTTTTGTATTTTAATCTACATATTTATATTTATATCTGTATCTATATTTACATCTCCTTTCAATATTTGAACTCCATCCGATATATATTTTCGGAGCTATACTTTAATTTGTATGGTCATGTCAAAGTTCCTTAAAAACATCGTTTCTAAAATCTGTAATCTTGATTTCTCGAAAATGGTTAAACGGATTGGTATGAAATTAATACACAATCTTCCTGGATATATACCTCAGGTAATGAATGAAGGAATTTATTTTCAAAAATTTATTACTATTTTTTTCGACAATTTAATTACAAAATTTCAGCAAAAAACCGAAATTTTGTGTTCAAACTTAATCTATTTTGTCCAAAAGGGGTATTTTTTTGGAGTCCTTCCTTCATTACCTGCATTTATATATTCTATAAAAGAAACAATCACATTTTTTTTATTCCAAATTGACAAAAAAGAGATCACCGCAAAGAAATATTTTCAGAAATTTCATGAGAAGTGGAATAAAATAAAACAATATTTTAATAAAATATTATTAGATGATCGGCTTAAAAGTAACTTCTGAACTAAAAAGGTCTTAAAACAAATCCATTACTCTTCGTATAAAAATGTTAAACATTTTTGTGTTTTTTTGGGTCTTGCAACTGCGTATACCCCCTTAGTTCACAATCCAACTGCACCGTCAACAAATTCGGTAATAATCCATCCATAATTCTTTTCGCTGAAAATCAGCGCTTGCGGCCCCTTTGGATTTGACTTTATAACTCAATCAAAATAAACACATGCACAAAATTAAAAGCCAATTTATTTGCATGGATTTTTTAATGGCGTCACACTTGTGTACATATATTTAAGGGTTTTATTTTATACCCTAGCAGAGGGTATTATAATTTTGATGAAAAGTTTGGCAATGCAGTGAATGCAGTGCTTTGAAGTCTTGAATCTTGAATCTTGGATTTGTTAAATGGCTTAAAATCGTATCTGGAACTGGTCTTTATATATACATATGTATATTTATAAGTTTTTTGTCGTTTATTCGTTTTTTAATCGATTTATGGAATGCAATCTATTAAGTGATAATGATAATTGGGCCGCCTTATCAGATCGGTAGAACGATTTTATTTTTAGCAATGAACTATGCTTTATTTCCACCTTTACTTTCCCCAGTTAGGCCCCTTTCCGCACTTCTCCAAGTCCCAGTTGCTTATTTATTTTTTCAAGTTGGCGTTCACGATAATAAAAAATGGGATTAATAATATTTTCAGACTGGTTGGCGCCAACGTGCGCCCTCTCTTTCGGTGGCCACTCCACTCTTTCTTTTAAAAGATCATATATATATATAATATATACGTAATGCTTAGGAATCTCAGCCGCAGTGGCATGAATCGGTGTTGGACCCTATTTGACCTCGCTCGTTGCAAAAACCTTATCTCACTTCCACCGCATGTAATCAGCCATTATCAAGCAAACTGTCATACACACAGCATATGTATATCTTCCATGTTTTTTTTTCTTATATTTTTTTATTCAACAATCTACGCGTATAGCTGCCGAAGTATAGCTCCTATCGAGAGAACATTGGCAATCACCTGGCATCGGCAATTGGCGATCGACAATCTATAATGATATTTAAAATTAAAAATGACGCTATTGTGGGAACAACTTTTCCAATAAGCTCGTGAACTGATTCCCAATAAAAGTCCAATTTCGTTGGGAAGCGTATTTATAATCTATCTTCATGGCTCGGAAACTGATCATGATTAGATTTGATGTGACTATACATACTATATACATACTAAGTGGATCGAGAAATCCTATCAGGCTAAAATAATCTCTCAGGCTGATCTCATTCATTATGAGAGGGCGGTGCCTCATTATTTAAATCTATTGATATTTAGTTATTACGTAAATGTATTTTAACTCTTTAATATTATAATATAACCTTTTAAATAAAACTCTCTTCTATTTCTAGTTGGCTGCCGAACTCATGGAATCGATCTTCATGAGGAGACCCAGCTTCAATGGTTGTCGGAACACTTGAGTTATCCCGACAACTTTCTGCATTTATCGATTGACTACAAAACCTTGTAGCTTTTATATATTTAAGCTTATGTATAAGTATGTATGCCTGAGTGTGTGTGTGTGTCTTTAATTAATTTAATTCCAGCCAATCCCAAGTTTATATGTTTATATACGTATGTACATGTACGCAATGATATATTTATAATTAAGTTGTAATTGTAATGTTTGTCGGTGTGTAATAATTACAATATGTTTATTTAAAAATATTAAAAATGATCTATAAGTTATTGGGTTTGATTAATAGCCAAAAATATTTATTTTACATTTTTAGAAACCTTTCAGGGGGTAGTATAATCTTTTAAAAGGAGACATTCTTGATCAGGATCATCTGCTAGAACTAGTCTCTAGACTTGAACATCCTTTTTGCTTTTTTTCTCATTATAATTATATTAAATAAGAGAAAATAACGCTTAATTTATATATATTTATGTATATTATATTCAGCTGGTAATGTAAATAAAAGCTGGAATTCTAAAATACTGAGATTGCGCCATTAAAAGTTCTATAATTATTAAAAAAAAAAAATAAAGTATGGACCTCACTTTTGAGACGTTGCCGATCGATCAACTTACCCCTAGATACTCTTAAGCCACCGGAAATTGGACAAGCCCTAACAGTACCTAAAGGAGAAACCTGAATCGTGTGTGTGGGCGCGCTATCACTTTCGATCGCACGTTAACCACCTGTCAAGATAATAGCTTAATACATTATGGTTATGTATAGGTCTATAATATAGACTCTATATTCGTACCCGTCCTCCAGGCGGACCTTACACAATATGTTTTCGGCCAGGCCCGCCAAATCGCTGATCTTCCTTCTATTTCAATGAATTATTTGAAGAGTTTCGATCTATAATTAGTTACCACTCGAAAATGATGTATTCGATTATTATTTGTACATATTTGTCTTGGCATATTTACTCGGCAGAGGTCGCCGGAGCCCAAAAATAAACTGCAAATATGATAACGTAGAAATCGTGCCAAAATAAAGTTACTTTTCTTAAGAATTGTTGGCCAAAGAGGGACTTGAAAATTATCAATGTTTTGATGGATCCATTCGCCGGCTACAAGGACATTGATGTATCGTCATACATATAATAAATGACTATATTTTCTTAAACACAGAACATGTTTTTCAAATCTTTTTCAATTTGTAGTATTTGAATATTACCAACCCGCGAAGCTTAACCTATCGAAAGTTTATAGCTTTGTCATCGATATTTTCGTATAAAGCGGTCTGGCCAAGCTCCCATCGCTATTTATCTTTCTATCATCGCCTACGATCAAACTTTATTTGATATATTTAAAGAAGTTTACTTATTATTATGAATGGGATGTCTTTGATGATTAAAAATGGTGAATTAGTCAAATTAGTCTTATTGGAAAGTAAAGGAATTGGTTAAAAATAAAATCCTAGTTTTAAAGCAGTGAAAATGGTAATTTTATTTATTTTTTTATGGTTCATTAGGAAAACGATGAGTCCCGCTATTAAGAGATTTTATTTGCTGTATATATAGATATTGCTGGGTTTTTACCTTTTAAAGTTATATCAATATCATTATTTATTCTATTGCATTTCCGGTTTTAATTTTACTCTCCTATTTTGAGTCGAAACCTCTTGAATTACGAAAGTTATCATCCGTTTGGTGGACCGGCGTCAAGTTCAGGGGTCTGCGTGTTCAAGATTTCAAAAACGTTTTTCTTAAAACCATGTTTTTCGAGTTTGTGAAAGTCCTACAGGCCGCATAAATCGAGAAACTTCCCTCATATGCATCCTTGGTACTAAAATATGGTGAAAAATATGGAAAATTGTTTAATGAAATATTGTTAATTATATAATAAAATAACCAGTAAGGAAAATTTGAGGAAAATGTCAATATTTGTTTTCAAAACCCCATAATTTCCGCATTTTTATGTTTTTTCCCTTCTTTCTAATACCACGGATGTGGAAAAGAGTTCAGACTAAGAAAGTATTCATCTCCTGCGTTTCTGATATTTTTTTAAGGACTCTACGACTTTCGCATGCCGCCATTATTGGGTACCCCCCACTTGGATCACTCCCCCAAATAAAGTGTAGCTTTAATAAACATTACTCTACAACTGCCTGAAAATTCCATTATCATACCTATCATACTTTCCAAGAAAAAAATTCTAGAAAAAACAGCAGGTTTTGGGTCCAACAAGGTAGAAACTCCCCCTTTGGAAAAGTTTGGATTTAAACTCCATTTTTATGCTTATTAATGCTTTTATTAATTTTAGATTCCCTGTATATTGATAAAAATAATGTATAGAGAATAATGGTAGAATATGGAAATATAAGATGCGGTTTTTGGCAATCATAAGCCATGAAGTAACTTTTTTATTGTTTTCGCTGAAATTTTTTAAAGCTATGCATATGCTTCCAACTTTGTAAAAAATTGTCATAATAATTTTAATTACCTTGTTTCCTTAAGCATTTTAATTGGCCAGGTCTATATATGTACTATATACTTGCCAGGTCCACTGAAAAGCCACCCAAGCATCCTGTTGAAAACTTTTCCTGTTTTGGCTTAATTTTCCAAAGATTTCGTAATAGTTACATCCCTGTCTCATTTTAGGGTTGGGGTTTGGGGTTAGTGTTATTTAAACATTTGCAAACAAATTCTTTCTTGGCCAAATTTACTTTGTAGCCAACGACTATCTGCTTTGGTCTTATGTACAAAAACAAAAAATAAATCCTACGTCGGAAATTTGTCACGTGGCTGAAAAAAAACGAAAAAAAAACCCATAAATAAATTAGGAAAAACGAAAGAAAAATAAAAAGCTTACACGGCATCGCGAAAATAAATCTAAATTTTGCAATCATCGACAATCGCCACCCACAGTTTTTCAGTTTTTGTATTTTCCACCTGTAAGTATGTGTTCCTCTGACACACAATTTTCGCTATACTTTTCATTCTTGTTTTCACCTTACCTTTCGGTAAGGTATTTCTATAACCTATATACATATATACATATATAGTATCATACATATGGGTAGGTACATTAAAATTTTTAAATTCATGTTATAGAAACCTTTACCAGTTGGATCCTTATAGGAATTTGTGGGTTGGTACTCCTCTATTTATTATTTTAATATTTCATTTAAGATTACCTTATCTTTTGAAATAAATATAAGTCCATAGATATGTATAAAGGACCACTCTTGATATTCTTTCTTGTTGTATATACCCTATATTACAAAAATTTCTTGGCAGGCGATCTAAAGAAGGGAAAAAAAACGTGAAAAACAATAAGTATGATCCGAGATCCGATCTGCGATCTGCGATCAGCGATCAGCAAACTCGAGCGGTGGTGCTCATAAGTCGATGGTGGTGGTGCTGGTGGTGGTGCTGGTGGTGCTGCTATGCCTTTCCGCTTGGGACTCGTGATTGGCACACACATTGCCAAACGAGAGCACTTTATTTTTAAACGTTTTAAAAATACGATCATTATAGAATTTGCGGCTTAGTCATACCCCCGCTGGGTCGAAATGTGCTAAGCGAATTCTGACCAAGCACTAGAATTAAGTTTCGGTACTCCAACCAACATTAAATAAGCTATAATTGCAATCATATGGATATTCTTAAGAAAGAATATCCCTTTTCCCCCAAAAATATTAAAACTTCAAAATCAGTATGTTTTTTTTTCATTTGTTAATTTAATCAATTCGCTTGTTGATTTTTTGATTTTTGTTTAAAGTGACAAAGTTCTTAGTGTTTTTTTGTTTAAACTTCCAAATATTATATATAAAAATACTGTTGTATATAAATATATATATATATTTGTATATTGATTCTAGTCTGAGGCATCCCTTTGAAAAAAAAAATTAAAGAAAATTATTATTCTTTGCTTTGTATATAAATATGCTTTGTATATATGTATATATTGTACATAATTAATATAAACTTTTTATTAAATTTAATTTTAATTGCTTGCTCTCTCTTGCTTTTGTTTTTGTAAATATATGTATATATATATACTCATTTTATTTTTAAGTATAAAATTTCAACAATTTTTTTTTTGTTTTAAATTTTGTATTTTTTTAGTTTTTTGTTTTTCGTTCATATCACAAAAATTTTCAATTTTAAATTTTCCAAAAAAAAAACTTCTACAAGTGTATATATGTAAAGGTGTGTGTTTGTTTTTTTTTTTTTTTTAAAGCTTTACTATTTAACAATTTTCTCAGTTTCTTAGTTTCAGTTTTCACATTTTTTCAGTTTTCAGTTTTTCAGTTTTCGCCTCACGATTTATCGTTGAATTTCTTAAAAAAACAAGACTTTATGTTTCACTTTGTACACTAAACTATTAATATTATGGTTTTAAAATTATCAAAAAAAATATGTTGAAAAAAATTGGGGTTTAACTTAATATAATTTGTTCTTAGTTGGTAACCAAAAAAAAAATATATATGTGTGCTTTCTTAATTTATAAAATAAACCTAAATAATGGGTTTTTTTTTAGGCTTTTTTTTTGTTGTTGTTGATATGCGTGGAAGATATGGGTTTCAATCGCTTACAAAATCTAACAAATTAGTTGGTAGTTGGGTTTTTAAAAAAAAAAAACATATATATATATATATATATATATATATATATATATATATATTATATAGGCATATTTTTGTGTTAAAAAACTAAAAGGCCAGGCCCAGTGACTGCCATAACTTTACTTTATTCGCTCTAGTGGTCCTCACGTCCTCACATCCTCAAGGTCCTCAGGTCCTTAGGGTTCGGGATGCTACTGCTACTCCCTGATCCTGATCCAAATCCAGCCACCGTTGTAGATGATGCTGATGCTGTTGGACCTGTTGCTGCTGCTGCTGTTGGATGTACATCAGGTTGTCGTTGTAGACGGCAGCGCGCAGCTGGAGATTAAGGCTGTAGTTGCCACTGCCACAGTTGCTGCTGGTGTCGCTATATGTGGAGGAGCTGCTCTCATATCCGGAGACTGGGGATCCCTTGGGGCAGCAAAATCCTGGCGGCGAATAGGGTCGGAGGGGCGTTGTGGCGGTGGCCTTCTCCTGAAACTGAGGACTCCCCCCGACAACGGGAAATGTCTGCATCTGGAGTTGGGGGCAGGGTGTACTGCCCGATCCCGCAGAGAGCGTCGATAGCGGTGATGAGGCCGCCGATGATATTCCGCCTCCGTGTACAACCAGGGAGGTGGGGCAGTGAAAGATCGGAGAGGCAGAGGCGGCAGTTAAGGGCGAGAGGCAGGCACCAGGATACGGATGATTGCTCCAAATAATGGGCTCCCTCTGCTCGTTCACCTTGGTGGCTTTGTTTTTCTTGAGACGACGTTTCTTGGCCTCGGCCGAGCGCTCCTTCGCATCCACTTCGTCATCATCCGCATCAGCATCCGTATCGACATCCCTGTCCTCCTCCTCCTCGGTCTTCAAATCAGCATCGTCCTCGTTTTCCAGAAGATATGGCTTGAACAGCTTCACCTGCTTCGAGGGCACCTTGTGCTCCTGCTCCGGCACTGGCTCCGTTTCCGTTTCCGCCTCAACATCAACATCGACCACATCCACATCCTCGCTCTCAGTCTCGGGCTCGGCCTTAATCGTCTCCAGCTTGCTGATCTTATCCGGCTGGAAGGGTTGAGTATGGAATTTACGCTTCCTAAAGGTCAGATCCACCCCGGTGGGATCCTGGTCTCGCTCCAACTGTTGCATCTGGCGACGTGCCGAACTGCCCAAAGACAGATCAATGGGCACCGGTGTGGCAACCGCCTCCAGGCGATTCTCTGTCCGTTGGGGGTAACTCGAAGCGGCTGTGGCCGCATCATAGGAATAATGATGCAGCACCGGAGACGTACTTAGAATTGGCACTTGAATTGGCACTTCGTTTTGGCTGCTATATGGCAATGCATTGGCACTGGCTCCACTCCCATTTATGGTGGTAACCGATTGGTTGGTGGTATTGGTGGGTAGGTGGCTGTTGGTGGAGCTGCTGCTGCTACTGCTGCTGGTGGCCATGGCCGCGGCCACTGCAGCAGCGATTTTGGCCGCCGATATGGATCCATTGGCTGTGCTACCGTTCAGCTTCTGTTGCTCCTGCTGCAGATGCTCCAGCTGCAGTTGGTCCTGGTCGTGTTGCTGGTGTTGGAGATGGGAGTGCGGATGCACTGCCACCGGAACGTGCAGGTGCGGGTGGGTGGCGGCCAATGGATGGGAATGAGGATGATGGGCAGCCAGTAGATGGTGGGCATGATGGGCGGCAGCTGCTGCAGCTGCAGCCGCTGCTGCTGCCGCCGCCGCAGCCGCATGATGATGATGATGGTGCAACTGGTGGTGATGGACCATTGGATGGGTCAATTGGTGGTGGAACTTGACAACCTGTCCGGGCGTGGGTGATACTGGAGATTGTGTCGCCGCCGCCGCCGCTGCCGCCAAACGCTGGGGAGCTGCAGGTGGCTGCTGCTGCTGTTGCTGCTGGGCGGAATGTTGTTGCTGCTGTGCTTGATTGTTGGCCACCGAGGACCTTAGATTTGGTTCGCATTGTAGCCATTTTTGAATTTGGCGTCGGTGGATGTTGTACTTTCGGGCGGTGGCCCGTTGATTGCCCTTGCAGTCGTTGTCATTGCGATATGACTCCAACACTTGCAACTTAAAGTGCGGCGTGAAAATTCGACGACTTCCCATCTTTGGGCTACCGCCAGACGACGAGCTGTTGTTATTCCCTTCTTGTGACTGTGACTGTAACTGTGACTGTGACTGGGATTGGGATTGGGATTGGGATTGAGACTGATGCTGAGGCTGAGGCCGCTTGAAGTTCAGACCAGCGGAGCTATCCATGTTTCTTTAAACTTTTCCGTTCAGTGTTTTGTTGTATCAACACTGGCAGCACTGTTCAACACACACACACACGTTGCGCTGCGATCCGCACGGCAAGAAATCCAAAACACAATTGTTCTGCCCTCGGCGTTCTACTTCAAAGATACGTTCTAGACTGGCTCTCAGTCGCTGGCGCTGCCTCAGTCGCTGCCGACACCGACGCCGACGCCGCTCGTGCTCACTCGCAGACTAGGTGTCTGCTAATAGGAGCGAGCGAGATGGGTATACTCGGCGGGCACGACGAGTCAGTGCAAGTGGGAGCGGAGCTGTTCATACCCGTTCTTGTATTTTTTTTTTTTTTTTTTTTTTTTTTTTTTTTTGCTGTGGCGCTTTTGTGCGCCGTGCACGGTGGGACCGAATGGACAGCCGGGGACGGAACCCGTCCGTCGCTAACACCTACCCGTACTCCCCCTACCCTTTCTCGCAATGCTTCTGATATTCTGCTGCCACAGCCATCCGTCGAATGAATAACTGACAAACAGGGCGCACAGTGGGGCGCATTGCTTGCAACCAGGTGGTTATATATACATATTTATTTAAATAATGATTGGAGGTATATTATTAATAATTTAAAAAAATACTTTTTAAGAATTTTTGCAGGAGAATAAAATAATTTATTATCAAGATATTAAAAGTTTTTTTTTAAAATAAATCTTTAAGAGATGTGAAAAGTCTTGTGAAATTTTTATATCGAAATATTTATATATTAAAAATATTATTATATAAATATCTAAGGTGGCCCACTGTGCTGCGACGACGTTTGCGGCTGCGGTGGCCATTGCTTGGTGTTGTTTTGCGCTACAATTTTGCTGGCTCTGCCAGTTTTCACACACACACACACACACACACATGTGTGTATGTGCGCCAGAGTCGTGGCTGCCAGACATTCTGGCACTGGCACTGGCACTCGCTGCCCCACTGCAACCCGAACCCCAAAATCGCCCCCCATCCCCTATCCCCACACCGAGCGCCGCCGCCACCGCCGTTGCGTTCTCCTCTCACATTATCTCTCTCTCTACCAGTGTCCCGCTCTCAGAGAGAGAACGGACGCAACAGATCGTTGGCCGAACTTGTTGAACGACGCTATTGAGGCGCTCTTTCACACTTGTTCCCCGTCGCCAAGTTCTCTCTTTCTCACTGCCGCCTTCGGAATCAACTGTTGAATGTGTAGTGTGTAAGGCAGCGGCGAGTGAGTGCTACACTGCATTTTTTACGCACACACACCAACAAACTGTCCGTATGTGCGCAGTTATTGGTTTTTACTCGGCTGTTATTGCTTGTGCATCCTATAGATAGCTAGCCTATACATATATACATACCATACCATACATACAGATACAGATAGCTAGCTTATTTCTGTCGACGTTGCCGCCGTTCTGTCTAAGCCAAAATCTAAAAGACAAAAAGGGCAACACAAAACCAGATGTGAGTGCGCACAGCAGCAGCAGCAGCAGCAGCGGCAGCAGCGGCAGTACTCCACACTTGTGGAAAATGACAACGAAAATTCTCAGCTGCTATTGCTGTTGCTGTCTCTTCTTATCTGTGCTTCTTCTTATTCATTTCCAGCGTTGGAATTCATGAATGAAATACATATGCACGAAACGGATCTTTCGTTTTTCGCTGTGACAGTGGGCTTTTTTGGCCTGCGTGTGTATGCAAATTTATAAATTAAAAAGCCATAGAGAGAGAGAGAGAGAGGGAAGTATTTGAGTCATCTAGCCCGATGATAGATCTTAAATTACCACATCCCGCCACCTTAACCCTTTTCAAGCCAAAAAAAAAAAAAAAAAAAAACAAGCCATCCCAGCAACGACGACGGGCTGTCTGGAAAGATCGAGCCCCACCAGCAAGAACGAAAGGGAAAGACCAAAGAAAGAGAGATACACATACATAGAAGACTGCGACTGCAAAGCCGAAAAAAAACGAACTCTTGAAGTGAAGCCCACAGGCGGCAAGAGGAATACGTTTTTTGAATTGCATTTCCAAGTAAAGCGGCCACAAACAACCCAAAAATATGCCGACAAAAACGCACACTATCACACCTAAAATCAACTCAAAAAAAAAACAAAAAAAAAGTTCAAAGCAAAACATATATATAAATACATACAAACATACATAAAATCAAACGAATTCCACTGTTTTTTTTTTTTTAACCCTGTCGGCTTCTAAATCGATTTATCAAAAAAAAAAAAAAAAAGAGCCGGAAAAGACTAAGGCAAAAAGATAAAAATTGAATATAAAAAAAAAAAAAAAAGGTAACGTAAAAAATCGAAGAAACCCATGGGTTGCTTTTCAGTCGCATGAATTGATTAAAAAAAGTGTATTTATGTATGTATGTATGTATGTATGGTAGGGACAGGGAAAGGGTGCGGCACCGAAAACGTACGAGGTGGAGAAGAACGATGTGCTGGGGCATTCTACATACATACATACATCTCTACATGTATGTAAGTATGTATGTAGGTATGTATATCTGTTCGGTTCGATCGTGCGAGTGGAGCAAGGGGAGGGAGGTTGCCTTGCTGGCCGCCGTGCCGCCGTGCTGTCTGCGTTTGAATAATCCCACACACAGGCGCACACACACTTGCATAGGAAAGAGGAGGAGGAGGGCAGGAGGAGGGCAGGAACAACAGGAAAGCGAGAATGGCCCTTAAGAGAGGGTTTCAAATTGGAAGAGATTCTTTAATATTAATTTTTAATATTATTTTTATACCTATATGCTTGTATGTCTGTTTTCCCTTGTCTATATAGTTATGACTAAAACCCATGACTAAGTCTAAAACAATCCTTATCAGGCGATAAGATCAAACAAAGGCACAATCCAAGTGCCAGTGTAGTGTATTTGTCAGCCAGGCACTGCCGTTTTTCTGCAAACAATATTTACCTTCAAAGTAAATAAATATCTACATACATACATACATCTGTATAAAGTTAGCTGTATGTAATATATCTTTAACCTCTTCTCACCCCTTATCAGTGTGTATTATCAGCCTCTATACGCTAATGACCTACCCCGGTATCTGTATCTATGATTCGGTTAGGGGTACGGATCCCAGATCCATACACGTGGCCTGATCACGTTTTGGAGGGGGGGGGGGAGGAGGGGAACTTTGATTAAAAAAACAAAAACCTGTTTACAATATCAGTATAGAGGCCAGGGTATATTATTTGGGGTATTACTTGACAAAATGACACATGCAATGATATAACCCCAAAGGCCCCATGTTGATCTAAAATGGTAGACTCTTAAGGATCTTAACTTCCAAGTTTCCAGGTAACTATGAACCGAAGCGAACTCAGGCGCCTAATGGATAGTTCTTCTCGGAAAAGAAAGCGGCGGCCTGGCCAAAGCTACCCAAAACCGAAAAGCTAACGTCATGGTAAAGTAATGTTGTTGTCGTCGTCGTCGTCGTGGTCTGATCCCTATCCTTCTTCCTCCATTTCTTAACGTTTGGGTTCGGTTTTGGTTGGGTCCCTTTCTGGGTTCGGTCTTCTGGTGCCCCTATCTGCCAGACATTGGGCCGCCGCCGCCGCTGCCTTGTCGATGGTCGATGGGATGGGATGGGACGGCGCATAAAAAGACATGCTGACCATGCTGACCATATACAAAAGAAGACCAGAAAGGAAGTCTACCTTTTGGGTAAATACCCTATATATGTATCCTTAAGGCTACATAAATGATAGAGCTTTGGTTAAAAAAAAAACTTAATAAAGATATATCTTAAAGATCGTCTATCTAGTAGGAAGTCTATATCATATTATAATATTATTATATTGTCTATATATTCTTCTTAAGGACTCTACTATCCAACTATACCCACTGTCAGAGTAAAAAATCGCACCACGTAAATATGCACATGTTTATACATGTATTATATACATATACACAAATATATACATGCATGCATGTCTGTGCACGTATGTGTGAACCAAGATCCAAGAAGGCTGGATCCCTAAGGTGGGTGGGGCTACAAAAAAAAAGTGGAAAAAAGTTCCTAATTTTTTAAATCAATCCTTAAGCTTAAACCTTAAACCCAGCTTCCTATAGAGGTCCTAGAGTGGATCCTTAACCCTTATATGATCTTGTCTCTTCTAACCAACTGTAGAAATCATTTTAACCAAGACCTAAGCTTGAGTAAAATGATTTCTGAAAGAGTATTTCAACTTCGTATCAGCACAAAGTTTGCAAAATTTTTTTAGCATATGATTTTTTTGCAGTGTATATACGAGAAACGCATTGCGCAAGGGCAAAACTTTTATTAACTTTTCCGAGAATTGGAATTTCTTGGATCCTTCTCGCTCGCCTTGCTTGGCCTGACTTTTAATGCCCCGCCACTTCCTCTGCCCCCGTCGCCTCCCTCCACCCCCCATTCTTTCGCGCAATCTCTGGTGGACGGACCTCTTAGTAGGGGCATAGAGAGAGAGCTTCAGGTGCTGGGCTTTCTCCCCCAGTGATGATGCCCGGGTTTAGTTAGTACTTTTAAATTAGTTATTCTATTTTAGCATATACTAGAAAGAAAGATCATATACTATGTAAGTACAAACATATGTATGTAGATATATGTATGTAGAAAATACCTTTGTAGAACGTCAAAATGCAACAAATAATACAACAAGAGAGGGAGAAAAAGAATGCAGAAAGGGGCGGGAGAACCAAAGAAGTAGCTGCAGGCGCTGCTTGGGGGCTCACGCACACAACCACACACAGTTTAATTACGTATCTATGCATAATAAACTAAAATTAATAATTCCTTGCTACTTAAATAATTTTCTGTTAACAATTATCTAATCGTCACTAAAAAAACGTACTTGTCATGAAAAAAATGATGAAATAAGCATAAAAATACCCGAATCAACCGATAGCAATAAACTTATAAACAATAAATCTTAAAGTGGAGAATAGAAGGCGTACTGTAGAGGTAGAGGTAGTAAGAGGGCGGTGGGGCTAGAGGGACCTGCTGCAGGAAACGAGGGAAGTGGGCGCACGTTGCTTTGGAGAGAGATGGACGATGGAACTGAACGAGAGAGCGAGATAAAGCGACCAAAAGACTGTGCGCCGCACTCTGGCAGACAAACTGGCAGGCGGCGGCTGCTCCTCCTCCTCCTCCTCCTCCTCTACCTTTCCCACCGTCTATCTTCTTCCTCGGCTGCGCCCCAAGCAGCGCAGCATAAAGCGCCACACTTGCGTCTACATGTGAGTGTGTGTATCTGTGTGTGTGCGATTACGAGTTCCCTCTCATGCTCGTGCTCGCCTCAATCCCCCCCGGCTCCCCGTTTTTCCCCCTCTTCGTTTGGTGCTGCTTCTGGTTCTGGGTGTGTGTTTGTGTGTGTGTGTGTATGTATCTGTGAGGCATTTGTATTTTTGGTATAAAATTGTTGTTTAAACAAACAGGTTTTGTTTTTTACACCGCAGCCACATAACTCGTCAGTCGAGCTCGCCTTCTCCCGCTCTTGCTCCCGCTCCTGCTCCCACTCCCGCTCCCACTCCCGCTCCTGCTCCCGCTCCCCACTCCCGCTCCCGTTTCTGTTGCTAAGATCTCTCCCTCCTTGCAACCCTTTTTTATTTTCAGTGCTACACATTGTATGCCGGCACCGCCAACGCCTCCAACTTGCAGCCTTTATGCGCCGTTGTCGATTTTCTATTGGAAATTTAGCAGACAAAAAGGCAGCAGCTACAAACATACAATACACACATAAATAAATTCTAAGGTGTCGTAAGACCCAACGAGAGTTTACCTAATTTAACCATTGCCAGCCCTGGCGCCAGTTTTGATTTTCACGCCTGTGATGGTGGATCTGTTGTAACCCTGGAAAAGCAAAAAAGCTCTCTTACTCTTACCCCAGGGCCCAGGCGCGAGCAACTCTGAGCAAGAGTACTTTTGTGGGATCCATTTGCTTTTCTCGTTCTCCAGTTAAATGGAGAATGGCAGTTAATCTCTCTCTCTCTCTCTATCTCTCATCTTCCCTGGTCGAAAAAAACGGCGCCCCAACGGCGCCAGCAGCAACAGCGGCAGCGGCAGGTCGGTGGCAATCGGCAAGGTGTACCTCCAGCTAATGTTATGTATTGAATTTATTTTTGTATTCACACGTTCGAAAACTGAGCGAGATGGAGAGCTACATGTGTAGGTGTATATATATATATATATATACACCGATATGTGTGTGTGTGAATAAACGCGTGGAACACTCGCTGGCGGTGCCAGGGAGAGAGATACCGAACAAAAAAAAAACAAAAAGAGAGCGGATGGGGCCTGCGAGCGAACTTCGGATTACTTGTTGACAGAGGAGGGAGCCGAGAGATTGTCGAGCTGGCTGAAACTGAAAAGTGGCAACGACGCATGCGATCGCCACCAGACAGAATGTCGCCAGTTCATACTACGCCGCCAGACACACTGTCGTCGTTTCTACGCCGCTGTCGACGACGCCTGCAGATCGCTGCCCACACCCTCCCCCACCCCCCACTGACACTTCAGCGCCCCACTTTTCACCCCCTGCCCCGTTGCCCATAATACTTAAGCACGTAGGCTTCTGTTTTTTTTTTTTATAGTTAATATTTTATTATAAATGGTATTGATATATAAATTTTAAAAATATATACATATATTGTTTTAATATCCTGATGCAGTATATGTAGATGCTTTTTTTTTTAATTATAATTTTTTGGAATACCTATAGATCTTATAGACTATAGATCCACGACCCCTGTGGAACAATTACTTACTAAGGTTTCGGTATACTGTAATAATTATTAAAAATAATAATAATGATATTATAGATATTAGAGGTTATTAGATAATGTCGGTACCATAAATTTATAAATATCTAAAAATTCTATACTATATTCTTACTATAATTCTTAATTCTTAAAAAAAGGTTAATATAAAAAGGTATATTTGAACAAAAATTAAAATTTTAAAAACCATAACCATTTTGAAATTTTTGAATACCCTTGGAGTTAAGATCGGTAATACAGAACATCGCAAATATCGTATATAGTTGCTGATCCTTATAAAAATTCTATTATAAAAATCTTATTCTTATAAAAGTTTAAAAAAAGTCGTAAGCTTTTACCTTAAAAAACACCAAACTTGTTTCATATCCGATCGTTCAGTTATAGAACATAGACGGTTATAGGATATAGTAGCCGACCCTGATGGTATCAGGGCAGACCTACCTTATGGTAGGTAAGATCAGCAATCCCCAAATAGTATTCATAGAAAGTTTTACGCCTCTAACTTGAAAAATACCAAAGATATGGCATTTCCCATCAATAAGTTATGGATATGGTATCTATAGGATACCTATGTATCTTTTTCAAGATAGCTTAGCTTTAAATTGAAGAGATTACCAAGTTTTCGTAGAAACAGAAGGATGGAGAGATGGACAATCTTATATAGACTCAGGAAGTGATCAAGAATTCTAAAGATCCTAAAGATCCTGATCAAGAATATATAGCCTCCTTTTTCATCGCGAAGATATCGTATGTAGCTTTTTATAGAAATTGAGATTTTAATACCAAAATTATAAAATATGAAAGTCCTCAAACGACCAAAAATATTAGACCTTAAAGCTATAGTTTCTCTATCTATATTTATGTCTATATCTATATCTCTATCTATGTCTATATCTTTTTCTCTATCAGAATCTATAGTTTCTGTAAAATTAAAGATTTAATTATATTTTCTAAGGGGTTTGTATGATCTTTCTAACAAACTACTTTTAGGAAAAGTTAAGTTTTTTCAATGTAAAGTTGGAGTTTTCGAAATACGATATTATATAGTTAGTAAAAAGGAGTTAATATATAGTTATAGTATAAGAACTAAAACCTTATAGGCTAGTCGATATCGCCCTCACTGCTTTATAATACCCTCTGAAAGGCTATAATAAACTGAATACTGATCCAAAAGAATTAACCTTTACACACATACACACATCTATGTTATTTAATTAATTTAATTTTTATAATTTTTTGTTTTCTGTGTACGTGGTTGCGACCTTAACTTTGCCAAAACTGATCAGTCATGTTCTTTGTGAAGAATTGCATCACCGGCTAACCACGTAGCCCCCATTTGTGCCCCCAACTATGCTTATTTCGCTGACCAATGCTATAAGTGCATATATATGTAACTATATATCTAGATTCTAGAACTTAAATTGATAAATACTTAAGGTTTATTTAAGTTTTCCATAGAAATCGATCGGTGGGTAAGGTTAAAACTTAATTTTACATCAGAATGTAGAAAGTTATGTAAATGTATGTATATCTGTATATTCATTTATATATGGTTATAGCTATATCATTTTTGTTGGGATATGACCCTTAATGACATTCCCTATCAGGTATTAGCCCTTTACCACTAAAAGTTTAATATATAGTACTTGTGGTCTATAATTTTTCGGTTCTGTCTAGTCAACAAAACTTTTGACTATCTACATAGGTATGTATGTAGAGATATATACATATATACATAATTATTCTTGAAGATTATTCACTTTCTCTTATACCTTGATTTCCTTATTGATCAGCATTATGTTTTTTGTGAATATCAGCAGCTCGTGTGTTGAAAATATATATATATTTTTGCATATTCTACAGTTTTAAATTAGACTATAGTTTTACCAAAAATTAAATATAATCTTAATCCTAATAATTTAATTAAAAAACTAATAAGAAATCCCACTTGTTGTCTTGCTGGGAATTTCCTTTTTGTTTTTTTTTTTTTTGGCCTGACCAGGTTACACAAGAAC
This sequence comes from Drosophila malerkotliana malerkotliana, assembly GCA_018153235.1. NCBI lineage: Eukaryota > Metazoa > Arthropoda > Insecta > Diptera > Drosophilidae > Drosophila > Drosophila malerkotliana. The sequence goes on from JAECXV010000038.1 coordinate 5,192,381, forward strand.
CTTCCCAAGAAAAGGGAAATTGGGAATCTCCCACTAGCCTCTCATCCTTCCAAGGAATATCGTGCCAACCTGTGCCGGTCAGTCCCAGTCCCATATCCCGTATATATCCCAACATGTGTTGTCCAAAGGGCCGAGGCTTTAAAAATGGGGCTTTCCCGGCCCGAACCAGACACACATGTGTCTCTGAAACTGAGGCTGAGGCAGTGGTGATATGATGATGTCCTCACCACCTCTCCCATATATATGATATGACTATGCCTCTTGTGCCTTCAACTTTGGCTTACCAAATCGGTGTGTTTTGGATTTCCCGACGGATTAAGCAACTTAGTGCACAATCTATATACCTTATACCTTCTAGTTCCGACTGAGAGGAGGTCACGGCAGTTCAGGCCGTTCGGCCAGACCGCAACTCACCCACCATCCATCCGACCTGGCTTAAGATACTTTATTAGGGGGCAAATAATAGCGTAATCTGTAAACCTGCCAGAGTCGTAAATGAGAACTACCTGCTGGCCCTTTATTTAGCATTATGGAATTTACATAATTAATTTATTATTAAATTTATTTAACAAATATTAATAAAGGCTTATCTTTAATATCTTTCTCATCTGTAGGATCCTCAAGTGTTGAAAAGACACATATCACCCAACACCTGACAAAGTTTGATTTATTTTCCCCCAAAAAAAACAATCCATTGGATTGAATTTAAAATAACTATATGGCTATGGATAGCCCAAAAAAAAATCATGATTATATCGCGACGATGATGGACAGTTCTTTTCGATATTGGAAAAATCAAGATCTACCTGTGAGGGTTTATAAATGATGGAGTTCTTCTTGCAGGGGCTATGAGATATATCAGAACTATATTCCAAAGATATTATTTTGAAAAATAAACTCAAGGAGGTGATTTTGATTAAGAATATAAATAATGTAAAGGCTTTTTATACCAAACATCCTCTCAAAAGTCCTTTAGTTATACAGGATCTATAAGATATATTCAAATTTGTACAAAATCCTGAGAACTAGTTATTTCAAAAAATATTTTTTGAAAAAGAACATCAAGGAGGTGATCATGATTAAAAATAAAGGGTTCTTGTACAAAGTACCCTCCCCACTAGTAGATACATCTAGAGAACCCTCTATCCCTAGCCTATACTGTATCTATAAGCATAATTGTATATTTTGAACTAAAAATTATAAATCGCGGAAGTAAAGATCCCTTAGAAAAATAGGGAAGTTTGAAATCGGATACAAAAAACACATCCCATACCATTGAGAAATTCCAAGTGCTGGAACGTCTGGATGGGATCGCTTGGGGGTACCACGATATATGTACATACATACATATGTATGTATCTGGATATAGTATTTCTTGGGAGAGAAGAAAAATAAACTTAATGGTCAGCCATACATAGCTATAGCTCCAGATACTTTTGGATTTTGTTTACAATTTTTCGATGCATTTTCGATCTGAAGTTTTGGGGGAAGTTGGGGATACAAATATGTATCTGGAGGATAAAAACTTCAAGATTCTTCAAGAAGAATCCTATAGAAAAGGTTCTCATAGAATGTTGTATCTGTGATTTTTGTTTTGTTCGATTTTGTATGGAGCGTCGATCTGGGATACTTACAATTCACTCTCTTCACTCACAAAAATCTTACAGATATATCTACATATATATGTATGTATGTATGTATAAAAAGTCTTATGTACATGTATGTATGTGTAGGGGAATCGGGACTCCGTGTCAGCACGGAGGAACAATAAAAAAAAAAAAAAAAAAAAACACTGCTCGGCACAGCAACAACAATACATTCGTGTCACAGACAAGATAAACGGAACGGACCCAAAGTGTACACACACTCATACAGCTATATACTGCAGTGTACCTATATATATATATGTATGTACAAAATCTTAGGGACCCTAAGATACAGCAAAGGTGAGTCAAATATTTTATTTCGAATATAAAGTCTTATAAAATATTATATTAATTATACAAGAATTATGCATTATTATTAACATTATTATTATTGCCATAAAATATTCCTCAAAACCCTATAATTCTGACCGTGACTGTATGGGCCCAGCCAGTCACCTTATAAAGGAAAAATACAAAAAAAACGTCGACGGCAGAGCGGCAGAAAGTCGCTGCCAGTCGCTGCCGACAGCGACAGCGGCAGAGCGGCGACTGAGTCAGGCCAGACAGTCTGTCGCCAGAAAAATCCGCACTCACACATGCACAGGTGAAGTGAGAAAAGAAGGTGTGAAGGGGTGCAAAATGGGTGTGGGTAGAGCCACAACCGGACTCGTTGCTCACTGTTTTTTTTTTTTTTTATTTTTTTTTTTTTGTATCTTGGCTGAGAAATCTCCCCGAAAAGCTAACCATAAAGGAAAGAAAACTTAGACTCATATAATATGCACTGATATATTAAATTTAGATGAAATATTAAAATTTAATAGATCTTTTAATTTAGAGGAAAAGCTCAAGGCTTTAAAATTAAATCTATAAACTTTAATTAATAATTAACTTTTAATATTCTTTTCTTCCTATCTAGAAATTATGAGAATCTAACTTCTTAAATAAGGACCTCATTTATGGAATGTAACTATAACCTCGATTCTCGATCCTGATCTCTGGAACTGCTTTAAAATGCCATTAAAATTATTAAAATCCTCATCGATATTTTAATTTATACAAACTTTAAATTAAATTATATTATAAAAATATATATTCTATATTAAAAATAGAAATTTAATTAAAACATTTAAAAACAACCACGCCAAAAAGGACTTCCTTAAGATGTGCTAAAAACTTCAAAAGATCGTTTCAATCAGCTAAAGATAGATTTCCCAGGAAAGTACTAGGATCCCTAAGATCTTATAGTCCTTAGATAGTAACTCTCTTTATGGATATTGGAATATATATAGTATCTGAAGAGTCGGCAAGCGCAGGAGCCGCGCAAGCTTGAAACTACAAGCAAACTGTACTAAAGATACAGCCGAACAACACGTTCGTACTCCACATATAGATACTCACCCATACAGGGAAAGGAAAGCCAACTATACAGGAAACGCGGACTCCAAACGGACGGAGATAGAAGTAGCAGTAGAAGCAGGAGATGGTAAAAAAAAAAAACAAGAGATATGTTGGGGGGGCAAAGTATATGCGGCTTGAAACTTAACACTTCCTTGGCTCTGGCTGTGAATTTTGAATGAAATTCCCACTTAATTCAAACAATAAAATATCCAGGAAGATGGAGACCCCCATTCATACATCAGTAGAGTCCATAAGACATTGTATTTGTCTATAAGACTTCAGAGTTATTAAAGAATATAATACTTTTAATATTGTTAGTTCTTCAGAGCTTACTTAGGACGAAGAAAAAGCTTGCATACCCATATACATATATCTATATTATAATATATCTATTGTGAATATTAAATATAGTAGGTTGATCCTTATGGGATCCTTTCAGTTTTAGATCGATTTCGTAAATACATTTTTCAAAAATGTCCTAAGCTTCTTTCACCAAAAGCTGAAAAAATACCCTTGATTCAAAGTTTATTTCCTAATTATTTTTCATCAAAATTTAAAATTAATTTTAATAGATAATATATATATAAATTCATATATACCTTGTATAAAAGCTCTACAATATCAGTTTTCCCCAATTTGCCTGCAACTAGTGCTAAATAAATTTTACATTCCCCTTTCGATTTATGTTAATATTGCTAATATTTTTAAAAAATACTAAACAATTTTGATAGTTTTTTTTAAACTTTTTTAGAGTTGATAGTATTTTTATTTAAAAAATTTCTTGTTAAAACGCACAAAGTGTCATCTCTATCTAAACAAAAATATCTGGCAACCCTAGACATATCGATATATCGATTGCAGGCTTTCTGCCTATATTACCAGCTCTAGAAGGCTAAATTTTAATTAAGCAAAATAAACGCAATGTTCGGCGTTTGAGTCCGTTGGAAGTAAATAGGTTTAACGTGCCATGCCGGGCAGTGCCTGAAAAGCAGTAGCCAATTTTTGGCAAAAAAAAACAGCAGCAGCTACAAAAAATTTCCTTGCGTGTTTGGCAAGGAAAACAGCATACACACACACACACACATAGAACAAAGGACGCCAGAAAAAAAAACAAACACAAAGAGCGCAGCTTTTCCTGAAATTGGGTCGCGCCTTTGGAGAGCTGGCTGGATTTTGTTATTGCTGTTTTTTTTTTTGACTTGCTGTTGCTGTTGTTGCTTTGGCAGACACCTAAAATGTTATGGCAACTCCCCCATCGTAAGTATTTTCTTATATATGTTTTCTTTTTTTTTAATAAAAGCTATATGGTTTGCTATATGGTTTTTCCAAGACCCTAGTAACACGAAAGATGTACATAAGTTGTATGTATGTTGGAAATAAATGATATTTCTTAGCTATCAATTTCAAATACATAAAAAGCTATGTAAAAAGCCAGTTGGTGCCAAAATAAGAAGCATTATAGACTGCAATTAGGTTTTATTTAATATCTATATTTGTAAAACACCCTGCATTTAATACAAAGTATTCTAACAATTATTATGTTACTATTTTTAGAATAAACCACTTGAAACCCTCAAAGGATACCCAGCTTAAAGAAGTAATTTAAACACTTCTATTCCAAAAAAAAAAAAACTCCAATTCCAATTCCAACTCCAGTAAAGAACGTAAATTCCAAGTCAAGATGAGCATTGTGGGCAAGAAATTAAATCCCGTTCAATCCACAAGTGCTGCAACTGCCGCCTCGTCCACCACCAATGCGTCCGGCTCTACCGGGGATAGCGGTGATGCCAACGGAAGTGGGGCCGGAACATCGGGAAACGCTGGCGCTCCTGGTGGGGGAACTGCGATGGATTCAAAGCGCCTTGGTGGTCCGGTGGGTGCGGAAGGCTGTAGCGTTAGTCCAGAGGATGTCCTGCACCTAACCACGATCACGGACGACTATTTATGCTCCGCCAATGCAAATGTGTTCGAGATTGATTTCACACGCTTCAAAATCCGCGATCTAGAGAGCGGCGCTGTACTGTTCGAGATCGCCAAGCCACCGAGTGAACAATTTCCAGACGGCCTATCCGTCGAGGAGACAATGCTAGCGGCGGCCGAGGAACTGACGCTGGAGGACACTGCCGATCCCAATGCTGGGCGTTATGTGCGCTATCAGTTTACGCCAGCATTCCTAAACCTCAAAACAGTTGGTGCCACGTAAGGATGAGTTTTAATTTAAAAGAAAATTAATTTTAATTCTAACTTAATTTATTCCCAGTGTGGAGTTCACTGTCGGAAGTCAACCTGTTAACAATTTCCGAATGATCGAGAGGCACTTCTTTCGAGATCGCCTGCTAAAGACGTTTGACTTTGAGTTTGGCTACTGCATTCCATACTCTAAAAACACCTGTGAGCACATCTACGAGTTTCCAAATCTACCACCCGACTTAGGTAAGCATTAATACAGCAGAAATAAAAATAAATGTCTTTAATATTAATTAATATATAATTTCAAGTGTCTGAAATGATATCGAGCCCCTTTGAGACGCGCTCGGACAGCTTTTACTTTGTGGAAAACAGACTAGTCATGCATAACAAAGCCGACTACGCTTACGATGGAGGGATTATAGTGTAGACTTTGAAGAAAATTTGAAGGTTTGGAAAAGTCTCGAAAATTGAAGGAAACTCACGAGGAAATGCAGGATTCAATAACTACAACCTATGTAATCTATTGATGGACAGCGAACTAGAAAAAAATAACTGATAAAACTTATTTAAACAAAATTTCGAAGAATGACTTATCCCACACTCGAATGCACAAGGACACTACAACACTCACAATACATAATTGAGAACGGTGTCACAGCCATTTCTTTTAGCCTTAGCACAAGACATTTATTAGCCATTCTTGTTTGGTGTATTTGGCTATGATCTAATGAAACCGTCAAAAAAGACACACACTAATCACGTGAAACTGTGTTCATTATAAATGATTTCAACTTTGACTGTATAATTTTAAGCGCAATGTAACTTTCCCTAATTTTAACATATTTGTATTTATATCGTTATTTATTCGTAAGATAAGAAATCTACGCCCTACACACTCACCTGAACACATTCGTATATGAATATACATCCAGAACTATGTATATTCACATACAAGAAATAAAGACAAAAACAAATCGTTTTTAAATTTTTTTCCGAGGGGTACCCCCACAAAACTGCGTTTTCGGAATATCCCCACTTTTGCTCCTTCCGATGGCCATAGCTCTGCCAATTTGTATCCGATCAGGAAATAAAGTACCATTTAGTAATCAGCGAACCCAAAAGCAACTTTCCTTATTCAAAACATTGCTTAAATATCGTTTTTTAATTTTTCGAATTTTTTCCTAGGGGTACCCATACAAAATTGTGGGTTTTCCTGATTTCCCCACTTTTGCTCCTTCCGATGGCCATAGCTCTGCCAATTTGTATCCGATCAGGAAATAAAGTACAATTTAGTAATCAGCGAACCCAAAAGCAACTTTCCTCATTCAAAACATTGCTTAAATATCGTTTTTTAATTTTTCGAATTTTTTCCTAGGGGTACCCATACAAAATTGTGGGTTTTCCCGATTTCCCCACTTTTGCTCCTTTCGATGGCCATAGCTCTGCCAATTTGTATCCGATCAGGAAATAAAGTACCATTTAGTAATCAGCGAACCCACAAGCAACTTTCCTCATTCAAAACATTGCTTAAATATCGTTTTTTAATTTTTCGAATTTTTTCCTAGGCGTACCCATACAAAATTGTGGGTTTTCCTGATTTCCCCACTTTTGCTCCTTCCTATGGCCATAGCTCTGCCAATTTGTATCCGATCAGGAAATAAAGTACAATTTAGTAATCAGCGAACCCACAAGCAACTTTCCTCATTCAAAACATTGCTTAAATATCGTTTTTTAATTTTTCGAATTTTTTCCTAGGGGTACCCATACAAAATTGTGGGTTTTCCTGATTTCCCCACTTTTGCTCCTTCCGATGGCCATAGCTCTGCCAATTTGTATCCGATCAGGAAATAAAGTACCATTTAGTAATCAGCGAACCCACAAGCAACTTTCCTCATTCAAAACATTGCTTAAATATCGTTTTTTAATTTTTCGAATTTTTTCCTAGGGGTACCCATACAAAATTGTGGGTTTTCCTGATTTCCCCACTTTTGCTCCTTCCGATGGCCATAGCTCTGGCAATTTGTATCCGATCAGGAAATAAAGTACCATTTAGTAATCAGCGAACCCAAAAGCAACTTTCCTCATTCAAAACATTGCTTAAATATCGTTTTTTAATTTTTCGAATTTTTTCCTAGGGGTACCCATACAAAATTGTGGGTTTTCCCGATTTCCCCACTTTTGCTCCTTCCGATGGCCATAGCTCTGCCAATTTGTATCCGATCAGGAAATAAAGTACCATTTAGTAATCAGCGAACCCAAAAGCAACTTTCCTTATTCAAAACATTGCTTAAATATCGTTTTTTAATTTTTCGAATTTTTTCCTAGGGGTACCCATACAAAATTGTGGGTTTTCCTGATTTCCCCACTTTTGCTCCTTCCGATGGCCATAGCTCTGCCAATTTGTATCCGATCAGGAAATAAAGTACCATTTAGTAATCAGCGAACCCACAAGCAACTTTCCTCATTCAAAACATTGCTTAAATATCGTTTTTTAATTTTTCGAATTTTTTCCTAGGGGTACCCATACAAAATTGTGGGTTTTCCTGATTTCCCCACTTTTGCTCCTTCCGATGGCCATAGCTCTGCCAATTTGTATCCGATCAGGAAATAAAGTACCATTTAGTAATCAGCGAACCCACAAGCAACTTTCCTCATTCAAAACATTGCTTAAATATCGTTTTTTAATTTTTCGAATTTTTTCCTAGGGGTACCCATACAAAATTGTGGGTTTTCCCGATTTCCCCACTTTTGCTCCTTCCGATGGCCATAGCTCTGCCAATTTGTATCCGATCAGGAAATAAAGTACCATTTAGTAATCAGCGAACCCAAAAGCAACTTTCCTTATTCAAAACATTGCTTAAATATCGTTTTTTAATTTTTCGAATTTTTTCCTAGGGGTACCCATACAAAATTGTGGGTTTTCCTGATTTCCCCACTTTTGCTCCTTCCGATGGCCATAGCTCTGCCAATTTGTATCCGATCAGGAAATAAAGTACCATTTAGTAATCAGCGAACCCACAAGCAACTTTCCTCATTCAAAACATTGCTTAAATATCGTTTTTTAATTTTTCGAATTTTTTCCTAGGGGTACCCATACAAAATTGTGGGTTTTCCTGATTTCCCCACTTTTGCTCCTTCCGATGGCCATAGCTCTGGCAATTTGTATCCGATCAGGAAATAAAGTACCATTTAGTAATCAGCGAACCCAAAAGCAACTTTCCTCATTCAAAACATTGCTTAAATATCGTTTTTTAATTTTTCGAATTTTTTCCTAGGGGTACCCATACAAAATTGTGGGTTTTCCCGATTTCCCCACTTTTGCTCCTTCCGATGGCCATAGCTCTGGCAATTTGTATCCGATCAGGAAATAAAGTACCATTTAGTAATCAGCGAACCCACAAGCAACTTTCCTCATTCAAAACATTGCTTAAATATCGTTTTTTTTCATTTTTCATAGTGTTTGAATAATTTGGGTTTGTTTGAATGGGTTTGTTTATATCTCGGTCATTTTCCAACCGATGGGGAAGCAAAGTACCATTCCTGAATCAGGACCTTATTGTCCTTCGAACTTCATTATAGAATCCTCGTAAAATCCTGATCCACATCGTAAATGGCCATGCTGATTCTTTTCTAAAATATGATAGCCGTTCGAAATGTTGTTGTTGGATTTCGAATATCCTTTGATGCAGATCGAAGGATGTTTATGGCCTGATTCAACAATTATATTCCATTCTAAGATCGGCTTAAAAAAGATCGAGATATAAACAAACCAATTTATGGAAATAAATTTCCAAGCCAAATTTTTTTACCAATCGATCTTAACTTGGCCAATACCAGATTTTGATGGCCAAATGGACGGGTCGTATTTTTCTGCATTTTATGACATCCCACAATCCGGGCTTAGATGCCAAATGGCTGAGTTATTCACAAAAAACTGTTTCAAAAAATGGAATCCACCTTTTTTAAAAAAGCTTGGGCGGGCGGGAACTTTTTTGAATTTAAATTTAAATAAAACGGATCGTATTTTGGATCCACAGGCGCGGCGGGAAACCTATTTTTTGAATTTGAATTTGAATTTAACGGATTTCGATCAACTTACAATCCACATATGTCCCACATAGGATCTACACAAGTCCCACATAAGTTCCACACGTGTCCGACATGGGATCCACACAGGTCCCACATAAGTTCCACATAGGATCCACATACCGCCAAAGACACAAACCGGTTCAGCCAAGACACCACCCAGTGGATCAAAGCTCAACCCGTGACGTCACGGGCTTTCGAGGCTGAAAATTTTCCAGTTTTCGGCCGCTACCAGGCGCGGAGTACCAGGCGAACAGAAACCGGTAGTAGGTGGATTCTATTTTTTGGAACAGTTTTTTGTGAATAACTCGGCCATTTAGCATATAAGCCCGGATTGTGGGATGTCATAAAATGCAGAAAAATACGGTCCATCTAACTGGCCAACAAAATCGGGTATTGGCCAAGTTAACGCGGAGTGGTAAAGAAACTTGGCTTAGAAATATATTTCTATAAATGGATTTGCTTATATCTCGGGACTTTTCCAACCGATCTTAAAATGGAATATTATTTTGGAATCAGGACATGAAAATCCTTCGATCTGCATCGAAGGATTTTCGAAATCCAACAACAATATGTCGAGCGGAAATCATATTTAAGGAAAGGATCAGTATCGCCATTTCAGGATTTCATGAGGGTCCTTTAATGCAGTTCGAAGGACATTAAGGTCCTGTTTAAGGAATGGTAGTTTGCTTCCCGATCGGTTGAAAAATCACCGAGTTATGAACAAACGAACTTTTAAAAATAAATATCAAAAACAAATTTGTTAGCCACTCCGTGTTAACTTGGCTAATGCCAGACATTGTTAGCCAGGTAGATGGTCCGTATTTTTCTGCATTTTATGACATCCCACAATCCGGGCTTAGATGCCAAATGTCCGAGTTATTCACAAAAAACAATTTGAAAAAGAAGAATCCACCTACTATGCGTTTCTGTTCGCCTGGTACTCCGAGCCTGGTAGCGGGCCGAAATCCACTTTTTCGAAGCCGCAAAAAAAGTGCAAGTCATTCTGAAAAATTAAAAAATTCAGAAAAATTCTGGAAAATGCTGGAAAACTCAAGAAAATTTTGGAAAATCGGAAAACCGTGAAAAAAAATTCGGAAGATGTATAAAAATACAGAAAAACTCAAGAAAATTCGGAAAAAATAGGGAAAAAAGTCCGAGATTCTAGAGGATTCCATATCTCGGACGTTTGTTGTCCGATCTGGCAACCTTGCACATTTTCGGAATCAGCGCTCGAATGTCCATCGAACTGCATACCACGATTTTCGATATCAAACAACTCATTTTCGAGCGATTTTTAGCAAAAATGGAAAGGCTATACATCACGATTTTTTCCGATTTTGACCGAAAAATTTTTTGTTCGATTTCGACGAAATTGGTATGCAGTTCGATAGACTTTTGGGCGCTGTTTTCGAAAATGCCAAGCGTTGCCAGATCGGGCTGCAATCGGCCGAGATATGAGCTCTCGAAAGCCCATTTCTGGTCCGATCTGGCAGCCCTGTACATTTTCGGAATCAGCGCTCGAATGTCCACCGAACTGCATACCACGTTTTTCGATATCGAACAACTCATTTTCGATCGTTTTTCGACTCGATATTATTACAACGCAATATCGATAGTCAATCCGATTCCATTTTGCGCACTATAGCACAGCTGATGTGCTGCAAAGCGCACTCTCGCCCACTTGAAAGCGCTGTAAAGCGCACTATCGCTCGTTAATGTGCTGTAAGCGCACGTTTATGTGCTGTAAGCGCACTATCGATACTAAGTTACAACAGAGGCGCTTACAGCACAAAAAACGTGCGCTGTAAGCGCACTATCGATATTAAGTTACAACAGAGGCGCTTACAGCACAAAAAACGTGCGCTGTAAGCGCACTATCGATACTAAGTTACAACAGAGGCGCTTACAGCACAAAAAACGTGCGCTGTAAGCGCACTATCGATACTAAGTTACAACAGAGGCGCTTACAGCACATAAACGTGCGCTTACAGCACATTAACGTGCGATAGTGCGCTTTACAGCACATCAAGTGGGCGAGAGTGCGCTTTGCAGCACATCAGCTGTGCTATAGTGCGCAAAATGGAATCGGATTGACTATCGATATTGCGTTGTAATAATATCGAGTCGAAAAACGATCGAAAATGAGTTGTTCGATATCGAAAATCGTGGTATGCAGTTTGGTGGACATTCGAGCGCTGATTCCGAAAATGTGCAGGGTTGCCAGATCGGACCAGAAATAGAGATTCTATAGCCCATATCTCGGAAGATTGCAGCCCGATCTGGCAACGCTTGGCATTTTCGGAATCAGCGTCCCAAAGTCTATCGAATTGCATACCAATTTCGTCGAAATCGAACAAAAAATTTTTCGGCCAAAATCGGAAAAAATCGTGATGTATAGCCTTTCCATTTTTGCGAAAAATCGGTCGAAAATGAGTTGTTCGATATCGAAAAACGTGGTATGCAGTTCGATGGACATTCGAGTGCTGATTCCGAAAATGCCAAGCGTTGCCAGAATCGGGCTATAGAGATATGGGCTATAGAATCTCGGACTTTTTTCCCTATTTTTTCTGAATTTTCTTGAGTTTTTCTGTATTTTTATACATTTTCCGAATTTTTTTTCACGGTTTTCCGATTTTCCAAAATTTTCTTGAGTTTTCCAGCATTTTCCAGAATTTTTCTGAATTTTTTAATTTTTCAGAATGACTTGCACTTTTTTTGCGGCTTCGAAAAAGTTGATTTCGGCCCGCTACCAGGCTCGGAGTACCAGGCGAACAGAAACGCATAGTAGGTGGATTCTTCTTTTTCAAATTGTTTTTTGTGAATAACTCGGACATTTGGCATCTAAGCCCGGATTGTGGGATGTCATAAAATGCAGAAAAATACGGACCATCTACCTGGCTAACAATGTCTGGCATTAGCCAAGTTAACACGGAGTGGCTAACAAATTTGTTTTTGATATTTATTTTTAAAAGTTCGTTTGTTCATAACTCGGTGATTTTTCAACCGATCGGGAAGCAAAGTACCATTCCTTAATCAGGACCTTAATGTCCTTCGAACTGCATTAAAGGACCCTCATGAAATCCTGAAATGGCGATACTGATCCTTTCCTTAAATATGATTTCCGCTCGACATATTGTTGTTGGATTTCGAAAATCCTTCGATGCAGATCGAAGGATTTTCATGTCCTGATTCCAAAATAATATTCCATTTTAAGATCGGTTGGAAAAGTCCCGAGATATAAGCAAATCCATTTATAGAAATATATTTCTAAGCCAAGTTTCTTTACCACTCCGCGTTAACTTGGCCAATACCCGATTTTGTTGGCCAGTTAGATGGACCGTATTTTTCTGCATTTTATGACATCCCACAATCCGGGCTTATATGCTAAATGGCCGAGTTATTCACAAAAAACTGTTCCAAAAAATAGAATCCACCTACTACCGGTTTCTGTTCGCCTGGTACTCCGCGCCTGGTAGCGGCCGAAAACTGGAAAATTTTCAGCCTCGAAAGCCCGTGACGTCACGGGTTGAGCTTTGATCCACTGGGTGGTGTCTTGGCTGAACCGGTTTGTGTCTTTGGCGGTATGTGGATCCTATGTGGAACTTATGTGGGACCTGTGTGGATCCCATGTCGGACACGTGTGGAACTTATGTGGGACTTGTGTAGATCCTATGTGGGACATATGTGGATTGTAAGTTGATCGAAATCCGTTAAATTCAAATTCAAATTCAAAAAATAGGTTTCCCGCCGCGCCTGTGGATCCAAAATACGATCCGTTTTATTTAAATTTAAATTCAAAAAAGTTCCCGCCCGCCCAAGCTTTTTTAAAAAAGGTGGATTCCATTTTTTGAAACAGTTTTTTGTGAATAACTCAGCCATTTGACATCTAAGCCCGGATTGTGGGATGTCATAAAATGCAGAAAAATACGACCCGTCCATTTGGCCATCAAAATCTGGTATTGGCCAAGTTAAGATCGATTGGTAAAAAAATTTGGCTTGGAAATTTATTTCCATAAATTGGTTTGTTTATATCTCGATCTTTTTAAGCCGATCTTAGAATGGAATATAATTGTTGAATCAGGCCATAAACATCCTTCGATCTGCATCAAAAGATTTTCGAAATCCAACAACAACATTTCGACCGGCTATCATTTTAGAAAAGGATTAGCATGGCCATTAACGATGTGGATCAGGATTTTACGAGGATTCTATAATGAAGTTCGAAGGCCAATAAGGTCCTGATAAGGAATGGTACTTTGCTTCCCAATCGGATGAAAAATAACCGAGATATAAACAAACCCATTCAAACAAACCCAAATTATTCAAACACTATGAAAAAAGAAAAAAAAAACGATATTTAAGCAATGTTTTGAATGAGGAAAGTTGCTTTTGGGTTCGCTGATTACTAAATGGTACTTTATTTCCCGATCGGATACAAATTGGCAGAGCTATGGCCATAAGAAGGAGCAAAAGTGGGGAAATCAGGAAAACCCACAATTTTGTATGGGTATCCCTTGGAAATATTGTAGCACAAATATTGCTAATAACCGTAATAGCTTTTTAACTCAAAAGTTATGATAACTTGTCGGACAAAATGCCCCCAGAATGTAGCATAAATGTAACCGGACATTTCTCAATAATATTTATTGATATTAATTAGCATGGGATATTTTTTATGGGATTTGGATGGGTTCAAGACCCCTTCGGCGCCGGTGAAAGTGCCCTCGCGATGAGTCAGTAACCCTGGGGACCTCTAAATAATATTCTGAAAACCACAGGAATTCCACATTCAAAACAAGAAAATTCCCAAAAAAAAAAAACAAAAAATGCCGAAAACAAACTGAGACGGGCGCCAAGCCGAAACGAAAAAAAATAAGAAACGTGATAAGGTACCTCTTCTCCGACTCTTCACCTCAGCTCATCTCATCTGAAAAAAAATAATAATAAATATATTAAAAAAAAAAATGAGTGCATGTGTGTGTGCTTGTGTTTGCCCATAAATAAATTAAAGTTGAATAAAATGAAATTAACACAAGAATGAAAAAAACGAGAGCGTGTGTCGGTGTGTGGGGGCAATTGTAATTAAATACTCAATGAACCGATGGGAAGTCGTCGGTCAGTAAACAAACAAGAAAATATAATATTTTTATTGTTAATAATAAAAACAAGAAAAGCAGCCAAACAGGCAGCTGGTAGGATCACTGGGAGCTGTGAGCAGCAAGCTGTGATCTGTGATCTGTCGAAGCTGGAAGCTGGATCGTTGGACAAGGTCAAGTCGGATTAGCCCCGTCTCATTCCGGGGCTTTGGCACCATACCTGATAACGTATAAAACATTGGAACCCGGTCTCAGAAAACAGCACTTGCCGACCAGCACTCCAGTCGATAGCATTTCCACAATCAGCACTCTTTTCGAAGCACTACAGGATGTCTCGTATCGCCATTGCCGCCGTCTTCATCTGCCTGGCCGTTATCCTGGAGGGACAACAGGCTCAGGCTGCCATTGCCAGGGTTAAGGCCGTCAATCCAGGTAAGCAGGAACTAAATAATATTACGTCCATGGATAGCTCTTATCAACTCTGATTATCGAACAGATCATCCTGGCAAGTGTGTCCTGGGCCCCAACTCTGTGATGTCCCCTGGCCAGATCGGCAAGGCTCCCAACCATCCTTGTGCCGGTGTGGAGTGCCACGGCGATGGCCATGCCACCATCACCACCTGCGCCGCTGTGGCGCCACCCAAGGGCTGCAAGCTCCGTGACTTTGTCAACACGAATCGCGACTTCCCCGCCTGCTGTGAGCGCAGCTACGATTGCTCCAAGCACATCTAAGCGATCCATTATCGATAACTTATCATCGATTGATCTTTGATCTTAACATGTTGGATGTTATTTTTTTTTTGTTTTTTTTATTTATTGTGTATACTACAACATAACAATTAAAATGTAAACGCTTAGCAATACAATTAAATAATTTAATAGAATCATTAACAGAAAATACATATGCATGTACGCTTGCTCGTGTGGGTTTAGATTGGGTGTGTTTGGGGGGGCTTTAGATTTAGGTTTAGGATTCAGCTTTATGTTTAGCTTTTAGATTTAGGTTAGGATAATGAGGCAAGGACCTCCTCTCTCTCTCTCTTCCGCTTCGTTCGGCTCGTTCTGACAATATTTTTTGCTTCAACTAACTGATATTTAAAAAAAAATTTATATGTTTATCGTAAAAAAAAAATATTAAATAGAATAAACAAAATCACAAGGACATAAAGGCTGAGAGAGAACAACTATACATATGTACACCTGTGTGTGTTTTTTTGTGCTTTTCACTGTTTGGTTTTTGGAAGCGATTGCTGAACGAGGCGATATCGATAACGAAGGCATGTCCTTTTTTTTTTGGTGTTTATCCTTTCAATCTCCTGTCGATCTCCAGTATATGTTTCATTTCTAGTAACTTTTCTTAATTCGTTTTTTTTTTTCTGTTGTTGCTTACTTATGGCTTTAGCTTTTGCTTTAGCTTTTCCTTTCTTCCTTTCTTTGTGTGTGTGTGTTTTGTGCTTAAATAGCTTAGCAGCGACCACGCCCAGTTGCGAGCACCGCCCCCTATCGACTGAGATTGTTGATGTAGAGTGCATGGAGCTCGGTGCGCGGAGTATTCTCGAAGAGGGCGGCCCGGTTCTGGCCCTCGCCCTTCTTCACCCAGTGGCCATAGACACGGAAGGCACAGCCATCGATAACCTACGATGAAAGATATATTTTTAATTAATAATAATTTATTTAAAATTAATAAGAAATTCACTAAGGCAAACTTTAGTGCAAAGCCGCTATTAATGTTGAGAGTTAAGGATAAAATCTAGGAAAAGCTAAACTTTTTTACTCAAAAACGACGTGAATATCCCAAGAATGGATCATATTTATCGATAAATCTTTTGTTTTCTTGATAAAGATTTGATTCTAATATTAAATGATTTATATCTTAAGCCTACTTAGAGACTTAGAGAAGAAACCTCTATTATCTTATAGCATTTTTGTAGTTAAATTTCAGAAACTCCTGAAATATTTCCAGAAAAACGATATTTATCGATAAATTGTGATTAAATATATGAATAATTTATGTTTTTAATAAGCTTTCGAGTTTACGAAAATAAGGCTATAGTCCTATGGCTTGTAAAGCCTCCAAACGAAGCTAATAAAGATTTCTGAACAACATTCTTCCTAAAAGAACGATTCATTTATCGGAACTATATCGATCTTATTATTATCGAAATTAAATTAGACTTTTTCTCGCTTAAAATCCAACTCACCTTGCGAAGAACCTTGACGCGATACGGATCCCGGATCGCCTCCTCAACGTGAAGCGGCTCGGCGGTATACCGGAGACGACGTATCCGGATTACGGCCCTTATCACCAATATGGCAAATTGGAACTTTTTGCGTGCGTTGAAGCGACTCTGTTTCCGCAGCTAAATGGTCGTAAAGAGAAGGTCATGGATTAGTTTTCGAAGCTTTTCGTTTGCAATTTACATTGCGGTTTGATCTCGTTTTTGGCATTGTGGTTTATTTTATAAATATTTTTTTTTTTTCATTTTATTTTTTTTTTTTTTTGTTTTTATTAAGTGCACACGCCATGGGTTAAACAGAGTTATATATATATATATATATATATGTTAGTGTGTTTCAAGGTTAGTCAGTCGGTCGGCGGGGATTAGTGGGTTAAATCCTTGCGGACAACAACAAGAACGACACACAAATCGGGTACTTTGTCTCGAGACCCCAAGTGTTATTTATAAGAATTGTTATTATTTGGGGTTATAGGGTCAAGTTTAACTTAATCCTCGGGTCAGTATGAGTTTGATGAGAGAGTGTGAAGTGTTAGTTATAGAGTCTTTTGTAAACAAAATACACAGAAATAAAACAGAAATAGTAACCAAAGCGAACCAAAGGTGATAGAGTTAATGGTTTTAGGAGTGATTGGACTAGACAAGACAACAAAGGCTATTTAATAATAATAATAATAATAATAATACAGATCGGATATTGAGTGATTGGATGGATGTTTTACATAAATATGCAATTCTATCTATCTATCAGTTTGACTTGGTTTACTCACAAGGGAGTCTCCACAACACCGACTTATAGACACACATCTTATAAGGGCGTTGAGACTCTGAGACAATATAGAGAACATGACACAAACACAAAACGTGTATAACATCATCAACAGTGGAGAAGATTAAACGAAAAATAATCCATCAGTGAAACGATTTTCTTTTTTGGTGTCGTTGTGTTTAGATATTAAAAGATACAGAAACAGATATATGGGAGGGGGGGATACAGATAAATGATATATGTATATATAGATAAAGGCAATCTGATGGTATTACTGTGGATTGCATTTACCTATCAATGGTCTATGTCTGGGTTAATTATAGCTAATACTACCATGCTTCTGGGGTTAATCATTAAGGCTGGACGACTACCCCTAACTCCTTAAAACACACACACACGAAGACAAAAACTAATGAGATATAGAAACACTAGGCCCAGTTATAAAAAAAAAAAGCAAAACTACAACAACTAAGTATATATATATCTAAGACTATAGAGCTATGTGTATAATTATGAGAGTAAGGCGGGAAGCAAGTCAACTACATACAGTTCTGGTAAATATCATCCAGTTCACCCGAGAGATATGTACTAGAGAAAGGTGCATATAATACAAACATGGTGTTTACTCTCTATGATATGACTAAGTGTCAGCTATAAGAAAATATACAATAAAAGTAAGAGTATAGAGTGCGGTAATAGGTACACGATCTTAGCTATTAGCTTAGCTATTGCCGATAAGTGTGTTACATAATGTTGGAAAGCAATGACATCGTCCTTTGGATGAAAACCAATCACTTTCGATCCATAGACGTACTCTTCTAGACAGCGATATGAGTGAGATGGGCGCGTATATGAGTAAGAGGGAATGATAGTAGATGAGTTTCTTAAAAAAGGGTATTTTTTCGAAAAAGATCTTTTATTTTTTGAAGTGAAATTTTGATGTTTTTGTCTCGAATGGAGTGTGTGCTTTGCGATGATGATGATGATGATGTATGCTCTAATTGAATCAACTAAAAAGCGCTAGAAATTAATCGGCAAATAGTGATCAGTAAGGTCATACGTGAGGTTTCTAGATAAAGATTATAAAAAAAAATCCAAAAACGGAAAAGGGAAATATTTGAAAAATATTAGAAACTTTTATAAAAATAATATTATATCTATACATTTATATCTATATCTTTTTAAAGGTATATATCTGTAATATTTCCTTTACTTCCGTTTTGAGATTTTCTTGTTTTTCTTTTTTTTGGGAAAATGTTTTTTAAAAGCAAAAAAAGTAAAATCAAAGGAAAACCTGCCTGCACTGGTATTGGTGCATAGAACAAGGAGTGCTTGCCGCCTGGACTGTCGCCTGGCTGTTGCAATGTCTGTTGCAATTGCAACTGCAACGGCTGCGTCATTGGTTGTTGCTGTTGTAGCTGCTGTTGCTGCTGCTGCTGCTGCGACTGCGACTGCGTCGGTTGCTGTTGCGGCTGTTGCTGATAGTAGACCGTTGCCGTGAGCGTTTTGGGTGTGGGAGCGTGGGAGATGGCGGACGCCAAGGCAGCGCCAGATGTGGTGGCTATGGCGGAGGCAGATGCAGTGGCAGAAGTGGAGGCTACTATGGCTACTGAGGCGGAGGTGTTTACTGATGAGGTGGAGGCTTGGCAGGCGGATGCGGATGCGGATACAGATGCAATGGCATCGTCCAGTGGGCCGTCACGCATCCGGTTCGAGGAGTAGGAGCTCTGGGGCGCACCATAGTACAAGTAGGCGGGACTGTTCAGCTGCCCAAAGCGGAACGAGGCGCTGCCCGAAGCGGCTGCCGTACCGCCATTAGCCCCCACCTCGCCCTGCAGGTGGGGATAGCGACTGGATACCGTCGGATGGCGGCGTTCACCCATCAGCACCTGCCATAGTTACCCATACAATATCGTATTGAATATATATACATATATATATACATTCAGAAAAAGATTCAGTTTCAAAGGGCAGTGGCAGCAGCAGAGTAGACGCGGAAAAAATTAAAATTTGGTTATCAGTTAAAATTAAAAGTGTGCAAGGATGAACGGGGGGCATTTCTTAAAACTAATATCCATAAAATATCTTAAAAAAATATGTATATAAAAACATAGGTAGATCTTAAAGATAAAAGATATGTACATGTGGTTTTTGGGTTTTTTTCCTGAGAGGTCCCTAAGATATACTTTATATGCACCTTGCCTGGGGTTTTGGTTTTCGAAACAACCTTAGACTGGTAGAGGTAATCTTTTCAAGACATAAATACCATTAATTTTTAATCCAAAAGGTTACCTCTTCCAGTCCTGGTTATCTATATCTCACTACCTTTAATCTCTCTCACTAACTAACTGACAACATGCAGTGACTCCAAAAAAAAAAAAAAACAAGGAGTAGGACATGGGGTCTGGGAGGAACTGGGAATATAGAATCCTGGGGCGCAACACAAGGACCCTACGGACTAATTTTAGGCATGCAGACATAGAGATTTTCAAAAATATATGTATATATAAAACAGAGCATGAATATCGAATGGCAAGCGCTGAGCTGCAAGAATGTGTTATCGGTTATCGAGTTAATCGGTTTTTGGGCAATCGGTTGGATTTTTACAAAAAAACACACACAAACAAATTGGGAATTAGAGAAGGATTTTTGGTTTGTTATCGTTATCAGTTATCGTTATCGGGGCATCTTGCAATCAACAAGCAAAACAGATCAATGGATGCAATAACGTTGTTTTTTTTCTATTCTTTTGTTTGTTTTTCTGTTAGAAGTTATTATGCTGGCATATGACCTATATATATATATATGTATGTATATATATAGCTGAGTTACAGAGCGAAACAGAAAACAGAAACAAAAACAAAACAGAATGCACGGAACACAGACACGAACGAACAAGAAACGAGATGCAAGGGCCGGACAGCATGAGTGGGCATGATTGGGGGTTTTATTTTTTTTTTAAACTGCCGGCCCCGATAGTTTCGATAGTTTTTTTTTGGTTTTTGTTTTTTTTTTTGTCATCGGGTTTATCGTTATTACAGCGATTACGGCTCCGATTAATGGAGACACACAGCACAGAGAGAGGGAGATTGGGTTAGTCCGGGAACAGTTCGTTACCAGTGCGATCTCAGTGATGCGACTCATTCGTCGGGATTTGGTCGACAGGCTGCGCTTGAGGCCATCAATGTTTTGCTCGAACAGCTACTCGAATTAATCGAGTTTATCGAATAAATCGAGTTATTTAATCGAGTGCGTGTTTTTGTTTTTTTGGGTTGGTTTGTTTTAAAATTAATTGAAACCGATTTCAAATAACGTATACGTATATATGTAAAGGAAAAGAAGAAAGAAAAAGATGTTTTGGTATAATAAAATCGTAATCATAAACATAAACTTAAAATGCACATCTCTATCAATTATCGGTTATCGATAGAAAAAAAAAAAACTTAAAAAAAGGGGGGGTTTTTTTTTCAAAGCAGACTCTGTCAGGCCATAGAACTGACAATCTCAGGGACTAGACTAGGTGGGTTAGGCTGGTTAACCTAAAAACTAAGCCAGGGATCACAAATCATAGAAATCATAATCGTAAATCGTAAATCGTATATCGTATATCGTAATTGGTATATCGTAAATTTTAATTGTAGGATAAACAATAAGAAGCAGTTAATAGGCTGTTTTGTGAGTGGGTGAGTCACAGGTGTGTTCCTTTCCTCAAGAGAGTTGTGTATTTGAATTGCAGGGGCAGGTTGTTGGAATAATCTTAATCTATGGATCTATATTATGTAAAGCTTTATGTACAAAGGCTAGAACCCAAACTAGAGAAGATAAAGGGAGACTGCTGGATAAATAAATGCCCCTGGTTCGAACAGGATATCCTAAATGGTGTGTAGACTGAAGGGTAACTGGTAACAGAAAGGATGTGAGACGGGCCCTTACCATTTGGTTGAAGAATGGATGTCTTAATACTTCCTTGACGGTGATACGTTGCGCAGGATCAACGACTAGACATTTACGTATCAGATCCTTTGGATCCTCTGCAAAAAAAAATTATAGTTTAACATATATTTTCTTCAAAAACAAAATCCCATTAGTACTCACCTGAAATATCTGCCCATTCGGGCGAGGTGAAGCTGTATTTGCCCTCCATTATATTTCGCAACATGACCATCTGTTTGCGGTGCCAGAAGGGTGGACAACCGACGAGCAACGTGAACATAATCACGCCACAGGCCCATCTGTTTTTTGAAAGAGGAAGAGGTGTTGAATTCAGTCGGTCGAGCATAAAAGGAGACTCCCCTCCCCAAAACCCCAACCACTAGTTGCACATTTAAACAGCAAACCCATTTATAGCCGCAAATCTATACGTTTACAGTTTTGCTGAATCCAAGAAAAATAGTTGACACAACCGATCAAGTATCGGATTTCTTATTTTGAAGCCAATGACTCAGACTCTGAATCGAGAGTCAGCTTGTGTGAGCTTCTGCGAATGGGAATCAATTCTGGAATCAACACTACCCAAGTATTATGTCGGCCTTGACAGAAATTGTATATAGCCTGGGACTTATAGACTGGGACTGGGAATGCGTTGCAGGTGTGCTGTTTAAATGCAAGTGATTCCTAAATAATATTATTATATCATACATATCCACTTCCTGGGAATAGCCGGGTGAGCCCTCGAACATGTTGCACTTGAGCGTTTCCGGCGCCAAGTATCCAGGTGTTCCACACAGATCTATAAAGAATAATAACAAATTATTAAACTGGATAGGTTATATTCCAAGACTTATTCGATATACCTGTAAGTTTCTCGCCTTCTTGCAGCTGCCTGGCGAAACCAAAATCGGTGATCTTAACATTATGATTCTCGTCGAGCAATATATTCTCGGGCTTCAAATCGCGATGGACGATATTCTTGGCATGGATATACTCAACGCCCTCGAATATCTGTCGCATAATAGTGCGAGTCTTCTTCTCCGATAAAGTCACCACAGAGGTCAGATAGTCGAAGAGCTCACCCTTGGGACAGAGCTCAAAGACAAGGAAAACAAATGCATCTGACTCGAAAACGTCCTGTAGATCAACTGGAAAATAAAACAAACGATATAGGCTTTAATAAAGGATATATAATAATAGGAGGACTCACTTATGTAGGGATGCCCCATGACCTGGCGCAGTATTGAGATTTCTTGTCTGGTTGCTTCGAGCATGTGATATGGATTCGTTTCACCGGCTTCTGTGGTGGCGCCCAAATCGATGATCTTGGCGGCAAACTCCTTGCCGGTCTCCTTTTCGATGCATCGCCGTACCGTTGAGCTGATGCCCCTGCGAATCGTGAATAACAAATCATATAAGTGGACACTCGTTTTCGGCATGATTGTGATTTATCTAATGCACTAAGGAGGCAACCTCCCTTCCTCCAAGCGATAAGGAGAGGCTGTCGTCATGTAATTCTAATTGTAATTGTAATTGTGATTGCCCTTGTTTTTCCTTCATCCAACTTTCCATATTTGCGTAGTCGTAGCTATCAAGAGCAAACCCCAAAGGGGCCTTTGGGATTTATGATTGGGGATATGGGGACCAGGCGCCGCTCCAAGCCACCTGACTCATGGCCTGACATGGTTTTTTGGGCCAAAAACGAAGAAAGAAAGAGACTTTGGAGAAATGCAAGCTTGGCACTAAACTTTAATCGATTTCTTTTGTTGTGAAATGGTATTCTCTTGCAAGGGAAGAATCTACACCATAACTCACCTGCCCAGAATCTCCTTGGGCTCGTATTTGGCATAGAAACCCTTGGCGGCATCCTTGTCCGGCAACAGATCATCCTCCTCGTCCTTGGCCATTAGATCCAGTGAAATGTTGCCGCTTAAACGATTATTTTTGGAGGTAACAACTGCTCTGTTAAGGGAAAAGGATTACCGGTTAGTTGATTGCTCATCTCACAAAATTATAATCTCAAGTTAAGATCAGTTATGGAACTGGGACTGGCTATGGGTATGGGTATGGGTATGGGACTGAGTCTGGGCTACCGGCTGGCGGTTGTAATGATGCGATCGTTTAAGGCGTTGCTATTTTTATAACGCCAACGCCGGAACGGGGATCGTATCGGAGATCGGAGAACGGATTTTGGATTTTGTTTTGGAGGCTACAGGGATGGAAGAGAAGGTGCACTGAAGGCGACGTCTGAGCGTCAACTGTGCGACTCGATGAGTGTCGACTTCATTCCATACCCTCGATCTGACTTTCGTTTATATTTATTATTATTATTATTTTACTTTTTTTTTTTTTTTTTAATTACCAAGTGCCGCTGATGGTTGCTGCTGCTTCTGGTGGCTGCTTCGTTGTGCCGTTAACTTTCGTGAATGGTATTTTTTTTTTTTTTTTTGTTGGAGGTAGGGGGAATGGAAAAATCCCTATTCCGGGGGGCCTACTGTCTCTCTTTCTCTCTCGCTCGGTCTGTCTCTCGTTTGGTTTCTCTCACTCTTTCACTTGCGCTCAGCTGTTGGCGACGGCAACGGCAACGACGACGGCGACTGAGGCGGCTACTGAGCTGATTTAATTAATAACGAATGCCAACTACAAACAGATCGATTTGAATGGCACCAGAGGAGTCCCAGAGGAGAACAGCAGAAGAAGAAGAATGAAATAAAATTAAATCAAAAATAATAGAATTAGCATTAAAATACTTATGAATGATTACACAACAACAAAGCAATTTGTTTTGATTTGTCGACTAGAGGGGGGGTGCAGGGGCGGTCTTTGTTGTTGTTGTTGCAGCACACGCACTTAATGTAGGTGAACGACTTATTGTTGTTGTTTCTTATCACTAGTTAGCCCGTTGCTGTTGTTGTTGTTGTTGCAAAGAAGGTAGGTTGTGTTTTG
Source organism: Drosophila malerkotliana malerkotliana (assembly GCA_018153235.1). Lineage (NCBI taxonomy): Eukaryota > Metazoa > Arthropoda > Insecta > Diptera > Drosophilidae > Drosophila > Drosophila malerkotliana. The sequence goes on from JAECXV010000038.1 coordinate 5,216,682, forward strand.
ATTTCGCACCTATCGCACCTCCCACCACCCACGCACACACACACATGTATATGTAAACAGTTAGGCAGACGGAGTACTACTGAGTACGAAAGGATCCGGATTCCGGATCCGGATTTTATTATTATCTTTCTCCTCTATCCTCCTTTGCAATCACAGACACTTTGCCAAACACACCAACACCAACACACACCCTCGCAGTGGGGCAGAACACACACGCACCTCCGTGTCCACTAAGCGGGTACATTTCAATGTCAACTAAGGTTAAAAGCAGTTGGCTTTTCGGCGGAGTTGGCTGCTGCACCACCGATTCACATACATTCCGGGCCGCACTGTTGGCTGGTCGCTTGCAACGCCGCTTCTAGCATAACTCCACGTCTGATATTAGCGGATTAAATTGCAGAAAACCGTGTATTTGTATTGACACAATCACAAAAAAAAAACATCCACAGGCAGCACTAATAAATCATCTATCGATATTGCGATAAGCCGGTTATCGCCACTCCGGGCAGTGTTGGTAAATTAGTGTTGACAGGGCTGCCATACCAACGACTCACGCTAGAGATGGGAAAAACTTTGGCGCCTCCATCAACCATTTTCAAATTTTAAAATCAAATATGGAAAACGATATTTAAGTAAGACAATTGTTTATGTTGATGTATGTTAATATTTATTTACGGAATACAATTGTAAAAAATATTTAATAAGTGCTAAATGTATATAATAATTATGAGGCAAACGTTACAATTTTCTTTTGCTTTCTTCCGGATGGGGAGGAGCTTTTTGAAGGGGGGAAGAATCGGAAAGGAAATGCTCGGCTTACACCTAGGGATTTATTTTGTCCACTTTTAATGTATATATATATATATTTTAATACTCCATCGCCAAACTTGAATCGTTGATCGCTGCAGATCGTTTGATTAACCATCAGATACAGTCGGAAATACGTTGATTTTTGTTGTTTTTGTGTATATTTACTATCAAAATACCGTAAATGGAATACAAATACAAATACAAATGAAGCAGCGAACACACTCTCGAAATGGTTGTTCATTCAGTGCCGTAGATACATTACAATATAATAATATTATTAATTTATAGAAAAAAAAAAAACACGTAATATATATATATGTATATATATATATATAAGCATATATATATATATATAAAGAAGACACACACACACACAGAGGCGATGCGCCAGCGGCACCGCCTTGTTGTTGTACACATACACAGGGGAAAGGGGGGGTATAGGGTGGGTACACTAGACCTACAGGGACTTACAAATAATATCTATGTATATACGTATCTTTATGGATCATATCGCCTGGCATCGATTTTTTGTGTCTGTTTATATAACCGATCTAAGCTTTCCAGCTTTTCAACAGCTGGTTACGGGGCTGAGTTATTGGGAATGGGTATTCTTGGGAATGATTCTTGAGGAGTTTGTAAGTGAGTGGTGGAGTGGAGTGGAAATCAGTAGAGCAGGTCCGTCTTTTGTGTTCCCTCGCTGTACACGACTCCTCCGCCCGGCGTCGCCGTCAGATGGTAATCATCTTCGTCCACAGCTGCGCCATCTCCGCCATTGGAGGCTTCTGCTCCTCCTCCTCCTCCACCGGCTGCTGGTGTCGAATTTGGTTCATGATCCTTGATGAGTCCCTCGCCGAGGCCAACCAGACTGCCATTCCCATTGAACATGGCCCGGTTGGCATTGGCTCCGGCCGGACTGCTGCCATTGCTGCTGGAGTTGCTGCCGCTGCTGCTGCTCTCGGGTAGGGCGTACCGGGTGATGCCCAGCTGGAAGAGGCTGTCCATCGGTGTGCCGCCCTTCATGGGCGTGTAGAAGCCCAGCGCCTTGGAGCCTAAAATGCATAAGATCTTAGATTAGTGGGGGTTTCAATAGGTTATATTTTTTTTTGAATATATATCTGATGGGTTAGTTGTTCTTAAACGTAACAAGTGGCACCGAGTGGTGGTGGTGGTGGTTGGGTGGGTGGTAGTGGGCTATGGTGATGGGAGGATAATGATGATGATGATGGAATGTTCACCAGGGAACTCTCCAAGCAAAATGAATCTTAAAACTGGAGTTGGAAATGGAAAGATGAGGAAATATGAAACACGATGACGATGATGATGATGACAGAGGAGGATGTGCCAAGTGCTGGGTGTTTCCAAAAAAATAGATGTTTGTATGTGTTTGGTGTTTGTTTTTTTTTTGGTCTAATCTCTGAGGGGTTAGTTACCTTAAATAGTAATATGAATTGGCGATTAGTTTTGATTGGTTAAGGCTTCGTTGCCCGGCGGAGCAGACAGAGCAAAGGTGCACTGGGTTAGAGGTGTTTCTGTTCGCTTAGGTTATTGATTTTTGGTTTAATAATTTATTATTTTTGTTTTTTTTTTTTTTAGTTTTAGGTCATGGGTTATAATTGTTATTTTTATTGTTATTTCGGGTTGAGAGTTGAGAGCTGCTGCTTTGCGGATCGGTTTTATCTGCGCCTTTTGGGGCCTTTTGTTATCATAGATATTTATTTTTCATTTAATTTCTCATTTCTTTTTTTTTTTGTTTGGTTTTGGTATACAATAGATATTATTTCAACGATTTGCTTATGTATTCTGTTTACATTTAAATAATATCTGCAAAAAGAAATTAGTATGAACAGAAAAAAAAAAAATCGAAATTGAAATTGAAATAGAAATAGAAGTACAAGTGTAAGCAGGGTGCGGATGTTGGTGGGGGGGGGGCAGGGGAAACGCAAACAAACAAAGCACTAGTGGGTGGGTGGCTGAGCAGGTGGCTGCTTCTTGAAATGGAAACCCCACCAGACAGAGATGGGGCTAGTAGTAGAGCTCTACTCTGGGAAATGCAATTGCAATTCGATACATGCCCCCGCATTCCAAAAACAGCAACTGAACAAAGCAACATATAAAGCCATACATACATACATACACTCACTATAGCATATAATTAATATACAACTATACATATATTGTTTACAAAAAAAAGAAAAACAAGCACATGGCACACAGATGCACAAAATACATCAATTGAAACGTAAAAAACTAAAATTCTGGCCTGCAAGTCCCACTTGCAACACTAGCCGGGCAAGGTATAGTGTTGCACAACAACAGGTGTTTGTGGTCCATTGTTCGATGTCCGCTGTCTGTTCCTTTACTTATATTCTAGTTTTAAAGCTTAAAGTCTTAACTATTAGACTTGAATTTTAAACTTAAGCAATAGAATTTCAAGTTCTTAATGAATTCTTTAGATTTCTTTAATTTTAATTGAAAGTTTTGAAGAATTGTAAAGCTTCTATGAATATATCTTCTATAAATGCGAAGATTTTCTTCCATTCCTTTACTTATTTTAGTTTTAAAGCCTAAAATCATAACTATTAGGCTTGAATTTAAAGCAAAACCTATAGATTTTTAGGATTTAAATTAATTTTACAGATTTTTTTAATTTTAATTTCAAATTTTGAAGAATTTTAAAGCTTCTGTTATTCTATAAATGCGAAAGATTTGTCTAAGTCTGTCTGTTTCTTGACTTATTTTAGTTTTAAAGTTTAAAGTCGTACTATTAGGCTTGAATTTTATATAAAAACAATGGAATTTGAAGCTCTTTAAAATTTCTAAATTAAATTTAAAGTTTTTTTCAATTTTATTTATAATTTTTAAGATCTCTAAGGCTTTTAAATATTTTCATACTAATTTTTAAGATTTATCTCAGTCATTATTTTATTTTTAAAAGCCTTAAGCCATAACTAGTCATACATTTTTAAACAAAACTATTCAAGGCTTCAAGTTTAAAGTAAATTCTTCTACAGAAGAAAACAATTCTTCCTTCTACACAGTTCTTCTACAGAATTTGTTGTTTATTTTTTTTAAAGACTTGAGTAGCTGATGTGTTCAGTGATGTGTCGCAGTCTGTCAGCTGCAGGCGTGTTTAAAAAGTAACTTAATACATCAGGAAATTAATACTTGTAGAAAAGCTATAGTAAGCTATAATAAGCAAACCAGCAGGCTTGGTTTTCTAAAGAATCTAAAAAAAAAAGAACAGAAATACTATAAAATAACCACCGTATAAACCTAACAACTAGCTAGTATCATAGATGAAAAGTATTCCTAATATTTAAAAATATTTAGCAAGGGTTTTCAGCAGGGAAGTATAGCACAATCTCCGATCTCCGAGTCCAACTTCATCGATTATAATACAGCATCCTTCCAGATCTGTCCAATTCGCCAACTCTGTCTCCGCATAAACTTGTAGGAAGCTCATCTAATAATTGATTAATCGTGTGTTTTTGGAGTGTCCGGCAGCCCCAGTGTTTTTTTTTTATTTTTTATATAAATTATTTTTACGTTTTTGTTGTTGTGTATTTGGTGAGTGTATAGAAGATATTGCCTTTTGTTTCTGGTTTTCCGCATTCAATTGTTATTATTATTAATGAATCGGATGTGTACGGGTTACAACTTTACACTTTACAGTAGTTTTAGTGGCCTTAAATCAACAACCAGTTTTTGGGAACGGATCAGGGTCACCGTGGATATAGTATGGTTTTGGCCCGTACCGGGTATCGGGTACCGGGTACCGGGAGTTATGGGTGATATTCTAGCCTATTTTGTAAACAAATATCAATGAAAAGCTTTAAAGGCAATGCCTACGTTTCGCTGGCTGGCTGGGGATATCTCTGGATCTGGTTCTGGTACTGGTACTGGATCTGGTAGCTTGTAGTTTGGTGTTTCATTTTTTTTTTTTGGAATTTTTTTGTTTGTAAGGTGAGCTTTGGTCATCAGACATAGTAGAGCGTTGTGCCTGGAATGCGTGCCTGGAGCAGGGCTGTACTGGCATTGGGCAAGGCCAGCGACGACGGCAGACTGGGCCGACGACGTCGCTCCCGCGGATCGGGGATCTGGAGCTGATCTAGCTCTCGTTTTTCATAATTACTCTGCTGCTTGGATTCCTGGTGTGGTTCCTGCTGGTGCTGGTGGTGACCACCACCCATCGAATAGGAAAAGGAAGCCGCCTTGCGAGGTCCTCGGGCTGAGGGCAGGGGGGTGCATCTGGGTGCATCGTTCTGCAGGAAACAGGCATATTGCGGCTTCAGCAACACCGAAGGACGACTTCTACGCTGCAGCTGTGGCTTCGCTGGGAGCTGGGGGCGCTTGGCGACCGTGACATCGTTGTTGGTGTTTCTGGCAGCGATTTCCAATCCGGTTGGTGGTGTCATTGGTGTTTCTATTGGAGGAGTGGCAGGTTCGGGCGACGACTGCTGCTGCTGCTGCTGCTGTTGTTGTTGTTGTGGCGACTGTTGCAAGATAATACCCCTCCCTAAACTTGGGTAATCTGCAAGAATATGCGGTAGTCGAAATTGAAAGCCCATCTCAGCCAAGTTCCTAAGATCTGTGCTTCAGTTAGGGGTTTCAGTATTTTTTTTTGGCCAAAAATAGAAATCGAATTTGGAAACTAAAGCACTGAACTTTGGCTTTTAAGGGGGGGGGATGGATTCTGTTCCGAGTATAGCAGGTGGATATAGGTTGAGTACAGGGGGGCTGCTAGCTGATTGGCTGCACCCACCTGATGAGCCTGGTCAGCCTGGTCAGCCGGCGTAGCTGGGCGCCCAGGTCTCGGAGCTTGGGCCAACGACAACAGCCGCTGGCCTGGTGTCCCGGGGACCTGGGGCCACAATTGAGACTGGGAACTGAGCATGGAGCTGGTGTTCCAGAAACGGATACGGAGACAGGGTCTCCTGCTACTGGTAGTACTGTATCATTAATATTATCTGTAAAGTGTGAGAGTTTCTTTCTTTAGACCTGAGATTCAATATATATATTTTTTTCTAAAGGGGTTCTACTGATGAGATTATCCCTAAAATGTAACCTCCTAAAGGGCTTCAAGCTCAAGGTCCTACTGAGTTTCTTCCCTGAGTTTCTTTTAATTTTCATATATTTTTATGGTTTATCAAAGTGTTAGTGTTGATCTTTAATATATATATTTTTAATATTTAAAAAAAAAAAAAAACAAGAATTAACAAAAAGAGACAACTATGAGTGATGGATGAGTGGGTAGTATGATGATAGATATAACTTATAAGAACACAGCTGGTAAAATCAAGATATTAAGGACAAGTGACAAGAGAGAGAGATAGAGATAGATAGAAAGAGACAGAGGCAGGCAGATAGAAAGAGTCAGATTGAGTCAGGCAGGCAGGCGGCAGGCAGTGTGTAAGACAGAGACAGTGACTAAGTTATGGACAGAGACAGAGACAGAGAGAGCAAGCCATTCCATTTTTTTGATGCTGCTACTACTGTTGCCGCTGCTGCTGCTGCTGCTGCTGCTGCTACTGCTGCATGCCACACATATGTGAGTTACGCACGCTTGGATGGATAATGCGGAACGGAACCGATATTACTTACCCAACGGTAAATTCCCCAGCATCGTGCCGCCCCCCGTCGCCCCCGCTGCCGCCTGTTGCTTGTTGTTGCTGTGTGTTCCATGTCCATGTCCATGTCCCTGTCCCGCCGTCGAGGTGGGCAGCTCAATGATCTCGTCCACAGTCACATGATGATGCTGCTGCTGTTGCTGCTCCAGGTCCAACTGCTGCTGGTGTTGCAGCAACTGCATCTGCTCCGCCAAGAGCATCTGGTGGTGCTTGCTAACATGACCGAAGGGATCGGCGTACGGCGGGTCGTCAATGGTCATCGATGCCTCGGAGGGGTATTCAAATGTCGACGTCAGCGTGTCGTTGAACTGCACGCGGAACTGTGTGGGAAAAGATCAAGAAATCTGATCAGTAAACGGGTTTATTCGACTGGAATAGATAATCGATCCAGAGAGGTGTCTGGGGGTGAGACGGTCAGTCTGTCTTGAGATTGGTATTCTTATTTTTGGGGGTTTTGGGGGGTCTATTACATGATGGCTTCCTTTCTTAAGGCTCCTAAGGTCCTAGAGAACCCTTTAATATTCATTGCTTTCTTAAAAAAAAAAAAAAGTATAAAGGTATTGTTTTAGGATAGATTCTCCTAGGTATGGTTATAGGTATAGGTATAGTAGGTATAGTTATAGGATAGGTATAGTTATATGGGCTGCTTAAGTTCCTCAAATCTCTTATTTTATTACTATCCTTAGTCCTTATACACTTGATAACCATTCTGTTAGGCTCCTAAGTTATTATAACCCTTTTATATTGGTATTATAGACAAGATCCTAGATCTTAAGTTAGTTACTTCAGAACCTCAAAGCCCTTTCTTATCTATATTATTCTATCTATATCTATCTACGTACATACCTTTTTATCCATATACGGGAGTATTCTTCTAAGAACATACTACATATATGATAGCACCTCTATTGACTTCTTCAGAACCTTAAGTCCTTAAGTATCATGTATAATCGGGTTTTATGAGGTTTATTACATGATAGTTCTCCTCTGTTACCTTCCTGAGATCCTCAAGCCCTATCCTTCTATTAAAATTCTTTAAAGAAAGGCCTTATATACATGATAACTCTTTTAAAACTTTCAAGTCCCTAAAACTCTTTTCTACCTATAATGTTCTGTAAAAAAACGTTTTTATATACATGATAGATCCCTTTTGAACCATTCAAGATCCTCAATCTTGTCATCTATCCATAATATTGAATAAATATAAAGCCCTATACAAATGTTATAATATTCTTATAAAAATATGACTATGTTATATTATTCTTTGGTGTTTGAAACCATATATTGCTCGTCTTTAAGGGATTTATTATGTTTCTGAAACCCTGTTCTATTAAAAAGAAGGCCTCATATGCATGATAGATCATTATTAAATATTCTTATAACAAAAGCCTTTAAACAAAATGTTACTTGGCTTTCTTTATCCAATAATATTCCTAATATTCTTATAAGAAACCCCCATTATTTAAAAAGGAAACCCTGTTCCGATAACAGCTCCCCCTATCAGTGGTCTCACTTCTAATCTCCTTCCGATAAATATTTGTCCAAATATCCAATGAATGAACAGAAAAGAGCAGACTGTGAAGGACAAAGGGAACCAATACTGATATTTGAAACCAAAATTGGCAAATACCAGCCATCCATCCATCTATCCATCTATCTATTTTACATAAAAACAACACCACCCCAAATAGTGCCAAATAAAATGTTTGATAATTTGAAGGTTAAACCAAAGAAAAGGCCAAGATCCGTTTAAAATATATGTATATATCTATAAAATATATAAAAGGTGAATGTATTATGCATTAGGCAGTTTCGTTTTCAATGGCTTTTGAATAAATTAGTTTATAGAGTGTCGTATAAACGGTAGAGATGGTGTGTTTGTGTTACCATAAACTATATGATGATAGTTCTCCTTCTTGTCTACAAATTGGGTTCTTTTTGGGAGTAACTCCCTGCAGAGTCGTCAGTTCGATGGGGTTACTCATCGATGGTGGTGTAGTACCTTATCGGCAGAAAACATAGCGATATCAAAGTGAGTCAACCCCGCGCCATGATGATGACTCCAGAGAAAATTGGAAATGGAAATCACAAAAATCGGAGGCTTCTCTTATCGGAGGAACATTAAACCCCCTCCTCCAACCTCCAATCACCATTTCGATACGATACGATTGTATTGATTTCGAAATAAAGGCTGCTGATGTTGCTCTTCGAATTGAAAATAAAAAAAAGAGTTCCCATATCAGTCACACCGATGGAACGCACCGGACTTGGAATCTGAATTTATAAATAAATTAACACTCGAAACAAGACATACAAGCAAAGCAATATAATGCAACTTTGATTAATAGACTAACTTGATATATATATATATAATATAGTAATTCCCCTGGTCATATTGGTCCTCTTTCTTATCAGCCAAGGTGGCCCCAAACTGGAATTCAAAGTCGGGAAGTCTTACTTCCCTATTTCTGGTATTTGTTCAATACTGACACTATAAATATTTGGTTTTGTTCGAGGCAGAGGCGGCAAAAAATAATCTTATCTTATCCTCTCTCATAACATACAATAAAAAAAAAAAATAACTAAACTATTGATATCTTTTGAAGCTTTTGGAGGGGAATAACAATACCAATAACACCACCCACTGACTCACTCCCTGGACATTACACGGTGGGGCATTTGGAAATCCTCCTTTTCAGATGGGGGAGGGAATCCTTACCGTCGACTCTTTGGGTTTCTGGCGTATGCTGGACTTGCCGTCGATCACAATGTTGGCATTCTCGAACTCCACATCGCACGGCGATGGCGGGCACATGGATAGGTCATCGTAGTCCGTGTCCGTTGACGTCTCCACGGAGAGGTCGCCCAGCAACACGAAGCCGGGTTCATTTGGCTACAAAAACAAAAAAAAAAAGAGGATGGAGAATTAGTATATATATTAGTAGAATAGTATTACTTTCTCAAAAGCTGTAACCCGATACCCTTATGGGATTAAGTATCTCCCCCATCTGTTGGATAATAATGGCCTGACTTTTTGAGATTATTTCAAGCTTAGCACCTTTTACGGTTACTACTAACTAACCAAGTCTAACTAACTAAACAATAAATCAAGGTCATACATTAATTTCCCGTTGTTTCAATACCATTCCATATGCGGTTCAAAAAAGTGAAATTCTGGGAAATGTCATTCGGTTATGGGTCATCATCGTCAGCTGTGACTCACTGCAGGGGGGGCCTACCCAAAGGGTACGGAGTACAGGGTCCAGAGTCATCAGTTCCCAGTTCCCAGTTCCCAGTCCCGTTGGCCCATTTTTTGTGGCACCAATTGTAGCACCCGACCCCCAGCCATATGCCACAACAGAGACAACAGATAATAAACTTCAAAAGATAAACAAAAAATCAAAGCCAAAAGACAGAGCACCCCAAAAGCAAAAGTCAGAAGTAAAAGCAAACCAAAACACACCACAAGTGGAAGTGAAAAGAAACAAAAACAACAACAAAGAAAAAAAAAATACAAAGAATTGACAAAATTGGGTTCACCGCTGCAAAGAGAGTGAGAGGATAAAGCAAGGTAGCAAGGAGGGGTCCAAGGGGGAGGAGACAGGTAGCCACAAGGGGGGCTGTGTGTAGCCAAGGGGCGGTGGGAGGCCGGACGAGAGAGGGCGAGAGAGCTAGAGAACGGCACAAAGCACAAACAAAACGGGTTTGCAAGCAGCAACCGGTGCCAACAAGAAGAAGAAGCAGTGGGGAAACTCAACTAAAGCTGAAAGGAGAGCAAAAAAGGCAGAGAAAGAGAGAGAGAGAGATGCCAGGCTAGAGATGGCCAACTATTTCAAAATGGCAACAAAAAATTAGGTTCTAAGAGATAAAGATAGATTTTTAAAATTAATTTAAGAAAGTAAATAATATTAAAAAAATATATTATATATTTTTGCATTTTTTTTATAAAAATAGTTTTAAATAGTTTATAAAGATTTTATAGTTTTATATAAAAAAAAGATTTTTTAATGTAAAAATAAAGTTAAAAAAAAACATAATCTTTTTTTTATTATTTAAAATAAATTATGACAATTAAACAACCATAAAAAAAAAAAAAAAAAAAAAATACAAATATTTCTTTCTATCCGAATCGAACCTCTCACTTAAAGCCAAACCATCAGCACTCGATGAAGCCCGTTTCCAACACAGCTACAGGATCAGGAACAGCTGTGCCCAGCCCAGCCCAATCTGGCATCCAAGCCAAGCCAACTTCCAGCCGGCTCCAGTCCCAAGACCCCGTCTATCTCACAAAACACCACACATATGGGGGAACATAAAAAAAAGACGATATCTTTTAGGTTGGAACTTTTGATGGCAGCAGGAAGCGTAGAAATATCTTCTCATGTCCACATGCATGCCTCCAAGAAACTGGTTTCCCCATCAAAAAAAAGAACTGCAGCCCAAAAGTCAAGAAGAAGGGATCGAAGACTGAAGAGACGGGAGCCGAGAAGACAGAAGACTGGCGGCAGATGAGACTTGCATCTGGCCGAGGGAACAAAGCAGACTTTGGGAAAGAATATGCAGATATACAACGCTGGCTATATATATATTTGTCTTTATGGGAATGTATATACTAGAGATATATATATACATATGTAGGAGTGACTTTTGCACATGTCGCCCTGAGAATCGGAGGGGGGCTATCGATCGGGAGAGCTATTCAAGGCGAATTTTAATTGACTCGCACTAGGCCAGAAGATCAATTCGCATTCCTATAGACATGATGCAATGAAAGCGATTCTCCTATTATAGATAGATACGTTTGGGTTGCCTTTTTGGAAGCCCCTTCCTTATAGCCATAATTAAAGATCATTTATTGATCTAATGTTGATTATCTCTGGGAAATAAATAGAGGCCTGGTGTCCTCTCAGCTTACTCTATGATCAGTGGAACCAGTGATTTGAGAAATCGTTCAATGGTATAAATATGGGAGAAGCCAGAGAGATAACTGGATTTGGGAGTAAATAATAGGATGGGTCTATTAGAGAGGATATATCATTATAGAAAGTCTGAAAACAAAGATCCTAAGGGAGAATAGGCTTTCTTTTATGAAAAAGATCTATAACATTGAGATTATTTTGAAGTATTTTGAAGAAAAACTCTCCCAAGGGACTTTAGGGAACTATAACCCTTAGATATAGCATTATATAAAGTTTAAGAATAAAGGAACTAAAGATTATTACCATTTCTTGATAATAAAGATCGAAAAATTTGAAGATTCAGAGCCCTCTTCTAAAGAATTACTCTCATAAGTAACTTTAGAGAACTATACCCCTAAGATATAGCATCATCTAAAGTTTAAGAACGAAGGGACTAGAAAGTATGACCAATTCTTTACTATACTTCGAAGATATATCATCATATAATGTTTAAGAATAAAGAAACTAGGGGCTTAAGAACTAAGAAATTAAAGATTCAGAGCCCTCTTCTGAAGAATCACTCTCACAAGTCATCTAAGATAACTATACCCCTAAGATATATCATCATATAAAGTTTAAGAACGAAGATCCTAGGGAGTATGATCTATTCTTAATGAGAAAGATCAATAATCTGAAGATTCTAAGCACTATTCTGAAGAATCACTATACCCCTAAGATATATCATCCTAAAAAGTTGAAAAAAAAGGATCCAAGGAAATAATATCATATTTCAATAAGAAAGATCAAGAATCTCAAGATTGGGATAATTTTTATGAACTTCCATTCTCCATCCTATGACTTTAGAGAACTATAGCCATGGTATCATACTAGAATGATTAGAAACCAAGGATCTAGGGACTATTATCTTTCCTGAATCATAAAGAATAATAATTTTAAGATTCCATAAGATCAGTGCTATAAAGAATTAATTTGTTCGAAATATTAGAGACCTAAGCCCACGATAAGGATGAGGACCCTATAGGAGTTTTAAAACAAAGAACCCAAAGAAGTAATACCATTTCTCAACAAGAAAGCTCAATAATCTCAAGATTCAGATCACTGTTCTGAAGAATTACTATAGGGGTATAGATATATCATCATATTAAGGAAGTAATACCATATTTCAATAATCTGAAGATCAATAATCTCAAGATTCCCAACCCCCCCTCCCGACAAGTGACTCACAAAAGACGGAGCCGGAAGAAAGAGACCTCTGAAGAAAGAGTATTCGCGTAGCGCTTTCCTCCACAATTCTTCGCTCTCTCGGTTCCGTTCTCGCCGCCTTGTTGAACTTTCGAAATGCGCATGATCGCTGTTCCACTCCCCCCCTCTCTCTTTGTTTCATATTTGTTTATATGGCATGGCTGACAACCATAGATATACTACATATATCTTTATGAAAAAAAAAATAAAAAAAAAAAACAAAAAAAGAGAGAAAGAAACGGAATATAAACCATAACAACAATGATATTGGGGACGGACGCAAGCCACCAAAAACGAAAAAAAATTATCAGGAAAATAATAATTCACGGGGTAATTGTTAAGCATGAATAATCCGCAAGGGCGCCGCATAGACGATAAGACTATGGTCACATTCTTCCGGGAAGGAGAAGAGAGGGGGAGGGTAGGGAAGAATTCTACAACCCCCCCTTAGGAAGACTCACCTTTGGCAGCTCCCGCTTGCGCCTGTAGATCACAACATCGCTTTCGATATAGTCCGGCACCTTATTGGTGCTCTTGGAGAAGTTAAACACCATCGAGGTGTTCTCCGTTGCCGTATGACTGGAACTGGCCGTCACCCCGACACCGACACCGGCTCCCTGATTCTGTCCCGGCCGCTGGCCCGTCTTCCGAAGCGTCCATAGCGGTGAGGCGGTGGCATCCGTTTCACTGCTGCCCGTTGGCTCCTTGGTGTTTATCACGGTATCGAGACTAGTGGTGGGTGAGGCAAGTGATCCAGTTGTACCACCAGCTCCAGATCCAATGCCGCCGATGCCAGTTTCCGATGACTTCTTCATCTCATTGATGCGATTCTTTTCGATTTCGCGACTCGTCAATGGCGGTGTTATGCCCTGGCTGTTGAATAGCGGTCGGATCACACCGATCTGCTTTGTGGTACTGGTCGAGGATGATGATGATTCGGTGTTTAGTTTCCTCACTGGCGTTACTCCTCCGGTGCCAGCTGCTACTTGTACGTTCTCTGTCGAGGGAGCGAATGATCGGTGTTGGGCGCCTCCCGCTTCCGTCGCCGGGCTCTTCGGGCTAAGCTTATCGCCTGCCGCGCCCATTTTATCATTGTTTTCGACGTCTCCGTCTCCATCGTCGTCGTTGCCGCCATCGCCATTGCCTTCGTTGTCGTTGTCGTCGTGCTTCTCATTGTTGTCGTCATCGCCTTCGCCTGCGACATCGCCACGATCGCCACCCTCATCTCCATCGCCTTCGTCGCGCGGCTCAGTCTCGCTCGGCGCCTCGGTGGGCTGCGTGCCGATGGCTACCAGCTCCTCCGCCGGCTGTTCCGTCTCTGGCAGATCGATGCGCCGCATCATCATGCTCAGCGTTGACATGGATGTGTCCGCCTGCCGTGGTATTATATCCGGATGATTGACCGGCCTCAGCGGTGTCGAGGAGGCAAAGCCCACACTGGGCGGCGCCACCTTCTGTTCCTTGATTATCGACTTGTAGCTGGCCACCTTGCTGGCCACTCCTCCAACTCCATTGGAGCGGTGGGCAGTCCTGGGCCGGCGATTGGCGCTCGCCTCGAACATCTTGAGCGTTTGCTTGACAAGATCGGGTGGCGGTCGTTCCGTATCATCGATAATGGAGGCCAGACGCTTCGGCGGCGCCGTATCCGTGCCACTGTGCAACCGTTCGCGGGCATTGTGGATCTTGTCCTCGATGGTGACGCAGGTGGGCGAGGCGGCCGGTGAGGTGGCCGTCAATGTTTTGGCTGCCGGAGCATTGGATCCTGGGGTCATGTTGCTGCTGCGCTGACTATTCCACGGTGACTTCTCGCAGAGCAGTGCCTCCACGGAGCGGGCACGCTTCATCACCTCGTTGCCGCGCTTAAAGTGCCGCGATCGATTCACCCCACCGTTGGCACCACCGCCATTGGTTACACCACCACCACCACCCGGTTTGGTGTCCTCGCAGTTGGCGGCGACGCTGGGCGGGTTGATGGCGGCGGTCGGGACAGTGCCATTGGCACCCAAACTCACCGGACGCTGGATGGGTTTCGGTGTTGGCTTGGCACCCAGTATGGGTGGCGGTGTGGATTTGGCACGCACTTGACTGATGGCCACCACCGTTGGCCCATCCTCGGGCATCTCGGTCTCGCCATCGCCCTCGTCATCGTCCCGATCGAGGAGGGTGTTCAGGCTGGTGGATCGTTGGAGGCGCTGTTTACTGTTCTGCTGGCGGGATTCGCGAAGGGCAAGGCTGAGGTAGCGACACCGCAGCTTCGAAACAATGCCGGGTCCATAGCTAAGATCCTCGTTGGTGTCCACTAGAGAATCCTGGAGATGCGAAGGGCTGCCATCGGAATCACCACCACCGCTCCCAGTACTGATCTTGCCTGGTATGTGTCGGTGCTGGCCATTTTGTTTCGTCGTCTTTTTCATTTCTTGCATAGCGACCATTGTCGGTTTTACCGTTACCTTGCTGGGCGACACTTGCTGTTGTTGTTGTTGTTGATGATGATATTGTTGTTGTTGTTGCTGTTGTTGGATGAACTTGTTGCTCTGCAATTTATCGGATATTGATTTAGTCTTGCAGGAGCTAGAGGAGCTCTTGTTATCGAGTTGGCTCGCTTCTGGGAACAACGAGCCTTCAGCAACGCTCTGGCCGGGTTTGCATTTCGTTAACAATTGATTTGCTGACGACGACGACGACGACGACGACGTTGCTGCTGCTGCTGCTGCTGCCAGTGCTGTTGCTGTCTCCGTTAATGCTCCAGTTGTCTCTGCTGCCGCTGTGCCAGATTCAACTTCACCACGAATATGGGAGCGCATTGACAGCCCCACCATGCTGCCAACTGCCGTCGGCTCTCCTCCACGCTCTCTCAGTAGTTCCGAATTTAGAATCTCTGGCTGCTCCTGACTTCTTTGAGTGTTGAGTAAACTCGATCGCTGCTTTGGTATGGGTGCTAATGTTGTTGTTGTTGTTGTTGCTGCTAGTGCTGGGGCAACTTCATTCGAAATAGCAGCAACAACAAAGTCTTTGCCTTGGGTATGATGACCTCCGGTTAGAGATTTCTCAGACTTTTCCTCTGCTACTAGCGTCGCATTCGCATTCGCATTTCTCTTGGCCAGTGCTTGACTAGTGCTGCCGGGAGCAGCGTCTACAAAAAAGAGACCGACAGAGAGAGAGAGAGATAATTTGCAAAGCACACAAACACAATTAGTTCTCAATTTCTGGCTTCAAATAAAAACTAGTTTTGCATTACGCCCAGGTGGCAACCTTGCCATATCGATATCAAGTAATCGATAGTTTGGCGGTCTGTTTAAATAAAACAGACATGAAAGTGAGAGTAACGGAAAAACAGATTTGAAATTAAATCTAATTATTCAGTTAATAAGTTACTAACTAGATAATTAACTAAACACCTGGGCACTTAGATTGCATAACTAGCATACACACCTGCATTGCTGGCACCTGGCCCTGGCACTTCCGCCAAAGCCCCACAACTGCCACCGCCCTCGGTGGGTGAGGCGATGGACGCCGCCTGGGTGCGGGCCACATTCGTTTTGCGCCGCTGGATGAGATCCTTCTTCCACTGCGGCATATCCGGCAAGAAACCGGACGTGGGCGACATCTCAGCTATCGCTCCACCAACAGATCCTGCTCCTGCTCCCGATCCTGAGGCTGCTCCTCCCTCATCTGTTAGTAAATGCAACGAGGGCCGCTTCGGCGGCTGGTGTGACTCCATTGTTGGGGCTCGTCTTGGTCTGCAAAGAGCATTATTCGGTGCATTAGTGCATGGCTATGTTGGTATCTGGGCGTCCGTTCGGAATTCCATCAGCTAGCTCCTCCTCTGCATCTTGACCCGTTCGCGCACCCACTTAGACTGAGACTAAGACTGGCCACAGCAAATGCCGATGCCCACTATGCTCTACACCGGGAAGAGCCCGGCATAGACGAAACCCAAAAGAACCAATTGGATTTCCATTGGAAAGTATACATATAAGCAATATTTTTTGTGGACTTGGTGCCGACTTGGCAGAATTATTCCCCAAAAGAAATATTGAAATATTTACATATGAAGAGAGTTGGTTGGAACTGCTCCCGGGTAAGGTGAATCTATAACTGACTTCACCTTGTCTATGACGAAGTTATATTTATAGGATTGCCAATACGATTCTTGAAATTTATGGTCTATTGATAAACAAAATACCATATAACATTCCTATTAACTGATAATAGCTAGTACACACGGCAGGCATTAATTTTCCAGTAATTAGAGTACTTCTGAAAGTAGATTTTTTTTATTAATTTTAATATTTAGAATGTATATGATACATACTTGATCTAAAAGGGGTAAGCAAGGGTATCCTGCATATCGAAATGACCAACCGACCTGGGTTGAGTTTTATTTTTCTTAATTGGATTAACCACTGTTTTTATAGCCCTCGGTAGCCCAAAGGTAAGAAGCAAAGAAACCCCAATATTTCTTTCCAGCATAAATATGCTAAACTGAGCTATAATGAGCGGAAAATGCCATAAATAGAAGAAAACTAGAAGAAAACGGCAGAAAGAAAACGTTTCTTTTTTTTCGCTGAAAATGATTGCATGGCTAGATTGTTGGAATTGTTTCTTCAGCTACGACTTGAGCTCCAGTTCGAGCTCCCCAGCACCCCAGCTTTATTTTTGCATACCGCGCGATAAAAAAAAGAAAAATTATTATTATTTTTAATTCCTACCCCTCCCCCTCCACCATCCATAGAATGACACCTTGTTTGTGTATGTATTTGTATTTTGGTATTTGTTTCTTCGCTCCTCGCTCCACAAAAAAGGGGTGGGTGAAACGGGAGTTGTATGGAAAACATGGAGTGCTGGATTACTGGAGTGGTGGAGTGCTGGGAGAGCGAGAAAGGGGCTGCAAATTGCAGACGAAGCATAAAATAAACAACCCACGACGCGATATCGATTTTTTTTTGGTCGGAAAGCTGCTGGTGCTGCTGCTGCTGCTGCTTTTGAACTGAGAGATACACGTACACTGAAATACAAAAATACTCTGCTTATCAATTACCATTTTTATCAGTGCACCCAAGCCAACGGGAAATAATTGATAAAAATGGCAAGCCTAACAGAGAGAGAGTGTGAGACGAAGTAGAGAGAGAGAGCGCCCACCAAGAGCCGGGTTTTTTTTGTTTATTTACACACTAGCACGAAAAAATAGCACACAAACACTGCCTGCGCCTGGCTGGGGTATTGTTTTTGTTTTTAACTCCTGCTGCAGGATAGGATATATCTAGTTTTTAGATTCTTACTTTATAGCTTATAGCTGGTGACTATGCTTTCTAGTTTCCCACTTTTTCACTTTTCCGCTTTCCACTTTTTCCGCCCGTCCGCTTTCCAGTTAACAACACCATTCGACGCCCTGGCCGAAATTCCTCCTGCTGGATCACACCCGGACTCTCCGCCGCGCACTTTCAACTGCCACTTCCACTGCAACTGCTGCTGCACTTGGGGTCTAGGACGTGTGGCGTGGGTGCACACTCGCTGCGCCTCAAAAGTGCATCTTTTGCAGCAAAACCGAACCAGCAATAACACTGCCCAGCTTAGTTACCAGTATTGCCAAGATGTTTTCCAACACTAATTAAGATATCGGTGTGAACTATCGAAAGGAGTAAGCTCAGCTTTTCCCAGCCATAAAAACAGGAGGAATTTAAACATTTTTTTTATTGTTATATATAAAAATGTATATACATATTTATTTAAAAATTGTGAAATCGACAATTAACAGGGACTCTGGGTTTATTTTGCTGCCAAAAACATGGCTGGAAATGGCAACTCTCTAAACAGCTGTCAATATCGATAGTTATCGTTTGCCTTTTGTTATTATTACTTCTCTACACAAACAATTTGCTGGAAAACATAAATTTAGTAAATAAAACTAGACATAATTATAAAGAACATTCAATTCTAGTCCAATGAGCATTAACTGGATTAAAATCACTGATCGGTATGAAATATCTAAATAATCAAGTTGATTTAAAAAAATTATCATTTAAATTATTAATTTAGAGCCCGTGAGGGCATCAAGATCATCAATGCCCTGCCCTACGACACCTTTAATACTGTGCTGCTGTACACCCACCGCCAAATGAGCCCCAGTGCAACGGGTGCACCTGGGGCTAGCGCCACCAGTACAGTGGGCACCAGTGTGACGACCACTGAGCGGGCGGACAGCAACACCGACGAGAATCCCACAAGCAGCACCGAGCCGGAGTACACATTGGAGGAACTGGAGCGATTGGTGGGCGTACCGAGGGCCGACTTCCTTCTGCTGATCAAGACCTTTTCCTACATCCTGCGTCGGATCTCCACCTTCATCATCAAGCCCAGCCTGCTGCAGCGGGAACTGCGCGAAAAGCTCCAGCTGGAGGACGAGGCCAAGATCGATGCCATACTGCGACTGTGGGTACGGGAAACGAATCCTATTATGAACAATCTGGCCAGCAAGCGCTACGAATCCAATGTCATCGAAGATGTGGCCTGGAAACTAAACATGGAGATCGCTTCGCACTGCCAGCAGCGAGAGAAGACTCCATTGACCGTCCTCCAAATGAAGACCGGTGCTGGCGAGGACATTAACATCGAAATGAACCAAGCGGAGCTTCTGGAACTCTACAATCAATTCGAGAACATACAAGGGGAACTGGACGCCATGCTGGCCATGAAGGCTCCCGAGGCAGCGGCTTCTGCCACTAATAATCCGTAGTATACCAAGTGTCCAGACCAATCCTGGTGCCAATTTAATTGTTAATAGATCTTAGTTATAGTATTCTTGTGAAGAAAAATCGATGGACCTAAAAGTTTGCAATATTAAAGCCAATTTTTATATCCGGTACTCATAGAGTACTCTAATTGTATAGTAATTGTGTATCTAAAAGGGAGAAGGCATATTTTACAATCTAAAATTAAAACTTCCTTTAGAGAAGTTAAATAAAAACAAAACAACCTTAAATTAATTAGCAGAAGCCTAAAAGTATGCAACAAAATTGAAATCGATTCAAATTTTAATCTTAAAAAGTCCTGGGCTTTAAAATAAAGGCACAGATTTAAGGTCAGAATTCATTAATTTTCTAAGCAAAATAATACCAATTAGTCTTTAAAGATGTAAAAATTAAAGTTAATTCTTAAGTCTTAAGAAAACTATCGGCTTTCCAAAGATGGCGCCAAAAATTTTGGTCTTAAATATCGGAAAGAAACGGTCACATCCCTGCAGTCCCGCCGCCAAATTTAAAAAAGAAAATGGCCAACAAGCTTGTAAAGAACCGCAAAAAAACCCAGGAGCCAGAGTTTCAAAAACAAAAATTAGAATGGATGTCTAAAACCAATTCGCGAAAAACAGGTTTGAAACAAACAGCGTAGAATCCGTTGAGCACAATGAGTAATAATCAAGAAATATGCAAATCCCGCACTGCAACGCTTAGTAATGCGCGAAGAAACATCAAAGCTTGATTGATTGCCAATTAGTCATGAGCGGAGCTATTAATTTGCTGTAGATGCTAAATTTGTAGCTTTTTAGTGGCTGTTGTTGTTGTTTTTTGTAAACACTTAAATTTCGATTTGCATGCGAATTTCGACGACGATTCGAGTCGAGTTAATAATATCTCACTTGTAATTAATTTCGTTTTTGTGTGGGCGTTGCATGGTTGAATACTATTAATATTTTGACCTTAGCCAGCGCATACTGCTGCCACAACACTGTGTGTCAATAGTGCAGATTTGCAGTCCCCACACCTCCCCACTCTTACTGCATTGCAAATTGTAATTTTTTTTTTTGGTGGGGTTTTCAGCCACGGCCCATTTGGCGAGACAAATGCTGCACCTGACTTTATTGTTTATGGGTTGTTGTTGTGTGTGCAGACACATAAATCACAAGCCCAATAAAAGCCGTTCTGTGCGTAGGTGACCTTGCCGGGAAAGCCAACATCTCGGAAAACTAAATAAAATAAAATTTATTTTTAGGTTTATTTTTCAGTTAATAAGTAAACTGCAGTTACAGAATATTTATACATTGCCTTCCATTTTTCTAAGAATAAAAATATCTAAGGCATAAGACTTATCAGTTATTATTTTGTTGATTTTTATTTTATAGTTTCTTCCGTGAGAAAATAATTTAAATAATTTTAGATTTGGATAAGCTATTAAAAGGGGAAATAGTGGTGGGTACCCCACTAGGGACAATAGAACAAATTCAAAAAATTAAAAAAGGGTATTTAAGTAATTTTTTGAATAGGGAAAGAAGGTACTTTGGGTGTTACCGAAGGAATGGTATTTTATTTCAAGATTGCACATCAAATAGTAGAGATATGCCTATCGAAAGTGAGATATATAGAGGGAAATTTGGAAAATCTACAACTTCTAGAGGAAAAATTCAAAAAAATTTGAAGAGAGTATTGAGGCAACGTTTTGGATGGGAAAAGGAGGTACTTTGGGTGATATACACGGAATGGTATATTATTTCAAAATCGGATTTTAAATGGTAGAGTGAGAAAGTGAGAAATATAGGGAATTTTGTAAACCCCACAATTTCATGGGGGTATCCCCTGAAATAAAGGGTATTTTAGAAATATTTTGAATAAAGAAAGGAGGCCCTTGAAGTGCTGATCACAGAAATTTACATTCCTTCTAGATCAGACATCACGGCACGGAACTATCCTTATAAAAGTGTGAAAAAAAGGAATTTAAAAATCTGACAATTTCATGACTTGTGGATCAGAACGATTAAGGAAAAGTCGTGGTTCAGTTTATATGATATTCAAGTTCCCAAAAGTCTACTCTTGACCTAGTTACTTATTAAGTTCTACATTAATTTTTGTGTTTAATATTTAAATTTAAAGAAACATACACATATGCTGACATATTTTTGAAATATCTGAAATATCCTCTGTTTCAAGTCACAAATTGTTTCCGTTCCACATATGGAAGTCATTTTTTACTTATAATTTTTAAATTATTCTCCACTCCAGACAGCTAATTAGTTTATGGGGGTGGTGGAGCAGGTTCCCGACCTGTCAATTTTTTTTTTCCTAATCTTGACCAGGCCACTCCTTGGATGTAGGTATATATATATATGTAGAACTAAAAGTAACCCCGCTCCCAGCAATCTGTACTCCACACAATTACCGTTTTTCAACCTTCTGGGGGCACTGAGTCATTGATAGACTTTTCCAAGGCATGGACCTTGGCAGACAGCAGGTCGACAATTGGACACTAAAAGAGGGGGGTTACCAAGAGGGTTGCCAAGGGGGCTAATCTCAAGTCTTTTTGGCGGCCCCGAAGACATTTCCCATTTATCACAATCGCACTTGTTTTGGTGTAGTATTTGTTGGCATA
The DNA here is from genome assembly GCA_018153235.1 of Drosophila malerkotliana malerkotliana. Lineage (NCBI taxonomy): Eukaryota > Metazoa > Arthropoda > Insecta > Diptera > Drosophilidae > Drosophila > Drosophila malerkotliana. Next base: position 5,238,640 of record JAECXV010000038.1, read on the forward strand.
ATTTTTCACTTAACGCACGACTATAAATACCGAATGGTGCAACACATGTAAGACTCTATCTTAATTCAAATACTGATACACCTGGTCGGTCAGGCACCAACCAACCAACCCACCTATGTATGTATGTAGTATGTGTGCCACTGGGATTGCTAATAGTTAACTCAATGATAATGCGTTCCGTTGTTATTTATGGCCGATATTTTATGCGATTAAATGCCATAATTTATCAAAGCTCGGCGACGGCTAGATACGATTTCGGTTTTCATATTTCATCGCTACATAGTGGGATCTAAATATTGTTCTTAACCGGATGACGGTCTACACGAGCCTATCTTTCTTTTAAAATTATATTAAAATATTATAACTAAAATATGGTAGTAAAATATATAGTAAAAAAAGGGAAACAGGTCTGCAATTTTAAAAACCTTGAGAATAATCTTTAAAAAATGTTTGAAAAAATAAATATAATTTTCAAATCAGCTATGAGTTAGAGCGGTTTTCCCGAGGGCTCGTCCTAGGGATTTTGTTTTTATAAAAACTCCCCAAACATAGCTATATTGTAGACTCATGTCGCACAATTGAAATCGCAATATCGCAACACCCACAATCGTATGGCCGGTGCATCGGGCCGGGGTGACTCCAGCGAAACCCCTGCGGAGGCGGTGACCCAATACCCCAATCTATGTATGACACATGCCCCACTGCAGCGAGGATTTTGTTCTTTTATTACTGTTATGACATTCAGTAAGCAATTAGGCATTAATCACGGCCGGGGGCAGCATTAATCACCCAACCAAACGGATCCGATCCGATCCGATCAGAAAGCCAGCTCTACTCTATAACTTTGAGCGCCAAAAGCGAGCCTTCAACTTATGCATATGAGATGTCAGTGAATCGGTGGAAGCTATGTTTCTATCTATATCCCATATAGTCAGGGGGTAAATATTGTGGCCACGAATAATTATTATTGGCGACCAACTGGGCAGAGAGGGCCGAGACGCAAGTGTCGCTTGCAAGAGACACTACGCGATCTGAGACAGTGAGACATGATGTCACCGTCTGTTTATAAACCGGCCCGTCAGCGATGCAGATCCGATCTAATATCGACGGGGGGGCGGTAATGAATAGAGAGGGGGGCGGGGCAGATCGGATCGGATCGGTAGAACAGATTGTCCCACGCCCACGCCGAGACACGCGCCAAGAATGAACACAATCGAGTAAACAATCGATTGAAGGATTGCATTTCTTAATGAAATTATAAATACTCTATAGAATTATTTATAAAAAATAATATTGAAACTATATATAGAATTAAAGGTTTACCAACGAAATTACCAAAAATTAAAAAATAAATATTAAAGCTCTATTCTTTTTAAAGGCTTTTAAGATTGGAGCGTGCATTAAAAGGCAGCTTCTTAAGCTATTTTAAGCTTTCATATATTTTATTTTATTTACTTAAAAAAATCATCATTATAGACTTCCATTTGTAGTTTTAAAAAATAGGAATATTAAACCAAATTTTGTCCTCAGAAGCTCTCAAGATTCTACTTCTTATTCGAAGACCAAAACTATTCGAAGATAAAACTTTTCCAAAAATTCTTCATAATTCCTAAAATTGTATATATTTTTTATAATCGCTTCTTATAAATCTCTGAAAAAATTATATTAAATAGTATCTAATATATTTTAAACCAAAACATCTAGAAAACAAAAGGCATCTTAAAACTAAAATACCTTTGATAAAATAGAGCATACTTGTAGAGTCAATGAAGGCAGGTCAGGTTGATTCACATATTGCCCACGGGGCATAGATGACGTTGGGCTGTACTTATATATATACTATATAATATATCCCCCCGATCACTGGTAGCACTGAAAATGCAACGGCGGCACATCAGAGGAAAAATAAAAACCTCAATAATGTTTTTGGATATTAAACTTGAATTTTTATTGTAGTTCTTTTAGAGTGTGATCGGTTGTGGTCGGATCGGAGATGGTTTACAGAGACAGTTAGAGATACAGATACAGATGCGGATACAGCGAACGTTAGAGATACGGATACAGCTACTGGATAGAACATAGAACACACTGGATAGAGGGAGCTTTCTTCTGAAGAGTTATACAATATTTTGACTATCAATTATATCAGTTAGACGCACATAGATTTGATGAGGGATTTTGGATGCTGTTGCGTTACTCTTGGCTTGGCTTTTACATTTTCAAGTCAGCTAGATCTATTTTCCGTATAGTTTTGCTCTGGTCAAAATTACACAAATAATATCCGGGACTCTCATCTCTCAACACATTCGACACTTTGCATATTATGGTATTTCGTACATTTGTTTATCGTTTTAGCACAGTTTGTGGGAGTTTTCTTTTATTTTTGTTGCTTGCTCTTGCTTCTTGCGGACATACACTCACATATATGTGTTTTTTTTATATATAGATCTTTAACTTTATCAATATCTTTTAGCAATATACATGGATATAGTATATAGGTCTAGGGCTATACAAATAAACGAGAGTTTCGAATGGGTTTTTTTTGCAAAGGAGAGGGGTCCTTTTAGGGTTCTAGTTCTGCCTGCAGCTGAGTTTTTGGATTTTATTATTATTATTTTTTTTTAAACATTAATCAACATTGATTTATCGTTATCGTTGATCGGTAATCGTTTATCGTTACTTTTGTCCAGGTACTTTTGTAGCGCATTTTGTGTGTTTTCAAGTTCTTGATTTTTTCTTGCTCTTTTATAGTATAGCCTATTTAACTAAAATCTAAGGATGAGGGTCCAGTATCAGGTCCAAGGTCGGGGGTCACAGGTCATAGGTCAGAGGTTAGATGATGAAAAATGCAGATGCGCCACTAAAGAAATTTATTTTTCCAGCTAGAATGAGAGCGAGTGGTGGTGTGGTGCTACGATGACTTCTATTTTATATAAATTTTTTAATCCGCCCTTCAGCTGCAGGCAGAAGCTATCCCCAAAAACGACCCCAAACTCAAAACTCAACACTTTCTTTTAGGCCATATATTATATAGATATATATATATTAGAGAATATTAATCGAAAAGAAAACAAAACAAATCGTCAAAAAAAAAATCGATTATAAAAGGAAGAAAAATAATAAACAAAAAATGTACAAGCGAAGAAGTTTCCTTTCGTCCCTCGGTTTCGAGGGTGTTAACATGGATTTGATTGCATTTTGCCATTTACAGTTACGGTTTACAGTTAACATTTACAGTTACGAATTACATTTAACATCGAATGTGGTGGTGGCAACCCTGGTTGTTCCTCAACTCGCCTGACCTGAGTGTTTGAAACTTTTTAAAGTTCTTTCTTTCTTTTTTGTATTTTTATTTATAATTTTTTTTTGTTTTTTTGGTTGGAAGCTGAAAATAATATCAATTTGTCGGCGAGGAAAGGACAGGGTTGCCCTTTGTGTGTATGAGGTAAACTTTGCTTAAGGTATGCTCAATACATTTTTTTTTGTAATTAATCATTTATCTTTGTGGGTTTTATAATAATTTCTTTTTTTTTTTTGCATATATGCTTAACAATCCTATTCAGGGCAAATAGGCAGGCATTTTCTTGTGAGGGGGGGGATAGTGGTTCTTTGTGGGCGTGGGTGACATAACATTATGGTAGACTTGGTAACTCTAGCGAAAGGCGGTGCTCATATATGGGTGTTATAAATAGATTGGATTCTTGCGTGGGCATTATTTTCATTACATAGATTTAATTTGATCAAATATAATTTATCGTTATCGTTATCGATGGTTGGTTAACTCTTTAGTACAACTCGAGGCAATTACAATTACGAAACAATTTTCAAAGCACTTATTTTTTTTTTGTGGTTTTTCATTTTTGTTGGTTTTGGGGGATGCTCCTTTAGGCCACTTTTTGGTGTTCACAGCTGCTTATACACACAAATTTTTGTATACATATATATAATGTTATATCCGTATATATATATATATATAAATGAACTCTGTTTCAACTCGCTGATCAAGCAATAGACACACACACAAATATAAAGACTTTTTTTGTTTTTAGTACACGATTGTTGTATATATAATCCACGACTTCTCCTACCATATGTATAATATATAATATATATAAATTACAAAAGTTGTTCTTCGTTAAACTGTAATAAGGCGCAAGTTGAAAGGAGTTGCAAAGTTACAATGTTTTTTTTTTTGTTTTTTTTTTAGTAGCACTTTAAGGTCTTCCATTCCACCAATACATACACTATATATATATATCTCTCTGGTGTATATAGTAATAATATTTAATTATTTCTTGTCGTTGTTTTTTGTATTTTTTTTGTTGTTTTGTGTTGTAGATTAGTTTTCCAAAAGAATTAACAAAGTGTAGATTAGTAATCTAGTTTTAGTTGTCAATTTTAAAGTTTTTTGTAATTTTTTTTTTGTTGTTTTTCATTTTTGATTAAGGCAACATCTTACACAATTTTTTTTTAAATCGATCATCTTTTTAAACGTAGCTTACAAAATAATGGACACGAAAAAAAAAAACAAAAATTCATACATGTATTTGTTTTTTTTGTTGTTTAAAGATACGGTTCATATATAGTATATATAGGGTTTATCACTGACTAAGCCTAGGATTACAAAAAAATATCAAACGTCATCATATATCCGGCTTCCTGCTTCGAATTCTCAACTTGAATTTCTCTCTATCTCTCTCTTCTCCTACTAATCTCTCGCGATTTATTTTTTTTTTAACACATAATAAGCATATAGTCATCGTTTATCGTTATCGTAATTTTAAGGCTTCGTTGGGAGCAAAAGAGCAAAAACAAAAATACGCATACGAAAAGAATCGAACAAATTAAAATTAATAATTACTGATGCGGATGTGACTGCTAGCAGTTGATAACTGCACTCTCTCTCTCTCTCTCTTTCTATCTCTCTAGCTCTCTCGCACAAGCTTGCAATGGAATGTTATCGATATATCTAGGTATCGTATCAAAAAGTTGGGTTATGTACAATTGTGCAAGTGCTTATCTCTGCGTGTGAGTGTGCTTCTGTGCTTTCTGTTTCCTTTTTTTTTTTTTTACAAAACTTTAAATGTTACACAATATTATAATAAGAATAATAATAATAATAATAAAAAAAAAACCATTTAATGATAGTTATTTGTTAATTGTTTCTGCTTTTGCTTTCATGAGGTAGTCAAGCCACAGGCTGGATGCCGCTCCAGGCGGTCCTGGGGGAGGATCGGATCATGGGGATCAGGGTGTTTCTGGATAATATTCGAGTGGTCATGTTTTGGGGGGCGGGGGGGTGGTAGGGAACTCTGCTGTTGGAAGAACTTGGATTGGGATATAGCAGGATTATTTTTATCTGGGATAAGTTTGGCTCTTAGAATGGGGGGTGGTGGACAAGGACCAGCAAGCTGCGACTTCTTTAGTTTCTTTCTCTAATTTCTACTCTCCCTCTGATCTCGACCGAGTCGATGAATGGCGGTTAGGATGGTGATTAGTAGAGTGTGCGGGGCCTAACACCAATAGTCTACATGGGTCCAGGCCGGATCCTGCTCCTCGCCAAGCTGCAACTCCATCTCCAGTTCGAGTTCCACCTGGGAATCGGTGGTGGTGGTGGTGTTATGTGATGGTATAGTGCTTGTATGGGAATTGGAATTCGGAAGGGTGGGTGCGGACTGCTGCTGATTGAAGGTTGGGAGCAGTATGTCACGGTCGCCAGATAGCTCTCGCTCTCGTTCGTGCTCCCTATCCTCCGGCACCCTTCCTCACGCCAAACAACCGCCGTTCGTCATGAAAGCGGTGGCCGAGTCCAAGTCCACATATTCGCTGTCTTCCAGCATCTGGGACAGCAGATCGTTGTTGTAGCAACTGTTCTTCAGCAGCAGCACCTGCTCGTCATCGTAGCACGGTGTCATCACACCCACACCTACACCCACTCCCACTCCCACTCCGACACCAACACCGATGTTGCTGTGTTGCAGGCCCTGATGGAAGTCGACCATGTGATTGTTGTTGTTATTGTTATTGCCGGCAATATTGTTGTTGCCATTGGTGCTATTGTGCACCACGGAGGCCATGTTGAGGCCATTGATGCCGCAAGGCGAGGGCAGGACACTGACTGCGTGCTTGATGTCCGGGAAACCGTCGCTCGGCTCGAACAGGAACCTCTCGGCACTCAGGGCGGTGGTGTAGGGGCTCTGCGAGTCCACCAGCTCGTTCTTCACAAACTCAATGGCGCTGCTATTGTTGCTGGTGTTGTTGGTTTGTTGCTGCTGGTGTTGCTGCTGCACCTGCTGTTGCTGGTGTTGCTGGCTGGCTTGGCTGGTATTGTTGCTGGCAGAGTTGGGATTACTGCTGTTGCTGGTGCTATTATTGGTGGTGTTGTTGCTGTTGTTGTTCAGGCCATCGCAGTTCGGTACATAGTCAGAGATTAGACCCGGACTGGGATTCGATTGCTGATGATCCAGTAGACTGTTGGTGCTGCTGTTGCTGCTGGTATTGCTGTTGCTGCTGGTGGACTGTTGCTGTTGCTGCTGCTGCTGTTGCTGGTAGCCGGCATGCTCGAACTCCTGGGCACTCGGTGAGGGCTTACAATATCCGTTCGGCAATTGTTGGGCCATGGCGGCTGCCGTTTTGGAACCAAACTTGAATGTCGCCATCGAGGGTATACTCTGCACCCGCTGCTGTTGTTGCTGCTGCTGCTGCTGACTGTTGCTGTTGCTGCCGTTCACCTGATCGCCGTTACCCAGTTCCAGCTCCAGTTCGGGCAGGTACTTATGGGCCGGGGACTGCAGCAGGTGGCTGGGTAGAATGCAACCCCCAGACCGGAGACACCCATGCGATTGCAACATGCCCATCAGTTTCCTTCGCTCCGTTTCCAGCAAACGCACCTGACTCTTCAGGTCGACATTCTGAGTGTCCAGGACCTCGGATTCCCTGATCAGATTCTGGGTGCGCTCTCGCTTCTTCATCCGGCACTTGGTGGCCGCAATTTTGTTCCTTTCGCGGCGCCTCCTCCTCCGATCCTCGTCCTCCGGCGTCAGGCCCTTGGGCTGGGATTTCGTTTCACTGTCCTCGTCGCTCGACTCCTCGCAGTCATCGTCGTTGTTGTTGCTCATGTTGCCGCTGTAGTTGTTGCTGCTGCTCATGTTGTTGTTGTTGCTGCTGCTCCTCCTGGAGTATTTGGAGTGTGGCTGCTCCGAGCCGGAGCTGGAGTCGCAGGTGGATAGCTTGCGTTTGCTTTGGATGGAAAGTTTCAAGCCCTCCTTGATCAGTTGCGAGCAGGTCTGGAAAGAATTTTAAAAGAAATATATATATATTAGTCAGGTTTCAAAATGTTACCCCCTAAGTCTTAATTATTTTAGGCATTTATCTGTTACTTGTCAGCCGTCCTTCGAGCCAAAAGTCGTTTGTCACCAATTACCAAAAACGGCCAAACCAAAAACCTCTGCCAAAGATGGCAAGTCCCCCCCAAGTTGGCCAAGACATTTCTGCAGTTTCTGATTTGTAACCCAAATCTTCCAGAAAAACATTAAATATATAAAAAAAAAAAAATAAAATAAAATGTATTTTTTTGTTTTGTGGAAAGTTTAAGGTTTGTTTACCTGAAAGGTAGAGATATTATGACGAATCGCGACCCGATTTCTTTGCGGGCAAGGGAGAGATTATCTCCGGCGGCATTTTCAACTTTGTTTATTTATTTATTTTTTTCGCATTTTAACTTAGGGTTGGGTACTGGGCTTGGGCTTGGGCTGGGATTTTTTTTGGTTTGGGGACACTCTGGAGAGCTTTGCATGAATTATAAATATTAAAGCCGCTCAAAAAAAACAGATAGAAATCTGGCCAAGACACGCCCGAAAACCAAACCAAAATAAAACATGGTTCACTCTCTCTCTCCGTTACTGACAAGTGCATTTTAGTAGCAGTGGGTGGGCAGCATAAAAAATTAAAAATAAAAAAAAATACTGTATATAAAACATAAAAAAAAAGAGACAACCTCGAGAGTAAGTTGCACTGGGCCTGAGCTCCATTTATGGAGCTTGAAGCAGGAACAGATGGTCTTCATTCGGCACATTGTCAACTTTCGTTCAACAATTGTTGATTGACTGCGAATTGGTGCAGGCTATAGGGACTTGCTGGATTCCCTAAATGGAGGCCATTACTCGGAAAATAAATCAGAAAAAAATAGGAGATACTTTTTGCATTTAAAAAACTAAGAAAGAATAAATTGAAACTAAATTGAAAGAAAAAATTTGCAATAAATGAGTTAAAAATTCAAAAAATAAATTTAAAAGAGTGATAACTCTTAATAATCTTAATAAAATTACAAAAAACAACCCCACTTCAAACTCAACCATAAACCAAAAAGCCCCAAAACTGCTGCAACTTGTCATAATTGTCTTGTTAAAGCCATTCAATTAGCCCATTTTTGATCGGCAGCTCATTAAAGAGTCGTTAAGACCGAATCGACTGGCATTTTTTTTTTTCGCATTTTGTTTATTGTCTGCTTGAGAAATTGTTGGGATGCCAATGGGACAGAGGACAGTGGACGGTGGACAGTGGACGGAGGTATCAAATCGCACAGACCCACAGACCCCTCCCCATTTCTGATTGAACGCGCCCTTCTGTTTAATATTTTGTTTTTTTTTTGTGGATTTTGGGGCATCGCCAGGCCATGGGTTTCATTTGAATTTTAGGCACGATGCGCTTGCTTTATTTATTGACCCAGAAATCAGATAAATAAATTTTGTTTAAAAAGCGACAAGAGAAGAAGAAAAAAAATTTAAAAAAAAAAAACCAAAATCATAATAATCGCATGTTGAATTGGCCAAATTGGAGCCGAATACGAGAAAATACATGACCATATGGTCTTTGTAGACATGAAGTTGAAATGAAACTGGCTGGATTTGGAAACTTCTGGCGGAAAATTGTGCAATATCTTTAGCGATGGCGATGGCAGCGTAAAATGGGAACACACTCACAGGTTGCAAGTTTAGGTTGCCTGACAAGCCTTTCTTTACAATTCACATCGTAAAATTCATACGAAAATGCATAAAAGAGTTAAAATTTTTCTCATATTTGGGCTGTCAAATTTGCATTTTTTTTGGGGCCTGTTTGGTTTGTTTGCCAGTTTTATTTGCACTCTTTTTTTTATAAAATATTAAGTCTTTCCAACATTTGGGCAAATATTTGTTAAACAAAGTGAAACATTTACAGGAAATCCTTTTGGAGTTCATTTGAAAAGGTCATGAAAGTGGTTCTTTCTAAGAAGTTAAGTTCGAGAAACTCTAGAAGACACTTGCATTTTCAATCTGGCTTCAATCTGGCCGCCTTAATTTAGCCAGTTTTTCATTCATTCATTCCCCCGATGACTGTGTGTGGTGTTTCACCCACGCTCTGCACGACGTGCGCCGTGCAAAAAAAAATATATAAAAAAAAAAAAAATGTCAACCCACGCAATGACCAAGTGTCCGTCGGTCCATCTGTCCAGTTGTCCGGTGTCCGCTTGTCCGGCACTTTGTCCGCCTGCGACGTGAGCTTCTGGTGGCGTCGCCTCAACCATGTAGGCGTCAATTGCGAGACGCAACAAGAATTGATTTTTTTTTTTTTTTTGGCCGACACTGCGTTCGAGTATCTGTATCTACTATATCTGTAAGTGCATTCGTATCTGTATCTGCATCTGAGAGGGAGACGTATTTTGTGAAGGCGGGGTGAGTGTGGCAGAATCACTCTTGACTGACTGGCTGACTGACATTGGCCTTAATGAGGCACGTAACTGCTGCTGCTGCTGCTGCCGCTGTTGGTGTTGAATGCTTGGTGTTTTGAACTTCAGCGATTAATTCATATTCACTCGACAAATTAGAGGCCGTCTAAAGATTCTCTGGCTAACGCATCCCTCAGATACATGAATACTTTCCCAGTAATTGCCAGGTGTTTGTTAAATTTTGCTGTTTTTTTTAATTTTTTTTTTTTTTTTTGTGATTTATGATTATTACTTGAAACGAATTTATAGTCATTGGGCGGTCGGTGAGGGCGGCGGTCGACTGCAAGTTTTTAATTGTCGAAAGGGGTGCCGCGTGCGGTGCACTTTTTTCTTTCCTTTTTTTTCAATTTGTTTTCCAACAAATTTCCCATAAATTTCCCACCCACTGACGGCTATATGGCCTCTTCGATCTTGGTCACTTTCTATACAGTTTGGCATTACAATATTACGGTTTTAATAAATATTTCAAAAGTCTTCTTCAAAGCAAAAGGATTTTAATGGACTATTGATGGATAGAAGCACTCTAAATTAAAAATATATCGATTATATTTTATTTTTTTGGCAATTTTTAAACCATAAACTTATTATTTATCTATGGGAATATTTGAAAAATATTTTTGGGAGTAGCTCTCTTAAAGAAACCCAAGCTTCAGTTGTAATCTTAATAATGCCTCATTTTGTGTCTTAAAATATATTTTTAAAAAATCTTAAAAAATAATCAATATTTAGTAGTTTACCTGTTGCACACTGGGAGTGGTGGCCGTGCCCGCTGGTGAATCGAGCGGCGATCCGGAGCAACTGGAATGACTGCTGTCCTGCGAGTGCGACTGCAACGACAAAAATCAAGTATACGCACATTAAGTATACGCCCAGTTGGCTGCTCCGAGATCTGCTCTCGGCATTTGGCATCTCACCTGTCCATTGGGATGGCCGTTAAAGTTGCGTACCGTAACCCCAGGTGTGGAGGCGGCACTGCAGGAGGCCGAGGATGCCACCGAAACGGCGGACACGGATGCCACGGCCGCTGAAACGGCAGCCGCTACACCGGCTCCATAGTTGAAGCTGTCCAGGGGATTCGTCATCGCGATCAGGGAGTTGACGATTTCGGGGGTCTTGGGCGTATGGCCGCCCAGACCAAAGCCATTGCTATCGATGCTGAGCAACGAGGCAGCCGGTATGTTTGAGTTGAACATGGCTATCGATATTATTGTTATCGCTTTAATCGATTTTATCGAAAATATATATTAATAAAAAAAAATGAAAATAAAACTAAACACAAAAACTAAAAATAGTATAACTTGGTTATTTGATTTCTTTCTTTTCGTGTTGTGTTGTGTTTTTTTTTTTAATTTTAAATTTTTAAATCACAGTTGAAGGCCTACGCGTTGCACTTGTTGTGTTGGAACGGTTACTGCTCAACAAGTTCTCATGTATAATATATAGGTATATAATTATATAAATATTTAATATTTTATATATTTGTTGTATATAGTTTTGGGCTTTCAGACCCGATTTTTTTTATATCGGAGGCACACACTTTACTTTGTTTTCACTTTATTGTTTTTATCACAAGTTTTTTTGTTTGTTTCTCTGCTCTAGGATTTTTTTATCGTCAAGTTTTGGATCTCTGGGGTTTGGGTATATGGCCGATCCATCGATTAAGATTTATTTTTTATTATTTTTATTTTTTATTATTTAATGTGTGTTGTTGCTCAGATCGCGGGGGCCGAGCGAATGCGTTGAACGTTGAAACAGCCGGCACCTCGCTTCACATCGGCAGCGAATCTGCAAGAGAGAGAGAGAGTGTATGAGTATATGGGAAAGAGAGGGATATATCTGTATAGAAAGAGAGAGGGCGAGTCATGTACACATGCCCCATGTCAACGTAAACAAAAGCAATTAAATTATAAAATAAACTCGACTAAATTGATTTATGTAAGTCGAAGTCGGCTTTCAAGATGCGCGTGTCACGCGATCCAAAAGCTCACAAATCACGCTCACGATATATCGTGATTGATCACGCACCAAGTCATTCAAGCTTTCAATCAAGCATTTTTTTTTTTTTGAATCTTCAATTAAATCATTAATCGTTTAATTGAGACCAGGCACACTTTCCATATTAAAAATATTAATAAATAGTGGGTGAAAAAAAAGATCACATTCCTCTGGGGGGTTCAACGAGGTGAAGGTGAACAGAAGGAGAAACTGCAATTGAAACGGAATTGAAATGCAATTGAAGGCAATCATCTGTGAATTCTTTAGAATTTTTTATAAGAAAACTAGGGTATTCCCTAGTCTATAAAAAATTACAAAAATAACAACAGTAGTAAAATAAAAACTCCACTTAATTTTATTGAAATTCCTTAGCTTGAAAGATTTGTGGGCCAGAAGAGGGCCAGAAAGGGGTGAGTTTATGTGGTTGTTGTCAAAAGGAAGGGGGGGAATGGCTACAATTTTTACTCAAAATGCAAATTGAGGCTGTCAAACTTCAAAAGCCGAAAAACAGAACACAAAAATCTCATTTTGGTTTTGTGGTGCTTTTCTGACCATTTATCATATGGCCCAGAAGTGTTGGCTATATATTTTGCTTTATACATACATATATATTTCTGTATTCCTGCCACTGTGTTAGTGACATGCTCTATAAGTTTTAGTGCTCAGCGTCACTCCCCCGTTTAACCCTGTAATAACCCCCTTATTCGGGAAACAACGAAAAAAGCCAAAAACTGAAGGCAGAATAAAGAATTATGATTTATGACTTTCGCATGTTTCTTTATTTTATTTTATTTTTTTTTTTGGATTTTGTTGGATTTGTTTGTGCTACTGGGGGGGTGGAGAGGATTTAGGATTGGAGGCTTTGGGGTTTTTGCTTTTGTTATGAGAGCTTTTAAGGCCTGGGGCTGCCTTTGATGTTTCTGAGGCTGCTATTGCAACGAAAATCACTTTTGACATTCGTCTGGCACACAAATCGCTGCGTTTTGGCCAAGTTAACATCGGGCCCGGGCTCGGACCCGGGCCGGACTTTGTAGCGCTTTGAGCTCATTTTGACCAAATGCGGTGGACGTCAAACGTCAAAAGCGAAAAACCAAACGGCGCATGCGTGGCCTCCTCGAGAACATTTGGGGTCAGGGCAAAGCAATGCCATCTGATAGCTTTTTCAACTTTAAATTAAATATATATTTTTTAAGAAAGAATCTTTAAGCTTTTCTTACTAGATATCAGCAGGATAGCTTCCACTCTTCGATCTTTTTTTTTGTTATAAACTGCACTTGCCACATTTGACATTCCTCAGTTGGAAATAAAGTCATTTGCGGCTGATTTGTGGCCAGCATGTGAATTGCCCTCAAGTGTGCGAGTTTTTTTTATATATTTTTTTTGCCGATCATGCGATCGATCAGTCGATCGTTGGAGATGGGGAAAACACACAGAACAGAAGCTTGCACAACCGATATATGTACGTATTGGTTTGAACTTATATCTATAGAAAATGTATATGGCAAGATCACTGGGGTGCCTCACCATGAATATGCGATCGAGGTGCCGGCTACATAAAAAATCAAAGTAGAAACTTGGGTTATCGAGACACTTATCGGCAAACTGCTAAAGAATTTATCAATTAAATATTCAATTAGTTGGTATTTTTTTATGGAAATTAAAATAAAAATAATATAAATGTTAAAGTTTAGTGTCTCTAATTGAATTATTAAACGATTTATTTAAGACTTTGTTAATTGTTATATAATCAGTTTATTATTTAATCGATAGTTCTCCAGATATTGTATCTCAAACCTCTGTATTTTAACGATAGTTATCGCTTTTTATCACCTTAACCAAAGCTTTTGTAAATATATCGTTTGATCTAAAACATCGTGATTTTAATCGATTTCTGCAAACAAAACTCCCGTTATCGATGAATTAACCTTATATTTCAAATAACCGCTTGACATTTTAACTGATTCATGCAAATATTGTTTGGCAATATCAATATTACAATTTATAGGTGTATTTGCTTCGGTCACGTCGCCACAACCGAAAAATATTCGACTTAAAAGTGTGACTGATCGATGAGTCAGTAATGCGAGCATTCCATACTAACGATTTCGATTCCGATTCCGATTTTGGATTCCCGTTCCATTTGCATGCTATTAGTCGAGCCAGCGAATGCAAATTGAAATTGAATGAATTATAAACCCCCGGGCCGTGTCGGGTCGGGGGACTGGATATACGAGGGGGGTATTCGTTGCGATTGCACAATCGAATCGGACGTTTTGTCGGCGAGCATTGAGCATTATATTAATAACACTTTATAACGGGCGATACATAATGCCCGGATCGAGGAGCACGAAACCGTACAGCCGTACAGCCGTATATCGGTCGTGCGAGTGTTCGGTGTGAAATTATTATACCCCCAATACGGGCTATATATGCTATATACAATATATGATATATACAATATTTTGTTCGCACATCTCTCGGCCGGGCTATGAATGTTTATCGGCTTTTCTGTTTCAGTACGTGCCTTCCTCGCACTCTACATTTCATACGAATAATAGCGGCCAGGGCGGGACGGTCGGGCAAGGCGGGTCAAGTGGTCAAAAACGCCAGACCAATTTTTAAAATAAAAAAAAAAAAATTAATAAAAAGCATTAACTTGGAAAAAAATTGGGATATGAAATGGAGCATATCAGGGGGCATGTACTGAGAAAGGGTTTTGGAAATAAAAAGCACTTGAAAGGGTTTCAAATTTTTAGGTAAGACTTTAGAAAACTTTATTATAGTAATATTTACACAATATTTGGTCTAAATTTGTTAAGATTTTAAGTTTTCTTTTTAATAATTTCTTCAAAGCGTGCGTTTTTCTCTCGATATTATTTTATGTTTCTTAAAAGCAGGCATTTATCTATGTAATTGACTCGCAACATTAAACCAAACACTTCTTATGTTTCTTAGAGGTTCTATGAAAAGGTTCTTAAAGATTAAATTCTTTTAAGGAAATTTAAATAAATATCTAAAATTAATTTTTTTAGATATTTGTTTAAATTTCCTTAAAAGAATTGATGTTTTTAAGCTTATGTTTTTTAAGCTTAAATCAAATTTTTTTAAAATTTTAGAAAAACTTTTTCCTTCAAAGCTTTCATTTATCGCTTCTTTAGTTTACCAAAAGTTCTAAGCAATTATCCCAGAACTTCTTTGAAGATACTTGCATATCTGTGATTCCGGGGAATAACAGAAAGCAATCTATTTGTATTTCATTTGTTTTGGCTTTTGTTTTTGCCAACGTCATCATCATCAGCATCATCATTAACACAATATCGCATCGAATTCCACTCCCAATCCTTTGAAACTTTGTAATAAAAAGAAAAGTTTTCGTTTCTCGTGGTATCTTTGCATTCTGTGTTCTAGGTTCTATACTCTATTTCATTGTTTCTCTATTTCTATTCTTTATTCTGTATTCCCTTGAGGTCTTAATTCATTTATTCATATTCCGCACTGTTGTCTTTTTGGCCAAAATGGATTTTGAGCTGAAAGTAGTTGGCCATTATGCCATGTGGGTGTATCTGTATATCTTGTGCTATTCTCTATCTATGTATGTGTGTGTGTGTGTGTGTGTGTGTGTGTGGCCATAAAAATAAACTTTCATTGTTGTTGTTTTCTTTTTCTTGGCCGGGCTTAATTAAAAGCATTGGCCAAAGCCAAACACAGAAAGGCCAAAGGCAAACACACCAAAGAGCGAGTATTCGTATCTGATAGATAGATACCCCCCCCTTGTCAGCTGTTTTCTAATTAAGTGTCATTGATGCACCAGGGGGCGTGGCAGAAGGACGGGGCGTTCTCGGCAAATCTCCTCGAAGATGGCACGAAATTTACACTTTAATTAGGCATTTAGATAGTCTATCTATCTATCCATCTATCTGACTTTGATTAGTTTGCTAATTGCGTCGAGTTTTATGCCCCATGCCCCATGCAAGGGTGGGTATGTGTTCAGTACTTTGTATTTTTCTCTCTAAGGGGGGGGAGGTGGTATAGTGGAACTAAAGTGATAAAAACTGAGCTCCAAGCGAGGCTATTAACATAAAACTTTACGAATGGGCTATAGAAAATTTTCCAAAGGGGGGTTGCTATTTCCTATTTCACATTCTGTGCGAATAGCCACCCCCCCTCTATAAAGGCCATCTAAAAATGGGCCGCGTGGCGATTCAATTAATTTATTATTCACTTAAGAGCGCCGCGGGAAGACCAAAAAAAAAGGGGGGGTTGGGGGTAACTGAGAGGTTAACTTCCCCCAAAAAGGGGGGAGGGGTGGGGGTGGCACATAAAAATGTTATAAAAATTAAGCCCACACTGAGCCAGTAAATGAGAGATAGAAGGCAAAAGCTGGCTAAGAATTTTTCGCACATTCCGTATGCGTCCCGCAGTTTTGTGCCAAAAATGTCCTGACAACGGGGGGTTTGTGGAGGGGGGGGTGGGTGGTGGGATTTTGGCTGAAGGACAAGGGGGTGGTGGCATCCAGGAGGTAGGGGGTGGTGCTGATGGAAGAACGCGTGGCGCAAGTTTTACAGTTATAAACATTTCTATCCACGTTCCGAGCGTTAAATTCGAGAACCACAAGGCATACAACTATAAATATGAAAATTTTTTGCAATTTAGGATGAAAGCTATTAACTTCTAAAACGAATAAGGAATACACTAAGATACTAAAAAAAAATATGAATTTTTTTTTAGAGTAAAAAATTAAGTTTAATTACTAAAGGAAGAGATAAAATAAAGAACTGCATTATTCTATATTCATATTATGAATATTTTCATATTCTTTTTATCATATTTATCTTGTAAATATTAAACAAAATTTTATTTTAATAAAGAGCATTTAAGAATTTAGAAAAACTTTCGAAAACCCAGAAAACAATCTCAAACACTTGCCACTTTTGACAGCTATTTCAGTAAACAAAAGCAACATTGTGGAAACAAACTTACCAAAAACATAAATAAACAAAAAATAAATACAAGCCAGATCAAAGTAGGCAATAAACTTTGAAATATTAAAAGGAGAAAGGAAAGGGTATATCCTTAAGGATCATAAAACCCAAAACTGTCAGCTGGCAAGTAAATGAAAAGCGTGGAAAATGGAAAATTATGGAAATGAATTGGTTGACAGAAGCGTATAGTACTTCTGGGAAGCAAAACAAGGGGTGGGTTCGACTACGCTCCTATTTTTATTTATTTTTTTTTTTATTAAAAATAAATACTAATATTAATGGAATGCGATTGAGCAACCGGGAATGAAAAATATCTAGATACTGGACTGCACAAGGTATTGTGTTAGTCATTCAGTGGGCTGATAAGCATTTTACTTGAGAGTATCTTTGTATCTGCAGCTGTGTATCTACGTATCTGATACTGGTGTTCGAGGCAAGGACGTTTGCAATCAC
Organism: Drosophila malerkotliana malerkotliana; assembly: GCA_018153235.1. Taxonomy (NCBI): domain Eukaryota; kingdom Metazoa; phylum Arthropoda; class Insecta; order Diptera; family Drosophilidae; genus Drosophila; species Drosophila malerkotliana. Next base: position 5,255,833 of record JAECXV010000038.1, read on the forward strand.
AACTTTCATTAAACTTTTTTGTGTTTTATGTGTTTTATCAGTGGCTTATCAGCCATTTCAAAAGATGTCTTATCGAAAAAAACGAAAAAATCTTATCAACAGGGCTCTTTCATTTTTTTATTATACTCTTTTTTAAGGTTTTCTTTCTTATGGTTCTTTTTTTGGTTTTTCCTCTCACTTGTTCGATTTATTCCGATTCTTTTCAACCGGAATCTAATTAATTTCCAAAAGCTAATTCATTTTGTGACATCGTAGCGATTTATGTTGATTAAGGTGACATTATCGCAGTGCCAAGTTTTGAGTTTTTTTTTTGTATTTTTTTTTATTTATTGTTATTTATGACCACTTCTTTACTGGGTGCCCCCCCCTCTACCACCTCCACACCTCTCTTTCTCTCTTTTTTTGGTGGAATTTTATCTGCTTGTTTGCTTTGGGTTTTCAGTGGCTTTTCGGCCAGAAAGCCATTTAGAACACTTTTCGCACCTCGTTCGTACCTCCAAGATACAGATACTTTTGTATCTGTTAGATGCTTCTCGAGTTCGTGGCCAGCATGCGACAGCTGTCAGAATAGACTAAGAGAGACGATGGCGAAGGCGTACTTCATTATCATCACGATCATCATTGGCCAGCTCATCATCGTCATCTTGGTGATTTTTATGAAGGAATTCGCATTAAAAATGTTTATTGTGTTTATTTATTGCGAACGAGAATCGAGAACGGCCAAAATGGAAACACACATATACAGTTTAGTTGAGCATCAGATACAGATACTCAGCCACAGATACAGATACTCGAATACAGATACAGATCCACATATAGAATCTCTACAAAGTAGATCTAATGGAAATTTCTGTGTTGGCGACGCTGTAACTTGAAAACTAAAATCCAAAAAAAAAAAGCAGAGGCGTCCGGGGGATTTGTGGCCAATAATTTTTTTTTCCTTTTTTTTTACACTTGTTCATGGCAGCTGCCAGCTGTCCGGAGAGTTCGAGGAAATCCTCAGCCTCAGCCACAGGCCTCAGGCCCTCCAGCCATCCGGGGGCATAAACATTTTTCAGTTCCAGTTCTTAACTTTGTTTATCGCGAAACCAAAAAAATTAAAAAAAAATAACAAAAAGGGATTCGCCAAAAGAGTGCCATTTTCAACACGATTTCAAATAACAAAGAAATTTTGATTATTTCGATTAAAATCAACTGAATACCATTGAACTCCCATAAATTCAATAAACAATTTTATGACTAACCAACAAAATATTAAGAAACGATAAGAAAAATATAATTTAAGAAAAAAAGAATAAACGAGCTATTGTGGGGGAGAAAGATTACAACAATTGGAGTTTTCTATAATTTTTGAAAGAATTTTTTAAATCCAATCCAAGGGAGTATACATTATTCCATGTCTTTTCTAATTTCCATCGGGGGGTCCTCTCAAAATACCGGACTTTCGTATATGGCTCATATCCATAGCTATATCTCAGACAATTCCTATTAGATCACAGAGAAGAATATCTTAGATATCTTCTTCATCGATTCCCCACCAATCTACATCAAAATCCTAACACGAAATATTTTTTAGATTTTTTCCTAATTTTTTTTGAGGGACTCCCTTTAAAATGCTGGATTTCTGTATAAGGCCCATATCCATAGGGTCCACAGTGATGGCTATATCTTCCCCAATTCTCATCCGATTCTTAAGCGGAGTACCTTAAACGATTTGTGGATCGATTCTCCACCGTTCTGCATCAAAATCCTGAGACAAAATATTTTTCAGATTTTTTGTCCATTTTTCGTGATGGGATCCCTTGAAAATGGGGTTTTCCCCTAAGGGCCCACGGGAATGGCTATATCTTCCCCAATTTCTATCCGATTCTCAAGCAGAGTACCTTAAACGATTTGTGGATCGATTCTCCATCATTCTGCATCAAAATCCTGAGACAAAATATTTTTCAGATTTTTTGTCCATTTTTCGTGATGGGATCCCTTGAAAATGGGGTTTTCCCCTATAGGGCCCACAGTGATGGCTATATCTTCCCGAATTCTCATCCGATTCTTAAGCGGAGTACCTTAATCGATTTCTGCATCAATTCGCCACCACTCTGCATTAAAATCCTGAGACAACATATTTTTCAGATTTTTTGTCCATTTTTCGTGATGGGATCCCTTGAAAATGGGTTTTTCCCTAAAGGGCCCACGGGGATGGCTATATCTTCCCCAATTTCTATCCGATTCTCAAACGTAGTACCTTAAACGATTTGTGGATCGATTCTCCATCATTCTGCATCAAAATCCTGAGACAAAATATTTTTCAGATTTTTTGTCCATTTTTCGTGATGGGTCCCCTGAAAATGGGGTTTCCCCCTATAGGGCCAACTGTGATGGCTATATCTTCCCCAATTCTCATCAGATTCTCAAGCGGAGTACCTTAAACGATTTGTGGATTGATTCTCCACCATTCTGCATCAAAATCCTGAGACAAAATATTTTTTAGATTTTTTGTCCATTTTTCGTGATGGGTCCCCTGAAAATGGGGTTTCCCCCTATAGGGCCAACTGTGATGGCTATATCTTCCCCAATTTCTATCCGATTCTCAAGCAGAGTACCTTAAACGATTTGTGGATCGATTCTCCATCATTCTGCATCAAAATCCTGAGACAAAATATTTTTCAGATTTTTTGTCCATTTTTCGTGATGGGATCCCTTGAAAATGGGGTTTTCCCCTATAGGGCCCACAGTGATGGCTATATCTTCCCGAATTCTCATCCGATTCTTAAGCGGAGTACCTTAATCGATTTCTGCATCAATTCGCCACCACTCTGCATTAAAATCCTGAGACAACATATTTTTCAGATTTTTTGTCCATTTTTCGTGATGGATCCCTTGAAAATGGGTTTTTCCCTAAAGGGCCCACGGGGATGGCTATATCTTCCCCAATTTCTATCCGATTCTCAAGCAGAGTACCTTAAACGATTTGTGGATCGATTCTCCATCATTCTGCATCAAAATCCTGAGACAAAATATTTTTCAGATTTTTTGTCCATTTTTCGTGATGCGATACCTTGAAAATGATGTTTTCCCCCCTAGGGCCAACTGTGATGGCTATATCTTCCCCAATTCTCATCAGATTCTCAAGCGGAGTACCTTAAACGATTTGTGGATTGATTCTCCACCATTCTGCATCAAAATCCTGAGACAAAATATTTTTTAGATTTTTTGTCCATTTTTCGTGATGGGTCCCCTGAAAATGGGGTTTCCCCCTATAGGGCCAACTGTGATGGCTATATCTTCCCCAATTTCTATCCGATTCTCAAGCAGAGTACCTTAAACGATTTGTGGATCGATTCTCCATCATTCTGCATAAAAATCCTGAGACAAAATATTTTTCAGATTTTTTGTCCATTTTTCGTGATGGGATCCCTTGAAAATGGGGTTTTCCCCTATAGGGCCCACAGTGATGGCTATATCTTCCCGAATTCTCATCCGATTCTTAAGCGGAGTACCTTAATCGATTTCTGCATCAATTCGCCACCACTCTGCATTAAAATCCTGAGACAACATATTTTTCAGATTTTTTGTCCATTTTTCGTGATGGATCCCTTGAAAATGGGTTTTTCCCTAAAGGGCCCACGGGGATGGCTATATCTTCCCCAATTTCTATCCGATTCTCAAGCAGAGTACCTTAAACGATTTGTGGATCGATTCTCCATCATTCTGCATCAAAATCCTGAGACAAAATATTTTTCAGATTTTTTGTCCATTTTTCGTGATGCGATACCTTGAAAATGATGTTTTCCCCCCTAGGGCCCACAGTGATGGCTATATCTTATCAAATTATTATCGGATTCATCCAATATATCTTATGAAAATCTTTAAAAATAATCCACATAGTTGTCTATTATTTAATTTGTCAGAGTGATATTTTATCCCAAAAGCAAATGTCCAATTTTTAGGAATTTGAAAATTTATGCGCCAGGGAGTGCCGAAAAAAGCGGCGAAAAAAATGGGATTAGAGAGCTGGACGGCAGTGGCATGGATGGCAGGGCGATAAAGTGGAGGAGGCAACATCAATTAGCGGACGGCGAATGTGTCCCAAATGTATTATGGCCCAGCCCAAAAGAGCCACGCCCATTGCACCTACTACAAAGCAGCGGGAGTCGAAAAAAAAGCACAAAGTGGCATATCAAGAGGACATGTGGCGTGTCCTTGACACATATCCTGCCATTTGCTTGGCACGCACATTTCACATGTGTGAGTATATATATATATATATTTTAGAGGCAACGCCTTGCGGGGCTTCATCAGAAAAAAAAAAAAAAATAAGAATACTGGCCCTAATCCATTTGAACTTTCCTCGTTGCCAACTCACACTCTCGGTCTCCCTCTGTCGCCCAAACTATCCAACTATCTGTCTCCTTCATCAAGGATATGCCAAGGATAATAAAAGCGAATTCTCCTACTTTATGGGCCAAACGAAACTTTTGCGGCTTCCTTCGGTTTCGGGCTACGGGCTCTCTGGTCTCATGTGTGTGTGTATGTGTGGAAGTAAAGTTTGTAAGAGCCGTAATATAATCCTAATGGAATTTACACTCAAACTTTACAATGGCAGGGCAACAATAGTGAGGACACTGCGTGTCCTTTGTCAAGCCAGTGGTTCTCACAAGCGGAAGGAAGGAAGGAACAGCCACCAGAACGGAAGGGAAGTGGAAATTATATCCGAGTTGAGGACAAGATAAACAGAAAAGGATATTGAAAGGCCATCAAAAAAAAACAAAACATGATTAGGTGTAGGGTTCGAAACGGGCTTGAGGAAATATTTAATATTTCTTTTTATTTTTCTAAGATTTTACAAAGGAAACCTACATATATAAAGGTCGATTTTAAAACTAACTAGATTTTATTTGATTATTATTTTAAAGTTAAGACCTTTTAACCTAAAAAAATCTATTTTAAAACTAGCTTCTATTTCAAAAACTCATCGAAATTGTAGAATCCCAGCAACATATTGCAACCAAATGTTGTCTCGCTTGAGTTGCAACGGGTGTTTCGGAATCAGATTTGGATTCAAGCACACTCGTAATACGCAAAACGTATATTCGTATTTTGTAGTCAGATTTGAATTTGGATACCGATCTGGCAGCCAAATCATCGCTCCGAAGGTCAAGTGCATTAAGGCGCAACGGAAGCGAGGCAAAATGTGGAAATGTTCAAAAAAAGCGCCACGACAGCGCTTTATTTTGTTCTATTTTTTGCTTCTGGTTTTTTTTTTTCTAATAAATAAAATAGAATAGAATAGAAGAAGGGGATGCGTGCGTGAGCGTAGTAAATTGTGATTTTATTTGATTTGATTTTGAGACGAAAAATCGAGCCATGTAGTTTGTATCCTTGTATATATCTTGGACTAAGTTGAACCTAATTGTGCGTGTCAGGCAGCCACAAAGCCGCAAAAACATGGCCACATGTCCATGGGTCCGTGGGTGTGTTTCTAGCCATGGTCCAAAAGCAACTGGCCAAAAACAAGGAGCATTGAGTGTCGAAACAAGAGAATGGGAGACGGCTGAGCCGAGTCCTGGGCGCAGGACGCAAAAAAGTCGTTAATAAGAGCGGAAATGCTGGCGCCGACATTATCATTTCGGCCTCCACCCTCTTACGGCGCAATTATGATAATTGAGTGAGCAGAAAATGCGAAGGATAGACAAGAAATTGGATAGGGGAATGAGAGTGGACAGAGAAGTGGCATGTGGCAGGAAGGTGGCAAGTGGGGAGCCAGACAGGTTAAATTGCGCGTAACTCGACTGTAAATGTGGCAGATTCTTGTCTTGGCTTCTTTGATTGATTCGCCAGCCACGCACGCGAATAAAAGTACAACTACAAAAAAAAAAAAATACACAAAAAATAAAACAAGAATTAAGGGCCAAACTCGAGGCCAAGGAGAAATTTTTATACCCTTAGTTGGTGAAAAAAAGTTTGAAGGTTGTACTACTTGAGATGGCAAAGTTATGACTAGTTTTAGGGAATTGGCGGACACACGGACAGGGGTATTTTTAATGTAAAGCTATGGGATAATACTCAGACTTTGTATTTTTTAAAACCTCTTATATAAAGAAGTCTCTATAAGAAACCTAGAGTCTATATTTTAGAAACTGAACGGAAGTTCTAGTTATTTTTTTTTAATATACATATTATTTCCCCAATTTATTTATAAACCAACTAATGTACTCTCTGAAAGTGTATTTTAACATAAAAGCAAGCACAGGACAAACGAACCAAGTGGCGCCCAATTGTCTCGAGGACCTCAAACCCCGCCAGATGCAACCAAACACACACACACACTACACACACAACACAAATTACTTGCCTTGGCCCCGCACCTTGTGACGCACATTCTTGTAATTTGGACCAGCATACCCCCGGGAATGACTCCGACTGGGGCTGGGGTTGGGGTTATATGGGTTATGAATTGATTGCGTGCTGAAAATTTGCTGTCTTTTGATTGATTTCGCTTGACTTGGCTATCCGTTTCTTTGTGTGTTCTTTGCGTGTAGCTTGCCCCGTCTGGTTCGGGGGGTATGCGTGTGCCACAGTGCGTATGGGTAATATTTTAGTCTTTTTTAGCCAGGAAGCTGTATTTGTGTGTGTTCTGTGTGTTTCCCTCCCCAATTTTGGATCGCCTTAGCGGTACTATATATAGCAGTGCCATTTAATGGATTGTTTACTCCGCGAACGGACAAAAATGGGACGATTGCAGTTGGCATAAACAAAAAAAAAAAAAAAGCAAATTGAAACGGAACTGGAAGAGTTTTTGGGTGCGGGGATGGGTAGAAAAATTATGAAATTAAATAGAATTTATATTATATGCGTAGTCGGATCTGATCCAGAGAGATATTACAAATTAGAAGCCCAAAAATAAACACAAGCCATTAAAGTCAACAGACAGATTAATAAGAAAAGAACAGAGACTATAGGATACCCGGTACTTGTAGAATATGAGAGTATCAAAGAAAAATTATGGAGTTAAATATAAATTATAGGGGATATATATTTGGATGTGATTTTTGTACTTTTTTGAATTCTTAAAAGTCAAAAATATAAGCAAAGCCGTTTAAAGTCAAAAAGTAGGATCATTTTTGGAGACTATATGATACCCGGTACATGTAGAAAATTTATAACTGAATGGAACTAGCTTTTTTAGGATAATCTTTGTAAAATAAAATAAAATATCCTAATAAATATAACTTATATGGGACATATGTTCAAAAAAATTCTATTTACCCTTCAAAACAATCATTTTTGTTAGCTATATGATACCCAGTACTTTTAGAAAAAGTTATAACCGAAAGCCAAATTACTTTTTCCACGTAACCTCTATAAAGATTCGTGAATTCTTGGTTATAACTTTAAAAAAATTGATCGAAAATTAAAACCGGCTTTGGTAAAGCTATCGCACTTGGACTTACCATTAAAAAAATGCACAAATCGCCGATCCGAGCCGAGCCGAGCAGAGCTGAGCTGAAAATAAAAAGAGGAAACTGTTAGCATTGATTAGCGTCTAATGTACAAACACAATGTGCATGGCATGAATTTTGGATTTGAAACCAAAAACCGACAAAACCGACAAAAAAGTTAAAGCCAAAAACCGTGTGAGGTTCCCCCCCCTCCCCCCTTGCCATCAATAATTGCGGCTTACGGCCATCTATTATGTGTGTTTACTGTTCGTAAAGACGATTGATGGTTATTGATTGGGCGAACGACCCCCACTCGCCGCTGGAGTCACATAGCTCCGGGGATATATGGGATGTCTATATATTATATATATATATATGTATATACCATTGGGGACTTTTATGAATCATTGCGAATACAAAAAGAAGAAGAAAACGACGCTAAAAACAAAACAGGCGTAGGTAGCGCCAATTTTTTAAGCAAACACAGAATATAAATAAAAATATAAAAAAAAGAGACAATTGTGATGGGTTTATCAGCTTAAAAGATACTCATTTGAATAAATATATTGTATATGTGCCTCTTCATGGCTTGGTGAAAGTACAAATAGCATGTTTTGATTCAAAAAACCAATACACCCACTTGAGTAGGAGGTAGCAAAAGCAGGTCCATTAATTTGGCTTAAATCTTAAAGGAGGGTATCGTTTTGGGGGATTTCTGTGTTTACTTAGGCTGCAGGAGAATTCTCTGCGCTTCGTCCACTGGAACTTTGTGTATTTTTTGGTTCGGTTTTTGGGATTTTGGAAATCGCCTCCGTAACCGCTACTTCATTTGCATCGATTGTATTGCATTTTCTGTTTGCATTCTTTTTAATGTCATTAAATTTTTTTCAATATAAAACCCAGGGAACTGAATGGAGGAGGAGGAGAATTGGGGTATTTGGCTTGGATACCTGGCAACGGTTTCGGTTTCGGTTTCGGTTTTGGGTCTTGGTTTTTGTTATTTTGTGCGAATTTTCGCGTTTAATTCGCATTGAAATGTGCAAAGGCCCCAATTAGGTGCAATTAACAGCAATTTTGTTGCTGCCGTTTCTGCTGTTTGCCTGTTTGGCTGCTTGGCTGTTGATTTGGCCAAAAAGGAGTGTGGGCCAGAAACCGCATTGAAAGCATGCTGCTGAAAGCACGATTAATTGAGTCCTCGCGGTCCCAGCCGAATGAAGTGATAAAGGATAATTTAGACATGGAGCTTTCCACACTGACTCATTGATATTCAGGTAGTGCCTCTGATTGCGTAACTCGAAGCAGGGCCAGGAGGGATATAAAGCAATAAAGGCAATAATGATACCAGGTACTTGTAGAGATATAAATAATTAATTTTTACATCGTGTATTTCAAGTTATAATTTTATAAAATTTAACAAAGCTTTTGAAAAAGGGGCCTAATGATACCCGATATTTCTAGAAATAGTAATATTTCCCTTAAAATTGTTTATTTTAATTAATTTTTTTAAAACCCTAACAAAACTTAAAAAATGCAAGTATTTTTATGGCTTGCACTTGTAAAATGTCTTTTTCCAAGTAATTTATGATAATACCCCCTCAAAACCCATAAATCTATTATTTCTTAGTTATAAAATCTGATTAAAAAACACACCTCATCAATAAAAACCTATAAAATTATGTATTACCTTTCAATAATCAACTCGAAAGTCTTAAAATCCTGTCTAACGAGTCTACAAAAATTCAAAGTTCTGAATATATTAAACACACCTTGTATTTAAATCAAAATTTCCAAATTAAAAAAAAAGATAATTTTTTGCTAAAATTGAACTTGAAATTGCAACTCGTTTAGAGCTTTTTTTTTAAATCCCATTCGACCAAATGTTAATTTGCAGTAATTGCCTTAAGGGGGGGTGGAATCTAGGGAGGAAATATTAGGAAACAGGGAGGGAGGGAGATTTGTAATACAAATGTGTGCTTTATGGACCTCATTAGGGGGTAATATTCAATTGCCACTCGTAAGATCGAACATCGGATGGGAATGGGCGATACGAAATGGGAAAAAATTGATGATGACCTTGACTGGGATGCATTTTGTGTGATCTGGACAGTATATACATATATATATATCTATATATAGAAGGCAATTTGTATGATTCTCAATGACTATGCCGGAGGGCAATTAACCAACGACAGCTGCTCTACAATAGTAGTAAAAAGTGTATATATTTCAATTTCAATTTTTTTTTTGTTTTTTTGTTTTTTCGCCAGCCAACGAGGTGGAGACACATTAAAAATTATTTAATTAAGTGATTTTAATTTCGCTTTTTTTCTTTTTTTGTTTTTCTTTGCCGCCAAGTTGTTGGGCTTTTGTCTTTCGTATTCCAACCACTTGAGAGACTTGATGTTGATTGTCTAATTTCATTAATCTATGGGGGGGATGGAGGCCACAAGCTAGAAGCTGAATGAATCAAATAATATGGCAGTGTGCCAGGCGGGCGCTCGTTTTGACCCACTGTGCGCCGGCTCTTTGTCAATTAGAATTTAGAATTTGACCTCTGTGCACTATATACTACGCCACACATCTACACATATATATATATATATAAAGCGGAATCGAATCGAAATCGGTTCATTGCGTGGGACTAACGTCCGACACATAAATCACACTTGAGTGGCCGAACCATTCGAATTTCGAACCAGAAACCCCAACAAACCGAAAATAATCGCTTAATTAGCCAGCGGCCAAAGTCCAATTGGAAATGCACCTATTTATTTTTTATTTTCCTAGCCAGGCGCCAGGCAAATTAAGGAAACTGCCAAAATAATATCGTAGTCTTATCCTGACCTTGGGGTTTAATCAACGGAAAACCTTTTAATTCAAATAATTAAGACTAAATTAAATATAATTATAGGTATTGTGTTTAAACGAAGATTTATGGCATTAGGATCAAAATGCAAATTAGTTGGGTTATTAATCTTGAAATTAGCAGGGTTTAGAGGTTGTTTTTGGGTAATTCTAGGGATTGGGAAGGTTTTCAGGTGATTTAAGACGGGAAGGGTTAAGGACTAAGTTTATTTGAATTTTGAAACATTTTGAAACCAGTGCTAAGAGAAAGAATATTTCCATCATTTTATTTAAGAGTTGTTATATTAAAATAAATGAAATAAAACTAAAATAGATTTAAAATTTATTGAAGTAACTAAAATACATATATTTTCTAACAAAAAAGTTATTAAATCAAACTTTACTCCAGCATCAGATTTATTTCTTTTTTTTATGCCTAGTCTGTTTATTTAAAAAAACCCTAAACTTTAAAGACAAAAATGAATTTTTAGACAATAGTATATAGCCCTTAAAAAATATAGTAACTCTTACTTTATTTTATTATTCTTCAAATTTAAATAAAAACACAAAGATTATAAAAGTGGGACCCGTACTTATAAGATTAGGCAACCTTAATTAAACCTTTATTTATTGTTATATTTTTTTTCAACTAATAAACTTTGCCATCTATAGGCTTATAATTTTAATTGCTATTGGCGTTTTTTTCTTCAAATTTTTTGTCTAAAAATTATACGTTTTGTTTTAATGTTTATTTTTGTGCGCCTGGCGGGTAGCATCTGAGAGAGCCCCCGGAATGTAACTGATTTATGGCCCTTCCTGGTATTGTAATCAGAGAGATCAGGGCGTGGCTGTGTTTCTTGGCCTATTGCGAAGGGGGGGCTTTAGGCCCTTTAAGTTTTGACCTTCGACAGACTTACACAAAAGAAACTGTATTTTTTCACACTGGATTTTTCGTGCTTTGTTTCAAAAGTCTGGGCTTTTTGAGTTGTCGGCGGCCGGCTTCTAATGCTTCCGGTTTCAACTCACTTGGGCTCTCAGATGTGTTGTAAGTTGAAGGTCTGGCCAACGATAAGATATGGCCATAATGCTTAAGACCCAGTGAGGTGAGAGGGGAGGGGAGGGGGAATAGAGTACCTTCTCACTCACTCTGTCGTGTTTAATATTGATTAGCCCGACGACTACTTGGCCTGGCCAATTTTGGTGGCAAAGTACACACACCGACCATTAAAAAGTCATTACAAAAGCACGGCACACACATGCATGTTAAAAAAAAAAAAAGGGAGGGGGTAGGGGGGGCACTGAGACAAGTACCTGGTCATAATTGCAGAGGGGCAATCAAAAGGTTCCATGCCATACGGGAAGTTCCATGCCCAAAAAGCCAACTCTGTGTGTTGAAGTTGCGTTTTTGGATTTCCGCTTAGAGTCGTCGTCGTGTCTGCCAGCCCCTCCCTCCTAATTTTTTTTATTTTTCCAACAGAGACCCCCCCCTTTACTGTCTGGCCCTACCCCCTGTATAAAGACGATCACTTAAAGGGTTTTTGGATTGACTTGTACTTGTATTTGCCCATTGATAATGAACGCCAATTATCGTGTGCTCGTTTGTTTGCTGATTTTTGTGGCTCCGAGACCGGGCTCAGTTCCCCAGCCCCCCAGTTGGAATGGAAAAAAATATTTAGCCACAGACAGTGCCAACACCTCGGTAACTCGTGTAAGTTGACCGTGACTCAGTTAGATGAACAATTTGTTAAATATTTGCCAACCTGATGCACTTTTCCACTCCCCAGGCCACCCAGCAAGAGGAAATCGATAGCGGATCTACTAGCTTGTCCCAACCACCATGGCCCATGGATCGTTCCTGGAATTGGCTAAAAGAAAATCCATTTGATAACCGTATCACAACCAATATAATTAACCCAATTAAAGCCAGTACTCGAAGGTGATCAATAAAAAAAAAAAAAGGCAATTAGCCTCGGGGTTTCACAATACTTGAAAGTTATCGAAATAATCGATTTTATTTTCTTTTGGGTTTTTTAGTGCTTAAATTTATTTTTTTTTTTTGGAAAAAATCAAAGGAAATGTTGTATGATTTTTATCCATAATTAGAATAAGCTTTGGCTAAAGTCATCGAAATTAATCGAAATGAAAATATTTAAAGAAAAATATCTAATTGATTAGTTTTAACACTTTTATTAAGATTTTAGCTTGTAAATCTTTTAAAAGTTTTTATGTACTTAGCTTCTCTAACGTTTCAATGCATACTTTTGTATATTATTAAATATTTTAAAGTTTTATCGAACTTATCGAAATTAATCGAAGTATAAATATGAAGAGAAAATCATCCAATTGATTATCCCATATTTAATCCTAAAAATGTATCAAAATAATCCAAATAAATACACTTTAGTAGCCAGCTCTTGAAAATACTTAACATTTTTTGCGCCAACCCAATAAATTGTGGGCTCTTTGTTGCCGCTTTGATCTTTCAACAAAAGAAATTCAACGAAATTTATTTGCCACCTGAGTAGAGCCTTCACATGGTGACCGAGAATATACATACACTTATATATGTAGAATATATTTTGTATTCAAGTATATATATCGAGAGGTAGGGGTACGGCCTGGGAACTTCCACTGCCACTTGGAAAGCCATAAAATGCCTATGTAAATGTCCGGCTATAAATTCGGTCAAACATTGGAAGCCCCTAACACCAGGGCCGACTTTTCAATGAAACAAAAAAAAAAATAAAGAAATATATAAAGATACTATATCTGTGGTAGGTGGGTGGACGTTACTGCAGATGGATCTTTTCGAGGCGCCGCCTGATATTCGCTTTTTTTCAAATCGCTTTTGTCATTATTACAGTAATTGATTGATTGATTAACTTGCAGTCGGTAATTGAATTGAAAAGTGACCGCCGGGCATGTGCCGGGCATGGATAGAATCGGATCGAATGGGCGTGGCACTTTGACGATCGGTCGTCGTGTCAGCACTGTAGCTTTTTGTTTTTTTTGTTTCTACTATAATTGTGTAGTTGTCGCTTCAATGTCGCCGCTTTTCACTTGCAAATTAATGCTGACAATGCAACAGAAATGGATACTAGAATTACAAGCATATACCCGGCATGTTCACATCCGATCTGGATGCTAGAGAGTGAGAGAGAGATCTAATCGTGTAACAAAAACGACAAAAAAATTGGAACAATCGACTTTATAGGAAGATTGGAGAATTGGGGAAAGACTGCAACAAAGTTAAAAAAGGCAACAATGAAGTCGTTGAGTAGGGTCACAAGTCAAGTGAGTCAAAAAAAAAATATACATATAGACAGGGTCTATAAAGTACGTTTCAAAGGTGCAACTCGTAAAATCTTACCGCAAAAAGTTATACAACCAGTTAGAGCCACAAAGATATATAGTCTTTAATTGGTAATAAGTACCTTTCAAAGGTTTATGTTCTAAAATCGAAGTTTGAAATTATACAACCGACATTCTTCTATTTTTTGAGCCGTACATTGTATGGCAGGGTCCTCTAAGAACTTGTACATTTTAAAGCCTATTTTCAAAGGTTTATCTTACAGAATTATATGTCAGCGCCCCACCAAGTACTTTGCTCTTTTTCCAAAAACCCCTTTTAAAACAAATTCCTCAAATACTTCAATTAATGTTGAACAAATGCGGGGTTACGCCTCACCATCATTATGATTATGATAATGGGGGACCAGAAATATTTTTGATTGGTGAGTTTTTTTTTTTTTTTTTTTTTTTGTTTTTGTTGCTTGTTTTTTTGGTCGTTGCGGGGGCTTTATGATATTTTAATTTATTTTTTGAATTCCAAATGAATTGCTTATTGTTTTAAATGGAGGTACGGATGGGTTTGTTTCGATTGCTAATTAGCATAGCAGAAACAAGTTGAACAAAGCTCGGAAATACAAACTAAAGTAAATAGAGGTAGAAGTAGAAATATCCGAATCCGAATCCAAAACTGTGTGGAAACAAACAAAAGAGTCGACGAGTACAAATACTAAAGAGAAACTAGTTTCGACTAATGAATGGTGAGGTGTGCGTGAATGGGAAGTTGCAGATACAAATGGAAAAAAAATTAAAAAATTAAAAAAAAAAAATAAAAATAAATATATATATATATATCTAGTATATAGTATATATATAGAAAGAGAGGAGTGGGAAGTGGCTAATGGTGAATATGGCAAATGAAATGCCAATGAACCAAAGAGGCCAAATTGCTATTTTTCTTTTATTTCTCCTCGTATGCTATTTGATTTGCTTTGAATAATTTATGAATGCTTTGCCATTTGGCGAAGAAAAACGATTCCCATTCCAATTCCGATTCCAATTCTGATTCAAAGACTTATGGGCAAGTGACCATTCTATTCGAAAGTCTCTACGCATTCGGAAATGGGAATGGTCAAGAAATTTTTTTTCAAATCGGTCAGCGTGTCACCAGGAGAGAAGGTTTTGTTACTTTTCTGACTAATCGGAAAACTTGGCCCCAGACCAGAAGATACATATGTATATATCGACCAGAGCTATCAACTCCTACTCAGCGCTGAGGAGAGCAGTAAAGTGTAACGAAGTTAGAAATCCACACATATACTCGCTGGAACAGAAAGCTTTTAACGCCCACGCCAAGGCCAAAGCTAATTTGCATATCTCAACGCTTATACACGAAGCCCGAAACAAAAATAATATATAGTATATATACAAAAAAAAACCAAAAAAAAAAAAAAAGAACATGAAGCTGAAAGTACATATGTATTATCAGCGACAAGAAACGCTTGAAAAATGTATAAGAAACCCAAAATTTTGCAATGTGCTGTTATCGTAATTATATAATTTTGCATATTTGACAACTGGCTTTGGCTTTAATTATCTCTTAAGCTGATTTTTTTTTGTTTTTGGTTTGCGAATGTCAACGAACTTGTGGCCATCGACGGGGTCACCACACACCATAGCTGTTGCATGCGATCGGGGTCACCAGCTTCGGTAGCTACTTCGTTAGAAGTCCAACAAGGAAGTTAAGATCAGTTCTTAAACATATATTATCATATGTAGATATATTCCTGCATGGGGTGTGATCACCTTGTCGAGGTCACCAGCTGTTCTATGCTTTAATTCGGGTGCTATGCTGCGGATATTCATGCTAATATATCCGTCCGATCCATTCGACCCATGTGCGTGTGTAACTAAATACAATGCAAATTTCTTTTCGACTCAATTACTCACAAAAAAAAATGAGAACCAGCTCGAAATACATTATCACACAGACAGGGCCAGGGGCTCATGCAAATTATATATATTTTACACCCCCATGACGTTGCAGGGGCATAATTAATTAGTTGAACGGGGCACGGAACTTGGACCGACTCGGGGTTTGTGTTTTACTTTTTTTTTTTTTTTTTTTTTGGGTTCGGGTTCAGGCCGGAGTCGCTCTTTATTTTTTTTTTCTTATTTTATTTGGGTCTTGTGCTAATGAGTCCATATTGTGCGAAAAAAAAACGAACGAAGCACACAAAAAAATACACACAACTAGTGTTGCCAAGTTGCCATTTGATAAAAATAGAAACTAATAGGAATATATTGTATATACACACCACAAAGAAATATAGTTGGATGATCGTGAAAAATATTATTTTATTATTAAGTCAAAATGAATAAACAAAATAATTTATAGTTCTTCTCTAGAGATACTATATTTTTTTTGAAAGTGACACCTGACATGTCAGGTCCTGTTCGACCTTCGACTATCACTTTTGAGGCGACAACCCTGGCCAGTTAGGAGGAAACAGTAGCAGCAGGGCGACAGAAGAAGCTATTAAAATGGATTCCCGCCGGACTTCCTGGCCCTATCATATTACCACCAGTTCTTTCTGACGGACATGACCCAAAAAACAACAAAAACAACAAACAAACAAAAAAAAAACAGGACAGCAAGGGGCAGAGTGACCCATAAAACACGATATGCAGCAGCGAAAGTGATGACGCAAAACGGGAATGACCGAAAGAGATAGCAGTACAGAGGGCTGAACAATAAGAAAGAGATGGCTGGAGAGAGACAGCAGCAAGGTGGGTTGAGAAGCCCAGAGCCAAACCTTTTGGGCCAAGCCCTCGGGCGCACACTGCATTAATATGATTAGCAGGAAGATATAGAGGAGCTTCGTAGAAACCCCCCCAGTAGAAGAAAATGAAGAAAGCCAGAAGGAGCTAATGCCATTTCCTGGAACGCGCCCAATGTCGGCAGAAGGTCACAACTATACTATATATGTGTGTGTGTGTGTGTGGGGCTGTTGTGGTTTGACCTGACCCACCATATGGCCAGGGCACCACCGAAAAAAAAAAAGCAAATAAAAATATTTCAACCACCAGCTCCGGCGGTAACTCAAAACACACACAAAAAAGTGCAGCGCCCACGTGCAGTATAGGCCAAGAAAAATCAACATCAGTGGCGGGGGAGGGGTTGGAGAGGGGCTTGGACTTGTTGTGTGGGCCGATTTCTTATACTATAAGCTACGGAAGTGCAGACGCCAACGTAACTGTACGTAACAAACCAATTGGAAGTACAGTGGAAACTCCATAAGGAGATTATGACATAAGATAGAGGTTGTAACTTGGTTTTAAAAATATAATATTAATTTTATATAATATTAAGATATTATAATATTGTATAATATTGGGAATACATTTTTATTTAATTTAATTTAAGTAACAAGATTGTGTAATTTTAATCTTAGTTATGGGCTCAAACCCTTTTAGTAAATACTTCTTTGTTGGTTTCTATATTTTATATAATTTTTTCAATAACTAAAAAAATCTTTAATAAGATTATTCAAATCTTTCTTCAATAAGATTGGAACGATGAGAAATTCATAAAGATAATATATAATAAGATAGACCCTCGAACCAGATTTAAAGACTTTTTTTATTTCAAAGAACTATTTTTTTTCCTATTTTTCCTCTAAAAATGATAAAAAAAGCTCTTTTTTAAGACTAAGTAGCTCTGGGTTCAACCCCCTCGTTTTTAGCATTTTTCTTAATTAAAAAATTCAATAAAAATAATGTATATATTTAGTACAGGCTTAAATATACAAACATTTAACTTTCCAACTGAACTTGAGGTGATCTTTAGATACTTTTTATTTAATTACCACTTTAATAATAGCAGTTACTTAAATTTTAATAATACCTTTAAGTTTTCACTAAAAATGCAAATTTTCAACCAAACATAACCATTATCGAGGAGCCACTGTAATCAAGCACGAACATCGAACTGAGTTTGGAATGTGTAGGTGATGGATGCCCCCCCCATCCCCCCGATTTTTTTGAATTTCGGGGGAAGCCCTTGACTGCCGTTTAACCCATGTTGGCTTTCTTTGATTCTTGTCTTTATTGATTACTGGATGGTTCCAACCATCTCTTGGGTTATTTATTTATTTGTGAAGAGGAAGTTTCTTCTTAAATCCTCTACTCATCATTTATCACTTTTATCCAAACGGATTGGCTAAAACATAAACAATTTCCCTATGCAAATTGAACAGCATTTTTTCGGTCTTTGCCATAAGCTCCTATTGTGTATTATTTTATTTTTTATTTCGGACCTTGAACAAGGTGAAGTTGATTGCTATACGGCATTGTTGTTGTTGGTTTGAAGTTCAAAGTTAAGTTAACGAAGAGGAAGAGGTATAAACAATGAACACAAAAAACGAATAAAACCGAAAAAATTCACACCTTTAAAGAAGGGTTTGGCGGGGGGGAGAGATGGGGATTTGAGACAAATGATGCAGCCATCAATCAATGATTGATGGATAAAAAGAAAAGGCACTACGAAGCCCCAAAATAAAAAAAACGATGCATTTTATGAGAAAGATTATCAGAAAAAAAATAGAAAGTCATTTAGTTATAAATTTTATAAATTTTGTTGGTTAATATTTTATAAAATATTTATATATATATATAGTATTATTCACTTGTAGCTTACTTGGCACGCGTCTCTCGACAGATGGCTTTTCAGGCTTTTTTTTTTATTTTTTTTTTAACCTGTTATGCTAAAAATCCAGCTCGTCTCTAAATTTTAATTTTAATTCCTACTCCTTGCCACTTAAATTGTTGTTGATTTGTTGTTGTTTTTTATTGCGCAATGAAATCGCATCCCAGAGAGGTGACAAATTATTTTCGGTTGTTCCAGTGACCTTGACAAAAAACAGCAAAAAAAAAAAACCAAAAAACTCACTGCATTTAGCTTAACAATCCAATTTTCCAGACAGTAATTTGTATTTGTCAAATTTGTCTTTGTTTCAACAAAATTATGAATAATTTCATAAAAAAAAAAATCCTAAAAGAAAAATGATATATAAACCCGAAATTTTCCCATATTTAAGTAACCTTCACTGGCCTCTCATCCGTTCTCTTTTAATTGTTATATAATTAAGATGCAAACTGTTATTATTATTCTATTATTAATCACAATTGTTTGAGAGTTTTTCTTTCGGTTTGTTTGGCAAATTTTTTGTTATCCGAATTTAGTGTCTGATTTTATGGATCAAAAAGCGTAACACCGACATTCAACAACAAAAAAAAAAACCTTAAACCCCATCCCTCCCCACGGTTTTTTATTTTTTTTTGGTTACCCGTCTGCCCATCGCAGCGGAAAGTCATTAACACAGCAAACCCCGATTTGGTTTCAGATTTTGGATATGTATTCGTATACGAATTCAGATCTAATGACTTTTTGGCCCAGCCATTTGTCTTTTGGGCCGAAAAGAATTTGAAAAAAGCTCAAAAATATATTATATGGGGGTTCCAAGGGAATGATGCTTGGGAAGCTAATGTTTATGACTTTACCCTTGAAAACCCTTATTTTTTGGCCAAAAAAAGCTGATGAGCTTTAGTTCTGAGTGGTTTTTGGTTGGGGTTTCAAGGTCAGAATGCAGTTTTGGTAATAAAATTTAGAGGGCAGTAGTGCAGTTTTTGTTATTAGTTTTTGATTATTTTATTATAAAAGTTTGTAATTTCTTAAGTTCTTATCCTCATATTTTGAAACCCTGTCTATATCTGTCCTTGATTGTGTCTTCATCCTAAATTTATATTTTTTAATTTCTAATAAATTTACTTCGTTAGATTATTATTTTTCCTAGTCTTTGTTAAAATTTTGCATTAAAATTCTAAGCCTAGCTCAAGCCTTGCCTTTAAAAATATTTTACCTCAAAAACCTCTATAAATCAAGTATTTATTTGAATTTTTTCCAACTTCTAATGGGACATTCTACCATATTGGGGCATTGAGGGCAAACCTATACAAACATGGCCACGCCCACAACTTTACAAGCCACTCTAGACAAAAGTTTTGTTAAAGTTTTTCGATTTTTTTTTATTATTAACCCACGTATGTTTTTTTTTGTGGCAACCCATCTTTTGGGATTTCTTCTTGTCTGAGGGCTGGCAAACATGTTTCTTGTTGTTATTGTTGTTTTTTTTTTTTGTTACTTTTTTGGCAAGCGTGAGAATCCACTAACTGATTTTTAAAGCCAGCCTTTGGGCCATCAGTATTTCAAGTTCATTTTTGTATTTGAATTTGGGAATTTTTTTTTTATTTTTATTTGATTCCGGACTTACGTGCAATGAAAGCAAAAGTAAAAAAAAGCCACCCACCCCCTCAGATACCCCTTTGGGAACTCTCGTTTTTTTTTATTGTCACCCCCCCTCCCCTCTGTCGGTGGCTTGGGCCATTAAAACGCAGCAGAGCGTAACGCCAGCGTTGACTGCAATTCAAATGACCAAAACAGTAAGATAGAAGGGAAAAGAGATGGATAGATAGATTTAGACAGAGATAGAGACAGGAGAGGCGGTGGGGGGGTGGAGGGGATGTGCGTGTGCTTTTGGCGAGGGGGTGGTGGTGCCAAAAAGGGGGTGACATGTCAACGGAACGTAATTTATTGATCAGCACATAAAACCAAAAAAAAAAAAACAGAAATAAATAAAATAAAGAGAAGCAAAAGCAGAACCAGAAACAGCAACAGAATAGAACAAGACAAACGGCAAAGTAAAATAAAATAAGGAGAAAAAAAAAGTAAAATAAAAGCCAGCGAATAAATAAATAAATAAAAGCCAAAAACCAAAAAAAAAACCAGAGCCGGAGAAAGGGGCTTGGAGGCAGGAGGAGGAGGGCTAGTGAATTTTGGCTCGTTGTTTCGGTTTTTGGGGGCCCCTCATTATTATTATTATTTATTTTTTTCTTTTTGGCAAAAATAAATTAGAATTAGATACACACATACTTGGACAGACAACACGCTCAGATACTCAGATACTCGAGCTACAGAGATACAAAGATACAGCTACAGCCGGCCAAGAAATGCGTAGATACAAAGATACAACGACGACACATTTCCAGTTTAGCCAAAAAAAAAATAAATGAAAATAAAATAAAATAAACCGAAAAACGAAAAATTGGGGAAACAGTGGGCCAGGGGTCAGTGGCGGGTCAGAGGGGGCTGGATCGGTCTCACATATGGCTGCAATTAAGTAATTTTTGGAGCAACAGCAACACAAAATAATGATATATAGACGAGACATGCTAGGCATAGACCTAGACGTAAACGCATATGTATATGTATCTGTGGATGTGGATGTAGATGTATCCGTATCCGTAAATGTATCTACAAAGCTACAAAAAAGAATAGAAAAATATAGAAGAAAAGGAAATGGTAAGAAAATACAAAAATATATGAAAAGAAAAATATAAAAACGAAAATCTAACAATTAAAAATACTAACTATAAGATAAAAGTTAAAAAACATAAAATTAAAACTTCAAAAACATCCATACTGTTTCGAACTTGCGCTTTTCCTTTATCCCTTTTTTTCTTAAAATTCTCAATTGGTTCTAGAAGAAGCTCTTACTAAGCTAACCTCACATTTGAATCTTATTTAAGCGTATTTTAACAAATACAATAGTATATAGTATATACCAACATCCATATGGTTTATAATCCCACTTCTTGAACTTTTTCAGCTTTTATATTCCAAAGTAACCGCTGTTCTTATGTTTTTCTTTTCTTTTGTTATTACTTTATATAATTTTTTTATTGTTTGTGGTTTTTGTTTTTTTTTTGGAAAATAAGAAGAAACCGAATCAGAAACAGTCGTAAAACCAAAAACAAAAATTTAATGTGCCTCAAGGTTAGGCGAAAAAGCAGCGACGTTGACTGCGAAGCGCACAAAAATGAAAAAAAATACATACGTCTGTACACGACAAAATAACAACAACAAAATTTACGCCAAAAAAAAAAAACAAGAACGCACAACAAAAATAATATTCGTGATGAATTTTAAACAATAAAAACAAACAACAAACAAATGTTCGGGAAAAAAAAAGACTGGAAGAGATAGGGCGGCGGGCTTAAGGCGGCTGTGGGAGGTGGGGTGGTGGGGAAGGGGGCCAAGGAAAGGTTAAGGCAGAGGTTATACGAAAACGTTTTGGATGAAAGAATAAGAGAGTAAGAATATAAAAGGCAAATAGGGGAAAAGTGTGGTCGTACTTCAAAAGAATTCAATTAGTGTGACCATGTAAAAGACAATATTATTTTACTAATAATTTAATACAATTAGTATGACCCAATATTAAAAACTTAGTGTGATCTTACTCCAAAATAATACAAAAAGAGTAACCATATCCTCATAACTTTTAAGAATTCAGATAACTAGAGTACTTCCAAGTCGCCATGATCGTAAAAACCAACTTCTAAGACTGTTTCTTCTCAGTTTCAGTTAAACAGAATTGTTATTTGTGAAGCTTTTACTGGCTTCGCATTTTCGACTGTCGACAAGTTGACAAATGGCAAACCGGTTTGGCTTTTGGCCAGCTCCAGCTCCAGCTACAGCTCCAGCCCCTCCCAATTCCCCTAAGATCCTCACCGAAAATATAAAAAAAAGCGAAGGCGAGCTTAACTAACACTCATTTTGTTGCTGTTTTTCTGGGATGTATAGAATAAATATATAAAAGTACATATATATATATATATAAATAAATAAAATACTCGTTAGCAAACCCAAATGCATACAAAATTTCAATAAAAAAATCAACAAAAAAAGAAGGAAAGCGCGTGGGCGAAATTTGAAATTGTATCTCGAATGGAAATAATACTTTTTTTTTTTTGGGGAGAATTGGGAAACGGGAACCAAGACTCTGACCAAGGGAGACTGATATAAAGTACGAAACAAACATCAATTGGTTAATCAATTTGCTGAAAAGTGAATTGAACGAATTAAGCTGATTGCACGGCCTACAAATGCGGGCTTCGATGTTCAGTTTCGGGTTTAAGTCCAAGTGGTTCCACCCTTTTTTCTCCCTTGGGGGATTACAAATATTGCCTGACTGCCTCACTGGCTTGGCTGCTCAATGTTTCATTTGTTGTTATGTTCTAGTCTTTATTTACTTGAAAGGTTTCTTATGATAATAAAGGGTTTTTTTTGTGGTGTATCTTGTAGTTTGTACTTTTTTTCATGCGTTTTTATTTTAAGGTTATGAATTAGACTTTAGGGATTAGTAGTTATTCGTTACTAGTTACTCAATATTGGCTTTTTTTTGTTCCTTTTCCTTGATTTCAAGTGTTAACTTTCTTTCTTATCACATTTTGTCTTTATTTTATCATTTTATCACTTTTCAGTTTCCTTTATTTTCTATATTTTCCTATTTACTAGTTACTAGTTACTTCTTACTCTTTTCTCGTTACTTTTTATTAGTTACTTGTTACTATTTTATTTAATATTACATTATTAGTTACTAGCTAGTCACTACTTTTGTATGTCCTTTCAAGTCTTCTATCAATATTTTCTATCATATTCATTCAACGAATTAGAATTCTTAAGTTTCCTATTTACTAGTTGTTAGTTACTCTCTTCTCGTTACTCAATTACTAAACGTTACTCGTTACTTATTAACTTTTTATTGAATATTTAACACGGCCAGTGATTATTTAGTATCCTTTCTAGAATTTCCTTATTCCTCATATCCAACCATATCACTAATATCCCATGTTTCCTATTAACCAGTTACTAGTTACTTTTATCTCGTTACTCGTTTATAGTCCCTAATTACTAGTTAATTACCACTAGCTACTAGTTAATGCAAAATAAGAAAGTTTACCATTTCAATGAATTTTTTTTCTTCAAAAATGTCTATACCCCTATTTCCTTAAAAAGTTCTATTCCCATTTCTTGACCATGTCCTTGTAACTCTATAGTTTACCGTTTGGCAAGTGCCTGACCAAACCCCCCCTTTCCCTGGCATCAAACAGCTATAGCTTTAGCTTTAGTTTACTTGTTGATGCAATACGTCGTGGGCCCCTCCCCCATGATTATTGGTTAAATCTGTTGAAATGTTTACATTTGCCGCATGCACTGCTCCACGGGCTATGGCTTATGGCTTATGACGGAGGCAATGGGGAGCTATGGGAGCGCTATGGGGGTATTGGACATTTGAGTTTTGTTTGCGGTGACAATTTTCATTGCTTTTGGGAGCAACACACATGGTGCATTCATACAATATTTTTTTTTTTCACTTTTTGAAAAATTATTCACAACCAACGGGCAGCACTGACAGTTTTGTGTCGTCCGGCTCGGATGAATTTTTGTATTTTTGACAGGCATCTTCCTCCTCATTGCCTCAAAAAAATATGGATTGGTTGTTATTCGGGGATGTCGGTCTGGTGGGGGGGGCTTTGAGATGGTTCGCTGGTTGGATGGTATGGACATTATACAGATGCGTATGTGGTATATATGGGTATATGCTTGGCTGCCCCACTGATAGCCTGTCAAGGCCATAAACTAAGCCCGACTCCCCACTTAATTTTTCTCGCTTTTAGAGACCCCCTTTTAGAGGAGTATGGTGGTATATAGCACCCAAAAAATAAAGTCCGGGCTCATTAATGCGCACTATGTTTTTGTGCTTAAAACGCCATTTGGGCGTTAGCCCGACCCGACTGTCTCTCTTCAGCTGTCTTTTTTTTTTTTTTTTTTTTTTTATTGTTTTCTTGTTTGTGAATATTATAGTAAGTGAATTTCTACAAAGACACTGAGAAAAAGTAGAGCTAGGATACTAAAATTCCAACTAAGAGTTTTAAATTATAGAGAAAATTTTGTTCTTAAATATAATTATTTTTTATTTTGACTGGTTTTAATTAAAATTAACTTTTTTTAATTGACTTAATTTTTTTTAAGACTTAAACTTTATTTTTGTGTAAATTTTTGGCAAAAATCAAATGTATCTTCCAGTACGCCACACATGTCCCCACAAAAAAAGAACATCTTGATGTTAGCTCTCTTTTCGGAACATTAGACCACCCCTGGACCTTCCCCCTGGATCCAACCCCAATCCCAATCCCAATCCCAGCTGCCCCAGCTACCTCCCCTCCTGAAAGTTACTGTAACTACTGCGTCTTCGTCTGTGTCGGCCTGCCAACACAATGGGCATCATTCATCGGCCATTCAGTCGATCCGTTTGCTGGGAAAGAGTTCTGAAATTCTAAGTTCTTTATGGGGGGTAGGGGGGGGCCACAGAGCTCGCACATTGTAGTATATATAGTCATACAGAGTACCAGGGTTGCCTCGTTTTTTTTTTTTTGGGGTTGGGGCGTTGGCATTTTCCGCAATTCACTGTCGGCGATAAAATGCGCAACGGGCAATGGGATAAGTCCTTTTCGGTGGCCTCCGTCGGCCTGGATTACAAATGCAAAAAAAAAATACAAGGGGGTTGCTCCAATATAGACATACCATACATATATATGTCCATAGGGGAGGGTTTCCCGAGGGGGTGGAACATAAAAATATTTATTAATGAATGCATTTTGTTGAAATGTGCACGAATAACGAAGAATATTTTCACCAAATTGTCCATAAATCCAATTGGCAATGGTTCTTTCAGTATCTGTATCTTTTATTTGGTATCTGTGAGTGATATCTATGTGTGCGAGTGTGAGTGTGTGCAGCAGCAGCAGCAACAGCAGCTGATTAATGAAGAAGTGCGCAAAGGCAGAAAACACCTGTTAACCTCTTGGTATCTGTGCCTGTGGCAGTATCTTTGTATTTGTATCTTTGTATCTGTGTGTTTCTGGCTTCTTGGATGATGAGTTGGCAAACGTGTAGTATCTGTGTCTAGTATATCTCTGTATATGTTTTTATATATATATATATCTATTAAATATTTACCAAACATTTTTCATCATTCACTACAAAAACAAAATTCCGGCGAACATACCCCATGAATGTAATCAATGGAAGCTCTTTGAGTGTTTATTATCGTGAATTGAATGATTTCTAGTAGAAGTATTCATTTCCCCCAACACGTTCTTCTAAAAGTATATATGTACATACATATATATATTGTTTATTTAGTTTATATTGAATTAAAGTTTCCAAAACGGAAAGATACGGCACTGGGCACTTGAGTATTTCCCCCTATGAATGGAATGATTTTAGACTTGACCTGTTGACCGAATGGGGGCTTTGGACTTCTATATATGTAGGTACTTTCCTAAAAACCCGACTTAATCTATACAATAGGGTATATAACATATCGGGAGATCCCCTACACATATCCGTAATATGTGAGAAAAGTCACGTACTTTACGTGCAAAATACATCCATCAGACTCTTACCTGGAGGACTGAGATTCCACCTGCTGATTGTCTTTCTGCTTCTTAGACTGCTTTCCAACACTGTTCTCCCAGGCGACAGACACCTGTTTGGGTTTAGGGGTTCTAAGCCGGGCTTTGTTGTTGAGTTTTCAAAATTTAAAAAAGGGCTCACTTAATTTTTTTTTTGTAATTTTTTGTTGTAAAAAATGGAAATAACAAAAAACACACTTTGTGACACTAAAGCGTAAAGCTGTGGTAAGGCATTGTGGTATTTAGTAGTTGTTGTTGTTGTTGGTTTTGTTGCTAAAGCACTTATTTGGTTCAACACTTGAAAAAAATATTGTACGATCTCTGGTTTTGTATATTTCTGATTTTTATTTATTTTGCGCTATTTTTTTGTTGATTTTTGACAATTTCGCGATTTAAATTTTTGTTTGTTTGTTTGTTGGAAGGGGGTGTTCAGTATATTTGTGTTTTTAGAAATTTTTGGGGGGGTTTTGGGTTTTTGGGTTTATTCATTACAAATTTTTTTGTTTTGTAAAAAGATAAATAGCTAGAAATTGCCTAGCTATTTGGGTCTTGTAACTTTCAACGCAACACGACACAACCTTGTTCGACAGGCCGTACCTCAGTGTACTCGCGACGAAACCAACACGTTGAATAAAGTTCGAGCAGCGTTCAAATTCGCTTAAAGCTTCAGCCAGCGGCAGCGGCGGCGTCGACGTCGACAGTGGCAGTGGCAGAGTGGCACAATACGGCGTGCGATTCTAATGCCGCGAGAACGAAACGAATGGAATATGAAACAGTCCAAGGCGCGGCCCCCGTTTTTGTTTTTATTGTTGTTTTCTGCCTCTGTGTTTCTGCCTTGTGCTTCTGCCAGCGGTCTAAGTCGTCGCCATAAAATCTAATAAGAACACTATTGATTGTGTATGTGTGTGTGTGTGTGTGTGTGTGGTTCTAGTTGGAAAAGGGGGTTGGGACATGGGGTGGTAGCGACGACCGACCGTCTGTCCCACTGTCTACTGAGCGGAACGTGTGGCAATGGGACGCGTCAAACAAATAAACAAACACACACCACAAACATTGGGCAGAGGCGCTGGCAGAATGGATATCTAGTAGATATCAGTGGGGGATTTTCGAGATAATAGAAATAAAAGTTTAATGCCAAGTAAATCAATATGATAAGATACAAATTTAGAGATACAAAAATGAAAAAAAAATATATGATAGATATTAAAAGCTAAAAAACTTTAAACTTTAACTAAGATTTGAACTTTAATTTAGTTAAAATTAGAAAAAAATAAAATGACTTTATTCTTTTTTTCTTTTCTGACTTAAAAAATAGAATAGAAACTTTAAAAAATTATATTTTATTTCTTTTATAACATAATTTATCATATAGGTAATCTAAAACCCTGAAGAATTTGTCTATTTTGGGCGTTTGGAAGTATTATCTTTTTACATAGGGACCTAATTGTTATATTAGTGGTTGTATGTTAAAAAAATAAGAAATTTTGGATAAAATAATGTCAGTTAAAATATTTTTAAATATTTTTTGGTCAAAAATTAAAGAAATGGATAAAAAAAATATGCCAATATTGCTTACAAATTTGTCAATTAGTGAAATCTTTTTATTTTAAATATCAGTAGAAGCTCTATAAGTAATTATACACCAAGAACCATAAACCAACTTTATTAATAAAGTTATATATCGTCGCATCGTTGCCGGTTCCAAAAACCTACCTCCATTAAAAAGAGCAGGGGTTATTCTACTTCATGTGCTAAAATTAATTGTTTATGTTCCTAATAGAGTAACTAGATCCTTCCGATCCCTTTGGTTACCAATTTCTAGATCTAATTTTGCTAAAAAAAGGATCCATTTTGCGTTATTCGTAAAAATTACAACTCATTGGCCCATTTATTATCCCCTGAACTATCCCTATGAACTTTGTAAGTCCAAAATTATGAAATCTCTTTTAGCTTAATTTATCCCTACTTTTAGTTATAATAATCTAGATTCTAGAATAACAGATCATAGTTAATAAATAAATAATTCTGTTATATCTAATATAAGTAAAATCTGTCAATAAAAGATTCTGTTTTTTGTTTAAACCATTATATGTATGTATATAACATATTATTTATAACATATTTAAAAAATAAATAATTTTTTTAAATAAATATAAGTTTTTAATGAAAATATACTCAACAAAATCGTAAGAACCTCATCCATAGATACCCCTCATCTTAGTATCCAAAAGTAACCCCTTTTCGTCTACGCCTCTTGCGAAATGGAAGTAGCGGTGGAAGTGGAATCGGAACGGCAGCAAAGATATCCGAAAATTAAGTGCGTAAGTGTGCGGGAGAGAGTGTGTGTGTGTGTGTGCCTCTCTCTCATTCTGCCACATTCTCCTTTCTCGCAAAGAGGGCCAAAAGAGCTACTAAATTTTTGGTAATAGTTTTTTGTAAGAAAAAAAAAAATTTGCATGGAATTTTTGGTAAGGGAGGGGTGATGTAGAGGAAACACTAGAGATTAGAAACCAAATCGGACAGGCGATCGATTAACTGTTGAATCTTGGCATAAAAAAGCAATGTCCGCTTATCAGTTTTTTTTTTTCTGTCAATTTTTTTGTTTTTTTTTGCCTGCGAATCTTGTGACCTAGCCCTCACCACCACCCACTTTTTCAGCTCGCCCACCACCGCCACCCCCGCTGCCGATGCTTTCCAACACTCCACTATATACTCTCTTTTCCTCGCTCTCTCTCTTCCTCTCTCTTGGTGAGCGGAATGCTTGGAAATGAAATCTTATTGCATACACGCATTCGCATTTGAAATGCAGCGACGTCGGCTGCGACGCCGTGACCTTGAAAATGTTTTTTACGACTCAGTGCCTCTCTTTCTGTCGCCAGGTGGCGGCATCTCTTTCGTTCGTGGGAGCTTAGGCGGCATGCGCAGCCGGCTTGGCTTTCAAATTGGAAATAAAAGTATCTGAAAGATACTTTTTCCACATCTTTTATCTTAAAGGGACTCTACCTAAAAAATTACAAAAGATGAAGATCAAGAAACACTTAATTATTGCATAAAAACGAAGAAGAAGAAGAAAAAACTAACAACAAGGGCAACTTATGACAGTGATAAGGCCTCGCCGTCCTCTGCCATCGCCTCGGCCACCGCTATCGGTTATCGGTTATCAGCTAACGGTAACCAAAGGTGCACAGGCTGGCAGACGCAGAGACGCGGGCAGCGACGTGACAGAGCTCAGAGCCAAAAAAAAAAAAAAAAAGTCGCCAGGAGCTGGAAGGGCAGGAAGACGCTCTTACCTGTACCGGAGGCGTACACCCATTCGAGTGGCAATTCGCTCGGCAATCAATCAACAATTTCATTTTAATCACTGGGAACGGAACACCGGCTAAACAACATCAATAACAATAACAACAAAAGCAAGAAAATAAAAAAAACACACAAAAAAAAAGAACAAGAGAAAAAAAAATAGCCGGCTACACAAACGCAATGAAAACAATAACAAAACTGTGCAACTTTGAGAGAGCAACTGACCAAAAGAGAGCCAAAGAGAGAGGAAGAGAGAGAGAACCGGCTACGTTCCATTACCATTTATTCCACTCACACTCAGTTTGTTGTGTCCCACTCACGTTTCCACGCGACCGCCGAAAGCGAAAAGGCAAAATAGCAACAAAAACAAGCAAAAACCGAAAACAAGAAAAAAAAAGGAAAAAAGCGAAAGCTTCGTACACCTTCGGCACGCTTTGGAGCCCACTTCGTACAACATCGGCTATAGTGAATGGTAAAGGGGGCTATTTTTAGACACTTACTCGCATCATGCCGAGCGCTCATACGCCGCCGATCGCGTCATTTCAACGCTGATTGGTCGAACACTTCCAATAGAAACGACAGCGGGCAACGTCGGCAGCAACAATAGCAATAACACACAGAACACCAGTACCCACTGGGGCACCAACAACAACAACAACAACAACAAGTATGTATATTCTCCAACACAGAAAAGTTCTATGTCGCCGTTGCCGTCGCTGCCTCCGCTGTCGTCGTCGTCGTCGTCGCTGTTGGCATCTAATAGCGAATTTATAAAGGAATAAAATGAGCATTAAAAGCGGCAAGCGGCGAAGGCAAACGACAAGAGTGGTGGGGGTAAAGGGGGGATGGGGGTGTAGCTTGTAGGAGGGGCGGTAGCAAGTGGCATATGGAAATTGTTGCAGCAGCTGCGGCACCCAAAAGTGTGCCAAAAATTGTCCCAAAGAAAGTGCAAGCTGGCACACTCATCCACACACACACACACATACACAGATGCAGATGCAAACACCAGCGGTTGAAAAATTAGCAAACGGCAATAAAAATAAATATCAAATAGCCATAAAATTAATTAGCTTATACTATTTGATTGAAAAAAAACAAACAACAACAAAAATAATTACTTTCTAAAAAAGTTATAAATCAATTTTAATTTAGTTTGAATTAATTTTAAAGAAAAACTTTTAAAGAAACTGAATATATTTGGATATATTGTAATTATCAAATACCTTCAATAATACCCAAAACCTTAGAAATATACTATATAAGCTTTTTAAGCTAAGACTCACATTACATTCCAGATGCTGAAAATATTTTCCAAGAGATTATTCTTAAAATGTATTACTCATACGCACTGTTGTCTTGCTTTGTTTTATATTCTTTTAATAATAATCCTAGGAATATTCTTAGGAAAAAAATCCATAATTTTTTTTTAAATATGTATGTACATGCAAAAGTACTATTATTACTCATTATTCAAAAATCAAGAACTGATATGCCAATAGGAAAGGGAAATTTTAACTTTAAAATGAGTTAATGTTCTTAGGAATAAAAGATTTCAACAATTTTTTGTCAAAAAAATGTTATTGTAGATTAGAAATTACAAAAAGCTATAGGGTCTATTCATTTTTTCCTATAAGTGATTTAAACAACTGGTTGTATGGGTTATATTCCTAGAAGACTTGGGTTTTTTTTTAATTTTTGGTAGGAAAGTACTGTAGATTTCTTATTAAAGAGAGTCTTTATCACTTTTTTAATAGAGATTTGAAATATGGGTTAAATCTATGATTTATGAATGAGTTTTATGGCAAAAATTCAAAAAAATGAAATTTATAAAAATCTCTAGAAATATTTTATTCATTAGAGCTATTTTATTAAGCTACTTGAAAGTAGTTTTATTTAATCGTCTTCTCAATCTGTAAGTAACAAGTGCTCTCGTTTTGACCACCACTGTAGCCATCTGGCTGGGGAGATGCTAAGATTACAGGCGACGCACTGGGCTTGCTGGTCGCCTGTTAGTGCTTCTGCAACTGCAGTGGGAGAAGCACACATAGATACAGAGTGTAGAGTGCGTGTGTGGGTGTAGTTTAGCACCGTCCGCCCAGTATCCACCCCCCGCCCCTTGCATTTTCCGCCACGTGTTAGTCAATTGGAATTGTCAGTTATTGTTGCTTGCAGGCGCATTCATAGCTAAAATTTTGCTTTAATGAAATGCTAAAACGTGTTATGTAAAGCAACAACAAAATAATAAACAAAATAATGACTTACCAAATACCCTTTATGAAGTCATCTATTAGAACTACCCTTAGAGATCGTATATACCCTGGAAAGTGTAGAACTATAGGGTATTCTTTTTTTGCAATTTCAATAGCAATTGCTGTGCGCTCTCCGCATATGTATATGCAAATAAAAATTAATCATTGCAAACTAACGAAACCCATAAAAAAATCAACTTAACAACAATTTAGAGTGTTTGAGATAAAAGGGTCGACTAAAAGATACTTATTATTATATAAAATAATAAGAAAAAAATAAGAGATAAAGAAAAAATAAAAAGTACGGGGTATTTATTCTAAAATAAATATCCGGTACTTTTTATTTATTACATTATTAGATATAGTACCTAGTCTATAACTTTTAAAGTCTATAGAACTATACAGCTTATATAGACTATTCCAAAAAAAAAAAACTAATTTTTTTTGTGGGTCGACTATAATATTTTACGACTTTTCTTTGTATTACTCACCCATCTATCCCCATCCGCCCCTAACAATATTTTGTTTTTTTTTTTTTTTTAAAACTGCAATGACCAATGACTTTGTGGCTATTTAAGACACTACTATTTGAAGGACTGTTCTGCGACGCAAAAAGGTGAAAATAAAATTAAAAATTTGCATACTGATCGATCTATAGAGTACTATATAGTATCTATATGGATATAGGGGATGATGGTCTGCGATTACGAATCATAATCTAATGAATGCAATTGTCCCCTGTCCGGAAATGCCGGATGAGCTAATCGAAAACTGTTGGGTAAGATCAGTAATGGCCCATAAGTAAGCCCATCCATCGATCAGGGCTTATAGCTTCCAGTCACTTGATTTATCTACCAATCGTGTAATGTCCAATGCCAAGCCCAAAAATCTTAGAACACACACGACGACAACACAATGGAGGCATAGAGTAGTGTATTGACAGCCTTCGGCGACAAAAAAAAAACAAAATATATATACCAAAATATAGGTATGTCTCTTGACAGATCACCGATTGTCCAGCAACGCTTGTCACTCCCCACTTGTTTATGTTTACAAGTTGGCCAAAAAGGGTCTACAAATTGTCTATCGATCTATGTCTGGCTCTGAATTCATGCCATTGGCTCTCCACATTTCGGCTATTTGGCTACTGGATTTGGGTTTTTGGTCTTAATACCCTAACCGGAAAGAGCATACATATATTTGCATAGTCATGGGTGGAAAAAAAAAGCAAAATACTATACTAGTTCTTATCAATTTTCGATATCGATGTGAGCTTTGAACGCCGTAAACCTCAAGTCAGTATGAAAGAATATTTCTTATCAACTCCAAAGACTACGTCACAAAGGCACATAAAAATGTTATAAACCAAAGGAAAAAAAAAATAGAAATCAAAGCTATATGTAGGGTATCTATAACTACGGTTTCTTGGTTATATTTTTTTTCTATGACTTTCGGATACATCGAATCTTGTTTTTTCCGCATACCACACCAACTAGTATTGTAGAAATCGGAGATCAGGGCACTGAAGATTAACACATCTCGTATAGAGTTAAATGACACGATCGATGGCCAACCTGTCTCCAAGTTCGAGTCACTAAGCTGCGGTTATTGATTAGTTTTTAGTTTGTTTTAGCTTGGTAACATCTTAATGCAAAAAAAATCATAAATCAACCGATCGCTATATACAAGTATAGTCTTGAAAAAAAAAAACACAAAACAGAGGAAAATATATATATAAAGATTTTAGTGGCACAATGTGGCACATTGTGTTGGCCTCCGTGCATCCGAACGCTGCATGCCGCATTTTTTATGGCTCACGCAAGACCATAAAAAATTCTTGGCTCTGTTGGATTACAAATTGGTGAAATAGCAAAATGGCCAACAAGAGGGTATGAGAAATGGAGGCAAAATTACAAAGTAGTCCATACATTTAAGGGAAATCGAAAAAAATGATGTCCGTTGTCCTCGGACAGAGAGGGTGGGGCTGGTAATACCTATTTTAATGATCTAATGATCATTTTTTGTACTTAAAACTTAAGCTTTAACCTTTAAACCTATCTAGCTTTAATCTTTCATGTTTAGAAAACCTACATCTGAAGTTATCCTCAAAAACACCTGTCCGTTGTCCGCTCAAGAGAGGGTGAAGCTTTTATTACTATTCTAATCATCTAATGATAACACTTTTTAGTTTAAAATGCTATTTTTAAACCAGTGTACCTCTATTTAATTACTATTTAACAAGTTACTCTTTAAAAACTCCTTTCCGCTGTCCGCTCAAGAGAGGGTGTAACTTTTATTACTATTCTAATCATTTAATGATAACACTTTTTATTTAAAAATGCTATTTTAAGCCGGTCTACCTATATTTAAATACTATTTAATTACAATTTAATCAGTTACTCTGCAAAAAGCACCTTTCCGCTGTCCGCTCAAGAGAGGATGAGCCTTGAAAACCCTTTAAAATGATAAAATTTTTCTTGGTAGCTCCCCCACTGGCTCTTTTGTTTTTTTTTTAATCATTGCAGTGAGTGTAGTTGATATTTAGTAAGCAAAGTAATAGTCATCATTTATACAAAGAAGTTTTTTTTTGTTTTTATTTTTGAGATGACGAGGCAACGCCACCTGGCGACGGAAGTGTGTACTCTTTTTCAGGGGAAATCCGGTGACTCTCGATACTTTGGATATATTTTCTACTAGGATGCACCATCAATACTGCTTGCAACCTTTTTGGGGGGGCAATGTAATGTTGTTGCTGCCACACAAGGTAAACATTATTGTCTGTGGGCAGCAGCACGCGAGAAAAGCTTCCGGGCTTTCTTCATTTTTGTTTTTTTTTTGTGTTTAGCCCTCATTTTTATGGTTCCGTGTGGGTTGTGTGTAGTTTTGTAGTTTTTTCCTAGGAATCGGATCAATAACAGGGGCGGCGACACGACAGCCGCCAAGGGCGCCACTCTGTAAGTCCCTTAGTCCTTCAACCCGTCAATCCTTCACTTAACCACCCATCGTCGCCCTTTATAAACTTCAATTAGAGCTCAAGCGAGTGGAAAGGACTAAGGTCCTGGTCCTGGGAGTTTTATTCATAATCGATTAGGCGAATACCCCTTTTTTTTTACAAAAAATCAAAATCCATTATTTTTTTTCAGCATTTTGTATAAAAGGAGCAACAACTGGTGACCCATTTCCGATTGAATAAAAAAAAAGAGAAGAAGGAACTGGCTGCTTGGAGGCTTGGAGGTGGTGTGTCTTTGTAGGGCAAAGGACTCAAGACCCGACACTAGCGAAGAATCCCCCTTCCGTAACCCAAAAGCCACACCCGAAAGCTTGGCGAGGGGCATACCTTGAAAGCGAAACTCTGCATTGTTTTGGATCTACTTCATATCGATTGACGTTGCCTGTTCCTGCTTCTCAGCCCCATCAGCCCCCCCCCCACTCACTCAAAAAAAAACTAACAAAAAAAAAAATAGAAAATATATAGACCCAGGGAGCGAGGTCCTGCACGCAACACGAAAACTTTCTTTCACATTTTTTCGACGCCCGCTTTTACGATACGAAATTACGATTGTATAATAAAGCTAGAAAGAGAGAGAAAGAGTGAGCGAGAGAGGAGGATAGATGATGGAGACATTGCCGGAGAGAAAAGGAACGGATACGGGTCTGGGTACAAGTCCGGGTCCGGGCCAAGTGGGCCGCCATTTTGTGTGCAGACTTGTGGCGCCAGTTTTATGTACTCGCCGAGCAACACGCGTCCGCGGACAAACGGACACACGGACAACGGGGCCAATGGACAGGGGCAGCTAGGGGGTTGCCAGGCTGTGCAACAGGGCTGTCTAGTTTTCTTAAAATAATTAGGAAAAAAATATATATATTAAAAAGATAAGCAATAAAAAAGGGACAGATTAAAATATTTCAAAAGAAACTTATAAATTGAACTGGTCACTCTGGTTACTGGTAAATCTGGTCACTTTATTTTAGATTTATAATTGTATTATAATTTACTCTAAATAACTTGAAGATATTCTTTAATTTTAAGATCCAAAAAAATATACTCTCAAACCCCTCAAAAAACATACATTATTATAAAAACTTGTAGTTCTAATAAATTTGCAAAGCTTGACAACCCTGTTGTCCTAGAGCTCTAAAAACTCAGACTGTGCGATTGCGGACTAAGGACTGCCGACTGCGGATGTGCGACTAGGACATAAACTCATTTATTGTGTGGGCTGTGCTCCTCCAGTTCTCGGCCAGTGGCTCTTCCTACGCCAAGCCACCAACCTGCAGGACCTCCTCCTGCTTCATGTCCTGTACCACTGTGTCCCTGTGTCCTGGGTCCGTGTGTCCAAATGGACGCCAGGCGGGCGTGCGCTACGCAATTAATTCAAACACTCGAAGGACACAGGTCACAGGTTCTCCAATCATTTTCACCATTTCACAGGGATATTTTTTTTTGAGGAAAAACTGGAGGGTGTCCTGGAATATTTGCGTATGTGATTTGACCCCGGCATGTGGCTAATGGCGTCAACAAACGATTGCCAGAACGCCAGGACACCCCATACTAGTCACAGATCCTTGGGCCTACCAAAAATGTACCCCTTATGTCTGCTTTATGTGTATTTAACCCTCGAAAAGTACAAAAAAAACCAACAAAGATATAATAAAAGTGTCATGTGTAAGTACAATTGTGGCAGGAATATGCATTTTAAGGGATTATTATGATTATACAGGAATTTATAATCGGGAAAGGTTCCATTATAGTTTTTTTTTCATAATTATAAAGAAACATTTATCATTCTAGGGCGTGCGGGTTAATAATGGGAAGTATTTTTGGGGTTTTTATTAACATATCATTTAATTTAATAATTTATTTGGAAAGTCCTTTGAAGACAAAAGAAAAGTAGAATATATAAAAGCCTCTTTATTTTTGAAAAAAATCTATTTTCTTTAAAGCTAACGAGTCTAGTTCTTTAAAACAGTTTTTAATGTATTTTAAAAGCTCATTAACCCAAAAACTATTACAAAATATTGGGGCAAAGGTTTTTTGAAGCTAAAGTTTAAGGTTCATTCATAGATGAAATCTTTTGATATTCGCCGAAAAAAAAAATCAGAAAAACATATAGTCATTTATTTTGAAAAATATTGCTGCTAAGTACATGGCAAGCTCGAAGTAGTTCTTCGCTGATAAGGCTCAAAAGTCAGAGGCTCAGATTGCCATGGGGATGTGGAAGTGAGTTTTATAGTAACCCTCTGGGGTGGCGCCTCTGTCCTGATAGCAAAACGTTGAACGCTGGAATGTTCTCAATTAAAATGAATCATATCCTCAACCTACAAGTGAACTCTGAGTAGAATTAGAGATTACAATGTTCCATTCATGCGACCGTGTGTGTTGGTTGGTGTTTTTTTCAATTCCCCAACATATAGTATTCACAAAAATATATATGTATACATTTTTTTTGGAGTGACTAGCAAGCGTATCATTCAATCGAGTAATCATATTTGCTGAATGACCTTGTCCGCTTTTGATTCTTAAATTTTGAAGAGGAACTTGAGAAAGTGTCTTATGAATGAGTTATCATAGTTCTAGAAATCGTTATCTATTTTCAAGATTAAGATTTTACAAAAATATCGATAAAACTGAGAAAAAATATTGTACTAATCGACATTATTTTTAAAGATTTAATAGATCATATTTTATAAGATAACTTGTTGAAAATCCTTATTAAAAATGTCATTTAATGTTGTTTAAAAATGAAATATTTTATTTAGACGATTTTTCAAAACTTTATCGTTTTGTTGTTTATCGCTTGGCAATTGATAAAAAAAGCGATAACTTCCGTACAATGTATGCTTATTTATTTACAAAATCGATAAAAAAAAATATATGTCAGGTTGAGATTTTATGATTCATATGTTTGATCTTTAGTTACCTATCATATCAAAATTTATATAGTTGATATATAAATTTATGATAATTTTATGATAAAAATGTAGATATTTTTGTTTACTTTTTTATATTTGCTGTCTTTTATATCAATAGTTGAGTTTGGTTAGTAATTATTTTCTTTGAAACATATTGAATATATTAAAGAATATCTTATTCTTTAGAGGTCCTCAGAGTTCTGTTTCATTAGAGTTTCTACAATGTAAAGTTAAGAAAATAATTATATTAAATTTGGTTATTTGTTTATTTTTATATTTTTCACTTCTCCGCGAAGGATTACTAATTATAGTATAGAAGTGGTAGTACTTATAATGATATAAATTCTTGGATATATTTACATTGCATTGGGAATATATATTTATATTGCCCTAAACCGATAGGGCATTTGTCCGCCTGTCTATTCTTAATAACTACATTGTAATAATAAAATTTCCTACATTTTTAGTAAATAATGGAAATCTTTTCAACTTAGTCATCTCAGTATGAAAATAAAGATGGAGCTATCTTAACTATGAGGAGACCTAATACTCTTAGCCCCTCCCCTCGCCGAACCTGGTTGGCCAATTTGCCGGATCGTTCCGGCAGGGAGATAAGTGCGATCGAGTGGCGTGAAATCATATGCGAAAATAGCGACAATTACTTAACGCAATTAATAAATTCAAGCCGGCAACTATTGGCAATAAATTATAAGCGCCGGCTGGCTGATAAAGGCCCTCGGATCGATGATGGCGTTTCGAGGGATCGATTCGGATCGCCTCGATTGGCACGAGTTGTAATTTGCTAATTATCAGTCTTCATCTAGCTTTCTTTGAGTTCGGACGTCTACTTTTTCGCTCATGTCGCCTCTCGTTTGCACCGAGTGCAGTGCAGAAGTTACTGCTACCCAACTTCGTGGGTGTGAGGCCGTTAGGTGCGCGTCGATCTGCCGGCGTGCCTATCACACCGCTTGTGTTGATTTGCCCTCGGAGGCTATAAAACTACTTATTAACATTCCGAACTTAATGTGGCAATGTGATAGCTGCGTCATTGGAAATGATTCGCATTCCAAAATTGATGAGCTAAATCATAAAGTTCAAGATCTGGAGTCCCGCTTCGAAAGCCTTAACGCCAAAGTTGACCTAGCCCTGGTAAATGGAGCGGCTGTGCCCGCTGGACGCGCCTCCTTGGCTGGGGTGCAAGTTGTTGCTCCCCCTGCTATGCCCACCAGCACTGGGAGCATAAAGGCTACTCTGGGGCAGGCCCCAACGGCATCTAAGGGGGCTGTCCCGAAGACGAAGAAGCGGATCAACCCTAATAGGCGCATTCTGGGACAAGCTCCCAGTTGCGCTCAACTTCAAGTGCTTCCCACCTTGAAATACCTTCATGTGGGTAAATTCGCGACGTCTACCCAACCGGATGCATTGTGCAAATTTGTCGCAGATAAGCTGAACGTGGAGCCCAATGATTTAGTCTGTGCTAGGCTGATCAAAAAGGATGCTGACATCAACGCCCTCAAGTTCGTCAATTTTAAATTGGGAGTTCCGGAGCAAAATTTCCCAACAGTCTTCAATGACGATTTTTGGCCTATGTCGGTAAAAGTCAGCCGGTTTGTTCATAGAGAGCCGGCTAAGGTTATTGACCTCCCGGCGATTCTACCTTTACCGCATTCGCAATCTTCAAAAAACCCCAGTAAGCGGCGCCGCTGGCGCCGTTACATCGTTTTCTTCTCAAGCTGCAGTTCGTCACCCCGATTGCTCTCTGCTGCGCTACCAACAACAATCGGCGTGGGCGTTCATGGTAACGGTTGACGCTGTCTTCAATTCCTCCAATAATTGGCTTCGTTTGCTGATCTATATTCTTCAACAACAACAACTTTTTTCAAGGCGAGTTGTTTATTTCTTATCTTCACTTCT
Source organism: Drosophila malerkotliana malerkotliana (assembly GCA_018153235.1). NCBI lineage: Eukaryota > Metazoa > Arthropoda > Insecta > Diptera > Drosophilidae > Drosophila > Drosophila malerkotliana. The sequence goes on from JAECXV010000038.1 coordinate 5,295,158, forward strand.
TGTGGATGCCCAGCAACAACAAGACGATGGTAATCGAGACGTTGGCAGCGCATCGCTTATCTTATCTCTTTTCGTTGGGCCACTCGCTGGTGCTTTCTTTTCGCCGATGGAAGATGTTTATTTACGTTTTGGACCCGTGGGTGGATCTTTGCTGCGTTTGGATGTGCCTGAATATGAACGCTCAATGTTTTCACCTGGCACGGAATCTGCCTTGCTACTGGACTCTCGCAGGTCTACTGATGAGTCTAATGGAAATTTCTATGTGTCCTTGTCGGCTATTTTGCAAGCTATGCGTATTGGATATGCCTCCACATGCACCAGTACCAGGAGTGCACTTTCACAATCACCGCCTTGCCGTCCAATTCCCAGATTGGACTGTAGCTACTCGTCGTCCTTGGACCCTAAAAAAAGCCTAAAAGTTCTATTCCAAAATATATCGGGAATGAGAACCAAGACCCGGATGGTATTCCTCAATTCTTCTGCCTGCGATTTTGATGTAATCATCCTTGTGGAAACCTGGCTCAATGACAAATTCAGCTCCTCTGAGTTCTTCGAGCCTAATTTGTACCATGTATTTCGAAAGGACCGAGATGCATTCAGTACCCAGTGTGAGCGAGGTGGAGGTGTGATCATCGCTATCCGTCGATCTCTTCAGGCTACACCACTGCGCCTTCCGGTGGCCGACCCTTTACTGGATCAGCTTGCGGTCTCAATCCAGGGCGTCCATGGCCCGTTCGTCATCATTGCATCATACATCCCTCCGAACAGCGCATTCAGTATATATCATGCGCATATGGAAAACATCACTAGTGTCTGTGCTAGAACGTCGGACCCTACCGCTTTGATGGTAGCTGGCGATTTCAACCTGAGCTCCATTGTCTGGTCTTGGGACCCGGAATCTCCCTGCATGCTACCTAGCAACGTTCTCCAGAGTCATGAAATTGTAGTTTTAGATGATATTTTTAGTCTGGGCCTCTCCCAAGTAAATAATATTTTTAATGATTTATCCAAAATTCTTGATCTTATATTTTTAAATAATTTGATTAATAGTAAAGTAGAATTATGCAATGTACCATTAAGTCCTTGTGATATGCACCACAAGCCGTTGGTAATTAATATTGAGTTTTATAGTTTTTTGCCTTCTGCTTCCCCCATTCCATATTATCATCTGAATGATACTAACTTGTCACTTATTAACGCCTCTATTTCAGCCTTTGATTGGGTTTCCCTTTTTTCGGATGGCTCAATCGATGATTGTTATACTAAGTTCTTGGTTGCCCTTTTTAATATTATTGATACTTATGCCCCTGTGAGGGTACGAAGATCCTATAGGCTTCCCTGGTACACAAAAGGTTTAAAAAACTTAAAGAATAGAAGGGATAAGCACTACAAACGATTTATATTGACAGGTGAGACTCGAGCAGGAGAGCTGTACCGGCAATTTAAGCGGGAATTTGATTTCCTTAATAAGTTCCTCTACAATCAGTATATATCCGATGTCGAAGCTAGCCTTCGATCCAATCCTAAAGCTTTTTGGCGGTTTGTTAACAGCAAAAAGTCAAAATCGGACATACCTTCATCCATATGTTATGGTAATTTAGCAGCCGACTCGGATCAGGGCGTTTCTGATCTTTTTGCAAAATACTTTGCCTCTAACTTGGAGCCGAAGGTTCCTTGGAGTGATCATGAAACTCTTCTTAGCATTGAGCCTTTTCTTAATGTGAGTAACATGGACGTTTTGGACGGTGACCTAGTTGAAGCCACTGGACATCTGACCGAGTCGCTCACACCTGACGTGGACGGTATCTCCCCATTCTTTCTTAAGAGGAGTATCGCTTCTCTTTCTACTCCCCTTCAACTGCTGTTCTCCTTTTCGCTCTCTTCTGGTAGATTCCCCCACCGGTGGAAGATTACGTCTATAACGCCTATTCACAAAGGTGGCAGTAGGTGTGATGTTACTAACTATCGACCTATAGCCAAAATTTGCAACGTCGCTAAAATACTGGAGCGGATAGTAACTAAAAAATTGACTTTTCTGGCTCGCAATTTCATATCCCCCAACCAGCATGGTTTTCTGCCTGGGAGGTCCACTACCACTAATTTAGCTGTCTTTTCTAAGCACTGCTTTGAAGCCTTTGAAAACCGATTTCAGGTTGATGCCATTTACACCGACTTCTCCAAAGCCTTCGACAAAGTGTGTCATGCTGCCCTTCTGGCCAAATTATATAAATTAGGTATTCATTCCTGCCTATTAAGTTGGTTCGAGTCTTATCTGGCTGACCGACCTTGCCACGTTACTGTTGGAGACGCTATCTCAAGTCCATTTGTCACCTCCTCTGGTCTTCCACAAGGCAGCTCTCTTGGACCTCTTCTATTTATAATTTTCATTAATGACATCTCGTCATGCTTTCGTCATTCGCACTTTTTAATGTATGCGGATGACCTTAAAATCTATAAAGAGATTAGCTGCATTAGTGACAGTTACTTGTTACAGGAGGATATATCCAGAGTTTACTCATGGTGCTCCCGCAATCTTCTTCCATTAAACTTATCTAAGTGTTTGTTTACCCGTTACAGTAGGCGGTCTCTTGAAATCTGTACGGGTTATTCCATCAACAATTATAATTTGGCAGCTAAAGAAGAGGTGTTAGACCTTGGTGTCTTATTTGACAGCAAATTTAAATTTTCGGGTCACTTAGACTACATTTTACCTAAAGCGTATGCTATGCTGGGCTTTGTTAAGAGGCACGTGAACCAGTTTAAAAGTCCATACTCGAGCCTCAGCGTCTATGCTGCATTCATTCGGTCGAGGCTGGAATATGCCTCAATCATTTGGAACCCGGAGTGTAAAGTTCGTTCCAATAGAATTGAGCGTCTCCAGAAAAAATTTTTAAAATTTGCACTTCTGCCTCTAAGGTTTCAGGATCCTGTTCCTTCATACCAGAGCCGTTGCCTTCTTCTGAACGTTTGCACGTTGGAGGATCGGCGTAAACTGGCAGCGTTAACCTTTTTAAATAATTTAATCGTTAATAACATTGATTGTCCTTTTTTGTTGGGACTCGTTAATTTTAATGTTCCTCAAAGGGATCTTCGTACCTTTGCCCCCTTTCGGGTCAAATGTCATAGGGCCAATTATTTCTTAAATGAGCCGATAGAGCGGGCTCTTTCTTATTTTAATTCTTTGCCGCCTAGCCTCCGAACTGAGTGGGGCTCAGATAAGGGTGTGTTAAAACACAAGTTATTAAGGCATTTATTAAGTTTTTGTTAATTTTGTAGTTTTATTTATTAGGTGTAAGTTGTTATGTTATGTAGCCATGTAAGGATTTGTCCATTGGCGAAATAAATAAATAAATTATAACCGAGGGCCGACGAAAATCGGCGAAACAAAAACCAAAATAAATAAAAATCGCGAATCGCTTAGATCGTAACCGGAGACCGCCGATTGGCCGGACTTTCCGGATTGAGCCTCAACTATCGCCAGCCAATCATTTCTCTGATTGATAGGAAGTCCCCATCACCGAAAAGGGGGTGACCCAGGGCTAAGGGGGGCTGCCACGAGGGCTCTACGAGGGTTCTACAAGGGTATTCTACGGCGATTAGATTGCCAAACATTCCAAGCATTAAGTCATGCTCTAAAACGGGGGCTCGGTCGGTATCTGTAACTGTATATTTTACGGTATTTGTAACTGTAAATTTTACTGTATCTGCGACACGGCCTTCAAGTCCTTTGGTTTTTTTCCAAAGGTGTTTTCTAAAGTGTTTGTGTTCCTCAAATTTTTGTGATGAGATCCAGGGCTAAAGCTATATTTCAGCCAATTTTCATCCAATTCTTCAACAGAATACCTCAAAAGATTTGTGAGTCGAATTCCCATCAATCTGCATCCAAATCCTGCAACAAAATATTTTTTCAATATTTTTCCAATTTTTGTGGGGAGACCCCTTGGAAATGGTGGTTTTCCGACTTTGGCTGAGAAACATGGCTATATCTCTGCCAACTCTCATTCGATTCTCAAGCAGAATAGCTTAAATGATTTGTGAGTCGATTTCCCATCAATCTGCATCAAAATCCTGCAACAATATATTTTTTCAATATTTTTCCAATTTTTGTGGGGAGACCCCTTGGAAATGGTGATTTTCCGAAGAGGGCTTAGAGACATGGCTATAACTTCGCCAATTCACATCCGATTCTCAAGCGGAATACCTTAAATGATTTGTGAGTCGATTTCCCATCAATCTGCATCCAAATCCTGCAACGAAATATTTTTTCAATATTTTTCCAATTTTTGTGGGGACTTCCCTTGGAAATGGTGATTTTCCGAAGAGGGTTCACATCCGATTCTCAAGCGGAATACCTTAAATGATTTGTGAGTCGATTTCCCATCAATCTGCATCCAAATCCTGCAACGAAATATTTTTTCACTATTTTTCCAATTTTTGTGGGGAGACCCCTTGGAAATGGTGATTTTCCGAAGAGGGTTTAGAGACATGGCTATAACTTCGCCAATTCACATCCGATTCTCAAGCGGAATACCTTAAATGATTTGTGAGTCGATTTCCCATCAATCTGCATCCAAATCCTGCAACGAAATATTTTTTCAATATTTTTCCAATTTTTGTGGGGAGACCTCCAGAAAATGGTGATTTTCCGAAGAGGGCTTAGAGACATGGCTATATCTTCGCCAATTCACATCCGATTCTCAAGCGGAATACCTTAAATGATTTGTGAGTCGATTTCCCATCAATCTGCATCCAAATCCTGCAACGAAATATTTTTTCAATATTTTTCCAATTTTTGTGGAGAGACCTCCAGAAAATGGTGATTTTCCGAAGAGGGCTTAGAGACATGGCTATATCTTCGCCAATTCACATCCGATTCTCAAGCGGAATACCTTAAATGATTTGTGAGTCGATTTCCCATCAATCTGCATCCAAATCCTGCAACGAAATATTTTTTCAATATTTTTCCAATTTTTGTGGAGAGACCTCCAGAAAATGGTGATTTTCCGAAGAGGGCTTAGAGACATGGCTATATCTTCGCCAATTCACATCCGATTCTCAAGCCAGATTCTCAACCTTAAATGATTTGTGAGTCGATTTCCCATCAATCTGCATCCAAATCCTGCAACGAAATATTTTTTCAATATTTTTCCAATTTTTGTGGGGACTTCCCTTGGAAATGGTGATTTTCCGAAGAGGGTTTAGAGACATGGCTATAACTTCGCCAATTCACATCCGATTCTCAAGCGGAATACCTTAAATGATTTGTGAGTCGATTTCCCATCAATCTGCATCCAAATCCTGCAACGAAATATTTTTTCACTATTTTTCCAATTTTTGTGGGGAGACCCCTTGGAAATGGTGATTTTCCGAAGAGGGTTTAGAGACATGGCTATAACTTCGCCAATTCACATCCGATTCTCAAGCGGAATACCTTAAATGATTTGTGAGTCGATTTCCCATCAATCTGCATCCAAATCCTGCAACGAAATATTTTTTCAATATTTTTCCAATTTTTGTGGGGAGACCTCCAGAAAATGGTGATTTTCCGAAGAGGGCTTAGAGACATGGCTATATCTTCGCCAATTCACATCCGATTCTCAAGCGGAATACCTTAAATGATTTGTGAGTCGATTTCCCATCAATCTGCATCCAAATCCTGCAACGAAATATTTTTTCAATATTTTTCCAATTTTTGTGGGGACTTCCCTTGGAAATGGTGATTTTCCGAAGAGGGTTTAGAGACATGGCTATAACTTCGCCAATTCACATCCGATTCTCAAGCGGAATACCTTAAATGATTTGTGAGTCGATTTCCCATCAATCTGCATCCAAATCCTGCAACGAAATATTTTTTCACTATTTTTCCAATTTTTGTGGGGAGACCCCTTGGAAATGGTGATTTTCCGAAGAGGGTTTAGAGACATGGCTATAACTTCGCCAATTCACATCCGATTCTCAAGCGGAATACCTTAAATGATTTGTGAGTCGATTTCCCATCAATCTGCATCCAAATCCTGCAACGAAATATTTTTTCAATATTTTTCCAATTTTTGTGGGGAGACCTCCAGAAAATGGTGATTTTCCGAAGAGGGCTTAGAGACATGGCTATATCTTCGCCAATTCACATCCGATTCTCAAGCGGAATACCTTAAATGATTTGTGAGTCGATTTCCCATCAATCTGCATCCAAATCCTGCAACGAAATATTTTTTCAATATTTTTCCAATTTTTGTGGGGACTTCCCTTGGAAATGGTGATTTTCCGAAGAGGGTTTAGAGACATGGCTATAACTTCGCCAATTCACATCCGATTCTCAAGCGGAATACCTTAAATGATTTGTGAGTCGATTTCCCATCAATCTGCATCCAAATCCTGCAACGAAATATTTTTTCACTATTTTTCCAATTTTTGTGGGGAGACCCCTTGGAAATGGTGATTTTCCGAAGAGGGTTTAGAGACATGGCTATAACTTCGCCAATTCACATCCGATTCTCAAGCGGAATACCTTAAATGATTTGTGAGTCGATTTCCCATCAATCTGCATCCAAATCCTGCAACGAAATATTTTTTCAATATTTTTCCAATTTTTGTGGGGAGACCTCCAGAAAATGGTGATTTTCCGAAGAGGGCTTAGAGACATGGCTATATCTTCGCCAATTCACATCCGATTCTCAAGCGGAATACCTTAAATGATTTGTGAGTCGATTTCCCATCAATCTGCATCCAAATCCTGCAACGAAATATTTTTTCACTATTTTTCCAATTTTTGTGGGGAGACCCCTTGGAAATGGTGATTTTCCGAAGAGGGTTTAGAGACATGGCTATAACTTCGCCAATTCACATCCGATTCTCAAGCGGAATACCTTAAATGATTTGTGAGTCGATTTCCCATCAATCTGCATCCAAATCCTGCAACGAAATATTTTTTCAATATTTTTCCAATTTTTGTGGGGAGACCTCCAGAAAATGGTGATTTTCCGAAGAGGGCTTAGAGACATGGCTATATCTTCGCCAATTCACATCCGATTCTCAAGCGGAATACCTTAAATGATTTGTGAGTCGATTTCCCATCAATCTGCATCCAAATCCTGCAACGAAATATTTTTTCAATATTTTTCCAATTTTTGTGGGGACTTCCCTTGGAAATGGTGATTTTCCGAAGAGGGTTTAGAGACATGGCTATAACTTCGCCAATTCACATCCGATTCTCAAGCGGAATACCTTAAATGATTTGTGAGTCGATTTCCCATCAATCTGCATCCAAATCCTGCAACGAAATATTTTTTCAATATTTTTCCAATTTTTGTGGGGAGACCTCCAGAAAATGGTGATTTTCCGAAGAGGGCTTAGAGACATGGCTATATCTTCGCCAATTCACATCCGATTCTCAAGCGGAATACCTTAAATGATTTGTGAGTCGATTTCCCATCAATCTGCATCCAAATCCTGCAACGAAATATTTTTTCACTATTTTTCCAATTTTTGTGGGGAGACCCCTTGGAAATGGTGATTTTCCGAAGAGGGTTTAGAGACATGGCTATAACTTCGCCAATTCACATCCGATTCTCAAGCGGAATACCTTAAATGTTTTGTGAGTCGATTTCCCATCAATCTGCATCCAAATCCTGCAACGAAATATTTTTTCAATATTTTTCCAATTTTTGTGGGGACTTCCCTTGGAAATGGTGATTTTCCGAAGAGGGTTTAGAGACATGGCTATAACTTCGCCAATTCACATCCGATTCTCAAGCGGAATACCTTAAATGATTTGTGAGTCGATTTCCCATCAATCTGCATCCAAATCCTGCAACGAAATATTTTTTCAATATTTTTCCAATTTTTGTGGGGAGACCTCCAGAAAATGGTGATTTTCCGAAGAGGGCTTAGAGACATGGCTATATCTTCGCCAATTCACATCCGATTCTCAAGCGGAATACCTTAAATGATTTGTGAGTCGATTTCCCATCAATCTGCATCCAAATCCTGCAACGAAATATTTTTTCACTATTTTTCCAATTTTTGTGGGGAGACCCCTTGGAAATGGTGATTTTCCGAAGAGGGTTTAGAGACATGGCTATAACTTCGCCAATTCACATCCGATTCTCAAGCGGAATACCTTAAATGATTTGTGAGTCGATTTTCCATCAATCTGCATCCAAATCCTGCAACGAAATATTTTTTCAATATTTTTCCAATTTTTGTGGGGACTTCCCTTGGAAATGGTGATTTTCCGAAGAGGGTTTAGAGACATGGCTATAACTTCGCCAATTCACATCCGATTCTCAAGCGGAATACCTTAAATGATTTGTGAGTCGATTTCCCATCAATCTGCATCCAAATCCTGCAACGAAATATTTTTTCAATATTTTTCCAATTTTTGTGGGGAGACCTCCAGAAAATGGTGATTTTCCGAAGAGGGCTTAGAGACATGGCTATATCTTCGCCAATTCACATCCGATTCTCAAGCGGAATACCTTAAATGATTTGTGAGTCGATTTCCCATCAATCTGCATCCAAATCCTGCAACGAAATATTTTTTCAATATTTTTCCAATTTTTGTGGGGACTTCCCTTGGAAATGGTGATTTTCCGAAGAGGGTTTAGAGACATGGCTATAACTTCGCCAATTCACATCCGATTCTCAAGCGGAATACCTTAAATGATTTGTGAGTCGATTTCCCATCAATCTGCATCCAAATCCTGCAACGAAATATTTTTTCAATATTTTTCCAATTTTTGTGGGGAGACCTCCAGAAAATGGTGATTTTCCGAAGAGGGCTTAGAGACATGGCTATATCTTCGCCAATTCACATCCGATTCTCAAGCGGAATACCTTAAATGATTTGTGAGTCGATTTCCCATCAATCTGCATCCAAATCCTGCAACGAAATATTTTTTCAATATTTTTCCAATTTTTGTGGGGACTTCCCTTGGAAATGGTGATTTTCCGAAGAGGGTTTAGAGACATGGCTATAACTTCGCCAATTCACATCCGATTCTCAAGCGGAATACCTTAAATGATTTGTGAGTCGATTTCCCATCAATCTGCATCCAAATCCTGCAACGAAATATTTTTTCAATATTTTTCCAATTTTTGTGGGGAGACCCCTTGGAAATGGTGATTTTCCGAAGAGGGTTTAGAGACATGGCTATAACTTCGCCAATTCACATCCGATTCTCAAGCGGAATACCTTAAATGATTTGTGAGTCGATTTCCCATCAATCTGCATCCAAATCCTGCAACGAAATATTTTTTCAATATTTTTCCAATTTTTGTGGGGAGACCTCCAGAAAATGGTGATTTTCCGAAGAGGGCTTAGAGACATGGCTATATCTTCGCCAATTCACATCCGATTCTCAAGCGGAATACCTTAAATGATTTGTGAGTCGATTTCCCATCAATCTGCATCCAAATCCTGCAACGAAATATTTTTTCAATATTTTTCCAATTTTTGTGGGGACTTCCCTTGGAAATGGTGATTTTCCGAAGAGGGTTTAGAGACATGGCTATAACTTCGCCAATTCACATCCGATTCTCAAGCGGAATACCTTAAATGATTTGTGAGTCGATTTCCCATCAATCTGCATCCAAATCCTGCAACGAAATATTTTTTCAATATTTTTCCAATTTTGTGGCTATATCTTCGCCAATTCACATCCGATTCTCAAGCGGAATACCTTAAATGATTTGTGAGTCGATTTCCCATCAATCTGCATCCAAATCCTGCAACGAAATATTTTTTCAATATTTTTCCAATTTTTGTGGGGACTTCCCTTGGAAATGGTGATTTTCCGAAGAGGGTTTAGAGACATGGCTATAACTTCGCCAATTCACATCCGATTCTCAAGCGGAATACCTTAAATGATTTGTGAGTCGATTTCCCATCAATCTGCATCCAAATCCTGCAACGAAATATTTTTCAATATTTTTCCAATTTTTGTGGGGAGACCTCCAGAAAATGGTGATTTTCCGAAGAGGGCTTAGAGACATGGCTATATCTTCGCCAATTCACATCCGATTCTCAAGCGGAATACCTTAAATGATTTGTGAGTCGATTTCCCATCAATCTGCATCCAAATCCTGCAACGAAATATTTTTCAATATTTTTCCAATTTTTGTGGGGAGACCTCCAGAAAATGGTGATTTTCCGAAGAGGGCTTAGAGACATGGCTATATCTTCGCCAATTCACATCCGATTCTCAAGCGGAATACCTTAAATGATTTGTGAGTCGATTTCCCATCAATCTGCATCCAAATCCTGCAACGAAATATTTTTTCAATATTTTTCCAATTTTTGTGGGGACTTCCCTTGGAAATGGTGATTTTCCGAAGAGGGTTTAGAGACATGGCTATAACTTCGCCAATTCACATCCGATTCTCAAGCGGAATACCTTAAATGATTTGTGAGTCGATTTCCCATCAATCTGCATCCAAATCCTGCAACGAAATATTTTTTCAATATTTTTCCAATTTTTGTGGGGACTTCCCTTGGAAATGGTGATTTTCCGAAGAGGGTTTAGAGACATGGCTATAACTTCGCCAATTCACATCCGATTCTCAAGCGGAATACCTTAAATGATTTGTGAGTCGATTTCCCATCAATCTGCATCCAAATCCTGCAACGAAATATTTTTTCAATATTTTTCCAATTTTTGTGGGGAGACCTCCAGAAAATGGTGATTTTCCGAAGAGGGCTTAGAGACATGGCTATATCTTCGCCAATTCACATCCGATTCTCAAGCGGAATACCTTAAATGATTTGTGAGTCGATTTCCCATCAATCTGCATCCAAATCCTGCAACGAAATATTTTTTCAATATTTTTCCAATTTTTGTGGGGAGACCTCCAGAAAATGGTGATTTTCCGAAGAGGGCTTAGAGACATGGCTATATCTTCGCCAATTCACATCCGATTCTCAAGCGGAATACCTTAAATGATTTGTGAGTCGATTTCCCATCAATCTGCATCCAAATCCTGCAACGAAATATTTTTTCAATATTTTTCCAATTTTTGTGGGGACTTCCCTTGGAAATGGTGATTTTCCGAAGAGGGTTTAGAGACATGGCTATAACTTCGCCAATTCACATCCGATTCTCAAGCGGAATACCTTAAATGATTTGTGAGTCGATTTCCCATCAATCTGCATCCAAATCCTGCAACGAAATATTTTTTCAATATTTTTCCAATTTTTGTGGGGAGACCTCCAGAAAATGGTGATTTTCCGAAGAGGGCTTAGAGACATGGCTATATCTTCGCCAATTCACATCCGATTCTCAAGCGGAATACCTTAAATGATTTGTGAGTCGATTTCCCATCAATCTGCATCCAAATCCTGCAACGAAATATTTTTTCAATATTTTTCCAATTTTTGTGGGGACTTCCCTTGGAAATGGTGATTTTCCGAAGAGGGTTTAGAGACATGGCTATAACTTCGCCAATTCACATCCGATTCTCAAGCGGAATACCTTAAATGATTTGTGAGTCGATTTCCCATCAATCTGCATCCAAATCCTGCAACGAAATATTTTTTCAATATTTTTCCAATTTTTGTGGGGAGACCCCTTGGAAATGGTGATTTTCCGAAGAGGGTTTAGAGACATGGCTATAACTTCGCCAATTCACATCCGATTCTCAAGCGGAATACCTTAAATGATTTGTGAGTCGATTTCCCATCAATCTGCATCCAAATCCTGCAACGAAATATTTTTTCAATATTTTTCCAATTTTTGTGGGGAGACCTCCAGAAAATGGTGATTTTCCGAAGAGGGCTTAGAGACATGGCTATATCTTCGCCAATTCACATCCGATTCTCAAGCGGAATACCTTAAATGATTTGTGAGTCGATTTCCCATCAATCTGCATCCAAATCCTGCAACGAAATATTTTTTCAATATTTTTCCAATTTTTGTGGGGACTTCCCTTGGAAATGGTGATTTTCCGAAGAGGGTTTAGAGACATGGCTATAACTTCGCCAATTCACATCCGATTCTCAAGCGGAATACCTTAAATGATTTGTGAGTCGATTTCCCATCAATCTGCATCCAAATCCTGCAACGAAATATTTTTTCAATATTTTTCCAATTTTGTGGCTATATCTTCGCCAATTCACATCCGATTCTCAAGCGGAATACCTTAAATGATTTGTGAGTCGATTTCCCATCAATCTGCATCCAAATCCTGCAACGAAATATTTTTTCAATATTTTTCCAATTTTTGTGGGGACTTCCCTTGGAAATGGTGATTTTCCGAAGAGGGTTTAGAGACATGGCTATAACTTCGCCAATTCACATCCGATTCTCAAGCGGAATACCTTAAATGATTTGTGAGTCGATTTCCCATCAATCTGCATCCAAATCCTGCAACGAAATATTTTTTCAATATTTTTCCAATTTTTGTGGGGAGACCTCCAGAAAATGGTGATTTTCCGAAGAGGGCTTAGAGACATGGCTATATCTTCGCCAATTCACATCCGATTCTCAAGCGGAATACCTTAAATGATTTGTGAGTCGATTTCCCATCAATCTGCATCCAAATCCTGCAACGAAATATTTTTTCAATATTTTTCCAATTTTTGTGGGGAGACCTCCAGAAAATGGTGATTTTCCGAAGAGGGCTTAGAGACATGGCTATATCTTCGCCAATTCACATCCGATTCTCAAGCGGAATACCTTAAATGATTTGTGAGTCGATTTCCCATCAATCTGCATCCAAATCCTGCAACGAAATATTTTTTCAATATTTTTCCAATTTTTGTGGGGACTTCCCTTGGAAATGGTGATTTTCCGAAGAGGGTTTAGAGACATGGCTATAACTTCGCCAATTCACATCCGATTCTCAAGCGGAATACCTTAAATGATTTGTGAGTCGATTTCCCATCAATCTGCATCCAAATCCTGCAACGAAATATTTTTTCAATATTTTTCCAATTTTTGTGGGGAGACCCCTTGGAAATGGTGATTTTCCGAAGAGGGTTTAGAGACATGGCTATAACTTCGCCAATTCACATCCGATTCTCAAGCGGAATACCTTAAATGATTTGTGAGTCGATTTCCCATCAATCTGCATCCAAATCCTGCAACGAAATATTTTTTCAATATTTTTCCAATTTTTGTGGGGAGACCTCCAGAAAATGGTGATTTTCCGAAGAGGGCTTAGAGACATGGCTATATCTTCGCCAATTCACATCCGATTCTCAAGCGGAATACCTTAAATGATTTGTGAGTCGATTTCCCATCAATCTGCATCCAAATCCTGCAACGAAATATTTTTTCAATATTTTTCCAATTTTTGTGGGGACTTCCCTTGGAAATGGTGATTTTCCGAAGAGGGTTTAGAGACATGGCTATAACTTCGCCAATTCACATCCGATTCTCAAGCGGAATACCTTAAATGATTTGTGAGTCGATTTCCCATCAATCTGCATCCAAATCCTGCAACGAAATATTTTTTCAATATTTTTCCAATTTTTGTGGGGAGACCTCCAGAAAATGGTGATTTTCCGAAGAGGGCTTAGAGACATGGCTATATCTTCGCCAATTCACATCCGATTCTCAAGCGGAATACCTTAAATGATTTGTGAGTCGATTTCCCATCAATCTGCATCCAAATCCTGCAACGAAATATTTTTTCAATATTTTTCCAATTTTTGTGGGGAGACCTCCAGAAAATGGTGATTTTCCGAAGAGGGCTTAGAGACATGGCTATATCTTCGCCAATTCACATCCGATTCTCAAGCGGAATACCTTAAATGATTTGTGAGTCGATTTCCCATCAATCTGCATCCAAATCCTGCAACGAAATATTTTTTCAATATTTTTCCAATTTTTGTGGGGACTTCCCTTGGAAATGGTGATTTCCTCCATGGTGAGGAAATGGTGAGACCTCCAGAAAATGGTGATTTTCCGAAGAGGGCTTAGAGACATGGCTATATCTTCGCCAATTCACATCCGATTCTCAAGCGGAATACCTTAAATGATTTGTGAGTCGATTTCCCATCAATCTGCATCCAAATCCTGCAACGAAATATTTTTTCAATATTTTTCCAATTTTTGTGGGGACTTCCCTTGGAAATGGTGATTTTCCGAAGAGGGTTTAGAGACATGGCTATAACTTCGCCAATTCACATCCGATTCTCAAGCGGAATACCTTAAATGATTTGTGAGTCGATTTCCCATCAATCTGCATCCAAATCCTGCAACGAAATATTTTTTCAATATTTTTCCAATTTTTGTGGGGAGACCTCCAGAAAATGGTGATTTTCCGAAGAGGGCTTAGAGATATGGCTATATCTTCGCCAATTCACATCCGATTCTCAAGCGGAATACCTTAAATGATTTGTGAGTCGATTTCCCATCAATCTGCATCCAAATCCTGCAACGAAATATTTTTTCAATATTTTTCCAATTTTTGTGGGGACTTCCCTTGGAAATGGTGATTTTCCGAAGAGGGTTTAGAGACATGGCTATAACTTCGCCAATTCACATCCGATTCTCAAGCGGAATACCTTAAATGATTTGTGAGTCGATTTCCCATCAATCTGCATCCAAATCCTGCAACGAAATATTTTTTCAATATTTTTCCAATTTTTGTGGGGAGACCTCCAGAAAATGGTGATTTTCCGAAGAGGGCTTAGAGACATGGCTATATCTTCGCCAATTCACATCCGATTCTCAAGCGGAATACCTTAAATGATTTGTGAGTCGATTTCCCATCAATCTGCATCCAAATCCTGCAACGAAATATTTTTTCAATATTTTTCCAATTTTTGTGGGGACTTCCCTTGGAAATGGTGATTTTCCGAAGAGGGTTTAGAGACATGGCTATAACTTCGCCAATTCACATCCGATTCTCAAGCGGAATACCTTAAATGATTTGTGAGTCGATTTCCCATCAATCTGCATCCAAATCCTGCAACGAAATATTTTTTCAATATTTTTCCAATTTTTGTGGGGAGACCTCCAGAAAATGGTGATTTTCCGAAGAGGGCTTAGAGACATGGCTATATCTTCGCCAATTCACATCCGATTCTCAAGCGGAATACCTTAAATGATTTGTGAGCCGATTTCCCATCAATCTGCATCCAAATCCTGCAACGAAATATTTTTTCAATATTTTTCCAATTTTTGTGGGGACTTCCCTTGGAAATGGTGATTTTCCGAAGAGGGTTTAGAGACATGGCTATAACTTCGCCAATTCACATCCGATTCTCAAGCGGAATACCTTAAATGATTTGTGAGTCGATTTCCCATCAATCTGCATCCAAATCCTGCAACGAAATATTTTTTCACTATTTTTCCAATTTTTGTGGGGAGACCCCTTGGAAATGGTGATTTTCCGAAGAGGGTTTAGAGACATGGCTATAACTTCGCCAATTCACATCCGATTCTCAAGCGGAATACCTTAAATGATTTGTGAGTCGATTTCCCATCAATCTGCATCCAAATCCTGCAACGAAATATTTTTTCAATATTTTTCCAATTTTTGTGGGGAGACCTCCAGAAAATGGTGATTTTCCGAAGAGGGCTTAGAGACATGGCTATATCTTCGCCAATTCACATCCAATTCTCAAGCGGAATACCTTAAATGATTTGTGAGTCGATTTCCCATCAATCTTCATCCAAATCCTGCATCGAAATATTTTTTCAATATTTTTCCAATTTTTATGGGGACTTCCCTTGGAAATGGTGGTTTTCCAAAGAGGGCTTAGAGACATGGCTATATCTTCGCGAATTCTTATTTGATTCTCAAGCGGAATACCTTAAATTATTTGTGAGTCGATTTCCCATCGATCTGCATCCAAATCCTGCATCGAAATATTTTTTCAATATTTTTCCAATTTTTATGGGGAGACCTCCAGAAAATGGTGGTTTTCCGAAAATGGCTTAGAGACATGGCTATATCTTCGCCAATTCTCATTCGATTCTCAAGCGGAATACCTTAAATGATTTGTGAGTCGATTTCCCATCAATCTGCATTTAAATCCTGCATCGGAATATTTTTTCAATATTTTTCCAATTTTTGTGGGGAGACCTCCAGAAAATGGTGGTTTTCCGAAAATGGCCTAGAGACATGGCTATATCTCTGCCAATTCTTACTCGATTCTTAAGCGGAATGCCTTAAATGATTTATGGGTTGATTCCCTTAAAATCTACATCAATATCTTGACAAAAAATATTTTTCCAATATTTTTCAAAAATGTGTTGGAAATTCCTCTCCAAGCCAGGGATTTTCATATTTTAATTTTATTTTGTTCAAGGGTTCAGATTAACTCTTGATTCAAACCATTCCTAATTAAACAAAAAGCATTAAAGAAACGCTACGAAATAATCTCCAAAATTTAATTAATTACAAAAATCATAGATATTTCCTTGTCATTTAATCATCAAATTAAATGATGGTATTTTACGATTTTTGAATAACCTATAACCCCTTAATTTCCAGCAAATAAAACTGCCGAAAAGCGTCGAAATAAACACTAAGCTGATTAGAGTCTGTTGGCCACGTTTGCTGTTGTTTGAAAATATCAAAAATTGCTAAAGAGACAAACAAACAACAACACAGCAATCAGCACACACAACATTACAATCATAATAATTTATATGCAAATCAAATATATGTTTTGTGATTAAACCGTTTTGCTTTTTTCATTAACACCACGGAGCACCGCGGTCGTCCCTGCCTTAACTAAATACAACACTTCGTCTCACTCCTCCCAGCCCCCTGCTGGGCTGACAACTTGTCAACCAAATCCAATGGATTGTCTTTTTCCACCAGAGCCCCCACCAGAGATGGCATTTCAAGACCCGAAAAGCCTTTAAGATTTTTTTCCTCTCCCCAAGTTCGTGAGACGTTGCGTATACGCCAGGTGGTACTCGTGGAGAGTAACAGGTGTTTCTTTCAGATTTGTTTGTAATTTTCATTGCATTTTTAAGGTCTTGTATATGGAATGTTTATGCACATTTTATATATATTCTATTTATTTATAATTTAAAGCTTAATGGTAGTAGGAAGAATACTATACGTATACTTAATGGGTTTCTTAAGGGGTCTTGGTTTTTTGATAAGAAGGCTATGTATAGAAAATGTTTTATAAATTTTAGTATCTTTTACTAAGAGATAGTATCTTTAAAAAAAGTGTATACCCTTTTTTTAAGCTTTAATTTTAGGTTTTCCATTTATAAGCCTCATAGTCGTAAAATATTACGTATACAGCATGTATGACAAGAGTGTAGAAGTTTAGCTTAAAGAAGGCTTAGTTTTAGAAGGTTTTCAGGTATGTTTAAGGTAATAGATTATATTTTGAGTAGCATATAATATTAATATATTATTTTTTACACATTTTTTAAAAGAAAAATCATTTGAACTTTTAAAGCCATAAATTTTTACCCCATTTTTGTGATTAGGTTGAAATATTTCTTATATTATCATATATATAATAATATCCCCTTGATCGCTGATTTTTAAAAAATGGCGTCTAGCACATCACTAGCCAACAGTATGGGCCTGGCCAAAAAGCCGATCAGACGTTCGGGCGGGCAGCTCTGCTTTTGATTAAGCTCATTTGCATTTGAATGGCAGTGTCGGACGATGGTATTATGTTACTCCACGGGGGAGTTGGCCAAGAGGAAAGGCGGTCTAGGAGATACAAGGGAGGGGAGCGGGGGCGGGAAAGCGGGAACTTGGCTTTGAATTTCTAATAAGCCAAGTTATTTGCGCATGACTCAACCAAAGATACAACGTCGTATATACATATATATATACATATATATTTATTCATGATACTTTGATTCGTTTGGGGATCGGCTTGGAAACGAAGGGGCCTGTTGTTGGGTTAGTTGGGCAAATATTTATAGAACCAGCTAGCCAACTAGCCTGTCAGCCAGCCAGGCAAATCGACTATCTATAAAATACTCATAGAGCTATAACTTATTTTTAGCTGCTGAATCTTCACTCCAGTCCCCAGTCCGCGGTACCCAGTCCAGCCAATCAGTCTGCTTAAACAATAATAACAAAAACCACAATATAAAAGTTTGAAATTAATAAAAATAAAAGCAAAAAGTTGGATGAGTCGATGAGTCGTCGTGACATGAACCCGAACCCGATTCCGAATCCGAATCCGAGTTGACTAATAATACCTCTGGCGGCACATTTGTCATATTTTGCTCGAAGGTCGTTGCTTAATTTCTCGATCTTGCTCCTAATTCCTTTATGACAGCCAACAGTAGGCCAAAAAGGTGGCCAAAACAGCTGGTCAACCAAAAACTAAACTATTATATTTTAAGTATTTTTAAATATTTTATTAAGCACTATATGATACACAGTACTCTTGGAAGCTCTTTAAGTGTGAATCTTAAATATTTGTTGCATTTTCTAATTTATCAAAATGTTCCTTTTTGTGTGTGTTTTGTTTTGAGAATAATGTTTTTTTTTGGCATCCCAAACGCAATCATTTCCAATTATTCACAATTACTTTCGGTTCTACCCCACTCTCTACTTTTCAGGTTTTTTATTTGTCTTTTTTTTTCCTTTTTTTTTTGGCACATTTGCTGGCTCCAGCGAGTCGGGCATTGTGGATGAATTAGTCAGGAAATTAATTAATCAAAACTAACGCAAAGAGCAGAACACAAACAGAATGTAAAAAAAAAAAAAAATAATAAATAAATAAAAGTTGCTCTACAATTTGTTGCCTGTCATTTGTGTGGCGCTACTCCCCCCTATTTTTTGTTATACTTTGTTGTTTTTGTTGTTTAATTTGTGTCGCCACCATTGTGACTCTGTACCCAGTACCGCCCCCCCTCTCAGTCGTCTGGCAGTAGGGCATTTGAACAACATCCCCCCTAAACAGAAACGCCTTCCGCTTTGCTGGCCCCCCCAACTCGTTTCCCGCCGGACAACCTTGAGAGGCGCTTAAAATGTTTTGATTATTATATTATTATTGTTTCTGTTTTTATCCAAAAATAATAGCCAGAGGTGGGTGGTGTGGGGAGTGGGGTCCAGGAAAGATTATCTCTAGCGGGTTTCCAGGTTGGCCATTCAATTCAATCAATTAATGAAAACAAGAATCAAGCCAATATCTTTTCATTTCTATATTTCTTTTTTTTCTAAAAATGTACAATAATAATTATTTGTATTCAACTTAATGGTTTTTGCGATTTATACACTGGGAAAAATATATTTCTTTAGAAATCCTATCAATTTTTTATGATTTATGAGAATTCTAATAGCTTAAATATTTTATATCCCCTTGTTTTATACATATTGCTTACTTTTTTAACAGAAAATATATTTTTCTAAAGATTTTCGAACCCTAAACTTAATTTTTGCTCTGTTTAATAAATTTCTGAGGTAACAGGAAAGAGAAACTTTAAAAAAAAATGGCTAAGATAATACCAACAAAAGCTTTAAAATTTATATTAGTTATAAATTAACATTTGAATAGACTTTTTGTATATTTTATTAATAAAGTCAAGATTTGGTTGGTTTCTACGTCAGAGTTTTTTTTTCGGTAAAAGTAAAATAATCTTTTAATATATAAAATATAAAACACATTTTATACAAAAATGGAAATGAAAACATAAAAAATTTTGAATCAAAATTAATTATAATATGCTCTTAATTTTATATAAATATTTTATGAGTTCGTTACCCAGTTTCCAAGACACTCTTTGCTAAAAAAAAAAAAAACTTCAAAACCAGCTATTTGAAAAAGTCCATTGAATAAATTATATTATAATAAAAAACTGGTAAATCAACAGAATAAAATTAAAATGAGCTTATTTTCTAGAATATTTTGCGGTCTATTTTAGACATGTTAATTATTATTATTTATTGAATAACTATTTAAATGATTCTGTATGCCTCCACTCCACTAATATGGCTCTAAAGTGAATAAATAGCCTTCGGGTGGCCATATGGAAAGCGTCAAGGCTGGTTGCAAATGCAAGAAGACTCTTTCCCGGTAATCGAGTTCATTTAAATGCATTAAACTTGTCTCATTATGCCGCATCAGTGTGGCAATATCAAGGGGCATCTGTGCAACACGAATCCTAAAACACACCAATCCCATTCAATCGAATCCAAATCAAACCGAAACCCATACGAACCATCGACTGAGTCATCGGCCGGTGGGGGAAATCGGGCTAGGATCCGGGGATACGGGCCACTCGGACATATGGCCGCAGTGGGCCGCAAATTGTTGAACAAACAAAAAAACATTTCATGCAATTTGTACGCGCCAAAGGAAAATACGGAATTCTGCGGTGAGATTGGCCAACAATTGTGATCAAGAATTTAAAAACAATTTTCAGAGGGATTTTCTTAAAGAAAAAATAATTATTTTGGCAAGTCTACAAAGGGGATTGTATAAAAATAATATTAGTTAAGCTTAGTTTCTTAAAAGCGGACAAACGGACACACGGACACTTGGCTTTAAAAATTTCCCATTCAAGAACTTTAGCCAAGACCAAAACCAAAACAAAAATTTTGAAAAAGGTAGGTATATCTTTTATTCCAAATTAAAACTAATTTCTTGAACAAAACTGTACAAAAATATATGGCCAACCATACCTGTTCATGTGTATGTGTGCATTTGGCCAATTTATTGTTGCATTTGGCAACTGGGCGGTGAAATTTTGTTCTCGCTTTGATCTTGACGCGTTTTTGACACTCGCCGAGCATTTCGTCGATTTTGTTTTCTGGCCAATATGAGATGGGCGGTGGGGAGAATGGTGGGGAGGGTTTTTTGGTTTCTTAGCCAAACGGACAGCCAACGGCATGTGCCTCGCATTTTTCATTTCATTTTCAACTCAAATACGTATATGATGAGTTTTATTTTCCTGCCTTTCACACACAAAACGCCTTTTCATACACATTTCGGCGCATTACTCAGCTGCAAGTGGAATTGGCTTGAAAAAAAATCCTCAAAAATCAACAGAAATTGTTCAAGAAGTGTGTGTCGTTTCGGTTTGTACATATATATTTTTAGTCGCATTCGGATCGCGCGATTCTATATGCAAAGCATATTCGCAATTTGTATGCTCGATCATAGTCACAGAGGTCAGGCCAATTGCATTTTTGTTGCAATTGCTGTTTGTTTGTCATCAAGGAGGTTTTTTTTATTTTCTTTTTTTTTATATGGTAAATGTGATTTTATTTAGCCCATAAAAAAATTAATAGTCTCATTAGAAGAGTAAATAATGGCCTGTCCGCTGTTTTTGCTCGACTGTCCGTTAAATGTTTTTATGTCGGAATATTATCTTTGTTTTCTTTATTTTTGTAGATTCTATAGTTTTTAGATAATTTAGTTACTTGAAATATGAAGAAATTATAAATTTTTAAACATTCTTAGCTAAAAAATAGTTAAAATCAAGAGTTTTTCTTTCAATTTCTATTTAACATAGCTTTGAAACCCCACTACTCCTGAGTCTGGTTTAATAAAGTCCCTCTTGTTTGTGTCTCCGCTAAATGAAAAGTACCAAGTGGTTTGAGTCTGACCTAAAAACCGAAAGAGCTCTTAATTAATGAAGAAAATCCATTAAAAACAAACTAAAAAACAATAAAATGTAGTTGGAATCTAGTTCATAAAATGTTTTCCATTTCCCGGCAGCTTGTTAGCTGGTCTTGTGTTGTTTTCTTTTCTGGTTTTTAGTTGTTTTTGTTTGCACTCGTTTAGACTTCACCTTGCCCTCCAGTCGGACAGGCCGGCACGCAACGAAAGCGGGCCAATTAAGATGGTCGAAAGGCCCCCAGGGGAGGGGCAGTTGCCGGGCGGTAGGGTGTTGGGGGGTGGTGTGGCGGTAAACTGTCAACTGGCAAGCGGCCAAGGCGCACGCACCGTGGCGTCTCCGCCGCCTCTGGAGATCTCGGCAGGAGGGTAGGGAGGCAGAGGAGCAGGGCATCAGGTGGCGTGGGTGGGCTTTCTGGGTAGAATACATACATATATATATATATAGATTTTAATGTATATATGTATGTATGTGTATATAGTGCGTCAGAGGCGACGACGATGGCACGGAAGTAGCATCCACCTCCACTACCGCCTCCCCCTTAATGACCTTGACAGCTCCCGTTTTGATTTATGCGGCATTTTGCAAAAGTCAACAAATGAAAATGACACAGAAATAATGCCAGCCAAAGAGCTCTCTCCCCTCCATTATTTCGATTTCTTTAGCCGCCAAGGTCATTCGCATAAATAGAAAGGTCTACCCATCCTGAAGATGATCTATGGCCCCAATCAGGGATTACAAATAGCTTGAGGTTTTCATGGCAAATTATAAAAAATATATTTTTAAAAAAATTTATGAAAAATATATATATTTCAAAAGAAAAGTAAGAAGTTTAATGTTAAAAGATTAGGTATTTTAATTATACTTCAGTATAGGATATATAGTATAATATAATACTCCTTCATTAACCTCTAAAGTTAAGAACTGGTAACACTTTCTTAGAAAAATCAAGTACCCAGAGTTTGTGGGGAAAAAAAATATAAAACCTAGTAGTCTTCGAATTATATAGCAAATGGTTAGGCCGAGACTATTCAGATCACTTCGTCAAATCATATGTGGCAATTCTGGGAAACATTACTACCGAAAACCTCTCCCAAAAAAAAAATAAAAAACCAAAAAAAAGGAGTACCTAACCTTACGGGAGACGTGGACTGGGTATATATCTATTTTTATTCTAATCCGAATCCGGAAAATATCAGAAACGCTGGTAACCTATGTCCCGGTTCGACGACCGACACGGGAACTCTCAGGACAAAGCGAACCTGAAAGGGATTGGCGACAGCCCCAGAATGGGATCGATGGCCAGCCGTCCGTTGACACCAGCCCAGATGCAACGCTACCAGGAGACCACCGGGCTATCTGTCGAACAGTTGGAACAGTTGAATACCCGTTTCCGGGCATTGGATCGCTATCAGCATGGATATCTGACACCGACGGATCTGATGCGTATTCCACAGCTGATGCAGAATCCCCTACATCGATTGATCGTTGATAGTTTCTTCCCCACCCTGGATCCCAATGCCCGGATGAATTTCGCCCAGTTCGTGGAGACGTGCGCCACGTTGATGGTGCCACAGTATGGCGGTGGTGGCGCCCCATGTCGCAATACCCGTGCCCAGAAGTTGCGGCTTCTCTCCAAGATGTTCGATACTCGACGCATCGGTAAAATCCATCGTGGGGACTTTCGTATCATAATGCGCTGCCTTTTGGATCCCAAGGACACAGCGTCACAGGCCCAGCAGGATATGCCAAAGCAAGATAAACAGGATACTAAGGAGACTACGAAGGAGACTCAAAAAGACCCTAAGAATCAACAGGATTTAATGGATTATCTTCAAAACTCAAAGATAAAGATCGAGTGGCTTTTCGATCCTATAGAGAAAGAGAGGAAGAGAGAGGAAGATTCAAAAGATCCGTCGAAGGACATTCGCCCGACTGCTCCTGTCAGCACTATCTGGGAACAAATCGCTGACTCCGAGATAGAGGCCGAGCTCACGCTCCTGGAGCAACAGGCCTTCGGTTCGCAGTCCTGTGCGGAGATCACCTGCCAGGTGTTCGAGGAGCGTCTCAACTGCGCCGACATCGATGGCCATCTCTCGATCTCCAAGTGGCTAGCGGAGGAAAACGACGATCTCCTGGGCGACCGAATTCTAAATGGCAGCCTTGGCCACAACACTAACGATTTGCCGCCAGAGAATACCGATAACCAGAATAACGATAACGATAAATCATTGATTTATCAATTTTTCACCTCGCTTGTGGAACTTTTGCATTAATTTTTATCGAAATATTAATCCATGTATGCTGCCGTCTTTTTGGAAACTTTTTTCAATCACTTTTGTTCTCGAATTCTACAAAATTTAAACCAAAAATAAATTCTAAATTAAATACAAATAAAAGGCTTTGTTTCAAATAAACCATTGCATACTTTAAGGGGCAGTATTTTAAAGAGTAAGATCGAATTTTTAAGAATACTTTTGGGGGGGTATACTTTTTAGGTTTCTGAAATGGAATATTCAAATAAGAAACTAAATCGCAATTAAAAATAATATTTAGTTATTAAAATAAACCATTCTTAAGTAAACTCCAATTAAAAAAAGAATATTTAACAATTTAGAGTACATTTATTGTCTCGGCCGCCTTTTAGCGAAAAATAATAAAATATTTATAAAATAGTACAAAATGTGTGCCTGGAAAATGGTAAAATTTTATTTATATTAAAATTAATTTACCAGGCAGTCGATTTTTGTAAAATTCAGTAACAGTTCTTGGGGGCTGAGCAACAAAAAAACAAACAAAAAAAACAATATTCAGGTTATGTACAGTATTTACAAGTCATGGGCTTTCGTTTTTTTTGTTTGTATGTCCAGGGATTTTCTCTCAGTGGCTTAGGCCCAGCCACCGGCTGGCTGCCAACCGCCGCCGCCACCTCCGCCGCCCGAGGACCAGCCACCGCCGCCGCCACCTCCATGTCCGCCGCCGCCTCCGCCGCCGGAACTGAGCTTGATGATCTTGATGACCTTGGTGCCGCCACCGCCGCCGCCTCCATGGCCACCGCCTCCGCCGCTGGACCAGCCTCCGCCTCCACCGCCGCCGGAAGACCAGCCACCGCCGCCGCCGCCTCCGTGACCTCCTCCTCCGCCTCCGCCGCCGCCCAGGCTGATGATCTTGATGAGCTTCACATCTCCTCCACCGCCGCCGCCGCCATGTCCTCCTCCACCGCCGCCAGAGGACCAGCCACCGCCGCCTCCTCCACCTCCAGACCAGCCACCACCTCCTCCTCCACCAGACGACCAGCCTCCACCTCCACCGCCTCCTCCGCTTTCTGTAATCACTTTAATGATCTGGACATCGCCGCCGCCGCCGCCACCTCCATGACCGCCACCGCCACCTCCATGACCTCCACCGCCACCGGAAGACCAGCCACCGCCTCCTCCTCCGCCAGAGGACCAGCCACCGCCACCACCTGGCTTCGGTTTGGCCGACACACTGGCCACTCCAATAATCAAAAGACACACAAAGGCCTAGAAAAAATAGAGAAAAAAATATTAAAATATATAAGATTTATATTTTAAGTACTTAAATATAATTTTTAAATAAATCAGACTCCAAAGAAAGAGACCTTTGACTTTCCTCGAAGAAACTAAACTTATAGAAAAGGTCATAAGGTCATAAAAAAAAGTACTTTATATCTAAAAAGATATAGGATATATCGGTTAGATGAGGAATTATTTCCATAAGAAACACATTTGGCGGACAAACGGACACACGGACAGGGATATATCCATTTAAATAGTGATCCTGAAGACCAAAGAACCGGCACTTTTTCTTGTAACCAAAACACTTAGTTATCTTTCGAAAAAAATATCACTTTCTGTTAGGATCACATTAAAAAAAAATTGGAATGCACCACATGGCGTATACGTAATATTTGGTAATATCCTTGCCGTACTTTCATGGCTTGGAACGCTTTGCTTGGTTTAAATTGTTGAGTGCGCTCTGGGAACGCGGCGAATCCACAACTGACATGACACCGCTGCCAGGCCGGTCTTATATACGAAAAGATGCCGCCAAGATGGAGAGTTTTGGTTGTAAGTTGCAAGTTGGAGTCTTCAGGCGGCATATACGACTAACCGGAAAAGCGCGGCTGCCGAAGTGCAGGCAGAAAAGCAAAAGGAAAAACTAGCAGTGCGGTTGGTAGTTAACTGAGAGAAATTCAAAAAAATAAAAATAAAATAAAATTTATTACAGATTTTTATGAAAAATTACAAATTTCTAATAGAAAAATATTAAAATTATTTTAAATAAATTTCTTACAGTGTAACCTGGGATGTTGCAGCAATATGGGCCAAATGCTGCCGCATCATCGTTGCCATTAGTCAAGGAAGGAGGGGGAGGGCCTTCAGGGATTGGGACCTAAAGTTGCAACTTGAATTTTGGATTCGGGTTCGGATTGGGTTTTTGGGATTCGGATTCACTTTCAGGTTGCTGGGTGGCAGGCGAAAGCTGCCCCAACTCATAACTCAAAATGCATTCGTTTGTCGCATTTGGCCAAAAAAAGCATTTTGTTTGTATAGCATTGGCGCATCATCCTCTAGCTGTTGCTGCTGCACCTTTCTCATTACATAATCCGCAAGCAACAGGCAGCAACAACAGCTAGCCACAGCAGCAACATCGGCCCAACTTGCAACTTGTGGCGTTGCCATTATTTGATTTGCATCTGGCTGGATATCGCCCGTAATGGTAATTTGCCCCAAAACGATGACAATGCCCATTGGATTAGGCTGGCCAACTTTAGCCTCCTGGCCATTGTCCGTCTAGTATCCAGT
The DNA here is from genome assembly GCA_018153235.1 of Drosophila malerkotliana malerkotliana. Classification (NCBI taxonomy): domain Eukaryota; kingdom Metazoa; phylum Arthropoda; class Insecta; order Diptera; family Drosophilidae; genus Drosophila; species Drosophila malerkotliana. The sequence goes on from JAECXV010000038.1 coordinate 5,321,490, forward strand.
CATCCCGTCATCCCGTCATCCACCAATCCATCATTTCGGGCGTGACGATGTCGAATTGGTTTTCACAACAAAAGCACAACCAACCACAAAATCACCACAAAATATGGCCAACAAAGCCCCAGACATATTGGCCGAAAATCTCACGATTAGTCACAATATTTTTGGTTTTGTTTGGAGAGGGGGGCCATATGGTAATTGCCGGATAAAATGGTATAGTGCCCATAAACAAGACATAAATTAAAGTTGATCTTCCTTGTATAAAAAGAAATACGATAGAAAGGCGCAGACTTACGAAGGGAGTTGAAAGTTATATACTCTTTTTAAGACAAAATGCCGAATAGCTCATAAAAAATATACTACATATATGCAACAAAACTATAAGATTAGGTCCATATATCTTGCTGATTCCAACATAAATCCTAAAAGCCATTTTAGTAAGCCTGCGTACCAAGTTACAAGTTAAAAGCTTTAAAATTAAAGGAATATTTTAAGTTTTAGCAACTCGGCGGACACGCGGACACTTACACATGGATATAGATATAAAAAACTATAAGATATTGTTCACCGATCTTGCTTGTTTCAACATAAATCCTATAAGCCACTTTAGTAAGCCTGTGTACCAAGTTACAAGTTAAAAGCTTTAAAATTAAAGGACTAGTTGAAGTTTAAACAATTTGGCGGACACGCGGACACTTAAACACGGATATAGATATAAAAATCTATAAGATATTGTTAACCGATCTTGCTCATTCCAACATATATTTTAACAAGAAAGCAAAGCTAACTTCGGGCGGAGCCGAAGTTTATATACCCTTGCAGTTAAAACCGGATATATATCGCAAACATCAGATATAGTTGGCCGATCCTTATGATTACATCATAATAAAACTAATTAACTAAAATAAAAAATCTAAAAAAAGTCCCAAACTTCTATCTTCAAAAATACGAAAGTTGATATTTCTACCAAATACCATTTCCGATCGTTCAGTTATATGGCAGCTATAAGATATAGTCGGCCGATCCTAATGAAATTTGGTAGGTTGGATCAACTGGCCAAAAATAGAATCTGTATTAAGTTTCAGCTTTTTATCTTCAAAAACACGAAAGTTGGGTCATTTCCGATCGTTCAGTTATATGGCAGCTATAAGATATAGTCGGCCGATCCTTATGAAATTTGGCATGTCGTATTATTTTGCCAAAAATAGCTCTCATGTCAAATTTGAACTCTCTAACTCTAAAAACACCAAAGTTATACCATTTCCGATCAATCAGTTATATGGCAGCTATAAGATATAGTCGGCCGATCCCGGCCGTTCCGACTTATATACTGCGTGCAAAGGAAAGAAGGGTGTGTGCAAAGTTTCAAGACGATAGCTTTAAAACTGAGAGACTAGTTTGCGTAGAAACAGACAGACGGACAGACAGACAGACGGACAGACGGACAGACGGACAGACGGACAGACGGACATGCTCATATCAACTCAGGAGGTGATCCTGATCAAGAATATATATACTTTATAGGGTCGGAGATGTCTCCTTCACTGCGTTGCACACTTTTGGACAAAATTATAATACCCTCTGCAAGGGTATAAAAATAAATAGCATTTGAATTAAGCGAATAGTTTAAATTTAAGCAATTTGGCGGACAAGCGGACACACGGACAGGTGTATAAAATCAATAAGATATAATCTAGGATCTCTAGACAAGGATACAACCAAAAGGCATCAACAGCAACCTTTTTTCCAAATTATAAGAAAATAGCTTTTAAACTAATGGAATATTCTTACTTTAAGCATTTTGGCGGACAAACGGACACACGGACAGGGGTATAAAATCTATAAGATACAGTCTAGGATTGCTTGGCGAGGATACATCCAAAAAGGCATCAACAGCAACCTGTTTACCAAATTATGAGAGAATAGCTCTCGAACTAAAGGAATAGTCTTCCTTTAAGCCTTTTGGCGGACAAACGGACACACGGACATGGGTATTTCGAGCCAAAATTCACCTCTTTACAACAAATATTAACCTCTTTCTGGCCATATCCACAAAATGGTAATACCCTACCTATATTTCAGCCCATAAATCATAAATAATGTCAAAGACTTAAAAAGATTTGACTTTTCATTTAATCACAAGAAGCTTTAGGAAATGATTTATATGCGATGGGTTTGGTTTACTTTGATATTTTCCAACAATTTCCCAAGACCTTTTTGGAAAAAAGTGCAAGTGAGTTTCCATCTCACATAATCCCAATCAGGCTGACAAAAAAATAGTGATCGCAATGCGTAATGGATGGCATAACTATTTTTTTGTAGTTGTTGTCTTTGAAACATAAACAGTAGTCTGGCCTCCTGTGGCAAGCAATTAATATGCACCCATGGGGGGGCAAGTCCGTTGTTGCAACGCCTACTTGCCTCATTACACTGCAATTGAGGGCGTGCACCGCGCTATTTTAGTGGGCGTGGTGTCGGCACTTCACTAATTGCTGATGGAGATGTAAAATGTAAAAATGCAAAATGCAAAATGGAAAATGCAAATGCAGATGCGGTCGTTGTCGAGGAAAGTGCGGCACAATAAATTTCACATCTCTTACACAATTTTTTATTTCTTTTTTTTCTACTTTTTTTTTTTACTTGCAAGTTGCAAGTTAAGGATGGTGCAGGTAACACGACAAAGTCAACAAACTAAACAAACTGCCGTCAATTGCACTGCCGTTCCAGACGCAATACTTGTTGTAAGTTGTAAGTTGCAAGTTGCCGGTGCGATCATCACTTGGGGGCTCTGTCTTTGTGGCATCCTCAGCGGATAATTCAAATTCGAAAACGTTTAAGATCCAAGATCTCAACAAATGACCTGTCAATGGCCCAAAAAGCCATAGAGTGGCTGGCATACTTTCAAAAAATAAATTCCAATCTATGAATAATTGAAATTTTTTGAAAAAAAGGTATTTTTCAAAAAACAAGTTTGAAGAGGTAAATATTTTGAAATAAAAAAATAGAAAACTTAATTCAAATTAAGAAATATCAATAAATTTTAAATAAATAAAATGGCTGAGACCCTCTGTAGCTTTAGTTTTTAACTTTAAACTAAAAGAATGTAAAATAAATAAAGAAAATATTTAAAAATTATTCGAATAATGGATTCTAGTTTCTTTTTCGATTACTTTTACTTTTGAAGCTTCATAAAAGCTAAAACCACTTTGGAATTTTATCCAGAATTCTAAAAAAAAGAAAAAAAGAACAAGAATGAATTTGAAAAAAGGGATAACTACACTTCTTCCTTAAGGGACTGTCTACACTAAAGATTGTGTCTCAAAACTTAAGAATTTAAGGAGAATTTTCGAATGAAACTTATAGGAAAGGTATCATATTTAGAAAAGGTTTAAATATGAGGTTTCTAAAGTATAGAATTCATACTTAAGACATAAGTTAAGATATAAAGATAAAATAAACTACAAAATATAAAAAATAAAGACAAACATTAAGCCTAAAATTTAAATCTTAAACTAAAACCGTCTGAGAAAGTTTAAGTCTTTAAACAAAACAATAACTGTGCCACCTGAAAAACAATAACCCCAAACAATAAAAATTCAATGGCTAAGCCAACAAGAAACTTGCCACTTGCAACGTGCAACTTGCAACAAGGAAGCACATAAACTGCGACCCTATAGGCAGCCACCGAGAAGAAGAGGGCAGTGTCAGCTGTGGCACCAGCAGATGATCTCCAGTTGCTTAAAGTCCACATCCCCCCCTCAGACTCGCCACACCATACCACTTCCACTCCACCGAGTGTGGTTTATAGTGTAGTGGAGCAGCGGGTCAACGTATCGGCTTCGTTTGGCTTTGGCTTTCATTTAAATTACAATGGTACGGAGGCTACGGAATGGGAATGGGAAAACGTGTTTCCCGCCAAAGCTGCCACTACAACGATGCCACGCTGCCACGATGCCACGCTGCCACTATGAACTTATGATACTTTTGGTGTGTGTCTGTAATTTTTGTATCGAAACTGCAGTTTAGACAGATCGCCGGCTCTCACCTTCCCAGCGATTGTTTCCGGATTGTTGCATCATTCACCACGTCACCACGTTTCCTGCTTCGATGGGCCACCAAAAAAAATTAAAAAAAAAAAAAGAAAAATAAAAATTTAAAGCCACATCCTACCTTAAAAAATATTTAATATTTTTTTACATACACTTTTCGATTTATTCGATAATTATGCATAGGTTTGTTATCGTAATTAGATAATTTAATTAAATTTAAAGTGATGCTCTCTGTTTACATTGCAATGGAGGTTGTGTGGGCCTCAGTTGTCCTAATTTGTATATATATATATATATATAAATATATATATTTTTAAACTCCTTAATTGTTTTTTTTTTGTTGTTGATTAATTATTGCAAACATTAGAGTATATATATATATACTGTATATTTAATATATTTATATATAAGAGCTGTACGTACAAGTAACGCTTATAATGCTTAGATATAGGCATATGTATAGTACGATATTTTAAATAGCTATTCGAGTAGCCAGCCCACAATTGAACTATTTATATAGCCAATAAAAAAAAAACACACTTAATACACATAATAAGATGACCAAAAAAATAAATAAATAGTTAACTATATAGAGGGTTTTTTTTTTAAAGTTAATTTTCTACGCGAAGACTAGACTGGGTTGATTAGATTTTTTACAGAAATTCGCTCTCGTGACTAGAAGATTTGGGGGGGGGGGTGACTAGAAGAATGGGAGATGCTGCCTAGCCTGGAGAGCCGCCAAGTCACTCGCTCAAACCCGGCGAGATCATGGCGTCGATGGGCTCGAGCTATTGCTCCATTATAATCGTATCCTCGGTCTTGACATTCCCAGAGTTGATGGCCTCCATGGCCTTGCTGAGGAGTGTGGCATCCTTGAGACTAACGACCTGTACCAGTTGGGGTTCCTGGCCGGGTCCACCTTGGATCATCATTTGGTGCATGCCGGGTGAGACGGTAATGGTTTCCAATTGATCACCGTTTTCCACCTGATTAAGAGAAGAAAATAAATTAATAAAATTAATCAAGATTCTTATGCTTTAAAATATTTTAAATATCCTTCAGTGCTTTTTTTTTTTAAATCAAGCATACTTACAGAAAACTCAGCTTAAATAAAATCATATCTATAAATAAAAAGCAAAAATTGTTTAAAATATATATCAACTTGAAGAATAAAAAACAAATGATAATAAAATCACAACAACAAAGGATTTATTCAATAAAATTTGTTGGCTTCAGTTTTTTTTTCAGATTTTTTTTTGTTTTGCACTTCTTTACATTTTTGGGAGGTTTTGGGGGTTTTTTTGAACAAAAAAATTTGGTCTAGAACTTAAAAATGATTTTCAATAATATACATACATATCAAATAAAACATTTAAACACAATAATAATAATAATAATAATAGTAATAGTAATAGTTGGAGTAATTAAAAATGAATTCAATAAACACAATAGCAATAAAGATGATAATAGTAATAGATCAACACAAACTAAATTAATATGCACTTCAAGATGGTATATATAGTACTATATAGTGTTACTATAGCTCCTGTTCTTTAAAGCATTTTTAATGCCATTTGACTAATTTTTGGGGTAAAATTCACACGTTTTTCACACTTAACTCTAAGGTCTCTTCCCTGTGTGTGCGTTTTTCTTGACTACTTAACAACCTCTAAATAATAATAATAATAATAGTAATAATAGCTAACCCAATAAAGTTTCAACTTAAAACAACAACTACTATGGTTAATATTTGGTTTGTGTGTGTGGGTTTTGGCGCTCTACGCTTCTAAGCAAGATTATGTGCACTTTCGTTCAACTTATGGCTTAAAAAAAAAACCTAATTATAAAATTCCATTTTTTTTAGTATCTAAATTTAGCATTTTAGAATTTAAGATTTAGACAAAACAATTTGTAGCTAGCTGTAGGAACAAGCTGAACGTTTTCTGGTAGCTTTGATTTTTGGTTTCAATTATCAACAATTATGGTTACGATTTTCGGCTTCCCTAAATTCTGAAATCTGAGGTTATTCCGCTTTTCACTTTCTCCTTTTTTTTTTTTTTTTGGCATTCACAATTGGTGTTTCTCTTAAAGATTTACAAGGTTTTTAAATGGCAAGTGCATTTTTTTGTTTTCTGACTAGATTCGAGATGGGCTGGATTTTAGCTTTCTGGGAGGAGGAGGAGGAGGAGCCTACTACTCCAAGTGCTCCAGTTTGATGGTCTTGGCAGGCAACTGCAAGTGAAAGTTCGTCAAACTGGCACTGTCCACACACCTAATGGCCGCCGAGGAGGTGGTGTTGGTGGTGCCCTCCATGGATTTTGTACTTTTTGTTTTCAGAGAACCACCACTGCCACCGCCACCTGGCTTCCTACGCCTCTGAGCTACTGATACACTGCCTGGTGATACTGCTACCTCTCCTGGATTCCCTCCCCTTCTGGTGGACCTGGTGCTGGCCACCTGACCCACTGCCGGCGTGGCCAGGACAATGGGCAGTGGCATCTTAATGCTATTATTGTTATTCGCTAGCACACTATTGTTGTTGTTCTGGTGGCCGCCGAAGCTGCTCCCACTACTGCTGGTAGCGGCGGCGGTGGTGGAGCTGGTGGTGGTGGCCGCCAGGTAGTACCTGCCACCGGGTGCCGCTTGTAAGGTGGCCGGCTGGCCCACCAATGTCGCACCGCCACCACGCCGACCCACCGCCGTGCCGGCACTTATAAGCGAGTAACACTGGACGCCAGCAAAGTTGGCGCCACCGCCACCGCCCCCGGCTGCCGTTGTACTACGTGTGCCACTGGTATCTACCTGCATGGGCGCCAGGCACACGGTGCCGTCGCTGTTCGTTATCTGCTGCATGTTGGCCATCACGGACTGGTACATGGAGACGGGCACCGAGATCACATTGCTCACCGACACCGGATACCCTGTAATAATAATATTTTGAGAATTCAATTAAAGTCTTCAAGGAAGGAGTATGATGTAGATTTCGGATTCTCACCCTGACCATCCTCGGTGGTGATGAATATTTGGCCATCTTGCGTCTCCGTGAGATCCACGGTCATGTTCTCATGGCCATTGACGTCCGTGAGACTCTGGACTGTCTGGATGGTGGCACCGCCTTCGCCTTGGTGGAGCTATGAAGAGGAAGAGGATGTGGATTAGAGAAGTGAGGGGATACGGGGTACGCTATAAGTCAAGTACTCCAGAAGTAGATTTTTAATAAAGGTATTTGAACGATGGTATGTCATATCTGGTACTCGTAACTCTACTCATAATGTAAGAGAAACCCTCTGGAAACCTTCTATAAACTACTCTTAAGAGTACCGGGTATAAATAATAGGGGCCGAATGGAATGAATATGAAATACACGTAATAGAAGAGTATTATACGATATCCAGTACTTAAAACCCCAAAGTTATGCTGAAAACACTCTCAAAAAGCTCCATCAAACCCCTCTTAAGAGTATCGAGTAAAAATATCATCTCAAAGACTCAATAACTCACCGTTGCTACACCCTGAACCTGAGCAGTGGTACCATCCGGCAGGGTTATGATGGGATTATTGGGATCCACCTGAATCAGGGACACAGTGCCATCAGCATTCTGCGATAGAACCGTCTGCGTGGTATACTGTTTTAAAAATAAATACAATTCAATTAGTATCTTAAGAAAGAGTGTAAAATATTAAAAAAAATTTCAACATAAATATAAAAAAAAAAAAAATACAATTAAATAAATAAAAACATAATGCAAATAAAAAACAAGCCATAACATACATAAGTTTAAAAAAAACTAAATGATTTGTGTTTTTTCGTGTGTAGACTCTACACTGTAGAGAGTAGAGTAGAGTTGGAGGTTGTGTCGGTTGTTGTATTTACATGTGCGAATAATTGTGTGTTTGTTCGATTGTTTGTGAGTTCGGATGCAAATAATGATGAAAATAACCAATAACTCGATGGCGTGCAAACGCATTCGCACAATAATCAGCTGCAAAAGAAAGACAAACAAACAAAACAAAAAATAATCATATCAAATCAGGTTGTCAAACAATAAAAAAACATTAAAGACCATCATCATCATCATCATCATGTGGGTGGTGACAGTAGAAGCCTCGGCGAACTCAAATTGGTAGCAAAAATATCGAAAATAATTACACCAACTAAGGGTTGAGCCAAAAGAAGAGTAAAAGAAAAATAGGTGTGCTTTTTTTTTGTGGGAAACAGTTGGGAATTGTTGTGACCTTTTTGTGGCATGGTATTTGAAAGGGTTTTTTGGTTCTAAAAATTATTAAAAGATCTATTAGTAGTTCTAGTTTTAATCATGAATGGTAATAGTTTTCATTCAAATTCTTAAAAATTTTGGGTTTTGTTTGAAAATTTTAAGGTTATCTTTCTTGAATAGACTTGTTATAACATGTTCCAATGAGTTAAAACATGTAAGCTTTGAAATTTAGGTCTATTCTCTATGGGTGATCTATTCTTCAATGGTAACATCATAATATTCATAAAAATTCGTTGAAATTGTGACTTTCTATTGAACATTTTGAGGTTATCCCTCAATAAAAGACATCTTATAGGGCTGGGTTAGAACAAATACATGCTCAAACATGTTTATGCAAGTTATAACCCTTCAATTTAGGTTACTATGACTAAATATAACCTTCTCTGAATTTATCTTTGACTGATAGAAGTTTCTATTGTAAATTATAAGGTTATACTCCTTTAAAAGCCTTGAATTAACATGATCCAGCCTGTTACAATATGTACCAGCGTGTTAAACCCTGTTATATCGTGTTTACGAAAGTTTAGGCTTTTAAATTTAGATTATGATTATAATATAATCATAACTTTCATATAAGTTCTTACAAATTGTGACTTTCTGTTGAAAGTTTTTAGGTTATCTTTCCTCTAAAGACACGTTTCAGTTTTAAGGAAGTTTAAGCCTTTGAATTTAGGTAATTATGATAAAATAATCATAACTTTCATACAAATTCCTTGAAATTGTGACTTTCTTTTAAACATTTTGAGGTTATCTTTCCCTAAAAGACATGTTACAACATGTGTGTGTTTGAATTGAGGTTATGATCTATACGAGTCATAAATTATATCAATATTTTCAACCCCTTCCCTCTCCTAACCTATCTTTTAGTTTAAAATACCATTATATACAATTACAACAGACCCCTAGCCTAAACCCTAACCTCTCCAACCATGCTCATTTGTCTCAACAAATCCCCACTGGATTCCAGGCTCGGTTAGTGGACATTAGGAGTAGTTGTTTAGTCGGATTAGTACGAACATCAACGTCGCTCAGCGTTATGGGCTCGATGCAGACTTGGGCATTGGCGATCTGCTGGGCAGTGACCGTTTGGGCGGCATTCGACTGGGCGGCCGCTGCCGCGGCAGCAGCGGCACTTACAGCTGCGGCTGTTGTCGGCACCGCTGTCGCTGTGGCCGTGCCACTGGCGGTGATCAGCTGGATGGTCTGCGGCTGGCCGCCGCTCACCGGCTGGATGTGCACCGTGCTGGGCAGTCCGGTGGTCTGATGGTGTTGGCTCTGTTGCTGCTGATGGTGATGATGATGCTGCTGCTGCTGTTGCTGCTGGGACTGTTGCTGTTGTTGGGGGGCGGGCGCCTGGCAGATCTCAATCTTTGTGGAGGCGGGCAGCGTGGCCGTGGTGGTCACGTGCTGGTTATTGGTACTCTGAATAATCGTCGGCGCTGGCGTGTTGCTCTGGGCCGTGTGCGTGGTGATCACTGTGCCGGCGCTGTTGATCTTAACGACGTTCACCTGTTGCGGTTGCTGTGTTGGGATACGATTTGGATTTTTGATTGGATGGTTGGATTAGTAGATGGTATGCATAGCCAAGTGCCAGATGCCATATGCCAGATGCCATATGCCAGATGCGTATTAGTGTTTATTTTAAATCGAAATGGCAGTGAAATGAATAATAAAGTTTATAATCCCAAAATGACATCCTATAGTCGCTTTTCAAAAAAAATCCGACTATTCCACAAACAGTACTTATGGTTAAGGATTCAAATCCTTCAGAAGAATCCACCACATAAGTACTGTTTCCCGAAAACAAAACACAAAAATAATCCTAATCCTGTGGCAACTCACATTGCTGTTGCCCGTGGGTGGTGTCATGGTGGTGACCGTGTGTATGGTCGGGGGATTGGAGAGCTCCATGTCCTCGTCCTCGTCACCCGATTGCGAGATCAGTGCGTTCACCTTGTCCTCATCATCGGCGAACGTCGGCAGCAGATCCTCCCGGCCATGGTACTTGTAGCAGTTGATCACGATCTTCCTCAGGGCATGGGTCCAGCTGATCTGGTTTTCCAAAAACAAATACACCGTTACCATCATAGATATCATCATATTATGGATCTACCCACCTTCTGCTTGTCGTCCTCCGAACGGGCATCCATCCTGACATTGGCCCAGGGCAGTTCCTTGGGCCACCATGGCGGTCGTGTCGATTCCCTGCCCCAACCGGGCTTGCCCCGTCCGGTGGAGTACTTGAGCATCAGCGGAATGAAGGCCCGCAACTGGGCCTGGGTCATCTTCTCCACGGGCGTGGGTATGCCATCGATCACCAAGCCGGGCAGCTCGAACAGCGACGGATCGTCCTGGGGCGGTGGTGGCGCCTGCTGGGCCAGGGCATTGTCCAGCTCGTCCATCACAATGTTCTTCAGATTGCGCAGCACATCCTCCAGCGGCTTGGCCCCAAACACCTTGTAACTGGTGTTGGGCTTGCCCGGCGTGGCCACCAGCACCACCGCCTGCTTGCCCACCCGCCCGGTGAACTCGTAGATGATGCCTCTCAGCTTCCGCAGCAGGCGATTCTGTTGCCTCTTTCGCACCGAGGGATTCGTCTCGAAACAGTGCGGACGCTTCCGTTTCTTCGAACTGGCGATGGCGGCAGCAGCGGCCACACCCACCGGCCCGGCGGCTGCCAGCTGGTGGGCCACATCATCGTTGACGGGCAGGGGCCCAAGATCACCCTCGTACAGGCTGCCGTCGCTGCTGATCAGATCGTCGTCGTCGTCCTCGGAGCCCAGCGACTGGATGTCCTCGTCCAGCATCTCGATTTTGTAGGTGGTGCCGTTGCTCTGGGAACTGTTGCCGCCGCTCTGGACCTGACCGCCGCCACCGCCGGTGGTCGTGATGGTTGTGACGTTGAGGCCGCTGCCGGAACTATTGCTACCGCCGGCATTGCCGCCACCGGAGCCACCGCCATTGCCTCCGGACGTGGTTGTGGTCACCACGACATTGCCCGCCGAGCTACGCTGGCTTCCCGCCGGCGCCACGACCAGCCGATAGCTTGTGGTGGCCAGTTTGTGTGTGTGTGTGTTCTAGCTCTCCTGATCTCTCCTCTCTCCTGCTCCTGGTCCTCTCTCTCTCTCCAACGGGCTCTCGATCCTTAAAGCTAATCCTTGCAGGCCACTATCCTGGGGCTTCTTATTCGCATGCGCAGTGTGATGATAACCAGAGCTGTTGGGGTTCGAAAAACGAGTTCTTTTAGATTGAAATTTTTATAAAATTTTATAAAATTTATTTTGAAAAAGTTTCCCATTTTTTGCCTTTCTATCTCTCTATCGCTATCTCTTTTTCTTTATTCTATTTGCTTTGCTTTCCCGCTCACTCTGGCCCTTGATAGCGAACTAATTACAGCGCAAGTGGTGCAAGTGCCAGACTACGGCACTCTCGTATACCCAGTAGTTGGGAAAAGGTTTTATTTTTTATGAGAAAATATTAGGGTATGTGATGATAAATATGGGGAGGTTTTAATAATGATCATATCATTAATGATATAATATTTTTCAGATAAAATAGGATATATTTTAGATATTATATCATTTGATATGCTTGAGATCAGATAGGATGTTTGTTCAGGATATGTTAGGATTATATATGGATGATATTTGTTTCAGATACTATAGGATTATGACTTTTTAAAGATATACTTGGTACAGCTGAAGATAGTAGGATATACTCAAGATATGATATGGGATAAGTTAATGATTTTCCAAAGATGGATGAAATAAGATGATAGCTCCTAAGATGATATGATATGATATAGAGTCTAGAAGCTAGATATATCATATAATATACTCAAGATATTCTAGGATATGATATACCTTTGATCTGATAGGATGTTTTTTTTAAGAAGTTTTGTAAGATATGATATGATCATATATTGATGATTTGATATGTTTGATATGATAATATAATATGATAGGTCCTTAAATGATGTGATATATGCCTGTTCTTAAGTTACTATTAGGATATGGATATAATATTCCTAAGATGGAAAAGATAAGATGATATCCTATCTTAATATGATAAGATACATTTTTTAGATATGATATATGGGATGTACATACATACCTAATTCAAAATATCGAAAATACGATATGACATGATATACTTATGATATTATATGATATAATAATAGGTTAGAAGGCTTTCTTGTATTAGAATTCAGACAGTTTAAGGTCGTCTTTTATGATTTATCTAAGTTTTAAACAAAGTAAACCATAAAACTTTTAAAAATCCTCTTTAAATGAAAACTATGTTCTAATAGTTCTGTAAAGTCTATAAGTCTATATAGTCTATTATATCTCTTTGAGTGAAAACTCTGTTATAATAGTTCTAAAAAGCCTATAAGTCTAGTCTATTATATCTCTTTGAGTATTGAATTTTGGGAAATGCTTGAAATCTCAAGTAAGGTTTATGTTTCTTTTTTAAAGAAATAGAAAGACGACATATGGGCCCTAGGGATATCTTATCATATGGGATATCTTATTCCCTAGTTCCATAAGATATCAGAACAATATTATAAATAACCTAGATAAACATATACATCCATAATCATATCAATTTAAGCCAACCAAGCCCTTTTAAGGAGTAGTTTTTTTTAAGTAAAAAAATTATACAAAAAATGTATAAATTAAAAGCCAAATATATATTTTTTATATACAAGTTTCAAAGTTAGTTTAGAGTTAAGAATTATATCCTGTTTTTTAAGCGTTCAAAAAAACCTCAAACCCTGCATACAAATATTTATCATCCCACCAACTAATACACCCTTCTAGCCACAAAGTATACAGGGTACTGCCACCACAACAGTTGTAGAACTTTGTTCGCTTATTTTCTTTATTGCTGATAAGCGGCAAGTGAATCAGGTCATAAGCGCGCATGCGCAACAACGAGTGTACATTTTTTTATTTTTTTCCCCATTTTTAGGCTTTATATAACCCCCAAGACCAATATGGATCTGGACTATATATATGCACAACTGGTGTGCCAGTATCTGGTGCTTGTAACTCGAGCTCAGGTCGCCATGGGCTTAGGTCTCAGGTCTCGGGTCCCTTGGGGATCGGACGATATCGATGGATATACATATATACATAGTATGTATGTGAGAATAGGGTTTTCGGGTTTTGGGTTTTTTTGATAAACAACGAGGCACAGAAACCAAAAAATGCAAATATATGATAGGGGTGCCTGCGGGTGCAAGGTGAGCAGCACAGGTAGTGGTTCAAATGTAATACCATATCAGCCCATAACCGACCCTGACACAAAACGAAAGAGATAGTGAGGTTACAGTCCTGGGTTCTTCCAAGGGGGTGTCTCTTTCTAATTTGAGGGATAACGAGGGGTTCTGGTTTTAGGGATGATCTGGGTCTGAGTTATTATTTCTAATAATTTTTTAGCTTTTCTTTTATATTTTCTTTCTCTTTCTTTTAGTTATAATAGCTAGCCTTTTCTTAAAATATTTTATTACTTTATTTTTCTTTTTTTTTTTTTTTTTTTAAATTTATTTTTATAAACAAACTATAAAGCTCTCTGGTGGCCATTGCGCAGAATCTTGCAGCTTCTTGGGGAGCCACTATCTATCTCTCTCTCGCTAGTGCCCTCTCTCTCTCTCTGGGTCTGGCTTTCTTGGGGGCCGTTGCACGTGCGCACTGATAAACTTAATACCATATTACTTTACTTTATTTTTTATATTTTTTTTTGCTTAAATAAGCATTTTATTTTAATATTTAAAATTTTTTTATTATTGCTTGCCTTTGCTGTTTTTATGGCCAAGTTACTGGAAGAGGGGGTTGCTGGAACAATTCCAATTGGAATTTTGGAAATATTTTATATATTTTTTTTAAATAATTCTATTATCCTTATTTGGCACGCACTTTTAGCACTAAAAACACTTTTTTAAAAAAAATTTATTAAATAAAATTGCACTTTTTTTTTTTGTATTTTGGAAAATATTTTTCCGGAGAGAGACCCAACAACGAACCGCACCGCACCGCTGTCTCCGTCCGTGTGTTTTGTGTCGAATGTCCGTGTGGTGGCGGGTGGTGGTGGCTGCCTGATAGATGCAGAGGTGGTGGTGGTGGTGCGGTGTTACCGTGTTTCGGTTTTTGTTTTTTTTTTTTTCTCGTTTTCCGTACTTTCTGTTTTTCTGTTTCGGTTTTCTGTTGTTGTGGCGCTGCTCAAGTTCTATTTGCGTTTGCTCAGAAACTTGGAAGGCAACGACGGCAACGCAGCAGCAGCAGTAGCAGCGGCCGCGACGCCGCCGACGCCGGAACGAGACAGGCGCACACACCAAAAACACAGCCCAGGCTGGGTGTAAGCGAGTGAGAGAGCTAGCGGGCGAGAGAGCGCCCTCGCAACAACCAACACTGGGGGCGAAAGAGAGAGGGCTATAGAGAAGAGAATTCAACCCCACGGAGTGATTGCGACAAAGCAGCGACGTCGACGCAGTGAAAAATCAATACTGCGCCCATGCGTCGACTTGGCCACATGAAATGGCTATATATAGGGTCTAGGAGGCTAAGATACTATATCTATCCTTTTTTTTTATTTTTAACATTTTTTTTTAAATAAAAATTACAAAAACTTTAAAATTTTTTTGAAAAAATAGTACCTAGTTTGGTAAGCTTTTAAGCCCTACACCCCCTAAGCTGGTGGAAAAGAGACCACCATACAAGCAGCCACCCACCACCCCTACGAAAACAGAGAGCCAGAGAGAGCCTTTGATTATTAAACTCACCTGTTTTCTAAACACAGATTCTTAAAATAATTAAAAATTATTAACTAAAATTAAAAGTTACTATTTTTTAAGCTTAAAAAGCTGTTTAAAAAGAGAAAGAGACAGAGGTATGCACTAGTGCCACCCTCTCTGAGAGTCCAGAGCACAGATTGTGAGAAAAAGCCACCCCTAAAGCCCAAAAATGCACTTCTCACCACTTTATGCCACCACTGTTGGAAATATTTCGAAAAAAAAACAAAAATTCATAACGCTTGTGATAAGAATGCTTATCCACCCCAACCCCCTCCCTCCACTGACTGACTGAACTGAACTGGAATCCATATGGCCACGCATGCACTGCTCGCACCACCCCCTACAGCCACCACCAGCTTGGCAGGAAAGCCGAAAAACACCATCACCCCATCCCACTGTTAGGGGTGGTTTTCCACACACCACAGTGCTGCGCGTGCCGAGCGTGCCGTTCGACACTGGAGGGTCGAAAAAGTGGAAACAATGAAATATTTATGTTTTTTGTTGTTGTTGCAAGATCAACTTGATTTTTTCATCCCTAGTGTTGGGAATAAATAAGGGAGGGGGATCTTGAAAGACAGGAATTTATTAAAACCAGTTTTGATAAAAAAAATTTACATTTTAAAAAATATATAATATTAAAAATAATTAAAAATTAATAAAAACTTCAATTCTTATCATACTAATATTTTTATTTATTATTTTTCATTATTTTTCATTAATTTTTATATTTTATCCCACCGTACTTATTTTTATGACCTCTAGTGTCCTGTATCTGTGGGATTTTTGGGGTTGCGTGCGCAGCGCTTTTCCCCCCCACCTCCTGCGCCAAGGGCCCTGAGAAGCATGCTACAAGCTGTAAGCTGTAAGCTTGTAGCTGCAAGCTCGTGTCAAGGCAACCGGACTCTGAGAGATACACACCCAACGGGGGTTAGCAGTGCGTGAAGGCTTCATTTTATCCAACTGCCAATTATTCAGCTTCCTAGCAAGGTCATACTGGGCGCTTGCGCATATGGTCATACTTTCGTTTATTAAAATTCTATAAAAAATTTTTTTCAATTGCATTCTTTGCTCTCTTTTTCTAATTATGTATATATTTTTTTTTAGATCTGTTTTATTTTTAAACGAGAGGAGAGAGAAGAGAGAGCAAGAATGAGAGAATTTGAAAATGATTAGAAAAAGAGCATCTCTTGATATTCTGGGGAGATGGGACCCGCTTCGTAGATGTGTGGGTGCTAGATGGTGGGTGCATGCGCCCACCGCCTGTTATCAGCTACAACGGCAACTAACTCCCACTGCGTCAGCGCACACACAGATACACACACACATGCGTAGTAATCACCCATACTTGGGCAAGCAGCGCATGCTGGAGCAGCACAGTGGGCGGTACTGGGTCAGCAACTAATTATAGTCTGTTATCGGACTTTAATATACAAATATTTATTATTTAAAGAAAATAATTACATTTAAAATAAATTTTATTATTATCATTATTTTTATAACAATAGCATTTTAAAATTATTCATCCCACCGTGCGCATCTCCCTTGGCTCTCTGTCTATCCCCCTCTCTCTCTTCCAAATATATAATCGATAGCTATTTTTTGTTCTATCTCCTCGCTAAATTGAGCGCACTTCTCTCTCCGCCTCCGCCACCTCCTCTCAACCCACTCTCTCCTTCCATTGTTGTTTGTATATTTGTACTTGACGCTGCGTCTACAAAAACAAAAACAATTACTCTGGTGATAACGGGAAAACAAAAAAAAAAACACAAGAAAAATAACAAAGTATAGGCGAGAAGAAATATGTTACGCATGCGGCGGGCTTTGTATCGGTGGCGGCGGCGCAGCAACCACCCCTCCACCCAACAACAACAACAACAACGCCACACGCAACTGCCGACCAACGGTAAACAAAAGTGTTTGTAAACACAACTTTTCCACAATTCCAATTGGAACTGTACTTGTTTCACGAACCACCCCCCAAAAAATCCGGACACAGCACAGTAGTGTCCCTTTTTATTAGGCAAAGCTTTTTTTTTTTTTTTTTTTGGGCCAAAAATCTGAACGGCTGCTGTGTATCTGTGTTTTTGGTGTGTATCCCTTGGTATAGCTTTAGGGGGGGGAGGGGTGGTAACGGGGCTCGATGATGGTCGAGATGCTTGCAACCCTCTGTATATGGGCAGCCACAAACACATACACATACACCGAACAATATTGCACTCCAATTGGGAGCACCCCCAATTGGATTTTGCATTTATATGTTACGCATACGCCATGTATGCACTTGGCTGGCTGGCGGGCAGGCCAACCCATCTGCCCCTCTGCGGCAACGGAGAGGAGCTGAATTTTGTGCTGCGGCGCATGTTTTAATTACGGACACTCGCAGTTTGGATTTTCTTTAAGGCGCCGCTGTAACGCTGCCACACAAACACACAGACACACTCCCATACACTTCCTATTAGATAATACAGTGGCGTACGCAGGACTCTATGTTTACCGTTACTGAAACATATGCGCAATAAAAAAAAAATAATTTACAATTTACCGTTGCACGTCTGCGTCGCGCTCACTCTCACACACACAAATACGCACCTGCGTAGGTTCCTCTTGTCTCCTGTTTTTTTTTGCAGCTCCTTTTTGGTCACTCGTTTCGCTTTTTTTTTTTTGTGATAACACGCATACACTTGGAAAAAAAACAACAACAACAACAACAGCAGGGAATACACACGCGCACTTCAGTATGTGTGTATGTGTGTATGAGTTGGGGGGGGGTGTTTGCGTGGGTATTGGTGTGTTTGCCCCTGCGTCGTCGCTCCGATTTGTGGCGTTTATTTATTATCACACTGCACATGCGAATATTCTGTGCATTTTACATTTGCGCACTGCCGCCGCTAGCGATTCCGTTTGCCGTCGCCGCACCGTTTACTCGCTGGCCGAACGCGTGCTTTTCCGTACCGTTTCGCAGATGCCGCTGCCCCAGCGATTTTCCTTGATTTTTCCAATTTTCCTTTAATTCCGGAGCCCGTTCTTTAGTATTTTTTTTTTTGTTCTGCGACAACACGCAGTGATGGGCGACAGTCGATAACGCAACGTGTAGAGTGTTGGAAAATGCATCCGCTCTGCCACTTAATGTCCTTCAAATTAATTTTGCAACTCATTGGTGAATTAAGTTTACATTAAAATATTATTTAAATTTTATTTTTTTATTCTTTTTGTTAAAATATACAGTTTTTTGGTTTATTTATTGGGTTATTCTGGTATCAAGCGCCATCTATGGGCTATTATCGCAGGTGTGACTTATCGATAACCAGCAATGTATAGCAGTGTTGCTTTTGAGCGCCAAAAATTCAAAAATTCAGCTGCACGGTTCACAAAAATAAAGGATTCAACTAAAAAAAAAAGAGAAAACACCAAGTCCTTTAAATATTTTTCAAGTTGAATCGCAATCACACGTAAGCCCTTCACAAGGCAGCTAGCAATATTAATTTAAAGTCAGCTAGGCAGGCCAAATGAGAGGCTGACATACAATTTACTTTCAAGGACAAATCTGATCACTTTTTAATAAAAAAAATATTTAAAAAAAAAGGATAACGATTGCGATGCAAAAACCGAACCGTACAAGTTGACTTCTGGTGGCAAACTGAGCTGATCTCCACTGGCACTAAGGCTTTATAACCCGACTGGGTTACTCATTCTGATATGCTTGGAACCCATATTAGGATATATAGAGATTATAAAGTCGGTACTCCTCTACAGCCCGCATGTGTGAGTGTCTCGAATTATATAAGACGCAGAAATCACGAAAGAGTCTCTGGACCTTATCGGCTATTCATACTGTTCTCTGGAAGTAGCCCCTATTACTGGGTCTCTACAAAAATAAAGCATATAAAGAAAGGGATTTTACCACATATGTATGCCATTGGATATATGTACATATGTATTTGTGGATGTTTATAGGGGTGGCGGGACTTACCAATCTTACAATATAGTTGGATACCAGATAACCAACCGGATTTCCTATCGTCGCGGCTATGTTTTTTCAGTTCCTATCTAGAATCTGGATTCCAGATGCCGATCCGTTCATCTTTCGGGTATTCTGGCAATGATCTTGAAGTCTCAAGACCCCAACGGAAATGGTTTCTATATAGAATCTGGATCCCAGACGCCGATTTGTTCATCTCTTGGGTATTCTGGCAATGATCTTAAAGTCCCGAGACCCCAACGGAAATGGGTCAACGGGAGCTTGATCTGAAATTTATAGAATTTTAAGAAATAAAGTTTTTTGGTAAAAATATATAATGAAATTTTATAATAATAGCACTATGGCTTACAACAAATTTCTGGAATATTTTTATAAATTTTTGTCTTTTTTTAAAGAAATTTTATGAGCTAAGTACTTGACACATAATTTTAATTTAAAAAATAAACATGAATATATTTATTTATTCACTTTTGTAATATTAATATTTCTAGATGATAAGTCCCATTATATCATCTGGCTTGGCGCACAACTTACTTTGTTATTGACTCCGGCTTACACCTTTATGTTCAAGGTCTACCGATGCAACCGAGCCCAGAGCCCACCCCCCAGACCCCAACCCAGTCTCAGCGGCAAGTTGCCCTCCCCCTACAAGGTCACACTCCTTGTGTGTACACACGGCTATAGTTTGGCGTAGTTTTGCGTAGAAAACACTACAATTACACGATACATACATAGATATTTGTATTTAAATATATATATTCGCTTTTGAAGACCGATTTAATGACCAAAACTGTAACCGGAAATGATATTTTAGATTTTTGGTTTTTGCGGGTTATATAGCCAAGATAATGGTTGTTTTTGTTTTTGTTGCTAAGATTAATAATGCCGGCTAAAAACTCCAACT
Organism: Drosophila malerkotliana malerkotliana; assembly: GCA_018153235.1. Lineage (NCBI taxonomy): Eukaryota > Metazoa > Arthropoda > Insecta > Diptera > Drosophilidae > Drosophila > Drosophila malerkotliana. The sequence continues at coordinate 5,341,489 of JAECXV010000038.1, forward strand.
ACTACCACTGTTATTTTTGGTGATTTGCGGTAAGAAAGAGCTCGTGGCACGTTGCAAGTGCCTGGAATGCCCGTGTGGCACTGCCGCACAACTGTCGGCGACCCATTTAAGCCACCCGGCTGACCCACCGAGGCACCAAAGACAACAACAAAAATGTGGGGGGAAAAAAAAAATAAAGACAACAACATCAACAACAACAACAAAATGGGCAAAAACAGCGGTTCTGCACGTACAACTACTACGTAGTACTACTACTATGGCCGACACGGATATGGATACGAATACGAATACGAACACGAATACACACGGTTGTGCCACTAGTGCCCCAAAAAATCACCCAGACAGGCACACACGTGGACTGGATGTGTGTTCTTGGCCCTGTTCGGTTCACTGTTCACATGGCTCATACGCAACGTGGCCCCCACTGCGCCTGCGTCTGTTTTGAAATGAAAAGACATTGTCCTCTTTGGCTGCTAATATTATTCCTTTTTTTGCCAGCGCACTGCTGAGCTACAGGAGAGTCAGTGGGGTATATTGGGGGCCATAAGTTGGGCCTTAAAAAAATTCCAGAAATGGGGTTTTAGAAGCTTATATCCCAGATCTTAGGTGAGTAGCTTGTATTTTTAAATAACTATATAATACCCGGTACTATATCATTTATTTTACAGTTTCCAATTATTAAATATTATAATATTTGGTTATATTGGATATTGAAAATTAGGAGTCTTCTTATGAAGTTTAAAAAGAAATTTACAAAATTCTTAAGTTCGTAATTTAAATGCCATAGAACTATGTAGAATGGGTCTAAAATTATTTTAAGGTATTATTTCCAAAACAAGGGCAGTAATATCTAAAGATATAGAATTTGAAAAAATACCTATTTCGACACTTTTAATAATTTCTACTTTTAAAAGGGTCTATCTATACATTTTCAAAAAAAAAAAAAAACACATAATAAAAACCCTTTCCTTTTATTAACCCGATGAACATTTATGAAGATATGATATTTGAGAAAAGTCAAATATAGACTTCTATGATGTTTCTCCACTTTTAGAGGGATGTCCCCACAAAATATTGAAAAAAAACCAAAAAAAATATTTGAGTGCAAGATTTATATGGAATTCTAAGGAGACTTAATCAACGATTCCTTTAAGGTACTGGTTTTAAGAATCGGAGAAATATTAATTGAGATCTGGGATTTCCCACTTTCAAAGAGGTTTTATTATAAAATTTCCAAAAAAATAATGTAAAAATCTGATATCTAAATCCTGGCGAAGATTGGTGGAGAACTAATCCACAATTGTTTTAAGAGATTCCTTTCTGGAATCGAATAGGAATTGCTAAAGATATGGAATTTTGAAGATGTGAAATTTAAACATTTTTGGATTTTCAATCTTTCAAAAGGCTTTTCCTATGAAAATTCTCAAAAAATTTAAGATTTTTAGTTTTAAGTGCAGATTAATAAAGATTCGATTTATGATTCTAGTAAGGTATTTATTAAAAGAATCCGATAATAATTGATAAAGCTATAGAACTTTAAAATAGTCATATATTGAAGTTTTCGATTATACCCACTCTTGAAGGGGTTTACTCAGCTTCAAGCAATATAATTCCAATTAAAAAAAGAAAAAGAGTTCCAATCAACCAAGCCCCGTCATAAAAAATAACACGAGCATAGCTTTTCGATTACCAAACCGACTTTTATCAAAAAAAAAGGGCCCACAACAATAATCTGCTAAAATTAGAGAATTTTAAACCAAATTTCGTTGAGTCAGAGAATGATTTTATTAGTTGGAATAAACCTCGATGGGAATGAGACTTGAAATAATTATTATATTTCATGGGGCTATGCCCAAAGGCCTAATCTTTATGACTAAAACTGCGGTTTATTTATATTATTTTTACACTAATTAGTAATACTTGTAGTATTTATGCAGATGACAGATGGAAAGTCCATGTGGCCGAATGGAGGGTGTCTCTTCGGGCTGCAACCTTCGCGCTGAGGTCCTGGCAGTTATCCTGGCAGTGCACTTCGCGCTTATTTGTTTGGCCTTGTGCTCGGGTTTGTTATTGTCGCTATCGGGCCGACGGCATCGATTATTCGAAGCGATTTTGGCTTTGCCACGCCCCCTTTAATGGCCAAGACCAGCCCCCCAAAGTCTGGGCCAAGTACAGTGGTGTTTTGGAGATGGTCTTTCATATATTATTGCTTTAGTTTGTAGAAAGTCCATAGGAATGGTCACTGTATACACTGGAAAAAATTCAAATTCTTAACGATTATAAAAAGCTTAAAGCTTGAGCATCGAAAGCTTCAAGTTCCCGCCATAAAAAACGAAGCTTTTTAAGCACAAAAAAATGTCTTCGACTTGCATTTATTTCCGGTTCTTGTCTCTCGTTTTTTGTTTTTTTTTTATCAATTACATTTATAATTATTTTTCATTATGTATATGTATGTATATATAGTATATGCATATGTATTGCCGTATGTATGTAAATAATCATATATGTATGTATATATATTATTTTCCATTTAAGATATCCCAGCTAGCAGGTTCGGTTTGGAAATCGGAACGCGCTTTAGGAACCGCAGAAATTCGCAAATATTTCTTCCATAATATATATAATATTATCCGAAAGAGAGAGATAGAGAGAGAGAGAGTGATAGACAAAGGGATTAAGGATCTGCACCAGATACAACCATAGGCCCATTAGTCCATTCTAAGGATAAATAAGGAACCGAAGGACCAAATGCTCATACTAAGATCTTAGTCAATTCTACGTGGCTTTGCTTTCTTTCTGTGTTAACTAACGCACTGTGTCCTCAAAGCGATTAATTAATAATTACTTTCATTTATATTCTTTCGTTTTTTATATAATTTTTTTAATTTAACCAACTGTGATTCAGGAGAGAAGGAGTTTCTCGGCCACAGTGCGCCGCCTAACTAAATCAATCATTTAAATCGTGAATTAATCTACAAAAAATTCTCACACACTTACCACTACTTCAGGGCTCTCTACAGTTTTTTTTTTTTAATTTCTTTTTTTTTTTTTGGCCTTTCTACTAAATTACATACTTTTAGGGGGATTTCTTTTGGCATTTTACTGATGATTTGTGGGTATGTATGTAGCTCTGGCAGGATTTCCATCAAATAGTGTTTACAATTTCAATCAAAATTCTCCTGCAAAAGCCCAAATAGCTTTGGCCTGCCAAAGATTTATATAATTTTTGTTGAAACAACCACTTGTACACACAGATACATGTATATAATATATATATATTTTTATCTCACATATACATATATATATATATATATTCTTTGTTTTTATATAGTAGTTGCAGTGGCTTGCCCTGCTTTGATATTGTACGATTTTGCTGGAATTAAATAATTACATAAATTCTTTAAAGTTTTCATTTCGTTTGCAACACATCGATATCCATATAAGTTGAAGTATTTTTGGCATTAGCATATATCCATATATAGTAATTCAATATATTAGTATTTGAAATATTTCCTTTAGAAATACATAAATATAACGATCAATTGTTTTTCGGGGTTTTCGACCTGCTCTATATATTCATTTTACGGTTTTTTGTTCCAATTATTTTCCATGTATATAGTATTTGTAGTTCTTAATAGCTGCGTTACACTTTGGCCCGATTTTTATTTCGTTCTGAATCCGAACTTATCCTTAACTTGATCCTTATACTCTGCCATACTGGGTAACAACTTGGTATCCTCTTCATACAAATATCTCCTCCATACGTACACATATCTCTATCATTATTTAGTTGCATTTGCTTTTATGTCTTTGTCTTTGGTGTTTTCATTGCGTTTTCAATCTTTAATCGTTTTCCTGGCACTATGCGCTCGCCTGGCTCGCACAATTAACCAACACTACTAGCTACCTGTAAATAGTATTCCAACTAAATCCAAAATATTAAGAGAAACCAAAACATATTTGAAAAAAAAACTGGAATGTAATTTACACTCAATACTTTTCTACTTGTTCTACAGATAGATTTTGTAGGTAATCTGTCCCTCTTAACTATGCATTTGCTTTTTGGTTTCTGCTTGTGCTTTCGTCACCGTTTCCCAACACTAAACTGCCTTTCGCTGCCGCTCGTACAGCTGGCCAACACTGGCGCTCAAATGCCGGTTCCTTGGACCTATTGTCTAAAAAAATATGTCTTCTTCGCTGTCTTTAGGTACACAGATCGGCCTAAATGCTCGCTACTCAGATATATATTTATGTATATATATATGCTATATGTTCATGTACCGTCGGTATAAGGGGTAACTGTAACTGTAGACACACACACACATACAAGGTACACAGAGACACGTATAAAAGTTTATTTTCACTTCTACTGACCTTTCTTGTTTTTTTTTTCTTATTTTTTTTATATTTGTAGATATATTATTATTATTATTTTTTTTGTGTGTTTTTTTTTTGAGTAATTTATAGCTTGCTAACAATTCGATTTTTCTACCACATATATGTATGTATATATATCTTTTCCATTTTGAGAGCTGAGTTTTGAGAAACCAGAGGCTATGAGATAGGTACTAAAGTCATTTGTGGAGCGATAATAGCAATAGAGATAGGTACATTCGAGTCGGGAGTTACTCCTTTTGTATATATTTAGGTCTTAAATAGGTCTTTGAATTCAGTTTCGTTCTCTGGCCTGAAGTTTATGAAAAAAAAGTATTGAAAACCGTTTTTAGGAGACCGTTTAGTTTCAGTTGTTTTTAATTTTTTTATAGTTACAATAATTCTCAGTATCAGTTTAGGTTTGAATTCTTTTGTTCTTTGTAGTTTTTAGTTTTTTTTTTTGGTGTGGAAAGTTCCCCTCAAAAATGCTGTTTAGGAGATGCTGCACGAGTTGCGTTTGGCGCCCAGGCTGCGTTCCTGGATGCGCTGCAAATGCTGCAACTGCGCCGGAGTCGGGGCATGGGAGCCGCTGCCACTGCCACTGCCGGAGGATGAGCTCGCAGCGGCTGCTGCTGCCGCAGCTGCTGCGGAAGTGGAGGCCGAGCCGGCCCCACCCTGGTGGTGCGCATGGTGGTGATGATGATGGTGGTGGTGCAGCGGTGTACCCGGGCCGTTGTTGCCGATCTGCTGGGGCAGCGATTGGCGGCGCCGCCGCAGCGCCGGACTCAGGTTATAGGTGATCTTTGCCTGGGCCAGCAGCTCCTTGAAAACCTTTCATAAAATATACAAAATAATTGAAATTATATTAAGATTTTGGTAATTTTTAAGACTCACCTGTGTAACGTTCTCGTTGATGGCAGCAGAGGCCTCTACAAAACCATTTTCCCAGTCCACAGTCACCACGGACTCGGTGGTGGCATATTCAACCTGCAACAAATAAATCAGACTTTGTAGATTATCTATGATTTTTAATAAATTTATATAGTATGGATTTTAATTAGAAAATTCATAATAAAATTATTAATATTATGGACTTGAAAACCCAAACAAATGGCCACAATTACAAGAGAAACCTTATGCTTTGGTCACACTGTAATTTTGCAAACATAACCCTTTTAATAGCAAATCATTAAGAAGTATCTATTATATTAAATTTATAAAAAATCTCTTGCTAAGTATCTCTTTAATAAAATATATTTCGAGACTTTTTTAATATAAAACTTTATCCATAGACTTTCCCGCCCAAACACACTAATCTCAGTTTTTGAAACTCAATTTAAACTGGAAAAAAATATGACCATTTTTCCCGAAAACAATCAAGGTGGTCATGGAGCGTTCTCTAGTAGGCGTTGCCCCGAAAATATTTGGATTCAAAACGCACCTAAGCTCGAACGGAGCCCTCATAAAATCAGTAACAACCAGTCGCTCAGAGTAATCAGATCGACTATTAAGCAAAAAAACCTATTTCTACAAAAAAAAAACCTTTTTTTTTTCAAGTTTGGAAAAAAAAGTCTATATTTCAACAAAAAAAAAACATTTACTTTTTCATCTTTGGCACAATAAAAACCTTCAAAATTGCAAAACATAAAAATCCAAAAAATAATAAAAACCAAAAAAATAAAATAATAAAATCTGTGAAAAATAATTCAAAAAAAAAATATTATAATATAAAAAAAAATAAAAAAAAGAATATATATTTTGAATTGAAGCGGAAACATAAAACACAAAAGGGGGTAAGTATAAAAAAAATATTAAAAATATTAAAAATATTATTGAAAATTATTTTAATAATAAATATTATTTTTTTTTACTTCTAGGGGATGTACAGGAACAACACCCAGGACGAACAGGGTCGGCGCCAGTTGCCCCCAATTGGCGCCGAGCGGGCTGCCCGTCTTGCGGCCCGCAACAGCCTCGGCCTGAAACCTTCGCTGGGCGGAGGTGGCACAGACGGATGGCAGAATCCGAGCGGATCGGAGCATGGGTGTAATAACCCGTTGCGGGTCTGCAATCTGTGGGGCGAGGATGACGGCGCTACTTCTCCTGTGGACGGTAGCTGCGGGAACGGAGGACTAGCAGGATGCCTGTCCCGCAATAATCCCTGGTCGTGGATGGGACCTCCATGGAGCGGTGCCGGCGGCAATAACTTCGGTGGTGGCGGCACAGTGTGTGGCTGGGAGCGTGATACCTTTCTGGAAAGTGCCAACGTGAATATCAATTCCAACACTGGTGGTATGGGAAGCCGCGATACCATGCAGGATGGTGCCAATACCAGTGCTAGTCGTGGTGGTGGTATGGGAAGCCATGATGCTGGCGAGACCTTCACAACCGGTATGGGTTCGCAGCGCTTCCAGTCGCAGCAGCCATCCGGACATACGTTTCAGCATCAGGCCCAGATCCACTCGCCGCCGCAACAGCATCAGTCGTCGTATCAGCCGCAGCTTCTGATGTCAGATCGAAAGCTGCAACAACAACAGGCCCAGGTGCATCCACAGATGCTCTCCCAGCGACTTTGCAATCCGGAATCGCCGTCGACAACCCAGTCCACCTATCAGGCGCCGACACTGTTGCATCGCTCCACCTTGGGGCAACCGTTCACCCCCGATACAGGGTCGACCCTATTCCACGATCTGCTCCGTACCCAGGAGCGAACATGCAGCTTGGCACAACGCATCCATGACATTCTGCCCACGGATGCTATGCGTCGCACGTTCCAGAACCAACTGCTCAGACAACAAATCCAGATCGAACAGCAGTTGGCGGCGGTGCTGGACCAGAAACTGGATTTGATTACGAAGGCGATGCACATGAACCCCGAAGTGGCGCACTCCTACTACGTGTACCAGCCGAACAACGAATGGGCCAACGTTGGCGCAGCACTGGCCACGAGCATATCAGTGGGGCATATATGTACCACTCCGACTTGCCCCCGACCATCGACGCCGATACCGACAGTGGATCCTGCCGACATCTCCCTGGATATGTCGCGTATGGGAATTCGTGGTTCCACGGAGTCAACACCCACGGCCACGTCGACGCCCCTGCAGGAGAGCCTTCGCTCCTGCCCAACACCAGCTGTCGGCAGTTCGGCTCCTGTTGACAATCTAGTGACCATACACACTGGCTGCATCCCATCGACCACTGAGTCTACCGTCACCGGTGCGGCCACCACCTCTGCCACTGCTACCACTGCGAGTGCTGCTGCTGCTGCAAGCTCCGTCCAGTACAATGGACCCACCATCCCATGCTTGGAGCACTTGCGGGAGGATTTGGAGATATTATGAGGCCTGGCGACCGGGGAGGGGATTCGGGGCGACAAGGACATCGATCAGGCTAATGAAGAAAAGGAGGTAGCAGGATCCAGTCGAGTTGCCGCGGTTGGAGAAGGAGTAGGAGGCAGCCCAGACCACACAAGTAACACAAACACTAATGAAACTAATGAAGGAAGGGGTCCTGACATCGAATGGAATGTATGGCGTCGATACCCAAAGCAAAAAACGATTCGGAAATCCCGTAGAAACGTAAAGGTCAAGCCGGACCACAATCTTATATTTGAAGATGAAGAAAAGGAGTGCATCCGCGTTGTGGACGAAGAGGATTTTGCAAGGGAATACGAACTACATCGAATGAAGAACGCCAACAAAGGGGGGCTTTCCAAAAGTGGCACTCATGAAAAACATAAAGATAAACAGTAAGAGAACACAGTAACCAGACATATTGCGATGATATAACACGGAAACCAATCTAAACTAAAGAACACTACTATTCCAGTTAGTGAATTGATGAAGGAGAGTCCAGCAGAAAATACACAATACAACACGTTGGAATACGAAAAAACTCAAGAAAAATACACAAGCTGGCTATTGAAGACTGAATAGCAAGTAAAATAATATGGTTAACAACACAACAATATGGTTCATACACACGATGACAAGAAAACAACAAACTTCTGAAAACAAAACAAGGCTGTCGCTGCAATTACATTGATGTCACACGTGAATCTTATCGGAATACTGAACACTTTATGGTAGGAAGAAGTCCGAAAAAAATCTGAGATACTAATACAAAAAAAGCACACCTCTGATTTCAATCACATCGGAATAAACAAAAAACGCCTGAAGCTGTAAGGTAACAAAACGTATCAAACCGAAAACCTATTGAAATATGGAAAGAAGAATTACACATTATGGTAGGAAGAAAGCCGAGAAAATCCCACCATCTGGCTATTGAAGACAAAATAGCAAGTAAAACGCGGTATGCTTAACACTAATGCACCACCAGGATGACACAAAAATCAAAACTCTGAAGACAAACCTGTAACAAGCTGCAATTACACCAGTTATCTCTCCAGAAACCTATTGAAACACATTGGAATAATGAGCAGAACGAGAAGAAACTACTACACAAAGAAGCATAAGACTAGAATACTATTGGTTTCTTTGGACAACGTAGCTGCATCAAGATATACAAACCAGAATGAAGCTCAAAAACCAGAAAATGCAAAAAAAAAATACTAAAACAGAAGAAACTACTACACCAACATGCAAGTTATAATAGCTGTTGGAATAGCTGTTGAAATACGGATCAGAAACACACAAGAAACCCTCCTAATCAAACTAGAATACTATTGGTTCTTTGGACAACGTGGCTGCATCAAGATTTACAAACCAGAATGAAGCTCAAAAACCAGAAAAATACAAAAAAAAAAAAAAAAAAAAAATACTAAAACAGAAGAAACTACAACACAAAAATGCAAGTTTGGGATAGCTGTTGAAATTCGGATCAGAAACACACAAGAAACCCGAATCCGAAAAATACTAAAACACTATTGGTTCTTTGGACAACGTGGCTGCATCAAGATATACAAACCTACAACTACACTTAAAAAAAAAGACTGACAAGCCAAATGCTGAATGGTATATGGTCGCCGAAAAAAAAATGCTATGCTGCTGGTGACTAAAGTAGAAGAGACATAAGCAAACTATTGTAAATAAAACAAGTAACACTACAAGAGACACTTTTAACCAAAAAAACACTAAAATGACATAGAAAGACGTGTAAATATGTAAAACAAAAGAAACATTAACAAAAAAATAAACAAACACCTTACACTTGAAATTTTTAAAAAGAGTTTTTATTTTAGAAAGTGGTTGAAGAGAGAAATACCCGGTACTTCTAAAGATACTTTCTTTTTTAAAGCATAGTTTCAGGCTTTTTAGTGAAACAGCTTCCAAGAGCTACTACTACGGGAAAAAAATCAATTTATCCCTAAATATCCCCATCTCAACCCAAAAAACCCGAATACGAACTTTATTATTTCTTATCGGGCAACGAAAATCCTTATAGACGTCTAAATTGTAGCGATAAATGGCCAAAAAAGGCAACAAAAAAATTGCCAAAATTGAGAAGGTAAAAAAAAAGGGAGACCCCCTAAGAAATTTGCTGACTTTGAACCGAAAATCGGAAGCTTAATTCTTCCAAATGAACAAACTCAAGAAGCTGCAACAAAAAAAAAAATAAATAAATAAATATATATAGATGGGTATACATACGCCTACTAAGGTTTAAAACGGCCTAAACCAAAAAAAAAAAAGTGACACAAAGGCGACAACAACAAAAAAAAAGTTGATTTCGCTTCGTTGAACAAAAAAATACATCCCAAGACCCGAAAGTCTTCAGATAGGAGGAGAAGGATATATATATATATATATATGTATGAGGGTTGGGGGGACTTTCTCTAAGCCAAGGAGGGGAGCGCGACAGTCTGGCGTTTGCTGGCAATTTGCATTTTTATTATATCAGAACTTGGTTAAAGTCAATACACCCCCAAGGAGGTGGCCCAGACCAGACCAGGAGGAAGGTCCTGAATGTACAACCACTTATGCAAAACTACGTACGTAATGGCGAAAAAAACGCATCAAATAAGTGACAAATAAAATACCAAAAGAACCCAAAACGACCGAAAAACAATCAAGAGAGCTGGGGCCAAAAGGAAAAAGATAAACAAAGCCAAATTAAAATTTATAAAGTTGACCAACTGTGACTGAGATGAGAAGAAATAAAAAAAAGGATTCCAGATTGATAAATTTATAAAATAAAAGACAAGCAAAAGAAATGATTAGGCAATTAATTAAAGTAAATAAAAATAGGGTCAGTGAAGGGTAGAAGAAAGAGGGACAAGGTTCTTAAAGATATATTTTTAATGGAGCCTATAAATCGGTGTATGAGTTGATAATTCCAAGCTAGAATTCGAGGAGATTTAAAGACAGATAATCTTTCTTAAAAATTTAATATAATCACCTTTAGACGCAAATATATAATCCTATTTAAAATAATTATCAAGTTGAAAGTCTAAAGTCTTAAGAAAACTTAAGAGACAATATCTAAGCCGACAAACGGACAAGCCTTTAATATCTCCCACAATAAAACCTCATTTTAAATCAAATTAAAAATACTTCCAGAAACAAGACCTCTCTGTATTCCTTTGATATGTTGCAACTAAAAATCTACATAAATTAAGGCCAGGAAACTTGCCACATTTCGGTTGAACAATTCAAAAATTTCCGGTTTTTATTTTGGTATTTCACATTTTTCGCTGGGAAAGCGATGTTTTCCTTTCAAGTTTTCCCTTCGACGACAATCAAAGTGAAGTTTCCTTTTTACGGTTTTATGTATTTTTTTGTTGAGAAGCAAACTTTACCTTTGGCTGGGTTTTTTTTTGCGTTTGCGTATGTTTCGCCTTTAGTTTTTATGATGCCCGAATTTATTATGGAATCATTTGGCCCGAGGCCGCAAAAACCGAAATGAAAAAAAAAAAGTAGAAAACTTATGCAGAAAGCCTCGCCAAATGATGCTCACTTAAGATATGCAAAGTACCTCCAAGGGTCGAGGACTTAGTTTCGGGTTTCCCTTATTACCAAATTTAAGTTTCATTTTATTTGCGATTATTTCACGTTTATGTTTAAGGGTTTAAATTATATGAAATTGATATTTAAAATGGTACTCGTATTTTCTTTTGGAAAGCAACAGCATCTATTTAATATCCTTCTGTCAGGCATTTCTGCCTCACATTCCTCAACTTGATTTCATTTTTCTTTTTTTTTTCTTTAGTTGTTTCTGTCAAATTTGTGTTGGACGCTTTTTGGCAAGGAATTTGCAATGCAGCAGTGACACCAGAAGACACCAGTCCTGCCCCGGAGGGACGTAACGAAGCCAGCCGCAGTTGCAGTAGCAGTAGCAGTAGCAGAGCAAACCGCCCAAAAGGACCTACTTGCTGTCCCTTCTGAGATCCTTCGGTACATTGCGCGGGATGTTGCATACTTTTCAGCTCTGGTCGCGCACTAATTATGCAAAGGCAGCCAGGACGGGGCAAGTGGCAGCGGGCCAAGGCGAAAGGATATAAAGCGGTTGCACAGAAAAAAATATTTAAAAAAAATTGAAAAATAAAATTTAAAGCAAAAGGAAACCAAACGGCATAGAATTTTCTTCAAAACAAATATTTCTTTAAAAAATAAAATAATTTAAAGAATTTCCTTGAAGTGCAACCACTTTTGATGGCATTTCATTTGGTGCGACTTTCGAGCGTAGTTTGCACTTTATTCACGAGTCTGTCTGACATTATGACCCCTCGACCCTGCCGCATCCACTTTGACATTTTAAATGCTACATTTTCTTCCCTATACATTTCATGTTGTTTTTGTAGTTTGTAGCTCTGACATCTGCAACAGATGACCAATGTTTTATAGCTGCCACAAATAATGTGAGAGCTCCTATTGAATACACAATGTGTATATATAGTACTTGCTGCCAGTGCACTGTCATTTTTAAGCTTGGATAAAATTCTGACAAATTGTTTAACTGACTTTCCACTTTCCGCTTGCCACTTTCTACTTTCCACTTGCTTCTCTCCCTTTTATTACTTCGTTTTTTTTGGAGGGGCGGGAAAAGTTTTGATTAAACTGTTTGTCCTTTTTGGCCCACACCCTTAGACCATCCGCGCCCTTTCTCCGGGTTACGCTTGACAAACTTTACATAATTGCTGAAAACGCCCCGAATAACGCTCCGAAAAAAAAAAAATAAAGCAATTTCCATTGGCTCGGTGATGGGTGGCATGTGGCAAGTATCCAAAGTGTCCGGAGCAAAGTCGGTTATTGTAGTAAACACGCCTTCCAGCCACTGACTGACAACAATCAAAGCGGTCTCGCAGTGTTACCAACAAACAGCAATTAAAATTGATGCAAATTAGCAGACACCCAGCCCGACAAGCCTTTTGTCCTTGAATGGTGACCCCGACGGAGTGACCCCGTTCGCTTATTCACCTCGCGTTCTGTTTCTTTATCAGCTTATTTATATTATTACCTAAAGCTAATATAGGAAGTCCTTAATACGCTTTAATCGAAAAGGTGACCCCGTTCTTTTACTTACATTCATTAGCTTATAGATTGGTCTTATTGAAGGACATCTAACATGATAGTCCCCAATATGGTGACCCCGAAAAGCTTATAATAAAACTTACCTCACGTTCAGTTTCTCCATCAGCCAATAGATCGATCTTATTGCCCACAACCACTATGGGCACTGCTGTGGTGGCCTTCGTCTCATGGATCTGGTCCCTGATAGCCCGGACCTCTTCAAAGGTAGTAGCATCGGTGACATCGTAGACCAGGATGAAAGCATCCGCCGAGGATATCGAAAGGGCACGCATCGCCGGAAACTAAGAGGGTTTAATAAAAAATAAAATAGTTTTAGAAGGGTTATAAAAAAAGGGTTTAATAGCTTATATAAATATATACCTAATAATATTTATTTTTAAGAGTAAGTACTTGTTTAACTTATTGTTAACAATATTTGTTTAAGCCCCCAACTATTACGATAAAATCCATAATTCTAGAGCGTTTATGTGTTTATATTGCAAAGCAGATAATCGAATTTTGAAAAATATTTAGCCTCCAAAGGGGCAGGAAAATGCCAAAGTGGGCGTGGCCATTAGGGGGTGTCTAGGGAGTGGGCTCTGGGAGGTTGGTTAAAAAGTGAGTTAAAGTGTTGGACAAGGAATGTAAATTACAGTAACGGCAGCCATCAACAACAATTGTTTCCTCAATAATAATTTGCATATTATTATTGTCATACATACATACACATACACTCGCATATGTCGGCGGCACTCACACAGACACACACATATATTTATGCACACATATTTGAATAATCACGGATAATAATGTAAATTTCGTTTTCTATGCCCGTTAAACATTTTCACACTTGGCGCGAACAATTTCCCCGTGAATTTCCCCCCCACAAGTGGAAGATGGGAAAAGCACATGAAAAAAAATTGAATCTCTTTGTTGTTGTGCCAACACTGAGTTCTCTGTGTGTGTGTGCATAATTTTCTAAAATCATCCAGCATTATATTATATTTTCCTACAGAGCAGAGTGTGAAAAAATATGCCACGAAATTAACGAATAATTCACATGAAAGTGCTTGTGCATCGTTGCGTTTTGCTTTAAATTGGATTATTTTTTGGGAGCATTTTAAAAATCCATTGACGCCTTTAAAAATCCATCAAAGCTATTCGGTAAATATTGGCAAATGAAACTTTATGGCCAAAAATGCATTTTTGATTGCTTTTCGGTGTCGAAAGGTAGGTTTTCTCTCTCTGCATTTCATACTATCCCCCGAATATTCCCTTAATTAATATTTACAGACACACAAAACTATGTCATATCGTGGCTGTTTGTTTCGGGTTTAATTAAAGGTCCTTGATGTCCTGACCCTGAACTCTGGTCCCTCCTCCTGTCATTTCATGTTCACTATTGTGGCACTTTCAACCCAACTCAGACTCGGATTCAGATTCGTTTTCAGATTCATATACAGTGTTTTGGTCTTCTGTTTCTGTTTCAGTTTTAGTTTCATTTTCAGTTCACCATGTGTTTGGTTTTGAATTTTTTAAATTCCCCGAACAACGTTCAGTTCAGGCGCGTCCACCGATCGGAGGAGTAAGGTCCAATCAGGACACAAATGAAACAAATTAGTCTCATAACTGGGAGAAACAAGGGGTTATCTTAGAGAAGGTATTAACAAAAAAAATTCATTATTAAAATAAGTAGCTGATGAAACAGAAATTCCTAGCAGAATTGCCTTTTATTTTAGCCTTATAATAGCTCTTAAAATTTTCTTCAAGTGCATTATATACATGGAAGGCTTAATGTCTGTGAAAATTTATAGGAAAACTAGGGGGGAGGAGCTGAAAAACTGCGGCGACAGTTCACTGGCATCGTCTTCATCTCCATTCTCGTTTGTCTGACAGGCCGGGGAACCGCAACCGCAGCATTTTGGCCAAAAGATACATTCGTATCTATGTGTGCATAAACGAGAGTATATGGGTGTTGTGTGAGTGTGTGTATATCCCTACTCTGTGTACCACCCAGTACTAATGGCTTTCAAAAGCATGTGCCTGCCGAGTTAGTTTTAAATTGAATACGCAAAAAAAAAAAAACAAAAAAAAAATAAAGGGGCAACACAACAAAAAATAAAAGAAGGCCAAATACAAAAAAAGGAGCAGTCCGTGTTAATAAAAAGGCTAGCATTGAAATGTGTGCAGGCCACTGAAAAATGAAAATCCAAATGAAAATCTCCCAACGAGGAAACAAAAAAGCCACCCACACACACACACAAACACACATAAAATGAACGCCGAAAGGAAAACCCTCGAAAACAATGGCCACCCAAGTGTCCTGCCGTTCAGATAGCACAAGGGTTGCCACACAAGGGGATGAGGGGGATGGGGGTGGTGGACCAAAAAAGGCGGGTGGAACGAGTGGGCGGCTGATGTTGGCTCGACCTTGTACCTGAACTTGAACCCGAAATGGGGGGCGAGAAGCCTTAACCTAAAAATGGCCACTAAACGATTGGAAATTGTTGCGGAAACAAATGGTTAACAAGTCGAGGAACAGAATCAATTTGCTCTCTACTTTTGTGGCTTGGGAATTACTTTTAATTGATTAGAATTAATTATTCATTTTTTAGTTCAACTTGGATTATAAAGATTTTCTTTAAAAGGAAAAGAAAATAAATGATAGTCATTGGCATTAACAAAAGGGTATTAAAATAAAAGAAAAGTCTCTTCAAAAAAGGTTCCCGAGGAATAAGCTTCCCTAGAATTTCTCTCTCTATTTAATTATAATTTTCTAATTTGTCTAATTTTCCTCTATTTAAAGACCAGTATTTTCCAGATTTTTATTTCTCCCATAATTGTTTTAAGCACTTTGAGTTTAAAAATCTCTCAAGCTTTTATTTTATTCAAGAAACAACCAAACACCTAGCATATTCTTGTGATTTTATTTTGAGTTCCCAGAATGTTCCCCGAACACCTGTTTGGGACGTGTCTCTTTTTCTGAAGAATTCCTAGAATTTATTTCCCCCTAAAAATACCTTTATTCGCTGACTTTTAAATTTCTTTTTTTGTCCGCCAGCCATTGAAATTTGTTTAGCTTTATGACCGTGCAGGGCATCATTTCCATGTACCAGACAATTTCCGAAGCGCAACTTAAAGTAGCTTCATTTTGGGGCACAAACCACCCAACCCCACCGCCATTATCTTACAGCATTTTGCTTCTTTATTTTATTTTCCCGCTCTGTAAGGAAAACCGATGTTTTCATCTCATCAAAAACGAGTTGGAAATGTTTTCTCATTTCTTTACGAATTTTTCTTCTTTTTTTTGGCGCTGAGCAGCCATTGTTATGATAGCATATTACTGTAAATAACACGCTCAAGATGGTTGAGGAGGGGGTAAGCCGGAAAAGGAAGTGAAAGCTAGGGATGTGTAGAGGTGGGAGGTCTGTAACCGAATACCGTTGAATGGTAGCTCATCTTGAATGTGCCTCAAAACTCTGTTGCTCCGGAGGACATTTTGTGCAACGCACTGTAGGTAACTCCACGGCCACCAATTTCTGGATACTCACACCTCTTTTCACGGCCCGCCACATCCTGCAACGCCCCCCGTACGAGTCGCCGCCGCTACTGCCCTCCCCCCACCATCACTGACATCCCCGCCTGTGGTTTCCGCTTGTTACACATGCGACAAGCCAGGCGCCACACCGCAAGGATGCTGAGCCTGAGCCAGAGAGCCTGTTCCTGTTGCTGTCAGCTCAACTTTGGTGCACAGTGAGAAAATAATGGAAGGGTATTGATTTTGTCATTTATTGACTTTCTATTATAGTTTGGTAGGACCAAAAGGAGATGAAATGCTAAGATATAATATCTTTTAGGTCTTGATGTCGATCAGATTTAGATCATATGTCTCGAAGGACCAAACTAGTTAAAAGATACGTAAGACGTTCTTATAAATTTCTATTATTTAAAACATCACTTTGTTTTAACTTGTGGAATTTAATCTTAATTTTATAATAAACTTTACCTAAAAAAAACGAAGATATGGGTATTTATTAGAGTTTAGTTACTATTTTCATAAACTTGTCTCAAAGGACCAAAAAAGTTGAAAATTCTTTCTGTTATGTAGAAACAAACGAACTCAATAAATATTTTCTTTCATTAAAGATAAGTTTAATAACTTTATTTTGGAAAAACTATTTTCCCAAATTTTTCTCTGCAATTCTTGTAGCATTCTCCCCCCATCCGTGAGCCCTCGCCCATTTTCCACACGCTGCCTCTTGATTTCTCAATGGACTGCCGACGCTTGCCACTTTCCACTTGCCGAGCTGATTGTGTGACTTTTGTTTTGCGCTTTTCGATAGCGTTTTTGCATCCAAAGATGCCAATGGAAATTCGCTAAAAAAAATCGCAACAAATAAAATATGTAATAAAAAATATTGAAGTAAAGTCTGGGATTTCAAATTGCAAATATTGGCATCGAGGAAATGCCAACTTCCCTCCATGATATGCATCCATATTGCATATTCAAGGAATTCCAACAGTAAGCAACTCTTTGAGTAGAAGAAACTACTGTCTGAATCTGAATGTGAATTACTGAAAAGTTTTCTCGGTGGTCCTATTTCCTTTGAAAAGTTGATTCAATTTTTGGACTCGTAGTGATGTGGCAATAGCATCAGCATTTGGTCGAGGTAAACAAAACCAAATAAAACAAAACACTTAGTTGATTCGGCTCCGGAGTCCGAATAGAAAATGCAAAAACTTTAACTTAGTTTAAAGTTCACTAACAGGATTCACACGTGCCGCATGTCCTGGGTCAATATCCTTTTAGTTTCTCTGTCTCGGTGGGTGTGATTGTGTGTATTTGTGGCCTGGAGTTATTGAATTTTTGAATTTCTCGTACTTGACTCAAAGCCAGAGCTACCAATAGTTTTGGGATTAAGTGGAGTCCAAATATTTGGAATTCATGAAACAAAAAAAAAAGGAGAAATACAATTTGAAGGGAATGTGCTGCAAATATTTGTAATAAAATCCTCTCTCTGTCTCTGGTTTTTATCCAGATAATGTCAAAGGTAACACATAAATACATATATATTATTGTTTGTATATCTTTGTGTGGTGTATTTTTTTGTTCCCTTCCCAGGATGAAGACTTGCGGGCAGGGCATGTGTGATTAATTTGAAAAAAAACGCAGTGCCACCAAATAATAATGCAATTGAGTATACCCCGACGTCGATGTCTATTATGAACTCATAACGTGGGCATTATTGATTCGCAAAATGGAAAATGGTAAATGTAAAATGCGGATTCAATGGCTCGGGAGAGAATGGGCGGAGAAAATCCAATTATATATCGGTCGGGGGCGGGAAGCTAAAAAAAAAATAATGCACTTTGACTGAAAACCAAAAACAATGGCTATGAAAATCGGGTTTCGGGTTAAGCTTCATTTTAAACAATATTTTCTGCAGCTGCCAATGAAATTCAATTATAATTAACGCCAGGACATTGAAGAATATGCGGGGTATTCTGAAGGTCGACCCTGTCGGCTAACAGCTTCTGGCCAATATACATACATATATATTTTTTTAAAAATATTTGCAAATTGGAATTTTTGTGCAAATACCATTTGTAGCAGGTAAACATTGGATTGTTTCATCCACTTTTGTATTTTTCTTTTTTCGTATTTTGGTTTTTGGTGCCAGTAATTTCAGTTGCCGTTGGAATTGTGAAACAAATATTGATAGAACGGTGGCAGGAGCGAGGAACAAGGACGAGAACGAGAACGAGGACGAGGCGAGAACAGAAGAAGCAAATGTGTGGCCTGCGGCTTGTTATCTTTTGGCACACGCAAAAATATCACTCATACGCATGGTGGAACCTTGCCAGGGGACTAAGTCGGCGTGAAAACTATTTGGCCACAATGCGGTGGTCCATTCACGGCCTCTTTAAGCCTAAAGTGTGCCACATAAACTGATGGCTCTTACTTAGTTTTGGGGATAAAATAATAAGGGACAGAGAAGTATCAGGTATTATATAGTTTTCTTTAATTATTAAAAATATTATAAAGCCGAAAAGAGTTTAAGGAAAAAATACACAGCAGTGTCAGGTATTATTTAGTAAAAGCTTAAAAAAAATGAGAACTAACTGAGTAGTACTAGGTATCATATATTATTTCTTAATTTATTATTTTTAAAAACCAAAACACCCTCTTGAAACCTTACAATTGGTATCAAAATATCATTACTTTAGTCAACCTTTGTAGCCACAAATTAAGTAATACACCTACATCATTTTTTGTTTGTTTGATTTTAATTGGAAATGGTAGCTGGATTCGATAAAAACATGCTTTTAGCATCACGTTCCTGTGCGGCATAATTAATGCCTTCCTCTTCAATAATTTCGAATGCATTTTAATGTAATTTAGTGTTAAATGAATTAAAGTCAAAGCCGACGTGGGCGAAACTGTAATTTTTCACAAATATTTTGTATTATTTTTGCGAGGGAGTTATATTTCTAAATTGTATGTCTTTTGTTAAATTTTTCAAAGTCTTTAAGGTTTTAGGCACTTATTATCCTTGACTTTTTGTAACAATTTTTGGAAACAATTGCTACCCTTTTGTAGCCCCAAATTATGACTATGAAACGCACTGTGTCCCCTGTGTATCTTTTGGGGACACAATGCTGTGTGTTCGTTTGGTCACTTCCCTGAAAAAGATTGCGCATCCGCACCGTGTGCCGCAGCAAATGTTTTCCATCTGATGACGAATGCGACCAACAATGGGAAAATGGAAAAATGAAAAGTGTCGAGGGGCTTGGAGGATGGAGTGGAGTTTGAAAAACTGCAGTCGCTCTCGTTGGCTGGGGGGGAAAAAAAAAGAAGGAAAATGAACGGGGTGCAAATCCCCTCGCAATCAACGCATATATCAGGATTATGTGACACCAGACTTGACCTACTCTTCTTCGTTCAGATCGTCCTGGCAAGGACTATTATTAACCCTCTGCCGAGACATACACCAACACATAAGAATATACATGTATATAGAAGCATGATGTGACCTGCCACTAGGCGATTTATGTTTCCGCCCGCCGGCCTCTTCCTTCGACGACGACAGAAGCTCTGTCTCTGTCCTGGCCGCTAGTTTCGCCCCAAGGGCTCGTAAAATTTATGAGCAGTGCGTGAATGTGTTAAAATTTATGCCTTGTTTGTTGTTAGCCTTGTTAGCTACGGTAGTTGTTGTTTTTAGCCAGCCTAACCTGCAAAACGAATCGGAATCAAGGGGTTCGTCGGCCTGTCAAACGTTTATTCCCTCTATTGTTTATTCAGGATCCCAGGAAGCGTACCTTCCGGATTTTGGGAGTCGGGCCACGGACCAGGGGCCACGGGCCATGGGCCATGGGTCCCGGGTGTCCTTAATGATTTTCTCACTTGCAAGGATTCATTTGTCGGTCCATTATGGCCAAGAGTCAGGATACGCTTGAGCTACCGAGCGAATCCGTTTCATTAGTTCCATTCTACCTTTTTTTTTTTTATTTTTGTATTATTTTTATTGTTAGTGTTGCTATTTTTGTAGCGAGTCCCTGCCATCCATATCTGTTGTAAGATTGCATTCTATAATACATAAATCGAAGGGTGCACTTGAAAAAAAATTAAAAGTGGCAGGGAAATGGTCATAGAAATTGTACACTGGTAGAATTTTAATATATTTTAGAGGTATTTTAATTAAAATTATGTGTTGTTATACCCGGTACTTCTGGAGTTAAATAATACCAAATAAAGCCTAACAGTATGCTATAAAAAATTAAAATTTTATGGTATTGTAATGGAGGGGAAGTCTTTCATGGTAATTTCATTTAATAACCAAATAGCAAGAGCTCTGTAAGTACCGGATATCATACACCATTCTTTTTTAAATGTAAGTTCTAAAGTTTTATTAAGAATTCATTGTTTCTGGCCTTCATTTTCGTTTGGTAAGCCTCTTCTTTTTTATAAAAATGTGTGATTTTCCTACCTTATTATTTAAAATATTTTCCCTCAGTGCCTTAGTCCTATGACATATGAATGCTCCCTCATTTTTCGCCAAGGACACCGTCGAATGTCGAGCCAGAGTCACAGTTCAGTTGGCTTGACTGGGCTTGCACTCTTTGCCTGACTGACTCCATTTGTAGCCATCATCCATATATATGTATTGGATATGTATATGGATGACGGGCATTGTGCCTGCACTCATAAGGTATGAATAAGGATCTCCCCAGCCCCCATAATTTTTTTGTTGTATTTTTTTTTTTGTATTCACCTCTCGAAAAGTGTTCGCTTTTATGAACAAGCATTTCGAATCGCGGACGCAGCGGAAGTGCCAGCGAAATTGAATCGCAGGCTGTAATTTCCGTTGCACCCAGCTGGTTGGATGATGATGATGATGGTGATGGTCTTGCTTCACAAGCAGAGTTCCCGGAACCAGGAGCCACGTTTCATCAGGCCAGCAGGACTAGCAGTACCAGCAGGACCAGCAGGATACACCAGGAGGATACACTCACCTGGCCAGTTGTCGCTCTTTGAAATATTGAAAACCAACTAAATGCTACTGGCGTCCTGTTGCAGCCCATTAGAGTCGGTTATTTAAAATTAAAAGCTCTCTGCAGGACCAGCAGGACTCCAGCCGCAGGATAAGCCACCATGAGTATAGCCCCTCACTCACTTTCCTCATCCCTCATCCCTCTCCTTGGCCGCAAACAATTTGATTCACTTAATGAACCCAGCGTGCAAAGGAGCTCCGGGCCACAGAGTGCACTCATAAAAATATTCAATTCGATTTCTGCTAATTTCAATGAATTACAACGCCCGGAAAGTGTGCAATTTTCCCTTGGCCCGGGCTATGCAGGGGCTCTATGGTATGGCGTCTAGGGTAATTCAATTTATTCAACTATTATGCGGAAAAAAAAATTTTAACTTGGACTCTTAATTATTTATTTTTAGATAATTAACAAGGAAATTGTATTGTTGTTTTGGGGAATTTATGATTTCTTTTAGGGTTTCTATAAGGTATTGTTAAGAGGGGTTTTTCTTTAAATAATTTAATATATTATAAAAGAAATATGTTGTTATATATGTTAGATGATTTAATATTATTTCTTAATCCTAACCTGAGTCTCCTAATACTTATAATAAATCTCTTTAGATCAAAATAACCATATATTTTAAAGAACATGCAAGACTCACCTCATAGGAACCAGCCGTGTCTAGGATGTCGAGGGTGAGACTGACCCCGGCGATGGAGAAATTACCCTGGTGCATCTCCTCGATGGTCCGCTTGTACTTGGTGCTGAACGTATTGTAGAGAAACTGTGTGATTATCGAGGTCTTGCCCACTTTGGCGGAGCCCATGACGACGATTTTGTGGCGGGCATTGGCCGGTCCGATGGCATCGTCCACAGCGTTGTTCCGGCCCACTCTGCGTATGCGTGATGCGATTTTCGGGTTGACACAAAAAAGGGCAAAAAAAAAAAAATAAATGGCAATACTCCCACATTTAATAAACCAGCAACAGGCAGTGAAAATAAAGAGTGAAAAGGCAACAATGTGGTACGTGACTTGAGCGAGTTAAGTTCGTTGCAATTCAATTAATTCAGATGCGGCGGAAAGGCCTCTTTCCTCTCTCTCCATTTTGATGCATGATTTAATAACTTGCCTCGCTTCCCCGGCCGTGGAAGTCTACCTTTTTTCATTGCCACACCCCTTTTTGCAATTTGCAATGGGCGTAGCGAGTCCTGGGGGCCGGCGAAGCTTTATCCCCAGGGCGACTCATTAAATCTGTGCGCCACATTTAAAATTAATCATTACGTCGCAACATCACAAAGCGACACAAACGACACAGCAAACAAAAGGCGGACTTGCCTTCTCTATATATATATATATATAGGTATATAAACATTATATAGTATATATATATCAGCCTCGGTTAACGTATATAGCACACAGTTACACCTGCTCAGGTGTGTTCCGGCTGCTTCTCTTGTTTGCAAATTAATTGGGAACCGTGGGAATTATTTGTATTTAAAGCAATGTCCGCTTTGCAGCTTGTCATAAAATACCTTTACGGCCTTAATGTGGGTTTAATATATACATATCAGTTAGGGTCTGGGATATGTATATACCTACGTAGGTATTTTTTAGTTGATTTAAATAATATTTAAAATAAATTATTGCCTCGAAATATAATATCAGGGCTACGATAGTTACTTTATTAGTTTAATACCAATACTAATATTAGTAGTAAATTAATTAGTAAATTAATAGTTACTTTAGTTTAATTTAGTAGAAACAATCCTCTAAATAATCCATAGTTTTTACGGCTAATATTTCCAAAAAAAAACCGAATTTAAATCCATCTTTAGCCTCAAAAATGTAACCAAAATATGAATATTCTGTTTTAGAAAATTCCCCCAAAATTATTTAATTTACAAATTATTTCACTAAAGCCCCCTACGTATTGCTTTATAACTATTATTTTATTTAAGGATCTAAAGTATATAACCAAACCAAATAATTGCTCTGTAATGACACTGTCTATACAATTTTTTTTTTTGCAGGACTGGAGATGGGGGGTTGGCATCGGCGAGAAACTTTGTTATCTTTTTCTGCAGGATGACAGCGAAAGTTAACAGTTGGCAGGAAATATCCTTGACAGAGAAAAAACCCATGGGGTGAGGTGAGGGGCGTCAAGATATTGGATGGAACGTGGGCCCATATATGCGATGAAATCCAATGCCATTTCCGGCTGGACATTGTTCGAAAAGCCACAGAATCCGGGGCTCTCGGCCACTGACAGCTCTTGGCTCCTTTCCTCCTCGTCCTTGTCTAACTTCGTCTGAGTATCCTTCGAGTATCCTTTGCAGTCTGCTACGATAAATCAGGAAAATCTCTCCCTTCGCCCAG
This sequence comes from Drosophila malerkotliana malerkotliana, assembly GCA_018153235.1. Classification (NCBI taxonomy): domain Eukaryota; kingdom Metazoa; phylum Arthropoda; class Insecta; order Diptera; family Drosophilidae; genus Drosophila; species Drosophila malerkotliana. The sequence continues at coordinate 5,365,246 of JAECXV010000038.1, forward strand.
AAATCGAAAAAGGAGAAGTGCTATAATTGCCCATCCTGAGACAACGGATCAAATTTGACTTTAATAAGCGCGTTTTTCTTTATTTTATTTTTTGTTTCTTTTTTTTTTTTTGGCACCTTGTTGGCATATTCTATAAATATTTTCCCACGGGTGTTGGGTAGCGCAGGGGAGAAAAAAATATACAAAAAAATTAAACAAGAAAAAAAATTGTAATCAAAGGCCCAGCAAAAGAAAACGAGCCAAACATGAAATTCTTGCCCTGACAGGCGAAACAAAGGAAAAGTATGCAAACTACCAACGGACAGACGGACAAACGGACAAGCCCACCACCCGGATAGAGGGACAAGCAGACGGACACACGGACAGACGGACAGTGAGAGACGTCCTGCCAGATAGCCGGAAAATCAGGAAGGGAAACGCCTTTTTTCCTCTTCCCTTTCCACAATTTGCCCATTTTCTCCCTATTTTCCCCATCCATTTCAGCCTCTTCTGTGTACTCTTCGTCCTTTTCTTTCATTTTGGCGTCCTTTGAACTTGATGAAGAAATGAAAATGTTTGCCCCAAAGTAAAAACAAAAACAAAAAAAAATTAAAACCCCTTCCACTTATTTTTTGGAGTTACATACTATACTATATGTATCGAAAGGAACCGATCTAACCACATTCTCTTCAACTTGGAATGTTTCCTATAAAGTTCCAGGACTTTGGTGCTCGAAGGGAATTGAGGAATTTCTGGGGAGCTGGAAAATTCTTGAGCAATTATTGCGGGCAGCGATTGAAGTTCCTTTACAACTTTGACACTTTTTTGGGGAATTTAAGAAAAGATCTTTTTCAAGAGGATTTAAATAATAATAAGGGTTTTAGACTTTTTTTTATAATTTGGTCACACTATTTTTCTAATAAAGTTGCAATATTATCAGTATCATTTTTTTAAATTTTTTGTTTAAAAACTAAAACCATAAACTTTTCGTCTCTAAAGCTTGAAATATTTTACAATTTTGAGGCAAACTTCCATCTTTGGCAACTATCTTTCTTAAGCCTGGCCACACTTTCACCATTTTCGCTCAACCCACTTTTTTATGAACTATAAAAAATTGGGCTACTCAGCGGCTCAACAAGCATATCCTTTTACCCTTTTTTGTTGGCTTGGAAGTGGCTCGGAAAATCCAGGTGAGCTGCTCTACCGGTACATATGCTTTTGTGTTTTTATTTTTGGGGATGGGGGATGGGGATTTACTTTTTTTTTGGGTTTACTGGGCCATAACTTACTTGTCGCGTTTGGGCTTCTCCTCGGCATTGTCGTCCTTCATGAAGGAGGGCTGCAGGCTGAACCGGCGACGCAAGTGACGACCACGCATCCTGCTATGTTGTTTCTCCTCCTTTTTTGTGACGAAAGTTCCTCTACTGTTGGCCGGCTGCTTGTCAGTGGGTTTGCATAAACATTGGACAAAAAACGATAACTTTTCTGAGGCACTGTTCTGAATTTGGCCCTCTACGGCCCAGTCGCCACTTGGTGCGTGCGAATTTTTATTATCAGCAGTGTAGGTGTGATAGGGTGGATGGGTGTTAGTGTAAGTGGGGCAGTAACTGTTGCAGTAACTGTAGCGCTAACTGCCAACTGTTATGGCCACGTTAACGGTGTTGCTCTCCAGCTACCGTTTCTTACCTTAGTTTATTATTAGCCCTCCTTGTTGCCTGTTTCTGGTGCTTTTTCTTTTTTTTTTTGGTTTTTCTGGCTAATATACACAAATATTTGCCCGTTTGCTGGAGCTCTACTTTGCGTTTCGTCTCTCGTCGTCTTGCGTTTCGTTTTAATTACGTGACTCGATGATGATAATTTCCTTGGCCAGTTCCCCTCTACTGTTTGCCTGCAAATTGAAAATGTTCCGGATGAGACAAAGCCATAAATTACAAATCCCCCAACCACGGCTCGCCACCCTTTTGGGCTAAGATAAGCTCAAACACGGCGGGGTGTCGGCATTTGATAATTGAAATTAAAGTTAAAATCGTTATCTTTAAAAGGATACAATACAGGATACTTGTAAAATACATTAAGAAATATTTTCAAATGGGCTACGGGCACACTAAATTAATAAGCTTAAAAATGTTTGTCTGTTTATACTACAAATCTGTGAATTTTAGCCAACAATATATATTTGATTTAATTATTTAACTTCCTTTTAAAATAAATAAGTTTATAAATATAAAAAAACATTATATTTGACATATTTTCAAATGGACTACGGTCACACTAAATAAACAAGTTTAAAAATGTTTTAAAATACCAAAAACAGTATTATTTAGCATATCAAACGATATTTCTCCCTGTTTTAATTATTTAACTCTTTTTTAAAATAAGAAATCTTATAAATATAAACAAACTTTCTTTTTTTTTAGTGTATAATGAAAAAACTCTAGGATTTTCTGAAAGTTGGCACAACTCGGGCTAATTAAACAGATTTATGCGAGGTGTGAAGGTGAAAGTGAAAGCTGTAACTTCCCCTTTGCTCACTAAATGTTCGGCTACTTATTTTAATTTCTCGACTATTTCTGTTGCAAGGCAGGCATGGCAGAAGGCAGTCCTTGGACTTCACGTTCAAACAAAAGAAGGAACAAAATCTAGAAAAAAAAAATAGGAAAAAAAATGCAGAAAGGCTGGGAGGAGACTCTGACATTAATTAGACTTTAATGGAGTAAGTAGACGAGTCACACATACACACACCCAGATAGAAAAAGAGAGAGTAGTAGTTGTGGCAACCAGATGATGCAGGAAATTAGATGCAGATGCCCCGGCAACTTAGAGGCATCTCTTCAAAATGCATTTCAGGCGATTAAATGTTACTTGAAGTGCAACTTAATCTTCCCCCAAACACACAAATACACATCTGCGCCACTTGACACACCCTCGCCTCCGACCTTGCCCCAAGCCCCCATCTCACAAAAAAAAAAAAAAAAATATGGAAGACTCCCGTAGTTAGCACAATGTGCAACAAATTGTGGCAACCAAACCCATACCCAAAAAAGGAAGAAGCAACGGAAATCGCTGGAAAATGCCTCGAAATCACTAGGAAAATGCGAGGAAATTCAGGAAAAGCTCTGTTGCAACGGCGAGACCGAAACCCAGACGCCACTCGAGGCAAACTCAATTGTCGGGTATTATGCATATTCTGCGGTCTCTGAATCATTTTTGGTCTCACCAAAAAAAATATATACATACTATATAGTATTTATATTATATACCTGGCTTTGTAACAAAATAATGAGCTCAAGAATGGGAAAATGAAAGAAAATATAGTCGGCTTATTATTTTGCATTTAGCTAGTACTACTTAGTTAGTTAGTTTGTTAGTTTTTATTTAAAATACTAAAGATGTGGGGGGTTTTTAAGATGAGTTATGGCCAAACTTCCTGTTTGTTTCACCACCAATCTTTGTAGTCTATTTTAGTCTATTTATTATTTAAAATATGTCTCACTTTAAAAAATATAATTCACTTAAGAGTTTTAGTTTATTTTACAAGATTCTTGATAGGAAAAGTAAATAAAATGATATTTTCCGCTTGATGATTTATTTTGCATTTTGTACACGTTTTGCTAGCCTACTTCTGGGAGCATTTAAGATTCACTTTTGCCAAGACCTGCTCTTTTTTTTCAATATTCTGTGGGCTTCTGTGTGAGCCAAAAGCCGTTTAAGGAAGTGAAACTTTGGGTGTGTGTGTGTGTGTGCCTTAGATGGGTGTGTGTTACATGAGGAGGAGTCTTAAGACCAGTTGATCCGAAACTACCAGAGGAGATGGGGGAGAGAAAACTTTGGTTGCGGCTTAGGAGCCCGAAAATTTGCTCAAGTTAAACGAGTTGCGGCATATTGACTGCAGTCAGCTGAATAAATGGATTATCCTCCGACCAGCAAAAGACGACGGTGATGGGGAAGGACGACGGTGAGGAAATTGCCTGCGGTTCCTGTGTATTGTCTTCGTCCTTACGCTTTACTGGATCTCTGCGGTCTTTTCTATTTTCCAAAAATTTAGTTCGTTCCTCTCTATTCTCTAAAAAAAAAACCCAAATTAATTTTCTCTACATTTTTTCTTATTTTTTTTTCTCTGAAAAAAGTTTAGTTGCCAGTCATGCTGAAAATCGGTGGAAAAAATTGAAACTTTTCAATTGCACTTGAACAATTCGATTTGCATAAAGTTAAGAGGCAAGTCCACAAAAATTGCCAATGCCAACCAAAAAAAAAATAGCAAAAACAAAGTTTAAGCAACTTAGATTCATCTCACGAATCTCAGACTAGACTGGAATTATTTTAAAGCTATGGCCACACTAAATAATCAAGTTTGTTGGGATTTCTCCTAGTCTTGCAAGGATTTCTGCACGCTTCCAGTTGCTTTATTTTATTATCGGCTTAACATTTTCCGCTTTCTCATTGCAATTTTACGAATTTAAACATAACGATAATAATAATAATAAATCATTGAATAAGTACTTGGGGGGTGGTGGCACCCAAAGGTGGTGGTGGTTGGATGTGGAAATCGTAAAACGTATATTTCGAAATAAATAATCATGAAAACGTTGCGGCCATAAAACGAAATGAATTGAAATACAAAATTGCCAACGGGCTGGGATAATTTTTGAAGGCAGCAAGTTACCAATTTACCTGACGTCTCTGTTGGGAAAATTTTTTGGGGAAAACGCATAATAAAATTAGCAGTAAACTCTGGTGGGAAACTCTCTTTTTTTTTAAATGAGTGGAAAAATCCTTCTATGGAAATTCAATGATACTTTCCATTTTGCTGGCAGTTTTGCGGTTTGCTCGTGTTTGGGATTATCTAGCTTTCACCCAACTTGAATGCCTAATGTCCTGACCAAACACCCATCCAGGCATCCCCAGCCATACAGCCACTACCCATCCACAGTCCAGAGTAAAGAGTACAGAGTACAGAGTCCTGAGTCCTGAGTCTACATAGTCCATAGTTCACCCATCCGGCATTTGCCTTGGCATCTGGTGTGTGGTGTATTTAGTGTTCAAAAGGTTCGTGACTGGCCCTGAATGCATTGGCTCACCTGTTTCTGCCGAAACTCAGACCATCCGTCCCCAACCACCCAAGCCAGGTGCAGCACTAAAATTGAAAAGCATAAATACTTGCATGTGCATAAACATAAAGCTCTATATGTACACAGATATGTACTACAGGCAGGGGGAGCTATGTAGATGTACATGTGGGTGGTGGCTGGTGGCAGTGGGTGCTTCTGGAGGAGGCGCTTCTGGTGGGTGGGTGGTGCAGATGCTCTTGAAAAGGGCCACAAACGTTGGCAGTCTATAGACTCCGCCTCCGTTCCCCCAGAATATTGCTTTTGTCGTTATTTTTTTTTCCACCCATTTTTGTACAGAGATCTCGCGTATTTTATAATTGGCCATGTTCAGTATGGTTTTGATGGAAAAATCAGGCAGGTGGGTGGGCGGTTGCTTTGGCAAAAATGAGAGTTTTCAGCTACCAACAGATTCCAGTTGAGGCCAAAGTTATTAGAAGTTGAGACAACAAGACAGGAAAGGTAACTTTTCGGGCAAAGCTCAACTTTATGGAAAGTACTCTCTAGAAAGTAGCAAGTTTTTATCTTTAAAAACAAGAACAAATTTTAATAATTATAATAATTGGTTGGACAAGCAGATGGACATGATTTTGACAGGATTTTTTTTTGTGGGTTCTATAAAGGTTTTAAATTTAAGCCTTCTTGGAGTTTAAACAGACAAGCGGGCAAGGTTGAAGGAGATACTCTATATAATTTTGAATGATAAAGACAACGTAACTGAAGAAAACTTTTGGATGAATATACATTCACTATATAGTTCCAAGATATAATTAAAAAAGAATAAACAGACGGACCAGTGGACATGGACACTTGACATTTCCAACTTTGAAGAAAATTAAAATAAAAGACTGCAAAAAAAAAAAGATAATAATGCTAATAATTTAATGGCGTTAAGGAATGAAACTAAAAAAAGAGATAATATACAAGGCAATGAAATGGAACAAAGGACAGCAACAATTGGCAAAGCAACAGGCTGACAACAACAAGACCAGAAAAAGCCAAAAACAACAACAACAATGGCCAGAACAAACAAAGATAAACAACAGAAAATTCTCCCTCTGGGGGCCAGAAAAATAAATTTTCCTTTTTCTCTGTTTTTTTTTTTTGGCCAGAATGCTAATGAATCGAGACGGGGACAGAGGACAGAGGACAGGATGGGGTGCGGAGGACTCTCTCCATCTATATAGCCGCCATATATTTTATGGGAGGGACAAATGGGTGTAGGCTCTGCACAGAAATCTGATGAAAAACAAATAAACAATCAGAGACAAGGAAAGCAAGGCGATGGGTGGGAGCCAAAATGAAATGTCACAAACGAAACAAAAGCCATGGAGGAGCTTCACAATATCCTGAAGGCGGGGCGGGGGCGAGGATGAGCAACAGTGGACAAATACAAATACAAATACAAATACCAAAAAAAAAAAAAAGTGAAGAAGCCTGGGCCTCAAAAATAGATTTTAAATCAGTGGAAACTGTTCTCTATGGCATCTATTGAGTCTCAAAGTTGTGTATAAATAGAGCATCAAATCGCACACTAAGCCTTTCAATTGTTGAGCTCTCGACTAGGCCACAGGAAAGAGCACAGAGCCAAGAGCCGAAATCAAAATCAAACAATTTCAAATTCCTATTCGGAATTAAACAAAAATAACACAAAAGATGGAAAAGTGTCCGAGGTAAGCGCACTTTTGTTGTCAGATGAACAGAAAAGGATTTGTGGATGGGCATGTGGTTGCCGCACTTGCTCACTGCCATCCAAAGCAATCTACTTTATTTGTTATTATTATTATACTCTTTTTCTCTTTTTGGGAGACAGCATTTCCATTATGGCCTAAGCTGGTAGACTCGAAGATTTAAAAGCATCTCTTTCTGGTAGCCAAAGTAGTCATAACATAGGATAAACATACTAGTGCACACTTTTGGAGAGTCTGCAATTGAGTTGAAGACTTTATGGGTTCCAAAAAAATTTAAAAAAAATTGGTAGAGTTGAGTTTATAAAATATTTGATATCTGGTATCCCTAAATATTTTGATACTAAAACACAAGGACTTTATCTTTGAAGGTCTCTGAGATAAACGAACTTGAACATGCATATTACATACCCTTCTTAATACTTTCTACCGAAAAGAACCCCAGAAAACTATTAAAGTCCTTCGGGAAGATTTAGGATATTGAACCCAAGCCATAAACTACACAAGTCGGCAATCAGACCGAATTAAATATTACATTTCCACTTAGAGCCCGGTGGTATTACCAATTCCACCTACTTGTGTTAGTTGTGTAACTTTGTCTTTCCAAAATTGATTTGAATATTTATGAAAAAGCCAAGCTAGATGTGTCACAGCGGTAGAAGTCGGTGGGTGGTGGGCTTTATTGGAGGACCCAGGATCGGCTTAATCGTAAAGCCGCAGCCAAAACGAGGGCTCAAGTAATTATAAATGCCATTTTGTGTCGGTTTTGTTTAGCATGAAGAGATAAGAGAGCAGTCGGTAAGGGTTAACATGGGGGTGTATATGTATATGTTGGAGGCGGTGTAGGGTTAACGTGGGACATGCATATTTATCATTCATGTAGGCTCACACCCCACACACACCCACAAATCGTGTGTGTTTCTGTGTCTGTCTCATGAATGACACGAAAAAGGCAATTTAAACAAACAGCACCAGCAGCACCACCCCCCCTCTAAAATAAAAGGGTTTTCGGCTCGTTGGTGGTGTTTTCCTGCCGCAGGCATTACAAAAATTTCACACAAACACACACTTTTGGATTCATAAGGGGGGCGCCCGCACTGTCAACGTTCAACGTTCAACATTCAACAGTGGCAGCAAATAGCAAAGAGTAACAACAACAAGTGCTTATCAGCTCGACAACAATAACGAGAATCGGGCCAAAAACAGTAACAGAAACAGAAAGCCAAGTTAAAGCCAGAAGACCGAACGAACACTAAAGTCTGAGTTACGCTTCGAAAAAAAAAGGAAGCCAATGACCCAAAGCAGCTAAATGACATGCCGGCACCTACACACACACACACACATACTCACATACACTTGGAGAAAAAAAAGGTTAGGGCACGCACCAAAATAAAAGAAAAAAACTTCTTATCAGCCAAGGGCCATGTGTGCTGGAGCTTGTTGCATTCAACAGTGAGGCAAGACAGCTATTTAAATGGAAAGAGTATGAAGATTTTAGTTCGTTTTAGTTTAGGTGACGAAATTGTTAAGATATTTTATTTTTTAAACAATTTTTAAGCGGTTTAATTAAGAAATATTTAAAGAAAATGTCCTAATAGAGTTTAAAAGATTTTCTAGAAGTGTTTCAGTTTGAAATTCTTACTTATAATGTTTAAGGAAACTATTATTATTATATGCACTTGCATTCGTCATTGGAACTAAACGTTTCTTAAACAATTAATTAAAAAAAAGATTAAGGTTTTTGTATTATGTTTTTTTAAGGTTTTTAAGTTTATTTTAAATCTTTTTCCTCTAAAGACTTCTCTTTATAATATAGATCCTTATACCCTTGATAATATCTTAGAATAGTGCAAGTGCATTCGTCACTGGAATTTCAGCTTAATAAATAAAAATAAGCTAAAGGTAAAGGTTTTTTTTCTATTTCTTAAAGAATTTGAAACATAGGTTAAATTTAATTTTTTGTATAGCCCTTACTTTAAGATATTAGATTTAATATTTAATAACATATCTCAAGATACTGTGCGCGAAAAAAGGTCTTTTGTTTTACTTTTTTGCGCCAAGTTTTCGCTCTAGTTTTCCGCGTCTCCCACCGCCTTCAACTTCATCTTTATGGCTGAAGGAGATTCAACTACAAGACCAACATATTATATAGAATATGGAATATATATATATATATATACAAGAAGAAGCGACAACAGACAGCCGACAAGTGACTTGAGGAAGAGAAGAGCAACAATGACAGCGACAATTTGTGAGGATTTTTATAGACAAGCCTCTTGGTGGGAAATTATGGCCTGGCCTCCTGTTAGAAGGATATACACACATATATACATATACTAGATATAGTTTGTAAGGGTGTGGGCTTACACGAGTGTAAGTCGGTGTGTGTGTGTGTGCGTGCTTGTACTAATGAGACAATTTCCACTAGTTTCGTGTGCGTGTGTTGTGGTATGTTGACTTGAATTTTATCCCCTAATGAACTGTCCCAAGAAGACTGAGGCACTGACTTGTTGCTCTCCTCACACCATCGTAGCTGACACCTACGACAAGTCACCCAGCCACCCACCGTCCTTAAGCCACGCCCTCCTGTCCAAGTACTTTCGCCTTGGGTTTTTGGTGCCACATTGTTGTCGTTTCAATTAGTGTTTCAACGCGACCATCCATCCATTGCGCCAAGGGAATCGGAGTCGGACTCGGAATCGGAATCGAAATCGGAAACGGAATGGGAATCACAATTGGAATATCTCAATGAATAACTTGATTTGGCGACCGATAAGCGAGTTGGGGGAATTGCAATCGTATCAATAAATACAGTACGTAGCGGTAGTGTAAGGAAGAAAGGTGAAAAAGTGCTTAAAAGTAGTATTACAAAAAGTAAATTCAAAGAAAGCTTAAAATACCTTTCTAAAATGGTTCAAAATCTTAATGAGTTTGCGGTTTTCAACTAATTGTTTTATATTAACAATTAGCCACGCGTTTATAGTGGTTAGATACCCCTAACCTTATGCCACCGAAACGCACTGTCCTCCCTCCGCGGATACAAATCCACGAAAATCGTTCTGCGAATTCGCACTGAGCCCCCTTAATCCTCCCCGTTTTTCGTATATCCCGGGATAACCGGGGCTTCCAATGGAGTGGTATGAAGTGCTATGGCCTGGCATGGAGTGGAGTTACCAATCCTGAAATCGGATGGTAGAAGGGGGGAGGGGCGGGGTAGTTAATCTGCATGGCAGTCATAACAATGAGTGAGCGATTACACACGAGACTGATAAGGGAAAGCTCCTGTGGTGTCCTGCCTTCTCTTACTTTTCCCCTTTTTTTTGTTGTGTTGTATCTTTTAGATACTTTTTTTTCTTGCATCTTGTACATTTTTTTGTTGTTGTATCTTAAGGCTCCTGCTGCTGATTGAGCTGGTTTAATGGCTGGCCAAAAGGAATTTATATGCGTCTAAGACAAAAGGCCATTAAAATAGCAACCTCCCATGGGGTCTTCAGACCATAAAGCAACAAACCATTAACCGATCCGAAATTTCCACTTCACTTGCTTTAGAAAAGGGGATTCCCGAAATGTCTATAAGATGTACTACTCATACACAACAAGAAAATACCATTGAATGGTTTTGAAATAAAAAACATATTCATATTTGGAAGCATGACATTGATGAGTAATAAGTTCGATAGCCGAGTGTTGGCCATGACAATGGAAATATTAAGCCAATAGAGCGGTTTATCTTTTTTTGCGGAGAATAAATATTTTATCGCATTATCGATTTCGATTACTCAGTTAATGAATTATAGATATATATATATATATATTTTCTATATATGTATATGCAGGGGAGTGTATATTTTAGATATATATTTTTTGTGCCAAAGAAGCAGAAAAAAGAATCCCTGCAAAGCAGGCAACTGCGACAAGTGCGATAAGAAGTTGGCCAATAATGGCATAATAATAAATCATAACTTTGGCCAAAACACACACACACACACAGAGCCATAAAAAAAATGCAAGACCAAAAACAAAAAATAAATATAAAAAAAAAAACAAAACAAAACTAAACAAAAACCGTACAACATGTCGTATGCGTAATGTCACTCATATTTCCAAACTTTTTCCACGTTTTTCTACTATTTTTTGTTTTTATAATTTACCTTATCGAATATCACACCAAAAACAAAAATGACAAAAATATATATTATCAAAACAACAACAAGAGCAAAAAGTTCATTGAATTAATTATGACAAGCGATGAGTTTATTTATGATCAATGTAGATTACAAATGAATTATCGTTTGCCGGATCGAAATAGATAAAAAAAAAATGAGAATAAATGTTGCGGTAGCCAAACAGATATGAAAATATTTCCTCAAAATTCAACACTTTAATGAAAAAACATCAATTAATATTAATTCACCATAAGAAATATTTTATTTAAATCACAATGGTACCTTTCTTTTGATTTTCTTTTTGAAATTTCTGCAAAATTTTTTATGTTTTTTTCTTGCCACACAATCAAAAAATCACAATCACAAGTTCTCAAAAAAATAAAAAAATATATTCATTTATTTATCTTTTGTTTAATGAATTCCTCTTTTTTTTTGGATTTTGAATTAAAATTTTTTTCTTCGTTGGTTGTTTAAAATGTTGGAAATAAATGGTTTGTTTTTTTGGGGCAGGCAGCGGCAGAAGAACACGCTGCGTCGAGTTCCCGGGAAAAACTGGCACTGGAGGAGCGTTACACTTGATGCATGCCCCCGAAATCGCAATTCGCAATCGTGAAAGCCGAAACCCAAAACCGAAACAGAGCCACCGAATCCAAAAAACCCGAAGTGTGCCAAGGTGAGTGAGTGGATCGGACAGGGCGGGCGGGCGCGATGGCGGTCTGGTGTGAAAAGTGGGTGGTGGTGGTGGAAAAGCGGTTGGTTGATTTTCGGAAAAGCGCCCAACAAGTGCATGCCAAAAAAAATACAACAAAAAATAAATAATAAAAAAAATTGAAAAAAGGAACAAAATTTCAAACTCAGCAAAAGGAGTCTTGCTGGAAAAGGCAAGAAGAGGGGGCGGGAAGTTACACCGGAAAAGCGGAAAACGGGACGAAGGCTATGGAAAGCTTTAGCTGAATCAGCGCACTCGTTGAAGCTTTCTCGCCAGCTAAAGCTTTTCGTGTGGTTTCTTTTGTTTTTGCCGCGCGAATGCAACAGCTACAGATACAGCTGGCGTAAGATACATTCGAAAGATACATCCCAAAGATTTGATAGATGTCCGGATACAGAGATATGAAGTCGGATCCCAAATAAATGGGATACGTGAATAATAGATGGCCATTATTCAGGCTCCTGGCCACAGACCTGCGGGCCACAAAGACAAAAATCCTGCAAGAATTTATAGATTGCCAGGTCAAAGGTTAAAGAAAATTGTTTGTTTTATTTTTTAATGATTTAAATATATTTTAAAATACTTAAACAATTATTTATTATTAAAATAGTTAAAAATACAATATTGGGCTTAAATTAAAACTTTTTTGTATAGTTTTAAGTGCATTTTTTGAAATGGAGTTCTTTTTAAATAGCAAGAGGGTAAAAACCCCAAAAAAAATGGAAAAAATTCGTTTTTAAATCTCATAAAAATAAAGTAATACAAGCTTTTGGTTTAAATGAAGGGAGAATCCTTTTTATAAAGGGATTAGTTAAGTAAAGGGGAACAATTTATTTGTGAAAAAATAGCCATAACAGATTAAGTTAATTTTTTAAAGGGAATGTTAATTTATTTTTAATAAGGACATTCACGAGTTATTTTTTGTGGAACCTTTATTTAATCCATATTAATATTTTCTTGCTGAAACCTATGGTAAAGGGTTCTACAAAAAAAACTATGTGTTGAAACTTTGTGGTCATAATAATAGTAATAGTCTGAAAAAAAGCACAAACTCTAGTATCGGGTATCTTTTTCTACTATAATAATTATAAAGATAAAAATAATACCCATTCAGTACTATTTGAATTTCTGAGGAATTAACTTCCATAAACACTGCCAGCCCATCATGAACTTCCTCAGAAGCCAGAAACCAAATGAAATAGTTTATTTAAAACTCATAACTCACTAGCCATACAGTAATTAAGCTTTCTACTATTTTCTTTTAAATAAATAAATGTATAAAAAAAGGAAAATGCCCTTGCTGTGGGATTAAAATATAAATAGAATGTAAGCAATTATCAAATAGTGTGGGACATGCAATGTAAATAAAATAATTCCCGTTGAAGGTGAAAGGACACAGCCACTAAATCCTGCCAGACCGCAAGAAACAATCCTGCCACACAGCAGAAGCAGTAGAAGCAGCAACAGCAGCCACCGTGGCATCGTGCCATCGTGCCACCTTGCAACATCCGATCCAGCGTCATAAATCTGTTTAAATTAGCTGTTAAACAGGTCGTATACGCGATGCTTGGTTGCAAGTTGTTAGTTGGCAGTTGCCAGTTGCAAGTTGCAAGTTGCTAGTTGATAGTTTCTAGCTGTTGTTGCCATTGCTGACACCGCCTTATGTTTCGCTGGATAATCTTGCATCCATCTCGCCATTCCGGGGCATTGTCATAAGAGGCTTACCACCCCATTCCTTGCCCCAATAACTGGCGAGATAATTGCCACCAGCCAAGGACACGGCATCGGGCAATAATCAAGCCGTTATAAATCCCATGAAAGTCGTTCAAACAAGAAAAAAAAAATATATATATATATATTTAAAAAAAATAAAATAAATAAGGAAAGAGCGGAAAAACATTCAAATTAAGGACGAAACAAACGGAATGGCCACAAATTTGCACTACCTCGTATTTCATCCCGCCGCCGGGAAACTTGCTCTGCATTTCCCACATCATCTTATGTCCCGTAGTCCTCTTCCCCGTTCCCCTCCAGGCCGGGAAAAAACTTTTTAATTTCCATTCGTAATTGTGAGACAGACCATGAAAACGACAATTGAATGTAGCCACAGCAAAGAGATCGTCCAAAGTTGCAACCGCCACTACAAAGTTGCAACTGCAACACGGGGGGATTGCCTCCAGATTGGATTGGATTGGTTCGGTTTGGTTTCGCTTGCTTCGGATGGACTTCGGTTTGGTTTGGCCAAATGGACACAGATGTGCCACAGATGTCTGCAAAAATACATGTATTTAATATCATGCATCTTCAGTTCTTTGATCAGCTTTGGCACTCATATTTCAATCGGGTTTACACTGTTTTGTGGGAATTTCAACCTCCCAACTCGAGGGCTTCAATTAATAGCTATACTACAGGGGTAGTGGGATGGGATCATATGGGGGGACATGGGTCTCTCGCCACGTCATCATTATTTGAATACAACTTTTATAAAAAAAATTACAACAAAAACTTAACAAAAAAAAAAATTACAACAAAAAAAATTACAACAAAAAAAATTACAAAAAAAAAAATTGCAACAAAAAAATTACAACAAAAAAAAATTACAACAAAAAAAATTACAACAAAAAAAATTACAACAAAAAATTACAACAAAAAATTACAACAACAAAAAATTACAACAAAAAAATATTACAACAACAACAACTTACAACAACAACAAAATTACAACAACAACAATAGTTACAACAAAAATAAAGCCAATTAAAAAACAAAAACACGATTTACAAAAAAACACTTTAATTTTTCCGACTTTTAAGCTTGCTTAAGTGCAACCTATGAGAATCGAGGAGGAGGGCGCTATTAAAAATTAATAATTAAATTAAATTAATTATTTATTTTATCGAATAGCTACCAAACTAAAACATCTTTTTCCATATAATTATATTCAAACGAACGGGAAAATTGTGCTCTTTATTGCCATTACCATTCCGTTGCCCTTAAAAGTAGGCAATAGAACATAAGAGTGCTTTCACTTTAAGATTTTTAATTTGTAAATTAAGATGTTTTTCACTAAATTTATTGAAGAATTTTGTTGTGTTACGCGCTTTGTAAGCTGATATAGCCTAACAACTACATATCGGCTTATATTTTACAGTTATATACCAGATAAAATAAAACTACAATTTCAATATAAAAAGAGCTTACCCTTGACATTGACGGGAACTGACCTTTGGTTGTCTTATAAGAAATATATAAAGTAGCCTCTAAAAAAGCAAAAAGCCGTGGTGGCTGACCTAAAAGTAAAAAAAGTTAGGAATTTCCAAATTTTTTCCAAATTTTTGCAGATCTAAGCTTGTTTCAAAATCAAGCAATCCATGAAGTCAACTGTCAACTCAAAATTGTCGTCGACCCTAGAACTGGACCGAAATACTTCATTACAAATCCAGCTCAGGAACTGATAACTACTAAAAATCAGACTCGAAAGTTTGTCTAAATAAAATAATTGAAAAATGTATATAATATAGGCAAGATAGTTAACAAAATATTAATATTGTAAAATTAAAAATAAAAGTAATTTTAAATATTACAGTGACCTCTGTCATCTTGGAACCATGTATTCTCAGGGTGAGAACCAGCTTCTACCATGAAGGATATTTTTGGTCGAAGTAAGGTAAGTTTTTAATGAAAATTATAAGAATGAGGTAATAGATATTTATTGGTAACTTGAACTTAAACATGAACTTGAAGGTAACCTATCGACGTGACTTTGCAGAGAAGTTGGCCACTCCAGGTGGATATGAAAGAAACAAAGAGTCCCATATCCCGATTGGGTCACAGGTTCCTAATGACTCGTCCTGAAAAAAGTAACCATTGAAGAGCAATTATTTAAAACCCTATGAGAAGAACAGAAGAGTTGTCATCTTGGGTTGGTTTTCAAAATTCTAAAAGTCCTTTGTCCTTGGACAGAAGCCATTTTCGTATCAACATCCTGGATTTTTCGACTATATCCGAAGTGCAAAATTCGAAGTGGATTAAGATAGGGAAGCACCTCTACGCACATTACGCAGTTAGATAAGGAAGATAAGGATAAGAAATTAGATACGGATGGATTAAGATAAGGAAGCACCTCTACGCACATTACGCAGTTAGATAAGAAAGATAAGGATCAGGAATTAGATAAGGATGGATTAAGGAAGCACCTCTACTAGGAAATCAAGAGCCTGCCTATAAACTCTGGCATGTTACTTTGTTCTTTCGAGTTATTGTTCGAGTGGTATATGAAACCCTATAAGAGGAACAGAAGAGCTCTCAACTTGGAATAGTTTTCAAAATTCTAAAGGTCCTTGGACAGAAGCTATTTCCGTATCAAACTCCTGGATTTTTCGATAATATGGCATCCGAAGCTCAAAATTCCAAGTGGATCACGATAATAAAGCACGCTGCGGTCCCTGAAACGCACCTTCTAGACACTCTACACACATTACACACACTACACTCCCGTGCAACTAGGAAACCAAAGAACGGACTATAAACTCTGGCGTGTTACTTTGTTCTCCTGTTAATTAATAATTTTTGGATATGATATCAAAATTCGACCACCAAATAAAGCCAGCTAGCTTAGCTTTCTAACACATTTATGTAAAAATCCAAATAAGAGATAATGCATTTTTATTTCGTTCACCATTCGCGACCTGCCACTCGCCACTTGCCACACACTGACAACAATCACAATCACATCATCTGTTAACATGCAAATCAATGTTAGTTGCAGCATCTGTCCTTCTGACTGGATTCCATATATCCTTCGCTCATGCCATCAGGCCGTCATTCTATCATTCCTGTTGGGGCAAGAACTTGGGGGCTCAGTTGGTAAGCGGCTTGTATGTGCATGGCATGCAACATTTCCGCTTCGCCGCTCCCAAGTAAAGCCAGCTCAGTGCGCCACCTCTTGCCACACGGCCCACATGCCCCATTTGCCATCGCCACCGTCCTGCCCCTCCTTGCCACAGGACACATTCGCTTTAATCTGCCAACGCCTGCCCGCCACCCTCCTTCGCATATATCCGACAGCATTTAAGCAGATGGCCAAGCCTACAAAAGTGTCGAGATTAATCCTGAAAATAGATTATAATTACGAAAAATATATCCAAGATATTCATAGATATTTTTTACAAAATATTATGCTTGCAAATAAATAAAATTATATCTCTCATAGTCTCTCATAGGAGTTTAACAAAAGAATTGGCTTAAAGTTAATAAGAAGAAATATGTATATATATGTTTTTTAAGAAAAAGGGTTTTATTTTTCAATTTAAAAATATTTAGTTTGATGAGATTCGAAGGCTAACTTAGAAAGAAATATATACAATATAAGAGTTTAATGAAAAACCGAATGGTACAAAAAGAAAAGTACTTTTATTTTATGTCAAAGGTTTAAAAAAAAACAAAAATTATATATTAAGATATTAAGATTAAAATTAATTTGTAAACATTTGTCACCTGGCTGGCACGCCCACCAAGCCCGCATTTCATATATATGTATATGTATTTGTAGAATGTATGTGTGTGTATAGCATGTAAATGAAGTCTACGGCTGTCTATCCGTATATATATCACACGTACACCAGCTCAGTGGGCGCCACACACACGTAAATATACAAGAACGGATGGTAGAAGCGGACAGGAGGACAGGCGGACACGCGGACAGGGGAACGGATAGGGGGATAGACGGACACGTATAGCTCGAGTCCCGGAGTCGTCGCCTGATGTGTATTAATGCCGTGCGGGTGCCACATGCCAGATGGAAACAGTTCAATCATAATAAACTCCCAGTCAATTTTTAATGATACAAAAAAAAAAAAACAAAAAAACGAGAAAAGAAAAGACAAATGTGCGCCCCCATCTCTATCTTTTATTTATATTTATTTTTTGTTGTTGCCTTTTTTAGGGGCAAAGGCCGCATAAAGCGATATAAATTGTTGCATATGTTAGGGCGTTCTCCGTGCAATTTTTCTTTCAACTCTTATTCAATTATACTATGCTGTGAATTATAGGTATTTTTTAATTGCCATTAAAGTCGATAAAGTTACAAATCAATGGTCTTTTTTTTTCTTACGTGACACCATTTTATGGCAAAGTTACGATTCAATTAATCGATTAATCGCTCTTCTCTGGGTTTTATTCAGCAATCGGACCGAGACTGACTAACCGAATGACTGACTGACTGGGTGATGATTGATCTGGTTGTGATTTAAATGGTCCCTCGACTGAGCTCTGAATTATTAATGACGTCGTCGTCGGATTACGACCCCCGAACTCCTCGAATTTGTTTGCCTTACACAATAATTTGATGTGCGGGGTCGCATAAAAATTTTCATTTCAGCTCGTTAGCCACACGGCGTATACGTAACGTGGCTCGCTCCCTATACGAATTTATTCGTGTATTCGTTTATAAATAAAATCGTATATATAAAACTTTACGCCCAATTGATTTCGATTTCATTTTAATGAATTTTGCGGCCTCACTGGAATATATATATATTTTATTTTTTTTTTTTTTTTTTTTGTGGGCCACAAATAAGCAGAATTTCCTTATTCCTGTCTGACAGTCAGTGCGTATAGTAGTTTGCTTTTAGGTGTTTATTTATGCCACTGCCTTGGCACAAACGTTCAATTAAAATTTCAATTATTAGCTGGCAAACAGACAGGAGGGGCTGGAGTGAAAGAGACAGTAAACTGGGGGCAGAGAGAGAGGGATATATGTATATGTTGGGGAATTCATTTCATTGAAAGAAAATACCTTTGTTTACACTTTGTGGAGGTTTTAAAAAGAGATTTTATATTAGAAAAAAGTTGTATAAAAAGGATAATTAAGTTATAAGTTCTTAACAATTTTTTTGAAAAGATTTTTAAGGCCTTCATATTTTTTAAATGAGTTCTTATGTACGTTTTGGGTTTACTTTTCCTAGAAACGTTTAATTTACCTTTCAACTTGTCTTTCATATTTAAAATTTAAAAAAAATGTCTAGGCCTTAACCTTCTATTTAAAAAAAATACTTTAGTATACAGTAACCATTTAATTAATATTTTAAATCATTTTTTTCTGAATAGCTACCGCATAATTGGAGTAAAAGTAGAATACATATTCGGTTTTTCGTTTAAATGTTCAACCCTTGAGTAAACAATAAACAAAATGAGTCGAAATTCAGACGGGATGGCCGGCTGGTTGGCTGCCTGGAATAATAAGTTGAAATTTCAAACCAATAATTAAAAAGCTTAAAGTTTACCATTTTTCATATGCCTCGTGCCGCAAATGAGAAGGCAGAATTCGTAGTAATTTGCTTACAGAGTCGAGTTCTCGGTTTTCTGTGGAAATTCTCTTCTCCTTTCTACTTTCATCATTTTCAGTTAAACAATGGCCACTAGTGTGTACTAACGTTAACCACATTTCTGGCTAAAAACCAATTGGAAAAAAATGAGAGAAATGAAAGCGAATGAAATATCTTCATATATTCACATTTATCTGGCATATCCTCACATGTCCGAGTGCTTGCAGCGTGAAATTGTGGCACAAAGCTGTCAGCAGGGTGCCTGCTACCTGCCATCAGCCACCAGCCACCAGCCACCTGCCACCTGCTGCCTGTTGCCAGCCACGCCCCCTGTTGTCAGGCAAGTCGCCCAAAGCCCACCCCATCTTTGAGGCACAATATGCACATTTCTGACTTACAGGTGGCTCTGCAAAAATGCATAGAAAACTTTATATTTGTTTTCTGGGCTCTATGTATCTCTCTTATTGGAATAGCTTGTTGAAATAGGGATTTAATTGTTAGAGTTGCAACTATTAAATTCAAGTTTTAAGTGGCAAGACTTTGTGTAGTTGTGGGGAATATGTGTTTTGGTGGCAACACAAAGGTAGATGCGTTGACAGAGGCCGTTGGCAAAATGGCAAAATAAATACCCAGGGGTTTCAACAATAAAAACTAAAACAATGCCAACAGAAAACACAAGAACAAAAACACAAAAATTAAAAACATAAAAAAAAATTAAAACAAAAACATTGTGACAGAACCCGCATCTGTTTGCGGTTTGTCCGTCTCTTGCCACACATACTATACATATGTATGTTTATCTGCGTGTCGGATGGGGGGATAGGTGCGTTGCAAGTTTTGGGTGTACGGGTACTGGTACTACCACATAGACCGATAAACAGAGGCATGACTGGAAGAGCTGGGAGCCAGCTAGCAGGCCAAGCGCAATTCGTTTATCAATTTCTCTTTTCAAAAGCGGATTTCAAAATGGTTTTCCATCTGTGTGGATGGTTTTCTTTTTCCATGTGTCTGTGTTCTCTATTCTGTATCTGTGTAGGTGTGTATCTGTGTAGGTTTGTTTCTGTGTGTGTGTGTGTGTGTATCTCGATCTTATAATTGCATTTTAATTTGCAACAAATTCAATTTCAGTTGCAAACATTTAATGTAGTTTATGCAATTCCTGTGCACCCAACTGTGTACTGCCACTGTGCTTACTTCTGTTTGGCAAATAAAGTTAGATACTGAAAGAAAAAAAATATAAAAAATAGTAAATAAGGAAATTATTTTATGAAGAACTTAATATCTAAAATAATCAGTAAGAGCAGCTTTTTTTCAGAGAGTTCTACAATGATATATTTCTTTGGTCTGCCTCATAATGTACGGATCATAGGAGAGCTTAGAGACTTTTTCCAGTGCTTGTAAGTTCCTGGTAAATCCAATAATAAAGAGCATAACTTTTGTAAAGTAACAATTCATTTTCGGATTCATATTCAGGTGTTGACCCTCCTCTTGCTACTTTTTGCGTTCAAACTTAAACTGAAACACCCGAACCCTAACCCTAACCCTATGGTTGAACCCCAACTCTGGTGCTTGTATGATTGGCCTGGTCAGATTTCCAGGACTGGGAAATCGGTTGATTTATGAGCTGGACATGCAAAGGAGTTGGCAAATTGCACTGACCAGTCAAAGGTCACAATGAGATGAAAGCTGGCCCGGCTAGATGGGCTAGATGGGGTAGATGGGTGTGGGTGTGGGTGGTAGATGATAATGGCGATGTGCCGAATGGTGGTGCAACACAGACAAGTCACAATATCGCACATCACATCGTATCACATCAATAACAATAAGGCCAGAAGCCTACGTGCATGTAGCAGTCAAGTAAATCTAATTTGGCAGCAATTCGATTCGAGTCAACTCAACTAAACTCAACTCAACTCATCACATACGTATAGAGGATATATGTACGTATACTGTCCCTACGTATCTACAAAGTACTGAGTACTGTGCTCCTTCTTGTCTTCTTGGTCTTCTTGGTCTACTTGGTCTCGTTCTCTTGGCCCTGGCTTATTATTGATGGTAATGAAAATTTGATGATGGCCAGCATACTTTGTCGTCTCCTACTGGCTGGCTGGCTGGCTGGCTGCCTTGCTTTTTGCTTTCAGTGTGCTTCTGCTCCGGCTTCTGCTTTTCTGAGCATGCTAATGATAATGACAATGACGATGATTGATTGATGTGTTCTTTTTGGTGTTTGCCTCGTCTGCTGTTGCTGCTGTTTGTAGCTTGTTGTTGATGATTTTTTTTTTGTTTTTTTTGCCACAGAATCCTCTAAACCTCATCCCATCCAACCCTGTCGGTTGGTGCCTTCAGAAAGGCAGTTAATTAGTGCGAACTGACTTGGCACCGCCACTGAAAATTCAAATGAAGCGTCAAATGGTTTTTCTTACTGGCAGTATGAGTGGTTGATGGTTTGTTAGCCTCTGTCAACGACTCCCCAGTTGCCCTTTTTCAAGGCTGCTCAGCCCCACCCATCAGTTCCACCCATCCAGTCAGTTCATGCATGTATTTATGAGAAGATTCTTAATAACTCTTTCAACTTTTTGGTGGAGGTGGTAGGAGCTGAAGAAGCATTGCCTTTCCATCAACACACACCCACAAACACACACACTTGGACCCAAAAGACTCTGAAATGTGGGTCTGGAACAATCTTATTTGATTGTTTCGCAAATTAAGTTTCCCAAAAACATGACCTTCTTGGAGTGTGCCTTAAGTGTGTTTAAGTCGAAGGTCTGTCCCGTGTCCTGTGGGGTGCCAGAGAAGTTTTCGGCTGTGGAAAGCAACAAGTTATGATTGCTTCGTAAACTGAAGTGTTGTTGGAACTTTTCAAGATTTAAGGCAAAATCATTATACCCTTGGTAGGGGGTATTATTATTTTGTTGGGAAATGAAGGTATAATCAGTGGGCGGAGTCTACAAAGTAGGGTTATGTCCCTGTCCGTTTGTCCGTTTATCTTTTTGCGTCCATAACGATTCAGAGAGTATTATAATTTTGTGATAACGCAAGCAAAGTACGTAGGAAGGAATTATTGAATCTTAATAGAAGGATTTTTCGGTTCTTATAGCTTTGGCCCGTTTGTCCTTTCTAGGATAACTCTTTTAATTTTAAAGCTATAGACATAAGAGTTGGGATCTAAACACCTTATTTAATAACTAGTTATTTAATATAAATTTTATATTATTTTTATAGAGTATCTACTAATCAGCTGTAAGTTGAAAAGACCTCATTTTTCGAGACCTTTTGTTCTTAGTCTAGAATATATATATTTTGCAACTTGTTTGTAATTATATACTTTTTGCATTTCCCTATTAATTTCACCCGTATAACCCTTTTGAATGTTGCTCTTGTCGGATGGCCGCATATTAATTGAAATTTTAGTGGCAGGCCCGGACAAACAAACCCACTGCCTGTCATTTTGTGTTTGGATGGTGGCGGTGTGTGTATCTGTTTACTTGCGGCGCCTGTCTGCACTGCTTGCAACTTGTTGTGGCACTTGTGTTGTTGTTTGACTAGCGGCTTTTGGCCCATCAATTTTGGCCCAATTCCCAGCCAACACAATGTCGCAAAATGTCTGTCAGATAGTAGTACTCTTGTTGTTTCGCGTTTTCCTCTATCGAAATCGATACTGGCTTGATTTGACAACAAAATTTTCCAGGCCAGTCGCAGCCAGGCCAAACTATTATATCGAATATGCAAAATCAATATAATTTGATTTGATTGCCATTTAAAAGCATATGTTTTTTATTTTCCTTCCATCTCAATTGTTTTGCGAGTTGCGAGTGCTTTTCTGGGTCAATTTTGAATTTCTCCGATTTAATTATGTTCGATTGAGATGCAGGTTTTGCCTGCCGATGACTACTGATTTCTTTTTTTTGTTTTTCCCCACATCATCACAAAGGAAATCACATTCTCCAAATCGAAATGCAAATGCAATTCTTGAATAATTCACATTTTGTTTGTGCCACGGACTTGTGGTCTGCACAATTTTTGGGAAGAAAATTAACAGAACAGACCTCCGTTGTCGGAGGAATTTTTGCGCAAAGTGGGTCGTTCGAGTGGTGTCGTGATTAAATGCCAATGGCCAATCAACGCATGCCATCGAGACTTTTGCCATTTTCCATTTTCCATTTCCACATTTTCCCACATACACACACAAATACACGGATACCCGCATGCATGCATGTCCGCAGGACTCACAGGATGGGTGGTTGGGTGAATGGGGAGTGCCATCGAGAAAGGAAATAAACTAGGAACTTGCCGTCGGAAGCAAATCAGGAAGGAAACTTCTGAAATTCCTGGCTCGTGCCATTCTCTCTGGCATTTCGATGGCTCATCGTATGGCTGGAGACACGAAAATACATAATTCAAATTAAATCGGGTATTTAGAATGTTTGGAATCCTACCTTAAGACTTAACCAGATAAGTATGCTATGAAAAATGCATAAGTCCTGTAGGGGAGATTTGAGAAGTAAGGATTGTATTCTGTTTAGGTTTCTGTTTCAGATATTTTTTGGAAAGAATATAGTTTCTGAACCTATAACTTTGCTTTATACTAGATGACTTCTTGTGCTTATAATGCTTATATTTAAAATTAAGTATCTTTCAAGAGTAGTATCTAACAAGTCCTCTCACTATATTTTATTAACATTTTAAACTCCAACTTTAAACATCAAACCTATCTATCCTAGTATAGCAACCATTCAATTTCTCTTAATCTTTCCGATTTTTCCACTGATTCTGTATAGGATTTTTGTTATTTTTACACTTTCTTTGATCTGGATGTGAACGCCCACATTCTGTTTGCATTTTCTCCAGCTTAATGCGCCCCGGTTATTGTTCTGTTCTGGCCACACTTTGGTGAGTAAGCAAATTGTTTAAGAGTGACAGCTGACTTACCACCCACACAGCACAATCCACAAACCGCCAGCACATCTGAATCCAAGACTCTCCCTACATTCCCCTCCTCCCCCCTCGTTCAATGTGATTCCAAGTGGAAAGCAGCGAAAGCAGAGAAAGCAGGGCCCAAGTGAAAGTGAAGTTTGCCTAGGCCCTGGCTGGCCTAGCGATGTGATTTGAATGCCAAGTTTAATGAGAGCCAATCCCCGATGCCGAATGCCGGACATCGAGTGTCCGGAATGGTTCCGATTCTGTGGATGTGGGTATAGGAGTGGGTGTGGGTGTGAGAGTGGGCAGCGGGTGTGGTAACGGGAACGGGCTCAATAAGTTGCCATGATTCAGCTGTGGCCACAGCTTGTGACTGCCCTGGCCACGACTCATCATCTTAGCACCCGAGAGGACTTCCTCCAGCACTCCCTCCAAACACTCAAGCACCCAACACCCTAGACCCAAAACCAAAAGTGCTACTCCCCAAAAAACACCCTCTACAAACACTAGAGCTAGAGGGAAGTGAGAAAATATGGAGGGCTATGGGTTTATGCTGTGGGGAAGTTTAGGAAAAGGTTTTTTTTTTTTGAATTCTGAAAGTCTGTCTTAAAAGCCTGCCAGGACTTCAGTTATGATATCCACCTTTTGAATCTATATAGTGTTGTCCGTCTGTTCATCTGTCCACTTGTCCTTTTTTTAAGTCTAACATCCTGCCTTTTTTAATATTTCTCTCTGTCTTTAAATAATTTTAAGTTCTTGAAGTCCCCAAATTCCTACCCTTTAGAGCCTTTTAAGATCTATCTGTTCCTCTTACCATTAATTCATAATTTGTAGCTTCGCATAAACGCTTCTGGTGGCGTTTGCATTTGCGCCTTTGGTCTCGAGACAGGCCCAAACAATTTGTCGTTGTCCTGGCTTGTCCGGTCCGGGATCCTGTTGCTGTCCTGTCAGCTGCTTACCACCGCCCTCCACCTTCTATATCCTATCTCCAGCTTGGTGCTTCCTTTCCTTTTTTTTTCCTTTTTTTGCCACCATGAATGCCTGCAAAAAAGCGACTGGAGCAATCGATTTTCCCGGGGCTTAAGTCGGGAAAAACTCAACCTTAAAAATGCGCTTAAGTTTTATTGTATTCCAATCTCATTAACTTCTTTTATTATTATTTGTGTTTTGTGTTTTGCTTTGCCTCCTTATCTGCCCTCTCTGCCGACTGACTGGGTAAGGAAGGCCAGAACGAGGACCAGGACCAGGACCAGGACCTTCCTGGCTGCCTTCTTGGTCCTTTTGGCCCAATTTACGCGTCTTCAACTTTTGCTTCTCCAACTGCGATTGACGTATGTAAGCAATAACGGTTCCTTGCTTATTTCTATCAGTGTGTGAGTGAGTGTTTGTAAGTGTTAGTGAGTGTATACGAGTGTGCCAGTGTGTGTGTGCAAATAAAATCGCATAAAATAAAGCAATATCCTTCACTTATTTGACATTTTGGGCCTACATTAATGAGGCCTAAACCAAAAGCCTGGCCCCGGAAACTTTCCGGATCGAACGAGATGTGATTTATATACGTGTATATATTGGTTATATTATTGGAGTAGGATATGGTGGGCAGTGTATTATGATTAATGAGCCCTTTGACCATGACCAGCCACTACCCACTACCCAGAACACAGAATCCAGAACAGAGAATTGATTTCGAAGACGACTTTAAAGAAGCACATCAGATTATGCCTCTTTCAGAGAATATATACATCTTCATCCGGCCATGCAGCATCTGTATCCGTATCTGTGTCTGGCTCTGTCTGGGTCCTGCTCAGAGTCCCTGACATCATTAATGTCACTGCCTTCCCACAGAGATTGCCGGTTGGGGGATTTGGAGGGGTCAGGCGGCTTACATATTGTCAGTTGTGTCAGCTAACTGTTAACACACACACACACAGAGAACCGAACACAACCAAAACCCACCGAAAGCCCCATTCAAAAACCACCCAAAAACCATACCATCCATACCCATCCATACCCATCCATCCATCCACTTTCAGCTCGTTGTTCTGTGCTGTTTGCCTTTTGTTGCATTTTGCATGTTGTACTTCGATTTGCATAATCTTAATCTTTTGCACTCGCCAGGGATTTTCAGAGATGGCACATGCCTGTCCGAAAGGGACGGCTGTCACTGCCTGAGAAAGAGACAGAGCCAGGCATCGCTGAACAAAGCCGAACAAAGGGAACTGGCTCCCAAGGAATCATCTGGCTAAGCTCATTGAACATTGACCGAGTTCTCGCAGTGTTTGTGACTTTGTTAACGCCTTGCCATCCTCCCTTTGCATTATCCTTGTGCAATTGCAATTGTCTTTTGTCCAAAAGTTCCAAAAGAAAGTTGGAGACTCTGCAAAAAGAATAGAAACGATTTTCTAAAAGGGAGTCAGACCCATGTTCTAATGGGCTGCATAAAAAGAGCAAAAAGTCCATTTTTTCTGGGGTTTCGAGCTCCAGTACCCATATTGTACCTAAGATTATGATATTTTATCTCTTAATTAGAGGTCTTAACTCTAGGACTTATATAACAAAAGCCTTAAAGCTTGTGCAGCGAAAGTTAGGGTTTGTAGGATTTTGTAAAATGGGGTTTTTTCAGGTATGGTTCAGAGTCATAGCCATATCTCAGCCAATTTTCATCCGATTCTCAAACGGAATACCTTAAATGAATTCTGGACCAATTTCCTACCAATCTGCATCAAAACCCTGCAACAAAATATTTTTTAGATTTTTTTCCAAGTTTTGTGGGGAGACCCCTTGTAAAATGGGGTTTTTCAGGTATGGTTCAGAGTCATAGCCATATCTCAGCCAATTCTCATCCGATTCTCAAACGGAATACCTTAAATGAATTCTGGACCGATTTCCCACCAATCTGCATCAAAACCCTGCAACAAAATATTTTTTAGATTTTTTTCCAAATTTTGTGGGGAGACCCCTTGTAAAATGGGGTTTTTCAGGTATGGTTCAGAGTCATAGCCATATCTCAGCCAATTTTTATCCGATTCTCAAACGGAATACCTTAAATGAATTCTGGACCGATTTCCCACCAATCTGCATCAAAACCCTGCAACAAAATATTTTTTAGATTTTTTTCCACATTTTGTGGGGAGACCCCTTGTAAAATAGGGGTTTTCAGGTATGGTTCAGAGTCATAGCCATATCTCAGCCAATTTTTATCCGATTCTCAAACGGAATACCTTAAATGAATTCTGGACCGATTTCCCACCAATCTGCATCAAAACCCTGCAACAAAATATTTTTTAGATTTTTTTCCAAATTTTGTGGGGAGACCCCTTGTAAAATGGGGTTTTTCAGGTATGGTTCAGAGTCATAGCCATATCTCAGCCAATTTTCATCCGATTCTCAAACGGAATACCTTAAATGAATTCTGGACCAATTTCCTACCAATCTGCATCAAAACCCTGCAACAAAATATTTTTTAGATTTTTTTCCAAGTTTTGTGGGGAGACCTTGTAAAATGGGGTTTTTCAGGTATGGTTCAGAGTCATATCCATATCTCAGCCAATTCTCATCCGATTCTCAAACGGAATACCTTAAATGAATTCTGGACCGATTTCCCACCAATCTGCATCAAAACCCTGCAACAAAATATTTTTTAAATTTTTTTCCAAATTTTGTGGGGAGACCCCTTGTAAAATGGGGTTTTTCAGGTATGGTTCAGAGTCATAGCCATATCTCAGCCAATTCTCATCCGATTCTCAAACGGAATACCTTAAATGAATTCTGGACCGATTTCCCACCAATCTGCATCAAAACCCTGCAACAAAATATTTTTTAGATTTTTTTCCAAATTTTGTGGGGAGACCCCTTGTAAAATGGGGTTTTTCAGGTATGGTTCAGAGTCATAGCCATATCTCAGCCAATTTTTATCCGATTCTCAAACGGAATACCTTAAATGAATTCTGGACCGATTTCCCACCAATCTGCATCAAAACCCTGCAACAAAATATTTTTTAGATTTTTTTCCACATTTTGTGGGGAGACCCCTTGTAAAATAGGGGTTTTCAGGTATGGTTCAGAGTCATAGCCATATCTCAGCCAATTTTTATCCGATTCTCAAACGGAATACCTTAAATGAATTCTGGACCGATTTCCCACCAATCTGCATCAAAACCCTGCAACAAAATATTTTTTAGATTTTTTTCCAAATTTTGTGGGGAGACCCCTTGTAAAATGGGGTTTTTCAGGTATGGTTCAGAGTCATAGCCATATCTCAGCCAATTTTCATCCGATTCTCAAACGGAATACCTTAAATGAATTCTGGACCGATTTCCTACCAATCTGCATCAAAACCCTGCAACAAAATATTTTTTAGATTTTTTTCCAAGTTTTGTGGGGAGACCTTGTAAAATGGGGTTTTTCAGGTATGGTTCAGAGTCATATCCATATCTCAGCCAATTCTCATCCGATTCTCAAACGGAATACCTTAAATGAATTCTGGACCGATTTCCCACCAATCTGCATCAAAACCCTGCAACAAAATATTTTTTAAATTTTTTTCCAAATTTTGTGGGGAGACCCCTTGTAAAATGGGGTTTTTCAGGTATGGTTCAGAGTCATAGCCATATCTCAGCCAATTCTCATCCGATTCTCAAACGGAATACCTTAAATGAATTCTGGACCGATTTCCTACCAATCTGCATCAAAACCCTGCAACAAAATATTTTTTAGATTTTTTTCCAAGTTTTGTGGGGAGACCTTGTAAAATGGGGTTTTTCAGGTATGGTTCAGAGTCATATCCATATCTCAGCCAATTCTCATCCGATTCTCAAACGGAATACCTTAAATGAATTCTGGACCGATTTCCCACCAATCTGCATCAAAACCCTGCAACAAAATATTTTTTAAATTTTTTTCCAAATTTTGTGGGGAGACCCCTTGTAAAATGGGGTTTTTCAGGTATGGTTCAGAGTCATAGCCATATCTCAGCCAATTCTCATCCGATTCTCAAACGGAATACCTTAAATGAATTCTGGACCGATTTCCCACCAATCTGCATCAAAACCCTGCAACAAAATATTTTTTAGATTTTTTTCCAAATTTTGTGGGGAGACCCCTTGTAAAATGGGGTTTTTCAGGTATGGTTCAGAGTCATAGCCATATCTCAGCCAATTTTCATCCGATTCTCAAACGGAATACCTTAAATGAATTCTGGACCAATTTCCTACCAATCTGCATCAAAACCCTGCAACAAAATATTTTTTAGATTTTTTTCCAAGTTTTGTGGGGAGACCTTGTAAAATGGGGGTTTTCAGATATAGTTCAGACTCATAGCCATATCTCAGCCAATTCTCATCCGATCCTCAAACGGAATACCTTAAATGAATTCGAATGAATGGATCGATTTCCCATCAATCTGCATCAAAACCCAGCAACAAAATATTTTTTAGATTTTTTTCCAAATTTTTTTGACAAAAAAGTTCCAGAAATATACATTTTAAATACTTCGAATTTATTTTGTATAACATATAACGTGTATAACGGATAGTGTGTATAAGGTATGACGTGTCATGCGGGACTCCGCCTATTTGTGCTACTTATTGTAACGATTGAAATATTAACGTTTGGGCCTTTTGTTGGGTGTAACACCAGTGTCTGTCCAGCAGCTCGATCCTCTGTACAATTCCTCTACATTTTCATTAAATCGGACGTTGCACACTGAAGATAGAGAAGAGCATTATACAAACTATAGATCTATAGATCCCCTTGAACTTACCGTTGGAGGATTAAGTTCATTTTCGTTCCACTTTTCCTGAAGTTCTGACGAAGCTTGTCTTCTTTGTTGGTTCTTCAAGAATTTTTTATATGGTACTGTCCATGGTTTCTTTAATACGGTACCAGCACTCTTGTAAGGATTATATATCAAACGGGCCCTGTTCTTCCGCTTTTGGCGGAGCTTGTCTATAACCGATTTGTCTCTCCCCATTTGAGAAATTAGAACTGACCGACACTAAATATTGTAATTTTCAAAAAATATCAGACTCTTAATTTTAAAATCGACCTCACTGTTTGGGGACGAAACGTTGAATGACTAGAAATGGGAAAGCCGATGGGGCTACAATTTGACATTTTAGTTTGAGGCCTACTTGGGAATGAAATGTCTGTACAAGTTATAAAATTCATTCTATGAATTAGTTGAGAGAAAAATACATACCCAAATTAAAGTCTTAAGTTTAAAGCATTTTGTCATGCAGGATATGATTTTAAAATGATGTAAATATGTGTCATTTAAGTTACAAATTTAATGGAAAAAATTTATTTATTTTAGTAATAACTAATGAGTAGAAAGATTAAAAGATGCTTGGTGAGTTAGTAGTTGGCTTGGTAGTTGTTTTATTTATGAGATTCTAAATAACAAAGCTTGAAAAATTACATGGTAAACGTGTTTATTTTTATGAAAAAAAAATAATAATAATTGAAATTAATTAATAAAAACAGCGCCCTCCTCCTCGATTCTCATAGGTGGCACTTAAGCAGCGCCAAAAAATTAAATTAAAAAATTCAATTCCATTTTTTTTATGATAAATCATTTATAAATTAATGAATAAAAACAGCGCCCTCCTCCTCGATTCTCATTGATGGCACTTAAGCAGCCCCCAAAAGAAACAAATTATAACCAAAATTATAATAACTTCTGCAAGGGTATTAAAATATTTTGCTTTATGAGGAGTCGAACCCCTGCACCTATCCTCTTTCAAAAAAAGCCTTGAAGCCTTTTGGACGACTCCTTTGTGATCTGTTTTTAATGAGTAGTTGTTGCCCCTAATTTTGGAAATCCATCTACGAATGGCCATGGAGTGGCATTTAGTCGCAGACTAAAAGTCATGTGAGAACATCAAAGGCCAGAAACATCATTCTGAGATCCCATTGCGGGCTGCATTGCCCGAGGTTTGTCTGGGAATTTGCGGCCCCTTTGGTTTTGCCATCGAATCGACTTCGACTTCCTTAATTAATGGAGGAGGCGAGGCCAAATGAAAAGGAATAGAAAGGACAAAAGGACGGAAGGATGGTTGGATGGTAGGGGGCCAGGCTGGATTAGCTGCAATATGCCGCCCACGCTCGTTCAACATTTAGATACGCCGGCCTCATTGTTTTCCTTTATGCCTCCCAGCATCACAGCATCCCACATAGCATCCCAGTTTTCAGTTTTCATCCAAAGAGTATTTTCCATTCTCTGGGGGCCATTCGGAAATCTACTGAGCCATGCGCTTTGTTGGTTTTCAATCAAGAGTTTGTTTATCAATGTTTTGCTGGCAACAAAAGTTAATGGCTAATAACAAGCTGGCAACGTCATCGTCCTGGTATTCATACTGGTACACTCTGTGTATATCCTTTCAAATATTGTGTGCAATCATTGCAGGCAATGAACTTCCATCTGAACTTCCCCCCACCCCCAGCCACTTGCCACAAAATGCGTCAAGGCGCCACACAATTTTTTGCCCCCATTTCGTATTTTTTGTATTTTCTACTTTGGCCACCAATCAATTTTGAAAATGTGTTTTTCTTATTTTTGTGGCACTTGGCACTTGGCACTGACCCAATCCTCTGGAATGTGGAGCACTGCAAACTTTTCTACTTGCAGCATTCGGTGGCAAGCTTGATGGCCCGATACCCCGAATGCCCCAATGCGATTGAGAATGGAGTTTTGAGCTCCGAGCTCCCAGCTACGAACTTGCTACACCAGCTCACGCTAATTACTCAACTAAAGGACCAACTTGCTGAATGGAATGGAATGAATAGTTGTAGTTTTAAATTGCCACAAGAAGATGCCACGGAGATGGATGGCAAAATAAGAGAGCAACGGAGTGGGAGTAATTGAAAAGGTCGTACAAGTTGTAAGATAAAAAAAAAATGAATAAAAAGAAAAATACTTTTAGTTTTGGGTTCAGACTATAGATACCCGGTAATGGGCACTACAAATTGGGCTTAAGAATGAAAAGATAAAAGTATTATGAGTAATGGTTATAAATATTAAAAAAGTACTTGGTATATCCGGTACTTGGCTAAACCATTTTGAAAATTTGTATATTCTGGTTTAAATATTTTGACTTGACTGAAAATACTATAAATATTAGTAAGAAATAGGAAAAATTTTAAATACTTAAGAATAGACATATAATTCCAAATATATCCCTTATACTTTCCAAAGTCCCTAAGTACCCGGTATCAAAACATTAAGAATTTCATTCCAACAAATCTCCAAAGGAACTTTGTCTCTTTTCCAGACCTTAAGAAAACGTCCTAAAGTATCCGGCGAAGCCATTAAACGTTTAAATATCTGCCAATTGATTTATTTAAAACCGAATGACTTAAAGTGAAGGATATAAATTATTCTGGTGCCTGCTCTCAGGCCTTTTAATTATTGATTTCAAATCCAAGCTTTGAAGTGAAATAAAAGCAGACGGCTTGCAGGTGAGATGCCGATTTAATCGCACCTGAGTGACAGTTGGCTGCCGTTAAGGATTTGTACACCCATCATTTGTCTTTGTCTATTTTCAGGTTCGGCGTGCCTGGGCCTTTTGCTTTTTGGCCATAATATCCAAGCAAATTACCTTAAAGAAAAGTTTCAACCAAACCAAAAAAAATAGAAGAAACTGAAAGAAAATAAAGAAAAACTTTGTGTCTGATCCAAAATGCTATAGCTTTTTGTATAGAATTGTGTTTGTTGGAAGAGCTCGCTTTCGCGGTGGCACGCAGCTTTCAAATCACTGTGGCATTTAATGGCGGCACGCAACCCAGCAAACTCATAGATACACCCACACACACATTCCTGCAACAACAAAACACAGATACAAACACATACAAAAAGCTGTGGCAGCTGCGTTTAATGTCTACTTCTACTGGGAGGCGGTGGGAGGGAAAAACTTTTTCGGTCTGCCGGCGAAACAATTCAATTAATTATTGTCAAATTAAATGTAAAATATCAAAAGTTTCACACGAAGCTGGGCAATAATTTTATTAAATAGATCGTCTGCTCGCAAAAAAAAAAAAGAAGAAGAAAAATTAAATAAGGGCGGAAGGCACTGCCACAGCTCACCTGAAGCCTCCGGAAGCGGAAGCAGCAGAGGAAGTCGTTGACATGTCGTCACTGTCAGTGTCGCAGGAAGCAGGACATTGTTGTTATTGTTGCTACTGTTACTGTTCTTGTTGCTGTTGTTGTGGCAGCGCATTCATCACCGCTTGAAAGTGCCACGCCCCACACAACAGCTACCGCCCGGGGGCGTCATCATCAGCAACAGCAACTTCAACATCAACGTCAACGCTTCTGTCAACGCCGCTGAGTCCTGTCAGGTATCACAGCCAAAAGCAACAACAACGACAACAGGTGCCGCAGGATGTTGCAATGGGCACTTGAAAAAATATTCCAGATTATTCAAAAAATTAAATATATATAATTTTTTTGTATTTAAAATCTATCAACTTTAATGCAAACATTGGGCTTAATTTTTTCATAATTTTGTTTCTTGAAAATATTTTGAAAAGCGGCCAAAAAATCATTTGAAATCAAATGAACTAAATGGTTAACAATTTAAACTATTTTTTTAACAATTTTATGGAAATAAAGCAGAATAGAGTTTATTTATGAAAAAGACTAAACCTCATTGTTAACAAACCTTAAAATCAATTTAATTTTACCAAAATAATTCCCCAGTTCCAAGCAATCCTTTATAATCACATTATAGTACAAAGTTCAAAACTTAAACAAGCAGAATATTAAATTTGAAAAATTCCAACCAGAGGCATAGTATAATTGATTTGAATTTTCAATTTGAGTGGCGAATGGCAAAAGCAAAGCCATCAAGGTATTGAAATTTTAAAGAAATTCCATGGATTTTAATTAGCAATTAAAGTTTGAATTCATTTTGGAGAGAAGGACTTAATTGAGAATTGCGTTGAGTTGCGTTGAGAATTTCGGGAGAAAGTTTTGGGAAAGCGGAGCTCATTACCAGATAATTACATTAGCCAAAAATTTTGTTGTACTTTGATAATTGCGGCCCTAATTGACGGCAGTAGTGCCTCAAAACTAATGCCAACAATTTCCTGAGTGTGCTATTGGCTTGATTGCTCGGCTAGGATGCGGCCAGGAGTCATAACATCGATCTAATCCCTCACTTAGGCTCTATTAGCGCTAATAACTTGATGTAGTTAGACACGTGTGGCAGGTGTGCGGCAGGGGGCGGTAGTATGTGGTACGTTGCATTTGCATGCCACTGCCAGTGCCACACAAAAGGTGGAGGATGAGTGTGAGATACGATGCAGAGGCCATATGGCCCACGGCTTTTGTCCACTGCGTGTGTTTCGGGTGGAATGTCAGCTTCCAGGACGAGGTAAGTAAAGGACATGTGCCACGCGTCCTGTGACTCCAAATGGAAAACGAACATTCTCCCTCTGCCCGTGTGTGGCTTCTCACCTTACTCGCCTTTAATTATCCGACTAATTTGATGAATGAAAGGCAACTCGACCTGCTCGGTTCCCGGGAAAGCTTTAAATGTGGACTGGCTTTCTCTCATGTTTTCTTACAGTTTTTTTCTTTTGTTTTTAAATATTTATAAAAAATTCTTGGTTCAATAACTTGTGTTTGGAATTTTTTGGCTGTAGCCACCAAAATTGATTGGGGCACTTACAACATTAACTTTTGTTTCCCAACCGACTTTGAAGTTTATGCTAAAGGTGGTGTTTTCCTTTCTTTTTTTCGAGGTATACTCTGTAGGTTTATAGTATTAAAGGGTATATGGGGCTTACGGGAATTTTAGAAATAACAAAAGGTTTTAGAAGGAACTTATATCTCTCTAGAAGTTACAATAATACAAAACATAGGGGTTTTTTAAGCTATTTGACCTTTTTATTGTTTTAGAAAAAGTACCAGGTATCAATTATATCCTCTTTCTCTTTACACTTTAGACTAGTACCAGGTATCATACAGTCCATCAGTTTAGTACCATTCTTTCTTCCTTTATTTTTTTGAGAGAGCTTCAAGTAGAGAGAAAGGCTTTTGCGAAAAGTTCTCGCCAGTTGTGGCCGCTTGTTGCCTGGGGCATACTTTGCCAAATTGTTTTGCCAAAGAATGCTGGCTGCCTGGCCTGCGACTGCGTCTTTGGCGTCTTCAGCGTGTCTACCGTCTCCAGCGTCGTCTTCGTCCTTGTCTTGGCCATCGTTATTCGTTACTCCTTGACGGTTATCCTGGGCCATTCCTGCAGCTGCATTTGAGCTGTTCACCGAACTGACTGCTTACCATTTATCAAGTGTCCTGCGACACACGCGGCGTATGATTAATGCGCCGCGTGCAAGCCGGCAAAGTTCGTTTCGGCAATTAGATTGCATTGCGTGCATTGCAGGACGGTCGGAGTGTCTTGGCCAGGATAACGAATCCGATTCAAATCTGAGGCAAAATCTCTGGACTCGAAATGGCGGGGCATCCATCAGGCACAGTCACGGTCGTGATGCTAATAACGGGCAATAAATAATTGAGGGCGTACGCTGTGATTTGTATGCGCAGTCGAATCCCTTTAGGGATATCCCCAGGATCTCCAGGACCGCCCTAGCTGCTCCCCTCCTTGCTCTCCCAATTGATTCGTCATTAGTCACCTGGGCAGAAAGGCCTCAAACACATCACACACTCGTACACATAGAGGCTAGAGGATACACAGGATATCATTAAGGACATCACGAGTGGCTGCCTAATTACACATTAGCATTTGGCTCTCGATTCAACGACATGGCCTTCCTGTCGTCAGTGTCGTCATTTCACTTCCAATTGATGCCCAATACTCCCTCGTCCTGCTGCCTCGTCGTCTGGCTGCCATCGTCCTGCATGTCCTTATTCCTTATTCGCTTGTTTTCCTGTTCAAATGTGTACAACGTTCAATATTCGATGTTCGATGGCCTCCCCAGGAACGTTAAGTCTACAAATGGGGCCCGATTCCGCCCTCGGGGTGTACTTATCGAATGGCAGGGAGACTTTGAATACCCCGCAGCTTATAACAGTGCCTCATGGAGTTGCAACTTCCGGTAATAATTATCCGAAAAAACTCCTACCATTTAGTGTACTCTTTGGGAGTACAGTAAAGTGTTTAAGAAAGTCCATTTAGAGTAATTTATGACTGGCAACTGTAGTGCTATTATCGCTCTCTTGCACCACTGTGCTTCAGGATGTACAGGACACTTGGGCTCACGGCGGTGCTTATAGTCCTTTTTTCTTCGGTCCTCGAACCGCTTGCAGCATTCTCACAATTCGCATTCTCAGTTACTCGGTGAAGAAGTCCTGCGTTTTTCCCGTCCGCCATTTTCTCCATTTCTCCGTCCTTGTTTCTCTGCCGGAAATGGCTTGTTTGTACAAACACACACATACACACACATACTGTAGAGGACACAGATACACCTGGGAGGAAACACTTACGCACACATGACGCCCAGTGGGTGTGGCCAACGCCTTTGTTTTTCTCGGCCTGCAAACGCCTTTTTTTCGGCCCATATTTGGTTGGTTTTTTGTTTCTATCGTTTGGGGTTTGTTCGTTTTTTGTCTGACCTTTTGATACCCTGGGAAAATTTAGCTTATATTGCTTAAGAATTTGTTATAAAAACTTAAATTTTGATTATAATTATTCCAAGATTTTTATAAACATATTTGTAAAGAAGATTAAGATACTGATTTTGCTTCAAAAGTTGTAGAGGGTTTTATTTTGAAAAGATTGGACTTAAATTTATGGCTTAAAAACCCCTGTTTTCAAAAAATTATTATATATTTTATAAAAATTACACATTTTTATATAGTCTCTTTTACTTTTGACAGGGTTCTTGTAGTTTTTTTAAAGCTCAGTTAAAGGTTAGTATTTCTTAAAGTTTATGATTTCACAGGCCACATTTTCTTCGCATTTTTATGAACAATATTACCTCTTTGATATTTATATATTTTTTGTATACAAAAATAAAATATTGTTTAAGTATCCTGTCTATTTTTAGAAGTACTATTTTCCTTGGTACTCTCTGTTAGTCTTAACCAAAAACTAGGACACGTGTCCGGTCAATCCTTGTTCTCCTTTCGCTGAGCTACGCAGTTTAGCGCCAAATCGCTTTATCATCAACACCTGTAAGAACCCGGATAGGTAAGGTGATAGCAGAAAGTAAAAATCCAAAAACCAAGATGAAAAAAAGGAGGAAAAGAAGAGATACCCATGCTGGCCAAGTGATATGGGACTTACTTTCCTTTTCCAAGCCAACGAGCTCACGGAGGGGGAAGTATGTTATTTTTTTTTTGGTTCCCAGGTAGATCCTCTCCCGGCGATGATTTGCATTGATATGTTTGCACAAGGCTCCATGCGAGGTTTTTTTTCGGAGGTCCTGGGTATCCTGGGGTATCCTCTGTCTGTGTGTGTGTTTGCATATTTCTTATGCGCCTTATCCACGCGCCTAAAATAAACGCAAATTGCACGCAACCAAACAAACACCCATACCCATGGCGACAAAAAAGTGAATTTCCAATCATCAGGCTGAGAAAAAAAACACACACAAAGTGCTATGGCAATTTGGAATCTTTTACCATTTACATTTAGATATAAAAAAAGGGAGGACTTTTGGAGGGATTTCAATTTTCGAGTGTCATATTTATTTAGCGACAAATCCCCAGAGTAGTTTGTCTTTTTGAATGGTGGAAGGGTAGAAGATGCCGACAAAAAAAGAAAACAAATCCACCGCCAATTGAAATTCAGAATGACATTCGTTTAAGGCAATTTAACTGAGAAGGGAAAGAGGTTCTTCTCAAAGTACGCAATTAACTAGAAGACAATCGAAACAATTGACAATAATTGAAATTGGTGGGTGGGTGACTCTCTCAAGAAGTTACTGAGGTATAGGTTGGCCTAATCCTCTGAGCCAACCCAGCAAAGTCTTATATTTTTTTTTAATCAAAAGCACTTGAAAAATCTCCTCTCTAAAGCCATACATCCGTAAGCCGAAACAGAAAGTTTACCTCAAACGATTTTTATAAAAGTTTAATCCCCCTGGCTTTACCGATTGCGCTTCATTACACTGTTAATTGAGAGTAATTGTATTTCAAAGTGATTTTGCCGACTTAAAGGTGACCCCGACAAAGAAGTTTTCGGGTCGATTTGGGTTGCTGACCTCTCTGCCCGGCACCCCCCCTTGGCCGATATCAAGATAATCGCACCTATATATGCGATGTATGAGAGGTCGGGTCGGGCTCAGGTTTTGTATTTATACTCTTGGGGGAAGTATGATAATTGGGGGAATGGCGACCCCGTCAAAGCACCAATTGTTGTCTTTTTAGCTTGATTACTCTGTCATTTTTAAGCCTATAGCCGAATCTTTTTACAGAGCTTTAGCTTAAGACTGTATGTAGTTCCAATTAAAAAGTTTAATCCGACAACTATATCCTCATTAAAAAATATTTGCAAGAGTATCTGACCTTCACCTCAGTCCAAAGTTCGACTCCCTTTCTTTCGAATATTTTTTGTATTTTTTTTTGTTTGGGCCAGGTCATCGAAAAGAGCAAAGGCAGACAAAGGAAAAGGTTGTTGTTTTGGGGGGCGGGGAGGGTCTCAGAGAGCATTGGCTAACGGATTTATTGGGGCAAGGGGCGCAAAGCACGTGCAACTTCATTGAGCAGGAAACTCGTAAAACAGGACGAAAAACCCAACTTAAAGATACAATTTGGGATTAAGCATGCCGCCACTTGAAGGTTTCCTTTTCTTGTGGCTAGGCGTATATATGTATATACTTTATTCATATTATTTTTTTTATTTATTTTTTTTTAAAGGCGATGATGACCTTTTGGCTGCCTGGGAACTAAAGTCTTTCTCTCGCTCACTGTTTGATTTGCCAGCGAATTTACCTTCTGCATTTTGTTTATTTTTTGCAGTTACCAGCCAGCCATCCAGTATCCTTTATATATGTATGTATGTAGTATCCTGTAGCACCGGTAACCCCAGTAACCCACCTGCCCATGGCCACTCGAGAGTTGCAATAAAATTTGTTGGCGCCACGGAGTTTTTCTGCCAGTTTTTACCCAGAGACCCCCCCCTCCTTGGGGTCATACTTTTCAATATACATCTACTTTTTTTTATATTTTTATTTCACTTTATGCATCTTTTTTTTTTTTTTTTTGTTTGGCTTGTTTTTGACCCAATGACTTGGTCCTCGCTCCTATTTTTGGCTTGGCCCAGACTCGCTGGCGTCCCCATCTAGTTCGTTGCACTTTCGTTGGCCCAGTTCGATAGATTTTGGTATATTGGTACGAGAACCTAGTACCCAGCCAGCAGCATCCAAAAAGCCAAGTTAAAGTTGGTTGGCCAATACCAGGGTCCTTCCTTCCGTTCCTCCCCTAAAAAAAGAAAACAAACAACTATTATTTGCATTTCCCCTTCACGAGAAGTCAGCGTGAACTTATTCAGCAAGAAAATCAAGCAACTTGAAGCTTTCCCAGGGTTGTGGTCTGGTCTAAACCATTAAGCTTTTCTGGGCCAAGTTTCGAGGCTTTAGCTTCAAGCCAAGATCAACAGAAAAAAGCTTGTTAATTAAAAAAGCTTGAGGCTTTATCGTTTTGAATGAATTTATGGCTCATTTAAAGTGTCAACGTAAAACTCGCACCTCAGATAAGGTCGTTTTTAAGAGGGATTTTATTAAGAGAGTTTTAGGGATTATTATATCTTTGAATTTATAGATCTTGGTCTTCATACGTTATTAAATTTAAAGCTTGATTTTTCTTTTAAAATCTAATTTTTTTCATCTGAATTTCTTTGAAATTATTCAATTTTATTCTCTCTTTTTTAATTTCATAATCGTTGCATATTTTTTTTGTATTTTTCTAGGCAGCTAATTACTGGCTGTTAGCAGATGTTTACCGAGCTCCCAACATTGTTGGCAACTAAATGGGCAAACTGCCAGTATCGGTTATATAATTCCGCAGATGAGCACCCACAGGCAGTCAGTCGAGCAAGCATACTTGTACTTATTTCTTTTGATACACTTCCCAAAGGGGTATTATAAATATTTCACATAAGTTTTACAGAAGTCTTTAAATTAAAAAAAATTGGTTGCCAATAAGAAACATATTAGCTTTCAAGGCAGGTTAGGGTATATGCAACATTGTTTAATGTTTCCTCCAAATATTTAGTGTTTGGATGTCCTAAGCGAAGCTGCCGACTCATGGATATCGCATCCATGCGATTCAGCGACAGGTTGAGTTTCCCCATTAGCCGAAAGATCCGCGACTGGATGGAGCAATACTCGTAGAAGTGTGCCCGGGCTACCCGAACCACCTGAACCCACTGAACCCCGCAGCTGGAGTGGCTGGAGCTGGAATGGAATGGCTGCAATTGCGGTGTCATCATCATCCCACCAAAATATACAAAAAAATAGCAAAAAAAATACACAATTCACATAGCATATCTGTAAATGGAAATCATTTAAAGCATAAATTTCATGAGATTATGTAAAGTATGCAAGTTGCCCAGTAACATTCATTTTATTTGTTTATTAGTTGCGGTATTTTGGATTCTTGCTTACTTTGTATTGTAGTTTATTTTTTGTTGGGTTTGTTTTTTTTTGTAAAATATTTGTATTGACCATTCGCCGGCTTCGTTTGATTAGAGTTCCACAAACAAATTAATGACGCAAATTGGGCAAACAAAAAGCCAAACACCGTCTAGAGTGTCTAGACCAGGCCCAGACCAAAATTCGTACCTGTCGAAAGTCATTTTGTGGCTTAGTCAGCTTGGAAATGCAAACACTTGGGGTATTGCTGGCCCATAGATTTCCATGTGATCATGCCAATTGCACATTGGATTCAAAATTGCCATAAATTTAGAGAAAAAAAATAAAGAAATAAACAAGAACTAACCATGAGGCTTTGGAAAATATTTGTAAAAGTCAGGCAAGCCTTAAGAAAAATACTTTCTAATAAAAGACTTGCTTAGTTTTTGGTTTAAAATTAAATGAAATATTTGTAAGTTTTTTATATAGATTATTTTAAAAACATCCAAACATATATTTTTTTCTAACCACTGTTCTAGTGCCCCTAGTTTGAAAGGTAATCACACTTCATTTAAGCCTCTGGCCATTGTCCACTGCTTGCAACAGGTTCTGTCTCTTAATTATTTCCATATTTATGCTATTTATTATTTGAATTTTGTTCATTTTTTTTGTTGTTTAGCCCCCGCTGTGAATATTTGTCAAGGGTCCAAAAGCGCAAGCATTTAATTGCTTTGACAGCCATTCACTTTTCCAATGGCCCATTGCAATAAGGATCTTAGCTTGCCACCTTGCCACCATGCCACCTTCATATCTTGCCACCTGATTGCCCAAGAATTTAGTGCCTGGAGCCAATGGAGTCGACTCGACTCGTCACTCATGTGTCTCCTTGGCAAACACACAACTTAATTAAGCTGCCTTGTTGGTGCCCCTCGGCAGTTGCTTAATTTGCATTTGTCTCTCGTCGCAATTGCAGCAGTTTCTTACAAAAATCTTAATATTTTTTTTTTTAGTTTAGTTTTTGTTTGGTTGGATGCGCCGACTGACGATCAGATAGACAGGAAGATGGATGGATGACTGGCTGCCACCGATTTACATGCATTTTCTGGCCATTCAGGGGGCGGACTTGTTGTCACGGCATTCTAATTGAAATTTCAAAATCATAAATGGCCAAAATTGCTACAACTTTTAAGCCATTTATAATATTATTTGAGTGTTGAATAAATTATTAAAAAAAAAGAAAACTCTGGAGAAAAGCAAGCCATGGAAATTTAGTTATCCTAGTCACAGGGCTTTGTATGTCAGTATGTAGGCTTACCTGCTACCAACCACATGGCAAAAAATCAGAATTAAAATCGTCTGTGAACACACAAAAACACACCAAAAATCCCGGAAAAAATTTAAATCCGAAAATATTGACGAAATTTAAATTTTCACATTTTCGGCCCAAAAATTAAATCAAAAGTTTTGTGCGAGCAATAAAATAAATTTTAATTTTCGGGAATTTTTTCGGCAACTAGTCGTGTGTGTTTCTAAAACCAAAAAATAAAAGCCAACAAATAAAATCCTTATTGGTGTTTGCAGGTGAGTCCTCGGCAGCCAAAACCTCAAGGATAATTAAGCCTCAACAACCGTAGCAGCCTTTTTATTTGGAATTCGATTTCGGAAAATAAATATGTGCGCTTGGATCTGGTCGGTTGAGGTTAGCAAGTGAGTAGCTGAGACAGTTGGAAGCCATACAGGAGGTAGTTGAAGAACCCAACGACTAAGGAAGTGACCCTCTCAGGACGAGACTGTCGGAACTAGAACAGTTAGAGGACTCTAAGTAGAACTTCCAGGCCAACATGGGCAAGAAGGGTAAAGGCAAAGGAAAGGGAAAGAAGCCAGCGGCAGCGGTGCTACCCGTGGAGGCACCACCGTGTCCCCCATGCCCGGAGCTGCCCAAGCAAATGCAGCCGCTGGACTCCTGCCCGGAGTCTAGCGGGCCGCACGACGTGCTCCGTGCACAGCCGAATCATTATCCGGCCCTGTTGCGTATTCCGGAGACCATGGCTGTGGTGGGATCGGAAAACGGATGCTACGACAGCATCTGTAAGCTGCTGAGGGCCGGATTCCGGTGTGCCGAGCGCGTTTTTGTGATGGCACCCTGGGGCAACTATGTGGTGTTCCGCTATCACAACAATAACGACTTCATCTACTTCCTGTTCGATGGCTGCACCTGCGACGTGAATAGGTTCCGGTATCTGGATCTCAGCTGCGGCACCGCCGGCTTCCTCTTCTTCGACAATATGCACGACGTCATCAGCTACATTATCCAGTCCCGCAAGACCCGACTCTATCTGGAGAACCTCAACAAGATCGCCATCGACCAGATCGTGGAAGAGTACGGAGCCGTCACCTATACCCAGAAGGCCAAGTGTATGCGGTTTGCTTAGTCCTTGCCTTACTAACCACTGGTCCTCCCGGATGACTTCTTTCGGCGAACCACTATTTTCGGATTTGGAACGCAATCAAGCCGCTCGACTAGTAGTTAGCCTCGATCCCGATTATCACCCGGCATCGCACAAACTTTGGCACACTTATATCACAGTAAAAGTTTTGGAATTCAGTTTAAAACGAGTATTTTTTATTTAAAAGGGATTTTTTAAGGGTTTCATAGATATACATGGCTTTTTACAGATTTAAAATAAAATGAATATTTTTTATATTGGGTTTTTCCTAAGGGGTTAATAATTAAAAATATATTTTTCAAGGCCTGCTAAAAAAAAAAATTATATTTTTTTAAAAATAATATTGACAGATGCCATATAGTAGGCGTTGGCTTTTATGTTGGTTTACTTTCAATTTTTGTCTTAAATTGTGTCTTAATTTCTGAAAAATGTGAAATCCTTTTAGTAATATTTTGTTTTAAAAGAAAACAAGAAAGGAAAGCTAACTTTGCAGTTAAAACCGGAAACATCGGATATAGTTGGGTTGGGTGATCCTCATGAGAATATCATAACAAAACCAATTTGTTGCAAAAGCAAATCTAAAAAAAATCCCAAGCTTCTAGATTCCAAATGCCATTTCCGATCAGTCACTCAGTCACAGTGACTCTGGGCGACTCTATAAAATGAATTGAAATTCAGAAATTTAAACTTGACAAAAGTTCCAGAAATATAAATTTTAAAATACTTAGAATTTATTGTGTATAACATATAACGTATAACGTATAACGTCATGCGGGACTCCGCTTATTTGTGCCATTTATTGTAACGATTGAAATATTAACGTTTGGGCATCTCGTTGGGTGTAACACCAGTGTCTGGGCAGCAGCTCGATTCTCTGTACAATTCCTCTAAATTTCCGTCAAATCGGATGTGGCACACTGAAGATAGAGAAGAACATTATACAAACTATAGATCTATAGATCCCCTTGAACTTACCGTTGGAGGATTAAATTCATTTTCGTTCCACTTTTCCTGAAGTTCTGACGAAGCTTGTCGTCTTTTTTGGTTCTTCAAGAATTTTTTATATGGTACTGCCCATGGTTTCTTCAATACGGTACCAGCACTCTTAAAAGGATTAGATACCAAACGGCGCCTGTTCTCCCGCTTTTTGCGGAGCTTGTCTAAAACCGATTTGTCTCTCCCCATTTGAGAAATTAGAAATGACCGAAACAAAATATTGTAATTTTCAAAAAATATCAGACTCTTAATTTTAAAATCGACCTCACTGTTCGGGGACGATACGTTG
This sequence comes from Drosophila malerkotliana malerkotliana, assembly GCA_018153235.1. NCBI lineage: Eukaryota > Metazoa > Arthropoda > Insecta > Diptera > Drosophilidae > Drosophila > Drosophila malerkotliana. The sequence goes on from JAECXV010000038.1 coordinate 5,409,400, forward strand.
AATGATTAGAAATGGGAAAGCAGTTTGGGGTTACAATTTGACATTTTAGTTTGAGGCCTACTTGGGAAAGAAATGTCTGTTCAAATTATAAAATTCATGCTATGAATTAGTTGAGGGAAAAATATGGTACATACCCAAATTAAAGTCTAAAGTTTAAAGAAAAAGCAATTTTCATGCAGGATAATTTTCAAATGATGTAAAAATATGTGTCATTTAGGTTACAAATTTAATGGAAAAAATTAATTTATTCAAGTAATAACTAGTGAGTAGAAAGATTACAAGATGCTTGGTGAGTTGTATTTGCTTGGTAGTTGTTTTATTTATGAGATTCTACATAACAAAGCTTGAAAAGTTACATGGCATACGTGCGTATGTTTATGAAAAAAAAATAATAATTAAAATTAATTAATAAAAACAGCACCCTCCTCCTCGATTCTCATAGTTAGCACTTAGGCAGCGACCCAAAATTGAATAAAAAAATTTAATTCCATTTTTGTAATGAAAAATAATTTATAAATTAATTGAAATTAATTAATAAAAACAACGCCTTCCTCCTCGATTCTCATAGGTAGCACTTAAGCAGCGCCAAAAAATTAAATTAAAAAAATTCAATTCCATTTTTTTATGAAAAATAATATAAAAATTTATTGAAATTCATAAAAAAAAGAGCGCCCTCCTCCTCGATTCTCAAAGGTGGCAGTTAAGCAGTTACAGCATTTCCGATCAATCAGTTATAGGCAGCTATGTATAGGATATAGTCGGCCGATCCGGGCCGTTCCGATTTATTGCAAAGGAAAGAAGTCGGTAGCTTTAAAACTGAGTGACTAGTTGGTGTAGGAACAGAGAGACGGACTTGCTCATATCAACTGAGGAGATGATCCTGTTCACGAATATATATAATTTATAGGTTCGGAGATGTCTCCTTCACTGCGTTGCAAATTTTTGGACATTATTATAATACCCTCTGCAAGGGTATAAAAAGCAAAGATAGCCTACCAAAGTCAAGAGTTCTAAGTAATAGCTCAGTGATAGTGAGTCATGGGGAAAAATTTAATGAACCTGAAGCTACCATATGGGAGACTGGCGCACATTAGCAAATCTGTATGTGTCTTACTTTCACACAATGTATTTTTGCTGGTTATGATAAATGCTAACCGTAAGTTTATGGTTTAAGCATTTAAACAAACAATAAGAAAAACATACTCACCATTTTCCAGTGGAGAGAACAAAGCTTGAACAAATTAAACGAACAATGACCAAACTCATTTCCTACCTGGTTGCCCATTCACTGGAGCATGAAAGTGTGCTCAGTGTCCAGATGCAGTGACTGCCAAATAAAATAAAATCCGCAAGTGATATGGTTTAGTGATCAGATAGTAAAAGATACCAAGGGAAACAAAGGAAGATCATAGATATTTTTTAAAAAAATATATACATATGTATATATATAATATCTTGAAGTAAAGTAACAATTGCTTCTTTGGCTTCTGGCTTGGTTCACAGTTCAGGGACACATTCGACATTTGCTAGAGTTTGTATCTCAATCTATTAGCTGAAGCTCAACTGAAGTATTACTAGATGCATCTTAAAAAAGACTGAGAAAATTATTTCACCTAAGAATGTTAAGAAAAAGAATAAAATCTTTAAAGTTATTTTTTTCTTCCATGTTAGAAAAGAAAGCTTTTAATACTCTTAAATCTTACTCGTATGTTAGATATGCTATAAATCTTTCTTTCTGTGTACAACTGCAGCTGTATCCACATCTCTTAACTTCGTCTCAGCCATAGATACATTGTCGATTGTCGGTTTCTATCGCTTAACTGCAAAAAGCAAGAGCAACCTTGCCACTTCTGTTTTGTGTGTGCACTTTTCTGGGACAGGGACAGGGACGGTAACACAGAGACACCGACAGAGATAGATAATGGTCTATAGAGAGAGATAGAGATAGTACCATGTAAAACCTTAATAAATAATTATCCAAAAGCGAATGCCGCTTTTCAGTTGGCAACCAAACAACAAGCCAACAGCGATCGCATTTGGGCTAATAAACAAGCCACAACTGGCAACCGTATTGAGCATTTGGAGCAGCCGTGTTCAATGTCTCCGGCGGAGAGCTAAGACCCCAGATTAGAGACAGATGAAATCCAATCCGAAGTGCTCAAGTAGATCAGCCCCATCAGTAACACAAACAACCGAACAGAAAACAAATAAAACAATCAAACAAATAGCATCTAAAGTGCACAAAAAGAAAATACTAGTTAAATTCTTCAAATAGGCTTAAGATATTTACAAAAAATTGGTTTTGATTGAAGAACTTTGTTTTTCATTTGTAATATTAACAATTTTTAAATTACTAAAAATCACCATTTAATATTAAAACTATTTCTTTTCTGTGCATTAATGCAAGGCTTTGAAAGCAATTGATTTTCAAGCTGAGCTCGTTAATTAAAACAACAATCACTGTACAGACAGAAGACCCAAGACACCAGATGTGCGACAAAAGACAGAAGATATATCCGAAGACTGCAGACTGCAGACTGCACACTGCAGCCTGAAGATTGCTACTCGCAAGCTTGAAGAACTTGAATTGTGATTGGTATTCACTGGCACACCACTGGGCGCCTATTTGTTATTTTTTCGGGGTGCGTGGGCACTATGAAATGCTGAAATGCCTGTTAATTGCAGTCATTTGCACCACCAATGATACCTTTATGACCATCATAAAACAAAAAAAAAACAAATACCAGACACTAAATGCAAATTTGTTGCCGCTTCGCTCGTTTAGACTCTCTTGCATCTTAACGTTCTGTTCTGGCAATCAAATTGAATCTTTACTCTGAATCTTGACTCTTAAACCGAATTAGAATCCGAATACGAATCCGAATCGGAATCAGATGCAGACAATGTCAAATGTTTGCCACTTGATTTAGATGGAGAGATATGTCTGACATGCGCACGAATAACTTGATTATGGGGTATAACTTGGAGGTAACTGGAGGCAATCAGCGGTTTCTTTTCCAATCGATCTGCATTTTCATAACTCAACTGGTTTCGTTCTATATTCTCTGGAAATCTTCCTAGCAGATCTATGGAAATTTCAACTGTAATATTTTTTAGTTAGGCAAGACATTCCTTCGTGTTTTCTTTAATTTATACAAGAAAATGTATTGGCAGTATTTTATTTACATAATGCTATTTAGTTTTATAGATAGTGGTAACATGTGGATATGGAATTAACAAGCTTTTCTCTTATTTTATAATTTATTTAAAATTATTTTAACATGGGATTTGATACAGGCTTGCAGAAATATCCACAGTATCGTAATAGTATCGATAATGGAAAGGATCAAGAAGGTTGTTTGGTTATAGTCTCATGAAATATATACATATTATACAAAGTTATTGGAAAATACATTTTTGAGGCTTAATATCTATATCGTAGGTAAATATTTAACTGGAATTAACAAAATATTTATATCTTTTAACACATCTCCTAAAAATATGAAATAGTTTCCCAATATCCCGTCAAACCCAATGTAACTAAACCAATCAAGAGTACCCTTGAAAAACAAAACAAGGTCCTCGTTAAAGTTTTCCACACCTATTCACTGTTGCCTTTAATTAAGATGAAGATTTTCCGTTGTTACTATTTCTCAGCCTAGTTTACAGCCAAAGATGGCCAACAGTTATGGCCAAAAACAAAACGGAAGTTCATTAGGCTTTGTTTCAAAACGATGGCTGGCCCAGAGAGATGAGCTTTGTCTTTGTCTCGACTGTCTGTCGTAATGGGCTAATTAAACGTGTTCGTGGCTTAAAGCCGAGTCGCTTTTGGGCCAACTGTCCCATGTCGATAAAGATACTCGCAATAAAATGGCAAATATTTACGCAAAATACCACCAAAGACATTGAAATCCAAACAACAGCCAGACAAACAACAAACAAATGCTATTTTAGCTACTGTTGCAAAAAAAAAAAATAAAAGTGAAGCTTAAAAAAAAAATGTTTATGGAAAAAAAAACTACGAAAATTATTCAGCAGCATTTTGTTACAAATCGCGATAAGCGGCAAGCACGACGACGACGGCTATGGCGACAGTCTTGCAGCTCTGTCTGAAATATGAAGAGCAGCAACATGCAACATGCGGCTTGATGTTGTTGTTGTTGTTGCCCCTGTCTTGGCAAACTGCCTCAGCCACTGGCTCTGCCTGCTATTGGCGTTGCACTTCAAGAAAATACTGGTACTTTGGCGCAAGTGGGCTTTTGTTTAATCTTATGAGTCATGGAAGCTGACTTGCAACCTAGAGAACTGGAAACAGTTTCCTTAAATTCCCTAAACAATATTTTTGAATACCTCAACCATTTAGTAAGCAAAATATAGAAAAACTATTTATATAAATTTTAAATAATAATATATATCCAAGAAACAAAACATAAAATAGCTTTTTAAAAGCATTCATGAAAGAACTTCACTTTAAGTTCTTCATCTACCATATTTGTTAGTTTTTATGATAAATATTTTATATAGAATTGGAATTATCCTTCTTGTTTATATATTTTCTAGCTATATTTTTCAAATAATTTTTTTAGAGTATTCCATGGATAGTCTGACTCGATTTAGCCGCACCTCGATCGCTATTTACAATGATTTGCAATTGTTTCTGGCCGAACGGCGAGCTTTTCTTGTTATGCAAATTATTTAAGCCATTTTGTAGCATCGGGACTCCCAGACCTGTCCTTGACAGATGCGGTCAAGATGCTCTTATTATAAGAAAATTTATAAAAACTGGGTAAAAGTATTACCCAAATATATTAACTTTCATTAATCATAACTCGGCTAATATCTGTTCGACTGTTCGTTCTACCGGCCCGATCTTGGCTTTTGGGATATTATGTAAGTATTATTTTTTAGAAAAAATCTGGCTGTTGAAAATCTTACAAAATTTTTCTAAATTTTTTAAAAATACCAGAAATTCCACTGAGTTTGCCCTCAGATGCATTTCCAGTTCAGTCAAAGTCGTCAATCTTTCAATCACAAAAGGTGTCTCTTGGCATGCATAATAATAGCCCGAAAAAAGGCCAAGTTTTGAGGCAATTGCGACACAGGCAACAAAAAATTCTTGCCATTTTTTTGTGGGTTATTGCCCAACAACTCATTCAATTTTCATTTTTTGGTTTTTCCCTTTTTGTGATTTTATTTTTTTTTATTTTAGATTATTCTGGTGGTGTTGCGTTGGCGTTTCGCATAATTTGTCTGGCGCATGGTTTTTGGTTCAGATTTTTGGGTTCCAGCTCGGTTTGTTTCCTCACTTGATGTCTGGCATAAAAAATAAAAACTAAAAACTAACAAAAAAACGAAAAAAAAATGATGTTGAGAAGCAAATTGCTTCCTTATTTGTATGTACAATGCGAGTCGAGTGACTCGCAGTCTCGGGCCACATGCGAGTCTGTTTAAATGAGAAACAAATTGAAACCAATCAGCTGCCACCAACACATGCCCCACAGGACAGTGGCGGCGGAAAGTGTGTGGACAGCTCACAGTCGCCGCAGGAAGGAAACTGATCAGTTGCCACTACTGGGCATTCAAATTAGTGGCAAACTGTAAAATAAATAAGGAAGTTACTTGTTTATGAAAGGAAGTTTATGATTTTATTGTTTGAGGTTTTTTTTAAAAGGATATTTAAGATTCAAAGAAGATTCAAAACTTATAATAATAAATATTATAATTATAAATGATAGTTATTATATATAGTCATAAAATGTTATTTCTTTCCAAACTTCTTCTTAAGAATATATAGTAAGCCTTAATACCTTCACATCATCACATACCTAGACCATACACTATTTTTCTTTTTAAATCATTTTTAAACTGAATTCAAGTCTAAATAATTGATCCAACATTTTAAGATTTTCTTAGACAATTAATGAAACATTTAAGACCACTGTTTGAGAGCTTGACTGAGGAATTTGTGGCCCCAGCTACTGCTGGCTCCGTTTTGGCCAACTTATGCTCCTCCGAGTCTGGGCCCGAATCTGAAACGGAATCTGAGCTACAGAGTCTCTGTCTGGGCCTTAGAGCGTGGGCGTTTGCTTTGATTATAATTTTTGTTTTAACCAGTTCAGTTGAGTTCAGTTTTCAGGCTCAGGCTCAAGCACAGACTGAGCCTCAATGGGCCGCCCTCTAATCTTATCGGCTGAAATTGATCTGCATTTGGTTTTTAGCCAAGAACTGCCGGTTGTGGCCGGTCTGGGTGCGCCGAACTCTCATTCCTATAGTACAATTTTTGTATATTTTTTTCTCAAAAGATCTTTTTCCAACTGGACAATGGACAATGGATCGATTATATGGGGGCTATTCGAGTGGGCCTTTGGGCCATGTCTTATCGGCCATCAATCAATCAATCAATCTCAATCGACGCTGGGGACATTGGTCTCTAATGAAAAGTAGCCTAAAGTATTCAAGTATCTGAGTATCTCAGTATCTGAGTATCTCAGTGTGGGTGTTTTTATATCTAATTTTTTTTTTCGGTGAGATACCAGAACAGTTCAATTAAACGGTAATGGAAACACATTTTTGTTACGGCAATTGTTGGTAATTTGTTTCAGCCATTTGTTTGTTTTGGCTTTCAATTTGGGCCTGGTTATTTTAAGGTTTTAGGTTTGGCTTAGAATCGTAAATGCGTATCGGGCTAAAATAATAAAATACAATAAAAACTCGCCTTGAGATCATCGATCGGTGGCGTGCCTCTAATTGAAGCGAATCGATTTTCGGATTCGTTTAAAATGTATCTACAATTTGTACGGCATGTCCGATTGATTGACTGCAAATGCCTTTATTTTTTTCCATCTATTTATTTACTGTCTATTGTTTTTATTATTTTTATTGTTGATTTGAACAAATCCCCTATCGGTGTTTACGGTTCGCTGACATTTCGTTTGAAAGTCAAGGTTATGGCAGGCCTCTGCGACAAAAAATTGTCAGTCGTTTGCGATCTGCATAGAAATATTATTGCTATTTATGGATTTAATCCTATATATAGTATATAGTTTTAGTATTCTCCCCTGGCGATGCCATTTGCTGTGACATTTTGTTTGGCATTTGACAGTCGTAGGACATTTATTATGCGATCTGTGATCGCAAATCTGAAATCTAAGATCTGTGATCAGAGATCCGAGCTCCATGATCGGATTTCTGAGATCTCCAGTGTGGGCTGGCTCATGTCGTCTGTCAGGCTGACTGACTGAATGTCAGCTCGATCGGACTGAATGCAATGCGATTCCTCTGAATTATGATCATCAATTTAAATCAAATTAAAAAAGAGGCAAGATGCTGCAACAAAACTGTTGCAAAAAGACGGCTATGACTTGCAAAGTTCATCTCGATGACTTAATGGCATTGATCGGCGAAAAAGAATCCAGGCTTCAAACCTTGAGCCGAACAAAGACTCGGTAGTCGAATAAAATTTAAGAAGAAACCCTCCAAAAGGTTGTTCATAAAATTACAAAAAAAAAGAAGAAACAATAGTGAACCCACAAAAAGGGTCAATTTTTTTTTTGTTTTGTGGAAGGCACGTGAATTGCGCAAAAGTTTTTGTGGCAAAGTGGCAAGCAATTTGCCAGGCTACACGATTTATTAAAAGGTTTTACTAAAAATATGTCAACGACTAAAGGATATGCTCTTTAAAAAATGTAATGTAATATTTAAATTAGTTCTTGAATCTAAAAATCTAAAAAAAAACATTTTTCTAATTTTTCTAGTATAAAAAATATTTTTCTGTTTGCTTTTTAATTCTATGAAAGCATATTTTACTTGACATTTTCCTAACTTAACGAATATTGCCGGTGTGGCAAGTTGCAAGCGGCAAGTGGCCGGTTCCCCTGCCTCCTCTCTCCCGTCTAATGCCGACTCTCACCTCTTGAGTTTTCGGCCATCCAGTTGCTCCTTCTTGGCCAGTCTCGGCTCTGTCTTGTCCCATTTAACATTTTGGCACGCCGAGTGGCGCATCGAAGTGGCAGCCACATCGTCGATTGGAGAGGCAAGATTAAAATGCACTAAAAAATGGCTTTAAAAAGATACAAAAAACTAAAAATTATAAACCATAAAATATATATATTTTTTAGAGTAGAAATAAATAAGAAAGACTCTCAAAAACTTTTGGTATCTATAAGCTTGCTCTATATTTTATTAATTTTAAAAATCATGAAATGCTTTATTTTTTTATCTGCTTTTTTTTTTAAATGTCTTAAGTTGACAGACAATGAATGTTTTAATTTTTTTTGTTGGATTTTTGGGAAAAATGTCTGTGTGCCCTTTCACGTTTGCCGACAAATGTCAGGCTACCATTGGAACTCTGAAACCCAACCAATCTAACCAACCAGCCACCCACCCATCCACACACACCACACACACACCTTTAGATGCACATGAAAAAATTAATCGTAACTCCCTGGGCTCCTGGGGCCCCTCGTGGCACCCCCTTCTGTGCGGTGACCCTGTTTCAACCTATTCACATTTCGAAGATGTCTGCCAAATAGCATTAAATTATAGCCAAGCCATCAATGCTGGGACAGGCATGGTGCACTGTGAAATATTCAAGGAGGAGACTTTTTATATGAATACAATATAATAAAAATATTTTTTAAGAAAGGAATATATTATAATTAAGTCCTAAGATTAAGGTTTTATTTAATAAATCTTTTTTTAGATTAACCAACAATTGAATTTCTTTTGAAAATTAATTAAAATACAACAAACTTTTTTTTTGTGTGGGGTTGGGCTCTCAGGCCCATCAGATCATCCGCAACTTGCGGCTTTTGGCAAAAAAACTAAAAAAATAACGGCAGCAAGTTGCAATTTTCGGTTCTATTGTTTCGGTTTTGGTTTTTGGTTTCTTAGTTTGTTTCTCTTTTTTTATGATTTTTTGTAAAGTTTCCCCGACGGCCATAGATTGGATTTTTGGTTATTGTGGTTACCTTTGCCTGCTTTATGCGCTTCATGCAACATTAGTCAATGACACTCGTCGCTGGTTGCTGCCGCTTGCCGCATTTGCCAGCTTGCAACATCATCTTGCGTCAGGCGCTGAAATGATTATATATATTTGCAACTCCCCCCCGCTGGCCACGCTCTCTTACGAATTTATGCAACATTTTTGTTTTGTTTTCGGTGTGGGTTTGTTTTTATGATTATTTTTTTTTGTGTCTCTGTGATTTGTTTTTGTTCTTTCAGGGCAGGAAGCAACTGCCTCCCATCTCCCCCATCTGTTGTTGCAGCATGTGGCAACAGGAGGCAACCGATTGGGGCAATCTCCTGTTTGTTCAGCTAATTACCTATTAGCGTTGCCGGGTGCCACATAATGCAAATGCAAATTAATTGCACATTAGCGAAATGAAATCAAATGACAGGAAGCCAACGACATCGACATCGCAGCAACATCACCACTAACTGTAGCAGCAACAGCAACATTAGCAGTAGCAACACTTGCAACCAAAGCTGCAACACCAGCAGCAACAGCAACATCCACTCTGACAACGTGTTGTCGTCGTTATCGTTTCTCGTTTCTCGTTCGCTGATGTCATCGAAGAAATTCAATAATTGCAAATTGTGAAAAATTGCCAACAAACATAGCGGCGGGGGGGCTGGGAGGGAGGGTGTACTTTACGCGCTTTTGGCCAACAGGAAACTCGTTTTGTGGCAGCTTCCCCCGTTGCCTTCCCCCCCCCTTGCACTTTTCTCCCCTTTGACGCAATGCAATCGAAGCGAATTGCATCCAATTGAGGCGATTGCGATTGCTACTCTCGCTTCTCGCTTTCCTTTTCGTGTTGCGCATTTCACTTGCCACTGCCCCCTCATGGCTCCCTCTTTCTCTCGCCTTTTCACTCTTTCTTCTTAGTAGCTCTTTCTCTTTCACTTCTCGCGTGCACTAGCAAAAATAGCATTTTTGTAACCATAAATAATCTTATTTTAATATTGGTTATGTAATTGTATAGATTTTTTAATGAAACATACAAATTAGTAATAGTTTATAATTTTATTTAGAAAGTATAATAACTAATAGTAATCATATGAAGGTCAAAATAATTAATTCATCTTGCTTTTGGCTTAAATTATAATATTATTCGTAGAAATTATTTAATAAAAATAGAGCCCTCCTCCTCGATTCTCATATGTGGCACCTAAGCTGCGGAAAAAAATGAAAATAAAAAATTTTAATTCGAAATTTTTTTGACAAAAAATAATTATTAAAAATAGCGCCCTCCTCCTCGATTCTCATAGGTTGCACCTAATCAACGCCAAAAAATAAATTAATTTGAATTTTTTTTTTTTTAACAATAAATTTATAGAAATTAATTCATAAAGGCAATTCCCTCCTCCTTAATTTTCCTAAGCCCTATCAGGGTCAAACATTAACTAATTTTAAAAATTTACAAAAACCATAAAAAGTTCTAAGATTTCTTCAAGTGCAGTGTCCGGGGTGACACATCTTGTCAATTGCCATGATTATGTTGTCTATGTTGCTCTTGTTGTTGCCATTGCTGTTGCCATTGTGGCAGTTGCTGTTGCATCTGTTGCAGTTGTTGCTGAGCTGCCATGTTGCTGTGTTGCTATGTTGCTCTCATAACTAAAACCTGGCAAATGCATTTTCAGTGGCCGGCAAGTGAAATTGGTTTCGCTTTCCCGTAAAAGCGTGTGACTTTTCTTTTCTTTTTCATTTTCTCGGCGGTGGCAACATTGATTTCCTCTTTCATGGCCGGTTGCTGGTCGGTTATGCCGCCGTTTGCTGCTCTCGCCACTATTTTGGGAGCCACTCGCCTCACCAGCCACACAAGCCGCACTAGCCAGCCTCACAAAACCCGACTACAAAATGTTTCCTGCTCGGCGGAAAGCGGCAAACCGAAAACTACAAATCGTGCCGAAAAAGGGGGAAACTCTCTTTTTGCAAAATTGTCAACATTTTCGGGGTATTTGAGTATTTCTGCAATTTGCATGCCACGAAAATTTCACTTTCGCTCTTGCTCTCTTCCAGCATCCAGCCAAGCAGCATCCACCAAGTTACAGGCTACAGTTAACAACTTGCCAACAACTTCTTTCTGGCCAAATTGGCAGTTTTCTGCTAGCTTTCCCTGTCATGAAAGCAACCCTTATGGTTTTTGGTTTCTGGCCTTTTTTTTTATCAATTGTATAATCCAATTGGGTTACCAAACAAAAATCTTCTTCCTGACGAAGGAAAATGTTTTTGAAATTGAAATTGGATTGTTATATAAGGTTTAGTTTATTTTTTATTAAGGATAAGGCTTATAGTTAAAGAAAGAATATTTTCTTTTATAGCGAAATTAACAAGACGACTTTTGAAATCGTTACATTTAAAAGGACTTTATATCCCTCTAACATGTATATTGGTATGGCTATAAAATGCTTATCGCAGAATTAATGTTATTAATATTTATTCAAATTTTGAATGCTTCGAAGGATAAATTCTTCACTTTTCTGTCATAAATCGTTTCCAGATAAATGCAACTTGAGATGAATTGAAATAAAGCTCACTGGTAATTTAGATCAAAAATGATAATTTTTACGACGCACAAAAATAAAGTAGTAGAAGAAGGAGAGAAAAAACAGGCCAATAAAATAAAACCAAGTTCGTGCCTTAAGTCTTTCGTTTTGCGAAATTTTCTGTTGTGTGTTGCAGAGCTCGTCAGCTCGTTAAGTTCAGCAGCCCCCCCGCTCCCCAAGTGATGGCAATAAAGCATGGAGCATCTTCAATAAATTTCCTGCAGCTGCCGACAAGATAAAGCTGTAGAAATTATACAACAAAATCAATTGCAGTTCGGTTGCCTCTGTTATTTTGGTTGCTTGTTGCTGCTGCTGATGTTGCTGCTGTTGTCGGTTGTTGGCTCTTTGAGGCTTTCGCCGCATGCCGACATCTGTCTTATATAATAATTGACATGAGTAATCATTATGATCGCTTGTTTGAACAATGAGCATTAACACTTTGGAGATGGCCTCTGTGGAAAATCAGGAAAAACTTTTGCGTAATCTTCACTATTTGTTTTTTTAATTTTTTTGGGCATGAAAATGTATTATTATAAATTTTTTTTGCTAGCCTGGCAGAGCGAATACCCAACGACACGTGCTGGCTGACTTGGCAGCCAAGAGATTGAGTATCCGATTGATTGATTGACTGATGGATGGACTGACTGAGCGCCTGAACGCCTGATTGACTGACTGAGTGACTGACTGACTCATCGACCTGTCGCAGAAGGCATACTTCTTCTCGGCTTTGCTTTGCGAGTCATCTGAACATCTGCGACATCTTAAATCTACAATTCCAATTGCACAAAAAAAAAAAATCAGAAAACAGAAAACAAACGATGGCAAATGGCGGCCGACAAACAACAAAAGAATGTGTTGCAATTGAAAATAATTGTTTATGCTTGGCATTAAAATCATTACAAAACGACAAATACAACAATTGCTTTTGCCCCGTTTGCTGTGCATCAGCGGCTGTTGTTGAAATTTTTCAAGTTTCCAGCATTAACATTGACAGTTGCCAAGTTATTTGTTTTTTTTTTCTCTCTCTATTTTTTGGCTCAAAAAGCAAGTTTGCCTGTTTGCCGGAGAGAGGAAGCATGTTAAATCCAAATGAGAACGGCAAACAATGTACGGTAGCCACGAACAAATGGCAACAACATGCACATTTTTAACAAAACACTCACCAAAAAAAAAAATATACAAAAATGTGTGAAGCTGATCCTTTAAAAAGGGGCTTGTCTACAAAATTTCTTGATTCTTACTAAGAACTTTTTACTTCTTACTGGAACTTCTTACTCAAAGTCCCAAGTTTCTTTATTTACCAAGAGGGTGATATTTTTTCAATAGCTTCATATTTTTATTTAAAGTGCATTTATGCAATGCACCCTAAAACCCAGCTTTCCGAGGAACGCACACAACAATCGCGCTTCCTAAGCTTTAAAATCCAGTCTCCTCAAGGCAGAAAATATGTGTACCTTAAAATAAAAAAAAATCAAGTCTGAGGGACTGGATGAGCAGCATGCTTGACAGGTGACTGCTCAAAAAATTTATTTGCATTAGTTGGCAACTGTGAAAGGCCTCGGAGCCTTAGAGTCTGGGTAGAGAGGCCCAAAGTACCCAGTAAGTTGGTAAACAGAAGCCGCCGACAAGAAAAGTCAAAAGAACGTCAAGAAAATCGATGACTCTGGGCTTTCGATGATTTTTGTTTTTTTGGGACGGAAAGTAAATATTTGATTTGCGAGTCACTCGATCTCGAACTGGAATCGGAAAAGGGCTTTAAAGAACTCGAGCTGGTCATGATTTTGAAATTGTTTTTGAGTACATACTCTTTTTTTTTATCTTCAAGACACAAGTTTCTTTATAGATTGGCCAGTTCTTTGGACAAACATGTGTATGTACTGTGTACACCCACCGATTCTGTCACTCTGGCTGTCACAGTCTGTCACCTTAATGAGATCTTAAATGCCAAATTAATGACAACATTTCTGCCACGGGGTTGGGTCCCTTCTTGGCCAGATTTGTATATACATTTTTTTATTTTGGTAAGTAAGATCGTGACTTTTTGTGGGCGAAACTCGTTACCAATTTCAGATTCTCTTTCTCTCTGCCAGTGAGGAGTGTGTAAACCAAATCCAAGACGAGGTTCTTTCGTGTCAAGTGGCCGTAGTTTCGGTCTCAGCCATAATTTTGTTTTCATTAACAATAAATTTCAATTAAGCTCACGATTTGGATATTAATAAAGTTTTCAGCATTTCAGCGGCACGAAACGCAAATAGCCCCAAAAAAAAAAAAAATGCCGGCGCTGCCGCCGAAACAAAAATAAGGCCACTAACGGATGCCAACCAAGTGTGTAAACCTTTTTTTTACTTCGATTTTCTTGATATTTTTTGTGTTTTTGGTTACTTGTCGCCAGATTTGTAGTGCTCGTGCCTGGCAGCTTGGCTGGAGATTTTTGTACAAATTTTCGTGGCCCAAGTTTATTGGCAACACGACGACAACCCAAAGCCGACAGACTATTGGGCCATGTGGGTGTTCGAGCGGCTCTGGCTCTGGATTGGTTCTGATTTTTGTTTAGGAATTTTGGGCTCAAAGGATACTCTTCTAAATTTTAAAATAAATTGTATGAAAAACACTCCTATCTTGAGCTTACAATAAGGAGAATCTTATGGTCCTTTTTTAAAAATATTTTCTTAATAATATCCTCAAAGAGCATTTAAGACTCGAACTACCCACAAATGCAAGTTTTCTCTTCTGGTTTTATTTTATAATTTTTGTTGTCTTTTATTTGCAGGGCGCGTTGACAAATGGCCTTAAAATGCTGCCAAAAACTATGTCGGAGGTGTGCCAGTCTCTGATTCTTGGCCATAAATGACATTTTCTGCTCGGAGACTATAGGAAAATAAATATGAAAATATAAATACATTTTATATCTTTCACAAAGAGCCACCATTTATCATTTACACACCTTTCCCACAGCGATTATGAGTGGCTATAATTGGCAGTGTTTTATGCATATTAATTAATTAAGGCATTTGCAAGTCGAATCCGATCGTTTTGAAAAGCTGCCGGCCAACCCATTAATTAGCAAATTGCTTAAATGCCGCTGAGAAGAAAAAATACAGAGCCACAGCCAGAGCCATCAAGTACGCAGTGTGGGCTTGATTGTTTTTTGCATTTATGGCTGATCAGATGAATGATTCTTTTATTCTCGAACTGAAGAAGCTGCTGATCACAAAATTGCATTCTAATTTAAACGGCAAGCAAGCATCGAGTATGTTTAATGACTTGTAGTTTGTCAATTTTTTGTAATGTTTTTTTTGAAAAAATTTAAATAACGAAGAGGTTGCAGCTGAGCTTTGAATAAATTTATTGTTCGACTGATCAAATAAACATATCTTTAGGTTATTTGTAGTTTGTATTTGATTTTCCCACGATCGGATACAGAAAGGGGCGGCAATTGCCATTTAATTGAATTTCTGTCAGGCCGGAGGCGGGACCAAGACTTTTTAATTAGTTTTCTCAGTTAATTAAAACACTTAGCGAACAAAGCGACCAGATTTAGTTCCACACGCACTGAGGGGGAAAAAAAAAAACAAATGAGAAATGAACTAAGGTGAGGCCGTAAATAAAGCCTGAAAGCCAGCCTCCGAATGTCAAGCTCGGGAATTGTCAGTTTCTAGATAAACAAACGCATAGCCAATGCAGAAAAATCACTAAATTCAAAATCTAACAAAATGGATAGAAAAAAATGAGAAATCAACCCACGACGGCAAGAACCGCTAGCGGACAATGACCATGACTGTTTGGACGGTTTTTCGTTTGGGCCGGGGCTTTCGGAGTGGTAAGACCAGCAGTCTGGCCACTAGCATTACCGTTAACCATGATGAATGGGAGGCACAGTGGTTGTCTGCATAGCAAAAAAATTAAAATCCTAGTTAAGTGGAATTTTTATGATAGTTTTTCTATTGTTTTTCCTAATAGTTTTTAATATTTTTCTTTCAAATAGTTTCTAAACAAAAATAGAAATATTTATGGTAGAAAAGAAAACTATTAAAGTCAATGGGTCATAGAATACTTGGTCTTGGACTGGAAATTGTTCAGTGAGAAGTTCCTACAAATATATAAGAAAAGAATAATTATCAAATAACTAAGAAAGTTCTTTAAAAATTGCAATAATAAATACTTCAATTGACAATTTTCCTTAATAATTAAATTATTTATAAATAGCGTCAAATAATTGATTATACTTAGCTCTCAATAGTCTCCAAAATTATGCCATGGAATATTATTAAATAAACCATCTATTTTATGAAAACCTCTTCAAAATATCTCAATAAATATAATTATGATAACTAATAGAGTTCAATAAATGTTTAAGTAAGCTCATACCCTCGACTAATTAAATAATAAAATTATAAATAGCCATCGAACAGCAATTTCCAAGCCATTAACATGATAATAAAATCACAATCCCAGCCCAGCAGAGACAATTAAAGTGATGTGGCTAATGAGAAAATGAATGGGTTATTAAAATTCATAAGTATTTGTATCATTATTGGCCACATCCAGGAACGTACAATGACATACCAGTGAGCCACCGTGCCGCCAGCCAGTGTCTCGGACAGGTGTGGTGTGAAGTTTAGACCAAGTTTAGACCGATAGACGCCCGGGGCGGGTAATTAAATCATTTGCTGGCCGTTTCACTTTTGGCCAAGTTGGCAGTGGGGCGTTAACAAAAAAATTAAAAAATAGAGGCCAATAAATTGTATTTCTTAAAAAAACTGTCCAATTAAAAGTTTTTCAAGTCCTTCAGGGAAAAGGATACCCAGCCTTCAGTCGGTTTCGAAATGTCAAAGCTAATCGAGGTGTGTTTGAGGAATTTGTGGACTCAGAGAGTCACCTTCGCCCGAATGGGCTTGGATCTGCAACCTGGACAGGGGCAACGAGTCTTGCGATCTCCTCTCCTCTACGGCATCATGGTCCTGGCCACCAGCTTCGAACTCTGTACGGTGTGTGCCTTCATGGTGGAACATCGCAATCAGATTGTTTTGTGTTCGGAGGCTCTGATGCACGGCTTACAAATGATTTCCTCCATTCTCAAGATGGCTATCTTTTTGGTAAAGTCTCAGGACCTGGTTAGCCTGGTCAGGATGATTCAGGCACCGTTTCAGGGGGAGGACATCGGTCTGGAACAGTGGCGAGTTCAGAACCGGAGAGGCCAGCTTCTGGCAGCCGTCTACTTCATGATGTGTGCCGGGACGAGTGTCTCCTTTTGGGTGATGCCTTTGGTGATGACTTTGCTTAGATTTTATAGAACTGGAGAGTTTGTTCCAGTTAGTTCCTTTCGAGTGCTGTAAGTTCTAGGTTTCTATAACAATGTTATATCCTTTTTAAAGGAACTCCTTTCAAGCCTCTTAAAATCACGATGTTGTCTCTTTCCAGCCTCCCATATGATGTCACACAGCCCTACATCTATGCTCTTGACTGTGGTCTTATGGTATTCGTCCTGACGTTTTTCTGCTGCTCCACCACTGCGGTGGACACCCTCTACGGGTGGTGTGCCCTGGGCTTGAGTTCCCAATACCGTCGTCTGGGTCAGAAACTAAAAATACTTTCCGAAAAATCCGATCCATCGCGAACCGATCTGGGCTTGAGTGAACTATTCTCGGAGCATGCTCGTCTTCTAAAACTGATAGGATTCTTCAATGCCAGCTTCAAAGAGATAGCTTTCGTGGAGGTGCTGGTGATCTGTGTCCTGTACTGCTCGGTGATCTGCCAGTACATCATGCCGCATACAAATCAGAATTTCGCCTTTCTGGGCTTCTTTTCAATGGTGGTGACCACTCAGCTGTGTATTTATTTGTTTGGCGCCGAGCAGGTGCGTCTGGAGGCCGAAGGATTCGCCAGGGAGCTGTACCAGGTGATGCCCTGGCAAGGACTTGGACCAGTTCATCGAAAACTCCTGCTGATTCCATTGCAACGTTCGCAGAAGGACACGGAGCTGGGGGCTTATTTCTTTCAACTGGGAAGGCCTCTTCTGGTTTGGGTGAGTTTTTTTGTAAATTCATTAATTAATAGTTCATTTTTTTTATATTTTTTATACTTTATAAATTTGTTGTATATATTTGCTATAGATTTTTAGGACAGCTGGCTCGTTCACAACTTTACTAAATGCTCTCTATGCCAAGTATGAGATAAACTAATATTTTTGGCTAGTTTTCTGAAAAAATATCTAGTCTTGAACCGTCGTGAAAAATATGAACAATTGCTGGTAAACTATACTAAGTAAAATACATTTTTTTTTTAATATAAATACATGTATACTTGTCTAATACAAAAATGCAGTGGTTAGGTTTAATTTTCAATTCATAATCTTGCCTTTTAATCTCCTCCTCTCGATTAAAAGCCCGCTTGGTAAAACCCCTCCCTAGTTAAATAAAAGCCATCCTTATCTTGTTTTTATTTCGTTTTTATTTAGGTTTAAAATTACATTTAACATTTCTCGTTTTATGTACACACACATAATAAAATTATGCTCAATTAGACAAAAAATAATTACATTAGATACGCGTATAGAGGCATACAGAATATGCCCATGGTATATATACTATACATCCGATCTGAAGACATATGTATGTATATATATATATATATAGAGTAGACTACTGGCTAATTTTAAGTATTAACAATCGATGCGAGACAAAAAGCAGACAGAACAAAAAAAAACACACACTCTAGTATTTATGAATGAATTACAAATATTTTGTGGAAATGTGAAGAAAAAAAGGATAGTTATGGGAGGACTTGAAGATATAGAACTCTTTCTTTTTTCTTGTTTTGCTTTGTGGTAGCTTGCATTCATCTCGAAATAAAATAAATAAAATCTAACAGTTGGAAAACGATTGGAAAGTCGGATGGTAGTCCTTTGAATTTAGCTGAGAGCTAGCAGAGGCTCCAGTTCTAGGGGATCCTGCGTCTTTTTGGCCGCCACCTTCTTTCTGTACTTTTTCTGCAGCTTCGTCTTGGCCAGCTTGGTCTTGGCCTTGGAGCTGGCCTTGCTCTTGGCCAGTTCCTGCTCCTTCTCCTTCTCCCGGTCCAGTAGCTCCAGCTGCTCGAAGATGTTCTTCGGATGCGGATGCGAGTGCGGAGCTGTAGCGTTCTTCGCCGCGTAGACCACCACGAACTGTGAGAAGGCTGAGTCAGCGGGCGTGTTTATGTCCGCAAAGTCCCGGAAATTGGCGAACTGCTCCTCGGGATAAGTGTACTTCTGGATGAATCCCTCGGAGGGACGACCGTGTCCGTTGTTGGCGTCGCCGTAGATGTAGTCGCTGTTGTCCTCCGGGTGGTAGGGCATCTCCTCCTCCGGGTAGAAGGTGCCGCCGCGCAGCACTCCGAAGTCTCCGCTGCCCAGGATACTGGCATCAAAGTTCCGCTGCTGCTGCTGATGCGCCTGCTGGGCTTGCTGCTGCTGGGGAATGGGTGCTTGCTGGGGACCAAGGAGTGGCAACGGCAGGGAGAGGGGAGTGCTCTCCGAGACGGGGCCATGGCCGAAGTAGGGACGAGAGTGGCCCAGAGGCGGGGCCTCGTGGTAGAAGGGCGGATAGAAGTTCTGGGCCGCCTGGGAGTGCGAGTCCGCATCAGAGGATCTGGCCAGGAGCTTGGCATTCGGATTGGCGATGGGGCGGAACTGTTCCTCCTCGGGATCCTGCTGCTGGCTGGGAGACTGGAACTGTCGGGGCTGAGCCCGGGGCAGGATCCTGGTCTGCTGGTGCTGGTGAGTCTGTGGCTGCAGCTGCGTGGTCGGTGGCATGTGGAAGTGCTGCTCATGGGAACGCAACACTGTGATTGGCGAAAAGTCATTCGGCTCCATCAACATATCACTGTCCTCCTCCGGGAACTCAACTGAAAGACACAAAAAAAAAATGCAATTTTAAAAAAGAGAAATCATTTCAAAAACATAAGGGTATTCAATAAAAATCATCGACCACTTTGGGCCGTTGAAAATGCCTCAAAAATACTGTCAAGAGGCTGGCCAAGTCTTTCGGCCCCAAATGTGAAATGTTTGACGTCGAGTGGAGAAATGGTTTGGCGAACATCCTCAAGTGATCATCAAGCTTGAGGTTCGGCTTCAGGCTGAGCAGGAAGCACGAAGATGCCATTTCCTACTTGATGGACAGGAAATTTGGGGCTTATGGGGGTTTCTTTTTATTTGAGTTTTATAAATATTTGTTGAAGAAATTATTAGATTTGTTAAGACAAAATCAGAAAACTATGCCTTTTTAAATAAAGGTTCGAATAAAAAAACCTAAACTAATATAAAAGAGAGTGTATATAGAACAGTGCTTAAAAGAGAAAAAAATATTTAACAAATCTTAGTTGGTAATGGAACTACTATAGTTCTATTAAAATATCTAAAACAAACACACAATTATTTATTAACTTTAAATAAAATGAAACCAGAGTCCCAACTTAGCTTCTAACCTGTTGAAATAACCGCCACAAAATTAAACCAAGATCGCATTCTTTTTGGCCACTTTGACGGCAAAGGAAAAAAAAACAGTTAACACGATGCGAAGTTGCCTGCCAACTCAATTACACTTGGCCAGCTCTGTCTTTTTATGTTACTGATTTTTTTTTACCCCTTTGCTTTTTTTTGTGGGTTTTGGCCAACAGTCAAATGTCGTATCGATAAAAGTCGATAATAATGTGAGCTGGGCAGCTGGCATAAATTTTATGTGCTTTGCGGGCCGAGTTCTAGGCATAAATGTTTTGGCCCCAAACCGAGCCCCACCCTCTTGGCCGGGAGTATGAGATTTGTGTATTTCAACACAATTGTGCCGGCTACTCCAACGCTTGTTGTTTATATTTTTTTGGGATTTTTTTCGAATTTTTTTTTTGAAAAACATTTTTGTTAAAGTTTTCACTGCATGCAACACCCGCTGGTAGTTACATTTTTGCGACTACGACTGCCAGTCGAACATAATGAGTTTGTTAAGTGTAATTGGTAGTACGGATACTTGGCTCAGAGCAAAAACTGTTTGATTTTTGGCTCTTGATAGTGAGCTGCTACCCGAAATGGGTCAGACACATAGTGGGGCCAGGGTATAGATTACTTTATTATTATTTATTTGGTTGGTGGTGGCACGTTTTGGCCATTCGATTTGGCTAATTTACGAAATTGTTGCCGCTGTCGCTGCTGCATGGATAATCGATCACGGCCACAGGACAAGTCGCAACAACAGGACAACTTGCCACAAACCCCACTTTTCATTGTTTTCATTTCAAATATTACAAAATTGTTGACCAATTTCGTGTATTTTCGTCTCGCGAGTTCATCAATCATGTGAACCAAAATAATAAAGCCTCGACGCCACCCGACTTTCTCTACTCAAGTACCTTTATTTCCATTCCATTGGCCAAGTTTGTTTTGATCTCGAAAAGCGGCTATTTGCTTTTCATTTTTCCACTCCATTGGTAATGCCATGCATTCGAGCCACAGAAACAGTGGCTAATAAGTTCAAGTTTAAGAGAACAACTTTTCAAACAGAAACATTTCAATAAACTAAATTAACTTGTTGAACTGAAGGTGACACATGCCGGCGCCATAAAAGATAATGTATATTCTGTAACTTGAATTATAAACAAAATTCCAAAGATTCTTGGATTTAATTATGTGAGGTTTTCAGGTTAGTTTACAAAGTTATGGGTGCAACTCTTTTTCTTCTTTAACTATCTTTGTTTGCAAACTATGAAAGTGTTGAATAAAATATGAAAAAAAAATATTTAAAAACTGGAGTAAACCCACAACATGATGACCCTGATGACGATGGCGAGATGTCGATGTAAATATAGATGTTGCTGCACGACAGTTGAGGTACCACGGGGCGTATGCGTTAAATTGAGCGCGTCGTGCCCACCAAAAAAAAAAAGTATTACAAAAAAAATACAAGTAAAATAAAAAATAAGAGACTATACCCCTGGGTGTGTGGCTAAGAGCCCTCCAATCCCCCCGAAGTATGTATATATAGAAAATATATATCCATATAACATCAGTGTGCGATCACCATGACATGAGCATGTATGTCTCGACACTTACAACTGAAAAAAAATTGCACATCGTCACGGGTCTTCTTCAGTTTCATGTACAGTGCGGTACGTGAGTATAAATGCGATGCTATCTGATTGCGATGTGGGCGTCAGCCGTATAATTAACACATTGTTATTGTTCGTTGGTGTGTCGCGTTTGCGTTCGCGTTGGATGTTTTGTGTTGTCTGTATTGTTGCAATGAGTAATGGAGCAATGGGAAGCGTGTCTAAGTGGGCGTTAAATGGCCGCCTCAATGCGTCCATCATCATCATCATCATCATCGTCAGGGTAGTCATTACTTTTATCATCATCGCCATCTGCAATCATCTTGGGCAGGCCCACTTATCGCGCCCCACCAATAGCTGTAAGTGCAACCCAACAAAAAAAATCAAAGTGGAACTCCTCAACAAAAAAAATAAAAAAAAGACTCTCGAATCAAGGTGACATACCACAAAATATTATTTTGATTAATGGTTTTTTTTTCGATAAAATATAATATTTCCAAATCTTAAATAAAATTCTCTTAAAAGACCAATCTTTACCATTTAACTTTCAAACTCCCATTAAAAAAATCAACTTTAATTAAGGTCTAGCTTTGATTATAGTTATCATAACCGACCAGCCCATAAAAATCTCTACTCGATCACTCACGGCACTCACTCATGATATTCATTCCATATTTTTTTTCGAATTTTCTTATCCATTTTCCCCATCGCTCGTGGCACAAATGCCTGGAGGCACTCCCCACTTTTTTATTTTGGGGACTGGCACCCCAGGCAGACCTCCCCTTTCGTGCCTCATTATCCGCACGGCATCTCCTGTGGCAACTCATCAGCTGCGGCATGAAATTTTCCGGCACTTTTGTGGCACTTACAGCGGCGCATGCGTGTAAACACAGATCAGGTCGTGGGTTGTTTCGTGTCTCGACAGCTTTTCAGTTTCAGTTTTCAGTCTCTTGCTTTTCCAAATCCAACTTTTCCTTAGCAGCTCATAAATTTCCAAATCAAAAGAAAAACTAAAGGCCTTTACTTTCACAACAGGTTGGGATATATTTTTTATTTTTTAATAGAGGGGCTTGGGGTGTTGGGTATAAAAATTAAATCCAGTCAGTTGGTTGTCTGCAAGTTGACCCTTGTAAGTCAATGTCAAAAATGATGGATTTTAAGCTGGTTTTTCTTTGGTTTTCTAATAAATTTGATTGATATTTTCGAAAGTGCGAGGAAACATATTGGTCCTTCGAGATAAGTCTTATTCGTTTGTGTCATGGAAATTGGTTGAAAATGTACTCACTTTTAAGGCACTTTTTTATTATTTTAATGGTTTATATACATAAGCTTATATCTTGGTTTGTTTCTAAGACAAATAGTCTCTATTTTTTAAACCTTTTGACTTTTAACATTGCACACACCTATATAGAAGTAAAAAATCTTTGGGATCTTGTGATAGCTTTTTTTTAGCTACAAGTCTTGACATCCGCCTTTAACTAGAGGCTAACTAGCCCACTCATATTCATAATTATAATTTTTAATTTTCTCTCGCATTGTGATTTAAAATTTCCTCATTAACCTTTGCCATTTTGCCTCTAGAGTTGAGGGTGTTGTGGGTTTTTTTTTTGTAGTTTTTACCATGACAGTTGTCGTCGTGTCTATTCATTTATTTATGGGATCGTTCCAGCAGCTGGAATACATAACTAAATGTTAGCAATTAGCTGATTTTTATGTTACATTTTAACGACAGCTTCGCCCCATACCCCATACCCGCGTAGTGTCGTTATTTCCATTTGTCCAGTTTTTATGTATTTTTTTTTATTTAATTTTTTTTCATTATTATTTTTCCTGCAACTTCTTGTCATGTTTTCCGCATTGAGGCGAGCCAACCTTGAAGCACGTATGTAAGCTGCTGCTGCAAGCCACTTCATTTGTCTTCATTTGCAATTCGATTGCACTTGACTTGTGGCCGAAAAGAATCTGGCCAGCATCTGGGCAATAGACATGGCTATAATGATGATGACTCAGCTTGAACAATTCTTAACTTTTAGCCGGCCGGCGATCCAAACGGTCAATGTCAGCATGCACTTTTTGGATAAAAAAAATATAAAAAATAAAAATTACACAGAGTCCAGTCGTTGAGAATCACATTTCAAGATAAACCACTTCAAGCCAGCACATGCTGACCATTAATTGTCAATAGTAATTGCTGGCAAAGATGCTTACACGATCTGTTGATCGGCAACACGGCGTATACGCGATGCTATAAATTATCAAAGGTTGTGGTTGTTTTTCCACTGAGTGGGTGCGCTAGCTGTTCATTATGTTAGAATATATCGTTTCTATGCCATGGTCTGGGACAGCTTACTAGTGACACACAAAGAAAAAAACTAATGAAAACTCCACACAACAATCAACATACAACAAAGCCACAAAGCAACACAGCATCTCACTAAAAGCAAAACAAACACAAAAATAAACTTGACTGCCATTTGCAATGTTTGCTGTGCGGTTTCGGGGCATAATTAAATTTGCATTTTTCTCATCGCCTTTGGTGGCTGTGAAAATCCGTCGGTCGAGGTTGCCACAAGCGAATTGCTTTTGCCATTGGGTGGGGCACGCCCCAAATAACAAAACTACAAAATTAAATGAAATATAATAAAAGTGAGGATGAGTACAAGTACAATGTTACGATCAGCTATAAGACAGTCTAAAAATCTATCCTTGGCTTTTAGAGAAAAAAAGGTTAAGCGAACAATAAATTAAATCAATAAATGTTTTTAATTAACAGTAATAGTTAATGGAGATAATGAATAAAGGTTAAAGATTCTATATAATTTGAGAGAATAGTTGTTAAACTATAACTTATATCTTGATGAAATAATTATATATCTTGTAATAGAGAACTCTATATACATATATCTCTTACAATTATTTAATATTTTTTCCCTGTCTCTAACTTTGGTAAGGTAACCCTGAACTTAGTTTTAGTAATTTTTTATTTTATCCCATCCATCAAACGCTTCAATTGCCAACTGGGAGTGCTTCACTTGCCTTGATCCACTCCAAATCGCATCAATCCCTTTAAGTCTGAGTCTTACTTCCGCATCGGTCAGTAGATTTCTGATTTCCTGAGGCAGTCGCGAGCTGCGGGTCAAAGTTGGCCCAGCCCATCGCCACGAAATGAGTATTAATAATCACCGGGCCCGAGCACACTTGAACTTTAAAGTTCAAAGCAAGTGGATGACATTTAACTTGACCAACAAAGGCAGAAGAATTCTTCTTCATGTTGCGTTTAAAATAAGCCAAATGTCAAGATTCCAAAAAAAAATAAAACGAAAATGGAAAATCCAATAGCTAAACAAAAGACTTAAGACACGAACGTGATTACAATTGCGAAGCCACAAGGACAAATGATCTAGGGGGTGGTTGGGCTGGTGGGTTGGCGGTACGGGTGGTGGGAGTGGTTCAATTATGCGCTGCACATAACCCACCATCAAATCGGGCAGAGTGGAGTTTATGGCATGAATACCCATTCGGCATGCAGATGGCAATTTTCAATTCGCCGCCAAAACAAATGACATAGAATTAAATTCATTTTAGCTCCGACTCTGTCTTCGCAATCATTTAGAATGTCTTTGTTTATTTTTTCGATTTGTAGTCTTTTGGTTTCGGTTTCGTTTCGAGACAATTATGGCAGAGAAGAGGTTGGCTGTTGATAAATGAGCTTGCTCCGATTTGAATAACGTGCTCTAACTTTAGCATTGGAGTTAATTTCAAGACACATGTCTCTCGGCAATTAGCCATCTTTTAGCCATGAGCCAAGTCAATTTTGTTTCAGTTTCGCTTTCAGCCTTTTAGCCTTTCAGCCTTTTAAGCGTTTTATATTTTTATCTTCGGCTATGGTCTTAGTTAGCTGCGAGTTACAGTTTCGTGCCTGGAATGAAAACAACATCGCCGTCAGCTCAAAACTATGCATAAACAATTCAACTTTATGCACTGACTTTGTATAAATCTTCCACTCAACGGTGTGTGCACTGTCTCTGATTTATGGGTCTGGCGTAGTGCCCCGTCTTATAAATAGCATCCATAAAGTGTCGTCGTGCTACCCAGCCCCCTATTTCCCTTCTCTCCCAGCTCCAAACTGTCTCCGGCTACTGGGTTTATTTATGACAACTTCACTCTGCGGCATGAACTTTAATTGAGTTGCCTTGTATCGTATCTATGTATCTGGGTATCTTTGTATCTTTTCTCGCTGCAAAAATGGGATAAATCAAAGTTAGTCACAACACGATTTTTCATTTGATATCCAAGACCGAGAGGCTTGAATCCGGGAAATGGATTCTTTGGTTTATAAACAAACTAGCAATCTATAACCAATCTAGCATAGCCTCTAGACTTAATCAAATTTTAAATTTTAATTATGGCTACAGCCATAGCTTAATTTCAAGTACAACTAATAATTGCTTTGTAATAATAATTACTTTCCCGCCCCAAAAAAACTGAATCCAAGGTGACCCTATACCTGTAAGCGTTAAATTTTAGTTCCAGTTACCATTCTTTGGAGTTCTCCGCACTAGACCCCGACTAACTTGGCTGAAAAGTGTTATCATTAAGCCGATTTTGACCCCGGCATTGTCATTGAAGTGATTCATTAAGCTGCAGTTTTACGCCAGACCGCGTTTTAGTTGTAATTAGAGCCCCCCGGGGCTATATATTTCCGGCTGACATCAGGGCTATTGTCTGGGTTAATGGCTTACAAAGCGTCAAGTGTTGTAATGGTCCAAAACGGCTATAAGCCAGAGAGCCCGGACTCCGGAGGGCAAGAAACCTTAGGAAATGGGGAATGTGTAAACCAATTTCGTGTTGGGAATGGGTAAAAGGTAATAGCACCTGCTATAAAGGGGGCTATACGGAGCCCAATATACCATAACGATCTTCGCCTGACATTGGCCATTAACCTGCTATCGATCGACTAATTGAACATGACATTTTCCAATAAACAACAATTACTTAATGCCTGACCTTAGACAAGCTCCAATATTTTTTGTTTTTTGAAGAAACTTTTGCTTGGAAAATGCCATAAATTATTAGCAGAGTTAACCTGTCGAACGATCGCGCTGCGGTTTTATTTTTAACTTTTTGTAATTTTTTTGTCTTAACTTGGCGATGAGCTTCAATGTCAAAACCAAGCCAAGTACAACAATGCTAAATGTCAGACATATGGTTCGTGTGTTCTTGGTTTTTTGTCTGGAAGTAGAAAATGATTTGTTATGCCTTTTCACGAACATCAAAATGCCATCGTAACGTGCTGGAGAACACACCAGGTACCACATCCATTCGATCTGATAAATCAAATTTGTTTCTCATTTAAAGGGTACTTAGAGCCAGATGGGGTATAAAAATGGCATTAAATAATAATGAATTATTAAAAATTATTAAGAACTATACGAAATAAATTACATCAGTTCTTACCAAGTCTTAAAATACTAGAAACTTGTATCTGATGTCATGGGAGACCTTGAATCGCTTTCACTTCCCTAATAGACTTTCAAAAATCCAAATCGAATCAGGAAGTTCTGTTTCTAATTCCCCAACAATTGATAATCCCCTAGAGGCCCGATTCAGATCCAATCTGATTGCAGGGTATTATTGGCTGAAAGCCAAAAGCGCTGTGAGCCGAGAGCCGAGCACTTGATCTCCATTATGTGTATTTGTTACCATTATTAATCTAATGAAACTGCCAGTTAGTCACTCACTCGGTCGACTTGGTGTTGTGTCTAGCGAGGTGGTTCGGTGGCTCAGTCAGTGGTTGGCTAAGAGGCAGTGGTTGCATTTTGCAGTTTTCCTGAGTGCCTCGGCACTCGCAATAATAGCATTTAAATGGCTCTTTTAAATATTATTTATGACTTGACTAACTATTGCATGACATAAATGTGTGTGACCCTCAGGGTCTTCCAAACACACACGTTTTTCAAGCAACAACTATTACTACACTATACCATATAATAATGAAAATAAAAGTATATATACTATATATGTTTATATAATAAAAGGAGCAACCAGACAGAAAGATAGACAATTACCTTATTTGTAAAATTATGTTAGATCTGAGATTGCTGTGGCAATAAATTATTATATCGCAATCATTCTCGAGAGAACACTTTTCCCATCATTAAAGTCTTTGTCTTCTAATTCTTCCCTATCGCAGACTCATGATCATGAAGAATTCGTAGATATAATTATATATAATGCCGTCTGGCCAAGGACGGGCTAGTTAGTTGCGTTTTGTTTCTGAGGTTTTTCGCATTTT
Organism: Drosophila malerkotliana malerkotliana; assembly: GCA_018153235.1. Taxonomy (NCBI): domain Eukaryota; kingdom Metazoa; phylum Arthropoda; class Insecta; order Diptera; family Drosophilidae; genus Drosophila; species Drosophila malerkotliana. The sequence goes on from JAECXV010000038.1 coordinate 5,437,313, forward strand.
CCATACTTTGTTCTACTCACTGGCTCGCTGGCTCACTGTCTTACTGTCTTATTGCTGAATGAATGAATAACCGAATGACTGACTGACTCAATGACTGACTGAGTGAATGACCAAACTAAACATCATGCCCCACTGATCATTGTGCAGTGACTGAGCGCTTCGCTGGGCATCGTATCTCATGAGTGCCATTGGCACATACTATTAGATACATACCTTTGGATATTTATTCTCGTTCAGAATTCGAATTCGAATTTGCCGGCTCGGGCTTCTGACTTTTGCAATAATCACTGTTCGAGCTGCGCCTTGGAGTGGGAGCTGTCAGTCGGAAATCGAGTCGGTCCACCAGTCGGTGGGTGCGGTGGACTGTGGATTGTTGGCTCCAAGAATCGATATCCCGACGATTTCATGTGCCAGTCAATCAAGTGCTTAGGCACACAACACAACTGGTGTTGCAACCTTGTTAGAGTTGCTATTTTTTACTTAGATAACTAGTTGAAGGAGCGGTACATGAGTACTCTCTATTAGAACTAGAGATATACGATTTTAAATAAGAAAGTTTTATACAGAAACTAAAAGCATTTTAAGCTGTTGAGAATCTTTTGAAAGCTTAGTTATAAATCCTGAAAATAAGAGACCATAAATATCCGCTACTTATACCTTTTCTTTTTTAATGAAAAAGCTAAACCCTTAATCTAAAAATCATACTCGACGTACCAAACACTTTAAGAGCATCAAGTTTAGTTTCTAGGTTTTCTAAGCTTAATCTCTATTCACACATGTCATTTTCAAAGCCAAGAACAATCCCTTATAACTAAAAATAAAATCCATTACCCACACGTGCTGCATCATCCACGCCCAAAGAAATTCCGCTGGCAAAAAAAAGAAACTGGCACTAATTACGAACAAGTAGAAAGGCGCTTTGGAATCAAAACCGAATCAAAAACACATCACAATAAATTCACAGACAATTGGCCTTTTTTAAATGTGCAAAATCCCGCAATGATTAACGATGCGGCTTTTTTTTTTTGTACCATACTACTACTATTATTATTGGTATTTGGTGTGTTTGTTTGGGAATTGTGGATCGATTGCCGCCGAGACCCTTTCAAAATATTTACAGACAAGGGCGCACGCGCCCTAAGATCTCCGTCTCCGATCTTGGCAATTTCTGTTTTGACGGTCAGCGGCAAGTGAAATGAAATCAAATCGAATCAAATCGAATAAAATGAAATGGTATACTGTTTCGTTTTCGTTGTATGTTGGTCTGTTTGTCTGGCTGAATGGTTAATTAGGTTGCAATTGCACACTTGGCGTATGCGTGATATATCCATGATAACTCATTCGCCCCGTTGGCCGGCGTTACAGTAGTAAACATTCGAGCTTTATTGGGAGCACTGAGCACTGAGCACTGAGTCAGCGGCAAACACGTTTCCAGGCCAAAAGCCCAAAACTGGCCAAAAACTCTGGCCTGGAACCGTGGGGGCCAGAGCCGTGGCACGTACAACGGACAGGCGGACACTCGGACAAGCGGACAGGCGGACAGTTTCGAACGTTTTTCGCGCAATACGTTTTATTTTTGTCATTTTGGTCAACAAGGTTAAGGTTGAGTTGTACAAAAATATAAAAAAAAAGAAATGAGATACTTTTAAATTAATTTATGTAATGAAGAAGTTCTCTACTAATTATGGGTTTATTTTTGTGCAGTGTATCTTAGACTATGCCTTGCAAGGAATTGTGATTCTTTAATATCATATATTATTTAATAAAAATATTTTTTTTAAGTTTATGAAGCTGTAAGACTTATTATCAGCTATTGAGTCACAGACTATAAATAACCTGTACTTATAAAGATAAAGAGTCTGTGAATGTAACTTCTTTTTTTATGGATATAATCTCTTGCAGTGAACCTTAGACTATGAATAGTTGTATTATAAAAGACATGTTTTAGTACATACAAAAATATACTAAAGAAATAGTAAATACTCAATTTTAAAAACTTTAAATACCCGGTACATGGGCTTTAATAAATACATAAAACAGTTACATGTTAGGCTATAAATACCCGGTTCTTAGAAAGATACTTTGATAGGAAGTTCTCCCTAATTGAATCTCCTTAAATACTTCAGGAAGTTATTAGAAAGACCATAAACTATACTTTTTCTTTTTAAGATAATTTTCTTCTATTATTCGCCGTTTTGTGTCAATTTTTTTCTCCAGTGCACTTCAATGCAAATCCAAGATCAGTATTTTTTTCTGGGCAATTACTCGGTTTTATTAACTCGCCACGTCTGAAACACATATAAGTGGCCATATGTATCTGATCCGATGGCCAATACCTTTTCCGCTTTGCCGTTTTGTCGCTTTTCGCTGGCATTTAGTGGTAATTTGTTATGCAATTAATCTAATGGTCGAGCAGCTAACAAAAACCAAGAAAAACACGAAATTGCTTCGAGCCAAAAAGACCAAAAAGTTGGCTTTAAAGTGTCGAGCGAAAAGATCTTAATTTGGTTTAATTTTCAATTTGAAACTGAGAATGCCAGGTGCTGGGTCTATTTAAAAAAAAATGATTACTAAATACCACAGATGATTTCTTTCGTTTTCATTTAATAATGATGTATGTTTTGGTCTTTGGAAACATTGTAATCTAAGCTTGAAGTGTGGTACTTGAGGCCTGAGGCCTAAGGGCTACAAAAACTTCACAAAAAGAGAGCCCAAAAGAAAAAATCAATTGACGGCCTGACAGCTGCAATGATTATAATGATGATTATTATGGGTGATTATGATTTGTTTGCCCAACGGTTGGCTCATCCTCCGTATACCATCTTCATCCCAACATCCCATTCAAACACCCTCCCCATTCCCATTTCCAAAAACAAAAAAAAATACCGAAATATCCCAATTCCGATTCGAAAATTCCAAAACCATAACGAAAACTGATTTCTGATTGATTTTGGTTCGAGGGCTTTGGAGTTATTACAACATTCCCTAACTGATCATTATGGCCATAACGCAATTTGCATTCACCTCTCCAACGAGCCATCCATCCATCCATCTATCTACCTGCGTTTTGTTGTCTTTACAGTTTTATTATTTATTTTTGTTTCTCTTTTTGAGATTTTTTTTTGTAGCTTTAGCTTTCGGGAAATGGAACTTTGGGGTGATTGATTGCAATGGGCAGCGGTGCGTGTCGAAAATGGCCAAAATGTCCAGTGGGCCAAACGCAAGCAATTACGCTGTTTAAGCCATTTTCCTCTGCGAAAGCCAAAGAAGACATCATTAAGTTCAAATTAGTCGATTGCCACATTCCCGACGTTTTGTTCAACAAATTGCGCCAAATATCCGAAAAACACAAAAGACATTTGAAAAAAAAGAGCAAAACTTAAATAAAACTAAAAGGCTTGTAACTGCAACCCAGTCGGCAAAAATAAAATGAAAAAATAGAAACAATTTTTGAATGAAAGCGAAATACACAAAACGCAATTAATCTGTTGGAGGTAGTCTATTAAAGTCAGAAAGTCAAATCTACGAAATTCAAATACTCTAAATGGGGGAAAATATAATTTAACATATTTGACAATAAATTTAAACATTTGAAAAACATATATATATTTTTATATATTCATTTTGTGACTATTTTTCCAAGATAATTTTATTAGCTTTGAATAAAGAATACTATTCTTTTTAATAGCTTTTTTATAGAGAATCGTTATGGAAACTAAAATATAAGTCTTCCCCCATTTTTAGGTATATTTCAACATGTGAAAATAAAAAACTCCCAAAAATCCTCTTGTGTCTCCCAATCTCCCGAAAACTCCTCTGAAAATAATGAAGTGTATTTTTAGATAGGATTTATGTAAAAACCATCAAAATAAAGCTAAAAATCGCACTCAGCATGTCGCACATTTTCATTAATTTATTTTAATGTTGCAAATAAAAGCAATCAACAAAAAAAAAGTTTAAAAAAATGCAAAATAAAGGGTGAAAAATAAAATCAAATGCGCCGCTGTGGGACTTTTGATTTTGATTAATTTCGGCCGCCACTTTCGCCCAATGTAGAGCAGCGATTTTTTATTAATTTGGCCAACAGGCGAGCGATATTAATGAGCTCGGGCTATGGCTAATTATGCCACCAAAAAGCCACCCACCCCTCCTGGCTTGGACTGGGATTATGTAAACGGTTTTGGCTAGTGGATCGAGAGATATAATTTGCATAACTCGATGATCTATCTGCCGATCGGTTTAATTTTTGTCGAATCGATTCGATTTCGGGTTGTCGCTACCGTTTGGCGATGTCATTTATTTAAGCCATTTGCCGCCCATTGGCCAAGTTTGTTCAATTGATTGATGGCGGCATTTCTTCTCTCAGTCTTTTATTTAGATTTTGGCTTAGATTTTGGCCAATTGCCCAATAAACAAATACGTTGGCCAACGAAACGCAAACACAGTGTAATTACATTTTTTCGGCGCAGAGCGTTTCCCATTCCCATTCGAATTTAAAGGTTAAGACTCACCATTTAAATTTTAACAGCCCCAGTCCCAGCACAATGGAACTTTGGCCAAGCCACCATCAAATTTTGGGGCTTTGTTCCAATTTTTTATGTACTTGGCCAAAAAGTTCAAAATGTTAATTGCTGGCAAAAAGGCGAAACGCCTTCGAGGCGACTCGTAAAACCGCAGAACTAGGGGATTCCCATTCTATGTATATTTAATAAAAAATGAAAATTGGGTCAAGTATGCAAGATTTTGGATAAATATTTCCCACAGTAATCAGTCGGGAATATATTTTCTTTTTTTTATTCAAAAGAAAACCCCCCATCTTGGTGCAATCAATTCATATTGGGCCATAATGCCACCCCCTGGGCCACCTCTTGCCACAACCACAAACGCCCACAGTTACGCCCACGGTCATACTTGCCACCGAAGAGTAAAAAAAAAAAATAATGAAAATATAAACCAGTAGTAGGTACGTTGTTTGTAAAATTAACAAATAATAAATCGAATTTTTTTTTCTACTCGAACACATAACATAGTCTCAGAGTCGGTAGTAAGTTGCATGCCACATCGATTTTATGGCTTTTGGTTGGGCTTTTTTCGCCTTCGACTATTACGTTATTTTGTTAAATTTTAGTTTCAGTTTTTTTTTTTTTTGTGTCTTGGAGAGGCCTTTTCACTTATTATTTCGCATACTTGTTATTATTTCTGTGAGTATTATGCGCGCTCATTAAATTTCATTCATTGTGCAAATGAATGGCAATTGTTGTTCAGTTGTTTGGCTGTTCAGTTGCTTATTTCGCTTCGGTTGCATTTTATCGCCTCGTTTCTCGGATCCAATGCGATCATTACAGCGATCTGGGGGTCTGAGAGCCGCCGAACTTGCCTCTAAATTGGGGGCGTCATCATCAAAAGTCCGATTGTTCAGTCCCGGTCATATAGTTTTGACAGGGCCCTGGGCTTTCGGGCTTTCTGGCTTTGAGTCTTCAAGTCTTCTGTCTCTTTAGGCTTTGGGCCTGGGAAATTGTCACAAGGTAGTCTCGAATTTGCGGTCTCGTGATGCAATCGCCTCTGTGGTCTCTGACTTTGGCCCAATGAGTTGCTAAATATTGAGACACATCTGTGGTGCACCCATAGTCTCCATATCTCTATAGCTCTATTTCTTTATAGCTCTATAGCTCTTTATCTCTGTATCTCGAAAGACAGACAGTAAGTAAGTAAGTGAGTTCGTGTCTCAATTGCTTGGTGGTCGGATCATCTTTATTCGCGGTGGCACGGTGGTTTTGGAAACATTGCATCAACAAATACAATTGGCTGGGGCTTAAAAAATTTATATATTTTTTATTCAATAGATGACTTAAAGGCCCTAAAAATGTAAGAATCTATATACCGATTATATCTCATAGATACTCAACTAGGATTTAATAAAAAAGAAACATTAAATGTTTATATTTCCACCTTAAATACCTAAAAAATATTTTAAATAATTTTTTCCAAAAAAACCCATTTCCCTCAGTCTATTCACTTTCCTTGTAATTTGTTATACCTCCTCAGAAAAATTCCAAGAATACCCATCTAATTCACACTGACATTTCATGCCTTTCCCATTATTTTGAAACAAATTGCCGGGCATTGTTTTGGTTTTCACTTGATCAGGAAAATGTCACAGTCCCAGGGAAACCTTTCCACAAAATGTTACATGGCCTGGCGTGGCACGGCAAATGGCACAGGCATCAGGCAGCAGCAGCTCCATGACATAATGACACAAAGAAACGAAGGGAAAATGTTTTGGAAGAAGATGGAGTTGTCTTGCCATAACAAAGGAAAATTAACTCTGAAAAGACACACATACGTAGATATACGGAAGTCGGTTGGAAAATGCGGTCTGTGGGTCTGTCCGCAGGTTACACATTATTTTTTTTTTCTTTACCATCTTACCAGCTTCAGGTCGAGCTATCCTATCCAGTAATTGCTGAATTGCCAGAAGATGTTGTAATCCCCCGGAGAGATGTCTCTGGGAAAATGTTTGCCATGGGCTTTGTCTTTCTGCCATTTCGCCCAATTGCTGTGTGAGTGTGTCTGGGCTCTTGGCTTTTGGCTGATTAATTTGTTGGCTTTCTTTTGAGCCGTCTGTATGGTCCGTCTTTTGTTCAGAGACGGCTTACTCAACTCTGCCCGACAAATTAACAACTCGAGCTCAACATGTTAGATTTTAATTGAAACAGAAACTGAAACTTAAAACTCAACACCGAAATAATGTTGTAATCGGTTTAGCGAAATATGATATGTGTAATTTTTGTCTATATATATGTTTCCTCTTATTTGTGGATAGAATTAACCTTCAAAACGCGACTTGATGGAAGTTGAAAACAAAACAGATGTAGAGATAAAGTGAAAGTCTTGGCCACAAATCACAAAATCAAAGCCATTGGCCGGCAACGGTTGATGACTTTAAGCCACCAACTCCATAATTCTCAACTCTCCGCCAAACAAAAGCTCGGCGAAAAGTTTCACTTTCACAGCTGGCTAATTAAATCACAGATACAATTTGAACTGGCGAGCTGCCAGATACAAGATACTAAGATACTCGTTTGTAACTCACCATTATGTTGGACGTGTGCTTCCTGATCCGGTGGCTTGGCCGAAACTACGGACGTCTTGGCCAAGACCATCATTGCCAGGCAAATGCAAATCAGCCAATGACTCGGTGCTAATCCTCTGCTAGTCCGGCTGGAAGTATCTGATGATTTGGTTTTATCCGCCGGATGTGTAGTCTTTGAGGCCTGGCTGCTCCTGCAGCTGCTTTTTCTTAAAGCCATCTTTAGGTTTTTAGTCTTTTGTTGTGGGGGGGAGAGGGAGAAAATAATTCTAATAATATTAATATGATTTCACTTTTTTTTCACTCTTGTATCAAAAGGGCCACAAAAGTCACAGTTTCAAAGGCAGCTGCAACCTCAACAACAACAATAACAAGCAAAGACAACTGCAAAGTGAAATTTCACTTTCGGGCTTTCAAGTGGATTTAACTTGGCTCAGTCAGGCTCTCAATTCGGTTTCGGTTTTGGGGTTTCGGCTCGACTCGAGTCCAAGAGCAAGTCTGCTCAGCCACACACGGACACCCAATGATACAAGCACACATGCCTCCGCAGATACAGATACAAATACGGATGCAGGCACCGATATAGATACAGAGATACAAACTGCAGCCGGAGGCAACTTGGCTGGCTGGGGTCACGCACTCTAAAGCCTGCTTGGTAATAAATACCCTCCACTTGAATGGGTGTATTGGATTTCAGTTAATAATCAGATCCTTAGTTTGAAAATAAATATTATAGATAGATACAAATTTTACATAAATCTTGAATGAATTCAAATTTTAATATGGTCTACAGACTATAAAGGATTTTTAGGAATATTATAAGAATAGAAAGGTATTAAGAAGCTACAATTAGAGTCTATTAAAGAATGGATTTTGTATAGATTAACTTTGAATAAATACTACTTTTGTAAACTGTTCAAAGTTGAAGTGAAGGAGGATATTTTTTAATCGAAAATATGGAATAGAAAAATTAAAAAAAAAACTACAAATCTGAAAACTTTTTTCTAGCAAGAATGCCACATATTTTTAAAAACTTTCTACTATTTATTTGAAGCCATACGCTTTAATTTTAAAAATTGAACCTTTATTATAATTTCCATTCTACTACTGACCGAAAGCTTATTGGCATTCATATTTGTTTTTAAATACTATATTTTTTTAAATTTTCTTCTAAAATTTCATCTTTGTTTGAATTTTATTTATTGAATAAATATACATATTTTTGGAGTATTCTCCAAAAGATTGTATGAGCCTAAAAAATATTAAATATCCATGTTCTTAGTAGAAAACCAATGCTTTCGACCATAAACACTCATGTGTTTTTAGCTGTTTAAGGAGGGTATTAGCCAGAAACATTGGACGTTGGCCACTAGAAATATGGTTTCTAAGTTGAAGCTATTGTGTTGCAGCTTGTTGTTGTTTGTTGTTGCTATTGTTGTTATGGCTGTCATCTTATCGGCTTCGCATAAAAGTCATAAAAATAAAATTTATTTTGTTGGCTCTGAGCAGCAGCAACTGCAACAACAAATTAACTTGACTTGCAGCCAGTGGTGGCAGCTGTTTTTTTTTTGTTTTTATTTTGTTGTTATTTTTTGTTGTTGTTGTATATCTGCCACATGCAACGCAAACACTTTCGCAACAATTTTATTTGGCCAGTTAGCTAGTTTATTGTTTTTTTTTAGTTTTTATTGTTGTTCTTGTTTTTTTAATAATATCATGTTGTTTTTGTTGTTGTTATGCAGGAAACTATTAGCGCGGAACCACAACACACACACACACACACTGTTGCAGGGAAATCAAATCCGAAAACAACAAAATTGTTTCAATTCGAATATTTTTGAAATTAATTTGCATTTCGTTAGTGTTTTGAGGAGTAATTATTTCAAGCACTTTTTTATTATTTTTTCATTTTTTTACAGTTTCTAAATGCGGAAATAGTGCCCCATCAACTTGAACACTTGAAAAAAAATGTTTAAAAAACAAAAAGGCAAAAAAAAATGAAAGCAATGAAGCGGGGCGACAGGAAACGCGCGTGAAACGCGAGCCAAACGCACCAAAAGGATTGCTTACGCGATTCGGGGGCGATTGCGAACGGGGTGGCGGGGGGAGCTAGGTGGTGGCAAGGTAGTGCCTGATAGCACTCAGTAGTCGTTGTTGTTTTTATTGTTTATTTTAAACTAACGGTGGCGGTTTAAATCGCGCTTGCGGCTAAAATCGCGACGTAGACCAAGCGCTCGCTTCAAGCGCCGTCGACCAAATGAGCGGCGCGCAGGCGCTGTGTAAACTTTTAAGCCATTTACAGCTGGGCCAACACACACACTCACCAACACTCAGACACTGCGCTAGCGAGAGAGCCAAGTGGCCAAAAGAGAGCGCCACTTTTCATGAATGGAGATCGCGCGCGATCCATCAGCTGCTTTTGTCGCCTCGCCAGCCGCGGCCGCAGCCGCAGTGCGTGCCCCACAAAACCGGTAACTGTTGTACAACTAACTGTTTCGCCTGCTACCGATACTCGCTGCCTGCTACCGCTCCGCTGGGGTCAGCACGTGACGCGCCAAACAAAAACAACAACCATGCAGCATAATAAACAACATTTCCCAGGAACACTGGTTTGCTTCCCGAAGAAAAAGGATATTAACTAGGCATTTTATCTATTAAATTTATTAAAGTAGATATCTTCAAGAGTTTTCAATATTTATTTGAAAAACGCACAGGTAATAATATAAATAAAAAGTTGAAACATTTTCGAAAAGTTTTTCCCTACTGGTGAGATTTCTAGATATACCGCTTTCCTCCAGTTGAAATAGTCATAACTCGGCCAATTTATGTCCGATACCGTTCTGAGCTCAGTGCACCGAGTACCTTCTTCTCTAATTCAAATCGTAGCTTAAAAGTTGTTTTAAAATTTTTCGAATTTTTTCCAGGGGTACTACCCCTATGAAATTGCAAGATTTCCGAATATGCCCCTTTCCTCCAGTTCCAATAGTCATAACTCGGCCAATGTATGTCCGATCTGGAAATAGTGTACTGTTCTGAGCTCAGTGCATTGATACCCTTCTTTCCTGATTCAAATCGTAGCTTAAAAGTAATTTTAAAATTTTTCGAATTTTTTCCAGGGGTACCCCCATAAAATTGTGCGATTTCCGAATATGCCCCTTTCCTCCAGTTCCAATAGTCATAACTGCGCCAATTTATGTCCGATCGGGAAATAGTGTACCGTTTTGAGCTCAGTGCATCGAGTACCTTCTTCCCTGATTCAAATCGTAGCTTAAATTTAATTTTAAAATTTTTCGAATTTTTTCCAGGGGTACCCCTATGAAATTGTAAGATTTCCGAATATGCCCCTTTCCTCCAGTTCCAATAGTCATAACTCGGCTAATTTATGTCCGATCGGGAAATGGTGTACCGTTTTGAGCTCAGTGCATCGAGTACCTTCTTCCCTGATTCAAATCGTAGCTTAAAAGTAGTTTTAAAATTTTTCGAAATTTTTCCAGGGGTACCCCTATGAAATTGTAAGATTTCCGAATATGCCCCTTTCCTCCAGTTCCAATAGTCATAACTCGGCCAATTTATGTCCGATCGGGAAATAGTGTACCGTTTTGAGCTCAGTGCATCGAGTACCTTCTTCCCTGATTCAAATCGTAGCTTAAAAGTAGTTTTAAAATTTTTCGAAATTTTTCCAGGGGTACCCCTATGAAATTGTAAGATTTCCGAATATGCCCCTTTCCTCCAGTTCCAATAGTCATAACTCGGCTTATTTATGTCCGATCGGGAAATGGTGTACCGTTTTGAGCTCAGTGCATCGAGTACCTTCTTCCCTGATTCAAATCGTAGCTTAAAAGTAGTTTTAAAATTTTTCGAAATTTTTCCAGGGGTACCCCTATGAAATTGTAAGATTTCCGAATATGCCCCTTTCCTCCAGTTCCAATAGTCATAACTCGGTAATTTATGTCCGATCGGGAAATGGTGTACCGTTTTGAGCTCAGTGCATCGAGTACCTTCTTCCCTGATTCAAATCGTAGCTTAAAAGTAGTTTTAAAATTTTTCGAAATTTTTCCAGGGGTACCCCCATGAAATTGTAAGATTTCCGAATATGCCCCTTTCCTCCAGTTCCAATAGTCATAACTCGGCCAATTTATGTCCGATCGGGAAATAGTGTACCGTTTTGAGCTCAGTGCATCGAGTACCTTCTTCCCTGATTCAAATCGTAGCTTAAAAGTAGTTTTAAAATTTTTCGAAATTTTTCCAGGGGTACCCCTATGAAATTGTAAGATTTCCGAATATGCCCCTTTCCTCCAGTTCCAATAGTCATAACTCGGCCAATTTATGTCCGATCGGGAAATAGTGTACCGTTTTGAGCTCAGTGCATCGAGTACCTTCTTCCCTGATTCAAATCGTAGCTTAAAAGTAGTTTTAAAATTTTTCGAAATTTTTCCAGGGGTACCCCTATGAAATTGTAAGATTTCCGAATATGCCCCTTTCCTCCAGTTCCAATAGTCATAACTCGGCTTATTTATGTCCGATCGGGAAATGGTGTACCGTTTTGAGCTCAGTGCATCGAGTACCTTCTTCCCTGATTCAAATCGTAGCTTAAAAGTAGTTTTAAAATTTTTCGAAATTTTTCCAGGGGTACCCCTATGAAATTGTAAGATTTCCGAATATGCCCCTTTCCTCCAGTTCCAATAGTCATAACTCGGCCAATTTATGTCCGATCGGGAAATAGTGTACCGTTTTGAGCTCAGTGCATCGAGTACCTTCTTCCCTGATTCAAATCGTAGCTTAAAAGTAGTTTTAAAATTTTTCGAAATTTTTCCAGGGGTACCCCTATGAAATTGTAAGATTTCCGAATATGCCCCTTTCCTCCAGTTCCAATAGTCATAACTCGGCTTATTTATGTCCGATCGGGAAATGGTGTACCGTTTTGAGCTCAGTGCATCGAGTACCTTCTTCCCTGATTCAAATCGTAGCTTAAAAGTAGTTTTAAAATTTTTCGAAATTTTTCCAGGGGTACCCCCATGAAATTGTAAGATTTCCGAATATGCCCCTTTCCTCCAGTTCCAATAGTCATAACTCGGCCAATTTATGTCCGATCGGGAAATAGTGTACCGTTTTGAGCTCAGTGCATCGAGTACCTTCTTCCCTGATTCAAATCGTAGCTTAAAAGTAGTTTTAAAATTTTTCGAAATTTTTCCAGGGGTACCCCTATGAAATTGTAAGATTTCCGAATATCCGATTTGCCCCTTTCCTCCAGTTCCAATAGTCATAACTCGGCTAATTTATGTCCGATCGGGAAATGGTGTACCGTTTTGAGCTCAGTGCATCGAGTACCTTCTTCCCTGATTCAAATCGTAGCTTAAAAGTAGTTTTAAAATTTTTCGAAATTTTTCCAGGGGTACCCCTATGAAATTGTAAGATTTCCGAATATGCCCCTTTCCTCCAGTTCCAATAGTCATAACTCGGCCAATTTATGTCCGATCGGGAAATAGTGTACCGTTTTGAGCTCAGTGCATCGAGTACCTTCTTCCCTGATTCAAATCGTAGCTTAAAAGTACTTTTAAAATTTTTCGAATTTTTTCCAGGGGTACCCCTATGAAATTGTAAGATTTCCGAATATGCCCCTTTCCTCCAGTTCCAATAGTCATAACTCGGTAATTTATGTCCGATCGGGAAATGGTGTACCGTTTTGAGCTCAGTGCATCGAGTACCTTCTTCCCTGATTCAAATCGTAGCTTAAATTTAATTTTAAAATTTTTCGAATTTTTTCCAGGGGTACCCCCATGAAATTGTAAGATTTCCGAATATGCCCCTTTCCTCCAGTTCCAATAGTCATAACTCGGCTAATTTATGTCCGATCGGGAAATGGTGTACCGTTTTGAGCTCAGTGCATCGAGTACCTTCTTCCCTGATTCAAATCGTAGCTTAAAAGTAGTTTTAAAATTTTTCGAAATTTTTCCAGGGGTACCCTTATGAAATTGTAAGATTTCCGAATATGCCCCTTTCCTCCAGTTCCAATAGTCATAACTCGGCCAATGTATGTCCGATCGGGAAATAGTGTACCGTTTTGAGCTCAGTGCATCGAGTACCTTCTTCCCTGATTCAAATCGTAGCTTAAATTTAATTTTAAAATTTTTCGAATTTTTTCCAGGGGTACCCCCATGAAATTGTAAGATTTCCGAATATGCCCCTTTCCTCCAGTTCCAATAGTCATAACTCGGCTAATTTATGTCCGATCGGGAAATGGTGTACCGTTTTGAGCTCAGTGCATCGAGTACCTTCTTCCCTAATTCAAATCGTAGCTTAAAAGTAGTTTTAAAATTTTTCGAAATTTTTCCAGGGGTACCCTTATGAAATTGTAAGATTTCCGAATATGCCCCTTTCCTCCAGTTCCAATAGTCATAACTCGGCCAATTTATGTCCGATCTGGAAATAGTGTACCGTTTTGAGCTCAGTGCATCGAGTACCTTCTTCCCTGATTCAAATCGTAGCTTAAAACAAATTTTTAAATTTTTCGAATTTTTTCCAGGGGTACCCATGAATATTTTGTTACCCCATGTAATTGTAAGGTTTATAGCTTCAGTTATGCCCATAGCTTGTTTAGAGCTTAAAATATTATAACCATAAACAAACATAAAAGGCAATCTTTAACCTTAAACACCTATTAGGCTTTATAGTTAGTCATTTCAAAAAACTTTTGAAACCAAATTGCTTACATTATTTTGTTTATTTACATTCACAATTTTGTTTACATTTTCCGTGGCCCATTATGAGGTGGCCAAAGAAACATAGCCTTAGGGATGCTTTAATTGGCCAATCGAAAAAACCTCTTTCGCCATTTAGACCCAGAGGCTGCCCCGCCACCTTTTAGGCCGCATTTCTCCACCTGATCAATCTTGGCCCTAACCCTAAGCAGTATTGGTTTTGACAGCTGCTGTTGGCCAAGAAACGCACGCCGATAGGGACAAGTTAACAGGGCTGCGAAACTTTTGCATAAGATCATGATCATGTCCGAACTCCGGGCAGCAAACATGGCCAAAATCGATGGCCTTAACGAGCCGGAGAGGGTTAATTAATCGACACGGCCAGATGCGCCATCAATTGCGGTGTCTTGCCTTATCTAATCGGTCTCGGACTTGACCGTTCAGGCCATAAAAATGTTTGGGCCTTTGAGCCTTCAGTTTTTTTAGACTCGATTAGAGTCGATTACACACTCCAGATGATGGATCTGAACTTGGACTAGTTCGGTTGGGCTTAAATGTTATCTGAAGTAATTATCTAAAATGTTCTAGATTTGTTAATAAAATTATACAGAAACTCTTACAGATTATTCTGCCAAAACAAAATAAACTAAAATGGAAAGAAGTAATAACTTTTAGAGGTTTACTTCCTCAAAGTCTGTGTTTTTCCTCAAAGTGCTCTTAAAGTTTAATAGTTTCTTATAAATTTTCGAATGACACTTTTTATTTTCCAGACTTTGGTGACACTTTCCAATTCTGTTATTTTTTTTTTTTGAAAATACGATTTCCCTTTGATTTTTTTTCCCAAATCATAGCTTTTATGTGGGCGGTCATTGGGTTTTTTTTTATTTTTGGCGAAAATGTATGTTTTTGGCATATTTACTTGGTCGACAACACGGCGACATCTCTTCCGCCAAGGCGCCTCTATCTAATAGTTTTTAGCCCGGCTTTTAGCGTTAATAGCGAGTATTTCCAAAGGGGAGAGACAGGGGCTGAAGACGGGGGTATATTACCAGGAGAAAAGCAGCCAGGGCGTGCCCCAAATCAGGCTTAAAAAGCAATTACGCACTCTTCGCAGTTGTCGCCGATGTCGATGTCTGGATTGGAGTCTGGATTTCTTCAGCCATATACTTCCTGCTCCGGGGCCTCACAAATATACGTATTTCCCCTCCCGGCTCCATAATTTTTTTAAGGCTGTCATTAAAAAGATAGTTTTCTTTTCTGCCATGGTTTTCCTCAAAGACTAGTTTGTTTTTTTTTTGGTTTTTGCCTTCCTCGGGGGCCATGTATCTGGGACTTGCCAGATACATTTGTATCTTGTCAGCCCTACGGATACGAGCGTTAAGACCTGAGATTTATGGCACAGTCCTGGTTATAATTTAAAAGGCATAGAAAACCCACGGAAAGAAATTCAGGAAGGCTATTAAAGATATAGAGGTTTAAATAAATGGTCTTTAAGGATTATGACTTTATTCTTTTTAGGGTTTTTATTGGCTCTAATATTCATACTTATTATAATTATTTTCTGTGTATTTTTTTTGGGCGAAAAAAAGTGCGAAAATCAGCTTGATGAGAAAGAGTCCACAATCAAAGTAGGAAATCCATCGAATGCAAATCGAACGCAAATTGAAAATCAAACTGGAAATGGAAATCCAACTGGTCCGTATCCTGAGTCTCTGTGTGGCATAATCATTACACACACACACACAGGTCCAGCATCCTTTTCGCAATCGAGTGCGAAACAGTGCGAAATATTAATAAATAATTGTGGCAATATTAATGAACCAACGATGGCGAGTTGAAAACGATTAGAGACTCCAAGTGGATCGAAATTTATGAAAGCTGACTTAATATTATTAATTATTTCTGGTTGGTTAGATAAAATCTTATAATTGATAACATGCAATTAAACAAATACGAGATTACCAAAGAGTTATTAGAGACAGGTGGGGTTTTGATTTTAAAGATTGCGATATTAATTAATCCGCATGTAATACTTTATAAAATCATAATGTTCAAAATTAATAAACTTTAAACATTTTTTTGAAATTTTGCGCCTTTTAAATTAGTTTTGATTAAGTATTTATTCAAAAATTTAAACGTTTTCCAATACATTTAAAATTAGCTTTTAAGATGTTAGCCAATAACTGAACCTCTAGCTGGCTTGAAAAACAAGCTTGGCTTAAGTGGCGCCATCTGTTTGTGGTGAAAGCTTTTAGTACCAAGTTTCGTGTGTTGGATTTTAGTTTTTAAAATTATTAGCGGTTGTTGTAAAGTTTAAAAAACTTAATCAATTTTTATTATTATATATGCCCACTCCTTTTTTTTAACCATAAAACAAGCCGCACCATTGAGGAAGTTTATTTTCACTTACCACTCGGATATGCAAAACTTGCCACAAAACCTGCTCCGAACTATTTTGTCAGCATGTTGCAACTTTTTGTGACTTTCTGCCAGTCAACGACAGTTTTTTGTGGCGTTGACAAGTCCATTAACATTGCCATAGACATTGACGAGCGCGGCTCACCCGATCGATCTATCTAGTCATGACTCATGCCGCCCCCTGTCCCGCCCCCACTGGCAACTGGCCAAGCAACTTGGCCAAATCAAATAAAACCGATTTCTGCATACTCTATTAGATAAAAAAAGCACCCACCCAGGGGAAGGGGTGGTGACCAAATACGAGATCCGCATTCGAAATCGGGTAATAAAATCCCAAGTAACGGCAACTGCACACACACACAGACAACTAGCAACATGCAACATATATGCGACAGTTGCCAACAGTTGCAACAATTACAACATCAGCCATTCTGGTCGCGACTCTCTGGCAACAGTTGCCACTTTTTTGGTTTTTGGTTTTTGGTTTTCGGTTTTTGTTTTTTTTTTTCTTGTAATCCCCAGTCACAAGACTGTGCTGTTGCATGCCACTCGGTGGCACCCACACATAGACACTGTTACACCCAAAATAAAAAAAGGGGGGGTGTTGTGGAGGAGGGAGTCGAATAAAGACAGCGACTCCCCCATTCTCCATTTTTCCATTCCAGCTGCAACTCTGCCCCATACCATTCCAGTGGCTGCCCCTTCTCCCGCCCTCCTGCCACGCCTGCGTCAGACAGTTTTCCGTTTTTCTGGTAATACCCTAGAAAATGGAGATTTTAAAAATTATTTATTTGTATTTTTTAAACGTTTTTTAAAAAAATAATTGCAATAAATTGCGAAATTTGTATTCATATCCTAGGTTTTTGACAAACTTTCTCTTTAAAAAAGTGGATTTAATTTCCTTTAAAATTAAAAATCATAACATAACACAATTTTAATAAAATGGTAAGTTTTTTATAGACATCTTTTAAGTTTAATTTTTATCTCTTAATATATAACAGAAAACCTGAAGCCCTTTTTTTGAAAAATTTCGAAAAAAGTGCTATGTATACATTTAATTTCAAATCTATTTTTATATAAATAATTAATTTTTTTAAGGGTACCTTATCTATCGGCTTAAAAAAAACCCGCAGAGCCTTTTCTTTCTTGTTTTTCTTTTGTTGTTTGTTTTTTTGTTTTTGGCTTTTCTGCCGTGAGTTTTTCGAAATTCGAAACATTAACGGAAAGTCTGTGGAGGTAATTGGACGCGTTTAAGGCGGTGCGTGGCGGGTTCATGGGGCAAGGGTGGCAAGGGGCTATAAACGGAATAATCCTTAAAATCTAAAATAGGCTTATATGAAAATGTATTTCTTAAGACTAAAGGAAGAACTTGAAATACATTTTTGTTTAAGTTTTCATTTTACAAATTAATTTAACTGTTTCAAATTTATTTTTTAATTATTTTTTTTAAAGAGAAGTGTATTATATGTGAAAAATTAAGTGTGTTTTGTGCTCGTGTCTAAAATGCCTTTGAATGGCTTAGAGGTAAAAAGTTAAAATTCAAATAATAAATTCCCCTAAAAATCTAGTTTGGAATATATAATTCCATATCTACGTCAGAACTTTATAAATATTTTAGCAAATCAAAGTGTGAAATAATTTAACGCGATCTATGTCTGGAAACTAGTTTTCGGATTTGATTTGTGAAATTGGTTGATATTTCCGAAAATATGCGATGAGTTCTTAGCCGGAAATAGAATTTGCATTTCTTGTATTTCAACCAGTGATTCAGGTTTTCTTAGGATTATTATAATTTCTTTTAAAAGTTTTTTGGTCGATTGGCAAGAAAAAAAAAAATAGAAAACATTTGCGTGAAGAAATAAAACTTAAACCTTTGTTCAATCGGCAGACGAATAATGAAAGTCGGTTGTAGTTTCAGTTTTCAATTCGATGTTTGTTTGATGTTTCTCTGTTTGTTGATTTTTGATTACAAGCGACAACAACTGCAACAAGTTTTCTAAAATAACACATAAACAAGAGCCAGGCTAATTGGTATCGGAAGGTAAATAAATATCGAGTCGATAGGCCGAAGATGAGCTGTTTTGGCCGGCTTTTTGTCGGCGCTTTTGGCCTGGTCCACTATTTAATCGATTCCGGCAATTCCGGCGATGGCATTTCGATTGGCCAAGCTATGATTTCTTCGGGGAACTGAACACAAAATCCAAATCAAGCCATAAATGTTAGTGGGGATGTTGGGAAATCTAAGTGATCGTAAATCGCTCTATGTTTTGTGTTCAGTTATCTTTTCACTTGTTATGCTGACTTTCGGGTTATCCCTAATCGATGTCAATTTCAATTTTCATTTTTTTTGTCTTTTAGTTATGGCCATCCGCCACTCACCTATTACCGCTTTCATCGCAATTAGATGTGCCCGAAGACGAGCACTTTCTTTCCTCCAATCACTCTCTGCCTGTTTTTTTTTTTCGATCCATACCTCCGAAATAGTGCCCTTCATTTTGGGGCCTTACGTCAGAGCGATCGCATAATTAGTTATCAGTGTGCCCCGCATGCCAAATGCATGCATAACTGGATCCACCGATCCGATCCGAACCGTACCGATACACCGATCCCCTGATCTTTGATCACTTAAGCCCCCACACGCAGAGAAATCGGTGGTTAATGGGATAATTGCCAGATATGGTATCATAGCTAAAGTTGTATCTCGTTTTTAATTAAGTAATTATTTTATTATATTGGTTATGAGGTTAAGATCTTATGTTATGATTATAAATCTTTTAAAACAAGTTTTGATAAGAAAAATGTAATGAAATTATTTAAGACTTTTAGCTTGAATATAAAAATGAACCTCTTACAACTTATATTTTAAAGAGGCTTATACCGTATAGAATAGTCGAAATATAGCTTTCTTATATGAAATATATCTGTCTATAAAATAGTTCGATAGAAATATTATTTTTTTTTAAACACAAACACCTTCATAAACCTTCTGGGTTTCTACGAATATAGTATTGTAATCTTTTCAAAATATCTTACATATTTTTATAAAAATACCTTTGATATTCGTCTACCTCTGAATAGAAATCTTCAAAAAGTACTCCATTTTTTTTAAGTGTCCCTAAAAAAACGAAACTGAAACCAAACCGGAACCACTCGAGACACTAAAATACTCTGATGGCATGTGTAGGTGTTGACAAGTAGATCACGAACGCGAATTGGATTGTGAGTTTGATTTCGAGTTTGTTCAAATATTGAATTCGCATCGTTTCGATGACTCTTACTCACCTTCCAATCATTCTGTAGTACGAAAAATCGAACTAATTCTCCAGCAAAAGGTGAAAAAAATAAATAAAAACCACTAAAGAAATACCGGATTCGATCTAGTTCAACTAGTTAGTTAGCATACATTGGGCTTTTAACTTAACCTTGACGGCTGTGGCTGTGGCGTTGGTCCGGCCATTAAGCTTGGCCATAAAAAATAGACCAACAGCGTTGTTGGCCATCTAGCTTTTCGGCCACTTGCCAAAAAAAAAGAAAAAACTAAAAATTATTTAATGAAGTTGTCCGACAGAGGCTGAGGCGTCGTCACATTTGCCGGCCCATGATCGATAATCAATAATCAGCAATCAATGATCAATGATCTTCGTTTCTGTGGCAATAATGTCAGAGTGTTAAAATGCCAGCCAGCGTTTCGAGAAAGGTGAGCCATCAAAAATGCAGCAAAATAGTAATAAATAAATAAATAAGGTGGGGAAAATGGCCAAGCAGATAGGGGGGAGGGCGAGGGATACTCCAATGGGGGGCCGGTAGGGAGCTGAAAAAATGTTGTTCACCTTTCAGTCGGGGTCTGTCTGTCACTTGCAGCTCATGTCGTTTATTCGTTTATTTTGTTGCTCTTTTATGTTCACCTGATGGCAGTCGACAAGGCACAGATAAGCTCAAAAAAATAGATACTATGAAATTGGATAAAAAAAAGTATATACGAATTTTAATTTTAAGAATTTTATGAAGAAAAAAAATGCCCTTTAATCTCAGAACACTTTTTTATATTTGGTTGAAGACTTTTTGAATATCATATTATATTTGATATTTTTGTATAGGGACCAGTATTCACTATTCAATATTCACTAATCCGTATACCTATAAATTTTTGATATTTCCAACTACGTTTTAAACCTTAACATTTCATTTATTTGTTCACTTATTCTTAAGAGAGAGTTCATAATGAAAAGTTTCGTAACTAGTTATATATTTTACTTAAATCTAATTTTAAGCTAACTTCAGTATATGAAGAAATGTCTGATTGATTTTTGGTTTTAATTTCCATATAATTTGTATATTTTTCCTACAAACTCTAAAGTTTTCTCTCCCATTCCTAAAACCCTCCAATATTATGTTGACCTTTTCCTGGCAAACTTGACCTTTCCATCACACTCTCCTCTTAATCCTTGACATTTCTCTATTTGTGTGCCCGGAGGTGTGCCGGGACAGCTATGCACACACACTTGTATGCAAATGCCAAATGGTTGTTCGTCTCGGTTGCTTCAGGTTTTGAGGCTTTGGCTGACCTCCCGACCGCCCCCCACGCCCCACCTCATCCTACCATTTTGGCCGCCCCTTTCGCCGTTCGATCTTTGAATCGTTTTAATGCCAATTTATGTAACTTTCGGGCAGCGCAGTCTCCGACACCCCCACTTTTTTTTTTTTTTTTGATCTTCGATTCGAGTTGATTTTGTTTTTTACTCGCTTTTTTAAATTTTTTCTCTCCTTCAATGTCTGCGTCGCCGTCGTGACTCAATTTCAAGTTAAACAGTTTAAAATTAAACAAATTTTCGTAATAAAATAAAAGCCGCAGCCACAACACCCCGCCGGAGCCAAAAAGTACACCACAAAGTGGGTCAAAAATGATTACAAAAATAAAAATTACGACTTAAAACAACTGCATACGAAAACATGATCATAATTTAGGCATTAATATGTGATTGGGATTTTTGTGTTTCTTTCGATATTCTGGTGATTTTTGATGCATAATTTCAATGGCAGGCTGATTGATTAATGGACGGATGGGCGTACTCTCGGATGGAATGATTGAAGGTTGACACTTTAGTCAAGTTTCAGATTAATTAACATAAACAAGCCTCTAATAATTACACATGTTTCTTATATCTTTAAGTAAGGAAATCCCAAAAAACCCACTGATTTTTCAAACCCACTCTATACTGGTGATGATAATGATGTTGCACTCGAGTCATCATCATTATTATGCATGTGAAAAACCAAACCGATACTTAAAACAAAAAGCCATTTATTTCAACCGGAAATCGTTGGAAGGTCAAATGCAAATAAAAATATAAAAACTTAACGAAGAAACCGTTCAAAGTTCTCGAAATTCATTTAATTGCAGCCTACGTGGAAGCCATTCGTAATACTCATCATAATAATAACCATCTTGATCGGCGGGGCAACATCTTTATTGAAATGTCTTTGCGTGATCATGATTGAAGAAGGCGTTCTTCAAAAGGCCAACACTTGTTTGATTTTTGTTGTTTTTTTGTTTTTGTCTGAGGGGTCCATTGAACCTGGCCGGGACACTCCTCAGAACATGGCCAAGAAACCAAAGCCGAAACCGAAAAAAAAGTCGCCAAAAGGCATTAAAAATATTTTCATTATCCGCAGCATAAAAGTTATTGTTGTGGTAAATGAAAAATAAAATACAAAACGTAAAAATGGGTAATTTTCGTAGTGCCACTAAAGTACGTGTTCCGATTATGCGAGTGTCCCCCCAAAAGGGGGGACTGGAGATCGGTGGCAGAAGAAGGTGTTTATGGCTCCATGGGTATGGAGCTCTACGGGTATTTCCTGATTGCTGTGCGAGAGGAGTCGCCTCTCCCCTTTCTCCCCATACCCGCCCTGCCACTGCTTGTCTCTTAAGTGCCCCTCCCCTGTGGCATACACAGCTCTTGCATAATAATTGACAGTTATAAATTTTACTTGGCTCAAACATGCGCGCCCAGTCTGAAAAAAGACAGCACTGACAAAATGGAGAAAAAAACGTCACTTGTTATACACTGAGAGAAATCATTTTGGGAGAGATAAAAAGAGACTAAATAAGGAATTTAAGGCTGTGGTTTTATGCCTAGTATTTGGTTTCTAATTTAAATGTCTTGTTATTGAGACAAGAAATAGAAGAAAGCTTTTCTTCTTAAATATCGTATAAAGACTAACTAACAAACGTATTTTATTTATACCCGGTACTTTTCAAAAATAATCTTTATCTTGAGATTAACATTACTGAATAATAGATTAGCTTTATAGAAGAAGAACCAAGAAAATATAGGTTTTATTGGGAAATATTAATTTATTCGATAAATACAATTAAAGTTAATATATTAAAAGCTATAAAAAAATCATTAAAAACATCATCAAAATATACAGCCCTTAAAAATATATCATACTTAAAAAGCCCTTTTCTAAAAATAAAAATTCCTTTTTTTCCTGAGTGTAGTGACCGTGGAGGATGAGGAGGAGGAGTACTTAATTCTTTTGGCTCTCGTCCAGCTGCTGGACAGTTATCGCCCTCCGTCGAAGTTCACGTAACTCTGCCCGGAGAAAGAGATAGCCCCAAAGCCAAAGAAAGAGAGAGAGCTAGAGAAAGAGAAAGAGGGAGAAAGGCCAAGAAAGAGACGGGTGTATAGCCGGGCCTACGTGGAAGTCTGTTGTCTTCTGTATTTTTTTTCGGAGTGGCTGATCGGGGGACTTTTTTTTTTTTTGGGTTTTTTTGAATTTAAAGATCTTGGTAACGCCAACGACTGCAGGCCGCATTAACATTCCAAGTTGGCCACTCCTGTTTGGCTTACATCTGTATGCAGATATGGCTCACACACACACACATGAAACACTTGAAATGTTGAATAACAGTTGTTGTTTCTGTTTTTTTTTGTTGTCTTTGTTTTTATTACAATTTTATGAGTATTTTTTTTTTGTGTAAAATACATAAAAGTATCGGGTACCCGAAGAGTGTTTTTTTTTAACCATCTGAAGACTGAGTCCCTGTGTTGTTTTTTTGGATTCCTTTGAAATGCGTCTTTTTATTTTTGGGCCCAAATTGAATTGGCAAAAAGGCCGAAAGGCTTGAGGCCTTAACGCCCGGAGCGGTATTGTGATGTCATCGTATTTGGCTCGAACATCCGGCGATGGCGACAAAAAGCTCCGGTTAATGCTCTTAAAGACTGTGATCTTGGGATTACAACATTAAATTCCATAATCAACGTCTCTTTTATTTTTTGCACTTGAAATTTTGTTGTGTTTTCTCGAAAGTTGAAAGGCGATTATAGTTGGGTTACAGTTTTCTGTTTTATAGGATATTTGTTTTAAGATTTTAATATTCAAGGAAGTTGGTAAGTTATTAAAAGATTACATTTTAAGGCAAGGCTATAGGCTTCAGGAAGTATCAGGTATCACATAGTCTTGCCTTATAGGCCTTACCATATATACTGGAAGTACTGGGCTTGTTTTTTTATTGGTACTTCTGATGACTTTTAATAAGAGTCTTCCTTATGAAACCCTTAACTTAAGTTTTCTCCAAAAAAACGTCTTTAAACTTATGTATTTTTGAGAAGAAAAAGTACCGGGTATCTTGAACCCAACATATATCTTTTAGTTTGTGGCTTATGCAATTACCAAATTGCCCACTCCCTGGCCTTAATCACGACCATTGTAATTACCAACTGCAGTCCAATCATTATATCCCCATCCCCAGTTCCTGTTACTGGCGTCCTTGGGCCACGCCCCTCATCAGCCCATTAGCACTCACCATACCCTGATATTTTTTAACGCACTGACCTCGGGGCACTCCCCACATTGATGCATCCTGTTTCCCCGCAGTAGTGCTACATGTTTTAAAAACTTCTTTTTCTTCTTGTCTCTGATTACGAATTGTTTTCATTTTTGCTTTATATTTTTTTGTAGTGGGGAATTTTTTTTATGTCCGCCTCGTGAAATCGCGGCATCCATAGCAATGTGATGGGTAACTTGATCAACGTGACCTCGGACATAGCTTGACTCATTTTATTCTCCTTGTTTCTGTTTCTGTTTATTTTTTTTTGGGATTTTTTCTTCCAAAGACGATCACTTGGAAATTCAATCAGTTTATGCAGCTGCGTACCAAGGCCAACACAAAAATAAAGTGCACAAGTGCGAAAAAAAGGAGTCGAGAAGCCTTAATGATATACAGGATCGCTTCCTGGTTCGCTGGCCTTCTCCGGGTCTCGGTTTGCTTATTTGTTTGTCCCTGTTTTGCTTTGCAATTGCCAAATATTTGTCACATAATCCACTAAAAAGATAAATATATATATAAGAGGGAAGTCGTTCCAGTTTACCGATCAATGCTAATTAGAAAATCGATTGATCAACCATTGGCAAAATAAATAAAAACTGAAACCGAAAACCGGGAAAGAAAGAAAGATTTATTAAGGCCATTCATTTCACAATTAAATTCCTTGGCTAATAGCTAATAATAATTAGTTAATGTCTTGTAAAATAATCGTCATTTTTCATAAATTGCCCAGATAGGTTGCCGGCAATGCGTGGAATTTGTAAAATGCCTTTTGCGATTATAACTTGGCAAAAAAATAAAGCTAAAAGCCAAAAAAAAGGTGTCAGTTGGACAGACGCAGGTGTGTGTGTGTGCAATGCCCCACCTTTTTGGCCAACTCTCCACCCGCCCCCCTCCCTCAATATCTATTCCGACCTGTCTCTCAGCTGGAATTGCATAAATATAAATAAGCAAATGAGCAGCACCAACGGTTAATCAATAAGCCCAAAAGATTGGATAATATTTGCCGGGCAGGGACGGGAGGCTGAGTCTTTGGTCGGATGGATGTTACCACTGAGATAAAAAAAAAAAAACACCATGAGGTATCAGCCAAGACTTGTCTTGCATATGTTGCGTGCCCTGCTAATTGCAGTCGAAGCGGTTAAAACGGCCAAGACGGCCAAAGCGGTTGAAGCGGCCAACGCGGCGTATGTGTAATGCGGTTAATCAACGATGAACGAACGGCCTTGAGACCAGCTGCCAACCAGTTTCAGCTTATGAAATCAACAGCACTAACTTGGCCCAAACGGGGCGGCGAAGGGGGCTGCTGCCAGGGGGTCTGCTGCCGAGGGGGACGGACATACAGCGAGCGAAAGAGAAAGGTAGAGAGCTAAGCATCCCAAAAAAATGCAAGTGAATGTTGCTGCACAAGAAAAATTCAATAAATAGTTTTATGAATGCATTTGATCAATTTCTTTCTAATTTTGATCAAAAATATATAAAGATATCATAAGTAATTTTAAAGAACTATTAACTAATTGAAGCGAATTAATGTAAGAAGAAAAGCATAGATTTCAGTTATAAGATGCTTGGTCTTTAAAACATGAAGTTAAGCCGCTTTTTAGTGGCTTTATGCTAAAGTCTTGTTAAAGTTATGCTTAAGTTAAACAAAATTTTTCTATAATTAAACACTATCGGTTGAAAATACATCACTTAAAATTATAAAACTTTTCAATAGTTTAGTTGTTAAATTAAAGAATTCCATCCATAACTCAGAAAACCTGTATTAATTTAATTTCAAGTACCATTGCTTACATTTTTATATTCCCAACTAATCTCTTTTTAAAAGTCTTTTGGGTTAAAATTAAAATCTTCCATTTAATAACTAAAAATGTTTATATTTACATATTTTTAAAAAGCTAATTTTCGGATTTTTTTATACGTAATTTATAAATTTTGAACATTTTAAGACAATTTTTAAAACCCATTTTTTTATAACCCATAACACCCTTTTCAACTTTTAAGATTTTTTAATTAATTTTTTAGGCAAAGTATTTTTTTTGCCTGTGATTTTAGCCTTTCATCTCCTTGGCCAAAACTAGTGCAGTTTGGTTTTGGTTACAGTTTAAGCCTGAACTTCCTAGTGGCCGACGCCATTGAAACAACTACAACAAAACCAAAACAGGCAACAACAACACAGCCAGAAGCAGGTGTGAATGATTTAGTGTTAACATGGCCGTAACCAAGCCAAAGCTTAACGGCGGCGCTCCTGTCGATCGGGCCAAGACGTCTATGGTTCTCCGCCAGCTACTACCTCTCTCTTTCCCGCCACCGAATAAAAGCCTGGCCTAAAGCCGAAGCTGTGGTCTGCCTGCAGTCGCTGCCTCTGTCTCTATCTCTGCCTCAGTCACTGGCTCTGTCGCTGCCGCTGCCTCGGTCAACGTCGACTGAATGGCAACGGCAACGGTTTTCGATGGTTGGAGCGTTCATCATTTTGCCATTTCACGTTCAGCTGGCAGCGAAATCGAAAGTGACTGCTCCCCACACACAAGAAGCCAAGTTAGCAAGTCACCAAGGAGGCCCCCTTGCATTGTATTTAAAAAAATATATATATATTATTCGAGTTTTCGAACAAAACTGAATCTGCCACAGATCCTGGGCTGTCTCTGTATCTGTGTGTGTGTGTGCCTGTTTGTGTGTGTGTGTGTATGTGTTGGCCAGCTGATGTATAAAAAGAGAGCCACCAGCCCGAAAAGAAGTTAAAAGCCAGATTCAAGCTCAAGCCTAAAAAAGCCGCAAAGCGGTTGCCGAAAAAGTGCATTATTTTTTTCAATTTTTTTATTTTTTTTTAGCCACATGGCCACAAACACACACACATGGCCCAGACACAATAGTCACCCTCGTCTCCATCTCTAAAGAAAATAAATTTAAATATTGAATTTTTTTTTGCCACCCCCTCCCCCGCCGCCAAAAAAAAAAAGTGTCCAACTCGTAAAATAAAAGTGAAAAGTGAAAGTGCAACTCAAAAATGACCAAAGTGAACACAATAACAAACAAAAGCAACAAACAAACAACAAACAAATGTGGCTAATAATAAAAAATATAAAAAAAAACTTCAAAGTGCATAACAATTAAACAATTTAGTTGAAAATCAATTTCTGTCATTCAATATATATATTTATTTTTATAGCAAGATTTGTAAAATTTTTTTAATGTTTTTGTTTTGTTTTCTCGTTGAAGCTTATGCAGGCAAGTTGACTTTCAAAAAGTGTCAATAAAATTTATGTAAAAAAGCAAATAAACGAAAAGTTGATAAAACCGACCAAAGCAACAACAACCATAAGCACACACACACCACATAACAACAACAAGGAGAGCAACTTTAATAAAAAAAGCCGCCAAAGGAGTCACAAAAAAAATTAAACACAAATAACATTAAAACAAAATGCTGCTCAAAATGTAAGTAAAAACATAAGAAAACTATGAAAAAATTAAAATATATTTATGTTTTAAAGTGGGAGGGAAAAAAACTAAAAAATAAACAATGGCTCAAGGTCAAGATTAAAGATTTTGGCAAATTATGCAAAAATTAAAGTCTTTTTTCATGAAAGAGTTTATTAAAATTTATGACAATAGACCTTGGCAATTGTTTCTTGTCTTGAAAAGCCCCATCAAAGTTTTATCCTTTTTTTGTAATGAATTTTTCCCCCAAAAAAAAAAAAGGTTATATAACAAGTATATTACGTATACGCCGAGTGATCTCGTTTTTGGCCTGCAGCTGTTAACCTTGGTCTTTGGCTTTTCAATCGCATTTCAAGACAGTTTCAGTCAATCAGTGGGCCAATATCCATGAAATATGTCCATTCGAGGCGTGCCAATGAGCCACCTTTTGCATTTTTTTTTTGGCCCAAAAGGTCAGGCCGAATGCGATCTCTCTTTTTGGAAAGGTCAACCGGTGTGCCGGAGGAAACGGCGGAAACGAGAGGTGGTGGCAGAAAGAAGAAGTCAACAAACCTTTTGGCAACACACGACGCATCCACTTAACAATGCAAAACTTACTTTACATTTACATGGCTGCTAATATTGTTGTTGTTGGTATTGTTATTGTTATTGTTGTTGTTGCCACAGCTTGATGCTTCACTGCCTCTCGAATACGTCAATGGCCGCCCGAACTCCCCAACATCGAAGTCGAAGTCGAAATTGAAGTTAGAGCCTCAAAAAGCCACTCCACAAAAAAAAAATACTTTTTTTCTCTCCCTTTTTGTTTTTTTTTTTTTGGCCAAAATGAATTGCCAAATTATAATACAAATTGCATGCCACACCCGCTAACTGAAAGCAAAAAGAAACAAATTAACGGCAGCGCTTTGCCAAACTTAGCACTCCCTTTCCATGGGCCTGGAGTTGCAAAAAGTGCATCCACAAGATACAACCTGATCTGACCAAGACAATGGGCCCCCCTATGGGGGCTGAGGATGGTGGCTATGGGTATGGGTATATTATTCAGTCAGTCAGTCAAACATGTCTAGAGTTACACACATGGGAGTAGCAATCAAAAAATAATGCACTGAGAGAAGTAAAGAGATAGGTAGGGAGAGGAGGCTAAAGGTTTGAATATTAATATTTTAATAAGATCAGACACAATACCTTAAAACAAGGCCCTAAAACCATAATTTAGTTTCTTCATAATACAAATACCCAGTACCTTTATAGTAGGGATCATACACATATGTAGCACAGTACTTTTATATTAAATTCCTTAAACAAATAATTAAAAAGTACCGGGTATCATATAGCATTAAAAGCTATTTACTTTTTTTACTCCAAAAAGTCTCTTTAAATTTTAGTAGAGTCCATAAAACATACAGCCCTCTCCGGGTCTCCTCGTACCCGGTATAATATAGTCCCCAAGTCAGCAATGCCAACAATTAGAGTAACAAAATCATCAGTTTGTTAACTCAGTTAGAGTCATTTGGCTGTAGAGTCATGAAAGCCAACCGTTAAATGCCTATTATTGGCAATGAATGTTCAAAATGTGCAGAAGGTGTTTAATGGGTTTCCGAGTCAAGGCGATCGTGGTATCAGTTCGATTCTTGGAATTCAATTCACACGTTCTATGAGTCAGCTTCCACCGATAATTGTCTATGAAATGTGTTGAGTAATCAATTAATATTGCTCCAAATTAACCTAATCAAAGTCCCATCTGACATTCAGCATTCAAGCCAAGAAATATATAAAAGCCCCACACCAGTTTGTGAGCCAAAAATTGTGAATGGAAATTGTGCTGAGGTGTGCGCATTGTCACCTCAAGCATGACTTGGCCCAAAGCCCTTGCAATTGCAACTCCGAGCTGCAACATGTGAGGGGCATATACATAGCATTATAGCCACATTGCTATGGCAATTTGCACGACGACGATGTGGCCATAATTATAACTTTTCTTGAAGGCAAGACTCGCCGAGAGTCGCAGACTTATGGCCATTGTTGAGCGGTTGCCCGTTTTGGGTCTGTTGCAATTAAAATAAGTTGAAGTTGTCTACCTTTACAGCAGCAACACCAGCCACAACAACAAGGTGTTGCCTGGTTGTTGGTTGTTCGTTCGTTCGTTGTTGGTTGTTTTGTGGCAGTCCCCGAAACTTGTTCGACCGAACCGAGAAGAGAAGTGAACGCAACGCTACTCCAAGCGACTTGCACATAATTCAAAATGTTAAAAGTTATCGTCAAGAGCGCTCTGTCCCCAATATGCACTGCAAAAAATCTTAATGGGAAAATATTTGTTGTAGAACGAGAACAAGCTTAAAATATTATAACGCATTTTTGAATTTTTTTAGAAATAAATCTAAGCATCTTAATATTGAACAAGATAAATTTAAACAGTAATAGTAACAAGATTCTAAAAATAATCACATGTATTTTTGAAGGCCTTTTTTGGGACTTAAGCTTATGTATTAAAATTTCAAATGTTACTTATAAAATAAACATATTTTCAAAGCTATTTTAGCAGGTTAATTATTGGATGCAAAATAAATTGAATTTTTATGCAAAAAGAATATTAAATCATTGAAAGTTCTATGCCACTTTCTCTTTCAATAATAATTACAAGATCCTTGGTTTTAAATTTAAAAAAATGTTAGCTATTGTAGAATTTCCGCAAAAAAAAATAGTAATGCTTATTGGAAAATATTAAGCTTTAAACGATTCCAATATTCATATTCACATTTAAAACCCTATTAAGACTTCTCCAAAATTGCCCAAAATAGGACTGCTTCTCCGGAAAGTTATCATAAAGAAGCCCCCACTTTTTCACTCTGTATTAGGCCAAGTCTGGAAGCCAAGAAAAAAAATAAACCGGAGACTATTGACGGTAACCGGGACCTCCGATCTGGTTTGATCTGGTCTGGAATCGAAATGGGTTAACACCTTTTGTTCGAATAAACCGGTTGGTCGGTCAGTAAATTTGCGATTCCTGGGCTCTAGTTTCCCGATCGATCGTATGGCACTGTATTATATTTTTTTTCTTTCATATTTTGTATTTTTTCATATACTTTTGCTTTTGTAGTACTTTTGCTTTTGCGGTTTGCCTTGAGCATCGCTTTCATTGCATTGCAATGCGGATTCGCAGAGCCCAATGAACTATTGGTGTTTAGCTATTTATTTTTTTTTTCATTTTTGTGTTGTTTTGTTGCCATTTTGCGAATTTTTGCCGTTACCGGCGGAGTTCCACGATCCAAACGGAACGATCCATTCAGCAGTGGCTATACCCACTACTATACCATATAGACATGACCAAATCGCATGCGCAATCGACTTTGCAGAGCTAATGAAATTGTGAAAGGTTTTTCATGCCAGATTAGAGACGCCGCATCGACGGAGATGAGGCGGCTGAAATGGCTGAAAAGTGAGCAGCCATCGAAGCCGAAAGTCACTGGAATCGGCTAAATATATATATATATTTTTTTTTTGTATGTAGATGTGGTGGAAACACTGGAACCGGCTAGCCGTGATGGCTGATTAAGAGCACGCGCCGATCACGCCGCCGGCTGGTCTTTTTATCAAAGTCACACAAATAAATACTCTTTCGGTTTTTTGTCAGCAATTTATTTTAGTTAATGGCTTAAAGTATTAATACGAATGGTTGAAAAGATTGATATTTTCCATTAGGGTCTAAGAGTTTAAAGTATGAATAAATGGTACTCCTTGGAAAGGATTCAGAGAGGAGACGGAAAGATTCATTCCTCTAAACATAAATCAGAATTTATTTTATTAATTAATATTTAAATAATTGGGACTACATTCTCAGTACATCTTACTTGCCTTTAAAATAAATATTCAAAAATAATTTGAAATAAATATTTGTAAATATTAATTATTTAAAGCCCTAACAAACTATTTAAAAGCCATGATACCCCATGAGAGCCATGAGAGTATGAAATGAAAACTCCAAGCTCGATCCGATTATTAAGTTTTTGGGGGGCTGGGGACTAATTGGGTTAGACTTGGCTGAATGCACTGAGATGGGGCTCTGGATAAAGCCGGGCTTCCAAGCTGCCAAGCCTATTTAAGCCGGGCTAAGACACAAATGGGCTTAAAAGAGAGATGTTGTTAATCACAATCACTTTCTTATCAAATGGCAGACTAAATAAGCTTTTATAAAGTTAAATTAAAAAGAAATTAAGTTGTGGGGAGTGAGGATTACTGTATCTAATAATTAAAATAATTTTAATTTTAATTTTTTTCAGTTGCCTTTTGGCCTTTTTGGCCACACAAGCGACAGCAGAATCAGCGGATCCTCTGGCCACTTCCGCCAGCGAGAGCCAGGTGAAGCTGGTCGAGGAGAGCCCCGGCGCCCCGGCCATTCCTTTCGAGACCTCCCACAAGAATCCGGATGCGGCGGACGACCGCGAGGAGGGCTTCCACACGGCCCACAGGATCAGCATACGGGCCACGGACCCGGCCGACTACTCGATGAACCTCCTGCCCACCAAGGAGCGTCCCGAGCTGAATCCGGTGCTCAGCGCCCTGATCAACGAGGACGTGATGAAGAGCATTGAGGCCAAGCGTGCCATCGAGGAGGAGGAGCTGGCGGAGGTGCGTCGCGAAGTGGAGGCGGCCGCCCAGGCTGAGCTGGCCCAGAAGCGTGCCGTCACCGATTCTCCCATCCCGCCACTGACGACCCTGCCGACGGCTTCCAAGAAGATCGACAGCCTGGACGACGACGTGGTGGTGGATCCGCACGAGGAGTTTGTCAACCAGAACTTTGCCCTGGAGGGAGCCGGCAGCGAGAACAACAAGAAGTCCCGTATCGAGATCAAGAAAGGACCCAACGGCCAGGACTACGAGTACGAGTACGTCTACTACTACGAGGAGGATGATGAGCCGGCCAAGGCCGAGGCAGCTCCTGCCGAGCCCGAGCCAGAGACCCGCGGCAAGACCCGGTACACGAACATCGAGCGCAGCACCACCGCCACGCCCAGCGAGAACAGCCTCCAAAGCGGCAAGGCCAAGGGTCGCTCCTCGGAGACCCCGGAGGACATCGAGGCCGAGCGCCTGCCCATGATCACCCGCTTCCCCAGCCGCGGCAAGAACGTGGACGTGCCCCCCACTCCGGCTCTGGACTCCCTGGAGAACGCCGCCGAGCGCAAGAAGATCAGCGTGAAGCGCCCCAGCCTGGAGCTGGTCGACAGCGAGACTTTCAATACGGACGAGAAGCAGCCCAAGGGAACCCGGAACACCGACAATGAACTGAAGCCAGTGATTGCCATCGAGAAGGAGCAGGCGGCAGCGGCCGAGGCGGCCCGCAAGAAGCAGGACCAGGAGAAGTCGGCTGAAAGCCCTGCCGCGCCCGAGGAGGAGGCCGAGCAGACCACGCCCTCCATGGAGAAGGCTGCCCTCGACTTGTACGCCATCCTCACCAACGAGAACCTCAATAACGAGGAGACCACCGCCATCGCCGACGTGGAGGGAGTCACCACTCTGTCCCCCGACACCGCCAGCACCGATGAGGACGAGAACCTCACCACCCCAATTGACGAGATCTCCTCCAGCACTACCACCACCACGACCACAACCACCACCACCACAACCACCACAGAGGCCCCGACCACCACAACCACGACCACAACCACAGCAGCGCCCTCTCTGTTCGGTGGACGAAGGGCCGGAATCAACGGTCTGGCGGGGCGCAACCGCTTCAAGCTGAGGGAAGGAGGAGCCGCCAGCACCACCACCAGCACCACCGAGGCACCAGCCAGTGAACCCACCAAAACAGGACGCAGTAAGATTATTTATAGTTTAAGATTAAAAGTAGGAAATATTTAATGTGATTATCTTTGCAGACCGCTTCTCTCGTCCTTCCATCGGAGGACGCTCTCGTCTGGGCGCTCGTACCACCGCCAGCCCTGAAGCCGCTCCCGCTGCCGCCGAGGAGGAGGTGGTGGCCCCCAAGGAAGTGAAGCCAGTCAGCTCAGGATTTGCGCGTGGCAGACGTAAGTATTTTGAAGATCTTTCTCTCTTGAGGAATTTTAAAAGAAAAGTCTAAAATATTAAAACTAGTTCAAAGTCAGGTAATATTTCCCAACTAAGACCTTCAAACTAAACATTTGAATTCCCTTAAAATCATAATTTAAAAGCATTCACTTCCAAGCCGGACAAAATATTGGGAAACTTTTGAATAATTAATACAATTTTGATAAGCTGTCTATCTTTTTTATTGAAAACTAATCTAAAAGATTGTGTCTCAGTCTTGAGCTACTCAGTGGGTCAAGGTTAAAGTATTTAGCATTTAAATCTCTTACTTTAGTTGCTAATTTTAGGGTTTTTGTCTTTTGAAAGTGAAAAGTCAAAGATAAGCCGCCTAGTGGCCACAAATTACAATAAATTTTAATTTAAATATTTATCTCTAGCACGTAACCGCTTCAACCTGCGCGGCTCCACCACCAGCACCACCGAGCGCCCCAGCGAGGAGGGAGCCCCCGCCGCCGAGGGTGAGGACTCCGCCGCCGGTGCCGCACCATCCACCACCGCCCGCAGCACCCTGCGCAACCGTCCTGGACTGGCACTGCGCGGACGCAGCCGCACCACCACCACCAAGGCGCCCGCCAGCGAGGGAGCCGAGGAGGGCAGCCCCGCCGCCGCCGGCAACTCCGAGGAAGGCAAGGCCGCCCCTGCTGCCGCCGAGCCCGTGCGCCCATCCCGCTTCAACCTCCACCGCGCCGGTGGCAACAGGCTGCTGCCACGCGGCAAGCTGGGACGCGCCGGAGTGAGCACTGAGGCGCCCAAGGAGGCGGCCACCCCGGAGGACTCCGCCGCCGACAGCACCAGCCACCACAACGACGTCAAGGAGGAGGAGGGCGGTGAGTCTGGCGACAAGGCCGCCGCCGAGGGTGCGGAGGCAGCTGCCGCCCCGTCCGGCCCCGTTTCTGGCCTGAACCGCCTGAAGACCCGGCCACGCCTCAACGCCCTGCACAAGACTGATGCGGCCAAGCCGAAGGCAGCCGCAGCCCCCGCCCCCGCCCCGGCGCCTAGGAAGATTAACCCTCTGCTGGCCAAGCGACGCCTGCACCTGGCCGGCGCTACCTCGACGACAGGTAAGGATGCAGTGGCCCACAGTTAGTATTCATATTAATTTTTTTTTTTTCAAAAAACAGAAGCTCCCGCCGAGGAGGAGCACTCCGGAAGCGACAACTCCGGAGAGCAGCCCGCCAAGGAGGAGGCGGCCGCCAGCGACGAGTCCGCCGCCGGTGAGGCAGCCGGAAAACAGGAGCAGGACACCACGGAGGCGGCGGAGAGCACCACCAAGCAGCAGGCCCGCGGTCTGGGGCTTCTTGGACAGCGTCGTCGCCTGCCGCTCCGCAAGCCCGGCACAATCCTGTAAAGCGGTCACAGGACGCGCACACACACACACTCAAACACACTCACCGCCATCCGCCCCAACTGAATCCTGAATAGAATACTCCTCACGATTCGCTGCGGCAGCAAAACTCCTAATATATAATTTCTTTCCGGATGGCCCCACAAGCGATAATGTTTTGATATAAATTACGTATGTCCTTAAGTTTCCTCCTTCCTCCTGAATGAATACTTCTTCTCCGCCGCCCGCCGTCCGCCGACCGCCACAGCCGTTAGCTTTTTAACAAATAACACTAATTAAAGTAACTGTTAGTGCGGATATACTATATACTAAAAAATATATATGTAAGCTTTCCCCCCATCAGCCAGGAGATAATAAGAAAGTCACCAAAATAGGAAACTCAAACTGAAACTGAAACGGAAACGGAAGCGGAAATGGAGCGGAGGAGATCCAAGCCACTCGTAGATCACTAAGCACTTAAGACCCAGCTATATATATATATATATATATATATATACTCTATATAAATATGTATTTTCAGAGATTCACATCTCCTGGTATATACATATGTGTATCCTTGCCTCTATATACCTTTTCCCCAATTTCTAAATGGCGCTTTGAAGCGCTGCCGTGTATAGCAGATACATTTATTATTATATTTTTTTTCTGAGATACAATTATAAACAACAAACACAAAAACGACAAAAAAAGATAAAACAAAAAACGACTTTTAATTATATATTGAATAAAAACGAAAAGATAAAATTAAACAATGTCTTGTGAGTTAATTTCTTTTGAAGATCGCCACAAAGTAGGCTATAAAAATGTAAGTAAAATCTTTAAGAGATATCTTTTAGGTTAAAATTATAAAACCTATATATCTTATATCTTACTATTATTAATTTTTATCAAAAAACTCTTAAGAATCTCGTAACCCCAACCTTGAATCCAATTATTTGTTTGTTTTCTTCCAACTATCTATGTAACTTTCCCAAACTGGCCAAACATTGACTCAACGCGAGTCGAGTTCTGTATTCGAGTTATTCAAACAGATGCTCGAACGGTGTCAAGACATTGAACCGATTATCCGATAAAGCTATTGCACTATAAACATGTCTATGTATTCCACCCACTTCTGATATAAAAACGAGGGAACTATCTCGTGGGAAGTTTAGATCGAAAGCAGGCAGCATTATGTGGAGTCGTTGGATTATTTTCACAGCCATTTCCTGGGCGATTCTTGTGTACTCCCCGGCGGAGGCTAAAAACCAAACCTCAGATATTCTCTTAGAGGAAGGCAACAAGCAATTAAACCTCATCCTGCAAGCCATCAACGAACTAGAGCAACAGAAATGGATTCAAAAAGCGGGAAGCTCACAGAATCAGAATCAGAATCCAAAACAGAGACCCAACAGCAAGCGATTGAGGTGGAATCGGAAGCCAATCCAGCCAGATCCGGAGGAGTACGACGAGGTGGAAAGTCGTGGAATTGGGGGTTACTCTTCCTCGTATTCGGATCAAGGCAATCCCACTTATCTTGATGTTGGAAACTTTTCTCCAACCCCAGCTCCTTGGTGGTTTAATTAGTTTGTATTAGCGGATTACAGTGTATATAATAGTTCAATTTTTTTTTTTAGAATAATACTTCTCTTTAAGGCCTAGATTTAATAAAAAAATATATTCATTTCATTGTTTTCATGGCGTATACGTAATATGCAGAAAAATCACCTACATGGCTTCTAAAATAATCACGAATATGCCTGGTAGAACCATTTAAAAAGTGTTCTTTCAAGAATAACTGAAATAAAAATTCAATTCATTAATTTTAAATGTAAATAAAATCAACATTAATTTTTTTTAAAATATTTACATACTTCTCTTGACAAAATGTTGTAAGTTTCAAAACCAATTTTCACACCTTATCTTGGCCATCCTGAGCTTTGACTTTAAGCCCCAAGACAGCTACCAAGTGGATTAGCTTTTATATAACTTTTGGGCCATAATTCGAGCAAGTTAGAGCCCCAACCCCCTTTTGTGGGCCTGGCTTTTGTGGCTCAATTTGTTTGCTTTGATTCAACGCGATCGAATTGGATCGTAAAGTGAAATGTTAGCATTGATTGATTGATGGATGCATTGGGTATCGGTTGGGGGCTTTGAGGGTCACTTTGAAAAAAAGGGCGTGTGCTGGGTCACTCAGTCATTCGGACAGTTGCCTACTTTTTATTGCCAAATTGGCAAATTTTTAAGCAATTTTTGATACCTCTTAAGGGGCCCATCCACAGGCGAGCATGTTCGTCAACATGCTCGCCTACTAGAATTTCATTTTCCCCACTAACTAGAGCCAACATTCGTGCGAACATCATTTTTCGATAAATTTTCAAACTATCAATATGTCAACGGACAACTATAGCGGCACTCTAATTGCACTTATGGCAATAAGTATTTGCCATAAATAATATTGCAAAATAATATTTCACTTTTTATTCATTTTTCTCTACCAAAACGTTTATTCAAACTGACGTTCGTGCCAACATTGCCATCCATTGACGAGCATGTTGTTGCAAACGTTGTCAAAATAGAACGATTTCAATTCCATTCGAACATTTTGACAAACACAAAATTTGACAACGAACACTACCATCCACAGGAAAAATTTCGTCGAGCACAACATGTTCGCCGAACATGCTCGCCTGTGGATGGGCCCCTTTAGAAAGGGGATATTGGAAAGAAAGTAATATTGGATAGTTTTTCTTAAACATGTTAGATACACTTTTAATGAGTTTCCTTTGATGAGTTCTGAGATTGTTTTATTTTTCTTATAAATAAATAATTATTGTTGTATTACAGGTAATCAACTAGTTCATCAGTTTTAAAGACCCTTTCCTTCCTGCTCACTGTCCAATTGAATTTGGTAATTCGAGCACATTCATTGCGAGTCTATCTATACTTTTGGAGCAAAATCATTGTTAGCCTTGACACCGGGGCGTATGCGTAATCGAATAGCCAAAGCGGAACTCTTGGCTTACGGTTTCGAATTTCATTCCTACACTTATTTCCGATTAGCAGTTGGCCAACTATATAATGCCAATTGCTGCCAACCGAATGCACTTTTCGGCTGTCGTCAAATGGAAGGAAGGAAGCAGAGCGTGGCCGTTGGAAGGCCGATCGTTTAGCTAGTTGGCTTAAAACAACACAGAGAAACAACCAAAGCCAAGAAGCCAAAAAGCAAATAACCAAATAAGTAGTGGTATGAAAAAAAAAAAAAAACAAAAATAGTAATAAGAACTACCCATCCAACACCGCACCCCACTTAGAACCACGATTAGCAGCAGTTGTTCAAACAGAAATTTACTGGCTGGCTGGTTCAGCTTCAGTTGATAATTAAATATGTTGTGGCCGGTGCTGTGGTCTTTTCTTTTATGGCCAACATTTTTAATTGGTCAAGACAAAGGCACAGTTTTTATGCATAATTAGAGGCTTGAAATTTTGGCTTTCAGCACAGTCCTTCACATTGCCGAAATGGCTAATTACGATTAGTAATAAAAATTAGTAAAGAAAGCTAGAATCGAAGGGGAGTGGAATTTCAGATACACTTTTGCTTTAAAATTATACACTTTATAAGTTCTTTGGGGGTAAACTAGGTATACCCTTTGAAAGTATATCCAAGCCACAGGTGGGTATAAAAATATTTCTAGAACTGGCGTAACTTTTCATCACGATGAGTAACCGAAACTTAACCTTGAAAGAGTTCAGCTACCAATACCATATTTCAGGCCCTTCTAATTTTAATTATAGTATCACCTATTAGGTCCATGAAAAATCCCCTTTAATAAGGCCTTACTGTACAAAGTCATCCAGCTTCCTAGAAGAGCTGTTTCCAAAAACGAAACCCCAGTAACCGGACCGGAGGCGGACTTGGAGGAAGCCAGATGTAGTAGCTTGGCCACTGAGATTTAAATAGTATTTAATTGATAACTAATTGCAGCGAGTCGAGTGCCAAATCTCGACAGTGAACGAAACGGCTGTGACGTTTTCAATGTTGCAACTTTTTAGCCAGTTAATTGGCATACCACATCGATACCCCATGGTGGCAAGAGTAACCAGAAAAAAGAGCAATCTTTTCACCAGGAAATCAATAGAAAATTGAAAAAACGCACAAAACACGCAACTCTGCCACGCACATCTCAATCAAGTAAATGATCGATTAAATTTTCAATTTTCATTTAAATTATTTTAACGATTAACGTTTCGAGTCGTGGTCGTGCCAGAAAACTAAGAAAAACTCTGTTAAAAAATACTTAGCACTATTTCACTTTAGTTACTAATTTTACTAACAAATGTGGGAAAAAAAGTGACCCACTTGGTGGCTAAGACAAAAACCAGGCCACCATTCTAGCCTATAAAATGTGCGACATTGGCTTTCGATTCTTCAGATCACTTTCTCCACTCGTTCAGTCTTCAAGTCGGAAAAAATATGAAACTTCAGGGGCATCTTCTTTTGTATCTGATGCTTGTTTTTGTAGTCCTCGCATCCGTTGTAAGTGCAAAGTCCTTAGAGGAGGATACCGCGGCGGAGGATACTTCGGAAGACAATACCACCAACGAGAATACCTCCGAAAGGAATACCTGGGAAGAGAATACTACGATTGAGTATAGCAGGGAAGATAGTTCTACGAACAGGAATACCACAAAATGGAGTGCCAGGAATGAGACTACATCAAAAGGTAATACCAGAAACGAGACAAATACGCAAGGGTATACCACGGAAGGGTATACTACCGAGGGGTACACCACGGAAGGGATTACTATGAACAAGAATATCACGAAAATGAATACCAAGAACGAGGATACCAGCAAAGAAGACACTTCAGACGAGGATAGCAAGGAAGACGTTCCCCTCGACGACTACTGGTCCCAAGAAGAGGCTGTGATCGACCCAGCTGCGGTACAAACTCCAGTAGATTACCTAGATGTGGCAGACTTTACCCCAGCGGCCTCTCCATGGTGGTGGAATTAAGGTCCCTTTTTTTTCCAAAATATTTATTAAAAATTGTATTTATTTCACACTTTTTTTTCATAGTTTTAAGGCCAGTTTCATATAATTCCTAGAATACAATATTTAAAGTCCCAATTTAATAAACCCACTCTTACCATTTCATTAATTTACACATCAAAGAAAATAAGTGATAAAATCAAGTCTATAATTATTAGCCACTTTTCTGTTTACCTTTCATAATTGAAACAGAAAACTTGGTTGCTGTGACTGCTGGTTTTATTTATTACACGTTTCACCCGCGGATACACTGAGCGGAACTGGAGCTGTCAAGCGGTGAACACGGGTTGTCTGGCTAATTTACTAATCTCTAAATCAGTTCAATCGTCTTTGGCCGCTCACCGCTAATGGAAGTGTTCGCCATGCGACGATCTGGCGATTATTAATCGATTATAGTCCGATTATCACATTGGGCATCTTAAAGAGTCATACGAAATACAGCTTACGCTGTCTTAAGATAAACCGATTTCTTTCATAAATTTTAAGCGCAACCAGCTGATTTATCCACTCGGCTAAGTGATCTCTAATCCCCCCCTCAGACCCGATCACATTGTAACATTTTTGACTACTGACTTTTCCTCTTGCGTGACAAGAGCACTGCATTTGTAGGAAAATTATGATCCAGGCAGTGCAATAGACAAGGCACTGGGAGAAATGCTCTATTTTTTATTTAAATGGGGGAATAAAATTAAGTGAGGAAGTAGTACAGGCTTAAAAGAAATACTACTTTTCTAAAGAAAATATTTGAAGAAGGAACTCGAAGGTATATCTGAAAATTAAGTAACCGATTCTATTAGAAGAATAAATCTGAGAAGTTCTGGTTATCATACTTTGAAAGTCCTATATGTTTTCTCTGTTCAAGTTAAAAGTAATCAAACAATTTTGTAAAATAAAAAGGACAGAGTGATATCAGGTATTATATAGTTAAGCATACTCGTATCTCTCTAAACCCCTCTAGGGCCTAAAAATATTCTTCCAATCTATTTAACAATTAATACCCCCAGTACAATTTTCCAAAGTGCATCTGTTAAGTGCAATTGGGGACAGTTGTGATGGGTGCATGCGAGCAGGAAATCCATATAGCTTGTCTGATTTTGACCAAAACAAATAAATCCAGCTGGTAGACGGGGCGGCTCGACGGTCAGGGCCATGGACATTGAACTTGAAAACGCAGACAACAAACAAAATCGAACGGAAAATGTTTTTGGCTAAGGTTATGGGGGATATTGGATAGAAAAGTAGTTGGGCGACTGGTTTGCCATTGGCCGGGCCAAAACAAAAAGGCCCGGCCCGATCGAATCGTCTACCTCCCGAATGGATGATTAAAATCAAAAAGAGTTGGCGGCCACTTGCCATAAATGAAAAATAAAATGATTAAAAACAAAAAACAAAAATAAAATAAAAAATAAAACAAAAAGTGTAAACACGAGCTGGCAATGTCATTAGAGTTTGTTTCATTTTCCGCCCAAAGATTCAAGTTGTTGCTGCTGTTGATGTGGCTACGGCTGCTGCTAATGTTGCAAGTTGCATAAGTGGCATAAGTTGGCAACGTTCGGCAATTATGTCAAAGAGTGCGGATCCGTTTCGTTTCGCTTCGTTCCGTGGCAACTTTTGGCCACTTAGCTAGCCATTTGATAATGTTGTTTTGTATCGTGTCGCGACGGTGGTGGTGGTGGTGGCGTTGAAAACCGAAAAAATAAAACCGGATTCAATTATTGGGAAAAGCGTTCCGTTGAACGTCGCATTTTTAATGCAACCATGCCACATGCATTGTGATGCGTATAAATCATCCGCGGCCGCTCTAGGCTCTCGACAACAAAACAAATAAACAAGACACGGCATCCCACAACAAAACCGAAAACAAGTCAATTCGATTTAAATGATAGGTTCAACGGCTGGCGATTGGCGATCGCATCATTAATTGCCTCTGAGTAGTGAGTTATGCAACTAGCAACATCAACATCAACACCAACAGGCTGTAGCCTGCAACCTGCAACAGCAGCCTCATACGCAGCTTGCAACGCACAATTAATTAATAAAACGCACTGGTTATTTTTTTTAAGTATCTCTCCTTATGGTCCGACCAACTGTGCGTAATAAATTAAGCATTAGTCGTATGTAATTATGTAGAGCATATTGCGAATTGTGCGTGTTTGTCAAGCTATTTATTTTGGTTTTGATTTATTTTATTAATTTTTGGCTGGCTTTCAGTAGGCGGGGCTTCAGAATGCGGTCAAGTGTTTCGATTTCTTACTCTTAACTGGTCCAAATATCATAAAAAAATATTTTTATTTTCTTGAAATATGTGAAAGCTTTAGTTTTTTTATTTATTCATATTTACAATCTAATTCGAATACTTCCCCTTAGAAAAAAAAGTCTTAAGCAGCTACATCTTAATTGTCACATATTTCATTTCTTAAATCGATTTTTTTATAAAACCACATAATAAAAAATACTTCTTAATTTGCAATATAATTTTTTGCTTTACTTAGTGAGTGGGTCTAGCCATTTGAGATTAATGGAAACCACTCTATCAGCGGAGGTTGTAGAACACATCAAAACTAAATGAAAACTTTGAGCCCCTTGGCGCAAAAACAAAAACCTCTCCTTCCCCTTCTTGGTGGGTTTTTTTTATTATGCGTGGTTAGTTTTTTAAGCCACCTGCATTGGGCCAAGAGTTATGCGAATGCATTTGAATTTCTGCAGTTTCCAGCTTGCGGCGATGGCCATTAGAGCATTACCAGAAAAAAACCCATTTAGGGCGCCCTAAATGCCGAAACGACTGCGAGGACCACAAGTGCCGGCAGTGGCATGTGTGCTTCCTGATTTTCAAACATGTGTTTTTCTACTGATGTAATTTCTGGCTTTTGAAAGGGAATCCGGCCAACACGTGCCTCTAAATCTTGGATTTGTAATTAAACCCCAAAAAAAAAAATCAAATGCCTGACCCTGGGATTGTGAATCATCGATGACGCCCTGTCCAGCCCCAAAAAAACCTAAGCAATTCAATAAAAAAAATAGATAATATAAATATAGTATGAAAATAAGTATTTTACTTGATACACTATAAAGTAAAGTTTATTTATTTAAGTTGATATTTTATTAAAATGATGAGCTTAATTTTAAACAGTTTATTAGTTTATTAGTTGTCTTTACTATCTAAAGGGTGGCATTTAATGGTTTGCTTTGAACTTGATTTACATGATTTACATGTATATTATTTTAATAAAATTAATATATAAAATAATGTAATCTATTATAATCTTTAGCTAATTTTTTAGGCCTAACCCTTAGCTTTTCAAAAGCTTGCCTCTCCCTGAATAGTTTTTTTGAACAAATTACAATTGGTTTAAACTCATTGCAATTATTAAATAAACTTTAATTTTTCCTACTGACAAGGCACTATTTTAAGATTATTAAAAGCGAAAAAAACCCCATACCCTTTCCAAAAATTAAAAAAAAAATTTGGCAAACCCAATCAAAGTGGCAACAGCGAAAGGTTCAGTGGTTCA
Organism: Drosophila malerkotliana malerkotliana; assembly: GCA_018153235.1. Lineage (NCBI taxonomy): Eukaryota > Metazoa > Arthropoda > Insecta > Diptera > Drosophilidae > Drosophila > Drosophila malerkotliana. The sequence continues at coordinate 5,480,740 of JAECXV010000038.1, forward strand.
GTGGTTGAGGGTTGCGAGCTCAACCTGTGTGCCTTAAACGGAATTAAAAAGACCGCTAAACATGCGTGAAAATCAATCATGGAACACTCAAAATCCCCAGCCAACCACGCACAATCGCACCAAATTATAATGATCGCTGGAAAAAAATAGAAACCACCCGAAAACCACCCGATATCCACCCGAAGTGCTGGTGGCTATGCTATTATTTTTATGGTGGTTTTTAAACCCGAAGAGGCTGGGACCACGCGTTGGCGCCTTCGGTTTTGGTTTCGGTTTCGGTTTCTTTTCGCTTGGCCCCCGCCTTCGGAGCAGACAAGCCTCATATAAAACCTGGCCAACTTATTATGGCCAACAGTCGTTAGCGCGCCACGGTTCATACCAGAGGATTAAAACCAAAATACCAACATTGTCTTAATTTAAATTCAAAATTAAAAAAAAGAAAACAAATTAAAAACAGAATTTCTAAATCCCAAGGAACTCAAGGAGTTCTCAACACTTTTTTTTTTATTGAATTGGCCAAGTGCTTAGTTTTTTGTGTGTTTTGTGCCATGAGCCAGGACAAAGTTGGGATCCTGCAGCTCCTGCTGCTGGGGCTCCTGGTGGCGCCCAGTTGGGCGGCCTACAAGCTCCAGGAGCGATACAGCTGGAACCAGCTGGACTTTGCCTTCCCCAACAACCGTCTTAAGGAGCAGGCCATGGCCAGCGGCGACTACATCCCCCAGAACGCCTTGCCCGTCGGCGTCGAGCACTATGGAAATCGGCTTTTCGTCACAGTTCCCCGATGGCGCGATGGTAAGTCTACAGCCTATTGGCAACTATTTCATCCGGAATTTCCTTATCCGGTGGCATGCAGATTGCGCTCAGACCTGGAGCACTTTTGGGCATCATTAGCACTTACAAGTTGGGAGCGGAATCGTGTGATTGAGGAATTGCTGCCAGTCTTTAAAGTAAATTGGTGTCTCTGATTGCCTAATTTATTGCTTTTGGGTTGTAAACTAATTTTTAGTAAAGGAATGGAAGTGGTTTTTTGCGACAACTGGTTTGTTATAATAAGGATATTGGTTTGTTTTAGGAGGAGCTTTTTAATTCCATTTCCGTATTACGATATTTTTATTTTTTAATTGTGAATAATTTTAAACATTCTCCTTTCTTGATCGTTTGATTTTAAAGAATATTTAAACCAGGATTTGTAAATGGGATTTTAGATAGTTTTTAGCTAATGTATATTTCAACATTTTTATTTTAGAAAACAGTGCCAGATATGAGATGTTTTCTTGTTACTTTTTTAGTGCCTTTGTTCTCGGATTATATTCTTTTCAAAGTACTTTCTAATTTCAAAAGGAAGTGTATTTTTTTTATTCATGTTCTTACCTATATTTAGAGTGTTCTATAAACCTATTTAAAATAAGCTATTAAGGAAGTTCCTTAATAAAGGACTAGTAGTTCCTAGGGTTTTTTAGAATAGTTCAAAAAACAGTGGCTTATGTATATATTCCTCCTTCTTAAAAACTGAACCTAAAACCTAACGAACTCTCAGTTTTAACTCCTTATGAATACGACTTCTTAAGATACATTTAATAATCTTAAAAAAATTCCCATTAATATAATAAAACCCTTGGTTAGCCACTTCCGGTTTCCAAAGAACTCTGTCTGAAAAAAAGTTCCAGAAAAGTGACAAACTTTTGTCATTGTCTTGCGATTGACTATTGGCATTATTTGTGGGGCTTTTGTGATGCGTTTTGTGACCTCTCGTAAATCCGGTTGATACCTCATGGGGCGCATTCATGTGTTGCATTTACATTTTTAACAATTAACCGTTGTAAAGTGGAATCGGTGGCAATAGCGCGGCATTGGCATTATATGACCATCGGCGGCATTATATCTTGGCAATTGTGAAGGCTTCTTCAGGGTCGCCACAAATGAAATAAATAAAAGACTGAGCCGTTACACACTCCACTGGAAATGGAAATGGAAATCCAATCACAAACAATAACACATTATGGAATTATGGCATTATGCCATTAACCCACGATTAGCTTTCAGTTGAATCAAAGTGAGAGTTGCACAAAGCCAATAGATAGACAATGATATTTTGCCAAAAAATTATTGGTAAATTTTTAATCGGTTTAGTTTGCCAAATATATTAGCTAACATTTAGTTATACAAGTGGCTCGGAATTCTGGTCCAGCCTTGGGCTCTCTTACCTTTCCATCTCGAGAATGTCTCGACAAAAGACTGCGATTGTTTGACCAAAAAATGATTTTGGGAAACAAAAAGCCAGAAGGCCGAATTGCCGCAAAAATAAAGACACCAAGTATGTGAAAGTACTACCTTTTTTTTGTGGCAAGCTTCAATGGCCATCAAAGCAAATCAATTAGCCAAAGCCACCTGTAGTTGACAGTTTTTTGAGTTATGAATTAGCCATGCAAAGCCATTAAGACCACACACTCCAAACATTTAAGCCAACCGACGAAGGGCGAACCGCTGAGTGATCGAAAGATCAAAACAAATCTGACATTCATTGCAACATTTATTAGTGCGTTACATTAACAATTTATTGCCACAATTCTCACATAAATAATGGCCTCTCAATGCGACAGGATTACAAATTGAAATCGACTTTGAAATCGAAAATGAAAATGAAATTGAAATTGAAACAGAAACCGAGACCAGAATGCGAATGTGAAACTGAGAATTGGCAACGTTAATTGGCCGGATAACGACTCAACTGCCAGACAGGCTCGTATTTCATATTAAATTCATTAAGCCCGGATTGCCAGGCCATTGAGCAAACCGTCAAGCCAGTGAGCCACTTGATCCATTGAGCCACCGTGTGGCTCACAAAAATTAGCCACTGGATGTGTGTGGCCCATTCCCAGTCTTGGTTTTTAATTTTAAAAACATGGCTTTGCCTTGCATTTCAATGTACAGATTCATTAAACATGGTTTTTCTGATTTTTTGTTGGCGCTTTGAGCTTAAATTGTCTTAAGTTTTATTGATTTTTTTTAAGGAGAAATAACTTAAATTCCTTTGTTTTTAAAATGGTTTTTAACAACATTTTTGTAAACATTTTCCGCACTTTTTTCTTGGAATACTTGGACGAATCACAGATTATGGATAGCTTTTTGATAACCATTTTTCTCTGAAAAATATTCCACCATAAACTTTAAATTTCCACCATAAATTGTTTTTAGTTTTTGAAGCTTTAAATGTATATTATATATTTAACAAAATTCATATTCCATAACAAGTTTAAAAAAGTCGATGGTGTTTTCCCATGTTTTCCTCATAACATCTTTTTCATCTTCCAATAAATATATATTATATGGAATGTTTACCCAAACATTAGTTTCTTGTATATTTTCGAGGAGCAATATTTTACAAGAAGTTCCGCAAAGAAGTCTCGAATAATCTCTGATTTTCTCCCATTATTTCTTTATAATTTTTCAATGAATTATAATATAGAAATTAAATTTATAAATCAATAAAAAACTTGTATTTGCAATTCCCAATTCAGACAAAAAACTTGAAAACACAATCATATTAGTTTCATTGCAAAAAACTGGTGGCAACCGAAACCCAAACACTCAATTGCATTTTCGCAGCTATTTTGTTTGTCTAATCTGCTAAAATAGCTTGCCTATTTTAACCAATTTTCCTCACTTAATTACATTTTTTGCCCCAATCGGGCCGATCTGGCCAATCTGCCATCTGAAATCCAAAGTCCGGCAATTTGTAAATATAGACACGAGCCAAAAGGCGTTGATCGGGCGGAAAAATCGCTGTCAACAGTATCGCATAATCGCTGATGAATGAGACTTGGCTAAAGACGGGTGGCAGGGGGGCGGCACAGCGGTAGTGTCAATAATGGGGCGTGGCAATGTCGATGGTACGCTATTGAAAAATGTGGAGAAAATCGGCTGGGGAGTTGGCCAAGAGAGACAAGTCGGAGGAGCAGGTTCCACGGCGCTCGAAGCAATTGGAGCGGAAATCGCCCAAGACGATGACGGCGACGACGATGATATTGATGGCGATGATGTCAGAGCGTCTAGAGTGTGTTGCTTCAGTTGGCTAATGACATCGGAAATTGCACGCAACTTTTGGCAGTGCACCATTGGGACACTGTGGTGGACTAAGGCTTCAAAAGTGCAACAGCGAGTGACTCAACCCCCCGACTCGAAAAGTATGAAATTCCAGAAGTGCACACATCCGTTTGGCATTCTTATTTAATTTTGGTTCTTATGATTTATTTTCTGGCTGAAATTCACTTAATTTATGGCCAGGCTTACTGACTTTTTATGGCCATATTTAAAACACTTGAGCAGAGTAATTGTTCATAATTTTTTATTTGAAGTGAAGCTTCTAACTTTGTATTTAAATTTTAATCTCTTCTCAGGCATTCCGGCCACTCTGACCTACATCAACATGGACCACAGCCTGACTGGTTCCCCGGAACTGATCCCGTATCCGGACTGGCGGGCCAATACGGCCGGAGACTGCGCCAACAGCATTACCACGGCCTATCGCATCAAGGTGGACGAGTGCGGGCGCCTGTGGGTCCTCGACACCGGTACCGTGGGCATTGGCAACACCACCACCAATCCCTGCCCCTACGCGATCAACATCTTCGACCTGGCCACCGACACCCGTATCCGGCGTTACGAGCTGCCCAGCGTGGACACTAATCCGAACACCTTCATCGCCAACATTGCCGTGGATATTGGCAAGAACTGTGACGATGCCTATGCCTATTTTGCGGATGAACTGGGCTACGGACTGATTTCCTACTCCTGGGAGCTGGACAAGTCATGGCGCTTCTCGGCGCACTCCTACTTCTTCCCGGATCCGCTGAGGGGCGACTTCAACGTGGCCGGAATCAACTTCCAGTGGGGCGAGGAGGGCATCTTCGGCATGTCCCTGTCCCCGATCCGCTCCGACGGTTATCGCACTTTGTACTTCAGTCCCCTGGCCAGTCACCGGCAGTTCGCGGTGTCCACGAGGATCCTGCGGGACGAGACCAGGACGGAGGACAGCTATCACGACTTCATTGCCTTGGACGAGCGTGGCCCGAACGCCCACACCACGGCCCGTGTCATGAGCGACGACGGCATCGAGCTCTTCAATTTGATCGACCAGAACGCCGTGGGCTGCTGGCACTCCTCCATGCCGTACTCGCCCCAGTTCCACGGCATCGTGGATCGCGATGATGTGGGTCTGGTCTTCCCGGCCGACGTCAAAATCGACGAAATGAAAAACGTGTGGGTCTTGTCCGACAGGATGCCGGTGTTCCTGCTCTCTGACCTGGACTACGCCGATACCAATTTCCGTATTTACACCGCCCCCCTGGCCTCGCTGATCGAGAACACGGTCTGCGATTTGAGGAACAATGCCTACGGACCCTCGAATTCGGTTTCCATACCCAAGCAGGCCGCGCTGCCGGTGGGACCGCCACTGTACACCAAACAGTATCGTCCGGTGCTGCCACAGAAACCGCAGACCAGCTGGACCTCCTCGCCCCCGGCACCACTGCTGCCGCCCAGTCGCACCTATTTGCCGGCCAGCCCGGGTCCGGTGGTGTCCAGTGTCAGTGTCTCCACCAACACGGTAGGTCCGGCCGGTGTGGAGGTGCCCAAGGCGTACATATTCAACCAGCACAACGGCCTTAACTACGAGACCAGTGGCCCACACCTTTTCCCCACCCACCAGCCCTCGCCGCCCGGCAGCCAGGACGGTCTCAAGACGTACGTGAATGCGCGCCAGTCCGGCTGGTGGCACCACCAGCACCAGGGCTAAGGCAACTAGGGCCCAGAGACAGACATCACACAACCCGGATGAGAGCCGCTTTGGAAACAGGGTATCAATCGCTTGCTGTTAGGATATTCAAAAGCCAATCTCACAAACACCAGCCTCAAACGGAGCAAGCCAGGACATCCGGAAATTCCACTAGGTCTTTTAATTTAAGCCATCAAATAAAACTATCTATTTTTTTTAATAAACATACACTTTTTTTGAAGGAGAACTCAAAAATGAAGAAGAAATGATTACCAAATTAATGCTCGAAAAATGAAATGTAAATAAATAAGTTTCAGTGGAGTTTCCTTTATATTAAAAATTTAACCTATATTAACTTTAAATAGTTTTTTTACGGCTATAATTAGCTGTTAAAGTATTCATTTTAATAACATACTTTTACGAGGCGAGTTGGTTTTGGTTGGCGAGTTGGTTTTGGAAATCGTTGCAAGTCAAACCTTCATCATTGATTGTAGCATACTTTTGAGCGCGAACTTACCCTGGCTTAAACCTTTTATAGCTGTATTTGGACAGTGGCTTACTTTAAATGTAAGTTACTTTCCTCATTCAAAATATGGCATAAATATGCTCCACAATTTTGCTCCAAAAAATTGTGTGTTTTCGCATTTCCTCCTTCCGATAGCCATAGCTCTGGCAATTTTCGTCTGATCGGAAAATAAAGTACCATTTAGTAATCAGCGAACCCAAAAGCGACTTCCCTCATTCAAAACATTGCTGAAATGTCGTTTTCTAATTTTTCAATTTTTTTTCCAAGGGGATCCCCTGCAAAATGGTGGGTTTTCCTAATTTTCGCACTTTTGCTCCTTCTGATGGCCATAGCTCTGCCAATTTGCATCTGATCGGAAAATAAAGTACCATTTAGTAATCAGCGAACCCAAAAGCGACTTTCCTCATTCAAAACATTGCTGAAATGTCGTTTTCTAATTTTTCAATTTTTTTCCAAGGGGATACCCTGCAAAATGGTGGGTTTTCCTAATTTTCGCACTTTTGCTCCTTCTGATGGCCGTAGCTCTGCCAATTTGCATCTGATCGGAAAATAAAGTACCATTTAGTAATCAGCGAACCCAAAAGCGACTTTCCTTATTCAAAAAATTGCTGAAATGTCGTTTTCTAATTTTTCAATTTTTTTCCATGGGGATACCCTGCAAAATGGTGGGTTTTCCTAATTTTCGCACTTTTGCTCCTTCTGATGGCCATAGCTCTGCCAATTTGCATCTGATCGGAAAATAAAGTACCATTTAGTAATCAGCGAACCCAAAAGCGACTTTCCTCATTCAAAACATTGCTGAAATGTCGTTTTCTAATTTTTCAATTTTTTTCCAAGGGGATAGGATACCCTGCAAAATGGTGGGTTTTCCTAATTTTCGCACTTTTGCTCCTTCTGATGGCCATAGGTCTGCCAATTTGCATCTGATCGGAAAATAAAGTACCATTTAGTAATCAGCGAACCCAAAAGCGACTTTCCTCATTCAAAACATTGCTGAATCTGCGTTTTCTAATTTTTCGATTTTTTCCAAGGGGATCCCCTGCAAAATGGTGGGTTTTCCTAATTTTCGCACTTTTGCTCCTTCTGATGGCCGTAGCTCTGCCAATTTGCATCTGATCGGAAAATAAAGTACCATTTAGTAATCAGCGAACCCAAAAGCGACTTTCCTCATTCAAAACATTGCTGAAATGTCGTTTTCTAATTTTTCAATTTTTTCCAAGGGGATCCCCTGCAAAATGGTGGGTTTTCCTAATTTTCGCACTTTTGCTCCTTCTGATGGCCGTAGCTCTGCCAATTTGCATCTGATCGAAAAATAAAGTACCATTTAGTAATCAGCGAACCCAAAAGCGACTTTCCTCATTCAAAACATTGCTGAAATGTCGTTTTCTAATTTTTCAATTTTTTTCCAAGGGGAAAAATGGTGGGTTTTCCTAATTTTCGCACTTTTGCTCCTTCTGATGGCCGTAGCTCTGCCAATTTGCATCTGATCGGAAAATAAAGTACCATTTAGTAATCAGCGAACCCAAAAGCGACTTTCCTCATTCAAAACATTGCTGAAATGTCGTTTTCTAATTTTTCAATTTTTTTCCAAGGTGATCCCCTGCAAAATGGTGGGTTTTCCTAATTTTCGCACTTTTGCTCCTTCTGATGGCCGTAGCTCTGCCAATTTGCATCTGATCGGAAAATAAAGTACCATTTAGTAATCAGCGAACCCAAAAGCGACTTTCCTCATTCAAAACATTGCTGAAATGTCGTTTTCTAATTTTTCAATTTTTTTCCAAGGGGATCCCCTGCAAAATGGTGGGTTTTCCTAATTTTCGCACTTTTGCTCCTTCTGATGGCCGTAGCTCTGCCAATTTGCATCTGATCGGAAAATAAAGTACCATTTAGTAATCAGCGAACCCAAAAGCGACTTTCCTCATTCAAAACATTGCTGAAATGTCGTTTTCTAATTTTTCGATTTTTTTCCAAGGGGATCCCCTGCAAAATGGTGGGTTTTCCTAATTTTCGCACTTTTGCTCCTTCTGATGGCCGTAGCTCTGCCAATTTGCATCTGATCGGAAAATAAAGTACCATTTAGTAATCAGCGAACCCAAAAGCGACTTTCCTCATTCAAAACATTGCTGAAATGTCGTTTTCTAATTTTTCAATTTTTTTCCAAGGGGATCCCCTGCAAAATGGTGGGTTTTCCTAATTTTCGCACTTTTGCTCCTTCTGATGGCCGTAGCTCTGCCAATTTGCATCTGATCGAAAAATAAAGTACCATTTAGTAATCAGCGAACCCAAAAGCGACTTTCCTCATTCAAAACATTGCTGAAATGTCGTTTTCTAATATTTCAATTTTTTTCCAAGGGGATAGGATACCCTGCAAAATGGTGGGTTTTCCTAATTTTCGCACTTTTGCTCCTTCTGATGGCCATAGGTCTGCCAATTTGCATCTGATCGGAAAATAAAGTACCATTTAGTAATCAGCGAACCCAAAAGCGACTTTCCTCATTCAAAACATTGCTGAATCTGCGTTTTCTAATTTTTCGATTTTTTCCAAGGGGATCCCCTGCAAAATGGTGGGTTTTCCTAATTTTCGCACTTTTGCTCCTTCTGATGGCCGTAGCTCTGCCAATTTGCATCTGATCGGAAAATAAAGTACCATTTAGTAATCAGCGAACCCAAAAGCGACTTTCCTTATTCAAAAAATTGCTCAAATGTCGTTTTCTAATTTTTCAATTTTTTTCCATGGGGATACCCTGCAAAATGGTGGGTTTTCCTAATTTTCGCACTTTTGCTCCTTCTGATGGCCATAGCTCTGCCAATTTGCATCTGATCGGAAAATAAAGTACCATTTAGTAATCAGCGAACCCAAAAGCGACTTTCCTCATTCAAAACATTGCTGAAATGTCGTTTTCTAATTTTTCAATTTTTTTCCAAGGGGATAGGATACCCTGCAAAATGGTGGGTTTTCCTAATTTTCGCACTTTTGCTCCTTCTGATGGCCGTAGCTCTGCCAATTTGCATCTGATCGGAAAATAAAGTACCATTTAGTAATCAGCGAACCCAAAAGCGACTTTCCTCATTCAAAACATTGCTGAAATGTCGTTTTCTAATTTTTCAATTTTTTTCCAAGGTGATCCCCTGCAAAATGGTGGGTTTTCCTAATTTTCGCACTTTTGCTCCTTCTGATGGCCGTAGCTCTGCCAATTTGCATCTGATCGGAAAATAAAGTACCATTTAGTAATCAGCGAACCCAAAAGCGACTTTCCTCATTCAAAACATTGCTGAAATGTCGTTTTCTAATTTTTCAATTTTTTTCCAAGGGGATCCCCTGCAAAATGGTGGGTTTTCCTAATTTTCGCACTTTTGCTCCTTCTGATGGCCGTAGCTCTGCCAATTTGCATCTGATCGGAAAATAAAGTACCATTTAGTAATCAGCGAACCCAAAAGCGACTTTCCTCATTCAAAACATTGCTGAAATGTCGTTTTCTAATTTTTCGATTTTTTTCCAAGGGGATCCCCTGCAAAATGGTGGGTTTTCCTAATTTTCGCACTTTTGCTCCTTCTGATGGCCGTAGCTCTGCCAATTTGCATCTGATCGGAAAATAAAGTACCATTTAGTAATCAGCGAACCCAAAAGCGACTTTCCTCATTCAAAACATTGCTGAAATGTCGTTTTCTAATTTTTCGATTTTTTTCCAAGGGAATCCCCTGCAAAATGGTGGGTTTTCCTAATTTTCGCACTTTTGCTCCTTCTGATGGCCGTAGCTCTGCCAATTTGCATCTGATCGGAAAATAAAGTACCATTTAGTAATCAGCGAACCCAAAAGCGACTTTCCTCATTCAAAACATTGCTGAAATGTCGTTTTCTAATTTTTCGATTTTTTTCCAAGGGGATCCCCTGCAAAATGGTGGGTTTTCCTAATTTTCGCACTTTTGCTCCTTCTGATGGCCATAGGTCTGCCAATTTGCATCTGATCGGAAAATAAAGTACCATTTAGTAATCAGCGAACCCAAAAGCGACTTTCCTCATTCAAAACATTGCTGAATCTGCGTTTTCTAATTTTTCGATTTTTTCCAAGGGGATCCCCTGCAAAATGGTGGGTTTTCCTAATTTTCGCACTTTTGCTCCTTCTGATGGCCGTAGCTCTGCCAATTTGCATCTGATCGGAAAATAAAGTACCATTTAGTAATCAGCGAACCCAAAAGCGACTTTCCTCATTCAAAACATTGCTGAAATGTCGTTTTCTAATTTTTCGATTTTTTTCCAAGGGGATCCCCTGCAAAATGGTGGGTTTTCCTAATTTTCGCACTTTTGCTCCTTCTGATGGCCATAGGTCTGCCAATTTGCATCTGATCGGAAAATAAAGTACCATTTAGTAATCAGCGAACCCAAAAGCGACTTTCCTCATTCAAAACATTGCTGAAATGTCGTTTTCTAATTTTTCGATTTTTTTCCAAGGGGATCCCCTGCAAAATGGTGGGTTTTCCTAATTTTCGCACTTTTGCTCCTTCTGATGGCCGTAGCTCTGCCAATTTGCATCTGATCGGAAAATAAAGTACCATTTAGTAATCAGCGAACCCAAAAGCGACTTTCCTCATTCAAAACATTGCTGAAATGTCGTTTTCTAATTTTTCAATTTTTTTCCAAGGGGATCCCCTGCAAAATGGTGGGTTTTCCTAATTTTCGCACTTTTGCTCCTTCTGATGGCCGTAGCTCTGCCAATTTGCATCTGATCGGAAAATAAAGTACCATTTAGTAATCAGCGAACCCAAAAGCGACTTTCCTCATTCAAAACATTGCTGAATCTGCGTTTTCTAATTTTTCGATTTTTTCCAAGGGGATCCCCTGCAAAATGGTGGGTTTTCCTAATTTTCGCACTTTTGCTCCTTCTGATGGCCGTAGCTCTGCCAATTTGCATCTGATCGGAAAATAAAGTACCATTTAGTAATCAGCGAACCCAAAAGCGACTTTCCTTATTCAAAAAATTGCTCAAATGTCGTTTTCTAATTTTTCAATTTTTTTCCATGGGGATACCCTGCAAAATGGTGGGTTTTCCTAATTTTCGCACTTTTGCTCCTTCTGATGGCCATAGCTCTGCCAATTTGCATCTGATCGGAAAATAAAGTACCATTTAGTAATCAGCGAACCCAAAAGCGACTTTCCTCATTCAAAACATTGCTGAAATGTCGTTTTCTAATTTTTCAATTTTTTTCCAAGGGGATAGGATACCCTGCAAAATGGTGGGTTTTCCTAATTTTCGCACTTTTGCTCCTTCTGATGGCCGTAGCTCTGCCAATTTGCATCTGATCGGAAAATAAAGTACCATTTAGTAATCAGCGAACCCAAAAGCGACTTTCCTCATTCAAAACATTGCTGAAATGTCGTTTTCTAATTTTTCAATTTTTTTCCAAGGGGATCCCCTGCAAAATGGTGGGTTTTCCTAATTTTCGCACTTTTGCTCCTTCTGATGGCCGTAGCTCTGCCAATTTGCATCTGATCGAAAAATAAAGTACCATTTAGTAATCAGCGAACCCAAAAGCGACTTTCCTCATTCAAAACATTGCTGAAATGTCGTTTTCTAATTTTTCAATTTTTTTCCAAGGGGATCCCCTGCAAAATGGTGGGTTTTCCTAATTTTCGCACTTTTGCTCCTTCTGATGGCCGTAGCTCTGCCAATTTGCATCTGATCGGAAAATAAAGTACCATTTAGTAATCAGCGAACCCAAAAGCGACTTTCCTCATTCAAAACATTGCTGAAATGTCGTTTTCTAATTTTTCAATTTTTTTCCAAGGTGATCCCCTGCAAAATGGTGGGTTTTCCTAATTTTCGCACTTTTGCTCCTTCTGATGGCCGTAGCTCTGCCAATTTGCATCTGATCGGAAAATAAAGTACCATTTAGTAATCAGCGAACCCAAAAGCGACTTTCCTCATTCAAAACATTGCTGAAATGTCGTTTTCTAATTTTTCAATTTTTTTCCAAGGGGATCCCCTGCAAAATGGTGGGTTTTCCTAATTTTCGCACTTTTGCTCCTTCTGATGGCCGTAGCTCTGCCAATTTGCATCTGATCGGAAAATAAAGTACCATTTAGTAATCAGCGAACCCAAAAGCGACTTTCCTCATTCAAAACATTGCTGAAATGTCGTTTTCAAATTTTTCAATTTTTTTCCAAGGGGATCCCCTGCAAAATGGTGGGTTTTCCTAATTTTCGAACTTTTGCTCCTTCTGATGGCCGTAGCTCTGCCAATTTGCATCTGATCGGAAAATAAAGTACCATTTAGTAATCAGCGAACCCAAAAGCGACTTTCCTCATTCAAAACATTGCTGAATCTGCGTTTCAAATCAAAAGCGACTTTCCTCATTCAAAACATTGCTGAAATGTCGTTTTCTAATTTTTCAATTTTTTTCCAAGGGGATCCCCTGCAAAATGGTGGGTTTTCCTAATTTTCGCACTTTTGCTCCTTCTGATGGCCGTAGCTCTGCCAATTTGCATCTGATCGGAAAATAAAGTACCATTTAGTAATCAGCGAACCCAAAAGCGACTTTCCTCATTCAAAACATTGCTGAAATGTCGTTTTCTAATTTTTCGATTTTTTTCCAAGGGGATCCCCTGCAAAATGGTGGGTTTTCCTAATTTTCGCACTTTTGCTCCTTCTGATGGCCGTAGCTCTGCCAATTTGCATCTGATCGGAAAATAAAGTACCATTTAGTAATCAGCGAACCCAAAAGCGACTTTCCTCATTCAAAACATTGCTGAAATGTCGTTTTCTAATTTTTCGATTTTTTTCCAAGGGAATCCCCTGCAAAATGGTGGGTTTTCCTAATTTTCGCACTTTTGCTCCTTCTGATGGCCGTAGCTCTGCCAATTTGCATCTGATCGGAAAATAAAGTACCATTTAGTAATCAGCGAACCCAAAAGCGACTTTCCTCATTCAAAACATTGCTGAAATGTCGTTTTCTAATTTTTCAATTTTTTTCCAAGGGGATCCCCTGCAAAATGGTGGGTTTTCCTAATTTTCGCACTTTTGCTCCTTCTGATGGCCGTAGCTCTGCCAATTTGCATCTGATCGGAAAATAAAGTACCATTTAGTAATCAGCGAACCCAAAAGCGACTTTCCTCATTCAAAACATTGCTGAAATGTCGTTTTCTAATTTTTCAATTTTTTTCCAAGGGGATCCCCTGCAAAATGGTGGGTTTTCCTAATTTTCGCACTTTTGCTCCTTCTGATGGCCATAGCTCTGCCAATTTGCATCTGATCGGAAAATAAAGTACCATTTAGTAATCAGCGAACCCAAAAGCGACTTTCCTCATTCAAAACATTGCTGAAATGTCGTTTTCTAATTTTTCAATTTTTTTCCAAGGGGATCCCCTGCAAAATGGTGGGTTTTCCTAATTTTCGCACTTTTGCTCCTTCTGATGGCCGTAGCTCTGCCAATTTGCATCTGATCGGAAAATAAAGTACCATTTAGTAATCAGCGAACCCAAAAGCGACTTTCCTCATTCAAAACATTGCTGAAATGTCGCTTTCTAATTTTTCGATTTTTTTCCAAGGGAATCCCCTGCAAAATGGTGGGTTTTCCTAATTTTCGCACTTTTGCTCCTTCTGATGGCCATAGCTCTGCCAATTTGCATCTGATCGGAAAATAAAGTACCATTTAGTAATCAGCGAACCCAAAAGCGACTTTCCTCATCAAAACATTGCTGAAATGTCGTTTTCTAATTTTTCAATTTTTTTCCAAGGGGATCCCCTGCAAAATGGTGGGTTTTCCTAATTTTCGCACTTTTGCTCCTTCTGATGGCCGTAGCTCTGCCAATTTGCATCTGATCGGAAAATAAAGTACCTTTTAGTAATCAGCGAACCCAAAAGCGACTTTCCTCATTCAAAACATTGCTGAAATGTCGTTTTCTAATTTTTCGATTTTTTTCCAAGGGGATCCCCTGCAAAATGGTGGGTTTTCCTAATTTTCGCACTTCTGATCGGAAAATAAAGTACCATTTAGTAATCAGCGAACCCAAAAGCGACTTTCCTCATTCAAAACATTGCTGAAATGTCGCTTTCTAATTTTTCAATTTTTTTCCAAGGGGATCCCCTGCAAAATGGTGGGTTTTCCTAATTTTCGCACTTTTGCTCCTTCTGATGGCCATAGCTCTGCCAATTTGCATCTGATCGGAAAATAAAGTACCATTTAGTAATCAGCGAACCCAAAAGCGACTTTCCTCATCAAAACATTGCTGAAATGTCGTTTTCTAATTTTTCAATTTTTTTCCAAGGGGATCCCCTGCAAAATGGTGGGTTTTCCTAATTTTCGCACTTTTGCTCCTTCTGATGGCCGTAGCTCTGCCAATTTGCATTTGATCGGAAAATAAAGTACCATTTAGTAATCAGCGAACCCAAAAGCGACTTTCCTCATTCAAAACATTGCTGAAATGTCGTTTTCTAATTTTTCGATTTTTTTCCAAGGGGATCCCCTGCAAAATGGTGGGTTTTCCTAATTTTCGCACTTTTGCTCCTTCTGATGGCCGTAGCTCTGCCAATTTGCATCTGATCGGAAAATAAAGTACCATTTAGTAATCAGCGAACCCAAAAGCGACTTTCCTCATTCAAAACATTGCTGAAATGTCGTTTTCTAATTTTTCAATTTTTTTCCAAGGGGATCCCCTGCAAAATGGTGGGTTTTCCTAATTTTCGCACTTTTGCTCCTTCTGATGGCCGTAGCTCTGCCAATTTGCATCTGATCGGAAAATAAAGTACCACTTAGTAATCAGCGAACCCAAAAGCGACTTTCCTCATTCAAAACATTGCTGAAATGTCGTTTTCTAATTTTTCGATTTTTTTCCAAGGGGATCCCCTGCAAAATGGTGGGTTTTCCTAATTTTCGCACTTCTGATCGGAAAATAAAGTACCATTTAGTAATCAGCGAACCCAAAAGCGACTTTCCTCATTCAAAACATTGCTGAAATGTCGCTTTCTAATTTTTCAATTTTTTCCAAGGGGATCCCCTGCAAAATGGTGGGTTTTCCTAATTTTCGCACTTTTGCTCCTTCTGATGGCCATAGCTCTGCCAATTTGCATCTGATCGGAAAATAAAGTACCATTTAGTAATCAGCGAACCCAAAAGCGACTTTCCTCATCAAAACATTGCTGAAATGTCGTTTTCTAATTTTTCAATTTTTTTCCAAGGGGATCCCCTGCAAAATGGTGGGTTTTCCTAATTTTCGCACTTTTGCTCCTTCTGATGGCCGTAGCTCTGCCAATTTGCATTTGATCGGAAAATAAAGTACCATTTAGTAATCAGCGAACCCAAAAGCGACTTTCCTCATTCAAAACATTGCTGAAATGTCGTTTTCTAATTTTTCGATTTTTTTCCAAGGGGATCCCCTGCAAAATGGTGGGTTTTCCTAATTTTCGCACTTTTGCTCCTTCTGATGGCCGTAGCTCTGCCAATTTGCATCTGATCGGAAAATAAAGTACCATTTAGTAATCAGCGAACCCAAAAGCGACTTTCCTCATTCAAAACATTGCTGAAATGTCGTTTTCTAATTTTTCAATTTTTTTCCAAGGGGATCCCCTGCAAAATGGTGGGTTTTCCTAATTTTCGCACTTTTGCTCCTTCTGATGGCCGTAGCTCTGCCAATTTGCATCTGATCGGAAAATAAAGTACCACTTAGTAATCAGCGAACCCAAAAGCGACTTTCCTCATTCAAAACATTGCTGAAATGTCGTTTTCTAATTTTTCGATTTTTTTCCAAGGGGATCCCCTGCAAAATGGTGGGTTTTCCTAATTTTCGCACTTTTGCTCCTTCTGATGGCCGTAGCTCTGCCAATTTGCATCTGATCGGAAAATAAAGTACCATTTAGTAATCAGCGAACCCAAAAGCGACTTTCCTCATTCAAAACATTGCTGAAATGTCGTTTTCTAATTTTTCGATTTTTTTCCAAGGGGATCCCCTGCAAAATGGTGGGTTTTCCTAATTTTCGCACTTTTGCTCCTTCTGATGGCCGTAGCTCTGCCAATTTGCATCTGATCGGAAAATAAAGTACCATTTAGTAATCAGCGAACCCAAAAGCGACTTTCCTCATTCAAAACATTGCTGAAATGTCGTTTTCTAATTTTTCAATTTTTTTCCAAGGGGATCCCCTGCAAAATGGTGGGTTTTCCTAATTTTCGCACTTTTGCTCCTTCTGATGGCCGTAGCTCTGCCAATTTGCATCTGATCGGAAAATAAAGTACCATTTAGTAATCAGCGAACCCAAAAGCGACTTTCCTCATTCAAAACATTGCTGAAATGTCGTTTTCTAATTTTTCAATTTTTTTCCAAGGGGATCCCCTGCAAAATGGTGGGTTTTCCTAATTTTCGCACTTTTGCTCCTTCTGATGGCCGTAGCTCTGCCAATTTGCATCTGATCGGAAAATAAAGTACCACTTAGTAATCAGCGAACCCAAAAGCGACTTTCCTCATTCAAAACATTGCTGAAATGTCGTTTTCTAATTTTTCGATTTTTTTCCAAGGGGATCCCCTGCAAAATGGTGGGTTTTCCTAATTTTCGCACTTTTGCTCCTTCTGATGGCCGTAGCTCTGCCAATTTGCATCTGATCGGAAAATAAAGTACCATTTAGTAATCAGCGAACCCAAAAGCGACTTTCCTCATTCAAAACATTGCTGAAATGTCGTTTTCTAATTTTTCGATTTTTTTCCAAGGGGATCCCCTGCAAAATGGTGGGTTTTCCTAATTTTCGCACTTTTGCTCCTTCTGATGGCCATAGCTCTGCCAATTTGCATCTGATCGGAAAATAAAGTACCATTTAGTAATCAGCGAACCCAAAAGCGACTTTCCTCATTTAAAACATTGCTGAAATGTCGTTTTCTAATTTTTCAATTTTTTTCCAAGGGGATCCCCTGCAAAATGGTGGGTTTTCCTAATTTTCGCACTTTTGCTCCTTCTGATGGCCGTAGCTTTGCCAATTTGCATCTGATCGGAAAATAAAGTACCATTTAGTAATCAGCGAACCCAAAAGCGACTTTCCTCATTCAAAACATTGCTGAAATGTCGTTTTCTAATTTTTCAATTTTTTTCCAAGGGGATCCCCTGCAAAATGGTGGGTTTTCCTAATTTTCGCACTTTTGCTCCTTCTGATGGCCGTAGCTCTGCCAATTTGCATCTGATCGGAAAATAAAGTACCATTTAGTAATCAGCGAACCCAAAAGCGACTTTCCTCATCAAAACATTGCTGAAATGTCGTTTTCTAATTTTTCAATTTTTTTCCAAGGGGATCCCCTGCAAAATGGTGGGTTTTCCTAATTTTCGCACTTTTGCTCCTTCTGATGGCCGTAGCTCTGCCAATTTGCATTTGATCGGAAAATAAAGTACCATTTAGTAATCAGCGAACCCAAAAGCGACTTTCCTCATTCAAAACATTGCTGAAATGTCGTTTTCTAATTTTTCGATTTTTTTCCAAGGGGATCCCCTGCAAAATGGTGGGTTTTCCTAATTTTCGCACTTTTGCTCCTTCTGATGGCCGTAGCTCTGCCAATTTGCATCTGATCGGAAAATAAAGTACCATTTAGTAATCAGCGAACCCAAAAGCGACTTTCCTCATTCAAAACATTGCTGAAATGTCGTTTTCTAATTTTTCAATTTTTTTCCAAGGGGATCCCCTGCAAAATGGTGGGTTTTCCTAATTTTCGCACTTTTGCTCCTTCTGATGGCCGTAGCTCTGCCAATTTGCATCTGATCGGAAAATAAAGTACCATTTAGTAATCAGCGAACCCAAAAGCGACTTTCCTCATTCAAAACATTGCTGAAATGTCGTTTTCTAATTTTTCAATTTTTTTCCAAGGGGATCCCCTGCAAAATGGTGGGTTTTCCTAATTTTCGCACTTTTGCTCCTTCTGATGGCCGTAGCTCTGCCAATTTGCATCTGATCGGAAAATAAAGTACCATTTAGTAATCAGCGAACCCAAAAGCGACTTTCCTCATTCAAAACATTGCTGAAATGTCGTTTTCTAATTTTTCAATTTTTTTCCAAGGGGATCCCCTGCAAAATGGTGGGTTTTCCTAGTTTTCGCACTTTTGCTCCTTCTGATGGCCGTAGCTCTGCCAATTTGCATCTGATCGGAAAATAAAGTACCATTTAGTAATCAGCGAACCCAAAAGCGACTTTCCTTATTCAAAACATTGCTGAAATGTCGTTTTCTAATTTTTCAATTTTTTTCCAAGGGGATCCCCTGCAAAATTGTGGGTTTTCCTAATTTTCGCACTTTTGCTCCTTCTGATGGCCGTAGCTCTGCCAATTTGCATCTGATCGGAAAATAAAGTACCATTTAGTAATCAGCGAACCCAAAAGCGACTTTCCTCATTCAAAACATTGCTGAAATGTCGTTTTCTAATTTTTCAATTTTTTTCCAAGGGGATCCCCTGCAAAATGGTGGGTTTTCCTAATTTTCGCACTTTTGCTCCTTCTGATGGCCGTAGCTCTGCCAATTTGCATCTGATCGGAAAATAAAGTACCATTTAGTAATCAGCGAACCCAAAAGCGACTTTCCTCATTCAAAACATTGCTGAAATGTCGTTTTCTAATTTTTCAATTTTTTTCCAAGGGGATCCCCTGCAAAATGGTGGGTTTTCCTAATTTTCGCACTTTTGCTCCTTCTGATGGCCGTAGCTCTGCCAATTTGCATCTGATCGGAAAATAAAGTACCATTTAGTAATCAGCGAACCCAAAAGCGACTTTCCTCATTCAAAACATTGCTGAAATGTCGTTTTCTAATTTTTCAATTTTTTCCAAGGGGATCCCCTGCAAAATGGTGGGTTTTCCTAATTTTCGCACTTTTGCTCCTTCTGATGGCCGTAGCTCTGCCAATTTGCATCTGATCGGAAAATAAAGTACCACTTAGTAATCAGCGAACCCAAAAGCGACTTTCCTCATTCAAAACATTGCTGAAATGTCGTTTTCTAATTTTTCGATTTTTTTCCAAGGGGATCCCCTGCAAAATGGTGGGTTTTCCTAATTTTCGCACTTTTGCTCCTTCTGATGGCCGTAGCTCTGCCAATTTGCATCTGATCGGAAAATAAAGTACCATTTAGTAATCAGCGAACCCAAAAGCGACTTTCCTCATTCAAAACATTGCTGAAATGTCGTTTTCTAATTTTTCGATTTTTTTCCAAGGGGATCCCCTGCAAAATGGTGGGTTTTCCTAATTTTCGCACTTTTGCTCCTTCTGATGGCCATAGCTCTGCCAATTTGCATCTGATCGGAAAATAAAGTACCATTTAGTAATCAGCGAACCCAAAAGCGACTTTCCTCATTTAAAACATTGCTGAAATGTCGTTTTCTAATTTTTCAATTTTTTTCCAAGGGGATCCCCTGCAAAATGGTGGGTTTTCCTAATTTTCGCACTTTTGCTCCTTCTGATGGCCGTAGCTCTGCCAATTTGCATCTGATCGGAAAATAAAGTACCATTTAGTAATCAGCGAACCCAAAAGCGACTTTCCTCATTCAAAACATTGCTGAAATGTCGTTTTCTAATTTTTCAATTTTTTTCCAAGGGGATCCCCTGCAAAATGGTGGGTTTTCCTAATTTTCGCACTTTTGCTCCTTCTGATGGCCGTAGCTCTGCCAATTTGCATCTGATCGGAAAATAAAGTACCACTTAGTAATCAGCGAACCCAAAAGCGACTTTCCTCATTCAAAACATTGCTGAAATGTCGTTTTCTAATTTTTCGATTTTTTCCAAGGGGATCCCCTGCAAAATGGTGGGTTTTCCTAATTTTCGCACTTTTGCTCCTTCTGATGGCCGTAGCTCTGCCAATTTGCATCTGATCGGAAAATAAAGTACCATTTAGTAATCAGCGAACCCAAAAGCGACTTTCCTCATTCAAAACATTGCTGAAATGTCGTTTTCTAATTTTTCGATTTTTTTCCAAGGGGATCCCCTGCAAAATGGTGGGTTTTCCTAATTTTCGCACTTTTGCTCCTTCTGATGGCCGTAGCTCTGCCAATTTGCATCTGATCGGAAAATAAAGTACCATTTAGTAATCAGCGAACCCAAAAGCGACTTTCCTCATTCAAAACATTGCTGAAATGTCGTTTTCTAATTTTTCGATTTTTTTCCAAGGGGATCCCCTGCAAAATGGTGGGTTTTCCTAATTTTCGCACTTTTGCTCCTTCTGATGGCCATAGCTCTGCCAATTTGCATCTGATCGGAAAATAAAGTACCATTTAGTAATCAGCGAACCCAAAAGCGACTTTCCTCATTTAAAACATTGCTGAAATGTCGTTTTCTAATTTTTCAATTTTTTTCCAAGGGGATCCCCTGCAAAATGGTGGGTTTTCCTAATTTTCGCACTTTTGCTCCTTCTGATGGCCGTAGCTCTGCCAATTTGCATCTGATCGGAAAATAAAGTACCATTTAGTAATCAGCGAACCCAAAAGCGACTTTCCTCATTCAAAACATTGCTGAAATGTCGTTTTCTAATTTTTCAATTTTTTTCCAAGGGGATCCCCTGCAAAATGGTGGGTTTTCCTAATTTTCGCACTTTTGCTCCTTCTGATGGCCGTAGCTCTGCCAATTTGCATCTGATCGGAAAATAAAGTACCATTTAGTAATCAGCGAACCCAAAAGCGACTTTCCTCATTCAAAACATTGCTGAAATGTCGTTTTCTAATTTTTCGATTTTTTTCCAAGGGGATCCCCTGCAAAATGGTGGGTTTTCCTAATTTTCGCACTTTTGCTCCTTCTGATGGCCGTAGCTCTGCCAATTTGCATCTGATCGGAAAATAAAGTACCACTTAGTAATCAGCGAACCCAAAAGCGACTTTCCTCATTCAAAACATTGCTGAAATGTCGTTTTCTAATTTTTCGATTTTTTTCCAAGGGGATCCCCTGCAAAATGGTGGGTTTTCCTAATTTTCGCACTTTTGCTCCTTCTGATGGCCGTAGCTCTGCCAATTTGCATTTAGTAATTTAGTAATCAGCGAACCCAAAAGCGACTTTCCTCATTCAAAACATTGCTGAAATGTCGTTTTCTAATTTTTCGTTTTTTTTCCAAGGGGATCCCCTGCAAAATGGTGGGTTTTCCTAATTTTCGCACTTTTGCTCCTTCTGATGGCCATAGCTCTGCCAATTTGCATCTGATCGGAAAATAAAGTACCATTTAGTAATCAGCGAACCCAAAAGCGACTTTCCTCATTTAAAACATTGCTGAAATGTCGTTTTCTAATTTTTCAATTTTTTTCCAAGGGGATCCCCTGCAAAATGGTGGGTTTTCCTAATTTTCGCACTTTTGCTCCTTCTGATGGCCGTAGCTCTGCCAATTTGCATCTGATCGGAAAATAAAGTACCATTTAGTAATCAGCGAACCCAAAAGCGACTTTCCTCATTCAAAACATTGCTGAAATGTCGTTTTCTAATTTTTCAATTTTTTTCCAAGGGGATCCCCTGCAAAATGGTGGGTTTTCCTAATTTTCGCACTTTTGCTCCTTCTGATGGCCGTAGCTCTGCCAATTTGCATCTGATCGGAAAATAAAGTACCATTTAGTAATCAGCGAACCCAAAAGCGACTTTCCTCATTCAAAACATTGCTGAAATGTCGTTTTCTAATTTTTCAATTTTTTTCCAAGGGGATCCCCTGCAAAATGGTGGGTTTTCCTAATTTTCGCACTTTTGCTCCTTCTGATGGCCGTAGCTCTGCCAATTTGCATCTGATCGGAAAATAAAGTACCATTTAGTAATCAGCGAACCCAAAAGCGACTTTCCTCATTCAAAACATTGCTGAAATGTCGTTTTCTAATTTTTCAATTTTTTCCAAGGGGATCCCCTGCAAAATGGTGGGTTTTCCTAATTTTCGCACTTTTGCTCCTTCTGATGGCCGTAGCTCTGCCAATTTGCATCTGATCGGAAAATAAAGTACCATTTAGTAATCAGCGAACCCAAAAGCGACTTTCCTCATTCAAAACATTGCTGAAATGTCGTTTTCTAATTTTTCAATTTTTTTCCAAGGGGATCCCCTGCAAAATGGTGGGTTTTCCTAATTTTCGCACTTTTGCTCCTTCTGATGGCCGTAGCTCTGCCAATTTGCATCTGATCGGAAAATAAAGTACCATTTAGTAATCAGCGAACCCAAAAGCGACTTTCCTCATTCAAAACATTGCTGAAATGTCGTTTTCTAATTTTTCAATTTTTTCCAAGGGGATCCCCTGCAAAATGGTGGGTTTTCCTAGTTTTCGCACTTTTGCTCCTTCTGATGGCCGTAGCTCTGCCAATTTGCATCTGATCGGAAAATAAAGTACCATTTAGTAATCAGCGAACCCAAAAGCGACTTTCCTTATTCAAAACATTGCTGAAATGTCGTTTTCTAATTTTTCAATTTTTTTCCAAGGGGATCCCCTGCAAAATTGTGGGTTTTCCTAATTTTCGCACTTTTGCTCCTTCTGATGGCCGTAGCTCTGCCAATTTGCATCTGATCGGAAAATAAAGTACCATTTAGTAATCAGCGAATCCAAAAGCGACTTTCCTCATTCAAAACATTGCTGAAATGTCGTTTTCTAATTTTTCAATTTTTTTCCAAGGGGATCCCCTGCAAAATGGTGGGTTTTCCTAATTTTCGCACTTTTGCTCCTTCTGATGGCCGTAGCTCTGCCAATTTGCATCTGATCGGAAAATAAAGTACCATTTAGTAATCAGCGAACCCAAAAGCGACTTTCCTCATTCAAAACATTGCTGAAATGTCGTTTTCTAATTTTTCAATTTTTTTCCAAGGGGATCCCCTGCAAAATGGTGGGTTTTCCTAATTTTCGCACTTTTGCTCCTTCTGATGGCCGTAGCTCTGCCAATTTGCATCTGATCGGAAAATAAAGTACCATTTAGTAATCAGCGAACCCAAAAGCGACTTTCCTCATTCAAAACATTGCTGAAATGTCGTTTTCTAATTTTTCAATTTTTTTCCAAGGGGATCCCCTGCAAAATGGTGGGTTTTCCTAATTTTCGCACTTTTGCTCCTTCTGATGGCCGTAGCTCTGCCAATTTGCATCTGATCGGAAAATAAAGTACCATTTAGTAATCAGCGAACCCAAAAGCGACTTTCCTCATTCAAAACATTGCTGAAATGTCGTTTTCTAATTTTTCGATTTTTTTCCAAGGGGATCCCCTGCAAAATGGTGGGTTTTCCTAATTTTCGCACTTTTGCTCCTTCTGATGGCCGTAGCTCTGCCAATTTGCATCTGATCGGAAAATAAAGTACCATTTAGTAATCAGCGAACCCAAAAGCAACTTTCCTCATCAAAACATTGCTGAAATGTCGTTTTCTAATTTTTCAATTTTTTCCAAGGGGATCCCCTGCAAAATGGTGGGTTTTCCTAATTTTCGCACTTTTGCTCCTTCTGATGGCCGTAGCTCTGCCAATTTGCATCTGATCGGAAAATAAAGTACCATTTAGTAATCAGCGAACCCAAAAGCGACTTTCCTCATTCAAAACATTGCTGAAATGTCGTTTTCTAATTTTTCAATTTTTTCCCAAGGGGATCCCCTGCAAAATGGTGGGTTTTCCTAGTTTTCGCACTTTTGCTCCTTCTGATGGCCGTAGCTCTGCCAATTTGCATCTGATCGAAAAATAAAGTACCATTTAGTAATCAGCGAACCCAAAAGCGACTTTCCTCATTCAAAACATTGCTGAAATGTCGTTTTCTAATTTTTCAATTTTTTTCCAAGGGGATCCCCTGCAAAATGGTGGGTTTTCCTAATTTTCGCACTTTTGCTCCTTCTGATGGCCGTAGCTCTGCCAATTTGCATCTGATCGGAAAATAAAGTACCATTTAGTAATCAGCGAACCCAAAAGCGACTTTCCTCATTCAAAACATTGCTGAAATGTCGTTTTCTAATTTTTCAATTTTTTTCCAAGGGGATCCCCTGCAAAATGGTGGGTTTTCCTAATTTTCGCACTTTTGCTCCTTCTGATGGCCGTAGCTCTGCCAATTTGCATCTGATCGGAAAATAAAGAACCATTTAGTAATCAGCGAACCCAAAAGCGACTTTCCTCATTCAAAACATTGCTGAAATGTCGTTTTCTAATTTTTCAATTTTTTTCCAAGGGGATCCCCTGCAAAATGGTGGGTTTTCCTAATTTTCGCACTTTTGCTCCTTCTGATGGCCGTAGCTCTGCCAATTTGCATCTGATCGGAAAATAAAGTAATCAGCGAACCCAAAAGCGACTTTCCTCATTCAAAACATTGCTGAAATGTCGTTTTCTAATTTTTCGATTTTTTTCCAAGGGGATCCCCTGCAAAATGGTGGGTTTTCCTAATTTTCGCACTTTTGCTCCTTCTGATGGCCATAGCTCTGCCAATTTGCATCTGATCGGAAAATAAAGTACCATTTAGTAATCAGCGAACCCAAAAGCGACTTTCCTCATTCAAAACATTGCTGAAATGTCGTTTTCTAATTTTTCAATTTTTTTCCAAGGGGATCCCCTGCAAAATGGTGGGTTTTCCTAATTTTCGCACTTTTGCTCCTTCTGATGGCCATAGCTCTGCCAATTTGCATCTGATCGGAAAATAAAGTACCATTTAGTAATCAGCGAACCCAAAAGCGACTTTCCTCATTCAAAACATTGCTGAAATGTCGTTTTCTAATTTTTCAATTTTTTTCCAAGGGGATCCCCTGCAAAATGGTGGGTTTTCCTAATTTTCGCACTTTTGCTCCTTCTGATGGCCGTAGCTCTGCCAATTTGCATCTGATCGGAAAATAAAGTACCATTTAGTAATCAGCGAACCCAAAAGCGACTTTCCTCATTCAAAACATTGCTGAAATGTCGTTTTCTAATTTTTCGATTTTTTTCCAAGGGGATCCCCTGCAAAATGGTGGGTTTTCCTAATTTTCGCACTTTTGCTCCTTCTGATGGTCGTAGCTCTGCCAATTTGCATCTGATCGGAAAATAAAGTACCATTTAGTAATCAGCGAACCCAAAAGCGACTTTCCTCATTCAAAACATTGCTGAAATGTCGTTTTCTAATTTTTCAATTTTTTTCCAAGGGGATCCCCTGCAAAATGGTGGGTTTTCCTAATTTTCGCACTTTTGCTCCTTCTGATGGTCGTAGCTCTGCCAATTTGCATCTGATCGGAAAATAAAGTACCATTTAGTAATCAGCGAACCCAAAAGCGACTTTCCTCATTCAAAACATTGCTGAAATGTCGTTTTCTAATTTTTCAATTTTTTTCCAAGGGGATCCCCTGCAAAATGGTGGGTTTTCCTAATTTTCGCACTTTTGCTCCTTCTGATGGCCGTAGCTCTGCCAATTTGCATCTGATCGGAAAATAAAGTACCATTTAGTAATCAGCGAACCCAAAAGCGACTTTCCTCATTCAAAACATTGCTGAAATGTCGTTTTCTAATTTTTCAATTTTTTTCCAAGGGGATCCCCTGCAAAATGGTGGGTTTTCCTAATTTTCGCACTTTTGCTCCTTCTGATGGCCGTAGCTCTGCCAATTTGCATCTGATTGGAAAATAAAGTACCATTTAGTAATCAGCGAACCCAAAAGCGACTTTCCTCATTCAAAACATTGCTGAAATGTCGTTTTCTAATTTTTCAATTTTTTTCCAAGGGGATCCCCTGCAAAATGGTGGGTTTTCCTAATTTTCGCACTTTTGCTCCTTCTGATGGCCGTAGCTCTGCCAATTTGCATCTGATCGGAAAATAAAGTACCATTTAGTAATCGGCGAACCCAAAAGCGACTTTCCTCGTTCAAAACATTGCTGAAATGTCGTTTTCTAATTTTTCAATTTTTTTCCAAGGGGATCCCCTGCAAAATGGTGGGTTTTCCTAATTTTCGCACTTTTGCTCCTTCTGATGGCCGTAGCTCTGCCAATTTGCATCTGATCGGAAAATAAAGTACCATTTAGTAATCAGCAAACCCAAAAGCGACTTTCCTCATTCAAAACATTGCTGAAATGTCGTTTTCTAATTTTTCGATTTTTTTCCAAGGGGATCCCCTGCAAAATGGTGGGTTTTCCTAATTTTCGCACTTTTGCTCCTTCTGATGGCCATAGCTCTGCCAATTTGCATCTGATCGGAAAATAAAGTACCATTTAGTAATCAGCGAACCCAAAAGCGACTTTCCTCATTCAAAACATTGCTGAAATGTCGTTTTCTAATTTTTCAATTTTTTTCCAAGGGGATCCCCTGCAAAATGGTGGGTTTTCCTAATTTTCGCACTTTTGCTCCTTCTGATGGCCGTAGCTCTGCCAATTTGCATCTGATCGGAAAATAAAGTACCATTTAGTAATCAGCGAACCCAAAAGCGACTTTCCTCATTCAAAACATTGCTGAAATGTCGTTTTCTAATTTTTCGATTTTTTTCCAAGGGGATCCCCTGCAAAATGGTGGGTTTTCCTAATTTTCGCACTTTTGCTCCTTCTGATGGCCATAGCTCTGCCAATTTGCATCTGATCGGAAAATAAAGTACCATTTAGTAATCAGCGAACCCAAAAGCGACTTTTCTCATTCAAAACATTGCTGAAATGTCGTTTTCTAATTTTTCAATTTTTTTCCAAGGGGATCCCCTGCAAAATGGTGGGTTTTCCTAATTTTCGCACTTTTGCTCCTTCTGATGGCCGTAGCTCTGCCAATTTGCATCTGATCGGAAAATAAAGTACCATTTAGTAATCAGCGAACCCAAAAGCGACTTTCCTCATTCAAAACATTGCTGAAATGTCGTTTTCTAATTTTTCGATTTTTTTCCAAGGGGATCCCCTGCAAAATGGTGGGTTTTCCTAATTTTCGCACTTTTGCTCCTTCTGATGGTCGTAGCTCTGCCAATTTGCATCTGATCGGAAAATAAAGTACCATTTAGTAATCAGCGAACCCAAAAGCGACTTTCCTCATTCAAAACATTGCTGAAATGTCGTTTTCTAATTTTTCAATTTTTTTCCAAGGGGATCCCCTGCAAAATGGTGGGTTTTCCTAATTTTCGCACTTTTGCTCCTTCTGATGGTCGTAGCTCTGCCAATTTGCATCTGATCGGAAAATAAAGTACCATTTAGTAATCAGCGAACCCAAAAGCGACTTTCCTCATTCAAAACATTGCTGAAATGTCGTTTTCTAATTTTTCAATTTTTTTCCAAGGGGATCCCCTGCAAAATGGTGGGTTTTCCTAATTTTCGCACTTTTGCTCCTTCTGATGGCCGTAGCTCTGCCAATTTGCATCTGATCGGAAAATAAAGTACCATTTAGTAATCAGCGAACCCAAAAGCGACTTTCCTCATTCAAAACATTGCTGAAATGTCGTTTTCTAATTTTTCAATTTTTTTCCAAGGGGATCCCCTGCAAAATGGTGGGTTTTCCTAATTTTCGCACTTTTGCTCCTTCTGATGGCCGTAGCTCTGCCAATTTGCATCTGATTGGAAAATAAAGTACCATTTAGTAATCAGCGAACCCAAAAGCGACTTTCCTCATTCAAAACATTGCTGAAATGTCGTTTTCTAATTTTTCAATTTTTTTCCAAGGGGATCCCCTGCAAAATGGTGGGTTTTCCTAATTTTCGCACTTTTGCTCCTTCTGATGGCCGTAGCTCTGCCAATTTGCATCTGATCGGAAAATAAAGTACCATTTAGTAATCGGCGAACCCAAAAGCGACTTTCCTCGTTCAAAACATTGCTGAAATGTCGTTTTCTAATTTTTCAATTTTTTTCCAAGGGGATCCCCTGCAAAATGGTGGGTTTTCCTAATTTTCGCACTTTTGCTCCTTCTGATGGCCGTAGCTCTGCCAATTTGCATCTGATCGGAAAATAAAGTACCATTTAGTAATCAGCAAACCCAAAAGCGACTTTCCTCATTCAAAACATTGCTGAAATGTCGTTTTCTAATTTTTCGATTTTTTTCCAAGGGGATCCCCTGCAAAATGGTGGGTTTTCCTAATTTTCGCACTTTTGCTCCTTCTGATGGCCATAGCTTTCCTAATTTGCATCTGATCGCAAAATAAAGTACCATTTAGTAATCAGCGAACCCAAAAGCGACTTTCCTCATTCAAAACATTGCTGAAATGTCGTTTTCTAATTTTTCAATTTTTTTCCAAGGGGATCCCCTGCAAAATGGTGGGTTTTCCTAATTTTCGCACTTTTGCTCCTTCTGATGGCCGTAGCTCTGCCAATTTGCATCTGATTGGAAAATAAAGTACCATTTAGTAATCAGCGAACCCAAAAGCGACTTTCCTCATTCAAAACATTGCTGAAATGTCGTTTTCTAATTTTTCAATTTTTTTCCAAGGGGATCCCCTGCAAAATGGTGGGTTTTCCTAATTTTCGCACTTTTGCTCCTTCTGATGGCCGTAGCTCTGCCAATTTGCATCTGATCGGAAAATAAAGTACCATTTAGTAATCGGCGAACCCAAAAGCGACTTTCCTCGTTCAAAACATTGCTGAAATGTCGTTTTCTAATTTTTCAATTTTTTTCCAAGGGGATCCCCTGCAAAATGGTGGGTTTTCCTAATTTTCGCACTTTTGCTCCTTCTGATGGCCGTAGCTCTGCCAATTTGCATCTGATCGGAAAATAAAGTACCATTTAGTAATCAGCAAACCCAAAAGCGACTTTCCTCATTCAAAACATTGCTGAAATGTCGTTTTCTAATTTTTCGATTTTTTTCCAAGGGGATCCCCTGCAAAATGGTGGGTTTTCCTAATTTTCGCACTTTTGCTCCTTCTGATGGCCATAGCTTTCCTAATTTGCATCTGATCGCAAAATAAAGTACCATTTAGTAATCAGCGAACCCAAAAGCGACTTTCCTCATTCAAAACATTGCTGAAATGTCGTTTTCTAATTTTTCAATTTTTTTCCAAGGGGATCCCCTGCAAAATGGTGGGTTTTCCTAATTTTCGCACTTTTGCTCCTTCTGATGGCCGTAGCTCTGCCAATTTGCATCTGATCGGAAAATAAAGTACCATTTAGTAATCAGCGAACCCAAAAGCGACTTTCCTCATTCAAAACATTGCTGAAATGTCGTTTTCTAATTTTTCGATTTTTTTCCAAGGGGATCCCCTGCAAAATGGTGGGTTTTCCTAATTTTCGCACTTTTGCTCCTTCTGATGGCCGTAGCTCTGCCAATTTGCATCTGATCGGAAAATAAAGTACCATTTAGTAATCAGCAAACCCAAAAGCGACTTTCCTCATTCAAAACATTGCTGAAATGTCGTTTTCTAATTTTTCGATTTTTTTCCAAGGGGATCCCCTGCAAAATGGTGGGTTTTCCTAATTTTCGCACTTTTGCTCCTTCTGATGGCCATAGCTTTCCTAATTTGCATCTGATCGCAAAATAAAGTACCATTTAGTAATCAGCGAACCCAAAAGCGACTTTCCTCATTCAAAACATTGCTGAAATGTCGTTTTCTAATTTTTCAATTTTTTTCCAAGGGGATCCCCTGCAAAATGGTGGGTTTTCCTAATTTTCGCACTTTTGCTCCTTCTGATGGCCGTAGCTCTGCCAATTTGCATCTGATCGGAAAATAAAGTACCATTTAGTAATCAGCGAACCCAAAAGCGACTTTCCTCATTCAAAACATTGCTGAAATGTCGTTTTCTAATTTTTCAATTTTTTTCCAAGGGGATCCCCTGCAAAATGGTGGGTTTTCCTAATTTTCGCACTTTTGCTCCTTCTGATGGCCATAGCTCTGCCAATTTGCATCTGATCGGAAAATAAAGTACCATTTAGTAATCAGCGAACCCAAAAGCGACTTTCCTCATTCAAAACATTGCTGAAATGTCGTTTTCTAATTTTTCAATTTTTTTCCAAGGGGATCCCCTGCAAAATGGTGGGTTTTCCTAATTTTCGCACTTTTGCTCCTTCTGATGGCCGTAGCTCTGCCAATTTGCATCTGATCGGAAAATAAAGTACCATTTAGTAATCAGCGAACCCAAAAGCGACTTCCCTCATTCAAAACATTGCTGAAATGTCGCTTTCTAATTTTTCAATTTTTTTCCAAGGGGATCCCCTGCAAAATGGTGGGTTTTCCTAATTTTCGCACTTTTGCTCCTTCTGATGGCCATAGCTCTGCCAATTTGCATCTGATCGGAAAATAAAGTACCATTTAGTAATCAGCGAACCCAAAAGCGACTTCCCTCATTCAAAACATTGCTGAAATGTCGCTTTCTAATTTTTCAATTTTTTTCCAAGGGGATCCCCTGCAAAATGGTGGGTTTTCCTAATTTTCGCACTTTTGCTCCTTCTGATGGCCATAGCTCTGCCAATTTGCATCTGATCGGAAAATAAAGTACCATTTAGTAATCAGCGAACCCAAAAGCGACTTTCCTCATTCAAAACATTGCTGAAATGTCGTTTTCTAATTTTTCGATTTTTTTCCAAGGGGATCCCCTGCAAAATGGTGGGTTTTCCTAATTTTCGCACTTTTGCTCCTTCTGATGGCCGTAGCTCTGCCAATTTGCATCTGATCGGAAAATAAAGTACCATTTAGTAATCAGCGAACCCAAAAGCGACTTTTCTCATTCAAAACATTGCTGAAATGTCGTTTTCTAATTTTTCAATTTTTTTCCAAGGGATCCCCTGCAAAATGGTGGGTTTTCCTAATTTTCGCACTTTTGCTCCTTCTGATGGCCGTAGCTCTGCCAATTTGCATCTGATCGGAAAATAAAGTACCATTTAGTAATCAGCGAACCCAAAAGCGACTTTCCTCATTCAAAACATTGCTGAAATGTCGTTTTCTAATTTTTCAATTTTTTTCCAAGGGGATCCCCTGCAAAATGGTGGGTTTTCCTAATTTTCGCACTTTTGCTCCTTCTGATGGCCGTAGCTCTGCCAATTTGCATCTGATCGGAAAATAAAGTACCATTTAGTAATCAGCGAACCCAAAAGCGACTTTCCTCATTCAAAACATTGCTGAAATGTCGTTTTCTAATTTTTCGATTTTTTTCCAAGGGGATCCCCTGCAAAATGGTGGGTTTTCCTAATTTTCGCACTTTTGCTCCTTCTGATGGCCGTAGCTCTGCCAATTTGCATCTGATCGGAAAATAAAGTACCATTTAGTAATCAGCGAACCCAAAAGCGACTTTCCTCATTCAAAACATTGCTGAAATGTCGTTTTCTAATTTTTAAATTTTTTTCCAAGGGGATCCCCTGCAAAATGGTGGGTTTTCCTAATTTTCGCACTTTTGCTCCTTCTGATGGCCGTAGCTCTGCCAATTTGCATCTGATCGGAAAATAAAGTACCATTTAGTAATCAGCGAACCCAAAAGCGACTTTCCTCATTCAAAACATTGCTGAAATGTCGTTTTCTAATTTTTCGATTTTTTTCCAAGGGGATCCCCTGCAAAATGGTGGGTTTTCCTAATTTTCGCACTTTTGCTCCTTCTGATGGCCGTAGCTCTGCCAATTTGCATCTGATCGGAAAATAAAGTACCATTTAGTAATCAGCGAACCCAAAAGCGACTTTCCTCATTCAAAACATTGCTGAAATGTCGTTTTCTAATTTTTCGATTTTTTTCCAAGGGGATCCCCTGCAAAATGGTGGGTTTTCCTAATTTTCGCACTTTTGCTCCTTCTGATGGCCGTAGCTCTGCCAATTTGCATCTGATCGGAAAATAAAGTACCATTTAGTAATCAGCGAACCCAAAAGCGACTTTCCTCATTCAAAACATTGCTGAAATGTCGTTTTCTAATTTTTCGATTTTTTTCCAAGGGGATCCCCTGCAAAATGGTGGGTTTTCCTAATTTTCGCACTTTTGCTCCTTCTGATGGCCGTAGCTCTGCCAATTTGCATCTGATCGGAAAATAAAGTACCATTTAGTAATCAGCGAACCCAAAAGCGACTTTCCTCATTCAAAACATTGCTGAAATGTCGTTTTCTAATTTTTCGATTTTTTTCCAAGGGGATCCCCTGCAAAATGGTGGGTTTTCCTAATTTTCGCACTTTTGCTCCTTCTGATGGCCATAGCTCTGCCAATTTGCATCTGATCGGAAAATAAAGTACCATTTAGTAATCAGCGAACCCAAAAGCGACTTTCCTTATTCAAAACATTGCTGAAATGTCGTTTTCTAATTTTTCAATTTTTTTCCAAGGGGATCCCCTGCAAAATGGTGGGTTTTCCTAATTTTCGCACTTTTGCTCCTTCTGATGGCCATAGCTCTGCCAATTTGCATCTGATCGGAAAATAAAGTACCATTTAGTAATCAGCGAACCCAAAAGCGACTTTCCTCATTCAAAACATTGCTGAAATGTCGTTTTCTAATTTTTCGATTTTTTTCCAAGGGGATCCCCTGCAAAATGGTGGGTTTTCCTAATTTTCGCACTTTTGCTCCTTCTGATGGCCATAGCTCTGCCAATTTGCATCTGATCGGAAAATAAAGTACCATTTAGTAATCAGCGAACCCAAAAGCGACTTTTCTCATTCAAAACATTGCTGAAATGTCGTTTTCTAATTTTTCAATTTTTTTCCAAGGGATCCCCTGCAAAATGGTGGGTTTTCCTAATTTTCGCACTTTTGCTCCTTCTGATGGCCGTAGCTCTGCCAATTTGCATCTGATCGGAAAATAAAGTACCATTTAGTAATCAGCGAACCCAAAAGCGACTTTCCTCATTCAAAACATTGCTGAAATGTCGTTTTCTAATTTTTCAATTTTTTTCCAAGGGGATCCCCTGCAAAATGGTGGGTTTTCCTAATTTTCGCACTTTTGCTCCTTCTGATGGCCATAGCTCTGCCAATTTGCATCTGATCGGAAAATAAAGTACCATTTAGTAATCAGCGAACCCAAAAGCGACTTTCCTCATTCAAAACATTGCTGAAATGTCGTTTTCTAATTTTTCGATTTTTTTCCAAGGGGATCCCCTGCAAAATGGTGGGTTTTCCTAATTTTCGCACTTTTGCTCCTTCTGATGGCCATAGCTCTGCCAATTTGCATCTGATCGGAAAATAAAGTACCATTTAGTAATCAGCGAACCCAAAAGCGACTTTTCTCATTCAAAACATTGCTGAAATGTCGTTTTCTAATTTTTCAATTTTTTTCCAAGGGATCCCCTGCAAAATGGTGGGTTTTCCTAATTTTCGCACTTTTGCTCCTTCTGATGGCCGTAGCTCTGCCAATTTGCATCTGATCGGAAAATAAAGTACCATTTAGTAATCAGCGAACCCAAAAGCGACTTTCCTCATTCAAAACATTGCTGAAATGTCGTTTTCTAATTTTTCAATTTTTTTCCAAGGGGATCCCCTGCAAAATGGTGGGTTTTCCTAATTTTCGCACTTTTGCTCCTTCTGATGGCCGTAGCTCTGCCAATTTGCATCTGATCGGAAAATAAAGTACCATTTAGTAATCAGCGAACCCAAAAGCGACTTTCCTCATTCAAAACATTGCTGAAATGTCGTTTTCTAATTTTTCGATTTTTTTCCAAGGGGATCCCCTGCAAAATGGTGGGTTTTCCTAATTTTCGCACTTTTGCTCCTTCTGATGGCCATAGCTCTGCCAATTTGCATCTGATCGGAAAATAAAGTACCATTTAGTAATCAGCGAACCCAAAAGCGACTTTCCTCATTCAAAACATTGCTGAAATGTCGTTTTCTAATTTTTCAATTTTTTTCCAAGGGGATCCCCTGCAAAATGGTGGGTTTTCCTAATTTTCGCACTTTTGCTCCTTCTGATGGCCATAGCTCTGCCAATTTGCATCTGATCGGAAAATAAAGTACCATTTAGTAATCAGCGAACCCAAAAGCGACTTTCCTCATTCAAAACATTGCTGAAATGTCGTTTTCTAATTTTTCAATTTTTTTCCAAGGGGATCCCCTGCAAAATGGTGGGTTTTCCTAATTTTCGCACTTTTGCTCCTTCTGATGGCCGTAGCTCTGCCAATTTGCATCTGATCGGAAAATAAAGTACCATTTAGTAATCAGCGAACCCAAAAGCGACTTTCCTCATTCAAAACATTGCTGAAATGTCGTTTTCTAATTTTTCAATTTTTTTCCAAGGAGATCCCCTGCAAAATGGTGGGTTTTCCTAATTTTCGCACTTTTGCTCCTTCTGATGGCCATAGCTCTGCCAATGTGCATCTGATCGGAAAATAAAGTACCATTTAGTAATCAGCGAACCCAAAAGCGACTTTCCTCATTCAAAACATTGCTGAAATGTCGTTTTCTAATTTTTCAATTTTTTTCCAAGGGGATCCCCTGCAAAATGGTGGGTTTTCCTAATTTTCGCACTTTTGCTCCTTCTGATGGCTGTAGCTCTGCCAATTTGCATCTGATCGGAAAATAAAGTACCATTTAGTAATCAGCGAACCCAAAAGCGACTTTCCTCATTCAAAACATTGCTGAAATGTCGTTTTCTAATTTTTCGATTTTTTTCCAAGGAGATCCCCTGCAAAATGGTGGGTTTTCCTAATTTTCGCACTTTTGCTCCTTCTGATGGCCATAGCTCTGCCAATGTGCATCTGATCGGAAAATAAAGTACCATTTAGTAATCAGCGAACCCAAAAGCGACTTTCCTCATTCAAAACATTGCTGAAATGTCGTTTTCTAATTTTTCTAATTTTTCAATTTTTTTCCAAGGGGATCCCCTGCAAAATGGTGGGTTTTCCTAATTTTCGCACTTTTGCTCCTTCTGATGGCCATAGCTCTGCCAATTTG
The DNA here is from genome assembly GCA_018153235.1 of Drosophila malerkotliana malerkotliana. NCBI lineage: Eukaryota > Metazoa > Arthropoda > Insecta > Diptera > Drosophilidae > Drosophila > Drosophila malerkotliana. Next base: position 5,515,644 of record JAECXV010000038.1, read on the forward strand.
CATCTGATCGGAAAATAAAGTACCATTTAGTAATCAGCGAACCCAAAAGCGACTTTCCTCATTCAAAACATTGCTGAAATGTCGTTTTCTAATTTTTCAATTTTTTTCCAAGGGGATCCCCTGCAAAATGGTGGGTTTTCCTAATTTTCGCACTTTTGCTCCTTCTGATGGCCGTAGCTCTGCCAATTTGCATCTGATCGGAAAATAAAGTACCATTTAGTAATCAGCGAACCCAAAAGCGACTTTCCTCATTCAAAACATTGCTGAAATGTCGTTTTCTAATTTTTCAATTTTTTTCCAAGGGGATCCCCTGCAAAATGGTGGGTTTTCCTAATTTTCGCACTTTTGCTCCTTCTGATGGCCGTAGCTCTGCCAATTTGCATCTGATCGGAAAATAAAGTACCATTTAGTAATCAGCGAACCCAAAATCGACTTTCCTCATTCAAAACATTGCTGAAATGTCGTTTTCTAATTTTTCAATTTTTTTCCAAGGGGATCCCCTGCAAAATGGTGGGTTTTCCTAATTTTCGCACTTTTGCTCCTTCTGATGGCTGTAGCTCTGCCAATTTGCATCTGATCGGAAAATAAAGTACCATTTAGTAATCAGCGAACCCAAAAGCGACTTTCCTCATTCAAAACATTGCTGAAATGTCGTTTTCTAATTTTTCGATTTTTTTCCAAGGAGATCCCCTGCAAAATGGTGGGTTTTCCTAATTTTCGCACTTTTGCTCCTTCTGATGGCCATAGCTCTGCCAATGTGCATCTGATCGGAAAATAAAGTACCATTTAGTAATCAGCGAACCCAAAAGCGACTTTCCTTATTCAAAACATTGCTGAAATGTCGTTTTCTAATTTTTCGATTTTTTTCCAAGGGGATCCAAAAGCGACTTTCCTCATTCAAAACATTGCTGAAATGTCGTTTTCTAATTTTTCAATTTTTTTCCAAGGGGATCCCCTGCAAAATGGTGGGTTTTCCTAATTTTCGCACTTTTGCTCCTTCTGATGGCCATAGCTCTGCCAATTTGCATCTGATCCGAAAATAAAGTACCATTTAGTAATCAGCGAACCCAAAAGCGACTTTCCTCATTCAAAACATTGCTGAAATGTCGTTTTCTAATTTTTCAATTTTTTTCCAAGGGGATCCCCTGCAAAATGGTGGGTTTTCCTAATTTTCGCACTTTTGCTCCTTCTGATGGCCATAGCTCTGCCAATTTGCATCTGATCGGAAAATAAAGTACCATTTAGTAATCAGCGAACCCAAAAGCGACTTTCCTCATTCAAAACATTGCTGAAATGTCGTTTTCTAATTTTTCAATTTTTTTCCAAGGGGATCCCCTGCAAAATGGTGGGTTTTCCTAATTTTCGCACTTTTGCTCCTTCTGATGGCCGTAGCTCTGCCAATTTGCATCTGATCGGAAAATAAAGTACCATTTAGTAATCAGCGAACCCAAAAGCGACTTTCCTCATTCAAAACATTGCTGAAATGTCGTTTTCTAATTTTTCGATTTTTTTCCAAGGGGATCCCCTGCAAAATGGTGGGTTTTCCTAATTTTCGCACTTTTGCTCCTTCTGATGGCCATAGCTCTGCCAATTTGCATCTGATCGGAAAATAAAGTACCATTTAGTAATCAGCGAACCCAAAAGCGACTTTCCTCATTCAAAACATTGCTGAAATGTCGTTTTCTAATTTTTCAATTTTTTTCCAAGGGGATCCCCTGCAAAATGGTGGGTTTTCCTAATTTTCGCACTTTTGCTCCTTCTGATGGCCATAGCTCTGCCAATTTGCATCTGATCGGAAAATAAAGTACCATTTAGTAATCAGCGAACCCAAAAGCGACTTTCCTCATTCAAAACATTGCTGAAATGTCGTTTTCTAATTTTTCAATTTTTTTCCAAGGGGATCCCCTGCAAAATGGTGGGTTTTCCTAATTTTCGCACTTTTGCTCCTTCTGATGGCCGTAGCTCTGCCAATTTGCATCTGATCGGAAAATAAAGTACCATTTAGTAATCAGCGAACCCAAAAGCGACTTTCCTCATTCAAAACATTGCTGAAATGTCGTTTTCTAATTTTTCAATTTTTTTCCAAGGGGATCCCCTGCAAAATGGTGGGTTTTCCTAATTTTCGCACTTTTGCTCCTTCTGATGGCCATAGCTCTGCCAATTTGCATCTGATCGGAAAATAAAGTACCATTTAGTAATCAGCGAACCCAAAAGCGACTTTCCTCATTCAAAACATTGCTGAAATGTCGTTTTCTAATTTTTCAATTTTTTTCCAAGGGGATCCCCTGCAAAATGGTGGGTTTTCCTAATTTTCGCACTTTTGCTCCTTCTGATGGCTGTAGCTCTGCCAATTTGCATCTGATCGGAAAATAAAGTACCATTTAGTAATCAGCGAACCCAAAAGCGACTTTCCTCATTCAAAACATTGCTGAAATGTCGTTTTCTAATTTTTCGATTTTTTCCAAGGAGATCCCCTGCAAAATGGTGGGTTTTCCTAATTTTCGCACTTTTGCTCCTTCTGATGGCCATAGCTCTGCCAATGTGCATCTGATCGGAAAATAAAGTACCATTTAGTAATCAGCGAACCCAAAAGCGACTTTCCTCATTCAAAACATTGCTGAAATGTCGTTTTCTAATTTTTCTAATTTTTCAATTTTTTTCCAAGGGGATCCCCTGCAAAATGGTGGGTTTTCCTAATTTTCGCACTTTTGCTCCTTCTGATGGCCATAGCTCTGCCAATTTGCATCTGATCGGAAAATAAAGTACCATTTAGTAATCAGCGAACCCAAAAGCGACTTTCCTCATTCAAAACATTGCTGAAATGTCGTTTTCTAATTTTTCAATTTTTTTCCAAGGGGATCCCCTGCAAAATGGTGGGTTTTCCTAATTTTCGCACTTTTGCTCCTTCTGATGGCTGTAGCTCTGCCAATTTGCATCTGATCGGAAAATAAAGTACCATTTAGTAATCAGCGAACCCAAAAGCGACTTTCCTCATTCAAAACATTGCTGAAATGTCGTTTTCTAATTTTTCAATTTTTTTCCAAGGGGATCCCCTGCAAAATGGTGGGTTTTCCTAATTTTCGCACTTTTGCTCCTTCTGATGGCCGTAGCTCTGCCAATTTGCATCTGATCGGAAAATAAAGTACCATTTAGTAATCAGCGAACCCAAAATCGACTTTCCTCATTCAAAACATTGCTGAAATGTCGTTTTCTAATTTTTCAATTTTTTTCCAAGGGGATCCCCTGCAAAATGGTGGGTTTTCCTAATTTTCGCACTTTTGCTCCTTCTGATGGCTGTAGCTCTGCCAATTTGCATCTGATCGGAAAATAAAGTACCATTTAGTAATCAGCGAACCCAAAAGCGACTTTCCTCATTCAAAACATTGCTGAAATGTCGTTTTCTAATTTTTCGATTTTTTTCCAAGGAGATCCCCTGCAAAATGGTGGGTTTTCCTAATTTTCGCACTTTTGCTCCTTCTGATGGCCATAGCTCTGCCAATGTGCATCTGATCGGAAAATAAAGTACCATTTAGTAATCAGCGAACCCAAAAGCGACTTTCCTTATTCAAAACATTGCTGAAATGTCGTTTTCTAATTTTTCGATTTTTTTCCAAGGGGATCCAAAAGCGACTTTCCTCATTCAAAACATTGCTGAAATGTCGTTTTCTAATTTTTCAATTTTTTTCCAAGGGGATCCCCTGCAAAATGGTGGGTTTTCCTAATTTTCGCACTTTTGCTCCTTCTGATGGCCATAGCTCTGCCAATTTGCATCTGATCCGAAAATAAAGTACCATTTAGTAATCAGCGAACCCAAAAGCGACTTTCCTCATTCAAAACATTGCTGAAATGTCGTTTTCTAATTTTTCAATTTTTTTCCAAGGGGATCCCCTGCAAAATGGTGGGTTTTCCTAATTTTCGCACTTTTGCTCCTTCTGATGGCCATAGCTCTGCCAATTTGCATCTGATCGGAAAATAAAGTACCATTTAGTAATCAGCGAACCCAAAAGCGACTTTCCTCATTCAAAACATTGCTGAAATGTCGTTTTCTAATTTTTCAATTTTTTTCCAAGGGGATCCCCTGCAAAATGGTGGGTTTTCCTAATTTTCGCACTTTTGCTCCTTCTGATGGCCGTAGCTCTGCCAATTTGCATCTGATCGGAAAATAAAGTACCATTTAGTAATCAGCGAACCCAAAAGCGACTTTCCTCATTCAAAACATTGCTGAAATGTCGTTTTCTAATTTTTCAATTTTTTTCCAAGGGGATCCCCTGCAAAATGGTGGGTTTTCCTAATTTTCGCACTTTTGCTCCTTCTGATGGCTGTAGCTCTGCCAATTTGCATCTGATCGGAAAATAAAGTACCATTTAGTAATCAGCGAACCCAAAAGCGACTTTCCTCATTCAAAACATTGCTGAAATGTCGTTTTCTAATTTTTCGATTTTTTTCCAAGGGGATCCCCTGCAAAATGGTGGGTTTTCCTAATTTTCGCACTTTTGCTCCTTCTGATGGCCGTAGCTCTGCCAATTTGCATCTGATCGGAAAATAAAGTACCATTTAGTAATCAGCGAACCCAAAAGCGACTTTCCTCATTCAAAACATTGCTGAAATGTCGTTTTCTAATTTTTAAATTTTTTTCCAAGGGGATCCCCTGCAAAATGGTGGGTTTTCCTAATTTTCGCACTTTTGCTCCTTCTGATGGCCGTAGCTCTGCCAATTTGCATCTGATCGGAAAATAAAGTACCATTTAGTAATCAGCGAACCCAAAAGCGACTTTCCTCATTCAAAACATTGCTGAAATGTCGTTTTCTAATTTTTCGATTTTTTTCCAAGGGGATCCCCTGAAAAATGGTGGGTTTTCCTAATTTTCGCACTTTTGCTCCTTCTGATGGCCGTAGCTCTGCCAATTTGCATCTGATCGGAAAATAAAGTACCATTTAGTAATCAGCGAACCCAAAAGCGACTTTCCTCATTCAAAACATTGCTGAAATGTCGTTTTCTAATTTTTCAATTTTTTTCCAAGGGGATCCCCTGCAAAATGGTGCGTTTTCCTAATTTTCGCACTTTTGCTCCTTCTGATGGCCATAGCTCTGCCAATGTGCATCTGATCGGAAAATAAAGTACCATTTAGTAATCAGCGAACCCAAAAGCGACTTTCCTTATTCAAAACATTGCTGAAATGTCGTTTTCTAATTTTTCGATTTTTTTCCAAGGCGATCCCCTGCAAAATGGTGGGTTTTCCTAACTTTCGCACTTTTGCTCCTTCTGATGGCCATAGCTCTGCCAATTTGCATCTGATCGGAAAATAAAGTACCATTTAGTAATCAGCGAACCCAAAAGCGACTTTCCTCATTCAAAACATTGCTGAAATGTCGTTTTCTAATTTTTCGATTTTTTTCCAAGGGGATCCCCTGCAAAATGGTGGGTTTTCCTAATTTTCGCACTTTTGCTCCTTCTGATGGCCGTAGCTCTGCCAATTTGCATCTGATCGGAAAATAAAGTACCATTTAGTAATCAGCGAACCCAAAAGCGACTTTCCTCATTCAAAACATTGCTGAAATGTCGTTTTCTAATTTTTCGATTTTTTTCCAAGGGGATCCCCTGCAAAATGGTGGGTTTTCCTAATTTTCGCACTTTTGCTCCTTCTGATGGCCATAGCTCTGCCAATGTGCATCTGATCGGAAAATAAAGTACCATTTAGTAATCAGCGAACCCAAAAGCGACTTTCCTTATTCAAAACATTGCTGAAATGTCGTTTTCTAATTTTTCGATTTTTTTCCAAGGGGATCCCCTGCAAAATGGTGGGTTTTCCTAATTTTCGCACTTTTGCTCCTTCTGATGGCCATAGCTCTGCCAATTTGCATCTGATCGGAAAATAAAGTACCATTTAGTAATCAGCGAACCCAAAAGCGACTTTCCTCATTCAAAACATTGCTGAAATGTCGTTTTCTAATTTTTCGATTTTTTTCCAAGGGGATCCCCTGCAAAATGGTGGGTTTTCCTAATTTTCGCACTTTTGCTCCTTCTGATGGCCGTAGCTCTGCCAATTTGCATCTGATCGGAAAATAAAGTACCATTTAGTAATCAGCGAACCCAAAAGCGACTTTCCTCATTCAAAACATTGCTGAAATGTCGTTTTCTAATTTTTCAATTTTTTCCAAGGGGATCCCCTGCAAAATGGTGGGTTTTCCTAATTTTCGCACTTTTGCTCCTTCTGATGGCTGTAGCTCTGCCAATTTGCATCTGATCGGAAAATAAAGTACCATTTAGTAATCAGCGAACCCAAAAGCGACTTTCCTCATTCAAAACATTGCTGAAATGTCGTTTTCTAATTTTTCGATTTTTTTCCAAGGGGATCCCCTGCAAAATGGTGGGTTTTCCTAATTTTCGCACTTTTGCTCCTTCTGATGGCCGTAGCTCTGCCAATTTGCATCTGATCGGAAAATAAAGTACCATTTAGTAATCAGCGAACCCAAAAGCGACTTTCCTCATTCAAAACATTGCTGAAATGTCGTTTTCTAATTTTTAAATTTTTTTCCAAGGGGATCCCCTGCAAAATGGTGGGTTTTCCTAATTTTCGCACTTTTGCTCCTTCTGATGGCCGTAGCTCTGCCAATTTGCATCTGATCGGAAAATAAAGTACCATTTAGTAATCAGCGAACCCAAAAGCGACTTTCCTCATTCAAAACATTGCTGAAATGTCGTTTTCTAATTTTTCGATTTTTTTCCAAGGGGATCCCCTGAAAAATGGTGGGTTTTCCTAATTTTCGCACTTTTGCTCCTTCTGATGGCCGTAGCTCTGCCAATTTGCATCTGATCGGAAAATAAAGTACCATTTAGTAATCAGCGAACCCAAAAGCGACTTTCCTCATTCAAAACATTGCTGAAATGTCGTTTTCTAATTTTTCAATTTTTTCCAAGGGGATCCCCTGCAAAATGGTGCGTTTTCCTAATTTTCGCACTTTTGCTCCTTCTGATGGCCATAGCTCTGCCAATGTGCATCTGATCGGAAAATAAAGTACCATTTAGTAATCAGCGAACCCAAAAGCGACTTTCCTTATTCAAAACATTGCTGAAATGTCGTTTTCTAATTTTTCGATTTTTTTCCAAGGCGATCCCCTGCAAAATGGTGGGTTTTCCTAACTTTCGCACTTTTGCTCCTTCTGATGGCCATAGCTCTGCCAATTTGCATCTGATCGGAAAATAAAGTACCATTTAGTAATCAGCGAACCCAAAAGCGACTTTCCTCATTCAAAACATTGCTGAAATGTCGTTTTCTAATTTTTCGATTTTTTTCCAAGGGGATCCCCTGCAAAATGGTGGGTTTTCCTAATTTTCGCACTTTTGCTCCTTCTGATGGCCGTAGCTCTGCCAATTTGCATCTGATCGGAAAATAAAGTACCATTTAGTAATCAGCGAACCCAAAAGCGACTTTCCTCATTCAAAACATTGCTGAAATGTCGTTTTCTAATTTTTCGATTTTTTTCCAAGGGGATCCCCTGAAAAATGGTGGGTTTTCCTAATTTTCGCACTTTTGCTCCTTCTGATGGCCGTAGCTCTGCCAATTTGCATCTGATCGGAAAATAAAGTACCATTTAGTAATCAGCGAACCCAAAAGCGACTTTCCTCATTCAAAACATTGCTGAAATGTCGTTTTCTAATTTTTCAATTTTTTCCAAGGGGATCCCCTGCAAAATGGTGCGTTTTCCTAATTTTCGCACTTTTGCTCCTTCTGATGGCCATAGCTCTGCCAATGTGCATCTGATCGGAAAATAAAGTACCATTTAGTAATCAGCGAACCCAAAAGCGACTTTCCTTATTCAAAACATTGCTGAAATGTCGTTTTCTAATTTTTCGATTTTTTCCAAGGCGATCCCCTGCAAAATGGTGGGTTTTCCTAACTTTCGCACTTTTGCTCCTTCTGATGGCCATAGCTCTGCCAATTTGCATCTGATCGGAAAATAAAGTACCATTTAGTAATCAGCGAACCCAAAAGCGACTTTCCTCATTCAAAACATTGCTGAAATGTCGTTTTCTAATTTTTCGATTTTTTTCCAAGGGGATCCCCTGCAAAATGGTGGGTTTTCCTAATTTTCGCACTTTTGCTCCTTCTGATGGCCATAGCTCTGCCAATGTGCATCTGATCGGAAAATAAAGTACCATTTAGTAATCAGCGAACCCAAAAGCGACTTTCCTTATTCAAAACATTGCTGAAATGTCGTTTTCTAATTTTTCGATTTTTTTCCAAGGGGATCCCCTGCAAAATGGTGGGTTTTCCTAATTTTCGCACTTTTGCTCCTTCTGATGGCCATAGCTCTGCCAATTTGCATCTGATCGGAAAATAAAGTACCATTTAGTAATCAGCGAACCCAAAAGCGACTTTCCTCATTCAAAACATTGCTGAAATGTCGTTTTCTAATTTTTCGATTTTTTTCCAAGGGGATCCCCTGCAAAATGGTGGGTTTTCCTAATTTTCGCACTTTTGCTCCTTCTGATGGTCATAGCTCTGCCAATTTGCATCTGATCGGAAAATAAAGTACCATTTAGTAATCAGCGAACCCAAAAGCGACTTTCCTCATTCAAAACATTGCTGAAATGTCGTTTTCTAATTTTTCGATTTTTTCCAAGGGGATCCCCTGCAAAATGGTCGGTTTTCCTAATTTTCGCACTTTTGCTCCTTCTGATGGCCATAGCTCTGCCAATTTGCATCTGATCGGAAAATAAAGTACCATTTAGTAATCAGCGAACCCAAAAGCGACTTTCCTCATTCAAAACATTGCTGAAATGTCGTTTTCTAATTTTTCGATTTTTTTCCAAGGGGATCCCCTGAAAAATGGTGGGTTTTCCTAATTTTCGCACTTTTGCTCCTTCTGATGGCCGTAGCTCTGCCAATTTGCATCTGATCGGAAAATAAAGTACCATTTAGTAATCAGCGAACCCAAAAGCGACTTTCCTCATTCAAAACATTGCTGAAATGTCGTTTTCTAATTTTTCAATTTTTTCCAAGGGGATCCCCTGCAAAATGGTGCGTTTTCCTAATTTTCGCACTTTTGCTCCTTCTGATGGCCATAGCTCTGCCAATGTGCATCTGATCGGAAAATTAAGTACCATTTAGTAATCAGCGAACCCAAAAGCGACTTTCCTTATTCAAAACATTGCTGAAATGTCGTTTTCTAATTTTTCGATTTTTTTCCAAGGCGATCCCCTGCAAAATGGTGGGTTTTCCTAACTTTCGCACTTTTGCTCCTTCTGATGGCCATAGCTCTGCCAATTTGCATCTGATCGGAAAATAAAGTACCATTTAGTAATCAGCGAACCCAAAAGCGACTTTCCTCATTCAAAACATTGCTGAAATGTCGTTTTCTAATTTTTCGATTTTTTTCCAAGGGGATCCCCTGCAAAATGGTGGGTTTTCCTAATTTTCGCACTTTTGCTCCTTCTGATGGCCATAGCTCTGCCAATGTGCATCTGATCGGAAAATAAAGTACCATTTAGTAATCAGCGAACCCAAAAGCGACTTTCCTTATTCAAAACATTGCTGAAATGTCGTTTTCTAATTTTTCGATTTTTTTCCAAGGGGATCCCCTGCAAAATGGTGGGTTTTCCTAATTTTCGCACTTTTGCTCCTTCTGATGGCCATAGCTCTGCCAATTTGCATCTGATCGGAAAATAAAGTACCATTTAGTAATCAGCGAACCCAAAAGCGACTTTCCTCATTCAAAACATTGCTGAAATGTCGTTTTCTAATTTTTCGATTTTTTTCCAAGGGGATCCCCTGCAAAATGGTGGGTTTTCCTAATTTTCGCACTTTTGCTCCTTCTGATGGTCATAGCTCTGCCAATTTGCATCTGATCGGAAAATAAAGTACCATTTAGTAATCAGCGAACCCAAAAGCGACTTTCCTCATTCAAAACATTGCTGAAATGTCGTTTTCTAATTTTTCGATTTTTTTTCCAAGGGGATCCCCTGCAAAATGGTGGGTTTTCCTAATTTTCGCACTTTTGCTCCTTCTGATGGCCATAGCTCTGCCAATTTGCATCTGATCGGAAAATAAAGTACCATTTAGTAATCAGCGAACCCAAAAGCGACTTTCCTCATTCAAAACATTGCTGAAATGTCGTTTTCTAATTTTTCGATTTTTTCCAAGGGGATCCCCTGAAAAATGGTGGGTTTTCCTAATTTTCGCACTTTTGCTCCTTCTGATGGCCGTAGCTCTGCCAATTTGCATCTGATCGGAAAATAAAGTACCATTTAGTAATCAGCGAACCCAAAAGCGACTTTCCTCATTCAAAACATTGCTGAAATGTCGTTTTCTAATTTTTCAATTTTTTTCCAAGGGGATCCCCTGCAAAATGGTGCGTTTTCCTAATTTTCGCACTTTTGCTCCTTCTGATGGCCATAGCTCTGCCAATGTGCATCTGATCGGAAAATAAAGTACCATTTAGTAATCAGCGAACCCAAAAGCGACTTTCCTTATTCAAAACATTGCTGAAATGTCGTTTTCTAATTTTTCGATTTTTTTCCAAGGCGATCCCCTGCAAAATGGTGGGTTTTCCTAACTTTCGCACTTTTGCTCCTTCTGATGGCCATAGCTCTGCCAATTTGCATCTGATCGGAAAATAAAGTACCATTTAGTAATCAGCGAACCCAAAAGCGACTTTCCTCATTCAAAACATTGCTGAAATGTCGTTTTCTAATTTTTCGATTTTTTTCCAAGGGGATCCCCTGCAAAATGGTGGGTTTTCCTAATTTTCGCACTTTTGCTCCTTCTGATGGCCATAGCTCTGCCAATGTGCATCTGATCGGAAAATAAAGTACCATTTAGTAATCAGCGAACCCAAAAGCGACTTTCCTTATTCAAAACATTGCTGAAATGTCGTTTTCTAATTTTTCGATTTTTTTCCAAGGGGATCCCCTGCAAAATGGTGGGTTTTCCTAATTTTCGCACTTTTGCTCCTTCTGATGGCCATAGCTCTGCCAATTTGCATCTGATCGGAAAATAAAGTACCATTTAGTAATCAGCGAACCCAAAAGCGACTTTCCTCATTCAAAACATTGCTGAAATGTCGTTTTCTAATTTTTCGATTTTTTTCCAAGGGGATCCCCTGCAAAATGGTGGGTTTTCCTAATTTTCGCACTTTTGCTCCTTCTGATGGTCATAGCTCTGCCAATTTGCATCTGATCGGAAAATAAAGTACCATTTAGTAATCAGCGAACCCAAAAGCGACTTTCCTCATTCAAAACATTGCTGAAATGTCGTTTTCTAATTTTTCGATTTTTTTCCAAGGGGATCCCCTGCAAAATGGTCGGTTTTCCTAATTTTCGCACTTTTGCTCCTTCTGATGGCCATAGCTCTGCCAATTTGCATCTGATCGGAAAATAAAGTACCATTTAGTAATCAGCGAACCCAAAAGCGACTTTCCTCATTCAAAACATTGCTGAAATGTCGTTTTCTAATTTTTCGATTTTTTTCCAAGGGGATCCCCTGAAAAATGGTGGGTTTTCCTAATTTTCGCACTTTTGCTCCTTCTGATGGCCGTAGCTCTGCCAATTTGCATCTGATCGGAAAATAAAGTACCATTTAGTAATCAGCGAACCCAAAAGCGACTTTCCTCATTCAAAACATTGCTGAAATGTCGTTTTCTAATTTTTCAATTTTTTTCCAAGGGGATCCCCTGCAAAATGGTGCGTTTTCCTAATTTTCGCACTTTTGCTCCTTCTGATGGCCATAGCTCTGCCAATGTGCATCTGATCGGAAAATTAAGTACCATTTAGTAATCAGCGAACCCAAAAGCGACTTTCCTTATTCAAAACATTGCTGAAATGTCGTTTTCTAATTTTTCGATTTTTTTCCAAGGCGATCCCCTGCAAAATGGTGGGTTTTCCTAACTTTCGCACTTTTGCTCCTTCTGATGGCCATAGCTCTGCCAATTTGCATCTGATCGGAAAATAAAGTACCATTTAGTAATCAGCGAACCCAAAAGCGACTTTCCTCATTCAAAACATTGCTGAAATGTCGTTTTCTAATTTTTCGATTTTTTCCAAGGGGATCCCCTGCAAAATGGTGGGTTTTCCTAATTTTCGCACTTTTGCTCCTTCTGATGGCCATAGCTCTGCCAATGTGCATCTGATCGGAAAATAAAGTACCATTTAGTAATCAGCGAACCCAAAAGCGACTTTCCTTATTCAAAACATTGCTGAAATGTCGTTTTCTAATTTTTCGATTTTTTTCCAAGGGGATCCCCTGCAAAATGGTGGGTTTTCCTAATTTTCGCACTTTTGCTCCTTCTGATGGCCATAGCTCTGCCAATTTGCATCTGATCGGAAAATAAAGTACCATTTAGTAATCAGCGAACCCAAAAGCGACTTTCCTCATTCAAAACATTGCTGAAATGTCGTTTTCTAATTTTTCGATTTTTTTCCAAGGGGATCCCCTGCAAAATGGTGGGTTTTCCTAATTTTCGCACTTTTGCTCCTTCTGATGGTCATAGCTCTGCCAATTTGCATCTGATCGGAAAATAAAGTACCATTTAGTAATCAGCGAACCCAAAAGCGACTTTCCTCATTCAAAACATTGCTGAAATGTCGTTTTCTAATTTTTCGATTTTTTTCCAAGGGGATCCCCTGCAAAATGGTGGGTTTTCCTAATTTTCGCACTTTTGCTCCTTCTGATGGCCATAGCTCTGCCAATTTGCATCTGATCGGAAAATAAAGTACCATTTAGTAATCAGCGAACCCAAAAGCGACTTTCCTCATTCAAAACATTGCTGAAATGTCGTTTTCTAATTTTTCGATTTTTTTCCAAGGGGATCCCCTGCAAAATGGTGGGTTTTCCTAATTTTCGCACTTTTGCTCCTTCTGATGGCCATAGCTCTGCCAATTTGCATCTGATCGGAAAATAATGTACCATTTAGTAATCAGCGAACCCAAAAGCGACTTTCCTCATTCAAAACATTGCTGAAATGTCGTTTTCTAATTTTTCAATTTTTTTCCAAGGGGAAAATGGTGGGTTGCAAAATGGTGGGTTTTCCTAATTTTCGCACTTTTGCTCCTTCTGATGGCCATAGCTCTGCCAATTTGCATCTGATCGGAAAATAAAGTACCATTTAGTAATCAGCGAACCCAAAAGCGACTTTCCTCATTCAAAACATTGCTGAAATGTCGTTTTCTAATTTTTCGATTTTTTTCCAAGGGGATCCCCTGCAAAATGGTGGGTTTTCCTAATTTTCGCACTTTTGCTCCTTCTGATGGCCGTAGCTCTGCCAATTTGCATCTGATCGGAAAATAAAGTACCATTTAGTAATCAGCGAACCCAAAAGCGACTTTCCTCATTCAAAACATTGCTGAAATGTCGTTTTCTAATTTTTCGATTTTTTTCCAAGGGGATCCCCTGCAAAATGGAGGGTTTTCCTAATTTTCGCACTTTTGCTCCTTCTGATGGCCATAGCTCTGCCAATTTGCATCTGATCGGAAAATAAAGTACCATTTAGTAATCAGCGAACCCAAAAGCGACTTTCCTCATTCAAAACATTGCTGAAATGTCGTTTTCTAATTTTTCAATTTTTTTCCAAGGGGATCCCCTGCAAAATGGTGGGTTTTCCTAATTTTCGCACTTTTGCTCCTTCTGATGGCCGTAGCTCTGCCAATTTGCATCTGATCGGAAAATAAAGTACCATTTAGTAATCAGCGAACCCAAAAGCGACTTTCCTCATTCAAAACATTGCTGAAATGTCGTTTTCTAATTTTTCGATTTTTTTCCAAGGGGATCCCCTGCAAAATGGTGCGTTTTCCTAATTTTCGCACTTTTGCTCCTTCTGATGGCCGTAGCTCTGCCAATTTGCATCTGATCGGAAAATAAAGTACCATTTAGTAATCAGCGAACCCAAAAGCGACTTTCCTCATTCAAAACATTGCTGAAATGTCGTTTTCTAATTTTTCAATTTTTTTCCAAGGGGATCCCCTGAAAAATGGTGGGTTTTCCCAATTTTCGCACTTTTGCTCCTTCTGATGGCCGAAGCTCTGCCAATTTGCATCTGATCGGAAAATAAAGTACCATTTAGTAATCAGCGAACCCAAAAGCGACTTTCCTCATTCAAAACATTGCTGAAATGTCGTTTTCTAATTTTTCAATTTTTTTCCAAGGGGATCCCCTGCAAAATGGTGGGTTTTCCTAATTTTCGCACTTTTGCTCCTTCTGATGGCCGTAGCTCTGCCAATTTGCATCTGATCGGAAAATAAAGTACCATTTAGTAATCAGCGAACCCAAAAGCGACTTTCCTCATTCAAAACATTGCTGAAATGTCGTTTTCTAATTTTTCGATTTTTTTCCAAGGGGATCCCCTGCAAAATGGTGGGTTTTCCTAATTTTCGCACTTTTGCTCCTTCTGATGGCCATAGCTCTGCCAATTTGCATCTGATCGGAAAATAAAGTACCATTTAGTAATCAGCGAACCCAAAGGCGACTTTCCTCATTCAAAACATTGCTGAAATGTCGTTTTCTAATTTGTCAATTTTTTTCCAAGGGGATCCCCTGCAAAATGGTGGGTTTTCCTAATTTTCGCACTTTTGCTCCTTCTGATGGCCGTAGCTCTGCCAATTTGCATCTGATCGGAAAATAAAGTACCATTTAGTAATCAGCGAACCCAAAAGCGACTTTCCTCATTCAAAACATTGCTGAAATGTCGTTTTCTAATTTTTCGATTTTTTTCCAAGGGGATCCCCTGCAAAATGGTGGGTTTTCCTAATTTTCGCACTTTTGCTCCTTCTGATGGCCATAGCTCTGCCAATTTGCATCTGATCGGAAAATAAAGTACCATTTAGTAATCAGCGAACCCAAAAGCGACTTTCCTCATTCAAAACATTGCTGAAATGTCGTTTTCTAATTTTTCGATTTTTTTCCAAGGGGATCCCCTGCAAAATGGTGGGTTTTCCTAATTTTTGCACTTTTGCTCCTTCTGATGGCCATAGCTCTGCCAATTTGCATCTGATCGGAAAATAAAGTACCATTTAGTAATCAGCGAACCCAAAAGCGACTTTCCTCATTCAAAACATTGCTGAAATGTCGTTTTCTAATTTTTCAATTTTTTCCAAGGGGATCCCCTGCAAAATGGTGGGTTTTCCTAATTTTCGCACTTTTGCTCCTTCTGATGGCCGTAGCTCTGCCAATTTGCATCTGATCGGAAAATAAAGTACCATTTAGTAATCAGCGAACCCAAAAGCGACTTTCCTCATTCAAAACATTGCTGAAATGTCGTTTTCTAATTTTTCGATTTTTTTCCAAGGGGATCCCCTGCAAAATGGTGGGTTTTCCTAATTTTCGCACTTTTGCTCCTTCTGATAGCCGTAGCTCTGCCAATTTGCATCTGATCGGAAAATAAAGTACCATTTAGTAATCAGCGAACCCAAAAGCGACTTTCCTCATTCAAAACATTGCTGAAATGTCGTTTTCTAATTTTTCAATTTTTTTCCAAGGGGATCCCCTGCAAAATGGTGGGTTTTCCTAATTTTCGCACTTTTGCTCCTTCTGATGGCCGTAGCTCTGCCAATTTGCATCTGATCGGAAAATAAAGTACCATTTAGTAATCAGCGAACCCAAAAGCGACTTTCCTCATTCAAAACATTGCTGAAATGTCGTTTTCTAATTTTTCGATTTTTTTCCAAGGGGATCCCCTGCAAAATGGTGGGTTTTCCTAATTTTCGCACTTTTGCTCCTTCTGATGGCCATAGCTCTGCCAATTTGCATCTGATCGAAAAATAAAGTACCATTTAGTAATCAGCGAACCCAAAAGCGACTTTCCTCATTCAAAACATTGCTGAAATGTCGTTTTCTAATTTTTCGATTTTTTTCCAAGGGGATCCCCTGCAAAATGGTGGGTTTTCCTAATTTTTGCACTTTTACCATAAAGTACCATTTAGTAATCAGCGAACCCAAAAGCGACTTTCCTCATTCAAAACATAGCTGAAATGTCGTTTTCTAATTTTTCGATTTTTTTCCAAGGGGATCCCCTGCAAAATGGTGGGTTTTCCTAATTTTTGCACTTTTGCTCCTTCTGATGGCCATAGCTCTGCCAATTTGCATCTGATCGGAAAATAAAGTACCATTTAGTAATCAGCGAACCCAAAAGCGACTTTCCTCATTCAAAACATTGCTGAAATGTCGTTTTCTAATTTTTCAATTTTTTTCCAAGGGGATCCCCTGCAAAATGGTGGGTTTTCCTAATTTTCGCACTTTTGCTCCTTCTGATGTCCGTAGCTCTGCCAATTTGCATCTGATCGGAAAATAAAGTACCATTTAGTAATCAGCGAACCCAAAAGCGACTTTCCTCATTCAAAACATTGCTGAAATGTCGATTTCTAATTTTTCATTTTTTTCCAAGGGGATCCCCTGCAAAATGGTGGGTTTTCCTAATTTTCGCACTTTTGCTCCTTCTGATGGCCGTAGCTCTGCCAATTTGCATCTGATCGGAAAATAAAGTACCATTTAGTAATCAGCGAACCCAAAAGCGACTTTCCTCATTCAAAACATTGCTAAAATGTCGTTTTCTAATTTTTCGATTTTTTCCAAGGGGATCCCCTGCAAAATGGTGGGTTTTCCTAATTTTCGCACTTTTGCTCCTTCTGATGGCCGTAGCTCTGCCAATTTGCATCTGATCGGAAAATAAAGTACCATTTAGTAATCAGCGAACCCAAAAGCGACTTTCCTCATTCAAAACATTGCTGAAATGTCGTTTTCTAATTTTTCGATTTTTTTCCAAGGGGATCCCCTGCAAAATGGTGGGTTTTCCTAATTTTCGCACTTTTGCTCCTTCTGATGGCCATAGCTCTGCCAATTTGCATCTGATCGGAAAATAAAGTACCATTTAGTAATCAGCGAACCCAAAAGCGACTTTCCTCATTCAAAACATTGCTGAAATGTCGTTTTCTAATTTTTCGATTTTTTTCCAAGGGGATCCCCTGCAAAATGGTGGGTTTTCCTAATTTTCGCACTTTTGCTCCTTCTGATGGCCATAGCTCTGCCAATTTGCATCTGATCGGAAAATAAAGTACCATTTAGTAATCAGCGAACCCAAAAGCGACTTTCCTCATTCAAAACATTGCTGAAATGTCGTTTTCTAATTTTTCGATTTTTTCCAAGGGGATCCCCTGCAAAATGGTGGGTTTTCCTAATTTTCGCACTTTTGCTCCTTCTGATGGCCGTAGCTCTGCCAATTTGCATCTGATCGGAAAATAAAGTACCATTTAGTAATCAGCGAACCCAAAAGCGACTTTCCTCATTCAAAACATTGCTGAAATGTCGTTTTCTAATTTTTCAATTTTTTTCCAAGGGGATCCCCTGCAAAATGGTGGGTTTTCCTAATTTTCGCACTTTTGCTCCTTCTGATGGCCGTAGCTCTGCCAATTTGCATCTGATCGGAAAATAAAGTACCATTTAGTAATCAGCGAACCCAAAAGCGACTTTCCTCATTCAAAACATTGCTGAAATGTCGTTTTCTAATTTTTCGATTTTTTTCCAAGGGGATCCCCTGCAAAATGGTGGGTTTTCCTAATTTTCGCACTTTTGCTCCTTCTGATGGCCGTAGCTCTGCCAATTTGCATCTGATCGGAAAATAAAGTACCATTTAGTAATCAGCGAACCCAAAAGCGACTTCCCTCATTCAAAACATTGCTGAAATGTCGTTTTCTAATTTTTCGATTTTTTTCCAAGGGGATCCCCTACAAAATGGTGGGTTTTCCTAATTTTCGCACTTTTGCTCCTTCTGATGGCCATAGCTCTGCCAATTTGCATCTGATCGGAAAATAAAGTACCATTTAGTAATCAGCGAACCCAAAAGCGACTTTCCTCATTCAAAACATTGCTGAAATGTCGTTTTCTAATTTTTCGATTTTTTCCAAGGGGATCCCCTGCAAAATGGTGGGTTTTCCTAATTTTCGCACTTTTGCTCCTTCTGATGGCCATAGCTCTGCCAATTTGCATCTGATCGGAAAATAAAGTACCATTTAGTAATCAGCGAACCCAAAAGCGACTTTCCTCATTCAAAACATTGCTGAAATGTCGTTTTCTAATTTTTCGATTTTTTTCCAAGGGGATCCCCTGCAAAATGGTGGGTTTTCCTAATTTTTGCACTTTTGCTCCTTCTGATGGCCATAGCTCTGCCAATTTGCATCTGATCGGAAAATAAAGTACCATTTAGTAATCAGCGAACCCAAAAGCGACTTTCCTCATTCAAAACATTGCTGAAATGTCGTTTTCTAATTTTTCGATTTTTTTCCAAGGGGATCCCCTGCAAAATGGTGGGTTTTCCTAATTTTCGCACTTTTGCTCCTTCTGATGGCCGTAGCTCTGCCAATTTGCATCTGATCGGAAAATAAAGTACCATTTAGTAATCAGCGAACCCAAAAGCGACTTCCCTCATTCAAAACATTGCTGAAATGTCGTTTTCTAATTTTTCGATTTTTTTCCAAGGGGATCCCCTGCAAAATGGTGGGTTTTCCTAATTTTCGCACTTTTGCTCCTTCTGATGGCCGTAGCTCTGCCAATTTGCATCTGATCGGAAAATAAAGTACCATTTAGTAATCAGCGAACCCAAAAGCGACTTTCCTCATTCAAAACATTGCTGAAATGTCGTTTTCTAATTTTTCGATTTTTTTCCAAGGGGATTCCCTGCAAAATGGTGGGCTTTCCTAATTTTCGCACTTTTGCTCCTTCTGATGGCCGTAGCTCTGCCAATTTGCATCTGATCGGAAAATAAAGTACCATTTAGTAATCAGCGAACCCAAAAGCGACTTTCCTCATTCAAAACATTGCTGAAATGTCGTTTTCTAATTTTTCGATTTTTTTCCAAGGGGATCCCCTGCAAAATGGTGGGTTTTCCTAATTTTCGCACTTTTGCTCCTTCTGATGGCCATAGCTCTGCCAATTTGCATCTGATCGGAAAATAAAGTACCATTTAGTAATCAGCGAACCCAAAAGCGACTTTCCTCATTCAAAACATTGCTGAAATGTCGTTTTCTAATTTTTCGATTTTTTTCCAAGGGGATCCCCTGCAAAATGGTGGGTTTTCCTAATTTTTGCACTTTTGCTCCTTCTGATGGCCATAGCTCTGCCAATTTGCATCTGATCGGAAAATAAAGTACCATTTAGTAATCAGCGAACCCAAAAGCGACTTTCCTCATTCAAAACATTGCTGAAATGTCGTTTTCTAATTTTTCGATTTTTTTCCAAGGGGATCCCCTGCAAAATGGTGGGTTTTCCTAATTTTCGCACTTTTGCTCCTTCTGATGGCCGTAGCTCTGCCAATTTGCATCTGATCGGAAAATAAAGTACCATTTAGTAATCAGCGAACCCAAAAGCGACTTTCCTCATTCAAAACATTGCTGAAATGTCGTTTTCTAATTTTTCGATTTTTTTCCAAGGGGATTCCCTGCAAAATGGTGGGTTTTCCTAATTTTCGCACTTTTGCTCCTTCTGATGGCCGTAGCTCTGCCAATTTGCATCTGATCGGAAAATAAAGTACCATTTAGTAATCAGCGAACCCAAAAGCGACTTTCCTCATTCAAAACATTGCTGAAATGTCGTTTTCTAATTTTTCAATTTTTTTCCAAGGGGATCCCCTGCAAAATGGTGGGTTTTCCTAATTTTCGCACTTTTGCTCCTTCTGATGGCCGTAGCTCTGCCAATTTGCATCTGATCGGAAAATAAAGTAACATTTAGTAATCAGCGAACCCAAAAGCGACTTTCCTCATTCAAAACATTGCTAAAATGTCGTTTTCTAATTTTTCGATTTTTTTCCAAGGGGATCCCCTGCAAAATGGTGGGTTTTCCTAATTTTCGCACTTTTGCTCCTTCTGATGGCCGTAGCTCTGCCAATTTGCATCTGATCGGAAAATAAAGTACCATTTAGTAATCAGCGAACCCAAAAGCGACTTCCCTCATTCAAAACATTGCTGAAATGTCGTTTTCTAATTTTTCGATTTTTTTCCAAGGGGATCCCCTGCAAAATGGTGGGTTTTCCTAATTTTCGCACTTTTGCTCCTTCTGATGGCCGTAGCTCTGCCAATTTGCATCTGATCGGAAAATAAAGTACCATTTAGTAATCAGCGAACCCAAAAGCGACTTTCCTCATTCAAAACATTGCTGAAATGTCGTTTTCTAATTTTTCGATTTTTTTCCAAGGGGATCCCCTGCAAAATGGTGGGTTTTCCTAATTTTCGCACTTTTGCTCCTTCTGATGGCCGTAGCTCTGCCAATTTGCATCTGATCGGAAAATAAAGTACCATTTAGTAATCAGCGAACCCAAAAGCGACTTCCCTCATTCAAAACATTGCTGAAATGTCGTTTTCTAATTTTTCGATTTTTTTCCAAGGGGATCCCCTGCAAAATGGTGGGTTTTCCTAATTTTCGCACTTTTGCTCCTTCTGATGGCCGTAGCTCTGCCAATTTGCATCTGATCGGAAAATAAAGTACCATTTAGTAATCAGCGAACCCAAAAGCGACTTTCCTCATTCAAAACATTGCTGAAATGTCGTTTTCTAATTTTTCGATTTTTTTCCAAGGGGATTCCCTGCAAAATGGTGGGTTTTCCTAATTTTCGCACTTTTGCTCCTTCTGATGGCCGTAGCTCTGCCAATTTGCATCTGATCGGAAAATAAAGTACCATTTAGTAATCAGCGAACCCAAAAGCGACTTTCCTCATTCAAAACATTGCTGAAATGTCGTTTTCTAATTTTTCAATTTTTTCCAAGGGGATCCCCTGCAAAATGGTGGGTTTTCCTAATTTTCGCACTTTTGCTCCTTCTGATGGCCGTAGCTCTGCCAATTTGCATCTGATCGGAAAATAAAGTACCATTTAGTAATCAGCGAACCCAAAAGCGACTTTCCTCATTCAAAACATTGCTAAAATGTCGTTTTCTAATTTTTCGATTTTTTTCCAAGGGGATCCCCTGCAAAATGGTGGGTTTTCCTAATTTTCGCACTTTTGCTCCTTCTGATGGCCGTAGCTCTGCCAATTTGCATCTGATCGGAAAATAAAGTACCATTTAGTAATCAGCGAACCCAAAAGCGACTTTCCTCATTCAAAACATTGCTGAAATATCGTTTTCTAATTTTTCAATTTTTTTCCAAGGGGATCCCCTGCAAAATGGTGGGTTTTCCTAATTTTCGCACTTTTGCTCCTTCTGATGGCCATAGCTCTGCCAATTTGTTTTGAATGAGGAAAGTCGCTTTTGGGTTCGCTGATTACTAAATGGTACTTTATTTTCCGATCAGATGCAAATTGGCAGAGCTACGGCCATCAGAAGGAGCAAAAGTGCGAAAATTAGGAAAACCCACCATTTTGCAGGGGATCCCCTTGGAAAAAATTGAAAAATTAGAAAACGACATTTCAGCAATGTTTTGAATGAGGAAAGTCGCTTTTGGGTTCGCTGATTACTAAATGGTACTTTATTTTCCGATCAGATGCAAATTGGCAGAGCTACGGCCATCAGAAGGAGCAAAAGTGCGAAAATTAGGAAAACCCACCATTTTGCAGGGGATCCCCTTGGAAAAAATCGAAAAATTAGAAAACGATATTTCAGCAATGTTTTGAATGAGGAAAGTCGCTTTTGGGTTCGCTGATTACTAAATGGTACTTTATTTTCCGATCAGATGCAAATTGGCAGAGCTACGGCCATCAGAAGGAGCAAAAGTGCGAAAATTAGGAAAACCCACCATTTTGCAGGGGATCCCCTTGGAAAAAAATTGAAAAATTAGAAAACGACATTTCAGCAATGTTTTGAATGAGGAAAGTCGCTTTTGGGTTCGCTGATTACTAAATGGTACTTTATTTTCCGATCAGATGGAAATTGGCAGAGCTATGGCCATCAGAAGGAGCAAAAGTGCGAAAATTAGGAAAACGCACCATTTTGCAGGGGATCCCCTTGGAAAAAAATCGAAAAATTAGAAAACGACATTTCAGCAATGTTTTGAATGAGAAAGGTCGCTTTTGGGTTCGCTGATTACTAAATGGTACTTTATTTTCCGATCAGATGCAAATTGGCAGAGCTATGGCCATCAGAAGGAGCAAAAGTGCGAAAATTAGGAAAACCCACCATTTTGCAGGGGATCCCCTTGGAAAAAAATTGAAAAATTAGAAAACGACATTTCAGCAATGTTTTGAATGAGGAAAGTCGCTTTTGGGTTCGCTGATTACTAAATGGTACTTTATTTTCCGATCAGATGCAAATTGGCAGAGCTACGGCCATCAGAAGGAGCAAAAGTGCGAAAATTGGGAAAACCCACCATTTTGCAGGGGATCCCCTTGGAAAAAAATCGAAAAATTAGAAAACGACATTTCAGCAATGTTTCAACGAACCCAAAACCGACTTTCCTTATTCAAAACAAATTGGCAGAGCTATGGCCATCAGAAGGAGCAAAAGTGCGAAAATTAGGAAAACCCACCATTTTGCAGGGGATCCCCTTGGAAAAAAATCGAAAAATTAGAAAACGACATTTCAGCAATGTTTTGAATGAGGAAAGTCGGTTTTGGGTTTGCTGATTACCAAATGGTACTTTATTTTCCGATCAGATGCAAATTGGCAGAGCTATGGCCATCAGAAGGAGCAAAAGTGCGAAAATTAGGAAAACCCACCATTTTGCAGGGGATCCCCTTGGAAAAAAATTGAAAAATTAGAAAACGACATTTCAGCAATGTTTGGAACGAGAAAAGTCGCTTTTGGGTTCGCTGATTACTAAATGGTACTTTATTTTCCGATCAGATGCAAATTGGCAGAGCTATGGCCATCAGAAGGAGCAAAAGTGCGAAAATTAGGAAAACCCACCATTTTGCAGGGGATCCCCTTGGAAAAAAATTGAAAAATTAGAAAACGATATTTCAGCAATGTTTTGAATGAGGAAAGTCGCTTTTGGGTTCGCTGATTACTAAATGGTACTTTATTTTCCGATCAGATGCAAATTGGCAGAGCTACGGCCATCAGAAGGAGCAAAAGTGCGAAAATTAGGAAAACCCACCATTTTGCAGGGGATCCCCTTGGAAAAAAATTGAAAAATTAGAAAACGACATTTCAGCAATGTTTTGAATGAGGAAAGTCGCTTTTGGGTTCGCTGATTACTAAATGGTACTTTATTTTCCGATCAGATGCAAATTGGCAGAGCTATGGCCATCAGAAGGAGCAAAAGTGCGAAAATTAGAAAAACGCACCATTTTGCAGGGGATCTCCTTGGAAAAAAATTGAAAAATTAGAAAACGACATTTCAGCAATGTTTTGAATAAGGAAAGTCGCTTTTGGGTTCGCTGATTACTAAATGGTACTTTATTTTCCGATCAGATGTAAATTGGCAGACCTATGGCCATCAGAAGGAGCAAAATTGCGAAAATTAGGATACCCACCATTTTCCCCTTGGAAAAAAATTGAAAAATTAGAAAACGACATTTCAGCAATGTTTTGAATGAGGAAAGTCGCTTTTGGGTTCGCTGATTACTAAATGGTACTTTATTTTCCGATCAGATGCAAATTGGCAGAGCTATGGCCATCAGAAGGAGCAAAAGTGCAAAAATTAGGAAAACCCACCATTTTGCAGGGGATCCCCTTGGAAAAAAATTGAAAAATTAGAAAACGACATTTCAGCAATGTTTTGAATGAGGAAAGTCGCTTTTGGGTTCGCTGATTACTAAATGGTACTTTATTTTCCGATCAGATGCAAATTGGCAGAGCTATGGCCATCAGAAGGAGCAAATGTGCGAAAATTAGGAAAACCCACCATTTTGCAGGGGATCCCCTTGGAAAAAAATCGAAAAATTAGAAAACGACATTTCAGCAATGTTTTGAATGAGGAAAGTCGCTTTTGGGTTCGCTGATTACTAAATGGTACTTTATTTTCCGATTAGATGCAAATTGGCAGAGCTACGGCCATCAGAAGGAGCAAAAGTGCGAAAATTAGGAAAACCCACCATTTTGCAGGGGATCCCCTTGGAAAAAAATCGAAAAATTAGAAAACGACATTTCAGCAATGTTTTGAATGAGGAAAGTCGCTTTTGGGTTCGCTGATTACTAAATGGTACTTTATTTTCCGATCAGATGCAAATTGGCAGAGCTACGGCCATCAGAAGGAGCCAAAGTGCGAAAATTAGGAAAACCCACCATTTTGCAGGGGATCCCCTTGAAAAAAATTGAAAAATTAGAAAACGACATTTCAGCAATGTTTTGAATGAGGAAAGTCGCTTTTGGGTTCGCTGATTACTAAATGGTACTTTATTTTCCGATAAGATGCAAATTGGTAGAGCTACGGCCATCAGAAGGAGCAAAAGTGCGAAAATTAGGAAAACCCACCATTTTGCAGGGGATTCCCTTGGAAAAAATTGAAAAATTAGAAAACGACATTTCAGCAATGTTTGGAATGAGGAAAGTCGCTTTTGGGTTCGCTGATTACTAAATGGTACTTTATTTTCCGATTAGATGCAAATTGGCAGAGCTACGGCCATCAGAAGGAGCAAAAGTGCGAAAATTAGGAAAACCCACCATTTTGCAGGGGATCCCCTTGGAAAAAAATCGAAAAATTAGAAAACGACATTTCAGCAATGTTTTGAATGAGGAAAGTCGCTTTTGGGTTCGCTGATTACTAAATGGTACTTTATTTTCCGATCAGATGCAAATTGGCAGAGCTACGGCCATCAGAAGGAGCCAAAGTGCGAAAATTAGGAAAACCCACCATTTTGCAGGGGATCCCCTTGGAAAAAAATTGAAAAATTAGAAAACGACATTTCAGCAATGTTTTGAATGAGGAAAGTCGCTTTTGGGTTCGCTGATTACTAAATGGTACTTTATTTTCCGATCAGATGCAAATTGGCAGAGCTACGGCCATCAGAAGGAGCAAAAGTGCGAAAATTAGGAAAACCCACCATTTTGCAGGGGATCCCCTTGGGAAAAAAATTGAAAAATTAGAAAACGACATTTCAGCAATGTTTGGAATGAGGAAAGTCGCTTTTGGGTTCGCTGATTACTAAATGGTACTTTATTTTCCGATCAGATGCAAATTGGCAGAGCTACGGCCATCAGAAGGAGCAAAAGTGCGAAAATTAGGAAAACCCACCATTTTGCAGGGAATCCCCTTGGAAAAAAATCGAAAAATTAGAAAACGACATTTCAGCAATTTTTTGAATAAGGAAAGTCGCTTTTGGGTTCGCTGATTACTAAATGGTACTTTATTTTCCGATCAGATGCAAATTGGCAGAGCTACGGCCATCAGAAGGAGCAAAAGTGCGAAAATTAGGAAAACCCACCATTTTGCAGGGAATCCCCTTGGAAAAAAATCGAAAAATTAGAAAACGACATTTCAGCAATGTTTTGAATGAGGATAGTCGCTTTTGGGTTCGCTGATTACTAAATGGTACTTTATTTTCCGATCAGATGCAAATTGGCAGAGCTACGGCCATCAGAAGGAGCAAAAGTGCGAAAATTAGGAAAACCCACCATTTTGCAGGGGATCCCCTTGGAAAAAAATTGAAAAATTAGAAAACGACATTTCAGCAATGTTTTGAATGAGGAAAGTCGCTTTTGGGTTCGCTGATTACTAAATGGTACTTTATTTTCCGATCAGATGCAAATTGGCAGAGCTACGGCCATCAGAAGGAGCAAAAGTGCGAAAATTAGGAAAACCCACCATTTTGCAGGGGATCCCCTTGGAAAAAATCGAAAAATTAGAAAACGACATTTCAGCAATGTTTTGAATGAGGAAAGTCGCTTTTGGGTTTGCTGATTACCAAATGGTACTTTATTTTCCGATCAGATGCAAATTGGCAGAGCTATGGCCATCAGAAGGAGCAAAAGTGCGAAAATTAGGAAAACCCACCATTTTGCAGGGGATCCCCTTGGAAAAAATTGAAAAATTAGAAAACGACATTTCAGCAATGTTTGGAATGAGGAAAGTCGCTTTTGGGTTCGCTGATTACTAAATGGTACTTTATTTTCCGATCAGATGCAAATTGGCAGAGCTATGGCCATCAGAAGGAGCAAAAGTGCGAAAATTAGGAAAACCCACCATTTTGCAGGGGATCCACTTGGAAAAAAATTGAAAAATTAGAAAACGACATTTCAGCAATGTTTTGAATGAGGATAGTCGCTTTTGGGTTCGCTGATTACTAAATGGTACTTTATTTTCCGATCAGATGCAAATTGGCAGAGCTACGGCCATCAGAAGGAGCAAAAGTGCGAAAATTAGGAAAACCCACCATTTTGCAGGGGATCCCCTTGGAAAAAAATTGAAAAATTAGAAAACGACATTTCAGCAATGTTTTGAATGAGGAAAGTCGCTTTTGGGTTCGCTGATTACTAAATGGTACTTTATTTTCCGATCAGATGCAAATTGGCAGAGCTACGGCCATCAGAAGGAGCAAAAGTGCGAAAATTAGGAAAACCCACCATTTTGCAGGGAATCCCCTTGGAAAAAAATCGAAAAATTAGAAAACGACATTTCAGCAATTTTTTGAATAAGGAAAGTCGCTTTTGGGTTCGCTGATTACTAAATGGTACTTTATTTTCCGATCAGATGCAAATTGGCAGAGCTTCGGCCATCAGAAGGAGCAAAAGTGCGAAAATTAGGAAAACCCACCATTTTGCAGGGGATCCCCTTGGAAAAAAATTGAAAAATTAGAAAACGACATTTCAGCAATGTTTTGAATGAGGAAAGTCGCTTTTGGGTTCGCTGATTACTAAATGGTACTTTATTTTCCGATCAGATGCAAATTGGCAGAGCTACGGCCATCAGAAGGAGCAAAAGTGCGAAAATTAGGAAAACCCACCATTTTGCAGGGGATCCCCTTGGAAAAAAATCGAAAAATTAGAAAACGACATTTCAGCAATGTTTTGAATGAGGAAAGTCGCTTTTGGGTTCGCTGATTACTAAATGGTACTTTATTTTCCGATCAGATGCAAATTGGCAGAGCTACGGCCATCAGAAGGAGCAAAAGTGCGAAAATTAGGAAAACCCACCATTTTGCAGGGAATCCCCTTGGAAAAAAATCGAAAAATTAGAAAACGACATTTCAGCAATGTTTTGAATGAGGATAGTCGCTTTTGGGTTCGCTGATTACTAAATGGTACTTTATTTTCCGATCAGATGCAAATTGGCAGAGCTACGGCCATCAGAAGGAGCAAAAGTGCGAAAATTAGGAAAACCCACCATTTTGCAGGGGATCCCCTTGGAAAAAAATTGAAAAATTAGAAAACGACATTTCAGCAATGTTTTGAATGAGGAAAGTCGCTTTTGGGTTCGCTGATTACTAAATGGTACTTTATTTTCCGATCAGATGCAAATTGGCAGAGCTACGGCCATCAGAAGGAGCAAAAGTGCGAAAATTAGGAAAACCCACCATTTTGCAGGGGATCCCCTTGGAAAAAAATTGAAAAATTAGAAAACGACATTTCAGCAATGTTTGGAATGAGGAAAGTCGCTTTTGGGTTTGCTGATTACCAAATGGTACTTTATTTTCCGATCAGATGCAAATTGGCAGAGCTATGGCCATCAGAAGGAGCAAAAATGCGAAAATTAGGAAAACGCACCATTTTGCAGGGGATCTCCTTGGAAAAAAATTGAAAAATTAGAAAACGACATTTCAGCAATGTTTTGAATGAGGAAAGTCGCTTTTGGGTTCGCTGATTACTAAATGGTACTTTATTTTCCGATCAGATGCAAATTGGCAGAGCTACGGCCATCAGAAGGAGCAAAAGTGCGAAAATTAGGAAAACCCACCATTTTGCAGGGGATCCCCTTGGAAAAAAATTGAAAAATTAGAAAACGACATTTCAGCAATGTTTTGAATGAGGAAAGTCGCTTTTGGGTTCGCTGATTACTAAATGGCACTTGAAGCTCCGATCGGATACAAATTGGCAGAGCTATGGCCATCAGAAGGAGCAAAAGTGCGAAAATTAGGAAAACCCACCATTTTGCAGGGGATCCCCTTGGAAAAAAATTGAAAAATTAGAAAACGACATTTCAGCAATGTTTTGAACGAGAAAAGTCGCTTTTGGGTTCGCTGATTACTAAATGGTACTTTATTTTCCGATCAGATGCAAATTGGCAGAGCTATGGCCATCAGAAGGAGCAAAAGTGCGAAAATTAGGAAAACCCACCATTTTGCAGGGGATCCCCTTGGAAAAAAATTGAAAAATTAGAAAACGATATTTCAGCAATGTTTTGAATGAGGAAAGTCGCTTTTGGGTTCGCTGATTACTAAATGGTACTTTATTTTCCGATCAGATGCAAATTGGCAGAGCTACGGCCATCAGAAGGAGCAAAAGTGCGAAAATTAGGAAAACCCACCATTTTGCAGGGGATCCCCTTGGAAAAAAATCGAAAAATTAGAAAACGACATTTCAGCAATGTTTTGAACGAGAAAAGTCGCTTTTGGGTTCGCTGATTACTAAATGGTACTTTATTTTCCGATCAGATGCAAATTGGCAGAGCTATGGCCATCAGAAGGAGCAAAAGTGCGAAAATTAGGAAAACCCACCATTTTGCAGGGGATCCCCTTGGAAAAAATCGAAAAATTAGAAAACGACATTTCAGCAATGTTTTGAATGAGGAAAGTCGCTTTTGGGTTCGCTGATTACTAAATGGTACTTTATTTTCCGATCAGATGCAAATTGGCAGAGCTACGGCCATCAGAAGGAGCAAAAGTGCGAAAATTAGAAAAACCCACCATTTTGCAGGGAATCCCCTTGGAAAAAAATCGAAAAATTAGAAAACGACATTTCAGCAATGTTTTGAATGAGGAAAGTCGCTTTGGGGTTCGCTGATTACTAAATGGTACTTTATTTTCCGATCAGATGCAAATTGGCAGAGCTACGGCCATCAGAAGGAGCAAAAGTGCGAAAATTAGGAAAACCCACCATTTTGCAGGGGATCCCCTTGGAAAAAAATCGAAAAATTAGAAAACGACATTTCAGCAATGTTTTGAATGAGGAAAGTCGCTTTTGGGTTCGCTGATTACTAAAAGGTACTTTATTTTCCGATCAGATGCAAATTGGCAGAGCTATGGCCATCAGAAGGAGCAAAAGTGCGAAAATTAGGAAAACCCACCATTTTGCAGGGGATCCCCTTGGAAAAAATCGAAAAATTAGAAAACGACATTTCAGCAATGTTTTGAATGAGGAAAGTCGCTTTTGGGTTCGCTGATTACTAAATGGTACTTTATTTTCCGATCAGATGCAAATTGGCAGAGCTATGGCCATCAGAAGGAGCAAAAGTGCGAAAATTAGGAAAACCCACCATTTTGCAGGGGATCCCCTTGGAAAAAATCGAAAAATTAGAAAACGACATTTCAGCAATGTTTTGAATGAGGAAAGTCGCTTTTGGGTTCGCTGATTACTAAATGGTACTTTATTTTCCGATCAGATGCAAATTGGCAGAGCTATGGCCATCAGAAGGAGCAAAAGTGCGAAAATTAGGAAAACCCACCATTTTGCAGGGAATCCCCTTGGAAAAAAATCGAAAAATTAGAAAACGACATTTCAGCAATGTTTTGAATGAGGAAAGTCGCTTTTGGGTTCGCTGATTACTAAATGGTACTTTATTTTCCGATCAGATGCAAATTGGCAGAGCTACGGCCATCAGAAGGAGCAAAAGTGCGAAAATTAGGAAAACCCACCATTTTGCAGGGGATCCCCTTGGAAATAAATCGAAAAATTAGAAAACGACATTTCAGCAATGTTTTGAATGAGGAAAGTCGCTTTTGGGTTCGCTGATTACTAAATGGTACTTTATTTTCCGATCAGATGCAAATTGGCAGAGCTACGGCCATCAGAAGTAGAAAAAGTGCGAAAATTAGGAAAACCCACCATTTTGCAGGGGATCCCCTTGGAAAAAAAATCGCAAAATTAGAAAACGACATTTCAGCAATGTTTTGAATGAGGAAAGTCGCTTTTGGGTTCGCTGATTACTAAATGGTACTTTATTTTCCGATCAGATGCAAATTGGCAGAGCTACGGCGATCAGAAGGAGCAAAAGTGCGAAAATTAGGAAAACCCACCATTTTGCAGGGGATCCCCTTGGAAAAAAATCGAAAAATTAGAAAACGACATTTCAGCAATGTTTTGAATGAGGAAAGTCGCTTTTGGGTTCGCTGATTACTAAATGGTACTTTATTTTCCGATCAGATGCAAATTGGCAGAGCTACGGCCATCAGAAGGAGCAAAAGTGCGAAAATTAGGAAAACCCACCATTTTGCAGGGGATCCCCTTGGAAAAAAATCGAAAAATTAGAAAACGACATTTCAGCAATGTTTTGAATGAGGAAAGTCGCTTTTGGGTTCGCTGATTACTAAATGGTACTTTATTTTCCGATCAGATGCAAATTGGCAGAGCTACGGCCATCAGAAGGAGCAAAAGTGCAAAAATTAGGAAAACCCACCATTTTGCAGGGGATCCCCTTGGAAAAAAATCGAAAAATTAGAAAACGACATTTCAGCAATGGTTTGAATGAGGAAAGTCGCTTTTGGGTTCGCTGATTACTAAATGGTACTTTATTTTCCGATCAGATGCAAATTGGCAGAGCTACGGCCATCAGAAGGAGCAAAAGTGCGAAAATTAGGAAAACCCACCATTTTGCAGGGGATCCCCTTGGAAAAAAATCGAAAAATTAGAAAACGACATTTCAGCAATGTTTTGAATAAGGAAAGTCGCTTTTGGGTTCGCTGATTACAAAATGGTACTTTATTTTCCGATCAGATGCAAATTGGCAGAGCTACGGCCATCAGAAGGAGCAAAAGTGCGAAAATTAGGAAAACCCACCATTTTGCAGGGAATCTCTTGGAAAAAAATCGAAAAATTAGAAAACGACATTTCAGCAATGTTTTGAATGAGGAAAGTCGCTTTTGGGTTCGCTGATTACTAAATGGTACTTTATTTTCCGATCAGATGCAAATTGGCAGAGCTACGGCCATCAGAAGGAGCAAAAGTGCGAAAATTAGGAAAACCCACCATTTTGCAGGGGATCCCCTTGGAAAAAAATCAAAAAATTAGAAAACGACATTTCAGCAATGTTTTGAATGAGGAAAGTGGCTTTTGGGTTCGCTGATTACTAAATGGTACTTTATTTTCCGATCAGATGCAAATTGGCAGAGCTATGGCCATCAGAAGGAGCAAAAGTGCGAAAATTAGGAAAACCCACCATTTTGCAGGGGATCCCCTTGGAAAAAAATTGAAAAATTAGAAAACGACATTTCAGCAATGTTTGGAATGAGGAAAGTCGCTTTTGGGTTCGCTGATTACTAAATGGTACTTTATTTTCCGATCAGATGCAAATTGGCAGAGCTACGGCCATCAGAAGGAGCAAAAGTGCGAAAATTAGGAAAACCCACCATTTTGCAGGGGATCCCCTTGGAAAAAAATTGAAAAATTAGAAAACGACATTTCAGCAATGTTTGGAATGAGGAAAGTCGCTTTTGGGTTCGCTGATTACTAAATGGTACTTTATTTTCCGATCAGATGCAAATTGGCAGAGCTATGGCCATCAGAAGGAGCAAAAGTGCGAAAATTAGGAAAACCCACCATTTTGCAGGGGATCCCCTTGGAAAAAAATCGAAAAATTAGAAAACGACATTTCAGCAATGTTTTGAATGAGGAAAGTCGCTTTTGGGTTCGCTGATTACTAAATGGTACTTTATTTTCCGATCAGATGCAAATTGGCAGAGCTACGGCCATCAGAAGGAGCAAAAGTGCGAAAATTAGGAAAACCCACCATTTTGCAGGGGATCCCCTTGGAAAAAAATCGAAAAATTAGAAAACGACATTTCAGCAATGTTTTGAATGAGGAAAGTCGCTTTTGGGTTCGCTGATTACTAAATGGTACTTTATTTTCCGATCAGATGCAAATTGGCAGAGCTACGGCCATCAGAAGGAGCAAAAGTGCAAAAATTAGGAAAACCCACCATTTTGCAGGGGATCCCCTTGGAAAAAAATCGAAAAATTAGAAAACGACATTTCAGCAATGGTTTGAATGAGGAAAGTCGCTTTTGGGTTCGCTGATTACTAAATGGTACTTTATTTTCCGATCAGATGCAAATTGGCAGAGCTACGGCCATCAGAAGGAGCAAAAGTGCGAAAATTAGGAAAACCCACCATTTTGCAGGGAATCTCTTGGAAAAAAATCGAAAAATTAGAAAACGACATTTCAGCAATGTTTTGAATGAGGAAAGTCGCTTTTGGGTTCGCTGATTACTAAATGGTACTTTATTTTCCGATCAGATGCAAATTGGCAGAGCTATGGCCATCAGAAGGAGCAAAAGTGCAAAAATTAGGAAAACCCACCATTTTGCAGGGGATCCCCTTGGAAAAAAATTGAAAAATTAGAAAACGACATTTCAGCAATGTTTTGAATGAGGGAAGTCGCTTTTGGGTTCGCTGATTACTAAATGGTACTTTATTTTCCGATCAGATGCAAATTGGCAGAGCTACGGCCATCAGAAGGAGCAAAAGTGCGAAAATTGGGAAAACCCACCATTTTGCAGGGGATCCCCTTGGAAATAAATCGAAAAATTAGAAAACGACATTTCAGCAATGTTTTGAATGAGGAAAGTCGCTTTTGGGTTCGCTGATTACTAAATGGTACTTTATTTTCCGATCAGATGCAAATTGGCAGAGCTACGGCCATCAGAAGGAGCAAAAGTGCGAAAATTAGGAAAACCCACCATTTTGCAGGGGATCCCCTTGGAAAAAATTGAAAAATTAGAAAACGACATTTCAGCAATGTTTTGAATGAGAAAGGTCGCTTTTGGGTTCGCTGATTACTAAATGGTACTTTATTTTCCGATCAGATGCAAATTGGCAGAGCTATGGCCATCAGACGGAGCAAAAGTGCGAAAATTAGGAAAACCCACCATTTTGCAGGGGATCCCCTTGGAAAAAAATTGAAAAATTAGAAAACGACATTTCAGCAATGTTTTGAATGAGGAAAGTCGCTTTTGGGTTCGCTGATTACTAAATGGTACTTTATTTTCCGATCAGATGCAAATTGGCAGAGCTATGGCCATCAGAAGGAGCAAAAGTGCAAAAATTAGGAAAACCCACCATTTTGCAGGGGATCCCCTTGGAAAAAAATCGAAAAATTAGAAAACGACATTTCAGCAATGTTTTGAATGAGGAAAGTCGCTTTTGGGTTCGCTGATTACTAAATGGTACTTTATTTTCCGATCAGATGCAAATTGGCAGAGCTATGGCCATCAGAAGGAGCAAAAGTGCGAAAATTAGGAAAACCCACCATTTTGCAGGGGATCCCCTTGGAAAAAAATCGAAAAATTAGAAAACGACATTTCAGCAATGTTTTGAATGAGGAAAGTCGCTTTTGGGTTCGCTGATTACTAAATGGTACTTTATTTTCCGATCAGATGCAAATTGGCAGAGCTACGGCCATCAGAAGGAGCAAAAGTGCGAAAATTAGGAAAACCCACCATTTTGCAGGGGATCCCTTGGAAAAAAATTGAAAAATTAGAAAACGACATTTCAGCAATGTTTTGAATGAGGAAAGTCGCTTTTGGGTTCGCTGATTACTAAATGGTACTTTATTTTCCGATCAGATGCAAATTGGCAGAGCTATGGCCATCAGACGGAGCAAAAGTGCGAAAATTAGGAAAACCCACCATTTTGCAGGGGATCCCCTTGGAAAAAATCGAAAAATTAGAAAACGACATTTCAGCAATGTTTTGAATGAGGAAAGTCGCTTTTGGGTTCGCTGATTACTAAATGGTACTTTATTTTCCGATCAGATGCAAATTGGCAGACCTATGGCCATCAGAAGGAGCAAAATTGCGAAAATTAGGAAAACCCACCATTTTGTAGGGGATCCCCTTGGAAAAAAATTGAAAAATTAGAAAACGACATTTCAGCAATGTTTTGAATGAGGAAAGTCGCTTTTGGGTTCGCTGATTACTAAATGGTACTTTATTTTCCGATCAGATGCAAATTGGCAGAGCTACGGCCATCAGAAGGAGCAAAAGTGCGAAAATTAGGAAAACCCACCATTTTGCAGGGGATCCCCTTGGAAAAAAATTGAAAAATTAGAAAACGACATTTCAGCAATGTTTTGAATGAGGGAAGTCGCTTTTGGGTTCGCTGATTACTAAATGGTACTTTATTTTCCGATCAGATGCAAATTGGCAGACCTATGGCCATCAGAAGGAGCAAAATTGCGAAAATTAGGAAAACCCACCATTTTGCAGGGGATCCCCTTGGAAAAAAATTGAAAAATTAGAAAATGACATTTCAGCAATGTTTTGAATGAGGAAAGTCGCTTTTGGGTTCGCTGATTACTAAATGGTACTTTATTTTCCGATCAGATGCAAATTGGCAGAGCTATGGCCATCAGAAGGAGCAAAAGTGCGAAAATTAGGAAAACCCACCATTTTGCAGGGGATCCCCTTGGAAAAAAAATTGAAAAATTAGAAAACGACATTTCAGCAATGTTTTGAATGAGGAAAGTCGCTTTTGGGTTCGCTGATTACTAAATGGTACTTTATTTTCCGATAAGATGCAAATTGGCAGAGCTACTGCCATCAGAAGGAGCAAAAGTGCGAAAATTAGGAAAACCCACCATTTTGCAGGGGATCCCCTTGGAAAAAATCGAAAAATTAGAAAACGACATTTCAACAATGTTTTGAATGAGGAAAGTCGCTTTTGGGTTCGCTGATTACTAAATGGTACTTTATTTTATTTTCAGAAAAAAAAAATTGAAAAATTAGAAAACGACATTTCAGCAATGTTTTGAATGAGGGAAGTCGCTTTTGGGTTCGCTGATTACTAAATGGTACTTTATTTTCCGATCAGATGCAAATTGGCAGAGCTATGGCCATCATAAGGAGCAAAAGTGCGAAAATTGGGAAAACCCACCATTTTGCAGGGGATCCCCTTGGAAAAAAATCGAAAAATTAGAAAACGACATTTCAGCAATGTTTTGAATGAGGGAAGTCGGTTTTGGGTTCGCTGATTACTAAATGGTACTTTATTTTCCGATCAGATGCAAATTGGCAGAGCTACGGCCATCAGAAGGAGCAAAAGTGCGAAAATTAGGAAAACCCACCATTTTGCAGGGGATCCCCTTGGAAAAAAATTGAAAAATTAGAAAACGACATTTCAGCAATGTTTTGAATGAGGGAAGTCGCTTTTGGGTTCGCTGATTACTAAATGGTACTTTATTTTCCGATCAGATGCAAATTGGCAGAGCTACGGCCATCAGAAGGAGCAAAAGTGCGAAAATTAGGAAAACCCACCATTTTGCAGGGGATCCCCTTGGAAAAAAATCGAAAAATTAGAAAACGACATTTCAGCAATGTTTTGAATGAGGAAAGTCGCTTTTGGGTTCGCTGATTACTAAATGGTACTTTATTTTCCGATCAGATGCAAATTGGCAGAGCTACGGCCATCAGAAGGAGCAAAAGTGCGCAAATTAGGAAAACCCACCATTTTGCAGGGGATCCCCTTGGAAAAAAATTGAAAAATTAGAAAACGACATTTCAACAATGTTTTGAATGAGGGAAGTCGCTTTTGGGTTCGCTGATTACTAAATGGTACTTTATTTTCCGATCAGATGCAAATTGGCAGAGGTACGGCCATCAGAAGGAGCAAAAGTGCGAAAATAAGGAAAACCCACCATTTTGCAGGGGATCCCCTTGGAAAAAAATTGAAAAATTAGAAAACGACATTTCAGCAATGTTTTGAATGAGGGAAGTCGCTTTTGGGTTCGCTGATTACTAAATGGTACTTTATTTTCCGATCAGATGCAAATTGGCAGAGCTACGGCCATCAGAAGGAGCAAAAGTGCGAAAATTGGGAAAACCCACCATTTTGCAGGGGATCCCCTTGGAAAAAAATCGAAAAATTAGAAAACGACATTTCAGCAATGTTTTGAATGAGGGAAGTCGGTTTTGGGTTCGCTGATTACTAAATGGTACTTTATTTTCCGATCAGATGCAAATTGGCAGAGCTACGGCCATCAGAAGGAGCAAAAGTGCGAAAATTGGGAAAACCCACCATTTTGCAGGGGATCCCCTTGGAAAAAAATCGAAAAATTAGAAAACGACATTTCAGCAATGTTTTGAATGAGGGAAGTCGGTTTTGGGTTCGCTGATTACTAAATGGTACTTTATTTTCCGATCAGATGCAAATTGGCAGAGCTACGGCCATCAGAAGGAGTAAAAGTGCGAAAATTGGGAAAACCCACCATTTTGCAGGGGATCCCCTTGGAAAAAAATCGAAAAATTAGAAAACGACATTTCAGCAATGTTTTGAACGAGGAAAGACGCTTTTGGGTTCGCTGATTACTAAATGGTACTTTATTTTCCGATCAGATGCAAATTGGCAGAGCTACGGCCATCAGAAGGAGCAAAAGTGCGAAAATTGGGAAAACCCACCATTTTGCAGGGGATCCCCTTGGAAAAAAATCGAAAAATTAGAAAACGACATTTCAGCAATGTTTTGAATGAGGGAAGTCGGTTTTGGGTTCGCTGATTACTAAATGGTACTTTATTTTCCGATCAGATGCAAATTGGCAGAGCTACGGCCATCAGAAGGAGCAAAAGTGCGAAAATTGGGAAAACCCACCATTTTGCAGGGGATCCCCTTGGAAAAAAATCGAAAAATTATAAAACGACATTTCAGCAATGTTTTGAATGAGGGAAGTCGCTTTTGGGTTCGCTGATTACTAAATGGTACTTTATTTTCCGATCAGATGCAAATTGGCAGAGCTACGGCCATCAGAAGGAGCAAAAGTGCGAAAATTGGGAAAACCCAGCATTTTGCAGGGGATCCCCTTGGAAAAAAATCGAAAAAATAGAAAACGACATTTCAGCAATGTTTTGAATGAGGAAAGTCGCTTTTGGGTTCGCTGATTACTAAATGGTACTTTATTTTCCGATCAGATGCAAATTGGCAGAGCTACGGCCATCAGAAGGAGCAAAAGTGCGAAAATTGGGAAAACCCACCATTTTGCAGGGGATCCCCTTGGAAAAAAATCGAAAAATTAGAAAACGACATTTCAGCAATGTTTTGAATGAGGGAAGTCGCTTTTGGGTTCGCTGATTACTAAATGGTACTTTATTTTCCGATAAGATGCAAATTGGCAGAGCTACGGCCATCAGAAGGAGCAAAAGTGCGAAAATTGGGAAAACCCACCATTTTGCAGGGGATCCCCTTGGAAAAAAATCGAAAAATTAGAAAACGACATTTCAGCAATGTTTTGAATGAGGAAAGTCGCTTTTGGGTTCGCTGATTACTAAATGGTACTTTATTTTCCGATCAGATGCAAATTGGCAGAGCTACGGCCATCAGAAGGAGCAAAAGTGCGAAAATTAGGAAAACCCACCATTTTGCAGGGGATCCCCTTGAAAAAAATCGAAAAATTAGAAAACGACATTTCAGCAATGTTTTGAATGAGGAAAGTCGCTTTTGGGTTCGCTGATTACTAAATGGTACTTTATTTTCCGATCAGATGCAAATTGGCAGAGCTACGGCCATCAGAAGGAGCAAAAGTGCGAAAATTAGGAAAACCCACCATTTTGCAGGGGATCCCCTTGGAAAAAAATTGAAAAATTAGAAAACGACATTTCAACAATGTTTTGAATGAGGGAAGTCGCTTTTGGGTTCGCTGATTACTAAATGGTACTTTATTTTCCGATCAGATGCAAATTGGCAGAGCTATGGCCATCATAAGGAGCAAAAGTGCGAAAATTGGGAAAACCCACCATTTTGCAGGGGATCCCCTTGGAAAAAAAAGAGAAAAATTAGAAAACGACATTTCAGCAATGTTTTGAATGAGGGAAGTCGGTTTTGGGTTCGCTGATTACTAAATGGTACTTTATTTTCCGATCAGATGCAAATTGGCAGAGCTACGGCCATCAGAAGGAGCCAAACTGCAAAAATTAGGAAAACCCACCATTTTGCAGGGGATCCCCTTGGAAAAAAATCGAAAAATTAGAAAACGACATTTCAGCAATGTTTTGAATGAGGAAAGTCGCTTTTGGGTTCGCTGATTACTAAATGGTACTTTATTTTCCGATCAGATGCAAATTGGCAGAGCTACGGCCATCAGAAGGAGCAAAAGTGCGAAAATTAGGAAAACCCACCATTTTGCAGGGGATCCCCTTGGAAAAAAATCGAAAAATTAGAAAACGACATTTCAGCAATGTTTTGAATGAGGAAAGTCGCTTTTGGGTTCGCTGATTACTAAATGGTACTTTATTTTCCGATCAGATGCAAATTTGCAGAGCTACGGCCATCAGAAGGAGCAAAAGTGCGAAAATTAGGAAAACCCACCATTTTGCAGGGGATCCCCCTGGAAAAAAATTGAAAAATTAGAAAACGACATTTCAACAATGTTTTGAATGAGGAAAGTTGCTTTTGGGCTCGCTGATTACTAAATGGTACTTTATTTTCCGATCAGATGCAAATTGGCAGAGCTATGGCCATCAGAAGGAGCAAAAGTGCGAAAATTAGGAAAACCCACAATTTTGCAGGGGATCCCCTTGGAAAAAAATCGAAAAATTAGAAAACGACATTTCAGCAATGTTTTGAATGAGGAAAGTCGCTTTTGGGTTCGCTGATTACTAAATGGTACTTTATTTTCCGATCAGATGCAAATTGGCAGAGCTACGGCCATCAGAAGGAGCAAACGTGCGAAAATTAGGAAAACCCACCATTTTGCAGGGGATCCCCTTGGAAAAAAATTGAAAAATTTGAAAATGACATTTCAGCAATGTTTTGAATAAGGAAAGTCGCTTTTGGGTTCGCTGATTACTAAACGGTACTTTATTTTCCGATCAGATGCAAATTGGCAGAGCTACGGCCATCAGAAGGAGCCAAACTGCAAAAATTAGGAAAACCCACCATTTTGCAGGGGATCCCCTTGGAAAAAAATCGAAAAATTAGAAAACGACATTTCAGCAATGTTTTGAATGAGGGAAGTCGGTTTTGGGTTCGCTGATTACTAAATGGTACTTTATTTTCCGATCAGATGCAAATTGGCAGAGCTACGGCCATCAGAAGGAGCAAAAGTGCGAAAATTGGGAAAACCCACCATTTTGCAGGGGATCCCCTTGGAAAAAAATCGAAAAATTAGAAAACGACATTTCAGCAATGTTTTGAATGAGGGAAGTCGGTTTTGGGTTCGCTGATTACTAAATGGTACTTTATTTTCCGATCAGATGCAAATTGGCAGAGCTACGGCCATCAGAAGGAGCAAAAGTGCGAAAATTAGGAAAACCCACCATTTTGCAGGGGATCCCCTTGGAAAAAAATTGAAAAATTAGAAAACGACATTTCAGCAATGTTTTGAATGAGGGAAGTCGCTTTTGGGTTCGCTGATTACTAAATGGTACTTTATTTTCCGATCAGATGCAAATTGGCAGAGCTATGGCCATCATAAGGAGCAAAAGTGCGAAAATTGGGAAAACCCACCATTTTGCAGGGGATCCCCTTGGAAAAAAATCGAAAAATTAGAAAACGACATTTCAGCAATGTTTTGAATGAGGGAAGTCGCTTTTGGGTTCGCTGATTACTAAATGGTACTTTATTTTCCGATCAGATGCAAATTGGCAGAGCTATGGCCATCATAAGGAGCAAAAGTGCGAAAATTGGGAAAACCCACCATTTTGCAGGGGATCCCCTTGGAAAAAAATCGAAAAATTAGAAAACGACATTTCAGCAATGTTTTGAATGAGGGAAGTCGGTTTTGGGTTCGCTGATTACTAAATGGTACTTTATTTTCCGATCAGATGCAAATTGGCAGAGCTACGGCCATCAGAAGGAGCAAAAGTGCGAAAATTAGGAAAACCCACCATTTTGCAGGGGATCCCCTTGGAAAAAATCGAAAAATTAGAAAACGACATTTCAGCAATGTTTTGAATGAGGAAAGTCGCTTTTGGGTTCGCTGATTACTAAATGGTACTTTATTTTCCGATCAGATGCAAATTGGCAGAGCTACGGCCATCAGAAGGAGCAAAAGTGCGAAAATTAGGAAAACCCACCATTTTGCAGGGGATCCCCTTGGAAAAAAATCGAAAAATTAGAAAACGACATTTCAGCAATGTTTTGAATGAGGAAAGTCGCTTTTGGGTTCGCTGATTACTAAATGGTACTTTATTTTCCGATCAGATGCAAATTGGCAGAGCTACGGCCATCAGAAGGAGCAAAAGTGCGCAAATTAGGAAAACCCACCATTTTGCAGGGGATCCCCTTGGAAAAAATTGAAAAATTAGAAAACGACATTTCAACAATGTTTTGAATGAGGGAAGTCGCTTTTGGGTTCGCTGATTACTAAATGGTACTTTATTTTCCGATCAGATGCAAATTGGCAGAGGTACGGCCATCAGAAGGAGCAAAAGTGCGAAAATAAGGAAAACCCACCATTTTGCAGGGGATCCCCTTGGAAAAAAATTGAAAAATTAGAAAACGACATTTCAGCAATGTTTTGAATGAGGGAAGTCGCTTTTGGGTTCGCTGATTACTAAATGGTACTTTATTTTCCGATCAGATGCAAATTGGCAGAGCTACGGCCATCAGAAGGAGCAAAAGTGCGAAAATTGGGAAAACCCACCATTTTGCAGGGGATCCCCTTGGAAAAAAATCGAAAAATTAGAAAACGACATTTCAGCAATGTTTTGAATGAGGGAAGTCGGTTTTGGGTTCGCTGATTACTAAATGGTACTTTATTTTCCGATCAGATGCAAATTGGCAGAGCTACGGCCATCAGAAGGAGCAAAAGTGCGAAAATTGGGAAAACCCACCATTTTACAGGGGATCCCCTTGGAAAAAAATCGAAAAATTAGAAAACGACATTTCAGCAATGTTTTGAATGAGGGAAGTCGGTTTTGGGTTCGCTGATTACTAAATGGTACTTTATTTTCCGATCAGATGCAAATTGGCAGAGCTACGGCCATCAGAAGGAGCAAAAGTGCGAAAATTGGGAAAACCCACCATTTTGCAGGGGATCCCCTTGGAAAAAATCGAAAAATTAGAAAACGACATTTCAGCAATGTTTTGAACGAGGAAAGACGCTTTTGGGTTCGCTGATTACTAAATGGTACTTTATTTTCCGATCAGATGCAAATTGGCAGAGCTACGGCCATCAGAAGGAGCAAAAGTGCGAAAATTGGGAAAACCCACCATTTTGCAGGGGATCCCCTTGGAAAAAAATCGAAAAATTAGAAAACGACATTTCAGCAATGTTTTGAATGAGGGAAGTCGCTTTTGGGTTCGCTGATTACTAAATGGTACTTTATTTTCCGATCAGATGCAAATTGGCAGAGCTACGGCCATCAGAAGGAGCAAAAGTGCGAAAATTGGGAAAACCCACCATTTTGCAGGGGATCCCCTTGGAAAAAAATCGAAAAATTATAAAACGACATTTCAGCAATGTTTTGAATGAGGGAAGTCGCTTTTGGGTTCGCTGATTACTAAATGGTACTTTATTTTCCGATCAGATGCAAATTGGCAGAGCTACGGCCATCAGAAGGAGCAAAAGTGCGAAAATTGGGAAAACCCAGCATTTTGCAGGGGATCCCCTTGGAAAAAAATCGAAAAAATAGAAAACGACATTTCAGCAATGTTTTGAATGAGGAAAGTCGCTTTTGGGTTCGCTGATTACTAAATGGTACTTTATTTTCCGATCAGATGCAAATTGGCAGAGCTACGGCCATCAGAAGGAGCAAAAGTGCGAAAATTGGGAAAACCCACCATTTTGCAGGGGATCCCCTTGGAAAAAAATCGAAAAATTAGAAAACGACATTTCAGCAATGTTTTGAATGAGGGAAGTCGCTTTTGGGTTCGCTGATTACTAAATGGTACTTTATTTTCCGATAAGATGCAAATTGGCAGAGCTACGGCCATCAGAAGGAGCAAAAGTGCGAAAATTGGGAAAACCCACCATTTTGCAGGGGATCCCCTTGGAAAAAAATCGAAAAATTAGAAAACGACATTTCAGCAATGTTTTGAATGAGGAAAGTCGCTTTTGGGTTCGCTGATTACTAAATGGTACTTTATTTTCCGATCAGATGCAAATTGGCAAAGCTACGGCCATCAGAAGGAGCAAAAGTGCGAAAATTAGGAAAACCCACCATTTTGCAGGGGATCCCCTTGGAAAAAAATCGAAAAATTAGAAAGCGACATTTCAGCAATGTTTTGAATGAGGAAAGTCGCTTTTGGGTTCGCTGATTACTAAATGGTACTTTATTTTCCGATCAGATGCAAATTGGCAGAGCTATGGCCATCAGAAGGAGCAAAAGTGCGAAAATTAGGAAAACCCACCATTTTGCAGGGGATCCCCTTGGAAAAAAATTGAAAAATTAGAAAGCGACATTTCAGCAATGTTTTGAATGAGGAAAGTCGCTTTTGGGTTCGCTGATTACTAAATGGTACTTTATTTTCCGATCAGATGCAAATTGGCAGAGCTACGGCCATCAGAAGGAGCAAAAGTGCGAAAATTAGGAAAACCCACCATTTTGCAGGGGATCCCCTTGGAAAAAAATCGAAAAATTAGAAAACGACATTTCAGCAATGTTTTGAATGAGGAAAGTCGCTTTTGGGTTCGCTGATTACTAAATGGTACTTTATTTTCCGATCAGATGCAAATTGGCAGAGCTACGGCCATCAGAAGGAGCAAAAGTGCGAAAATTAGGAAAACCCACCATTTTGCGGGGGATCCCCTTGGAAAAAAATTGAAAAATTAGAAAACGACATTTCAGCAATGTTTTGAATGAGGAAAGTCGCTTTTGGGTTCGCTGATTACTAAATGGTACTTTATTTTCCGATTAGATGCAAATTGGCAGAGCTACGGCCATCAGAAGGAGCAAAAGTGCGAAAATTAGGAAAACCCACCATTTTGCAGGGGATCCCCTTGGAAAAAAATCGAAAAATTAGAAAACGACATTTCAACAATGTTTTGAATGAGGAAAGTTGCTTTTGGGCTCGCTGATTACTAAATGGTACTTTATTTTCCGATCAGATGCAAATTGGCAGAGCTATGGCCATCAGAAGGAGCAAAAGTGCGAAAATTAGGAAAACCCACAATTTTGCAGGGGATCCCCTTGGAAAAAAATCGAAAAATTAGAAAACGACATTTCAGCAATGTTTTGAATGAGGAAAGTCGCTTTTGGGTTCGCTGATTACTAAATGGTACTTTATTTTCCGATCAGATGCAAATTGGCAGAGCTACGGCCATCAGAAGGAGCAAACGTGCGAAAATTAGGAAAACCCACCATTTTGCAGGGGATCCCCTTGGAAAAAATTGAAAAATTTGAAAATGACATTTCAGCAATGTTTTGAATAAGGAAAGTCGCTTTTGGGTTCGCAGATTACTAAATGGTACTTTATTTTCCGATCAGATGCAAATTGGCAGAGCTTTGGCCATTAGAAGGAGCAAAAGTGCGAAAATTAGGAAAACCCACCATTTTGCAGGGGATCCCCTTGGAAAAAATCGAAAAATTAGAAAACGACATTTCAGCAATGTTTTGAATGAGGAAAGTCGCTTTTGGGTTCGCTGATTACTAAACGGTACTTTATTTTCCGATCAGATGCAAATTGGCAGAGCTACGGCCATCAGAAGGAGCCAAACTGCAAAAATTAGGAAAACCCACCATTTTGCAGGGGATCCCCTTGGAAAAAAATCGAAAAATTAGAAAACGACATTTCAGCAATGTTTTGAATGAGGAAAGTCGCTTTTGGGTTCGCTGATTACTAAATGGTACTTTATTTTCCGATCAGATGCAAATTGGCAGAGCTATGGCCATCAGAAGGAGCAAAAGTGCGAAAATTAGGAAAACCCACCATTTTGCAGGGGATCCCCTTGGAAAAAATGTTTTGAAATGGTACTTAAAATGGTTTTTATTTCTCGATCGAAAAATTATATAAATTGAAATATACCGAAAACTCAACACTGCGATTTTATTTTGAAAAATCAAAATTCCCTTCGTTGATAGCATAATTTTAGGCCGAATCAAAATATATTTTAGAAGAATATAATACATAATTTTGTGCTCTTGAACCTCTGAATAAATTGATGTTACTATATCGGGTCGTTCAAGGTTTTTCCCACCTAAAAAATTGATTAGGAAGACAAAATACTAACCCTTTTCTATTTTAATATTTGAATTTTATTTTGAAGAAGTTTCTAGTTTCAGCTCTTTCTCAAAGCCTCACCATCAGATGGCGCTTGTTTTGGCTTCCCTTTGGCATATTTTTGGGGTTACAGGAAAAAGGTCTTCCGCAAATTGAAAACCCGTTTCTTTGCATGCAAAACTCTCCTGATACATTTTTTGCCGACCGCCCCCT
The DNA here is from genome assembly GCA_018153235.1 of Drosophila malerkotliana malerkotliana. Lineage (NCBI taxonomy): Eukaryota > Metazoa > Arthropoda > Insecta > Diptera > Drosophilidae > Drosophila > Drosophila malerkotliana. The sequence goes on from JAECXV010000038.1 coordinate 5,559,942, forward strand.
TAAGAGTAAAAATTTCACACATAATTACAAGTGCGGCTGGGGCCGGAGCTGGAGATCTGGGCCTTTTAAAACCAACAACGATTATTCACAATTCTGATGCTCAGAGTCGTAGTAGTACCCACCCAGGCGATGATTTATGCATCGGTTTGGGGGCGTGGCATATATGTATCCATTGGTGGTGGGCTGAGGGCAAAAACTTTCGAAAAACAAACAGAAGGGCTGCCCTTCTGTAGGCAAAAAATACAAATCAACGGCAGCAGGCAACATTTATTTACTTTGTGATTATGGAACGGAACGGACTCCCATCCCGAGATCCAGATTCAGATTCAGAGTGAGATCCCTCCTTCTGTGCGAAACACTTAACGCCAAAAGTGAGCAAAACAACACTTGCTCTATTAACACGCCAGACTCTCGAAAGGGGGAGAATCGCGAGGAAATCACGAGGATCAGGGGGAAAAAAAAAATCGCGAATCGTGAATGGAGTCGCGTCCTCCGACTGTCTGAAATTTATTGAGAAGCATTAAGGCGGCTTAACGAGAAACGAAACGAAACTAAAGGCATCGGAACGAGCCTGGTCCCGGGCCGAAACGGGGTAGCATCTTGGCCCGAACGTGTGGCTAATTTGCGGTTAAGACCATGATGATTTACATAGCCAAAAAGTAAGATAACCGCAACTCGGTCTGTGGTATTCATCCGCCATGCAAATTATAGAAATTTTCACTTTTCGACTCGAAAAACAAATATTGAGATAACTCTCTTTTTTTTGGTAGCCTATAATTAGGCCAATTTCTGTTTTTTTTTGTATTCAAATGCCATAAATCGCACTAAAGCCAACGAGCTGATAATTTCATGTTAGATTCCCTTAATTTTACGCTGCCATTTGTGGCTTCCGTTTCGCATGAGTTTTTGGCGGTTTAGGATTTGCATTTTTCATTCAGCAATCCCGCGGCATCCTGCGGTTTTTTTCAACAAACATCCAGCTGATTAATAATTACCGACACAAAATGAAAAAAAAAGACAAGAAGACAAGCTTGCAGCTTCATCAGTGGCGGCTGACTTTAATTGAAGGCGCCAAGCCAGCCTAGTTGCAACTGCACCACCGCTGTGCCACAAGCTGTTTCACCAGTCAAGTTCGTGGCTTGAGTCTTTCGTTTCAGGCACTAGCTGTTGCTGCCCGGCCCCTCGTGTTTTCAATTATAAGCATAGCAAATCAAAAGTTTTATGCTTATTAATCAAAGGCTTAATTGATTCCAGAAGGTCACGGAGAGGCGTGAAATGCGAACTCGCCCACGGAGGGGGGCACTCATAAATACTGATTTAGATGTTGCACAAAAAGGGGGCTTTTTTCTGTATTTTTTATTAATAATGTGCTTGTGATGAAAAAGAGCATGACTTTTTAAGTGGGAAATTAACTAAAAAATCTAAATTTAAAAAACTAAACTAAAATTAACTTTTTTTCATCCTATTCAGACCTATTTCTTGGTCCAATTCTATTGTTTATCCTTTATTTATCCCTCCTTATAGGTATTTTTTAAACACTTTTCTCTGAAAAAAATAAAATGTTTAAATAAGAAAGCCCTATCCACTGGGAGCAGTATGGAAAGTCCAGGTTAATCGCTCAATTCGCGCTTGTCCGGCCCCTTGGGATGCGATGATTATGCCCAGCCACGAGGACGACGACGATGATGATGATGATTCGGCAGCAGCAATTGAAATTTCATTTTAATGGGCACAGTTTATGACATCAGAGCGAGTTGCACGCGAAATTGCATTGAACTGGACTTTTCCGGCGGCTCTTGGTTGGTGGCAAGCTCATAAAAATATAAAAACAGAACCGTATCAAAAAAAAAAACTGCCCATGAAGAGGAACCAGAAACTGAGAACTCGAAAGATAGCGATATCGAGCGTGTAGCGTGTAGCCGCACAAAAAGATACAATTTTGTATCTGTGGCAGGTAAAAAAATAAAAACTGAGCCACAGACTGCAGCTGGAGAGAAACTAATGCACTTGCAATCCAATCTAATCGTTTGCCAAATGTCAAACGAGTTTCATTCATGAGCGGTCGGAGTGTCCGGATAAGGTGATGTATTTTTTATTTTCTTGACTTTTTTTCCCATATTAAGAGTTCATTCATCGGACTGCGTGTGTGTGCTCTGATAAGTCCGGTTCTTCGGAGATTAGTTTCCTTTTCTTCCCCCGGACTGTCTCTTTTTTTTGAGGTTCAGTTCCGATATGACAAACACGCGTGAAGAACGTCAAACGTTTCTTATCGCCATTTGCGAGGCCATGGTTTAATTAAAAGGTTATTCTTGTATGTCGCCGGTTGGGCAGGATAACGGCAGGACCACATCAGCAGGCCAAAGGATAGTGGCCCGAAAGGATGCGATTGAGTTGTATTTACTTTGCTTTATCTTAAAGACTTGCCGGGTTCGATTTTCAGACCGACCTTGTCTCTCAAACAAAAAAAAACTGAAAGTCAAGACCGCAAGACAAGAGCAGTGCCTCGATTTCGATTTCGATTTCTTGACTTGGATCTGGATCTCGAAACTCACAAGACCACAAAAATGCACGGCAGCGAAGCACAGGTGCCAGGTGAGAATTGACAAATTTCCATTTCGTCAATTCAATCAATAAAGCTAAAGCAACACCTCTGGACTGGATTCGAAATACAAAAAAAAATAAACAGAGCCAGAAATGGCGGGGGCTAGGGGCAAGCAAGGGTGGGGCGTGGCAGACTGGGGAGACGCCAAGGCCGCTCGGAAACCGCTTTCAATTAAATTGGGGCACACTTTTGCCTGCGGTCGCCTGGCTGCCTCATCATCATCCACATCATCATCATAATAATCATCGCCCTCGGCCTTTCCGATGCGCCTCGGGAGTGAAAATGAAATTGTTGCCCCAGGCAGTGTGTCCAGTATCAGTCTCAGTTTTAGTTTCAGCCCAGCAGCAAAAATTCAAAATAAAAAAAGGGAGGAGATACCGTGACGAGCTTAATACTCTTTTTTAAAAAAATTTCAAGCCTTTAAATAAAAGTTAATGTAAGTCTATGAAAGTATCTAGTAAAAAGATTCTTAAGAATCTTAATCCCTACGTTTTTATAATTTCAAGATACTCCTTTTTAGAGTATAAATAAAAAAAAAGCAACAAAAAAACAGAAACTAAATGAAATCAAAAGCCAGGAAAAACTGGTAGTTAGCTACTTTTACCCGCAGACCGTTGACAGTGGCCAGGGGATAGTATATGGCTGCCTGTAGCTTCGATGGATGGATGGTAGAAGCTGGGAAGCTCTGAGGGGACTCTCGGTATTGAAATCGAAACTGTTGATGGAAAGTTATGGCAGCCATGGGCAGCATAATGATGACGAGCCCCGATCACTCCGATGGCAGAAGATTATGGGGCGGCACCGTCTATTCAATCGATCACATCTACCAGGATTCCACATTCCCCTGGCGAAGGGCGGCCCAAGGAGCCATTAAATAGGAGCCAGGACAGGAAACACGAGAACGTGTGAATGAGAACTAAGAGTCTAGCCATCACAGAATGATTTTCATTAAATTTAAAATTATGTTTTTTATATAATAATATTTTAGATAAGATGGCTTTATCAGAGCGAGGGCTAGAAAGAAACTTGGCAGCTTGTATGTTTGGATAGTGGAGTGCAATTTAAAAGAAATCAATCAAAATGTTGTTAGTCACATCCTCTACTTGAACATTTAATATTCAATTTGTGTTCCCAGGATTCCTGCCTTTGGGTTGCCTGGAATGCGGCCCCAACGACTTTGTTGCTCTCGTTTTAATGACGGGATCCTCTATGGGTTGGGTCTAATAAACTTGACAATGCCGACTTTGCCGGCTACTGTGCCAAAAAGATTGCTCTGCGTGACCCTGTAAGAAGATGCCTTGTAATGGATTTTCTCAGTTACGCGAGGATTGCGTGCAACACCCCAAAAAAAAGCAAGAAAAGGGTTACGAAAGGGGGAGATGTATACTCCGATACTGAGACCTTGCGTGCCTTATGGCTACATCGGGCCCTCTCTTCCCTTTCGGCCACAACAATTTGTTAACAATTAGCGCCCGTTTGGCCCGGCCAACTCTATGCCAAAAAGTCAGAGCCACTTGCCCCAAAAGGCAAGTGCATTAAGAGCTCCACATTCCACATGTCCGAGGTGAAACCACGCCGGTGGTCCACCATCCATATATGAGAAAAAATATATATATCCTTGTATGTGAGGTATGTACTTGGTCATATCCATATCCATATCAATCATGCCGTCGTTGCCGTATGCTAATGATGGCAATTAATCAATGGGAATCAGTTAAGACCAGCAACCTGCAGCACACGAGGCGCACGCAATCGGCCCATTCCGGCAACAGAAACTGAGCCAAATGGCAAACTGAATGGCAGAAATAAAAATACAATATTACAAAAAATAAAATTAAAACCAAAAAGGAAAATAAGAAAAATTAAACAAGATCTGCACATCACTCTAATGATGTGCTGAAATTGCCGATCTCTGAGCTCTGGAAAATTAATAACCTGGCAAATGGAAAAAACATTTGTAATTGCCTCAAGTGCCTCGGGAGTGACCCACATTAAATTGGCCAAGACGGGACAGGGCCAGGTCAAAGGAGGCGGGTCAGGAGGTTGGTTTGGTAGAATAAGGTGCAAATTTTGTGTGAGGATGCAGGTTTCTTTTAAGGGTGTTTTTAGAGAGTTTAGTAAAGTTTTTGATGAAATAAAATATTTTAAAAATTGTATAGTAAAGGGAATAAATAAATTATAATTGAAAAATATTTTACTCTTAATAAAATATAAATTTAAGTAACTTTTATTTAGGCAACAGTACCTAGAAATTGTATAACAACTTTAAATCTATAGAAGGTATAAAAGAACAAAAATAAATATTGAAAAGTATCTTCAAAATATTATGACTTTCTTTCAATATTAATAATTTATAAAATAGTTAATTATCTTTAAAAATATTTAATCTTCAATTTTAAGACAGTTTATTATATTTTTTAGCACAAAAATTGCCAAAAACTCAGCTAATAGAACAAGAAACAGTTTGTAATTGCCCCATTGAGACTAACCCAAATTAAATTGGCCGACATGGGTTAACGCCTTCTTGCAACCACTCCCACTTTTCTGGGCTCTTGGCCAGCTAATCCCTGGTCCCTCACAGCGTGTCACTTTGGCTAACGAGCTCCTCGACTCTGTAACTCGAACTGACCCCTGAACTCGCCCTAATTGTCCACGCCCACAAGGGCTGCAAAAAAAATGTAATTCCTCCTAGACTATAAAACCTAGATTATTTATTATTATTGTGTGTTTTTTTTTGTAGTTTCCTTGCACGTGGCTCGCTTCGACGACGATTTTCGTGTGCCTGGAGGGGGGAAACCAGTTCGACGCATGCAAATAATATAAGTTACTGTGTCAGCGGCCATGCAACAGGTGAAATTGTCGCCCCAAGTCCACTGGCACTGGAGCTTAAGTCCTGAGACCCGGGGAAGTCAATGTCAAGTGTTGCCTGACTTACTACAAAAGTTAATTGCACTGCACGCGCACGCCAAAAGGCCAGAAGACCTCAGACTTTGGGCCGTGTCTGGGACTGAGACTCGGGCTGAGTCTGTGGCCAAGACGACGAAAGGCTGCAGTACCTGTAGTATCCGAATAAAAATCCCATCCCCATACCCATACCATTCGCAAACCTCAAGACCTCAAAGACCTCAATCCCAGAGGCTCGGGCCAAGAGGCGCGTGTGTGCAATATCAGGTTTCCATGTCAACTGGCACAGTGGTATGAGGGGATTTTTATAAAAGTTTATTATTAAAGGGCCTTTTTAAAAAACTTAAGGATATTATTAACTATTAGGTACTTTATTTTTAAGCTGTATATTTTTAAAATAGTGATTTCCTTTCCAACAATTTTAAAAACGTTACGATAAGGTTCCTAAGGAAGGGTAACCTTTGTTGTTTGGCCTTAGTCCTGTCTTGGCTTAAAACCTTTCTTAATCTTAAAAATATTATTTTATTAAAAACCTTACATTTAAGCCACTGTTCCGGACCAACTGCCACCGTGGTTGTCATTAGTCCGCTGCACTTGCTGTTGTAATTGTGACAGGAGCAACGAGCATGGATCGCTAAAGGGTCGATCGCCAGATCGCCGATGCAGTTGCAAGTGCAGTTGCAGTTGCAGGTTGAAGGTGCATACCTGGTCACCCCCCGTCCCTCCTCCACCATCCTCCAGGACAGGGCGGGGCAGCTAAGGAGGCCCAAAGTCGCCTGTCGACTTGTCTGGGACTTTCTGTGCCGGATTGGCGCGTCGTGATCGTGAGTGCCAGAAGCTGATTTCAGCGCGGCTACCGATAACCGAGAAACCCAGTCCACTGCCGCATCCAGTTGCCTTTTTTTCGCTTTGACAGACGCGTTGATTGGTTTTGTTTGTAGGCCCCAGAGAGGGGGAGGGACACCCAAAAGGCCGACTTGATTCCAAGACATGTAAATTGTTGAGAGAGCTTTTGCCGGAAAATATACAAAGAAAAAAAACAAAAACTGGTACAATTTTTTGGGCAATTTTTTTGTTGTTATAGCTTGCCTCTGTCTCTTTTATTTTTTATTTTTGTTATTGTTGATTATATTTTGTTGATAGTCATGCTGGGCCACGCCCCATGCCTCCCGTATTTGACAACTTTTTGCATAATTGCAATTGCCAGCGGATGAAAGACCAAGATGCGCATTGCCACTGAAAAAAAATATAAAAATCATAAGTTAATTGGTTGAAATAATTTTAAATTTAATTCAAATAATTTTTAAGAAATTGGTTGTTTTCCTTGATTCTTAGATCATATATACAATATTTTATTTTCTTTTAAATAATTATATTAATCTTAGAAGGTAGTATTTTGAACAAAAACTGACAGATTCTTTACAATTGCACATTATTTAGTCGACTCTTTAAAAATAACAAAATATGTAAAATAATTTGATATTTTTTTAGAATTTTTTGTAGGTCTTCAGTTTTCTAAAAATTGTATTTTAAGCGAAATTTTAAAACCCATTGAAACCTCCAGTCATCAGTTCCTCTTCATAAATTTTATGATAAATTCCCAAAAATACTTTTGTCCTTTAATTCACTTGTGAAATTCTTTATAGAATATTTCATTCTAAAAACTACAAGCAATTATTTTTTTGAAGTGTTATATTTTTTTTTGGCAACGAAAGAGCCGCCGCCGCCACTGACGGTCGAGGCCAAAGCCTCGTCGGTCATTCATAAATTTCTTACCAACTCATAAATACGGCAGCAAAGGCTTTCGAGGTGTTGGCCTTACAATCTCACGCCGTGCTGGTATCTCCCTACACCCCTACAGTCCCCCTAAGCCCCATTTTGGCCACAATCTGTTGGCTGATTTAATGCAATGCCAAAACAAATTGTTATGTTGGGGCCGCTTGCTGCCCGCAATTAATCAAAGTTCTCGCATTACAATTAATCAAAAATCGCCATTGAGCTTGGGTCGGCTTGGCTTGGCTTGGCTTGGCCCGCTCCTCGGCCAGCTCCTGATGGCCGTTTTCAGCTTCTGGCCATAAATATCACTGCCAGTGGCAATGGAATTGGCCGAAATAGAATTGGCGGCGTCAAAACGCGCACCTTAGATGTCGCTCTGACAATCGACGGGCCATCCATAAATCAGATATATATCTTATATATATATATTTGAGGCTCTAGAGTGGGAGTTGCGGCATTTGGCCTTTCATCACACTTGGCCAGGTTTGTTCAGGCGGCAATTTGATGGCCATGAAAAGTTGACAGTTGACTTTTGATTTGATTCGGAATCGGAATCAATAACAATTTTCAATGATCTCTAGGACGGCAGAAGCTCACAGAACATGAGGATCGAATCTGAAGAGATCAATAAACTTTGGAGAGGATATAGGGATAATATTTTTAAAATAAGGGAATACATTTTTTAAAATTTATAAAAACTTAAGCTGTTCGTTTGCCTTTTCTTAAGCCTTAAAACTTAAGCCTTTTCTTCACTTTAAATTAGTTAAAAAATAAATATTTAAATAATTAGCTTGAAAAAATCAACAGACTGTCCAAAATCCTCTAATTTATTAGGAAGTCGTCTAAATTTGCTTTAAAAATGCCACCGCTCTTTAATAAAAACAAAATAAAAATAAAAGTAAAAAGGATCATGAGGCAGCGGTTTCTCCTTTCGGAAAATGACACAAGTGGCAAGTAGCAAGTGGCAGGAGTTGCAAGACGCAGAAATGCAAAGTGCAGTCTGCTAAGAAGAGTAATGACTATACCCACAATGACCTTGGACTGGGATGCATCGGGAAACAAAAAAAATTGGACTGCTCTGCTTAAATCGAGGCTCCACTGTGGCAAGCCACCAAAAAAAAAAAAAAAAACACAAAAAGACAGAAAAAATAAGAGTTGCCGCTTTAAAGAAGTGTGGAAAAAATGATGGGACGTCAAGTTATTGACAGGCCGAGTCGATATTAATGACGACTTCATCTTCATTCGAGGGATATGCCTCCGTCCTGGTGTCCTCTGCCTCCCTGCAGCTTCCTTTTTATTCGTTTTGCTGTCGCCGTGTCGTAGTAGCAATTATTGAACTAGTTAGTCGGCCCCAAGACAGAAAACAGAAAAGCAGACGATCGCCACTGCCTCACAGCCTTACAGCCTCACTGCTTCAATTATGTTCATAAGCAAAGCAGCAGGCCAAAAGCAAAAGCCAAAAAGCCATACATATTTAAGCCAACATGTCAACATAATTTATATTAAATTTTTGTGTCAGATAATGATAGCGCCTTCTGCTTCTGCTGCCGACGATCGCACAAAATTTAAGCATCTCTGGCCCCAAGCTTCACGCTGAAATTTATATGAAATGGATGAAATAAAAAAAATACTGGGAGTTATTATGGAAATTTATGAAAATTTAGATACCCTTATGGTTAGGATTTTTAATTAAAAAATAGAGTTATAAAAGGAACTTATCTTAAGATTTAAATTCAACGGAGAGAAATGAAAGACATATGATTTATTTTTCTAAACATTATCGTAAAATTCAAGAACCTTTTTAATAAAATGCTTTAAAATGCATTTAAATGCTTTAAAAATGCCCATAAGCTTAAACAATATTTCACATATGTGTGTGAGCTTTTGAATTTTTGACTTCACTTTGCTTAGATTTTTTAAATATAGTATATAATATATAGAAAAAGGTTTATTTTTAATATAAACCAAGCATTTTACTTTTAATTTTATACTTCCGACATGCTATTGAATATCCCATTCCAATAATGAGTGTATTTCTTTATTCGTATTTTTCTAAATAAAAACCCATAACCTTAAGCGTGCCGAACCAGATCAGAGAGTTCCGAGATCGGAGGGAATGTGCCAACCTAGAAACCCTAAATAATTCACAATTCATAATGGAAACGCACGCAACTCTTGGGCAAGATGGGAGGGATTCTCCCCTTCCTTGCCGTATTATTTAGAATTCTTCTGGGCCAAAGCGAATTCGTATTGCATCAACAGTGAATTTTGCATGACGGACCGGATATGTGGACATCTGGTGACCGTCGGAACCTGTGACCTCTGGCCGCTGCTGCTCAGATGTCCTTAGAGGTCCTTTTTGTGGCATGCAGCGATGAGGCAATGCAAAAATCTCCCGCGGCTGCCGAAACGAAGTGTTAAATGAGGCCCAGCGTGTGCCGTGTTGTGGGCTGAAAAAGGTCAATAGGTCAAATGGGTCGCTGAATATTATAATGGGTCCTACCTTCTGAATCGCTTTCGGCACGGTTGCCTAGCGTGCAACCAGCAAGGATCAAGGACCGCATAGCAAGGATAGCAGTGACCAACCAGGAACCAGGATCCAACGGTGTTCCTTTCAATGCTAAATGCTTTCAAAATGCTTTCGACTTGTCGAGGATCTCCACGTTCGTCCCCGTCCTTGACGCGACGGGTGCTGGAAATGCATTGCCAGGAACGTTGTCCAGAAAGGACCCCGGGGCATTAGGAGTGTTAATAGAATAGTGCCTCCGGCTGATTAGGGATTCTATTGGATTCTACAGATTCCACTGGATCACCGTTTGAGGTGTTGACGAGTCCTTGGAGTCCTAGGAGTCTGGTGCGTTCTTGATGGATCATAAAACTTTGCCAAGGTCTAGGATTTTCGTGACTTTAAGGTCGTTTAAGAAATAAAAGAACGAGTTTCAAATGGACATGAGTTCGTTTTAAGACCTTCTCCAAAACTCCCATAAAATTATAGATTCAGATTTTAATTATACAACCTCGGCAACACTTGGCCTTTCAGATTTGATTTGTTTAGAGGGAAGTGTTGACGAAGTGCTGGTCCTGGGAGCAGCCCCCTCTGATTTATTGTGGCTCCACTATTAGGGCCATAAACGATGGCTGGCTGGCTGGCTGGATGGCTGGCCACTTTCATTAGGGCCCGAACTGGCCGAAAGGGGATCTGGGATTTGGAGTCGCAAGCCGCCAAGACTCAAGACTCCGAAGGCTGGAGGAAACTGGAAACCGGTTGGCAGCCGGCACGCGACCTCAGTCGTTCGACTCCAGACACCAGACGGAGCAGCTGGAAACCCAAGATCCCCAGTAAACTCTTCCCACTCGATGACAGGGAACACTCACCGCCGAGGCAGCTGCATTTTGAGTTACACTCTCAGTTCCTCTCTCTGGAGTGATTTTCAAGATTCACTCGCAACGAATAAGAGGCTCTCTGAGCTGGATCCTTGAGTGATGCTGTTGCACCTTTTATTTTCGTTTGTTTTTGTTGGAGGGCCCGAAAGGCCGACAGGCCAAAAGGCAGGTAGGTAGATTAAATGCAGGTGAGATCCCAGAGGGCCCGGGATCGGGTCCGGGCCCCTATAAATAGCCCGAACGGCACGGGGAAGGGCATCAGAACGGAGCCAGCGCTCAAGAAGAAATCATCTCTAGAATTTCTCCAAAAAAGAAAAATCTAATTCTCTAAATATCGTAACCATGGCTCTGGGAAGCGAGAATCAAACGTCTCTGTTCTACAACGATGACTCCCTGTCGCCGGTGAGTGGTGGCGCCTCCGTTGTCCGGCGGAATGCCCGGGAACGCAACCGCGTCAAGCAGGTCAACAACGGCTTTAGCCAACTCCGGCAGCACATACCGGTGGCCGTGATAGCCGACCTGAGCAACGGTCGTCGCGGCATCGGACCCGGTGCCAACAAAAAACTCAGCAAAGTCAGCACTCTGAAAATGGCAGTCGAATACATCCGCCGACTCCAGAAGCTGATCGACGAGAACGACCAGCAGCAGCAGCAACATCAGCAGCAGCAACTGCAACAGCAACACATGCACTTCCAGCAACAGCAGCAGCAGCAGCAACATTTCTACGCCTGGCAGCAACAATTGCAACTCAGCTCACCCACTGGCAGTGTCAGTTCGTGCAACAGCAACACCAGCAGCAGCAGCAACAGCTCGTCGTACTACACTCCCTCAGCAACAACCGCAACATCTACAACATCGCCTGTTGCCATTTCCACCAAATTGGAAAACAGCTACGAAGATTATCGCAACAACTCCTGCAGTTCCGGCGCCGAGGATGATGACATCCTCGACTACATTTCCCTCTGGCAGGACGATCTTTGAGCAAATCCCAAAGGACCCACCATCCTTTGCTAGTCGCATGCCACACCCACACACACACTGCAAACCATTGATTGGCCAACAAGAAGTATTACCTCAGCCGCAAAGTATTTATTATCCAAAACTAAAAACATACAACATTTTTTTTTTTTCAACCTGTACAAAGTATTATGTAAGAGAGCGCTGTATGTGCCTGGTTTTTATATAGTTTATAAGACTGTTTAGCCCTAAGACCTAGTTCATAATGGAAGACAATGTAGTTTTAAGAACTTCTTTTTTTTTACAAACATGGAGGACATTAAACTGATAATTATAAACGAAATTTTAATGTGATTTTTGTTTTTGGGAGATGGTGGGGAAAAAACGTGGGGATGGTTGGGATATTCTACAGGATTTAAGAAAACATGTTAGAGTCTAGAAAAATCTAGAGTTGCGGGAAATCTAAAGGCGTTCAAAAAAATAAGACACACAGTATTCCTACTCCGACATTCGTAATTCCAAAATTTCATGAGGGTACTGGGAAATATTAGAAAAATTCAATAGTGATATATTAAAGCAATATTTTTAATAAGGAAAGATGGTACTTGAAGAGCTGATCCCAAAATGATACTGCAATATCCTTTATGATGCGAATTGGCGCAAAAATCTCACAATTTCGAATGTAATCTGAAACGAAAATTCAAACTGTTTTGTTTACGTGGGTAAATGTATTATTCGAAATAAATTATTCAAAAGAATCAATAAGTATCTGATTAAACAAACCGTTAAGTATTTACAAAAACCGCGGCTTTCCCTGCTAGCCGCGGAATTATCCTAACAATTTGTCAAGAAGTTTTGCATAAAAACAATCCAATCAGGCTTGAGTTGGGTTAACTAAAGTAATTTACTTGCTGCATTTCTGCATATTTGCATATTGGCCAAGACCGAGTTATGGGCCAAGTTAATCAGAGGCCAAATGCCGACAATTCCCAGCGATCGATCGATCGATTTGTGTGTTACTTCGCCGCCAATTGTCCTCTACAGGTTGTCCTACGGCTTGTCCTCCAAGCTGTCCTGCAGGCTGTCTACCAGACTTGTCCTCCAGTTGTTGAACTAATTTTGAGTTATTCCAGAAATGCTGGCAAAACAGGGAAACCATGGATACTTCTGCTTCTCAGATCGCCCCCGACAAAAGTTGAAGGAATCCGATGGGGCTCCACGGCCACATTGCAACGGAAGCTGCTGCGATGACTTTGTGCAAGATAATTTATTTAAATATATATGTATATATACGATTTAATTTGTATATATAGATATAGTATAGTAGTTGTGTTTTAGCCACATCCTCTTGATCTAGGTATTTTTATTTCTTTGCAATTTTATTGGACATCCGTTGAAATAGCAACTCCCACGCGCATTTCCTGTTTCGGCAACTGAACCTCATTAATAGATAAACGTGTTGGGGTCTACGCACTTCCGTTAATCGGTGGAAGAAGATATATGGCCCTGGCTATAACCGATCCCTGGCTCTTCGGGCCAAAGTTTCCACCTCAATCGATTCGATATGGAGTGCAAATAAAGAAGCGATTCTGCAAAAAAAAGGTTATACAGCGAGAGAAAATACGGTTTTTAAAATTAATCACCATTTTATTATCAGTCTTGATATAAGAAAGATATTATATAGAGAATAAAATAGCACCAAAATGTAAAATAAATACTTATAATATTAATAGTCTTTTAAACAAAATAATTTCAAGGAAGGCTTCTAGGAACAAACCACTTAAAAACCTTTTAATATTTCCTTATTCTAAATTTTAGCTTAAAAAAAAATCCCTAAAACCCTCTAGCCTATTCTCCAAGTGTTGTATTTTATTTTTAAGACAAAGATCTGTGGCTCTACAAAAATCGAACGGTTCTGAGGACTTCGGGGCACTTCATGGCGCATTTATCGAATTATTATTTCCGGCTTTTTCCTGTTTTTGCATTGCATATGAAGTGGAGTTGGTTCAGGATTGAGGGAGACACCAGGAGGAGGCACAACAAAGGATGGAGATGGGGATGAGTATGGATAAGGGCAAAGGGGCATGTGGCAAGTCTCCTCCATTGGCGGTCGATATATGCGACATACGACAATGTCCCGGCGACAGCAAACGGTGCAAAATCGAACGCTTTTTGTGTGAAGTTAATAATACGTTTGACATGGCCCCTAAAAAGGGCCAAAAACGTGGCTAAAACGGGGCTACAACGGCCCAAAACCCGGGGCCATCGAAACGCCATCGAAAATATATGCAGAAATATGTGTATCAGATCCAGTGAGGAGCGAACGACTCGCCAGTTCCCTGGGGCTGTTCCAAAAAAGCCCTCCGGCTTCAGTCAGGCTTCTTTACATGCAAGTTGCTGAGTTGCAAGTGGCTGTATGGCTGTGTTGCAAGTGTGTGTGTTGTTGCTTTTTCTGGGCGAATAAATTTATGATTTATTAAGGATGCTCTGATTACAACACAACCGCCTCACGGCCCTCATGGCCCTCACAGCCCTCATGCCTTTCAGACACCACCGTCTGATGCTGACTGATGTCTCGTAAATAACTTTTGCCACAAAAGGGGGCAAGGCGTGCGAGTGCAATGCTGCAACAAGTTGCAACAAGTGAGTTATTTGTTTAACATGAACGCGTTTTTGACTCACAAATGTTGACAAAGAATAATGTAATTTATGTTCGTCCCTGACATCTTTCCAAGATTTCTCTGCCCCGAAAGAGATGGCATCACAATTACCAGAAAGAGTACGAGCTAAGGGCGTGAGAGTGCTAGAAAAGAGACCGCATTGCAATTAGAGATATTCGCACCGATATCCATCGGATAGATTTGTATCTCAAGGAGTGGGCGTATCTGAGAGATGATGCGCCTCTCGGAGACCATCGCGTGCACAATTGTCCACATAATTGTGATGTTATGCAACTTCATGCGAAATACAAGTGCAACATTGTTGAAATAATAAAAAGGTATCCGCCCCCACAAAGGTGCACTTGTCCCGATGCCGCACTTGTCTCGTAAAATGCTGCCCTTCTTGTTCTCATTGTTATAGATTTTTCCTTTTGGGTTTTCCTTTTTTTTTCCTTTCTAGTTTTTTTTTCTCCCCATCCTGGCAATTAAAAACGCCTACCACAGGATACTCACCAACAAGGACAATTGCGTGAGCATCCTGAAGTTTTCTTTAGTTAAGCTGATTATTTTTTTGACAATGCAGCTGAAATGATAATGATACCTTTTTTTTATAGAGGGGATTACTTTTTTTCTATCTATGTAGGTTCCAGGCTATTAAATAATTATTAACAAAAATTATATATATGTGAAACGGATTACTTTTTCTTTCACTTTCTTGATCCTTCATGTGTATTTTTTTCTTCATTGACAAAAGAAAAAAATAAATTCCCGACAAAAAAACTTTGGAAATGTCTTAATTACCACTTGAAAATGTCTCAATTCCACCGCGAGGCTTTCACTTTGCCAAATTATTTAAATGAATTACCCGAGAGGCAGCGGCAAAAGTCAAAAGGGTTCTGGCTTCTGTTAATTATAGAGAAGTGGCTTTCTTTAATTGCCAGAAAGTAAACAATTGGGGCCACTTTCCCAGTCACTCACCAGAACCCATCCAAGGATCAAGACCAAGAAATGAACAGAAATTAAGGTTAATAGGCTAGAAGCCATCAGAAGTGTTTCATATTTTTTTTGCATATATTTTTTTTATAGTAATGCTTTTAAGTCCCCCTCCCCCGAGGTTTTTAATAATCAAATTTATGACATTTAATTGGATCAGAAAAGGAGCTGAGAACAACCAAAGGCCCAGGGGGGGACTAGAAGAAGACGCGTGGCAGCAAAAATATAAAGTTTTCAAAAATAAATGCATTCCGTCAGAGGGAACTGGGAAGCCCATTCACTGCGTGACTGGACTAATTAGTTGCCATGCATTTTATATATATATTTTTATACATATATATATATTTTTATATATCTCATCCCCTCTCGAAATTCACTTTTGATTTCATATGCATTTCATCAAATTGCCGCTGCGCACGCGCATGCCACAAGGTACAAGAAGAGCTACAAAAAAAACGACTGCCAGATAAGACCGACGAGACCTTGGTTTGATTTGAAAATTACTCAAAAATAAAAAATTTATAAAAAAGCAAAAACTCTAAAAAAAAATATAAAGAAAAAAACTAAATAAAGCTTCAGCGAAAAAAACAACAAAACTGCAGAAAACAGCAAAAACGGGTTGCAACGTTGCCAATTAAATGTGGTCCAGTCTGTGGCCCCTCCAGCCCCGTAACCCCCCAACTGGTAGACCGATATGAAGCCCCGAAATCCCCCTCGGAATCCCCATAGCCCAGCAAAACCCAGTCTGCGGGTTTCGTTGTCATTGCCGCCGCGGTTTACTTCAAATGGGAGACGCGCGCGTCCAGCGCCAAAATGGCAATCTTTTTGAAATTTATGATGAAAAAATGAACACTGTCGCTTTTTTGAACATTTTAATTATACACATACAGAAGCACACGACTTGCCACGATATATCGTATCGTATATACATATATATATTATTTTTGGGAAGTGAAAAAGATTTTTTGAAAGATACCAATGTGTTACACGGCGCCCTCACTTGACTGGTAGCTGAAGGCACTGTAATAAAATGTTAGTTTTGGTTTCGTAGAATATTAAAAATAAAAAAAATATTATCGTTGTATTCAACCTAGAATCATTTATAAAAATTATGAAAACATTGTACTACCTCTTTGAATTTTTAAAAATACTTGCCTTCAAAAATATGCCTATAACTGAAATTAAATCTCTGAAATATTCATAACCACTTGTGATTTGTTCAAGTGTTGCTTTTTGGTGGAAATTCGAGTATAGAAATTACCGACTCCGGGCAAGTGAAGTGAAGTGAGCTCCGCTCGGCTGTCCGGGCGTTTGGCGAGTAATTAATAAATTCGCAACGCTGCCACAGGATATTTGCATAAGAAATTATGGCAATGAAATGTTATGACCGCGCCCGTGACAGACGACTTGGAAGTAGTCCAATATTTTTGGGGGCACTACTTCTGGACGAGGCATCAAGGTCAGCCGAATTGCGGCCACTTTGAAGCTCCTTCCATTGAAGATGCCATAATGGCAATGAAAATTGCATAAGCCAGTTGGGTTTTCTTTGGTTTTATATATATTTCTTTTTGTTTTTAAAGGATATATAGCCTCCAGCTGAGTGCTGATGAACCGAGAGAGAGAGAGACAGTTAGTCTCCGGTCGACAGTTATGCATATAATTTTTCAGATGGACAATTGTCCTGGCACACAGGATAGCCCACAGGACACTCAGCGTGTGGCGAATGTCCGAGAAACCGATTGGCACAAACAAACGCATCCTTTTGCACGTGTCTCCAGGATCAAGAAAGGCCAAGAAGAAGTGGTGGGAGTTTTGCAATTCCTGTCACCCATTGTCCTGCCAACAATTGATAATGAAAAGTAGTCAACGCAAATTACATAAGGCTCTCTAAGGATCTGACAGGACACAGGCCAAAAGTAGGAAAGGAATTCTTGTGTTTGGGCGTTTGTGTAAGCCTCTTCAGAGGTTGCGCCCTCCCGAAAATGTGATTCTAATTGACCCCGGAGCCCAGAGCCCGGACCCCGAGTCCTATGTCCTGTATTCTATTCTTTCCGTCCAGGGGCCTTTCTTCCTTTCCGGCCAGGACACGCGGCAGGAGCAGAAGCCACAGCCGTCATCAAGACGGCACTTTCAAGTTGCCAATGCCTTCGGAGGAAAGTCAGTGGGTAGCCCCTCCATTGAATGTCTATTAAGGAGCAAAAATACATCCAAAGTTTCTCCAGAAATACTATCAACTAAATAGCCGACAAAAATCAAAGGAGGATTCCGCAAGCGCCGCTTGGTTTTGAAATCTATTTGAATTTTGTTTTAATATTTAAGAGAGTGTTTTTTGGAAACTAGTGCAACTGTTGCTTTTACTCACCCCTAAAGGTATTTTAAATATTTTTGCTAATCTGGGCATACACTGCCCTATACATGCCCATATACTTTTATATCCCCTATAGCACCTACAGTGAACCTCCCCCAAAATAAATCCCAAACGACCTGAGCGACGTGCGTGTGAATCTATTAAGCCAGCAGCCGTCAGAGTCCAGAGGCAGAGATCCTCCACCTGGTATACGAAAATTCAATTAAGCAAATCGAACGCATTCGGAATCGATTTCGATGCAGAGTAGTAGAGCGTTTCTACGAAAAAGTCCTTCCTTAATGGGCACAGGTGAGTCGAAAGAGTGGTGTGAAAAATTCCACAACAAACTCGGAGATCGGGGAGCGGGATGTGGCGAAAAAAGGGTTTTTATTTTTCGAGGGTCTGATTGTTATGCTGATGAGCTGTTGATCGTTTTTGAAAAAAAAAAATAAAACACTAAAAGCGGAAAAAATATTATATCCTGGAGGCGTAGAAATCAATTTCGAGTCAGTGGGATCGATCGAAAATCTGTTGCTTGTCTGGGATCGGGATTTTGATTTTTTGATGTGGGTGTGATCTGAGGCACTTCCTCTATTCCAGTTATTTTCTGACGTTTTGTGTTGGTTTAGCTGTGAAAACCGCTAGCTGTCTTCCCATTCGATTCGATTTCCGGTTTCCGCAAAGGCTTATGCAAATATTTGGCCAACGGACTGGGTAGAACCAAAAAAATCCGCTAGTTCGGATAAACATCCTGAATCCTTGGAGCATAATATCCAAAAAGAATCACTCTTAGCCGTGGGAATCGATTTTCATCGGTGTCATTAGCGGCTAAAAAAAAGGAGGGGGCGTGCAAGCGTTCAAGGACAATGAGTCCTGTATGACCTAACAAGCATACTTGCGGCTAGGATCAAACATCAAAGGCAACCGCCTGCACCTGATCCGCCACAAAAAGGTGCTAAATGGGGCGTACTAATGAGATCAATTCGACAACAATCAAAAAGAGAAAGAATTGTATAAAAAAAAGGAGAATATATCGAGCAATGGAGAAATTTATATGAAACCCATGAAATCGAAGACAAAGCCGCTTGGATAACAGCCAGGATCATTCAGAGCCAGTCAATTGGATAATCGTGAATAATGACTTTATCCTTGCCGCCTTGAAAAGCCTTTGACTTGTGCAGCAAGTTATTCAACAATTAAGGCTCAAACACCATTGTCAGAGGACTAATTTTATTGGGACTAGAATAATATGTAGAAAATTAATGGAAATTTATGGCTTTCCCTTATTATTAATTGCATTAATAATCTTATTTTTTTTAAAGGCAATCCGCTCACTTGTCACTCGGCCACTCAACAGCTTCTTAGTTCGATCGGAGACGACTGGGACCTGTCAGTAAGCGGCTCGGCCGCGGATTAGTGTCGATCACTCGCGGTGGCGATCTTGTAAGCTTGCGGCTTTTGGGGGCAGTCAACAAGCAACTGGACACGAAAGCCACCCAGCGAGGAATCAGCGGGCTATCATCGGCTTGGGAAACTAAATAGTTGGCGATTTTAGCGTGTATTTGTGTGGCGGGGCACACTGGAAGATGTTTTTATACCCGGTACTTGGGAAAGTAAAGAATCTAAAACTTATACATAAGATAGCTAAGAAATCTTGTAATTTAAACTTTATATTGCTTAGTTAAGTATTAATCTTGGATTACTACTAATATAGTCTGCATATATTAGAAAAAATTACTTATACCCGGTACTAGGGACAGAACAATTTTGGTAAAAAACCAAGCTCTATGTAAGAACTTCAAAAAAACCCCAAAAAAACTTGTAATTTTTGTTGAAACAAAAAATGAAATTCCATTTAAAATTATCATATCATTAAAGGCGAAAAAAACCTAAAACTTGAGGGCTGACCGCATGATCAGGAAGGAGAGCTCAAGAACCGGCACGGATCACTTGATTTCTTTTGATTTTTTGCCAAGTCAGAGAGGTGCGAGATCGTTTAACGCCTCACCCCGACTCCGACTCCAAATAGGAATTTCCAGGACGAGTTTTCGCGTTAATTGGAGGAGGGCGGTAGAGTGCGGGTCGCGTCGGCGGCAGGATTCGTTAGCACATTTGCGGTTGTTGGCGGGATAACAAGGATATGCCACTGGACTTCCAAAAAAGGCGGCTGCCTACAAAGGCAAAAACCGAAAGAAAACGAAATAAAAAAAAAGTCGCGCCACTTGTTAGCTCAGGCTCTTGGCCTCTTGGGCTCTTGGAATTTGAAAATGCAACATAATTGCGCTGATTATGAGGCCGGTGCACCATAAATGCCATTAACAAGCCATCTCGGCCTTCCGAGAACGCCGTATCCCCCACTCCCTATGACTTCGCTTCCACTCTCCACCGCTTACTCCTTAAAAGATATACCCTTTCGCGATCGGGAGAAAAGAAAGTGAAACGTGAGGAATCCTTGAGGGGCGAACGCAGCGGGCGTGCCACATTCGAAATTGTTTACAAAACGTTTGTGCCGCTGCCTCAAAACCCTAAAACAAAAAAATGAACAAAATTATAAAAATTCTACAACCGCAACTAGGACTCGAATTAGGGACTATCTCTGGCTTAAATCTATGATTTTTTGTGGGCGTGTGACTATTTTTATTATTTTGATTCGATCGGGATGAAACTTTCACCATTTCACCAAATAAAGCAATAAATTCCCAAGTGTTGACATTGATTTAGTCCTGGGCTTGGCGAGAGGACTAAAGGAGGTGCGACTGGAAAATTTATGATTTAATTATTGTTTTGGTCCTTGGGACCGAGTTGGCGGCGCTCCCGCTGCGCACTAAACGCTCTCTAATGGCCAAATGACCAAATGGCCAGAACATCAAAGGCCCAAAGGCATCAGAGTGGCATTGGAGGCCTGAGGCCAAGATCCTGAGTGGTCAGCGGATGCATAAATCGATATGAAAATCACCAATTATCTTATGCAATACTGCGACAGTTCTTGGAGCCAGGCAGGAGCTGGAAAAGAAGGAGGCGTGTGTGGAGCTTTGTAGACTCTATAGAGTCTCTGGGTTCTTATAAACATTGACAACTTGTCGCGAATCGGGCATCGCGAAGAGATGGCCGAGAATCTCGAACGACCGAGAGCCTGGCATGATGATATACAATAATCGGGCAGCGGCAGCGATCAGAACATTGCGCTAAACGAGCAACTAACCAGAAGAGGAACGAGTTTAAATCCCAGAATGCATTGGGCTTTTGGGTGGAGAAAAAATACTTGGAATTGGTGACAATCTGATGCTCTACAAAGAAGATTATTAAATAAGAGTTATCCAAGAAAATATGTATTTAAAAAATAAGAATTATACCAGAAAAGCGGTATCTTTGTATCTATTTTTAAAGCTACACTATTTTCCTACTTAGACCTAAAAAAAACATGGTAATACCATGACCTTAGACCTTGTATTTAATAGCTATATATTTTTTTCAAAGAAAGCCAACTTTGTTGAAAAATTAAGGCCCTACTCTCAATACTCTAACCAAAAATCAGAGCATCTTCGATCCGCTTTCAATGGTCAATGATGCAAATGGCAGCTCGGCAGAACGATAACCAGCCATGTCCCATGTCCAATGGCCAATGTCCAATCTTCGGAGCCACAAAGATGAGATGAGGCTGCCACAAAAGCCCGTTAGTGCGGAGGAGAACGATGATGATGAGCTGGTCAGTGGCCCTTTGCTGGAGACGGAAGACTGAAAGACATGGCGAGCTTGGCCAGCTTGGCAGACTGGTAGATTGGAGGAGATTCCGCGATGCGTTCATTTCCCTCTCAACGCAATTCGACTCGGCTCAAATATACAATGATATAATAAATTGAATGACATTCATAAATAAACAATATATAGCAGAAGACTGAGGCCTGCCTCTGGGGTATCTGGCTTTCTTCTGTGTCGAAGCCTGTGGCCTGTGTAGCCTGTAGCCTGTATACTGGGGTCTGCTTACAGCTTCTCGGGTAGCGTAATGAAGACATTAAAAACTTTTGCTGTTGCTGCTGTTCTGCTGATGATTCCCAGTTGCAAGATTTTTTTTCTCACAGTTTCGCCAGTTGTGGGAGCCCCAAAGTGGATTCTTTCCCCTTTTTGCAGGTATTACATGCAAAAACAACAAAAACATCCCAGTATCGGAAAGGGAAAAAGCCTACAGAGTACAGCAACTTGAACATCATTATCAACAATAACAAGAAGCAAGTGCGCGCCCACCCAAATGACTAAAAATCCTCAAGAATACGTATATATAGTACGTATATATTTTGGGGTACACACCGGTAGCCATGAGGTAATCCAGTTTGCCGCCAGGATGATGGGGTAAAATCCAATGCCGGACTAAACCAAACTGATGTCTCATTTAACTAAGCAGCGGGACACCAATAACAACACAGCCAGCTATCCAGCCAGATAGCCACATAGCCAGCCAGCCGGGCCAACAACAACATTTTTTGGCCAAAATGCAATCATAATAAATGCGCTCGCTGCCTGGGTGGTTGATACATCCATATCCCGCATACCCATCCCCCCAACCATACATCCCATGACTGTAGACTGCAGACTGCTGACTGTTGAAGACTGCAAAGACCCAAGACCGAACCCGATTCAGAAGACTGCTCCATTTGACTGCATTAACATATGTATATAGGATCTGGGATCGGAACGATTGGAACGATCGGGTTTTCGGTTTCGGCTTGATGAACTTAATTGACAAGTTTTTGTCAGCGCTCAGTGTGTGCGGATTATGATTGCTTTTATGCTAAAACAGGAAAAGATATTGCATTCACAAGAACCAGAAGTTGAAAGGGAATTTTGGGGAAAAGGCTTAGTGGTACTCAGTAGTTTAAAAAAGATATATGATTATGAGATATCAGAGACTTCTAAAGAGTTTTTAATCAAGAGAATCTATCTTCTAGTCTGTAAGATGATTGTTTTAATGTATATTTTTATGTTTTATATATTTTTTATAATTTTCTCCAACATATATACCTTTTATAATCAAACAGAACTGCCCTCTGCTGGACTCTACTTTGTTAGTTTAAATATGCTACCATCGAAGCGCATCAATTTGATTGATTTGATGCAGACGACGACTCAAAGTCGAGACAGTATTTTTATTTATTTAAGTCATGGATTTATTTTTTGTTCTCCTCCGGGCAAGCCATTGATGAATGCAAAGGAAATGCAGAAATACCTTTTGAGACAACTAGATCCTGCGACTTTGGACGACTTTCGGCTTGGCTAATCCGCGAATGCCACGCCCCAGAATGACACGAACTAAACCAGAAAATCGTATATAGATCAGGACAGCCTGGTGGCCTGGTGGTGAGAAAGTCAAAAACCGAAAACCCTCGGCATGTTGACAAACCAACGAGGGCCGGACAATTCGTAACCCAATTTGGTTCAATTGCGATCGCTAACTAGATCACCAAAGGTATTTGTAGATCAACCAAAGGACCCTGCCAGAGAGAATGGCCGGGAATAAGGTCCAGTTTTTCGCCCTAAACCGCTTTGCACGCCTTCGGTTAAAAGAATCCTAATTGCCTTTGACAAAAACCGAAGAAGAAAGAGTACCGAACCGGGAGTAGTTGGTCCTGAAGAAATCCGCCCACGAATCCGATTTCGAGTGCCAGGACAATGAATATTTTTCCTTTTGGACAATGGACACAAAGCCGTTTGACAATTGTCACAAATGCAAACAGATACTATGTATCTATGTATCTGTTTGTGTGAGTGCATATGTATCTCTGAGGAGATGCCACTCACGCCCGGAGGCTGACCAGCTGGGATATATGGATATACGTGTATATGGATGGTGGACAGCTCCTGGAATTTGCCTCAGCGTCGGCCACTGCCAAAAATGTAAAACAAAAGTGTAATTATGCGACTGCCTTTGTCCGCCAAGAAAGTGGGCGTGGAACAGTAGTCGCCGGCTGCCAACGCCAGTGAAAGCCAATGCCTTTAGCATTAGCACGCCACACGTCACAGTGGTTTTTGGGTTTTCTAAGATTTTGGTTACTTAATAATTATTAAAATAATTATTTATTTTAAATTTTAAATAATTTTATTTAAGGCTCATATATTTTTAGTTTTTGATTTTTTCTTTTATTATTTTTGGAGTTTTGATAATTTTAATTTTAAATATAAAACATAAATTTAAAACTTTATGTTAAAAATTTCGAATATAGTAGCTGTCCGTAATCTTAATACATTTTAAATAAAAATATAAATGCAATTATTAACATTGAAAATGAATTTTTTACTCAATTATGTTTTTCAGCAAACAAAAGACTTAGGAAACAAACTTGAAAATGTAACAAAATTGATTTTTGAAACTTTTAGTGAAATATTTTTATTTAAACTCTAAATAAACAATTAAACTTAAATAATTATGATTTAAAATTAATTTTTCAGTCAACAATTACTTCCGCCAAACAAAAGACTTAGGAAACAAACCTGAAAAGTCTAAAGACCAAACATGTTTTAATTTTTGCTTATTTTTCTTAAAAACCTTTATTTTTATTTAAAGACTAGACTAAAAATCTTACAAAAAATAGGCTAACCTTTTATACATTTTTTTAGCCACTGTACTGCGTGCCTGGTGCCATGATGAATGTCCCATGGGCAGGACCCTGGGCACCCAAAACGAAATCACATTACAGAAATTATGCATTTTTCTCACGCTGCGCCTTTTTGGTATCTCCTCGTATGTTAAACTGTCGCTCGCAGCCAAAACGCAATTAAACAAATTTCGTGAACATCTTAAAGACTCCGAAAAAAATAAGAAAAATATAAAGACAGAAAATAAAATAATAAAAATAAAAGCAGATGAACCGACACAAAAACAGAGCCAAGAAGGTTCTGGCAAACGATTTGCAGAATTATTTAATTGTCGGTGGAAACGACTTAATTATTTTGGCAGCCAGCCCCAGAACGTCATTGCCCGATGTGTCCCAATGGCCCGAGGGAGTTCTCTGTTGGCCAAAAAATAATTCCACTGGGGAAGCCAGGGGGAAAGAGCCACTGACTCTTGTGGTCAGTTTGTTGGCTCGGTTTCAGGTTACACGCACATAAACACACAGAACTGTTTTGCATGCAAATACCATAACACACACAAAAATAATACAGAAAACCGAATCTTAGGAGACGCACATATCCTGGCAGCCGTCAAAGGACCTGCCAGGCGATGAGAGAGAAAAAAAAAACAAAAACCTTCGATCATTGTGTTTCTTAGGGCCTCCGTTTTCCCGGGAAAAGCGGGTTTTGAAATTTCGCCGACAGTAAGCACACACTCACGCACAAACACACACATACAGTGGACACTGGCAAACAGCAGAACAGGGCCGAAAGGAAACAACCAGATCGTAATGAAAATCTCACGCCTAAGAACATTGTTTAAGCCGCATTTAGTTGCGGCTAAGCCGCCAGGATCGCTGTTATCCGTCCTATGCCCTCTATGGATCTCTCAGTCTGGGTCCCTGAGCTCATAATCTTGGCGGCAATCTGTAAGGAAATTTGCATCATTTGCGGCTGCGCGTAATGCAAATCCCAGGCAGAGATATCAGACCACCGAGGCAACACCACAAGATCCATAAAATCATCTCATCTCGGATGCAAGGCCCCCCTCCTCACTTGTGGCAATTATGACAAATGCTTCTAGACGGAGCGAAGGCATCATGCAACTAAGACTTTTCTGCGTTTTTTGTGATCCATAAAACCCCGACACAAACTGGGAGGGGTATAGGGCTTTTCAAATACTCTATTATATAATTATTCATACTTTTTAGAGTGTTGTTAAATATTTTTTAAATAAATAAGAAAGGAAAGAATAATTCAAACTCTATTAAATATTTTAAGAAGTCTTAGCTCCAACTCATAGACTATAGAGTATTGATTTTACTTACTTCTTGCTTTTATCACCCACCGTTGCAAGGTGCTTGTTGCAACATAGTTGTGCCAACAGCATATGGCTACCGAAACCCCTTTCTTCCTTTCTGTCCTTCCTGTCAAGATTCCGCATCAGAATCAGATTCCTAATCGTTGCAAGCTGCAAATAAAATAGAACTTGTGTGTTGCACATGTCGGGGGCGTTGTCGCCGTGTTGCAGTTGCAAATACCTTGATTTCAAATCTATTTCCCCCCGTTCGGAGGCCGATTTAGATTTCTCGAGTCTTATGTCACAGGACAAGGTGTCTTTTTTTATTGAAGGTGTTAGCAGTTGCTTCTCATATTTGTTCTTTTTTTTTTGTGGCGTGCGTGCCAGGACTGCAGATGCCTTGATTCCGTTTTTTGTGATTCGTGGCACCCACTCCACTCCCTGCCACGCCACGCCACTCCTTGCCATGCCACTCCACTCCTTGCCATGGCACTCTACTTTACTGCTCCTCGCCAGGTTTATTTTTCTACCCTTTTTCCGAAGACTGGAGGCAGCTGATACTCTGGCTCTAGTGTAAATTAATATTTTCTTCGTGTCCTTTGGCTGGGCTCCTTTGTGTGTGTATGTTTGAGAACGCCTTATCGCCCCAGACAGGCGCACGCGTTGCACATTGGCACGTTGCACGTTACACGTTGCCAGTGCCCGTTGCCCGTCTTCCTGTATCCTGTATCTTCCATGACAGTTGCAGCTTGTCTAGGAAGCACGCGTGTATGTATATGTGCGCGTTTGTTGGTCCTTCCTTGTCCCTGGCTACCTCACAGATAGACTCTTCCTAGCAGTCTGTTTGCATATCCTTGCCCCGGTCCTGTTTGCTCAGCTTTTGGTTTTGACAGGCGACGATATATCTGCATATGTGTAACTATCTGAAGTGACAAGGAGTCTAAATATTCCAGAAATCAATAAAAACTAGAATACTGAAGATGTCAGTTTGAAGTATAGAGTTTGAAGACAAAGATATCTTAAATACTTTAATCAAAGATAATTAAATAATTTTACTCAATAATTGATCCGTTCTATTATAATATTATATATTTATAAAAAATATCTCAAGTCCAGACAAGAAACACAAAGTTGTTTTCCCAGATCTTCGATCCGAGATCGGCAGCTTCCAGCCTGTCATTATGGCCCATGTCTGGCGACCTTGATCGTGCCACACACTTGATTAATATTTTGTTGAAATACTTTGTTGTTGTCCCCAATCCCCCTCTCTCTGGCCAGCTCATTTTTCACAAGGCAAATTGATAATGTTCATTAAAATCAATAAATTCACAATTAAGTATTTACGTTGAGTCTCTGGGCTGAGGACTGGGTTGCGATGCGATCGATCTTGGCCAGAGAGGTGACTTGGTAGAACCCAAAAACCCGATCCCCAGGCTCTGGCTGTGGCTCTGTCTCAGGACCCAGACCAGGACCAATTACAGACTAATCAAACAAGCCTGACAACAATTGCCATTGAATGGAGGAGCGGCGGGCGCCTATTTGCCGACAGCAATGTGTCCTTGCGCTTGACAAATTCCATTGCCTTCGAGGCGGAATAGCAAAATAGCAGTTAACAAAACTGCCAGATCACTAAACTTGGCCAATACCCAACGAGTAGCTAAATAGCAAAAGCCAGAGACCCATGACTTGGGCCAAGATCCAAGATCCAAGACCGACAAAAGCAATAAAATGCTTTTGTTCTCAACCGCAGCTGGGTGGGACCGACAAGTGTTTAATCGTTGCTAATTATACCAACTAGAAGGGCACTCGCAGATGGAGTTGCGGTCTTGAATAGGTTCGGGTCTAGAAGACACTGTTATAAAACAGGGGTTTAATGGGAAAATTATAGATTTTTAATACAAGATACCCCGTACTTTTAGTGTTTCTTGTTGGATCTCTTTCAAGTCTTAAGACACTTTTCTAAAAAAAAAGGGTATAAGAAACATAAGAGAAAAAATTTAATATATTTCTATACAATATGGTGATCTATGGAGCTTATCTATAATATACCCAGGATTCTTACAGTTTCCACAAAAGAGATTTTAAGTGCATGATACTCAATACTTGTACTTTTTATTGTTGGTTAAGTCTAGTCTAAAAATTATTATTCATATATGTATAAAATAAAAAAGAAATTTAAGAACATTACATATTTTTCTAAATTTCAACCTTCAAATAATGCATTTCTCTCAGTGCAGAGGCTGCGCGTGTCAATGTCAGTCGCGGAGGAGAGCCAGAGTCAGCCTGGCTGGAATGCGAAGCGTCAATTTAATTATGCGAACAATACAAATTGCAGTGCATCGGGGAAATGATTATGTCGCCGGTCGGCAGTCTGGCAGGCGGTCAACAAATTGCCCTATACTCATAGTCCGCACTGTTTCTCCCTTGTAGTGCCCACATTGCTAATGGTCGCAATGCTCTGATAAGAGCAGCGGTAATAATAATCACAAAAACGACGAACGACAAAAAAAAAACCATCCCAGAAAGCAGCCAAGTTGGCTAAGTGGAGTAGAATCTGGCCGAGACTGAGGCCGGGAGAGCTAGGAAATAAATCAACAGTTGGCGGCGAGACAAATTAACACATAAATTCTAGCCAAGATCGCAACTATGGCTATCCAATTAATAATATGCGAGTAACTGGCGCGATGACAACGCCAGATATACGTAATGCATGGCGCATACTCCTATATATATAATATTATTATTTTTATATATATTTTTTCCTTTTTTTTGATGTAACCAGAAATCCGACAGGAAAGGATGCCGATCGAGATCTTGGGAGAAGACGCGTCTACAGCGTCTCTACAGCGGCTCAGCGATCATTGATCATCGTCAGTGGCAGTTGTTGCAAGTGGTTTTGCTTTTGGATTTTGGTTTTGAACCGGACACTGGAACACTGGCGACTGGGCGGAATTAGTTGTAAACTCTTTGGCGGCAACTCTCTTACCAGTAATCACGATCAGCCTGCTGCCAAGATCAGTTATTCCCATGCCACATTCGAAAATTTCATTTTAATTAAATTGTTGAATGTGCAACTTGCCGCGCCATTTAGTTGGACTATACCTCGTACCACGTACTTTATACCACGTACCTCGTACCAGATCTTCACTTCAAGAAGAATCCGGTTCAACCTGGCGATAAAATCGATACAACGGTTTGTGGCCAACGAAACGCGAAACATTTCGCTCTTCAAATTACATTTTAATGAGCTGTGAAAAAAATATTTGCGCCTCGTGGAGGCCAAAATGGATATCAAGTAACGATGGAAGTGGAGATTTTTTCATTTAGATGATTTTTACGAACAAATTATGCAAAGGTATTGGTTTAAGTTTTTAGAAAAAATTACTTTAAATAAGGATTAATCTTAAGAACGAATAAATCTAGAATCCCTTGGAAATCCCACACAAAAGATCCCTCGCAGCAACAAGTGAAGTGTTCTCATGCAAATGAATGAAGGATCATCGAGGGCTCATCAAAGGATATCAGGACAATGGATGGAACAAAGGGAAAGCCCATCAAAGTCTCGTTTGCTTTATGTTGCCACAGCCACAAAACAAAACAATGCCACGCGTAATCAGAAAAACAACAAATGCAACATCGGCAACAGCAACAGCAGCAGCCAACAGCAACACTCGAATGTGGCACTTGGCATGATTGACTTATCAAAGGAAGGAGTCAGAGTCAGAGTCAGAGTCGGTGTCGGAGTTGGAGTCGGAGGCAACAGGACCTGGCAAAAGCCAGGCCAAAAGAGGAGTAGTTGCTGAAATGAAGTGTTGACAAGTGGCAAGCCAAAAGAATGTGTGCCGTGCTCGAATCAATGAGCCACAAGTGATGACAGGTGTAGCAAGGGGGGCATCGGGAGGGCGGCCAGTGCT
This sequence comes from Drosophila malerkotliana malerkotliana, assembly GCA_018153235.1. Classification (NCBI taxonomy): domain Eukaryota; kingdom Metazoa; phylum Arthropoda; class Insecta; order Diptera; family Drosophilidae; genus Drosophila; species Drosophila malerkotliana. The sequence continues at coordinate 5,589,382 of JAECXV010000038.1, forward strand.
GTTGCATGAATGAGTGAGTGAGCTTGCATGGTCGTGGCTGCTACTACGTGTTGCATGCAACGGCAGCAACAGCCCCATATGGAGACGCAAAGCCCAGACTCTGAATTATGCGCACGCATTGTGCGCACGTCATGACAGCAGCAGCAACAACAGCAACAACAACAGCAACATCTACCTTGCAACAACAACAGCAAAGAGCTACCAAGTTGCACATTCAGATTCAGATACAGCAGCGACTTGTGCAGATACTTGTGCAACACCGCTGCTTCACAGTTTCGGAGATCAGAGTTCGGTGGAAATTTACAACAAGTGCACCAGCCTCAAAACCAAAATCAAAACCCAAGCCCAAAACCCCAAGCTCAGACCAGAAAAGCAGAAGCAGACACCAATGCTAAGGAGACACGAGCATGGACACGGACATCGACATGGAGATGGAGTTGGACGCGGAGTTGAGTTGCAGTTTCTCAAGTTGGAGCTACCAGGCTGGAGAGCCGGAAAAACTGCACAGAAGAAAAAATACATTAATCAGCAGACTACATTTGAAAGATTCTTATAATTAAGCTTTTCTCAGGCTTTTCTTTGATTTCCATAAAAAAGCATGCTTTTTGTACTTTTAAATGATTTAAAGCATGATTTTAAAAACCTTCCCAATTGCGTGGTTCTGAAATAAGCATGCTTTTTCCATTTCTTTTAAAATATTGATTGGTCAAACAAGAACGTTACTTTTGGAAAAAGCAAGCTTTTTATATCGGTCTTACAAAACATGCTTTTTATTTAGTTCTTAAAAAGAAAATATCCGCTAAAATAAGCATGCTTTTTCCATTTCTTTTAATATATTGATATTGAATACATAAGACAACACTTTTGGAAAAAGCATGCTTTTTATACCGTTCTTAAAAACAAGATTTGTATTTAGTTCTTAAAAAGAGAGTATCCTCTAAAATCAAGCACATTTATTTATAGTTTTTATTTAAAGAAACCCTCAAAATCTCTCAGAAGAATGCTTTTTGTATCGTTCTGAGAAAATCGTATTCAGAAAACATTTTTTTTTAAAGCATGCTTTTTCAGTTGTTTTCAAAGAGTTTTTTGAATGTATATCATTGCTGTGCTATAAAAAGGAATTAGATAATTTTTCTTACGAAGAAAGGTTTTCTTCTAGACCTTTTGAAATAAGTATTGATTTGTTCCAAAAAGCATGCTTTTTCAGATCAATTTTTCAGTGTAGAAATCGGGAGTTGGAAACGTTGTCGCTCGGGTGATTTATGATGTGCTTCACACAGATCCCAAGCCGGGGAAACGGCAGCCCGGGAACGGCATCATCCACTTCGACATCAAGTGAAATGGCATTGATCGACCCAAAGCGCTGTTGTGACAGGAGGCCTAAGGAGGAAAGCCCCCATAAATGCCTCCCTCCTGACTTTTCCTTAACATTTTTTTGCTTTTTTTTAGTAATTCCTTTGCTTGTCCTGCCGTATTCTTTAATTAAAATGTAAAGCGCAGTCATGTAAAGCGCAGTGAGCTGAGCTTCAAGCAACGGAGCTGGATTGCAATTACATAACTCAATCAATTTGTAAGTCTGAAGCGGCGGCAACAGTGCGTTTAATAAGTATAAGGAGGTTTGTTTTTTTTCGTAATGTTTAAGTGAACGATTTACACACCAATAGACTTACAGGAAGAGCTTAAATTCCATTGATTCAGTCATTTCTTTCTTCTGGGAGACCTACAATAGCTAAACGCACTGTCTCCAAGGGGGGGACTACAATTTTTCGGCAATCACTTAATCTGAACCGTAGCAAAAACAAGCTTAAAGTGATCGCTTTTAAATGATTTTGGCTGCCGCTGAGGACCAGGCTGAGCTCGAGGACGACGACGACGACGGCGATAAACGAATTTATTGCAACAACGCACACAATAATTGGATCGGTCAGAGATCGGATCTGTGTCCCGGGATAGGGATCTTCAGTATTTTTGGGGATCTTCAGATCGGATCCTTAAATTTTATTATTGCTGCTTCGTTGGTGTGCCAATGCTCCAATACTTTCCAGCTTCCACAGCTCCTCCAGCTCCAGGAACTCCTGTTTTTCGTTGGGATATGGCTCCCGTTGCTGTTTTGATCCCATTGTTTCGCTACAACACCGACAACAGAGCCATAACAATAACCGAATCGATTGAAATTAAGTTGCTCCGAATGACCACCGGAGATCTGGCTGGAGACTCCCGGCGACTTTACGTGTAATATATCACGTTCTTTATTAGCAACCAAAAAATAAAACACAAAAAGACAAAAGCATACTGGTCGGTTTTAATCGATTAAATCGAGGATTTCGTAAATTAGTGGCTCACCGGAGAGACAGAGGAAATCCCTTTCAGTTCTGCTATTTTGGATCGTAAAAAGTTGCAACAACATAATCACTGATCGGGACTATTAAGGGTCTGACTGGCTTACACGACAAGTGCCAAGATTGAAGATGCATGATCGTATTTTTGGTTCGGGAGGCAAACATTTAATGAAACCCATAAACTGACACCCTCCCCGTCGAACCATATTCACCATATTGAGGATCAGCAATCGCCAAGTCCAGTGTCCCAGGGATCTTGGAGCGATGATGCGATGGCTGGCTGGCTCGATCAATCAATGGGATCGATCGCCAAAAGCCATGATCAAAGCCATCGTGATCGGCGACGACAAGCGGTGCATATAAAATTCATCAAAACGTTATTAAAACGTTGGCAAAAGGCAAAAAGTTGTAAATTTTAAATACAAATACAGGCCGGGGAGCAGGCCGCGATGTCCGCGATAATCTCAGATCTTGTCCCTGGCATACTTTTGCTAACGCTAATTTAAACAACCAACGATGTTGAGTATTTTATGTTGTTACTTTTATTTTTTTGCATTCACAGGAATAAGCCCCGACGCATAATTTGCATATCAGCTTAATGTAAGCCCAGGATCTGAAGGACCGGAGGTTTATCGCATCGACGATCATGTCATGACGACAAAACTGCATAAATGCAGACTGCCTTGGAACACAGCCCCAATATCAGGCCCATACCATACATATACATATATATACAATATAAAGAAGATTGTGGGCCTGGCCAGGTTTGTCCCTGGACGCCACAGGCTGACACTTTAATTTTCAATTACAACAAATTGCCTATAATGTCTATGCTTATCGCCCCGGAGTCGGCTCTGAAAAATGCTGCCTAATTGCGATCTCGGATCGGTGGCAAGATCTTCTCTAATGACAGCTTCCTACCATCGCTGTGAGAAAAAAAAAAAAAGATTAAAATAAAAAAAAAACAAAAACAGTATAGTCTCTGTCCCCCTTATCGAAATCGATGCAATCTGAAATCAATTCATCAAAATCAAAACTTACAATTGATTTTTGCTTCCTTCTCGGTGTTGGGGTTTTTCGGTTTTGGATTTTGTAATGTCCAAAGTGGCAGGATAGCAGTATCCCAAGCATCCCAGGATCCATAAATAAATGTAGATCACTCTGCTGCGTGTGCAGCATATCCGGTCGAATGCTGCAGCCTCATCAAAATGTGCAAAAAACGAGGAGGAGGCGATCAAGTCGGAGGTGCAGAAACAAAACCTAAACCAAACCGAAGAAAAACCCAGGCAGACGATCGCCGATCGACCATCGAGCGTGCCCTGTAATAATGAAATGGCACAGGAATACACTTGGAAAAATTATTCCTAGAGAAGTCTAGGTGAGTTTTCTATATTTTGGTAGTCTTTCACTGCAAATCCCAACCAACCAACGGAGGAGAGCGACTTCTATTGCCTAGATAGATAGATAGATATTCGTATGTATTTTATTCTTTTAAAATGTTAAAAATAATACTATTAACTTAACTCTTTTCTCAGTGTCCTCTACACTTTCCAGTTCGCAGTTCTCTCCACCGATCGTGTGTCTCTGCCCCAGTGATCGATGTGGCAATAATTTTTAAATAAATGATCGTGCCCTGTAAATGATCGCCTCGTTCCTCGTTCCTGGTTCAGCTTTCTGGTTTAGGTTTTCCTTACCTTTTTTTTTATTCGATTTTTTGTTTGCTACCTAGCCGACTGAAAAAAGGGGGAACTGTGTTTTGTAGGTGTTGTCATTAGGTTGCCGGTTAAGTAATTTGCCATGTACAGACACAGAAACCATTAAGCCTCCATCCACCATCCAGTATCCACCATCCTCCAGCCAGGACGGCTGGACCCCAAACAAATAAGTAATAAAGAGAAAAGTTTTCAACTTTTTTTTTTTCTTCACACCTTAGTGTTTTTGGATGCCCCGGGGCGCTACCGATCCGTAGATGAAATCCGACTCCAGACTCCCAAGTCCGGGGCTTACAAACTTTGCTGGAAAAAAAGAACTCAACACCTCAACGCCTCCGCATGCGTGACCCGACGACTTAATCCAATTTAGGCATATAAATTATGGCCACGAATACACAAATAACAAATCGCTTTATTAACCAACGCAAACATTTATCGCAAAAAGTATAAATATTTGTTATTGCATTAGGCAATCCAGGGTTTCAGGTTTTTTTCTCCTTTTTTCTCCTTCAAAGTTGGTAGAAGGAGAAAAGTTCCAATTCGCAGACTGGTGATGACAATCTGGTGGGCACAAAAAAAAATATATATATATATCCTTTAGACCCTTGAAGTTTACTGCAAACCCAGTGGGAAATTGGGTAAAAAATTATACTAGAGAAAAAATTAGGATAAGTAACGAAGATATTTCTTTTAAACTTATAAGAGATTCTTCAACTAAAAACTTATACTGTAATAAATAAAAATTTTATACATTTTAACAAAATTCCCCACCTACCTCAAACCCCAAAAAGATCACCTTAATTATATATGCAAGAACCGCAATGGCAGATATATCACCAGAACCATCCGCACACGCAACTTGCAATTCTCAATTCTTCGGCGATTCTTTGGGCATTTTGGTATTCTTTTTTTTTCGTATATCCCTAATCAAAAATGATTTTGAAGGCAGTTTCTTGGGCTGGCGAACAGGCCCCCATAAACATTGCGAAGGTGTTGAAAGTTTCCCCTGGACCCGCAGGCATCAGTTCTTCTTTTTCCATTTTTTTTCTTTCTTGCAGCTCCTGCCCTCAGACCCAGTCGATGTTTGCATATATTTTATACAATTTTATTAGTGAAAATTGCAAGAAATGCAGTCAGTCGATATGTGTCCCTGTGGGTGATTTCGTTTGATTGATGGGCCTCCAAGATCTTGTCCAGAAATTCGTGGATAGTGGATGGAGCAGGCTGGAGGATGGTGGATGGATGGATGGAGGACGACCTGGCAGGGGGCATCACATTAAAACCTAAAACCCATCGCCATGTCAACTTCGTTTTGGGCATTGCGTCAACGAGCGTAACGTTTTAATTTCCCGGCAATCAAACGGACCAGACACCCATTTAAAGGGTTTCAATTTCGATGGTTACACTTGGAGAAAAATAACAAAAAATAAACTGTAATTATGGTAAAAAGAGAATTTAAAAAATGTAACATTATACTTTAGAATACTGGTTTTTAATGATGAAAGTGCTTCAGGAACTTCAGGAATAAATGTTTATAATTATATAAATTATACTTAAAATTAATTTAATTCGATGGTTTAAGGTTCTTAGTTATTTTCTCTAGTTTTAAAATCGTAATATCATTTTACCTTTTTGGTTAAAAAATTCCCCTCAGTGCCTGGGCCAGACAGTGGCCCAAGTTTTTGCTGGCTGATTCCGGTAGACACCGGAGTAAATCACCCGAGCTTTGACATCTTGTGACAAAAGTTGGTTCGCTTTCGTTTCGTCTGGCTTTCTGGCCGTTTTTATGGGTCTGAGCGATTTAAAATTTATAATGTGTGGTCGTTGAATAATTTGAAGCCACCTAAATTGGTGCATGTCTAGATTTAATGGTTTAATTGGGCTGCTGAATATTGAGTTTCCAGCTCATAAAATTCCTAGCCCAACAGTGACTAGTATGGTATAGTATCCTGGCTAGAAAGATGCATAAGTCAGAAGTATAAAGTCCAAGGTCAGTGGAATACAGAGATCCATTAACTTGGCGCCAGGATCGAAGCAGAAAATGCAGCTTGACCAGATCCTTCGACGATCCTCGAGGGTAATTTCCATTCTGGTAGGCGTGAAATTCATAGAAATTAACTTTTGGGCTTGGCCCGGGTTCTGCCCTCAACTTCCCCATATCCTATATGGCCTCTCCGTATACAGTCCTTTTTTTTTTTGGTTTTTTTTTTTTTTTGCCACGTCTGAGGTGCAAATTGGTTCGCACCTTTTTTGCGCCAGGCCGGGCAATATTTGGAAATCGATCTGGGGACCGTAGTTAGGCGGGTGATTAATGAGTTTTTAAGAGGCTCAGGCGAGAACTTTAATTGGAACATGCTGCTGCGTAAATCAGCTTAAAATTGCCACTAATAGGCTTCGTTCACTTGGCCATTGAGAACTGGAGACGAAGGAGTCCTGCCATGAATCGCAAATCGCACCTTTTTCGTCGCCTTTTCTCACCTGGATTTGTCCCGCGCCTGCCTGACCGTTCGTTCACACCTCTTCGTCTTCTAAAAGGGATTAACACAAATTAGATGCCCTCTTGGTGTCGAATTTAGTGCTAATACCTTGCCTGATTGATGATTTGTTGGCAAATCTATTGGCTAGACGAGTTCCATCACCCTTACTTGCAACTGGCAACTTTGACGATCGCATGCCACGCAGTTGCTTCATTAAAAATCAATAAACGGCTGCCGCACTCTACAGACTTCACAAAAAAAACTACAAAAAACTGTATAAAAAAATGCGAAAAAATGTTGAAACAAAGAAATGTTATACTCTATTATGGTTGGATGGTTTATGACAAATTTTGAACGAGTTTGGAAAATATTTCTTTAAAATTATAATTTTTGGAATTCAAGCTTTGGAATATATTGACATATTTCCTCAGCATTTTATTTGTTTATTTGGTGATGCTACTTGTTTATATTTATTAAAATTATTTAATTTATTAGTAGTTTTAATAAAAAACTACACTCAATTTTTGCATTTAATTATTTTTAAATTTAATATTGATTTATCCTTCTCTTAACCTGCACAATCAATGTTTCAAAAAAGCATCATTATTGGGCTTTTAAATGTATTTAACAATATTATTTCACAAAATAGATACCTTTACATTTATCCCTAAATCTTAAATATATTACTTCTAAAATCCAAATATTTTTAGCAAACCTAGCTCAATATTGAACAGTCCCTTAATCAAAATAGAGTATAAATAACAGATAAACGAGTTCGAAATTCGCCTCCGTCGCATCCAATAAAAGGCGCAACATGTTGAGGCATCCACAGATCTTTGGCTAAACTGGGAATTAAAATGGCAATGATACGAAATGAGGTGGACCGAGTGATGGAATGAGAAGGACTAGCAACAGACGCGACATTGTTACAAAATTTTATGCGTTTTTAAATTAAACGTTATATGCCCTAATCCCGAACTAAACTGCGATTTACGGTCTACTCCGTGGAAGCGGAGCACGAAAAATTGATTAAAATTTAATGAGCCGCAACTGTGTAAGCCATAAATATGTTGGCCAAATGGCTTCATTTGCATGGATACCAATCGGATTGGCTTGGATAGAGGACTCTGGATTGAGGATTGGGGATTGGGGATTGTTGGGACTGGACTGGACAGTCTTGTGTGGACTGGGAATCCAATTCCTTCGATCTTTGGTGTCTTTTTTGAAGTAGAAACACTTTTCATTTCGAAAATGGCGCACGCCACTATATCCCCCTCTCTATCTTTTGCTCAGTTTCCATCTCTATCTATCCTTCATTATTATATATATGGGTTTTTTGTTCTTGACCCCAAAAAGAATACACAGAAGAGCAGATGTTTTCGTGTTGACCGCATCTAATGGTGCGTGCTACTGCCGTTTGCTTAGCCAGTTCTACCCTTCTCTTTCCCCATGCCCTGCTGCCTGTCTCTTTCTATTCTGATCGTCATTATCCTGAAGGCAATAATGACGATCGGGAGGTCTGGAGAATGAGACAGGCCAGCGAAATATATTCGAATTTGTATGGACAAAACACACTCCGCGCCGTTTAATGATAGTTATCAGTTTTGTCCGTCTGTCCGCGTGTCCGTCAGTCCGCCTGTCCGTCTATCGAGCTTGTCTGGATCTGGATGAGTATCTGGATCGGAATCGGGTTTGGTTTTAGCCAGGCTTGCAGTTCAGTGGCAGGAGCTTACTTTTTTCTTGTGCTTTTGGCCCGCGACTACTCATCAAACAATTTTCAGTAAAAGTGAAGGAAAATATGTTTGAAGTCCGAATTGGAAATGCTCTATTTTTGGGACTTTTAGAAACAGACTTTATTTATTTATAAATAAATGGAAGCAAAACGTATTTATATATTAAACAAATTTAAAAAAAAAGAAACGCAAGCCTTGAAGGGTTTTGTTTCTAGAAGTTTCTGAATTATAAAACGTTTATAATTTATACATTAAGCTTTCGGGTTCACACAACAGCTTTTCAAATTTAAATAAAATATTTAATTTAATTTTAACTGCTAGACATATGAATTTTAAAATAATTTTTGCATATTTTCCATTAAAATTAAAGACTTTCCAAAAAGAGAAAGTATTCTACAAGTTTACGTTTAAGATATTATGAAGAAAACTTCCTTTCATGTTTTAAGGTATATTTTAATATTTTTTTGTACTATAGTTTAAAAACTACACTTCCATAAAAAAAAATATATATCCCTATGGAAGAGCAAAATCGAAATCAGAAAGACATCCCCTTTGTTTGATTTGGAATGACGAGCTTAACTTTTGGGTTCACTTTTCTGGGCAAAGTTCAATGCGCCGTTGGCAGGTATCTGGTGGATGTATCTTTATCCCCCCGGCCAGTATCTCCACGTATCTTAGTATCTTTGACTTTGACTTTGGGTCTTGGCTCCCCTATTTTGTGTCGAGTGGTGGATACTAAAGTGCATCTTTCGGGGCAAATGAAAAAAAAAAATACATATACGGAGATATAAAGAAAAAGCAGCAGGAATTGAAGTAGCAACCCCTAGCAAATGAGCATGTGTTTTCATTTTATTTGTGTGTGCCGTCGTTTTTATTTTTCAGCTGGCAGATCAGGGAAAGGTAGAAGAATATATATGTATTTCCAAAATATATACATATGTGTGTATGACTGTGTAGGGCAATGGCTGTCTAAGCCCGTGCCCCGTGTTTTTCCTTCGGCGATCCCAATACGGTCGCTTAAATACACCTGCCACGCGTCGCCATGGCTTTGTGGCACGATCGGTGGGGGGAAGAGTCCTGGCTCCGGGGCAAGGCAGGGCAGGGCTGAGAGGTGGGGTGTCGAGCGAGTCCTGCGCCTGATCCTGCATTTAATTAAAATATTAAACTACGAATGTGAGGAAGCCCAGAAATAGGGCGAAAGCAACAACTTGCAATTGCACTTTGTGAAAAACAAGGAGATATTTGACTAATTTTAATAGAAATTTATTAAATATATTAAATTATAAGAAAATTATTTTTAAGGAAAAGAAGGTTTAAAGAAAAACCTACTTATAATTCAAATTAAGTATTTTTTTTTCAGTGCCCTGGCACGTGTAATACATATACATATATCCTATCCAATACCCCCCACCCCTTACCATTTCCCTCGACGATCCTTAGCAGGTCCTGGCCACGGAAACTCGTTTCAATTAACATTAAAAAACATTCATTTTTGCATTTCAAGTTTCGTTGGAAAAACGACGCACGCGTCGCTTTACTTCTCTGATCAGGATATATATATATATGTGGACATATCCTGTTCCTGTCGCTGGAAACGGCCATCTCGCTTGCACGCAATTAACGCACGCGCTGCTCCTTCATGTTGGTCGCCCCCTTTTTTGGTCCTGTTTGATTGCTCCTGTTGACCGTTTTTCCCGTTCGCGGCCGGAACTATGCTTCATATCAAAGTAATTACGCATTTAAATCTTCCAAGCGTTGCAGGACCAGCAAAATAAAAATAAAATAACGAAAACAAAACAAACTAAAAAAGGATATAGGCAAAAAGGATATTAAAAGTTGTTTACCGGTTGCCGAAGTTACAGGTTACAACGCTTACGGGGATGATTTCTTTTTCGGTTTTTTGAGGAAACAAAAATTACATAAAAAAGGAAATTATTATTACACAGATCTTTTTAGGTTTTTGAAAAATATAAAAAATATTTTAATAATATTAAATACAGAAACTATACACTAATTTTTGTTATTTTAAAAGAAACCCTCTAGTACCGGATATAACTACTATATCTTCCCAATCAAAAGATCTTCTTAAAGTTTTTGAAACCTTTTCTAAAACTTTTCAAAACCCCTATACGATTTTCTCAAGCTTTAAAATCCTTTTCCCCACAAAATCCCACAGATCCTTTCAACCAAAAATAATCTGCAGCTACCGGTGATCATCATTATCATGATCATCTACATATATGATCCCGAAGGTACTGCAGCATAAGATTACACATCCGGATCAGGTAGAATCCGATACGATCGTAAGGATAATGATCGAGACTTAAGATCTCACCGGTCTTACAAGGACACGAGGCAACTCATATGAGCCCCGAAGATTTGCATGTAAGATCCATGTTGACCCTAAAATGCTGACCAGGATTTGACTTTTGGCTTTTTGGCGAAAACAGAGAGATAAGAAAAGATGTTAGGAAAACAATAATTACACGCTCGTATCGATCGAGTCTATCAATCATTGCGCAAATGGATTCCACTTCAAAGGGACAGTGTCCTTTGGCCACAATAGATCATCCACAAGGATCCTTCAAGGACCCCATTCTCGGCATTTCACCAGCATTTCAACCCGGACATTTATCACCAGATAGTCACAATGCCCGTGAAACCAAATCGGAAAAATGCAAAAAAAAAAAATGGGAAAATTTGAATAGAAAGTCGGAAAAGGATGGCCAAAAATTTCGGCGACATTTTCGCCGAACAATGAACGTGTTAATGATGCCAAAATAATGGAACTCTATCCTGGAGCATTACAATGCACAAAATTTTGATAGATGCAGCATGCAAAAAAAAAATCTGAAAGAAAAAGGATAAAGGATGGCAAATGGAAATTGTCAAAGGATACAAAGTACACAGAGAAGCGCCGTCATGGTTTTGAAAAGGTTTTTGGGTTTTTCGGGGTTTTTGGTTTCGGTTTCGGGTTTTGATTTTGCATTTTTCTGATCGATTTTGTGGGTTTTTGTGGGGGTCCTGGGATTTTTGGCAAATGTTAATGTGCTACCGAATGATTTTTGTGACCGATGATGGAAAATGCTGGCTGACTGACTGGCAGACCGGCAGACTGACTGACTGGCTGACTGGTAAAACAAAGGGAACGAGTTGAATTTTTGCAAAACAATAAAAATCCAACGACGCCGACTTACACCTGGCCGCCAAATCGCTCTTACTCTTACCTTTACTTGTTCGGCTCTCTCTTTCTTTCACTCGATTAATGATCGTGACAAAATGAAGAAAAAGAGACGGTTGCCTGGCGGTAGAGAGAGTGCGATAGCTTGACTTTTGTGCAAAAGACCAAGCGGAAGTTGCAACTCTCGGCCGACAGCACGATCATCGTCGAATGGTTGATCGAATGCATCGATCGTCGATATTTTACAAATACAGTAATCACTCGGAAGTGGGAAGGGGTATACGCATTTTGGAGTTGGGGTTTTCGTATAGATTTTTGATGGAAATAGATTTTATTTTATAGCTTTATAGGTCTAATAGATTTAAGGTCTTTGATGAAAGTTTATACATATTCTGAAATTTGTCTAATTTTTTAATATGATTGAATATCGTTATAATGAATGTCTTTTTCATTTTTAATAATAGAACTTTATATATAATAGATATAAGTACTTTAGTTTTGAGGTTTTTGGTAGTATTACATGGAATCTTGATGAAGAAAGATTTTATTTTATGGGATGTCTTATAAAGATCTGTGATAAAAGTTCATGATAAGTCTGAAACTTTTCCTAATAATATATTTTAAGCTTGTTTTCTAATTAAAATATTCTAGATAGCAATATTATAGAATGTACGTAAAAAAAGGCGCGATAAAAAAGAGAATATGGATTATAATAGAACCCATAAGGAAATAAAATTATGGTATACAAAAGAATAAAAAATTTTCGAAATTTAGTGAAAGATATTCCTTATACTATGTAGCTAAGATATTCCTATGTCTTTAAATCCTTCATAATAGGGTAACCCCTATATTAAGGGGAGGGTAAGGTATTAAAATTTTTTTTTTTAAATTTTTTTTTATTTTTTAAATTGAATGCATAATATTTGAAGAATATTGTGTCAAAATTTCAAGTCAATTAAAGCAAAATTGACGAAGTTATTAGTTATTGATGAAGTTGCTTGTAAACGTTTTACACTGGATTTGTTTTGTGTTTAAAACTTTAAAGCGTTTTTCCCACAACTCACGTATACAAAGTCGGTGCCCCTCATAACTTCAAAACTACTGCACCGATCCTTTTGAAATTTTAAACACTATTTAAACACTATATTTTAAATATTTTTTTGTAAAAATTTCATAAAACATTCTTCTAATATCATACTTTAATATACCGTTGGTTGAATAAATAAATTTTAACTGTGTCGTCAGGAAAAAAATCACAAAAAGATGGCCTTTTTCGCATGATTTGACCTTACCCTCCCCTTAACTCATCTTGTTATAACCTATATCCACTGTACTTGATCAACTTTTCTATATATATATTTGTGTTGTCACATGTGGCGTGTTTTGGGTGAAAAAGTTGTGATCCTTTGATCATTTAATTAGAGGAATATGTGAAATTGTTCGAACACCTTCCCGGGCCAGACTCTGAATGGCTAATAAGTTGAGTGGCTAGCTGGTGGGGCGACTTTAGCAACTAAAGTCCAAGAGTCCTTAAAGGCAACGGCGGCGCTAATGAATAAAGGGGCGTGCGTGAGCTGCACATGAAATTGGCGGCCCTCAGATCGCGACTTTTGCTAAGTTAATTAACACGGAAATCAAATTTCTGGCATGCCAGCCCCCAGGAAGGAGCCACTCAGAACGAGTGCAGGCAATGGAGTGGTGATCGTTGAGTGAGTTTCGTGCCTGAGCCCTGAGCGATAGCCTGAGTGGGAACAGTTTACGGCGAGTGAGCGAAAGAGAGCAGCAACAGGGTAGCGGTTGCAACTACCTGTGGCCTAAGGCTTTCCTTACCTGCCACAGGTTACCTGTGCGCTCTAACCGGCAGACACTCTCTCTGCTGCTGCTCTCTCTCTTGAGCCACTCTCTGGCTCTGGCCGAGAAAAGGGTACAAAACATGAGGGTTTAGGACGAAGGGACTCATTCTTGTGCAAGGTGTCTTGTGATCAAGTTCAGAAACCCTCAGCTCTGTTTTCTACAAACTATATTTTTTTCTGTTTCGCCGTACGATCGACGACGACGTGCTTGTGTTTTTATCACAAAAGATTAAAAACAAAACAACAAAAAAATTAAAAGAATTATTTAAGAAAAGTTTATAAACCATGTCATCGAGTGTGATCGATCTATTCCCCACCACAATCAACACGGCCAGCAAGGCCTTCCGCTACCAACACATCATGCCGGCGCCATCGCCCACTTCCAATCAGAATCAGAACCAAAACAGTCCGGCTCAGATCAAGACCCGGAAGTACACGCCACGCGGTATGGCTCTGGCATCGGCTGGATCCTCGCCGGCGCCCTACAACGTCGACCAGTCACAGTCCGTCCAGCGGCGGAATGCCCGGGAAAGGAATCGCGTCAAGCAGGTGAACAACAGCTTCGCCCGGCTGAGGCAGCACATCCCCCAGTCCATCATCGCCGACCTGACCAAGGGCGGTGGCCGGGGTCCGCACAAGAAGATCTCCAAGGTGGACACTCTGAGGATCGCCGTGGAGTACATACGCCGGCTGCAGGACCTGGTGGACGATCTGAACGGTGGCCCGAGCGTCAGCCAGACGGTGACCCAGCTGCAGCTCTGCCTGGACGAGTCGAGCAGCCACAGCTCCGGCAGCAGCTCCTGCAGCTCTTCCGGTCACAACCTCTACTATCCAGCGAATCCTGCCGTCAATCCCCTCCAGCAACAGCAGCAGTTGCAGCGCCAGCAGTTCCCCCACCAGCCGCTCACAGCCATCTCCCTGAACAGCAATGTGACGGCCAGCAATAATGCGACAACGACTCCTGTTGGCGTCACCGCCACATCCTGCCACTCGCCCACCTCCTCCTTCAACTCCAGCATGTCCTTCGACTCGGGCACCTATGAGGCAGCTCCCCAGCAGTTGGGCTCTCACCTGGACATTGATCTGGACACGGAATCCCACTCACACTCGCACTCCCATTCCCAGCTGCAAATGAAATTCGAGCCGTACGAACACTTTCAACTGGACGAGGAGGACTGCACCCCGGATGACGAGGAGATCCTCGACTACATCTCCCTGTGGCAGGAGCAGTGATCCTCCTGCCCATGTCCTGTTCTCTTCTAGTCAATGTTGAGTTGAACCAAGTGCCTCAAATTGTAAATAATCACTCTCAGCCTTACACGATCATCCTAGAAAATATTCCATTTTTTTTTTGTCGTCAACTTTATTTTAAGAGAATTTTTTTGTATAGTTTAAGACCACGAGACCAGTATAAATTAAAATTATTTATAAAATAATCAAATACATATTTTTTTTCGAAACATCATAACTAAGTTGTTGCCAAGAAAATAAAGCAAAAAAAATCATAAACATAAAAACAAGTTTTTGTTTTGTGGAAAATATGGGGGTTATTGGTGGGCCCAGGCCCGCTTGTTATTTTAGCCAGGTTTATGCGGGTAGCACTTTGAGCCACTACCAAATGGCCATTAATTGCCCGGCGGATGGCTGGTTGGCTGGTGGCTTTTGGCCAGGATGTGCGGGCTGTAATGCAGATTGCACTGCCTGTGCATAATTTAGATCGTAACTGATCGTCGAGTTATCCTCGTAAACCGTTAATACTAATCCCAAACAGCCAGATCAGCGTTAACCCTTCCACGGTCTCCGACTTGGCCATATAAATAATTTACCTTGGCTAACCCCAGGTATCCGGCCCCATTCAGGTAGTAAAGCCATAGCCCTTGAGTGCAAAGACACGTGCTACAATCTACAAGAATCTAGAATCTACAGAGAAGTGATTGTCAGAGACGGGGGTGCTATTTTCTCAGCTATATCTTATCTAAAATAATTGTATTTGCTGTGCTAATTCGATTGAAATGCCCAGGGAGATACGTCATTTTGGAGTAAAAATATAAAAAGAACATAGTTTAAATGGGGGATTTCCACGGGTGATACGATAATATATATAGATCTCATGAATTATTCAAAAAAGAAAAAATATCATTGAAGAGGAGCCTGTCTTTACTACCATTACTAGAATATTTTCTTATAAAAACTATTTATGTTATAATACATAACTTTATCTAATAACCCAAGATAATTCTTCATAGATCATTCCATGAATATTTTCGAACATGTATCTTTATTGTGTCTCTTATATGTATATCTACTCTTTAATTATTGAATATATCAGTAAATCGAACTTTAGCAAATAAATTAAAAAATTTTGAAACATATTTTCAAGTTAAGAATGTATTATTTAAAATTCTTTCTAAAATACTTATACATCTTATAGATTTTTGTAGAACAATAATAGATAGATGGAAATAGAAAACCCAAATAGAAATCTTTCATTTCAAAATATTTCTTATATAATATATGTATAACCTTAATATTAAAACCTCAAACTACTTTTTAAAGATCAAAATTTAAATATTTCATTATAATACCTGATTCTCCAAAAAAGGATCCCCTTTCCTTTTCCCAGACTTTCCCTGCATTGAAGATGTGCCTGTTTATGTGTTTATTCTACAAATTGATGTCTTTATAATATAGTCTCCTATGAGCACTACTTGGCACTTTCCATTTCCTAGACTTGACACAAAAAGAAAGCCTTTTTCCGTGAAACAAATCCTTCGCTCCCACGCACCCATATCCCAGATATAAGATCGTTGGAACAATAACCCCAAGACAGACAATAAATCACTTTGCATTAGAAAAACAAACGCCGAATAGAATACGGATCAGACTATATTTTGACACATTAAAGGGCAGCCCAGGACAAAAGGAGCCTCAATTGTCCTTGGGAACTGCAGCTCCTCCAGAGCTCTCTAGCCTTTTTTTATTTTCTTCCCAATGTCAACGCTGACACTTGACAACTCAATGCAGTTGTTGTCGGGGATCTCATGGAAATGGAAATGGGTTTTCCAAGGGATACACAAGGAATGTTCATATATGTCGGGGAAGGCTTAGCCGGAAGAACTTTCACCTTTCACCTTTCGAAGACACTACTGATATCCCCCACTGGGAATCTGACAAATGGCCATTTGATTTGGTTTGTTGCCCCCTTTTTTTGTCATTTTCCAGCTGCTTTTTGGCTTGAAATAAAAAGGATATATGTATGTTCTTTAATAGATTTCTTGGCGCGCCACTCCAGCAACATTGTGGCATTGAAACAAGAAAACAGAAAAAAATATATAAAAACAAACCGCCCGGCATCAATCAGGACCGAAAAATTTGACCAAATTATAGGCTCGACCAGAGGATTGATGGCCAGACGCAGTCCCAGTCCTGGCTCATAATTCAGCTCTTTAAGAAGTTGTTACTTGAAACATTTATTTTTACACCTAAGGCGCGATGCAAACGCCCCGATAGCCAATACAAAAAAAAAACGAAAATAAGAAAGTAAAATAAAGTAACATAAAGCGTCGAACAACCAACAGGAAAAGCCAAAACCCAACAAAATTAAAGGAAATTTATGAGAAAGGTTATGGAGAAACTAGAGATACTCTTTCAAAGAACAGGATTTTAAATACTTTAAGCTAATTTAACAAAAAAATTGATAAATAAGACAAGTCAAGCCCATTTTAGTTTTTAATATTTAAAATATAATCTTACAGTTTTAAATATAAAAATCCTTTGGGCCTTTTACAATAAACCCTCTTTAAAGAAAAGGCTTTTATCAAACAAAATCCTGTAACTTCTATTATTATTTTTTATATTTATTAAATTTTATTTAATATATCCCTAGACTATTCCTTTTTTTTATAAAAATTTCACAACACCCTTTGAAAGAATATTAAACAGAACAAGGCAATCAAAAGAGGCCAAAAGTTTCAGGCGTCGTTCAGCCAGCGTTACCGATTTATTTGAATTTCAATAAGGTTTTTGGGGATGAGCTGGGGTTTAAGCCAAACTTTTAGTTTCTGGCTTATATGTTTTTTTTTTTTGTATTTTTCTTTTTGGCGGGGGTTCATTATCCTGTTATGCGGCGGCAGTGTCGGCTTTTTGGCCTTTCATCTCAAGGCGCACGCAAGGCATTTGAACTGGGGCGTTATTAATTAGCGTTATGAATTATTGATGCCTCCAGAGCCTCCGGTGGGGTCGCCCACACACTACCTATATACATATTTATCCTTTCGTTCTTTTAAAAAAAATATTTACAAAAAAACGTTCTTAGCTTAAAGTTTTGGTAACTATTTGTAGCAGTGAGTTGATATCTTTATATTTTTACGTTGAGAGGCCAGAGAGGATGCATAAATCGCATCCAGCACTGCACGTACATCATCCAAAAGAACTAAGAGCTCTTGAAGGGGCCTAAAGAGGGGAAAAATATATGTTCCAATTAGTGTTGGCCAAATGTGACAAGCCGGCCCAGCCAGGCGGAGAACAAGTCCTGCCTGAAACCCTGCCAGGCAAAAGTTATTTGAGTTGTCATATTAAGTTGTGATAAATGTAGTTACATACCAAATGTGATAACTCTGTCTCCGATTTCGATTCTGGACCTGAACCTGTGCGGACTTCTTGACTTTAGGTAGGCGCCATTACCTCTGCTTGGGTCTCTCTGTTTGGCTTGTCCTTCCCATGATGATGATCCGCGATCTTTTTCCCTCGTTTTTCCCTTATTCGGCGATCATTCAAAACGCTTTGTATTTTGCCCGGGGAATTCCTAGAGCTGGGCCTGTAGGTTTCAGTTTTTCGGGTTCGCGTTTTATGACCCACTACTCTGTGACCCTGACTTTGTTGACCTGGCCAAGGTTGACCTAGCTTAAGATTCCACCTGCCCGGAAAAGGGTTTACCTGAGGCCCAAAAACGGCCTAATAAGTAAAAACGGCGCCTGGACAATTGGTAAATCGCGGAAAATTCAGCCTCCTGCAAAAAAAATCCAGAACCAGGACTTCTCCGCCTAATCGCCAGTAAGTGTAATAATTTTTATGATATACCACCCAGTAGGGTTTTTCTTTCTTCCTGATCTTGTTAAGAAAAATAAACTCAAGGTGCCAAGTCTGAGGTCTGAATTACATTCGTAATCCCATAATAGGTGTGACCTCCTCAGAAGCACTTTAGTATTTATTTTGCCAGACCACCATCACAGTCAAGTTCTGGGCTTTAACAACTATCTGATAATCCCATTAGAGCGTGCAACGAAAATAGAAAACACCAGCCTCTAATTGCCAGCCACTTGAGGCATAGTTTTTGGCCAAAAATTCTCACAAAATTCGACCATGACAACGATGACAAACCACTTCTGGTTAACACTCGTGCCCTTCTCACTTGTTTCTACAGCAACGAAAATCAAATTAAAATAAGAAAGAAATAAAATAATACGAAATACTATAAAATTGGACTACAGATCTCACATTGAAATTCCGAAACACGTAACACGAAGCGTCTGAGATGTTCTTTGATGGATTATATGGATTTTGCCCATAAAATGACTGGGACTCGCAAACAATTAGTTTAAGGCACTGAAAGAAAATATTTGATGTATTAAATATTTGTAAAGATTATAGTTTTGAAAAAAAATTATTAAATTTATATGCATGGTTTTTAGAAACTAGGCTTAGTTTTAATTAATACTTTGGTATTCAAAGTTCAGACTTTTATAATCAGGGCTTTAAGTTCTTGTAAAATTTAAGGATGTACTATAAATGACCATATTAATCATCCGAATTTAAAGAGGTGGTTTAAAAATAGGTATAAATAGTTTCTCAAATATTATATATGTATATAGTATTATACCTCTAGCATATTTCAGAGAAATGCGTTTTTAAAGTCCTCAACAGAGATATAAAGGACTGATATTTTATTTTTAAGATTGTTTAAATATTTTTATTCTCGATAAACTTGGCTTTAAATAAAAAAAGAATTTCTTGAAAATATATTTATAAATACTAAAGTACCTCTTGATTTTATAACCTCAGAGATATATATTTTTTTCATCTTTAAAGAACAGGCAGACAAACAAACCAATAGAAGATATAACTTTTATTTTTTGGCTGTATGGCCTCTTGTTTTGGATTAACTGGCTTTAAGGTAAGTAAAATATAATCTATAAAAATTATATATTTTTTAAAAAATATTCCCTCTTTTTCTTTCTGTGCATAAAAGACTGTGCGGCGAATAGTTTTGATGTCCTCTGGTCTCTGGTCTTCATCAATCTCTGCGGTGGCGTTGCTCGAGATTCCCGACTTTTGTCAAACACTCGCCCTGCAGTTTCTGCTACATGGATGTTGGATGTTGGTTGTGGGATGTGTGTTGTTGCTTTTGCTTTAGTGATCTTTTTATTTATTTGCATAAAATGCGAAAAACGCAAAACAAAGACAGAGCGACGCATCTGCAGTTGAGATTCTTTTTTTTTCTGCTTGATGTTTTTTTTTGTAGTTGCCCCAAAGGGGCCAAAATGGGCGGACAGAGCTGAACTGATCGATCGATGGTTGGTGTTGCTTTTGTTTTTGGCTGATTTTGTTGTTGTTGGGGCCGGGTCAGCTGGCCATAAATCATGATCTGTAATTACCCGTTGGCGCAGGATGCGGCATCTCCACATAAGCCACGCGTACAAAGAAAACCCGAGCCAAATGCCGAAAAAAACCAAACTGATATCCCAAAAAAAAAAAATACGCAGGGTTCTAGAGTTCCATTTCCAAGCAAAGAGTTCAAGAGTTTATCGGGCATGACCAAACATTATTCCTTTACTCCTTTTTTTCATGAAAAGAATCCTGCCACTTTTGAATGTCGTTATGCCATTTAAGAATATTTGTTTTGACAGCCATGCCCGAGGATACTTTTGATCCTTTTGACTTTTCTGATGCAACTTAAGAGAGAGGGACAGATCCTTTCACTCCTTTGTGCGCCGACCGCAAATATTTAGATACAAAGATACTGCAGACACAAAGATACACATGTATCTATGGGATGCTTTGCTGTGAACAAACAAATGTGCGCCACTTCCACGAACTCTTCATCGATCTGTCTATATATTTTCGTAATTTTTCTATAGTTCTTCATTGCCTTTTTAGGTTTTTTTTTGTTTTATGGGCAACCGCAGTGTCTAAACCTCAATTTTAAATCATTTCCACAAATGAAATGCAGGCGGCGCTTACTCTTGAACATCTCTTGGATACTCTCTGGATACCCTGTAATTGAGTTGTTTGGATTAAGAAAGGGGTTTGTTTGTCTTATAAAAGTATGAAATGCTTATTTTTATATTTTATATAATTTTAAGAAGTTATTATATTTGACAAAAATAAAGCTCTTTTTTAGTTTTCAGAGTATTCTCTCTTCTTATTAAAAGCCCACAACATCGCTTCCTTTCCTGTTTTTTTTTGCACTGCTTTTGCTTTTGCTGTCTTGGCCAACTTCCCATTCCCCAAAAGCCAAAAGCAAAAGGCCCTCGAAACTGGCAGGTTTTGTCAATTATCAGGTGCAACCTCAGAGCTCGCGTGTGTCTTGCCCCTTATTGTTGTTTTTTTTAATATTTTTTCTGATGCACTTGCTTTTTATTTTTTTAAGCGTGCGAACTTTTCATTCATAAATACATTTAGCTTTTCTTAACGTTTTAAGGTGCTCCATCGCAGTTGTACATCTATTAAGAATCGGATAAGAATTGGCTGAGATATGGATATGACTCTGGGGCATATCTGAAAAACCCCATTTCGCCCGACCCCAAGGGGTCTCCCCATGAAATTCGGGAAAAAATATAAAAAATATTTTGTTGCAGGGTTTTGATGCAGATTGGTAGCAAATCGATCCAGAAATCGTTTAAGGTATGCCGTTCGAGAATCGGATGAAAATTGGCTGAGATATGGCTATGACTCTGAGCCACATCTGAAAAACCCCATTTCACAAAGGGTCTCCCCACAAAATTTGGAAAAAATCTGAAAAATATTTTGTTGCAGGGTTTTGATGCAGATTTGTTGGAAATCGCTCCAGAAATCTTTTAGGGTATGCCGTTCGAGAATCGGATGAAAATTGGCTGAGATATGGATATGACTCTGAGCTACATATGAAAAACCCCATTTCACAAGGGGTCTACCCACAAAATTTGGAAAAAAATCTGAAAAATAGTTTTTTGCAGGGTTTTGATGCAGATTTGTTGGAAATCGCTCCAGAAATCTTTTAAGGTATGCCGTTCGAGAATCGGATGAAAATTGGCTGAAATATGGCTATGACTCTGAGCTACATATGAAAAACCCCATTTCACAAGGGTTTACCCACAAAATTTGGAAAAAAAATCTGAAAAATATTTTGTTGCAGGGTTTTGATGCAGATTTGTTGGAAATCGCTCCAGAAATCTTTTAAGGTATGCCGTTCGAGAATCGGATGAAAATTGGCTGAAATATGGAAATGACTCTGAGCTACATATGAAAAACCCCATTTCACAAGGGGTCTCCCCACAAAATTTGGGAAAAAATCTAAAAAATATTTTGTTGCAGGGTTTTGATGCAGATTGGTAGCAAATCGATCCAGAAATCGTTAAAGGTATTCCGTTTGCGAATCGGATAAAAATTGGCTGAGATATGGCTATGACTCTGAGCTGCATCTGAAAAACCCCATTTTACAAGGGGTCTCCCTACAAAATTTGGAAAAAAATCTAAGAAATATTTTGTTGTAGGGTTTTAATGCAGATTTGTTGGAAATCGCTCCAGAAATCGTTTAAGGTATGCCGTTCGAGAATCGGATGAAAATTGGCTAAGATATGGCTATGGACCCGTTCCTTATATAGGCGAAAATGAAAATCGGCCATTATATGAGAAAGCCATAAAATGTTTAAAAAAATATTTTAAAAAAATTGACTCTCAAATTTTTATGAAGATTGGTGAGGAAAATATAAATAAATCTTTAAAAGTACACCAATCAAGAATAGTATGAGAATTGACAAAATAATAGACACAGGTGAAAGACAAAACTAAGTGTCCCGGATCTAGTAAGACAAATCATAATTTGCCAATTTCGAAAGGAAAATTTCAAGCCTGTATAGATAAAGTAGAGATTCCAAAACAAACTCGAAGCTGTATCGAATGAGTTTCGAATGAGTGTTGGGCAAACTTCCCACTGAGCAGAGCTGATTTGAGTGAAATTAATTTCACATTTGCATTGGAAGGCGGTGTCAATATTTGGACTGGCCATGAAATTCATGGCCAACAGTTTAGTTCTGGTTGCAAGGTCAAGACGAGTTGCAGCAACCAGATGGCTAATATAAGTACATTTTTTGGCCAGCTGTTGCAGGGATTCGTTGCACAGTAGCAGGGACTACTGTTTGTGTATTTTTGCTATTTTTTTCACGGCCGTGGCTAATTTTTTCAGGGCTTCCACCGACGGACACTGTAGAAAAATAGAATTTTCCAGCTTGGCATGTGCCCGTTCGGGCTCTCAGGTTACCGAAACCAGATTTGGCTTCTTTATTTTATTTTATATATAATTTTTGGTGTAATCTGGTGGAGTTTTATTTTTTTCATTTTATTATTCTTGACTAATGGCCATGATCAAAAGGTAATTGAAATCGCCTCAATTCGCTGGCCACCCAAAAACGTAATTGCACCATAATTTTGATCCCATTTTAATGACTTTATTTATCCAAAGTTGCTGGCCAGCTGCAGGATGGATTGGATGGATGAGATTCTGCACTCGGCTGCTTGATCAGAGTCTTCAGTCTCGGGTCTTCCGTCCTCAGATTTCAAGACAATTGAAATGCCCCTTTCAGTTCGCAAATTGCATTTTAATCAGCTCTATTGTGTATAATTAAAATGTGTTTAGCGCATTTCCTGTGGGGTCCCCCTTTCATTTTTTTCTTTTTGCAGCTTTCAACTAGCTTGAAATGAAGTTATCAACACTTTGGCCACGAATTTCCATTCATCTTGTATTGTTTTGGACGGGAGGGCCTTTCAGCTCCGACGACTAATTGGCCTGGGATCGCATGACAGCCACGCGTGTCCCTTGAAAGGAGATCGGGGACGGCATTTAAATAGCCGGCGAGCACGCAAATAGCTCGAGCTCAAGCTGGAGTCCATGGATCGGGGATCGATGCCCGGAACAGAGATCTCTCTCAAGTCCCGGAGAAAGCATCCAAGCACAAAATTAAACCAATTAAGCTGGAACCAAAAAAAAAAAACTTTCAAGCTTAAGCTTCAGTTAAGAAAAAACTTCCTCAGAAGAGTTGTTATAAAAAATATCTAAAGATTTTTATCTAAATAGTATTATTTTTAATTTATCTTCCCTACAGTACCTCCCACAAAAACCATCTAGTTTATACAGACGCCTACGTATCTATTCCCTTGATCCTTGATTCTTTCATATTTCTTTTTGCCATTATGAAGGTTGATCATTAGGCCGCATAAATGGCAATTAAAGACGGCGACACGTTCCAGCACTTTGGACCACGAAGTGAGAGATCGAAAAAAAAACAATATGTTTCCCCTCGATGGAGGCGGGGGACTCAATATCCACTGGCCTTTAAAACACAAAAAATAAGAAGGAAAGAAAAGATTCTAGGGTAACGATACGTGGACGGTGTAAATTTCCACAAACTGCGATGACCAAACACAAAAAAAAAAATATGAAATTATTAAAACTACAAGGTACGAGAGCCTCTTATCCTTCGTCCTTTTTGTGTGTGCGTCTGGCTAGATGCGCTGGCAGATAAACCAAATGGAGAAATAATATTGTATATAAAGAAAAAAAATGTAAGGGCTATTAACGACCGCAGGATCGGGCCAGGATCGCTGCAGGAGCGTAGAAATAAAAACGTCAAGTCACGGGGGAGAATATCTTCCTTTTTTTTCGTTGTTGTATTTCTGAAGGTGTTAGAGAACTGGCCGCGTTAAATAAGTCATAAATTTCATTGACTTTATCCTGGAAGTCTATCAATTTTTCATATTTACCGCCATTGTCCTTTATAATCCTTTTGGGGGCCAGCTCACATATGCGGGATCCTCGGTATCGGTTGCCTTGTAATTGTCAGATTCAATGGAATCAAGTCGCATAAATCGTAGGACTTAGGGCACCCAAAATTAAGATACTTATCGCCTTCAATACGAGTGCTGCTCGATTTCAAGGCTGTGTGGTCTGTTCTCGTTCTGAACTTTTTAATATAATATTGTATCTTTGTCGTCTGATGGGGATAAGTACGAGTACCACTAAGTACTCTGTAAGATTTCTGTCTCCCAAAAAAAAAAGGTTCAAATCGGCTTAGTATTTTTTTTTTTGGAGGACAACAGCTCAGCTGGGACTTAGTTGGGTATAACTTTTTGACTCTCAGGTGGGTCTCAGCTGAGCAGATGTATTTTTTAAGTTTTTATTTTTTACTTTATCAAGTTAAAAAGGATTTATGGTCAGAATAATCAGAATAAAGTGACCTTGTCCTTAAGAATAAAAGAAGTTTACTTTCCTAACAATGTCTACTTATTTTACAAAAGTTTTCAAAGGTTTATAGTAGTTTTAATGGACCTTGTCCCCCCGTATTCTTAGCTGTCTGCCAATTACCTTTATTTTCTCGCCTCTAGAAGCTAAAACCCCTCTTTTATGGCCAAATAATAGGATCCCTAAAGAGTGGATCAAATAAAATGAAATAAACTGGCCAATAAACATTTCTACTTATTTTTATCTTCGCATAACCCTTCACCCCTGAGCCCAGTCAGGGGGTAATATGGTTCAACACCAATTTAAACACTTCATGCATCTTGTTAGCTGCAGCAGACCTCGTCTGCAAACCTTATCCCCAAGTCGATTTCTGGTGGAAGTGTAATACGATATGCTGGATTTTTTTTTTACTCGAATCTCGGCGATATATTCCCTCGGGGGCCAGAAACCAAGAGGAAGTGATACGCTCCGCCAGTAGAGGGGAGATCCATCCTCGCCAACAAAAGACTGCTAAATGTATTGATTTCAATACTAAAATCTCCCTTTGCCTCCGATATATGAATCCCCAGATACAGATACAGATTCGGATACACACGGGATACACTTCGGTTAATGGCCCTTGGCCTGACTCGCTTTGTCTTATAATTGGATTTAGATTAATTGCATCTTGACCGCCGAGAATCGAAAGAAAAAAACTGCACATGAAAAATTACATCAGAAGGGTGGAAAAAAAAAATAAAAACAATCATAATTCCGTTTGTATTTTTTTGTTTCCAAAGAAATGAAAATTGTAACAGGAGAGCGCCAGTCGGCATTAGAATGATTCTATCCGAAACAAAAAGTATCTCGTGGATTTCTGCGAATTGCCGGCGTGTGCTACTTGTATTCTGGATATATTTGTATCTTTTTTTTATTTTTCACCCGCTGCGATCACTCCATAAATATTCGAACCGCAAACTCATTCGAACCTCATTCGTTGTGTTTTTGTTTGTTTTGGGTTATAGGGCCCTACCTTTTGCATAATTTTTCGACCAAACAACGGGAGTCCCGAATTGCCGGCTCTTAATCATTAATTAGCGTTAGATCAATCTCTGTACATCTGGAATTTACAATATACATCCATGTCCCTGGAGAGATACGGATAGGGAGTAACTGGAGACAACACAGTCGGGACAGTACAGTAGAGTGGAGGACAAGACGTTGACGGCAGTCATGTTACTTTTAATGATAATTGCCGCCTCACAACTCATTTTTCACATTGATAAATGCGATTCGCACGATCGAGCCGTGTTGCCAACTTTTAAGCCACTTCTTTTAGCCACTTTTACCGGAGACAGGTTCTTTGGTAAATGATTGTAAGTATCTGGTTTAAGACCTTTCGATTTTCTTGTTTGAAATGTCAACACGTTGGGTTTTTGGTTTCTGTTCAGGGAGTAGCAGACTTTTGGTGACCCTAACAGCAAAAAGTCTGGCAGCACTTGGAATACCTTTAAGAATATTTTGAGGTTAAAGCTGGTTTTTAAAAAAGTACGCTCTAGCGGACAAAAAAAATACTAGCAAAGCCATAAAATAATTCAAACTATTTTGTGAAATTAATTTACTTTTAATAGACTTCATAGAAATAGAAACAATACCTTTCCAAAAGATACCAAGTTACCAAGATCTTCATCCCTGTCAGGATGACAGTTCCATGCCACCCAAAAAATAAAAAAAAAAGAACCAAGAACCAGAACATCAAGTTAACAGCATCGATGACCAGAAGAATCCCAAAAGCAGCCGAACAACAAAAGCCATCACAATTTGTCTTGATGTTCTCAACTCCAAAACGGCCCAAAGCGCTACCACCAAGGATGCCCAACTTGTCTTACTTTTTTCTGTTTTTTCCCCCATTTTTTTGCACCCGAACCTGGTGCCCATAAACCATTGAAACATTTTCAACTTGTTAGCAATTAATTAAATAGATCGGCCCCTGGCTAACAGCTTCGACTGTCATTTTTCTTGGTCCCAGCCCCCCCAACCACCTCTTCGAACTTTTTTGAGCCTTAATTACGGCGACAGCATTCAATTTTTATGGAGGACACACGCCCCATTTGCATGCTCTTCTGGCTCTGAACTTTTATGCCCATATAACTCGTATATAACTTAACCGACCGACCGGCCGACCTACCTCCTGGACAAGCGGACCACGGTCTGGCAACGCTGCGGCACGCTTCAAAAGTTACCGCCAAAGGTGCGGCTACCTCCCTTTCAGGCCCTCACGTCTCGGCCTTCTCGCTCACTGGCTTGGTTGCAAAATTTATTTCGCTGTTTTTGCAATTTAAGGTAATTATTATGTACCTTTGGGGTAATTTTAACACCTCGACACCATCGACAAATATCATCTGGGGGCCGCTCTCGCTCTTCACGTATTCATATATATATATACATACATATATATATAAGATCTGAAGAAGTTGGAGAAGTAGCAGCTTCGGCTATCAAGCCACCGAAATCGCAACAACAACAACGACAAACGTTTCTTAGAAGCGCAAATCTTTCAACACCTTCGATGCGTGCCCCGGCCCCGACACCGATGCCAAAGGAGCCAGGAGATCCTCCTCATCATCATCCTCAGATACACCACTGGTGAGCTCCTCCTTCGATCTCCATCCACAGCTACCCTCCGCCCGCGATGCTCAATGAGCACTCCCAACTCTGGCCAGTTATTTTTCACACCTCGACAACATTTTTTCGCACTTGGTGCGTATTCGGTTACCACAACAATCAAGCATTGCCGCCACCGCCAGGACACTGAAAACAAAAATCCGTAAAATATATGGTTTATATGGGTCTTGATTTAATTCTAAAACTTTTATAAGAGGTGGGGTTTTTTCAAGGGGTTATCTTGAGAAGAGTTGCCTAATTTTGGGAGGAAACTATTTAAGATAAATTGGAGCTCAAGATTTTATAATATATTTTACTATGTGGTTAGTTTATGATAGTATATTGTATATAACAAACATTTTAGCATATAAGCAAGATAACTATTTAGTGGAAAAAATAGTACAAAGAATAAATAAAGAAAAATATGGCATATCATATCATAAGTTTCATCTGTATCTTAAAATTGTATATCTTGATATGAGCTATGAGTTCTTTCATGAGAGATACACACAATACATAAGATGTACCTTAAGGATATATTTTCAGGATATCTACAGTTTTTATTTAATAAAGCAATAAAGACTCCAATAACTCTTAATACATTTTCTAGACTCTAATTATAATACATATTTTTATAGTAGTCATTATTATTTTCTCCAGGTGTATAGATCCCGCTCCAACCGTTTCCCACTGCCGTTTTTTAATAACCGAAGCCCTGCCGCTGATTTAGCCGGGAAGTGTTATCTCACTCAGTTCATCGGGAAGCGCGGTTCGACTTTGACTTTAACTTTTGGTTTTGGTTTCGGTTTCGGTTCTGGCTTTTGGCCTTTTGCCAGGTTGCCAGGCTTTGGGGCAATAAGAGGCAGTAGACAGAAGGCAGGAGCAGGTTGCAAGAGGCACAATCGTATCCTGTGCCTGTCAGCACATTTGCTGTTGCAATTATCGCAAGTAGCGTGCGTGCAAATTACCGTTATTAGGTGCGATCGTGCAAAAATATCATCAAGAAAATATATCCAAAAGATACCTCAGTTTTCAAC
Source organism: Drosophila malerkotliana malerkotliana (assembly GCA_018153235.1). NCBI lineage: Eukaryota > Metazoa > Arthropoda > Insecta > Diptera > Drosophilidae > Drosophila > Drosophila malerkotliana. The sequence goes on from JAECXV010000038.1 coordinate 5,617,851, forward strand.
TTTATCCAAAAAATCCCCAAAAAGGTTTCACTTCGCTTTCATTTCATTTAATTTCCTTTCATTTCATTCATCCTTTTACCGAAAGTGACAATTTCCGCTTTGCGATCCATTCGAAAGATACTTCTTCACCAAAAAACCAGAGGAACACCCATAAAAAGTCAAATTAATGTGATGTGACAAATAGATATAGATCTCTCTCAAGATCGTGCCAGTTCGGAGCTGACAGATTTCACGCTTACGATATCGCATCCTTAAAAAAAATAAACCAACAATATCGGACTTAACTGTAACTGTAGCTTGCCAACCGATCCCGTCCATCACGTTTTACACTTGTCCGGATGGTACGTGATCGGATTTATTATTTCTTATTCCGATCGAAGAGGGTTCAGAGGTCAGAAGTGTGTCCCAGTAGCTGATCCCGTCCTCCAGTAGCTGGTGTTTTGAATTCCAATTAGTGTTAATGAACAGTAAGCACATAAAATATATAATTAATTGTGTTTACGACAGATAAGATTTTGACAAAAAAAAAATCCAAAAAGAAACAAGAATGCAAGGTGATTTCTTTGGAAAGAGTTCTAGGAAACTAGAAGAGTTTCCTAGAGATTTGTTTCATATTTATAAATAAGTATATTAAATTTAATATTTGTCTATATTTATTTCCCTTTGGACAACTTCAGGATTATGGATTGAGAAACCTCTTGTAAATATTCTAAAAAGTAAAAAGAGATATCAGGGCAGTACATTTAATGAGAATTGGAGGTACTTGTTAGGCTAAGAGATTTGAAAAACCCTCAATTTTATGTTTTATTTTATTAATAAAACAATATTAAAGGGTTAACTATCTGTAACTAGGAAGGGAGGTACTTGATGTTCTGGTCTCAGAATGATACACTATTTCTTGTAATGTATAAAATATAGTCTTATTGGAATCAAGTAATACTTTATCTACGAAAAATAGATGTCGCTCCCAAAAGTAGGTTTATTTTAAAAATCAATCCTTAAACCCAATATAAAAGATTTGAAAGGGAAAAAGACCGACTTAAAACAAAGCCATGGTAATTGAAATGTTTCTACTTGCATAACTTTTAGCATTCAAGAACTATTTTTTTCTAAGGTTTATAAAAACTTTCCCGCTTTTATAAATATATGGTTTATGTTTTTTTTATTTTCTGTATATTATGTACTAGTTTTTATTTATGTTTAATGTATTTAAGATTAATAACTAAACAAGAAACTTGGTTATACTGCATATATTACATAGTTACCTGCATGTGCTTACAAAATATAGAACAAACCGGCTACTGGACTCCAGTATTTTCATCCCCTATATCCTCTCTATCTTACGATCCTTACAAGAATCCTGTAATAAAGAACTCTGACCTGCAGATGTCGCTAGAGTGCCCCGGCCAATTGGAAAAATTCCAAAACACATTTTTATGATCATCGGCAGAGGGCGCTAGCTGCCACCCTCCGATTGGCCCTCAGCACGGCACCTGACAACCCTGCAGGTCCTTTTGAAAAGGATTATCGGGATTACCTGCCAGACCTGCACATTCCTCGTCTCATGCACTTTAATTAATCATTCGAATTCCGCGGCTAATTAAAATGCTACCAAAACATTTTTTCCCTTGATTTTTTTTCTTTCTGTGGGGGTGTGATTGAAGCAAATTGAACAGAGGCTCCCAGAAAAAAGGGTTCGTCCTTATTTTCTGTAGAGAGGAGGCGTGCAGGTGATGACGCAAACGATTTTCATTCAGAATATTAGAAATGCATTAAGGATTTAATGAAAAGCTGTGGCTTTTAAAAACCAATTAAAATGGAAAATGGTTTTGTGTTTTTTGTTTCGATTTTTCTGGGGCTCCTCCTATAAATTCTGATCTTGTTCTGACAGCTGCTTTCGGCGGATTCCTCCTTTTGGGTTAATCAAGGTTTTATGCATTTATTGGCCCAATCTCGTTACGCTGCCCCTCACTAACGGTACTCCCCTGGCCTGCAACAAAGTTTCCCTTTTTTTTTGCAAAAAATATGCGTCAGTTTCTGTTTCGTTTACAGAACAATTTTTTTTACACATTTATGAATGCTTTAAAAAAGGAGGGGGGAACCAGCATAAAAAATTCAGAGTCACAAGTTAATGAGGAATGATTCTTACACTTATAAAAAAAGAGTGGTTAATTCTGGTTCTTCATAGGATTTGTTAGGCGTTCTATACTATTTAAGAAAGAAATATATTTGGAGAAAATTCTATGAAATTCTATTATATTAAATAGGAACTAAAATAAATGGACTAAATTTATGGATTTTATTTTTGAATACATATGTACATATTTTTTTTTAACATTTTGTTTCAATTTTGTTTTTAAATATATTTATTTGTATAAAAATTAAATTATGTGCTTTATATAATCTTGAGAAGTTCATGCTTTTTTTATTGATAGCTACCCTTTTTTTTACAATTTTTCAAACCCATTTATTTTAAAAATTTTTAAATTCAGATTTCTCTTAATATTTTCTTTTAGTGTAGCGCCTTTTTCTAAATTTTTTGTTTTGTGCAAAAAAACGAAGACTTTGTCTGGATATATGCAGACTACAACTTTGATTCCGACGAATACTGTCAATATCAATGTCAAGGCGGCGTCGCCAGTTTCGTGACGAAGCCCATGCAAATTAATTTCTCTTTTTTTTGTTTACTTCTTAATGATTCTTTATTTATGATATTTTCTGTTCTTTTTGTTGTTGTGGGTCCCCCCTTTGGTAAAGTATTCATGATGCAGCACACACTTGTGGGATTTGTCTGTCGCGGGCCTGTCGATATTATTATTGTTCTGGAGCTTATGGTAATATCGGCGGCACTGATCGGAAGCACGTGCCAAATGTTGCTGAATAATAACAACAACAGAATGTATGTAAAGTTCCCTCAAGGACACCCGACAGTCTGGAAAATATATCCAAAAAAAAAAGTAAATGAATAAATAAAAGTGAAAAGTGCTTAGTGTCGTCTTTGGATTTCGTTTTCTTTCACATGATGGATTGCATTTTATATCAAGTTCCATAATGAATTTCATTTCCCCCCCAACTCTGTTCTTTTATACATTTTTTTTTTGCTTTCAATGCAAACGACATCTACAAAAGTGGAAGTGCATTCAAGTCCTTGGTCCTTCGTCCTTCGTCCTCCGTCTCTTCTTTTTTTTTTTGCCCATGACAAGGATCTTGGAGATCTGAGATTTAAGACTCGATTTTCCCAAAACGCAAACGCAGAAAGGAAAAATATTGTAGTAAAAGTAAAAGACGATACAGCCAAAGGACAAAAGGACTTTGTGTAGGGGTGGAAAGAGACGGCCTTATTGGGGTGTGAAAGAGAGGGACACATTGGTAGAGTAGGTATGAGGAGTAGGAGTAGGAGAAGGAGGCACCCACAGGCATACAAAACGAAAGGGAGGATCGTTTCAGGATCACTTGTAAAAAGGGCACAAGGACTCCGGGGGTCAGGTAGAAAACAGGGGTTGCTGTTGCTGCCTCTGTTGCTGTTGCTGCCGCTGCTGGCACTGCCTCTGCCGGCGCAGAGCTCACTTCGGGGGTATTTAAGGCCCCTAGCCAGGACGAGAATTATCATTACGGAATCTGATTCCAAACAGTCAACAAGCAACAGTCCAGCTAGCAAGCAAAAACATCTCGCAAGGATTACCATGACGAGCATTTGCAACAGCAACACCAACTACCAGCAGCAGCAGCAACACTTCATGATGCTGCAACAGCAACAGCAGCAGCTCTTCAGCCAGCAGCAACATCAGCTGATCGCCCCCAAGATGCCGCTGGGCAACAGCCAACTGCAGAACATGCAGACCCCCTCCAACGTCGGCCCGATGATGGCCAAGAAGAAGTACAACTACAACACGATGCCGTACGGCGAGCAACTGCCATCGGTGGCCAGGCGGAATGCCCGGGAGCGCAATCGCGTCAAGCAGGTCAACAACGGATTCGTCAATCTGCGCCAGCATCTGCCCCAGAGTGTGATCAATGCCCTCTCGAACGGTGGACGCGGCGCCAGCAAGAAGCTCTCCAAGGTCGACACTCTTCGGATCGCCGTTGAGTACATCCGTGGCCTGCAGGACATGCTGGATGATGGCACTGGCTCGGCCCCCGTCCGTTCCATCTACAACTCGGCCGACGAGAGCAGCAACGATGGCAGCTACCACGATCAGGACTACAGCGACAGCCTGGAGAGCGGCAGCCCCCAGCACCATCAGTTCGTGGCCCATCACTCCTACCACTCTGCCTCGCCCACTCCGTCCTACTCCGGCTCGGACATTTCCGGTTCCGGTCATGTCAAGCAGGAACTGCCCGATCATCGCAACCTGAAGTTCGAGTCCTTCGACAGCTTCAGCGACGAGCAGCCCGACGACGAGGAGCTCCTCGACTACATCTCGTCCTGGCAGGAACAGTGAAAACCCTAAATCCCCCCCTCAAAAACAAAACCACCAAAAACTTGTACAAATTGTAAATAACAAAAAATTGTTGCCTTAGTGAGTGAGTGAGACAGAAAGACAGTGAGAGAAAGAGAGATAGATCCTCTAATATTTTTTTTTTTCAAAACCCTAATTTAAGAAATGGAAGACAATGATATAAAACCTATTTTTTTCATAGTTCTAAGTTTGTTGTAAGCATGGAAGACACTAAACTAACTATTTTTAAGGACCCATTATTGATATGCAATAATAAAAAAACAAATATCAAAACATAATTTACAAAATTTTGGTTTTTATTGAGTTTTTAAATTTCAGGAACATATATTTACAGGAAAACAGAGCAAAAAGTTAGGAAGGATTCTTATAAAAAGCAATATAGCTTTGAAAATAGTTATTCCTTAAATTTTACAAGGGAATCTCTAAAAGGATAATTCTAAAAAAAGGGCTATAAATAATAAACTAAAATCTGATCTTGATCTTTACATGAAGTCTTTATAGATCTTAAAATTCTATAAAGTTCTGTAAAGATTGTAGAAGATATCTTGGACTTAAAACAACCTTAATATTTGAGAATTTAAAACAAAAAATCGATTGGGATCTTTCCTCAATAACTATTCATATAAAAACTAGTCTTCAAAAATGGCTATTAAAAATATTTCAAATTCTATCCATAATAACTAAAAGGTTAATATGAAATCTAATATACGTATATAATAAATATGTATTAAAAGAAAGCATAACTGGAAAGAACAGAAGATTCATTTCTATGTTCTTGTGGTTCCCAGAAACTAACAAGCTCATAAACATAATATATTGATATTCCAAATTTCCTATTTATATTTCATCTAAAATTCCATACCCCAGAAGCCATAAAACTTGGCTATGAACTATCCTTTAAAACCCTAAACAACCGATCGCGTTGGCGGCTTTTTTCAAAAGTCCTAGCCATCTTATCACAAAATCTACGAAAAAATTATACAAAAATACTTAAATATTCAAGTGCATTTAACCCTCGAGATCATAAACCAGAGACCCAGACCCTAGAAGTGTTGCCTAGCAATTAGAGGAAAGCTGCAGGAATGACTCAGACTTGCAACAGGAGGAGGCAGGAATAATAACCATGACAACCCACAAGGAGCGGAACTTAACACCCGACCGGAAACAACAAGGAATTTGAAAAAATATTCGTATGTAGTTATATATTCGTATACCCCGGCGAGACTTAATTTCGAAATGCATTGTTAATGGCGCGTAAATTGGCCGTGAGCCTTAAAAAGCGGAAATAGGCAGTCACGGCTGAGAGGACGAAGTGGACTGGATGGCAGGACTGGGCGCAGGCAGGATCGATCCACGTGTCTGGGGTGCGCCAGCGCTTTTTATTATTTTGTTTTTATTTTCTGGCCCAAGACCAAGACCAAGCCCAAGCCCAATACGAAGACCAAGACCCATGAAATGCACTTCCGCTACCCCCTTGTTAAAAAATAAAAATAATTTAAATTTAAGGAAAACTAACAACTAGCAACCCCCAATTGGTGGACGAAGTTTTTCAGGCGTGTGCCGCTGCCGGCAGGATGATGATATGCAGGAATGTTGTCTAGTAGCTGGGAGGCGGGCAGGGAGGGGACACGCCCTCGATATGCAAATTGTGCTGGACACGTGCAAAAGGATCTCGATCGAGAGAGGAAATTAAGCGCACAAGGATCGCTGACCCCGCCCCGTCAGGACAAAGATCTTAGACGAACAGGAAGCATATCGTCTTGCCACAAAAAAAAAAAAAAATACCAATATTTTTCCTCAAAAATTATAAAGAGAAGAAGAACAAGAATGAGAAGATGAGGAAGAAGAAGAAAAAGAAAAAGGAAGTTGGGAAGAGTAGGAAGGATATGTGGCAGTTGTAGGTAGTCTGAGCCAGAAGGACAATGCGAAATGTGATTGTATGTCAGCTTAAGATAAAACCAGGAAACGAACGTCTCGTCTTTTTGGCATTGTTACCGGATATCAAGAGAAGCTTAAGGATGCCCAGGACCTGGGATGCTGGACCTGTCCGGTGCCTTAGGTGTCAAAATACGGGGCTAAGCCAATGTCCTTTAATAGGCTAGCACTGGAATTTTATGCAATCTTAGCTCAGACCTGAATCATATATCCCATAGCTATTATATTATATATATGGATCATGGCTTTCGTCTCTACTGATCCTTGAGTCCTGATCCCGTATCTCAAATGTCATTGGAGCAATTGCAATAAATTCAGTGAGGCAGCCAGCCAGGAAGTAACTTCTTTTGTGCGCCACTTTAGTCCTTGTCGCAGGAAGTGCGTATTTGTTTTGCATCTCCTTTTGAGACGAAGGATATGCTAAAGTATCCTCTGGTGATTCGGTCTCGTTTATTTATTTTCGTAGATGTGCGCCCCTTGAGGAAATACGAGCTGCGATGTTATTCTATCATGTCGCAATTCAAAGGAAAAGACAACACAGCCCAGAGCCCATAGCCCATAGCCCAGAGACTAGAGGCCCAAGGACATGGGCCAGAGGGCACTTGTCCTGTCAGATGTCCCACTGCATGTACTTGTACTTGTAAATCCTTAATGGTAGGATGGTAAAATGTATTTTGTAGTTTGAGTTATGTGACTTTATGACGGCGTCGCCGTCGCGACTCGCGATCGCTTCGCTGCCCAAGATTTATGACCCATGTGTCAAAATAGGAGAGCGCATGTTTCTGCCAAGGATAGTCGCTGTATAGTGTCCTTAAAGTGCTCTATTGGTAAACTCTTAAAACCTCTTGTCAAATTTCGCACTTAACCAGGCGTCAAGTGGCCAGTGGACTCTACTACTCTTCCTGGTAGCTTCTTAACGAGGCGACACCGAGTGGTAGCCGTCGGTCGGAAGGACCTTCAATCCTCCAATTGAGTTGTCCACGAGTTATACGAGAAGCGATCAAGTGTTTTGGATACCAGGAAGGGTATAATATCCTTATAGGAACTGCTGGCAAAATATTTGTAGCCCTAAAATAACAAGGAAGTGTTTCTTTTCAAAAGAATTCATTTTATGAGAAAGTGTCTTTAAAAGTCTAGAGTCTAAACTCTGGGCCTTGAAAAATCCCCAAAAAACTCTTTGCAGGATCTGCTATCCTTAATATCCACCTGAAGATCTCTTAAACAAACCAATCAAACTGATATGCCTCTAAGAAGACAACTCATTTGGCCTGCCATCTCCACAGGACTCCTCTCTCTGCCTGTCTGATTAGCTAACAGCAGGACATGTATTCCCTGGTGGATCATCAGAGTCTGAATATACTACCCCTTATCTTATCCTTGAAAAACCCCCCCGGAAAATTCCAAATCTGATCTAGTTCTGTATTGATTTCTACGCTACATTTAGCACAGTGTGAACTGACGGTAGTTAAATGACTTTACAGTGCAGTTTCTTTTCCAACTTCCAACTCAAAGGATAAAAGGATACGTGATCGGGAGTTTGACTTGATTGTTGACATGATGGGAATGATTGGAGAGAGAAACTAACCGCAGAATCAACAATACAATACAAGGCACACGTGTCCGTTTTCGATTCCCTCATGTATCTACAATTTTTTCTGAAAGAGACTGAGTTTTTTTTTTTTTTTGAAAGAAACTATGCAGGTCCTTGGGCTCCATAAACTATCAGAGGCAATCAATGTCAGTGAGTTTTTAGAGCGAGCAAAAGCCAGATTCAGATCCAGCCAGTATCCTATCTCTATAGGGACAATGCCGCGATTCGGATGAAAAGACTTCGCTGGAATATCCTGTGGCCCATTGTCCTCGCATGAAAAGTGATTTCTATGATTTCACGACATTGCGTTTCACTTTACACTCGCCGATCGATAGAAATTGTTGTTCATTGATGCGTTTCTCGAATCACAACTTTGTATAAAAGGGATCCCTTTTTGATGGATCTCCCCCGCATTTTCTACATAGATCCCCAAAAAAAAAAATAATAATAAATAAGAGAGTGAAGAAATACATAAAAGTATGCGGGATACTCGCTAATTCCAGCAGGACATTCTACGCAGGACATTAGCATTGAGCGTGTCCGATGCGTAGGTGTTTGTACACCGCTGGGCGTGGCAAATCCTCTACCTGTTTTTTTTTTTTTTTCGTCTGTGATTTTTGGGAAACTTTCGGGTTTAAAGTCTGGTGGAAATTTGCGAAAACGAAACAAGTGAAAAGTGCGTGAAAAACCCCGGAAATCGAACACGTGTTTGCCGTTAAAGGCGCGACAATGTCATGGATATTTACTTTTCAAATTTGTACATATACTTATATATCTCGAAAAAGAGGTATATTGTGGGTGGATATGTTTCAGCCTTTAAGCCCAGTTAAGTCGGCTTTAAGAGACTTGGACTTAATGTACATAAACATGATTATCATTGAGCATTGAGGGTAGCTGATGCTGCAAACTAAGGTAATCCATTCAAAAATATGGGATTTAATAGAGAAATATTTTATAATGGGTGAGGAACTTTATAGAGACTGAAAAAAGTTCTTCCATTTTCTATATACAGCTATATACAGCTATATATTCTGCCATTCTATATACATTCTCCCCATACTCCCCTTCAAAATCAAAAATCATATACCTTTCTGGTCATTTAGTTTTCTTCCGCCTGACTGACCTTACCCCTGGGAACTGGCTCTGCAAATCTCTAAAGACAATCGCTGCAGAAAAGATACACCGACTAACCCAAAAGATTTACTAAAAAATCGCATAGAGAAAATCATAAAAATCAGATCAGATCTGGAAAGGTAAAATACAAAGGGCAGGCAGGCGAAGAAACCACAGAAATTGCGACGAACGCGCGGGGTCAACCATGGAGTTCAAGTCTCGGCGAGGTTTGAGGTTAACAATTATTTTGTTTTTTGTAGATCTTCAAAGCAAAGTCACCGACCGCATAAACCAAAGGCCAAAAGGAAAAAATGTCAACCACAAGACTGTGGTTCTGGATCGATCCAACCGATCTAGATGGATACTCGCCATTCATCGGCAGGATAATGATCCTGATGATGACATTGGCCATTCTAGTCGAACCTTTGAAGTTGAACCGATTTTTTTGGCTTGTAGTTTTTGTGTTTGTTTGTCTTTTTTTTTTTGCGTACTGCCTCCTACGATGCGATAATCGATTTATCAAAAAACACACAAAAAAAACCTCCCAAAGAAATGCGCTTTGCAAAAGCAAAAGTATTGTATGAGAAATCCAGAAAGCAGGCCGCCAAGAAAGGCGGCAATTTTTAATGCACATTGAGGTGCATTAAGACGTGAAATTGTCACCATTGTTTGGGCCATTGTCCGGCCGGCAAAGGCCCACAATCCGTACAAAATTCAACAGCAACAGCAAAGAGAGCATCGGAAGGTATGCGGATCGAAGCGAATCGGCCAGTACTATCCAACCAGGACCAGTATCGGTACCAGTCGGAGGTCCTATTCTTTCTTCTTTTTTGGAGCGGCGTTGACAGTATCGAAAGCCATAAGAATAGGCCAGGATTCCCGCTCTGGTTCTGAATTCTACGGGCTCGCATTTTATGCAACCGAATTTTCTGTGGACCGCATGCCACACCCACAAGTTCCAGCAATGAAAAGGATCCAGGAGGAAAGGAAAAAAAGGGAAAAAGACTCGGAAAACTGGGCGTCTACACTTTAACACCCAAAAAGGAAAAAAAGAGCAAATTCCCAGGCAGAGTGCACGTGTACAGATACATCTATGAATGCAAAAAGATACATTTTGTTCAAGAAAACAGAGGCTTTTCTTTATACAAATATTTAAAAAAAAGTCTAGAAAATTATACAAAAAGACAAACCATTAAAACTAATTTTAAAAAATAAAAAATATTACTCCCAAACTAACCAAAAAATAATTATTTCTAATTAAGACCCAAAAACGGAGATACGTGTTTTACTAAAATGCGGGACTATCTTATCACTAACATGCAAGTGACAAACCCCTCTCTCTCTCAAAACTAATCGCCAAAAATCTTGTTTTTTTCTGGGAATTTGTTACCTTTGCAATTGATATCTAGAAGATATCCCGTATCTTGTAGATGCAATTACCTTAAACAGCAGGCGTTCTAGAAACCCTCAGCACAGCATGTAGTTTAAGGCCCAGACTAGAATCGATTGCAAAATAAGAATTCAAGCACACGCTTCTATATCTGAGAGGAGTTTGCTTTAGTTTTAAAAAGGAATATAAATTTTATTTTTTTTTTTTAGGTAGGTAGTGGTTAGAAAATTAATGACTACCAATGCCGGATCTAAGTCGCCGAGGATCAAAGCGTTCTTCATTAAACGGCCAAGGCGTGAACAATTATTGGACCAAACATTTGGGTCAAACACCGGTAACACCCTAGATTCTACTATTTTGTTTTTCAACTATTCCGATCCGTATAACCTGCTTCCGCCAATTTAGAAAATTCAATTCAGAGCAAAATATATATAGCCCAGCAGGCTGTCGTTTTAATTGAGGTCCGAGTTCGAGGAGTTCGTGGAAAAACAAGTGCACCTTCGCGGAATTTTCATTGAGTATCTCCTATTAGGATTCGAGGCTACCTTTTCTCTTATTTTTTTTTTTCTTATTTTATTTAATTCTTTTTCAATTCGATTCGATACAGTTTGGCCGGCAGGAGGAGGCGTGACAGGGAAAGTCAGTGAGACGGCGCTAAGAGCAAAAACACTTTGCATAGCCTCCGGACCAGAACCGATCGAAAATGGGGAAAGCTAACAAAGCATATCGAATTATTTATACGCTTCTTGAAGGAAGGATATATTTTTCATTATTAATATAATTAAAGAGGATAATACAGGTTGATTCCTAGAGCTAGACCCAAAAATATGAAGCAAAAAGAGGAAGTCTTTCTAGAGTCTTGAGAAAAACAGAGCTGCTAGCATTTCTTAGGAATTGTTAAGATTTAAGGGTATAATAATATATTTTATAATAATATTTAAACTAATATAAAATAGAGAATCTAAAAGCCGTTTAAACCCAAAAAAAATAAAGTCAAAGGTTAATGCCAGTAGTCAGTAATCAGTAATCAGTGAGTACTCTCGAAAACCCCTTCTACCACAACTCAAAAACCAATTGAGAAAAAAAATCGAAAAATCAACACCGAATCGGACAACTTGTTAACTCCTCCTCGTCGCTTAGCTATCTGACAGATTGACGGCTCGACGAAAGTATCTACCAGATACACACTTTCAAGCAATAAGACGAAGACGGAGTTGTGAAAGAGTTTCGAAGTTGGAACCTTCGTGGCTATCGTGACGTGTAATTGACAATTGACAGGCAACACGTGCTCTCAGACCTGTCATCGCCAACAAATTTAGATATTCCAATAGACCCAAGACACTACCTATAGAACTAGTCCGTCAAGTGGTTTTCAAGACATATGGAAAATCTAAAAAAATTATATATTTTTAAAAACAACCACCTTTTTTGGGATAAAACATAGAACCTGTAACTAGAGGCCAGGAAACGGAAGTAAATTGGGAAAAAAATAATTATCAGGTTATAATAATTCCCAACGAAATGGTGTTAAAACTCGAAGGAAAACCACAAAAAAAAATTATCGAAATAAAGGATCGTGAGGGCTGGTGTGAAAGGAGCTCGCGCACAGGATATGCGCTTTCGGGCCTCAAATTGAGTTGTTTCCTGCCATTTAAATTGCACACTCACGGATCCTGGCCTCACGGATCCTGGCGTGGCAAATATGATTACTAACACTGATAATTTTTGTGTCAAATTGTAAAAGTCCTGGCTTAAGGGTACCACAACCAAAAAGGACTCCCTCGCTAGCACACTCTCTCTCTCGCATTTCACACATCGTCTAAAATTTCTGTCGAAAAAATACTCGTAATTGGAGATTTCCAACACCTTTTTTTCCAAAATAATTAATTTTCTTTTTGGGGAGATTTTGAAGGCGACATGCGCATCGAATGGGCTTAACAGCTTTCTCCAGATATACATATATATATTTTTTTTCACTTCATTTTATTTAATTTTAGGAGATGGACATGGCCCTGACGTAATGGGCTTATATCCACCGATCAGCACGCGCGCCGCCTATTTTTCCAATTTTTTTTTTTTTGCCAGGAGGAGAGTGAGTTTTCACAAATCCAACTGGCTAATTGCGCAATTTTGGGATAATCCTGGGCAAGGAGTTCTCCAGACACTATCTGACGGTAATCAGTTGGCGTTGGAAGGATATCTTTCTTAGGGTTTTTGCCTTAATTAAGAGTATTTAGGTTTTTAAATTCAAAATTTATAGACAATAGGTTATGAAAAAAAACATAGAGATAAAATGAATAATAGAGAATAATCCTGAGATTATTATATATAAATATATGATCAGAAAAATAGAGGTATTATGCAAATTGTAGGGTTTTATTTGAAAAGTATTTAAGGAAATGTTGGTATATTTTTGAAAATATTTGAAAAGAGAGTATAGTAAAATTGAAGTATAAAAATGTTCAACTTTATTTAACTTTAAAAAAACATACATAAAATAAAATAAGTACTTTTTAAAAACCTTTTCTGGAGATAGTTTATTGGAAGCATGAGAGATGGCGTTTACTCCCATGACCTATTCTAGAGATATTCTTGATAAATCCCTATCTCTTTAATTTTTTTTAAGAAATACGATTCATTTCAGTAGCCAAAAATCTTCTCAGAAACAAAGAATTGATCGCCTCACTCCTTCTTAAAATTATTTGCGGTTCTTAAGGGGAATTCTTAAACGATTTTTTTTGTTTTTGGCACCGCACACGGCGTTTTTGGCAGTCGCCACCGCAATCACGCCTCAATTGTCCGAACAGATCCCCAAGGACTAATATATATATATACCCATCCTGGCAGATGCACGGCGCAAGGACAATAAAAGTGCCACTGCCAACGGATCCTTAACTCGAATCGCCGGCCCGGACAATGAGAACTCAATAACAATTGACGAACGCCCAACGAAATCGTGGCAAATGAATTGAATGGCCATCGAATTGAGTTGCATTGAATCGAGAATCGAATGATGTTTGCTGGAAAAGCCCAAGGAACACCAAGAAGACCTTCTTGGCCTTCCATGTCCAATAATAGAGATACAAAATTGTCAAGCAAACAAATAAGATGTCACGCATCGGAAAAACGCGACCAGCCGAGATCTACAGAATAGACCACCAATGAGGAGGAGTGAGAGTTCGAATCCAGTATTACCTTTTTATATTTTTGTAGATTTTTTTTTTTTTTTGCTAGCTATCCTGGCTATCCTTTTGTTTGAAATGTGTACGCGCGGGGGTCTTCAACTCTATATAGAGGTCTGTATATAGATATTTTGGTTTGGCAATGCGGTCAAAACATTGTCCATGAAAACAATGCCGGTCGATGGTCGGATGGGTATTCTCGGGACCGCCCAGGCTGACAAATACCTTGAAATGAGCAAGGAATATGCCAAAGCGAGTCCTTAACTGTTATTAGCATGCTGGGCCAGGGGATGAGCCCCTAACTGTGAGCCTAGAACAAAACTAAACAGTCTTTAATTGTCGCAAACAAATCGAACTGTGTGTGTGTGTCATCCTCTCCTTTTTATTTTCTGGCCAAAATATTTATACACAATTAGCGAAACTGGCACGAGTTTGAATGCAAAAACATCTGCAGACGTTTCGAGACCCACACCTGGTGCAGTTACCCCTAGAATTCCGACTCATCGGGGACTTGTTGTGGTCAGTCACGGGTATCTCCCGGGAGGCCCGCCAGGGTCCTTCAACTCGTACCAGCATCTCCAAAGTCATCAGAAATCCTGCTGCAGAAACACGAGCCAGTCGCATGCCAAACAAACTGATCAAAAAATCTAAAAATATATATTTTTATGCTGGTACTGTTAAAATAAAAAATTCCAGGTAATGTCAAACGATCTTCTTCCTGTTTGAAAATCCTTCATCTACTGGGAATCGGAACTACTGGGTTTTAAATCTCAACTCTTCCGATTTTCTAGTGAAATATTTTGACATTTCTTTCCTCCCATTTACTTGATTTTGTGGTCAAGAGAATACAAAACAAATAAACTCAATCCTTTCCTTTAAGTTTTCTTTGGAATTCGTATCGTATTTGTTCAGGGGGCTGTGCCCACTTAAGTGGTTTATGCATTGTTCTGGGGATAAAGGATTTCGATTCTCAGTCTGATTCCGATTCCCAACTGTCGCCAATAAAAATTTGCAACTAATTTTCCTTTTCTGGCTGCCTTTTTTCAGACTCTCAGCTTCCGCGCATGCGCAGACAAAAAAGCTCGTTAGTTGGTGATTTTATTTTTGATTTGTGGCGGCATATTTTGCATACATCAGTTTATATTGGAATGAGAACAGCAAGTGGACTTAAAACGAGGGGAGATTGGTGGGTATTTACAAAAAAAAAAATATTAAAGAAAAAAATAAGTCACTTTAAAGAAGTTCCTGAAATAAACTCATTTACTGTCTATAGCTAAAGTCTTTAGGCTCTTTAATATCCCCTAATATATCTTCCTCCAAACATTTCTTTTTAAGATCAAAGACCATACTTTCCCCTGCCTAAAACCAAAAAAAAATTACCTTACCAAACCCCTCGACAGGACCTCGCAATCAAACCAACCTGAGGACCAATCAACACCGCAAACCCGGCACTCGAAAATTATTTCACAATCAATTTAGTTCGGCGGCATTTTGCCATCTAATTATAATCGGAAAGAAAAAAAAGAAATCGAAATGGATCTAAGAAGCCGACTAACTAAAGGGACTAAAAAATTAAAATAGAAATGCAGATCATCGGGGAGATGGTGATGCTCTAATTAAAATTGAAATGAAGTGCCCGGAATGCAGGGAAGCGCATAAGAAGGTCCTTTCACAGGTATAAGAGATCTAGGGATATAGGGATCTCGGGAATCTCGACCTCTAAAGTAAGGCAATAAATTCTCAGTCCCTGACCTTTAAGGGTGGTCCTCACTTGGCACGTTCGTTTGCTCCGGCTTATGGAATGGAAGAAAAGTATATTCCTAAGCTATTACAATAAAAAACGTATTTCCATTATTATTCTCTTTTTTTTTTCCTAAACTATATTTTCTTGATGGCGAAAATTCTCGAGATCATAGGCCACACACGTTTCTGGGAAGAATATAGAACTGGGGAAAAGGATTAGCATGATTCTGGCAGAGTAACTCGTATTATGATTTCTACTTTTTATTACTATTGTTATTATTATTGTTATGGCCAGAACGAATGGTCAGGACAATGGCCAAAAGTGTGAGGTCTCAGGTATGTGGCTTAAAAAACAATGGCATATGCGCCACTTTCCCCATTGAAGTGCAATTGCGCGTATTAATCGATTCGTAAGCGAATCGAAAAACTATATAATATCACCAGACCAGAAAAATAAAACTCAAAAGACCTCTATAGAGAGAGGTCTGAGGAACGCCCTGTGTTATTGTTATTACAGCTGCGATTAATTAAGCAAACAAATCGAGACTATATCGCGAGAGGGCTATATACGGTAGCTGTAAAAACAAATAACCCCAGGCCAGGCAACACGATCAGTTCGGGCTTCGATTCGATTCCATTTCATTACGATTCGATCTTTCAGCCATTCGTGCCAGTGCGTTTTGGCCTAATTAATTGCCAATCATAAAGGCGGTGGCAATACGAATGCGAAATGCGAAATGTGTTGCAACGCGAGTGCAACGAGCTCGTAAACTGAATCAGCTTTAAATGCCACATTGCCCCAAGTAGTGGCCTGGCCGCAAGTTCCAATTATTCAAGTTTGCGCCTCGAAGGGAAGGTCGTCGCTTTTATGGGAAATGTGTGTGTTTGGCAATTAATTAAATTAAGTTTTCAGCGAAAAGGCCAAAGGCGTGAAGCAACAAGCATAGCTCTTTTCTTTTTCATCAACAATTTGTTAACGAATATATAATACTCTCTATAGGCTAATATTACTTAACAATAGACTAGAAACACAGATCTTAAATATTTCTACCAAAAAAACCTATAAAAGCTTAGAAAGCTAGATATCTTTATAATTCTAGTAAGAATGACCCTAAAAATCTAATACAAATTGGTTTATTAGTCTATTAGTTATAGAAATATAAATATTTATGATATTTCCTTTAGTTAGTAACCCGATACCCTTTTAAAATTAATTCCCCGACAGTATCATTTCCAAGTAAAAACCCACAAAACTCTTAAAATACCCAAAAGCCTCAGCCAAACTTCACAGGAAGTGTTCGAACGAACACTCGCTCTCTATCGACTCGGACTCGGGTCTCGTCAACATTAACAACAAACAGCGATAACATTTTAATTGCACTGATCGGTTTGATCTGTTGATCTTTCTGATCTTACTGATCCCAGATCTGGTCATCTTGTGATCTTCTTCTGGCCAGTTTGTTAATGTCTTTTGGCAGCCGGAGCAGGAGCAGGAGCTCGGCAGTATCGAAATCTCATCGAATCGTATTGGATTCGATTGGATTGGATTGGCAAACGGCTATCAACTGGCATCGTGTTAAGAGGCTCTAATAAAGTTGCTCGTTGGATCGTTTTCCCTTTAGCCCGCCCCACCGGACTTACACACCGAACTCCACTCCACTCCACTCCATCGGATCGAGCCCATCGATCTGTTGCAATTATTTATCGGCCAGAATATCTTACATCATCTTATGGCCACTCACCCCACCACAATCGGTACGATGATGATGATAATGAAATCAACAGCCAGTGCAAACACTTGGCTAATCTTACATTTCGCCTCTTTACGGCATGACTTCATCATTATATATTTGCTTCTTTTTTTTTTTAAATTCAAGTGCGGCAACATGAGAAATCGATTTAAAGCCGCCTCTTCTAGAGCCCGGGACATTCGTTCATTCATATCTCTGACGTCTACAAGCAAGTTTATCTGCCGGCAATGAGCTTGGGGATAAGTCATTCAGATAGTAGATTCTGGTCCAGATTGTGCTGGTTAGTGCCAACAGCCACAAAAAAAAAAGGCGGTTGACTATCGCATCTCCAGAGTGTCCATCAGATAGGGGACAAGTTCGATGAGATTGCGGCCAAGAAGCTCGATCAGATTATCAAAAAACTAACTCAAAGAGTCACAAAACCATAAAAATGGACACTAGAACAAGTCTATTACAATTCTAATAAATAATTTATCATTTGAGGATGGACAAGTCGATATCATTTATAGATATATATGTTTTAATATATTTTTTAATATTATAAATAGTTTCAAAGTCATAAAGTATAGTATATACCTGTAGGACCAACGGAGAACTACTTCTATTTCTTTACAAAGAAAGCTGCCAAGATCAGAACCCCCTAGATCCCTAGATCCCTAGATCACATCTCAGATCCAACCCCTAGATACGAACTAGTAATCATTTAATGCGAAAAGCTTCTCAACTAATCCCCAGAAAAAGTGTATCTTTACAAGACCTCTGTGACATCGAAAAATCTTCCATAATTATGTTCCCTATTCCTTATCGCGATGGTAGCTCAGGCATACCTGTAGAAATACTCCAGAGAGAGTCCCTAGAGGACCGACAGCACGTGTAATTTGCAACTCCCTGGGGCACTATGATCTCTGGCAATGACGATCCGGACACATATGAGTGAACCGAGTTTTGCATAAACATTAAGGCACATTAGTGACGGCACTTCATTAAAACATATTTTTGGCTACCTGGCAAGCTGTTTGCGAACAAAGGCTCTTACATGATCGATGGTGCTGCAGAGATATAGAGGATATATGTGCTGGATGACTCAATCATTGGGCAATGATCTCTGGGCCGGACATGTCTAGTTCTTAAGGGACACACGTGTGTGCTAATTACCAGTCAGATCCACGACCGTATAGAGCATATGATCAAGATGCCAAAAATGCAAATGTATGCAGGCTGGATGGATGGCCAGAAAGGTATTAACGGAACTCTGTACCAGTCCATATCCCATACCCCATATCCCACATCCATATCAATCTCATATGCATATGCGATTCGGAATTCAGGATTCAGGAGAGAGAGACTGCAATCAAAAATCAATTCATAACCATTTGCAAGGTGCAGACATCGGCAGGCGACAGAGAAAGAGAAAAAAAAGAAAGACCATACTACTGGCCATACTACTGACCACAACTGGCACTGGGGGATTCAATCAAATTTGTTATAAAACTGTGAAAGTCTGCGACAGCGATCGGAAACAGGACTCAAAGTCAAAAGACAGGGTCTCTTATGGGTATCCACATAAGATATCGATTTGCATGCGATCGGGGGCTAACATTATGCAAAAGATTGAAGCGCTCATTGCTTTGCATACAAACCCACAAAGTACCGCCGCAATCTTGCAAGTCTTTAGAGTCTCCAGAGTCTCAACCACCAATTTCCCATTCTGAAAATCCAAAATCTGAATCTGCAACTGAATCTGAATCAGAGTCCCCAAGACCGAGACCAAGACTAAGACGGCCGGTATCATTGGCCGGCGATCTGGCTGAACGATCGACTCACGCACTGATCGACAGCGGGACACAATTCAATCATTTCGAAAGACGAGGTCGCTTGATCTTTAGCGCTAGATTAAACGATCAGCGGAGACAGCCACCGAGAGACACTGGACATTCGGCTCCATCCTACGATCGGCGGCTTGGAACCGGACTTTTGTACTTGTTTTTGCTTCCTCAGCAGCTCATAAGATCGGCACTGTCTTTCCTTTTACCCTTTTTTTTTAAAGGGTCTTGTATGGTTTTTAAGAGGTTTGTTACGATCTGGTAAGTTTTTAATGTCTGTTTGTTTTATGATTTTTAAAAGGTTTATATCTTAGTAATATTGGTATTGGATTTCTTTAAAATTGTTGGAAAATAAACAGGGGAGGTATATGATAATATTCGAAAGCAATATAGCTTCAGTACTTTGTCTGGTTGTCCGTATATCAGTTGATTTTAAATAAAATTATGAAGTTATTAGGAAGTTATAGAACCACTCCCTGAAGTAATATCACCCTTGTCCGCTTATTGACTTTCTTTAAAAGCTCTTAAGATCAAACTTTATTCAAAATTCTATATCTAAAGACCCCCCTTCTATAAGATCTTTAAAAGAGGGTATTTAATATTCAACTTTTGCCAAAAACATAATAGCCTTCCTCTCATTTTTTGTGGTAACGTGTGTAGGTTGATCTCGACTGGATGGTTGGTTGGCTCCTCCAATGGATGGATCGATCGTGGGCCCAGCAAATTATTTCACTTGCGCCAAGTTGTATCGATCTGCTGGTGGTCTGAAAGTACAACTTGATTTCTGTTTCCTCTCCCATACTGGCAGTTTGATTTGTTTAAATTTAATTATGCGTCGATCCTGTGATCCTGCGATTGCTGCGTAGGTAGATGTCTTTCTGGAAAAAGGCCCAAAAAAATGTAAAAAAAAGAGAAACAGAAAGGATGTCAGCGAATACAGGTGAAATTATGATGGTTGTATGGCGATCTCTGTGTGTCCGATTTGGTTCCTTTGATTTGATTATCATTCGTCGACGTGCCGATCGACAAACCACCAAATGATGATCGATGCCAATGGGTTCTTTATCCTTTTTTTTTTTTTGGCTGTCTTTGTATTTTTTTGTTAACAATTTCCCGTGGCCTGTTTTGGGGGCAGAGGCATTTACATTTTGTAGTCTCGTTTGCTTTGTATGAGAACGTATGAAGCGATCAATCAAAAATGCAAACCTCAGAACGAAAACGATCGATGGATGGTATGAGGTCGATGAGAGGATCGCACGATCGCACTGCCTACATATTGTGGCAATTTCAAAGAACTTCCCCCCAGACACACACACATGTGACAGAAGACAAAATAGTTTATGAGCATTTGATGTGAGCAATGTGATAAACTACAACCTCATTTCATTGTATGCATACAGGATATATGTATATAGTATAGTATATGTATGCGATATGCATGCATTCATGATCCATAATCCAAGATCCAGAGCCAAGATCCCCACGAATGATGTACAGTTTGTTAGAATTTGAATTGTGCGGAGCGCATCGTAAATTGTCGCTGAAGATCACTGAAGCTGGACGATGGGTTCAATGCATCATATATATACTATATATGAATGTAGGCTCCCCAATTTCAATATTAAAATCCCAATAGATCATATATTGATGACACAAATTTCAATCATTTATTTGTCATTTCCGTTTGGACTTAAATCCAAATGCAATGTAAACCACTTGGTTATGCAAATAGATGACTAGATAGATAGTGTCAACGTGGGTATATCTCAATTCTTAGAGGTATACCAGGTCAACTACAAGAGAAGATTATCACACCCGCACTTTGGGTTATGGCAACAAAAATTCACTTGAACATAGACAGTATGTTTGAAGAAGATTTGGCGCGAGGTTTACGATGAGTTTTATGATACCAATCTTTCAATCAGCGGGGGTGGGCCCAATATACTACATATATATATATATATATATCTGTTTTCTGAGATCCACTGATATCGTGATGACCCGTCGGTACGGTGGGTTACTTCGGCGGAACTGTTTGCACTCCGCCGTCTCTTTTATTATGTAAATATGTGGATTCGGGAATGGTATCGGGAGTCGGGAATCGGT
Source organism: Drosophila malerkotliana malerkotliana (assembly GCA_018153235.1). NCBI lineage: Eukaryota > Metazoa > Arthropoda > Insecta > Diptera > Drosophilidae > Drosophila > Drosophila malerkotliana. The sequence goes on from JAECXV010000038.1 coordinate 5,638,945, forward strand.
TAAGTGACTGCGTGGGTGTTGTGAACTTGCATAACTGTGTCAGCGATCCGGCTTCGGCCGGTGTGTCAACATTAACTCTATATGGTCCCAAGTCCGGCCCGAGAATGTCAACATTTGCCGAGTGTGTCAAACGAGCGCCCGTCGATCAATACCGGGCAAATTTAAATCAATAATTCCACATGCCTGGCACGCGATAAGGTACTACAACATGAAAAAAATTACAAAAAAAAAATAAGAAACCACATGCCACATCCCACATGCCCCATGCCACAGGCGGCAGGCTACACTTCACTCTCCTGCACACAAGATTCTAGACTTGACACATCATTATCATTAGCCTGCTGCCATATATCATAATTCTGGGCAGAAGTTCCACTCGCCCTCACCTCAAAAATCTGCTCCAAAGTCCACTCCAGTACAAATATCCTTGGGGCTATAGACAATTGCTCTCTGTGGCAGGGACGTAAGGATCCCGCAACCCGTGAACCTGGAGCCTTAGAAGATTTCCGAGAAGGTGTGCTCCTTGCAACGCTTCCAGTCTTCCAGTTTTTTGGCCCAAAAACGATTGAGCGATTATTATTTATGAATAATAATACTGCCACATCTAATGCAGCTGGCGATCGTAATTGAAATGATGATCTATAAGGAATATTTTTATTTTGGGAGGATACAGTGGTTGGTGGATTATTTCTTAGGGCTTACTATATGGTTTTTAAGAGGTTTTAGGTTTTATTTTAATAATATATTTGGAATATCCTATAGGTTTAATTTTATCTAGTATCTACTTCTATCTCCGAAATCTCTCCGAAATAATATCTCTTCTTTGAATATCATTGACAAAATCGTTGAAATTCCCCCCCAAAAACATAGAACCTCAGGTTGTGGATTTTTATAGACCCCTTCACGCCCACTGTGCCGCCTTTTTTCAGCCATACATATATAATATATCTTAGTATCCCAGCCAACACAGCATGTAGTCGCCTGAAGCTAGTTGGAGTACATCATCCAGATCAAGCCATTGTGGCTTCTTTCGGCTGCAAAAGATCAGTCTATCATCATCACTGTGCCTGGGATTGTTGGTGGCGGCGTCTTGTGGCTACAAAAACAAAAAAAAATATATATAAAAAACAACAAAACAGCGGCGACATCAACCGCCGAACCACTGAACCACCCGAACCGAACCATGGAACCACCGAACAGCAGTGAAAACTCTGTCAGACAGTTTGTAAACAGTTTTCAAACCGCATCGCGATAAAGTGGCCCCAGGATCCCCCAAACCCATCCTTCTGTCTCATACCTGCCAGCCTTTTGTTGTTGGCCAGAAAGTGAACTGGCTTTAAGCCTAAGACGACGCGTCGACTTAGATGATGATGATGGGTCGGAACTGAGACCGAGACCGAGACTGAGACCGATACTGAGGCTGCTGTCTGGCCATTTCAGAAACTGTGTCCGACATTTGCACCATTATAACTTTATCGCTTTTGGACAGATTGTTGGCATGACGGGGGCTGTTGCTGTCCAGGTTAAGATCCGGAGCTGTAGCTGAAGCTAGAGAGGATGCACATCTTAAGGATAGGCATTCAGAGTGAGTGATGTACCTGTTGCTGCTGCTGTTGCTGATGCTGCCACAACGTTGATGATCATGAAGGCTTAATAGCATTAGGCTGCTGATCTTCTTCAGAGTAGTGTGTAGTAGTTCTTGAGGACTGGGGGATGTCAATAAAAATTACCCACTGTGCTGGATCCTCCTCCTCCTCCTCTAGCTCCATCGCTCTTTCGGTCTTGAGTCTTTTATCTGCTGCTGTGACTATATCGATCTACAATTTCCAATCTTCAAAGCTACTTGTAATTGCTGCTGTTCAGGATTATTAACTTTGGTATATGGTATGGTATGGTATGGCATGGTATGGGAATGGGCTTTTGCATTTTGGCCCTGATCTGCTCTGCGGCAGCTCTTTAAAAAGCCATTTAAACTTACAAGCTTGTTAAGCTTGCCCCAAATCCTGAAGTGGCTTCTGCTTTTGCTTTTGCTTTTGCAGCACTGTGCTTTGGTGCATTTTGCCTTCATTTCACCATTGGGGGCATGCCGTTTAATGCAATTTCACGTCGCTTTTTATCGCCGCCTAAGTAGCCACTAAACGGCAGCTCTTTAATCTCAACGACTTGGCGCGTAAGCCAAAAACCACAAGCAGGCAAGTACAACAAAAAAATTGAACTTTCTTTGGGGATCAAACTTGGGCTTTAACTCCATCTCCGGCAGACGCGCCCACCTTGTTAAGCGTTAAGGACACAAAGGAGAGAGAACTGGTCAGAAACGATCTGGAACCTTTAACGAGGCGCTCCGATCTTCGATCTGAGATGGTTTTATTTTTAGTTAACGCTAAATTGAACCGTGCGATTCGGGTTTGGGTACGGGCTTGGGTACGAGTTCGGTTAGTAATTGCGGATTAAATGCATCGGCGAGCTCATCAGATCGCTAACCGTGGCGGGATCTGATTAAGAATATTTCAATTAGCTCGGTTATGAGCCAGGTTGCCACCTTCATATCCATCAATGTTCGGATCGATCCACCAGCCCGAAAACTTTCCTTCCAAGCGTAAAATAAAGAAAGTTTCCATGTACTTTGTTGTGCATTTTTTTCTTACTGGTTTTTATGTTTTTTCTTTTTGTTGAGTCTTTTGATTGATTCCATTGGAGTACCTTTCGGCATGCTAATTAAGTCACTTGGATGGGAGATGCAAAAAAAAAAAGTGAAGAAGGAGAAATATTCGGTTAACAAGGAGCGATTAAGTGGGCGGGATTGGCCGGGTCTTGGCCGGATTTAGGCCTGGCTTTGATCACAGTAAGCGATTTTAATTGATTAACTTTCCATTTAATCTAGAGAGGTAACCGGCAACAGGATGTGGCATGTTGCATGTCCTTCAGCCTCAGGCCAGGCTACTGTTGATGATGATTGCTCTCCGATGTTACGTATATATAAGTATTTTTAGTTATATACATACGTATGTCTGCCGTTGATGAGACAAAATTATGCCATAAATGCCAAGGTAAAAACTGAATCCCAAATAAGTATTTCAAGCTTTAAGGCAAGATCATCTCGTAATATTCACACAAAAAGAAAATATATAAGAAATAGTGCATAAATAAATAGACCTAAATAGTTATCTATTATCCTAAAAAAGGATATTATTCTATTTCTTTAAAAAATATTTATTTTTATCTTAAAATCTACCCATTTTTTCCTTGTGCATTTATAGCTTTAATGTCTGCTCTATATCATAATCCCAACAGAGGCAATCAAGCCATCAAAATATCGCTGCAACCGAAAAACACTTTCATTAAACTAAATTTTTATTGTGGCACCACCACCAGCACCACTACCAGCAAAAAAATATTTATAAAAGTAGTATGGGAATGATGGGTATATGGATCGGGATCTTGGAATCGGGATCGGCGTCATTTTCATTTATGGCCGATTTCTGTCTGGCCAGATACGATTCACTATAAAAGTTTGACCCAGTTTCCCGCGCTTGTTGTTATCATCATCATATTATTTCCCTTTTGCAGCGTTCCAGCGTGTTGTGGCTTTCAAGCCGAAATTGCTACAAATTACACAGTTTTCGGGGCGCAAAAGTGTGCCGCATGCGTGACATGGACTGTTGCAGTCGCAGTGGCAGTGGCAGTGGCAGCTTCAACTTTTTCCCCCATGTTTTGCAATTAAGTTGGCCCGATGCAGCAGATTAAAGTAAATAATATCTGATGGTAGTGCCATGCGTCCGCTGCCCCACAATAACTCATAAACTGTAATCACTTAGGTCGCTCGCCAGGCACCCGGCCGCGAAACTAGTTATCCTTATCGCACCCAAGGTTCCCCCCCTGCCTAAACACCTGAAGAAAATTTTGGTCAAGAAAATCAAGAAATCTTTAGAATATTTAGTTTACTAAATACTATATACTTTTTATATTTACCATGACCTATATAGAGTATAGACCTATTCTGTCCCTCTATTTTTTTCATAAAATGTTTATTTTTGATTTTATTCTTTTTAAAGGTTATAAATTTCAACTAAATATTTTAGGCTATTGATTTTATAGTTTTTGTATGATTTTTCCTTACAAAATAGCACGATTATAGAGCAGAAAATACAAAAAATCACAACCCCCAATAATACATAGTTTTAATTATATTTTTGTAAAAAGAATCTATAAAATGTAAGCCATAACTGTGGATCTTTTAAAAAAAATCTTATAGAAACAAAAGAAGACATCTGTAAGATTTCTAATTCTCCAAAAACAATACTATACTTTACTACTTGACCCTTTTTAATCATAAATAGTTTCTTAATCTATTTTATAATAATTTAAGGTTATTGATCTATCAATTTTTGTCTATTAACTTTATAGCTTTTTGTTACTTTATCTGTTGAAAATACATGTTTAAAATTAAAAATTATAGAAAACATATATCTAAATAATAGTATTCCAAAGTTGTATATTTCAAAAAAAAATCTATCATGTATTTATAATATATTTATTTTTATTATTTATAAGGTTTACCTTTAAACCAAAATTTCCAAATACAATCTGATTAAATTCTATTATTTATTTTGATGAAAATTTCATCATGAAATTATTTTAAGCTCATACACTTTTTTTCAGTGCCGATTCACATCGAATCGAATTGTAACGAAGCGAAACGAAGACGCTGTCTGAATCCCCAGCGAAAATGCTCTTTATCGCCGTTATCCCCTTGATTTATCTCTCACTTATAAGGGCCACACTTTTTCCGCTCATAATAAACAATTTTATAATTGCATCGGGGATTACAAAAGCCCACCAATCGATGGCGATTGGCTTGGGCTTTGGCTTTCTATTTTTTTTTTATTTAAAATCAATCAATGAACTTATCTAAATTGGAATTGATAGATCCTGAGTGGTTTTTAATGTTTTCATTAATTTTTAGGCCAACCAAGAAGGTGTTTGTTGGGTCGTTAATAAAAAGAAGAATCTAAAATAAATTATATTCATTTTGGGCTACAAAAAATGCAAGACAAGAACATTTACGATAAAATATATTTTCTTAAAGATCTAAAGATATTTTCTTAAGATTTCTTCAAAGATCTTATAAGGACTAAACGGAAAGCTTTGGCGAATAGTTGCCAAACTTATTTACATTTAATTTGCATATTTTAAGGGAATGCATCCTGTGGATGTTTGTACAGGCACTGAAAAAAAGAAGGCTTAAATTCTTTGAGATACTTCTTGGTTTATTATTCATAAATATTTTGATTTATTTTAATATAATCTATGTATTATAATTTTTAATTAGACTTAAATTATTTTTAGAACTAACATTTTTTTGCTTGGTTTTTTTTAGAATTGAAAGAAAGGAAGCCCTGAAGACAGTGAGACAGGAAGAAAAGCTAAGAGCCGCACAACAACAATTTGCAGATGTGCGAAGCGACAAAGCCGTTATCAAAGATTATTTTGTCTCGCTGGCGATCATGTCGTATGAGTGAGAAAGCAAGGGCGTAGGAAGGATAATATAAAAGGGGTTTTCTTAAGAAAAATACTAATAATTTATTTCCTAAAAAATAAAATTATTATCAGCGCAACCCTCTTAAAAATTGCAAAAATTGACCCCCTTTTGTACACCCCTGTCTAAGTTAGTCTCTCCTTGGCGGCTTTCAACTCTTGTTCTTTGGTTTTTTGTCTGTGAGCTTATCGATAAACGATATGCAAAGTCGTTGCCTGTTTAAATGCGTATTGATAATCATTAGTTAAGTTGTTAACTGATTCCGTTTAGAGATTTGTCAACGGACAACTTGTTAAGGGATTCCGCTGGTGAAATATTTTAATGTGATTTATCTGCCCGACTAACAGCTAACAGATACACGAGACGTATGTATACGTATGTACACGAAACAATCGAACGAGCCATAAATCAGGCGCAGCTTTTGTGGCTAATGAGACAGATTGCCATCTTGCCTCTCGCTCTCGGGACTCTTGGATACCCTTTGGGGTCAAATGCCGGTGGTCCATACTTCTTGGGACTGTTGGGGATCCTGTCATACTTCATTCGGTATCGGGCCATCCTCCCAAAAGCAATTGCTGCAAATGATATTTTATTGGTATTTGATGAGCTTGATGGTGGCTTGAGGTTGATGCAATTGCTGGTCCAATAAATCTAAAGCCCGATATCGGGAATACGCACTCATTAGAGAACGATCTTGCAGAAGGCACTGAAACAAACCGGGCTATAGATTAATCTTTTCAAATTTCAAGCCTTTATTTAATGTAAAATTAAGTATAAGCCTATTTAATTAAAAACTTTATAAAAATTTAAATAATATAGCAAATAGTTATAAAAATCTTGAGCCTCAAATTTGAGGGAAATCAGAGGCATTCCTCATCGGAACATAGCCTTTTAAAGATTTACTTTATTTCAATAATTTTTCTGTTTAAATTTCAGCTCTTTAAAATATATATAATTAAAAATTATGTAAAATTCCTAATTAAAATATTTCCCAGAGCTTAAAAACCTTGAATGCTTAAGCATTGAATTTAAAAATTTAATAAATATTTATAAATCGTTTTATTAATTTGTATTTACAAATAAAAGCATATTATTTTTGTCGATATAATTTCTCTTTATAAATTTGTGAGAAATATAGGCTTTCTTCGCCGGAACTTAGACCCCAATAATTGTCTTTTTTTATTTCATAAATGTTGTCTACTTTTGGACTTGTTTAGGCACTTTATATGGACTTTTTTTTAATCTTCTAAAATAACTACTAAAGGGTTTATACCTTTAAAGAACTGCAAAAATATTTTTCCAAGTACATTGGGTCGTGATCTGGATCGGTTACGACCACCGGGCGAGATCCGTGTGGGAGAGCCAAGGCCTAATCCTGGCCAAAGCACAAAAAATAACATCACATAAATAATGCGCTCATTGAGTTCCACTTCATTTCACTCTTCAGTTTGAGTTCCAATTTCTTTGCTGCCCGTTGTTTTTTCTTGGCCCCAGACTCGGTTCTTGTGTGTGTTTTTGTAATTTTTTTTTTCTTCACAATAAATCACGCGACAGGCCAATTAGGTTCGCCCAATTTGCGATCACTGATCCCCCGGAGGAGCTGCAAAAACAAAACCCCAAAGGCTATGGTTCTCCCCTAACACACAGAACAAAAAAAATAAAGACAAGCCTTTGGCCAACTCAATCAGGTCAGATGGCTCGGGCCTGATCCCCTATTTACTTTTGGCTAAATAGACATAGTGCCGGGTTCGAAATAGAGCCAAGTATTTATCTAGAATTTACGTTATCGGTGTGATCGATGGGTTGGCGGTGGCGGTTTAAATGATATGCTTCCCCCACATACCAAAGTTTAAAAGGGAATTATTTATTAAATAAAACGGTTTACGGTTTTACATTTCAGGGGGAAAAAAAATAAAAAAAAAAATTGGTAGCTATTATATAGTTGGAGGTATAGTAAGGTTAGTGGAAAAATATCTTATAGACGGCAAGGACCATAAGTAAGCCCAGTATACCCGACTGACTAAGGGTATTGGCGGCATTCACGGGTGCGAATCCCAATCGCTGGTTGCCCACATCGAACTCCGTGTAGTAGCGTCCCAGGAAGACATCACCCATGATCCAGAAGTCCTGATCGGCAGGCTGGATGGCCAGGGCGCAGTAGTATCCCTCCTGGATGAGGTAGTACTCGGGGGTGATCTGGAAGGACACACCGCTGATCTTGATCCACATCGTGGGCCACTTGTTGATCTTGCCGCAGGGAAAGACTCCCTCGGAATCGGCGCTGAATATCTTGGCGATCTGGGTGTACTCTGCCTGGGGTGCCACCAGGAGGGAGGTGCCCGTGTCCGCGATGGCGGCATCTCCCATACTGATCAGAGTGTTGCCCATCTGGATGGAGTCCGTGTAGAACTGCCAGTAGGCGGGATAGCTGACCGGGACGTAGGTGAGTGCGCCACGATACAGTTTCGGGTCCGATCCTCCCAGGATCAGCTCACCACCGTAGTTCAGGGTTGTGCCATTATTCCTCAAGTAGAACGAGAACACCGGCTGCTTTACCACGTTCTGGCTAATAAGATTCTGGAAGAATGGAGTCACCAGGTTGACCGCCAGCATGGGGAAAGCCAGGCCCAGGATTCCATCGAAGCTGGCATTCAAGAAGTTGGTACCCGACTCGGAAGTCACCTCGCCGAAGGTCTGGTTGCGGATCACCAGGCCCGCCACGGATACCACGTCCTGGGACATGAAGCCGGAGACACTGCCCGTTCCGTAGGTGATGTTGAAGATGGAGCCGTTGCTCTTGTAGGTGCTGGACTGGTAGCTGGAGTACCGGGTGTGGACCATGCAAGATGTGCTCGTGCACTGAGAGCTGGGGATCCACAGGTTCGAGGAGCCCGTGTCGAACTGTACCTGGAAGTTCTGGCCGGGAGTGCCGATGCTGATGTTTCCGTAGTACTGGAAGTTGTCGTAGTTGGATAGCTTCTCCACAGCGGAGCTATTGGTGGCGACATTCAGGTTGTACTTCCTGGCAATGTAAAACATTTCCGCCTTGGCCGCCGCCCGGGTGCGCTTGAAGTTCGGGGATCTCTGAATAGGGATGCGGCGGAGGGATCCATTAACCGACACCACCACCGACAGGAGCAAGGCCAGCAGGGCCAACAGGATCTGGGGATGAGCCATGTTCACGGCGGCAGGTAACTAAAACAACTGACTGGCCGGTTCCCACTCCGTTCAGTTCTTATAAGTAAAAAGTACAACTCGGAGTTAAGCCTCCCCCTTATCAAGGCAGATAACGGACAGTCTGGGTGAGAGTTACTTAATATCCGAAATTAAGCTAGTGTTACACTCGTTCTATTTATCGCTCACGCATTCAACTTGTTTCCTTTCCAACAAAATATTTCACAAGCCCTCTTACTCACCCCCGATAAGTGGCCTTAACTTTCCTATCTATTTATGATTTCATTATCGAACATTCAGAATAAACAAAATAATGTGTACTCCATGATTCAGTTCCCGAAACTTTCGTTAATCCTTTCAAGGAAATGACGAAAGTCAATGCAAACTTCTTTTTGTATCACCTTGGATACAAAAGTTCTATTTCCATTACCTGGTATCGTATAATTTCTATACGTCATGAGCCCTTCCAATCAATCAATCAATAGACAATGTAATCAAAGGCGGTGACATGTTCTCTGATGAGTCTTCCTGATAGATAATGTTGTGGAAAGTCGGTTCTTATTCATATGATTTATGGAAAGTAAGTTAGATCCGTTTAGTTCTCAAGACCTCTAAAACTATGGGAGGAAGTACGGGTAGTAAAGGGTTCCCAGAGCTCAAAAACCAACACAGATTTGCATTTCACATTAAACATTTTATTTATTTTTATAACATATACCAAAAAAAACAATAATTAACTAGCTGATTAGACTCGCACTCATTTAAATGACATTTTGGAAAGACTACATGTTCCTTTTAATCAAAAATCAAAGAGATTAGAGGTTAGAGAGGCAATGACCACAAACAACACCAATGCACCCATCTGGCCTAGAGAACTGGCAGAATTCACCGGAGCAAAGCCCAATCTTTGGTTGCCCACATCGAACTCCGTGTAGTAGCGTCCCAGGAAGACATCACCCAGGATCCAGAACTCCTGATTGGAGCTCTGAATGGCCAGCGAGCAGTAGAAGTCGTCCTGGATGATGTAGTACTCCGGCGACACCTCGAAGAAGACCCCGTTGATTTTGAAGTACAGCTTGGGCCACATGTTGATCGTACCGCAGGCGAAGAGTCCCTCGGAATCGACACCAAACAGACTGGAAATCGAATCGTATTCGGACTGAGGAGCCACCAGAAGCGAAGTGCCAGTGTCCGCTATGGCCACATCTCCCATGCTGATCAGAGTGTTGCCCAGGAGGATCGCGTCTGTGTAGAACTGCCAGTAGGCGGGATAGCTGACCGGAACATAGGTGAGCTCTCCTCTATAGAGGGTGGGATCCGATCCGCCCAGGATAAGCTCTCCGCCGTAGCTTATAGTGCTGCCGTTGTCCCGCAAATAGAAGGAGAACACGGGCTGTTCAACCTCGCCGTTGTTGATGAGGTTCTGGAAGAACGGCGTCACCAAGTTGGCCGCCAGGGAGGGAAAGGCCATGCCTAGGATGCCATCGAAGTTGGCGCTCTGGAAGTTGCTGCCCCTCTCCGTAGTGACCTCACCGAAGATCTGATTGGAGGAAGAGAGTCCGGCCACTGTCACCACATCCTGGGACATGAATCCGGATACACTGCCCGTTCCGTAGGTGATGTTGAAGGCTGTTCCATTGGCCTGGTAGGTGCTTGACAGACTACTGATGTACTGGGTATGCAAAAGACAGGCCAAGTCATTACACTGAGAGCTGGGCACCCACAGATTAGAGGAGCCCGTGTCGAACTGGACATTAAAGAACTGAGACGGAGTGCCGATACTTATGTTCCCGTAGTACTGGTAGTTGTCGTAGTTCGACAATGGCTCCATTGGATATCCATTGGCCACAGCGTCCATGTTGTACTTGTTCCGGATGTACGACATTTCCGACCGGACTGCTGTCCGGGTTCTGTTAAAGTTCGGAGATCTCTGGATGGGAATCCGCCGCAGAGATCCCGTGGCCAGGACAGCCACCACATCGATTGACAAAATCACGGCCAGAAAATGAAAGTTGGCCATGTTGACGGCAAAGAGTTTCAAAAACAACTGACTGGCCTTCCGCCTCCGGGCTGCCATATAATAATGATATAGACATTGGCAAGAAATAAGCCCCCAATCTTATCGATAACGATAACGAGCGAGTCGCGTGTGTGCTTCCCGCGAATTTACAAAATCAATCAAACCTCATTTTTGGGTAATTAATGAAATTAGAATATAAATGGGTTAAGGGTATTATAATCTTGTAACCTTGTCCGTTCTAAGTAGACTTGTTTCGTGGCCACAATACCCCCAATACAAGCTTCGTCTTTTAAACAAAAATCATTTTATCATTAACACTCTTACTTTATTTATTTAATATATAACAAAAAAAAAAATAATAACAATCATGATTCAGACTCGAACTCAATGGACCCACAGCTTCAATAGGATAAAGCCCAGTAACATAGTGAACACCCCCATCTGTCCTAGGGTAGATCCAGTATTATTTACATTCGCGAAACCCAACCTCTGGTTGCCCACATCAAATAACGTGTAGTAAAGTCCCAGGAAAACGTCGCCCAGGATCCAGAACTCCTGATTGGAGCTCACGATGGCCAGAGTGCAGTAGGCGCCTTCCTGCAGGATATAGTTCTGCGGCGGCACCTTGAAAGATACTCCACTAATCCTGAAGTTCAGCGTCGGCCACGAACTAATTTTGCGGCACCGGAAATATCCCTGCGAGTTCACCTTAAATATCCCGGCGATCTGGGTGTACTGGGCGAGGGGAGCCAGCAGAAGCGAAGTGCCTGTGTCCGCGATAGCAGCCGATCCCCGACTGATCACCGTGTTGCCCATCTGGATGGAGTCCGTGACGAACTGCCAGTACTCGGGATTGCTGACCGTTACGTAGGTGAGCTGGCCGCGATAAAGTGCCGGGTCCGAGCCGCCTAGGATGAGCTCTCCGCCGTAGCTAGCGGTGGTGCCGTTGTTCCGCAGCAGGAACGAGAACACCGGCTGCTGCACCAGCTTGTGGTGGTACAGATTCTGAAAGAACGGAGTCACCAAGTTGACGGCCAGCGGGGGAAAGGCCATGCCCAGGATTCCATCAAAGCTGGAGTTTAGGAAGTTGGCACCAGTCTCTGTGGTCACCTCGCCGAAGGTCTGAAGCACACCCCGAAGTCCTGCCACGGACACCAAGTCCTGCGACATGAATCCTGCCACAGTACCCTCCACGTAGGTGATGTCGAAGACCGACCCGTTGCTCTGGAAGGTGCTGGACATGTTGCTGTAGTACAGCTTGTGCTGAACGCAGGCGGGACTCGAGCACTGGGCGCTGGGCACCCACAGGTTAGCGGAGCCCGTGTCGAATTGGACACTGAAGACCTGCCCCGGAGTTCCGATGCTTATGTTTCCGTAGTACTGGAGGTTGTCAAAGTTCGATAACTGCTCCATGGGAAAGCCATTGGCCGTAGTGCTGAGGTTATACTTGTGATCCACATAGAGCTGCTCCGCCACAATAGCTTCGCGGGTTCTCTTAAAGTTTGGAGATCTGTGGAGGGGTATCCTGTGGAGAGATCCATCGGCCAGGGCCGACAGGAGAATGAGAATCCCGACCAGAAACTGAAAGTGAGCCATGTTCGCGTCGGCGCGTTTGAAATTCAACTGACTGGCATTCTCCGGTCCTCCCGAGTTCTTATAGAGGGGTGCTATACCCCCCGAAAACAATAACAAATAAGCCTCCAATCTTATCGATAACACGATAACGTGTGACTGGCGTTATGATTTCTGTGATTTTACAAAAATCAATCAAAGCTCGCCGTTTGCCTCGATAAGAGTTAAAACCCAATCCCGGAAGGAAGCAATAATGTAACCCAGTTTTTAGAATCATTTCTTTATTCAAGAAATATATTTTTGATTTTAACAAACATCCCATTTATAAGTTCTTTAGTTTTAACCGTTAAATGATTATAAAATTTGGAAAAAACCATTCAAGCTTTCCTTTTGAAACGCGCAAGTCATCAAAGCTGTTTTAATTCTTTTTCGAAATTCAAAGAATATTACCATCTCCCGGATAGTGACATTTTATTTTTCGTATAAAGCCTCCATTATCACAATTTTTTATATGTGTCATACATATCACTCTGTCAATCAATCAAATTATTTAAATTATTTTATCAAAGTCTTAGGGCTTCTTTTTCAATGAATTTTAACCCTTTTTATGAAGACGTGTGATTGTGAAAGAATGCTATGTTTGTTATTTTTTAATCAATAACAAAACTAACAAAATAAATAAGATTAAAGTATATCTATAAATAATAATGGAATGGAAAGCATAATCTATACATACATATATTTACTTTATTAAAATGCAAATAACTTCCTGGCTGTCAGAATTCGTTTTGGAAACCTTCTGGTTTTAAAATATAAAGCAGACCCCTGGAATGACCAATGTCCACTATCCCTCTGACTAATGGAGTTGTCAATTCTGGAAGTGTGGGAATATTTATGGATCGTATCTAAAATAACTAAAGCCCGAGACCCACCAAGATGCCCACAGAAAAATGAATGAAGGCAACAAAGAGTTATTGTTTTTAATATATGCACAGGACTAGCCGAAAAGGACGAGGGTCAGAGGTCCTCAGTAGGTGGCTCAGTAGTGCACACACGTGGGTATGGTATCCTTCTGTCCTAGGTGTTGGCCACTTGATTAGCCGTGACCTAATGTTGCACTACACACAATGGGCCATGATGAGGTCGCTTTGTCGCCCGTGCGCCAGTGTCAATACGGATTGGTTCCGCTACCATATATAGATTCCTTTTTTTTTCACTCTCTATATGGTATATAGTGTATGGTAGCTCTGATCGATCCTTTGCGTGGGCGCTGAAGTCAAGCTAATTGAAAATTTATCACCCGCAACGAATGCCGGATGCCGACTCCGATGATGACTTTGTATGCCACGGAGAATGCATTTTTTACACTTCTGGACGAGCACTGAACCATTTGCAAATTGATTTCGTTTTGCCCAAAAATGTCAACCGAACAATGATCACCTCTCCCTTCTTTTGGCTTTATTTCAGTTTTTAGTATTATATATATTTTTTTTGTCCATCCTTAAAGGTACCTTGCCGGGTCTATCCAATTTCAAAGGAGTTTCACACGCAAATGCCGCCCGAAGAAGCTCCAGAAAGTCATTGGCCCGCTGTGAACTGCAGGCTACACTTACCGAAACGAATGATATTTTGTGGTTTTTAAATGGTTATAATTTATATTTTTTTTAGTTTTTGGAAAAATTATTTTTAGAATTTTAAGGAATTTTTTGGAAACATAAAAAGGAGTTTTAAAGGAAACCAAGAAGGGAAGCAAAAGGAAAGGTTTATTTTTATATTTTTTGAAAATGTTAAAACTAGTATTATAAAAGTATGAAGCCACTAAATTACTAAAAATATTTATGTACCAATTATATTTCATAAATTATATATTCTCTCTTATTTTTTTCTATTTTCTAAATATTATTAAAGATGATTATCATAAGGCCTTAAAGAACCCTTTAAAAAAAAAACATCATGTCTTCTTAATCCTAATTCAAAAGCTAAAAATTATTTTGAACTGTGCTTTATAATCCTGGAGTGGGTGCAGACTGTTCCTGGAGTCAAAGATATATATCTTGGTCATGCTATATGGCCCTTTGGCCCCGGGGCGCTGCGTTTTAACTTCAATTTCATTTCGAGCTGATCGATTTTTGCACGCAAAGTGTGAGGGAGCCTCCCAAACCCCTAAAGCCCCCAAACTCAAGACCCACTGAAGACCCACTAAAGCCCCACACACCGCCCCCACACACACACACATACACACGAATAAGGACTCTGTACTTAGGCATCGAATTTATTGTTCACTCCGATCAATATTTTATTGTTTTTCTCGCAAAACTTCTGCACCTCCTTTGGTGGTTATGGTGGTGCTGGCTGGTGTGGTTTTCTGGAGGTGCGTTATCAGTTCTCGTCTGTAGATCGAAGGTGTACACTGAACACTGTAGAGCTTCAAAGCGCCGTCGGGGTAGAACCGTCCCCCTTCCCGCTCTTACCAATATCGGTTTTCGGTTTCTGATTTTTTTTTTATTTTAAGGCCACATGCAAAACAATAATCGATGTTGGGCAATTGGAGACTCAGACTCGGCCGCATTTCATTCCATTTAAAAACGTGTTAAAGAGTGGCATTTCCTTGGCATTAAAGGGTATGGGGGGAGAGGGAGCTGGGATGGTGGGGCAATGAGGTCTTCAGACCATGGCCAAGATCACGCCCACACTGCACCGCCCTGGCTTATTTGATTTTGGATGCGTTCATTCCGCGCCCCGCGGCACCACTTTACCCTCTTGCTTTTCTTTTAGTGTATGGATTTATGATGTGATTTCGATCATTTGACATAATCTATTTAGCGTCTTCTGCTCGTGCTGCTCTTTTCCTCCTTCCAGAAGAATTCTCCTCCACCTTCGTTCTGGCATTGGGGGCATAATTTGTAATGAGATAATTTTATTTGCTTTGCCCAATGACTTGTGTTTGGATACTGGATACTGGATACTGGATTTGGGATTCGGAATTGAGGATTCTGGAAAAAGAAGGTTTCTACAGAAGATGGAGGTGGAAGATTCTGGCTGATATTAAAGTTGGTTGCCCTGTTGGGGCTTATTTATTGGGGGCTTTTTCTTCAGTTGATCACTTCCTCGATCGAAAAGGTCAATTGGTTAATTATATGATGGTTTTTTTTGGCCTCATAATATTGTAAGTTCTTTAAAAATTCTTCAAGAAAAATACGTCTTATTCCCAACCCATCCTTATGACTCATTCCTAGCAATTAGTAAACTCTCTCTTTCGTATCTAAAAATAAATTTGTTCTTCACCTTTTGATAAGGAACACCCGGAAAGGACCCAAAAAAAAAGGATACTCTTCTAGTCGTAACTTTCGCTCCTTGTGATCCTATCAGTAGCTACTTTAATGTCACTGGCAAGAAAGTTGCTACCACATTTTCCCAACCAAGGATGCTGGATCTGGAGGATATTTTTACGAGCATAACGAATTTGGTTTTTTTTTCTTTTACGACTTTCACCTACCGCAGCCGTGACAAGTCTTAACCCGTTGCGGTATCAGAAATTAACCCCTGACTAGTTTTTTTTTATCCGTCTACTAATTGATTCAGAAGTCAGGATGAAAAAAAAGGGACACGCGCTTCGCTCGAGCGATCTGTATCGAGAGGGATCTACTAATTAAGGACCCACCGCATACAGGACTCCAGAGCTCTGGCACTTTCTTTAAAAAATTTTTTATTTTTCTTTTTCGCTGCCAACAATGTTTCAGTTGTGCCAGAGAGGCTAATGAAACGTTTTGGGCCAACTTGACCCACAAAATCCACAAGAATCCAGAAACCCAAAGAGCCGGTCACCGTTAATACCAGTACTGATAGTTACTAATTGTTTGTTATTAGTCTGTAACTGTTTTGGGTTCTCATCTGAGTCTTTTTTCACTGCTTTTTCCCTGGGATTATGCTACATGATGCTCCGGCGATTGGTAATCAAGAAGCCATGGCCAAAATCAGAGACAGACTCTTAGCCAGAACCGCACTGATCGATAGCCATCACCGGCGGAGTTGTGGCGCAATCTTGATGGCCAACTTGTTGTATTTTTTTCAATATTTTTTTTAAATACTCTTTACAGAGAGGATGCTTATATTTTCACATAAAAAGTATTATTAAAATAATGTATATTTTTTATAGAGAATATGATAGTTTCTTTGTATATTTGCCTTTAATATATTTTTTCATATTACTTCTCTATGCTCTTAAACAAAAAAAATAATGTTTATATATTTTTTAATATTATTTATATATACAGTCTTTTCTTGGAATTAAAATATACCAAGTCCTTATTAATATAAGCCACTAGAGTATTAAAATCTTTTGCTTTTATTATTTGCTTTACTTTCTTGACTTTTTTTACATTTTGGCTTTGCTTTTTTATACCCTTTTTATTTTTCTTATTTTTTTTGCATAAAACGCGCCTCATTTGCTTTACATCCCAGAGAATTGAGTTGATTTAAAAAAAGTTTAAAAAAAAAATGAAAAGGAAACGTTCGACGCACTTCACTTGGGCTGATGGAGTGTCTGCTTTTCTGCTTTTGCTTTTGCTGGCTGCTGCTTTTGTGGCTGCTGCCTGGGGACCACCCAGGCAGTCGATATTTGCCACCAAGGTTGGGGCCCCCTCAATCCCCCTCTGGTTTTGGGCCGTAATATTGACGTAAGTTGGGTCTTTAGGCGTCTTTGTGGGAAGCCAGGAGGGGGGGCTGCCGTGTTGCAAATTAGAAAAATGTTGCACGAAAATCAATAAAAGCTAATGGATGACCAAATTGAAAATGCGAACACAAAGCGAAAAATCCACCTCTGGGCCAAAGTAATGGCAACAATGTGCGGATAATTGTTAGTGGAAATGATTGGGGGCAAGCCATTCGGTTAAGTGATCGTTTAGCGATCATTTCTGGTCCTGTTTCTGGCCGCCTTTTGAGGCCCAAATGGCCAGAATGGCCACAATGTCTTGGTAAATGAATGCAAAAATGCCCTGACAGAATTTCATTTGCAGTGCCATTAAGTAATAAAATGGGAGGGCATGTGGAAATGAGGAGGAAACATTCTTTGGCCCGATAAAAGATCGATTTTGATCGATTTGTGGTGGTGACTGTCTATAATTTTCTTAAAACGCATTTGAATTTCAATTTTCTTTTAAGCATTACTCATTAAAATCAATAGCCTTTAATTTGCATAAATAAATTATGAATTATGAAGAATTAAGGTCTAATATCTATAATCTTTCTTCAAATTGATTTTAATTCAAACTCATAAGCATTATAGACGAAAAAATTTGCATTTATATTAAGAAAAAATAGAAAAATCGACTTTAAACGATTAATATTAACTATCTCCCTTTCATATTAAGTTATTTCCCTCAAAACTCACTACATCTTATATAAATTTTTTCTGCACTTTTTGCTGGCAATGTGACATTGTAAAATTCCCATTTCAATCATGATAAAAATTCTAAAGTTCATCAAGCAATGAATACAATGACAAAAACGGCAATTAACGTAAGAGACAAAAATTCTAAAAATTGTAAGTTAAATTGAATTGACAAATTTTTATGATGAAGTGACTGACAGGGGAGCTACTACTACTACTCCGCTCAATGGACATAAATCAGAAAATCATAAAAGTTCAGACAAGTTAAGGGAACCGAGAGTAAACCGGACTGTTGGCGATTAAAAATGCGTATTAATTTTTATGTCCAAAACGAGCAAAAAAAAACGCAATTCAGCTTAAAGTTCAGAAAAAAAACAGGACTTACAAGGGAGAGTAAGAAAAGGAGTTTGCTTTAAAAATATTTTAAAGCTGTTTTAAATTTTCTTAAAAATTTTAAATCTCTACATTTCTCAGAGCAAGATCTTTAGTATTTTATATTCCGTAAAAAAATTGATTTGATTTGCAACAGAAATTCTATTGTTGGAATTTCAAACAATGAGTGGACAATCGTAAATTACTAATTGAAAACGTATTTCGGACCATTGTCCACTTTTCACACATCAAGGACAATAGACCTTTGAAACCAAGTGTTTTTGTATTTATAGAGATTTTTTTTTTGGCATTGTTTTCCGTTTCAAGGATTTTCCCGGGAAGACCAGCAACGCGTGTCAGTCATCAGGAATTAATGATCTATGAACTATAAATTTATCGAAGACCTTTATAAAAATATATATATATTTATAAACTTTTGATTCAAAAATTGAATACTGGTTAGTGACCTTTTAAGGCCGGACATCCGTTGATTCAAGTTCACAGAGGCTGCCCCTCTGGTTGCGACTCTGTGTGTGGGTTAACCTTTTCAGAAAAAAATAAAAATAAAATAAAAACCAAAAACCCCAGATCCTTATGGCTGACAATTCAATTATTTTTATATTTTGTGTCGGGGCCGGAAACTCAGACAGCGGACTTCCTTGGGTCACTGCCTACTTATGCATCTTTTTTTTTTGCTTCTTGGGTTCTTGGTCAGTTAATTGAGTTGTCCTGGCTTTTTATGCAATTCATGGTCCTGCATTGTCCTGGGCCGCATATCCTGCTGCTGCTACTGCTGTTCCTGGTGATCCTGCAGGACCACACACCCGACCACCATCCTCGTAACCTCCTAACCTCCACTTCTAGACTGCATTCAGAGTAGCTCCTGCTGCGAAGAGTCTGTTATGGAGGTGGAAGGAAATGCTGCATGGTCTGAAAAGAATCCTTCAAGGCTTCTTTCAGACAAAAATCAAACATTTTTCTCATCCTAATAAATCTAGTTTATTTGTTTTAAGGTGGAATATAGTTTAGTTTAAAAATTAATTAGTTTTAAGTATAAATGCTATCTAAAAACTATTGCTATCTTAATGAACCAATAACAGTTTCTTCCCTTTAATGAATAGTTATTTAATTATTTTAATTATTTTTAATAGTTTATTCCCCTTGTTTAGATAATTAATCGATTAACGATAGTCTCTGGGTTGTAGCACAAATTGTCAACAACGATCGATAAGGTATCGATTGCCGGAGCCAATCAGAAAGTCACCAGGAGGAGGTCCTTCTGCCGTCGAGTGTCGTGCTGGGATCGCATCAATTAAAGCCGCACCAATGTTTTCGCACCCGGTACGCAAATCGATTAATTCCGCGCCTAAATGCGATAACGTCCTCCCCCCCCTTTTCGGCCACTGCACTGCACCCCTCTTTTTCGATTTCCATGGGACCCCTGACTGGGCAGTCAATATTTAACTTTGAACTAATTATTTCAATGGAAAGGCAAATAAGTTGATTTTTCTGTTTGGAGCCGGGAGACTCTCTCCTCCCCTTTCCGGATAAACCGCCCTCTTTGTTTTTTTTTTTTTTGGGAGCTCCTTGGGCATGTTTTTTTTAATTATAAGCAACACGCAGGCGGCCACCAGATTTTGGCCAAGTCGCGTTTGAACCAAGTTGAGCCTCAGAGTTGCACTTCATTCACTGGGCTTGCGCGTGGCCACGTCCGCACAATGCCCATGATTGTGGCAAAAAAACACTAAAAGAAATTGGGGTTACAAATTGGTATTTATTTAGCCAAGGGTTCTGTCTATTTTCCTGGAATTTCCCTAATTTTTTCCTGTGTATAACCATTGCCAATCCCAAACCCAAGCCCATCTTCAAGCTTGTCTCGCAGTCTTGATGTGCGCGCGATTTTTGCCACTTAATAGCGCTTAAACACGAACATTTTGAATTGTGTGGCCAGGACGAGGGGATCTTGGGGGCTCTGGGGGCTGGGAATCAAAGTGCAGCGCGTAATTGCAGCAGCAGGAGCTGCTGCCCGGTATATACATATACACATAGGATCTGCGACCAGATCCAGATATCCAGATCCCAAGTCTCTGGTCCCTGGTCCCTGGTCCATGGCTAGTTGCATCCCCGAATCGGGAGCAGAAACAAACAAACAAACAAACAGAAGGCACACAGACTCGAAGTGCCGGCACAAATTGCGGTGTGAACCAGCCAGGAATGCCATAATGAAGCTAAGCGAGTTACAGACCCAAAGGATACCGTCTAACGCCAGCGACACCTAGTGTTCGGTAGAGGAAAGTTAAAGAGGTTCAGTAAGAGGTTCGAGTTTGCCAAAAATTGAAGAGTATTTTAAAAAGAAAATAATATGTAAAATGCATCTTAAGAAGTACTTATCTTAAAAATTCGACAAGCTTAAAAACATTTATTATACTTATAGTTTCATATTTTTTTTAAACAAAAATCCTAAGGTATTAAGAAATAGAAACCAAAACAGCATCGATCCTCCTGCCATTTAGACTCGTGCAGTTTCCCTGGCAGCACTGCACATAAATTAATTTGTGTGCATAATGCCAGATAGAATCCTGGCCAGAACCCTTTGCGTGGTTTTGGAGCATTCATCACGGGACTTTCGCATTTGTTTGCTGACAATGAATTGCACACTTGAGGGACTTTCGAGGCTCGACTCCAAATTAAAATTCCGCCATGGACCCAAAGCATAATTAAAAGATTCGAATGCCTAATGAAGTAAGCCTGGCATTAGATGGAGCTACCAAAAAAACAAGAAAATAAATAAAGGGTCTCAGAAGCCAATATATCAATGTGCAGTGACAACTGAAGCCACGCGACTTCTGACGCAAAAAAAAAAATAAGAAATCCAAGATGAAAAAACTGCTCAGAAATCCTGTGAAAGGTGCGCTCTATATAATTGCCCATCATTATCGCTGATGATCGTGGGGCAGGAACGGAGGAGCCACTTGCTTGGGTAACACGTGCAACGCCATCAAATCGCCAGCCAAATCAAACACCCAAGATCCCAAGACCTCAAGACCCCAAAGCCCAGACCAGAGTTCCCGTCAAAATTGTGTTTAATGAGTGAGTTGCTGGCAACTTGAAAAAAAAAAAAATATGAGAAAGATCCTCATCCCAGATTTGGAAAGGGCTACCTCAGCAGCTTAGCCCATTATTCAGGCTTTATTTATTTTTCGGTCCACTCCATGGAAGTCCACATTCATGGATGTCCAACGGGCCAAGTCGGAGAGTCGCAGTCCGGAGCCAAATTAAAAGTTCGGTGCTTCCAAGTCAAAAGTGCAAATTTTCGCAGCCGCATCAGACGTCATATTAGCGAATCAACTGACAAAGCATATGAATATCAACAGCGTTTGAACAAGTGGATTAAGGACCGATCCCATCCGATCCGGCTTGCTTTCCAAACTCTGACAGAGATGGCAATACATCCAGCGAAAGAGATAGATTCCAGAATGGGGAAACGGGAAAGGGTAAGACAGACTCCAGAGCCGGGACTTTGGCTCCGTTCTTTATAATTAAAACAGTAAGGGGCAGGGTTTTGTGTTTTTAGGTAGAGGTCTAAATACCCTTCCATCAAATATAATATATTCTTAAAATATCAGAGTTTTTAAAAAAGATCTTTCTTTCGGAAAGTGTCTTTAGCTTTAGGCCCTAGAACCATTCGAGAATTTTAAGAAAAACGAGATCCTTAAAAGACAAGCTTAGCCTAGGACTATTTTCTTGCTGGTTAATGTTGAAATGTGATGCCAAATAAAATATTTTAATATAATAAAATTTATAATGAAACATAAAAAAGGATTTATTTATTTAAATTATAAATTATTTATTTATTTATTTATAAATAATTCTACTTAACAACATCTTCTATAACTAACTCTTTACAAGAAGTACAACCCCCAAACATAGTAATAACTTTAAATAAATTTGTATAATATTTGTAAATATTTTAGCTACAATTTTAATTATTATATATATTATACATTATATTCCAAACTGTATCAGTTAGCTAATAATCCCCTTGTGCTAGGTACAGAGTCGCAATACTGAGCTGCAATTCCGGTTCCCATTCGTAATCGGGCTTCGATACGTTTCATTCATGGACTTCTCAAGCCTAAGCCGCTTAAGTTCTTCCAAGCCAGTCTTTATATTTCTTGTTTACTTTTTTTTTTTCCTGGCTCATTTTTATCGTGTGTGCTTTTTGTATTTGTTGGCCTTATATATATATATATTTTTCTTTCTCCCTGACTAATGTCCAGCTTACACTTGACTGGCGCACAATCAACACCATCAACGGGAGCGGTAGATTCCTCAAACTCAACAGCCCGCGATTTTTTGTTTGGGTTTATTTTTAGGGGTTTCGGGTACTCATCATCATCAGAAGGCACAGAAAATATATTTCTGCGTAAATTATTAAAGAATTTAATCTAATAACTAATTTTAAAGAGAGTTCTTAATACTCTAGGCTCCTATTTGTGGAGTACCTCCATAAGAAACCCCATAACTCCTCTTGGAAACATTCTAAGACTATCTTTAAAAATTTTTCCCTGTGTAATATCCATCACTTTTGAGAGGAAAAGATGCCGATTACTCGTATTAAGGCAACGCGTGTTTCTGCAGCGTAAAAATTCACAAATTTACTGATCCAGAGGTTCGATAGCCAATCTTGAGATTCTTGGGGCTTCTGCTTCTGGCTTTTGGCCAAGAATATACCGTTTGTTTTATTTGACTTTGACTACGCCCACCCCGAGGAAAACCGGGCCCCAGAGCCCCACCTGAGGCCAATAAAACGACATCCGAGGAGCCTGATGTCTGGAGGCATCATCTCAGATGAGGCCTAACGGGCGCACATCCCAGTCCCAGGAAAAGCATTAACTTGAGGAACCCAAATCTAAATTGGAGCTACCGTTCCTTAATTTAATTTTTTTTCTTTACATTCCGATAGGGGAAACTGTAAAACTGGATTGTAGATTAATTGTTTACTTTTCTGGAAAACCAACAGAGCAAGACGTCCGAATCAGAATCTGAATCGAAATCATTATGGTAATGATATAATCAAACAGTCGCCTCTGGTTAAACATTTCCAGAGAAGTTCCCTTTTTTTCGGCCAATTTAAAAGCCATTAGCCAAATGACACTAAATTCACCCCATGGGGTGTATTCGGGTAACAAAAAAGGTCCTTTGCAGATCATAAATTAAAACATTAAAGGATGGCCCAGAAACAGGAAACAAAAACACACAACTTTAAACGAAATGCAAATTGAAAAATTCTTTTTTGGTTCTTTTTATTTTTCTTGTTGGAGTTCTTATATGTACATATGTATGTCTTGTTCTCCAAAAAAGAATTCCAACGACAGCACTTAGTGTGCCCGCAGTAACTATTTAAATTATGCCAAGGACCTGGGACTCGTGGATCTCCATCTCCACGTACTCCTGGCAATTACGGGCACCAGCATAAATGCGCAGCGGGGTTTCCTGGAGGATACTCTGAGTCTGGTAAGGTACTGGGGTCGGGGGGATAAAAGCTAAAGTCGAGTGCCAATATACCTAGTCAGTTATTAAACAAAAGGGTGGATAGGTGTCTTAAGAGCTTATATTTCGGAAAGGGCTTTATAAATTATGATATATAATTGGTATGAAATATTTAACAAGTTATGGTATTTCTTATTGTTTTGCATACTTTTCCTTATAACTCGCAGTGGTTTAAGAACTCCTTATATTTTAGTAAATAATTTATTAACTTTTCTCATATCACTCAGTATCCCTGCTTCGAGTTTTATTTTCAAACTTTTCATATTTTTTTCATACCCCTTATTTTTTTATATTTCTTTTTTTAATTTTGAGCCGGCAGTCGAGCAAATACGACAGCGTTGATGATCATGTTAATGAGGGGCAGGTCCCAGAAAAATCAGAAAAATCAGAAGGCGCAAGCGCAGTCGCAGATCTCAGCTCACAGCTCCCAGCCCCGAGAACCCGTTGATGTTGCACACACCAGTGATGTTGCAGCATGTGGCAGGATGGAGAAGAGTGGAAGTGGGGAAGCTGCTGGTGTTTGCCAGTTCTCTCGTATGCAAAACGTCAGCGTTGACGCAAAATCAAAAGATCACACAGGATCAATTACAACTAATGATATGGAGACGAGGCTGAAAGACGTTGAGAAGACGGAAAGACTGAAGAACAACTGACTGGGTAGACTGGGAAGACTGGGAAGACTGAGAGGGATGAAGACGGAAGACTACAGAATGGATGGTGGATGGGAGAGGCATCTTCACTTGGCTGACAGCTGAGATGACGTCGCCGCATGCGGGAACCCGGTGTGCTAACAAGTTGCACCCCAAGTCTCAAAATTGGCCAATTGACTGATGTTGGCTAACATGCTGTTGCCGGTAGTACATACATGCTGCCACCGAACACAGTGCCGGCTAAAATAATAGCACTCCATTACCCATTAATCACAAAGAACCCATTACAACGGGTGGGTGGCGGTTCCTACTAATAGTTACAAATCGTTCAAAAAAAGATGAAAGGAAGTTCCTTTCTCTGAAGGTTGTAAGGATTTACTAAATTCTTTCTAAAATATTATTAAAATATTGTTTAAATTTATTCTATTCTTAACAAACTTTAGCCATAAAAAATAACCTCCAATTACCAAAGAATTAGTTGTCTTTCTGTTAAACATTTTTATTAAAAATCTCCTAACAACATTAAGTTCAATTAAGTTCTTGTTTAACAATAACATAATTTGTCCTGCTATTAATTTAACCCAAACTGTTAAAAAAAAAAAATAAATAAAAAGAGAAATAAAAACCCAAAAGCCAGACAGCTGGGACATGAGGAGTTCTGGGGTTTGGAGCTCTTCATCATGTCGCATCGTTGTCACCTCATGACCAAAAATTATCCTTGTTCTCCTCTTGATATACCCCAGACCCCAAGTCCCCCAAAGAAAAAAATCGGAGCATAATTAAACTAATTGTTTCCATAGCCGTGGGTCGCCATTCGTTTGATGTTTCAGTTTTTTTTTTTGAGCTTGATGCGGTCAATGATCTTGAACTTTGTTCGGCTTTTAGTTGGCATCCAATCCAATTCCGATTCCAATTCCCGATGGTCCAATTCAAGTTCAGCACTTGCACTTTAAAATGTAAAAATTATTGACGTCCGTGCCGCGCTCTGTGGCAGTTATGTCATCAATGTGGCATTCAACAATCAGCGATCGGCAATCAGGGGGCAAGTTAAGTAATCAAAAGGCCTCAGAAATGCTTCATTTTGCTTGGGGCATGTTGGTTTTTTAACGAAAAATTGTGTATTAAATAAAAATATAATTAATGGCTTAAAAATAATAAAGAATTTTAGGCTCTTAAATATTATATTTCCTTGGGCCTATGGGTGCCTTGGAAGAAAAAAGAGTCTTGGAAGTATGGGCTTGTATTTATTTGTTTAAGGCCTTTTAAATTCTAACTAATAATTTTAAGATAAAATTATTTATATACTTATTTATTTTAAGACCATATTTTAACATTTTTCATACTCAAGATAGAGTATCTTTGAAGCATTTTAGTGTGTTCCTTGTAATTTCTTTGAATTTCATTTTTGTTTGTCACGATTGTGGCGATATCTCATATAAACTATGTTGAAGGAACAGAAAAAAAAAAGAAATAAAGGGCCGAAGAATCGGATGGCGGAGAGCTGGTTTTGTAGCAAAAATAATAATAAATAAATATGCCGAAACACTAATAACACGCTTAAAAGATTGGCGCAAGTTGGCGCTTCCTGTGCCCCATTCAACCTCAACTTCAATTTCAACTTCAACTTCAACTTCGGCATCGTTTCTCTTTCTAACTCAGTGCATGTGTCTGTATTGGCCATCTCTTTCTACTCCTTGGATCGGTCAGTTAACCCGACTTGGCCATATCCCGTCTACTTCTGTTTCTCTGCTTTTGCTTTTCTGTTTTTGCTTTTTTTTACTTTTTGCTTTTTGCATTTGTCGGATGCGATTTAATACAATAAAATATCACAATAGTCCTCGGGTCATTTAGTTAGACTTTCAGCTTATCATACATGAGTATCTGTGTGTGTCTGAGTATCTGAGTGTGTGTGTCTCTGTATCTGTATCTGTGTGAGGGAGGCTGCCCCTCTTCTTCCTGGCATTGGCCCTGCCTCTGTCTGATCCGCAAGATTGATGTTAACGGAAAGCATCGTTTCTTTTGGCCCGTTGTCTGTCGCTGTATCTCATGGATGCAATCTCTGGGATGCACTTTATACACTAGTAAGCAAGGTTTAATTTTGAAAAAATACTTTATTATAAAATTTTTTTAATGTTGATATATACTTTTCTTAACTTTTAAGTATTTCCCATTAAAAGAAGTGTATTTGCTGACTAGTGTATAATGTGGCAGTCTGGATATGATCGGAAAGTTGCCGTTTCTGCTAGTTACTGTTGTTGTTGCTATTGTTGTTGTTGTTATTTGCGCAACATTCAAGTGCAACAGCGTAATTGCTGTTATGGTTGTTGTTATTGTTATGACTGCTTTTGCTTTTTTTTGTTTTTTTTTTAGCTGGCAGTGTAAATTTTATTGCATTTCAATTTGGCAGCCAAAGTGATTTTCCCCTTTCTTCAGATCTCACCGGAAAGCGAGCTCATTTCTGTGATTTCCGCTGCGGCAGGAAATTTCATAATAAGAAAACAATAATTCAGTTAAAAAACAGAAAACACCATCATGACGTCACGGAAATGGCTTTCAAAAAAAAAAAGGGGGGGATTTTTCGTATAAAATATTTATGGATTTATTTTCGAAGGGGGATCTTCATACATAACATAATCCCAATGGATTATGCAAATTAGATAGAGCGTGATAAGCGATGGGCACACGCTCACTTGCTATCTCCCTCTCACCGTCTGTATTCTTGTCTCTATCTTTTGGACTATAGCTCTCCCTGTTGTCTGGTGGCACACGCGCACCTGTAGAAGGAGCAGGTGCCACCAAATCGTCGTAAGATCGAGAGGATGCAGCCCAGGATCCCCGATTCACGATCCACGATCCCCGGGTGGCAGGTGCAACCATTTACCGTTTGGCTTCGAGAGGCCGCAAGCCAAGAGTCCTCGATAGGGGATATCCTTAAAGAAAAGAAATAGGGGAGACAGGACATCAGCCAGGGCAGCCAGGGCATCCAGCCAGGACATCCCTTGGGGGAAACATTTAGTTTGCTTTTAGGTAATTAAGGGCACTTAATGGGGTTTTAAATATAAAAGCAAGCTAAAACGTTTTAGTTAAAATATTTTTGGTTTTATTTAAGAGGGGATAGTTTCTTTGTTATTTAATTTTAATTATAAAAATTTCTTAAAACCAATAATAGTAGGTAATTTTATAATAGTTTCATTGTGTTTTATATACGTTTTTTTTGCTAAAAAAATGTTCAAAAGGATTTCAAATATTAAGAATTTACTTGAAACTCCGACATTTAAATAATTAAAATAATAATACATGCTTAAATTGATGTTATATATTTTTCTTTAAATATTTAATGACTTTGAAGACTAAAACTCAATGTTTTTAAGAATGCTTTTAATAGAAAACCCCTTTCTATACAAATACCAAGTTCATTCTTTATTTTTTCCAGCATTAAACAGAGCCCTAACACCTGATCCTATTGAATAAACAAAGTTTCCACTTCAACAGCCAACAAAAAAGGACATTTTTAATAGATGTCACAGAAATATTTTCATTAAGATTACAGAAGCTGAAGGATAAAGAAAGGATATCCAAGAACATCAATTCCCGCTGCGTTGATGACAATAATAACATCAACAGCAAATAAATTTATGACCAAAAAAAACACAAAAAACTAGAGACATGGATACCCCCCTCTAATTAACCCTAGAATGCAGATAACCCTCGAGATTCTAATAGATAGAGATAGAGAGGAAAAAAGGGTCCAGGTAGCAGCAATGCAGGTGTGTGTATGGGAAACGGTGGGCTTCCCCATCGCCTCCTACAACTTGTGATTTATAAGAGCATGTCCTTCGATATAATAAAGTTTTTTTTTATTATTTCGGAGGCGTTTTATTGTGCAATCAGTAGCCAAAATAGATAGAAATCATCTAGGATGTCACTTTCGCTACCAACGATCGTCTTCCAATGAAACTGATACCTTGACATTGATATCCTGAACATTCCAGGAATGGTATACGACTCTCAAATATTCCCCCTGCACCTGTATGGTATATCCTTTCGATTACAAGCTGATTAATTGAGTTGAAATGATTGTTGCTAAAAAAAAAAGAAGAATCTTAAAGGAATTAAAGAAGGAACGATACAAGGTGGTCCCTTTTTGGCAGCCACAGCCAGCAAATCAATTAGCCTAACAAGACAGTCGAAATGGTTTTTGGGAATCCGTTGGTATTCGCCAGGAATCTCCTTCTAACCAGCTACCGAAAAAAAGATATATGCTTCAAAGGATGATCGGATGAAAAATCGGAAGCATCACCAGCAGCTTCCTTTTTTTTTTTTGGTGTGTGTGTGTGTGTCGGTTTCTCCCTTTTTGGCTAAATGTGTGGTCTATGCCAATCATGCACTTTACGCGCTGCCTTCATTAGCCGCCAGTAACAATCTTGGCCAGTTTATCGCACTCCTTAACCCTCCACTCACTCCACACTCAGCCACCACTCTGTTAACCCCAGAAAGGTATCCAGATAGCGCCGAGGCGACCACATCAAAGCATCCCACCGATGATCCGAGTACGGGACGGGGGGACTCCATGGCCATTATTAAACTGATTTGCGAACGCGACGGACCTGGCCTGTATTTGAATGCGCAATTTATGCGGTTAGCTGATCCTAGAGCATTCCTCAGCAGCGCCCCCAAAAGGCCAATGCACTCAGAAAAAATGTTAAACTAGAAATAGTCATTTTATGATGAAACCATGTTGGACTCCATAAGCATTATCTGACTCTCTTCTTAATCTTCCTTTTCTACAAAATCTTTTCCATTATTTTTCCAAACTATCTTTTAATTCGAGTGTGCTACCATTTCTTCCCATTTTTTTTTGCATTTTTTCTGGCCATGTAACGAGCTGGCAAAATGACTTAATTAGTGGCCCGGGACCCGGTTAACGATTCCCTCGGCTCCAGACAGTACCAACATCTCCATCGACCCGGCCTGGACATTAACATTTAAGTCGGGCGGATTTGAGAAGATCAGCAGCAGCAGCTCTAGACGGCGGCCTGCTGGGCCAAGTGGATCGAGGACGAAGGACCTTATCTAAATAGGCGCGTCCCAAAGTAGTACAAATGGTCAAGTGGATAGATATTGGTCCACGGGGCTGGCTTCGCAGGGAGTCTAATTTGTGAACAGTTAAATAAACAAACATGCCGGCTGATGCGGATTGGGATTCCAATTGCTACTCCCGAAAAGGACACTTGTCGGCGTCGTCCTCTGAAGCCAGATATCTGCTCAGCTCTCAGGCCGGCCTTTGTGGAACAAGCCGACATGTTTTGATAAGACTGACTCCCGGCTGGCAAGGACTCTCAAGTGGCGACGCACGCGACATGCCTCGGAAAGGAAAATAAAATAAAATATATTACATTCAGAAGGCAAATCGGAAGTGCTGTAATAATTCAAGCGATTCGGAAACGGAGTTCGGTTCAAAGGGAAAGAATAACAAAAATATATTTCAATATTCTTCAATTACAGCTTGTAAACTAATAGAAGAGGGAGCCTTCAAGCGAAGGTCGGGCCAATAAATAGACGAGCTAACACAAATGGTCTGCCGATCGAGAATCGGATGAGAATTGGCTGAGATATGGCTATGACTCTGAACCATATCTGAAAAACCCCATTTTACAAGGGGTCTGCCCACAAAATTTGGAAAAAAATCTAAAAAATATTTTGTTGCTGGGTTTTGATGCAGATTGGTGGGAAATTGATCCAGAATTCGTTTAAGGTATTCCGTTTGAGAATCGGATGAGAATTGGCTGAGATATGGCTATGACTCTGAACCATATCTGAAAAACCCCATTTTACAAGGGGTCTGCCCACAAAATTTGGAAAAAAATCTAAAAAATATTTTGTTGCTGGGTTTTGATGCAGATTGGTGGGAAATTGATCCAGAATTCGTTTAAGGTATTCCGTTTGGGAATCGGATGAGAATTGGCTGAGATATGGCTATGACTCTGAACCATATCTGAAAAACCCCATTTTACAAGGGATCTCCCCACAAAATTTGGAAAAAAATCTAAAAAATATTTTGTTGCTGGGTTTTGATGCAGATTGGTGGGAAATTGGTCCAGAATTCGTTTAAGGTATTCCGTTTGAGAATCGGATGAGAATTGGCTGAGATATGGCTATGACTCTGAACCATATCTGAAAACCCCCATTTTACAAGGGGTCCCCCACAAAATTTGGAAAAAAATCTAAAAAATATTTTGTTGCAGGATTTTAATGCAGATTGGTGGGAAATCGGTCCAGAATTCATTTAAGGTATTCCGTTTGAGAATCGGAAGAGAATTGGCTGAGATATAGCTATGACTCTGAACCATATCCGAAAAACCCCATTTTACAAGGGATCTCCCCACAAAATTTGGAAAAAAATCTGAAAAATATTTTGTTGCAGGATTTTAATGCAGATTGGTGGGAAATCGGTCCAGAATTCATTTAAGGTATTCCGTTTGAGAATCGGATGAGAATTGGCGGAGATATGGCTATGACTCTGGGCCATATCTGAAAAACCCCATTTTACAAGGGATCTCCCCACAAAATTTGGAAAAAAATCTGAAAAATATTTTGTTGCTGGGTTTCGATGCAGATTGGTGGGAAATTGATCCAGAATTCATTTAAGTTATGCCGCTCGAGAATCTGATGAGAATTGGCTGACATATAGCTATAGATCTGAACATATACGAAAATATTCAATTTTTAAGGGGTATCCCCTTAAATTTGTTGCAAGATTTTGATGCAGACTGGTGAAGAATCCACCCATAAATCTTTTATGGCTTAAATATTGATTTGAAATAAAGATATCTGCGAAATATCTATGGATCAGGACTATGTCTAAAAGTCCCGTATTTTATAATTATTTTGTTTTTAATTTTCCAATTTTAAGAAGCAAAGCAAAACAAATGTCTTTGTTGAACGAAAAATCCAAAATCTGTCATCTGAAGTAAATTTTTTATAGAACCCAACTATAGTGTCCTTCGTAAAGGGTTGACAGCCTTTCAGTTAATCCTTTGGCAATCCGGCAATTCCCAGAAGGCAGAAGGACATAATCCTGCAAAGAAATTGCATAAGAAACGAGCGTTGCAACAAAATCGCAACATTTGATCAAACATCACGAACTCCGGCTCCAAAAAAAACGGGGCCCGAAATCCTTTTCCCAGGATAAACGTGAGAGAATCAACAGTCCTTGATTTCTATCAGACTGGAGAAGGAGATGCAGAGGGAGGACAAGAAATGGATTCTCAGAAGCCAGGACTATGGCGTGGAACAAGGATTGTTCCATTTTTGTGGCTTGGCCCACAAAAAAAAACACAGAAATAGAAAAATGAAAAGAACGATTTATTTGAATGGTTGCCTATATTTGCGCAATATTCCTGAGCTGCCAGCTAAGAAAATGTTTTGGCTGTAAACTCAAAAAGGATTAGACAGGGCCAGAAACAGCTGAATAAAACAGAAGTCCTGCTACCTTGAATGAACGTAAATATTTTGTTTGCTGGCACAATTGCAAATAGGACATTGGAGAAATAAAATTGCAAGGAAATGGGTAGGTTATAAGGACTTCTCGATACCCTTTTAAGTTTCTTTCAGTTACGGAGTTTATTTTAATTTATATGATTTTTTAAAGGGATGTTTTAATAAGTAACAGTACCAAGATAATAGATATAGATAATATTATGAAACCTATGTATTTTGTTTCTGGATCACTTATTATGTATGTATGTCTTTATCATGATTCTAGCCAACTCATCAGTAGGTTAAAAACATTAAAAAAAGGAAGTAGAGTATTCCTAAATGTCGACCAAAACCTACCAAAATAAAACATACTACCACTAATAAGAATCTAGAAGAAAAACCTTAAGAAATCCAGTGCCAATCAAGAACTGCGCAATCTCTCGTTATTTTTGCTACGAAATTTTCCGTGAAAATCGTAGAAGAATGCCGTAGAGCCGAGGAAATTGTACAACAATGGACAATTTTTCACAATTTTCCACAGTGCTTGGAATGCAACAAGGATATATGTACAAACACGCAGCATGTGGGCACATTCAGGATACGTCCAGCCAGGACCAAAGTCAACAAAAATTCACCAAGAGAGAGACACTGAGTTGGGAAAAAGCAAATATCACGAACTACTGTGAATAAGCAATGATGGAAAGGACAATGGATGCAGGGGATATATTTAATTGATCTGAAATACAAGCAAGTGCAAAAAAATAGAAGGAAATTTTTGTAAAGGATACAGGACATGAATGAAGGCAATTGTTTGGAATGGGGCGTTTGTCCTGTTTTTTTCTTTTTGTCTTTTCTTCTGTATTTGGTCATGTTTTGTGTAAACACAGATCCCTCGATCAGGGGAGTGACTTTGATAGGATCGAGGACCCTATAGCCTATGGCCCATAAAAAAAAAATCACTGATATTGACTTGAAATTCCTTGAAATATTTTTTGTCTCGTAAAGAATAGGACATTTCTGATCAATCATTTTGGGGCAAGGACAAGTAAATGTTTTTTGGGAAAAAAGAAACCTAACAAAATAAACAGAAGCTATCTTCCTCAAAAATTGTATCATTTTCTTTACAAAAATTCATACAATTTGTCATTTATTTAAAAGGAAATCAGGATGTTTGCTTTTAAAAAGGAAATTTATAGTTTAATGGTTTTAGAAAAATATTAATTTCAAACTTTAAAACTCTCCCAAACATTAATAATTACATAAATATACGAGTACCAGGATCAAGGATCATGTAGCAGCTGCTGGGAAAGTCATGTGCCCCTGGGCTAATCTAATCAAGAGAGTCATAATTTGTACTCAGGCCTCTAGGGGGAATTGAAAAATAAAGAAACTAAAAAAACGAAAAGTGTATCTTATCAGCGGGAAGCCTGCTGCAGATACAGATACATAAGTAGCTCAGTATCGCAAAGGACATGGCCGCATGCCAAAAGTGCTACAACACCAATTAATGGTTAAATGTCCTCCAGAATTTGAATCTCGAATCTGGAAACTAAATACTATTTTTGTCTAGCCAGTCGGCAGACTTCACTCGCCGTCTAATCCTTGAGCTGCAATTCACTTTTGACGCATAAAAATACATCTACATATATCCTTGTATACCTTGGGCTACTTAAAGGATCATTCAAGTGCATTTAAATCCCCATCGGAGCCGAAAGGATCATTTGTCGAATCGACAACCGCAGCTTGCCAAAGGAGGAACAATAAAAAGGAAAATTCAACGGTGCGTAAATTTTCCATTTTGCAAAAAAAAACAATTTGTTTGAATACCAAAATCGTGGAAAAAAGGCAGGATATCAACGCTTGACACAGAAAAATCAGGGAATCAAATAAATTCTATAAACCATTGAGGGGGTGTCTTATGAAAAAAAAGTAATATGAAAGAAATTAGAAGGGGTTGCTTTCAGGAAAGGCTTTAAAAAAAGTGCTTAAGTTCAAAGGCATTTCTAAAGGTTGCCTTTAAAAAAAGAAAGACTTTAATTGCCTGTGAAACATTTTTTAAAAAAATCTTTTCTCTTATATCCTTTGGGTATCCTTATATATCCTTATATCCAATTCTCAGTTTCTGTATTAAAAAATGATATAAAGAGTGCCGTCCCAACCAGTTCAATCGACACCTGCAAGCATACATAGTCTTAAAAAATTACAATAAAAATAAATGTAAAATAAAAAAGAAAAAAATTGACAGCGCGTGCGATTGCTGGTATATTTCTAGGGTTGTTTTGTGAAGGGGGAAGAGGAGTGAAGGGGTTAATATTCAGAGGACATGTCCAGGAAATAGGGACACGCGCACCGGGCAGCTCATTAATATGCCGACTGGGCAAGGTCATGCCGTTCTACAAATTAGGGATACCCTTTCCAAAAAAGGGAGTTTTTTGACTTTTTACACATAGTACGTGGTTTCTTTAATATTATTATAGTTTTTAAATATTATTTTACGCAATACTTACGAAAAATTGTTTAAGAAAAAATTAAATTCATTTTTATGGCTTGTTGAGGATTATTTCTTTCACAGATTCTTTCTAGAGTCTTGACTAGTGTCTATTGTTCCTTAAGAATAAGACTATTTTTTTGTTAAATTTATTTAAAAGTTGTAATAGTTAATTTTTATTTTTTCTTGATATTTAATAATTTTTTTTATATAATAACTGATTGTGGCTTTATCATTTCCATTCTGCAATACTATGTATATAATTAAAATAATTTATAATACTATAAGTGTATTTATTTATTCGTCCCATTTTTACACTGAAAACATATTTCTTAATTTACAAAAGAAATGTTAAAAATAAATTTAAAAGCCTTTTGATTTTTTTTTAGTTTAATTATGAAGCCACCGAAGCAGGATCAACTTTTTGGCAAAAGGGGAAAATTTGCATAATTTGCATAGCCGCCGGGTGAGTCCTTTATCAAGGACCTTCGCGCGTGCGCACAATGCACCCTTCCACCCCTCCCTCCTGTCGCGGCAACAAGTTTTTCAAAGCTTTTTTGTTGTTTTTTTTTGTCGCCTACCCTTGCCCACCCTCCCCGGCCATGTAATCAGTTATTCAAATAGATTTTTTTCATTCCATTCCCCTCCAAATAGTTTGGGCATTAATTCCACCCATTGTGCACTCTATTGTTGTGCTATTTTTTAGGTCCTCCTCCTCGGCTCGATTAGAAATTCCGATTGCGAATCCTGTTGCTCCTGCGCACTCACCCTCGTTATACAGATTGTCCTGAAATTACAAAAAGAATATAATTTTTTAAATAAATTACCTAAAGTAAGAGTCACCCATGGCATTTTGATATATTTGCAAGGATCTGCGTAGAGAGGGTTGATTATAAAATAAAGAAACAGTTGGTGATACTATTTGAAGTTCTAAGGACATTCAAAAATTAAATTTATTGTATGAAGTATTGAAATAAAAATGATATCTATATGTATTATTATTATTATTAACAAGGGCTATGCATTAAGGGTTCCATTGAGTTTTTTAGAGGCCCTAAAATATCCTTACGATCCCATAAACTATTCATAACCAAAGAAACCAAGGAAAATAAACAAAACCCAACAAAAAAACCTATAAACCTTATGAAATATATCCCATAAAACAAACATTAAAGCCCAAAATCATAAAAAAAGGAACCCTGTTTAAGGACTCCCACTCCCACTCCAAAAAGAAGAAAGAAAAAAAACAGCTTTTTGGCTGCTTTTTTGGTCAAAAAGCTACCACCGATCCTTGCTCACAGATCCTTAGAGCAAATACACGGGGAGTATGGGCTAATCCTGTGGAATCCTGT
This sequence comes from Drosophila malerkotliana malerkotliana, assembly GCA_018153235.1. Taxonomy (NCBI): domain Eukaryota; kingdom Metazoa; phylum Arthropoda; class Insecta; order Diptera; family Drosophilidae; genus Drosophila; species Drosophila malerkotliana. The sequence continues at coordinate 5,674,530 of JAECXV010000038.1, forward strand.
GCTGCCAGGACCTTTGTGGACAATGTTATTGACAAAAATGCCAGAGGCTACAGAATACAGGAGTGGCTGGCACAGGGGTTGCTGGATGGTTTTTCTCTGGCGAGTATGGGGAGGAGGGTAACGGGGGTGGGGTAGGTCCTGCCAACAGGAGACGGGGGAGGCACACTGGGCGAAAGAGAGGGCGGGGAGGGGTGGAGAACTGGCTGCAGCAGGAGCAGATGTTTTTCGCGGCAGGATGACGATGACGTTGGCGATCAGCGACCCCAGCACGGGACACGATACAGGACTCTGGATATATAAGTATATATATACATGTATACAGTTATATGAGTGTGTAGTGTATAGGGAAAATGGACAACAAAGAGTGAGAAAGAGATAGAGACTATGCGAGGGAGATCCTGCGCCCCTTTTTTTCAAACAAAACCGGTCGCTATCCTCTTACACTTTGAAAATTATTAAAAGAAAGTGTTTTATATTAAAATTTAATATTTTTTGTAAAAATTAAAGCTTAAACGTATCTAAATTGGTTAATTATTTTGCTCACAAAGTCTCCTTAAATCTTAACACAAGTATGTCTAAAAGCTATAGAGCTATCTGAAACCCGACACTTCTTTGTGATATTTTAAGCTATTTTCGTACATAAGCAAGCTTTCATTTGAAAAACTTTATTTTTAAAGAAACAATTTTACAAAATATGATTCATAAATTATTTATTAAAAAATCTATAGTCCTTATTTTATATTTAAGTTACATATTTTTATTCCAAAACTCTGTACTCTTTCAATTATTTTTCCCCCTGTGTAATATCGCCTTTGGCGATATATGTCCGGATTGGATCATAATCAGAATCGGCTATAGTCATGGCACATGGCCCAAAAAAGCGGCCAGAGGGAGAGGGTGAGACATTAAGAGTGAGACGGCAAGAGGGTGAGGGTGAAAGGTAATTTATTGTTGGTTGTCAACCCCCGAAAGAGCGACCGAAAAGCGCGGGACAACGATCAGATCCGTATAGTCATGGTAGTCCCAGGTAGGGCACGATCCCTTCCAATTTCAATTCCTTTGCATACACATACACACACACACTGGCACGCACACGCATACTTGTACAGTAGTAAGGACATGGGCACGTGCGCAGGATATCGCACCCCAAAAAAAATAAAAATAAAACCGAGAATTCCACTCAGCTGCGCGTTCGACTTTTTGTAGGGAAATTCGCCGGGACTTTAATGGCGAAATGTGTCGTGAAACTGGACGGGATCGCCGATTCCGGATTTCAGATCCCAGATTGCAGATCGGCGCACTTTTGGCGCAAGCCTAGGGGCGGAAATTTCGGGAAAATGTTCACAAAAAGGAGGATACAAGGGCCAAACACCTAAAAGTATGCCAAGAAGTTCATAGGAATAGGAATATTAAAGTCTATAGAGGATATACTATAGGAAACTTTAAAAAGAAACAAAATACTGCAACGTATTTAAGCTTAATTTTGAAATATTTTAGAAAGAAAATCTACCTCTAAGTTTTAAGAGTTTCAAATAAAAAGAAACTAAACATCTCTTAAGAAATATGTTATAAGAAGCAAAAATTAAACCATTATATCCCCCGCAGAGTGATTCCTAAGTTTCTTGAAAATTTTAAAATCCTGGAAGTTCGAGAACTTCCACAGCAAGACTTCCGTTTCTTCAAGTTTCCGCTTCACTCACAAACACAAAAATGCCAAAAAAAAAAAATCAGAAAACCTAAGAACAAAAATAAAAAAAAATATGAAATTTATGAAGGTACAACTGTGCACAGATGCTGTCAAGGAGCAAGGATGGAGGATCAAGGCACTTGAGCTGACGACAAGTACACAGGACATGAGGGCCGCCGAAAGGACTCTCATTCACTCGGCGCCTTCCAAGCTAATTTCCAGTCAAAGTCAAAGTCCTTTTGAATGCTTTGCCTGATTGATTTACAGCCTCCTTCCTACCGAAGGAAGGACGACTGCCGCCGAGTGTGTGGAGTGTGAATGGAGAGAAAGGATGTGTCCCAGGATCCTTATTGTTTTGGCCTCAACTGCCTCTGTTTGCTCACCGCTTTCACTCCCATTTCAAATTTCACTCATCATCTATATTCATATTTCTTTTCAACGGCGCTCCCTTTTTCCCATTCAGGATGGGCAGGATACAGGATTCAGAATTCAGAATTCGTATTTTCCCATTGAAATCGATGCGTTTTATTATTTTTTGCTTTGCTTTGGGAATGCAAATAAGCCAGGGACCTGATGAAAGATCGAAATTAGTTTTTTGTTTGCACAAATTGTTGTATTTTCTCAAGCCGCCAAAGATGAAAGTCACAAAAATTGAAATGGAAAACATAATACGAGATTTTTGTAGAACAGGATGTTGGCAGTTGATCCTTTTTTTGTTTTTATTTTGCCAAAAAAATGATGATGAGATACCATAGACCAACCCTCCTAGATTTTTGCTTTTTCAGCTGAAAGCTTTTCAATTAAAATTTCATCATCAAAGTACCTAAAAAAATTTTTTAAACTTTTGATTTTTTTTTATACTTATGTATATTGTTATATATTTCTTCTATATCTCTGCATGCTACTGTATGTGTGTGATTATGAGTGAGAGAATATGAGAATTATAGAGAGAATTGGGAGAACCGAATTGCATTAATGAGAATAATGAGAAATTCAACCCTGTTGGGAATCAGACAAATTATAATTCCACTAGGGGTGGCATTATTTTTTATGATATTATTTATGATTATAATCATTTTTATTACCAGGTTGGGTTTTGCTTAATTTTAAAATGGAATTATTTTGAAGGAAGACAAACTATTGAGACCCAAAACCCTAAGGCCGCTTTTCCTTCGGTCCGAGAAACTCTAACAAAATCATATATCTTACATAAATCTATAAAATAATATATTTAAACTTTATAATCGTTTATCTTAAATATTAACAAGTACCATCTAGTTGAAAAAAAAAATTCTTGGATCCTTTTCTCAAAAGATCCTTGCCATCCAGAGGGTGGCCTTTCTAGGCGTGTCGTGTCGTTTTGTCAAAGTGGGACGCAACCGAGTCAAAGCCTGAAGGATAACAAAGGATCCTGCAGCAGCAGCAGCTCTCACAACTGTTGACTCCTTTTTTTTTATTTTTGAAGAAACATTTTTTGAAAAGTAAATGCTTTTGGTAAGACATCGCAGCAGAGGAGAGGGAATGCAGAGAAGACGAATATAAAAAAAAAAACAAACCGGTAGTCAAGTCGTTTCCTTGAACCTTTCAAGTGAACTCAAGTTTATAAATTGTGCAGCAAGTACACAGTACTCGGTACACACACATATCCTTGCTCTCCCAGCAACGAGACTGACTGACAGGACTCAGGTCTCCGTAGGACTACCTGAGAACCCGAAAAAGTTTATTGTAGCACACCGAAACTAGTTTCACAAAAAAAAACAGACAATATCTTAAGCTTCCCGAAAACGAAACGAACGAAAAAAAAAAAAGCTAAAGGACCTGGTTAGGAGGAAGATATTTTCCCACCAAACTAATTGCTTAAAGGATCTGAGAAAAGTGGCCAGAGAAAGGATGCCACTGCCACTGGTATTGGCATTGGCATTCACCCCTATAAGGATTCTGTCAATTTTAATTAGGATTTATGGCCGAACAAATTCACCAAGATTCCAGATCCTTTCTTCCCAGGTCCTTTAATTTTCCTTAATTAGCTTGACAATTGGCAAATGATTTTGCACAATACCAGGATATTGATTAGTTGCCTCTATTTTTCTATTTTTTTAGGGGAAAGTTTCAAAATTTTGAGAATGGAATTTATTCTTTTTGTGCGAAAGTCTGGTGATTAAGTGGAATTTTTAAAACAAAGTGACAGGGCGGGGATTTGGTGATTAATGAGGCTGGCTTTTATTATATTTTCTGTTTTTGGAATACATATAATATATTTGTTAGTTAAGTTATTAATAATTATACTTATACCTTTTATATTTCCAAGTAAAGCTTAAGACTCAGGTTCGACTCCCTTGGGATAAATATTTTTTTATTATATTTTTTCTCTAAAGTGATCTATTATTTGGTAGTGCCAGAGTGTGTGTGGGAATCTTTCCCACCTCACTCTCTATTTTTTGTACCTTTCTGGTAATAAAGCTCCTCTTCTTCTATATAGGAATATATATATATATATATTTTCCATTTCATGGATATATATAACGCTTATTATTATATGCATAACCGAGGGGCGGTATATAAACATTCTTGCTTTTGGTAAATAAAATGCTGAGAGCCGTCCAGAGCCAGTCGGGGCGAAATCCACCCTTATCCTTGTGGTATCCTTGTATCCAGGTGGAGTGGCTCGAGTCGATCAGATGTTAGTTTTCCCAAAAAAAAATAAAATAAAAATAATACAGAGGTGTGCGCCAGTGTGTTGCGATCGCAAAAAGGGAATAAGGACACCCCAGTCTAGGGGATGAAAAGTCATACATGTTTGTGTGTGTGTGTATGTGAGTGGTGCTTTACATAAGGGATACACGCAGGATATGCTGCTCCTGCTCCTTGCTCCTTGCTGTATTATGTTGTGGCATTCAGTCAGTCAACGAAGTCACTTCCGCCGCTCGGTTTTATTTCAGTTGATTTCAGTTCGAGCTCGGAGTTCGGGGCACGCGACACGAAATTCTTTCCAAACCTTGCCAACCAACGTGGATAATTACGTTTTTTTTTTTTACATTACGAAACTACAACTAAAACCAAATCTTAAATGGCTGCCTTGAGTTTTAGTCCATCGCCGCCACCTCCTGCCGTCAGCGCCACCTCTAAGGACTCCACCAAGGAGAATGCAACGGGCTTGAAGGCGACTCTAAAGCCCTTCGGCAAGATCACCGTTCACAATGTCCTGTCGGAGAGTGGCGCCAATGCGTTGCAACAGCATATCGCCAATCAGAATACGATTATTCGAAAGATCCGGGACTTTGGAATGCTGGGAGCCGTACAGAGTGCCGCCAACAGTACCAACAGTAGTGCCAACATCACGACTCAGCGAAAGCGACCACTGGGCGAGTCCAACAAGCAGAATCTTCAGAACCAGCAGCAGAATCTACAAAATGTCCAGAATCTACAGAACATACAAAATCTACAGCCCAGCAAGCCCAAACGCATTAAGAACTCAAAGAAATCCAACCAAGAAAAGCCACCAAAGGCTGCAGTTTCCATCAAAACGGTTCCGGTTCCCACGCCCAAGCCAAATCCTGGTGAGGATCTAACCATCAAGGCGGCTGGAACCCCAGGACGCAAGGGCCTGCCCCTACCCCAAGCGGTGGCCAGAAGGAATGCCCGGGAAAGGAATCGCGTGAAGCAAGTCAACAATGGCTTTGCCCTGCTGCGGCAAAAGATCCCCGAAGAGGTGTCCGAGGCTTTCGAGGCCCAGGGAGCCGGGCGCGGGGCCAGCAAGAAGCTGTCCAAGGTAGAGACTCTTCGAATGGCGGTGGAGTACATCAGATCCCTGGAGAAGCTACTGGGCTTTGATTTTCCACCGCTGGGAAATCAAGCCAATAGTTCCGGTTCCGGGGATGATAGTTTCATGTTCATCAAGGACGAATTCGAGGGCTTGGATGAGCACTTTGACGACTCCCTGAGCAACTACGAAATGGAGGAGCCACAAGCCGGGCTCACTTCGGTGCCAGAACCCTCGCAGGACATGCTGCCAAGCCTAACTACCATTAATGGGATGCAGTATATAAGGATACCGGGGACGAACACCTATCAGTTGCTAACGGCAGATATACTGAGTGAGTTGCCAGGTGCAACATCTGCAGCAGCAACACCAACAACAACTGGCAACTTATCGCGATCGCCCGTGCCACACGATAGCAGCAACATAAGTAACAACAGCCCCTGCTCGTCGCCTTTGGTGGAGAGCCACGTTTCACCTGCCACAAATGAGCTGCTGTTGCAGGCGTGTGCCGCTCAGCTGCAACAGCAACTGATCAAGCAGGAATACAACAACACCACCAGCAACGTCACCAACAACACTCTTAATAGCAATAATATCAACAACACCAGCAACACCATCAATTCTAATACCAATTCTAACACTAGTTCCCCCAACTTTCCACAACAATCTCCCCAACAACAAATCCTACTGCCTGCCTTCTACGACCAGGAGCCAGTTAGTTTCTACGATAATGTTGTACTGCCAGGATTTAAGAAGGAATTCAGCGATATCCTGCAGCAGGATCAGGGCTCGGGATCTGCCGCAGGCGGTGGCTGTCTCTCCGACGAGTCCATGATCGACGCCATCGACTGGTGGGATCAGCACACACCGAAATCGGAAGCCACAGGAGCCACCATTTAGCCTCAAGTCTTAATTATTTTTTTTTTAATTAACAAATTAAAAATATACTTGACTAAGTCATTGTGTAAATAGCTAAAGAAATTTAAGTAAAAAATGGAAATAAGGAGTCATCTAGTGATATAAACCAAAACAACTAACCAAAATCTTCCCCCTTCCTCATAAAAACTAAAACCCCTCAACAAAAACAATTATAAAACCAAAAAAATATATATATTACTAATTTTTAAACTTAAGTCATATTTAAGCATAAGATTATTAAAGTAAATGGCATTTTTTTCTCTCTTTAAAATCAATTTTTTTTCATAGATTTTATTAATTAAGTTAAGCATGTTGAGAGTTGAAATATATACACACAAAAAAACACTATAAAGAATCCGTTTTTGATTAAAAATAAACCCCTAAATAAATGCACCAACTAATGGACGTTAAACATGCACATGAGATCCTGTGATCCTGCGAATCGACATATCATGTTAATTTTCCAACGCGTCCAAGCATAGCAAAGGACATGGAAATGAAAGGCTACAACTGTCAGAGATCCGGGGATCTATTTGCATATCGAGGGTATGCTGCGCTTGAGTGCTTCACCCCAAAGTCCCTAGGATATTCAAATGAGTCGCACCACTTCCATCCGTATGTCCTTTCGCATCGTCCTGATAAATGACAGTGCCGCCAAAATAAAAAACCAAAAAAGTCCTGTGCGGTAACGTGGGAATTGTTTTCGGAAATTTGGGAATTTGCATGGCAAGTGCTGGAAAAATTCCTTCGTAACGGTTTCGAAAACATGTGTGTGTCCTGGCAGGATAAGGGCGGAAAATGTTTCGATGGAAAGTGCATATTAATTAGGGCAACCGCGAGATCAAACGATTTAAATCCTAAATGTCATTTATTTCGGGAATTCGTTTTTTTTTAACCCAAACTTATGATCGATTAGATCAGCTTATTATCCTTTCTTTTTAAGGATTAAATAAATATTTTATAATGGCAGTTCTTTTTAGGAATTTGCATAATTTTTTTGGGTATTTTTAGAGGTATGAGAATAGGGTTTTCTTAAAGAATATTTTTTTGAAGGATAACCCCTTAGGGCTTTCTGAAGATATTATTTTTTTGATAAAAATGATTAGGAAGATTTAAGGAGCTATCCTTTTTTGGGTTATTACTTGGTTTTATATTTATTTAAGCTTTAAGAAAACATTTTTATGAATATTTTAAAAAAGTTCCTAAAAGGCTCTTTTTTCCTCTATTTTCCTTTCAAACATTTCATAATCTTCAAAAATAATGAACACAAAAAAAAAACATAAATCTCCATATACTTTTCACATTAAAAGTAGCAAAATATCTTGACTGCAAGACCCCCGACTCCTTGAAGGATATTTCGCACCCTCTCAGGCTGACTTGGCGCTAGACTCTGCCAGCGCCTGGCTAATTGTATGCAGGACCTCATTGTCCTGTGCCTACGTGTCTTGTGTGCTGTGTGTCCTGTGGCAGGCTCCTCCTTCAGGCAGCTGGCGCACAAGGACAATAATAAGAAAATAAGAACGGTAGAAAAAAAAAAACGCGCCAATGCCGAAGGATAAATGATGCAAAATTATCCAAGATATCCAGGAGAACAATAAGGAGAAATCAATTGAAAATCGTTTGGCCATTAAAGAAGGACGATGTATGGATGGGTATGGATGGCCTGTGCCATCCAAGAAAGGATCTGGCCGTAAAAATTTCTGCATCTGCGGATCGTATCCGATTCGATCAGACTGTGTCCTTCTTCCTCACCTATGTACCTACACTGGGTGCCATAGTGTGGGTAGAGAGTTTCCAGTTTCCCAACATTTTCTCCATCCAGGTGCAAGTAGGGGATTTTCTACTCCTCGATTATTATTTTTGTTGGAGGTAACTGTTCATCGTTTCAACCGTTAGCAGTGAAAATCCTTATGAGGCATTAGGATCCGTTATAATTATTATTAAATATTGGTAATGCGACACGCCCCCCTCGTGCACCTTTCGATTTTTCCACCTTCGATCATATTTCAAGTCCCGTTTTCGAAAAGAAAAAGGCTTGAAGTCCTTTTCTAGTTCCCTTCGCTCGTGTCCTTTCGTCATCGGCAGGATTCGGTTTCACACAGAAGTCCTTAAAGTCCTTTGGGTGCCGCGATTTGCTTTCCCGTTAGGCGAGATCAGAGAGCACATGTCACCATTGAATATTCATAAATCATTTCGTGTAATAACTCATTATTATCCTGGATCCCTGGGTATTTTCAGTAACCTCCTCCGCAATGTGTTTTCCTTTAAGAGGGGTAGGGGTATTGGATGTTGGATAGTTGGGGGAATATTACATTACCATTACCATCCTGGGCCAGGTGGCTGATCTCAACTAAACACGAGCCAGATTATAATAATTGTACCACAAATTACAGATATTCTGGAATATTTATAGGTTTTTGAAGAATTCTACAAAATTCCTTATTAAATGTCTTTTAGAAATAGAAGTTCTAGAAGTTTCCACAACTTAAAAACCTTTAGAAATGGATAGAAAAGATTTAATATCTTAAAACAAAATTTAGTTTGGAATATTTAAAGAACTAATCTTGTTAACAAATATTTTCAATAAAATTTTATATTTTGAAAGAAATTTTTAGACAGTTTTAGACAGTTTTAGACAGTTTCTTTCTTTCAAAATTCCTTCCTAACCATGTCCTTTTTTTTAACTGAGACTAGAAGTGTTTTATTTTTCAACGATTATCAAGATTTAAGGATTTGGAAAAGAACTTTGAAAAGCAAGAGATATTCATTCACAAAACCATTTCATTCAGAAACCGATTTCTGCAAGGGTTCTTTGGTTCTTAAAGGATTTGACAACTTTGTCGAGTGCCTGATCGGCTGATCCTTGAAATTCATTCAGTTCCTTAGCCCGTTCCCTGAGGTCCTTGCACCAATTACGAAATTAACCGCAGCCTAAGCCAAGCTCCTTAGATCTAAGCAGCTTTCCAGGACATCTATGTATATATTATGCAGATTTTCAAGATTTTCAGTTTTTGAGGATTTTTTTTTTCTACTTTTATCCTTTGAGTGGCTGCACTTCAAACCACAATAAGGCACTTAAGTGTGTGCTTTGTTCATGAGTCCGGCCAAGTCCTTAATCCAAGGCTCAGAAACAAAAAAAAAGCAGGTTAACACTTCCCAGCACCTCCTGCGGTTCACCTAAGCCCCCCGCCCACAATTCTTTCCATTACTTTCCCATTGTTTTTCCCGATTTTTCGATTTCCCGATCTCCCCGATTTCCACTTCAGATCGGAGATGATCCGACGTATGGATACATCTGACAGATCCGAGTTAATTTCATTCACAAGTCGCGTTCTGCTACCATATTGCGGGCAATAGTGCACTCGAAAAAAATGGGGTATTGGTTTATTCATCTAGGAATAAAATATTGAGAGAGGAGGTTTCTTTTTTGATACTTAATTTTTTTTCGTTTTTTTTAATTATTACTATATTTTTATTAAATTTCCTAATTTCCTAAATTCATTCGAGTTCAAACTTTTCAAAAACCTTTTCGAAAAAGCGTGTTTTCCAATATTTAGTTCTATAACTATAGTTTTTAAATTCTTCTCTTTAAATCCTTAGTTAATCCTTTATTAGTTTTAAAAATCAGTTAAAAATGAAGACCTCTCTATTTCCCCAAGTGTAAAATAAATGAAAGTCATAAGGACAGCATGTGTTTCCCCCAGAGTTCTAATTTAATATTTTAGTTTCTGTTCCAGTTTTGTTTTATTCCTTTGTGTCCTGAATTCCAGAACTGAGCTCCCCAGGACTGGCAGCACATGTTGTTCGGTTCAGTTTCCAGAAGACAGTTCCAGGACATTTTCATTTGGGACCGTGTGTCCCCACGTGTGTCTCCTTGTATTTTGACTAATGCGCCCAGGGTGGCCACACAGGACTCACTATTCAATAATGCACTATTCAGGATATACTATTCAGGACATAGTATTCATTAAAAGAGAAACTGTATTGAGTCATCAGGTTGAAGACGATCGATTATTGTATGACAACACACAAATTTTGACAGTCGAAGAACCTCGACACTCCAGGAAGCATTTTGCATTGATTGAGATGTCCTTTTTGGTTCTATTTGGTCCTTGTTCTCTGCTGGCCGCTAATTCCCCGAGCTCTCGTTTCCTCTGAAGCTGGCCAAGTGTGAGGTCTTGGCCAAAAAAGAAAGGACTCTCTCTTGAAAAATCAGGCCACACGAAGACAACCCGGAAATAGTTGAATCATTGCAAGGACTTTATTGTAAGGATTTCCCAAAGATAATAATAAACAGACTATTTTTTTTAAGAGCTTCTAGAGCCAGTTAGCAACTAACCTTTTTCTAATCCTACATCCTTTTCCCTTAAAAGCATATCGTTATTTAACAAGGACTTCCTTCCTTCCAGCACATGCCAAAATAAAAGGACAAAAACCACTAAAAACATCAATTTTATGGAGGATTAGTGGGAGATGCGGTTGTAATTAGAAATTAGTTGTCCGGCGACGGACAACACGGCGAACGGCGGTCATCAAAGGACCTCGAATGTCACGCTGCCAGGACACAGACAGACCGAAAGGATTCCGCCATAAAAAAGCGGAATGAATGTACACAAATATCCGGAATCGAATGTCCAGGATTGGATTACAGATCCTCGATTTTCGATTAGATCAGGTAGGATTGTTAAAAAAAAAAAACGCCGCTATTTGCCAAACGCAAAAAAGGACAATGACCAAACAGAATCGATGTGCATCGGTTGGGTGCCTGTGTGTGCTGCAAGGACCTGCTGCATGTCCTTTTTGCTTCGCCGAAGGGGTTCATACCATTAATCGTGTTTGGCAACTGTGAAAAACCCGGCGAAAATACAAAAAGAAGGGGGGAAAGGGGAAAAGGAAAAGCGGAAGAAACCGAAAGGATTTCCGTTTTGAGTTTCGTAATCCGATGCTCGTTAATCGAACGAAAATCAAACGGAAAATTGCTTAAAAAATTTAAAATGAACAAAAAAGTGAAAGCCGACTCATAAAAAGAGGGAAATAAAAAAAAACTATATAAGACCCGGTACATACCATGCAACATTGTTAGTTAACAAATTATAAACTATTTCAATAAATTGGCTACACACCTATATTCTTGTATATATATGTTTCAAGATTTGAAGGATTGAACTAATCAATATTGATAAACTATACTACAGATAACCAATATAGTTTATAAACTGTATTGCATATAGCTGTATATTCAACAAGAAGGCGGGAATACAAGCCTTTTGAGTCTTTTTTTCGAAAATTAAATTTTTAATATTTTTTTTGCGTATCTCAGCGATAAACTGCTATCGATTTGATGACAATAGCATTTGCATTTGTCAGCATCTCGCATGCGATTAATGCGAGCATTACAAATCGCTGCACCGAAATGAGGTGTCGACTTAAAGGCGACTTAAGGCGAAAGGCAAGGATCATAATAATGCTAACAAATTTATTGCCAAAAGGCAATCGAATAAAAAATAATCAACAACCAAGGACAAGAACAGGGCCCTGTTGGGATAAATATTTTGACATTTCTGAGCCAGAGTTTGTGGACCAACTTTCTGCAAATAATAATTTTTCAAATAATATTAAAACGAAAGACTTGTTATATAATTTTTGCAGCTCAATTGTCTGCTTGCTCGATCGTACGCATATATTTTTCATATTTTTTGGGTTTCATTCAAACCATGAGACTTAATAAATACTAGAAAAAAAATCACACTACATGTCTAGGCAAAAAAAAAAAAATAAGAAGATAGTATAGAGCACAAACAGTTGCATAGATTAGGGATATAATAGGGGTCACCACCCGCTAAAGACCAACAATAAAGTGGGAAAAGGGAAAAAGTAATAGAGGTTAGCATAGATGGTTAGAAGAAAATAATAAAATGACATTCAGTTGACTCTCTGTGGCTGGGTTTTTGAAGGATTTTTCACTAATTGATTGATTCTTTGTATTTTTTTTTTTGTGGAGGGGGTCGTCATCGGATCAGTGTCGAGGGGGATCATCTATATACAGGGCATCCGTGGGCATCCTTTGGGCATCCGTTGGGCATCCTTGGGCATATATATCCTTCTTTTCTTCGTTTAAGCAGTAGCAGTGGCAGGATACTGACGCTTCTCCAGTGAGATATTGAAACCGTTCTCCAGCTTCAGGATGATGTCAGCCTGGAGCTTGAAGTCCGCCTCGGTATCGGTGGAATGGACAATATAGTTCCTGACAATGGTGGACAGCAGGACCTTGAGCTTCAGCATGGCGTACTTGCGTCCGACACAGCTCCTGGGACCGGCACTGAACGGAATGAAGGCGTAGTAGTGCCTGTTGGCCATCCTCTCGGGCAGGAAGTTGTCCGGATCGAACTTGGTGGGATTGGGATAAATGTCGGGACGACGATGAACGCAGTACTGCAGGACGATGACCGTGGTGCCTTTGGGTACGGTATACGGACCACTGGCCAGCTTCAGATCGTAGTCCACGCGGCGGGCAATCAAGGGTACTGGTGGATACAAACGGAGAGTCTCGAGAATGACGCGCTCCAGGTACTTCATCTCCATGGTGTCGGCGAAGGTGCAGTCCCGCAACATGTTGTCACCGAAGATCGCCTTCTGCTCGGCGAATACCTTCTCTTGGATGTCCTTGTGGATGCCCATCATGCAGAGGGCGAAGCTGGAGCCGGCGGAGGTGGTATCGTGACCCTCGAACATAATGGTGTTGACCTCGTCGATGATGTCCTTCTCGTTCCACTCGATGTCCGGGTTCTTGGCCATTTCGACCATGGCGTCGAGGAGCGCCAGACGTCTCTTGGCACCCACATCGTTCTCATCGATGTCGTCCAGATCGTCGCGCAGGCCCTCCTTCTTGGTTGCAGGAGTGGCCGGGGTGGGGGTGGTGATCTCCTCAACGATGGCCCGGTTCTCCTCCTGGTAGTTCTCCTTGCGATCCTTCACCACCTTGCTGGTCATGCCCAGGATGATGTTCATCATGCGGTCGCCCTTCTCGCGCAGCTTGGTGAACTTGTAGATGGAGTCCAGACGGTACAGCAGCTTGATCTGACGCTTGTGGATGATGTCGCACATGTCGACCACAGCCTGGGCGTACTCGAAGCTCTTGTTGCCCTCCGGCAGCTTCTTCACACCCATCGCGGTGGACAGCAGGATGTCGACGGTGGTCTGGGACATGTAGTCGTGAACGTCAAAGGACTTGCCGGCCTCCAGACCCATGCGATCCACCACAGCCTTGGAATGGTTGACGAACGTGGGCACGAAGCTCTTCAGGATGCTCTGATGGAAGGTCGGGGCGATCATCTTGCGATGATGACGCCAGTGGTGGCCATTACTGATCAGGAGCCCATCGCCGAACCAGGGCTTGAAGTACCGGTACTCCTCGGCCTTGGTCAGGTGCTGGTGTCCGCTGAGGATCAGTTCGATGTCGTTGGGATTCGTGATGAAGACCAGCAGTACGCTGCCCAGCCAAGCCTTCAGAGTCTCTCCGTACTTGCTCAGGTAGCCCAATCCGACGTTCATGATCTCGGCGTTGCTCAGTCCGGCGGCCAAATGGGCCTGTCCGAGAAGCGGTAGTTCTGGCGGGGATGGTATGTTGGCCACCATCCGGTATTCCCTGGTATTCCGGCGCCAGTACTCGTACAATCCCAAAGCCACCAATGTGGCCACCAGAGTGGTCAACGTGGGACTGTATCCCAACAGGGATGTTGATGTCGCCGCAGCCTCCACAGTCATCTTGATAATTCTCTCGGTTCTACCTCCTTCGTTTCCTCTGCTAATCCTGTCCAGCTACCAGCTATAATCCTCTGCTTTAGATGGCACTGTCGCTACTAACCGTCAGCGCTCAACTGTGGCTTCCACTCTGCCAACGGCACTATTATATAGCGTTCCAGGGTCCAAGTCTATGGGATCAGCGCCCAAAGTCAAGTGTATTCCTATGCTCCATACTGTGTCCATTTCCCATTTCCATTCCCGCTCTCCTCAGACCAGAATTTGCAAACCAAATCGAAATCCAAATCCAAGTCACGTACCCACCTGCCCTTTGGATTCATTTGCTGCACTGCGTCATTTCGGTTCTTTTTATTCTTTTTATTAAAAAACTGGGTTGTATAAATCCTTTTCCTAAAAAAAAAAACAAAAACAAATTAATTGTTCAAGTGCAAAAAAGAAAAAAATGTATTCATGGACACTTTTTAGTTTATTTTTAAATGGAATTTTCATTTATTTTGTTGATTTTATTTCCGGTAACAACTAAAGACTTAAGCTAATTAAAAGTTTCTACATTTAAAAGAGTTATGATAACAGAAAATACTTAAGCATTTTTTTTATAAATTTTCAATAATTATTTATTTTAATTTTTTTACATTAAACCCCTAAAACAAAGAAGCCTCTTATGGCACATTTTATTTTGTATATAAACTCATAAAACAGTTCATTCTTTATGTTTAAAATACAAGTCTCTAATATAATTTGAATATTAACTTAAATATTCACATTAATAAATTATGTAGACCATTTTCAGTGAGTATTTTTTTAATTTTAGAACCATTATGGTTCATTTAGCTTTAAACAGAAACTTAAAATGTCACCAAATTGTTTTCATGTTTTCTTGGATGTTCCTATTTTAGTTGTTTTTAACATTGTCTTTTAAAACTTAACTATAAAATCTTTATGTTATAAAAAAGTTGGCCAAAAATATCTCAAATACATAATTGAAGAACTTTAACCATTTCCATCACGTGACACTGCTTTGAAAAAGAAATGGCCCTTATAAGTTTTGTTTTTATTTTCTACATACTATATTAGAATTTTTAATAATATATATATAATATAAAGCTAAAAAATTTAAAGCTAAATATTATAATACCTATAAAATATATAAATCCTTTCCCCAAAAAACTAAATCTCGAGACACACGCGATTTAAAATTAAAAGTGAATTCGCTCCCCTCTACCATTGTCTACCTCGTCCTTTCGCTTCCTGCGGAAGTGCACAGGATGCCAAAGGATCTGTGTAAAGGATCTCAGAGAGCGCAGAGTGGAGGGGTATGCAAAACAGTCAACTACCTGTGCAGGTATATATTTTATATGTACCTGACCCGCAAAACGGAAGTGGGTGATCTTCTCCATATATCGTATGTACTTCTGCTTTCGCTTTTCATTAAATTCAATTTCGGTTTTCGGCTTTTGTCCTTTTGTGTCCTTTTGTGAGACACCTGAGAGAACTTGGCTAAAAATGCAAATTTCATTAAAAAGGGAAAATAAATTTGCAAAAAAAAAAAATGAATAAAAATGTAGACAATAGAGAGGAAGCTGTCGCTTTTATGATCCTTGGCATGCCTCTATCCTTGATTGTTGTTTAAAGTGATCCTTTTCGGGGCCTTATTATCCTTGTTATTATATTTTTCTTGGTAAGCGCGTGCAGAGCGTGTTCCTATGTACATACATATATTTATATCTTCATTGATTAGAAAATGGAATAAAATTATTGATAAAAAAAGGGTCTGGACGATGAGTTTGAAACATTCTTACAAAAAATTCTTCAAACGTATTTAAAAGTGCTTTCGAAAGTTTTGAAACTATACCTTAAAGACTGCTAAATATTTGTGATAATTTTAATAGAGACTTTCATAGATTAACAAAAAACTACTTTTAAAATGTACTTGTGTTTCAAACTATTTCAAAACTTTACCATTCACCTTCCTTAGAATCAGATGTATATATGTATCTATATTATTAATCTTAATACAAAAAACCCTAAAGGATTTAAAAGTTTTAAAAATACAATACCAAATTGAATCCATTTGAAGGATTTCAAAAAAAGCGTTCAAAAATATTTTTAAAAACCTTTAGACCTAAACCTTCAAAACATTACCTTAATAGGTAATTTTTTAATATTAAATATCTATCTTTATTGCTATTTTTTATAGGCGCTTTTATGGATTAAAAACAAAGAAAATAGAAACATTTAAAAAACGGCTTTATAACTTTCGAAAATGTTTCGAAAAAATCCATTACTATGCATGTTTTAAACTTAAACCAATAACCATACAGCATGGTTAGTGATGTGTGGTTAGTGCTTGAACTAAACCCCTGATAGATATACATATGTATACGTATATTTTTTAAAAACCTTTAAAAACCCTTTAGAAACATTTTCCAAACCTTAAAAACTTTTCAAAAACCTTCCACTAACCTCTCAATGAAAGTAATTACTAATTAAAATGGTAAAAATAGTTTTTATTGAATTTTTGATTGAAAGGTCGGACTTACAAAACGAAAATCATTAGAAAATCAAATTACAATCGGTTGGGGTGTATGTGTGTTGGGTGTTTTTGTTGTTTTTTTTTTTTTTTTTAGAATAAATTACATGAATGTGTTGCTGGACTCCCGGCTTATGACGTAATTGATTTACATATTGATATATGCTAATTAATTAATTAATTTATGTATATATGCTACTAAGATACAAGTATGACTTTTCATCGATTTGCGGCGACGGACAGCACAAAAATATAAAGTTTGCGTGATAAACGTAAAAATAATAATGTTTATAGATATATATATTTTTTTTAAATTACACAATAAATGTGTCACATGCATTTTTGTTTTTTTCTTTAAAATTAATCTTGTTTTTTTTTTGAATTTTTTTCTTAATCTAACAATGTCTTTTATAAATTGAATGAATTCTGTTTGGACACAGGCACGCAAATGACTCGAAATTTTTTTTGGGAAAAAGGAACAAAACGCTTGGATTTGGATTTTTTTAAAAACGAATAAAAAAAAAACATAAAATTATAAGAGGCAGTGTGAGGGGACAATAATGAGCAATAATGACACTCGAAAATATGGCATACAAGTAGAAGCACAAATACAATTACAATTAGGAGCATAAAACAAACAAAAAAAAAAATACAAATTAAAAAAGCAAACAAAAAATAAAGTTTAGGGGATACTGGGAGGATTAATGGGGTGGTTATGTATGAGACGATATATCTCGCCTACGACGTCTCATTAAGATGCACACAGTGGGCGTCCTGCATGAGCTGTGTAAGTTTCTGCGTAAACGTTGGAATGTCCTGCAAAAAAATTTTAAAAATAAATTAAAAAATATACAAAATATAGAATTAAAAAAAAACTAACACTTGTCTGGCAGATCTCCTCCAGCGCCGTCTGTGCCACTGGCAGCGAAGCCTGAGCAAAGCTCTCCAGCAGCTGTCGCCTGTCCACCTGACCCATGGCGTACAGGGACTGGGCGATCATGTCGAAATGTAAGGCGCCCTCGCCACTGAGCAGGAGGTTGAGCAAAGCCCGCTGAAAGGAGGCCAGCAACTGCTCCTTGAACAGGGCGCGCTGGTACAGACGACTCCGTTCGTTCACGTTCTGCATGGAGAAGAGGACGCTGCGCACATTGCTAGGATCCGTGCCGCTCACCAGCATCTGGCCATAGGCATTCAGGATGGCCATGAAGTGGGCCGGATGCAGGTTGTCGCTGCAGTTGAAATTGCCACTGCCAGAACCAGAGCCGCCAGTGTGCCCGTTGGAAAGTTGATTCTTGTAGAAGAACTGCCACTTGCAGGTCAGGACACTAAAAACCAAAAGAAAATTATAAATAAGAAGCTCCGGCCATTGGAAGTAACCACCCACCTATCGAACAAAGCATACAACAGACTCGTTATCTCGCTACTGTCCGTGGCAGCGTTTTGTTGTTGCAACAACGGCAATATCTGCTGGGTGCTAAAGTCCAGAATGGAGGGCAGCAGACCCAGAGAAGCACTGCCCGGTTGCTCCACAATCAGCTTGAACATCTGCAGGATCTTTTCCATTACAGCCAGGCGGCTGAGTGTCAATTGTTCCCTGAAACGGAAAGCGATGAAGTTACCGAACAGTCCACCAATTAGAAAGAGAGGGGAAGAAATCCAAGTCCTACCTGCTGCTGACATTGATGAACAAAGTCACCATCTCCTTGATGAACTGGCCACCTAGATGGGTGGGCAGGGTCCGGAGCATGCTCAGACTGAACTCGGCCACCGTAATGGCCATGGCAATGCTGCTCAGGCCGAAGCTATTGAAGATCATCAGTGCCTTGGTCAGGATGGGCTTGAATGTGCTGGCCAGCATGTCCTTGGCATTGCCGCCGGTGGCCTTGAAGTACTCTATTAAAGCCGTAAAGGTGCCAAGAAGGCTAAGCGTTGTGGCCGCCACCTTGCTCTCGTTGGCCTGGCCGAGATCGAGATCGAGGAAATTCTGGGCCAATCCTTGGATATACTCGCGCAGCATCCACTGCCGGCGCTGGTAGTCCTGCTGCTGTTCGGGCACGCACTTCCAGGGCAGGACCATGTAGCTAACCAGACTGATATGGACGTTGATGCACACCTGTCGGGGCAGTTGGGCGCCCAGGCGAGAGCCGGCCTGCAGGAGGCTCTGGATCTGGGGGATCTCCAGCAGGCACTTGGGCCGTATCACAGTCGAGATGAAGAGCAGCAGCTCGCTGGCCGCCTGCTGGACGATGGGCGAGGCCGCCGACAGGGAGCCGTTGCAGGCAAAGATGCTGCCCAGAATGGCGAACATCCGATGGAGCAGCTCGTCACTGCCCATGGCCTTGGACAGCGGAAAGATGCTGCGTATGGCCAGCAGAACTTGAGCGTAGCTGCAAAGGACTCCAATTAGCTTTACAGTTCTTTAGAAAAACCAAATCCTTCACTTACAGGTTATCCATATCAGTCTGGAAGGAGGCCTTATCCATTTCGTTGGTGCCGTTGCCGAGGCGATTGCTGGCCAGGAGCTGCAGTGTCTGGAGCAGGCTCTCCGACAGCAACCTCAGCTGGCATTCCATCTCATCGGCCACAGCCGGCGTGGAGGCCGTGGAGGTGTCCATCAAGGGAGCTAGACGCACCACTGCCTGGCAGACGGTGGCAAAATCGCGCAGTATCTCTCCCACATTGGCGCCCTTGAGTTTCCGGGCTGCCTCGTAAGTGCGATTACTGCCATGCTCCAGGGCGTGCTCCAGGGACAGCAGATACATCTGTGGCCGCGACCAATGGGCGTAGACTTGTGCGAAGACGACGTGGGGGCCGCGAGTATTGGCCAGGAGAGCCAGAGTCTCGAAGCATTGGTCCAGGAACTGCTGCCATTCGGTGGCGGAGGTCTGGAGGAGATTATAAATGGGAGTTTAGTCCAATTGGAAACTTGTGGAAACTAATTGGGTAGAGTCTCTTATCGGAATTGGAAAAATAATACGCCCTGTTCTCTTACAAGATATTCCTGACTAATTCTTATCATGAAAAAAGGTTCATTATCTGAGCCCCTATGTATCCATAAGAGAGACTCACATCGTCCTCCATGAGCTCGTTGTCGAGCACCTCCAGCTCCGGCTTGTTGGCCTCGAACTGTGTGCGTCGCATGATCTCGTCCACCAGCTGGGTGAGCACATGGTTGAAGCGCGTTATCTTGGCGGGGTGGTGTGCAATGTTCTTGATGATCGGTGTCCATATTTCCAGTTTCTCCGTAAAGTCCAAGGCCCCATGTACTAACCAAGAGAAGCCATTAATAAAATATTAATACGAATAAAGTAACATTTTTACATTCTGTGGTACAGGAATATAGAAGATTGAGAAAAGTCTCCAAGACATCGGGCTCCTGCATCAGTTTACCGGCATATTTCGTGGAATAGAGTCGCAATAATTCCCGGAACTTATCGCCGTACATATCGCTCTGGCGACGATTGCTATTGTGCTGCTCCAGAAGGCTACTGACACCGCCCATGAGGGTGCCGGCATAGGGAAGCGGTTTCTGCAGATAGAGTAGCTCATTGAGGACCGATAGGGCGGCCAGGGAGATGGGTTCGTGGTTGGGTCGCCACTGGGATAGGTCGAGTATGCTCATGAGGAAGTACTCCGAGATCAGTTCAGTGCGTATCCAGGAGACCAAGTGCTGCACACAGCCGAGCAGCTCCAAAATAGAGGAACTTGAAATGTAAAAAATGATAGCGAGGTTAAGATTTAATTAATGGATTTAAGAAGCCTCCAATCGATCACCTACCTTAGTTGATTGTCATTTGGCAGCGCTGAGGTTAGACTAAAGTCCATGAGGGTGTTTGGTATGGTCGTTTGAATGTCTTTGCCATTAATATGGCACACAGCGATTAATAGATACGTGGTTACCAAATCCATGACATCGGGTATACACATGGAGATGCTATTTCGAGACACAGAACACAAATAAGCCACATCAGAATACATATATGGATGTTATTCACAAACAAAAAGGATATCCCTACGGGATAGGGGAGTATAACCCACCAGGAGTAGAAATACTGCTTCCATTCGGTGGTCAAGTCTCCGCGATTGCTCACCACCTCCTCGGAGGTGACTTTCAATAGGTTTATGCCCAGCTGGAACCGTGTCTTTGTTAGCTCCATGCAGTGCTGCATGTAGTTGGGATCCTGTTCCGGGAACTCTCTCTTCCCCATTAGAGCTATCAGTTGTGCGAGTGTGTCCCTGTGCCGTTTGGCTGGGGTGGCACCCAATTGGGCGTATGTATTCCATAGGGCCTCCCTCAGCAGGGTCTTGTCTTCCGGCGTCAGCTGCGTCCATCGCCGTGTAATGGTGTGCTCCAGCGTTGAGGTGCTGAAGAACCATAGGAATTGATTCTCGGTACCCTCGGACGCTGTTGCCACCCGAAGGCACAATTGCCACGCCTCCGGCTGCGACTTGAAGGCCAGCAGGTTCGTTTCAATCTCACGCTTCCTGGCATTCGAGGTGCTCGGCTGGTAGAACTCCTGCAGCAGGACCTCCACCGTCGTCATGGATGCGGCGTGCTATCAGCCGACAAGGGGGGGGGCAAGGGGTGAAAGTGAACAAACCCGAGATTAGTAAAGAGAGCACCCCAACTCTGAATCAGCAGCAGCAGCAGCGAACCCCAAAGTGGGCGGCGCACTTACCATTTTTCGCCTGGCTTTTCTCGCTTGCTGTGTGGTTTCTCTCGCATCAGCAGCTGGCCGCTGGCAGTTTCATGTTTTTTCTTTGTGTGTACACGGCCTCAAAGGTGTCCGAAAAACAAAAAAAAAACAAGTCAAGATTGCCCACAAAAAAATCCAACTCTGAAACTCTCAGCAATATGCCTGCCAACCCTATCCTCACACACGTTGTCCAACACTCGGACTATCGATAACAACAGCTGAATAGGAAAATAAGTGCATACCCCCACAACACTAAGGAAAAAATTGAAATTTTTTTATTTTTTCAAATGAAACATAATCTTATTTATTAATTATTGTATTGTACATAATGTAATTAAGTCATATTATAGTTTATAGTGTTGAAATGTTTATGTTTCAGTTCTGTGCGATAACAATCCAATATCGTTAACGGTCAAAGCTTCCCGATCGAAAATGTCATTATCCTATAAAGAAACTATTTTAATTCTAAAAAAATAAATTTTACAAATTACTTACCCACTTGAGATGTATGTTTTCTTCAATTTAACATTATGGTTTTTTTTTTCCTTTCCTTGTGTCTTTGATGAGTGTAAAGCTGCGAAAGATAAATACATATTTAAATTATTTTTTTAGGAATATTATCATTTAAACTAAAATAAACTTAATAAACTGCATAATCACCGTGTGATTTATTAATACTAACATTATGTTTCATTTTTTTTCTTTTTTTGAAGAGTAGAATACTGTGAATGTTAAATTGTTATTACGATTTTTAATTATAAATTAGAAATATTACTTTGTATCTTGCTTCATTTTTTGCGTTGAATGTATTTTTTTTTTCTTAATGATTTTCTCATTTAAGGAGTTATGAAAAATCCTAGAAAGATGTGGAATATTTTCATTTAAATTAAAATAAACTTGGGAAACTGCATACTCACTGTGTGTCTTCTTAGTCTTATCATTATGGCTTTCAATTTTCTGGTGAGTTATTCATTAAAGAATAATGCTGCGAATGTTTAATTATTATACGGTCTTAATTATAATTTATAAATATTACTTTTAATCTTCCTACGAATTGTATACGTATTATTTTTTTCCAATTCTCTGATTCCATGTTGTCCTAATCTTATGATTATGATTAATGTCTTCCTTTCGATTAATTTAGGAGCAATACGCTGCGAAAGATAATTTGTTAATACATTTAATACTATTTTTTTTAGGAATATTTTCATTTAAACTTAAATAAGCTTAAGAAACTGCATACTCACCTTTCTTCGCGTCAATTTCAGTTTTATGGATAATTTTACTCTTAAGGTTAGGTTGTTAATTATATTCGATATTATAATTTATAAATCTTACTTATTTCCTTCCATCGATTTGGTTAGCATATTTTTATTGATGACTATTTTTACCATATTCAAATTTTTTTCAACAACAAGAATAAAGAACTTTTCGCGTTGATTTTAATTCCGATCTATATTTATTATTTTTGATATTCTTTCAGAGCTACGTTCCTTTGGTCTTAAAAGTTCCTTAGCGACTGAAAGAACTTTAAAATCTTGGTGAGACACTCAAACCACATACTACTTGTTTGGAAAAAAAACCAATAACTAGAACTTGTGTTTCTTTTTATCTCGAGATTTATCGAAGAAAAATAAGTTCTTTATCGAAGAAAAATAAATTTTTCCTAATCTTCGTATCCTTTTTTAGGATTTTTTAGGCATTAGAGGCTTTAAATAATATTTCATAATTTGAAAATAAATAAAGGTGTTTTTTTTATTTTCTCTTTTCGTTTTTAAAGTATTTCTTACCATTTTCTAAAGATTTGAACTTCTTTTGAGGTATTTGGGACTTTAGGCCTTTATTTAAGGGTTTATTTAGGTAAATTTTTATATACTTTTTCAGGCAGAGACAAGAAATAATTCAGTGTTACTTATGTTAAACTATATAGTTATTTTCATACAATCTTTTCAACAACTTTAAGGCTATATTTTCCCAAATAGAACCTCAGTAAATAAATTATTTTTAAAAGTCCCCCTGTATAAAAGACTGGCTCCTGATTTAAAACTGTTTTAAAGACTGGCAGAACTGCCTTGTGGCCCAAAAAAAATAAAATTATTTTCAAAATAAATCCCCAACACTTTTTCCAGCTCTCACATAACCTTTGACTCTTAAGTTAAATTTCATTTTAATCAAGGAGCTGTTGTATTCCAAAACAATCATTCAATTCTCAGTTGTTTGTCGACCTGAACGGTGTTTCAAACAAAATTTTGTTTTTTTCATAATTCGAAGCTCAAAATAAATAATTTTTTTTTTTTTTGAGATTCATCTCATATATCAAGACCTAAGATCATGCCCCGTGGAAGATATGGTAACCGCAAGGGACGCAACCGCCAGTTCACTCCGACTGACGAATTGAAGGAGGAGCTCGAAGGCAGTGGATGCGACCGTAGCGTCCTCTTGAGTCTGATGGAGAGTTACCCGCCGAACGGGAAGAATACCTCGTCTTCGGAGCCCGACTCGGAGGACGAGTTTTCTCGCTCCAAGGGCGCCTGCGGCGTCCTTTTTAAGATTTCCAATCCGAATCGCTTGTCCGAGACCGAGGATAAGGCCACTATTAATAGCCGCATGAAGAAGCGCGAGCGTCTCCTGACCCATAAGTTGCTGAAAAGCAGCGAGGCCGAGGCGGACCTGGCGCGCCTGGCTGTGGTCCGCAAGGAGCGCGAGGCGGCCGCCGAACGCCGTCTGGCCGCCAAGGAAGCCGCCGCCGCCGCCTTGGCCGCCGGTTCCAAGACTTCTATGAAGCGCACCTCCCCGTCAGCAGACGCCAACGTGGCTGCCAGTGTCGGGGGCTACCAAAGGAAGTCACGCAGCTCCCGCAAAAAGTAATCCCAGACGTCCCAGGCATCATACCGAGATGTATTAGCAAAACGGAAATAAATACAATAATGTAAAAATTTTAGTCTTTATATAGAAGGATATAGAAGTAGAAAAAGGGACTTTTTTTTCATATATCTCAATATCTCAGCCAATTCTCATCCGATTCTCAAACGGAATACCTTAAACGATTTCTGGATCAATTTGCCACCAATCTGCATTAAAACCCTGCAACGAAATATTTTTTAGATTTTTTTCAAATTTCGTGGGGAGACCCCTTGTAAAATGGGGTTTTTCAGATATGGTTCAGAGTCAAAGCCATATCTCAGCCAATTCTCATCCGATTCTCAAACGGAATACCTTAAACGAATTCTGGATCGATTCCCCACCAATCTGCATCAAAACCCTGCAAGAAAATATTTTTCAGATTTTTTTCCAAATTTCGTGGGGAGAGCCCTTGCGAAATGGGGTTTTTCAGATATGGCCCAGAGTCATATCCATAACTCAGCCAATTCTTATCCGATTCTCAAACGGAATACCTTAAACGATTTCTGAATCGATTCCCCATCAATCTGCATCAAAACCCTGCAACAAAATACTTTTCAGATTTTTTTCCAAATTTCGTGGGGAGACCCCTTGCCAAATGGGGTTTTTCAGATATGGCCCAGAGTCATATCCATATCTCAGCCAATTCTCATCCGATTCTCAAACGGAATACCTTAAACGATTTCTGAATCGATTCCCCATCATTCTGCATTAAAACCCTGCAACGAAATATTTTTTAGATTTTTTTCCAAATTTCGTAGGGAGACATCTTGCGAAATGGGGTTTTTCAGATATGGTTCAGAGTCATAGCCATATCTCAGCCAATTCTCATCCGATTCTCAAACGGAATACATTAAACAATTTCTGGATAAATTTCCCACCAATCTGCATCAAAACCCTGCAACGAAATATTTTTTAGATTTTTTTCCAAATTTCGTGGGGAGACCCCTTGCCAAATGGGGTTTTTCAGATATGGCCCAGAGTCATATCCATATCTCAGCCAATTCTCATCCGATTCTCAAACGGAATACCTTAAACGATTTCTGAATCGATTCCCCATCAATCTGCATTAAAACCCTGCAACGAAATATGTTTTAGATTTTTTTCCAAATTTCGTGGGGAGACCCCTTGCCAAATGGGGTTTTTCAGATATGACCCAGAGTCATATCCCTATCTCAGCCAATTCTCATCCGATCCTCAAACGGAATACCTTAAACGATTTCTGAATCGATTCCCCATCATTCTGCATTAAAACCCTGCAACGAAATATTTTTTAGATTTTTTTCCAAATTTCGTGGGGAGACCCCTTGCCAAATGGGGTTTTTCAGATATGGCCCAGAGTCATATCCATATCTCAGCCAATTCTCATCCGATTCTCAAACGGAATACCTTAAACGATTTCTGAATCGATTCCCCATCAATCTGCATTAAAACCCTGCAACGAAATATGTTTTAGATTTTTTTCCAAATTTCGTGGGGAGACCCCTTGCCAAATGAGGTTTTTCAGATATGGCCCAGAGTCATATCCATATCTCAGCCAATTCTCATCCGATTCTCAAACGGAATACCTTAAACGATTTCTGAATCGATTCCCCATCAATCTGCATTAAAACCCTGCAACGAAATATTTTTTAGATTTTTTTCCAAATTTCGTGGGGAGACCCCTTGCCAAATGAGGTTTTTCAGATATGGCCCAGAGTCATATCCATATCTCAGCCAATTCTCATCCGATTCTCAAACGGAATACCTTAAACGATTTCTGAATCGATTCCCCATCAATCTGCATTAAAACCATGCAACGAAATATTTTTTAGATTTTTTTCCAAATTTCGTGGGGAGACCCCTTGCCAAATGGGGTTTTTCAGATATGACCCAGAGTCATATCCATATCTCAGCCAATTCTCATCCGATTCTCAAACGGAATACCTTAAACGATTTCTGAATCGATTCCCCATCAATCTGCATTAAAACCCTGCAACGAAATATTTTTTAGATTTTTTTCCAAATTTCGTGGGGAGACCCTTTGCCAAATGGGGTTTTTCAGATATGGCCCAGAGTCATATCCATATCTCAGTCAATTCTCATCCGATTCTCAAACGGAATACCTTAAACGATTTCTGAATCGATTCCCCATCATTCTGCATTACAACCCTGCAACGAAATATTTTTTAGATTTTTTTCCAAATTTCGTGGGGAGACCCCTTGCCAAATGGGGTTTTTCAGATATAGCCTAGTACTGAGTTGACGAAAATCCGCTCTTCGAAATCTGACAGCTGTCAAACTCCATATAAAAAAACGGTATAAAAAAAAAAAAGAAGAAGAATTTTTGGTCTTCTAAATTTTTTGGGTACTGAGTTGACGAAAAATTTTAGGTCTTCGATTGAATGGCGTTGCCGGATCAAAAAAAATAAACAGCTGATTTTGGGTCTTGAAATAAATCATTTTATTTATTCGAAGAGCTAAAACATGGAGGGAAAATCGATGAAAGGAAAAAATAATCGGACCGAAAAATTTTCGGCGTGCGAGGATAAATTGAAATTAATTAGTGCGGTCAGGGCGAAGCCCATAATATAGGATTTGACCCGCAAGGAGCATTTTAATTCCATAAAATGGCATTGAAATGATTTGTGATTGATTTTGACCCAGTTTTCTATTTCTTAATCAGCTCCTTAGCGGCGAAATAGATAAACAAAACACCAAAATCCAATTGATTTGAATTCATATTTGTTTATTGTTTTTTTGTTTACAAACAACAGCTGTTCAGTATTACCCTATTTCTTAATTTTGTTGGTCACACTAGCTCGGTAGTCGAATAAAGTGCAATTTGACAAGCGGAATTTCAAGAGCGGATTTTCGTCAACTCAGTACTAGGCTTATGGTTCAAAGTCATATCCATATCTCAGCCAATTCTCATCCGATTCTCAAACGGAATACCTTAAACGATTTTTGAATCGATTCCCCATCATTCTGCATTAAAACCCTGCAACGAAATATTTTTTAGATTTTTTTCCAAATTTCGTGGGGAGACCCCTTACGAAATGGGGTTGTTCAGATATGGTTCAAAGTCATAGCCATATCTCAGCCAATTCTCATCCGATTCTCAAACGGAATACCTTAAACGATTTCTGAATCGATTCCCCATCATTCTGCATTAAAACCCTGCAACGAAGTATTTTTTAGATTTTTTTCCAAATTTCGTGGGGAGACCCCTTGCGAAATGGGGTTTTTCAGATATGGTTCAAAGTCATATCCATATCTCACCCAATTCTCATCCGATTCTCAAACGGAATACCTTAAACGATTTCTGAATCGATTTCCCATCATTCTCCATTAAAACCCTGCAACGAAATATTTTTTAGATTTTTTTCCAAATTTCGTGGGGAGACCCCTTGCCAAATGGGGTTTTTCAGATATGGTTCAAAGTCATATCCATATCTCAGCCAATTCTCATCCGATTATCAAACGGAATACCTTAAACGATTTCTGAATCGATTCCCCATCATTCTGCATTAAAACCCTGCAACGAAGTATTTTTTAGATTTTTTTCCAAATTTCGTGGGGAGACCCCTTGCCAAATGGGGTTTTCAGATATGGTCCAGACTCATAGCCATATCTCAGCCAATTCTCATCCGATTCTCAAACGGAATACCTTAAACGATTTCTGAATCGATTCCCCATCAATCTGCATTAAAACCCTGCAACGAAATATTTTTTAGATTTTTTTCCAAATTTCGTGGGGAGACCCCTTGCCAAATGGGGTTTTTCAGATATGGCCCAGAGTCATATCCATATCTCAGCCAATTCTCATCCGATTCCCAAACGGAATACCTTAAACGATTTCTGAATCGATTCCCCATCATTCTGCATTAAAACCCTGCAACGAAATATTTTTTAGATTTTTTTCCAAATTTCGTGGGGAGACCCTTTGCCAAATGGGGTTTTTCAGATATGGTTCAGGGTCATAGCCATATCTCAGCCAATTCTCATCCGATTCTCAAACGGAATACCTTAAACGATTTCTGGATAAATTTCCCACCAATCTGCATCAAAACCTTGAAACAAAATATTTTTTAGATTTTTTTCCAAATTTTGTGGGGATCACGATTGCGAAATGGGGTTTTTCAGACATGGTTCAGAGTCATAGCCATATCTCAGACAATTCTCATCCGATTCTCAAACGGAATACCTTTCCCACCAATCTGCATCAAAACCCTACAACAAAATATTTTTATACCCTTGCAGAGGGTATTATAATTTTGTCCAAAAGTGTGCAACGCAGTGAAGGAGACATCTCCGACCCTATAAAGTATATATATTCTTGATCAGGATCACCTCCTGAGTTGATATGAGCATGTCCGTCTGTCCGTCTGTCCGTCTGTCTGTCCGTCTGTCTGTCCGTCTGTCTGTCTGTCCGTTTCTACGCGAACTAGTCTCTCAGTTTTGAAGCTATCGTCATGAAACTTTGCACACACCCTTCCTTCCTTTGCACGCAGTATATAAGTCGGAACGGCCGGAATCGGCCGACTATATCCTATAGCTGCCATATAACTGATTGATCGGAAATGGTATAACTTTGGTGTTTTTAGAGTTAGAGAGTTCAAATTTGACATGAGAGCTATTTTTGGCAAAGTAATACGAGGTGCCAAATTTCATAAGGATCGGCCGACTATATCTTATAGCTGCCATATAACTGAACGATCGGAAATAACCCAACTTTCGTGCTTTTGAAGATAGAAAGCTGGAATTTCCTACAGATTATATTTTTGGTCAGTTAATCCGACCTACGAAATTTCATTAGGATCGGCCGACTATATCCTATAGCTGCCATATAACTGAACGATCGGAAATGGTATTTGGTAGAAATATCAACTTTCTTTTTTTTGAAGATAGAAGCTTGGGACTTTTTTTTAGATTTTTTATTGTAATTAATTGGTTTTATGATGATGTAATCATAAGGATCGGCCAACTATATCCGATGTTTGCGATATATATCCAGTTTTAACTGCAAGGGTATATAAACTTCGGCTCCGCCCGAAGTTAGCTTTCCTTTCTTGTTTAGATTTTTTTCCAAATTTCGTGGGGAGACCCCTTGTAAAATGGGGTTTTTCAGATATGGTTCAGAGTCATAGCCATATCTCAGCCAATTCTCATCCGGTTCTCAAACGGAATACCTTAAACGATTTCTGAATCGATTCCCCATCAATCTGCATTAAAACCCTGCAACGAAATATTTTTTAGATTTTTTTCCAAATTTCGTGGGGAGACCCCTTGTAAAATGGGGTTTTTCAGATATGGTTCAGAGTCATAGCCATATCTCAGCCAATTCTCATCCGATTCTCAAACGGAATACCTTAAACGATTTCTGGATCAATTTGCCACCAATCTGCATCAAAACCCTACAACAAAATATTTTTCAGATTTTTTTCCAAATTTCGTGGGGAGACCCCTTACGAAATGGGGTTTTTCAGATATGGTTCAGAGTCATAGCCATATCTCAGCCAATTCTCACCCGATTCTCAAACGGAATACCTTAAACGATTTCTAGATCGATTTCCTGATTTCTGATTTTCTGGATCTGCAGCCTTATCTAAATCAATTTATTTAATCAGCAATTTTCAATAAAATCAATATAAAATATGAGCACAAAAGTAAGCCTTGATTTTGTATTCTGTATTGTTAGCTGGATTTTTTAACTTTAGTTTAGATCTCCTTTTGATTTCATAGAAAACAGACCAAAAATATATTTACCGGAATTGAATATTCAAAATTTAAGTTTTTATTTATTAGACTTTGGTAAGTGTTTCAAAAACACCAGGAAAGTTTCCACCAGGAAGTGAAAACGGTAAAGTATGAAATAAGATTTAGGATTAAACCCAAACAAAAAAAATACATATTTTAAAGTTATTATTTTTTTTAATATTTACCAGAGATTAGTTTGGTTAATTAAAATAAAAATAGAGTAAATAATATTAAGGAAATAAAAAGATAGAGATATAGAATATGAATAACAAACCCTTTTTTAGATTTTTTAAAGATTAACCGTTTTTTTTCTAGTTTTAAAATTATAAATTTAATAATCCGATTTTTTGTTGCCCAACACTGAACACTGCGGCTCCCATCCACCTTGCAGCACTGCACTAGCGGTAGAAAAGAAGAAGAAAGCGCGCGCTTCGCCACACTGCCACCGGCAACAGGTAAGAGAGAGAGAGAAGTGCTGCAGAAAAGCTAAATAGTTGCCGGCGAAACAATTAGATATTAGCTAGTTAGAATTTGCCAAATATACAGGTTTAATCCGATCAGAAGGCAGCCAAACAATCAAATCCGAAAATGGAGCGTAAGGCAGGAAAACGTTCGCGTTCCCCAACCGATGACGATACCAACAACAATGTTACCCAAACCAAGGTCTGGGTAAGCCAGAAGATGAGCGATGCCCGCGACCCGGCGAAGATGAAGGAGGTCCACGGTGAGTCCACGGTAAACTTAATTGGGGGGGAATTATACCTTATACCCTATACCATGTATTTAATAAGTATTACCACGACTAAATGAGAGAAAAATTGTTGTCCGAATGGGTGGGGTTACACTTGCGCTGTCGTCCGGACACCAAAATGACAGATGTCATTGGATGTAAGGAGCTGGAACAAGCAATAACAAGCGAAACACACATGAGCAGAGATATCTCCTAAAAAAACCCATCGAATATCTGAATTCTCTCAAAGAAACTTGAAAAATTCATTAATTTTTTCTTATATTTCGAATTTTGATAATAATTTCCATTAAAATAGTAAGTTTTTCTTTTGGAGCTTTTCACGTGTGTTCCATTTCCAATGTGTCTTGTGAAAATATTTACCATTCACATCTCTCCCGCAGAGAAAACTACTAAAATGCTATTCGACGCTGCCGCCAATATGGGAACCGGAAATGGTAGTACCCAGGTCCAGAGTCTAACCCTTACGGTAGCTGGAGGATCGGCACAAGGACAGCAGCAGGATCAGGATCAACAGACTGTGTCAGTAGCATCCTCATCCTCATCCTCAACCGCCTTCGCCACTCTACACGAACAATATCAGTTGCTGGGGGATGGCACCATCATAGTGCGCGATATGCGCCCGGACATGGCTAATCCGCGCCTGGAGCGCAAAAAGTCACGCTGCTGCCAGCGCCAGACCCTCATCCATGGCATCTGTGTCAATTGTACAATGGACTTGTGCGAGGAGTGCGGCTATTCGTGCGGCGAATGCTACCAATTTATATGCCGCAGCTGTGTTACTCTATTGTAAGTGACTCCAACTAACTAATACTCATACTAGTTAATTAATATATTTAATTTTTTTTAGCGGCAACCGACCTGATGATTCCGATGATCCTCTCTGCGAACGCTGCCAAATGTTCTTCGCCTAGGAAGGATCTATACGCCTATTTTTTTCATAGTTTTATTTTTATTTTTTTTGGAATCCCCCCCAGTGAGTCGAAGTCAAGTCATATCCATTATCCCCATCCGCTCTGTTAAATTTTAAGTTCTGAATCAGTACAAATTAGGCCAATCCTTCTATATATATATATCTGAAAAGAGCCAAAGCCAGAACCATCACCACCACCACCACTACTCTCACTTCTTAGACTTTACACGAATAAACTTAAATAAGAAAACACACATAATTTATATATATATAGATATATATATGTATTTGGAAAAATAAAAGAAAAATTAGTGTCTAAAATCGGGAAAGGCAAGGTATAAGAACCATTATCCTTAGTATCCTTAAACTTTTCCCCTAAACTTGTGATACTTTTCGTGATCCTTCACCAGGCTCTCGTACATCCGGGCGCCGGCCTCGCTGCTGGAGCGCAGGATAAAGTGGCCGGCACGATGGTCACAGATTCCAATCAGCTCGTGGCACACACGAACTATGTGAACTTTGACCTGCCAAACAAAGAAATATATGAATAAGTCCGTAGTTCTAAGTAATCTTAATAAAGAATATATATAATCTTGAAAGACAGACCTTTTCGAACAACGTGGTGGGTCGTTCGGTGGCCACCATCTGGCGAATGGTGAAGATCAGGAGGAAGGGCGCCACTCGCTTCACGGCCAGCGACTGGGTGGTCGTCACTGTGGACATTACGGTGGCCAGTTTCAGGCCCAGATCGGCCAGACCATCCAGCTCCGTCTCACTCAGATCCTGAGCCTGCTTGCGCTCCGCCCGATAGCCCACAATGGCCTGGACCAGATCCTGGCACAGGGCACTCAGCTGGGCGGCCCGGTCCGACATTAGGTTGGTGTGCTGTTTCAGCAACACCATCAGGTTCTCCGTTATGGCGCCATACAGATCCACAAAGTCCGCCCAATTGCCACCGTTACGGATCAAATGCTTAATGTCCACGTCCAGCAGGCTGCCCAACAGGCAGTCCAACGTCTCGCCCGTCAGGGGCACCGTCCTGTTGCCGGCCATGTGTCGCTGGGCCTCCAGCAGGCGCACAGCATGACCCCGGTATTCCGCATCCTTGGGCTCTGGCAGGCGCAGGGCGGCGCTCACACTGATAACCTCAAAGTGTTCGTTGAGCATCTGGAATGGAGGACAATAGAGAGGTGTCTGATGAGGATCATAGTCCCCAGCTTACCGCTCCTTTGACGCTGCTCAGCGAGCACTTGGCAAAGAGTCCCAGGAGAGTCAACACATTCCTCAGAGCCGTGTGCTGGGCAGGCGTGTCCGGACTCGGCATCTCCCCAATTTGGCTGGAGAGGCGACGTAGGAGCAGCAGAAAGTCCTCGTTGGTCTTGTAGCCGATGATTAGCTTGATGGCCGGCTCCACTGTGCTGGCGGAGATGTCGCCCGTTTCGATGTCCTCGTTCAGTTGCCGCCAATAGGAGCTCAGCACGAACTCGATCTCATCGGGATCCAAGTGGAGGCGCTGACGGTGGGTGAGGGCCACGTTCAGCAGGCGGATGGCGTGCGGATTGCGGTAGTTAAGCTGGAGAGGATTTGCCACAAGGATTAGTACTGGAATATCAAGGGTATCAACCAAAAAACTCACAGAGAATCCAATGTATATCTTGCAGATGCGCCGGAACTTGTCATCGATGGTCTCCGACAGATCCTGCTCCGGGACCTGCTCCTCCTTGGCCTTCTTCTTGTTCTTCTTCTTCTTCTTTATTTCGGAGTCCTCATCCTGGCCTTCGTTTTCCTTCTCCTCCGCCTTCTTGTTCTTCTCCAGCTGCTCCTTTTCGCGCTCCTGCTTGGCGACTCGATTGATGCAGCTGCTCAGGTAGGTGGCATAGCCCGCCCGGGTGTCGTCCACAAACTCCCTGTAGACGGATGCCTCCTTCTTTTTCGAGCGGAACTTGTGAGCCACCATCTCCCCGAATATTTCCACCAGTGGCTGAAGGTGACGCTGCAACCGCCGGCCCTGAGCACCACTGGCATTGGACAGCGTTTGGATGGCCAGGAGCAGGAGCCGTGTCTGCTCCCCCGTAAGCTTACTGTTGGCCGTCAGCTGCTCCTTGAGGTGCTCCGAGCAGCTGACGAGGAACGACTCACTGCCAGCACCCTGCCGACGAATGCAGCGCGCGAAGAGAGTCTCGTAGAAGTTCCAGCCCTCTGCGGTGGTGGTGGGAATCATCTCCAGCATCGTGGCCAGCTTTGGGATGAACTCGCAGACGGGCAACGGTTGTCCAAAGTGCATCAAGTCTGTTGGGAAGGTTACTCTTCAATTCCGAATCCATAAAACTAAAAGCCAGTCACTCACCTATTAGCACTTCCAGGAGCTTCTTGGCTTCCTCCTCCTGCTGCTGGCTGCGACTGAGATCCCTGTAGAGGACGAAGGTGACCAGCCAGAGGCGGGAGCGTATAGAGCTGGACAGTTGCACCAGAGGTAGGCGCTGTAATCCCTGTATAGTCTCCAGAGCTGAAGGCAGATCCTCCACATCCTTGTCGGTGGCAGCCTTCTCCTTGAGGAAGCTCACCAGGGCAGCCTGGTCCAGTTGCTCCTCCAGCTTGAGCTTCGCCAGCAGGGAACCCTTCACCTTGGCCGCCTTCACAGAAGCCGCGTACTCCTGGAGGAGCTTCAAGGCCAACAACTCCACGCAGTCCGCGTCCTCCAGATCCTGCAGCCCCTGTTGGGTGCGCAACTGTTTCTGGGGCCTGGTTAACCGGAAGATCTGCGACGCGGGCACGATCTCGGCCAGGGCGACGGGGCATCCCACGCCACGTTGATCGGCCTGCAGCAACCAGCCGCTCTCCGCAAGCTGCAGCTCCAGGCGCTGCAACCGCAGGCGGCACGAGCTCTTGCCAAAGTTGTGGACCCTCTGCTGGATCAGAGTCCACTCGGCGGGCGGCAGGAATCCGCGAAGCTGCACGGATCTCTGGCTGGCGGGATGGCCGTCCGGCCAGTAGTGGGCCAGGAGCAGTTCAAAGCCACTGGCCCGCTCCGTGCACTCGAGGAAGGCGTTCATGAGGCGACGATTGTGCTCCTGGCTGAGCAACCGGCGTCCGAACTGCTCCAGCACCTGGGCAGTGTGCTGCAGCTGCTGTTCCACCTCCCCCTGATGCAGATGCACTTGCTCCGCCAGCCGAGTGCCGCTCAAGTACTGACACAACAGCGCCGCATGAAAGTCCCGCGAGAAGTCCAGATTCTCGGGCAGCACAGCCTGCGGCTGTTCCTCCTCCAGCAGCTCGGCAAACGAGTGGAGCAGCGTCTTCCAGATGACCAGCGACGGCTTGGTCATCAAATGGCTGACCAGGCGGGTGAAGGCCATGCCCGCCGACTGACTCGGCCAGGTGTGGTTCAGCTGCTTGAAGGCATCGTTCGAGGACGAGGCCGCGGGAGCAGACACGGGCGATGTCTCCGCCAGGATGATCTGCAGAAAGTGCTGCTCCGTTTCGGTCTCAGCTCCTTCGCTCACGGAGTCTTGCAGGCGACGTTTCTTGCTCTCCCCCGAGGCGACTGGCAACTGGTACTTGCCCAGCCACTCCTTCAGACTCTTCAGAAGATTCATGATGAACCTCTCGGCCCGACTCAGCCGCCGGAACATGTCCAGCAGCAGAATCAGATACTCGGAGTACAGCTGCTCCTCAACGGCACTCGATTTCGGAGCGGTGAGCAGCCAAACGGTGATCTGGTAGACACTGTGCTCCAGCAGCATTGGGTTCAGTCGCAGGGCCGAGCACAGGAGTATCAGGACCTCCTTCAGATGCGTCTGCTTGTGATCGCGAACCAGCTCGAGAAGTTTCTCAGAAATGTAGGTGAAGGCGGTTTTGACTTTGGCTTTGGACCCGGCGGCCTTCTCCCCCTCCTCCTCCTCCTCGCTGTCGGACTTCTCACGGTTTCTCTTGCTCTTCTTCTTCTTGTCCATACCGAACTGCAAGGATATGTCGTACTTGCGCAGGGACGTCAGCAAGTGGGCGGCTAGCACCAGAGGCTCACTCTCCCGGAAAACCGCCTTAATGGTCAGGACTAGATCATTGGGCTCGAAGCGATTGTTGAGGACTTCCGCCTCCAGGAGCAGTAGCTTCACATGAAGCGGCTGCTTGGCGATGCGCTCCTTCTTAAAGTGTGCCTTCAGCTGCTTCTCCAGCTCGCCGAGCTCCTCCACGCAGTGCGATTTCAGGGTGAGGAGCAACTCTACCAGAGGGCGGAGGGATTGGTTATCGTGGCAGGTGACGAGGTCCTTCACCTTCTGGGATCTCCGTGCCATGTCCGACAGCTGCTTGATGATGGGAATCACAAACTCGGCATCGGTGTGCTCCAGCTCACGATCCTCACCAGCATTCCTACGTTTTTCGACGCATTTCTGATGACTTCTGAAGATGCAGGCGAAGATCTCGGTCAGAAGATTGTAATCGGAACGCAGGGCATCCTGGAGCAGCTCAAAGTTCAGACAACTGGACAGGAGACCGAGAATAGCTTCGTCTCCGGTCGAATCCGTTGCGGCCACCGCCACCAGAGCTCGGATAAACGCCGATTTGCACTCCTGACTCACCAAGCCCGGTTGGGCGCGCAGCTGGAAGAGATCCTTTAGCTGCTGGATGGGTAGTTGTGTACAAGAGCCAAGGGATTCGCTCAGCCATCGGATGATTATTTCAAACTTGCTGGGATAGGGAAACTCCACAGACTGCCAGACGCGTAGAGAGAATTCAACACGTGCCGCATACGGTTTGGTCTCCTCCTGCAGCCAGGACTTCAGCTCTATGGAAGATTCGGAGGAAGAAGACGTTTATTAGGATTTACCCCGATTGATCAGTCACTAACCTTCGCCGGTGTCCATGTTAGTGCATTCGTTCAGGTGGTTTTAAAAAAAAAAACACGGCAATTTCGAATCTTGCACGTGTTATCGTTGGACAGTGTTGGAAAACACTGTTGACACCCTCACCCCCAAAATCAAGCCAGAAGGCATCAGCTGATGCTTTGCAGTTACTGTCAGTTTAAAATGGAATCAAAAACAAATTAACTTTAATATTTAAAAAAATTTCTTTTCAAAAACAATGAAAAACTATTTTCTTTAAATACACAAAGAAACATAAGCTAAAATTATTTGTATATTTATATATTACTCGATTAATAAAAAAAAAAAAGCTACACAGCACTGCCGGAGAGTGGACCGCCACCGAACAGCTGATCGCGCATGAAGAACTAACCATCAGCAGCTGATTAAGGTTTATTTTTTGATTTTCGCCAATTCGAAAACATTTTTCTCAATTTTGGTTGATTTCTGTTTATGCTGCTGAATGAAAACGAGTCGCTCGTAGACAGAAATCACAATGTTGTTGAATTGCACGAGGCTAACACACGGCTGCACGACTCTCCGGGTCTCGCAAATCTGCCGAGCATCATATAACCACCATCATCACCTCCATCGACAGTATCCGCAGCTGGGCCGGTGCCTGCAGCGAGGATTGCGGACACCGCCGAGGCCACCAGCAACGGTGGCACCGTCCACCAGCTTAGGTGGCCACCACCAGCTGTTGTTCCATGCGCTCCGTATGCCGACGCGGTGCCTGCGACGCGGTCTGGCCCAGACTGCCAAAAAAATTAAGTTGATAGGCAATGTTCCAAAGCGAGGAAAGGTACCTGTTACTTCACCATTAACCGCCCCACCAAAACCTAAAGTCGACGTTCCTGCTACTATGGGCCGATCACAGTACGCACGCCTTCTAAGCCTCACCAAGTCGGAGAAATGGGTGCTGACAGGTGGGGGATTACTCGGTTATATGTTTACCTTTTAAAATCTAATGCTTTGATTTCTCCTTCTAGCGGGTATACTATGTCTGATTGTCTCGTCGGCCATCACCATGTCGGTGCCCATGTTCCTCGGCAAGGTCATCGATGTGGTCTTCAACAAGGCGGGCATGGACAGTGCCGCCGTTGCTCGACTGGGCGAGTACTCCATGATGTTGTTCGCGATATTTGTTTTAGGAGGAATTGCGAACTTCTCCAGAGTCTACCTGTTTGGAAATGCAGGTAACTTGAAAGCCATATCTGTCTAGGATTATCCTCAAATAAGAATCTACTTTTAGCTCTCAGGATTGTAAAGAATCTTAGATCTCGTGTGTACAAATCGATGCTGATGCAGGAGGTGGGTTGGTTCGACACCAAGGGCACTGGTGAGCTAATCAACCGCCTCAGCAACGACACCTACATGGTGGGCATTTCCCTCAGCCAGAACGTCTCCGATGGACTTCGATCCTTGGCCATGATTGGCGTGGGCACAGGCATGATGGTGGGTTATCTTTGGCACTACTACTCTGTTTAATCTTGGAATTATTCTACAGATCTACACCTCGCCCCAATTGGCGGCAGTAAGCGCACTGGTGGTGCCCGCCATGGCTGGAATGGCCATCGTTTATGGACGCTATGTGCGTAAGATTACCCGCAAGGAGCTAGACAAGTATGCCCAAATCATGAAGTATGCGGAGGAGCGATTCGGCAATGTGAAGACCGTGAAGATCTTTTGCCGGGAACAGCAGGAGGTGAAGAATTTCGACAAAAAGCTGGACGAGGCTCTCCAAATTGGCTACAAGGAAACCCGGGCCAGGTCCATATTCTTTGGACTGGTAAGATCTCTACTCTACTACCACTGAGCTCCAATTATCTAACTTCACTTTCAGACTGGCTTCTCGGGCAACTTTATAATCATATCGGTGCTGTACTATGGCGGCACCTTAGTTCTTCAGGATCAAATCAGCATCGGCGCTCTGACCGCATTCATGCTGTACGCCGGCTACGTGGCCATCTCGATGAACGGCCTCTCCAATTTCTACAGCCAACTGAACAAGGGCGTGGGTGCCTCGGAACGGATCTGGGAGATCTTGGACCGCGAATGCTCCATACCCATTGACAAGGGCATTGTACCGGACGGCAAACCGTTGGGTGATGTGGGCTTCCAGAATGTCTACTTCTCGTTTCCCACACGTGCCGAATCCGCTGTCCTCTCGGACTTTTCGCTCAACCTACTGCCCGGTCAGACGACGGCGGTGGTGGGTCGATCGGGATCGGGAAAAACGACAATAGCTCTGCTGCTACTCCGACTCTACGATCCCCAGTCGGGTGCAGTGACTCTTGATGGCATCGATCTGCGGACGGTGAATCCCCAATGGCTAAGGGACAACATCGGAGCAGTTAGCCAGGAACCGGTTCTGTTTTCGGGCACCATTCGCGAGAATATTCTGTACGGCGTGAATCCCGGGGATGAGCCCAACGAAGAGCTGCTTCAGCGGGTCGTGGAGGAGGCCAACATTAGCCAGTTCACGGATCAGTTGCCCGACGGCCTGGACACGATGGTGGGACAGCGGGGCATGATGCTAAGTGGCGGCCAGAAGCAGCGCGTCGCCATCGCCAGGGCTCTAATTAAGGTGAGCATGGTAACAAAATCCTCGCGATTATTAATCCTCCGATCGTCTTGTAGAATCCCACCATCCTTGTCCTGGATGAGGCGACCAGCGCCCTGGACGCCATGTCCGAGCAACTGGTGCAGAACGCCCTGGATCGGCTAGTCCAAGGCCGCACTGTCCTGACCATTGCCCACCGACTGAGCACCATCCGGAATGCGGACCAAATCGCCGTACTGAGCGACGGCAAGATCGTGGAGCAGGGCAACTACACGGAACTGATGAACATACCGGAGGGTGTCTTCCGGGAACTGGTTGCCACTCAGGCCTTTGGCAACCAGGAATCGGCGCAGGAACCGGCCCAGGAACCGGCCCAGGAATAGCTCCAGGAATGGAACTAGGGTGTGGGTTTTTAGTTTAGATATCTTAGTATAATTGTGTGATCCGCCGCTGGCTGGTGGTGGTTTCGCTGGTGCATCTCTGTTACCGGGCTATGTGTTCATATATATGTAGTATGTATCGAGGTATATATACTCTGTTATATATATATATCTTTTGTTTTTGATTCTTTGTACAATACACGGACGATGTTAAAGAAATGCTGGCGTTTTCCTTTTGCGAAGAAAGTGGGTAAGAGTTTCCTTGGAAAAGTAGGAAGTTTTGAAATAGGAATAAAACTAGAGGTTTTGAAAAAGAAATCTTGTTTTTTATTTAAGTAATAGGGATATAATACCCTTGTAGATTTGTCATATTTTTTTTATAATTTACTGCTATTAGTTAATTATAGTTTTTTAATCAGGACTGTTAACTAGTTCTATCTTACATCATAAACCTTCTTTTAAGAAAACGGGAACCTACTATTAGGATTTCGAAAGAGAGATATTATTTTGTAGAAGAAGTACCGCGTATCATTTATACATTTTAAATACTATTTAGTTTGATTAACTGCTATTTATTAATCACAAATTGATCAGAAATTTGATCAGAAGTGTAAACATTTTCTCAACGCTACTACTTTTAAAATACATAGTTTTGGTTTAAAAAGTTTAAAATTGTAATACATTTTTTTTTAAAGAAGTACCGTGTATCATATCTAATTCATATATCATACAACAATTTATATATATTTTATAATTTTCCTCATACTAAATTCTTTATTTAAAAAAAACATACTTTTAGGAAAAAGAAATCTTGTTTAATATTTTTGAAATAGTAATATTATGTTAAAGGTGTATCATTCTCTAAAAAAAAAGTACCGGCTATCAGGAATCAACTATAGATACCTAATATTATATTTTATGATTTCCACTTCAATTTTTTTTTTTTTTATAAATCTTTTATAATTAAGTTTTCTTTCATTAAAGTAAGAACCCAGTTTTTTAAAACCGGGATCGTTTAAGGGGTTTGAAAGAGTAATATTTTGTTTTTAGGAGAAGTTGGGGGTATCATTTATAAATTTTAAATAATTTAATACGATAATCTAATAATCTCGTAATCTTGTAAAACTCACCTGAAAAACAGCTATTTAACTAGATTTACTATCTCTTTCTTTTTAAAATTAAAGAAGCAATTATTAGCAACCCGGAACTTGTAAAAAAGCTTTTGAATAGTAATAATATTTTGTATAAGTACCAGGGTTATCATTATATCAGATTTATCGGTTATCAGATTTTCTTCTAAAATAAATAAAATAGCCAAAATTACTAAAATTTCCTATTTAAAAGTCAAAAATTTAGAAAATGGGAACGTTGGGACAGTATTCTTAATTTAATAATTAGCTCTGTTTATGAAAAAAGTATCGAGTATCGTATATAGATTTCTTATTTTATTCCATTTAATTCCCCATTTAAATTAATTTCTACCTTTTTTTTTAAGAAAGTAATTTTTAAAATTCAGAAAATACTAACTGATGAAGTACTAATGTTTTATTTTTAAAGGATTTCTGATACTATAAATTATAATTTCCTGTTTGATTTAATTATTTCGATTCCCTTTTTTTTAAAACCAAAAAAACCCACCCTTTCTTTACACTTTGAAACATTTTATTATTAATTTGTTTTCTTAATCTTAAATCTAATAAACAGGCACAAAAATAAATGCAATAATTTCATTGTATCTAGCTTCTAAATACGTCCTGTGCAAAATATATCCAGAAATTCAATACGTGGAACAGGCTAAGGGATACTGGCGGGCAGTCCTAATCCTGAGGGAGCCTTACTTCATGGTGGGCATGGCCACGGCCGCCTGGGTGTGGGTGACGTCAGTTTCGCGCCACAGCTGGGTGACCGTCTTCGTCTGGGTGTAGAACTTGATGCCCTGCTTGCCGTAGAAGTGGTGGTCACCGCGGAAGGAGCCGCGGGTGCCGGTGAACGAGAACATGGGCAGGGGCACGGGAATGGGGACATTCACGCCCACCTGGCCGGCATCGATCTCGTTGACGAACTTGCGGGCGGCAGCTCCGTTGGTGGTGAAGACAGCAGTGCCATTGCCGTAGGGATTGGCGTTCACAATATCGATGGCATCGTCCAGGGTATCGGCGTTGAGGATCACCAGCACCGGGCCGAAGATCTCCTCGGTGTAGCACTTCATCTTGGGGGTGACATCGCTCAGGATGGTGGGACCAACGAAGTAGCCATCCTCGTAGCCGGGAACTGTGATCTTGCGACCGTCCAGGACGAGCTTGGCACCCTCCTTGACACCGGACTCGATCAGATCGTTGATGCGCTGCCGGGAGGCGGCACTGATCACGGGACCCACATCAGTTCCGGGCACATGACCGGCATTCACCTTCAGCTTCTGGGCACGCTCGACCAGATCGGGGATCCAGGACTGTGCATCACCCACGAACACGGCCGTGGA
Organism: Drosophila malerkotliana malerkotliana; assembly: GCA_018153235.1. Taxonomy (NCBI): domain Eukaryota; kingdom Metazoa; phylum Arthropoda; class Insecta; order Diptera; family Drosophilidae; genus Drosophila; species Drosophila malerkotliana. Next base: position 5,716,468 of record JAECXV010000038.1, read on the forward strand.
GAGGGCCATGCACCGTTGTCCGGCCGCGCCGAAGGCGGCTCCGGCCAACTGGTTGAGGGTGTTCTCCTTGTTGGCATCGGCCAGGATGATACCGTGGTTCTTGGCGCCCATGTTCGACTGGACGCGCTTGCCGTTCTTGCCGGCCCGCTCGTAGATGTACTTGCCGGCCTGGTCGGAGCCAACAAAGGACACCGCCTTGATCTCGGGGGCATCGCAGATGAAGTTGACGGCGTCGTGCTGGCCGTGGATCACGTTCACCACACCGGGTGGGCAGCCGGCCTCGTTGAGCAGCTCCATCAGCAGCATAGTGGCGCCGGGAACACGCTCCGAGGGCTTCAGCAGCATGGTGTTACCCGTGGTGATGGCCACCGGGAACATCCACAGCGGGATCATGGCCGGAAAGTTGAAGGGAGCCACTCCAGCGGTAACACCGAGAGGCAACACCAGGGAATAGGTGTCCATGTCGCGAGCCACATTGGCCACCGTCTCGCCCATCTGCAGGGAGGGAATGCTGCAGCAGTGCTCCACCACCTGGAGACCGCGGAGGACATCACCCTCGGCATCGGCCAGGGTCTTGCCCTGCTCCTTGGTAATGTTCTTGGCCAGCTCGCCCATGTTGGCCTTGATCAGGGCCTGGAGCTTGAACATCACCTGTTGGCGGGTGAGGATCGACTGGTTGCTCCACGAGCGAAACGCCTTCTTGTTCGACTCCAGGGCCGTCTGCATCTCCTCCTGGGTGGCCTTTGGCACACGGGTCACCACCTTGTTGGTGGCCGGGTCGTGTACATCGATCCACTCCTTGGTCTTCGACTCCACGAACTTGCCGTCGATGAAGAGCTTGGTGGTGGGAGCGGCCGAGGAGTAGGAGCGCTTGGCCATCTGGCGAGCCTGGTGACGAAAGCAATGTATTGCGTAATTTTTAGTGGTTTTTATTAACAGTTTTGAACTAAGTTTTAAACTTTTTTACTTTAATTATTATAGTGATATCTTAATCTAAATGTTTATATATAATTTTCTGATTTATATATTTTTCATTCTATTTTAAATATTTTATTTTGTGAAATGCTTTCTAAAGATACTTGTGACGAAATGGTTGTTTTAATTTGTATATATAAAGTAAATTAAGTAAAAACATCCAAATCTGATTCAAATTGTCTCAAATTTTTAAAAATTCTATAATATTTTATTAAATTTTTTGATAAATATTTGTAACTAGGGTTTTTTTTCATTAGAGACTTCATAATTTAATATAAATGGCTAATTATAGGGGAAGAAGGATTTTTTTTTAATAAAGTATTATTTTAAGTTATAAAAACTAGGAAGACACTTCAAAATCTACATTTTTTATGTAAAAACTCTATAAAAAGCTCGAAAAAATATTTTAATTAAATTGAAAATGCTAAAAAAACAATTAAAATATATCTAAATAAAAATTATCTATGTATGTACATATATGCTTTGGAATATGAAAAAATATACATACAAAGAACAAACAACTTTCGTCACTGGTAAACTAATGCCTTAAATTTGTTGCACTTGACTTTAATTTAAAATGCAAAATAGAGGTAAGTGGCCGGGAATCCTAACCTCAATGGCCCCAGGAAACCATTCGGTGGGGTGAGGTTTTTGTAGCTGGGTTGATAACCTGCAGGGGCGGGCATACAGGGGGCCGCCACGCCCACTCTTATCAGAATATATGGCCCAGAGACCATTTGAAGTGGCATGGAATTGTTTCGCTCGCGGCTTATCGCGTTTTATTGAATTTCAAACATATTTCCCTAAATCCCCCCTCATAATTGTTTTTGTTTTTTTTTTTGAGATACTTTTTTGTTTTTTTTTTATTTTTGCCAACACCGCTTTATCTGTTTCTGCTAGCCGACTACTTCTCATATAGTATAAAGTTGCGTAACATGTGTTGTCAATTGAAGATTTGGCCCAGGGGCATATCATAAAGGGATAAGATAATCATTTTTATGTTTACTTAGAGAAAAAATCTTTAAAAATATAAATTTCTAGAAATAATATATATAAAAATATATATTTATAATTAATTTAAATAGATCCCTTCTTCCAACGCCCCTGATAGTCTCTTTCACGGCCACACTTACACTAGCGCACCTGCTCATTCTTATTTAATTGACTAAAGTGAGAGTGAGAGCGGTGTAATGGCACCTATATTACATGCCATTACACTCTCACTATACTCTCTCCCCTTTCTTCCCAGGGGGGGGAATTCTAATTGGAAGTCATTAACTTACCTCAGCTCCAATTAAACGCACAAGGGACATCGTGGATGTGTGGATTTTTGGCTCGGGAGGATCGGATCAGATCGGATCTCAGTTGGGGAGCAACGGGGGGATCGCGTGTTCGCCAAACGATGGTTCCACTAGAACTGAACGCAGCCGCCGATGTTTTGCCCACTTGGAGTATACATATGCATGTATGGAGGAGAATACTATATAGCGTGGTGTGATTGTTGATATACGAGTCGGGAACTTGACGGCGGTAGGTGGTGGGGCTGGGGCGGTGTGTGGGGGAGACAACGTCAAATAGCCCCCATACACCCAAAGCACACACACACACACACACACACCTTTTCAATAAGAACCTGGCGCAGCAGCTGTTGTTTTTGTTTTCTGCTCTTTTTCTTAAATGATGTTGTTGTTGTTTTTGTTATTCGTTTGGGGGCTCGTGGCTTAATTGTGTGCGAGTGTGTGTGTGTGTGTATGTTTGTTTTGCGATGTTTGTGTTTTTAATAATTCTCTAAAAAGAAAGGGTATATGAAATATTTTAAAAAAGTTATGATTGATAAAAAAAATATTGCATAATTTTGTATCAATTCATTTTTTCTAATATTTAAATAAATTAAAAACTTGTTAAATATTTCTCCAACTTTTTGAAGTGCATTTAAAGTTCGGCATGAATGTAGATATATTTTATTGGGTATTTATAAACACAGTTGAAATAGAGATACGAATGCTTAGGTATTCTCATATTTTTCCATCAACCACACTATCTTACATAGTAAATACATACACTAAGGCACGTGTCCACCAGTAAAAGTTAAATATATTAAGAAATAGTTATGTTTGAAAAGCCGGTTAAGACTTTTTAGGAAAATGAAGAACATTAAGAAAAGGACAAGTCTCCTTCATGAGCTTTAGATAGCTTTTTGCAATGCTGGTCACACTTTTAAAGGACTTGGCGCTCCTTCAATTTAATTTTTTAAATTTAATTGCTATATGCTTTAACGGAGAATTGAGTTTGAATTAAGTTTGTTTAAAATTTGAAGAAATAATAGTGCATTTACAAAAGAAAAATTTAAGAAAAAAAATATTTAAATTTTAACAACAACATAGAAAAGAAAAGAAGTTATTACCAAATAAAGTTAAATATGAAAAGATTTATTCTAAAGACAAGTCAAAATTATTTATTCTTCAGAATCTTCCAAAGCTCGTTTTCAAATTTGAACAATAATTTTCGATTAGGTATTTTTATGTTGATATGGTAACATTTTTGCAGTGTGACTGTTAAAATATGAAAATAGATATCTAAAATGTATATATTTTGTCTAAAAAAGTCTCAAGAAAGCTTCTTTATGGTTTGGTTTGTAAAATAATTTATTAAAAGGAAATAAATCGGGGTTTGTTTCATGTTTGATTATCTATCATGTTCGATTATCAACATTATATTTAAAGGTGTGGTCACACTTTAACCGATTCCGTACGTACAATCATATTCGTACCGCACTACTTAACTTTTAAGGGAAAATAAGGAAATAAATAAATAATAAAAAAAAATAAAAATTTATTAGTAACTAGGCAGCAATTTTAATAAAGTTCTACGATTATTTTAAATAATTAAAAAATAGTTTTTGAATATTATGCAAAAAGGAAGAAAAAGGAAAATTTTAAGAAATAAAAAGGGAAAGAAATCTATGTTTTAAAATAACAGCAGAGTAAAAATTATCCTGTTTTAACCCAGCTGGGTATTTTATCTGCAAAAATTCTACATTTTACCAACATTTTACATATAAATTTAAAAATTTATTTCGATAACAATTTCAATGTTTTTTTTCCGCCCCTGAAAAACTTCGATTATTCGATAAATGTAAGAAAAAATGTAGTTTCGACATCCCTGACAAACGACGACCACAACAAGATTTCTGGTCCGAACGGTTGAACGCGGCGAACGGCGAAGTAATATTGTTTTGCGCACATCGGGTCGCTTCGTCGCTTTTATTTATTTATAATCCCGTAATCCCGTGATCACAGAACTGCATTTTATCAAAAAAAAAAAGATTATATATATACGATATTTCAGTTATAACCGCAAGTGTTTGTGTAATTTTTTTGTATTGTTTTAAAGTGTTAACACCTAGTGGGTCTGCTGGCGGAAAAGAAAATACGGCCAAGAGGCGAAAATTAGAGAAGCGAATCGAAGAGAGGACGACATCGGAAAACCCGGGGTGCCCCCACACAGCCACCAATACCAACCCCCTGAGAAAAACATAAAAAAAAAAAAAAAAAACAACAAAAATTAGGGGTTGCAAAAATTTCTGCAGTCAAAGAAACAGAAAAAAAAACATAAGAATTGATAGAAAAATAAGATCCAATTGGAACAGTTCAAAGGGCAATCCCGGTGAGAATCCTTTGAGTATCACCCCATTGAGCTCGCGTGCCATGCGTGACCTCGGCACCAAAATGGCCGAGCTAAAATTCGAGGCTCCATTAGCAAAGTTCGAGGAGACGGACGAGTGGGGCGGCTGCGATTACATTTCCAATCAGAACGCTCTGAACGACACCCTCAACCTGAATCTTAAGGATGCCGCAGCGGCAGCGGGCAAGTCTCAGGATGCCGCCGGTAAGCTACGGCTTCTGGAGGACGCCGTCCGTGATGCCCATGTGAGCAAGAATGGCGGTGTTGATGGCAACATTGGCGGCGGCAGCATCAGTCCCAATTGCAACACCATGCAGGGTGCCTTGGATTTGGGTCTGTCCGATGTGGGTCTCGTTCCTGGCGAGGATGCCGGCGCCATGGATAAACGCTGCGGCGTTGGAGATCATGTGGACAACTTTACAGAGACCTTTGGCGGCAGTCTGGAGGATCTGGTGAATACATTCGATGAGAAGATAACCAAATGCTTTGGCAACTACGAGGAGAATGTGGAGGAACTGGCTCCGGTGCAGGTTCGCAGCCAGGAGGAGATTATGAATGAATGCCAGTAAGTAGGGCGATTTTATGATGGGCGATTATATAGATATTATAGGTTGGTCTTTTAAAGATCTAAAGATCCATGTTCATCGGCAAGGAGTACTCTATGAGTCCTGCTAACTCCCCAATCCTAGTTATGTAAAGTGCATTCCATGTTTTTGTATTTTCGTGTCTATTGCCACACTGCGGCGGTATAGTGCGCATGCCCCACAAAAGTTACGACCCCTGAACCCTCCCCCCTCCCTGGAACCACCATTTCAAGAACCCGGCGCCACATAACGACGTAATCCTGGTGGCTAGTGGTGGTGTATGGTGGTGTTTGGTATGCCATTTTTCTCTCCGTGTATTGTTGGATCGATAAAAGTGTCAGGACAAGGAGCTAGAGGGCTATTGGGGCCGTAACTTTTTCCATATTTTTTTTTTTTTTTTTTTGGCATTACGACTGTTGCTCCTTGTTGGAGCTTGGAATTGCATTCTGAAATATGTTTGTGTGTGTGTATGGTTGGTACTACTGATTATAGAGTGCTCCAGATCCAGATCCAAAACCACGCGAATGAGGGGAAGTTGCAATCACACAATGGAGTGGAGAGGCCCTCTAAGACTAGGGAGGGGGGCAATAAATCATATTATATCCAGAGTGGCCTGATAAACACTTGACAGAGCATTGGCCACTTTTGCGAAAAGTGACTGAGGGATAGCCATGACTAGAGGGTCTAGGGAGAGGGATTTGGGGTTATACTAGTCTAGGGTTCTAGGAATTATGGAAATTTAATATTTTCTTAGTTTTTAAAGAGCTTTCTGAATGGAAACTTGTATTATTTCAAGAAATACTCCGAATATGCTTGAGATTTTTATTGTTTGTGCTTTTTTTAATAATTCTCAACTAGTTATAGCCTTAAGGTCTTAAAAGCAAGGCTATTTCTAAAAAGCTAAACTATTTCTTAAAAATATCTTTAAAAAAAAGTATAATTTAATATTTTTTGAAAATAATAATTCATAAAACCGGTTTTAAAATGAAAATTTCATCATTTAAGCCTGGAAGTCTTGAATTAAAAAGCTTAAATTGCTAAAAAAAATAATAAATAAATAAAAACTATAAAAAATCAGCACCTTTCCCTCTCACTTGCTCAGTCGACTGCCCTCTCGCTCCCTCTCGGCTGACATCAGCCATAAATTTGATAATCGCGTGCACACCCGTGGGTCCATTTGTGTTATTTTTTTTTTATTTTTTATTATTTGTGTGTGTGAGTGTATTGGTGTTTACGAGCACTTACACACATGCATATACTCACTCACTCACATCCTGTGCAAATAAATAAACATACAGTGAAGATTGTCAAGTAAAGGATGTCTTGAATATTAGCATCATTTAAGATTCATAGATATTAGAGTAAAAAAAAGGTTTTTTTTTTAGATTAAGACTTAATTATGAAAGTAAAACTAACCTAAAGTTAGTACCTATAAGTCTACATTATATTTTATTGTAAAATATGGGATATATATTTTTATAAATATATTTCTTATAATTTGAAGATATTTTGACCCAATAATGTTAAACCCTTCCCAAAAGCCTTAAGTACTCTAATAGTATCTCCCAAAAGCCAAAAAGTATCTCATATTTTGAATTAAATGCCTAAGAAAGCAATAATATTTATATAAAATTATACACAGAAGTTATACTAAAAATGGGAAGCCTTTAAGTCTGTTTTTTTTTTAACAAAAATCCAAAGAATCTCCAAATAATATAACCTTGTCAGATATTTAATCGAAATATACTTTGAAACCCAATCCGAGGAAGAAAAATATCAAATTTTGTTTATTAAAAATCCCTCATTCTCTCCCTCGATTATCCACTGTACTTACAGATCGATGATTAAAATTCCGTCTAAAAATTGCTGCAACGGAATGAATAATCATTTATGGGGCTGCCACGTAAATCGCCAGCATTAATTGATTTATGCATTTTGCTTTCTTTTTCTCTCTTTCTCTGCATCTCTCCCTGTCTCTTTCTCCCTTTATGCACCTTTCTTTCTCACTCTCTCTCTTTATTTTAAACCTTTCTCCAGATGCAGCTTCCCTCTCAACAAAACATACCATTTCCTTGGCATTTAAATATGTAAATTTTGTTAAACTTTTATTTCTTATTGTGTGTTTTTGGAGAGTATCTGTGTGTGTGTTTGTATCTGTGTGTGTGGGAGTGCATCTGTAGTGGCATAATCGTAACATTGACAAAACTCTGCTGCTGCCACAGCAGCCAAGTCAACCAAAGTTGTTTGCTTTCCTGCAGTTTTTCTTAATTGCGTTTCATTTTTATTTTTTATTCACTGCCACCACTCTTACTGGGGACTTGGCCCTCATCTGCATCTGTACCTACCTGCCTCAAAGTCCCTCCATCTCTACCTCCATCTGAACCTGAATCCCTCTATTCACCTAGATGAGTGCATCTTGTGTGCCCAACTAACTGCCGCTGCTTTTGTTCTCATCGTTTTTCAGTTGCATGTGAAAATAGGGTAGCACTGGGTATTTATGACTCATGGAGGTTCTTAAATATAGCTTAAGGCCAACATTCAGATTTATATTTCAACTAATATCCGAGTTATGGTTAATAGAGTTGATAGGGTTTGCTTTAGGCATTATTAGATTGAGGTTTTTAACAAAATTCTTGTTTTAAACACTCGAAAATGTCTATATTTCTTAAAATATTAGTAATTATGTCTTAAAAATTAGTTCTTGTTTTAATCTATTAGATCTTTTATTACCTTTAAATAATGATGTAACTTTTATAAAGGAAATAGATCAGAAATCTCAGTTTCTTTCTATTAAAATACTACAAATATCTTCAAACTTGTAGTACTTTCCACTATTATTTATATATTTTTTTTATAAAAACAGCCTCTCATCTCCAAAAGTAGAGACACTATCTGAGACTATTTTCACTAGATTTCATATTTTTTACAAAAAGAACCTCTAATCCTTACAACTCAGACCCTATTCAGAGCTAAAACAAGAAAATTTTATATCCCAGAAACCAGAAAAGTAATCAAGATCCATAATATGTTTCAAAAACCTAAATAAAATCCTAAAGAAAATGATTTCCTACCAAGAAAAAGGTCTAATTTTTAAACTTAATATTTAAAACCCATAAAGGGTATCACTTAGTCGACTTCCTCCATCGAATGCTAATGCGTTTGCCGCCTCCTTTCGGTTTTATTTGGTTTTTTGTTCTTGTCTGACAGCGCGTTAAAATGAACGCCAACGTCTCTTGTCAATATTTACCTTATATTTAATAATGGTTCAGTGGAAATTGTGCTGAGTGCACACATCTATATATATGTATATGTATAGTAGTATAGTAGTATGCCTGGCTCGAAGGTCGCCGCCCTATTGTTCTGGTTCTGGCACCTCCATTTGCTGATGGAGGTGCCCCCCTTTTTTGTGCCACAACTGCTGCTGCAGATTAGTTGCAGCTGCGCTCCAAGGACAAAGTTTCTCGGCCAAGTTAGTACTGTACGTGCGAAAAAGTTGCGGCCAGTTGCCCTAAGACAGCTTTCCCCCTGATAACTTTGACTTTACAAAGATGACAGGCTTAATTAAAAGTGGAAAGGATGGAAAAGTTATGGCCTAGAAGTTATGAAGCCTATATAACCTTTGGCATTTGAGGAGTTGATAGATAATGGATGTACAATTATTTTAAGCAGTGCAGGTAAAGGATTGGTTGAAAATTGACAGAGATATAAGGTTTGAAAGGGGATATATATGGAAATCCTGGATTTTATAAAAGGTTTCCCCATAAAACTAGGGGGAAAAAAACTTGAAAGATATTTAAGCCATAGATTTTGGTGTTAACTTAGAGGGATTAGTAATACAAATCTTAAAAGGTATTCCTCTTATAAATCGGATAAGAAGTAGCTAAGATACAGCCTTAAATGTGGGCCATATACGAGAATCAAGCATTTTGAGAGGGCTTCCTCCATGAAAATTGGCAAAAAATTCTAAAAAATATTTTTTGCTAAAATTTTGATGAAGAATGAAGGGGAGTCGAACCATGAAGCTTTTAAGACATTTCTCTTAAGAATCGGTCAACAATTTCTTAAGATATAGACATAGACATGAGCCATATATGAAAATCAAGCGTTATTAGAGGGGTTTCCTTACCCTTTTCAATAAAAATATAAGAAAAAATAAAAAAAATATTTAGGTCTCCAATTTTAATGCAGAATGAAGGAGAATTGAAATCACTAACCATTTTAGGTCTTTTGCTAAAAGTCTTTCAACTATTATTAAAGATATAGACCTCTTAGGAAGTGATATGACAAAATTCCTTTCCTATGGAATGTTATGTTTCAAGACTTCAAAGTTCAGAGAAAATGTATAGAAAATATTTAAAAAATACGTATAAAAATAAGTGTAAAGTGTAAAATAAGTGTAAAAATAGGTACAGCTATGAATAGGTATAGGTAGTATCAGACTTCCAAAACTCACAATACTGGGGGGCTACCAACGAAGCAATAAATATTCCGAGAGGCATGCACGTCTCGGACTATAATCGAACTGACCATATGCTGGATTTGGCTGGACTGTGGCCAATATACAATGCCCTCCATATGGTCAGGCTTCTTCCGGTTTGGCTCGAAAAACAGCAGAACAGCGAAAGAAAAGGTGCCAGTCATAATTGAATTGTTGCTGGCCAGCTATGGCAACCGACGACCTACTTTGGGCAGCCAGTTATGTGTGCAGTCAGCGGCGGCGGCGAGTCCCCAAATCGATTCCAGTTTCCCAGCTGGAGTTCAATGTCCTGCATCCTGCAGACATTCCAGAAATAAAATTCCATTTGCTGCCAGATGATATAGCCAAGTATATTTAATTATTTTGTCATCAGATAATCTTAAGCAATAGTCTCTCTCGTTTAATAGAAACTTGTTCTTGGCCATTTATGGCAAAATCTACTAAGACTTGGCTTACTTGTATCTCTGTGAGTGCATCCGAGTGCTTAGAGCCTTCGATTATTAATTGGCCACACGCTATGTGGCTTGAAATGTCTTTCAATCGAGTTTATAGAGAGATCTTACATCAGCAGACTGCGAAATGCAACCAAACAAATGCCGAAGCGTTGATTGCTCTTAATTGGTATTTGGTTTGGGAATCGGTATCGGTAACCAGTTTGCGTGCTTCCGAATACGGTTTTTCAAGATGGGAATGTGTTTCACAGAGAGGATGGTTATTAAATGTCTGAGGCATGAAAAGTGGGGGGTCTGAGGCTTTCAAGAAGGTGTTATAAGTACTGGGTATTATACTGTATCTATGCAATGTTTATTTTATTAGGGTTGAAAAATTTTGGTATATCTACCGACTATCATACAGTTTTTGGGTATTTCTTTTAAATACTATTGGTTCTATTAGATTACAGAAGAAGGTATAGGTACAGGGTTTTTATAGAAGGTATCTGTAGTATTTATTAAATAATTATTATATAGTTTTGAGGATTCGTTTTAAATACTAGTGGTCCTTCTATAATAAAGTGTTTATAAAAGGTATAATATTCAATATTCATAGTATTTATTATTCGATTGTGATAAGTTCCGAGCATCATATAGTATTCTGTTTATAACTATTAGTTCTAAAGCTTGACCATGAAACCCCTTACCCCCTTGAAATTAAAGCTTAAAAAATAATCCATTCATTGATCAGAAAAATGTAAATAATATCGCAAAAACGGCATTAAATATCTTTCATTTGGAAGACCGGCTGGAAATGTATTTAAAGTCACGACTCGAGGGCAGCCACTGAACTGCATGGGCATTCAATTAAAAAGGGGGCTTTTAGCGCTAAAAATAATCGGGATATCAACTGCCAGGGGGATGGTCCTGAACGAAAGGGGTGGGGATTAAAAAAATAAAACAGGGGCCTGTGGGGGTCTGTGGGGCGGCGGTCTCGGGTCTCGGATCTTATTTTCCGGTGGTTGTTGTTGCTTTTGTTGCCTGACATCGACATGGCCTGCCCCGGCCTGGCTTGGCGGGCAAAAACAACCGCCCTTTGACATGAGAGGCAAATAAAAACAATAATAGAATTATTGCAGAGAGAAAAATAATATTTAATAATACAAACATTTTCATTCTTTATGTATAAATATTTATTGAGATCTCAAAGTAGAGAAAAGTTTAAAAGCTATGGTTTTATGTGATATCCGGTACTTTTACTTTCTTCTACCTAATAGTTCTAGACAACACAAACTTTCTAATACTACCATCCAGACTATCTAACTAAATCCCAGCTTTTTATCTTAATTTGTATCCTAAATAATGAGATCTATCTTTAATTATATTTTTTAATACTATATTTTAGTCCAAAAATGTAATACTCACTTTTATTCTTAACTTTTTATCCCAACTTTTATTGTAAATCCCCAGGATCCTCACTTTTAGTAGTAAGTTTAATACCAAAGTTAATTTTATTTATTATTAGAAGTACCGGGTATAGTTACACTTTTTTTGTAACAGAGTTTATTGTATTATTATTATTATATCTATATTCTTTACTTTAATTTTTACACAATTTCTCTCTCTGTAATAATAGTGGGGTAGTTGGTATTCATAGTCCTCCCTGGCGGATGAGTCATCCCGTCACCATGTCGTATGCGTGTTAACGGGGGCGACAAGGGGCGAACCAGCGAATACCATAGAATACTTTATCAATTTGAAAGCATTAAGGTCCTTAGGCAGGACCTGCCGGCCAGCCAAGGGGGTGGTTACTTGCAAACTACTTATAAAAACAGGACGAGTTCCTGTTCCTGGTGGCAGGAGAAACTTTTATTTTTGCAGCCCCTGTTTCGCTGCATTTTAAAGACTTTGAGAGAAAAAGGACATTAACCTTTTAGGCGTTGTTGGGGGAGGTATAGGTCTCCCAGGATACTGGCCTGCACACACCCCTTGACATGCTAATTGCCCTCCCTAACCTCACACAATTGTAGGGACGACTCCGCCTCGGATTCGATTGGCGCCATTCGAAATATTAGAGAACGACTGAAGTCTGACTGCCATCGAGGAGGAGATATATATATATACATATATAGTATAATGCCAGTTGATGACTAATCCAGTCGGGAAGCAAACAAACACACCACTGTATGGCCTGCTGCGGATATATTACATCATCGACAAATAACAAGGCAAACAGAGACACACACCAAACAACACTTGGCATCTAGTCAAGGACACGGCGAAAGGGAGCTCTGCATATTTATTTTGAAAAGGATATAAAGGATATTGTATAATTGAGACAGCCCACGCTGACGCGTCAAGGAAATTGTATCTCAGAAAGAGTCCAACTCAACTCTATGGCTTTGTATCTTTGTATCTCTGACTCTGGCATTGAATCTTGCGTGGTGGGGAGGGAGATGGCTGGGGTGGCGCCCCAAGGATGTGCCAAGGATGCTTCTGAGGCTGCTACGCCAGGCTGAGGGCAGTCCTTGAAAAAAAAGAAACACAAAGACTTCTGTCTGAAGTTTAAATAACTCTTTTTTTCTTAATTTTAATTAGAGCATTTTTTGAGGGAATAATTTAATAAGAATTTGTGATTTTTTAAGCATTAAAAACTGAGTGCTTAGAGTCTGAGATTTTTTAAAGGTTCTTAATTATTTACTAGTCTACTAGTCTCTTGTTCTCATATTTGAAAATAGTTTTAAAAAATTATATAAAATATCGTTTAATATTCAAAGATCTATAGATATAAAAGATTCATTCTTAAGCTTCAGATATTAAAACTAAGTATCTCAGAGTTACTAAAAGATAAGCAACTAAAGTCTCTCTCATAAAAGCCACTAATCTACCATTTCTGAAGCCAATTCGTTGACTAATTATAATTAAATTAGTCTAATGACTGTCTAATGTTTAAAAAAATAACTAAATAATAATAAAATTAAATAAAGTATTTGTTTAGGTTTCTTGAATGTTATTTTTTTTGCAACATCATCGATTTAAATTACCTTACTAAGTGTCCCCTCTATTTCCTCGACTTTTTCAAAAGCTTTACAGTTTACTATTTTATGTTTTTACGTTTTTTTTTTGTTGTATTTTTTTCTGTTATTTGTTTATGGGCCACATAACTGCCAACTGCCAACATTTTGTTGTGCGGTTTCGGACGCTGTTAGATGATTATGGCCATGTTATGGTGGAAGCCATAGATATTTCTCAATTCTTCTCCTCTATTTCTTGGCTATCTTTCTTTCTTTCTTTTATTTTGTGTGTGTTTTCTTCGTCTCCCGCAGAGAGAGTTACTTGTGGGCTTCTTCGCCTTTCTTCTCCCAGTGCATTTTGTTAATGTTAATGGCCTATTTAAGCAAATTAATTATAAATTGATTTTCTTCAGACACGCAATGGTCCGGGGAGGCTTCAAAACAAGGCTTGAAATATTATTTTTTTTATTCATTTCCTCTCTGTGATTTTTTTTCTCTGTGTAGCCTTGAAATGCAATCGAAACCCTGCAACTCTCCCCCTGCCATTTGATGTGTGTCCCCAATTTTCCAAAAAAAAAAAAACCCCCTCTCCCTATAGCCTCTATAGAGACTATTATATGGACTATATAGACGACTGACTTCGAAGTGCCAACGCAAAGTGTGAACGGCCTAAAATTAGAAACACTTTGAAGTCTAAAAGACATGATTTTTCCACCTCTCGGTTGGTTTTTTTTTAGTTTTATTTTTATTTTAGTTTTTACCTTTTTTTTTTGTTTTCTGGGTGAGCCTGGGTGTGTGGTGGCATTTTTTCACACTGGAAACAATAACTTTTATTTGAAATTTTGAATAAAATTGGAGAGTTGAGGAAATAATAGTGAGAGTTTCAAGAGTTTATAGTTGAAGGAAAATATAAAAATATATTTCTTAACAATTATTTGATGGCTCTGGGTGGCCCTGTGCAGGTGGGGAGGTGAAAGGTAGGGAGATCCAATCGCAAAGCAAAAAACTTTCACACTTGAAGCCATAAAAAAAGTAAAACAACAAAAAACTAACAAAAACCTACAAAAAAATGTAAGAAATTGAAGAAAAAAATCAAAGCAATTGAAATTTGAACTTTTATCAATGAAAACTTTTGTTAAAAAAATATATCAGCCAAGAGGCAGTATTTTTGATCAAAAAAGTATAAAAAGAATCAATAATTTTCAGATATTATAGTCAAGTTTTTATGCGTTATTATAGCCTTAACCTTAGACCTTAAAAATAGCCTCTATCTAAGCCTAAGCCTCTATAGAGCATCAAATTTTCGTATAAAGTTGAAAAACAACCAAAAATTAAATGTGTGAATGTCTTGTCAGCTTTGCGGTTGAGTGAAAATACGTGTGAACGAACCCCCAAAATAAAGAAAACAATAGACAATCGAAAAATAGTTACAAAAATAAAGAAAAAATTGAAAAAAAAAAACTATAAAGAGAAACCTAAAAGAGAGTATCGAACCCTTAACTTAAAAAACTTAAAGAAATATTTCTAAACCTAGAACAAGCTTTAACTAAGCTTTAATAAAACTAGAGATAACTCTATTAGAAACTTCTTTTAGAAAATTTTTTACAAAAACTATACATTTCTTAAAATTTCCTCAAAAATGTCATGAAATTTTTGTTGAAATTCGAAAGCAGAAGAAACAAGAAAGCAAAGCTAACTTCGGGCGGAGCCGAAGTTTATATACCCTTGCAGCTATAACCGGATATATATCGCAAACATCGGATATAGTTGGCCGATCCTTATGATTACATCATAATAAAACCAATTAATTACAATAAAGAATCTAAAAAAAAGTCCCAAGCTTCTATCTTCAAAAATTCGAAAGTTGATATTTCTACCAAATACCATTTCCGATCGTTCAGTTATATGTCAGCTATAAGATATAGTCAACCGATCGTTATGAAATTTGGTAGATCGGATTGACTGACCAAAAATAGAATGTGTACCAAGTGCCAGCTTTCTATCTTCAAAAACACGAATGTTGGGTCATTTCCGATCGTTCAGTTATATGGCAGCTATAGGATATAGTCGGCCGATCCTTATGAAATTTTGTAGGTCGGATTAACTGGCCAAAAATATAATCTGTACCAAGTTCCAGCTTTCTATCTTCAAAAACACGAAAGTTGGGTCATTTCCGATCGTTCAGTTATATGGCAGCTATAAGATATAGTCGGCCGATCCTTATGAAATTTGGCATGTCGTATTATTTTGCCAAAAATAGCTCTCATGTCAAATTTGAACTCTCTAACTCTAAAAACACCAAAGTTATACCATTTCCGATCAATCAGTTATATGGCAGCTATAGGATATAGTCGGCCGATCCCGGCCGTTCCGACTTATATACTGCGTGCAAAGGAAAGAAGGGTGTGTGCAAAGTTTCAAGACGATAGCTTTAAAACTGAGAGACTAGTTTGCGTAGAAACAGACAGACGGACAGACGGACAGACGGACATGCTCATATCAACTCAGGAGGTGATCCTGATCAAGAATATATATACTTTATAGGGTCGAAGATGTCTCCTTCACTGCGTTGCACACTTTTGGACAAAATTATAATACCCTCTGCAAGGGTATAAAAATGCCAAGCACAATTAACTTTAAAATAAAAATACCAAAAAAAACGAAACATCAACACAGCGTGGGCGAAATGAAGCCAATTGAGTCAAGAGAGGTATGAGGTATGTTGGGGTTTTGGGGAAATGTCAGTGGGTGTGTGGGTGGGTTGGTGGATGGAGACACTTGCTCAAGAGTTGACTTGAAGATCATCAGTCGTTGGTAATCAGTCTATTCATGATTATTAATATTATTAACTGATGAATCATCAACCTCAAAGTGCAGGCAATAAAAATTCATTAAAAAAAAGTTAATATTTATTATTTAAGAGGATTTCCATCATAATTTTTCATTAAGGAAACTTGTGTGACAGTTTTTGAGACATTTTTAAGATACTCTTTGAAGGGCTATAGACTTTGATTTAGAAAGCAGTTGTGTGGGATGTTAAACAGTTAATTTATAGAGTTGCTAAATTTAAAAAAATAAAATTAAAATTAATTAATAAAATATATATAATAGAGACTAGGGATTTTGAATGCTAACCTAATACTAGTCCTACTATACAGCTATAGTCCTTTGTAGTCTTTTTTTTAAGGTAAGCATAATTTTTTAAGCAAAATTAAGAATAATAAATAAACATGAATAAAAATGTATTTCAATAACAAGGCCTTTCTCCTTTCTTCTCATAAGATGCAGCTATCAACCCCAAACAAGAAACTAAAAACATTAGATAGAAATACTAAAGAATATAAAAGTTATTCAATAAAAATAAATTTAAAAAAAAGTGCCCTCCTCCTCGATTCTCATAAGTAGCACTTAAGCAACCCAAGAAAATATTTTTTAATAATTTTTTTTTTTTATAAAAAAAAAGAGTATTTTTCTTCGTCTTGCCTTGTACTCTTAGAACCTCTTAATTATTTGTTGTTATAACAAGTTATGTTTTTCTAAATGATGAGCTCATATTTCAAGGGGCGTTTATTTTATTTTTTTTTGAGAATCTGCCGAATAGAACTGCTAATTGTCGGACATGTGGCACCAGACCCTCTCGCATATCCACGCCCCAAAATTTCCATGTCAGGGTCAAAGTGTTTCGAACCCGAATCAGATAAGAACCGCACCCCAAAGTAAGAAAAAACAACAACAATACTCTAGACTCTAGAGTTCATGGTGATAACAAGTGTGTGTGGTCAGAAGCTTTAATTTCGAGAATAAAAAGATGAAATGCCATTGATAGATGAGAGACAAGTAGCACCCATTTAATTGCCCCAAGTCGATGATGGAATGGAATGCCAGAGAAAAATATTAAACTGATGATGGAGTTATCTCAATTGTTTGTCAGCGATAGGAGAGTACCAGGAAGTACTCCCTCCCCTAGGAGTAGAAGTAAGGGAGTTTCTCATTCAAAACTCTGTCAAATATAAGATTGTATTTTCATCACTCTTCTATCGTGACCCACATTCTACACATTTTTGATTATGATACTCGGTGATGTGTCAATTTTCAGTGCGTACTTATATACATGTGCCACTTAATGTACCATTTCCTATTTAGATTAGCTAGCGCTGTATTAAAAAAAAAGAAACATAGTTGTTGTTTTTGGAGTGCTAGTGCTTTGTAATTAGTTGGCTTTGATGGCAATTTAAATATTCATTCGTTATGTGTCCGCCTCGTCGTCTGACAAAGCGTCCAAAAGTGTTGCCCACATCATATATATAGATCTGTACGTGTACGTGGTGTATTATTCATTGAAACAAGCACATATATATGTATATATATGCATTTATATATATATATATAAATTATTTAGCGGCCTCGACACACACAGACACATACTAAATCGAGAGATACGTTTCGAACCCAATGCACTAGATGAGTTAGCGAGATGAATTCTCTTGAATTTTTGGAATATTTTTGGGGTGCAACTAAGCGATTCAAAAGTTTTCAACAACTTTTATTTTAATATATTTTAATATTAAGATTTACTCTTCTCAAAAACCCCTTTAATATCTCCTCCACCTAAGCCTCTGTTTGCTTTTAAAGACCCCCTCTTTTTCCCTTTTTTTTGTCACGAACAATTTATGCGCTCTGCTTGTTTCGCACATTTTTCATCTTTTTTTTGCTATTTTATTTATTTTCCTGTTGATTTTTGTAGTTATATGTACTCTTTCTGAGGGTATTTTGGTTCCATTCTCACTTACTTACTTAATTATAGGGAAATTCAAAGGATAAATATATAAAAGAAACGAAATAAAAAAATAGAAATTCATAAAAATAGAAATAGCACCCTCCTCCTCGCTTCTGGATATTTACGGAATGAAATAAAGTAATTGACTTATTTTTAAACAATAAAATAAAAGAAAGATTGAAAAATAATAATTTTACAAAATAGCGACCTCCTCCTCGCTTCTCATAGGTTTCATTATAGCTCAAACATTAAAACAACATCATGGCTTTTCAAATATTGTTTTTATTTCAAAAAATCGGTTCAAATATTAAAACCATACCCCATATACTCATCATATCAAAACAGAAGCAATACTCCAGATGCATTTGCATTCTTTTTAAAATTCCTTTCTTATTTTCAATTAAACTTTTATGGTTTTTGGCACAAAAGCGAAACATTTTTATTTACATTTCCAGTGAATTTTTAGCAAGCCTCATCAAAAAGAAGCAGAATTTAAAAATAAAATTCCATGGTTGTCATAAAAAATTGTTGTTTTCATGGTTTCATGGTGCAAAAGTTGGCCTCTTTCTTAGGATGTTTTTATGGAATCTGATTTTCCTTAAAAGCCATTACTTTCCTTTATTTATTTAAAGAATTTTCTGTAAAATCTGCCAGTCAGATGGTCAGGTACTTGATTATTTATTTTTCTATTTTCCACTTCCCCTCGAAATCAGAGAATCCCGTGATGAAGTGACTCATCTTGAAGTAATCAGCAAAGTGCAACCAATTGCTGGGAAATGTAGAGCATGAATAATTATGGGGAAGCTCTTAGGAAAGGGGGCCAATTAAATGATTGGCAGTGATCATGAAAGTTGATAGTAAATGTGCCAGCAAACCGACAAAACTGACAAACTCTTCTGAGGGGCAATAATGTGGGCCCATTGCCAGAGTCTAGGGGGAGAAATAAAGTACTACAGTGGAGCTTGGTTAGGGGGAGATTACTAATAAAGGGAGATGCGTAAAGGGTTATTTTATAAAAAAAACTAATACAAGCCTCTGAAGTAATATTTATTTAAATAATAGAGCCTTTCTCCTAGCTTTTCATAAGCTGGACTTAAGAATTATAATAATTTAAAGAAAGAAATAAAGAATTTAAATATAAGAAAATGATTAATATAAAAAGCCTGTACCCTTCTCCTCACTTCTCACAGGATAGGCTTAAATAAGAATTAAAAACATCAATGTAAAACAATCAAACAAAAGAAATCATTTAAAATGATTATTATTAAAAAATAGCGCCCTCCTCCTCGCTTCTCATATGTGGCACTTAAGAAACCTAGAATTTTCACAAATATTATTTATATTTTTTTAATTTTTAAAAAGTCCTAGTAGTAATTAATTTTTTATAGCTTTCAAAAATCCCTTCCACCTTCCTCCATAAGCACGCTTTACTGTACTTGTTTGGGAAAAACTTCAACTGCAACTTCCAATCCCCCCCTCATTTTGACATTTGCCGCCTTAATCCAAACGAGTGGCAGTGCCACATGCAACATGCAATCTGCCACCGCCACTGCATCCGCACATCATCTGCCTCTGAATCATTAACTTTTCGAATGATGTGCGTTGATTGCCTAATGAGGCAATTTGTCAGTAGCTTAGGCCGCGGCAAGGGCCTTTTCTTCTTTTTCCACACTTGGCAGTTTATTGTGCCAGTTTTTCCAGCACTTTTCCAGCTTTTCCACTCTTTCACACACACACACTTTTCCACAAAGGCCTAGTGCAGCATATTGTTGGACTCATAAGTGTGGAAGTGCTTGAGATTTTTTTTTGTGGGTGGCGACAAGTACATGAAACATTTGTTCAAATGGCCAGTTTTCTTTTCATATTTTTATATATATATTTTGTGTTTTTTTAAGATGATTTAAAAGGTGAAAAAGAGGTGCTTTAAAGGGGGATTATATTTAAGATTTTTATTTTGGTTTTTAGTTACAAATACTTCGTATAATATTTCATATTCAAAGATATATTTATAAGCTTATAAAGTCTATAGAAACATTTAATATTTTTAATATTTTGAGATAAATCTTTCAAAATATAATCTCCTGTAACTAACTGATAAACTACCTTCTTATTTTTAAACAGAATGTGGTGGACCATCACTGGCAACTTTGGCAATATACTGCCCATTGACTGGTCCAAGTCGTACACCCGTCAGATGCACATGCCCACTCTGAATCTCGGCCAGAATCCCACAAAACAGCAACAGAACTCACGCAACCAACAGCAGCAGAATCAGTTGCATCACCAGAGCACACACAGCAGCAATGGCTTTGGACCGGGATCTGGATCGGGCTCGGAGGCACAGACCCCTGGTGGCGATGACTTCAACGATCTGGCCAGCGAGGATGAGGCGGTGGCCAATGATCTGGATATGCATGCCCTAATACTGAACGGTTTGAATGGCGATCTGGATGATCAGCCCATCAAGACCGTGGAGGAGGTGATCAAGGAGATCGATGACATCATGGATGAGGCGGAGAGCCCGCTGGACGAGCCCGAGACCTGTGAGTCGGAGGTTATCGAGAAGGCGCGAGAGGTCCTGGGAGCGCCCCTTTATGCAGAGAGTATGTTGTTATTATTATTTTCTTAAAATCTAAACTATTTAATAATGAAATGTTCTCTATTTTTCCTATAGAACTGCAGTATTTGACCACGACACAGCTTAACGAGCTGTACATGGAGATGGAGGTGCTGATCCAGGAGCTCAGCGAGACACTGATCAACGAGCTGGCACTGCGGGACGAGCTGGAGTTCGAGAAGGAGCTGAAGAACTCATTTATTTCCCTGCTCCTGGCCGTCCAGAACAAGAGGCGGCAATACCATGTGGAGAAAAAACGCGGAAAGTTTCAGGGTAAGTTTTATTTTTCAACTATATCCTTAGGAAATTGTTAATCTTGATCTATTTTATATACAGGTCCCGAGCCCAAGTACTTGACCACTGTCATTCCGTATCATTTGGAGAATGGAACACCCAACAATCAGTCCCTGCAGGTTCTGATCAAAAGTAAGTGCCTATCGAACCAGTGCCATCACTAATTGAGATGGGACTTGACCAAAATTATACTAATTCCTATATTATTTCATCTTTCAGTTCTTAAAGCCATTAATGAGGATAGTCCCACGGTGCCGGCTCTGCTGACGGACTATATCCTGAAGGTGCTCTGCCCCACATAAGCGCTTCAATCTAGGCCAGCTGTCTCAGCTCTATCTCTCTGTCTGTGTTTATAAACGAAAGAAAAAAAAAAACATCTATATACAACTTGCATATATACACAATACACACACATTAATTTAATTAGTTTGTACTTTACAATTTTATAATTTAAATGCAATCCGTGTACTCCCCATCATTCTAAAATGAGCTAATGATTTCCACATATAGAACAAAATATGCAACAAAATATACATGTAATACATATATAGACACATATATCTAACAAAATATTAATGGAGAGCGCGCTATAATGGCAATAATACTCACTTCTCTGCCTCTCTATCTCTCCAAAACAACAAAAACAACATGAAAATGAAAAAAAACAAAATATATAAAAATCGATGGAAATATTTATACTAAAAATGTATTGTTATAGAGCTGATTCCAACTAAGCTTATTAAATGATATATAAACAGCTTGATCAGATCGATAAGACCGCTCTTTCTATATATGTATGTGTAATAACCGATAAAAACCGATCGAAAAAAATCGAAAATCGAATCGATATTCGTTTATCGCTTGTAATATGTTCGCGCTGCTTTCTGTAATCGGCAGCAAAATCCATAGTTTGTACAATATGTAACTTGTATGTATAGATTGTAAGACGTCAGAATGGCCTGTTCCCTACAAGAAATTATAGAAATGAAAAACCTACAACCAGAACAAAACTAAAATGAAAAAAAATCAAACAAAAAACAAAGGTAATCCGCCTGCCGCCGCCGCATTTCCAAATGTGTTCCGCGTTCGAATCCTCAAACTTAAGGCAGGACAGCGAATCAGGTTTATACAAAAAAAAAATTGTTTCACGTTGCTTTAAGTTTTATTTAATGCTATTATCTACTATATATATTTTTTTTAAATTGTTTTTTTTTTTTCTTATTTGCTCGCGAGGCCATAAAATGCGTTCTGTTTTGTTTAAAACAATTGTTTAAATGTAAAAAAAAAGGAAAAAACAACAAAAATATATACAAAACGAAAATGTAATTTTAATTTGCATAGAAATCGCTGTGTTATTTACTTTTACCAAACAAGCATAAATACATTTAATTAATAAAATAAATAAATAGGTAAAAACAACAAAAAAAAACGAAAGCAAACAGTCAGGCGCACAGTGCTATTCTTTTTATTATAATAAACCAATATTTTTTCCCCCCTTACTTTTAAAGCTACAGTCACATTTAAAAATGATATAATACTAAGCTACGATCACCCTTAAGAACTAATGGAAGATATATTATTAAATCGCATCCTCGTAAAGTCCAAAAAAAGTACCACATTGATATCATGTTTCACATTTCACGACAAAGACGACAAAAGGGGAGCTAAAGAAAGGAATTCCGATCTATTTGAAGGATTTATTATAAATCACATCTAATGCAAATCTTAGGTACCTTTGTTAGTAAACAATATGCATACATACCTAAAACAAAACAAGAATTATATATGAAAACAAAAAACAAATGAAAACCAACCAAAAAAAATACAAAAAATAATGCATAAATGTTTACGACTTTATATACATTATATTTAAATGTATATCACATAAGGTCGCGCTTTATAAGAAATACAAAAAATAAAAGAAATGAAAACGTATTTACTAAAATGCATAATTTAAATGGAATATGACTTTTTTTTAGGTCTCAGCTAAAGTAAAACAAACAGAACAAAAATACAAAGGCTATATAAATCATACAATATGATAAAAATAAAAATGAATTAAGAAATTGACATCCCCATAATTGTATGTGTATTTGTAAATTATTTAAAAAAGAGTCCATGTTAAAGTCGAACGAGAAACGGAAATGGAAACTGTCGTCTAGAATGGAAATTATATTTATTTGATAAATTAGTAAAAAAAAGGAATAAAGGAAAACGACAACACAAAAATACATACATAGTTCTATGTATACATGCAATGCAATGCTCTATATACAAAAACAACAAATGACAAACCGAACAACTTTTAAATTGCTTAAATAAAAACAAACAAAAAAAAAACACTCGATAATGATATTTTAAATGGGAGGATATTAAAAAAATAACTGAAAGCTTAAATTTCAAATTAAAACGGAAGCGGATATGGTATTTTTCCAGTATTTAAGTGTTGCAAGTTCTCTCAAATCAGTGTTGTAAAACAGGGAACGGGTAAACCTTTTTGTATCGCGGGGTCACACTGCCTTGTGGGTTCGTGGTATCTTTCGGCTGCCCCACTACGGTCACATCATAGTTTTTTTTGTATCTAAAAACCAACCGTAAAAATAAGTTTAAGCAAAGCATCTACGTATAAGTTTCATTTTTTTCCGTTAAGTGTAACAATTATTTATTTTTTAAGTGCGCCTTCAATAAGAAAATGTCATCGCGAAGGTAAATCCAATAGGAAGTACGACAAAGTGCCCACACGCACACATACTCGCGCACGCTGCTCTGCTGCTCGACCGAGAGTGTATCTGTGTGCGTGTGTGTGTGTGTGTGCGAGTGTGAGCGAATGCCAGTGTGTGAGTGTGTGTGTGTATGCGAGGCACATATGTACACACATTACCCGCCCCACCGCCCCCCCTCCCACTTCGTCACACACCATACACTGGCACACACGCTCCCAACTGGGCTATTTACATATGTATAAGTAAAGGCAGAGCAAAAAAAAAAAAAAAAAAAAAAAAAATTGAAAAAAAAAAAAATAAAGAAAAACAGAAACAAAAATTTCTGAGATAAAAAGTGCAATAAGGTGCCGAACGTGAACCCACACCAGCACCGTCATCTGTAAGCTGTGTGGCCGTGGATGCAACAAACAGTGGCAGTTGCAATTGCGATTGCAGTTTACGGTTTACAGTTTACATTTTACGGTTACAGTCCGTTCTCTCCCTACACCACCCTACACCTCCCATTTCCCCCGCTTTCCCCCCTTTTTCGACCCAAATACAAAAAAACTGCTACTCTACACCTCCAGCTGTTGAGCTGTTGCTGGGCAGCTGTGAGATACACCCAAGGAAATAGTACTCACGTATTTCTGTTTTTTTTTTTTTTTCATTTTCATTTCTTTTTTATTTAATTTTTTTTTTTTTGGTTTCACCTGGTTGAGGTGTACACTCTCTGCATGATGTGTGGGAAAGGTGAAGAGGGGGGTGGGGTGTGTGGGGCAGGCCCTGTCCTTCCCCAGGCGGGGTACCTTTTCCCTGACCTAGGTACTCCAATACCTGTTACCTTAGCTACACCAAGAGAAAAAGAAACATGTGCGTGCGCTTAGAAGGCCCTAATTGGACAAAATTTTATTTGGATTCTTTTGGGGATTTAAAGTGTCTTTTTTTTACGACTTTTTTATTCATTAAAAAAAATAAAGTATTTAATCAACTAAAGTAATAAAGCTAATCTATGAAAGGGTCTTAAAAAATATATAATTACTTTTTTCAGAAGAATTTTAGTTTATTATTTGGAATTATTATTTGTTGTTCTAATAAAAATATTTAGTTGATTATTTAATGATGTTATTAAACGTGAAATAGAATCTATTTTATTAATTAAAACTAAAACTTGTTATTAAATCCACCTACTTTAATAGAAAATTGTTATTCAAATAGGTTCCTTCATCAAATTGTTATTATTATAAAGTATTATAGTATTTTTTAGTTGGTTCTAAAATATATAGAACTATCCCCAGAAACTAGATTCCAAATAAAACCAACATTTCTATGACCCTGATCCTTAATTCTTTAGAAACTTAAAAAAAAAAACCCAAATATTCATATAATCTTAAATTAATCACTTAGTATTAACCCACTCTCTTGTTAGATGGTTCCACCCAACGATATCTGGCATCGAAGCTGAGAAACTGTTACAGGACGAGGGCTTCGATGGATCCTTCCTTGCCCGCCTCTCCTCCTCGAATCCGGGCGCCTTCACGCTCTCCGTGCGCCGCGGCAACGAGGTGACCCACATCAAAATTCAAAACAATGGCGATTTCTTTGATCTCTACGGCGGTGAGTAGGATCATACTTAAATATAATATACACATTTATTAATTAATTATTATATTTGTAATATTTTAGGTGAAAAGTTCGCCACACTGCCGGAACTGGTACAATACTATATGGAAAATGGGGAGCTGAAGGAGAAGAATGGCCAGGCCATCGAGCTGAAGCAGCCGCTGATCTGTGCCGAACCCACCACGGAAAGGTAAGTGGGGATAATTGGATTATATGGCTTAAAGTTAAGATAATAAAATGCTGTTGTATATTATAACAATATTTAAAAGTTAGAGGGCTTTTAAAGTTTCCCTCTATAACTAGGGTACTTTTATATGGTTTTGATCCATAAAAATTTCCTTTCATTTAGTTAGAGAGAGTATTTTTTGCATAAATAGGTATTAAGACATATTATAAATACAGAAATAGTACTTCTAAGAGCAATTTTGGGATGAAATATATGAAGAAAACATATATATACATTATATGTTGGATATATTGGGTTGGGAACTCCATTTCTTATTTATTAAGGAGGCATTTTGTACTTCTTATATAAGGTATTTTGAAATGTAAAGGTTATATTAATAATAAAAACCAAATTCACAGGAAAGTGTCTAAAAACAATCAAAAACTATCATTATAATATATCATTTCTGCCTTATATGGAAATATATATAAGTTATCTGGTTTATATTTATCTTTTAAAGCTTTATATTAGTTATTAAAAGTTTAATAAATATTTATTCTATAAAGGAAAGCCATTTGTCTTTCTTTTAAGGTTTTTTCTACTAAAACTTAATATTCCTATATCATATACTAAGTTCATCAGGTTTTATGAAGACCTGGAACTATTATACATACCTCTTTATATATTCTACATCCTCTAATACTACCCTAATATACGACATCCTCTAAAATAAAATATTTCACCCCAAAACCAACCCAAGCCCCAAATCATATCAACCTTCATAGTGCCTATCTCTGCATTTTATAGCCCTTGACCCAATTTTTGATATCGCACTGCTCAAGGATGAATTATACTCATTTTCCCCATTTTATTTGCTTACTTTGTATTCATTTATCTTGTTTATAAGCAATATTTAAGCAATTTACCCTAGTTTCCAAATACTTTGATGAATAAGGATTTTTTTTGTAGGGGGGAAAGGCGCCACTACAATTATTTTTTTGGAGGGGAAGCATTTTCGTTTATTTAGAAAACAGCTGTTGGCAAATGCATTAAAATCAGAAAGCGTAAATAAACAGCAACAACAGCAGAAGCAGCACAAATTATGTTGTTTTGTTTATGAAGAGACACCATGGCGTATACGCAATCACACGCACATGTGTGTCATTGGTTGGGTGTGTGTGTGTGAGTGCGATTGCAGACGCGCTGTCTGCTGATGCGTGCGCTGTTAGCCAACCAACAGCTGTTAATGTCACTGTTAATGCTGCACTAGAGCTGTTAGATAGGCACTGAGAAAAAAAAAGTGATTGAGAAAAATGGGAAATAATATTTTTATAAATAAAATAAATCATATCCATAAAGATTTTAAATTAGAGACTTATTGTAAATAGTTTAAAATTTAAATAACTATTTTATTTTTAAATTTTAACTCTATTTTAAACCTATTGGAACCACCTTCTAAAACTTTTCAATTCGTAAACCAGATTTTTTTCTTGTTCTTATTATGCAAAATAAATGCTTTTGGGATCGTCTTTTTTAATTTACGGCCAACTTTTTAATTTACCCACTTTTGTGCCCCAATGACGTGCTACCGGGCTTAAATTAAAACAGAACCCTCATCGAGAACCCAAAAATAAAATAATTATGATGCGAAAAACCTTGTTTACTGACGTCATCTCGTACTCGAATCAGAAATCAAATGATTTTTTTTCGGCACTCGCACTCTCAGATCGATTGGGTGAGCAATTAATGAATGCAACACCTTCTTAAGTTTAAAAATAAAACAGAGCCCGTGATCGAGAGGTTTTAAAAATAAAATCAGGTACAAACAAAAAAAAACGGTAAACGTCACAGGGTTTTAGGGAGGAATTTTTAAAAGCTTTTGATTAAAAAGAATCTTAAATGTTTTTAAGATTATAATAGAATTTTTTTCATCAAAAATAATTAGTTGTTATGTTTAATTATTAATACAAAATATGTACAATTTTTAGAAATAAAGCTCTTTTTTCGGCCAAGTTAAGAAAGGTTGGGGTATTTTTAAAATGTGCTTCTTAACCAAATATAGGCGGAGAACCAAGGGAGGCGTGGTCATCAGAGGTAGCTGACCTTTCCGTTAGGATGCGGAAAATGCACTTTACAAAGAAAGAAAAAAAATAAATAAAGAAAGAAAGACTGAAAGAAAGAATTGAAAGAGGGATCTCGTAAAATATTTGACAACGGTCACAAAAAGATAAAAAAAAAAATTAATAACCAAGAAATACAATAAATAACAAAAATATTTTGCGCGTGTGGGTTGTAAAAAAAAAACAAACAATGCATATGCTTGTATGGTTACCAATTTGTGGGTGTATATATATATTATAAATGCCTATTTGTTTCAGTGTATGAGTGATCAACAGGTGAGTGAGTGAGCGAGTGAGCCAGTGAGTGGGTGGTGTGACTGAGTGGGTGGCTTGGCTGTGTTAAGTGGAATTAGAAATTATTCACCCACAAAATAATATAATTTCTCGGCTTTGGACTCAAAAGCTTTGTTAGCAAGCTTTAAAAAAAACATTTAAAAATGTTTTGTAAAATATTTTGAATAACTCTTAAAAGTTTACAACTCTCATTAGTGAAATAGCTTTTTAAATATTTTCACGAGCTACTCTGTATATCTCAAGATTTCATCATAAATACTACTAGTTTATAGTAGTATGTATCTCGGAAAAAACTTTTTCCAGATATTTTTCAATTTGAAAATGTCAGTCTTGAACTTTAATCTTGTCGGAATTCTGTGATTGTCTCTGTCCAGGGGATTGTTGTGGAAAATCATTCACTTATTATTATTTATTTTTGTTTACCCACCTGAGTACCTACCTGCCCGCCACTTGCACTTAAACGTTGCAATTAAAAAAAAAAATGATCATTTAATTAATTGCTTTAGTTTCGAGCACTTTCTTCAATCTTTGTTTTTAAATAAACAACAATCAGTTGCACAATTAACTTTTCAATTTCGAACTTGGATAGTGTGTGTGTTTTGTGTATTGTATAATACTATATAGCCCCGCCCACTGTCCACTGTTTAACG
This sequence comes from Drosophila malerkotliana malerkotliana, assembly GCA_018153235.1. Taxonomy (NCBI): domain Eukaryota; kingdom Metazoa; phylum Arthropoda; class Insecta; order Diptera; family Drosophilidae; genus Drosophila; species Drosophila malerkotliana. The sequence goes on from JAECXV010000038.1 coordinate 5,744,873, forward strand.
CCCAGTGCCCCCTAACCCTGCCTCGCAACCCTGCAAAGCTCATCAATCAGAATCTCAAGTGCCTGAAATGCTAAATGCTTTCAATTTTCGCCATTAAGACAAGCCTACAAATGCCTTATAAATGCCATACACGTAGCACCAGACTGGTTATATCTTTGAAGCTAAATCTAAGGCATCATAGTCTATAGGATGTATGTAGTCTCATCCCTCGTAGAACCAACAGACAATTTGATTATATAGCCCAGTTCAAAATAATGATACTGCATAATCTGTACGGCACAACTGTACCTGGGGCTCTATCAAAATAGATCTGGAATTGTGACTTATATAATTCAACGAGTTACATTAATTATCCGCCAACTAATCGAATATTAAATACTTGAAACTTGAGGCTTTTGAGAATTGTAATTACAAGATTAATTAAAATTCAGATGAGTAGATTTAAGAATTCAAATTTAAAGATAATTTCTAGATAATTTGAAACTATTAGAACCGTGTGTGTTCTTTCCCGTTTTTTCTGAACTGAATTACAAAACGCACGTATACCAAATACCTATATATATACTCTTCGATATATACATACGCAGATTGGAGATGATCGTTATATTTGGTATCCTATAAAGTGCCCTCCGAGAACGACAATTTAAAGCTCTCGGCACGAACCGCAAATGCGTCCGTTCCTTAATTATTTATTCAGGTAAACCCCTTTGGAACAAAAAAAACAACAGAAACAAAAAAAAAACATCGAAAAAAAAACAAAGAACCCACCGAACGTTGAGAGAGACAATAAATGGTATTGGCGGGGATATATGGATATGGTTATGGATCTGTCAGGGGGTTCGGAGGATGAAAATCGAAATTGGCTTGCCCAGCAGGCCAATGAACTGTTTCATAACAACAAAACAAGAAAAAATAAAAAACTTCCTTTTCTTAAAAAAAAAGGAAATCTTTTTCGCCTTTAAAGTTAAGTAAGTCCCCAGTGGACCTAATAAATTACTCACAAAAAAAAAAATAAATTATACGAGTACATGTCTAAACGCACGTAGCTCCATCTACTGATCCAGTAATTTCCCTCTAATTTATATAGCCGGTTATCGTAAATCTTGACAGATAGTTTCGGCTAGGTAGGGCATGGAAAATGTTCTCGAGGCAATCTCATAAATCTCCCATCCCAGGAACTGGGGAAACCCAAACACACACCCCAGTCATAACTATATGTAACTAGAAACCGTCATATGACACCCGCTAATTATTTAATATTTATCAATATCCAATAGATGATATTATCCAATAAGAGGAGTACCCCATCTTGAATCGTCCATCAAAAATACTGCTGCTTCCTTATGGCTGCATTGTGAGTGGGTGTGTTCGATTCCATTCGAGTCTTTCATAATCGGTTTAGATTTCTCAGTCCTTGGTTATCAATTCCCTGACTGGCTAACCCATTTTTGGATTATACTTCCGACCGGCACGCTTTAGGCTTCGCATCGCAAACCAAAAAAAATTATAAAAAATTAAAAATATGTACCTTAAACCGAAAACGGCTTGACAGTCGCATAGTCACGTGTGTGGTTGGCATTTTAATAGCCTAAGCTTTAATTATTAACAATAAATTATGTTTATTTTGTACTTTTGAAGCCCACTCCCAGATTTTTGTTTCGGGATGCCTAAAGGTTGCTAAGCTGGAAGATTGAAGATATAGTTTTATGAGTAATCATCTATATATTGAATTATTCGATTATGTATAAGAACCTCCTCGCAACCCTCGGGGACCTAGTTTTCAGTGTGGTTTTCCATCGGATCTGGTCACCATCCTGTTCGCATTGATGCATGCAAATGTTCTACTTACATTCATGGGGGTTTTCCCCCAACCTGATTTATGCTTCTCCACCTGCAGCTCGTGAATATGATCATGTGGCTTTAATATGCATTTTGTGTTCTTTCATTTAAATGAAAATGGTCATACGGCTTTTGATCTATGGCTATTAATAGATTTTTATTTAATTGGAATTCAATATAGTTGTTTATTTGTTCTTTTATTCTTTTGTCATTGATTATTTTTGCATTTTTTCATACGGCTGTGTGTTCATTTTGAGTGATTATTCATTTGTTTGTCTATTTAAGGGTCTTTTGGTTAATTTTTCAATTCATAAATGTTTTCATTTCTTTGTTTGTTCATTTTTCCGTGTGTTCACTTGTCCGTCTGTTCATTTTTCCATTTTTTTGGATGTTCATTTCTCTTTCTGTTAATTTTTCCATGAGTTCATTTTCCCATGTGTTCATTTTAATGTTGGTTCACTTTTCCACGTTTTCATTTCTCTGAAAGTTCATTTGTTCGCTAATATATTCGATTTTCTGTTCCGAAACTATTAAATTTTAAATAACTATATAATTCCTAGCCCTAACCACACCTTTTTTATTTTTATAAGCAAATACTCTAAAAAAAACACGAAAGTTCTCAAAATTTTCATATCCAAAGTCCCTTTATTCTGATTCCAAATAAAAACCCATGACGAAATATAGGAAAAATAAAAACTAAATAGTTTGTCATCAGATTGGAGGTGTTGGGTTCTGTTTTTTGTACTTTATTATTTTTTTGTGTTTTGGTCGCACGTCTGCCACCAGAATTGAGCTGTTGTTTTGGCCAAAAAGTATGCTGGGCACGTTCGCTCCTCTGACGTCTGCGCGCCTGCGCTGTAAGAGCGCTATAGATCGGGCTAGCTCAAGCTAAGTAGTATCTCCTCCCACCGCCTCCCCTCCCCTCTAGAAAAAAAAAACTCCTCGCCTAGATGACCGCCAGAATTGTAGTTGTTGCCGTGCGGTTTCAGTTTCATTTCCGGTGGCAGGCAAACGGACAGTCAGACGGCGCTTAAAACGCTTTTCGTATTTTATTTTTTTTTTCTTACAACCCAGCAGCAACAAAAACAGAAGCACAACACTCATATCACGAAATGACCATTTTCGGTTTGGAATTAATTTTCTGTGTTTTTGCCTTTTTTTTTTGTTCTTTCTTATTTTTTTTTCTTATTTATTTTTATTATTGAAATGTATATGATTCGGATTCTGATTACGATGAATTCAAGCAGTGATTCATCCCTGCAGGCGGCATGTCGGCAAGGCAGGCGGCGGTACAGTCATCAAAAAAATACTGAAAAAGCCTAGAGCCGTCGCACTCTCACTTTATGAAAATTAAAGTAAAAGTGTTAGGAGGGAACAACTTTCAAAAGCAACAAAAAAAACAAAACCAAGTGGCGCCAAATGAAAATCAATGGAATTTTTGTATAAATTATATAGAATTCACTTTCAATTGATAAAAAACCCAAGATATCAAATCAGGAAGACATTTCTTTTTAATCTAGAAAGGAGATAAAAGTGAAATCAGTATTCTTTGTTAAGAAAAAGGTTGAGAATAGTTCTTAAAAAGTTTAAACATATATTTTAAGAGTTAATATCTGTAAAGCAGTTTAAAGCTGTACCTTTATTAAGAGGATCTCCAAAAATCAAGCAGCACACACGCCCACTGCTTATCAATGTCGTTTGTTGTCGTCAGAAAATCCCCAACCAATAAATGCATACTATATGTATGCCATGTCAAGATTAGCAGGAAGGGTTAAACAGAACACCGGAGCAGGTTAAAAACCGATTTAAAAACAAAAAGCGCCGTCCAGAAACGTACAAGATTCATTCATACGCCAGAGCTTAGAACGGAGGCAAGCCACCAGTACACACCATCAACCCACAATCCAACCCACTGGAACAGATCTGAGATCGGAGAACCAGAGCCGGAGCCCGGAGACCGGAGAATCGGAGAAACGAGAGAGCACTGAGACTGAGGAGGAAAAACAAGCTAAGAATCGAAGGCAAAAAGCTTCAGACCCGGCAGCTGGCGCTTCATTCTCGAGTTGCGGTCCAACGAGTTAACACGTCGCCTCTACCAAGCAGTTTTATTATAAAAATCGCGTCAAGCAGTTTACGTATTTTGTTTGTTACTTAATTTTTTTTTTTAATTTGAATATTACGCGAATTATGCCTTCATCTACATTTGTCCTGGAACATTTGGTGACGGCACAACTACGTCTGGAGGAACAGGAACAGGCTCTGAAGGCTCAGAAAATCCAAAAGAATTCTCCAACAACCACTATTTGTAAAACCACAAATCCTTTGAAGAAGTCGTATGAAAAGAAGCTGTTGTCGGCTCTCAAGAAAATTGTGCAATAAATAAATAAACAAAAACAATACTATAGAAACTATAGACATTTCACCTTAATCGAGCTGACTAAGATCAATAAAAAAAAAAAAAAACAAAACAAAAAACAAAAACAAACAAGCGGCGAAAATATAAAAAACAAGAATACTAGTTTTCTGAGTGAGTGTGTGGGCAAGTTGTTACATAAACAAAAAAATAAATAAAGTAATAGCTAATAAAAAATATATACATCTCTCAAAACAAAACAAAAAAAAAACAACAACGCATTATTCCCCGCTGTTGTGGAAGTTTTTCATTTTTTTTTTAAAGTGCGTGTCAAGTTAAGAAATTAAACAAAAATAAATCAAAATGCTGTTCAACAAGTGCCTGGAAAAGTTGTCCAGTGTGGTTAACCACAAACTTCAAGAGAAACAAGTCTACAATAATAATAATAATAATAATAATAACATAAATAATAATAATCTAAGTCAGAATAATAATAATGCCTATAATAAGCAAAGAAACTTTGAATACGAAAGAGCTATTCAGGCTCATTATGGCAGTAAGGTGGAAAAGTCCAGGGAACGAACGAAAACAAAGTCCGGCAAACGAAAGTCAGTGCCTCTTGAAAAGGACGATATATCGGAGGATATATCCACACCTTCCACTGGCAATTGCATGACGCACGACGAACTGGCCCAAATAATAAGGGGCGTGGCCAGAAATCAACCAAATTCCATTTCAAATCGAAACCAAAGTCAAAATAATCAACGCCGAACCCTATCCGCCCAGCCATCTGCCTGTCATTCGAATTCCTCATCCCAGGAATCCTTGCATCATCATCATCAGTCCGCCAGTCCTGCCCCGCCCACATATGCCTCATATCCGGCCACGCCCACCTCCTGGTCAGCCACACCGCCCCAGTTTCCGGCCCCCTTCGGAGGAGCTGGCTCCGAGAGCACCCTCTGCCTTTTGGCCAATATGCGGTTTCAGCTTCACGGCTATAAGTAAGTCGGAGTTAACAATAAAAATTATTAAGAATCATAAAAAATATTTATAATATATATTTATGATCATAAAATAATAATAAAAAATCTAAAAGGCAAGCAAACAACGTCAACGAATCGCGATTAAATGATTTGGGGCGCGTGCGAAATTAAATGTTAATTGTTATCAGAGTGCGAGTTGTTAATTTGCTACAAAAAAAATATATATTAATTAGGTGATAAAAAATAAATCAAAAGCAAGGTCTATTAAAGGGTTTTTCTTTAACTAAAATATATAAACTCTTAAAATATATACAATATTTTACAAAGAAAAGTGTTACAACTTTTAGTTTTCAAGCTTCTATTTTTGTAGTATATTTTGTTTTGAGCTTTAAAATTTTTTTTTTAAACCATAAATTTATATTTTTTATTTAAAGTAATTTACTAAAAGTGTTTTTGGGAAATTATATAGATTTTTTTAAGACAACCCCCAAGAACTAGAGCCTCTTGCCCAGTCACATGTCTATAGAGAAGTAAACACATTTTTAAAAGATTTCTGGAGGCTAGAGGGGAACCAAAATTTGGGTCCAATCTGCTGCCCATTAGCATTAACCCTAATAAGGGAAGCAATCACTGAGCAGAGAGCTGAAAAACACACACAAAAAAAACAACAGAAATTGTCATGTGTTCGAAATTGCTACGCAAAATGAGTAAATATTTACGCAAATCACAAAATGACAAAAACAAGCAATCCAATCTCCCTCCGAGAGTCGTAAATTGACATTCTAATATGAATGAAGGGGAATTGGAATTGGAATGGGAATGGATCTGTTTAGATCGCTTTTCATATATGGAATATAAACATATAACTCGAGACACACCAATTCTCACCCCCTCACTCAATTAAGCCATTTGTTGACTTGTTGTCTTATTGATTTGAAAGGTATTCTGACAAAAATGTATATATAGGAGTATCTAAGAATTACGCACTCCAGTTTTCAGGGGAACTTGATCTCTGCAACTTGATATCTTTTTCTTTAGATTTATTATCTTTTCATACTGCCAGCGAATGTTTGTACTGTCTACATTCTTTAGGAGATTCCAATTCATTTACCTTCTCTGGGATCTGTGGATCTTTGGAATTTTTTTTTACCTTTTTTGTCTTTATTATCATGGCTTTGTGTCTTGTGGGTCTTTATTTATTTGATTACTCTTATTAAGAGGTAACTGTAACTTGAAGAAAAATATGTAGACTTAGCCTTGATTATCCTGATCGGGGTCACCACTTGATGTTCCTTTAGTTCGCAGGTCTTAAGTGTTTCAAGAAGTGTATTATATCCTTAAATAATTTAAATATTTTCTTTAAATATTTTTTTGAACTGATTATCCTTCAAAAAAATGGTTAGTCCTATCCTTACCCTAAGAGGGTTTGTTATCCTCATCGGGGTCACCACTTTAATGTTTCTTTAGTTCCCAATTGTCTTAAAAAGTGTATCACATCTTCGACTTTCTTTCTTAAACTGTCTCTTTTTATATTTTATTGTGTGGGCAGTCGCTTAAGTCGAAGAATTCTCAATTCGCACATTTCCCAAGAATTATATTAACATATGTATGTATATGGAATATCTATGCATATACTTATAAATTATCTTCGACTTTCGTTTGAGCCTAAATTGGAATTGTTATTTATGTTGATCTTTATCGCGAATTGATTCATTATACTCTTGGAAATATTTATCTTTTATTAAATAGTTAGCAACTTTACAAATTTTGGATTTTTAAAAGTTAAATTGCACAATTTTTGATTATCTTTATTGGCCATTATAAATCATCTTTAACGATCGGCCAATGATTTGGCAATATAACTATAAAAGTTGTAGTCTGATGATTTCCGGTGTTGTCTCGTCACTTCACTAGGTCAACAATGGGGCTCTACAACGGGCCCCCATTAGTTTCCCTTTAAAAAAATACACCTTTTTTTTGCCATATGTCTGATTAACAATTTATAAACTCACACATTTGTTGTAATGACTTCTGTTTTGCATATTTCCGTTTTTTTTTTTCCATTGCACAACAAATTGCATTTACCTTTCGTATTTTTCTGTTTTTTCTTTATTTGCTGTGACTGATCAAATAAATTCGCTTTAATTTTTGCAAATTCATGCAAAAGATGCTCAGTTTCTCAGATGCTCTGGATGGAAAAACCCTTTTTGGAAATATCAATTTTTCCAAAAAAAAACTATGATCATATAACTGCTTGCTTTATGGAGTCCTTGAACTGCTTGGGGAGTGGGTGAAAATGGCGGAGCTTGTAATCAAGCTGTTAAGATTGATGACTTTCCCAGTTAAAAAAAAAAAATTTAAGTTAATTAAACGAAGGCAAGCCGGCGGCGTCAGCTCCCTCTACAACCTGTTTCGCTGCCGCCTTTTTCCAGGTGCGTTGGCATACAAAAAGCACAAAAATTCAAAAAAAAAAAAAAAAATAAGCATAAGTAAATAAAACGCTGACAAACGAACGAACGAAAAAAAATTGCGCACTTTTCATGTAAATCTGTTTGTTGACCTTAAAGGCTTACGCTTTCATGAATGGCTCCCCAGCTTCCTTCGTATGGAAAAAAAAATTACAAAAAAAAAGAAGTTTTATTTATAAATGCAAGTGTAACTGTAAATGATGCAAAAAGTTGTGAAATTTTCACTGACGTACTCCGTACTTTTGATAATAATTCAGTTGATATTATATTTTTGGCAGACAGTGGAGACGTTGTAAAAGTTTCAAGTATTATCGTCACACTGCTAAAATTAAAGATCAACATTGAAAACTGGGTGGAGAATGACACAAAGGATCTGATCTGATTGAATATTTGGGATTGGATGTCAGAGGGTATGAATATGAAATTTCGATCGCAAATAAACGATCGACTAAAAAGCAACACGGCGATATGTGCTAATAAGTAGACTTGGACCAAAAATAAATATTGAGAACCTTTCCATATAAAAAAAAAATATAAAATATTCCATGTGTGTGTTTCTGTTTTTTGAATCATCTTGAAGAATGCGCAATTCCATAAGAACGGAAATTATTACTAATAGTAGATATTGTGTAGAGACTGCTTTAAACGCATTTCAAGCAGTTTTTTTGTAATGACAAGTACAAACCTGTCTTCTTCAACTGCTTGTCGTAGGTTTTCACTTCCGTTTTATACATTTTACTAAAAATAAACCTTATAAACTGATTCTTATCATTACCAAATTCACCTTGAATCTGTAACAAGCTAAAAACAAAAAAAAATTATATTAAAAAAAGCATATATATATAAAAATGGAGAGAGAAAGAGACAAACGAAAAGCATTGAAATGCACGACTGTGTGTGGCACGCTCTAATGTGTAATGTTAATTGTTTCTACATGAATTTCTATTAATAGAAAAACTCGCATACGGAAGATGTATTGATTTTTTTTTTTTATTTAATAGAACTTCAAATACATAAAACATGAGTATATAGAATACCAATCAATACCATAACAAAACCCAAACTCCCAAGTCTTGATGAAATATTTTATGATATCTACGACCTCTTAAGGACAACAAAGTATGTTTGTTAGTATGCTAGAATTTGCTCGAATTCCGTATTTTAGATATATTTATTTTGTATTTTATTTTATATTTTTTTTTGTATTTTTTTGCTGCCAACGAACTCAAAATCGGGGTAAACGAAGAAGCAAACAATAGCAAGCACATGGGTCGTTAATGGTATTCAAAGCAAGTTTTTTAAGTTAGTGTTATTTATGCAAAATAGTTGGTGGTAAGGTAAAGCAAAGCGTAACCAAAAAAAAACGCACAAAATCAATGAACTTTTGTCCAAAATATTTCACAAAAAAATATATATGTCATTCATTAAGTTGATATAATTTTTCCCACAAGCAGTGCAACATTGAGCTTCTTTAAAGCAGATGACTTTTTCTAGACTTCTAGAGGTTTTTTGTTTTTATTTTATTTTTTTTCTATGTCATCACCTTAAATTCAACTTTAATTCGAATTGCACAGAAACTAGCTAAATAATGAATTTATCGATGGCAATCTCAAGTCTGTCAAGTCAGACGAGTCGACATATAAGTCCAGGTCTCACTTTTGAGCTTCGACTTTAGTTTCAAGCAGCTTTCTGGCTTTGATTCAACTTGCACTTTTCCACACGGCGTATGCGTGTTTTTTTGCTCTACCCCTCTACAGCTTTGCTTTTTTTTTCCAATATTTGTTATTGGTATTGGTATTGCTAATGCTGTTGCTTTTGTTATTGTTATTGTCGCCTTGCATTTGACTGTTTTCTTCGTTTTTTTTTTGCAAGTGTGAACCTATTTTTACAGGTCAACATCTATTACGTGCTTTTCTAAGAGTTTTTAACAAACAAAAAAATCGATAATTATCGATAAGTTTTATAATTCATTTAAAAGGCAATCTAGTTTAACACAAAACATACATTTTAGAGAGCTATTATATATATGAGGTCTTGGGATTTCAAAAAATACCCATAAACCATTGACATACTTTTCGAAAAAAATAGGTAAATACTGTAAAATACTGATAAAATACTGAAATAATATATGAAAACCTTTTGGTTTAAAAATGCTACAGATATATTATAAATATTATAATATAATTATCTAAGAACTATTATTAATGATGGGGAGTGTCACTATGATGATATAGTTTTGGAATTATTTTATAAATACTAATAAAATACTGGAAAAAATACTCAGAATCTTAAAATATAGTTAAAAAATAAGGAAGCTCAAGTTTAGAATCAAAACTCTAAAAATATTATAATTCAAAGGCCTAAAACTTATTATAATTTCTATAAAAAAAATTCCCTTTAAATATTTGAAAATTTTCGCAACCTTTTGATGCTCTACTGTAGCTATAGATTCGATTTGTATTTGCACTGCCTGGTTCCTACTTATTTGTGTTGTTGCTTTTGTTGGTATTGTGGTTGATGTTGTTGTAATTGCTGTTGTTGTTATTGTTGTTGTTATTGGTGCTATAGCACTCGTATTTTGCGCTTTTGCGCGCTTCTCAAACATGCGCCCATATAGTTTCGTATAGTTTGTAATTGCATTTCAAGCGAGCACGTAGTCTCTCAGTCAGGCACTCTCGGGTTATTGAATTTTGTCAGTCAGTTAGTCAGTTAGTCATTTAATCATTTAATCAGTTAGTCACTCAGTCAGTTAGTCCAATAATAGGTATAAGCATTAAATTTCTCATAAAATTCTTGTATTAATCTATTTATTATTGCATCTTTATTTTTTTTATAGATGGTTTCATGGAAATCTTTCCGGCAAGGAAGCAGAAAAATTGATACTGGAACGTGGCAAGAATGGTTCGTTTCTCGTCCGTGAATCTCAAAGTAAACCCGGCGATTTCGTTTTATCCGTGCGTACGGACGACAAAGTAACCCATGTCATGATCCGATGGCAGGTAAGTTTTGATTATTTTTATGGTTTTTTGTCAAACACCTCATTTTCCTTGAAAATATTAGCATTATTGCAATATGCAATATGCTAATTACAAATTACGAATCGATGCCAGCCAACAAAGTTGTGTTGTGGGCATCTACTGGCCATAGCAAATCCATAAAGTAAAGTTCCTCATCGCCTGACCTTGGACTCTCTTGGTGTATGTGTGACGGTATTTGTATGTAACTTACATCCACATCCGAGAGACTCGTGTGCATTTATTAGCAATACTGTATATGGCTAAAAATTTTGCAGTGAAAACTCTTTAAAAAAGACTCTCTTTTTCAAAAAAAAAATGTTACACTTAACTTCGGGCTAGAACCTAGTTAACCTAGTTATTAAAATAAACCACACTTAAAAAAGCCAAGAGATTATAATTACCTTATAGTTCTTATAGTTCCATTTCTTGTATATTCACTGTATCATTATTAAAAAATTTTAAGTAACCATAAACTATAAAAATAGGGGGAATTTTTCTTAAAAGGAAAATTTATATTTCAAACATGATGGAAATTCCAGGAGAGTTTTCTACGTTTTCTTCGTTTTTATTCAAAGTTTTAATTAAAACTAAATATAGACACTTGGAATAATGTTATAGTCTTCTCAGCTTCTCAGCTTCTTAACAATGATCTCTTTGGATCAAGTTTCAATGTAATTCCCCCATCCCAAAAAAAAAAATATAAACACTATTACTTTTGACCGTGTGCGGTTATTGCGGTTGTGGTTTTACGGGTTTATGGACTTACGGACCTACAGTTGCAATTATGCCATTTACATGTCTCGTTGGCCTTTTTCCCACTTTTGACATTGCAGTCACGTTTTCGATTTTATTAGCTAATCCCTTGATTAAACGCTCCATCGAATTCCCACGTGCTTTGCCTTAATATTCATTATTTATTAATTATAATGGGTTTTTTTTGTTCTTTTGTGCTATCAAAAAATTCCAGGATAAGAAATACGATGTTGGAGGCGGTGAATCCTTTGCCACATTATCGAAACTGATCGAGCACTACAAACGTAATCCCATGGTGGAGACGTGCGGTTCAGTGGTGCATCTGCGCCAGCCCTTCAATGCCACAAGAATAACAGCAGCCGGAATCAATGCACGGGTGGAGCAGCTAGTTAAGGTAAGTTATCTAGGAACTACATATGTCTTAAAGAAATTATATGTCTAAAGAAATATAAGCTGTCTCGAAGGACCAAAATGAACTCTATGGTTTAGAACAGCTCTTTAGTCTAGATTTCTCGATGACCAAATCTAGCTCTTAAGTCTAGATGTCTCGAAGGACCAAATCAAGATCATTAGTCTAATTGTCTCGAAGGACCAAATCTTACTAATAATTTAGTCTAATTGTCTCGAAGGACCAATTCCAATCAATACTTCAGTCTAATTGTCTCGAAGGACCATTTTTTAATTAAAATTCTTCTATTTCAGGGCGGCTTTTGGGAAGAGTTCGAGTCACTGCAGCAGGACAGTCGGGATTCCTTTTCCCGAAATGAGGGCTACAAGACGGAAAATCGCATTAAGAATCGTTATCGCAACATATTGCCATGTAAGTTCTACATATTTTCCCAAAATCACACCCATAACTATAACTAATAATATTTTTATTGAAAAATAGATGACCACACTCGTGTCAAGCTGCTGGATGTAGAGCACAGCGTGGCCGGAGCGGAGTACATAAATGCCAACTACATACGATTGCCCACCGATGGGGATCTGTACAACATGAGCAGCTCGTCGGAGAGCTTGAACAGCTCCGTGCCCAGTTGTCCCGCCTGTACGGCGGCCCAGACCCAAAGGAACTGCCCCAACTGCCAGGTGCTTAACAAGACCTGTGTCCAGTGTGCCGTCAAAAGCGCCATCCTGCCGTACAGCAATTGTGCCACCTGCAGCCGCAAATCGGATTCATTGAGCAAGCACAAACGCAGCGAATCCTCGGCCAGCTCCTCGCCCTCGATAACGGGGTCCGTGAATGGTGTTAACAACGGACCCGGCACCCCCACCAATCTCACCAATCATCCGGCAGCCGGCTGTCTAACCGGATTGCTTAAAAAGCATTCCGGCGAATCGGCCTACGGCAGCGGTAGCACTGTCTCCGGATCCGGTACGACCGCCGAAAGAGAAAGGGAGAGAGAGCGCGAACGGGAGCGGGAAATGTTTAAAACATATATCGCCACCCAGGGCTGTCTGCTCACCCATCAGGTGAACACGGTGACGGATTTCTGGAACATGATCTGGCAGGAGAACACACGGGTGATTGTGATGACCACCAAGGAGTATGAGCGCGGCAAGGAGAAGTGCGCCCGCTACTGGCCCGACGAGGGCAAGACGGAGCAGTTCGGTCCGGCGCGGATACAGTGCGTCTCCGAGAACTCGACTAGTGACTATACGTTACGTGAGTTTCTGGTCTCGTGGCGGGATCAGCCAACGCGTCGGATCTATCACTATCACTTCCAGGTGTGGCCGGATCACGGTGTCCCAGCCGATCCGGGTTGTGTTCTCAACTTCCTCCAGGATGTCAACACACGCCAGAGTCAGTTGGCTCAGGCGGGTGAGAAACCGGTAAGTCTACCTTGAGATCCCTCTTCTAATTATTTATCTTCTAACCTTTTATGGATTTTATCTATCTGGTATTTTTTTAGGGTCCCATTTGTGTACACTGTTCGGCGGGAATAGGTCGTACTGGCACGTTTATTGTGATTGATATGATTCTCGATCAGATTGTACGAAATGGTGAGTAGTTTAAACCTGGCTCTGGAGACTATGCTCCTAAGCCCTACCTAGTAAACCCCTTTATTTAATAAAACTTGTCTCCCCCTTCGCAGGCTTGGACACCGAAATCGATATCCAGCGTACCATTCAAATGGTTCGTTCGCAGCGTTCCGGCCTGGTCCAAACCGAGGCCCAGTACAAGTTTGTTTACTATGCGGTCCAGCATTACATCCAGACCCTGATAGCCAGGAAGCGAGCCGAAGAGCAGAGCCTCCAAGTGGGCCGCGAGTACACAAACATCAAGTGAGTCTCTATTGGACCTTAAAATCATAGACTTGAATACTAATTTTTGATGGTAACTCTTTCGTTAAAAGGTACACGGGCGAAATTGGCAACGATTCACAAAGATCTCCATTACCACCAGCAATTTCTAGCATAAGTTTAGCCTCAAGTAAGACGCCATCGACGCCGTCGACCTGCTCCTCGACGGACTCGAGCATGGGTATGGGAATGGGTATGGGTTTTGGCAACCTATCGGCCGGAACGGGACCGGGAACGGGTTCGGGATCTGGTAGTGGCACGGGATCTGGCAATAAGCATGCGGGAAAGCAGCAACCACCGTTACCGGCCAATTGCAATAACAACAATAATGGCATCAGCAGCAACAACAAGGACAGCAGCAACACAAGCAGCAGCAGCAGTAGCAGCAACAACAGTAGCAGCAGCAATGGTATCGGTGGCAGCAATGGCAATATAAATGCTATACTCGGTGGCATTGGATTGCGAAAACATCACCAGAGAGAGGATCAACTGCAGCAACAGCAGCAGCAGCATCTGGCTGGTGGAGCATCAGGAGCAGGTAAGCAACAACAGCAGCAGCATCAGCAGCAGCAACAACAACAACAGCCGGCACCGCCGATGCGACCGCGTGCCGGTATACTCAAGTTGCTGACCAGTCCCGTCATCTTTCAGCAAAATACAAAAACATTCCCAAAGACATGATGATGCAGCGGCCAATGCCGCCGGCAATTGTCGGCCAGCATCATCATCATCATGCTCCACCGAACGCCTCCCATGTGGATGCACAGGCATCCATTGTAGCACCAGCGCCGCCGCCGCGCAAAACATGACACATGAATTTCTAAGTCGGATGGTTCGAAATTCGAACATGAAACTGAAACTAGAAAGGAAACGGAAACGGAAATAGAAACACACATAGAAACCGGAAACAGAAAGAAAAAAACAAACAAACAAATGCCAAGAGAAATGATGTGGAAGAAAGGAAAAAGCAAGCCAAGCCCAAAAGAAAAGAAATACACTGACAGACAAAACGGGTTTCATTTTGTGACGCACCACCCACCCACCCGTACACCCAAAACCCAAAAAAAAAAAAACAAAATTATTAAACAACAACCCACTTCCCACAACCCTTGACTATGTTTTACTGTTGTACTATTATTATTATTTTTATTATTATTACTTGATATAATTTTTTTTTTTTAATAATTGTAAATTATAGTTTTTTTTTTTTGTGTAATTGTGTGTAGTGATTAGATTGTATGTATTTTGTCTCGCTTTATGTTGTAAGTGTAACCCGCACAACCACACCTCTCCGCACAGCACCACCACCCCCCTCTCCCCCCGCTCCAAAAAAACAAAAATCGATATTTATGTATTAGTTTTTTAAGCAAAGAAAAATTTCAAAACTTATTTTAAAAATTTTTGAAAATACTTTAAGAGGCAGAGCAGCAGCCTGTTCCCAAATTCCATAATAATCAGATTTTGGTGGAAATTCAAATTTTCTTTTTAAAGATTTTCACATTTAAAGATTTTAAAAATTTATTTAAAAACAAAAAAAGTGCAATTTTAGTTTGAAAACATATATAATTTTTTTCCAAAAAAAGTGCAATTGTTTTTTATACTTAATAATTTTATTAAAAATATATAACGCCGATTCCACCAAAATTTTGTTTTGAGTTTCGAAAAAGGGAAATTATTTTTGAGCAACCTATGGTTTGAAAACTACAATATTAGGGCTTTAAATGTTGAGGAAAGTTATAGAATGTGGAGTTATAGAATACAAATATATGAAGAAAAAAAAAAGAAAAAGCGCTGATTGTGATTCGAGTAACAGCGAGAAGAGTAAATAAAGCTATAAGATACCAGATACAGATGAGAACGGGATGGGACAGCCGCCGCCAACCGAACAGAAATAAATCAGAAATATATATATAATATATATATATATATTTAAAACAGAGGAGCAGAGATCAGAGATCGGATCAGATTAGAGAGTAGGAAAGATCGTCCCTAGGATAGGAATTCTCAAAAAAAAAGAAAAACCCAATTTGCAGGCAGGATGGCAGATGTATCTATTATATCCCTAATTTTCCCTCTACTTTCCACTCTTCTCTGTCCCCCCTTTAATTTTTTTAAAACCTAACTATTTGTTTTTTTATTTAAGAGCCTATTTTGAAAATTTTTTAAAGTTTACCAATTGTGTTACATTTTAAATGAACGTTTTTTTTAGTAATTTTTGTAAGTGTACGTATGTATGTGTGTGTGCCTCTCTAGCCCCCTCTCTCTCTCACTCGCTCCATCTCTCTCTATCTGTCTCTCTCTCTCGCTCTTTCTGTGTATGTGTGTTTTATTTTTTAAGATTAACGATTAAAAATATATATTTTATTTTTGCGAAATCAAACTCTATATGCAATATATAAGCACAGTACCTTGGACGCTGCATTGTTTCGTAATCTAAAAATTAAAATTAAAATTAATATTAAAAAAATTAAAATTATATACAGGAATAAATAACTCAATAATAAAACCCCCCCAAAAAACACACACACTTTAGGCAGAAAAAATATTTTAAACAATAAACAAGAATATTAATGGAGTAGACCAGCGGCAACAATCTAAGTAATATTGTATATTTAATATATATATAAATATATATTTTTTATTTTATCATATATTTTACCTTATATGCTTCTTTTGTAAGTGCTTTAAATTGTTATTCATCTTGATCTACAAACAAAAAAAAAAAAAAAAAAAAAAAAAAATATGAAAATGCAAAACAGAAAACCGAAAAAAGAATACAAAACTAAACAAAAAAAAACGAAATATAAAAACACAAATTATATTTGTATTTATATATAAAAAAATAAACATTTTGTATGCGATAAATGGCAAACTTTTATTTTATTTCATTTTTTTAATCTTAATAATTTTCAGTTTTAATTTCCTCGCTGGTGCATGTTGTTTTTCCCCTCAATTGTGAATGCCTTTTCCGTTTTCGAAACAGTTTTTTTTAAGTTATACTGAAAAAATACTAAAAATAAATACCAACAACACCAACATACCGAACTGATACAATAACCCAAGCCAAGTTAGGAACTCGGAACTATATACCCACAAGAGCCTTAAAGATATGCCTAAAGAAAACTTAAAAAAAAAAAAATAAATAATACCAAAAAGTTATTAAGATTCTCTTAAAAATAATACCAAAAACGAAAAAGATGATATTGAGAGATAGCACAAGTGGGAAGAGGGAGGAGCTGTCCCTTTACCTCAGATAGAGCAATAAGTACTCATGTGTTCATCCACCCAATCGAATCGAAGGACCCAAGGCGATAACCCCCCATAGAAAGGACGAGAAGTCGGATCTGGAGCGGAAGAAGGATGTCGTGTGTGTGCGTGATCTAGTACTGTATTTAGTTAGTCTATGTACGATGATTCAAATACGGAAAAAGGATTCAAGGATATGCGGAAGCCTGGCTTCTGCTACTTCTTCAAAAAAAAATCTGGGCGGTGACTTAGTAACCCCCAGTAAAAAATGTAGGTACAAAAAAAAATAGTTTTATTATGTTATACAAAATTATAATAATATAAATACCTCTCTTAGGAGGATTATACTTTCTTCTTACAATAAGGTTTCAAAAAATATTAAAGTTTTATCTTAAAAGATATAGTTATGTCCTTATGTCCGTATGTCCTACCTTTCAAAGACCTACTTTTTTTCATAACCTCCATTACCATTTTATTTAATATCTTTAAAATTCTGAATTAGAAAACTCTAAAAACCTATCCATAACTCTGGTATTTTTTAAGTTATTAGCCTGAAACATTTTGGGCAGAAAGTGGCTTTACTGCCAAGTCTATAAGCTTCGGTTTCAATCGAATCTATCTTCCCATATATATAATAATATAATTAAATAATAATAATATTTAATATCTTATAATTTTTTTTTTTGGAAAAAGCCATTTTCTTTTGTTGAATTTTTCTATGTAGGATAAAACCTGAAGGATAAGATATTTTCCAAACTGGATATGGATATGGATACGAATGTGGATATGGATAGGAAGGAAGAAATAAATGGGGATATATGCCAAAATAAAAAATATAGAAGAAAACACCACAATTCACCCATAGGCCTACAAAACTACAAAACCAACCAAGAAGAACAACACCAGCAACCAGAACACCAACTACAAAACAACGATATTACAAAATAAAAATTCTTAATTATTTAACCCTTTACATGGCAATAACTCCGATTTTCTTGATTTTTTTTTGTTCGGTAGATAAGTGAAAATAAAAAATACACTTCTTTTTTTTTTTTTTTTAAGGTTGGTTTTTCTTAATTTTTTTTACAAAAAGCAAAAAAAACCGATTTTTTAAACTTAGCGAAATTAATGATTTAATTGTATTATAATGCAATAAACACAAAAACTCAATAATATACAACTAAATATAATATTTACCTGTTTTTAAACATTAATTGAATAAACTATACAATTTTTTTTGATTTTTTAAATTTGGGTCAGAAACTGCACAACCAATTCAGATTACCACATTCACCAAATTGGTTGGAAAAGTAATCACCTGTTGAGTATTGGACAGAATTCTGAGTGATCAACACTTTTTATATAAAAAACGAAAGTTTCTGAACTGCATAAAAAAGTTTTTATACAGTTTTGTAACGCAGTTTGATAAATAATTGAATTTAAACGGTATGATGCAGATCTGCATCACCACCATGTAAAGGGTTAAGAATAGAAAACCGAAATCAAAAGTAACCAAAATGGGAATAAAAATAACCAGAAAAATAACATCCCTCCCTTCGAAAAAACTCAAAAAACAAGAGCAAAGAAACGCTTTAAAAACTTAATTAAAAAAAAAGTAATATATAGACACACACCAATTAAATTGTATCTAGGCGATTTATATATGAAATGGAACCTATACTTATTATCGAAACACCAATTATCCATAGAATGTCATATGGAACGGGAATCTAGGCGATCTAATACTTATGCATAATATAATTCAATAGAAGAAACACCAAGAGTGAATCACTCTAGTGACTTGATTACTTTAAATAACGATTGTAACGATTGTATCGATATTTTCAGGGGGTAGGGCGGCTAATATAGTTCATCGTTGCATGTGAGACCTCAAAATGCCCCTCCAAGACCTCAAAAATAATTCCCAGTCCTTCGCTCACCCCCCTTTCCTCAAATCTTTACATCTATAAGCATTAAAAAATCTAGAAAAACCCCAAAAAGTTGTTCGATATTTTGTTTTTTGAAATGAAACCTCGGTGTGGTTTCGAACCGAACATTATTATTTTTTGTTTGTTTGTTCAAATGTTGCCAATTGCAAAAATACTCCAAGTGTTATAGTACCATATATGTAAATATATATGGAAAATGGAATATATTTAATGAGAACGGAATTAGGATGCGAAATATCTAGGATTCTAAAAAATATATATAATGTCTCTCTTTCTCTATATACATATATAAACGCGAGTATATAGATGAAAAAACTTATGAAAGAAATTTACTTTGCAAGTAGTAGTTCTCATCTTGAATTAAATGAAAATATTAATCGTCCTACGGGAATTAGAATATATATATATAAATATATATATATATATAGTATATGTATAGTATGCATCATACCTAACGAATATTGTTGAACGATGGAAAAAAAAGAAAATAGAGGGAGATCGATCCGAAAAATATATATATAAATACATATATATATTATTAACAAAAAAAGGTAAACCAGCCCACGATGAAACGCTAAACGTTTTTGTAGCTTTAGAATTTAAGACAAACAACAAAAACAAAAAAAATCGACAAAATCGAAAAACAAAAATCGTAAATCGTAAATCGAAAATCGAAAATCAATAGAAACGAGCATTAAATGTCAACACCAAATAATTTCTAATTGAAAAAAAACCAACAAACTTGTTGTAAATGTTGAAGCAAATCTATGTGTATGTGAGTTAGGAAACAATTAGCAAAAAAAAAAAAAACACTTAAAAAATCGAAAACGATAACGAAAATGCGATAACGATAACGATAACGAACCAGAAACCGAAAACAAAATACCAAAGTGAAGCCATTTAAAAAACAAAAAAATGAAAGAAAAATGCAAAGAAAGCTGTTTGAAAACTAATATCGATAATATCGATAGTCGCGAAATATTGACGATATATTCAACATTTTTGGGTGTCTGCTATTTGAAAGAAAACAAATTATATTATTGAATAAACCGTATTACAAATAATCTTTCGAAAATTGTGTTCTTGTTTTAATGGGGAAATGGAGGGAAAAGAAGTTCTAACGTCAAACTTTAAAACTATCGATTATTCGATACACATAAGACTTCATATTTATTCCTTGTTTTAAATTAATTTAAGAACTTTAAATTGAAATTTTATTAAATTAATAAACAAAATGGAACAAATTTAAAATTTGAAGAAAATGAAAGAGTTTGAGCTTTGACCTATCGATTTAAAACTATCGATTATCGATAAATGAAATTAAACTTTTATCTTATTGTTTTAACATGTTTAATATAACAAAGAGACGAAAAAATTAAATTTCCAGCCACTTTGGCTTTCATTTCGTCTCTGGAATTTGTCTGAAATTCGCCAACAGCTGAAAATGGAAAGTAACAGGCGGGCAGGAAAATCAACAAGTGGCCAGTCCTCTACCTAGTGACGTATAGAAATTGGAAATCGTTACATCAATCGGAAGAGAGATGGCTAGCCATTGGAAGGGGGGGTGGGGGCGGCTGGCTAACCAATGAGAGAGCGGCTTGATGTGTAAGCTTCGTAACTTTCATTCAGCTTAACCGTTACTTCAAAACAAAATAAAGTGAGATGGATGATGGGTGAAATGCATCGGCCCACGCTCACCAAGTGAGTGAGAGTAGTACCGTCCGAATTACCTGTTCCGGTGTTCTGTTCGCCTGGTATTTCCAGTACACTTCAAAGTAAATTTTCAACATTTTGGCATAAATTTAACAATTTTTTTTTATAATAAAAAAATTGTTTAAGTTTATTGCCAGTTGAAAGTTACCAAGCAGGCAGGAAAAATAAATGGCAAAAGAAATTTTTTAAAATGAATTGTACGAGTGTATGGGTGTGTGTGTGTGAGTGCCCCCGAAAGTATGCAATGCTTTGGCATGCAGCTTCTATGCATTTTCCTCGAGTGTAATCCCCAAAAGAAAACAAATATATATATTTTTTAATATTCACAATTAAACACTATTCAGTGACTTTTTTATTTTGTTCAGCAGTTTTTAAAAAAAAAAATGGTTTTGTAAAAAAAATGTATAATTAAATATTACATTATAATAATAATTGAATTCATAGAACCGTCTGGACAAAGAATTTCTATAAAATAATTGCAATTGAAGTATGTATAATCATATATATATATATATCAGATGGTGAGCTTAACGGTAAACCCTACTACCTAGTTAGACTCCAAGAATGAATAAATTAATGAATTATTCCAGGCTTTCGATCCCTAATCCTAGCCAGGATTGCTATGCCTATAAAAGATTGCGAAGTAAAGCGATATCTGTACAATTTTTTTTGATGGTATATGATGTATGATGAGTGGTAGTCCCCCCCTTAGCCCCTCTCAAGGTCACTCCCCTGTCCAAGATTGGGAATCAGATTTCCAATTAGACTGGATGCACTCGATCCACGGCTATTGCTCCTCCTCCAGCCTAAGGTCGTGGCAGAGGCGTGTGGTCAGGTCGAAGCATAGGTGGCTGCCACCGCTACTGTCCTCCGACTCGGGGGGTGGGGTGGCCGCGGGCGAGGGAGCTGCCAAACGGAGCAGGGCCACCGGCGAGTACGGTGGCGGTGTAATCGAATACGACGGCGATAGCATCAGCCGACACTATTGAGTCACTCCAGCCTCCTTGCCACCCGCCTCGCCGGCCGGGGGAGGCGGCACCTCCTTCATGGACTCCACCTTCGCGACGATCTTGAGGGCGGGGCCCAGCTTCATGCCCATGGCGCTCACCAGATGGTTCTCCTTGAGCAGCAGCAGTGCCTGCCCGTCGATCTCCTGCTGGATGAAGTCGTCCACGTAGTCCTGGCAGCCGGTCAGCTCGCGGATGAAGTTGCTCACCTCGTCCACCGTCCAGCTACTAATCGGAGGTCGGTCGGGAGGCGCACCATTTGTCATCGACGAGGTTATGGCAGGAGTCGCCAGAGTAACCACGCCGGCGGGAGCTATCGGAGCCAGAGGAACAGGTGCCGCAATGTCCATTGGCACGAAGGACTCCAGTCCCAGGGCAATGGGAGTGGGTGGCATCAGCACTGGGAGCGGCAGGACTGGCACCTCCACCGGCGCCGGCTGCAGGGCCTCGGCCTGCATCTTCGCCTCCGCCATGGCCTCGTCCAGTTTGTCCACCAGAGCCATGGCATCCACGGCGACTATGCCGCCGGTGCCAAGTCCATTGGTCTCCATGGCGCTGACGACTCCGTTCTTCGCCTGCCGGGCACATGCCGGCGAGCAGAAGCGCTTCTTCTTCAGCTTGGTCTTGTGCTCCAGCTTGCCGCACTGCTCGCAGGCCACGATGTCCGCCGGAGGGGGCGTGGCGCTGGCAATTCCGCTCGGCTTGATGTCCTCCTGCATGGCGGCCTTTTTCTCTGCGGGAATAGGAGGAGGAGTGGGTAAGTGGAGGGTTAGAGGAAACAAGTAGCAGGAATACTCACTGGGAGGCTCGTCCTGGATGTCCTTGTCGGCGTAGCGCTGCCTGGTGACCGGGAAGGGCTCGTTGGCCTCCTGGATGATGAAACCGTCGATGACGTGGGTCAGCGTGTTCGGCTTAATCATGGCTTTTGGCAGATCCTTGCCTCCATTGAGGCTGCTGGTCGTGGTGGTGGTGGTGATGGCGCAGCTGGTGGTGGTAGTGGTGCTAGTGGTGGTAACAGTACTGCTGCCCGTGCTCCTTGCCAGACCAATGCCGTTGGAGACGGTGGAGGTGGTGGGGGTGGACGTGGTGGTCGTTCCACTGGTGGCAGTGGACACCTTCACTTCCTCCTTGCCGCCGGGAGTGCTGCTCCTCTGCTTGCTGGTGGGTGTGAGGTTCGAGGTGGGAGTAGCGCACTTGGAGGGCGTGGACCCGACCTCAGTGGCCTCTCCGTTCGGCAGAACTTCTCCAGTGGAACTGCTCGCCTCCGCGGTGGCATTTCCATTCGCAGGAGTGCCGGATTTGGAGTCCTGGCCAGTGACGGGCGTCATCGGAGAGTCAATGGGAACCAGCGTGGCCGTGGGAGTCTTCGAGGGGGTGTCCTTGGTGGGCGTGGCTGGGTGACTGCCCCCCACACCTCCCGCTCCGCTGCTGGCACTGCTCAGGGCGACCAGCTGGCCAGTGGAGGGTGTCACCGCCGTACTCGTGACCGAAACCGTGACTGGAGGAGCTGTGGAAAGGTGCCCCACCGTGGCGTTCATCATGGAGGTCATGGCCAGGATGGGATTGGTGCTCTGGGTGAGTGTGCCTGTTCCCTGCGACTGCTGCTGCTGCTGTTGTTGTTGTTGTTGTTGCTGCTGCTGAGTCGCTGCCGCAATGCTGGCGGAGAGGAGCTGCTGTTGCTGCTGCTGGAGCTGTGCCTGCGCCTGTGCCTGTGCTTGGGCCTGAGCTTGCGCCTGGGCCTGGGCCTGTGCCTGCTGAAGAGTCGTCACCGTGCTGCTGGTGACCAGGGGAGTGGTGCTCTGGTTGGAAATGGTCACGACACTGCTGGTGGGCAGCGAGGAGCTGGCTGTGGCCAACTTGCTGGTCTGGAAGAGCGTCCCGGACGCAGAGAGAGCCGCCTGCAGGGCACTGGAGGTGGCTATTCCCGAGGGCGTGGTCGTCGAGGACACCGAGAAGGGCACACTACTCAACTGCAGCTGCCCGGACTGCCCCGACTGCTGGCCAGTGGCGCCTCCCGTTTGCTGCACCACGATCTGCTGTATGATGTTATGTTGCTGCTGCTGCTGCTCCCGTTGGTGTTGCTGCTGCTGCGCCTGCTGCTGGAGTTGCTGTTGCTGCTGTTGCAACTGCTGCTGCAACATCTGCTGCTGCTGCTGCGTGATGAACGCATTCGTTGACACCTGAAGGATCTGCTGGGCCTGCTGCTGCTGCGCCTGGACTTGCTGCTGTTGCTGCTGCTGCTGGTCCCGCTGCTGTTGCTGCGCCACCGCCACTGCCTGCTGCTGCTGAGCCGCCACCTGCTGCTGCTGCTGGGAGACTTGCTGCTGCTGCTGCTGTTGCATCTGTATGGCCGCCAGTTGCTGCTGCAGCATTTGCTGCTGGAGGAGTTGCTGCTTCTGGATGAGCTGCAGCTGCTGCTGCTGCTTCTCCACTCCGGCCGCAGTGGCGGCATGCAGGGTCTGGCCATTCTGGAGCGTAATCGGAGTGCCCGTCGTGCTCATGACCACCATTCTGGAAGAGATTAGAGGGTTAGATGATGCGGATGAGGTTTGGGATTCAGGTTCGACTTACTTGTTGCCCGCGGAGTTGACCACCTGCTGGAGATTGGCCGCCGCCACCGCCTGCTGCTGCTGCACTGTGGCCAGGTGACCCACCACCTTGTTCTGACCCGCCACCTGCCCGTTCTCCGTCTTCAGGGTGGGCAGGGCCGGGCGCACCGGCGTCTGCTTGGTCCGCATCTTGGCCTTCAGCAGGCTCTGGTTCTGGGCCGTCTGGGTGGAGACGGAGCTGGCCGGACGCACCTGGGTGCCGTTGTGGGGCATCACGGGAGCCCCTGCTCGGAGGGCCGTCAGCTGCTGCTGCTGCTGCTGCAACTGGGCAGTGGCCACCGCCAGCTGCTGCTGCTGCGCCTGGTTGCTGTTCCCCGCCTGCTGCTGCTTCGGAGCCAGTGCGTCCAGCTGGGTGCGCGCCTTGGTCGGAGTTTGGGTCACATTGCACTGGATGATCTCTGCAAGGGAAGGGGGGGTTAGTCACTCAGTAATCTCAAGAATTTCAAGCCAATCTTACGGTTCTGCTGCGTCTGGAGCGTCTGCGTCGTCGGCTGCTGAATGAACATCCCCGACGTGCCGTCCGGCTGCCCCCTCAGGATGATGGGATTGGATCCGAAGGGCTGGAGGCCGGCGCCGTTCTGCCAGAACCAGGGTATCTGCATCTGCTGCGCCTGACCGGGATTCAAGAGCTGGGCCGCCTGCACCGACTGCGCCACCCCCGGGAGGGTGGACTGCGAGACCTGGACGCACTGCTGCGTGGTCTGGGTGGTCTGCTGCTGCTGCTGCTGGACCTGCTGCACCTGTTGGGCCTGGGTGGCGCCCCCCTGACCCACACCCACTCCTGCTCCGCCGGCTGTGGCCTGCACGGTGCTACTCGTGGTGGTCACCTTCTGGACCACCTTCTGGGCCAGCTTGCCCTGCGCGTCCACTCCCACCTTGGCGAGGGCGGCCGTCAGCTGCTGCTGTTGCTGCTGCTGCGTGAGTTGCTGCTGTTGTTGTTGTTGCTGCTGCTGCTGCTGCTGTTGGGAGAGCTGCTGCTGGGCGGCGGCCATCGACTGGAGGAGGTTCTGCTGCTGCTGGGGGGAGTGGGAGATGACGTTCACGGGCGAGATGAGCAGCGTCTGGGGCGACTGGTTGTGGGTGGAGGTGGGATGGATGGAGGGGAGCGAGGGAATGCAGGAGGCGTAGGCCCCTCCCGCGAATCCCGCCTGGCCCGCCGCCTGGATCATCTGCTTGGCGTTCTGGGTGGTGGTGGCGATCATCTGGGGGGCATTGCCCTGAAAAGGTTTCCCCGCCGTTATCACCTGGATGGGCTGCTGCCCGAGACTGCCCGGATGAAGCAGGTTCCCGGATACGAACATTTGCGGGTAGAGGAACTGTGTGGAGGGCTGCATTAACTGGACAGCCCGGCCCTGGGACCAGTCCCCGCCCACTCCGCCGGCGGTCAGCTGCATGGGCGACATGGTGCTGATGGCAGTGGACTGCTGCTGCTGCTGCTGGGCATTCTGGGCATTGGCCGGACTAGGAGCTCCTCCGGCCGCTCCACCGCCTCCCGCTGCCGCGCCACCTGCTCCTCCAGCTGCCCCGCTGGCCGCATCGGAGAGCTGCTGCTGCAGTTGCATCTGCTGCTGGACGTCCAGGATGTTGGCGGCATGTTTCAGTTCGGCACCGGTGGCGCCACCGCCCGCGCTGGGAAACTCCTGCTTCACCTGAATGGCATACGGATTGTTGGCGTACAACTGCTGCAGCTGCTCCGGGGAGATCTGCAGCGGCACCGTGGCGGTGGTCGCCACCTGTTGTGCGGGACTCTGTGACTTCTCCAGTGTGTGGCTGCGACGCGTCGAGTTGGGAGTACTTGGCGCACTCAGTATATTCCTCAGCAAGGGATGGCGTCGCTTCGAGGTCGGTGTTCCGGCAACGGAGGATGTCCGGCTGCTGGGACTCGAGTCCTCGTCGAAGTTGATGCCCGCTTTCTGGGCAAGGGTTTCCAAGCACTTGAGTGGTCTTCCTCCGGATGGTTCCTCCCGGATATTCGATGTGTCCTTTAGTGGGGATGCTGTTACGGCTGCCGATTCTGGTCCTGGTTCTGGTTCGGAGGCAGGTTCAGTCTCTGCGCCCGCTCTGGATACGAAAAAGAGAGCAAAGAGAAGAAACGAATAAGTAAGTAAGCGTGATAAGGGGAAGTAAACAGACGGACACACTTGGGGCGTCTCCGAGTACGTGAGGCATGCTTCATCTTGTTTTCTTTTTTTTTTTTTTTTTATCTCTTAATATTTTATCACCGAAACCACAAACATAAAAAAAAAGTAAAAAAGCAAACAGGTTGGCAGCCCTCCGAAAATTTCTCTCCCCAACAGAAGAGGGGGAAGAAGGCAGAAAAAATGCAATGCACTGAGAGAAAATAATATGCCATAATAAAATTATAAACAAAAATTAAAAACTTTCCACTAATAATACTAAAATGTTTATATTTTGTATAATTTTTATTTATAAAAAGAAAGTTCTCTCATTTTTTTTTTCTCTCTGTAAAAGAAAAGTGAGAAAGAAAATGGCAAAGAGAGTGGGCTCCTGGGAAAACGAGACAAACAAATCCCAAAGACACATACGAGATCATTGAGAAAGACAAAGACAGAGGCGGATGGCCAAGAAAGCGAAAACGAAAACAAACTTTGAAAATTAAAACGGTAGTGAGTAGTGAGAGAGAGTGACATTACAGAACGGAATGTATCTCATTTCGCTGATCATTCACACAGTAAATAAAATATGAGAGAGTGACCTCTCATCTCTCAGTATACATTTTTCTGTTTATTTTATTTATCCATTTACCGAAATTGATAAAAATTTCGTTTATCCATTTATTTATAAATAAAATATCAACACAATCATTTTTTATTTATATTGCATTTTTAATAGGGATGTCCCACATAACACTGACCCAATAAGTGGTCTCTTTCATTTTTGCTTATGCTATGGGGGTCACCTCTCTTTTGGAGGGCGGCTCTCTTTTTTCGGACTCTTCCTCTGTAATTATCCTTCTCGGCACTTTAGAGTGGGAGTGACCTTTATTTATGGACAGCCGAATTGTAATCCCCCACCCCTTTCCCTCCTTTTAGAGTGCTCCCACGGGGTTACGGTTCAGAGACCTTGGGGTCTGGTTCTTCCAAAAAAAAAAAATACTAACAGTTGCTATTCCCATGTCCTGCAGGAGTAACAAATGGTTTCAGGTTCGATTTCACGCACAGAATCCCTTTCCAACAACCGGATAGGAGGGGGTGGGGAGGGGTAGGGGAGGGAAAAGGCACAAAAGCTTGAGGGTAAGGTTCGGGTTTAAAGGCGGGTGGGCGGTCCGCCGGGGGTTGATTCCCAGCCGAGGGGTTGTTGCTGCTGTTGCTGCTAGTGGGTGTTGTTGTTGTAGTGTTTTGTACATGTTCCCATTTGTAGTGGTGTGTGTTTGTTCCAAGAGAGAGAGAGAAGGAGAGAGAGAGTGTGTCAAGGGGAGGGGGAGGACGGAATCAAGCTAGACGGCCTGCCAGACGCATCCTCCTCGACATCTCCGGCGGGCAACGTTCAGCAACATGCAACTCCAAGACTGGTTTCTTGCCACCACTTTTTCAGAGTGTATGTGTGTGTGTGTGTGTATCTGTGTGAGCTCGGGTGTCGTGTGTCTGCAACAGAGGCTGAGTGCCTTCCAGAGGCTCTTTCTTGCAACAATGCCACAGCCATCATTAATTTGATTTTCCCTTCAACCGAATTGAGTTGCAAGCAGCATTGCCACGGGGGTGGGAGAACGGAAAAGGGAACAAAAATAACAACAACAACAACAACAACAATGCGGGGAGCATGCGCCGGCGGAGCAGCAGCAGCGGCAGCGTCAACGACAGCAGCGTCTCGAAAATGTGTTTTTACTTTTTGTTTTATTTATTTTTTTTTTTTTTTGGGGTTTTGGGACTCATTATTTTTCTTAACAGTACTCTACATGCTAAAGGCCGATAGAGGCACCTGTGCACGCGATCTTACATAAAAAAAACGCAGCTACGACAACTCTAGACGCCGAACAGCATTAATGTGTTTTTTTTTTCTCTTGTCTTCTCTTCTTTCGCCTCCGCTTTGGCTTTGTTTTTACTCCAGCGATACACTTTCCAGCGACATAGCGCTGCTTACGTCGGCAGCGAAGCGCCGAAGCCGCCGACGTTTCTACTTCTTCTCATGTTCACCGAAGAATTGCAGTTGCATTACACTAATCGAGTGCACATCTGGGCATTTGATTAAAAAAACATAAATAAATAAATAAATAGTCCGAATCCGAGGTGGACACTGGCCGCGGGTGTCGGTTTCTGGTGTATTATGATGCGTCGCGTCGGCGCGAGAGTTTTTCATTCACAGCACATGCACGGCACGGCGCGGATAGGCAGAAACGCTGACGCTGACGTTAACGCTGTCGTTGTCGTTGTAGTTGTCGCAGTCGCCGTCGGAGAGAACCGCACGCCGTCGAGTTGAGTTGCAGACTGAGGAGGTTCGGAGAGCGCCGTCGAGCACTCGCCTGTCGGCGGGGCGACAACTCTGCCGGACAACTCACACGGTCGAGGCGAAACAAAATGAAGCGCGCATGTGTTCGTGTTGGTGCTGCTCTAGCAGCTGGCCGCGGAAACCAGTTTCTCTCGCACCCGATAACTTTTCTCTATACCGAAATGCGCGGGAGCGAGTGCGACGGCACTAGGGGCAGCCGACCCCGGCCAACGTGTATGAGTGCGATGCCCTCTGCGCGGTTGGGGTTGGAATGAAACAGCAGCAGCAGCAGCTAGCAGCGGCGGCAGTGGCAGGCAGCAAAAAAAGATACAAAAATCGAGATACAGCTGGCGGGCATGTGTGTGTGCGGTTCCAACCACCCCGACTGCGTGCTCCCCTCCAGCCCCGCTAGCCTCTACGACCGAATCCAGTTTTCTGCCTTCTGTGTCTACACTCGAATGTCTGCCGCCCGATTGTTGCTATACTTCATCTTCTTTTTTCATTCCACCACCACCACCATCGGCCACTCCACCCGGCCTACCTGGACGACCTTCCCCCTCCTCCTCCTCCGCTTCCATCGCCTTCCCTTGTGCTCTGCAGCCAGGGATCGGATCGGCTTTACGTTATTATTAGTTGTGCTTGTCGGAAACAGACGGGACGTGAAAACGCCAGGGGGTGGGGTGGCGTATGCGCAGAGCCAGGGCGAACTGTTGTTTTGCTCGAACAGTGGCATGCGATCCATTATCATTGGATTGCATTTTCATTAATTTTTTCATCGTTTTTTTCTCCCTGCAGTGGCTCATATACAGAGTGCACAGTGGTTCCAACACAAAGTTCGATCGAACTAATGTGTATGGTATTATGAGAAGTGCCGAATCTGGGTGGAGTACGTTCTTCAGATAGATCCTTCTAAAACTAAGACTGAAAAATTTGGAAAATTATATTCAAAAAAAATTATAATAAATAATAGCTTACAAATTTATATTTGGTATTACTTAATTCATCCAATTTTTTTATATATTTTGCAACTCTGGTTTCAGACCACCCTCGTCCCACTGTGCCTTTCGCTGGCATTTCATTTTTCATTTTGTGCTTTGTCGAGTGCTCGGGGCTGTGTGTGTGAACGCATTTGTATGGGTTGCGCCGCTTTTGGGCTCTGTCGGTCTTCTTCTTCCGCCTCCCTCCCCCTCCAACACGTTGCAGCGCCCCACAGGCTTTCATCATTCAATCGCCGTTGTTGTTGTTGCTGTTGTGGTCCGACTGATGAAATCGTGGGGTTCGCTTCGTCTCATTTCTTTTTTCGCCGCGCTGCCGCCATATTATTTTCACGTACGCTGACTGCTCTGCCTGCCGCCCGCTCTCTGCTCTAGCTCGCGCTCTCTTCTCTGCTCTTCTCGCCTCTCTTCTCCTCTGGCAGCGTTGTTTTTGTTTCTGCCTTTTTTAGTGCCACTGATTGTGTGCGCTGGTGTGTGTGTGGGGTTGGCTGTTTCTTTTTGGTATTTTTGTGGGGTTTTGTGCTTAGCTTTTTTCTTATTAGTTGCGGCCGCGTTCTTTCCTCCTCTTCTTTCGCCCTGGCAACTCAACTGTACAATGTGTCGAGCATGCGCTCTTCCTCTTGCCGCCGATTCAATTAATTGCAAATGCCTCCAGCTTGGAGCTCTGGCTAGGCGGGAGGGTCGCAGCGTGTGTGAGTGACTCTGTGGGGGCAGTAGGTGCGAGCAGGCGAGCAAATGGGCTCTGTCGTCCGTGAGGGTGTGCGTGCGGGGGCTATTTGCATTTTGAGGAATGAAATGACAAATGTTTAATGAGCGTAAATTGCTTTCCACTTTTTCCACACGCTCTGTCTCGCTCTCACCACTTACAAGTGCCCGTGCGCCACCCTCTCTCGCTCGCTCGCTCCTGGGATCGCTGTAATGAGTCTCACTCTCACCCTCTCTCCAGTACCTGTTGTTCTTCCGAGACTTCTGCCAAGATTTCCTTCACCATTTTCCAAAACCCACGGCCTTGGAATTATCAACATCTGCATACCCTCCCATTACGGTACTGCCCGTGTAGTGGTGTGATAATCAAAAGTGGGCTGACTTCTATCGTCGATGTTGTTGTTGTTGTTGTTGTTATTGTTTCTGCTGGTATCGTAATTGACAGCAGCGACGTCGCAGAGAGTCGACGTTTATGGCCACAAGGCGTGGCCAACCTCGCAATAAAAATGGATCTCTGCGGTGGTCTTCGTCACTAAAATTTTCCCTAATTAGTTCCCTAATTTTTTTTAGAGAAGCTCTTCCTGGCAATTCTGACTATTTTCTTTTTCTTCTTCTTCTTTTTCTTCCTTTTTCTCCTCTTTTATTATTTTCTTTTGTTTTCTCCTTCACTTGACCTTCCCACTCAAACCGGAAGTACTCGAGTTCGCCTTGGACATTCCATCAGGGTTGAAAACGATTCTAGAGAATTTATTTTTAACAAAAAAAATATTTATTTTTAAAGTCATTGTTGTTATTGTTTTAATATAACTATTATTTTTATCTTTCTCTGGACCTGAAATTATATCTTATATAAAACTCGTAACACAATATCATAAAATCCATACAAATTATATAAGTATAGTCAAAAATTTATCAAAAAAACCCTAAATTATTTTCCAAAAAATCTTCTTTTCAAAAAAATATTTTCCACAAAATCTGTCCTTTCCCCTTATCCCATTTCCGGATTGTTTATTTTTTCCCCCCCAAGGGAATGAAAATCACCGGACTGTATCCTTTATCCGGAGAAACAAATGAAAGTAGAAACCCCTGGCAAAAATCGAACCGGAAAGCGGAAAAGGGTTGACCTCTGACACTTGGCTTTTCCACAAGCCGTTCGCGACCTCAGCGACCCCACCCCAAGCACCCCTCTCGAATATCCTTTTCCACCATTTTAGGGCGCCGAGTGGAAGCGATTTTAATTTTTAAACAAAACAAGATACATTTACCCCTAAAATCGAACAAAAAAAAAAAACATCATAGGGGATTATAAGCGGGGATAGCGATCTATAGAGAATTCCACCCCTAAGCTCATTGTCGAGGGGGAGGGGGGTGTGAGGACGAGGTCAAGGAGGGATCGCTATTGGGCGTAAACGAGGGATTGTCCTTCACTATCCTTGGGATTCGATTCTGATCAGATAAGGTCCTATACTTTTTATCCTCATTTATCTGAGGTTTCTATCATAGCTGAGTTTTTAACAGGACTTTTTCGATAATTATCGATTTATAATCGATATCGAAGATAGTTGTTGGCATCCTAGATGCAGTTCTTTATGGTATTTTTTCGTATTTATTTTTTTTTTTTACAGATTTCTCATTAACTTTTAGACATTTAAGAGGTAATTTCTAAGAGACCCCTTGAATGCATTATTTTCATACGTGGATCAGATCCATGTCTATATTTCAGCCGATTTTCCCTCGACTCTTAAGAGGAATACCCCAAATGGTTTGTAGACCGATTTCCTAATAATCTGAATCAAAATCCTGTAACAAAATATATATTTTTTTTAATTTTTGGCCATTTTTTGGTGAGACCCCTTCTTAAATACAGGATTTTTCCATATTATTTTAGTAGATCCCATGTGAAATTCTGAACTTTTAGATCTTTTCCAGATCTATGACTATATCTCAGTCGATTCCCATCCGATTCTTAATAAGAATAGCTTAGGATATTTGGGGATCGATTTACTATCAATCTACACAAAAAAATAACGACAAAAACGATGTTTTTTAAAACATTTTCATACTTTTTATACTCATACTAGACCCCATGTGAATTGGAGTATTTCCATATATGGCCCATATCAATGGCTATATCTCAGTTGATTCTTCCTCGATTCTTAAAGGAAATATCCCAAAAGATTTGATAATTATTTTTAAGGTAATCTGCATAAAAATTCTCATACAAAATATTTTTTTTTAATGTTGAATATTTTTTTAGCACACTCCTTGTAAAACTCAAGGTTTCCATATATGGCCCAGATCCATTTACCTCTGGGGCATATATGGTTATATCTCACTTGATTATCAGCCGATTCTTAAGAGGAATACCTATAAAGATTTGTGGATCGATTTCCTATAAATAATCATCAAAATCCTGCCGCAAAATATTTTAACATAATTTTTCATATTTTGTTTTTAGTAGACCCCATGTAAAGCTCAGGATTTTCATATATGGCCTAAGATTCATGGCTATATCTCAGCCGATTGTTATCTGATTTCTAAGCGGAATACCTTAACAGATTTGTGGTTTAATTTCCTAATAAGCTCAATCAATATCCTATAACAAAATATTTTTAAAAAATTTTTCATATATTTTTTTTAAGACCCCTTGTGAAACGGAAGGTTTCCATATGTGTCCTAGATTCACGGCTATATCTCAGTCGATTCCTTTCCGAGGCATGAGAAGAATGCTTTCAAATCCTTATGGATTCATTCTCAAGTAATCAAGATCCAAATCCGGCTACAAAATAATTTTTAAAAATTTGTTATATATTTTTTTTTGGGGAGACCCCTTGTAAAATGCGGAATTTTTACAGGTCGGCCAGTTCTATGGCTATATCTCAATCGATTGCCATCCGATTCTTAATAGGAATAGCTTAGAATATTTGTGGATCGATTTTCTAACAATCTACATCAAAATCACGACAAAAAATATTCAAAAAATTCAAATATTCAAAAAAAATTTAATCAAAATTTTTCAAACTTGTGGAATGCAGGATTTACATATATGGTTTACATATTTACTTGATCCTAAGGCTATATCGTATATCTTAGTAGATTCTTCCATGATTCTTAAGCAGAATACCCAAAAAAGTTTGTGGGTCGATTTTAAAGTAATCTGCATCTAAATCTTGCAACAAAAAATGTTTTTCAAATATTTCCTATTCTTTTAGTAGACTCCTGTGAAGTACAAGATTTTCATATGACGCCCAGATCTATAGTTATATCTCAGCCGATTATCATTCAAATCTTAAGAAGAAAGCCTTAAAAGTCTTCTGGATTGATTCCCAAGTAATCAAGAACAAAACCTTAAAACAAAAATATTTTTCCAAAATTTTGCTTATATTTCTTTGCAGACTCCTTGTGAAAAGTAGTATTCCCATATACATATGTATGCCCGATATTCACAGCTATATCTTAGCCGATTCCTAAGCAAAATGCATTAAGATTCTGGTTCCCAAGTAATCTGGATCCAAATCCTGCTACAAAATATTTTAGCAAAATTTTTGATTTTTTTTGGGGGAGACCCCAGATCGGCGTCCAGATCTATGGCTATATCTCGTCCTCTATATTTCGATTCGCATCCGATTCTGAAGCGGATGACCTTAGAAGATTTGTGAATCGATTCCAAATAAATCTGCATCAATAACATACCCATTTTTTTAATTTTTTATATATTTTTTTGCGAGAACTCTTGTAAAATGATATGTTATGATATGATAGGATGATATGTAGTCCTGATCCATAACTATAATACAGAGGATTCAAAATACTCCGTGTCCAGTACATACGAAAGTGTTCTACATGTCATATCTTAATTGTGAACTAGGACTAAGATACATTGTAAAAAATATAAAAGATAAGATACTCAAAATAAGATACTCAAAGAAAGATCGGATACTAAATATTCAAAATACATAGTTATAAGAAATATATTTTATAGATTAGTAAATTAGTTTCTCTTAAATGTTATGAGGAGAACTGTATATTCCCTTTCTATAATTTTTATACGAAAAAGATGATAAAACTAGCCAACTAAAAAATAAAGGTTTAGAATAAATATTAACAAAATGATATAGTAAAGTTCAAAATATTAAAAACATTATTTGAATATTTAAAGTTTCAATTATAATCAAATTTAAAGTATTAAGTTATTTTTTAATGTTACTTGATGAAGATATTTAAAAAATGTAAGCTTCTGGTACAGCAACGAGAACTGCAATATTTTCAATAAAAAAAAACTTCAAAGCTAAAAAGCAGTCTCCATTTTGATTCGCGAACGGGCAAACAAAAGGAAAGGCAACAAAATAACTCATAGGTGCTTTCCAGCTGGCCTCCAATTTGCGGGCAGCGGCTCGAATCGGCCCAATACAAAATGCCGACGGAAGGTGGTTACCCGAAAAATGGGCGCGCTCGACGTACCTTTCTTCTCTTTCTCTTTTCTTCTCTTCAGCGGAGGGTGGGCCCAAGTACCTGTGTGTGCAACAAAGAGAGCCGAACACAGCTGTCTTTGCTTCTCTTTCTTGCAGAACTATACGAGTGAGAGGCGTGGCTTAGTACTGCATAGCGTGTGGTGAAATTTGTGGTAAGGCTTGTATAACAGTTTATTCAAATTTTTGTTAAATTATTTAAGAAAATGGAAAATTGTTATTAATTTTAATGTTTTGCATAAATTTGTATCTTTTAAAGATTTATTGATGGTTATAAAGTAGAAATTATATTATTTAATTGATTATTTGGAATATAAAAGTTAGAATAGTTTTATGGAAATGAGAGAAAGTTTAAAATGTTTTTTTTAAAGAAATTTTTGATCGTTTTTAAGGTTTTTTTGAGTGGTTTTTATTTTATAAAACTTAATGAAGTGGTAATTGGTAGTATCATGTTTTAAAATTAACATTTTCAATTAAAAAAAATGAAATTTTTTATACTATTTTTCTTACTTTCTTAAGATTTCTTTTATTTTCTGATGAAAAATGTTAAAGAAGATTCATAATACAAGTTTTTAAAAGATTTAGTTCTTTTTAAATTGAAAAATATTGTAGCTTCATAGAGGTATTTTATAATAAGATAAGAAAAGAGAGTTAAAGTTTTATATAATGATTTATTATACTATAGAAAATATTAAAAGTAGACCATTTTTAAAATTTGAAAAAAAACAGGACCTTAATAAAGCTCGTTTTTATAAACTATACAGATTTTTAAGACTAAGATTTATAAGAAGACTATACAGATTCGATTTTTAAAGAGTTCTTTAGTTCTCAAAATAACTCAAATAATAAATAATAATAATAAATAATAAAACTCAAAATGTATGTAATATTAAAAAAGTGTATTAAAAAATTATAAACATTTTAAAAAACATCTTAATTAAACTGGTTACTGGTGGTGACACTGGGGGATTACGAAACGAAATCGTAATACCAGCATTAAGCTGGAACCCTGGAACATATCGCAATTCCCATTCACACCCCTAATGAGTTCGGGGGTTGCACTTCGTACCCACCATTCGGTATTCGGTCCGGTCCCAATTGTTTTCGCATTTTTGAGGGTAATTGTATCGTGTTTGTTTAGAAATTGGTTTCAACGAGTTGCCCCGAAAATGGAGGAAGGGGTGGGTTTTCGGGTGTCCGATTCGGTTTCGGTATCGGTTTTGGAAGGGCAAGTGTCACGGGCGGCAAGTTCAACCCTTTTACGGGCCAGCTCCTGATTTTTGCAAGGATCACTCGTTATCCTTTTTCCAAACAAAGTCTGGTCGATTTTGTGGTACAGTACGTACCATTTGGCAAAGGGGGTTCCGATAAAAGAATTGGAAAGTGTATTGATAAGGGATTATTGGAAAATTTTATAATAGATGGGATGGTTTCTGATAAAGGAGGGTTTTTGGATGATATGACAGTAATTAATGATCCTTGACACCGGGTTCATATGTCACTATCGTCTCCCAACGATATCTTACAGATGATCCACCCAAGAAATCCATTTTTTATTGCGATCTTGACCACGCCTTGCGTCGCTGCCGACGTCGCCGTCGCTAGAAACAACAACATCGACGATAGAAGTCAGCCCACTTTTGATTATCACACCACTACACGGGCAGTACCGTAATGGGAGGGTATGCAGATGTTGATAATTCCAAGGCTGTGGGTTTTGGAAAATGGTGAAGGAAATCTTGGCAGAAGTCTCGGAAGAACAACAGGTACTGGAGGGAGGGTGAGAGTGAGACTCATTACAGCGATCCCAGGAGCGAGCGAGCGAGAGAGGGTGGCGCACGGGCACTTACAAGGGTGAGAGCGAGACAGAGCGTGTGGAAAAAGTGCAAAGCAATTTACGCTCATTAAACATTTGTCATTTCATTCCTCAAAATGCAAATAGCCCCCGCACGCACACCCTCACGGACGACAGAGCCCATTTGCTCGCCTGCTCGCACCTACTGCCCCCACAGATTCACTCACACACGCTGCGACCCTCTCGCCTAGCCAGAGCCCCAAGCTGGAGGCATTTGCAATTAATTGAATCGGCGGCAAGAGGAAGAGCGCATGCTCGACACATTGTACAGTTGAGTTGCCAGGGCGAAAGAAGAGGAGGAAAGAACGCGGCCGCAACTAATAAGAAAAAAGCTAAGCACAAAACCCCACAAAAATACCAAAAAGAAACAGCCAACCCCACACACACACCAGCGCACACAATCAGTGGCACTAAAAAAGGCAGAAACAAAAACAACGCTGGCAGAGGAGAAGAGAGGCGAGGAGAGCAGAGAAGAGAGCGCGAGCTAGAGCAGAGAGCGGGCGGCAGGCAGAGCAGTCAGCGTACGTGAAAATAATATGGCGGCAGCGCGGCGAAAAAAAGAAATGAGACGAAGCGAACCCCACGATTTCATCAGTCGGACCACAACAGCAACAACAACAACGGCGATTGAATGATGAACGCCTGTGGGGCGCTGCAACGTGTTGGAGGGGGAGGGAGGCGGAAGAAGAAGACCGACAGAGCCCAAAAGCGGCGCAACCCATACAAATGCGTTCACACACACAGCCCCGAGCACTCGACAAAGCACAAAATGAAAAATGAAATGCCAGCGAAAGGCACAGTGGGACGAGGGTGGTCTGAAACCAGAGTTGCAAAATATATAAAAAATTGGGTGAATAAAATAATACCGCATATAAACATGTAAGCTATTATTTATTACAATTTTTTTAAATATAATATTTCCCAAATTTAATAGTCTTAGTTGTAAAAGGATCTATCTGAAGAACGTTCTCCACCCAGATTCGGGACTTCTCATAATACCATACACATTAGTTCGATCGAACTTTGTGTTGGAACCACTGTGCACTCTGTGTATGAGCCACTGCAGGGAGAAAAAAACGATGAAAAAATTAATGAAAATGCAATCCAATGATAATGGATCGCATGCCACTGTTCGAGCAAAACAACAGTTCGCCCTGGCTCTGCGCATACGCCACCCCACCCCCTGGCGTTTTCACGTCCCGTCTGTTTCCGACAAGCACAACTAATAATAACGTAAAGCCGATCCGATCCCTGGCTGCAGAGCACAAGGGAAGGCGATGGAAGCGGAGGAGGAGGAGGGGGAAGGTCGTCCAGGTAGGCCGGGTGGAGTGGCCGATGGTGGTGGTGGTGGAATGAAAAAAGAAGATGAAGTATAGCAACAATCGGGCGGCAGACATTCGAGTGTAGACACAGAAGGCAGAAAACTGGATTCGGTCGTAGACGGTAGCGGGGTTGGAGGGGAGCACGCAGTCGGGGTGGTTGGAACCGCACACACACATGCCCGCCAGCTGTATCTCGATTTTTGTATCTTTTTTTGCTGCCTGCCACTGCCGCCGCTGCTGGCTGCTGCTGCTGCTGTTTCATTCCAACCCCAACCGCGCAGAGGGCATCGCACTCATACACGTTGGCCGGGGTCGGCTGCCCCTAGTGCCGTCGCACTCGCTCCCGCGCATTTCGGTATAGAGAAAAGTTATCGGGTGCGAGAGAAACTGGTTTCCGCGGCCAGCTGCTAGAGCAGCACCAACACGAACACATGCGCGCTTCATTTTGTTTCGCCTCGACCGTGTGAGTTGTCCGGCAGAGTTGTCGCCCCGCCGACAGGCGAGTGCTCGACGGCGCTCTCCGAACCTCCTCAGTCTGCAACTCAACTCGACGGCGTGCGGTTCTCTCCGACGGCGACTGCGACAACTACAACGACAACGCAACGACAGCGTTAACGTCAGCGTCAGCGTTTCTGCCTATCCGCGCCGTGCCGTGCATGTGCTGTGAATGAAAAACTCTCGCGCCGACGCGACGCACCAAACACCAGAAACCGACACCCGCGGCCAGTGTCCACCTCGGATTCGGACTATTTATTTATTTATTTATGTTTTTTTAATCAAATGCCCAGATGTGCACTCGATTAGTGTAATGCAACTGCAATTCTTCGGTGAACATGAGAAGAAGTAGAAACGTCGGCGGCTTCGGCGCTTCGTGGCGCGACTGGAAAGTGTAGCGGCGGCGTGGGTCGAGGGGAGGCCGAAGAAACGAAGCCGAAAAACAAGCATCTAGAGTTGTCGACGTGCGTTTTTTATGTAAGATCGCGTGCACAGGTGCTTCGGTGGCCCCGAGCATATTAATTACACTGAGAAAAAAAAAAAACTGCAAGCGGAGCCAGTGTGAGTTAATTACAGCGACGACCGCCCCCCCCAACCATCACATAACACACACACATATCTACACAAATACATAGAGAAGCCGCTGGGTCGGCGGGGGAGAGGAGAGGAGAGACTGCACTTCGTCGGATATTATTCGTTTATTTTGTGTACATTTTTGTGTTGTCTTGCGTTTTGTGGCCTGTATATGTTATATGTTGTGTGTTGCTTGTATGTTTATACTATTTATTTATTGCCTGTATACGTACAATACATTCATGTGCCTGTGTTTGTGTTCGTTTTGTGTTTATTAATGTACCGAAAGCTAAAAAGAGAGTCTAAAAACTAAAAAAGAAAGCAATAATGCCAAAAAGAACAGCAACAACAACACCAGCACCATCACCAACAACAAAAACAACAACATTCTCGTCGAGTGTCGTCTTCGCAGCCACCGCAAAAAACAGAAGAACAGTGAAGCCTGTGCCGCATGCATACCTTTAATTTATTACAAACATTGTTTTTATTTTAAATAATGGATCGTCGTGCATTGAAGTTTATGCAAAAAAGGTATTTTTTTTGTTGTTATTTAATTTGTTTTTTATTTTGCTTTGCTTAGTTTTTAATTTATAAAAAATATATATATTTTGTATTAATTAATTTATAAATAAAATTTGTTTTTTTTTAATGGCCTGGATCGTGGCATGTTAATCATCATTAAGCGGAGGGTTCCCAGCACTTTGCAAGAAATATGGTTCTGTCATAAAATACACTCCACTGGTGGTAGGCAGGCACATAAAAAAAAAAAAAAAACAAAAAAAAAAAACTTCACAAGTCGCAAAACGAGTTTCCCCCCCTCCCTCTCTCTGCACTCACCATGCTGCCCTTTTTTTTTATCCCCCCACCCCCTTCCATCTGCATTGTTGACAACGAAATTTCGCAATGCATGCAGTGTGTACAGTGAGTGTGTGTGTGTTTGGTGGTTGTTTCACCTCCCCCCACCACCATCACCTAGCCCCTTGAGTGTTCCATGGTCTCCCGCCAACAATCCAGCATTGAAAAGCAAAAGTTCTAAGCCAAAAGGTAGCCAATTTTTTATTGTTGTTGTTGGGCCCGAATACCCAAAACTGCATGCGGCAACCCTGCTGCTGCTGCTCTCGCCCCAGCAGTGTGTGCTTTGCTCTCTGCATGTTGCTGTTGCTCTTTGCCTCGCACTCCCCGCCTCTCTCGCGTGCAGCCGAAGTAAACAAAAATGTAATTCCAGGCAGGGTTACCAAGTCATGGGCTTTTATGTTACAGGATTGCAGCAATATAGTCTTGAAATATAAAAAATTATATAAAAATGTAGAGTATTAGTTATTTTAGCTCTCTTTAGTTTTTTAATTTTGGTTAAATTTTCATTATTTTAAACTTTTTTTTACTAAACTATTTTTTTTCAATTTCAATAAACCCTAAATATTTAAACCCATGTGCATATGTTTTTTTTTTATCAGTAAGTTTTTAGTTTGCCTGACAACCCTATGTATTAAACACCTACGCCACCACGGTTTGGGGATAAAAATGTGTACGAACTGCCCATCGTTTCATCTCGTTCACTCGAAATTTGTTCTGTTCTTTCGTTTTCTTGTTGTTATTCTGTGTTGTTTTTGGTTTTGTTGTTTCTTTATTGCAAAAACTCGTTTGTGTATCAATCAATATGCTGTCATGCTGTCAC
The DNA here is from genome assembly GCA_018153235.1 of Drosophila malerkotliana malerkotliana. Taxonomy (NCBI): domain Eukaryota; kingdom Metazoa; phylum Arthropoda; class Insecta; order Diptera; family Drosophilidae; genus Drosophila; species Drosophila malerkotliana. The sequence continues at coordinate 5,785,649 of JAECXV010000038.1, forward strand.
CCTCTCATTCTCACACTCGGTAGCACAGCTTTGATTTGAATTATCACTTTCCCTCCATCATTTATCCCCTCACTCACCATCCTCACCCCCACCTCGTATCTCCATCTCCATCTCCTCCTTACATTGCCTTTTTTTGGCAGCGCATGCTCTCGCATGTTGTATCTTCTACTCCTCCGGATGATGCTGTGTTGCTTCGAGTGCAACTTACCGATGATTTTTGCTCTCCACAGTCTCCATAAATACACGCATACACATGCACATTCATGGACATATCAGAAAACCAGTCTTCTTCTTTTGTTTTTTCTTTGGAGCTTCTTTGGAGTTTTCTCAAGAGGTCTCTCCATCAACAACAACCATATCTTGTTACCCTGCGGGTGGCTCTGATCATGGGTTCTTGAAATAAATATATACATACATGGATATATACATATGTATTTATTAAAAAAGAAAAAAAAAGCACCACCCTGAGCAAAAACCACCCTCTATATATAAGAGGTCTTTTACCGCCCACCACCCTATTACTAATTTGGTTTTACCCTTCTTTTGCCGGTTTATTCTTTTTTTCTTTTATTTTTTTTTTTTTTTATTATTGTACTACAAGGATCCAGCATTTTATGGGTCTCGAGGGCATTTGGTTTGGGAATCTTTATTCTCACACAAGAAGTTGGAAATTGGAATTATACTATAGCGTATAGCATTTCCAGTCCTTTACAACAAGGTCCTTGAACTTGGTTGGCTCCTTTATTGGCGGAATTATTTGAACGTAGCAGCTGCGTGGCTAAATTTTCTTTCACATGGAAATGGAAAAAATATACACACACACACACAAAGTACTATGGTGTGGAAATTCGAAAACCCATAGATTAAGATCGATGGATGGAAACGATGGCAACCCCTCTCTCTCTCTCTGTACTTATAGCCTTATAGCCTATATACTCTATGGTTGGTACTCGCCCTCTTCCGTTATTTCCTTTTTGTCCTTTCTTCTTTCATACTCGCATTTGTTCTCGGCCGGATTGCCAATAAAGGACACCTTTTTGCATTTTTGGCAAAAACGAGAAGGGCAACGGGGAGGGGGAGGGGGTAAGGGAAATGGAAAGGGAAGGGAAACGAAATAAAAGAGAAATATTTTCGGTTTCTACCTAAAAGCGTATATGTTTTTTGAGGTTCACAAAATTATTTGTTTCAATAAATCTTAGGATTCGACATTTTTGAGAGACAAAAAAAAAAGAGTGACTTAAGCCCTGATTTTGTCCTTTTTTTTTGTTCCATTTGGAGAGTTTTTATTATGTTTTATTGAATGTTTTTTCTTTCTAAAGATTATTCGCATATATTTTAGACTTTTGGCTTTTTTTTTTAAAGATTATTTTTTAATTTATTAGAAGGATTTTAGTAATTATACTTTGTAGTATCTATAGATTCAATCTTAAGGTTCTATCTATATCTATAGTTTTCATCTATAAAAAAAATATTAAATATTTAAAAGATTATTATTATTATTATAAAGTTAATCTTTGAAAAGCTTGAAAAACTAAATATTAGTCTTGGGGTGAACCTTATTTTTAAAATAGGAATGATAATATAGTTTATATTTATTTAAAAATATTAAATACTAAAAGCTTGTTCTTAAAACATTATTTTGCTTTAAAAATCATGCTCTTCTCTATGGGTTCTGTTGGGTTATATTATTTTAAGAAATATATTTCATATAAAAAGCATGATTTTTTATATTATTTGAATTTTTGGGATGGTTTCAAGTATCTTATACTTATCTTCCTCTCTTAAGGATCTTATAGTCCAAAAATAAACAAAATCATAGGCTCTATTTTTAAGATAATCTTGAATATTTAAAACTTGGTTCTTATAGATGTATTCTTTGTCGGGTTCTGTTTTGTGATATTATTTAGGAGGAAATATTTCATATATGGATATATGTTTATGTATATTTGATGATATATTATGGATATATATAATGATATACTATATGATTCCATTTTTTATGATTTTGTTAATTATCTTAAACCTATCCTGTATGCTTAATGATCTCATTCTCATAAAAGAAACGAATTCATAGGCTCTGTTTATGAGAAAATCTTTAATTTTTAAAAACCTGTTTATTATTATATTATTTTATTTTTAAAATCATGCTTTGTTTGGGTATTTTTTGTTTTTTTTTTTTGTATTTTTGGGATTCTGTTTGCACTTGGCTTGTTAATATTTGTAGTCATGCTGGTGGAACAAGAGAAGACCATTAGGAACCCACATACCATACCATACCATACCATACCATACCATAACCATCCTAACCATGTGTGCGGTCCACGATGATGGGCAAATATTTATTCTCAACTCTCCACTGACCCTTTCTCTTCTTCTTTTTATTTTTTTATTTTGGAATCCAATCCCACAGAGCGGACACTGAAAGCGACAATCCAACAGCCCCGGGGAATCCGACTGGAAACTCAGGAAACACTCCAGTTGCCACTCAACCCCTTAAGGATAACTCCAATATCCGCGAGAAGCCGCTCCACAACAACAACAACAATAATAATAATAATAATAATAATAATAATAACAATAATAATAATAATAACAACAACAATAGTGGTAATCCTCACCAGCAACAACAACAAAGGCCACTCAAGTGCCTGGAAACTCTCGCCCAAAAGGCGGGCATCACCTTTGACGAGAAATACGATGTGGCCAGTCCCCCCCATCCCGGTATTGCCCAGGCACAGACACCAGGATCGGGAACCGGATCAGCACCAGCATCAGCACCAACAACACCAACAACAGCAACACAATCAGCTACTGGAAAACTTACTCCAACCAATCATCGCCAGCGTCACAACCAAACGCCCATCACCCCCAACACCAACTCCAATTCCAACTCCCAACTGCCCACCCGTCACAGCCTCACGCTGGAGAAGTCGCAGAATCCGGGCCAGCAGGTGGCAACCACCGCCACGGTGCCACTTCAGATACTCCCAGAGCAACTGCAGCAGTTCTACGCCAGTAATCCCTATGCCATCCATGTGAAGCAGGAGTTCCCCAGCGCTGGCGGCGGAGGAGCCGGCACAGAACTGAAGCATGCCACAAACATCCTGGACGTGCAACAGCACATGCAACTGCAGCAGCAGCTCTCCGATGCAGCCAGCGGGGCAGCTGGAGGAGCAGGTGGCGCGGCAGCGGGAGGCGGTGGAGCGGCCGGAGGAGCTCCTAGTCCGGCCAATGCCCAGAATGCCCAGCAGCAGCAGCAGCAGTCCACTGCCATCAGCACCATGTCGCCCATGCAGCTGACCGCCGGCGGGGTAGGCGGGGACTGGTCCCAGGGCCGGGCTGTCCAGCTGATGCAGCCCTCCACCCAGTTCCTCTACCCGCCGATGATTGTATCCGGGAATCTGCTGCATCCGAGTGGGCTGGGCCAGCAGCCCATCCAGGTGATCACCGCGGGCAAGGCCTTCCAGGGAAATGCCCCCCAGATGATCGCCACCACCACCCAGAACGCCAAGCAGATGATCCAGGCGGCGGGCCAGGCGGGCTTCGCAGGAGGAGCCTACGCCTCCTGCATCCCCTCGCTCCCGTCCCTCCACTCCACCTCCACCCACAACCAGTCGCCCCAGACGCTGCTCATCTCGCCCGTGAACGTCATCTCCCCCTCCCCCCAGCAGCAGCAGAACCTCCTCCAGTCGATGGCCGCCGCCCAGCAGCAGCTCTCGCAGCAGCAGCAGCAGCAACAGCAACAACAACAACAGCAACAACTCACGCAGCAACAGCAACAGCAGCAGCTGACGGCCGCCCTGGCCAAGGTGGGCGTGGACGCGCAGGGCAAGCTGGCCCAGAAGGTGGTCCAGAAGGTGACCACGACGAGTAGCACCGTGCAGGCCACAGCCGGCGGAGCAGGAGTGGGTGTGGGACAGGGAGGCGCCACCCAGGCCCAACAGGTGCAGCAGGTCCAGCAGCAGCAGCAGCAGACCACCCAGACCACGCAGCAGTGCGTCCAGGTCTCGCAGTCCACCCTCCCGGGGGTGGCCCAGTCGGTGCAGGCGGCTCAGCTCCTGAATCCCGGTCAGGCGCAGCAGATGCAGATACCCTGGTTCTGGCAGAACGCAGCTGGACTCCAGCCCTTCGGATCCAATCCCATCATCCTGAGGGGGCAGCCGGACGGCACGTCGGGGATGTTCATTCAGCAGCCGACGACGCAGACGCTCCAGACGCAGCAGAACCGTAAGATTGGCTTGTAATCTGAGGATTACTGAGTGGCTACTAACCCCCCCCTTCCCTTGCAGAGATCATCCAGTGCAATGTGACCCAGACTCCGACCAAGGCGCGCACCCAGCTGGACGCACTGGCTCCGAAGCAGCAGCAGGCGGGGAACAGCAACCAGGCGCAGCAGCAGCAGCTGGCGGTGGCCACTGCCCAGTTGCAGCAGCAGCAGCAGCAGCTGACGGCCCTCCGAGCAGGGGCTCCCGTGATGCCCCACAACGGCACCCAGGTGCGTCCGGCCAGCTCCGTCTCCACCCAGACGGCCCAGAACCAGAGTCTGCTGAAGGCCAAGATGCGGACCAAGCAGACGCCGGTGCGCCCGGCCCTGCCCACCCTGAAGACGGAGAACGGGCAGGTGGCGGGTCAGAACAAGGTGGTGGGTCACCTGGCCACAGTGCAGCAGCAGCAGGCGGTGGCGGCGGCCAATCTCCAGCAGGTGGTCAACTCCGCGGGCAACAAGTAAGTGGAAGCTGAATCCCAAACCCCATCCGCATCATCTGACCCTCTAATCTCTTCCAGAATGGTGGTCATGAGCACGACGGGCACTCCGATTACGCTCCAGAATGGCCAGACCCTGCATGCCGCCACTGCGGCCGGAGTGGAGAAGCAGCAGCAGCAGCTGCAGCTCATCCAGAAGCAGCAACTGCTGCAGCAGCAGATCTTCCAGCAGCAGATAGCCGCCCTGCAGAACCAGCAGCAGGCGGCGGCCCAGGCCCAGCAGCAGCAGCAACAGCAAGTCTCCCAGCAGCAGCAGGTGGCAGCTGCCCAGCAGCAGCAACAACAGCAGCAGCAGCAACAGATCCTTCAGGTGCCGACCAGCACCTTCATTACCTCGCAGCAGCAGCAACTGTTGCAGCAACAACTCCAGCAACAGCAGCAGCAACTGCAGCAGCAGGCGCAGCAGCAGAGGGAGCAGCAGCAGCAACAGCAGCACAACCTAATCCAGCAGATTGTGATGCAGCAGGCGGCGGGAGCGGGTGGAGCCAACTCGCAGCAGCAGCAGGCCCAGGCGGGGCAGTTGCAGCTGAGCGGGGTGCCGTTCTCCGTCTCATCTCCGACGACTCCGGCCGGCATAGCCACCTCCAGTGCCCTGCAGGCGGCGCTCTCCGCATCTGGGACCCTCTTCCAGACCAGCAAGTTGGCCACAGCCAGCTCCTCGCTGCCCACCAGCAGCGTCGTGACCATTTCCAACCAGAGCACCACTCCCCTGGTCACCAGCAGCACGGTGACGACTCTTCAGCAGGCACAGGCCCAGGCCCAGGCGCAAGCTCAGGCCCAAGCACAGGCGCAGGCTCAGGCACAGCTCCAGCAGCAGCAACAGCAGCTCCTCTCCGCCAGCATTGCGGCAGCGACTCAGCAGCAGCAGCAGCAACAACAACAACAACAGCAGCAGCAGCAGTCGCAGGGAGCAGGCACACTCACCCAGAGCACCAATCCCATCCTGGCCATGACCTCCATGATGAACGCCACGGTGGGGCACCTTTCCACAGCTCCTCCAGTCACGGTTTCGGTCACGAGTACGGCGGTGACACCCTCCACTGGCCAGCTGGTCGCCCTGAGCAGTGCCAGCAGCGGAGCGGGAGGAGTGGGGGGCAGTCACCCAGCGACGCCCACCAAGGACACTCCCTCGAAGACTCCCACGGCCACGCTGGTTCCCATTGACTCTCCGATGACGCCCGTCGCTGGCCAGGACTCTAAATCCGGCACTCCAGCGAATGGAAGTGCCTCCGCGGAGGCGAGCAGTTCCACCGGAGAAGCTCTGCCGAACGGAGACGCTTCCGAGGTCGGGTCCACGCCCTCCAAGTGCGCTACTCCCACCTCAAACCTCACACCCACCAGCAAGCAGAGGAGCAGCACTCCCGGCGGCAAGGATGAGGTGAAGGTGTCCACAGCCACCAGTGGAACGACCACCACGTCCACCCCCACCACCTCCACCGTCTCCAACGGCATTGGACTGGCTCGGAGCACGGGCAGCAGCACGGTTACCACCACTAGCACCACTACCACCACCAGCTGCGCCATCACCACCACCACCACGACCAGCAGCCTCAATGGAGGCAAGGATCTGCCAAAAGCCATGATTAAGCCGAACGTTCTGACCCACGTCATCGACGGGTTCATCATCCAGGAGGCCAACGAGCCCTTCCCAGTCACCCGGCAGCGCTACGCCGACAAGGACATCCAAGACGAGCCTCCCAGTGAGTATTTCTGCTACTTGTTTCCTCTGACCGTCCACTTACCCGCTCCTCTTCCTATTCCCGCAGAGAAAAAGGCCGCCATGCAGGAGGACATCAAGCCGAGTGGAATTTCCAGCGCCACGCCCCCTCCGGCGGACATCGTGGCCTGCGAGCAGTGCGGCAAGCTGGAGCACAAGACCAAGCTGAAGAAGAAGCGCTTCTGCTCGCCGGCATGTGCCCGGCAGGCGAAGAACGGAGTCGTCAGCGCCATGGAGACCAATGGACTTGGCACCGGCGGCATAGTCGCCGTGGATGCCATGGCTCTGGTGGACAAACTGGACGAGGCCGTGGCCAAGGCAAAGATGCAGGCCGACGCCCTAAAGCCCTCGGCTCCGGCGGAGGTGCCGACAATCCTCCCGCCAGTGCTGGCTCCTGCCTCTCTTCCCCCGCCCCTGGGATCGCCCCTGCCAGTGGCCTTGCCAGCTCCCATACCACAACCTCCACCTCTACTGCCTCCAGCGCCCACTGGGGTGGTTACTCTGGCCAATACAGCCATATCCTCATCCGGAGTTAATGGATCGGCGGCTCCCGAACGTCCTCCGATTAGTAGCTGGACGGTGGACGAGGTGAGCAACTTCATCCGCGAGCTGACCGGCTGCCAGGACTACGTGGACGACTTCATCCAGCAGGAGATCGACGGTCAGGCGCTGCTGCTCCTCAAGGAGAAGCATCTGGTGAGCGCGATGGGCATGAAACTGGGTCCCGCCCTCAAGATCGTAGCCAAGGTGGAGTCCATGAAGGAAGTGCCACCTCCCCCGGCCGGAGAAGCCGGCGGCAAGGAGGGCGCAGCCATATCAGCAGAATAAAGGAGACCCGATCAAGAATATATATACTTAAGAATGTATCCTTTGGAAGGATATCCTGCAGCCGACTCCCGACCCCCCCAAATCCCCGAAAGCCACATGTATGATAAGCCCACGTCTTGAAATTGTATATAATTGTTAGATTTATTGTGAAGTCTAGAGAGATAATGGATATATATTTATTGGAAAAGTCAGGACCCCTACACTGGACAAAATGAAATACTTAAAATAAAATATTTTAAATTGTATTTTAACTTAATTAATTAACTATAATTAACTAATAACAGAGTGTACTGCTAAATGAAATTGAATTGAATACTAAACTAGGCTATAACTTGAACATTAAGTAGAGTTTTTAACGAAAAACAACAACAACTCATCGTCATAATGAGTTTTTACAAAATATTTAATACATGATGTAATTTTAAAACAAAAATTATACATATATATTATAAATCATAGATTGTTCTTACAATTAAAACACATTTTCGCAGATTTTCGCGTTAGGAGAAGAGCCATCTCATTGTGACTTTGAATTTTTTTGCTAAACATTTTTTAAAAGCCTATAGTTAAGGATTTTTTTTTATTTTTTTGCTATTGCTGAACAAATGAACATTTTAATAAATGTGGAATTATACAAAATTTTAATGTTTTTCTTTTTGGAACACTGGGGGTTCTTTAAAGTCTATAAGAGGTTCCCAAAAAAAGTAAGTACTTCTGAGAACGAGATTCTTCGAATTCCTCGAATTTCAAGAAACCCCCTTGTTAGAAAAATGATTTCTAAAAGAATCGGTATCATAACTTGGCTTGAAGAGGTCCCATTGGCTAATATTATAACTTTCTGACCTTAGTAGGACTTCTAATACTACTATTTTCTAAGAAAATCCGCTTTTCAAAATCCTACTCTACTTTTAAGAATTTTTAGAATGGTTCCAGTAGGAGATTTCACATAAAAAAGGATTACCAAGATCTAACCTTTAATTTTATAACCAATATGTCCTTTTATTCTATTTTCCACTCTTCACATATTCTTATTTGGAATATCTTCAAATATTCCACCAAATATTCCCATTCTACATATATTATTTAATATTACCGGTATTCTAAACTTTAGAACCTCAATATTTAATATTTAATGCTCTTAATTTCAAGGAAAAGTAACATCTTGGCTAAAAGTAAGTATCTTAGATACTTGGAATAATGAAATATACATAATATTTCCAAATAAAATAATTTCAAAAATATAACTTTCTATTTAAAGCAAGAAAGCTTAAAATTCTAAATAGAAATTATAGCTTTTAAAAATCTAGAAAGTTCTTCAAAAACTGGATTTTTAAATGAAACTATTTTAGAAATGTCTAAAAATCTCTTCCATTTTGAAGAAAGTTCTAGAATCTAAGCATTTTTAAACGTTTACGGTATATGTTTCAAAATAATTGAAGGAAAGGGAAATGATTATTATAATATTTGAATGAGTTGTTTTCGAAATGAATAATACCAGAATTTAAAATAACATTATATATAATATTTAATTACAATAAAAGAATTCTTATACTAAACTTTACTATACAAAGATTAAGAATTCTTAGATTCTTAGTTACCGCTATAAGGTTTCTATTGAAAACTCTACAAAGATTGTCCTATGGAGACTTTCTCTGAAAATGTGACGCCATTTTGTTTTGAAAAGTTTGAAGTTTCTGGAAAAGCGGGATTACAAAAAAATAAAGATTCTGAATAATGGAAAACCCCCCAACCCCAAAACCAAAATATATTAAAAATGGTTATTCAATCTAAACATGTTTGATTTCTCAATAAAAAAAAAAAAAGAGTTGCAAATAAATAACACGATTAATTTAAATTATTCAAGAGGTATTATTAAAAACTAAATACAATACAAATATCTTAAGTATGTTCCTTAAATCAGTTTATTTTTAAAACTATTTAAAATTCTTCCAATCCTATATATCTAAAAGAACTTACATTAAACTCTCCTTCATGTTTCTTATTATTTCCAGTCGTATAGCAATATTTTAAACATTTAACATTAAACGATTTTTAACAAAAGTATTACGTCATTATATTCTCCATTTTGATTTCTGGACAACAACAATAACGTCGTAAAATCTAAGAAGGCTAATTGGCAAAACAATACAATGCCGACGGAAAAACGAGGCGAATAAAAAATGGGTTCATCCGAAATTATAGTGAAGCGTGCGACTGAAATAGCATTATGCCATCTTTTAAAGGTGTGAAAGAGATAACGATAGGGACTACTTTTGAGGGTGAGTCAAAGTGGGCGTGGCCTGCTGGTGTGGTGAGTTCCAGTGGCATTCAGAATGGAGAGTATAACAGTTTTGGGTAAATATTTTCGAAAAATATCTTTTAAAATATAAAAAGTCAAGCTTATTCTAAAATAAAGAGTAATTAGCCATAAATAAACTTGGATTTTTGGTTTATAATTATTTACAGATACTTTTTAATTTAATTGCAATTAAAAGATATATTTTAAAAATGTGTAAAGTTCATAAAAAAACAATGAAATGGAAGCCATTCTTTCAAATTTTTTGGAATAATTAATATTTAAAGAATATTTTAGTAATTTTAGCTTTATAACATATAATTGATCATTTTCATGAATTCCAATTATAATAAATGAATTTAGTGATTTGTTTTTAAAATATATTCAAATAATTAACCAATTTCTAAGTGGTTTTTGTCCATATTTTATAATAAATGTATGTAGTTTTATGGTGAAATAACCATACTTTCCGAGATTTTAAAAGAAATCTTTTCCTTTTCTTGTTTTCTTTTTCAGATAAATTTTAAAAAAGGCTCTATTATAATTTTCACAAATTTTAATCTTAAATAATAATTTTTTTTTAGGTTTTCAGACTTTAATACATTTTTTTTATAGACAACTTTAAGTAACTTTCATATCTAACTTAAAATGCTCGATTTAAAAAACTTGATTATATAAAAAATAATAATTTGTACAATTAAAAACTTCAAGCACATTTTTAAATTATTTAAAAAACAATTCATGTTTCGTGGTGTTTTTCTTTCTCGCTCTGACAAAGCTCTGCCAGCTGATGGAAAGCTTTCTGCTGCCCCCAATCATATGGTGGCGCTCAGCTTTTGTCGCCCAACGCCCCCTTTTTTGTGCTCCCTTTTGCGTTTCGGCATTCAGTTGCCGTTTGTTGTGGTTCCCATTTGCACGCTCTTTCTCCCAATCCAACTCTCCAAAGGAAAGCACTCATTCGAAGCAAATTTATGGATAAGCTGGCTTAAAGCATCGAATAACTGCACAAAGGTGAGTGTGAATATGCAGCGAAAGCAACAACAAGTTGCTCTGAGAGAGTTTTTTAGGTTAGATGGCGCGTGGGGCTCTCTCTGAAGCTTATGAGAGGATAGTGGAGTCCCAATCATAAAATATATCTATGGAAAGAGATGCTGCAATATAACTTGATTAAATTTCCGCTATAATATGCAGTTGCCCTTTCTTTTTATTGTCGCTTAATCAAGCAATAATAAAAATATTGTGTATCACTACTGATAACGCCTCTCGCTTATCAGCTACCTGTACATATGTATTATTTTGTTTTTTTTTTTCGCCAAACACGCGTTTACCAACACACTCACAAAGAAAAAAAAAACATCTTTCGACGTAAATCTTTGACCACACGCGTGTGTTAGAAAGAGATAAGAGGGCGTTTGGGGCAAAGAGGGAGAGTAGAAAAATAAACAACCAGGGCTGGACACTTTCAAAAAGCTGTTGAAAAGCTTAGGGTTTTGAAAAGTGTTATACAATGATTTTTCTGAAAATAATATCTTTTCTAAACTAAAAATATGTTACATATATCAAATTATTATTATTAAAATGTAATTACATAATAGATGACTTTGCTATTTTTTTCAAACTAATCATTCTGGTTAATTGTGAAAATTTCCCGTTGAAATCTCTTTTCCTTTAAATGCAACAGATTTTCCCATATAATCCTCCTGTGGAATATTTTTGTATCTGTCAGATACACTACCTGACCTGACCCGGCTGAGTTGTTGTATATCTTTTGTGTCGACCCTGGTGCAAATGGTTTTATGATGGTTTTCGGTTTCGGATCGGGATCTACCTGCCATCCAACCCAGATAAGCCTTGTGGCAACCTTGTGGTGGCCTCATAAAGATCTTGACTTTACGGATTGCACTTTTCCAGACCCCAGACCCAGACCAGACTATTGTGTTTTTATTTTATTTTTTTTTTTTTGTGGTTGTATGCGTGGCTTAAAACAAATATGCTAATTTTTTTATGCACGCGCAAAGCCGGTTCGACTGATAACACCCATCTATATAACAGAAAATATAGTACATAGAGTTGAGAGTTCTAGTGGAAAAGTTTGGTTTTGGGGTTTCGGTTTCCTGGGGGCTCAACAATCAACGCTATCAGTGCGATACTGCCAGCGGGCTGGAGAAGATTGTCCTCCTCCATAAGTCACCTCGAGTGTATCGTTTTTTTTTTTTTCGTATTACTGGCTGATAAGCATCTCTTTGGTTCGGGGAAGTCCAATACATTTCCGTCTGGCACTACGTCTAGTCCAAGTGAGTTTAAAAATTAATCTTATAAATAAAAGAAATTTAAATTTTAGTAGTTTTAGGGGCATTAGATCAAAACTTATAACTTTATTTATAAAGTTGTACAAAATATTACTTTTATAAAACCGAAATTTAACTAAAAATAAGTAAAGACAAAAATTGTTATACATTTTGTTGTATATTTTGAGGTTAGAACATACATACATATATAATAGTTGCAACTATATAGTCATATAACCCTATAGTTTTAATATCAGTATATAAAACTAATTATACAATATCGTATCTAAATATCGTATAAAGTATCGTTTTCAAACCTGAATGAAAATTTAATTTTTAGATTTCAAAACTTTAACTTAAAGCTCAATATTCCAACATTGTGACATTTTTCTTGTTTCATGCTTTGATTTGGAAAATGATTTCTTTCTGAAATATATTATATATTTTATAATAGTATTAGTTATAATATTTAGTTCAAATATGTTCTTCGTTTTAAAATCTAAAACGTGTTGAAAAATGTATTAATTTTACATTTTTTATGTAAAAACTTTAATTCAAAACTTAACGTTGCAGTCTATACATTGTTTTCCAAAAAATACAGTATAATCTACGGTTTTTCTAGGTTTTTGTGCAGAAAACTCTTTTTTGCCTAATTATTTTTTTAATGAGTTTGATAAGTCCTTTTTTTAAAAGATTTACGTATCTCAGATTTAAAAACTTTAGTTGGAAGTATGGACTTCATGTACATAGTATAGTACTCGCATTATACAAGTAGAAACCAATGTACTTATAATGTAACATTCCATGTTTTTTTTTGAATATTTGTTTTAAAATCATTTTTTTTAAATTTTTTCCTATATTTTAAAGTTTTTTTTATAGGAAAACTCTCTTCTGTAGCCCTGGTTTCTTCATTTTTTTCAAAAAACAAGAAAAAACCGACTAAAACCGATTAAAAATTAAATAATTACAAATTTATTAAATTTTTTGTATTTCATTGAATATTTAAATTATTTAATATTTTTTATTTTTTTAGAACCTTTTCCATAACATCCAGGTAGCATCCTCTGCCCCCCCACACCGTCCACAATGAGATTCCAGCAGTTGCTGCAAGTGCGCAGATTGGCCAGCGCCGGCGCCACTACTCTGATGCGGCCACGACCCACCACTAGCACCACCAGACCCACCACCAGCATGGGCATAACCACCACTGTGCGCACAATGGCGGGCAGCGGGGCACCGATTCCGGAACTCACCCAGGTAAGTGACTTACGTAACGACAGTGGGCGTGGCCAAGACACTCCCCGCCAAGGCGGAACCCTCCCCCCAACCACCTAACACCCCCTGGCCCATTTTCCAGATCACAGACAATGTGCAACGTGGAAACTATGCCACTCTAACCGACAAGGATGTGGCCTTCTTTGAGAATCTTTTGGGGAAGAACTTTGCTCTCACCGAGGACCTGGAGGGGTACAACATCTGCTTCCTAAAAAGGATTCGCGGTAAGTTGATGGCCGAATACTGCAAGTCATCTACCTCATTAGGGTTATGACTCAGAAATGTCCTTTTTTCCATTCATCCATTAAGATTTCTTGGGGTTATCTTGATTTTTGACAGACATCCCGATTATACTTCTAATGGGGTTTGTGGTTTGGGTCTTTTGGACCTTTTCTAATGGTATTTCTCTATCTTGTAGTTCTCTTTAAAGGGCAGCTGTTTTTTTTTTTGAATAATTCTAAAACTGATTGTTTAAAAAAAATGAAAATATTTATTGACTTCATTCGAGGTTTTTCATAAATCTCACCATATTAATATATATATCTCTGATAATTCTGATCCGATCCTTGAGGGGAATACCTTAAAACTTTTGGTAATCATTTACCCGACTTTTTAATTTCAAATTCCAAAAAAAGAATTATTTTTTTAGGTTTTGTTTAGCTTTTTGTGAGGAAACCCTTTAGAAAATACGTGCTTTTCATTAATTCCACCTTAAGATGGGTATATCTTGACCAATTCTGATCCTATCATTAAGAGGAATACCTTTCTTGACGAATTCCCCGACAATCTGCATTAAAATCTAGACACGAAATATTTTTTTTATTTTCTAGGGATACCTCTTGCAAAATCCGTGATTTCTAGGCATGTCCCCTATCGAAGTCTATATCTCTGTCAATTCTTATTCGATTCCCAAGCGGAGTAACTTAAAGGATTTTAGGATCGATTTCCCACCAATCTGCATCAAAATCTAGGTACAAAATATTTTTTAGATTTTTTCCCAAATTTTCCTAGGGGTAGCCCTGCGAAATCCTGAATTTCCGTATAAGATCCTTTCCGATCTTAGATATAGAATCTCAGCCAATTCCAATTTCCCGTCTCCCCTGTGTATCTAATGGATCTATATTCTGATGGTTAAAATTTGCCAATAATTTGAAAATCCAAATATGGACCCTTCCGATTCGTCTATATCTCTGCCAATTCCCATTTTATTCTCAAGAGGAATACCTTCAAAGATTTGTGGATCAATTCTTCAGTACAGTGACTCTGGGCCATAAAATTATTTTATTCAAATTCATAAAAAATTTAGCCTTTGACAAGAAATGTTCCAGAAATATACATTTTAAAATACTTGGAATTTATTTTGTATAACATATATGTAGGTGCCATGTAGGTGCCACTACGTCTATTTGTGCTACTTAATAGTATGGTGGCATCTCGTTGGGTGTAACACCATCGTCTGGCCAGCAGCTCGATCCTCTGTACAATTCTAGAAGATAGAGAAGAACATTATACAAACTATAGATACATATATAGACATAGATCTATAGATATAGTTCAATATCCCTTGAACTTACCGTTGGTGGCGCTGCCATTTCGCTGAAATTTGCATTCCAGGATTAAATTCAATTTCGCTTCACTTTTCCGGAAGATCAGAAGAAGTTCTTCCTTTTGTTGTTTCTTCAAGAATCTTTTATATGGTATTGCCCATGGTTTCTGCAATATGGTACCACGACTCTTATAGGGATTGGATACTCTACGGTGGCTGTTCTTCCGCTTTTGGCGGATCTTGTTTATAACCGATTTGTCTCTTCCCATTACAAAAATTCTAACTTAATTTTAAAATATATCAGACTCTTAAATTTAAAATCGACCTCACAGTTCGGAGTCGAAACGTTGAATGACTGGAAATGGGAAAGCAGTTTGGGGCTACATTTTGACATTTTAGGTTAAGGCCTACTTGGGAGAGAAATGTCTCTACAAATTATAAAATTCAAAAATGTGTGTACAAATTATAAAATAAATTATAAATTATAAAGTTCAAAGTTTAAAAGAATTTGTCAATGCAGGATAATTTTCAAATGATGCAAATATGTGTCACTTAAGTTACCTACTTAGTGGAAAAAATTTATTTATTTAAATAACTAACTAACTAATAAGTAGAAAGATTAAAAGATGCTTGGTGAGTTGTATTGGCTTGGTAGTTGTTGTTTTAGTTATGAGATTCTAAATAAAAAAGCTTGAAAAGTTACTTGGCAAACGTGTTTATTTTTATGAAAAAATAACAATAATTGAAATTAATTAATAAAAACAGCGCCCTCCTCCTCGATTCTCATAGGGGGCACTTAAGCAGAGCCGCAAAATTAAATGAAAAATATTTAAATCCATTTTTTTATGAAAAATAATTTATAAATTCATTAAAATTAATAAATATAAACAGCGCCCTCCTCCTCGATTCTCATAGGTATCATAGGTAAGCACCACCAAAGGAAACCAAATCAAGAGAGACCTTTTTTCTAGGAAGACCCGTTCTAAAATGGGAGGGTGTTGAAATAGCACCCTTAACAATGTCTATATCTTTGGAAATATTAATGAAATCATTGAGCGAAATATCCCAAACGATTTGTGGATTGATTCTTTAGAATTCGGCATCAAAATCCGACAGGAAATTATTTTTTGGATTTTTTTCCTATTCCTATTGAAAGACACCTAGAAAATGGAGGATTATCATAGAGGCCCCCTTATGATGTCTATATCTTTGGCATTTTTTTCCCGATTCTGAAATGGAATATCTTAAAGGATTTCTATATCGATTCTGCGTCGATTTGCATCAAAATATGATTGAAACATATTCGATCCATATTTTTCAAAATTTTCTTATGGACCCCCTTACGAAATTGGGGATATTCCCTTTGACCCATAAAGATGTCTATATCTTCCCCAATTCTCATCCGATTCTCAAGCGGAGTATCTTAAACGATTCATGGTTGGATTCTCCACCATTCTGCATCAAAATCCTGAGACAAAATATTTTTTAGATTTTTTGTCCATTTTTCGTGATGCGATCCCTTGAAATGGGGTTTTCCCCTATGGGGTCCACAGTGATGGCTATATCTTCCCCAATTCTCATCCGATTACCAAGCGGAGTATCTTAAACGATTTGTGGATCGATTCCCCACCATTCTGCATCAAAATCCTGAGACAAAATATTTTTTAGATTTTTTGTCCATTTTTCGTGAAGCGATCCCTTGAAAATGGGGATTTCCCCTATGGGGTCCACAGTGATGGCTATATCTTCCCCAATTCTCATCCGATTCTCAAGCGGAGTATCTTAAACGATTTCTGGTTGGATTCCCCACCATTCTGCATCAAAATCCTGAGACAAAATATTTTTTAGGTTTTTTGTCCATTTTTCGTGACGGGATCCCTTGAAAGTGGGGTTTTCCCCTATAGCGTCCACAGTGATGGCTATATCTTCCCCAATTCTCATCAGATTCTCAAGCGGAGTATCTTAAACGGTTTGTGGATCGATTCCCCACCATTCTGCATCAAAATCCTGAGACAAAATATTTTTTAGATTTTTTGTCCATTTTTCGTGATGCGATCCCTTGAAATGGGGTTTTCCCCTATAGCGTCCACAGTGATGGCTATATCTTCCCCAATTCTCATCCGATTCTCAAGCGGAGTATCTTAAACGATTTCTGGTTGGATTCCCCACCATTCTGCATCAAAATCCTGAGACAAAATATTTTTTAGATTTTTTGTCCATTTTTCGTGATGCGATCCCTTGAAATGGGGTTTTCCCCTATGGGGTCCACAGTGATGGCTATATCTTCCCCAATTCTCATCCGATTACCAAGCGGAGTATCTTAAACGGTTTGTGGATCGATTCCCCACCATTCTGCATCAAAATCCTGAGACAAAATATTTTTTAGGTTTTTTGTCCATTTTTCGTGACGGGATCCCTTGAAAATGGGGTTTTCCCCTATGGGGTCCACAGTGATGGCTGTATCTTCCCCAATTCTCATCCAATTCTCAAGCGGAGTATCTTAAACGATTTCTGGTTGGATTCCCCACCATTCTGCATCAAAATCCTGAGACAAAATATTTTTTAGATTTTTTGTCCATTTTTCGTGATGCGATCCCTTGAAATGGGGTTTTCCCCTATGGGGTCCACAGTGATGGGTATATCTTCCCCAATTCTCATCCGATTACCAAGCGGAGTATCTTAAACGATTTCTGGATCGATTCCCCACCATTCTGCATCAAAATCCTGAGACAAAATATTTTTTAGGTTTTTTGTCCATTTTTCGTGATGTCCATTTTTCGATCCCTTGAAAGTGGGGTTTTCCCCTATGGGGTCCACAGTGATGGCTATATCTTCCCCAATTCTCATCCGATTCTCAAGCGGAGTATCTTAATCGATTTCTAGATCGGTTTCCCACCATTCTGCATCAAAATCCTGAGACAAAATATTTTTTAGATTTTTTTTCAAATTTTGTGGGGAGACTCTTTGAAAAATTAGTGTTTTTCGTATATTGCACCTTACGATGTCTATATCTTTGGCAATTCCTATCCGATTCTGAAATGGAATACCTTAAACAATTTCTAGATTGATTCCCCACAGTTCTGGCTAAAAATCCAAAAATCCCAAGTATTTTTTACATATTTTTTCCATTTTCATGGGAAGACCCCTCGTAAATAGGGGATTATCATAGAGGGCCTCTTACGATGTCTATATCTTTGCCAATTTTGATTCGATCTTTAATACCTTAAAAGCTTTGTATTTCAATTCCCCATCTTTATCTATCTTTGTTATAACCCATTATCCTTATTTTTTTCCAGGAAACAGCAAACTGGTTCTGAAACCAGGAACCACCGCCGAGGTGTCCGCCATCCTGAAGTACTGCAACGAGAGGAAGTTGGCGGTGGTGCCGCAGGGTGGCAATACCGGATTGGTGGGAGGATCGGTGCCCATCTGTGACGAGATTGTCCTCTCCCTGGCCCGCCTGAACAAGGTGCTGTCGGTGGACGAGGTGACCGGCATTGCCGTGGTGGAGGCGGGCTGCATCCTGGAGAACTTCGACCAGAAGGCCCGGGATGTGGGCCTGACAGTGCCTTTGGACTTGGGTGCCAAGGCCAGTTGTCACATTGGCGGCAATGTTTCCACAAATGCCGGTGGCGTTCGTGTGGTGCGATATGGTAACCTGCATGGCTCCGTTTTGGGTGTGGAGGCGGTTCTGGCCAATGGACAGGTCCTGGATCTGATGTCCAACTTCAAGAAGGACAACACCGGCTATCACATGAAGCATCTGTTCATTGGCTCCGAGGGCACACTGGGCGTGGTCACCAAGCTATCGATGCTCTGTCCCCATTCCTCCAAGGCCGTCAATGTGGCCTTCATCGGCCTGAACTCCTTCGATGACGTCCTGAAGACCTTTGTCAGTGCCAAGAGGAATCTCGGAGAGATTCTCAGCTCCTGTGAACTGATTGACGAAAGGGCTCTCAACACAGCCCTGGAACAGTTCAAGTTTCTCAAGTGAGTAGTGTTTTTTTATTAATTATTTATTATTTAAGGACTTGATTTAAAACTAAAGAAATATAAGGGATATAATGGTTATTTGGGAAAACAAAAAATAGGTTTTAACTTTTGAGTTCGAAAATTATAAAAGAAAATAAGAGTCTACTTTTGGTTTTTAGTTTCCAGCTAAAGTAGGTGACGAATTCCAGCAATTAAAACAAGATTTTAGAGTTTAATATCAAGTATTAATAGAAATAATGATTGTTCTGGAAAACAAAAACCTGTATTTAATCAATTATTTAGAAAAGTAACATTTTTCTTTTGTTTTTTAGTTTTTAGTTTAGGTAGGTAACGAATCCGAGAAAAAATAAGCACAAATTTAGAGTTCAACCTCAAGTAATTATAAAAATTATGATTGTTTATAAAAACAAAATATAGGTCTTATATTTTTAGTTGAAAAACTATTTAGGAAAATAAGTATTCGCTTTTGTTCTTCAGTTTTTAGTACAAATGGGTGACGAAATCCAGCAATTCAAACAAGATTTTATAGTTAAATCTCAAATAACAATAGAAATAATGATTGTTTTGGAAAGTATAGCTATTATATTTTTAGTTGAAATACTTATTAAGAAGTATTCAGTTTTTAGTTCAAGTAGGTGATGAAACCTTTCCATAAAAACAAACTTTTATTAAAAAGCTTTTAGCCTTTTATAGTTTAATTTCATGTAATAATAGAATTAATGATTAATAGAACAATGAAAACAAAAAATTGGAACCAACTTTTTAGTTAAAAACTATTTAATAAAATAAGTGTTTGATTTTTGTTTTATTTTAGTTTCTAAGAAGGAGAAAACTGAGACAAAATCAATGTTTTAGGATAATATCTTAAACTTTAAGACTTAAAGACAATAAAATACACATCAATCATTTTAAATTTATGAATTATAGATTATATATATATATTTTTTTTTTAATTGAAAACAATATAACATTTTTAACCTATTCTAATATTTTTCTTGATTAAAATTAAGAATATTTTCTTTTGGTCTCACATTCTTCTAAAATATAATAATTCTCAGTTATGGAAAACCCCTTAGTATATGCAAATTTTTCCACCCCTATTAATGGTATTACTATGTATTCCCACCCCCAAATTATACAGCTCCCCCATTTCGGGCTACCCCTTCTACATGCTGATCGAAACCTCCGGCAGCAATGGCGACCACGACGAGGACAAGATCAACCAGTTCATCGGCTCTGGAATGGAACGTGGCGAGATCCAGGACGGCACTGTCACCGGGGATCCCGGCAAGGTGCAGGAGATCTGGAAGATCCGTGAAATGGTGCCCCTGGGCCTCATCGAGAAGAGCTTCTGCTTCAAGTACGACATCTCATTGCCGCTGCGTGACTTTTACAATATCGTCGATGTGATGCGGGAGCGTTGCGGTAGCCTGGCTACAGTGGTCTGTGGATATGGTCACCTGGGTGACTCCAACCTGCATCTGAACGTGTCCTGCGATGAGTTCAACGATGCCATCTACAAGCGAGTGGAGCCCTTCGTCTACGAGTACACCTCCAAGCTGAAGGGAAGTATCAGTGCCGAGCACGGCATCGGTTTCCTGAAGAAGGACTATCTGCATTACTCCAAGGACCCGGTGGCCATTGGCTGGATGCGTGACATGAAAAAGCTTTTGGATCCCAACGGTATCCTTAACCCTTACAAGGTTCTCAACTAAAACGGCAGCCATAAATAGATAAGTTCAATGTTTTTGTGAATATAAATTTATAAACCTTTTTTTTTAATAGTAAATAATAAAGTAATTGAAAAATTGAAAGAAAATTTATCGTTTTTGGTCAAGTAAGCTTTGAAAAAGTGTTGTTATATAATAAACAGTCTTTTTTGTTGTCTAATGAAACCAAAATCAAAAGTTCATTTTATAATTAGGCTTCTCACATGTTTTCGAAAAATGTAAGTAAAGTTTAACTGAAAAAATACTTAAATAATTATTTTTAGAGTATATATATAATAGTATATATACTCTTTCAGAGGGTATTAACATTTTTGATTGAAGGAGACATCTCTGACTCTATAAAATATATATATTTGTGATCGAAATCACCTTCTGGGTCAATTTAGTCAATATATGTAGTCCATAAGTCCTTCTGTATGTTTCTTTCCAAAAAAGTATCTCAATTTTAAATATTTTCGAAAAATGTTGGGACTTTCTATGGAATTAGTCATAGGGATCTGCCGCCTATAATCCTATAGCTGCCTTATAACCTGAACGATTTAAAAAGCTATACCTTTCGTAATAACGCAGATACAAGCTTGGGAATTTTAAAAACAATTTATATTATACTTTAATAACTATATTAATATTATAACTTAATACTTTTGTAATTTCTAAAGGAAAGAACATGTTTTTTTATCGTTGCCTACTTTTAAGGGCGCCTAGGAGAGTACAATTTTACCGTTATTTTGCGCATATAACTTTCCAAAAAAAGCTTTAACTAGGTAACTATTCCATAAAATATTTATAAATAACTTTCTCGTTTTTTTTTTAATATTTATAATATTTAAAACTTATAGATTAGTGTAGTGGTTAACCCTTATTGGGGTCTCACAAAACTTGTCCATAGAAACTTGTAGAATAATCAAAGCTTCTTTTTTCAAGTGTCAAGGGTAAATTGTGCTCATTCTCCTTAACCTCTCCCCCACCTCCAACAACAACAACAACAACAACACGTACAGTGAACACACATCAGCTGTGCGTGATCGAGAGAACGAGACACAAGCTAACGGCAACTGAAGACTAGAGGGCGGCTCAAGGTGGAGAGTGCTCACTGTGTTGACCCCCCCTCCCGCCACCCCAAAAACCAAAAAGCTCTTCCGATCAGCTCCGACCCAAAAAGCTCTCTATTTCGCTGGCACTTTTTTTTGGCATTTATCGTATCGCGTTAGCCGGCGAGCGTCAGTTTCACTCACGCCACGGGCCAGAGCACTCGCTCGATTAACAAACAAAACGACAAATCAAATAATAAGCAGACTTTTTACATTTACAACAAAATTATTTTGTGAAATAAAAAAACAACAATTATACACAAAAATGAGCGGGTAAGTTAAAAATAATTTTAAAAAACCGCATGAAAAGATCATTAAACTTTGAATTTCCAAATTATTTGGTATTGTCTTTGCAGAAAAGCTGATATTGCTCTTATTGGCCTGGCCGTAATGGGCCAGAATCTCATATTGAACATGGACGAGAAGGGTTTTGTGGTCTGCGCCTACAATCGCACCGTGTCCAAGGTCAAAGAGTTTCTCGAGAACGAGGCCAAAGGCACTAATGTGATTGGCGCCGAATCGTTGGAGGATATGGTTTCTAAGCTTCAAAGGCCACGCAAAGTCATGTTGCTGGTCAAGGGTGAGTTTTTGTTGTTGTTGTTGTTATGACTTTCCAAAAAAAACCTGATGTTGTAAGCTCACCTGTGCAATAGAGTGTGCGTGTGTTTGAGTGTGTGCCTCGTGTGAGTGGAAGTCAAAGCAAAGTCATCAAATAATTTTTTGCTGTTTTTGGATTTTTTTTTTTTTTATGGTATTAGCTTTTATTTTTTTGCTTTTGTATGACGTTTGAGTTCATTGCAATGTGCAGAAGAAAGAAGAAGAGCATGAGAGGTGATATATTTATGAAAGTGGGTAAAAAGAGAGCGAGAGAGAGAGAGAGGAAGGTTGAGCGGAAACAGCATCTGCAATACTTTGCCTTGAACGCTATCAAAAGCTTAGTTTGTATTTTGTCGCGGCAAGCTTAGAAATGGTAGTTTGTCTAGAGATGGGAGTAGAGCGTGATACGATATATTGAAAAATATCAAATTTTTTGATTTAAAGATAAAGAAATTAAAAAAATATATTATATGAAATGAGTTTCTATTAATAAAAATTAATAATTAAAATTTTTTATGTTAAAAGCTATAATTTTCTCTTAAAAACTATTTATTTTTAAATTTAAACTAGGTTTTTTGAAACTAGTCCTTATTTTTTATAAAAATTCTATACAAATTTTAGAGTTTACTTACCTTTTTCAATAATTATTATTCACATACTTCATTATCTTTTCTAAACACCCACCTCTAGCTCGTATGTTAATATAGGCATGCCGGCTTATCTCCACCTTCATTCCCTACCTAGATGTTTGTTTAAAAAAAAAAAGACTAAAACAGCCGACAACGGCAGACTCTGACATTCATTATAGGTCATTCACAATAGATGACTGTTGCTAGAGGGGATTTCCTCGGGATTCAAAATAATCGAAAACCATTCTTTTAAAGATTTCGTTTGTCCCGAAAACGACCTTCCTAGTCGTTTTTTTTCGAAATCAATGATTCATAACGATCCCTTGTTAAGATACAGTGTAGGTCATACAGATAGAATCAGTTTAAGTTCTTAAAGTTCTATATATTTCTAGAATATTACTAAAAAAAAAAACTTGAACCTTTGCTATTTAATGAAATAAAAACGACCGCTAGATAGATAGATCAATGTTATCGCTAGTTGGCCTTATCTGGTTCCATAGAGCTAGTGGAGAAGTGCTCACCCGACAAGGGACGCCTCGGGGTGACCTCCAAAGCAGAACAGTGACTTTCCAAAATCAACCAATTGACCTTCTCCGATATGAATGAAGTTTAGTCATATTCTACTAAAATTTTATATTTTCTTTTATTATTTTCCAGCTGGCAGTGCTGTGGACGACTTTATTAAGCAACTGGTGCCCCTGCTTACGCCCGGCGATGTGATCATTGATGGTGGCAACTCTGAATACCAGGACACTTCCAGGCGCTGCTTGGAACTGGAAAAACTGGGCCTGCTCTACGTCGGCTCCGGTGTAAGCGGTGGTGAGGAGGGTGCCCGTCATGGTCCCTCTCTGATGCCCGGTGGCCATGAGGCCGCCTGGCCCATCATCCAGCCCATCTTCCAGGCCATCTGCGCCAAGGCCGACGGTGAGCCCTGCTGCGAGTGGGTGGGCGACGGCGGTGCCGGACACTTTGTCAAGATGGTGCACAACGGCATCGAGTACGGTGACATGCAGCTGATCTGCGAGGCCTATCACATCATGACGGCTCTGGGTCTGTCGGCCGAACAGATGGCCGAGGAGTTTGGCAAATGGAATTCCGCTGAACTGGACTCCTTCCTCATTGAGATCACCAGGGACATTCTGAAGTACAAGGACAACAAGGGTTATCTGTTGGAGAGGATTCGCGACACCGCTGGACAGAAGGGAACTGGCAAGTGGACAGCTATTGCTGCCCTCCAGTACGGTGTTCCGGTGACGCTAATCGGCGAGGCGGTGTTCTCGCGCTGCCTGTCGGCCCTGAAGGACGAGCGTGTCCGTGCCAGCACCGTCCTGAAGGGACCCACCGTCAAGCCCAAGGTGGACAATGTACCCAAGTTCCTGAACGATATCAAGCATGCCCTGTACTGCGCCAAGATCGTGTCCTACGCCCAGGGATTCATGCTGATGCGTGAGGCGGCCAGCGAGAACAACTGGCGTCTGAACTACGGCGGCATTGCTCTGATGTGGCGCGGTGGTTGCATCATCCGCAGCGTCTTCCTGGGCAACATCAAGGATGCCTACACGTCGCAGCCCCAGCTGACCAACCTGCTGCTGGATGAGTTCTTCAAGAACGCCATCGCCCAAGGTCAGGACTCGTGGCGTGAAGTTGTGGCCAATGCCTTCCGTTGGGGCATTCCCGTGCCGGCTCTGTCCACGGCTCTGAGCTTCTACGATGGCTACCGTACCTCCAAGCTGCCCGCCAACCTGCTGCAAGCCCAGCGCGACTACTTCGGCGCCCACACCTACGAGCTGCTTGGCCAGGAGGGCAAATTCCATCACACCAACTGGACGGGAACCGGCGGCAATGTGTCTGCTAGCACCTATCAGGCATAGGGCACCTCTGCACTCCCCGCCTGCTTTAGTACTTCCCTGCACTCACATTCCATGTCATAAGCTGGTGTCTGTTTTTTTTTTTTTTTTCTGAGTACTTTAGTACTTATTTATACCATTAATAATATAGTATATATATGTATGTACATATAATTTCATTTTGTTGTTAAACATAAAATTAAATTGGTGTTTTTTTGCTAGCAAATGATCTCTGGGTTCCTTGGTTTGATTCCTACATAGTTCTCTTCATCTCTTCTCTTATATAATTAGAATCAACAATGTGTGTGTGTGTGTGTGTGCAGTGTGTAGTGTGTAGTATGTTGTGGATAGAGTCTTTCGAGTTGTGTCTCCTGCTCCTGTTCCATCCTGCCCTTGGCCATCGCCGCCGCCACCTGTCCTGGCCATTGTACTCTCATCAACTAACGCTTCTCCAGCTATTGGGATATCTCCAGTTTCTCAATCATCCGATGGCTTCAGGGTTTTCTTATTCTCGATGACCAGCTTGTCGGTAGTATACAAGTGCCCAATGATGACCTGTTTTTTTTTTAACGATTCAGAGGGGTTAATAAACTCAAAACACAGTGATAAGCAGTGGCGGGAAAAAGTATACATATGCTTCCTTTTGGGGGGGACTACGAATAATTGTTTATTCAAAGAATATCATATGGAACGAAGAAGTCTTCCGTATGTTTATGGATTTGGTTTGAATCTGTTTACAAATTCTCAAGAAAGTACTTTTAAGAAATCAGAGACCCAATGAGAAACCCTAGAAGCTCCATCAGAGGGAGAGGTTTCTTTAAAGATCCCTTTTATACAATTTTTAATCATTAAAGTAATTAAATTATGAAGTACTATGATGGTGAGGAGCAGAGGAAAACGGGTTATGGTGCATACAGATACTTTCCACATCACTGCTGACAGCTGATAAGCTCGGCCACATGCCACTCACTCACCTGGCGACGTATCAGCTCAAGATTCTGCTTTCCCGTGGCCATTTGCCGATCAATCTCCTCGAAATCCCGAATGGTTTTGTTGGCGCGAAACGTGTCCCGTATCTTCCTGGCGGCGTACATTCTAGAATATCATAGTTATTAATTATTCAAATAAGAATATTGCTCTATTTCACCATAATTACCTAAAGTTATAGGAGGGCAGCTTTTCCGATTCGCGGAGCAGATTCCTATAGAGAGTGATTGCCTGGCGACGGGTGGACATCCTGGCGCGTTGTAAGGACTGTTTAATGGGTGGCAGGAATATCAACTACTGCCTTAAGGAAACTGTTTTTAATTGATAACACCGGTGTTTTTTTTATCACGGGGTTGGTTAGTTCCGCGCTTATTGGACTGGCCGCCTGATGACATAAAAAATTACATGCCGGAAAATACCCGCCACCTGGGCCACAAAAATACCATAAACAGCTGTTTCTTGAGTGCGGTATTTTTTTGCAAAGAGTAACAGGAGCTTGTCTTAAAGAGAGTTTAATATATGTTTGTGTGGCGCGCCTAAACTAATTAAAGTTAACAAAGTTTGCCAAGCTAACTAAATTTAGTTAGTAAACAAATCATACGATAGTTCGATTAGTATCAAAATCTAAAGCCGCAGCCCGGTATTCTTCAGATCGCCAGATACGGGCACACTGGCCGCACGGGCACCGATAGTTTTAACTATAAATTTCGGGTTGCGTTCTTTTTTTCGTTCGTCACATCTAGCACGCTACCAAACAAATACCCAAAAGGTAAATAAAAGCAGCTGAATAGCAGGTGATAAGATGAAAAGTCAAGATCGGTGCAACGCGGCGCGCAGGGTAGCTGGAAAAGCCGCTAAGGGGAAAAGTTGAGAAAAACTGGACCACGGCCAGGCGATAACAAGATAAAACCTTTTCACTCTGGCCTCACTCCCCCCTCACCTCTTGTATTGTGATGGCCGAAAGACGGTGCACCTCAGCGATGAGAAAAAAATGAAAATAAAATAGGAAATACTAGTTACCAGTGAGAAAACATGACGCATTGTTTGCATTTGTATGGCCCAAGTATCGCCTCTGTGTGTGCGTGTGTGTGTGTGTGCCTGCAGGTGTATGAGTGTGTGTGTGTGTGGTGGTAAAATACGCGTTAATTAGTTAATTTTACAGGAGGCCCAAAAAACAAAAGAAAAAAAACGGAAAAGTTGATGGTGGTTTTTTTGGTTCAGCCCAAGCTGTGCAATGCGTAATGTGCTTGAAATAAACAATAACAATCCAGGGCCATCAATTTCATCAGATCGCTCTCTCTCTCTCTCTCACCCTACGTCTCTCCATCCGACTCGGTACAACCGACCTACCATCACCATTACCACCACCCACCCGCACCCGCACCTGCCCCACCATAGCTATCGATATTAGGCGATACCGATTGCCTAACGCCCCGATAGCGTTCGTTCAACATATGCAATTATCAGGGGCGTGGTAGAGGGATATTTTTTTTGGGTAAAAGATACTCTTTTTAAAAATAAAAATATTATTTATCAATTAGAGTATACAACCATTAAGTACTATACTATTTTATTTTTTAAGATAAATCTAAGTTAAATATTAATCATTTAATCTTTAAGTTAAAAGCTTTAATGACAAGCTAGTAGGATTTTTGAAAAAATTTCCATGTTTTGTGATTTAATTTTTAGTCATAATGATATCTTTTTTTTTAAGTATGACTTAAAAAATTATTTAAAAAAAACCCCGATTAAAAAAAACCACTTGTTGAATAATAATTGGATTTGCTATTAAATACCCCCCTTTTTCAATTTTGTTTATCATTCCCGCCCCTGGGCGAGCTCCAACCGTTTTTTTCCCCGTAAATTGTGTAATATTCCGTTGGACGATTTCCCCGGAAAATAGCGGAAAGTCGAGCTGTGAAAATATGCAGCGAGTGGGGATTAATTAGTTCCCCCCTCACTCCCATCCCCACCCCTTGCATACAATTTGAATCGAATCGGAGATCGAAGACCCAGTCTTGGGGTTTCAAAATCTGCATAGGCTGTAGATTCGCAAATCGTTGGATCGGTTTTTTGTTGTTTTTTGTTTTCTTTCTGGAAGTACATTTCGTGCTTATTTTGCCCTTTTCTCGCCACGATTCTACGATTCCCCTGATGATATTATCGGTTGCTACGTTTTCGTTATCTGGGGGACCACTTTTCCACTTCCCCCCATGGGGGTATAATGATTTACAAACCCGCTATATAGTTTACGGCCAATTGGGTTACTCTAACTGAGCGTGGGTCCAAGCTCAAACCAGCGACTTACGTCATGGGGGTTTTTTGTTTCAAATAGCTTTAAAAAAAAAACGGAAATATCTTCATTAAATATTTATTGAATCTTTCCATTGTATATGCTTTTTTTTCAAAGAATTTTTTATATAATATCGAATTTTCTTAGACTTCTTGTTAGATATTTATATTTAGAAACCCTGTCAGTCCTGGCGCTGTCGGCTGCACTTCCTGTCGGCCCCAAATAAAGAGTGTATTAAATGATAATTAATGAATGTTTGTTTAGGCCGTTCCAGCTAACTAGTTGAATAAGTAAATGCCCTCCCTGCCCTCCTGCCTTCAGCCTCAAACACCACCACCAGCTGCTGCTGCTGCTGTGTCACTTTTAACGCACAAGATAAAAAGCGTGATGTTTTTTTTAGTTAGCACACATTTATTAATCGATTCTCCTTCAACACAGGTCTCTTGTAAAGTATTATTTTGGTTCATAAATGGGCAACTACTATAGTAATTCATTTGGAATGAGTTCAATGTTTAATGAGACATTGTTTCGTAATTGACACATTTTTATAAATAAACTGTACAGGAAAAAGCTTTTCAAAATAAATACATAGTTCTTGTGATTGTTTTTGTTTTGAAACAGGAACTATCGATATAAATGCAAAGTATTGGGTATTAATTGTTATTTAAATTTAAAGAAAAAGATAAAGATAAAGAAAGGTATTTAAGAAATATATCTATTTCATCTATATATCTAGATAATCTATAACATCTCAAAAAGATTGCTATTCCATCCATAAAAATTATCGATAAAGTTTTAAGACGATGTTGGTGTCATCAACACATTTTAAAATATTTTAAAATAATATATACCATAAACCATAAAATCTTTATAAGATTGGCATTTTTTTTTTTAATTTTGAGGTTTTTTTAAACAAATACTATCGATAAAGTATCGGGTATTTATTGTTTTTTGATAAATTTTCAAAAAAGATAAAGGAAGCTATGGGAAGGAAAAACATTTTAAAATAAAAAGAGCTCAAATTCCATAAAATTCTAGGAATATTTTTTGTTGAAAAACATTTGAAACAATTTTCAAAACAAACAATGGGAATTTTTTGAAACAAAATCTATCGATAAAGTATCGATAATTTATGGATACTTTAATTTTTAAAAAAGTACACAACATATTAATATATCTAAGTAGAGTTCTTATCCCATAAACCATAACCATAAGCAAATTTTTGAAAAAAAAAAACTATCGATAAATTATCGGGCTTTTATTTTAATTTAAATCTTTAAAAAGTTTAAAAGGATAAATCATGAAAAGCTTTTTAAAAGAAGTGTATGGAGATATAATACCATAAACCACAGCATCTGCTACTTTATAAATGCATTTTGATTGAATTTTTTCGAAACAAAGTCTATAATATAAAATATCGATAATTATCGATAAATTTAAATTCCTCTCTAAGAATAAGCTCTCTTAAGTACAAACCCTTAATAATACTATGACCTTCTCCCACTTCCAGCTAGAGCCCCCGATCCATAAACCAAAATGCTATCGCTGCAGAACCAACGGCAACCGAAGACCAGTCCCCTGGTGGACGACTACGAGATCTCGGACACAGTGCTTGGCCTTGGAATCAACGGCAAGGTCGTCCAGTGCACCGATCGTCGCACCAAACAGAACTACGCCCTCAAGGTATTGCTGGACAATGAGAAGGCGCGCCGCGAAGTGGATCTCCATTGGCGGGTGAGCGGATGCCGGCATATTGTGAACATCATCGATGTCTACGAGAATACGTACAGCGGACGGAAGTGCCTGCTGGTGGTGATGGAGTGCATGGAGGGCGGTGAACTGTTCCAACGAATTCAGGACAAAGCCGATGGAGCGTTCACGGAACGTGAAGCGGCACAAATTATGCACGAAATCTGTGCGGCGGTCGACTATCTGCACAGTCGGGATATCGCGCACCGAGATCTGAAGCCGGAGAACTTGCTGTACACCACCTCCCAGCCGAATGCCATTCTCAAGCTGACGGATTTCGGTTTCGCCAAGGAGACCTTCTCCAACGACACCTTGCAGACGCCCTGCTATACGCCCTACTATGTCGGTTAGTGCTTTACAATTTTAAATATTTTCTAAATATTTTAATAAAATTTATATTCTATTTTAGCTCCCGAAGTACTCGGGCCGGAGAAGTACGATAAGAGCTGTGACATCTGGTCGCTGGGAGTCGTCATGTACATTATCATGTGCGGTTTCCCGCCGTTCTACAGCAACCATGGCCTGGCCATATCGCCCGGCATGAAGAAACGCATCCGTACCGGCCAATATGATTTCCCCGATCCGGAATGGACGAACGTTAGCCAGGCGGCCAAGGATCTGATCAAGGGCATGCTGAATGTTGATCCCAGCAAGCGATTGCGCATCCAGGATGTTATCCGTAACAATTGGATTGCCCAGTTCAATGCTGTGCCCCAGACGCCGCTCTGCACCGGCCGGATGCTGAAGGAGACCGAGGAGGCCTGGCCGGAAGTACAGGAAGAGATGACACGCTCACTGGCCACCATGCGTGTGGACTACGATCAGGTATGTCATTGGTTATCATTCTTACAACAGATTACTCTATCCGTACTCTATTTTAATCCCATTTAGATGCAAATTAAAGCTCTGGACAAGTCAAATAATCCATTGCTAACGAAGCGTAGGAAAAAAATTGAAGAAATTGAAAAATTATATGCGGCCAATGCAACACGAAACTAAAAAACTAAAACCACAACAACAACAACCAGATAATAACAAAAGAAAAGAAAAAAACAGCTAAAAAGTAATACCTATATGGCCAATCGGGAGATAAGGATAATGTCGGACGGGCCGTGTCTTAACACTTAAGAGGAAAACTACTACGACGACAGCAGAGAAATGCTGATACTACTACTATTATTACTATAACTATAACGACTATAACCTTTTGAAAGAAAAAAGAAACTTCATGTTTTTTTTTATTTTTAATTTGTTACGTTACGTTTTCCACTTTTTTTTTTTTTGTATTGTCCATTATCTCTATGTATAATCCATTTCCAGTAAACGGTTCTTAGGGTATTTTGTAGTCTGAAAAGTGCTCTTTTTTTTTTTAAAGGAAACTAAAAAAAATATGAAAAAAATGTATAACAAATCGAGAAACATCGAGATAAAAAGCCAAGAGCAAAGCTAAGCTTAGCCACAAGAATTTTTTCAAATGTCTCGTTGTTCTGGTTTCAGAAATTTTGAAGAAAAAAAATCAAAAAAAATGTAATCTTTAACTTTGTAATTCATTATTACTTTTTTTTTAATTATCCATTTATGTGAATTTGATTATAATTATATATAATATATATATGTATATTCCGTGTGTGTATATGTATGTATGGTATATATGTGAGAAGAGAAAACAACAATAATACTAAATATTAAAAGAAAAATCAATTATAAATACAACAACCAGTTGATGTTCTGTGTTGGTTGTAAAACTTTATTTGCTGACTCTGCAAGCGATATACCATTTTACCGTATAGCGTATTTGTAGTCTACTATAAACAATAAATAAATAAATAAATAATAATACAAGAAACAACAAACCAACAAAGCCCCCATACATATATAAATAAAAACAACAAATCATGCTTATTTTACTATGATTAAAATCGAAAACAAGTCTATTTATTATTTAATAATGGAAATTGGGGGATATGTGATCTTGTTCATGATTTAGAAAGAGATGGTTGTTTTAGAAGAGTTCTCTTTTAAATTAAGAGTCCTAGGTTGGGTTATTAAATGTATAATATCTAGTTTTAGGATCTTTTCAGACTGCTGGAACCTTGTTTAAAAATCTTTATATCCTAAAAGTGATTTTCCTATTCGGAAGGTAATTTAGTTAAAGATTATCTTCTAATCTCAACAGAATATAAATGATTTATTATAATTATACATAAATTTGGGTAATTTATACTGAGATCTATTGTATATCTTACAAGATCTTACAATTTAAACAAAATAGCTCAATATAATACAAACATAAAGCTATGGCACTAGACACTCTATCTTTTATAAAAAAAAATGGTTGGAAGAAGTCTTTTTATACCCTTGCAAAGGGTATTATAATTTTGTCGGCTTATGTAAGTATATCCTTATTTCCTTCATTCCTTTCTAAAATGACCTTAATTTTGTAAAGGAAAACATGTTTGTTTATAATTTAATAAATCTAATAATGTAAACACTTTTAGTTCTATTGCCTACCTTAAAGGGCGCCTAGAACTCCAAGAATATTAAATAGTTATGTTTTATCTCCTCTTTGGATATGGTTACCATCGAAAATATGCTTTAATTTAGTCACTATTTAATAAAATCTTAAAATAAAATTAATAAAAAATAGCGCCCTCCTCCTCGATTCTCATAGGTGGCACTTAAGCAGACCCGAAAATTGAAAAAAAAAAATATTTTGTTGTGAAATTTTGTTTATTTTTCTTGTTTGTCTTTGGTGTTTTGATTGTAATTGTGATTGTTTGGTGTTATGGTGTTATATGTTATGGTGATTGTTATGATGTTATATGTTTTGGTTGTTATTGTAATTTTTTTATTTTAAATTTTTTGTTGTATTTTCTTATAATCTGCCCTATTATATCTGCCCTATCTTATAACTGCCCTATAACATAAGTAACTGATTAATCTTAAATACCATAACATTGGTGTTTTTGAAGATATAAGCTATGGACTTTTTTCAAATTTGCTATTATAAGAGATTATTTTAATGGTTTAACTTCTATGGCCAACTATATCCAATATTTGCAATATATATCCTATCCGACATTATCTTATAACATAAACTGCCACCTAACTGTAAGGGTATATAAACTTTGGCTATGCCCGAAGTAGTCTTTCTTGTTTATATAGCTGAAGTAGGAGTATAGCTGATATAGGAGTAGAAAGTATAGAGTTTAAGGGTTTTATTGTATATAGGGTAAATAAATATATAGTGTATAGTTTCACAATCTATCTGGAACCATTTTTTAAAAAGCATAATATCTTTAAAGTGACTTTTTTTTAATATTTTGATCAACAGTAATATTTGTTTAAGATATCCCAAAGGTACTATATAGGTACTCAAGATCATCTTCTAATCTACCAAAAAATATATAAAACAATAATAATTATAAATAAATAGAGCGGCATGGGTAATATATACCGTCATTCGTTTAAAGATCTTAAGAGAACTTGGAAATCTTAAAGAAAAGAAACTTAGATGAAAGAATAATAATACAAGACTAGATATATAAAGAATAAATCTTTAAAAAGGCAAGAAAAACTTGTGACAGTTTCTAAATAACTTAGGTATATCAAATGTATAAAGATACCCCCTATAATTGCTTAAATTTAAATTGTTTACAAAACACCCATTCCCAGATTAAAAGTTTTGAATACTTTGTGGCTTTCAAGTGTCATTTTATTGCTCATATTCATATTCATGATCAACAGTGCTGCGAAATACATATTCATGTCCATACATCATTCATATACCATATCATATATCATTATTATACCATCTATATCATCTGTGTCATCAGTGTGGTTCGATCGAGTGAGTGGGTGTGCGGAATAACCAACAATATGTGAAGGGAATGGATATTGGAAGAGGTTCTCAAGGTACGGGGACTATATAGGGGATAATGGAAGAGGTTTTTTTGCAATTTTTCTTTGCAAATAACAATTCATTAAGCTCAAATATCAAGATGAGATTCGAACCTGCAGCTAAACTAATGGTATCAGCTAAAATCTACGACTAAGACAATAGTTAACATTTTTTTAAATTTTTTTTTCACATACATTTCCATATCATATCATTCTGAAAAAAAAGGTTTTTTGTTGTTTTTTATGTGTGGTGTGTGTGGCTTGATTTCTGGTTTTGATTTTGGTTTAGTTTACAATATCATTTCCATAATTCTTGATTAGTTTTTAGTTTTTTCAGTTGTTGCCTTGTGTGTCGTATTAATTTACAAAAAAAAAAGAATATGTGACAGAAAATTGGCTTAGAAAAATACATTTGGTTCGCTATTATCCTGTCTACATTTTCAATATTTATTCATTTTGTTTTTTTTTTTGTCCATTTTCTTGTTAGCTAATTTTATTTTTTTTGTATCTTTGTTTCATATATATTTTCTGTTCTAGCCTTAATTTTAGTTTAATGGCAGATATCGAGATTCACCAGTAACTCCGGGCCTTTCCCGCTAATAGTTGAACTTTAAATTCCTGCATGCGTTTCCAATTCTTCCACCAGAGCTTAGACTTAATGTCCTTTCTTCCAACTCTCTCTCTCTTCCGTGCATCCTCATCTCTAATTATATTCCATAGGTTGCTTTTTTTTGTTTTGTTTGTAGTTTTGTAAACTGAAGGTACATTTTCCATCATGATTCCTGATCCTGGATCTTGCTTTTTTGCGTTTCGATTTAATTTACAGGAAGCTATCGCAGCTGTTCTCCGCCTCGCTATTGGAGCAATCCATCGCCGGCAGGGATCCACCTCGCCGATACACCCACTGGTGGTGGTGCCGCTGCTGATGATGATGATGCGAGGTGCCGGCACAGGGTTCGCAGCTTCCGCTGGAGTTGGTATTGGAACTGCTGCTACTGCTACCGCTGCCGGTGACGCCGCCGCTCATCTGGCTGCCCCGCCGACGCAAGGATGTGGGCGTGTCCGGCGGTACAACGGCATTCAGGCGCGGGAAGTACTTGTACATCTCCAGCAGACTGCCCAGCTTCACGTGCGGCCGGTACTCCACATCCTCCAGGGACTGGGCGGCCGAACTGCTGCTGCTCAGCGGCGTCCAGAAAGTAAGTCCCAACTGTGCCAAGTGTCCACCCTAAAAATTAAACCAAAAATATTTCTTTAATTATTATGCAATTTTTTTTTTAAAGAAAACTTTTCACTTTTTCTGCCTGTCAATTGTTAAAAAATTTCGTTTGTTTTCCTTTTTTTTATTTTTAGCCTTAACGAATAATTTATTCTATTTTTAGAAACTTATTTCCTGCCCGATGACGTTTAAACCTTGCATCGTTATTTGCGTTTTACTTTCTAAAAGTTCATAAAATGTTTAAAAATAAACTCTTAAAGCTTTGCAAGCGATTATTTGTTTGTTTTATTTTGGAAATTAATAACTGAAAATTGTTTAAAGTTTGCAAACTAGAAAGTGATTCATATTTTTTATCAGATAATTGTTAAACTTTTTTAATGAGGGTGATTAACAGGGAAAACGATTTGTATAGACTACGTGATACCCAGTACACAATACTCTTCCTTAATTTTTCCAGACACTTTGGCAAAATAATATATCATACAAATTTTTAAAACTTTATATTTATACATGATATATTCATATAATTATAGTATTATTCGAATAATAACATTATGTCCCATAGACCTTTATAATGTAAAAAAGCTTACTTTTTTACAGACTTTATGGTACCCTGTAGCTTTTCCTCCTTTTTTCCGTGTATTTAAGTTTTTAGAGGATTCATTTCTAATATCATAAATACTTCTATGCCTCTTTTGAAGTGTATTTCATAATGGATCTATATACATGAACCTTAAAAAAAAATAAGAATCTATAAAGTCTAGTTTAAAAAAACTCAAAAACTATATGATACCTGGTACTTTTCCCTCCTTTCTTTCTTTTTACTAAAAAATGAATAAAATATACTATATTCACTTTAAATATCTAAAAGACTATATAAATAATTGAAAATTAATAATTTATATAGCCTTATACAAAAACTTGTTTTACAGACTATACACATACGTATATGTAGTTATGTATGATACCCAGTACTTTTCCCGTCTTTCTTCTTTTCATTTTAAGATTATTGACAAAACATCTATTATACATCATAAAATCGTCTATATCTTAATTAATCGTCGTAATCTTAATATAGTTTAATAAAAATAATCATCATAACAATATTAAAACAGCCTATACTGGAAAAATGTCCAAATAGTACTCCAAATATGTTCTCCAATACAGTTCTCCAAACTATATGATACCTGGTACCTTTCCCGACTTTTTTCCGACATATTTTTAGGTAATACATAATGTAATTCACTATCAAATCTTCTATATCTTAATGAATCTATATAAATACTCTAAAAATAAGAATCTATACAGCCTCCCAATGAAAAAAAGACTCATTATTTCCATACTATATGATACCTGGTACTTTGTGCGTTTCTTTCGAGATATTTAAAGCTAAAACATATGATTTAATGGCTTGATATCATAAATACTTATCTAAAATCTTTAAGTACATATCTTAAAGTATCTACTAACAAAAATAATAAATCTTAGAATAAAAATCGGTTAAAAAATACAAACTAAAGAAATAATATTATATATCAAAGTTAATATAACCACATATCTATAAACTTAAATAATCAAAAATAATAAAGAATATCTATCTTATCATTTACCCCATATCATAAAATTTCAATACCGAACCCCATATAATCTCAAGAGTCTAAAAGCCCCTAAAAACCACCTGTCACGTAGCTTTCCTCAAAATAGATATACCCTGGGAATCCCGAGTATATTTTCGCTGAAAACCCTTATTAAAGGCAATTTAGGTGGCGGGTGATTCATTACCTTGATGTCTGTTTCCAGCTTGTCGCCAATCATGGCGCACTCGTGCGGCTTGACATTGAGGAAATTGCAGGCCGCATAGAAGATCTCCGGATGCGGTTTCTCCCACGGCAGATCGGACGAGACGAGGACACAGTCAAAGTAGCCCCGGACATGCAGCTTGGCCACCTTCTCCCACTGGGCATTCGAGGGTCCGTTCGTGATCAGGGCCAGGGCATAGCCGGCCTGTCGCATTCGGAGCAGTAACTGGACATAATCCGGTGGAACGGCCAGATAGCGATACCTCAGTCTCAGCCACTGGGGATAGATCTGTTCGGCGAGGTGTTTGTGGCGCGTGGGCAACGATTCCCGCCACAAGTGGGTGCGCCACGAATCCAGCGAGGTCTGCGAGTTGTCCGGGCAACGTCGGAAGGCCTTGAGAAAGTTTTGGGTGGCCTGGGCGGCGTCATCCTTATTGAATTGGTATTGCGACTCTAAAACATCTGCGAGCTAATGATGAATCAAAAAAAAAAAAAAAAAAGAAACATGTTATCAGCAATAGGTTTTCAAAAGGAAATATTATAATATATGTAATAGTTTCTAATGGAAATCATTTTTCAGTGTCTTTACCTAATCGAATGTTATGCCGCAATCAAGCTCGTATCAGTGCATTGATCAAACTGCCATTGAAATATCATATAATACACAGAATACTAATAATACTTATTACACCACACACTTTCCACTTAAAAAAAATATAAGAAATATTGCTAAAAGTTTGAAAAAAATTCCATAACTTAGATAAACAAATAAATAATCATTGTTTATTTTTAAGATTTGTACTAATGGGGGAATCGGTAAGATCATCATACCCCCTCCGATCGTGTGAAAAGAAATGCTACGCCCCATGAATTTCAATAATTGAAACGGGGTGTGGCTCGATATTTTGGTGGAATGATAAAATCAACAATAAATTGTGAACAGGCTGGAAAAACTTTAAAGCTATGTGGGTCAAAAGGTCACTAGATATGGTAGCCAAAATCAGACAAAGAGGTCTTATTATATATCTCGATTAAGGGCTCATAATTAGGCATTTTAAGGTGTTTGTTTTTAAAAGATTTTCAATAACTTTCTCATAAGAAGTAAGTTTAAAGAGATTTTAAAGACCTTCTATATAAGATATATCTTTAAAAGATTCAAGAACCTTTAAAAAACCTTTAATGAAAGATATATACAAGATTTTAAAGACCTTTCCTATAGGATCTATATTTTAAAAAGCTTTAAAAACCTTTCTATAACTTGTAAGATATGATTTTAAAACCCTCTTTATATAAGATATATATTTTAAAATTTTTAAAGACCTTTATTGAAAGATATAAACAAGATTTTAAAGATTTTAATGACCTTTCCTATCAGATCTATATTTATAAACCTTTTTATAAGATATAGAATATAATTTTAAAACCCTCTTTATATAAGATATATATTTAAAAGATTTTAAACCCCTTTCTTATAAGATATATCTCAAGTTCTTAGGCCAAAAATCCCCAATTGTGCCAAAAATATTTCTATTGTAATTTTAAAATTGCACTTCCTAGTCACTACAGAGACCTTTATAAATATTTCAAG
Organism: Drosophila malerkotliana malerkotliana; assembly: GCA_018153235.1. Taxonomy (NCBI): domain Eukaryota; kingdom Metazoa; phylum Arthropoda; class Insecta; order Diptera; family Drosophilidae; genus Drosophila; species Drosophila malerkotliana. The sequence continues at coordinate 5,823,785 of JAECXV010000038.1, forward strand.
AGATATACACACTATATCTCTTTCTCTAGACATGGTCTATAAAAAGGCATTACAGATAAGATAGAAAGAAAGCTTGATTTTCAAGTTCTTAGTGATAGGATTGAATCGGTAGAAGTCCATAATGGAAAGCACAGAATTTACCATTTTAGAGGTCATTTTGCAGACGTGGTTGATAAAAAAAACTGCAAGACCAACAGAATGCGTTTCTTTTACTTTAAATATATTTACATATATTCTCTCTTTTATATACATACAGTTGCATTTACTATCGAATCTTTTTTTGGACATGACATTTCGGCCAAAGGCCTTCACGTGTTATTTACAAAAAAAAAAAAACTCAAAAAAAAGATAAGAAGTGCATTTCTCCACCCCTCTTTAAAAAGGGGGCATTGAATCCAAAATAATTCCATGGCCACAAAAGTAAACAAACCGAATTTCTTTTTATTTTTATTTTTATTTATTTTTTTTTTTTTTTGAAGCATGGTGTGCTATCGCGGGATTTTTCGTATACGTAACCATTGCGGGCGGGCGAGTGGAAAATTTTCTATCGGAGCTGCGCACTTTCACCCCACCCCAATGGGGGGTGGAAGGGGAGGTGTGTGTTTGGGGGGTTAGCTTTCTGAGGGGTAGTGGATAATAATGGAATTTCTTATTCAGAAATAACTCACCTTTCTGATGGCTTTCGAATCGCCGGCTCTTGTGGGTATTAATGTATTGTCCAGGTCAAAATAAAAGGCCGAGATCTTCGCACATGTCGCTTCGAAGTGAGTGGCGGCTGTTTTTGAACTGGAGGGGAATTTGCTTGCTGCCATCAGAGTCTCACGAGCACAAGGGGGTCGGTCGGTCGGTCGGTCGGGTTTCACCAGCGGAAGGGGTTAGCGGGTCAACGGATCAGCGAAACGTTTTTTTTTTTATTTAATTCGTTTATTTTGTTTTTTGAAAGTTTTCATAGATTTGTTTTTTTTTGTAGAGGATATCAACTCTATAGGCAGTTTTTGAAATTGGCGCCAATTGTATCAAGTCACAATAAAACAGCAACTAAAGCTAACCAAAATAAAAAACGGTCGTGAACGTAATTAAGTTGGAAAGAAGGGGAGCGGAACGGAACGGAACAGGTGAATGTGAATGTAGTCAGAGTGAGAGCGGGCCAGTGACTGAAAGTAGGGTTGTTGATAACATATCATATATAACACATTTATCGATATTCCTTCAATAAAATGATTCATTCACGATAATACGATATAATCGGTTAGTGAAAGCCCGAGAGCAGAGGGATGGAACAAAAGAAAGTGCCCCGCGCTCCACACTGACACTGGGAAGTCTGTGCACGCTGTTACTAGTGTTGCCATGTGTTTTAAAAAAAAATTAATTAGCTTATAACAATTTTTTTAAGCAATTATCAAAAAAATTCCGAAAATTATGAAGCTTTAATAAATTTAAAGCCGCTGTTGAATAAACTTTTTTTTTTAAGTATAATATTAAATTTAAACAAAGCTTTTACGAGCTTAATTAGTTTTGGCGGGCACATGGTATGACACTTTTCGATGGCACTGTTTCTATTTACCCGTGAGAGCAACAGAGACCGCGATGTCCATTGAGCTCCTTTCTAACTTAATACCACCAACCTGCACTCTTTAAAACAACTTAAATTTTACATCTGCATTACATGCTAAATTTTAATTTCAAAACTAAAAAAATAAATGAGACTAATAATTTTATTTGTTTGCCAATAATAAAAAATGAATGGCAAGACGAACTTTTTTTTTGGCATACTGGAATCGATAGACGATTACGCGTGGCAATCTGGTAACGGGTGGGCAGCACTGCATTTACTTCAACCAGGTGGCAGCTTTGGCATTGCATCGCCTTTTTAATTATTTTATTTACCCAAACAAATAGCAAGTTTTTTAACGATGCACAAACTTACACCCAACATAGAAATCTACTCGGCAGGTAAGTTGATAATTAAGGTACAAAAAAATACAAATAACTAACTTTTTTTCGTCTCGTCGACCTCCAGAAGCCCTTATGAAAACTGAACAAGATATCAAAATTAAGGAGATAGCGGAGATGGCAGCGATTAGAAAGGCACGATTGTCCGGCGTGGAGCCGCACCAGGATATCAAGGACCAGGAGGAGGACTCCCCGGAGGATGAGCTAATTTCCATGGAGACGCTGCGCGAATCTCCAGTCCAGTGGCCCGAACGATGTGAGTACCAAAAAACGTGCCTCAGTTGGCGCCATTTTTAACGTATTTTTTCCACCTCTGCAGTTCCCGGCATGGATGAGTTCCTAACCATGAGCGACACGCCCATGTATACGCCCAGTGTGGATTTCGGCAACCATCTGACACCCGAGGACATGGCCAAGATACACAGTAAGTACCAAAATAAACGGACAGACATTGCTTATTCCGCATCCCGAATTCTTGATAACTTCTAGAGCTGAGCCAACTCGCACCGGAACAGCTGGTGGAAAAGATTAAGTCAATGCACGATGAGATCTATCAGCTGGGCTTGCGCGAGGCCAAGGAGATGACTCGCGGCAAGCTGTTGGGCATCTTTGATCGCGAGCGTATGCACAAAAGGCAAACGTGATGCCCTGGTAACGTCCCTAAACTCTTAATTGTTAAAATTAATTCTAAATAGGTTAATATATACATCAAGTCGGTGTTAAAATAGAGAAAACACGAGTCATTTTGCAACAATAACTAACGTTTATTTCCAATTAAAGCAGTTTTGGGTCCTACGTTAACACGATTACACGATATTGCCATGGATGATGGGTAACCAGAAGGGGGGAGATGGCTGGCGGCCAGGGTTGGGAGGTTAAGAAGGCACAGTATAGTTAGTAAATTCCACTATGCATGCATTTTTTAACTCAACATTCAACACCTATAATGATTGTAAGGTGGGTCGCCTTTTTTTTTGTTTTTTGCAAAAAGGGAAATAAGATTTAGTTTATATACTAAGATTAGATAGTTATTTTAAAGTATCTTGCTAATAAATGTAAAGTTTTTCTTTCACTTTTTCGTTGGCCAAAGAACGTATTCTGTTTAAATTACAAAAAATTACAAAAATAAACTTAAATTAAAGATATCCTTGAATTACCGACCTACCCTACAGTTCTGGGACGTGTGTGTGGCTGTGTTTTTGTGCTTAATACTTTTTGGTTGGCTCTGGGCCGTGCTCGAGTAACCTATAGTTGGTATCCTGTATCAATCCCATGGCTCAGTGACCCTCATTCCTGCCACTGCATTCCGAAACGCTGCTCGAAGGTGATCCGATTAAAGACCCCGGCATCGGCCAGCTGCAACGGATCGGTGTAGTAGGCGAACCGGCGTATGTCCAGCATGGCCAGGTCGAACATCTGCTTCCAGCTGGTCAGATCGGTGACGCTCATATGGATCGGCAGCTGCGGATCGGGTATATCGATGGCGGCCTGCAGCCGATCGAATGCCTCGGCAATCGGTCCGACGGATAGATTCACCCAATACTCGGCCGGGAAGCGCTTGTTCTCGCAAAACGGCGCCCCCTTCCGCATGATGAAGACCAGCATGAGGATCTCATATCGCTCAGAGCTCTCGTAGAAGCGCTTGGTGCGAGTCTTCTCCACAAAATCGATCAACAGTATCAGGGGAGTGTAGTTCTGCAAGTGCATCAATAGCTCCCGATCGGTCCATAAATAGCGACCCCCCTTAACGGTCAGCATGCTCATGTTGCTGGTGAGTTGTTGGTGTTGTTTCTGGTGATGTTGCTGTTGTTGCTGGTGGAGATGTTGCTGCTGCTGCTGCTGCTGGTGGAGATGTTGCTGCTGATGAGCCTGAAGTTGCTGATGTGGCTGCGATTGTTGTTGTGTTGCTTGATGTTGCTGTTGCAGGGCCTGATGTTGCTGCTGTTGCTGTTGCTTTTGTTGGAGAAGTTGCTGTTGTTGTTGCTTATGTTGTTGTGATTGCTGTTGTTGTTGTTGTGGGTGCTGCTGCTGCTGTTGCTGTGCCTGCTGCTGCTGCTGTGCCTGCTGCTGTTGCTGTGCCTGCTGCTGTTGCTGTGCCTGCTGCTGTTGCTGTTGCTGCTGCTGCTGTGCCTGCTGCTGTTGCTGTTGCTGCTGATGGTGTTGCTGCTGTTGCTGGAGCGGTGATACTGGATTTCCGGTGCTGGTTGCAACCTGGCTGGGCATGGCGACCACAATGCCCGTTTGTTTCAAACAACCAACCTCCTCGACCATGTGCTGACGGCAAATGCAATTAAGGTTGCAACTAGGCCAAGGTCACCTCGCTGGAAAGCACGTACCAGCAAGCCAGCCAGCCACCTTAACTTGTTGCAAGTGCAAAATCAACTTACTGCGTGCCCCAGTGCGACAAACCAAATTAAATGGATGGCCTGCCTCCTAGCTCCTTTCGCTCCTCTTGCTCCTCACAACCTATACCTATTACCCTATTATACGATTATATCCTTCCCTATATATAGAGAGATGTTTATTATTTATATAGGATGTAGTAGTGCCGTTGCAGCCGCTGCGTGAGCTCCGAACTGGACGATTGTTGCCACGCGAGTGCGTCCCAATGGATGGACTTGCCATCAGTTGTCGTACCGTTCGGGTCTTTCGTGGGGTAGCTCGTATTTGGGCTCGTATTCCGATTTGGGACACGGATACGGCATGTGGCTGTGTGTGGGATGTGGCCGTTTGGCAATGAACTTATTGGATGCGGCGCCCTGGCTGCACTTTGCAGATGTATTTCACGATGCACCCTGCCAACTTGTCCCTTAGATGCTTTTTATTTTTAAAGAATTATTTTTTATTTTGGAAACCCCATGACTCCCGACCCACAAACAAAAAAAAAAAAAAGAACTAGATCTTCTCCAGCTTGGCTAATCTTAAATCGAATTCCGTCCTGTGTTCCGCCTTTAAATACTTTCGCATTCCCACCAGAAGGTAACGACATCGCGGACCAACCAACACCTCGAAGAGCACCTTCATCAAAGCCTCAAACTTGTCCTCACTGCCGTCTTTGTACTCCAGCAAGGCCCGGCCATAGGCACGGAACTGATCCTGACTAACCAGACTTCGCAACTGATGGGGGAGACAAGATTATATTATTATAGAATCAATATAAACTCTAGCATAAGTAGTCACCTCTCGCAGGAAATCAGAACGAGCTTCGGGCGCCACCTTTTCCACTTCTGGCGGCTCCACCTTGATGCTGCTTATGTTATCCACTAGCTTGTAACGCTTCTTGGCCGTCTGGCTGGAGGATTGGGACGAACTAGGAGGAGAGCTGCGCTCACGTTTGTGAATCTTCACCAGACCGGAGGAGCTACTCCGGCTATCCATGCAATTAAAATCAATGCTCTGGAAAGGGATACAAAATCAAGGATTAGGAGAAGTGTATCCCATTTCTTTCGAGGACCTCCGCTTACAGAGACATTCGAGTCCAAGCGACTCATAAAATCCATGGCATTGGGCGCCGACGAGCCGCCAAGCGTTCGTCCAGCGGCGCAGGCATAGTCGGCCGGTGACCATGATTTTATGGAATTGGCCATCTCCACTTTGCTGGAAATGATTTATTGAAAAGTTTTCCACTTCAAGGACATGGCCAGACTTACATGGCTGTTTCATTGGCCGCCTTGAAGGTGGCATTGGAGCCTGGTTCCCTTTTAATCTGTGTGATGGGGGCCAGTGGCTCCTCCTCCTTTTTGATAACCGTCTCTAGAGGAGTCCCCGATTCTCGCTCATCCGGCTGCTTCATCTAAGGGAGATACTATTGTTAGAGATATCCCCTCATCCTCCAAAGACATCCTCCAACTCACAGTGGTTTCGGCATTTTTGAAAAACTGACGAAGCTCCCGGACAATCGGGCCGAAGGGTGAGCACTGCGGCCTGTCGCCGAGGTGTCCACGTATCCACTTGGACAACTGTTGCACCTGAGCGGCATCCTTGAACCTCGAATCGCACAGCAGAATGGCACCGTAATCATTACGATGACGGATCACACGACCAATGGCCTGGTTAACGGCTCGGGTAGCCTCCAGGTTGTACCACTCGTTGCCGCTGAGGAGCTGATTCTCCCGGGTGCGATTCGACTCCAGATAGCGACGCTTCAGTATCACCTTGGGATCCTTGAGCGGCGGAAACGGTAGACCCGTGATGATCACCGCCCGACCGTTGCGATCGGCAAAGTCCAGACCTTCGGATACCTTACCGCGACACACGGCCATGAAGCAGGCACCCTTGGAGTCGCGTATGGCCTGGTAGAATTCCTCCATGGTGCTGGTGAACTGATCCTTCCCACGCGGCTCCAGGAATATGGGCTTTTTGCTGGCTATGTCCGCCCAAAGGCCGCTGGCCTGCCAGGCGTCCACGCACTTGTTCAGCATCGGATACGAGGGAAAGAAGACCAGCAGGCCATCGGGAACAAGGCGGGAGACATTCAGAATGGTCTGTCCCAATGAGCTGATGTACTTGGGATTATCACTGAAAGAACAAGAGAGATTACTTCACGATAGAGTCCAGGGTAATGCCAGATAACCACCCACCGATTGGTGTAGTTGGATATCAGAGGCTGACGATCGGGTCCTGTGCCAATGATCTTCACATAAACCTGCGACTGGTCCACAATGTGCGGGTTCTCCAGGTGCTGGGCCACTGGGATGGCCAGTTCAGCGATCAGAGGCTTCAACGGCGCCAGGGTACCGCTCGTGAGGATTACACTGCGCACCTGGGTGTTGAGTAACTGTTCCATGCCGAAGCCCGGATTAAAACACCAGAAATTTATGATTTTGGCCACTTTGCCAGTGGAACCATTCGTTAAAGCTGCCTTGCTCAGCCAGCCGCCTTGCTGCTTGGCAGGAGCCTGCTTTCCCGGAGCCTGTTTGGACTCCTCCACCTGGACATGAACCTTAAAGCTGGCGTGCACCTTGCTCATAACACTCTCCTTGTTGGCAAAGACAATGGTGAGCAGATCGCTCAGTATAGTGAAGCTTCCGCCCTTGCGCAGGCTCATCTGCTGCTGGGAGGCCACCATTAGATATTGCACCAGCTTGTCCAGCAAGGACACTATAGTGGCAACGTTTCCATAAGTGAACTACAAAGAAAGACAATAAATATTTATCCAGAAAGTGGATTCCCCAATCTTACATTGGCTTTTCCCAGAAGATCGTAGATCATGGAGGCCGGATAGGTGGCGCCATCAATGGGATTGTCCACCACCACCGCATCAATGGCCTTCTCCAGCTCCAGAAGCATCTCCTTGAGCAGCATGAGATCATCCACGGTAAAGTCCTTTGGCTCATCGCCGGCCATGTCCTGCGGCGAGTCACTGGCGAATGCCTTCATGATGTGCGTGACATCCTCAATTGCTATGGCTACGTCCGAGGATTTGATCTGCACCGAGGCAGACTCCTCGCAAATCTTCTCGATGTTGTGGGCCTCGTCGAGGATCACAATCGTGTTGCCCAGTTCGATCTTGTTGGCCTTGCGCGCCTTCGGATCCAGCAGGTAATTGTACGGCATGAAGGTAATATCCGCCTGGGGCACAAGTTCCTTCGACGCATAGTACGGACACATCTTGAGCCGCTGGCCCACCTTAATCAGATCCTCGATGTCCATGATGCTGGGCCCCCGAAAGTCCGGATGATCCTTTTTCGACTCCACACGCAGCTGGAAGGAACAGGTCTTGGAGTGGACACGCAGCTTGCACATATTGACCTTGTTGGAGTTGCCCACTTCCCGGGAAACCTCCGGATGGATGCATAGCTGGTCCCTGGATCCGAGGACCACGGATCGCATGTTGGAGTAGGCAGTGCGCTTCAATTCCCGCATGGCCTGTGTTAGCTGCGAGTGGGTACGTGACGCGTAGATCACCTTCGGCACTCCCCAATTGTTGGCCTTGCCCATGGTTTTTGCCAAATCCGAGAGTTCCGGGCCTCCTCCGCCTCCTCCACCCATCAGATCGGCACCTTTATCCAACTTTATCATCTGCTGCTGGTGCTCCGATTGGCGAGTCCTGATCCAGGCCAGCGACGAGCACAGTAGACTCAGCGTTTTTCCTGTTCCAGTTGGAGATTCCAGCACTCCGTTTGTTCCATCCTTCAGGCACTGGATCACCTTCTCCATGTACGCCCGCTGCACCGGGTACGGTTCGAAGGGAAAGTGCACCGGTATACCGGCGATCAGACTTTCCGGCATCTTGTTGGCAAATAATAAATAATATTTATTATTTTTGGGCGCCAAAGCCGGCCGAACATGTGTTGCGGCAAAAGTCGATAAATGTTATCGGAAAGGTATTTAAAAGTCTTATTAGGGATTCAATAAAATATTTTATTGACTTAAATTAATAAAGATTCTTTATTTATAATTTTAAAACAACAAATTATTAAATTTAAATTATCTTTTCTAATTTTACAGTCAAATTTTGTTGAGAAAACCTTCGGTGGATAATTTATCAATCAAATTTGTTATCGAATTTTGAAATTTCCATTTGGCGCCCTCAACAGCTGTTTTTTAGCGGACTGCAAATTTTTATTTTTTTGTATTAATGTTATATATTATTAAAAATTTGATTATATCGAAGATGAAGAAGCTACCCCTTATAATTAAGCAACATTGGGTTCAGATTTAAAGAAATTTTTTTGAATTTATTTTAAAAATTTTTTTAAAATATTTTTTTTAAATATTGTATCTATTATAATATTATATAAAATATATATTATAATATTGATGCATTGATTTATCGATTCTTTACAACTGTGCACTAAAACAAACTCTTTTCGGTCCAAACTCTACAGGGAATCCTTCAAATCCCCACTCGATGGAGCTGAGAAGTAAATCGCTAACTTCTGAAAAAAAAAACCACAAACCCTTAAACCCTTTTCTCGATTAAAAAAAATAAATTAGTTTGCATAAATTAATTGTACAAAATGTAAATTACGAAACTATGACTAAAATAGGACATTAAATTAAAAAAAAAATTATTAATACAAAATATTGCCACAAGGCTGTTCACCCTAGTTATCAGTGCTGTAAAGCGGATGATTTTCCGGCTAAACAACACTGATAACTACCCTGAACACAACACTGAAAATTCACACTGAAAACAACACTCCCCCGGTCCATTTTTGTCCGAAATTTTGAACCGAGAGGTTGGCTCGGGACCAACACACCGCGGAAAAGAACAAGAAGAAGCAGGCAGCGAACGGCGGACATCGGCCACGGCGACGACGCAACAACAGTGACGACGGCGACGACGACCTGTACGTGTGTGTGTGTGTGTATGTGTGAGTGTGAGTGCAATGCAGTGTGCGTGAGTGGAGCAAGCGGGAAGCAGTATACGAAGGCCGTGAGTGCGAGCGAGCGAGGTTGCTGTTCGTGCCGAGCCACATACACGTCCCCGCTCTCCCTCTCTGCCTGTGTCTCTCTCTAGTAGAGCGCACCCCCCTCCCCCTCCCCGCCTATACCGCGCGAGTGCTGAGCTGCGTATGTGTGCCTGTGTGTGTGTGTTCGCGGTGGTGATAAATTTTTGTTGGCACAAAGTAAAAATATAACAGAATAAAAATCGTGGCGCGGGTTAGAAGATAATCGAAATTATTGCAAGTATTGGAGCTGGCAGTTTGCATTTTTTCAAAATTTTAATTTTATTTAAAAAAAAAATTTTTTTTTGTGATTTTAGCCGTACGTAGAACGTTTGTTGTTTGGTTAATTGAGTGCTTTTTGAAACTCTCGCTCGAAGTACTTGTGCCAGTTCTGCTGCTGCTGCTGCTACTGCCGCTGCTGCTGCTGCTGCTGGCGATGATGGTGATGCTGTGTGTGTGTGAGTGAGTGCGGCGACTGTTTTTGGTCGCGGTGGGAGCTTATCCTAGCGATAATCCTCAAAATTCCGACCGGAAATCCTTTGAGGTCAATCCGCATTGGTGTGGCGATCTCCGTGTCAGCCGGCCATCCGCACATTTCTGGCACGATTTTCATCGCACCGTCAAATTCAAATTCGGAAAAGTTTGGCGCCTACGCGAGCGGTGAATCGAAAGTGCGCTCCGATAACGATAACCGGATTATCACATGCAAATCACAAAATTCAATCTTAAAACAATAAAAATGTGTTGTCAGAATGTGTTTATCAATAAACCCGCAATCCGATACCCTCCTCACTGCCCCACATTGAGTGCATTACCTTCCGAAGACGAGTGTTTATCGTCCAGTTTTTTTTTTTTTTTTTGCTGCTTTGGCAACTCTGCTGGTGCTGCTGCTGCGGCTGCATAAGTGAATTCCGACGTATCATTATAGCCCAGCAATATAGCCCAACCACGACCCACCCCCTGCACTGACAAGATTAATTAGCCACAAAAACTCGATTACTTGAAGTGGTCTCCCCTACATTTCTTTTTTTTTCTGCTTTTTTTTTTTTTTTTTTGTTTTTACCGTGTGTGAGCTTTTAACACAATAGGCCAATCACCCTCCCCCTTGCATGCCCGCTTCGATGCCTCCCACTTTGGGGCCAGGGTTGCCAGACACTTTAACCTCGAGCCCCAATTTACAAGTGTTATTTAAAGAATTAAATTTTTTTTATTTAAAAAAAAAATATTTAATGTGTTACAATTTACACTTTGTAAGTGTTACCACCTGTTTATGGTATGGTGGATTATCATTAGACCTCTTGGCAACCCTACTATTTTACTCGTGTATGCGTGCATATCCATGTGTGCTGGTATGTGTGTGTGTCTGTTTGCGCTCTTATTCAAATAGAAATTGAATGTTTTGCACTCGAATTCAGCGTCAATTAGTCGTAGCAGTGATAACACGCTCTTACTGGAAATTCATACAACTCAGGGCCAGAGTCAACTGCAATAGGCCCGGCTCCAAGCCCGCGAAGGGGGAGGACGGAGGTGGGGTGATATCGTAAAGTAGGTTAGCCGTTGGCGATGATCGTTATCCCGGCATCGGTATTCGAATAGGTTTTCTATCGCAAGCTATCGCATTCCTTTTTGGCATCCCCAAATCCCTCTTTCTCCGGCTCTCTAGGCGCTCTAGGCTCTCTTCTTCCTCGCCCAATTACCTGCCTCCTCTAGCTTCCTCTCGCTTTTTTTTTTTGGAGAGCAAACAGAGATGCGCACCTTTGATCGTGAGTGTGGAGAGAGGGGATATTGTGTAACAAGACACAACAAGACGTTATAGACATTTCTTTTATTTTCAAAAAAATCTTAAAACACTATTTTCAAATAAAATTAAATATATATATATTTTTTTAAATTAAGAATTATAAATTTTGTGGAATTTTTTCCACTCACGAGCCACGTGAACCCCACCTGGGTCACGGGATCATCTCTAGGCAACGCCAACGAAGCGTAGTGGGGCATCAAGCCGAGCAGACCAGGGGTGGTGGAGTGGTAGGAGGTGGTGGAATAGATAAAGGAGGACTACCAGCGACTGGTGGAGTCAAGAGAGTGAATTCAGATTTGTGTCAAAGCATTTTTCTCATAAATATGCACCGACAAACATCTTGAGGAGCGACCCCATGGGACTTAATGCCATAAGCCAGTTGATTCCATACCTAATTAGCACATATTTTATATGTATGTTATAGTGTGTGTGTGTGATGACAGTGATTACGCAGTTTCAGAAAAAAAAAATCGCAATCAGTAGTTCATATCTTTTATAAAAATCGATCTATCTTATACGATCGATTGCATACAGTGCGTATGCGCAACCTCAATATACAACCAGTTGCATATGCTTGTTGTTTCATTACCGTTCCGTTTCGATTCCATTTCGTTGCAGTTAGTTGTTGTTGCTGCTGCTGCTACTGCTTATCCAGTCCAAATGTCAGCTGTTTCACGCAACAACAACATGTACCATAAAAGCGGCACAGCCACAGCCAAACGCAGAAAAAGAGCTTATCGATCAAGCCCCGCAGGACAAGAGAAAAGAGAGCAAGCGCCAGAGGCATCCGCAACCGAGCGCTGCTAACAACGTAAACAAATAACTAAAAAAAAAAAAAAAATATACACAAATCAACAAAAACAAAAACAAAAAAACAAAAACAAATACAAAAAAGCAACAACAAACAAAAACAAAAAAGAAAAGCAAACAAAACGCAGCCTGAAAACACAAATTACAAAGAAAAAAAGATAGCAAGCATAGCTGCGAAAAGAAAAAGAGCGAGAAAGAGAAGGAGAAAGTGCAATTAAGTGCTTAGAAAGAGAAAGAGAAGGAGACAAAGAGAAAGATAACGGTAAGCAAAGCTTAAGATCAGCTGGGAAATGGAAATAGTTGGGAGTTGGGATTTGAGTTTTTTGTAGTTTTTTAATAATTTATTTCAAAATATAAGGAAATTTTAATGATTTCATATTTTTGTGAAAATACAAAAATTAACTTTATAGTTTAAAATATTTTTGTAGTATAAGATGATTTATTTTCTTGAAAATACATATATATTTACACAATGTCTTGTAATAAAGTAAGGTTTTAATTTCTTAAAAATATACATTTTTGAAATACAGTAATGTTTTATTTTATTTACAATATTTATTAAGAGATTCAAAACTTTATTTTTATAAAGTTATATATTTTATATTATACTTATAAGTTATATACCTTGTATAAATACTTTAATTATTTCAAAATTAACAATATAGTAAATTAACAATAGTAAATATTTGAAAAAATGAATTTTTGAAATCTTTTACATATATATATTTTTTCATACACTAATGCTTTATTTTCTTTAAAATATACTTTTTTTTAAGGTATTTTGTAGTTCATACATATATAGTTTAAAATTAATAATTCTTTTTAATTCTTTAATTCCTAAATTCATTATTCAAAAAAAGCCTATACATTATTTTTTTTATTTTTTTTTTTTTTTAAACCCCCACACATTCCATTATTATTTATTTGTTGTGGGGGATTCATAATGATCTTCCTTATGAGTACGCTGACGTCATGGTTCCAATATTTGAATCATCGATGTTATCGAGAAACCATTACATAATATTTATTCCTAAACTTTAATGAAGTCATTTACATTTTTTTAAATTTAAAAAATTAAAGAATTTAAATATATATATTGTTTAATTTCAGAGATTTAAGAGAAGAAGAAGAGTGGAGGTTCCATCACCGCCATGACAATCATACTCTTCCTGGTGGACACCTCGTCGTCCATGTGCCAGAAGGCGTATGTGAACGGGGTGCAGAAGACGTATCTGGACATTGCCAAGGGCGCCGTGGAGACCTTCCTCAAGTACCGACAACGCACCCAGGACTGCCTGGGCGATCGCTATATGCTGCTGACCTTCGAGGAGCCGCCGGCCAATGTGAAGGCCGGCTGGAAGGAGAACCATGCCACGTTCATGAACGAACTGAAGAACCTGCAGAGCCACGGTCTGACCTCCATGGGCGAGTCGCTGCGGAATGCCTTCGATCTGCTCAACCTCAACCGGATGCAGTCGGGCATCGATACTTACGGACAGGGACGGTGTCCCTTCTACCTCGAGCCCTCGGTCATTATTGTGATCACCGATGGCGGGCGGTATTCGTATCGGAATGGTGTCCACCAGGAGATCATACTGCCGCTGAGTAACCAAATACCCGGCACCAAGTTCACCAAGGAGCCCTTCCGCTGGGATCAGCGCCTGTTTTCATTAGTCCTCCGGATGCCGGGCAACAAGATCGACGAACGGGTGGAGGGCAAGGTGCCGCACGATGATTCACCCATCGAACGGATGTGCGAGGTGACGGGTGGGCGGTCGTATCGCGTCCGGAGTCACTACGTCCTCAACCAGTGCATCGAGAGCCTGGTGCAGAAGGTGCAACCGGGTGTGGTGCTCCAATTCGAACCCCTGCTGCCGAAGGACTCCTCCAATCCCAGTTCCGTCAATTCGGGAGCGTGTTCCGGTTCGGGATCTGGCCCTGGCGGCGGCGGTGGCGGCGGTGACCCAGCACCGGACATTGTCTTTCAGCCGGTAAAGAAGATGATCTACGTACAGAAGCACATCACCCAGAAGACCTTCCCCATCGGCTACTGGCCGCTGCCGGAGCCCTACTGGCCCGACTCCAAGGCCATCACCCTGCCGCCCCGGGACGCCCATCCCAAGCTGAAGATCCTGACGCCCGCCGTCGATGAGCCGCAGCTGGTGCGCAGCTTTCCGGTGGACAAGTACGAGATCGAGGGCTGTCCCCTGACGCTGCAGATCCTCAACAAGCGCGAGATGAACAAGTGCTGGCAGGTGATCGTGACGAACGGCATGCACGGCTTCGAGCTGCCCTTCGGCTATCTGAAGGCGGCGCCGAACTTCAGCCAGGTGCACCTGTACGTGCTGGCCTACAACTATCCCGCCCTGCTGCCGCTCCTCCACGATCTGATCCACAAGTACAACATGAGTCCTCCCAACGATCTGATGTACAAGTTCAATGCCTACGTCCGCTCCATACCGCCGTACTACTGCCCCTTCCTGCGCAAGGCCCTGGTGAACATCAATGTGCCGTACCAGCTGCTGCAGTTCCTCCTGCCGGAGAACGTTGACAACTATCTGTCGCCGACGATCGCCAACCAGCTGAAGCACATCAAGAACACCGCCAAGCAGGATCAGGAGAATCTCTGCCTCAAGGTCTACAAGCAGCTGAAGCAGCCCAAGCCACCCTACCGCCAGGTGGAGACGGCCAAGCTGTGCACCGGTACGGCCCTGAGGAGGGATCTGGTAAGGCATCCCCTGCTGCGGGACACCTTTGCCAAGTTGCATGCAGAAATCGAGCCGGTGGAGAACTATACCATTGTGGTGCCTCAACTGACGCACCAAGCGTCGGCCAAGACGTACAGGTAAGGATTCATGGAGTCATCACTGATGTCCTCCTACTGATCTCTCTATCTTGGTTTTTTAGGAATCCCTTCGATATACCACGACGGGATCTTGTCGAGGAAATCGCTAGGATGCGCGAGACCTTCCTGCGACCCGCCTCGCTGGTGGCCAAGGACTCGGGCCACTGCCTGCCCATTGCCGAGATGGGCAACTACCAGGAGTACCTCAAGAACAAGGACAATCCGCTGCGCGAGATTGAGCCGACCAACGTGCGCCAGCACATGTTCGGCAATCCCTACAAGAAGGACAAGCACATGGTGATGGTGGACGAGGCGGATCTCAGTGATGTGGCGCCGATGAAGTCACCCAATGGCAATGGCCCCGGCGGTGCTCCACCCGGTTCGCCCTCTGGGTCTGGATCGCCATCGGGACAGGGACCCTCGTCGTCGGGTCCACCGGGCTCGGGACCTGGACCGGGTCCTGGTATGCCCGGTGGCATGGTTGGCGGTGGTGGAGTTATGGGTGGCCTGATGATGGGCGGTGGGGGCGGCAATCCCAGCAAGAAACTGGACGGTACTGGACGCGGACGGAAACGGAAGGCGGGACCACTGCCACGAGGATTTGAGTTCCGTCGCCTGTCGACGGACTCGCGAAGTTCCTGCTCCAGTTCCATATCGTCGGCGTCGAGCGGCGACCTGGGCACCTCGGGCGCCGGCCTGGGCAGCGACTCCTCGGGAGCCGGTCTGTCCGGCGACAGCTCCTCCAATTCCATGGCCTTTGACGAGGACAGCAACAGCAGCTTTGCCAGCTCCAGCTCGGAGGCCTCCACCGACTCCGGCATGTCGCTGGCCCACTCGGATCGCCTCGGCTTCGAGTTCAACGACGAGGAGACCAGCGACCAGGACACGCCCCTCAACGGCTACGTGCACAACTTCATCAACGGCATCAACGACGATCCGATGCTGGGATCGGCCGAAGCGGAAGCTGGTCCGTCTGCGGGAGCAGCTGCTGGCCCGCCTGGTTCCGCCGGCTCGGGATCAGCTGCCGCCGCCTCCACATCCGAATCCACGTCGATAGCCACTGCCTCAGTTGCCTCAGCGCCCGCATCCACACCCGCCGCCATTCTGGTCAGCAGCACCAGCAGCAATGGCGGCGACTCGTGCACGCCAAGTGCCTCCGCGACCGCCAGCGGCGCCCATCCCGGGCCCAGCTCCTCGGGCGTGCTGTATGTGCCGCAGAACGGCCTGACCGCGGCGTGCGTGGCAACCTACAGCAGCAACCTCAGCTCGCCGCTGGACAACCTGAGCTCCATGGGTGCGACGGGAGGTCCTGGCCTGGGACTGGCCACCTTGGCGGCCCTGAGTGGGAATACCAAGCCCGGAACCCTGTCGCTAGCCAACGGATTCGGGCATGGACACACGTCAGTGATATCGCCGCCTTCGCCTCTGGCCACTGTGCCCCCGAATCCTCTGGGATTGGGAAGCAGCAGCAGCAGTAGCAGCGGGAACTCCATCTCCAGCTCTGGAGCGTCGGGCAGCAGCGCCACATCGTCCGCGACGGGATCGACGAGCTCCTCCTCCGCGTACTTCAGTCACAACGACATCAACGACGCCTCGGAGATCTCGCGGATACTGCAGACCTGCCACAACGGCACCAGCGGCAGCAGCGGGAGCAGTTCCTCCAGCACCTCCGGCGGCAGTGGCAGCAGCAGTAGCCTGAACGGCAACGGAAACGGGGATTCCGGTAGTGGCGGTGCCGATAGCGACCATTTAGGATTCGGGGCAGCGAACAGTTTCGATGCCCTGAAACGGGCAGCGGGAACGGGGACAAGTGCGGGCAACCCGCACTACTACTGGGCCAGTGGACTGAATCATCACCAGAACCACACGACGAGCGCTGCAGGAGGAGGCACTGCATCGGCCGCTGGATCTGGAGCAGCGCCTGCCGCCAGCAACAATCACCGGAGCAGTCCCAGCAAAATAGCCGAGATCAAGGCCAGTTCCAGCTGCTCATCCTCGCCGACGCACAACAATAATGGCGACCTAAGTGCCCCACCAGTGACGAACCCGCTCATCCTGACCGACGAACAGCGCGAGGCTGCCCGGAAGCACAACATCGATTTGCGACTACAGGTCTTCCGGGATATTCGACGGCCTGGCCGGGACTATAGCCAGCTGCTGGAGCATCTGAATCTGATCAAGGGGGATCATGAGATGCAGTCGGATTTCGTGGAGAAGTGCATTGTGGAGTCGTTGCGCTTCCGAAGGCATCAGATGGTGTCCAGCATACAGGATTGGTGGGATCGGAAGCAACAGCTGACGAGTTAGCGATGGCTACTCCTTGCCAAGCACCACTGAGTCCTGGCCAGGAGCGGTAGCCGGCTCATCCAACAATCCATCTGTCTGTGATGTCATCGAAAAAATCGAAAAAATGGAAAGGAACATATATATATATGGAGGAGTTATGAAGGAGTTCTCGTCAATTTCCAAATTGTATATAAAATCGAGCATGGGTATGGAGAAAATGAACAGAAACAGGAACAGGATCATCAAGGATCATTCAGGATCATCTAGGATCATAAAAATCAAGATCAAGAAAGGGGGCAATTTCTTAGCAACTTTAGGTGATTAGAGAAAGATATATATAGAAAGAGAGATAACCCGATAGGAAGGATGAGCAAAAGAGAATAGAAGGAATAAGCATGTGTAGGATGTGCAAGGACGAGGAATCCAATATCAGGATAGGTTCAACTCGCCAGCAAAACACAGATATATATATATGTAATTGTAATATCTATGATATATATTTTATATATAAGTATAAACTAATTTAGTTTACTAAAAAAAAAAAAAAAAACCGAAGGCTAAAAAAAAAAAACAACCAACACACACCAACACAGATTTTTAAAGCCGCCGATTCAGTTTTTTTTTTAAGATTATTCACCTTAATTATATTAAAAATAATGAATTTTTTTTGCAATTCTTTTATATGAAAACTTTTATTAAGACCATTTAATTATTGTAATTTAGAATTTAAAACAAAAAAAACAAACAAAAAATATCAATTTAAGTGTATAGTATATGTGCAAACAACAACAACAACAAACAGTAACAAAAACTTAAAAAAAAAAAACAACTTTAGGAGAAAAGCTTGAGCTTCTTGAGCCACATTTTAGCCAATTTTTGTTGGACCTGTTTCAAAAAAAAAACAAAAAAATAATCTTCGCTTTGATTTTTTAACAAAACGGATATAAAAAAAAAACAACAACACAATTATACCTATATACATATACAGATATTTATTGCCTAAAAAAAAAACATAAGATCCGGTCAGCGTTTTAATTATCTAAGCCAGATGAAAGAAAATAAAAAAAAAATCAACAAAATAGTCGTATTATCCAGTACTTTCGGTTTCCAAATGCTTACACCAATTAATTTTTTTTTATAATTAGCTATTATGTTATGTACTATATATTCTTTTTGATTAATTAATTTTACAAAAAAAAAACCCAATTTTTAATGTGAGTAAAGCTAACACAATTAAGTAAAAAAAAAATGAGAATGATAAGCGAAAAAAAAAAAACAAAACAAAAAAAATAGGACCGTTTGTTAAACAAAAACAAAAAAAATTCAAACTTTCGCACTATTTTTTTACGTGTATGTTTGTATGCATGAGACGAAGTAGTAGGGAGAGCTAGTTTATTATAGTAGGTAGGGAGGACTGCTTCAGGATCCATTCAAGAAAAATATGTACAATTTTCAAAGGCGTATCCAACAAACTTCATAAGACATAACAAACATAACAAAAAAAAAACAAAGTAAAAACCAACAAAACAGCAAGCAAAAACAAAAACAAACGGAAACAAAACAAAAAATCAAAGGAAAATAAAAAAAAAGGAAGCATTGCATTAAAAATATCCATTTTCTGGTTTTGGGGATATATCCTAATCATGTTTCTTATCCATTTTTTTTTAGGATCCACCCACCACGGCGTAGGCTACGCCCATGTATGAATGATCTATGCCCCTGCCTCCGCCCCATAATTAATGTCGCATTCATGAAATATTCTTATCATTGGGGTTTTGGTTTTAGAAATGTGGAGAAAATCGGAATAAGTCTTGTATTAAAGGATTCCGATGAGGATTACCAAAGATGTACCCGACAATTGGGGTTCTGAAATAAGAATAACCATATTTTTTAAGGAGTTTTAACAGAAAATTTAAAAAAAATATGGTTCGTAAATTTTATAGTCAAATTTTGAAACAAATCGATGCAGAATCGATATAGAAATCCGTTAAGGTACTCCGATCCGGAATCGGATGAGAATTGGCAAAGATATAGACATCTTACTGGGTCAAAAGTGAATATCCCAATTTTTGTAAGGGGGTCCATCAGAAAATTTTGAAAAATAGGGATCGAAAATTTCGTTATGATGTTTTGATACAGATCGACGCAGAATCGATATAGAAATCCGTTAAGGTACTCCGATCCAGAATCGGATGAGCATTGGCAAAGATATAGACATCTTACTGGGTCAAAAGTGAATATCCCAATTTCGTAAAGGGGTCCATCAGAAAATTTTGAAAAATAGGGATCGAAAATTTCGTTACAATGTTTTGATGCAGATCGATGCAGAATCGATATAGAAATCCGTTAAGGTATTCCGATCCAGAATCAGATGAGAATTGGCAAAGATATAGACATCTTACTGGGTCAAAAGTGAATATCCCATCAGAAAATTTTGAAAAATATGGATCGAAAATTTCGTTACAATGTTTTGATGCAGATCGATGCAGAATCGATATAGAAATCCGTTAAGGTACTCCGATCCGGAATCGGATGAGAATTGGCAAAGATATGGACATCTTACTGGGTCAAAAGTGAATATCCCAATTTTTGTAAGGGGGTCCATCAGAAAATTTTGAAAAATAGGGATCGAAAATTTCGTTATGATGTTTTGATACAGATCGACGCAGAATCGATATAGAAATCCGTTAAGGTACTCCGATCCAGAATCGGATGAGCATTGGCAAAGATATAGACATCTTACTGGGTCAAAAGTGAATATCCCAATTTCGTAAAGGGGTCCATCAGAAAATTTTGAAAAATAGGGATCGAAAATTTCGTTACAATGTTTTGATGCAGATCGATGCAGAATCGATATAGAAATCCGTTAAGGTATTCCGATCCAGAATCAGATGAGAATTGGCAAAGATATAGACATCTTACTGGGTCAAAAGTGAATATCCCATCAGAAAATTTTGAAAAATATGGATCGAAAATTTCGTTACAATGTTTTGATGCAGATCGATGCAGAATCGATATAGAAATCCGTTAAGGTACTCCGATCCGGAATCGGATGAGAATTGGCAAAGATATAGACATCTTACTGGGTCAAAAGTGAATATCCCAATTTTGTAAGGGGGTCCATCGGAAAATTTTGAAAAATAGGGATCGAAAATTTCGTTATGATGTTTTGATGCAGATCGATGCAGAATCGATATAGAAATCCGTTAAGGTACTCCGATCCAGAATCGGATGAGAATTGGCAAAGATATAGACATCTTACTGGGTCAAAAGTGAATATCCCCAATTTTGTAAGGGGGTCCATCAGAAAATTTTGAAAAATTGGGATCGAAAATTTCATTGTAATGTTTTGATGCAGATCGATGCAGAATTGATATAGAAATTCGTTAAGGTATTCCGATCCAGAATCGGATGATAATTGGCAAAGATATAGACATCTTACTGGGTCAAAAGTGAATATCCCAATTTCGTAAGGGGGTCCATCAGAAAATATTAAAAAATGGGGATCGAAAATTTTGTTATGATGTTTTGATGCAGATCGATGCAGAATCGATATAGAAATCCGTTAAGGTACTCCGATCCAGAATCGGATGAGAATTGGCAAAGATATAGACATCTTACTGGGTCAAAAGTGAATATCCCAATTTCGTAAAGGGGTCCATCAGAAAATTTTACAAAATTGGGATTGAAAATTTCGTTTTAATATTTTGATGCAAATCGATGCAGAATCGATATAGAAATCCGTTAAGGTATTCCGATCCAGAATCGGATAAGAATTGGCAAAGATATAGACATCTTACTGGGTCAAAAGTGAATATCCCAATTTTGTAAGGGGGTCCATCAGAAAATTTTGAAAAATAGGGATCGAAAATTTTATTATGATGTTTTGATGCAGATCGATGCAGAATCGATATAGAAATCCGTTAAGGTACTCCGATCCAGAATCGGATGAGAATTGGCAAAGATATAGACATCTTACTGGGTCAAAAGTGAATATCCCAATTTCGTAAAGGGGTCCATCAGAAAATTTTACAAAATTGGGATTGAAAATTTCGTTTTAATATTTTGATGCAAATCGATGCAGAATCGATATAGAAATCCGTTAAGGTATTCCGATCCAGAATCGGATGAGAATTGGCAAAGATATAGACATCTTACTGGGTCAAAAGTGAATATCCCAATTTCGTAAGGGGGTCCATCAGAAAATTTTGAAAAATAGGGATCGAAAATTTCGTTATGATGTTTTGATGCAGATCGATGCAGAATCGATATAGAAATCCGTTAAGGTACTCCGATCCAGAATCGGAGGAGAATTGGCAAAGATATGGATAATTTTTCTTAATTTTAAATGAAACTACAAATTGGTTCTCCCGAAAATCCCTATAAACATACTTGAACTATTTTTGCATAATTATAATTATAATTATTATCCCCAATTATAATTGAGGAAATCTGCACTGTTCTACCCTTGCCGAATGTTTAAAACATTTCCTATATTTTTTATTCAAAATTCCCGCAACGTTATTGTTATCGATTTGATTTTGAAATGTTTTTCTGGCCTTGCCACACTTTCTTCCGATTCTTTTCCTAGCTATCGATTTTAATAATTTATCGACAGTACCGATATAAAAAAACATCGGGGCTGGTGACGATGTTTTGAAAACCCTACCACCTCTACGGTCCGGTCCCTGCTGCAGCAATATGCGAAAATTAAATTCTGTCGTCTAGATGCCAACTCTAAAATGCGCTAGGCAGCTGGCAAGAACCCCAAACGTCCAGGCGGTGTGATTAATTTTTTTTTCGGCCCGTGGTGGAGTTGCGAAAGAGCTGGAGCTGCGGAGAGTGGAGTAGTAGTGGCCGTGTGGAGTGGAAAGTAAAAGTGGCGGTGCCTCTGTCTCTATACGTGTGTCCGTGTGTGTTTCCGTGTTTCCCTCAGTGTGTGTCTGTTGTGTGTGTGTGTGTGTGTGCGGTGGGTGTGTGTGTGTGTGCGCGCGAAAAGAAGTTGCAGTTTCTGTAACAGAGTTACGCAAAAAAAAAAATCAAAAAAAAAAAACAACTGCAACGAGAGCGGCAGCGGGCAAGTGGGCCTGCAACAAAAGATATTATTTAAGTGTTTATTACAAAAGCAATGAGCAGCATCGTTGGCGAAAATCTACCCGCCCCACCGCCGCCGCCTGCCACAGCCGCTAGCATGGGATCAGTGGGCAGTGGTGGTGGCGGTGGCGGTGGTACAACAACTACCGCCGCCAATGGACCCCGTGTCGTTACCATCTCCAAAACGGAAACGGGCTTCGGCTTCAATGTTCGCGGTCAGGTGTCCGAGGGCGGCCAGTTGCGGTCCATCAATGGCGAGCTATACGCACCGTTGCAGCACGTGAGCGCCGTGCTGGAGAACGGGGCGGCGGAGAAGGCCGGCATCAAGAAGGGTGATCGTATCCTGGAAGTGTAAGTATTCAAAAATGATTCATTATTCAGTATTACTCATCATTATTGCTTGTTTGAATATATATTCCTGAGAAAGTTTACAGAAACCCGATATATAGTTAAGAAAACACCTGCTAGGGGTGGGGGTAACCCCATTCATAAACACTTATTGAATATAAAACCCTAAATTCTGTATACAACAGACCCTCAGCCCCAACTTCTGTTCAAAATCCCACAATTTTTGCAATCTAATTATTTTCCAAGGTTCCTACTGGATGTGATTTTTGGGGATTTCCCCACTTTTCCATAAGAGTTCTAAAATTCATAAAACAATCGGGATACATAAGCTGCTTTAAGCTTTAAGGAATTACACATTCTAGTTTTTGGCCTGAAAGGGGGGGCGGGGTTAAGTATAAAAGTTAACCCCATTGAGAGGGTATTGCATGACCAACCCATGACCCCGCCCCGTCGGTTTTAGGGGGGAATTACAAATTTGGAGTTTCTGGAGAGTGGGTCACAAAATAGGGCTGCCTGGAAATAACCAATAAGTGTTGTAGTATTTGTGGGGTGTTTTTTTTTCATAAGGGGGTAGGTACATATATTAAAAAAAAAAGCTGGAAAAATAAGAAATATTTGAAAATAGACAATAGATTTTCCACAGATTTTCTTTTTATTTATTTTTTGGTTTATTATGCACACACACACACACACACATGCTTAGTTGCCACCCACTCTCACATACCACCCTCTCTCACACAGGCTAATTAAATGCTCTTTCTCCTCTGGCTTTGTTTTCCCACCCATATCCCATATATCCCCTTTTACCGTTTCTCCTTTACTCTTTCGCTTGAGATGGCAAAACTTTTGTTTAGCATCTTTGACATTTCGGTTTCGATAGTCGTTATCAGTGAGCATCCTCCAACCATCCTCAATGCTCCCCCCACCTCAGCCACCTCTCCTGGGCCAACATGTCTCTGCCTGCCCCTTTTTCGAGCGGCGTGTCCATCAATCATTCGCTTTTATGGTGTCACTCTTGTAGTGTTTACTTTAGTGTGGGTGCGGCTTTGCTCTCCCACTTCCACTACCTCTCCCCCTTACACACTCCCACTGAATTCCGCAGTCTCCGCTGTTGGTCTCTCGCTTGCACACGGTTTGGGGCTACCCGCGACCAAATTCAATTAATAAATTTGCTAAAGTTTCGTTACGCGTTGCTCTCGCAACCAACCAACTTAATTATCATCCTCCCGGTGCGATCTACCACCCCCTTCCATGCCGCTCTGGCCACCTGTCCGAAAACGCGCAAATTTTCCACATTTTTCACACATATTTCCATTGCAAACAGAGAATGTATGACAGTAGTGTCAGTGGCGTGGCCAGGATTTTCTCACGGGGGGAGGGGGGCTTGACAGGCCGACCACAAAGTGAAAGAGGAGAGAAGGATAAAACAATATCAAAGGGCTAGGTGTTTGAACCCCCAAAGTAATCCAACAACCACCCCCTCGAGGTACAACGCCACTGGGTGGAGCAAGAGTAGGAGAGGAGGCGTGCTCTCGTCTATTATGCGGCTTGTTGTTGCTATTTGCAGTGGCCCATCATTTCATTATCAGCAACAAAGCCAACAACAAGGAGACCCGTTATAATTCGGCTGCGCGTGAGCTAACAAAGCCAGACGCCAAAACTGCAGAGGGCGAAAGTAAAGAAAACAAAAACAATAACAAAAACAAAACTAAAGGCAATGCCAAAAAAACAAAAACAAAAGCAAACAAATTTGCATTTGATTTCCGTCTTTTTTTTTGTTTATTTATTTTTGTTGTTTTTTTGGGGAACCAGTTGGAAACTGGAACTAAGCGGTAAACGACTTGTGGCTTTAAACTTGATATTTTCTAGTGACGGGAATTAATATCTAAAAAAATTTATTAATCATAAAAAATAAAGAAATTCAACTAAAAAAACCTAGTATTTTTGTAATAAAATTTAAAAAAAAAAAACCCATTTTTTGTTTAATTTTTGGGGCGTTTTTTTTCTCTGAATCATTTTATTAATTACTAAAATTTCTATCTGATTTATCGAAGTTTCCTGGACCACCAGTATTCCAATAGCGACCACCAGTTATCCGGAATTTGTGGCTGCTCCGACATCTGCAGCTGGCTCTTCCGCCACAACGTGGCTGCCACATTGCACAGACTTCCGTTGCAACGGACACAGTACGGATCGTTCAGTGAACATTCCGGCACCTCGCCGGCACATCCCCGAACCGTATAAATGCCATCCAGTCGACTGACCACCGTGCTGACGCACAACTCCGTCGAACTGGAGCAGTTGCTGGTGGTCATGGCACTGGGCAGGTCCATGGCCGCACAGTCGGTGTCCTCGTCCTGTCCATTGCAGCGATAGCAGCTGCGTACGGAGTAGCGATTGCAGGTGTCGCTGCTGCGGCAGAGCTGGCAGGACTCGCCCAGGGCCGAGGGCGTGAAGTTGGCATCCGCACAGCCACGTCGCAAGAAGGTATCTGTTAGAGAGAGAGAGAGAGAGAGAGAGAGAGAGAGAGAGAGGGGTTTATTTATTGGAAGAATATAGTGTCCTTAGTGTAGAAGGATATAGGATATCTTAGGGTTTGGATGCTTTTTTGGTGAAAAAATTATAAAAAATAATCGATAAGGTTCTCTAAAAAAATAAATATAATATATAATTCAATAAAAATAAAAACTTTAATTTTTTGACTGAAATTTGCATTTAAATTTGATATATACGATGATAACACGATATTTACAATAATGATGTGTCATATACGGTTATAATGCGATATACACAACAATAATGGGCTATATACGATAATAATTCAATATATATGATAATAGTACTATATATACGAACAAAATACTATATATAATTAATGATAATACAATAAATACGATAGATATGATAACAAAACGATAACAAACATGGTAATACTATTAAAACAAGATAAAAACGATATATTCGATAACTATACGATATATATGATTATAATAAAATTTTTAACGATAATAATACGATCTTTGGGTAATAATACCGATAAATAGATCATCGCATTAATTTTTTTGGAATAGTTTTAAAAAATTAAACTACTTTTAATTAAAAATTTGTGAGAAAACAGGCCTTTGGAGTTTTTAAAAGATTTTTAAGATTTATTTGCAGATATCTTATTCTAGATTTAGTTTTTAAAAATAGAGATAAAACATTTTCCAAAAATTATGATAAAAAAAAAACCAAAAAAAGCTTAATTTTGTTATATTTTTTAAAGAATTTATTGCGGTACTTCATAGTTTTCAAAATAATAAAAATTAAAAACAGAAAGTTAGATTTAAGGACAGACGGACACACGGTCAAGGACTCTTTACAGATCCTGACTCTCACAACTTCAATAAAAATAAAAGATTTAAAATTCTAGGGCTTTTAAAGGGAATACCATTTAATACCAAATACCAAAAAATACCAAAAAAACACCAAAAATATGTCCTTTATTCCTTTCCTTATCTTTATTATTGAAACCCTACTTAGGCCCCTAAAACCCTTAAACTCACCCTAACCTTGCTCGCAGGAGTAGCAGGCAGTGGTGCCTTCGGCGCACTTCTCGGTGACCAGACTCCGGCCCGCCCGACAGCCCGGATCGGCGGTGGAGTTGCAGACGGCGCAGGCAATGTCCTGGCACTGGGAATTGCACATCTCGCCTTGGCACTCGCTCAGCTCGCCGGTGGGAAAGAAGCCCATGGTGGTGGAGCAGCCGCGCTGCAGTACCTCCGTCTGGGTGTTGCGATGCGTATAGCAGTTCTCCCGGTGTCCGTACATCACCTTGTTGACGCACTGGGTGACGGTCACGTTGCTGAGGGAGCACTGTGTGGACTCATCCTCCCCGGGCTGCTGATTCCGCAGGCAGTCGGGATTGGGGGAGAGTCGCTGGTGGGTGCACTGAAGGCAGCGGGACTCGGTGACGGTCTTCTCGTTGTTGCAGCCATTGTAGTTGCACTTGAGGCACACGTGCGGGCAGGTGGCGGGCAGGTTGGTGTACTCGCAGCCCCGCTGGGTGTTGGACAAGTGCATGACATTGGTGTAGCAGCGATCCTCCTCCCGGTAGACGGGGCAGGGCAGCAGGAGATGCGGCTTGGTGGTCACATCGATGCAATCGGAGCCGCTGCACTGATAGCAGCGCAACCGATCCACCGGATAGACATGCCGGTTGCACAGACTCGTGTTGCACTGGTCACACGGTGCGGCACAGTAGCCATTCGGATACAGTCGGGCCAGGCAGCCCCTGCGGGTCACGCCCGCCGATATGGAGGTCACGCACATATCGTTCGCCTGCTGGCACTCCTCCACCTCCAGCTGCTGGCCCGGTCGGGTGGCGCACTCGCTATCCTCCGCCGAGTCGCAATTGTAGCACTCCAGAGCCCGGCTAGTGGTCACCCCAAGGAGGAGCAGAGTTCCAATGGCCAGGAGGACCAACTGTTGATTTTTTTCCCAAAATTCCGTGGCCATTATGTGATCGATTTCGAGCTTCTTACCAAACTGAGGGACAAAGAAAGGTATTGCTAGTCTGCCGAAGAAACTGCAAGTCCGATTAGATTAGCCTTCTGCGGGGCCTGGTCGCCAATCTCGAGAGGTTTCTACTTCAGGCAGGCGCACTGATTGGTCCCCGGATAAGGTGGGTATATAGGGGAGCTTTCTCAAGCATTTCTAGATGGCTCTAATCAAGTGGATGAGGTGGAGAAAGGGTTGCAGAAAGCAAAGAAGAAAGTGAAATTGCTGAAAAAGAGGGTTATAGTTGGGAGCTGGAACTGGAAGCTTTTAAAATTATAGAGATGTCAGAAAAATCGATATTTTTAATGAAATCGAAAAGATTTTCATTATTTTAATATTGATAGTTTGATTTTTAAATAATTATTGAGCTTCATTGGGTTTTAAAAGTTTTTTTAAGTCATTACTCTCTATTTAATAAAATTAAGGACAAATAAATAACGATAAAAATCGATATTTTCGATAATAACATTAAATTTCTATAAATACTTTGTTTATACTACTTTGTACTTAAATTCTATTCTAAATTCTAATTATTTCTATAACTACTTCTATAAACTAATATATCTTCTATAGAACTACCTTTTAAAAATAATAAAATATAAAAATAAAATAAAACTTTAAAATAATTTTCTTAATAGATATGGCAAGTTTCGATAAAAATACGATAATAACGATAACCATTTTACAAAATTAGTTCCATTTTAGTGATAAAAAGTTTAATTTTTCTGGTAAACTACTTAAAAAACTACACAATTTTAAGCCAATAAGCTTTAAAAAATTTGTTATGGACATTATCGATAATAAGAATGACAATTTTTTCGACAATAATGAGAATATATCTCGATAATAACCGATAACTTTCATAACTGTAACTAATGATAACTTATTGAATATCTTCTAGTATCATTGAGTCTATAATCGTATATCCTTAAAATTTTATTTAAAAATACTGAACCCTTCTAGTCAGAAAATGACGTGAATAAGTTTCGATAATAATCGATAGTTTAGATAGCTCAAACTAATTAATATTAATTCAATATCTTCTAGTTGTCATACTAGTTATATTGTCATACTAGTATTCTAGTTATCATATCTAGTACCATTGAGTATCTTCTATCCTCAAATTTGTATTAAAAAAGGCAGAAACCTTCTAGTCAGATAATGAAAAGAAAGAGTATCGATAAAAATCGATAATTTTAATATGTATATGTAACTAATTATAAGTAATTTAAAAAGCTTCAAATGTTTTTTAAAGCCAATATGTATCTTTTATCCTCAAATTTGTATTTAAAAAGGCAGAACCCTTCTAGTCAGATAATGATAAAAAACAAGTATCGATAACAACCGATAACTTAGATAAAAACCTTTGATAATAAACCAGTTACTGCAATCTCTTTCAAAGACAACACACTCTTCCCCTCGGGAGGGGGTAACTCTATTTAAAAAGTTAAACGCCCAACTTAAGCCCATCAACCATCAACTTGTTCCATAAGTACCTTCAAATGGAATAATTGTATCTCAACTTTTATGAAAAGCCGCACTTGAGAACTTTGACAAACGTGTATGTATGAGTGTGTGTGTATGAGTGTGTGTGTGTGTGAGTTCCTTGGCTGCTGGAATGTCAATCCCAAGTCTAAGGACAAGTAATGTTTTCAATCGAGAACATTAGTTAATTAAAAATAATAAAGTTTTCCGGTAAAGTGCCTGGCATTGGCATCGCTTCTCTGACCTTTTTTCTGATGAAAGTTTTCCCTTTTTCCACATTTTCCGTTTAACATTTTCAATTAGGGAAAGTTGGATGTGTCTCTGGCTCTTCTCGTAAAGGAAATTAAAATTAAAATTAAATTAGTTAAGCTCGTCTTTCAAACCTCAAGGAATAACTATCTACTTCTGGATATATGACTTAATTGAGTACCTTGTCTTTACCTCTTGGAATCCTCTTTGGGATGTCCTTTATCGGCAGTTTTGTCTTTAGTCGCTTCGGCCTCTAGGTGGCACTTAACATTGCACTTGGGTTGGGTTTGGGCTTTAAGGTTGTGGGTTCCAATCAATGGGGATTATATGAAACTATTTTCAGTCTTTGTTTTCTTTCGATTTTCTCGTTAAAACAACAACAATGCCATAAATGTGCACTAAAGAAAATAAATATAAATTTGTTAATAAAATAAAATAATATAATTTCTCTCAGTGTAAGGACTTAAAGATACAGGAACTTGAAGATACATTCACTTCAGGAACATTGAGAGCAGCTTTGTTGGTATTACCATGGAATTGCAATGCATCTTCAGCCGGAAATTTATTTTTCTTTCATTTTTGTACTTTTGAAACTTTTCTGGCTTTGACGTTTATACTTCTTTCTTTTCTATTTTCTTCTTTTCTTCTTCCTTCTTTATTCTATTACTTTCTAGTATTCTAGAGTATTTTCCAGGTATTTCCAGCAGGGAACTCCAATTTAAAGTGGAACTTCTTGGGCGGAAACCAAATTGAGTGTTAAAAAGCCTTTAAATATGCATAGTAGTTTCTCTAGCCAGCCCACACCCCACCCCCCGCATGGTGGGGCTTCCAGGGGTCATTGGGCGTTTCTATGGGGCGCATATGGCCCAAGTTATTGAAGGGTCATTAGCTGAATTGGAACTGAACGTCTCTATCCCACTCATACGAGTACATGGAAAATTAAAAACTACACGAAGCTTGAGTTTATAAATAAACACACTATGGACTTGTGAATATCTTTTTTTTTCTTAAATATATTTATTTTTTGTGGTATAATAATATAAAACCACAAAAATAGAATAATTTTTATAATATAATATATAACCTATATTCTAGAATATATAATATTTTTGTATAGCTTGAAGAAAATATTAATGATATACGATAGTTATACGATGAATTTTCTTAACTTTTGACCAAATTTCTCATTTTCTGGGCCTATTTTCTGGGATTATTTTTGGTCTTTGGGTAAAAATTATTTCAATTTTTTGACTATTTTTTTTGGCAAAAACTTTTGAGTTTTTTATAGTTAATTTAGTCAATTTTAGGTAATTTCGAACTATATAAATATAAATAAAAATATTTGATATTTTTGTTCAATATTTTGAAATTTTGTTTCGAAAACGAATTAAACTTTAAACGTTTATTTTGACAATTTATTTTTAATTTAATTTAATTTTAAAGTAATTGTATAATTTTTGGAAAAGTTTTGTTATATTGAAAATTTTTTAAATATATGTTGACATTTTAGAATTTTCAAAAAACAAGTTTCAACTTTAAGCCTAGTATGCTTCACAAACCTTAAAAAAATAACAAAATTCCCACTCTCTTGACTTAAATCTTAAAATAAAATAGCCCTAATGGGTAGAATAACGTCTAGATATTTTTAGAAAAAAAAAAACAAGAAAGAAAAACCGTCTTCGGTTTGGTTTTTTATGTTGCCACGAATTTGTGTTTGCGGTTTGGTTCGATGTGTCCATGTGGCAGTATCAGTGTTGCTGGCTTGTGTGGCATATGCCCCAACAATAATCAATAGATTTACGTCACTGGATGGCAGTCGGGGCTTTTGCCTTTGGTTACTTTGGGTTTCAGTTGCTTTTGGCCCACATTTCCTAGAGGAGAGGAGAGGAGAGGAGCGGAAAGGAAGGCCTCTGTTTGGTGTCGGTTGTTACAGGTTTTCAGGTTTCACTTTTTGCTCTCGAACTAAGCCAGAAATAAACATGGCCAAGAGTCGAGATACGTTGGTATATATATGTATGGTATATATGGGTATGGACAGTAAAGGAGAAGGAATTGTAGCAATTGAAGGACACTTGTTAAATACTCATGTCAAGTCCTCTGGTGCTTAATTAATTTTCGATTTCGATTTCCATTCCTGTTAATGGAATTACAATTCAGTTGCAGTTTCAGTTCTCATTTCTTGCTTTTTCAACGTAAAATTATACAATTTGATTTTACGATTTAATTCAATTGGAATCCATAGGGATTCTCATTTTATACAATATATATATATCTATCTATCTATATATACATACAATTATTGTTTTTTAATTCCCCTACCCTAGCTATCTGTAAACATTTTCTCTGATTTTGTTATTTTTGTTCCTCGAGGTTTGCAAAACAATTGCCATTCTGGATAGAATATTCTCTCTGGTTTTGTGGTGATTTCGCCAATAATAATCATTTGCCAAAAATGTATATAGATATTCCATTAGTATTTCGCCCAGAGCCATCATTAAATACTATATATATATAGTAGTATAGTATAGTATAGTTGGATGGAAACTTTGGTATGCATTCTGGTAGCAGGTTTGTGATTTTTAATGAGATAACTTTTAATTGCGGATTTTTGCTCATTTTGGATATTGAATTTTAGTCGATTTTTGTTTAAAAGTTAGATGTTGCTTGGGTTATATTTATTTTTGAATTTGTTGCATACTTTTGTGTGCTTTTAGGGGGTATCTCTTGAGTTTAGTTATTGCATTTTATTCGATTTTAGCTTCAAAGCTTAAAGCTGAATATATAGATAGATATTTGTTGGGTAATAATATTTCGTCATTTTAAGCTATTCAAAACTAGGGGAAAATAATTTACTGCATACTTTTGAGGGCTTTTAAGGGACTTCCTTAACTTTAGCTTCAATTTTTTTTTTAAATTAAGGTTAAAGGTGAAGATATAGATAGATATTTCATGGGGAATAATATTTCTGTCATTAAAAACTAAACAATAAAAGAGGATTCTTCCAAAAAAAATATTTTATAGCCTACTTTTAAGCGCTTGGAAAAGACCCTTTATTTTAGTGGGTTCTTAAGACCCTAATTCTAGTGAATTTTTTTTTTAGATTTTAGCGTAAAAGGGATTATATAGATAGATATATTTCGGGTAATAATATATCTGACAGAATATATTTTAAAAAAATATCAAATATTAGTTGCTGCATACTTCTAGGCTCTTTTAAGAGTTCTATTATTTTAGTTATTGATTATTACTGGATTTAAGCTTTAAAATTAGTTATTTCCTATGAGTTATGAGTTTCATAGCCTTTCTAGAATTAAAAAATATTTAAAACAAGATGCAAAAATATTTCATTGCCTACTTTTGTGAGCTTGAAGAAGTTCTTTTAACTAAAATAAGAACAAAAATGTCTATAACTTTTCTAAAAATTGTCCAATTAAGGTGATTTTTGGTCTTTCAAACAGTTAAGCCTAAAAAAAGACACACATACCAATAGTACCTGGTATATTAGTACCTTATAAGGCCCCTAAGCTATTTGAGTTAAAAAATTTCCCAAAATTCCCCTTAAATTCTAAACAATTTTCGAAGCTTTTCAATTAAAACTGTTGGCCCCAAAAATCTAATTTTCTGGCCTGTCTATTAAGGCACCTTATCACCTTGTGGGGTCAAAAAGTGCTCTTTTTTTAGGAATTTTTTTTGAGAAAACGGTTAAAGATACAGCGCTGAAATTTTCGTCAGAATATAAACATATATTTATTCAAAGAATACAAATTTTGAACTTGAAAAAATCCAAAAAGGGGGGGGAGGGGGCGCCCATTGGTGGCGGCATGCATTTTGCTCCCGTGCAGGATTGGCTGAGAACCCGTGATCTGAAACAAAAAAACCGAACACATTCTTAATTAGTATCGTATCATCTATCAAATGACCCTCTATCATGAAAAAAAAATCAAAATTCCAAAAGTTATGAGGTTTTGAAAAAAAAATGTCAATTTTCGCATTTTTTTCTGTACTGATTATTTTTTTAAATAAACAATTTCCAATATTTTTGGCTGGTCACGGGTCATTTGTTAGAAAAAACCCTAAGGAACATTTTTAAAAAAAATTTGGTGACGATTGGTTCATTGTAGCGTCTTTAATCCTGCACGTAAGGTCCAAAAACATGGTTCTGAGAAAAACGCGTTTAAAGTTTTGGCGCGCTCGGCAGGTGCTCGACAGTGCTCTATGTAACGGGCTATAACTTTCGAAATTTTTCAGATTTCGATCTGAAACTTTTACAGCACATTTTTGGAACATATATCTACACGATAAGACAAAAAAAAAAAAATCGATTTTTTGGACCCCACAAGGTGATAAGGTGCCTTAAAACATATAATCGATATGAGCCGTGACCTGAATTAATGCCACCTCCCCTCCCCCCCTGGGGAAGTGGCAACCAGATGGTAGCTTCGCATGTCACCAATTTCTGGCGCCCCCCAGGCCCACTGTGCAACTGGTTTTTTGGGGGGGGGGGGGCCCACTGTAGGTAATTTGCACGCTTCTGGTGTGGAAATAGTTGGCATTTATTTAGCTTTGTCTGCCCACACTGAGTACACTGTAAGAATTAATTAATAAAATTAAAAATAATTAAGATTTCTATAAAACTGGTTTAAAGAGTAGCTAGTCTAGTGTCCCCTGCCCATTTCCCGCAAGTCTAGAGTCTCAATATCCAGCCCTGTCCACGCCCCTGTCCACAGCACTTTTTTTTTTGTTCTTTCTCTCTTTTATCGTACATTATGCTGGCATGTCGTATATATATATATATATATATATATTTGATTTCTACCATGTTGCTATGTGAGTCATGCTGAGCTGCCATCGAGGCTCCTTGGTGTGTTTCCAGTACCAGTTTCCAGTACCACAATCCATCCACACAACCCGGTGCGTCACACATTTCAAGATTGTATCTGCTGCGATTTATTTTTATTTTTATTTCTTTTATTTTGTTTTTTATTTTATTTATTTATTTGTACACGATGAATGGCAAATTGGAAACCGGAAAGACGCCGCAAAAACTCCACGGGAATTGGAATTGTTGAGGAAACTATCAAGAAAATTGTGGGTGGCATGGTGGGTGGTGGTATATAGTCTCTCTTCTTATCAAAAGCCATTCATTCATTCGTTCGTTTCCTTTAGAAGCTATCAACTTGATTTAATTTAAGAAACGTTTTGGTTTTCTTATTCGATTTCGCTTTTTTTTCGCTCCTCAACTTGTATTTCAGCTTTTAAAGCATTTTGTTTTGAGCTTTTTTATAGCCGATATGCTATTTTTAAATCATCTCTAATATAGTATAAGGGGACTTCCCACACTTGATAATTACTTAGCTCTCTGTTTGTTTATAAAACTTTTGTTTATCTGAAAACCTTCTGTTTTTTTTTTATAAGAACCTCTCCATCATAGAGAGTACTTTGAGTACCAAACTTGACCCGAATCGTCTTGTTATCAGCAGTACTCCTGCGATGTCAATGCATCCATTATCGGGTACTACCCATATATATATATATATGGTACTCGTTACTTGGGTCTTATTTTCGCTTAAATTGATCTGCGACCGCCCAGATCGTGTTCAGAACAATTTCTATATTGATTCCAAATGCTGCCTTTCCATCACGTTCACTTTGCCCAGTTGACTGCTTTGGAAAAGCGATGTCGTCGGTAAATCAATTCAATTATATACTAAATAGATTCTATTGTTAAGAAATATATTTAAAATAAGACATTTTTTAATAATATATATTTTTTTTTGAATTTTTAGGAACGGCGTTAGCGTGGAGGGAGCTACACACAAACAGGTCGTGGATCTAATCAAATCTGGTGGAGATTGCCTTACTCTGACGGTGATATCGGTGACACAACAGGTGGGTTTTTGGCTAGAAATATAAACTTTATAGAGGGTGTTATTATTTTAGGCTTATATTTTAATAATTTTTGAAAAATATGTCTTGAAATATATATGGTTTTTATTACTATTTAAGATCATATTCCTGATCCTAGTCCTTATAGACTTGTCCGTCTGTCCTTTTGGTTGTCCTTTTGTTTCTAAACCAACTAGCTCTTAATTTTTCATGTTTTTTTTTAGTAAAAGTATTATTTTTTATTAACTATAATTGCTTTTAAATATATAGTATTAAAAAATGTAAATTTTCCAGTTAATATTACCTTGTCCGTGTGTCCTTTTAGCTGTCCGTCAGTTTCTTAGATATATCTCACTAGTTTCAAAGCTATGGAGTGGTAGTCTTTAAAAGCTATAACTTAATACTCAATACTTAATATATTCAAAACTTGTATTCATCATCTGACAAAGATTCATCTGACTTGTCCGTTAAGGTTTCCGCTTAACTGTCCGTCAGTTTCTTACTAATATATCCCCCTATTTTCAGTGCTATGGAGTGGTATTTACAGTCTTTAAAGCTATAACTTTTATTTTAGACATTATTATCACATTTTCAGTTTATTTGACTATGTCCGCTTGTCCGCTAAAGTGTACGTTTACCTATCCGTTGGTGTCCGTTCGTTTTTGAGTAATATATACCCTTATATTCGATGTTATGGAAGATGGAAGGTTTCTTTAAAAGTCTTTCATAGCTATAAATTATATAGATATAGAAATATATAGATATAGATTATATAAAGATTAGCTTAGCTTAGCTGTCTGTTGGTGTCCCTCTCTTTCTAAGCAATCTATGTAATAGATATAATCATATATTCGATGTTATGGAGTGGAAGTTATAGTCTTTATTAGCTATTACTTACATATTAGAGAGTAATATCAGATGTTTATAACTTTATAAGTCCTTGTCCGTGTGTCCGTCTAGCTGTCCGTTGGTTTCTCATTCTTTTTTTTTAAAAACACTCCCTCTTAAAAAAAGTTAAGTTCAAATTATGATTAAAATAAAGATTTTAAGTTATAATATAATCCTAATTAATAAAATCCCACTCAGTTCCTACATATAACCCTGTCCGTGTGTCCGTTAAGCTGATCGCATAGTGCTTTTCTCTCCAAGAAAACTATCCCCCTAATCAGGCTTTCTTTTAAAGCTTTTGAGTTAAATTTCATTAAAATATAAACACCTTTATTAACTTATAACTTAATAACATTAACTAAAACCCCTGTTTCTACCCTCAGGAGGCTGATCGACTGGAACCACAAGAGGATCAGAGTGGTTACTCCTATATAGACTACTCCGACAAGCGATCCCTGCCGATTAGGTAAGTCCTTCCAAAGAACACACTCCCATCACACAATCCTAACCAAAATCGATCTTATCTTTAAAGTATACCAGACTATGGTATTGTGAATCGGAATGGAGAACGCTACATTGTCTTCAACATCCACATGGCCGGTAGGCAGCTGTGCTCGCGTCGCTATCGGGAGTTCGCCAACCTGCACTCACTGCTCCGCAAGGAATTCTCCGGCTTTAGCTTCCCCAAGCTGCCCGGCAAGTGGCCATTCCAGCTTAGTGAACAGCAGCTGGATACTCGACGTCGCGGTCTGGAACAGTATCTGGAGAAGGTGTGCGCCGTTCGGGTGATTGCCGAGAGCGATGCTGTACAGGATTTTCTAACCGATACCGAGGACGATATATCGGCATCGCCGGTGGATATTAAGGTAATGCTGCCGGACCATGAGGTGAGCACCGTTTCGGTGAAGAAATCCTCCAACGCCCAGGTGGTGTGGGAGATTCTGGTGCAGCGCGCCAATCTCACCGCCTATACGCAGCAATACTTCTACCTGTTCGAGATCGTTGAATATAATTTCGAGCGGAAATTGCAACCGCACGAGATACCCCATCAACTGTATGTACAGAACTACAGTACCGCCTCCTCCACCTGCCTATGCGTCCGACGATGGCTCTTCTCCGTTTCCAAGGAGCTGACGCTGCCGGAGGGCGAACAAGCCGGTCGCTTTATATTCTATCAGGCTGTCGATGAAGTGAATCGTGGAAATATCCGTGCCGATGGCCGTCTCTACGAGCTGAAGGCACTCCAGGACGCCAAAAAAGCCGCCGATTATTTGGCATTGGCCCGCACACTGCCCGGCTATGGGGACGTTGTCTTTCCCCACTGTTCCTGTGATAGCCGCAAAGAGGGACATGTTGTGCCAGCTGTGGGTGAGTCTCATACTTACAATATAGTATCCTATAGTATCTCATCCTATATTTAACTATTTGCTTTGGTTTTGCAGGCATGAAGAGCTTTCGGCTGCACGCCTGCCGCGAGGATGGCTCGCTGGAGGCGCAAATGGTCGAGCTGACCTGGGATAGCATCACACGCTTCGAGAGCGACGAGGAGTCCATGTCCTTTTGCTTTCAGTACAATCGTCCAGATAAGCCAGCACGTTGGGTTAAGGTCTACACGCCATATGTAGGTTTATAATGGATTTTTTTTTCGATTTTTTTTTTTTTTTGGCTTCAAAGCAGGAGTTAGTAGAGTTTTTTAATATAAATATTTATTAGATGATTTTTTTATATGGTTCTTATTAATCTTTAATTGTAGTTTAGTTAGTTACATTTTATTTTTATAATATTACCAGTTTTTTTTACTGTCTTTTAAATTAAATACAACTTTAAAGACTAAGCCTTGAAATTAAACCCTTATTAAGGTAAATTTAGTCATTTTATAAAAGTTATTTACTAAAAAACTAACTCTCCACGCTTTTTTAATCGATTTAAGGTTATGTTGCAAATAAAATGACATATGCCGACCACAAATAGACATGTTTGGGCATGTCTTCAAGCATAAATATGTCATTTTGAAACATGTAGTCGCGATTTATGTCATTTACTTCAAACTATACCCTCTTATACCAGACCTTTGTTAATAGATAACTATTTCTATTTAATTAGTCTTTTAAAAATTATTTAAAGTATAAAACTAAACTAACTCCTGTTTTTTGCTGCTCCTACAAGCTTCATTTATTCAAGCTTCAACTTAATTGGCCAAAGTGCAATTATAAAGTGCAAACATAATACCAAAATAATTGCTGCCCAGCTTAGGGGCCAAAAGAGTTGGCTGCCAAAAAAAAAGGGCAAAGCCCATAAAAGCAACTATTTCTGAGGAATATAATTAAATCCTTATATTTTCCATGGTTTCCACCTCCAACAGCATGCATTCCTTGCGGACTGCTTTGATCGCATCGGGGAGGAGCGCAAGTGGGACGATAGCGGTGACTAGGACAGGCCATTTGCCAAGGACAGGCCAGGACGAGAGCTGGAGCAGATTAAAAAGCAACCACCCACAACCACCACCACAACCACTACAATCCCGAACATCACCAGAAGAGCTGAGGCATTGCACATTGTTCGTTAGCCTTCACATCCTCCTACTGGAAACTCTGGACACTCCACAGGCACATCAGCATCCACGCCTCACTCCAGACCAAGCTTTCCGCTCCAAGCTTTCTACAGAGATAACTCTTGCAGTTTGGGCTAACCAGGTCCTGCTAGTATCCATATTTTTTTTTTGTTTTTTTTTTCATGTGTGTATTTTTGTCAAAAATTATCCATAAAATAGCATATATTATATATATATATATTGTAAAGTATAATTAGCCTTGATATATATATATTTATAATTTGTACAATGGACTTAATTGAAGCAATTGCAATCGCCTCGAAGCAAATAGTTGATGGAAAATGTTAACAAGCAGCAAAAAAAAAGAAAATGTTTCAAATGTTTTTCGGCACCTTTAGCACATAGAACATAAAAAACAAAAAATAAAAAATTAAAAAAAAAAAAACAGGCACCAATTTAGATCAAGATCAAGCAGAACCGACGATTCTCATATGAAATATATATACATATATATATATATATTATATACAAAAATACATAATATAAACAAAACGAAACAAAATATATAGCAAAGTATATTTAAGCCTCAACCTCAGCGTACTATATATATACATATATATTTAATTCATACATTTTTCATATGATTTTTGTTTAATTTTCTACCTTGTTTACACTTGCTGCTAAAAAAAAAAGAACAAAACAAAACATAAACGTAAAGAAAATTGTAAAAAGTCAATTTTAATTATACACAGAAAATGAAATCCATCTTATATAAAAAAAAAACGTAAATATTTAGAAAGAAATCACCAAGCATTGCTAATTTAATTATTTGTATGCAGAAATCAAATAGTAATCATAAATAGGCAACAAAACGGATTAGAAACCAAACGAATTAAAAACTAAAAAATGAATTAAAAAACACAAAAGTAAAATGTTGAAATTATTGTACTCATTCGAAACTAAAAAAACAAGAAACTTTCTATAGAAATTGTTAGTTAACTTTAAGGTAACGTTAATAGTTATTGATCAAAACGAAACTCAAACTCAAAACTCAAACTAAAAAATAAAAAAAAACAAAAAAATAATAATAAAAAAATACAAGCAAAATCGAACTCAAACCAAGTTAGAAAGAGACGGCAGACGGGCGGTAGGAAAGTGAAGGCATATGAATAGCCGAAAGAGATGGAAACAGAAACACAATGACACTTCAAAACACGATTTAGAAGCAGAACATAAACACCATATTACATAAACACTTATATATAACATATATATACATATATATATACAACAAAACAAACATTTATCAACGATGCAAGTGACGTCTGCTTGTGATATTTACAATTTACACAATGATTATAATTAATTTTACGTTACACACTACATTATTTAATCGATTCCATGCATTATTGTTTCGCATCTGTATCTATATATATATATATATATATATATATGTATTGGATTCGTTAATATCTCAATGTGCAGTCCACCACGTAATTTTTTTTCGTAATTTGTACAATGTATTTATTATGCTTATGCTTAGTTTTAGTTCTAAAAAAAAAATCAAGTAATAATGTGAATTTAAAATTATCATTACACTTACTCTATTACGATTATTATTATGATTATTCTCAATTTTTTGTCGTCGTTTTTTGGCCATTTATTGTAGATTTTTTTATGTGTATTCCATATAATTATGAATTATGAATAATACTATACAACTAATAGCACTCAGTCCTTGTTTCCGTTTTTCTTTTTTATTTTTTTTAATGTTTATTTGTTTATTACATTGTCATCGTTAAAAAAAAAGAAATAGAAAGTGTTTGGGGGTGTCTCGTAAACAACATATATCTCGAACAGCAAAATATATAAATAACATTCCTTAAAATAAAAATATACAAATAATTATCAATGTTTTCTTACACATTTAATACAAAAGAAATCAACAAAACAAATTACAAAATAAAAACGATTAAGAACTGGGAAAAATTCTCATAACTCAACTAGACGAACAACAACAAAATCACTTAACAAATTTATTGAAAAAAAAAAAACAACAAAAACAAAAAAGCAAAAAAAATAAAAAACAAATTGCATTTTTTCCCTTTTCAAAATTATATTTGATTCGTTTTTATTAGGAATTCTTTTTTTATGAAATTTGTGGAAAAAGGTTTGTATATATTTAAGATTAAGTACCAGGTATCGCATAGTCTTCAAATAAACCTCTTTTGTTGTAACAACTGCCAATAATAGTAAATGACACAAAAGCCAATATGAGAGTTGGCCAACTTTGGATCGATCCGAGATCTGAATATCAATTAATTCTGAACTATAAAAACTTTTAATTAATTCACAAACGCTATTGTTTTCACAATTTGTGTTCCCATTGATATTCCCATGTAGTATCCAAAGTACAGGACACAACCATTAAAGGTAATAAGACAACAGAATTTAGTTTCACTGTAGTTTATCACTAAGTGTAATAAATTGTGAATGGTTATGAGGGGTTTTTTGTTTTTGTTTGTATCATTAAATCGGTTTATTACCGCGTCGAATATTGTGATTCAGTCTGATTGCAGTTATACGCTTTGGATTAGATACGGTACTTACTGGCTATAAAGGATATAGAAGGTGGTGATATAGGATTTATAAGAAAATAAATAAAGGGACTTAAAATAAATATTTATGATAATATAATCATACACCTCTCATATATTATTCCATTTTTTAGGTAACAGGAAGTAATACCTATTTATCTTCAACACCTGTATTACCCATATATTTCCCCTTCTTGGGCCTCATATAGCTCTCCTCATAAATACAGACCAATCATCAAATATTTGCCCACTTGTCGAGAATTTATGAGTGCAATTTGTTAAACAATATTGTGAATTAGTTTTATTATTCCGTCCCGGTATCTCAAATGGATCGAATCGTTCAGGTAGTATACGTATCAATATATTTATGTGTATATACATATATGGTGGGTATGTCTATTTATATAGCTTATCAGGTAACACATGTAATTATTAAAAACCGCTGGATTGTCTGATTTTTCTGACCGATTTTTTTTTTGATCGGATTGGCTCTTGACTTTTTTTGTTCCACTTGATTAATTTTTTTTATAAATAATATTTTTTTTGTCCTACTGCAACAAGGTCGTTAATTCTGGCCCACAGAGAGAGAGAGATAGAGTGAGATCGAGTGAGATTATAGCCTAATTAGTCAAGCAAACAAATGCGATCAACGAATTTGTTTATGACTTAAAAAAACCGAATTTAATTAACAAAGTCAATACGAGAGAGTTCAAACAGCAGCCGATGGAAGAGGGAAACGGATTACCAAGATGGGCGTAATCAGTACACTGAAATAAAAAATGTGTAAAAAGGACACGTGACTGGGGAATATATATACATATACATATGAAGATTGGTTGCTATTTTCAAATAGTTATTTTGAATTTTTTTGTAGTTAGTTTATAAAGTTAATTATACACTTAAATTGTTTGTTTTTTCAGGTCTTTAAAATATACATAGTTGAGCGTTTTATTAGCTTTTTTATGAATTCCTTAATAATTTTCTTTACAAAAATTAACTATTATAACTATGCTTTTGGAATTATTTTTACATGGCATAATATGTTAAAAAAATATATTTTAAAGATCCAAAAATCCTAATTCCTTCATTTCAAACCTTAAAACCCATACAAATAGCTGCTATTATTAATAATTTTTGGCGGCAAATACTTAGCCATATTACAATTAAGAGAAAGTGCCTTGTTTTTGTATTTTATTTTAGCATTTCTATTTTTGGAATTACTTATCATGGATTTCAAATGCTATATACACGTGATGTACCAAATATGTGAATGTTTAAACTATTTCTGTCAGTGTGCGATTATGGCCAGGTCGATGATAAGCGCTGATTAAAAGCAAACACCGATGATGGCAATCGAAGCTCCAGCCGCCCAGTCCTCCCCCTCCTTTCGCGCGCCAATCTCTCTCGGCTCGAGAGCTCTTCTGCTCCTCGGCCACTCTCCTGCCGGTTGGCTCGCTCTCGCTTTGTTTCCGTTCTCGCTCTGTTGGCGGTTTCTGGCCCGGCTCTCAGCCCTTTCCCACATCATTCGCCAGTGGAACGCGATCGCGTCAAGTTCGCGTCATTTTCGCACAAAAAAAAATAGAAACGATTCACGCATCTTTGGTTGAAAAATGTCCCAATCCGGGAATTGGAATTCCCATTCTGGAGGTGGCGCCGCGCAGGCGCTGAATGGCCAACATCCGGAACTAACCTACGCAGATGCCGACACCGATGAGGAGGAACTGGAACTGGACTCCGAGCAGGAGCAGGAGCAGGGGGAGAAGCGTCAGCTCCTCGATAGATCTATGAGCCGGAAGCAGTCGCTCAGCGAGCGCAGAAATGTGGAGCTGCCGCTGCTGAAGGTTGTGGACGAAAAGGATACACCATCGAAGGCATCTCCTGCAGAGCCCCCCTCGCCGGAAAAGTTTGCTCCAGGACTCCGGCGCAACTCCATATCCCTGCCGTCGGGCATTAATGCCCTGGATTTGGAGGCACTGCGTCTGCGACACCAAATGCAGCCACAGGATGCCCTGGATGAGGAAACGGTGAGTTTTTTTGGTATTTTTTTTTAATTTTATAAAATATACTAAATTTATTTAGGAAAAAAATACCAAGTAATGGGTAATAGAGGTTTCTTATATCTGAGGGCTTCTGTAATAGAATCTTGAATCTTTTCTTGTTTTTGTTTCCTAAAATGTAAAATATAGTAATTTATAATTATTATGACTTTCTACAATTCTGAAACACTTTTTCAACTCAAATTTGAACTCAAACTGTCTTCGTTTATTTATTTATCTTTTTTTTTTTCAAATAAAATATAATGATTTGAAACCTTTTAACCAATTAAATTCATGGAAAATTAAGAAAGTCAGTTTTTTAATGAATTCGTATAAATAAATTAGGGTTACAGAAACAAAATTCCCCCAAAAAAAAATAATATCCATCCGTTAATTGAGATTTAATTATAGTAAGTCGGTAAACAAGCCGCATGTGACACAAAACCCGAAAACCAGTTAATAATCACATGATTCTCCGATACCCAAAAGGAATATAAACATATATATTTTTAACTGTTTTTTTTTTTTTTAAATAAAATTATAATACGTATTAGAGTAAATTATGGCTTCAAAATCAAAAGCCCTAGATTTTAAAAGGTGGCTCTTAAAAATTATCATAACGATTTAATGCCGACAGTCTTTTAACTTTGGTAACAAATTAATTTGATGGGAAATCGAAATGCAAACCAGTTTATTGGGCTTGACTCGTCAAATTGAGCGTTCGATTGATATCTGAAGCCACCCACAAATATTTGCATTAAAATCAACATTTTTCATTCCCCCCCACAATGCCGTGGGAGACTTTGTCAATTAATTTTTTGTATTTACCTTTTTGCTTGATTTTTTTTTTTATCCCAGAACTCATTATTAATGTCAAGCCAGAGAGCAGGTATGACTTGCGCTAATTATAGAGCTGCAAATGAGAAGCCGGGCGGGGGAGTGTCGGTGGCCGTGTATCGTGGTGATGCGACCACCACTGCGTATGTGTAATTTTCTGCCGCAACCAGGCAGCACACATACGCACTGTTGGCTTTGTCATTTTCTCGCTTGTTTGCCTGCCAGCCCGAAAGTATGCTTCATTTTTTTTGCGCAAGCAGAGGGATTTTTGATTGGAAAAGCCAGAAGAAGATAAACATGGTTTTTATTTAAATTATATTGAGTGGGATATTAATAAAAAATAAGTATTAAATAATAAACAGTTTTTATGAAATATACTTACGTTATATGTATTTTTGGGGCTTTTTGTTTTAAGTGAGTTTTTCTTGTCTTTTTTGGACATTTTGGTATTTAATTTCTTTAAAGTTGCAACTGTTTTTTTAGTTAATGTTTTTATTTCAAAGGAAATATTTTTTATATTTTTTTAAATATTTCTTTAAAGGTTTTTGTTCAAAACTTTATCTAAACTGCACACTTTTAGAGTTTTTCTCATTTTATGGTGGTAAGATAAGGAAATGAATATATTATTTTGTATAAATTTTTGAAATAAAATGATTTGTTAATTTAAAATCACCAAAAAATTTAACAAAACCCGGTAACAACTAAACCGAAACGGGTACAAACTAGAACAAAAACCCTATTCTATTGACTTCCCACCAACCGGTTATAAAATGTGAAATTGAGAAATTTCTACACCGCAAGACAGTTATTTATGGCCAGAAGTCACGATTTAAGGCTATATCTGATTCTGAATCAGAATCGGGCTAGCTGCCGGCTTGGTAATTAATTTACGACTCTCGGGTAATTTTTATGAAATCAAAAAGCCAATTTCCAAGGCATGGGTTTTCAACGGCTTAGATATACTATGTTTTTTTGCCAAGTGTGGGTGTGATTCGCACTCGGCACTGTTTACCGCCAACGTTGACGTCGACTGAAGCAGCGGCGGAGGCAGAGGCAGCGACTGTAGCAGCGACAGCAAGTGTAGCGATTAAAACGCATAAATGGCAGCGAAGTCGGCGCTTCGGAAACAATATTCCGGCAATAGCAATACGACAATTATCAGTGCGGTTAACAGTTCGGATCAGATCGGCTCTCTATATAATAATATACAATATATATAATTTGTATTTTGTTCGTTTGTTGGTGAAAAGTTTGAAAAAATAAAAAACAAATTCGAGCTTCAAAAATGAGTTCTCCCAACAGTCGGTTTATTCTTTCGAGTGTGGCCAGCGAGGATCAGC
Source organism: Drosophila malerkotliana malerkotliana (assembly GCA_018153235.1). Lineage (NCBI taxonomy): Eukaryota > Metazoa > Arthropoda > Insecta > Diptera > Drosophilidae > Drosophila > Drosophila malerkotliana. The sequence goes on from JAECXV010000038.1 coordinate 5,868,724, forward strand.
CTCCGGATAGGTTGCTGGATATGGAAAAGGATCAAGACAAGAGTACCATTATTATAGAGGATTTGGTTAAGGAGAAGGCAGGTACTAAGTGTGAAATGGATATTTATAATAATAAATATAATCTCAGGCAAACAAAACATAAAAGAAGAGCAGTTTTAAATAAAAAAGATAACAAAAACATAATAGTTTAAAGAATAATAGATAAATACACACCATAAATTTATACAAAAAGTAGGAAAATATGTGAAAAATTTCTAGCATTATAGAGGGTTTTAAGAGATAAAGATTGTTAAATAAATTACTTTAAAAATTGATATTTCAAAAAAGTGGTCTCGAAAGAATGTCGAGAATTTTAAGAATGCTCCACTAAATGTAATAGACCTGTAAAAAAAATCCTAAAATAAATTAAATTTACAGATTTGTTTTATCATATCATCATTTTTATTAAACCCTATTTCCTTATTAATAAAAATATTTAAAAATAATTTAAATATTAAACCAGAAGTCTAGAACCTTAGCTTCGGTTTGCGGTTATAAATATCGCATCTCGCCTTGATATTCCGGGACCTTGTTGGGTTTTTTGTTTGAGACTTTTGTGCTAATTGCACTCACCTTCCCAAGTTCAGGCAGGTGCCAAAAGAGACCCCCCCACCCACTCTCCGGCCATCCAGCCCCCTTCCTAGGGCTATTCACTTCAATTGTGAGAGTACTTGGTTAGAATTGTTTAGGGTTTGCTTTATCAATTGTTAAGAGTTTGAATATTATAGAGTGTTTACATACATATGTGTAATTCGTGGTAACGCTTTTCAGATAAACGATGATGGAGCCTCCAGCCTGGGCAGTCCGGCGCCCACAACATCCGCCACCACGCCGGATAAGGGCGTCAGCACGACGACCATCAATTTCGCGAATAATACCAGTGCCAGTGCCAACGATGACAGCGATGGTGATGATGAGTTCGGCACCCGGAGGCCCGTTCACCGGTGAGTAGTATTGACAGCATATATCCCTTTATGAAGAGTGTTCTATCAATTAACCAGATGAAGATGATTCAGATTTTATTTCACGCACTCACTCACACATAACCCCATTCATTTCATTCATCGAGTAATTAGATTAATTAATTGAAAGTCGCTGCCTTTCTGTCGCCGAACGACAGTAATTCAATTGTGGCGGCATTACAAATTTATGGAACGTGCCATTTCTAGTTGTTTTTATTAATAAATAAATAAGTTTAAACTAAAAGGCAAAAAAAAGTCCCATTTCAACCGCCCACCAAGTGTCAGTTACAGTTACGGCCAAATGGGATGCCAATTTAATTGCGATTTTTATTCGATTTTCATTTCCCGCCCCGAGCGACGACACTTCTACGAATTCCAATCATGTTTTACACTTGAAGAATTATTGGAATTTTATTAAATGGAATATATAATTAGAATTTATCCATTGGAGTATAATAATTGCCTTTACTTTCTCTCCATTCAGCTTTTGAATCTGAACTAGGTTTAGTTGAAACATCTATCTCTCAAACTATCTCTCCAACTATCTCTTTAACCAAAAGCTTTTATTTATTAATTTCCTAAAATTCCTATTTATTATAGTTATTTTTTAAAAACTTATTTATTGAGCAACTCTTAATCATATAAATTATACTATAAATCTATAACACACTTTCCAGACCGACTATTATTTTACATTCTCTATTATTCAAATATTTGTAATTTACACGTTCAAGAAAGAATTTATTACCCAAGCTTTAAATTACCTTTTTTCTTTACAATTAAAATTATTTCACGCTTTCGTAGGCAGTTGAAAGCAGTTACAAACATGTGATTAAAAGTTATAATAAAGAATTATTGCCAAGGGTTTGGTTATCAGTTCGCTGGCATTGTAAATTCTAAATTGCATGACAACTGCATGTTTTTGTAATATATATATGTTTTTATTTTAAAATATTTTCAATGTTATTGTTTTTTTGGAAATCTAATTAACCATTTACCAAAAATACTTCTTTACTTTGTTATTCCTTTTAAAGTCGTATAGAGTCGTTCTATTACAACTCGTATGTATATTCTTGTAACTTTATATCTTGATGTCTAATTTTCTCCAAGTACAGTGCCACACTGCTATAGTCGACATATACACGCGATCTGAACAATTTAACTGCTTAAGCAAATTACGCGAGTCTCCAATCTGGGGAATGATAAGTTAATTCAGAGGAAGCCTCAGAGACTCTACAGATCTTGGAGGTTTACACAGATACTGTAGCTGTATCTCGAACTGTAGCTGTATCTTGAACTGTACCCTGTATCTGTATCTGTAATTGAGCGAGTGTTATGATTTCTATACAGTAAACCCAACGACATAAACGAACCTCAACTCAGTTGATGGTTGTGATTAGGCGTGATAACATCCAGTGGGCGGGCGTGTTCCCCCAAAAAATAATCTAAATTCGATTTCCCACTATTTCGCTGAAATATAACGCAGAAATTTTTTATTATTTGCCGTGTGTGTGTTTACGATTTTTGAGAGCTACAACAAGCTTATCATCGCCCGTCGTCTTCTGATCTGTAAATATATGTACTTATATATAGAATTTGCTTTATAATTATGTTTATCAGCTGGCTAGACCGATTTTTTGCGTGAAATTCGCACATACACCTATACGATGTGTTTCGAAAAGTGTTTTTCATGAATTTCTTTAGTGGTAACCCAGTTTAAAATATTCGTCAGACAAATATTTTCGTCTCAATGTGTTCTAGATATTCATTTTGCGGTTCGTGTTCTTTTGAACTTGGGCCGACTGGGAGAGAATTATATATGACAGGCCTTACTTATCAGGCCCGTAAATGATTATGGGCTCTATCTGTTTTCCGCTAAAGAAAGACAAACGCCTTTCAACATCTTGACATTACTTAAGCACTGTTAAAAATTAAAAAAGAACACATTTTGTATTGACTAATTATAACTTTATTCAAAGTATAAGTTTATTAATTAAACTTTATGAGAAGCCTTGCAGAAGAGCCTATGAGAAGCCTTAATATCCTTGCAGGAAAGAAAATTTCTAAAAATATATCATGCTGGAAAAACTCTAGAAAAATAAAGCTAACTTAAAATTCAAGCTAAAATGTACAAAGGTTGGAAGCCCTACCTTAAATAGTATGCTTTTCTTAAAGGAATGCCGAAATCCTAAAGTCAAGTAGGCTTGGCCCTTTTTTAAAAACTATCCTTGGCAGAAATCATCAGATTTTAGTCATTCGTCGCTCGGCATTCGACCTGGCCGGTTTCTTCTTTTCGAATTTTATTATATTTTTTTCCTTTTTAATATTTATTTTCTTCTACAATATATTAATGTGTGTTAATTTTTTAATTTTCAAAACAAATAGATGGGTTTTGATGTACTCGCGTTCTATTTGTCGTTTTTTCTCATTTTCTTATTTTTTTATGGAAATTATTAATTATTTGTTCTCCACTTTTTATCGTTCTCCCATGGCAGAATAATATAAAGTTAGCCTGTAAAGGGTTCCATTGATGTCAGGATAGTCTTGTCTTATTTTTTTTTCGTTTTTTTATTTTTTTATGGAAATTATTAATTATTTGTTCTCCACTTTTTATCGTTTTCCCATGGATGTATAATATAAAGTTAGGCTGTAAAGATGTTCCATTGATGTCAGGATAGTCTTGTCTTATTTTTTTCGATTTTTTATTTTTTTATGGAAATTATTAATTATTTGTTCTCCACTTTTTATCGTTTTCCCATGGATGTATAATATAAAGTTAGGCTGTAAAGAGGTTCCATTGATGTCAGGATAGTCTTGTCTTATTTTTTTTCGTTTTTTATTTTTTTATGGAAATTATTAATTATTTGTTCTCAACTTTTTACCTTTTTCAAATGGAAGTAAAATATAAAGTTAGGCTGTAAAGAGGTTCCATTGATGTCAGGATAGTCTTGTCTTATTTTTTTTCGTTTTTTTATTTTTTTATGGAAATTATTAATTATTTGTTCTCCACTTTTTATCGTTTTCCCATGGAAGAATAATATAAAGTTAGGCTGTAAAGATGTTCCATTGATGTCAGGATAGTCTTGTCTTATTTTTTTCGTTTTTTTATTTTTTTATGGAAATTGTTAATTATTTGTTCTCCACTTTTTATCGTTTTCCCATGGCAGAATAATATAAAGTTAGGCTCTAAAGAGGTTCCATTGATGTCAGGATAGTCTTGTCTTCTTTTTTTCGTTTTTTTATTTTTTTATGGAAATTATTAATTATTTGTTCTCAACTTTTTACCATTTTTTCAATGAAAGAATGGGATATAGTTTGGTAGTAAAGAGGTTTCATTTATGGCTATGATAGTATTGTCTTTTTTTTCGCTTTTTTTTTTTTTTTTTTTTATTTATCATTTCCTTATTATTTATATAAATATTTTTTGAATAAAAAGGGAGTTAATTTTTTGCATTAAAACATTAAATTCAAAATCAGAAATTCAGGTAATAAGCTTAAAAAAAATTTAAAATGGAAATTAATTATTAAAATTTCATTTTTTTTTAGTGATCGTTTCCGGAGCAGAAGGCGTGCCTCTATCGCCCCCCTCCCCGCCCTCCGGCTGAACAGCAAGGAAATGCTCGCCAGCGACTTTGATAGCCACAGTGTGGCCTCCAACCAGGCCTCCATAACCAGTGTCAACTCCCTGGCCAGCTTGCTCCGTGAGAAGATGCAGGTGAGTCTTAATTAATCCTTTCAAGGCTTATTTCCTATATAATGTATATATCCTAATATAATATACTCCCTTCCAGGCCTTTCCGCAGTTGATTCGCAAAAAGAAACGAGAAACCAAGGACTACAAAATTAAAATATTTGTGATCATCATGTTCTTCATTATCATTTTTCTGGTAAGCTATGACTTTTATTCAAGACTTGAAAATATTTTAAGATAAAAAGGGAACATATTTAAGTTTGTCAAACTAAATGACAGAATTTTTAAGGCATTGATAAAGGGGCTGATTTTTTTTAGAAAGAGATTAAGGTCTTTGGTTGAGAATTAAATTTATTATTGGTAAAGTTTCTAAGAGATTGGGGAGATCAAAAGGGTAAGGTATTATAAAGGTTTTTTTTTAAAGTAATTCTCTTTAGATAGAATAGAGAATAGTTTTTGGTAGAATTATTATAAGATACATTTTAACAGAATTTGTCACAAAACCTTAACGTTTCAATAATAGTTGTTATAGAAACCCGTCACGAAACTTTTCGATTTCCGTATATATTATATCTAGTTTTGAATTTTTTGAAAAGCTAAATCTTTTATTAATTAAAATATATAGGTGTTTTTTAAACCTTTAAAGACGTACGTCTTTTTTAGTTTCAGTTATTTTCCCGATTTTATTTGAAAAAGATTTTTAAAATTTTTCTCAAGAACTCATTTTTTTTTCTTTTTATTTTGATGTCTTTTTTTTTGGATACTATACTGAATTTAAAATTAATGATAATTTTTTTTATAATTTAAAATAGATCGGTTACGCCTACGTGGCCTACCACCAGCAGCTCCTGACGAAGAGCTACTTCCAGAAGATCAAATTCAACTCGAAGGACCGCATCCTGCGTATCCTGAGCCACGAGGATAAGGAGGTGATCTCCGGGCAGCTGGGCGTGACCCTGGGCTACGACACGGCGCCATTCCACTGCCTGGAGGAGCAGCGGCGGAGCGACGGCAGCGTCTGCATCGAGTGGAACGGCATCGCCCGGCTGCACATGAACTTCGAGGACAAGGGCGTCTTCCGGTGCTATACCCTGCAGTGGCAGGCACTCACGCCGGGTCTCCTGCCCACCGACTGCTACGAACTGAAGCGGGACAACGGCCTGTGGTTCGGCGGCGGGGTCACCAAGGGCCAGGAGTGGTCGCTGAGCTATGCCAACTTTGACTTTGCGCCGTACGCCTCCGGGGACTCGCAGGTGCATCAGTTCGGCAACGGGGTGAAGAGGTACTTCATCAACTCAATCGGGGTGGCGATGCAGGTGAGCGAGAAGACGCCCCTCCAGTTGGGAGTCAACCGGACGGAGAACCGCTTCTGCCTGCGGGCAGCCAACGATGAGTTCACCTTCGTGAACCGACTGACTCCGCTGCCCCAGTTGGATTACCGGATCTGCACCACGGAGGACATGCGTAGTCTGCACATGCTGATGACCCAGCAGAGTCTCTGGGATGGCCTGGGGGAGCCCGACATGAAGGTGTTGAAGTCCCTGCTGAACGAGCCCGTTTGGAGGATACCCCACGACTCGTCGCCGGACTCCCTGAACGAGACAGCGATTTGTGATTACTCGGAAAGCGCCATTGCCATGGGTCTGGGCCACATCGTGATCAACGAGTTCTGGCAGGAGAATATCGGAGACTTTACGGTGGACAAGTCACGGTTTCCCACGCTCAAGGATACCATTGCCGTCCTGCACAGGCGCGGCTTCAAGGTGGTCCTCACCATTCAGCCGTTCATTAGCACCGACAGCGCCAACTTCAAGGACGCCGTGCGTCGCAAGCTCCTCATCTACGAACGCCACTCGGAGCGCAGTATTCCGGCCCTCACCCGGTACAAGAGCAGCTCCAGTGCCGGTGTCCTGGACATCACCAACAATGACTCGGTGCCTTGGTTGCTGGAGAAGCTGCAAGCCCTCCGCGCCGAGTACGGAGTGGAGCGATTCTACCTGGATCTGGGAACGGGCTATAATCTACCCCACTACTACCAGTGCCGGGAGACTCTGGACAATCCGGACACCTACGCCCGACTCTTCACCGCCAGCCTGGAGGGCGCCGGGCTGATAGCTGTGTCCACGGCCAGTGTGGTGCCCAAGCCACCCACTTTCCTCAGTACTCCTCCTGTGAACGCCACCTGGGAGGGCTTGAAGGAGACATTAGCCGCCGTTTTGAACTACGGTGTCATTGGGTATCCCTTCGTCCTGCCGGGAGTGATAGGTGGCGACTATTTGCTGCAGCGACCCATCTCCAAAATGGTGTCCTTCTACTCCCTGGGGCAGCCGCCATTGCCCGACCAGGAGCTCTTTATCCGCTGGCTCCAGCTGGCCACCTTCCTGCCCGCCATGCAGTTTGGCCACCTGCCCTCCGAGTACCGTAGCGATCTGGTCACCCGGGTGGCCCAGGAACTGAAGGAGACCCGGGAGACCGTGGTGATTGATTTGCTGATGAAGTACCTCCATCCTTCGATGAACGAGGGTCTGCCGCTGGTGCGTCCCCTCTGGATGATGGATCCCCACGATCCCGCCTGTCTCATAGTCAGTGATGAGTTCTCCGTGGGCGAGGAGCTAATAGTGGCTCCCATCTTGGAACCAGGCCGAGAGACGAGAGAGGGTAAGTTGGCATTTCGTAGCTAGAAAGAGTGTTGAGCTAATAGACCCTGTTGATTTTAGTGTACTTGCCCCAAGGGGTGTGGAAGGATGGTATTGATAATACCCTGCGGAAGGGAAGTCGCTGGATGCACGGCTATCGAGTGCCCAAGGATAAGGTGGCCTACTTCCGAAAAATGCCGGACAATACGAGGTTCTAGACCGACCAAAAAATAGAACTAGCGCACATATATCATTCCTAGGCCAAGCCATGTGATCTAATCCAGCTCGAAGGACCAGTAGCCGGCTCGAAGGACCAATCAACCTCAATGAAATAATTTTATTGGAAGTCTGGCTCGAAGGAACAAAAGTCATTAAAGAAATACTTTACTTAAAAGCCGACTCGAAGGACCATTATTCCTCTAAATAATACTTGATTTGGTTCCTGACTCCTCGACACAATTCATTCCAAAACATATATCCAAAGAACACATCGTGTTGTATCTGTAACTTGTATTGAGTAAATCCTAAAAACTAAACATAAAACTCTATAAATATATATATCTATATAAATATCGTTAAGCCCGCGATCGTAATACATAATTCTACAAATCTAGATTAATTAATTAACCTTAAATGCTATGTAATTTCTTTTTGTTTTTTTTTGTTTTTTTTAAATATTTTTAAGTACATCTGGGATGATCGACATTCGAAATTCTTAAAAGCTGAATAAATATGCTCCATTAAATGAAATAAATATATGGATATATGTGGGTAGTTCTATGCTAGTCCTTAGGTCGGCACTCCGGCAATGTCGCTTCGCAGGGTTCCATTTCCGGTGGTTTGGTCAGAAGATTACATTCCGTGTCCGCCACCACCACGTCGTGCTGATCCAGACACACCACGGATCGACGGCGTTGGGGCAGGGCGCCGGTGCTTGGACGGCAGGTGACGGGACAGAATTGCCAGGGTCCTGGCCACCAGTGGGCCGGACAGGGCTGATCCGAGCAGCTCCTGGTTTGCCGGAGAGGTCTCTTGTTCTTGGCGTGCGTCCAACACGGCAGGGTATCACCCAGAACTGGAATATAAACATAATCAGGATTAGAAATTTCAAGAATGTGAAGGGGAGGAGTCCTCACCTTTGCCATTCTCCTGGCAGACTGGCTCTCGGTGTTGGACTCCGCCTCCGCAGGTGGAGGAGCAGGCGGTCCAGTTGCTAAGACGCCACACGAACTGCCTGCCGGCGGAGACATTCAGGGCGGGCAGGGTGAACTCGTAGAAGATGCCGGAGTTGCTCTCATTGCCACGTACAATGGCCTGCAGGTTAAACAAGGACTATAAGATACACCATACTTTAGATATTGCCAGATAGGATCTTACATATAACGTTATGGAATGCTGGATGGGCTGAGGTATCGTGATGGTCTCCTTCTCATCGACCCGGTCGTACAGGCTCTCCGCTCCGGCAATCTCAAACTCCCCGGGCATCGATATAAGACTATCCCCATTGAGATAGAATCGATCCGAGTCCTGACCATTCTGGCCCACCCGACCCACGGCCAGGAAGTGCGGCGAGTTGGCCTCCTCCCGGATTAGAATGTGCCGGGCCCGGGCCGGTATCGTGACTATCTCGACGTAGGCACCGTCCCGGACGGCGAAGGCCGGAAAGGGCTCCGTGTAGACATCCCTCACCGGCTGGCACTGATCGCCAGAACCGCCACAGACACCGCAACGATCGTCCTGCATCTCCGAGTCGACGATCCAATCGCAACCAACTTTCTGAACAAAAGGCAGATCGGTTTAGGATCAGGAACAGGCCTATATGGATCCAGGATCCAGCACCCAGGACCTTACCTTGCAGATGCCGTCGATGCACATGTTGTTGGTGCCCAAAGTGCAGGGAGTTCCATCCAGTACTGTGGCGCCCCAATTGGCGATGATGGTGTCGTCCACGTCGGTGCAAAACAGGCGGCATGGATTATCTGGTTTGGTGAAAATATACATACATTTTATTAGAGTCAGGTATTGGATAATATATCAAAGGTTTTCAGCTATTTCCTAAGCAGTTCTTGGTTAGAACCCAGAGCGATGTCTATATTTGTTCCAATTATAATCCGATTCTTAATCGGAATACCTTAAAAGATTTGTGTATCCATTCTGCGTCGTTCTGCATTAAAATCTGTCTACAACATTTTCGATCTATATTATTCTAAATTTTATAACGGTACCCCTTACGAATTCCAGCATATTTACTTATGACTCTAAGCGATGTCTATATCTTAGCTATTTCTTATCCGATTCTTGATCGCAATACCTTAAAAGATTTTTATTTAAATTGTCCAACAATCTGCATTAATATATTTTCTTTAAATTTGTATTTTCTATTTTTAAAAATTTTTATACTGAAACACTCTTCAAAATCCAGGATATTAACTTCTTCCCCTAAGCCCCACCAATATCGTTTAAAATAAACATCCCATACCATCAAGCAATACCCTTCAATATCAATTCCCCACCAATCACAGATCCCGGATAAGAACCGGATATCATAAAATCAACAAAAAAAGGTCCAAGATGTTTACTTACTTTTATCGAAGAAGGGTAACCACTTATAGGTGGCACCCTGGTAGCTAACATTATCGAATTTGGCGCACTGCTGAGCCCGGAAACTGGGCTCGTACTCCGGACACGGACGCTTCCGGCACACCTTGTACCGTTTCCGTTCGCCGATGCAGAAGACACCACCGTTGGCCGGCACCGGGGAGTCGCACTCCCGCTGCTGGGTGGAGACACCGCCGCCACAGCTTCGAGAGCAGTCGCTCCACTCGCTCCAATTGCCCCAGCCCCCGTTGACGGCGGCCAGCTCCTCCCGGCGGACGCACTTGCCGTTCTGACACCACTTGTTCCGGCCGCAGGCGGTGCCCGGGGCAGTGGGTCGCATGTGGGTGACGCACTCCCCGTTGACGCGACACCACAGCGTCGAGCAGAACTCGTGGGGGGCGGAGCAGGCACCCACCTCGCTGTCGTTCGTCAGATTGAACTGGAGCCGGCACTGGCCCCGGGCATTGTACCTGGCTCCGGGCAGCTCGTCCGGATAGTTGTACTCGTCCAGCGGCGTGGGCGGATCATCCAGGCACTCGCCCAGTCCCTGGCTGGAATGGTAATCACAGGATAGAAAGGCTTTCTTTAGAGGTCTAGTGTTACAATAGTTACTGACTCAAGGAAGTGGGTGATGTACTTCCGGCTGCAGTTCGACCAGCAAACCTGCAGGGTGTCCGCTCCGAAGGTAGGGGTCATGATATGGACAATGGGACCCACCCGGGGATGGCAGCCAATCTTGGCGGTGTCGTGGAACATGCCGAAGCTAAAAATATATTGAAAGAAAAATATTTCAAAATTTAGTTAACAATTATTAAAAATGTATTCCAAATTTGAATAATTTATAGAAGCGTTTTTGAAAAATCTATACCTAGTTTTCAAAAAGAAAACATTTCCTAAAATGATGTTTTAAAAAATTTGGTGTTTTAAACTACCTATTTTTTAATGGAATCATATATACATATATCTTATAATATCTTATATACAAATTCTTATAAAAACCATATGATATGAAGTTCAAAACCGACACTACAAAGTTGCATTTTTCTGTCAAGAAAAAGCTAAGAAATTAAAAACCTGATTATTATAATAGTAATTCGTAAAATAATAACCAATGCAGAGCAAATGGCTTGTGGCCTAAACAAGCGTGTTTATATCCGATTAAAAATACATCAACTCGTACAAAAAAAAAATTAAAAAATAAAAAAGCAAATCGGGCAGTGTCACGATTCCTGGACCTGGAGATTCCGGCCGGTCGACTTACACAATAAATACAAGTACCCACCGGAGTCGAAAGGGGGCGGACCAGGGCACAGAAAGAAAATTATAATATACTTTTTATTAAAAACAGATTTTCTTAAAATAAATCAATCTTTAAAAATCAGCCTTTAATATATAGGTTTTAGTATATATTTATTTGGTTTTCTTACAAAATTTCTTTCAGTGCATCACTGACTGACTGAGCCAATTTCGTAGCGATCACGCTAGACTAGCTGACGGCCACTTGGCTGAGTTTGCAAAAAAAAAAAATAAATAAATTAAAAAAAAAAAACACTTAAAAAAGTGAGAAAAAAATAAACAACGACCCACAGTCAGTCAATTGGAAACTTGGTTCCGATCTGAACCAATCCCCAGCCACTGGACCCCCCGATTCCCCGGATCTGAGGCGATAAGCCAGCCAAACCGGACCCGGACAACGTCGACTACGTTGGCTATAGATGGGTGTAAGCTTTCATTCAATTTCAATTCCATTTAATTCAATTCAATTTCAATATGATTCCACTTGACGGAAGTCACTATGAATCACTAAGTACTTTTCAGAAGTACCTGAGAGGTTTTTGGATCATTTTTTAAGGGGTGTTTTTTATAATTATATTTTTTATAGTTAGACTTTTTACTTAAAATTTAATTCTTTACAGAAAAGTTAACAAATTTTCAAGATAAATAGTGACTAGTTCAGTGATTTTTCTTAAAATTTCAAATATTTTTATAAAATTCTTTTAACAAAACATGTTTTTAAACAATACTTTCAAAGAAAATCCTAAATTATAAATTCTTAAAGCTAAAAAAATCGAAGTATCTTTAAATAATACCTCTATAAAATATATAAAAATATTATCACTTGAAAATAAAGTGACTTGGTCACTTGGTCATCTCTAATGGAGCTCGACTAATTGAGTTTGAATCGTAGCAGGAAGCCGGGGCATCAAGAGGTGACACCGGAGGCGGGTTTGGACTCAGTCTGAGTCCGAATCGGAGTCTGATTTTGTGACTGAAACGGGGTGCCAGTGGGCGTGCAACGCAGGCGATCATTGTCACAACAAAAAGGCATTCAAGAAATAAAAAAAAAAAACAGACACAACACGCAGGTGTCGTAGCATCCGTCGCGTCGCGTCCACTTAGGTGTTTGAATAAAAAATTATACAAAAAATTGTATAGCTTATATAGTATTAGTAGTAGCTATTGATTCATTCATTAAACTGAATTGGGCCGGTCATAAATCTTGACAGGTTTCGGTTATCAGGCAGTCAGGCAGGGGCTATGGGGATGCAGCATGTGTAGTGGCAAGTGGCATGTGGCATGCGTTGGCCGTTGACTGTTGGCTGTTGGCCAATGTCTGGCGCCGCAGGTGGTAATGCAAATTGTTGCCGGCTACCTGTCTGCCACCGCCACCGCTTAACTGGACACCCATGCTTGCCCCAAACACTGACACTTGAATGTGGAAATAATTTCCTTAAAATTTGACAGAAAAAAATATTGTTTTTGTTTTTTAAATAAAATTAATTTAAAGGGAAATAAAAACATTTAATGTTTAAGCTAATTAATTTGTTTTTATTCAGGCTTGTCAAAGTTTAATGAAGAATGGTTCAAAAACGTTTAATATTCTCGAATAACAGAGAGTCTGAAAGCTTTATCTTTAAAAAATATTTTAGTAAAAAATAATACTTATTTTTGGAGTAAAATAATAAATAAAACAATCTTTCAAATCTTAAACTTTAACTTAAAAATTTAACTACCCTAATAAATGACTTACTTATGACCCAGTTCGTGAGTTATCGTATGGGAAAGCATAATGCCATTATCCTCATTAACGCTGCAGGATTGCTTGGGCTTGCACATCCCACCCACATTAGCCAAGCCCAGGGTCCTGAAAAAAATCACCAAAATATATATCTAGATTCCAGATGAAACTATATATTAAAACTCACATGCAGTTGTTGGCACAAATATTTTTACGTGTAATTAGAATGGCCACATCGTGATGATGAGGATCCTTTTCGCTGATTTTGTTTAATTTGTGCTGCCAGCTGGAGTTTAAAATAAAATTAAATAATTAATATATATTTTAAAATATAAAAAAATTAAAAATTATGAAGTAAAGAACCTGCAGAATCGATCCAGATTCTTCTGAGCATTCTGACTGAGATTCAGCTGCTGCTGGGACTCGTCTTCGTCCAGTTGGATGATCCGGACCACCACGATCTCAATGGAGTTGCCGATGCTGGGGTCCTTGTAGAGGGCCGACACCATGTTCATGATGGTGAGCAGATATCCGTTGAGGTCCTTGTGGAAGGCCGACATTGTGGCATCTGCCACGATCAGGGTCTCCACGTGCCGGGGACTGCTGATGGAGCGCCGTCGTCGGGGCGTCTGCTCCGCCGGGGGCGTCTCCTGGAATTGCGTCTCGTACTTGAATTTGGTGTGCGGCGGACGATGATGACGCTGCCGGCGAGGATGCTGGCGAGGATGCGGCCGATGGTGGTGGTGATGATTCCGACGTATCTGCCGTCCGCCCTGGATCTTCACCTTGCCCCGGGCCTGCCATTCCAGGCGGGTCTCCATCCGTCGTCGGGGCTCCCTCGTCCCGCAGTTACTGACCCCCGTTGGGGAGGAAGACGAGCCTCCTCCGGCCGCTCCACCTCTCTTCCGATTGTGCCGCTTTCTGAACTAGAATTTTAAATTATAATCCTTAGTTTCAAAAGACATAGAAGGTGTATATATTTTGAGTTACCTTTGGCTTCACGGAGGCCCTCTGGAAGACCACATGGGGATGACCATTTTCGGCATCCGGTTCGTGGTGCTTGGACGGTTCTATGAAGTACTCGTTGCTGGCCGTCCGTATGTGACCCACCAGGCCGGAGCACGTGGAGATGGCCACGTTGGTGTTGGCCTCCTGACCCCTGACCTTGCCCTGGAAGTGACAGTTCAGATGACGGGCCGGCAGGGGCGATCTGGTGCGAAGATCCCGACGGTGTCGCTCCACAACGAGATGCGGTGCCAGGAAGTAGCTATGCGGGCTACGAGGAGAAAGATCTTGAGATGAATCCCAGGGGCTTCAAGTCTTACTTACACCAGCTCCAGGTGCAACGTTTCATTGGCCAGCGGCAGTTGCAAGTGCAGTTCTGCCGGCTCCAGATCCTGATTCGAGAGACTACGTCGCTGGCGATGACGACGATGATCCCGCTCATGGGTGTAGACCAGGTCGTGGGTCATGAAGAGGCCATCGGAGTGTACACGTCGCGGCACCACCAGCTGCCCCTCGCCGGGCATCAGTTCGCCGGAATGGAGTCCGTGCAGAGGACCCGTTGCCCCCGATCCCGGGGCCAGCCACAGGAGTAGAAGCAGGGGTAGGAGGAGGAGCTGTCGGACGGGGCAGTGATCCTGTGACATCCTGTTGCTCAAATCCATGTCTCCTGATCCGCAGCCCTAGCCGTTGTCCAGCCGAGTTCTCAGCAGCATGGCAGCGATTGCATTCTACGCCGCGAGGATCGTGAAGGACTCAAAGGATTAAACTGAAAAGATGCAAGAAATTAGTATTATTTTTAATCTACAACTATTAGATATCCATCTTGGTAATCACATTTGATTAGAAATCAATCAAAAGGGCCTGAATACTTTTGCGGTTTGGCTATTTTTATTGATTTTAGACTCGAGACCCTCTATGCGGTTTCTGTCTGGCGCCAGATCTTAGCCAGGTTAGGAAAACCTACCCACCAGAGGAGGAGGGGCGGCTAGGCTTAACCCATAACCAGCCAGACTATGCTAAGTATATGCCATCAACAGAAATGGATATCTCTGCCGGATAATAAATAAAAGGTGATTTGCTTTTGGCCAACACTTTCGAGTTGTGGGGGCACTAGAGTAGCCAAAAATGGCAGAAAAAAAAAAAATCGAATCGAAAATCTTCAGACAAGACACGGGCCATAAAATTAAGCAAATTTTATTTGCCTTTAGTTTTTAGTTGTTATGTTTTTTTTTTTTTTAAAGCGGCTCTTCAAAGCAACAAGAACAACATCCCAGTCTGAGCCAAGTCCGAGCCAAGTCCGAGTCATTATCAAAGCAACACGACAACTTAATTATTCAATAGATTGACGCAGTCAACGGGGCTCTTATCACGATCACGATTTGTAATTTATGATAAATGTTGGCAATTCCATTAATAAAATTAAACAAAAGCTCATTAGCTTCGGAGCCGATTTGCAATCGAAACAAAAGCAAGAAACTAAATCAAAATTATCAGAATTTAAACTAGACTTCCCCCCAAAAAAATATACGATTTGGAGAGTCGTATACTCTTAGTTTTGGAAAGATTTTATTAATTTATATTAGGTTCTATCTTTTTAGATCCCCTTTTTTTGGAAAAGACCTACTCAAAAGTTTGACGTCATTTTGTATTGAAAATTAACACTTTTTTTCGGGACTGCGTCAGTAAAAAATACATCAAATCCATAAGAAAGTAATAACAAATATATAACTGAGGTATTAAATCTAGGAGAAATTTGTTGGATTCATTTAAAGTATTTTTATTGACTTGATAATGTTTTAAATAAATATTTTAAATAGTCTTTGGAGGGGGTTGTTCAAATAACATTAATTCTTTTCATTCTTATAACTTTGTGTTAAAAAAATATTGGAATCAATGATTCAACATTTGTAATAAACAACGTTAAAAGTACTTCTCTTAAGTCAATATACAATATATTTAAATATTTTTTAAAACATAATATAGACCCTCTTTAAAAACATTTATATTCGAAAGTAAAGAAAGACCTTTTTTTCTTAAAACAATAGTTTAATATAAAAATTATTTAATTTACTTTTATACATATATTTATGAAACTTATGTATTATATTAAAATCCTGCTATCCAAGTCCTCCTCCTATTAAAGTAACAACTCCTTTTATTTAATAGATCTTTAAAGAACAATCTAATTTCTTCTAAAATTTGGTAAAAAATCGTCTAAAAAATTATTAAAAAACTTCCCATAGAGTATATAAAATTCAAATGTACCCCCTTAAAACAGGCAGAGCATCTGCCTGGCGCCAATGACCTTGATGTGGAGATGTGGCGCCTGCGGCACAGGTGCCGTTCTTAAATCCGAATTCAATGCGAACTCATCATGGCCATATAATGATGGCCATAAAATATGCGCTTAAATATTGGATATACCCCGAAAATTCCCACTCGCGGGCAATTCCTGTTTGTCTCTCTTTTTTTATTCTTTCTTCTAAAGATATATTATATTTAGACTTATTCTGTGAATCTAAAGTCGGCGAAACTTGAAAGAGTTCCCATCTAAATTAGCAAGCGCCACATGATTGTATATTAAAATGTATGTGCCATTGTCCGTCTGTCCGCCTGTCCGTTTTGTATTTTTTTTTCTCCTTCATTATGCTGCTGAAATGACAGAGAATGGCGACCGGCAGTAGGCGCCACTTTTAATTATCAATCAATCAATCACTGCCGCCCGACGGCTCCCTCCATTAAATGTCAGCCAATTGATTGCAAAGCCCCGAAGACTGGGACGCCAGTCGAGGCGTCCTCTCCGCTGTCCACCCATGGCTGGGCCCCCCCTCCCCCCTTATTGCCTCCCTCTTTGGTGAATGATCAATGATCGTTGGAGTTTTGTGGGCTCGGCTGGCTTGGAGCTCCAGGACTAGCAAGAGCTCTGCCATGAGGATGTCATCAATCAACGAAATCTTGGCATTGCCATTCAAGACTAATTTTAAGTTTTAAGTTTAAGAATAAAAAACCTCTTAGAATAATAACAAGGCCCTTATAGTATAATTGATATTCCAAGAACTGAAATGATCTCATTCATGTATTCCATTCAGAAATTTCACTTGAATTGAATTTCAATTTCCTTCGATTGGGGAAGTACCTCAATCAAAAAAAGTAAACCTACGTCATACGTTGGCGTTTGATTTTTTTCTTTTTTTTATTAATTTTTTATGAAGCTTTTTTAGGCAATTTTCAGACATTTATCAGAAGATTTGTCACCTCTGATTTTGGTCAAGCGATCCATCGATCATCGCCTTTCGGCCAAGTGACGCATATTTATGTTAATGAAAGGCCATATCAAGATCGGATATATACACCTCCACCTCCCTAGCCTTCTCTCCTTATAGCTATAGCTATGGCCACATCCATACATATATCTTAAATCCAAAGACCCTCTGGCTCTGGCTCTGGCGAATTTCCGATTTCACTTTGTGCCTCCAGCTAGTACTCCGAAAAGGCGAAGCAATTTGTACGCCCACCGATTTGCCAGACCCCAAGACTTTTCAGACCAGACTGGGCCAAAGACCGGACCAAAATGGATCTCCGAGCTGGAGAATTGAGGCGTTGGGGATCTGGACGGGGGCTCTTCGGCATCCACATCCACATAGGCATTGGCGGAGCCGGTGGAGCTGGAGCTGGAAGCTTGGAGCTGGATTCTCCATTCATGTGTTTCTGCCATTCATGCGTCGTTGTGGATTCATTGAGAAACGCACAGGCCCACTCCATACACACATTTCGTTTTTCTATACACTTTCTTTAAAGGGGTATTAACTTTTTATAGCACAACTTATATAAGATTTTATTTTGTGAGAAAAAAATATATTGTAGTTCATAGTTTTTCAAGATGGATTATATAGTATATTTTCTATAAAAATATTATATATCCGATTTTATTTTGGTAGTATAATTAATAATACATTCCTATAGTTAAATAATGTATTTCAGATTTGAAACACAACTTACAAAGTTT
This sequence comes from Drosophila malerkotliana malerkotliana, assembly GCA_018153235.1. Taxonomy (NCBI): domain Eukaryota; kingdom Metazoa; phylum Arthropoda; class Insecta; order Diptera; family Drosophilidae; genus Drosophila; species Drosophila malerkotliana. The sequence goes on from JAECXV010000038.1 coordinate 5,886,680, forward strand.
GAAACCTCTTTTTTAATTTATTGAAATTTATCTCTAAAGTTTCAAACTTTTAATTCAAAATATTCAAGTTTCAGTTAAATATTGGAGATGAAGATCCATAAAGGTATAGATCCTTTTTAAGGATTTAGGTTTTTCACAAACCTAAGAACACTTTTTATGATTATGATGTAAAATTGCAAGTAGGAGGAAGTAGTAATTTTTAGAATAGTTCGAAACTCTTTAAAAATTCTTATAAAACACCTAAAAAAGGGTATTTCAAAACTCCTTTTGTTTTTTCCGCCGTTTTCGTTTATGGGTTTTTTTTATGAATGAAATGAAACTTTTCACGTAAAACGACGATTCCATATTGCTCGCTTCGGCTACGGTTGGGTTGGGTTTGCCCCCCAAAGACCCCCTAATGCCCCTTGGGCCCCCAGACCCCTTCCATTTCCCATAGGCAGTGTGTGCTTGTGTGTATTTTTTTTTTCTCCCATCTCGGGGCATACTATTTGAATCTCAAGTCTCGGATCTCGGATCTTTGGGCTTCGCTGGCGCGTTCGTTGGCATGTGGGCCGAAAATGTATTTTTATGGCAACATCGTTCGATTTATTATTTAATTTTTTTGTTGTTTTGTCTTTTTGTTTGTGTTATTATTACCAAGTAGTATATGCTTGTGTGCTTTGTATTTTTTTTTTTATATTTTGCACAGCATTTCTTGGGGATGATGTGCTGGTGCAGTTTTATGGACCGTCAATGGATCGAATTGGCCAACTGGTTCGAGCCAAAAAAAAAAACAACTAAAAACTTGAGAAAAAAATTGTTTAATTTTTAGTTTATTTGTCACCAGAAAACACGATTACATTGTTGCTATTTATTTGTTTTGTTTTTTTGTGACCATACATGACTTGCTGTTTTTTGTTTTTTACCGTTTTTGGGAGTAATTTTTTTTATATTTTTTTGGCCAGACAGTGAGATAAATTTTTTATTTATTTATTTATTTATTTTTTTTTTTTTTTGCCATGCTGAGATCACACAGGAAATTAGCTGGATGTGTGTGTGCAAAGAAACAGCAGAGGAAGTGGGAATAGCGAAACCCAAAAAGTCATAGATCGCTGGCCCGTGATAAGATACAGATAGAAGATACCAGATACAAAATATCAGATACTATTAAGATACTAGATACCAGATACAAATGGATCTGTTCGAATTCGACCTTGTTGTTTCAGATTTTTATTAATTTTCTCTTTATATTTGTTAGGATTTGTCATTAGTTGTTTCCTAGATATGATTGTGGTATTTACTTAATTAGCTAAAATAATGAAAATAAAATAAAAATTGATTTAAATTTTATTAGATTTTGGGATACTTTTTTAAGGAGAATGTAGCTAGTGTAGGTACATATGTATGCATATTTTCCTATTGGATTCAGTCTTCTAAGCCCTAGTCCCTCAAAGTCTTTACTTTTTATGTATATTCTTAAATAAATATTCTTATTAAATAACCTATATTTCTGAACTAGATGTACTATATTTTTAGATATTTCTATATTTAAAAGAAAAACCAGAGAAACCTATTGAAATCCAAGCTAACAAACTTCTATAGGAGTTCAATAGGTCTCTTTGGTTTATCTTTTTAAACCCTTCAGAAGTTTCAGAAAAATGTTGCCATATTTATAATTTTTTTGACATTCTAATAGAAAGTTTCTAATAGAAAGAAAACGTTTTACAAAAGTTTAAAATTAATTAACGTTTAAGACAATCTAGGATAAACTGCCAACCCAAAAATCTTATCAGAACTAGCCATAAACATACCGAGTTCGATTCCGATTCTGATTCCGTTTAGTTTCCGAATAAGATGCCAAATTCGGGTTCGAATCCAATTTCGAAAAACTGATCGTCGGATGAAGCCCGCAAATATTTTAAAACCGCAAACAAAAGCCGACGGTGGCAGCAAAAAAAAAAATAAATAAAAATAAAAACAAAGAAAGAGATGGCGTCAAGCCGGCGATGGTGTGTTTTTTGTTGTTTTTGATTGTGGGTTTTTTTTTTTGCTTATGTTTTATTTTATTTGTGTGTGCGTTTTTTTTTTAATTTAGCTTGGCTTTAGGGGCGGTGATTATAACGCCAGGTAGGAGAACACCGGCGGCTTTCGGTTTCCGCTGCCAGAAGATTTCACAAGACGGGCGAATACATAAAGTACGAAACCAACAAAAAAAATAAAAATACATAAAAAACAATCAAATAAAAAATGATTTGTCCCGGGCACTGGCACTCGCAAAAAAAAACCAAATACGAGAGACGAGATTACGATTTTTCGATTCAACTCCGATCTTCCATTTAATCACACACTCACAGCTATAAACATTGTATTTATTTTCTTATTCATTTATTTAACATTAACAAAATATGTTTGTTTTTTGAGCGAAGACACCGCACGGTCTATTTTGTTCGAAAAAACGCGATATCTTCGACTTTTCATCCGATTCGGTGGCATGCGTTGTGCGCGCTGCGAGTTTGCTTTTCAAATTGAAAGTTCGGTTGAACGCGACAGCGTTTTCAACATGTTGCAGCTCTTGGTTTGACGAGCGCCAGTGTTGAGCAACTTCGAACAGAAATTCCATTTTTTGAAGTTTTCCAACAAAAAGCTGCAGAAAGTCGCGCGTTTATTTAGTTATATTAAATAAATTAATAACTAAATTAATTTAAATAATATAAATAATTTGAATAAAAATAAAATACAATAATAATAAAAACAATAATCAAACAACAAAATTAATTAAATTCTTCCTCTGAATATATTGGGGAAGGGTGATGGGTGGTAGAGGTGGGGAAGGAAGGAGGAGGATTTCTGATGTCCTGCCGCCACATCCACAATTTCTTCATAGTGGAGCCCGAGACATATTTTTTACCAACCACACCCATGCCAAAATAGCAGTAGATTTGGTAGCATTAGTAGTGATCTTCAAATCAAAACTCACTGTTTATTTAACCAAAATAATGTAAGCTTGTGTGGGCCAGGTTCGTTATCGTACCTCAGAGATTAGAACCTTGAAGACGCTGATTTTTACCCAATAAGAGGCTTGAGAAGAAAGGAGAAGAATATCTTAAGTACTATTTACTGAAAAATAAAAAACCAAAAAATTTTAGCAGTATTGAAGTAGCCTGTCTGTCGATTTTTTTGTTGTTGCCATGCGTGTTGGCTGTATAATTATAATCGTATCATGCACATCTTCTTTATGGCGACGATCAGCAGAAATTGCTGCCTTATCTCTCGGCTCTTCCAGAAACGGCTCAAAAAAAAAGAGGAAATATTGGGTGGAGGAGGGGCTTTTAACTATAAGGCTATAAGGCCGGCGCATCCCGCCAAGGACACTCCGTTAAATGCGGCCCTGCAAAAAAAAAAAAAAAAAATAATAAGAAACTAAAAATAAAAACAAAAGGGGAGTAAATTGTTTAAAATTATCACATACTAAAGCTGCCGGAGGAACAGGAGTGGTCTGCTGCTCTTCTTTCTCCACAGTTCTTCATCCTCTTTGGTTTTTTTCTGATGTTCTTCTACACTAAAAAAAAATTATTTGGCTAAACAGCATCTGTAAAATATATATTCTCTCTCTCTCTCTCTAAAAGAGATTGTATCTTTTTATCTCTAAGACATATCTGTTTTTTTTTAAGTGCATCCTCTTTGTCGATCCTCCACCGAAGCAAATCACATTATTAGCCGCCGTCGCTGTCCGCCGAGTGTCCGTCTGTCCGGCGTAGTTGCACGTTATTTTTAAAATTTCGTTCGTTCGGCCCCCGTTTGATTTTAGGCGCCAAGCGATGTCGCCGGCGTTTGGCTGCAAATTGTGGCGACACGTCTGGAGCGTGGCAGCAGCAACAGCAACAACAGCAATAGCAGCACAGATACAGATACAACTTCTTACAATTCAGATACAAGATACAAGCAAGCAGATAAGGCGCCAAAAGAGCGCTAGTGTCAGAGGGAGATGGAGCTAAAGATCTGTGAGAGGGAGCTGTTGTGTCGGCAGATACAAGATAAGGGAGACGGGCCAACAGACGCCACCAACGCCAGACTGCCGGCTAGAAAACAACAAAAAAAATACAAAAAAAACCGGGCAGCATCGGCTCTGCCGGCGCCGCAGTCGCTGCGATGCCGGCAGATATCAAGCACGTCTCAATCTCAATCATTCAGGGTCTGGTCTCGGGGTCTGGAAAGCCACTGCCGCTCAATTAACAATGAAAAGTCGGTCTGGTACGTCATAATATATTTTTATCTGATTACCTGGCTGCGGTGAGCGCTAGAGATGGACTTGGCGGCGTGTCACGCCAGCATCACTTGGGAATTAAGATAAATTATAAAATAATTTTTAAACAATAGGATGTATAAACTTTCTCCTTGAAATTTTGTAGATTTATATTTCAAGTTTTTTAAAAACAATAATCTAATAATAAATTCTTATTGATTTATTTTCAACTCCCTTTTTTTAGACACAACTTTTTTACTGTGTACCTCGTGACACGAGGCCACCATCAGGCATTTACAAGGCAAGCAGTGGCGCCGATCGTCAGGGACGCCAAATGGATGGCCCGGTCGGGTCCCACAGCACCGCAGAATCGTGCCTTAGCTCCGTCCCGACTCACAAACACAACTGCCCGCTCAGCTCCAGATACACAGATACAGATACAGATGCAGATGCAGATTGTATGTCGGCTTTGGCGCTGACTCTGGGCCTGGAATAACATCATTGCCGGTCCGTCTGTCATCCGTGTTGTTTGCATTGTTTTTTGTTTGTTGCTTCCTCCGGCCCGCCACTAGTGCTCAGATTCTGTGGCGTATGTAATTTTTCGCGTGACTCCCATGTCAAGATTTGATCTTCAGCAGATCTCACTCGTGGCGTCTACGTCTGCGCCTGCGTCTGCGCCGACGTCAACGTGGCGCGGGGCGGCGCAACGCTGGCGTCAGTCGCCAGTCTCATCAATCGCGGACCTGGGATCGCGGAAAAAGGTCAAAATTGTGAAATGTTGGCACAACAAAAACCATATTTGCATAAATATTAAGTGGAGGAATATTTCATGAACATGAATACCCCACAATTTCGTGGGGTACCCTTTAAAAAAATCTAAAAAAATTTTTAAAATCCTATTTAAGGAACGGTTTTTAAACTTTTCGAATTTTTCCCAAGGGACTTACCCCAACAATATTGTGGGTTTTCCCTATTTCCGATCAGGAATAAAGTACCATTTAGTAATCAGGAAACACAAAAGCGACTTTCCTTTTTCAAAACATTGCTTAAATATCGTTTTTAAATTTTTCGAATTTTTTGCAAGGGGTTCCCCTACAATATTGTGGGTTTTCCCGATTTCCACACTTTTGCTCCTTCCGATGGCCATAGCTCTGGCAATTTGCATCCGATCAGGAAATAAAGTACCATTTAGTAATCAGGGAACCCAAAAGCGACTTTCCTCATTCAAAACATTGCTTAAATATTGTTTTTAAATTTTTGGAATTTTTGCAAGGGGTTCCCCTACAATATTGTGTGTTTTCCCAATTTCCACACTTTTGCTCCTTCCGATGGCCATAGCTCTGGCAATTTGTATCCGATCAGGAAATAAAGTACCATTTAGTAATCAGGGAGCCCAAAAGCGACTTTCCTCATTCAAAACATTGCTTAAATATCGTTTTTAAATTTTCCGAATTTTTTGCAAGGGGTTCCCCTACAATATTGTGGGTTTTCCCAATTTCCACACTTTTGCTCCTTCCGATGGCCATAGCTCTGTCAATTTGTATCCGATCAGGAAATAAAGTACCATTTAGTAATCAGGGAACCCAAAAGCGACTTTCCTCATTCAAAACATTGCTTAAATATCGTTTTTAAAATTTTCGAATTTTTTGCAAGGGGTTCCCCTACAATATTGTGGGTTTTCCCAATTTCCACACTTTTGCTCCTTCCGATGGCCATAGCTCTGGCAATTTGTATCCGATCAGGAAATAAAGTACCATTTAGTAATCAGGGAACCCAAAAGCGACTTTCCTCATTCAAAACATTGCTTAAATATCGTTTTTAAAATTTTCGAATTTTTTGCAAGGGGTTCCCCTACAATATTGTGGGTTTTCCCAATTTCCACACTTTTGCTCCTTCCGATGGCCATAGCTCTGGCAATTTGTATCCGATCAGGAAATAAAGTACCATTTAGTAATCAGGGAACCCAAAAGCGACTTTCCTCATTCAAAACATTGCTTAAATATCGTTTTTAAAATTTTCGAATTTTTTGCAAGGGGTTCCCCTACAATATTGTGGGTTTTCCCAATTTCCACACTTTTGCTCCTTCCGATGGCCATAGCTCTGGCAATTTGTATCTGATCAGGAAATAAAGTACCATTTAGTAATCAGGGAACCCAAAAGCGACTTTCCTCATTCAAAACATTGCTTAAATATCGTTTTTAAAATTTTCGAATTTTTTGCAAGGGGTTCCCCTACAATATTGTGGGTTTTCCCAATTTCCACACTTTTGCTCCTTCCGATGGCCATAGCTCTGGCAATTTGTATCTGATCAGGAAATAAAGTACCATTTAGTAATCAGGGAACCCAAAAGCGACTTTCCTCATTCAAAACATTGCTTAAATATCGTTTTTAAAATTTTCGAATTTTTTGCAAGGGGTTCCCCTACAATATTGTGGGTTTTCCCAATTTCCACACTTTTGCTCCTTCCGATGGCCATAGCTCTGGCAATTTGTATCTGATCAGGAAATAAAGTACCATTTAGTAATCAGGGAACCCAAAAGCGACTTTCCTCATTCAAAACATTGCTTAAATATCGTTTTTAAAATTTTCGAATTTTTTGCAAGGGGTTCCCCTACAATATTGTGGGTTTTCCCAATTTCCACACTTTTGCTCCTTCCGATGGCCATAGCTCTGGCAATTTGTATCTGATCAGGAAATAAAGTACCATTTAGTAATCAGGGAACCCAAAAGCGACTTTCCTCATTCAAAACATTGCTTAAATATCGTTTTTAAAATTTTCGAATTTTTTGCAAGGGGTTCCCCTACAATATTGTGGGTTTTCCCAATTTCCACACTTTTGCTCCTTCCGATGGCCATAGCTCTGGCAATTTGTATCTGATCAGGAAATAAAGTACCATTTAGTAATCAGGGAACCCAAAAGCGACTTTCCTCATTCAAAACATTGCTTAAATATCGTTTTTAAATTTTCCGAATTTTTTGCAAGGGGTTCCCCTACAATATTGTGGCTTTTCCCAATTTCCACACTTTTGGTGCTTCCGATGGCCATAGCTCTGGCAATTTGTATCCGATCAGGAAATAAAGTACCATTTAGTAATCAGGGAACCCAAAAGCGACTTTCCTCATTCAAAACATTGCTTAAATATCGTTTTTAAAATTTTCGAATTTTTTGCAAGGGGTTCCCCTACAATATTGTGGGTTTTCCCAATTTCCACACTTTTGCTCCTTCCGATGGCCATAGCTCTGGCAATTTGTATCCGATCAGGAAATAAAGTACCATTTAGTAATCAGGGAACCCAAAAGCGACTTTCCTCATTCAAAACATTGCTTAAATATCGTTTTTAAATTTTATGAATTTTTTGCAAGGGGTTCCCCTACAATATTGTGGGTTTTCCCAATTTCCACACTTTTGGTCCTTCCGATGGCCATAGCTCTGGCCATTTGCATCCGATCAGGAAATAAAGTACCATTTAGTAATCAGGGAACCCAAAAGCGACTTTCCTCATTCAAAACATTGCTTAAATATCGTTTTTAAAATTTTCGAATTTTTTGCAAGGGGTTCCCCTACAATATTGTGGGTTTTCCCAATTTCCACACTTTTGCTCCTTCCGATGGCCATAGCTCTGGCAATTTGTATCCGATCAGGAAATAAAGTACCATTTAGTAATCAGGGAACCCAAAAGCGACTTTCCTCATTCAAAACATTGCTTAAATATCGTTTTTAAAATTTTCGAATTTTTTGCAAGGGGTTCCCCTACAATATTGTGGGTTTTCCCAATTTCCACACTTTTGCTCCTTCCGATGGCCATAGCTCTGGCAATTTGTATCCGATCAGGAAATAAAGTACCATTTAGTAATCAGGGAACCCAAAAGCGACTTTCCTCATTCAAAACATTGCTTAAATATCGTTTTTAAAATTTTCGAATTTTTTGCAAGGGGTTCCCCTACAATATTGTGGGTTTTCCCAATTTCCACACTTTTGCTCCTTCCGATGGCCATAGCTCTGGCAATTTGTATCTGATCAGGAAATAAAGTACCATTTAGTAATCAGGGAACCCAAAAGCGACTTTCCTCATTCAAAACATTGCTTAAATATCGTTTTTAAAATTTTCGAATTTTTTGCAAGGGGTTCCCCTACAATATTGTGGGTTTTCCCAATTTCCACACTTTTGCTCCTTCCGATGGCCATAGCTCTGGCAATTTGTATCTGATCAGGAAATAAAGTACCATTTAGTAATCAGGGAACCCAAAAGCGACTTTCCTCATTCAAAACATTGCTTAAATATCGTTTTTAAATTTTCCGAATTTTTTGCAAGGGGTTCCCCTACAATATTGTGGCTTTTCCCAATTTCCACACTTTTGGTGCTTCCGATGGCCATAGCTCTGGCCATTTGCATCCGATCAGGAAATAAAGTACCATTTAGTAATCAGGGAACCCAAAAGCGACTTTCCTCATTCAAAACATTGCTTAAATATCGTTTTTAAAATTTTCGAATTTTTTGCAAGGGGTTCCCCTACAATATTGTGGGTTTTCCCAATTTCCACACTTTTGCTCCTTCCGATGGCCATAGCTCTGGCAATTTGTATCTGATCAGGAAATAAAGTACCATTTAGTAATCAGGGAACCCAAAAGCGACTTTCCTCATTCAAAACATTGCTTAAATATCGTTTTTAAATTTTATGAATTTTTTGCAAGGGGTTCCCCTACAATATTGTGGGTTTTCCCAATTTCCACACTTTTGGTCCTTCCGATGGCCATAGCTCTGGCCATTTGCATCCGATCAGGAAATAAAGTACCATTTAGTAATCAGGGAACCCAAAAGCGACTTTCCTCATTCAAAACATTGCTTAAATATCGTTTTTAAAATTTTCGAATTTTTTGCAAGGGGTTCCCCTACAATATTGTGGGTTTTCCCAATTTCCACACTTTTGCTCCTTCCGATGGCCATAGCTCTGGCAATTTGTATCTGATCAGGAAATAAAGTACCATTTAGTAATCAGGGAACCCAAAAGCGACTTTCCTCATTCAAAACATTGCTTAAATATCGTTTTTAAAATTTTCGAATTTTTTGCAAGGGGTTCCCCTACAATATTGTGGGTTTTCCCAATTTCCACACTTTTGCTCCTTCCGATGGCCATAGCTCTGGCAATTTGTATCTGATCAGGAAATAAAGTACCATTTAGTAATCAGGGAACCCAAAAGCGACTTTCCTCATTCAAAACATTGCTTAAATATCGTTTTTAAATTTTCCGAATTTTTTGCAAGGGGTTCCCCTACAATATTGTGGCTTTTCCCAATTTCCACACTTTTGGTGCTTCCGATGGCCATAGCTCTGGCAATTTGTATCTGATCAGGAAATAAAGTACCATTTAGTAATCAGGGAACCCAAAAGCGACTTTCCTCATTCAAAACATTGCTTAAATATCGTTTTTAAAATTTTCGAATTTTTTGCAAGGGGTTCCCCTACAATATTGTGGGTTTTCCCAATTTCCACACTTTTGGTGCTTCCGATGGCCATAGCTCTGGCCATTTGCATCCGATCAGGAAATAAAGTACCATTTAGTAATCAGGGAACCCAAAAGCGACTTTCCTCATTCAAAACATTGCTTAAATATCGTTTTTAAAATTTTCGAATTTTTTGCAAGGGGTTCCCCTACAATATTGTGGGTTTTCCCAATTTCCACACTTTTGCTCCTTCCGATGGCCATAGCTCTGGCAATTTGTATCTGATCAGGAAATAAAGTACCATTTAGTAATCAGGGAACCCAAAAGCGACTTTCCTCATTCAAAACATTGCTTAAATATCGTTTTTAAATTTTATGAATTTTTTGCAAGGGGTTCCCCTACAATATTGTGGGTTTTCCCAATTTCCACACTTTTGGTCCTTCCGATGGCCATAGCTCTGGCCATTTGCATCCGATCAGGAAATAAAGTACCATTTAGTAATCAGGGAACCCAAAAGCGACTTTCCTCATTCAAAACATTGCTTAAATATCGTTTTTAAAATTTTCGAATTTTTTGCAAGGGGTTCCCCTACAATATTGTGGGTTTTCCCAATTTCCACACTTTTGCTCCTTCCGATGGCCATAGCTCTGGCAATTTGTATCTGATCAGGAAATAAAGTACCATTTAGTAATCAGGGAACCCAAAAGCGACTTTCCTCATTCAAAACATTGCTTAAATATCGTTTTTAAAATTTTCGAATTTTTTGCAAGGGGTTCCCCTACAATATTGTGGGTTTTCCCAATTTCCACACTTTTGCTCCTTCCGATGGCCATAGCTCTGGCAATTTGTATCTGATCAGGAAATAAAGTACCATTTAGTAATCAGGGAACCCAAAAGCGACTTTCCTCATTCAAAACATTGCTTAAATATCGTTTTTAAATTTTCCGAATTTTTTGCAAGGGGTTCCCCTACAATATTGTGGCTTTTCCCAATTTCCACACTTTTGGTGCTTCCGATGGCCATAGCTCTGGCCATTTGCATCCGATCAGGAAATAAAGTACCATTTAGTAATCAGGGAACCCAAAAGCGACTTTCCTCATTCAAAACATTGCTTAAATATCGTTTTTAAAATTTTCGAATTTTTTGCAAGGGGTTCCCCTACAATATTGTGGGTTTTCCCAATTTCCACACTTTTGCTCCTTCCGATGGCCATAGCTCTGGCAATTTGTATCCGATCAGGAAATAAAGTACCATTTAGTAATCAGGGAACCCAAAAGCGACTTTCCTCATTCAAAACATTGCTTAAATATCGTTTTTAAAATTTTCGAATTTTTTGCAAGGGGTTCCCCTACAATATTGTGGGTTTTCCCAATTTCCACACTTTTGCTCCTTCCGATGGCCATAGCTCTGGCAATTTGTATCTGATCAGGAAATAAAGTACCATTTAGTAATCAGGGAACCCAAAAGCGACTTTCCTCATTCAAAACATTGCTTAAATATCGTTTTTAAATTTTATGAATTTTTTGCAAGGGGTTCCCCTACAATATTGTGGGTTTTCCCAATTTCCACACTTTTGGTCCTTCCGATGGCCATAGCTCTGGCAATTTGCATCCGATCAGGAAATAAAGTACCATTTAGTAATCAGGGAACCCAAAAGCGACTTTCCTCATTCAAAACATTGCTTAAATATTGTTTTTAAATTTTTGGAATTTTTGCAAGGGGTTCCCCTACAATATTGTGGGTTTTCCCAATTTCCACACTTTTGCTCCTTCCGATGGCCATAGCTCTGGCAATTTGTATCCGATCAGGAAATAAAGTACCATTTAGTAATCAGGGAGCCCAAAAGCGACTTTCCTCATTCAAAACATTGCTTAAATATCGTTTTTAAATTTTCCGAATTTTTTGCAAGGGGTTCCCCTACAATATTGTGGGTTTTCCCAATTTCCACACTTTTGGTCCTTCCGATGGCCATAGCTCTGGCAATTTGCATCCGATCAGGAAATAAAGTACCATTTAGTAATCAGGGAACCCAAAAGCGACTTTCCTCATTCAAAACATTGCTTAAATATCGTTTTTAAATTTTCCGAATTTTTTGCAATATTCCCCTACAATATTGTGGGTTTTCCCAATTTCCACACTTTTGGTCCTTCCGATGGCCATAGCTCTGGCAATTTGCATCCGATCAGGAAATAAAGTACCATTTAGTAATCAGGGAACCCAAAAGCGACTTTCCTCATTCAAAACATTGCTTAAATATCGTTTTTAAATTTTCCGAATTTTTTGCAAGGGGTTCCCCTACAATATTGTGGGTTTTCCCAATTTCCACACTTTTGGTCCTTCCGATGGCCATAGCTCTGGCAATTTGCATCCGATCAGGAAATAAAGTACCATTTAGTAATCAGGGAACCCAAAAGCGACTTTCCTTATTCAAAACATTGCTTAAATATCGTTTTTAAATTTTCCGAATTTTTTGCAAGGGGTTCCCCTACAATATTGTGGGTTTTCCCAATTTCCACACTTTTGGTCCTTCCGATGGCCATAGCTCTGGCAATTTGCATCCGATCAGGAAATAAAGTACCATTTAGTAATCAGGGAACCCAAAAGCGACTTTCCTCATTCAAAACATTGCTTAAATATTGTTTTTAAATTTTTGGAATTTTTGCAAGGGGTTCCCCTACAATATTGTGGGTTTTCCCAATTTCCACACTTTTGCTCCTTCCGATGGCCATAGCTCTGGCAATTTGTATCCGATCAGGAAATAAAGTACCATTTAGTAATCAGGGAGCCCAAAAGCGACTTTCCTTATTCAAAACATTGCTTAAATATCGTTTTTAAATTTTCCGAATTTTTGCAAGGGGTTCCCCTACAATATTGTGGGTTTTCCCAATTTCCACACTTTTGGTCCTTCCGATGGCCATAGCTCTGGCAATTTGCATCCGATCAGGAAATAAAGTACCATTTAGTAATCAGGGAACCCAAAAGCGACTTTCCTTATTCAAAACATTGCTTAAATATCGTTTTTAAATTTTATGAATTTTTTGCAAGGGGTTCCCCTACAATATTGTGGGTTTTCCCAATTTCCACACTTTTGCTCCTTCCGATGGCCATAGCTCTGGCAATTTGCATCCGATCAGGAAATAAAGTACCATTTAGTAATCAGGGAACCCAAAAGCGACTTTCCTCATTCAAAACATTGCTTAAATATTGTTTTTAAATTTTTGGAATTTTTGCAAGGGGTTCCCCTACAATATTGTGGGTTTTCCCAATTTCCACACTTTTGCTCCTTCCGATGGCCATAGCTCTGGCAATTTGCATCCGATCAGGAAATAAAGTACCATTTAGTAATCAGGGAACCCAAAAGCGACTTTCCTTATTCAAAACATTGCTTAAATATTGTTTTTAAATTTTTGGAATTTTTGCAAGGGGTTCCCCTACAATATTGTGGGTTTTCCCAATTTCCACACTTTTGCTCCTTCCGATGGCCATAGCTCTGGCAATTTGTATCCGATCAGGAAATAAAGTACCATTTAGTAATCAGGGAGCCCAAAAGCGACTTTCCTTATTCAAAACATTGCTTAAATATCGTTTTTAAATTTTCCGAATTTTTTGCAAGGGGTTCCCCTACAATATTGTGGCTTTTCCCAATTTCCACACTTTTGGTCCTTCCGATGGCCATAGCTCTGGCAATTTGCATCCGATCAGGAAATAAAGTACCATTTAGTAATCAGGGAACCCAAAAGCGACTTTCCTTATTCAAAACATTGCTTAAATATTGTTTTTAAATTTTTGGAATTTTTGCAAGGGGTTCCCCTACAATATTGTGGCTTTTCCCAATTTCCACACTTTTGGTGCTTCCGATGGCCATAGCTCTGGCCATTTGCATCCGATCAGGAAATAAAGTACCATTTAGTAATCAGGGAACCCAAAAGCGACTTTCCTCATTCAAAACATTGCTTAAATATCGTTTTTAAATTTTATGAATTTTTTGCAAGGGGTTCCCCTACAATATTGTGGCTTTTCCCAATTTCCACACTTTTGGTGCTTCCGATGGCCATAGCTCTGGCCATTTGCATCCGATCAGGAAATAAAGTACCATTTAGTAATCAGGGAACCCAAAAGCGACTTTCCTTATTCAAAACATTGCTTAAATATTGTTTTTAAATTTTTGGAATTTTTGCAAGGGGTTCCCCTACAATATTGTGGCTTTTCCCAATTTCCACACTTTTGGTGCTTCCGATGGCCATAGCTCTGGCCATTTGCATCCGATCAGGAAATAAAGTACCATTTAGTAATCAGGGAACCCAAAAGCGACTTTCCTTATTCAAAACATTGCTTAAATATCGTTTTTAAATTTTATGAATTTTTTGCAAGGGGTTCCCCTACAATATTGTGGCTTTTCCCAATTTCCACACTTTTGGTGCTTCCGATGGCCATAGCTCTGGCCATTTGCATCCGATCAGGAAATAAAGTACCATTTAGTAATCAGGGAACCCAAAAGCGACTTTCCTCATTCAAAACATTGCTTAAATATCGTTTTTAAAATTTTCGAATTTTTTGCAAGGGGTTCCCCTACAATATTGTGGGTTTTCCCAATTTCCACACTTTTGCTCCTTCCGATGGCCATAGCTCTGGCAATTTGTATCCGATCAGGAAATAAAGTACCATTTAGTAATCAGGGAGCCCAAAAGCGACTTTCCTTATTCAAAACATTGCTTAAATATCGTTTTTAAATTTTCCGAATTTTTTGCAAGGGGTTCCCCTACAATATTGTGGGTTTTCCCAATTTCCACACTTTTGCTCCTTCCGATGGCCATAGCTCTGGCAATTTGTATCCGATCAGGAAATAAAGTACCATTTAGTAATCAGGGAGCCCAAAAGCGACTTTCCTTATTCAAAACATTGCTTAAATATCGTTTTTAAATTTTATGAATTTTTTGCAAGGGGTTCCCCTACAATATTGTGGGTTTTCCCAATTTCCACACTTTTGCTCCTTCCGATGGCCATAGCTCTGGCAATTTGCATCCGATCAGGAAATAAAGTACCATTTAGTAATCAGGGAACCCAAAAGCGACTTTCCTCATTCAAAACATTGCTTAAATATTGTTTTTAAATTTTTGGAATTTTTGCAAGGGGTTCCCCTACAATATTGTGGGTTTTCCCAATTTCCACACTTTTGCTCCTTCCGATGGCCATAGCTCTGGCAATTTGTATCCGATCAGGAAATAAAGTACCATTTAGTAATCAGGGAACCCAAAAGCGACTTTCCTCATTCAAAACATTGCTTAAATATCGTTTTTAAAATTTTCGAATTTTTTGCAAGGGGTTCCCCTACAATATTGTGGGTTTTCCCAATTTCCACACTTTTGCTCCTTCCGATGGCCATAGCTCTGGCAATTTGCATCCGATCAGGAAATAAAGTACCATTTAGTAATCAGGGAACCCAAAAGCGACTTTCCTTATTCAAAAAATTGCTTAAATATTGTTTTTAAATTTTTGGAATTTTTGCAAGGGGTTCCCCTACAATATTGTGGGTTTTCCCAATTTCCACACTTTTGCTCCTTCCGATGGCCATAGCTCTGGCAATTTGTATCCGATCAGGAAATAAAGTACCATTTAGTAATCAGGGAGCCCAAAAGCGACTTTCCTTATTCAAAACATTGCTTAAATATCGTTTTTAAATTTTCCGAATTTTTTGCAAGGGGTTCCCCTACAATATTGTGGGTTTTCCCAATTTCCACACTTTTGGTCCTTCCGATGGCCATAGCTCTGGCCATTTGCATCCGATCAGGAAATAAAGTACCATTTAGTAATCAGGGAACCCAAAAGCGACTTTCCTCATTCAAAACATTGCTTAAATATCGTTTTTAAATTTTATGAATTTTTTGCAAGGGGTTCCCCTACAATATTGTGGGTTTTCCCAATTTCCACACTTTTGCTCCTTCCGATGGCCATAGCTCTGGCAATTTGTATCTGATCAGGAAATAAAGTACCATTTAGTAATCAGGGAACCCAAAAGCGACTTTCCTCATTCAAAACATTGCTTAAATATCGTTTTTAAATTTTATGAATTTTTTGCAAGGGGTTCCCCTACAATATTGTGGGTTTTCCCAATTTCCACACTTTTGGTCCTTCCGATGGCCATAGCTCTGGCCATTTGCATCCGATCAGGAAATAAAGTACCATTTAGTAATCAGGGAACCCAAAAGCGACTTTCCTCATTCAAAACATTGCTTAAATATCGTTTTTAAAATTTTCGAATTTTTTGCAAGGGGTTCCCCTACAATATTGTGGGTTTTCCCAATTTCCACACTTTTGCTCCTTCCGATGGCCATAGCTCTGGCAATTTGTATCTGATCAGGAAATAAAGTACCATTTAGTAATCAGGGAACCCAAAAGCGACTTTCCTCATTCAAAACATTGCTTAAATATCGTTTTTAAAATTTTCGAATTTTTTGCAAGGGGTTCCCCTACAATATTGTGGGTTTTCCCAATTTCCACACTTTTGCTCCTTCCGATGGCCATAGCTCTGGCAATTTGTATCTGATCAGGAAATAAAGTACCATTTAGTAATCAGGGAACCCAAAAGCGACTTTCCTCATTCAAAACATTGCTTAAATATCGTTTTTAAATTTTCCGAATTTTTTGCAAGGGGTTCCCCTACAATATTGTGGCTTTTCCCAATTTCCACACTTTTGGTGCTTCCGATGGCCATAGCTCTGGCCATTTGCATCCGATCAGGAAATAAAGTACCATTTAGTAATCAGGGAACCCAAAAGCGACTTTCCTCATTCAAAACATTGCTTAAATATCGTTTTTAAAATTTTCGAATTTTTTGCAAGGGGTTCCCCTACAATATTGTGGGTTTTCCCAATTTCCACACTTTTGCTCCTTCCGATGGCCATAGCTCTGGCAATTTGTATCCGATCAGGAAATAAAGTACCATTTAGTAATCAGGGAACCCAAAAGCGACTTTCCTCATTCAAAACATTGCTTAAATATCGTTTTTAAAATTTTCGAATTTTTTGCAAGGGGTTCCCCTACAATATTGTGGGTTTTCCCAATTTCCACACTTTTGCTCCTTCCGATGGCCATAGCTCTGGCAATTTGTATCTGATCAGGAAATAAAGTACCATTTAGTAATCAGGGAACCCAAAAGCGACTTTCCTCATTCAAAACATTGCTTAAATATCGTTTTTAAATTTTATGAATTTTTTGCAAGGGGTTCCCCTACAATATTGTGGGTTTTCCCAATTTCCACACTTTTGGTCCTTCCGATGGCCATAGCTCTGGCAATTTGCATCCGATCAGGAAATAAAGTACCATTTAGTAATCAGGGAACCCAAAAGCGACTTTCCTCATTCAAAACATTGCTTAAATATTGTTTTTAAATTTTTGGAATTTTTGCAAGGGGTTCCCCTACAATATTGTGGGTTTTCCCAATTTCCACACTTTTGCTCCTTCCGATGGCCATAGCTCTGGCAATTTGTATCCGATCAGGAAATAAAGTACCATTTAGTAATCAGGGAGCCCAAAAGCGACTTTCCTCATTCAAAACATTGCTTAAATATCGTTTTTAAATTTTCCGAATTTTTTGCAAGGGGTTCCCCTACAATATTGTGGGTTTTCCCAATTTCCACACTTTTGGTCCTTCCGATGGCCATAGCTCTGGCAATTTGCATCCGATCAGGAAATAAAGTACCATTTAGTAATCAGGGAACCCAAAAGCGACTTTCCTCATTCAAAACATTGCTTAAATATCGTTTTTAAATTTTCCGAATTTTTTGCAATATTCCCCTACAATATTGTGGGTTTTCCCAATTTCCACACTTTTGGTCCTTCCGATGGCCATAGCTCTGGCAATTTGCATCCGATCAGGAAATAAAGTACCATTTAGTAATCAGGGAACCCAAAAGCGACTTTCCTCATTCAAAACATTGCTTAAATATCGTTTTTAAATTTTCCGAATTTTTTGCAAGGGGTTCCCCTACAATATTGTGGGTTTTCCCAATTTCCACACTTTTGGTCCTTCCGATGGCCATAGCTCTGGCAATTTGCATCCGATCAGGAAATAAAGTACCATTTAGTAATCAGGGAACCCAAAAGCGACTTTCCTTATTCAAAACATTGCTTAAATATCGTTTTTAAATTTTCCGAATTTTTTGCAAGGGGTTCCCCTACAATATTGTGGGTTTTCCCAATTTCCACACTTTTGGTCCTTCCGATGGCCATAGCTCTGGCAATTTGCATCCGATCAGGAAATAAAGTACCATTTAGTAATCAGGGAACCCAAAAGCGACTTTCCTCATTCAAAACATTGCTTAAATATTGTTTTTAAATTTTTGGAATTTTTGCAAGGGGTTCCCCTACAATATTGTGGGTTTTCCCAATTTCCACACTTTTGCTCCTTCCGATGGCCATAGCTCTGGCAATTTGTATCCGATCAGGAAATAAAGTACCATTTAGTAATCAGGGAGCCCAAAAGCGACTTTCCTTATTCAAAACATTGCTTAAATATCGTTTTTAAATTTTCCGAATTTTTTGCAAGGGGTTCCCCTACAATATTGTGGGTTTTCCCAATTTCCACACTTTTGGTCCTTCCGATGGCCATAGCTCTGGCAATTTGCATCCGATCAGGAAATAAAGTACCATTTAGTAATCAGGGAACCCAAAAGCGACTTTCCTTATTCAAAACATTGCTTAAATATCGTTTTTAAATTTTATGAATTTTTTGCAAGGGGTTCCCCTACAATATTGTGGGTTTTCCCAATTTCCACACTTTTGCTCCTTCCGATGGCCATAGCTCTGGCAATTTGCATCCGATCAGGAAATAAAGTACCATTTAGTAATCAGGGAACCCAAAAGCGACTTTCCTCATTCAAAACATTGCTTAAATATTGTTTTTAAATTTTTGGAATTTTTGCAAGGGGTTCCCCTACAATATTGTGGGTTTTCCCAATTTCCACACTTTTGCTCCTTCCGATGGCCATAGCTCTGGCAATTTGCATCCGATCAGGAAATAAAGTACCATTTAGTAATCAGGGAACCCAAAAGCGACTTTCCTTATTCAAAACATTGCTTAAATATTGTTTTTAAATTTTTGGAATTTTTGCAAGGGGTTCCCCTACAATATTGTGGGTTTTCCCAATTTCCACACTTTTGCTCCTTCCGATGGCCATAGCTCTGGCAATTTGTATCCGATCAGGAAATAAAGTACCATTTAGTAATCAGGGAGCCCAAAAGCGACTTTCCTTATTCAAAACATTGCTTAAATATCGTTTTTAAATTTTCCGAATTTTTTGCAAGGGGTTCCCCTACAATATTGTGGCTTTTCCCAATTTCCACACTTTTGGTCCTTCCGATGGCCATAGCTCTGGCAATTTGCATCCGATCAGGAAATAAAGTACCATTTAGTAATCAGGGAACCCAAAAGCGACTTTCCTTATTCAAAACATTGCTTAAATATTGTTTTTAAATTTTTGGAATTTTTGCAAGGGGTTCCCCTACAATATTGTGGCTTTTCCCAATTTCCACACTTTTGGTGCTTCCGATGGCCATAGCTCTGGCCATTTGCATCCGATCAGGAAATAAAGTACCATTTAGTAATCAGGGAACCCAAAAGCGACTTTCCTCATTCAAAACATTGCTTAAATATCGTTTTTAAATTTTATGAATTTTTTGCAAGGGGTTCCCCTACAATATTGTGGCTTTTCCCAATTTCCACACTTTTGGTGCTTCCGATGGCCATAGCTCTGGCCATTTGCATCCGATCAGGAAATAAAGTACCATTTAGTAATCAGGGAACCCAAAAGCGACTTTCCTTATTCAAAACATTGCTTAAATATTGTTTTTAAATTTTTGGAATTTTTGCAAGGGGTTCCCCTACAATATTGTGGCTTTTCCCAATTTCCACACTTTTGGTGCTTCCGATGGCCATAGCTCTGGCCATTTGCATCCGATCAGGAAATAAAGTACCATTTAGTAATCAGGGAACCCAAAAGCGACTTTCCTTATTCAAAACATTGCTTAAATATCGTTTTTAAATTTTATGAATTTTTTGCAAGGGGTTCCCCTACAATATTGTGGCTTTTCCCAATTTCCACACTTTTGGTGCTTCCGATGGCCATAGCTCTGGCCATTTGCATCCGATCAGGAAATAAAGTACCATTTAGTAATCAGGGAACCCAAAAGCGACTTTCCTCATTCAAAACATTGCTTAAATATCGTTTTTAAAATTTTCGAATTTTTTGCAAGGGGTTCCCCTACAATATTGTGGGTTTTCCCAATTTCCACACTTTTGCTCCTTCCGATGGCCATAGCTCTGGCAATTTGTATCCGATCAGGAAATAAAGTACCATTTAGTAATCAGGGAGCCCAAAAGCGACTTTCCTTATTCAAAACATTGCTTAAATATCGTTTTTAAATTTTCCGAATTTTTTGCAAGGGGTTCCCCTACAATATTGTGGGTTTTCCCAATTTCCACACTTTTGCTCCTTCCGATGGCCATAGCTCTGGCAATTTGTATCCGATCAGGAAATAAAGTACCATTTAGTAATCAGGGAGCCCAAAAGCGACTTTCCTTATTCAAAACATTGCTTAAATATCGTTTTTAAATTTTATGAATTTTTTGCAAGGGGTTCCCCTACAATATTGTGGGTTTTCCCAATTTCCACACTTTTGCTCCTTCCGATGGCCATAGCTCTGGCAATTTGCATCCGATCAGGAAATAAAGTACCATTTAGTAATCAGGGAACCCAAAAGCGACTTTCCTCATTCAAAACATTGCTTAAATATTGTTTTTAAATTTTTGGAATTTTTGCAAGGGGTTCCCCTACAATATTGTGGGTTTTCCCAATTTCCACACTTTTGCTCCTTCCGATGGCCATAGCTCTGGCAATTTGTATCCGATCAGGAAATAAAGTACCATTTAGTAATCAGGGAACCCAAAAGCGACTTTCCTCATTCAAAACATTGCTTAAATATCGTTTTTAAAATTTTCGAATTTTTTGCAAGGGGTTCCCCTACAATATTGTGGGTTTTCCCAATTTCCACACTTTTGCTCCTTCCGATGGCCATAGCTCTGGCAATTTGCATCCGATCAGGAAATAAAGTACCATTTAGTAATCAGGGAACCCAAAAGCGACTTTCCTTATTCAAAAAATTGCTTAAATATTGTTTTTAAATTTTTGGAATTTTTGCAAGGGGTTCCCCTACAATATTGTGGGTTTTCCCAATTTCCACACTTTTGCTCCTTCCGATGGCCATAGCTCTGGCAATTTGTATCCGATCAGGAAATAAAGTACCATTTAGTAATCAGGGAGCCCAAAAGCGACTTTCCTTATTCAAAACATTGCTTAAATATCGTTTTTAAATTTTCCGAATTTTTTGCAAGGGGTTCCCCTACAATATTGTGGCTTTTCCCAATTTCCACACTTTTGGTCCTTCCGATGGCCATAGCTCTGGCAATTTGCATCCGATCAGGAAATAAAGTACCATTTAGTAATCAGGGAACCCAAAAGCGACTTTCCTTATTCAAAACATTGCTTAAATATTGTTTTTAAATTTTTGGAATTTTTGCAAGGGGTTCCCCTACAATATTGTGGCTTTTCCCAATTTCCACACTTTTGGTGCTTCCGATGGCCATAGCTCTGGCCATTTGCATCCGATCAGGAAATAAAGTACCATTTAGTAATCAGGGAACCCAAAAGCGACTTTCCTCATTCAAAACATTGCTTAAATATCGTTTTTAAATTTTATGAATTTTTTGCAAGGGGTTCCCCTACAATATTGTGGCTTTTCCCAATTTCCACACTTTTGGTGCTTCCGATGGCCATAGCTCTGGCCATTTGCATCCGATCAGGAAATAAAGTACCATTTAGTAATCAGGGAACCCAAAAGCGACTTTCCTTATTCAAAACATTGCTTAAATATTGTTTTTAAATTTTTGGAATTTTTGCAAGGGGTTCCCCTACAATATTGTGGCTTTTCCCAATTTCCACACTTTTGGTGCTTCCGATGGCCATAGCTCTGGCCATTTGCATCCGATCAGGAAATAAAGTACCATTTAGTAATCAGGGAACCCAAAAGCGACTTTCCTCATTCAAAACATTGCTTAAATATCGTTTTTAAATTTTATGAATTTTTTGCAAGGGGTTCCCCTACAATATTGTGGCTTTTCCCAATTTCCACACTTTTGGTGCTTCCGATGGCCATAGCTCTGGCCATTTGCATCCGATCAGGAAATAAAGTACCATTTAGTAATCAGGGAACCCAAAAGCGACTTTCCTTATTCAAAACATTGCTTAAATATTGTTTTTAAATTTTTGGAATTTTTGCAAGGGGTTCCCCTACAATATTGTGGCTTTTCCCAATTTCCACACTTTTGGTGCTTCCGATGGCCATAGCTCTGGCCATTTGCATCCGATCAGGAAATAAAGTACCATTTAGTAATCAGGGAACCCAAAAGCGACTTTCCTTATTCAAAACATTGCTTAAATATTGTTTTTAAAATTTTCGAATTTTTTGCAAGGGGTTCCCCTACAATATTGTGGGTTTTCCCAATTTCCACACTTTTGCTCCTTCCGATGGCCATAGCTCTGGCAATTTGTATCCGATCAGGAAATAAAGTACCATTTAGTAATCAGGGAGCCCAAAAGCGACTTTCCTTATTCAAAACATTGCTTAAATATCGTTTTTAAATTTTCCGAATTTTTTGCAAGGGGTTCCCCTACAATATTGTGGGTTTTCCCAATTTCCACACTTTTGGTCCTTCCGATGGCCATAGCTCTGGCAATTTGCATCCGATCAGGAAATAAAGTACCATTTAGTAATCAGGGAACCCAAAAGCGACTTTCCTTATTCAAAACATTGCTTAAATATTGTTTTTAAATTTTTGGAATTTTTGCAAGGGGTTCCCCTACAATATTGTGGGTTTTCCCAATTTCCACACTTTTGCTCCTTCCGATGGCCATAGCTCTGGCAATTTGTATCCGATCAGAATATAAAGTACCATTTAGTAATCAGGGAGCCCAAAAGCGACTTTCCTTATTCAAAACATTGCTTAAATATCGTTTTTAAATTTTATGAATTTTTTGCAAGGGGTTCCCCTACAATATTGTGGGTTTTCCCAATTTCCACACTTTTGCTCCTTCCGATGGCCATAGCTCTGGCAATTTGCATCCGATCAGGAAATAAAGTACCATTTAGTAATCAGGGAACCCAAAAGCGACTTTCCTCATTCAAAACATTGCTTAAATATCGTTTTTAAAATTTTCGAATTTTTTGCAAGGGGTTCCCCTACAATATTGTGGGTTTTCCCAATTTCCACACTTTTGCTCCTTCCGATGGCCATAGCTCTGGCAATTTGCATCCGATCAGGAAATAAAGTACCATTTAGTAATCAGGGAACCCAAAAGCGACTTTCCTTATTCAAAACATTGCTTAAATATTGTTTTTAAATTTTTGGAATTTTTGCAAGGGGTTCCCCTACAATATTGTGGGTTTTCCCAATTTCCACACTTTTGCTCCTTCCGATGGCCATAGCTCTGGCAATTTGTATCCGATCAGGAAATAAAGTACCATTTAGTAATCAGGGAGCCCAAAAGCGACTTTCCTCATTCAAAACATTGCTTAAATATTGTTTTTAAATTTTTGGAATTTTTGCAAGGGGTTCCCCTACAATATTGTGGGTTTTCCCAATTTCCACACTTTTGCTCCTTCCGATGGCCATAGCTCTGGCAATTTGTATCCGATCAGGAAATAAAGTACCATTTAGTAATCAGGGAACCCAAAAGCGACTTTCCTCATTCAAAACATTGCTTAAATATCGTTTTTAAAATTTTCGAATTTTTTGCAAGGGGTTCCCCTACAATATTGTGGGTTTTCCCAATTTCCACACTTTTGCTCCTTCCGATGGCCATAGCTCTGGCAATTTGCATCCGATCAGGAAATAAAGTACCATTTAGTAATCAGGGAACCCAAAAGCGACTTTCCTTATTCAAAACATTGCTTAAATATTGTTTTTAAATTTTTGGAATTTTTGCAAGGGGTTCCCCTACAATATTGTGGGTTTTCCCAATTTCCACACTTTTGCTCCTTCCGATGGCCATAGCTCTGGCAATTTGTATCCGATCAGGAAATAAAGTACCATTTAGTAATCAGGGAGCCCAAAAGCGACTTTCCTTATTCAAAACATTGCTTAAATATCGTTTTTAAATTTTATGAATTTTTTGCAAGGGGTTCCCCTACAATATTGTGGCTTTTCCCAATTTCCACACTTTTGGTGCTTCCGATGGCCATAGCTCTGGCCATTTGCATCCGATCAGGAAATAAAGTACCATTTAGTAATCAGGGAACCCAAAAGCGACTTTCCTCATTCAAAACATTGCTTAAATATCGTTTTTAAAATTTTCGAATTTTTTGCAAGGGGTTCCCCTACAATATTGTGGGTTTTCCCAATTTCCACACTTTTGCTCCTTCCGATGGCCATAGCTCTGGCAATTTGTATCTGATCAGGAAATAAAGTACCATTTAGTAATCAGGGAACCCAAAAGCGACTTTCCTCATTCAAAACATTGCTTAAATATCGTTTTTAAATTTTATGAATTTTTTGCAAGGGGTTCCCCTACAATATTGTGGGTTTTCCCAATTTCCACACTTTTGGTCCTTCCGATGGCCATAGCTCTGGCCATTTGCATCCGATCAGGAAATAAAGTACCATTTAGTAATCAGGGAACCCAAAAGCGACTTTCCTCATTCAAAACATTGCTTAAATATCGTTTTTAAAATTTTCGAATTTTTTGCAAGGGGTTCCCCTACAATATTGTGGGTTTTCCCAATTTCCACACTTTTGCTCCTTCCGATGGCCATAGCTCTGGCAATTTGTATCCGATCAGGAAATAAAGTACCATTTAGTAATCAGGGAACCCAAAATCGACTTTCCTCATTCAAAACATTGCTTAAATATCGTTTTTAAAATTTTCGAATTTTTTGCAAGGGGTTCCCCTACAATATTGTGGGTTTTCCCAATTTCCACACTTTTGCTCCTTCCGATGGCCATAGCTCTGGCAATTTGTATCTGATCAGGAAATAAAGTACCATTTAGTAATCAGGGAACCCAAAAGCGACTTTCCTCATTCAAAACATTGCTTAAATATCGTTTTTAAAATTTTCGAATTTTTTGCAAGGGGTTCCCCTACAATATTGTGGGTTTTCCCAATTTCCACACTTTTGCTCCTTCCGATGACCATAGCTCTGGCAATTTGTATCCGATCAGGAAATAAATTACCATTTAGTAATCAGGGAACCCAAAAGCGACTTTCCTCATTCAAAACATTGCTTAAATATCGTTTTTAAAATTTTCGAATTTTTTGCAAGGGGTTCCCCTACAATATTGTGGGTTTTCCCAATTTCCACACTTTTGCTCCTTCCGATGGCCATAGCTCTGGCAATTTGTATCTGATCAGGAAATAAAGTACCATTTAGTAATCAGGGAACCCAAAAGCGACTTTCCTCATTCAAAACATTGCTTAAATATCGTTTTCAAATTTTATGAATTTTTTGCAAGGGGTTCCCCTACAATATTGTGGGTTTTCCCAATTTCCACACTTTTGGTCCTTCCGATGGCCATAGCTCTGGCAATTTGCATCCGATCAGGAAATAAAGTACCATTTAGTAATCAGGGAACCCAAAAGCGACTTTCCTCATTCAAAACATTGCTTAAATATTGTTTTTAAATTTTTGGAATTTTTGCAAGGGGTTCCCCTACAATATTGTGGGTTTTCCCAATTTCCACACTTTTGCTCCTTCCGATGGCCATAGCTCTGGCAATTTGTATCCGATCAGGAAATAAAGTACCATTTAGTAATCAGGGAACCCAAAAGCGACTTTCCTTATTCAAAACATTGCTTAAATATCGTTTTTAAATTTTCCGAATTTTTTGCAAGGGGTTCCCCTACAATATTGTGGGTTTTTCCAATTTCCACACTTTTGGTCCTTCCGATGGCCATAGCTCTGGCCATTTGCATCCGATCAGGAAATAAAGTACATTTAGTAATCAGGGAACCCAAAAGCGACTTTCCTCATTCAAAACATTGCTTAAATATCGTTTTTAAAATTTTCGAATTTTTTGCAAGGGGTTCCCCTACAATATTGTGGCTTTTCCCAATTTCCACACTTTTGGTGCTTCCGATGGCCATAGCTCTGGCAATTTGTATCCGATCAGGAAATAAAGTACCATTTAGTAATCAGGGAACCCAAAAGCGACTTTCCTCATTCAAAACATTGCTTAAATATCGTTTTTAAAATTTTCGAATTTTTTGCAAGGGGTTCCCCTACAATGTTGTGGGTTTTCCCAATTTCCACACTTTTGGTCCTTCCGATGGCCATAGCTCTGGCCATTTGCATCCGATCAGGAAATAAAGTACCATTTAGTAATCAGGGAACCCAAAAGCGACTTTCCTCATTCAAAACATTGCTTAAATATCGTTTTTAAAATTTTCGAATTTTTTGCAAGGGGTTCCCCTACAATATTGTGGGTTTTCCCAATTTCCACACTTTTGCTGCTTCCGATGGCCATAGCTCTGGCAATTTGTATCCGATCAGGAAATAAAGTACCATTTAGTAATCAGGGAACCCAAAAGCGACTTTCCTCATTCAAAACATTGCTTAAATATCGTTTTTAAAATTTTCGAATTTTTTGCAAGGGGTTCCCCTACAATATTGTGGGTTTTCCCAATTTCCACACTTTTGCTCCTTCCGATGGCCATAGCTCTGGCAATTTGTATCTGATCAGGAAATAAAGTACCATTTAGTAATCAGGGAACCCAAAAGCGACTTTCCTCATTCAAAACATTGCTTAAATATCGTTTTTAAATTTTCCGAATTTTTTGCAAGGGGTTCCCCTACAATATTGTGGGTTTTCCCAATTTCCACACTTTTGGTCCTTCCGATGGCCATAGCTCTGGCAATTTGCATCCGATCAGGAAATAAAGTACCATTTAGTAATCAGGGAACCCAAAAGCGACTTTCCTCATTCAAAACATTGCTTAAATATCGTTTTTAAATTTTCCGAATTTTTTGCAAGGGGTTCCCCTACAATATTGTGGGTTTTCCCAATTTCCACACTTTTGGTCCTTCCGATGGCCATAGCTCTGGCAATTTGCATCCGATCAGGAAATAAAGTACCATTTAGTAATCAGGGAACCCAAAAGCGACTTTCCTCATTCAAAACATTGCTTAAATATCGTTTTTAAATTTTCCGAATTTTTTGCAAGGGGTTCCCCTACAATATTGTGGGTTTTCCCAATTTCCACACTTTTGGTCCTTCCGATGGCCATAGCTCTGGCAATTTGCATCCGATCAGGAAATAAAGTACCATTTAGTAATCAGGGAACCCAAAAGCGACTTTCCTTATTCAAAACATTGCTTAAATATCGTTTTTAAATTTTCCGAATTTTTTGCAAGGGGTTCCCCTACAATATTGTGGGTTTTCCCAATTTCCACACTTTTGGTCCTTCCGATGGCCATAGCTCTGGCAATTTGCATCCGATCAGGAAATAAAGTACCATTTAGTAATCAGGGAACCCAAAAGCGACTTTCCTCATTCAAAACATTGCTTAAATATTGTTTTTAAATTTTTGGAATTTTTGCAAGGGGTTCCCCTACAATATTGTGGGTTTTCCCAATTTCCACACTTTTGCTCCTTCCGATGGCCATAGCTCTGGCAATTTGTATCCGATCAGGAAATAAAGTACCATTTAGTAATCAGGGAGCCCAAAAGCGACTTTCCTTATTCAAAACATTGCTTAAATATCGTTTTTAAATTTTCCGAATTTTTTGCAAGGGGTTCCCCTACAATATTGTGGGTTTTCCCAATTTCCACACTTTTGGTCCTTCCGATGGCCATAGCTCTGGCAATTTGCATCCGATCAGGAAATAAAGTACCATTTAGTAATCAGGGAACCCAAAAGCGACTTTCCTTATTCAAAACATTGCTTAAATATTGTTTTTAAATTTTTGGAATTTTTGCAAGGGGTTCCCCTACAATATTGTGGGTTTTCCCAATTTCCACACTTTTGCTCCTTCCGATGGCCATAGCTCTGGCAATTTGTATCCGATCAGGAAATAAAGTACCATTTAGTAATCAGGGAGCCCAAAAGCGACTTTCCTTATTCAAAACATTGCTTAAATATCGTTTTTAAATTTTATGAATTTTTTGCAAGGGGTTCCCCTACAATATTGTGGGTTTTCCCAATTTCCACACTTTTGCTCCTTCCGATGGCCATAGCTCTGGCAATTTGCATCCGATCAGGAAATAAAGTACCATTTAGTAATCAGGGAACCCAAAAGCGACTTTCCTTATTCAAAACATTGCTTAAATATTGTTTTTAAATTTTTGGAATTTTTGCAAGGGATTCCCCTACAATATTGTGGGTTTTCCCAATTTCCACACTTTTGGTCCTTCCGATGGCCATAGCTCTGGCAATTTGCATCCGATCAGGAAATAAAGTACCATTTAGTAATCAGGGAACCCAAAAGCGACTTTCCTTATTCAAAACATTGCTTAAATATTGTTTTTAAATTTTTGGAATTTTTGCAAGGGGTTCCCCTACAATATTGTGGGTTTTCCCAATTTCCACACTTTTGCTCCTTCCGATGGCCATAGCTCTGGCAATTTGTATCCGATCAGGAAATAAAGTACCATTTAGTAATCAGGGAGCCCAAAAGCGACTTTCCTTATTCAAAACATTGCTTAAATATCGTTTTTAAATTTTATGAATTTTTGCAAGGGGTTCCCCTACAATATTGTGGGTTTTCCTAATTTCCACACTTTTGGTCCTTCCGATGGCCATAGCTCTGGCAATTTGCATCCGATCAGGAAATAAAGTACCATTTAGTAATCAGGGAACCCAAAAGCGACTTTCCTTATTCAAAACATTGCTTAAATATTGTTTTTAAATTTTTGGAATTTTTGCAAGGGATTCCCCTACAATATTGTGGGTTTTCCCAATTTCCACACTTTTGCTCCTTCCGATGGCCATAGCTCTGGCAATTTGTATCCGATCAGGAAATAAAGTACCATTTAGTAATCAGGGAGCCCAAAAGCGACTTTCCTTATTCAAAACATTGCTTAAATATCGTTTTTAAATTTTATGAATTTTTTGCAAGGGGTTCCCCTACAATATTGTGGATTTTCCCAATTTCCACACTTTTGGTCCTTCCGATGGCCATAGCTCTGGCAATTTGCATCCGATCAGGAAATAAAGTACCATTTAGTAATCAGGGAACCCAAAAGCGACTTTCCTTATTCAAAACATTGCTTAAATATCGTTTTTAAATTTTCCGAATTTTTTGCAAGGGGTTCCCCTACAATATTGTGGGTTTTCCCAATTTCCACACTTTTGCTCCTTCCGATGGCCATAGCTCTGGCAATTTGTATCCGATCAGGAAATAAAGTACCATTTAGTAATCAGGGAGCCCAAAAGCGACTTTCCTCATTCAAAACATTGCTTAAATATCGTTTTTAAATTTTCCGAATTTTTTGCAAGGGGTTCCCCTACAATATTGTGGGTTTTCCCAATTTCCACACTTTTGGTCCTTCCGATGACCATAGCTCTGGCAATTTGCATCCGATCAGGAAATAAAGTACCATTTAGTAATCAGGGAACCCAAAAGCGACTTTCCTCATTCAAAACATTGCTTAAATATCGTTTTTAAATTTTCCGAATTTTTTGCAAGGGGTTCCCCTACAATATTGTGGGTTTTCCCAATTTCCACACTTTTGGTCCTTCCGATGGCCATAGCTCTGGCAATTTGCATCCGATCAGGAAATAAAGTACCATTTAGTAATCAGGGAACCCAAAAGCGACTTTCCTTATTCAAAACATTGCTTAAATATCGTTTTTAAATTTTCCGAATTTTTTGCAAGGGGTTCCCCTACAATATTGTGGGTTTTCCCAATTTCCACACTTTTGGTCCTTCCGATGACCATAGCTCTGGCAATTTGCATCCGATCAGGAAATAAAGTACCATTTAGTAATCAGGGAACCCAAAAGCGACTTTCCTCATTCAAAACATTGCTTAAATATCGTTTTTAAATTTTCCGAATTTTTTGCAAGGGGTTCCCCTACAATATTGTGGGTTTTCCCAATTTCCACACTTTTGGTCCTTCCGATGGCCATAGCTCTGGCAATTTGCATCCGATCAGGAAATAAAGTACCATTTAGTAATCAGGGAACCCAAAAGCGACTTTCCTTATTCAAAACATTGCTTAAATATTGTTTTTAAATTTTTGGAATTTTTGCAAGGGATTCCCCTACAATATTGTGGGTTTTCCCAATTTCCACACTTTTGCTCCTTCCGATGGCCATAGCTCTGGCAATTTGTATCCGATCAGGAAATAAAGTACCATTTAGTAATCAGGGAGCCCAAAAGCGACTTTCCTTATTCAAAACATTGCTTAAATATCGTTTTTAAATTTTATGAATTTTTTGCAAGGGGTTCCCCTACAATATTGTGGGTTTTCCCAATTTCCACACTTTTGGTCCTTCCGATGGCCATAGCTCTGGCAATTTGCATCCGATCAGGAAATAAAGTACCATTTAGTAATCAGGGAACCCAAAAGCGACTTTCCTTATTCAAAACATTGCTTAAATATCGTTTTTAAATTTTCCGAATTTTTTGCAAGGGGTTCCCCTACAATATTGTGGGTTTTCCCAATTTCCACACTTTTGCTCCTTCCGATGGCCATAGCTCTGGCAATTTGTATCCGATCAGGAAATAAAGTACCATTTAGTAATCAGGGAGCCCAAAAGCGACTTTCCTCATTCAAAACATTGCTTAAATATCGTTTTTAAATTTTCCGAATTTTTTGCAAGGGGTTCCCCTACAATATTGTGGGTTTTCCCAATTTCCACACTTTTGGTCCTTCCGATGACCATAGCTCTGGCAATTTGCATCCGATCAGGAAATAAAGTACCATTTAGTAATCAGGGAACCCAAAAGCGACTTTCCTCATTCAAAACATTGCTTAAATATCGTTTTTAAATTTTCCGAATTTTTTGCAAGGGGTTCCCCTACAATATTGTGGGTTTTCCCAATTTCCACACTTTTGGTCCTTCCGATGGCCATAGCTCTGGCAATTTGCATCCGATCAGGAAATAAAGTACCATTTAGTAATCAGGGAACCCAAAAGCGACTTTCCTCATTCAAAACATTGCTTAAATATCGTTTTTAAATTTTCCGAATTTTTTGCAAGGGGTTCCCCTACAATATTGTGGGTTTTCCCAATTTCCACACTTTTGCTCCTTCCGATGGCCATAGCTCTGGCAATTTGCATCCGATCAGGAAATAAAGTACCATTTAGTAATCAGGGAACCCAAAAGCGACTTTCCTTATTCAAAACATTGCTTAAATATCGTTTTTAAATTTTCCGCATTTTTTGCAAGGGGTTCCCCTACAATATTGTGGGTTTTCCCAATTTCCACACTTTTGGTCCTTCCGATGGCCATAGCTCTGTCAATTTGTATCCGATCAGGAAATAAAGTACCATTTAGTAATCAGGGAACCCAAAAGCGACTTTCCTCATTCAAAACATTGCTTAAATATCGTTTTTAAATTTTCCGAATTTTTTGCAAGGGGTTCCCCTACAATATTGTGGGTTTTCCCAATTTCCACACTTTTGGTCCTTCCGATGGCCATAGCTCTGTCAATTTGTATCCGATCAGGAAATAAAGTACCATTTAGTAATCAGGGAACCCAAAAGCGACTTTCCTCATTCAAAACATTGCTTAATTATCGTTTTTAAATTTTCCGAATTTTTTGCAAGGGGTTCCCCTACAATATTGTGGGTTTTCCCAATTTCCACACTTTTGGTCCTTCCGATGGCCATAGCTCTGGCAATTTGTATCCGATCAGGAAATAAAGTACCATTTAGTAATCAGGGAACCCAAAAGCGACTTTCCTCATTCAAAACATTGCTTAAATATCGTTTTTAAATTTTCCGAATTTTTTGCAAGGGGTTCCCCTACAATATTGTGGGTTTTCCCAATTTCCACACTTTTGGTCCTTCCGATGGCCATAGCTCTGGCAATTTGCATCCGATCAGGAAATAAAGTACCATTTAGTAATCAGGGAACCCAAAAGCGACTTTCCTCATTCAAAACATTGCTTAAATATCGTTTTTAAATTTTCCGAATTTTTTGCAAGGGGTTCCCCTACAATATTGTGGGTTTTCCCAATTTCCACACTTTTGGTCCTTCCGATGGCCATAGCTCTGTCAATTTGTATCCGATCAGGAAATAAAGTACCATTTAGTAATCAGGGAACCCAGAAGCGACTTTCCTCATTCAAAACATTGCTTAATTATCGTTTTTAAATTTTCCGAATTTTTTGCAAGGGGTTCCCTACAATATTGTGGGTTTTCCCAATTTCCACACTTTTGGTCCTTCCGATGGCCATAGCTCTGGCAATTTGTATCCGATCAGGAAATAAAGTACCATTTAGTAATCAGGGAACCCAAAAGCGACTTTCCTCATTCAAAACATTGCTTAAATATCGTTTTTAAATTTTCCGAATTTTTTGCAAGGGGTTCCCCTACAATATTGTGGGTTTTCCCAATTTCCACACTTTTGCTCCTTCCGATGGCCATAGCTCTGGCAATTTTTATCCGATCAGGAAATAAAGTACCATTTAGTAATCAGGGAGCCCAAAAGCGACTTTCCTCATTCAAAACATTGCTTAAATATCGTTTTTAAATTTTCCGAATTTTTTGCAAGGGGTTCCCCTACAATATTGTGGGTTTTCCCAATTTCCACACTTTTGGTCCTTCCGATGGCCATAGCTCTGGCAATTTGTATCCGATCAGGAAATAAAGTACCATTTAGTAATCAGGGAACCCAAAAGCGACTTTCCTCATTCAAAACATTGCTTAAATATCGTTTTTAAATTTTATGAATTTTTTGCAAGGGGTCCCCCTACAATATTGTGGGTTTTCCCAATTTCCACACTTTTGGTCCTTCCGATGGCCATAGCTCTGGCAATTTGCATCCGATCAGGAAATAAAGTACCATTTAGTAATCAGGGAACCCAAAAGCGACTTTCCTCATTCAAAACATTGCTTAAATATCGTTTTTAAATTTTCCGAATTTTTTGCAAGGGGTTCCCCTACAATATTGTGGGTTTTCCCAATTTCCACACTTTTGGTCCTTCCGATGGCCATAGCTCTGTCAATTTGCATCCGATCAGGAAATAAAGTACCATTTAGTAATCAGGGAACCCAAAAGCGACTTTCCTTATTCAAAACATTGCTTAAATATCGTTTTTAAATTTTCCGAATTTTTTGCAAGGGGTTCCCCTACAATATTGTGGGTTTTCCCAATTTCCACACTTTTGGTCCTTCCGATGGCCATAGCTCTGGCAATTTGTATCCGATCAGGAAATAAAGTACCATTTAGTAATCAGGGAACCCAAAAGCGACTTTCCTCATTCAAAACATTGCTTAAATATCGTTTTTTAATTTTCCGAATTTTTTCCCTACAATATTGTGGGTTTTCCCAATTTCCACACTTTTGGTCCTTCCGATGGCCATAGCTCTGGCAATTTGTATCCGATCAGGAAATAAAGTACCATTTAGTAATCAGGGAACCCAAAAGCGACTTTCCTCATTCAAAACATTGCTTAAATATCGTTTTTAAATTTTCCGAATTTTTTGCAAGGGGTTCCCCTACAATATTGTGGGTTTTCCCAATTTCCACACTTTTGGTCCTTCTGATGGCCATAGCTCTGGCCATTTGCATCCGATCAGGAAATAAAGTACCATTTAGTAATCAGGGAACCCAAAAGCGACTTTTCTCATTCAAAACATTGCTTAAATATCGTTTTTAAATTTTCCGAATTTTTTGCAAGGGGTTCCCCTACAATATTGTGGGTTTTCCCAATTTCCACACTTTTGGTCCTTCCGATGGCCATAGCTCTGGCAATTTGCATCCGATCAGGAAATAAAGTACCATTTAGTAATCAGGGAACCCAAAAGCGACTTTTCTCATTCAAAACATTGCTTAAATATCGTTTTTAAATTTTCCGAATTTTTTGCAAGGGGTTCCCCTACAATATTGTGGGTTTTCCCAATTTCCACACTTTTGGTCCTTCCGATGGCCATAGCTCTGTCAATTTGTATCCGATCAGGAAATAAAGTACCATTTAGTAATCAGGGAACCCAGAAGCGACTTTCCTCATTCAAAACATTGCTTAAATATCGTTTTTAAAATTTTCGAATTTTTTGCAAGGGGTTCCCCTACAATATTGTGGGTTTTACCAATTTCCACACTTTTGCTCCTTCCGATGGCCATAGCTCTGGCAATTTGTATCCGATCAGGAAATAAAGTACCATTTAGTAATCAGGGAACCCAAAAGCGACTTTCCTCATTCAAAACATTGCTTAAATATCGTTTTTAAAATTTTCGAATTTTTTGCAAGGGGTTCCCCTACAATATTGTGGGTTTTCCCAATTTCACACTTTTGCTCCTTCCGATGGCCATAGCTCTGGCAATTTGTATCTGATCAGGAAATAAAGTACCATTTAGTAATCAGGGAACCCAAAAGCGACTTTCCTCATTCAAAACATTGCTTAAATATCGTTTTTAAAATTTTCGAATTTTTTGCAAGGGGTTCCCCTACAATATTGTGGGTTTTCCCAATTTCCACACTTTTGCTCCTTCCGATGGCCATAGCTCTGGCAATTTGTATCCGATCAGGAAATAAAGTACCATTTAGTAATCAGGGAGCCCAAAAGCGACTTTCCTCATTCAAAACATTGCTTAAATATCGTTTTTAAAATTTTCGAATTTTTTGCAAGGGGTTCCCCTACAATATTGTGGGTTTTCCCAATTTCCACACTTTTGCTCCTTCCGATGGCCATAGCTCTGGCAATTTGTATCTGATCAGGAAATAAAGTACCATTTAGTAATCAGGGAACCCAAAAGCGACTTTCCTCATTCAAAACATTGCTTAAATATCGTTTTTAAAATTTTCGAATTTTTTGCAAGGGGTTCCCCTACAATATTGTGGGTTTTCCCAATTTCCACACTTTTGCTCCTTCCGATGGCCATAGCTCTGGCAATTTGTATCCGATCAGGAAATAAAGTACCATTTAGTAATCAGGGAACCCAAAAGCGACTTTCCTCATTCAAAACATTGCTTAAATATCGTTTTTAAAATTTTCGAATTTTTTGCAAGGGGTTCCCCTACAATATTGTGGGTTTTCCCAATTTCACACTTTTGCTCCTTCCGATGGCCATAGCTCTGGCAATTTGTATCTGATCAGGAAATAAAGTACCATTTAGTAATCAGGGAACCCAAAAGCGACTTTCCTCATTCAAAACATTGCTTAAATATCGTTTTTAAATTTTATGAATTTTTTGCAAGGGGTTCCCCTACAATATTGTGGGTTTTCCCAATTTCCACACTTTTGGTCCTTCCGATGGCCATAGCTCTGGCAATTTGCATCCGATCAGGAAATAAAGTACCATTTAGTAATCAGGGAACCCAAAAGCGACTTTCCTCATTCAAAACATTGCTTAAATATTGTTTTTAAATTTTTGGAATTTTTGCAAGGGGTTCCCCTACAATATTGTGGGTTTTCCCAATTTCCACACTTTTGCTCCTTCCGATGGCCATAGCTCTGGCAATTTGTATCCGATCAGGAAATAAAGTACCATTTAGTAATCAGGGAGCCCAAAAGCGACTTTCCTCATTCAAAACATTGCTTAAATATCGTTTTTAAATTTTCCGAATTTTTTGCAAGGGGTTCCCCTACAATATTGTGGGTTTTCCCAATTTCCACACTTTTGCTCCTTCCGATGGCCATAGCTCTGGCAATTTGCATCCGATCAGGAAATAAAGTACCATTTAGTAATCAGGGAACCCAAAAGCGACTTTCCTTATTCAAAACATTGCTTAAATATCGTTTTTAAATTTTCCGAATTTTTTGCAAGGGGTTCCCCTACAATATTGTGGGTTTTCCCAATTTCCACACTTTTGCTCCTTCCGATGGCCATAGCTCTGGCAATTTGTATCCGATCAGGAAATAAAGTACCATTTAGTAATCAGGGAGCCCAAAAGCGACTTTCCTCATTCAAAACATTGCTTAAATATCGTTTTTAAATTTTCCGAATTTTTTCCCTACAATATTGTGGGTTTTCCCGATTTCCACACTTTTGCTCCTTCCGATGGCCATAGCTCTGGCAATTTGTATCCGATCAGGAAATAAAGTACCATTTAGTAATCAGGGAACCCAAAAGCGACTTTCCTCATTCAAAACATTGCTTAAATATTGTTTTTAAATTTTTGGAATTTTTGCAAGGGGTTCCCCTACAATATTGTGTGTTTTCCCAATTTCACACTTTTGCTCCTTCCGATGGCCATAGCTCTGGCAATTTGTATCCGATCAGGAAATAAAGTACCATTTAGTAATCAGGGAGCCCAAAAGCGACTTTCCTCATTCAAAACATTGCTTAAATATCGTTTTTAAATTTTCCGAATTTTTTGCAAGGGGTTCCCCTACAATATTGTGGGTTTTCCCAATTTCCACACTTTTGGTCCTTCCGATGGCCATAGCTCTGGCAATTTGCATCCGATCAGGAAATAAAGTACCATTTAGTAATCAGGGAACCCAAAAGCGACTTTCCTCATTCAAAACATTGCTTAAATATCGTTTTTAAATTTTCCGAATTTTTTGCAAGGGGTTCCCCTACAATATTGTGGGTTTTCCCAATTTCCACACTTTTGCTCCTTCCGATGGCCATAGCTCTGGCAATTTGCATCCGATCAGGAAATAAAGTACCATTTAGTAATCAGGGAGCCCAAAAGCGACTTTCCTCATTCAAAACATTGCTTAAATATCGTTTTTAAATTTTCCGAATTTTTTGCAAGGGGTTCCCCTACAATATTGTGGGTTTTCCCGATTTCCACACTTTTGCTCCTTCCGATGGCCATAGCTCTGGCAATTTGTATCCGATCAGGAAATAAAGTACCATTTAGTAATCAGGGAACCCAAAAGCGACTTTCCTCATCCAAAACATTGCTTAAATATTGTTTTTAAATTTTTGGAATTTTTGCAAGGGGTTCCCCTACAATATTGTGGGTTTTCCCAATTTCCACACTTTTGCTCCTTCCGATGGCCATAGCTCTGGCAATTTGTATCCGATCAGGAAATAAAGTACCATTTAGTAATCAGGGAACCCAAAAGCGACTTTCCTCATTCAAAACATTGCTTAAATATCGTTTTTAAATTTTCCGAATTTTTTGCAAGGGGTTCCCCTACAATATTGTGGGTTTTCCCAATTTCCACACTTTTGCTCCTTCCGATGGCCATAGCTCTGGCAATTTGCATCCGATCAGGAAATAAAGTACCATTTAGTAATCAGGGAGCCCAAAAGCGACTTTCCTCATTCAAAACATTGCTTAAATATCGTTTTTAAATTTTCCGAATTTTTTGCAAGGGGTTCCCCTACAATATTGTGGGTTTTCCCGATTTCCACACTTTTGCTCCTTCCGATGGCCATAGCTCTGGCAATTTGTATCCGATCAGGAAATAAAGTACCATTTAGTAATCAGGGAACCCAAAAGCGACTTTCCTCATCCAAAACATTGCTTAAATATTGTTTTTAAATTTTTGGAATTTTTGCAAGGGGTTCCCCTAATATTGTGTGTTTTCCCAATTTCCACACTTTTGCTCCTTCCGATGGCCATAGCTCTGGCAATTTGTATCCGATCAGGAAATAAAGTACCATTTAGTAATCAGGGAACCCAAAAGCGACTTTCCTCATCCAAAACATTGCTTAAATATTGTTTTTAAATTTTTGGAATTTTTGCAAGGGGTTCCCCTAATATTGTGTGTTTTCCCAATTTCCACACTTTTGCTCCTTCCGATGGCCATAGCTCTGGCAATTTGTATCCGATCAGGAAATAAAGTACCATTTAGTAATCAGGGAGCCCAAAAGCGACTTTCCTCATTCAAAACATTGCTTAAATATCGTTTTTAAATTTTCCGAATTTTTTGCAAGGGGTTCCCCTACAATATTGTTGGTTTTCCCAATTTCCACACTTTTGCTCCTTCCGATGGCCATAGCTCTGGCAATTTGCATCCGATCAGGAAATAAAGTACCATTTAGTAATCAGGGAACCCAAAAGCGACTTTCCTCATTCAAAACATTGCTTAAATATCGTTTTTAAATTTTCCGAATTTTTTGCAAGGGGTTCCCCTACAATATTGTGGGTTTTCCCAATTTCCACACTTTTGCTCCTTCCGATGGCCATAGCTCTGGCAATTTGCATCCGATCAGGAAATAAAGTACCATTTAGTAATCAGGGAACCCAAAAGCGACTTTCCTCATTCAAAACATTGCTTAAATATCGTTTTTAAATTTTCCGAATTTTTTGCAAGGGGTTCCCCTACAATATTGTGGGTTTTCCCAATTTCCACACTTTTGGTCCTTCCGATGGCCATAGCTCTGGCAATTTGCATCCGATCAGGAAATAAAGTACCATTTAGTAATCAGGGAACCCAAAAGCGACTTTCCTTATTCAAAACATTGCTTAAATATCGTTTTTAAATTTTCCGAATTTTTTGCAAGGGGTTCCCCTACAATATTGTGGGTTTTCCCAATTTCCACACTTTTGGTCCTTCCGATGGCCATAGCTCTGGCAATTTGCATCCGATCAGGAAATAAAGTACCATTTAGTAATCAGGGAACCCAAAAGCGACTTTCCTCATTCAAAACATTGCTTAAATATCGTTTTTAAATTTTCCGAATTTTTTCCCTACAATATTGTGGGTTTTCCCAATTTCCACACTTTTGCTCCTTCCGATGGCCATAGCTCTGGCAATTTGCATCCGATCAGGAAATAAAGTACCATTTAGTAATCAGGGAGCCCAAAAGCGACTTTCCTCATTCAAAACATTGCTTAAATATCGTTTTTAAATTTTCCGAATTTTTTGCAAGGGGTTCCCCTAGAATATTGTGGGTTTTCCCAATTTCCACACTTTTGGTCCTTCCGATGGCCATAGCTCTGGCAATTTGCATCCGATCAGGAAATAAAGTACCATTTAGTAATCAGGGAACCCAAAAGCGACTTTCCTTATTCAAAACATTGCTTAAATATCGTTTTTAAATTTTCCGAATTTTTTGCAAGGGGTTCCCCTACAATATTGTGGGTTTTCCCAATTTCCACACTTTTGCTCCTTCCGATGGCCATAGCTCTGGCAATTTGTATCCGATCAGGAAATAAAGTACCATTTAGTAATCAGGGAGCCCAAAAGCGACTTTCCTTATTCAAAAAATTGCTTAAATATCGTTTTTAAATTTTATGAATTTTTTGCAAGGGGTTCCTCTACAATATTGTGGGTTTTCCCAATTTCCACACTTTTGCTCCTTCCGATGGCCATAGCTCTGGCAATTTGTATCCGATCAGAAAATAAAGTACCATTTAGTAATCAGGGAACCCAAAAGCGACTTTCCTCATTCAAAACATTGCTTAAATATCGTTTTTAAATTTTCCGAATTTTTTGCAAGGGGTTCCCCTACAATATTGTGGGTTTTCCCAATTTCCACACTTTTGCTCCTTCCGATGGCCATAGCTCTGGCAATTTGTATCCGATCAGGAAATAAAGTACCATTTAGTAATCAGGGAGCCCAAAAGCGACTTTCCTTATTCAAAACATTGCTTAAATATCGTTTTTAAATTTTCCGAATTTTTTGCAAGGGGTTCCCCTACAATATTGTGGGTTTTCCCAATTTCCACACTTTTGGTCCTTCCGATGGCCATAGCTCTGGCAATTTGTATCCGATCAGGAAATAAAGTACCATTTAGTAATCAGGGAACCCAAAAGCGACTTTCCTCATTCAAAACATTGCTTAAATATCGTTTTTAAATTTTATGAATTTTTTGCAAGGGGTTCCCCTACAATATTGTGAGTTTTCCCAATTTCCACACTTTTGCTCCTTCCGATGGCCATAGCTCTGGCAATTTGTATCCGATCAGAAAATAAAGTACCATTTAGTAATCAGGGAACCCAAAAGCGACTTTCCTCATTCAAAACATTGCTTAAATATCGTTTTTAAATTTTCCGAATTTTTTGCAAGGGGTTCCCCTACAATATTGTGGGTTTTCCCAATTTCCACACTTTTGCTCCTTCCGATGGCCATAGCTCTGGCAATTTGTATCCGATCAGAAAATAAAGTACCATTTAGTAATCAGGGAACCCAAAAGCGACTTTCCTCATTCAAAACATTGCTTAAATATCGTTTTTAAATTTTCCGAATTTTTTGCAAGGGGTTCCCCTACAATATTGTGGGTTTTCCCAATTTCCACACTTTTGCTCCTTCCGATGGCCATAGCTCTGGCAATTTGTATCCGATCAGGAAATAAAGTACCATTTAGTAATCAGGGAACCCAAAAGCGACTTTCCTTATTCAAAACATTGCTTAAATATCGTTTTTAAATTTTCCGAATTTTTTGCAAGGGGTTCCCCTACAATATTGTGGGTTTTCCCAATTTCCACACTTTTGGTCCTTCCGATGGCCATAGCTCTGGCAATTTGTATCCGATCAGGAAATAAAGTACCATTTAGTAATCAGGGAACCCAAAAGCGACTTTCCTCATTCAAAACATTGCTTAAATATCGTTTTTAAATTTTCCGAATTTTTTGCAAGGGGTTCCCCTACAATATTGTGGGTTTTCCCAATTTCCACACTTTTGCTCCTTCCGATGGCCATAGCTCTGGCAATTTGTATCCGATCAGGAAATAAAGTACCATTTAGTAATCAGGGAGCCCAAAAGCGACTTTCCTCATTCAAAACATTGCTTAAATATCGTTTTTAAATTTTCCGAATTTTTTGCAAGGGGTTCCCCTACAATATTGTGGGTTTTCCCAATTTCCACACTTTTGGTCCTTCCGATGGCCATAGCTCTGGCAATTTGTATCCGATCAGGAAATAAAGTACCATTTAGTAATCAGGGAACCCAAAAGCGACTTTCCTCATTCAAAACATTGCTTAAATATCGTTTTTAAATTTTATGAATTTTTGCAAGGGGTTCCCCTACAATATTGTGGGTTTTCCCAATTTCCACACTTTTGGTCCTTCCGATGGCCATAGCTCTGGCAATTTGTATCCGATCAGGAAATAAAGTACCATTTAGTAATCAGGGAACCCAAAAGCGACTTTCCTCATTCAAAACATTGCTTAAATATCGTTTTTAAATTTTCCGCATTTTTTGCAAGGGGTTCCCTACAATATTGTGGGTTTTCCCAATTTCCACACTTTTGGTCCTTCCGATGGCCATAGCTCTGGCAATTTGCATCCGATCAGGAAATAAAGTACCATTTAGTAATCAGGGAACCCAAAAGCGACTTTCCTCATTCAAAACATTGCTTAAATATTGTTTTTAAATTTTTGGAATTTTTGCAAGGGGTTCCCCTACAATATTGTGTGTTTTCCCAATTTCCACACTTTTGCTCCTTCCGATGGCCATAGCTCTGTCAATTTGTATCCGATCAGGAAATAAAGTACCATTTAGTAATCAGGGAGCCCAAAGGCGACTTTCCTCATTCAAAACATTGCTTAAATATCGTTTTTAAATTTTCCGAATTTTTTGCAAGGGGTTCCCCTACAATATTGTGGGTTTTCCCAATTTCCACACTTTTGGTCCTTCCGATGGCCATAGCTCTGGCAATTTGTATCCGATCAGGAAATAAAGTACCATTTAGTAATCAGGGAACCCAAAAGCGACTTTCCTCATTCAAAACATTGCTTAAATATCGTTTTTAAATTTTCCGAATTTTTTGCAAGGGGTTCCCCTACAATATTGTGGCTTTTCCCAATTTCCACACTTTTGGTCCTTCCGATGGCCATAGCTCTGGCAATTTGCATCCGATCAGGAAATAAAGTACTATTTAGTAATCAGGGAACCCAAAAGCGACTTTGCTTATTCAAAACATTGCTTAAATATCGTTTTTAAATTTTCCGAATTTTTTGCAAGGGGTTCCCCTACAATATTGTGCGTTTTCCCAATTTCCACACTTTTGCTCCTTCCGATGGCCATAGCTCTGGCAATTTGCATCCGATCAGGAAATAAAGTACCATTTAGTAATCAGGGAACCCAAAAGCGACTTTCCTCATTCAAAACATTGCTTAAATATCGTTTTTAAATTTTCCGAATTTTTTGCAAGGGGTTCCCCTACAATATTGTGGCTTTTCCCAATTTCCACACTTTTGGTCCTTCCGATGGCCATAGCTCTGGCAATTTGCATCCGATCAGGAAATAAAGTACTATTTAGTAATCAGGGAGCCCAAAAGCGACTTTCCTCATTCAAAACATTGCTTAAATATCGTTTTTAAATTTTCCGAATTTTTTGCAAGGGGTTCCCCTACAATATTGTGGCTTTTCCCAATTTCCACACTTTTGGTCCTTCCGATGGCCATAGCTCTGGCAATTTGCATCCGATCAGGAAATAAAGTACCATTTAGTAATCAGGGAACCCAAAAGCGACTTTCCTCATTCAAAACATTGCTTAAATATCGTTTTTAAATTTTCCGCATTTTTTGCAAGGGGTTCCCTACAATATTGTGGGTTTTCCCAATTTCCACACTTTTGGTCCTTCCGATGGCCATAGCTCTGGCAATTTGCATCCGATCAGGAAATAAAGTACCATTTAGTAATCAGGGAACCCAAAAGCGACTTTCCTCATTCAAAACATTGCTTAAATATTGTTTTTAAATTTTTGGAATTTTTGCAAGGGGTTCCCCTACAATATTGTGTGTTTTCCCAATTTCCACACTTTTGCTCCTTCCGATGGCCATAGCTCTGTCAATTTGTATCCGATCAGGAAATAAAGTACCATTTAGTAATCAGGGAGCCCAAAGGCGACTTTCCTCATTCAAAACATTGCTTAAATATCGTTTTTAAATTTTCCGAATTTTTTGCAAGGGGTTCCCCTACAATATTGTGGGTTTTCCCAATTTCCACACTTTTGGTCCTTCCGATGGCCATAGCTCTGGCAATTTGTATCCGATCAGGAAATAAAGTACCATTTAGTAATCAGGGAACCCAAAAGCGACTTTCCTCATTCAAAACATTGCTTAAATATCGTTTTTAAATTTTCCGAATTTTTTGCAAGGGGTTCCCCTACAATATTGTGGCTTTTCCCAATTTCCACACTTTTGGTCCTTCCGATGGCCATAGCTCTGGCAATTTGCATCCGATCAGGAAATAAAGTACTATTTAGTAATCAGGGAACCCAAAAGCGACTTTGCTTATTCAAAACATTGCTTAAATATCGTTTTTAAATTTTCCGAATTTTTTGCAAGGGGTTCCCCTACAATATTGTGCGTTTTCCCAATTTCCACACTTTTGCTCCTTCCGATGGCCATAGCTCTGGCAATTTGCATCCGATCAGGAAATAAAGTACCATTTAGTAATCAGGGAACCCAAAAGCGACTTTCCTCATTCAAAACATTGCTTAAATATCGTTTTTAAATTTTCCGAATTTTTTGCAAGGGGTTCCCCTACAATATTGTGGCTTTTCCCAATTTCCACACTTTTGGTCCTTCCGATGGCCATAGCTCTGGCAATTTGCATCCGATCAGGAAATAAAGTACTATTTAGTAATCAGGGAGCCCAAAAGCGACTTTCCTCATTCAAAACATTGCTTAAATATCGTTTTTAAATTTTCCGAATTTTTTGCAAGGGGTTCCCCTACAATATTGTGGCTTTTCCCAATTTCCACACTTTTGGTCCTTCCGATGGCCATAGCTCTGGCAATTTGCATCCGATCAGGAAATAAAGTACCATTTAGTAATCAGGGAACCCAAAAGCGACTTTCCTCATTCAAAACATTGCTTAAATATCGTTTTTAAATTTTCCGAATTTTTTGCAAGGGGTTCCCCTACAATATTGTGGCTTTTCCCAATTTCCACACTTTTGCTCCTTCCGATGGCCATAGCTCTGGCAATTTGCATCCGATCAGGAAATAAAGTACCATTTAGTAATCAGGGAACCCAAAAGCGACTTTCCTCATTCAAAACATTGCTTAAATATCGTTTTTAAATTTTCCGAATTTTTTGCAAGGGGTTCCCCTACAATATTGTGGGTTTTCCCAATTTCCACACTTTTGCTCCTTCCGATGGCCATAGCTCTGGCAATTTGCATCCGATCAGGAAATAAAGTACCATTTAGTAATCAGGGAGCCCAAAAGCGACTTTCCTCATTCAAAACATTGCTTAAATATCGTTTTTAAATTTTCCGAATTTTTTGCAAGGGGTTCCCCTACAATATTGTGGGTTTTCCCAATTTCCACACTTTTGCTCCTTCCGATGGCCATAGCTCTGGCAATTTGCATCCGATCAGGAAATAAAGTACCATTTAGTAATCAGGGAACCCAAAAGCGACTTTCCTCATTCAAAACATTGCTTAAATATCGTTTTTAAATTTTCCGAATTTTTTGCAAGGGGTTCCCCTACAATATTGTGGCTTTTCCCAATTTCCACACTTTTGGTCCTTCCGATGGCCATAGCTCTGGCAATTTGCATCCGATCAGGAAATAAAGTACTATTTAGTAATCAGGGAACCCAAAAGCGACTTTGCTTATTCAAAACATTGCTTAAATATCGTTTTTAAATTTTCCGAATTTTTTGCAAGGGGTTCCCCTACAATATTGTGGGTTTTCCCAATTTCCACACTTTTGCTCCTTCCGATGGCCATAGCTCTGGCAATTTGCATCCGATCAGGAAATAAAGTACCATTTAGTAATCAGGGAACCCAAAAGCGACTTTCCTCATTCAAAACATTGCTTAAATATCGTTTTTAAATTTTCCGAATTTTTTGCAAGGGGTTCCCCTACAATATTGTGGCTTTTCCCAATTTCCACACTTTTGGTCCTTCCGATGGCCATAGCTCTGGCAATTTGCATCCGATCAGGAAATAAAGTACTATTTAGTAATCAGGGAGCCCAAAAGCGACTTTCCTCATTCAAAACATTGCT
Organism: Drosophila malerkotliana malerkotliana; assembly: GCA_018153235.1. Taxonomy (NCBI): domain Eukaryota; kingdom Metazoa; phylum Arthropoda; class Insecta; order Diptera; family Drosophilidae; genus Drosophila; species Drosophila malerkotliana. The sequence goes on from JAECXV010000038.1 coordinate 5,931,380, forward strand.
TAAATATCGTTTTTAAATTTTCCGAATTTTTTGCAAGGGGTTCCCCTACAATATTGTGGGTTTTCCCGATTTACACACTTTTGCTCCTTCCGATGGCCATAGCTCTGGCAATTTGCATCCGATCAGGAAATAAAGTACCATTTAGTAATCAGGGAACCCAAAAGCGACTTTCCTTATTCAAAACATTGCTTAAATATCGTTTTTAAATTTTCCGAATTTTTTGCAAGGGGTTCCCCTACAATATTGTGGGTTTTCCCAATTTCCACACTTTTGCTCCTTCCGATGGCCATAGCTCTGGCAATTTGCATCCGATCAGGAAATAAAGTACCATTTAGTAATCAGGGAGCCCAAAAGCGACTTTCCTCATTCAAAACATTGCTTAAATATCGTTTTTAAATTTTCCGAATTTTTGCAAGGGGTTCCCCTACAATATTGTGGGTTTTCCCAATTTCCCCACTTTTGGTCCTTCCGATGGCCATAGCTCTGGCAATTTGCATCCGATCAGGAAATAAAGTACCATTTAGTAATCAGGGAACCCAAAAGCGACTTTCCTCATTCAAAACATTGCTTAAATATCGTTTTTAAATTTTCCGAATTTTTTGCAAGGGGTTCCCCTACAATATTGTGGGTTTTCCCAATTTCCACACTTTTGGTCCTTCCGATGGCCATAGCTCTGGCAATTTGCATCCGATCAGGAAATAAAGTACCATTTAGTAATCAGGGAACCCAAAAGCGACTTTCCTTATTCAAAACATTGCTTAAATATCGTTTTTAAATTTTCCGAATTTTTTGCAAGGGGTTCCCCTACAATATTGTGGGTTTTCCCGATTTACACACTTTTGCTCCTTCCGATGGCCATAGCTCTGGCAATTTGCATCCGATCAGGAAATAAAGTACCATTTAGTAATCAGGGAACCCAAAAGCGACTTTCCTCATTCAAAACATTGCTTAAATATCGTTTTTAAATTTTCCGAATTTTTTCCCTACAATATTGTGGGTTTTCCCAATTTCCACACTTTTGCTCCTTCCGATGGCCATAGCTCTGGCAATTTGCATCCGATCAGGAAATAAAGTACCATTTAGTAATCAGGGAGCCCAAAAGCGACTTTCCTCATTCAAAACATTGCTTAAATATCGTTTTTAAATTTTCCGAATTTTTTGCAAGGGGTTCCCCTACAATATTGTGGGTTTTCCCGATTTACACACTTTTGCTCCTTCCGATGGCCATAGCTCTGGCAATTTGCATCCGATCAGGAAATAAAGTACCATTTAGTAATCAGGGAACCCAAAAGCGACTTTCCTTATTCAAAACATTGCTTAAATATCGTTTTTAAATTTTCCGAATTTTTTGCAAGGGGTTCCCCTACAATATTGTGGGTTTTCCCAATTTCCACACTTTTGCTCCTTCCGATGGCCATAGCTCTGGCAATTTGCATCCGATCAGGAAATAAAGTACCATTTAGTAATCAGGGAGCCCAAAAGCGACTTTCCTCATTCAAAACATTGCTTAAATATCGTTTTTAAATTTTCCGAATTTTTTGCAAGGGGTTCCCCTACAATATTGTGGGTTTTCCCGATTTACACACTTTTGCTCCTTCCGATGGCCATAGCTCTGGCAATTTGCATCCGATCAGGAAATAAAGTACCATTTAGTAATCAGGGAACCCAAAAGCGACTTTCCTTATTCAAAACATTGCTTAAATATCGTTTTTAAATTTTCCGAATTTTTTGCAAGGGGTTCCCCTACAATATTGTGGGTTTTCCCAATTTCCACACTTTTGGTCCTTCCGATGGCCATAGCTCTGTCAATTTGTATCCGATCAGGAAATAAAGTACCATTTAGTAATCAGGGAACCCAAAAGCGACTTTCCTCATTCAAAACATTGCTTAAATATTGTTTTTAAATTTTTGGAATTTTTGCAAGGGGTTCCCCTACAATATTGTGGGTTTTCCCAATTTCCACACTTTTGCTCCTTCCGATGGCCATAGCTCTGGCAATTTGCATCCGATCAGGAAATAAAGTACCATTTAGTAATCAGGGAGCCCAAAAGCGACTTTCCTCATTCAAAACATTGCTTAAATATCGTTTTTAAATTTTCCGAATTTTTTGCAAGGGGTTCCCCTACAATATTGTGGGTTTTCCCAATTTCCACACTTTTGGTCCTTCCGATGGCCATAGCTCTGGCAATTTGCATCCGATCAGGAAATAAAGTACCATTTAGTAATCAGGGAACCCAAAAGCGACTTTCCTCATTCAAAACATTGCTTAAATATCGTTTTTAAATTTTCCGAATTTTTTGCAAGGGGTTCCCCTACAATATTGTGGGTTTTCCCAATTTCCACACTTTTGCTCCTTCCGATGGCCATAGCTCTGGCAATTTGCATCCGATCAGGAAATAAAGTACCATTTAGTAATCAGGGAGCCCAAAAGCGACTTTCCTCATTCAAAACATTGCTTAAATATCGTTTTTAAATTTTATGAATTTTTTGCAAGGGGTTCCCCTACAATATTGTGGGTTTTCCCAATTTCCCCACTTTTGCTCCTTCCGATGGCCATAGCTCTGGCAATTTGTATCCGATCAGGAAATAAAGTACCATTTAGTAATCAGGGAACCCAAAAGCGACTTTCCTCATTCAAAACATTGCTTAAATATCGTTTTTAAATTTTCCGAATTTTTTGCAAGGGGTTCCCCTACAATATTGTGGGTTTTCCCAATTTCCACACTTTTGCTCCTTCCGATGGCCATAGCTCTGGCAATTTGTATCCGATCAGAAAATAAAGTACCATTTAGTAATCAGGGAACCCAAAAGCGACTTTCCTCATTCAAAACATTGCTTAAATATCGTTTTTAAATTTTCCGAATTTTTTGCAAGGGGTTCCCCTACAATATTGTGGGTTTTCCCAATTTCCACACTTTTGCTCCTTCCGATGGCCATAGCTCTGGCAATTTGTATCCGATCAGGAAATAAAGTACCATTTAGTAATCAGGGAGCCCAAAAGCGACTTTCCTCATTCAAAACATTGCTTAAATATCGTTTTTAAATTTTCCGAATTTTTTGCAAGGGGTTCCCCTACAATATTGTGGGTTTTCCCAATTTCCACACTTTTGGTCCTTCCGATGGCCATAGCTCTGGCAATTTGCATCCGATCAGGAAATAAAGTACCATTTAGTAATCAGGGAACCCAAAAGCGACTTTCCTCATTCAAAACATTGCTTAAATATCGTTTTTAAATTTTCCGAATTTTTTGCAAGGGGTTCCCCTACAATATTGTGGGTTTTCCCAATTTCCACACTTTTGGTCCTTCCGATGGCCATAGCTCTGGCAATTTGTATCCGATCAGGAAATAAAGTACCATTTAGTAATCAGGGAGCCCAAAAGCGACTTTCCTTATTCAAAACATTGCTTAAATATCGTTTTTAAATTTTCCGAATTTTTTGCAAGGGGTTCCCCTACAATATTGTGGGTTTTCCCAATTTCCACACTTTTGGTCCTTCCGATGGCCATAGCTCTGGCAATTTGCATCCGATCAGGAAATAAAGTACCATTTAGTAATCAGGGAACCCAAAAGCGACTTTCCTCATTCAAAACATTGCTTAAATATCGTTTTTAAATTTTCCGAATTTTTTGCAAGGGGTTCCCCTACAATATTGTGGTTTTCCCAATTTCCACACTTTTGGTCCTTCCGATGGCCATAGCTCTGGCAATTTGCATCCGATCAGGAAATAAAGTACCATTTAGTAATCAGGGAACCCAAAAGCGACTTTCCTTATTCAAAACATTGCTTAAATATCGTTTTTAAATTTTCCGAATTTTTGCAAGGGGTTCCCCTACAATATTGTGGGTTTTCCCAATTTCCACACTTTTGCTCCTTCCGATGGCCATAGCTCTGGCAATTTGCATCCGATCAGGAAATAAAGTACCATTTAGTAATCAGGGAGCCCAAAAGCGACTTTCCTCATTCAAAACATTGCTTAAATATCGTTTTTAAATTTTCCGAATTTTTTGCAAGGGGTTCCCCTACAATATTGTGGGTTTTCCCAATTTCCCCACTTTTGCTCCTTCCGATGGCCATAGCTCTGGCAATTTGTATCCGATCAGGAAATAAAGTACCATTTAGTAATCAGGGAACCCAAAAGCGACTTTCCTCATTCAAAACATTGCTTAAATATCGTTTTTAAATTTTCCGAATTTTTTCCCTACAATATTGTGGGTTTTCCCAATTTCCACACTTTTGCTCCTTCCGATGGCCATAGCTCTGGCAATTTGCATCCGATCAGGAAATAAAGTACCATTTAGTAATCAGGGAGCCCAAAAGCGACTTTCCTCATTCAAAACATTGCTTAAATATCGTTTTTAAATTTTCCGAATTTTTTGCAAGGGGTTCCCCTACAATATTGTGGGTTTTCCCAATTTCCACACTTTTGCTCCTTCCGATGGCCATAGCTCTGGCAATTTGCATCCGATCAGGAAATAAAGTACCATTTAGTAATCAGGGAACCCAAAAGCGACTTTCCTCATTCAAAACATTGCTTAAATATCGTTTTTAAATTTTCCGAATTTTTTGCAAGGGGTTCCCCTACAATATTGTGGGTTTTCCCAATTTCCCCACTTTTGCTCCTTCCGATGGCCATAGCTCTGGCAATTTGTATCCGATCAGGAAATAAAGTACCATTTAGTAATCAGGGAACCCAAAAGCGACTTTCCTCATTCAAAACATTGCTTAAATATCGTTTTTAAATTTTCCGAATTTTTTGCAAGGGGTTCCCCTACAATATTGTGGGTTTTCCCAATTTCCACACTTTTGCTCCTTCCGATGGCCATAGCTCTGGCAATTTGCATCCGATCAGGAAATAAAGTACCATTTAGTAATCAGGGAGCCCAAAAGCGACTTTCCTCATTCAAAACATTGCTTAAATATCGTTTTTAAATTTTATGAATTTTTTGCAAGGGGTTCCCCTACAATATTGTGGGTTTTCCCAATTTCCCCACTTTTGCTCCTTCCGATGGCCATAGCTCTGGCAATTTGTATCCGATCAGGAAATAAAGTACCATTTAGTAATCAGGGAACCCAAAAGCGACTTTCCTCATTCAAAACATTGCTTAAATATCGTTTTTAAATTTTCCGAATTTTTTGCAAGGGGTTCCCCTACAATATTGTGGGTTTTCCCAATTTCCACACTTTTGCTCCTTCCGATGGCCATAGCTCTGGCAATTTGTATCCGATCAGGAAATAAAGTACCATTTAGTAATCAGGGAACCCAAAAGCGACTTTCCTCATTCAAAACATTGCTTAAATATCGTTTTTAAATTTTCCGAATTTTTTGCAAGGGGTTCCCCTACAATATTGTGGGTTTTCCCAATTTCCACACTTTTGGTCCTTCCGATGGCCATAGCTCTGGCAATTTGCATCCGATCAGGAAATAAAGTACCATTTAGTAATCAGGGAACCCAAAAGCGACTTTCCTTATTCAAAACATTGCTTAAATATCGTTTTTAAATTTTCCGAATTTTTTGCAAGGGGTTTCCCTACAATATTGTGGGTTTTCCCAATTTCCACACTTTTGCTCCTTCCGATGGCCATAGCTCTGGCAATTTGTATCCGATCAGGAAATAAAGTACCATTTAGTAATCAGGGAACCCAAAAGCGACTTTCCTCATTCAAAACATTGCTTAAATATCGTTTTTAAATTTTCCGAATTTTTTGCAAGGGGTTCCCCTACAATATTGTGGGTTTTCCCAATTTCCACACTTTTGCTCCTTCCGATGGCCATAGCTCTGGCAATTTGCATCCGATCAGGAAATAAAGTACCATTTAGTAATCAGGGAACCCAAAAGCGACTTTCCTCATTCAAAACATTGCTTAAATATCGTTTTTAAATTTTCCGAATTTTTTGCAAGGGGTTCCCCTACAATATTGTGGGTTTTCCCAATTTCCACACTTTTGGTCCTTCCGATGGCCATAGCTCTGGCAATTTGCATCCGATCAGGAAATAAAGTACCATTTAGTAATCAGGGAACCCAAAAGCGACTTTCCTTATTCAAAACATTGCTTAAATATCGTTTTTAAATTTTCCGAATTTTTTGCAAGGGGTTTCCCTACAATATTGTGGGTTTTCCCAATTTCCACACTTTTGGTCCTTCCGATGGCCATAGCTCTGGCAATTTGTATCCGATCAGGAAATAAAGTACCATTTAGTAATCAGGGAACCCAAAAGCGACTTTCCTCATTCAAAACATTGCTTAAATATTGTTTTTAAATTTTATGAATTTTTTGCAAGGGGTTCACCTACAATATTGTGGGTTTTCCCAATTTCCCCACTTTTGCTCCTTCCGATGGCCATAGCTCTGGCAATTTGTATCCGATCAGGAAATAAAGTACCATTTAGTAATCAGGGAACCCAAAAGCGACTTTCCTCATTCAAAACATTGCTTAAATATCGTTTTTAAATTTTCCGAATTTTTTGCAAGGGGTTCCCCTACAATATTGTGGGTTTTCCCAATTTCCACACTTTTGCTCCTTCCGATGGCCATAGCTCTGGCAATTTGCATCCGATCAGGAAATAAAGTACCATTTAGTAATCAGGGAACCCAAAAGCGACTTTCCTCATTCAAAACATTGCTTAAATATCGTTTTTAAATTTTCCGAATTTTTTGCAAGGGGTTCCCCTACAATATTGTGGGTTTTCCCAATTTCCACACTTTTGGTCCTTCCGATGGCCATAGCTCTGGCAATTTGCATCCGATCAGGAAATAAAGTACCATTTAGTAATCAGGGAACCCAAAAGCGACTTTCCTCATTCAAAACATTGCTTAAATATCGTTTTTAAATTTTCCGAATTTTTTGCAAGGGGTTTCCCTACAATATTGTGGGTTTTCCCAATTTCCACACTTTTGGTCCTTCCGATGGCCATAGCTCTGGCAATTTGTATCCGATCAGGAAATAAAGTACCATTTAGTAATCAGGGAACCCAAAAGCGACTTTCCTCATTCAAAACATTGCTTAAATATCGTTTTTAAATTTTATGAATTTTTTGCAAGGGGTTCCCCTACAATATTGTGGGTTTTCCCAATTTCCACACTTTTGCTCCTTCCGATGGCCATAGCTCTGGCAATTTGCATCCGATCAGGAAATAAAGTACCATTTAGTAATCAGGGAGCCCAAAAGCGACTTTCCTCATTCAAAACATTGCTTAAATATCATTTTTAAATTTTATGAATTTTTTGCAAGGGGTTCCCCTACAATATTGTGGGTTTTCCCAATTTCCCCACTTTTGCTCCTTCCGATGGCCATAGCTCTGGCAATTTGTATCCGATCAGGAAATAAAGTACCATTTAGTAATCAGGGAACCCAAAAGCGACTTTCCTCATTCAAAACATTGCTTAAATATCGTTTTTAAATTTTCCGAATTTTTTGCAAGGGGTTCCCCTACAATATTGTGGGTTTTCCCAATTTCCACACTTTTGGTCCTTCCGATGGCCATAGCTCTGGCAATTTGCATCCGATCAGGAAATAAAGTACCATTTAGTAATCAGGGAACCCAAAAGCGACTTTCCTTATTCAAAACATTGCTTAAATATCGTTTTTAAATTTTCCGAATTTTTTGCAAGGGGTTTCCCTACAATATTGTGGGTTTTCCCAATTTCCACACTTTTGGTCCTTCCGATGGCCATAGCTCTGGCAATTTGTATCCGATCAGGAAATAAAGTACCATTTAGTAATCAGGGAACCCAAAAGCGACTTTCCTCATTCAAAACATTGCTTAAATATCGTTTTTAAATTTTATGAACTTTTTGCAAGGGGTTCACCTACAATATTGTGGGTTTTCCCAATTTCCCCACTTTTGCTCCTTCCGATGGCCATAGCTCTGGCAATTTGTATCCGATCAGGAAATAAAGTACCATTTAGTAATCAGGGAACCCAAAAGCGACTTTCCTCATTCAAAACATTGCTTAAATATCGTTTTTAAATTTTCCGAATTTTTTGCAAGGGGTTCCCCTACAATATTGTGGGTTTTCCCAATTTCCACACTTTTGCTCCTTCCGATGGCCATAGCTCTGGCAATTTGCATCCGATCAGGAAATAAAGTACCATTTAGTAATCAGGGAGCCCAAAAGCGACTTTCCTCATTCAAAACATTGCTTAAATATCGTTTTTAAATTTTATGAATTTTTTGCAAGGGGTTCCCCTACAATATTGTGGGTTTTCCCAATTTCCACACTTTTGCTCCTTCCGATGGCCATAGCTCTGGCAATTTGTATCCGATCAGGAAATAAAGTACCATTTAGTAATCAGGGAACCCAAAAGCGACTTTCCTCATTCAAAAAATTGCTTAAATATCGTTTTTAAATTTTCCGAATTTTTTGCAAGGGGTTCCCCTACAATATTGTGGGTTTTCCCAATTTCCCCACTTTTGCTCCTTCCGATGGCCATAGCTCTGGCAATTTGTATCCGATCAGGAAATAAAGTACCATTTAGTAATCAGGGAACCCAAAAGCGACTTTCCTCATTCAAAACATTGCTTAAATATCGTTTTTAAATTTTATGAATTTTTGCAAGGGGTTCCCCTACAATATTGTGGGTTTTCCCAATTTCCACACTTTTGGTCCTTCCGATGGCCATAGCTCTGGCAATTTGCATCCGATCAGGAAATAAAGTACCATTTAGTAATCAGGGAACCCAAAAGCGACTTTCCTCATTCAAAACATTGCTTAAATATCGTTTTTAAATTTTCCGAATTTTTTGCAAGGGGTTCCCCTACAATATTGTGGGTTTTCCCAATTTCCACACTTTTGGTCCTTCCGATGGCCATAGCTCTGGCAATTTGCATCCGATCAGGAAATAAAGTACCATTTAGTAATCAGGGAACCCAAAAGCGACTTTCCTTATTCAAAACATTGCTTAAATATCGTTTTTAAATTTTCCGAATTTTTTGCAAGGGGTTTCCCTACAATATTGTGGGTTTTCCCAATTTCCACACTTTTGGTCCTTCCGATGGCCATAGCTCTGGCAATTTGTATCCGATCAGGAAATAAAGTACCATTTAGTAATCAGGGAACCCAAAAGCGACTTTCCTCATTCAAAACATTGCTTAAATATCGTTTTTAAATTTTCCGAATTTTTTGCAAGGGGTTCCCCTACAATATTGTGGGTTTTCCCAATTTCCACACTTTTGGTCCTTCCGATGGCCATAGCTCTGGCAATTTGCATCCGATCAGGAAATAAAGTACCATTTAGTAATCAGGGAACCCAAAAGCGACTTTCCTCATTCAAAACATTGCTTAAATATCGTTTTTAAATTTTCCGAATTTTTTGCAAGGGGTTCCCCTACAATATTGTGGGTTTTCCCAATTTCCACACTTTTGGTCCTTCCGATGGCCATAGCTCTGGCAATTTGCATCCGATCAGGAAATAAAGTACCATTTAGTAATCAGGGAACCCAAAAGCGACTTTCCTTATTCAAAACATTGCTTAAATATCGTTTTTAAATTTTCCGAATTTTTTGCAAGGGGTTTCCCTACAATATTGTGGGTTTTCCCAATTTCCACACTTTTGCTCCTTCCGATGGCCATAGCTCTGGCAATTTGTATCCGATCAGGAAATAAAGTACCATTTAGTAATCAGGGAACCCAAAAGCGACTTTCCTCATTCAAAACATTGCTTAAATATCGTTTTTAAATTTTATGAATTTTTTGCAAGGGGTTCACCTACAATATTGTGGGTTTTCCCAATTTCCCCACTTTTGCTCCTTCCGATGGCCATAGCTCTGGCAATTTGTATCCGATCAGGAAATAAAGTACCATTTAGTAATCAGGGAGCCCAAAAGCGACTTTCCTCATTCAAAACATTGCTTAAATATCGTTTTTAAATTTTCCGAATTTTTTGCAAGGGGTTCCCCTACAATATTGTGGGTTTTCCCAATTTCCACACTTTTGCTCCTTCCGATGGCCATAGCTCTGGCAATTTGCATCCGATCAGGAAATAAAGTACCATTTAGTAATCAGGGAGCCCAAAAGCGACTTTCCTCATTCAAAACATTGCTTAAATATCGTTTTTAAATTTTATGAATTTTTTGCAAGGGGTTCCCCTACAATATTGTGGGTTTTCCCAATTTCCCCACTTTTGCTCCTTCCGATGGCCATAGCTCTGGCAATTTGTATCCGATCAGGAAATAAAGTACCATTTAGTAATCAGGGAACCCAAAAGCGACTTTCCTCATTCAAAAAATTGCTTAAATATCGTTTTTAAATTTTCCGAATTTTTTGCAAGGGGTTCCCCTACAATATTGTGGGTTTTCCCAATTTCCACACTTTTGCTCCTTCCGATGGCCATAGCTCTGGCAATTTGCATCCGATCAGGAAATAAAGTACCATTTAGTAATCAGGGAACCCAATAGCGACTTTCCTCATTCAAAACATTGCTTAAATATCGTTTTTAAATTTTCCGAATTTTTTGCAAGGGGTTCCCCTACAATATTGTGGGTTTTCCCAATTTACACACTTTTGCTCCTTCCGATGGCCATAGCTCTGACAATTTGCATCCGATCAGGAAATAAAGTACCATTTAGTAATCAGGGAACCCAAAAGCGACTTTCCTCATTCAAAACATTGCTTAAATATCGTTTTTAAATTTTCCGAATTTTTTGCAAGGGGTTCCCCTACAATATTGTGGGTTTTCCCAATTTCCACACTTTTGCTCCTTCCGATGGCCATAGCTCTGGCAATTTGTATCCGATCAGGAAATAAAGTACCATTTAGTAATCAGGGAACCCAAAAGCGACTTTCCTCATTCAAAACATTGCTTAAATATCGTTTTTAAATTTTATGAATTTTTTGCAAGGGGTTCACCTACAATATTGTGGGTTTTCCCAATTTCCACACTTTTGCTCCTTCCGATGGCCATAGCTCTGGCAATTTGTATCCGATCAGGAAATAAAGTACCATTTAGTAATCAGGGAGCCCAAAAGCGACTTTCCTCATTCAAAACATTGCTTAAATATCGTTTTTAAATTTTCCGAATTTTTTGCAAGGGGTTTCCTACAATATTGTGGGTTTTCCCAATTTCCACACTTTTGCTCCTTCCGATGGCCATAGCTCTGGCAATTTGTATCCGATCAGGAAATAAAGTACCATTTAGTAATCAGGGAACCCAAAAGCGACTTTCCTCATTCAAAACATTGCTTAAATATCGTTTTTAAATTTTATGAATTTTTTGCAAGGGGTTCACCTACAATATTGTGGGTTTTCCCAATTTCCCCACTTTTGCTCCTTCCGATGGCCATAGCTCTGGCAATTTGTATCCGATCAGGAAATAAAGTACCATTTAGTAATCAGGGAGCCCAAAAGCGACTTTCCTCATTCAAAACATTGCTTAAATATCGTTTTTAAATTTTCCGAATTTTTTGCAAGGGGTTCCCCTACAATATTGTGGGTTTTCCCAATTTCCACACTTTTGCTCCTTCCGATGGCCATAGCTCTGGCAATTTGCATCCGATCAGGAAATAAAGTACCATTTAGTAATCAGGGAGCCCAAAAGCGACTTTCCTCATTCAAAACATTGCTTAAATATCGTTTTTAAATTTTATGAATTTTTTGCAAGGGGTTCACCTACAATATTGTGGGTTTTCCCAATTTCCCCACTTTTGCTCCTTCCGATGGCCATAGCTCTGGCAATTTGTATCCGATCAGGAAATAAAGTACCATTTAGTAATCAGGGAGCCCAAAAGCGACTTTCCTCATTCAAAACATTGCTTAAATATCGTTTTTAAATTTTCCGAATTTTTTGCAAGGGGTTCCCCTACAATATTGTGGGTTTTCCCAATTTCCACACTTTTGCTCCTTCCGATGGCCATAGCTCTGGCAATTTGCATCCGATCAGGAAATAAAGTACCATTTAGTAATCAGGGAGCCCAAAAGCGACTTTCCTCATTCAAAACATTGCTTAAATATCGTTTTTAAATTTTATGAATTTTTTGCAAGGGGTTCCCCTACAATATTGTGGGTTTTCCCAATTTCCCCACTTTTGCTCCTTCCGATGGCCATAGCTCTGGCAATTTGTATCCGATCAGGAAATAAAGTACCATTTAGTAATCAGGGAACCCAAAAGCGACTTTCCTCATTCAAAAAATTGCTTAAATATCGTTTTTAAATTTTCCGAATTTTTTGCAAGGGGTTCCCCTACAATATTGTGGGTTTTCCCAATTTCCACACTTTTGCTCCTTCCGATGGCCATAGCTCTGGCAATTTGCATCCGATCAGGAAATAAAGTACCATTTAGTAATCAGGGAACCCAAAAGCGACTTTCCTCATTCAAAACATTGCTTAAATATCGTTTTTAAATTTTCCGAATTTTTTGCAAGGGGTTCCCCTACAATATTGTGGGTTTTCCCAATTTACACACTTTTGCTCCTTCCGATGGCCATAGCTCTGACAATTTGCATCCGATCAGGAAATAAAGTACCATTTAGTAATCAGGGAACCCAAAAGCGACTTTCCTCATTCAAAACATTGCTTAAATATCGTTTTTAAATTTTCCGAATTTTTTGCAAGGGGTTCCCCTACAATATTGTGGGTTTTCCCAATTTCCACACTTTTGCTCCTTCCGATGGCCATAGCTCTGGCAATTTGTATCCGATCAGGAAATAAAGTACCATTTAGTAATCAGGGAACCCAAAAGCGACTTTCCTCATTCAAAACATTGCTTAAATATCGTTTTTAAATTTTATGAATTTTTTGCAAGGGGTTCACCTACAATATTGTGGGTTTTCCCAATTTCCACACTTTTGCTCCTTCCGATGGCCATAGCTCTGGCAATTTGTATCCGATCAGGAAATAAAGTACCATTTAGTAATCAGGGAGCCCAAAAGCGACTTTCCTCATTCAAAACATTGCTTAAATATCGTTTTTAAATTTTCCGAATTTTTTTGCAAGGGGTTTCCCTACAATATTGTGGGTTTTCCCAATTTCCACACTTTTGCTCCTTCCGATGGCCATAGCTCTGGCAATTTGTATCCGATCAGGAAATAAAGTACCATTTAGTAATCAGGGAACCCAAAAGCGACTTTCCTCATTCAAAACATTGCTTAAATATCGTTTTTAAATTTTATGAATTTTTTGCAAGGGGTTCACCTACAATATTGTTGGTTTTCCCAATTTCCCCACTTTTGCTCCTTCCGATGGCCATAGCTCTGGCAATTTGTATCCGATCAGGAAATAAAGTACCATTTAGTAATCAGGGAGCCCAAAAGCGACTTTCCTCATTCAAAACATTGCTTAAATATCGTTTTTAAATTTTCCGAATTTTTTGCAAGGGGTTCCCCTACAATATTGTGGGTTTTCCCAATTTCCACACTTTTGCTCCTTCCGATGGCCATAGCTCTGGCAATTTGCATCCGATCAGGAAATAAAGTACCATTTAGTAATCAGGGAGCCCAAAAGCGACTTTCCTCATTCAAAACATTGCTTAAATATCGTTTTTAAATTTTATGAATTTTTTGCAAGGGGTTCCCCTACAATATTGTGGGTTTTCCCAATTTCCCCACTTTTGCTCCTTCCGATGGCCATAGCTCTGGCAATTTGTATCCGATCAGGAAATAAAGTACCATTTAGTAATCAGGGAACCCAAAAGCGACTTTCCTCATTCAAAAAATTGCTTAAATATCGTTTTTAAATTTTCCGAATTTTTTGCAAGGGGTTCCCCTACAATATTGTGGGTTTTCCCAATTTCCACACTTTTGCTCCTTCCGATGGCCATAGCTCTGGCAATTTGCATCCGATCAGGAAATAAAGTACCATTTAGTAATCAGGGAACCCAAAAGCGACTTTCCTCATTCAAAACATTGCTTAAATATCGTTTTTAAATTTTCCGAATTTTTTGCAAGGGGTTCCCCTACAATATTGTGGGTTTTCCCAATTTACACACTTTTGCTCCTTCCGATGGCCATAGCTCTGGCAATTTGCATCCGATCAGGAAATAAAGTACCATTTAGTAATCAGGGAACCCAAAAGCGACTTTCCTCATTCAAAACATTGCTTAAATATCGTTTTTAAATTTTATGAATTTTTTGCAAGGGGTTCACCTACAATATTGTGGGTTTTCCCAATTTCCCCACTTTTGCTCCTTCCGATGGCCATAGCTCTGGCAATTTGTATCCGATCAGGAAATAAAGTACCATTTAGTAATCAGGGAGCCCAAAAGCGACTTTCCTCATTCAAAACATTGCTTAAATATCGTTTTTAAATTTTCCGAATTTTTTGCAAGGGGTTCCCCTACAATATTGTGGGTTTTCCCAATTTCCACACTTTTGCTCCTTCCGATGGCCATAGCTCTGGCAATTTGCATCCGATCAGGAAATAAAGTACCATTTAGTAATCAGGGAGCCCAAAAGCGACTTTCCTCATTCAAAACATTGCTTAAATATCGTTTTTAAATTTTATGAATTTTTTGCAAGGGGTTCCCCTACAATATTGTGGGTTTTCCCAATTTCCCCACTTTTGCTCCTTCCGATGGCCATAGCTCTGGCAATTTGTATCCGATCAGGAAATAAAGTACCATTTAGTAATCAGGGAACCCAAAAGCGACTTTCCTCATTCAAAAAATTGCTTAAATATCGTTTTTAAATTTTCCGAATTTTTTGCAAGGGGTTCCCCTACAATATTGTGGGTTTTCCCAATTTCCACACTTTTGCTCCTTCCGATGGCCATAGCTCTGGCAATTTGCATCCGATCAGGAAATAAAGTACCATTTAGTAATCAGGGAACCCAAAAGCGACTTTCCTCATTCAAAACATTGCTTAAATATCGTTTTTAAATTTTCCGAATTTTTTGCAAGGGGTTCCCCTACAATATTGTGGGTTTTCCCAATTTACACACTTTTGCTCCTTCCGATGGCCATAGCTCTGGCAATTTGCATCCGATCAGGAAATAAAGTACCATTTAGTAATCAGGGAACCCAAAAGCGACTTTCCTCATTCAAAACATTGCTTAAATATCGTTTTTAAATTTTCCGAATTTTTTGCAAGGGGTTCCCCTACAATATTGTGGGTTTTCCCAATTTCCACACTTTTGCTCCTTCCAATGGCCATAGCTCTGGCAATTTGTATCCGATCAGGAAATAAAGTACCATTTAGTAATCAGGGAACCCAAAAGCGACTTTCCTCATTCAAAACATTGCTTAAATATCGTTTTTAAATTTTATGAATTTTTTGCAAGGGGTTCACCTACAATATTGTGGGTTTTCCCAATTTCCACACTTTTGCTCCTTCCGATGGCCATAGCTCTGGCAATTTGTATCCGATCAGGAAATAAAGTACCATTTAGTAATCAGGGAGCCCAAAAGCGACTTTCCTCATTCAAAACATTGCTTAAATATCGTTTTTAAATTTTCCGAATTTTTTGCAAGGGGTTCCCCTACAATATTGTGGGTTTTCCCAATTTCCACACTTTTGCTCCTTCCGATGGCCATAGCTCTGGCAATTTGCATCCGATCAGGAAATAAAGTACCATTTAGTAATCAGGGAGCCCAAAAGCGACTTTCCTCATTCAAAACATTGCTTAAATATCGTTTTTAAATTTTATGAATTTTTTGCAAGGGGTTCCCCTACAATATTGTGGGTTTTCCCAATTTCCCCACTTTTGCTCCTTCCGATGGCCATAGCTCTGGCAATTTGTATCCGATCAGGAAATAAAGTACCATTTAGTAATCAGGGAACCCAAAAGCGACTTTCCTCATTCAAAAAATTGCTTAAATATCGTTTTTAAATTTTCCGAATTTTTTGCAAGGGGTTCCCCTACAATATTGTGGGTTTTCCCAATTTCCACACTTTTGCTCCTTCCGATGGCCATAGCTCTGGCAATTTGCATCCGATCAGGAAATAAAGTACCATTTAGTAATCAGGGAGCCCAAAAGCGACTTTCCTCATTCAAAACATTGCTTAAATATCGTTTTTAAATTTTCCGAATTTTTTGCAAGGGGTTCCCCTACAATATTGTGGGTTTTCCCAATTTCCACACTTTTGCTCCTTCCGATGGCCATAGCTCTGGCAATTTGCATCCGATCAGGAAATAAAGTACCATTTAGTAATCAGGGAACCCAAAAGCGACTTTCCTCATTCAAAACATTGCTTAAATATTGTTTTTAAATTTTTGGAATTTTTGCAAGGGGTTCCCCTACAATATTGTGTGTTTTCCCAATTTCCACACTTTTGCTCCTTCCGATGGCCATAGCTCTGGCAATTTGTATCCGATCAGCAAATAAAGTACCATTTAGTAATCAGGGAACCCAAAAGCGACTTTCCTCATTCAAAACATTGCTTAAATATCGTTTTTAAATTTTATGAATTTTTTGCAAGGGGTTCCCCTACAATATTGTGGGTTTTCCCAATTTCCACACTTTTGCTCCTTCCGATGGCCATAGCTCTGGCAATTTGCATCCGATCAGGAAATAAAGTACCATTTAGTAATCAGGGAACCCAAAAGCGACTTTCCTTATTCAAAACATTGCTTAAATATCGTTTTTAAATTTTCCGAATTTTTTGCAAGGGGTTCCCCTACAATATTGTGGGTTTTCCCAATTTCCCCACTTTTGCTCCTTCCGATGGCCATAGCTCTGGCAATTTGTATCCGATCAGGAAATAAAGTACCATTTAGTAATCAGGGAACCCAAAAGCGACTTTCCTCATTCAAAACATTGCTTAAATATCGTTTTTAAATTTTATGAATTTTTTGCAAGGGGTTCCCCTACAATATTGTGGGTTTTCCCAATTTCCACACTTTTGCTCCTTCCGATGGCCATAGCTCTGGCAATTTGTATCCGATCAGGAAATAAAGTACCATTTAGTAATCAGGGAACCCAAAAGCGACTTTCCTCATTCAAAACATTGCTTAAATATCGTTTTTAAATTTTATGAATTTTTGCAAGGGGTTCCCCTACAATATTGTGGGTTTTCCCAATTTCCACACTTTTGCTCCTTCCGATGGCCATAGCTCTGGCAATTTGTATCCGATCAGGAAATAAAGTACCATTTAGTAATCAGGGAGCCCAAAAGCGACTTTCCTCATTCAAAACATTGCTTAAATATCGTTTTTAAATTTTATGAATTTTTTGCAAGGGGTTCCCCTACAATATTGTGGCTTTTCCCAATTTCCACACTTTTGGTGCTTCCGATGGCCATAGCTCTGGCAATTTGTATCCGATCAGGAAATAAAGTACCATTTAGTAATCAGGGAGCCCAAAAGCGACTTTCCTCATTCAAAACATTGCTTAAATATCGTTTTTAGATTTTCCGAATTTTTTGCAAGGGGTTCCCCTACAATATTGTGGGTTTTCCCAATTTCCACACTTTTGCTCCTTCCGATGGCAATAGCTCTGGCAATTTGCATCCAATCAGGAAATAAAGTACCATTTAGTAATCAGGGAGCCCAAAAGCGACTTTCCTCATTCAAAACATTGCTTAAATATCGTTTTTAAATTTTCCGAATTTTTTGCAAGGTGTTCCCCTACAATATTGTGGGTTTTCCCAATTTCCACACTTTTGCTCCTTCCGATGGCCATAGCTCTGGCAATTTGCATCCGATCAGGAAATAAAGTACCATTTAGTAATCAGGGAACCCAAAAGCGACTTTCCTCATTCAAAACATTGCTTAAATATCGTTTTTAAATTTTATGAATTTTTTGCAAGGGGTTCCCCTACAATATTGTGGGTTTTCCCAATTTCCACACTTTTGCTCCTTCCGATGGCCATAGCTCTGGCAATTTGCATCCGATCAGGAAATAAAGTACCATTTAGTAATCAGGGAACCCAAAAGCGACTTTCCTCATTCAAAACATTGCTTAAATATTGTTTTTAAATTTTTGGAATTTTTGCAAGGGGTTCCCCTACAATATTGTGTGTTTTCCCAATTTCCACACTTTTGCTCCTTCCGATGGCCATAGCTCTGGCAATTTGTATCCGATCAGGAAATAAAGTACCATTTAGTAATCAGGGAGCCCAAAAGCGACTTTCCTCATTCAAAACATTGCTTAAATATCGTTTTTAAATTTTCCGAATTTTTTGCAAGGGGTTCCCCTACAATATTGTGGGTTTTCCCAATTTCCACACTTTTGCTCCTTCCGATGGCCATAGCTCTGGCAATTTGCATCCGATCAGGAAATAAAGTACCATTTAGTAATCAGGGAACCCAAAAGCGACTTTCCTCATTCAAAACATTGCTTAAATATCGTTTTTAAATTTTATGAATTTTTTGCAAGGGGTTCCCCTACAATATTGTGGGTTTTCCCAATTTCCACACTTTTGCTCCTTCCGATGGCCATAGCTCTGGCAATTTGTATCCGATCAGGAAATAAAGTACCATTTAGTAATCAGGGAGCCCAAAAGCGACTTTCCTCATTCAAAACATTGCTTAAATATCGTTTTTAAATTTTCCGAATTTTTTGCAAGGGGTTCCCCTACAATATTGTGGGTTTTCCCAATTTCCACACTTTTGGTCCTTCCGATGGCCATAGCTCTGGCAATTTGCATCCGATCAGGAAATAAAGTACCATTTAGTAATCAGGGAACCCAAAAGCGACTTTCCTCATTCAAAACATTGCATAAATGTCGTTTTTAAATTTTCCGAATTTTTTGCAAGGGGTTCCCCTACAATATTGTGGGTTTTCCCAATTTACACACTTTTGCTCCTTCCGATGGCCATAGCTCTGGCAATTTGCATCCGATCAGGAAATAAAGTACCATTTAGTAATCAGGGAACCCAAAAGCGACTTTCCTCATTCAAAACATTGCTTAAATATCGTTTTTAAATTTTCCGAATTTTTTGCAAGGGGTTCCCCTACAATATTGTGGGTTTTCCCAATTTCCACACTTTTGCTCCTTCCGATGGCCATAGCTCTGGCAATTTGTATCCGATCAGGAAATAAAGTAGCATTTAGTAATCAGGGAACCCAAAAGCGACTTTCCTCATTCAAAACATTGCTTAAATATCGTTTTTAAAATTTTCGAATTTTTTCCAACAAAGGTTCGTTTATATATCGATCATTTTCCAACCGATCGGGAAGCAAAGTACGATTACCGAATCAGGACGCCATTGTCTTTCGAACTTCATTATAGAATCCTCGTAAAATCCTGATCCACATCGTAAATGGCGATGCTGATCCTTTTCTAAAATATGATAGCCGGTCGAAATGTTGTTGTTGGATTTCGAAAATCTCTTGATGCAAATCGGAGGATGTTTATGTCCTGATTCCAAAATTATTTTCCATTCTAAGATCGGTTTAAAAAAGACCGAGATATAAACAAACCAATATAGGGAAATAAATTTCCAAGCCAAAATATCTGTATCATTCGATTTTAACTTGGCCAATACCAGATTTTGTTAGCCAAATGGACGGGCCGTATTTTTCTGCATTTTATGACATCCCACAATCCGGGCTTAAATGCCAATTGGCCGAGTTATTCACAAAAAACAGTTTCAAAAAATGGAATCCACCTTTTCCAAAAAAGCTTGGGCGGGCGGGACCTTTTTTGAATTTAAATTTAAATAAAACGGATCGTATTTTGGATCCACGACGCGGCGGGAAACTTATTTTTTGAATTTGAATTTAACGGATTTCCATCAACTTAGAATCCACATATGTCCCACATAGGATCCACCCAGGTCCCACATAAGTTCCACACCTGCCCAACATGGGATCCACACAGGTCCCACATGAGTTCCACATAGGATCCACATACCGCCAAAGACACAAACCGGTCAAGCCAAGACACCACCCAGTGGATCAAAGCTCAACCCGTGACGTCACGGGCTTTTGAGGCTGAAAATTTTTCAGTTTCCGGCCGCTACCAGGCGCGGAGTACCAGGCGAACAGAAACAGGTAGTAGGTGGATTCTATTTTTTGAAACAGTTTTTTGTGAATAACTCGGCCATTTAGCATCTAAGCCCGGATTGTGGGATGTCATAAAATGCAGAAAAATACGGCCCGTCCATTTGGCTAACAAAATCTGGTATTGGCCAAGTTAACACGGATTGGTAAAGAAATTTGGCTTAGAAATATATTTCTATAATTGGATTTGCTTCTATCTCGGGACTTTTCCAACCGATCTTAAAATGTAATATTATTTTGGAATCAGGACATGAACATCCTTTGATCTGCATCGAAGGATTTTCGAAATCCAACAACAATATGTCGAGCGGAAATTATATTTAAGGAAAGGATCAGTATCGCCATTTCAGGATTTCCTGAGGGTCCTTCGATGCAGTTCGAAGGATATTAAGGTCCTGATTCAGGAATGTTACTTTGCTTCCCGATCGGTTGGAAAGTGACCGAGTTATAAACAAACGAACTTTTAAAAATAAATATCTAAAACAAATTTGTTAGCCACTCCGTGTTAACTTGGCTAATGCCAGACATTGTTAGCCAGGTAGATGGTCCGTATTTTTCTGCATTTTATGACATCCCACAATCCGGGCTTAGATGCCAAATGTCCGAGTTATTCACAAAAAACAATTTGAAAAAGAAGAATCCACCTACTATGCGTTTCTGTTCGCCTGGTACTCCGAGCCTGGTAGCGGGCCGAAATCCACTTTTTCGAAGCCGCAAAAAAGTGCAAGTCATTCTGAAAAATTAAAAAATTCAGAAAAATTCTGGAAAATGCTGGAAAACTCAAGAAAATTTTGGAAAATCGGAAAACCGTGAAAAAAATTCGGAAGATGTATAAAAATACAGAAAAACTCAAGAAAATTCGGAAAAAATAGGAAAAAAGTCCGAGATTCTAGAGGATTCCATATCTCGGACGTTTGTTGTCCGATCTGGCAACCTTGCACATTTTCGGAATCAGCGCTCGAATGTCCATCGAACTGCATACCACGATTTTCGATATCAAACAACTCATTTTCGAGCGATTTTTAGCAAAAATGGAAAGGCTATACATCACGATTTTTTCCGATTTTGACCGAAAAATTTTTTGTTCGATTTCGACGAAATTGGTATGCAGTTCGATAGACTTTTGGGCGCTGTTTTCGAAAATGCCAAGCGTTGCCAGATCGGGCTGCAATCGGCCGAGATATGAGCTCTCGAAAGCCCATTTCTGGTCCGATCTGGCAGCCCTGTACATTTTCGCAATCAGCGCTCGAATGTCCACCGAACTGCATACCACGTTTTTCGATATCGAACAACTCATTTTCGATCGTTTTTCGACTCGATATTATTACAACGCAATATCGATAGTCAATCCGATTCCATTTTGCGCACTATAGCACAGCTGATGTGCTGCAAAGCGCACTCTCGCCCACTTGAAAGCGCTGTAAAGCGCACTATCGCTCGTTAATGTGCTGTAAGCGCACGTTTATGTGCTGTAAGCGCCTCTGTTGTAACTTAGTATCGATAGTGCGCTTACAGCGCACGTTTTTTGTGCTGTAAGCGCCTCTGTTGTAACTTAATATCGATAGTGCGCTTACAGCGCACGTTTTTTGTGCTGTAAGCGCCTCTGTTGTAACTTAGTATCGATAGTGCGCTTACAGCACATAAACGTGCGCTTACAGCACATTAACGAGCGATAGTGCGCTTTACAGCGCTTTCAAGTGGGCGAGAGTGCGCTTTGCAGCACATCAGCTGTGCTATAGTGCGCAAAATGGAATCGGATTGACTATCGATATTGCGTTGTAATAATATCGAGTCGAAAAACGATCGAAAATGAGTTGTTCGATATCGAAAAACGTGGTATGCAGTTCGGTGGACATTCGAGCGCTGATTGCGAAAATGTACAGGGCTGCCAGATCGGACCAGAAATGGGCTTTCGAGAGCTCATATCTCGGCCGATTGCAGCCCGATCTGGCAACGCTTGGCATTTTCGAAAACAGCGCCCAAAAGTCTATCGAACTGCATACCAATTTCGTCGAAATCGAACAAAAAATTTTTCGGTCAAAATCGGAAAAAATCGTGATGTATAGCCTTTCCATTTTTGCTAAAAATCGCTCGAAAATGAGTTGTTTGATATCGAAAATCGTGGTATGCAGTTCGATGGACATTCGAGCGCTGATTCCGAAAATGTGCAAGGTTGCCAGATCGGACAACAAACGTCCGAGATATGGAATCCTCTAGAATCTCGGACTTTTTTCCCTATTTTTTCCGAATTTTCTTGAGTTTTTCTGTATTTTTATACATCTTCCGAATTTTTTTTCACGGTTTTCCGATTTTCCAAAATTTTCTTGAGTTTTCCAGCATTTTCCAGAATTTTTCTGAATTTTTTTAATTTTTCAGAATGACTTGCACTTTTTTTGCGGCTTCGAAAAAGTGGATTTCGGCCCGCTACCAGGCTCGGAGTACCAGGCGAACAGAAACGCATAGTAGGTGGATTCTTCTTTTTCAAATTGTTTTTTGTGAATAACTCGGACATTTGGCATCTAAGCCCGGATTGTGGGATGTCATAAAATGCAGAAAAATACGGACCATCTACCTGGCTAACAATGTCTGGCATTAGCCAAGTTAACACGGAGTGGCTAACAAATTTGTTTTAGATATTTATTTTTAAAAGTTCGTTTGTTTATAACTCGGTCACTTTCCAACCGATCGGGAAGCAAAGTAACATTCCTGAATCAGGACCTTAATATCCTTCGAACTGCATCGAAGGACCCTCAGGAAATCCTGAAATGGCGATACTGATCCTTTCCTTAAATATAATTTCCGCTCGACATATTGTTGTTGGATTTCGAAAATCCTTCGATGCAGATCAAAGGATGTTCATGTCCTGATTCCAAAATAATATTACATTTTAAGATCGGTTGGAAAAGTCCCGAGATAGAAGCAAATCCAATTATAGAAATATATTTCTAAGCCAAATTTCTTTACCAATCCGTGTTAACTTGGCCAATACCAGATTTTGTTAGCCAAATGGACGGGCCGTATTTTTCTGCATTTTATGACATCCCACAATCCGGGCTTAGATGCTAAATGGCCGAGTTATTCACAAAAAACTGTTTCAAAAAATAGAATCCACCTACTACCTGTTTCTGTTCGCCTGGTACTCCGCGCCTGGTAGCGGCCGGAAACTGAAAAATTTTCAGCCTCAAAAGCCCGTGACGTCACGGGTTGAGCTTTGATCCACTGGGTGGTGTCTTGGCTTGACCGGTTTGTGTCTTTGGCGGTATGTGGATCCTATGTGGAACTCATGTGGGACCTGTGTGGATCCCATGTTGGGCAGGTGTGGAACTTATGTGGGACCTGGGTGGATCCTATGTGGGACATATGTGGATTCTAAGTTGATGGAAATCCGTTAAATTCAAATTCAAAAAATAAGTTTCCCGCCGCGTCGTGGATCCAAAATACGATCCGTTTTATTTAAATTTAAATTCAAAAAGGTCCCGCCCGCCCAAGCTTTTTTGGAAAAGGTGGATTCCATTTTTTGAAACTGTTTTTTGTGAATAACTCGGCCAATTGGCATTTAAGCCCGGATTGTGGGATGTCATAAAATGCAGAAAAATACGGCCCGTCCATTTGGCTAACAAAATCTGGTATTGGCCAAGTTAAAATCGAATGATACAGATATTTTGGCTTGGAAATTTATTTCCCTATATTGGTTTGTTTATATCTCGGTCTTTTTTAACCGATCTTAGAATGGAAAATAATTTTGGAATCAGGACATAAACATCCTCCGATTTGCATCAAGAGATTTTCGAAATCCAACAACAACATTTCGACCGGCTGTCATATTTTAGAAAAGGATCAGCATCGCCATTTACGATGTGGATCAGGATTTTACGAGGATTCTATAATGAAGTTCGAAAGACAATAAGGTCCTGATTCAGTAATCGTACTTTGCTTCAAGATCGGTTGGAAAATGACCGAGATGTAAACAAACCTATTGAAACAAACCCGAAATATTCAAACAATAATTCGAAAAATTTAAAATCGATATTAATGCAGTTTTGAATAAGGAAAGTCGCTTTTGGGTTCCCTGATTTCAAATGGTACTTTATTTCCTGATCGGATACAAATTGCCAGAGCTATGGCCATCGGAAGGACCAAAAGGGTGGAAATGGGGAAAACCCACAATATTGTAGGGGAACCCCTTGGAAAAAATTCAAAAAATTTAAAAACGATATTTAAGCAATGTTTTGAATGAGGAAAGTCGCTTTTGGGTTCCCTGATTACTAAATGGTACTTTATTTCCTGATCGGATGCAAATTGCCAGAGCTATGGCCATCGGAAGGAGCAAAAGTGTGGAAATTGGGAAAACCCACAATAGTTATACAAAAAGTGTGTACACATTCCTGCAAAATCTGCATTCCCCAAAACGATTGGGGAATCTGAGTTTTACAATGTTTATCTACCGCCACCTGTGGGTGAGGCTTGCAAGCAAGCAGTTTATTTCCAGACGAATTCTACTACTTTACCATCTTTTGGCGCGATATTCGAAATGAAAACAGTGTTTTTATTTTTTAATTTTCCATTTAGCATAATTTATTTTATATACTTTCCATTTAATTTGTTTTATGTTCATAAAGTAACGTGTGTCTGCCTCTGTCTGTGTATGTGTCTGTGTCTGTGTGTGTGTTTGTTTTTTTGAGCGGTTTGTATGTGCGAGTTTTGGTTTTGTCTTGATTTTTTTTTATATTTTATTTTTGTTTTTTGTTTGGTAGCTGGCTGACTTTTGACTACATATAGTTTCTATATTTCATTTGAGTTTGTTCGTTTTTTGTAAGCTGCTTTGATTTGAAATCCAATCTGGTTTTTGGTTTAAATTTACAATGATTGTAAAAATTGATTTTTAGTTTTTTCATTTTTGGTTTTATCCGTTTTCTACGTTCCATTTTTCATATTAAATTTATCGAAAGTCAAACGGTAAATTTTGTGCTTGCTCGCCATGTTTGTTTCTGGTTTCTTGGTTTGTTTTTCTCTTTGTTTGTTTGTTGCTTATTGTAGTTTTGGTGTTTGTTTCTGGTTCTTGTGTGTTGAATTGTTCTGCCTCCTAGCCTCCTCTCGTATTTAATATATAATAATCTTTTTTTTTTTTTTGTTTGGTTTAACTATTTATAAAACATTTTCATTTTAGAA
Source organism: Drosophila malerkotliana malerkotliana (assembly GCA_018153235.1). Classification (NCBI taxonomy): domain Eukaryota; kingdom Metazoa; phylum Arthropoda; class Insecta; order Diptera; family Drosophilidae; genus Drosophila; species Drosophila malerkotliana. The sequence continues at coordinate 5,956,425 of JAECXV010000038.1, forward strand.
TCTTAACAACATATATATGTATATATATATTTATTTATTATATATATTATATACATATATATTTTTTATAATTGCTGCGGCGTTTTTCTGTTATAATTTGATTTACTTAAGTGTTATTTCTTTTTGTTTTAATGTATACCTTTAATATGTAAATTTGTTTTAGCATTAATTCATAAGTAGTTCTGTTTTTTTCCATATGCCCGTCGTCTCTCTCGCACTTGCTAATTATTTAATTGTTGTTCTTGTTGTTGTTGCATAATTTACATGGAGTGACTAACTTTCTTTTATGCTAACTTTCCCTTTCTCCAACCCTTCCCCTTTCATTTTACTTGATCTGGGCCTAATACGTTGCTTTCTACCAATATTTGTTTTTAGTGTAACTGCAGGAGTGTGAGTCTCTGAGTGTGTGTGTGTGTATGTGTATTTCATTATCTAGGCATATTTTATAATTATTTTTAGTTTGGTTTTTCGTTTTTTTATTTCGCATGCTTTTTTTTAAGCTAAACATAATTTGTTATTATTTTCTTGGTAGTTGCATTTTTTTTTATTATAATGAAATTGAAATCGAACTTGAATATGAAGACTGATTCGAACAGAACGTATGTATATTCGAATATATACATATATGTACCTGTTCCATGAAACTATGCAATGTCTTGTATATTTTACTTTTCATTTTTTGTTGTTTTAATCCAGTCTTTGTTTTTATTCATTTCTTTATTTTAAAATTTTTTTCTCTGATTTTTGTTTTGGGCTTGGGGGCATGGCAGGGGGCGGGCGCTTATTGGAAAGGAAAGTTTTGGAAAGTTGCTAGACTCTGCCGTCGACTGAACTTGCATTTTGTAGGCAATACTTTTCTATTATTTTAATTTAGCATAGTTTTCTGTCTCTTTCTCTAACTTCTATTTCTATCCCACTCTCTGTCACCTTCTATCGCTGTCTCTCGTTCTTTACCCTCCTAAATATTTTGGCAAGTTATAGATTCTTTTTTAATGTGTTGTGTTGTTTTTGTTTTGTGACTTGTTTTTGGTTAATATCACTTTTAGTTTGTAGTCTGGCCAAGTTGGTTCCTCTCCACCTGTCTCTTTCTTTCGTTTTCGACTATACCCGCACTGCTCTAGCTCTATGCTGTCATTCCTTATTTTTGGTTTTAATAGTAAGCTTTTATTCTCTTAGCGATTTTTTTATATTTAATTTGTAAATTACGCTTATAAAAAAAAAAAATTACTCAATTTTTGGTTTTGGTTTTTTGCATGACTTGAAGACGATATGTTTTTTAATTTTAATTTTATTTTAATGTCTATATAGAGATTATTGGGTAATTACCGTAGTTAATATTAAGAATATCGTTTTTTTATATGCAATCTTGTTGAATTTTCTGTTATTGCTCATTGGTTGTATTTTTTTTTTAATATCAAAATCAAAATTAAAAGAAAAAAAAACTTAAAAACTTATATATTTTTTTAAATTCGCTAATGAAGTTTTTGGAATGAGTTAAAAATGTATCTTCAACTTTTGCTATTGTACATATATACCAAATATATATATATATATATATTGGTTCGATCTGCATAAGTGTATATGTGTTAGTGTGTGTGTGTGTGTTAGTGCAAGCAGTGTGTCTTGGATTGCGTTTAAGGCCAAATCAAGTATACGTAAGAATGTCCTGCGGCTCTAGTTTTAATATTTCCATCTCTTTCGGTCATCTCTATCCTGCCTGTTTCTTCCCTGTGTGCTCTGGCTCTGCCTCTTTCGCTTCCGCTATCTCTATCTCTTTAGCTTTCGTTTGCTGTGTGCGTGTGGACGGTTTTCAAAGCTGTAAATTGATTCGATTTTTTATTTTTAATTTACTTTATTTTTAATTTTTTTTTAGGTTTTTCTTTTCGTTTTTTTTGTTGGCTTTTTCTTATTTTTGTTTTTACATATTTACAGATTGCTTCGGTACAAATATTATATTTTATATTCTTTTTTTTTTTTTGGTTTCTTTAAATTCTTCTTAATTACAACAAGCAGCAAATCAATAAAAACTTTTTATTCAGTCGCATATCTAACAAAAAAAAAACCCATATTTATATATAATGTTTTTATATATAAATACTTTATATATATATATCTGTGTATATGTTTGTGTGTGTATTTTTGTGTGTGTGTATATGTATATGCTAGTTCTTTCTTCTTAAAATCCAATCTTTTATTGCTTTCTTCTGGTATCGATACATACCTCTTTTCCCGCCCCAAACCCCCTATACATATATGTATGTGTTCCTATTTAATTTGGTTTTTTTTTGTCGTTTAGCAAGAGCAGTAGAAGCAAAGCTTTGTAGGTAGGATTCTAGGTATATAGAGAAATTTAGATATGGCTTCGATCGATCGATTTTTGCACGCAAACATTTCGGCACTGCATCGCATCCAAGCAGTTCAAGCAGTATTCATATATTTTCGAATTTCGAATTTATCGCAGCTCAAGCAGTGCCCTTTGGTAGTATCATTGTTTTTGATATTTTATGTTTTTTTTTTCATCTTTGTTTTATAGAATTGATATTTCAAATGCTCATGCACAAATTTAAATTGATACGATTTTCTTATTATTTTTGTTTGTTTGTTTAAAGTGTGTTTCTTTGTTGTTTTTTTAGTTTTGCTTGACAAACGTTGAAGTTTCATTTAGTAATTTTTTTTTGGTATTTTTTTTTCGAAAAATGATTAGAAGATTCCGATTGACTTGAAAATCACAAAAATCAGGAAGACAGCGAATCAAGTTACAACTCATGAATATGTAAGTGTAATGGTATCTGTATTTGTAATTGTATCTTGTATCTTGTATCTTGTATTAATGTGCCAGAAAGAAACGCCATCTAAGGAAGACTAAACTAAACTAGGATCAACTGTACTTAAACTGAAAGCAAGCACGACTTCATGCACGAGTGCACGAATCACAAGGGTCTCTATAAGAGATCATAGCTATATATACTGGATGAGCCAGGATTTCTCTAAGGGTCTCTCATATAAAAATCTTCTTTTAATTTTTTCATATCCTTTTTTTTTAATTTTGCGCTGTATTTGTTGTTGTGGCTCTGGTTGTTGTTTGGTTGTCTGTAATTGCTAAGTTTAATTATTGTTTTTGTATCGTTAGCAGCTTTCCTTATTTTTTTTTTGTTTTTTGGTTTTAGGTTCTTATTTTTTTTTTTCTTGTTTTTACGATTTTGTAATTCCCTTTAATTAGCTATGATTTTGGTTTCTGGTTGGTTTTTTGGTTTCTTTTTTTTTGTTTTTGGTTGTTTTAGTTTTCGTTTAATATTTATTTTATGTCTATGTCTATTTGTTCAGCTTCAGCTTTGACTTACTTATTTACAAAATAGCAGTTTTTAGTTTAGTTTATGTATATTTAATTATATATGTAAATGTATGTATATATTTAATATATATTTATTCATAGGTATATATATATATCTATATATATATATATACTCTTTTGTTTACTCAATCTTTAAACTTAACGGCAGTTTTGATGTTTTTAGCATTATTATGTGTATGTGTGTGTGTGTCTCATGTTTATGTGTGTGTGTGTGTGATTGTGATTGTGTGTGTGTAAATATTTAAAACAGCGTTCTGGTCAGAAAGATTTTTTAGGATTCACTGAAAACTGAAGGCCACTGGATGCAACGGACAAAGTTTGTAAAAAAGGTTACAGTTTTAATTTCTAAAACTAAAAATTGGAATTTATATTTTTAAGTTTAAAACAAAAATGGTATTCATTTAGCCAGACCACTGTTTTAACGACGACATGCCGTCGTTAGTTGTTATATAATATATTTTTTCTTTATCATCTCATTGCATATAGTTTTCCGAATCAGCTTTAAGTTTCTGTTCTTGCTTTGGTATTTTAGTTTATTATTTTATTATTATTTTTTTTGTTTAGTTTGTTTTACTAATATTCTGACTAATATTTAATTAATAGAGCATAATTTAAAGTTTGAAAATAAAATTAGCAGATATTGTATGTTGTTTGTTTTTGTTTGTCTGGTTGTTTTGTTTGTTTTTGTTTTTATTTTTTTTTTGCTAGCTTCTAAAGAAAGGAAGAAACTCCAATTAGATTAGTCTACTAAGATAATTTGATTTTTGTTTTTTTTTTGTTCATTTTTTTTTTGTTTTGTTCTCATCTGTTTTGTTGTTAACGATTGTTAGTTGTTAATTGCTAAATTTGAACATAGGTATCAAGTAGAGTTTTTTTCTTTGTGTATGTGTCGGTGTGTGTGTGTGTGTGTAGGTTTTCGTTGTGTTGATTACCAGAAGAAAAATAAAAAAGAAAATCAAGGAAAAATCTAACAGAAAGCCAGTCCATGGTTGACTCTACGATTTTTAACTCTAATTCCAAGCTTTAGTGAACTGGCACAGTGTGTGTGTTTGTGTGTGTGTTTTGTGTATGTGTGTGTGTGTGTGTCTGTGTGTTTTGTGTACATTTGCTGTTTAATTTACAACTACGCTGCTTACTAATTATTATTATTATTATTATTTAATTGTATTTATTAATAAAATTCTAAATTAGACTGCTTTTGATGACGTTTCTGGCATCCAACGTAGCATTTCACTGCGCAAATTTCGTCCATTTTCCATTTGTTTGACTAGAAAATTGAGATATTTAAATATTATTATATTAGAATTAATATTATAAATTCAATAATCAAATTTAGATTAAAAATACATTTTCTTGGGGAAAAAAGCAAATGTTGCCCGAAAAAGTAGGCAACACTTACCTAGTAGTCAGACGTCGGTCTCAATACTGACGGCCATCGCGTTATTGTGCCTTAACTGTAAACTATTTGTGCTCCGCAGACCGTTCTGGCCCAGCTGCTGCTGCTGCTGCTGCTGCTGTTGCACTTGCGTCATTTGCTGGCCGTGGGGCGACTGTTGTTGCTGCTGCTGCTGTTGCAGCTGGAGTTGCAGCTGGAGCTGCTGCTTCTCAAAGGACTGCTGGGTCCTGAGAAACGGCACCATGTGACGGCCGGTATGATCAGTCAGACCTGGTGTGGTTGCATCAATGCCATCATCCAAATCCATGATGTCCGACGACGATTCGGAGAGTGAGGATTTCTTTAAATGTTGACCTAAAGTCGAACGATTTCGATTAGAAAGAGTGTTTATCAAAATAAACAAATGCATTTTGCTAAATGGGATCTTTTTTTTTTCGTTTTTTTTTTTTTTGGGAAAAGATGGGTTCATCTCGATGGGTTAACAGTTTGTTAAAATATATATATTTTTCTTTTGGGAATATTATTATAATTATTATTAGTAGATAATCACAAAAAGTATTAGGGTATGTACCTAGTGCACCAGGTAAATATGAACAACTTGTAACGTGGTTGAAATTTTGGCTCTGCATCTCCTCCTGATCCGTTTCGCGGTGATAGAAGTAATTGAAATTACTGACGATAACCGGTACCGGCAGTGCGATTGTCAGCACACCAGCGATCACGCACAAAGAGCCGACAATTTTGCCCCAGAAGCCGACGGGCCTGGATGCATTTTCAGTTCAGAATGCAATCGTTTGTTCATTGAATGGCAATATTTGTGGATTCGATTCATGTTTGTCAATATGGTTGTCGTATTTTTGATATTTTTTTTATTATCGTTAGAGTTTAATATCGTATTCGAATTCGAAAAGTGATATTTTCCAATTCGATTTCGATTTTTTTGTGGTATTGTTTTTTGTATATTTAAATCGATCCAATCCGATCCGTTTTTAAATATGCAAATTCCGTTTCAAAGTCAGTGTTGTATTTTTTTTGTGTTTATTGTTGGTATTTTATTATTATTTTTTTGGTTTTTGGTTTTTTTTTTTTTTTGGTATTGGTATGAAGAAGAACGTAGAAGAAGAACGCAGTATGTAAATCAGATGGTAAAAAAACAAACAAATAGAAACAAGTTATAAGTCTCAATATATTCAATATACTAATCTATATAGCGGCTTAGATTCGAACCTAACTAAAGATTCGAACTTGGTACAAACGCAACAAAAAACGAAACTAAACAAAAAGAATTGTTAATAACGTGTCACAAACAGATACAGAATACTGGGTTATATATGTATTTATATATTTGGTATATAAAACAAAGCGATACGTTTGGTTAGTTATACAATAGAGGTGGGTGGGGGTGGGCTTACGTTAAACTGAAGAGAAAGCAAAAATCAAAAGGATTCAACTAGGTATTTGGCGTATCGGGTATAAGTATCGGGTATTGTTATTAGTATTCAGTATTAAGTATTTAGTATTTGGTACTCAGTATTTGCGAACATTGAAAGCATTTCGGTTTTTGGTGGGAATGGTGGGGTGGTTCTAGGGTGGGGTGGGGTGTTTTGTTTCCTTTTTTAAGGATGGGTGGGCTCCGATAACTAAAACTAAACTCAAATCAAATCTAAATCAAAATCAAATTTAAATTCCAAAAAATAGTCTAAATCTCAAAATTAAATCTCTTTTTGAAATAAAAAAAAAAACAAATTAAAAATCTGATAGACAAGAAAATCATTGTGGTTTACATAGATAGGTTATTGATATTTAGATTATGGGTGGATAGCTGGTTTTGGCTAACAAAAAACCGAAGCGTACTTATTGCCAAATGGAATAAACAAAATGTGCCGGCGTTTGGCGTCGTCGCTGTTAAACTTGACATAAAATGAATATACATAGAGATATAGAGATGTGTGTTTGAAAAACCAAAGCAAATCGAACCGAACCGATCGGATTCGAGTCGGTTTATCGGTTATCGGTTAACGGCAAACGGTTAACGTTGTTGCACACACACACACACACACACTGACAGGAGTTGGGAGGGAGACACATAGCACAAACATCCATGAACATCCTTTGGTCTTCATCATTTTTCTTTTCCCATTTTTCAGGCGTCTTCTTTGTTTCCATCTTTATGGTGGTTTCTTGTGTCGTCTTCGTGCTTGGTTCGTTTCCTTCATCAGCGACGATGCTTTTCGAGTATTCACTGTATTTTGAATCGTGTATTTAAGTTGACTGTCTGACTGTACCTGGTGTTTAAGATGTATGATTCGGTTCGATCTGACTGTACTTTTTGTGTGCGCTTTAGTATTTTTTCTGGTATTTTTTTTTTGAGGTGCATGATAATGATTGATGGAATTAATGACAGAAGATGGTAAATGATGGATGAATTCTCAAAAGCTGTTTTGGCAAATTTAATACTAAAATTGCCGCTTAGCCTGTGTCTTTTTTTTCTCTGAGTGTGTGTGTATTATATAGAGATTAGGTATAGTTAAGCGATCGTAAGTAAGGCAAAGAGTAGTTGCTGAGATTAATGCTCAAGGAACGAAATCAAAATCAAAGCGAGAGAAAAAAACGTGTTCAAAGTGAGTAGAAAGCCAAAAAACTCCTCTTGGTGTAAAATGCATTCCTTTTTTTTTTTTTTTTTGTAGTGTATGTGTGTGTGTTGTATGTCTGTGGGTTGATTTCTGTTTTTATTTTTTTTTTTGGTGGGGAGTGGAAATATAGCAAGTAAGTTGGTATTTTATGCAAATGTGCTAAGCGTGCGCCCTTGTGTTTTTTTAATGTTTTTTTTTTTGCTATTGCGTTAAAAATTTTTTTGTTTTTGTTTTGATTTGCATTTGCTTTTGGTTTCTATATAAAATTTTTTTTTTTTTTTTTAGTTTTGCTTTAGTTTTTTTTGTTTGATTTGCTTTGCTTGGATTTGCTGCGATCTGATTCTGGTTCTGTCGCGATCTCAATGTCAAATATCAATATCAATATCATTCGATTTCGATTGGATATTTTTGATTGTACATATATATATATATTATAGCATATATATATAGTTTTTAGCAACTGATTGCACATGCACCGGAATCGGGAAGCACAGGGAAACGGGACTTAGGAGCAGAAGCAGGAGCCGTGCAGTCTCAGCAAAAAAAATTGTTGAGAGAACTGCAAGTTCTTCGTTGTTGTTGTTCTTGTTGTTCCGCCGTAGTTCTGGTTGTTGTTGTTCTTGTTGTTTGTTGTACTAGTTGTTGTTATTTTATTGCTGCATTTGTTGTTGCTGTAGCTTTTTTTTTGCTGTAGTTGGTTGTTGTTATATTTTTGCAGCAATAATGGGCAGAGCGATAGCGATAACGATTAACGATTAACGATAGCAGGCTGGCGCAGGAGCGTTGAAGCGTTTCTTACATTTTTTTTTTTTTTTTTTCAAAATATATATATATATTTTATTTTTTACATTCGGCGCAAGGGGGAGAACGTAAGCAAAAAGTTTACAAAAATATTCCATATACGATTATCAATATTATTATTATATAGTATATATATATATGTATAAAGGTAGGTGTATATTATATATAGCATAGAGACATCTGAGAGGATATAGGCAAAATCAAAATGGAGGCATACACCAAAACAAAGTACGAAATTTTTTAACCAAAACCAAAAAAAAAATAGATAGAGATAAAGAGAATAGAGATAGAGATAGAGAGATATATAGAGAATTCTCAATAGAATTCTCATGTTCTATAAAAAAGTATAGGAATAATAGAGTAACCAGGGTGTTTCAGGGGTATATTCTCTGGGGTTGGTCACACTCACCGTTCGCTGGTATTTTTTTTGGGTTTATTAGCATCGCTTTTGACTGCCGGGGCCGGGACCTGACCTGTTAGGACTTCAACTTTCCAAGAACTGGACTTTCTCATGTTAATACTTGTTACTTTTACACTCTTTTTAGTTTATTTTTTTTCACTCGACATGTCATGGTTTTTTTTTTATGAAAACATGTATGTATGTACTTTGTTTTTTGTTGTATGTGTGTGTTTTGTGGGGGTATTATTTTGGGGGCGGGTTGGGGTTTGTGGCTAAAACTACGCTAGAAAATGTCTTTAATGGAATGGTGCTACTGGCATGAGTGCTTTTTGTATGTTTTTAGGATTGTCTGTCTGCGTGTTTGATTGAAAAAAAGTTTTCAAACCTCTTAACTTAGATCTATAAAACTAGACTCTAAGCTTATAGTTACGATAGTGATTTACTAACTCTAATGCCGCCCAAGAACTTGAAAAGTGTGAGCTTTAACCCGAAAAAGTATATACTCTACTAGGACTACCAACTAGTCTAAAAAATGGGGAAAGGAGTGCCACAGGTATTAAGTTAATGGGGAAGATTATAACTAGAATTGTTGCTTTGGTTAATGCTTTTTTTTGGAAATTTATTTTTTTTTATTTTTATTGAATAACGATTATAAAACATTTCATTTTAATCTTAACAACATTTCCATTTTTGTTTTGTTTTCCATTTTTTTTGTTAAATTTTTGAGTGAGTTTTAGGTTTTTGTTTCATTTTTTTTTGTTTGTTTTTGTTTTCTTTTTGTAATATCTTATTAGGCGTAATACTAAATTGTTTGTTCTGCTTTATTTTGGGGATTATTGTGTTTTGGTATTATCTGTGGTCTGTGGCTTTGATTTCATTCTTTTTTTGGTTCTCCATTATTTTTTGAAAATTTATTGTTTTTACTTTAGTTATTTTTTTTTTTTTTTTGCTATTTCTGGAATTTGATGTGAGTGGTTTTTGCAATTTCAAAATTGAAAGTTCGATTCATTTCAGTTCTGTCCGGTCTGTTTCGCTTCGGTTCTAACTAAACCTAAACTTATTTTCTTGGTAGGTTGAATCAAGGCCAAATTAGAATTAAAAATCAATTAATAAAAATTTCTTTCTGTTTTTTGTTTCATTTTTTTTTTTTTTTTGTGTTTTCTTCTTTTCATACATATATGTACGTGTACTTTTTTTTTTTTTTTTTAAATCTCTATTTGCAGTCTTTGTCCTTAATAGAAATTTTATTTGTTTTGTTTGTTTTTTTTTTGAAGCATTGAGAAGATTTTGAAAGATTCTTTTTTGGTTTTTCTTTTTTATGGTTTATGTTTTGATTTACTCGTACTATATAGCCATATGGTAAATGTGTTTTTGTTTCAATCAAAAGGTTTTTTCATTATTTTTATTAAAGTTTTTTTTTTTTTGTATTTTACGTATGTGTATTAAGATTTTTGTTTGCTTCGTTAGGATTGCAATTAAATTTAATGGAAAACTTGAAAAGATTGTTTTTGGTTTAAATTGAAGAAGTCGAGTGTTTGTTGTTTAGTGTTTAGTGTTTAAATACTTTTGGAAAAATAATTACGTGTTTTATTAACTGGATATCTTTGTTTGTTTTATTCTCATGAGTCTGAGCGTATGGTTATCGTAACTTAATTTTCATTTCATTTTTTTTTTTGTTTTTGCTTTACAACGATATGTCTGCTTCTTTGCCTCTGGAGTTCCGTTCACAAGAGTATCGTCTTGGTATTTTTTCGAGTGTGTATTTTAAGGGTTTTTTTTGAATGCGATTCGTTTACTTTTTAGATTTTTTTTTGTTTTGGATTAGAGTTAGGCTAGACTAGAGTTGAGTTTTGAATAGCGTAGAGTTGATTTCGAGTAGAGCATAATAGTTAAAGCGTAAAATACGAAAACTAATACAAAAAACCGAACTTAGAAAATGCGTCTTTTTTCAAAATCCACTTTCGATTCGATAGTTAATGTGTGTGTTTGTGTATTTTTAGAATTTCTTTTTATTGGCTGATTGGCTGCCTGAATAATTTAAGTTTAGCTCACAAAATAACACGAAAAGAATTATGGATTATTTACAATTACAATATTTTTGTTGGCAATGTAAAGCCTCAATTGTTTCTAAATTCGAAAATTATCAAAAAAAAAAACCTATTTTTATACAAATGCTTAGGAAAAACAATAAACAAGGCTCTACTGTATCTGGTATTCGTTTTTTTTTTTTGAGCGCCAGCTAATACAGTTACAGTAAAAACTAATTATAAAAATCTAGATCCTAGCTCGACAGGAATTCCTCAACTAACTACGGATCTACTGTTTAAATACAAAAAAAATATACATGTATATACGGAACGGAACGGAATGGAATAAGACGGATATGTCGCAAAAATACGTTGGCAAAACGAAATATACAAAGTTACAAAGTAGTATATACTCTTATTTTGTTTTGGTATTTTTTTGGTTTTTGGTATTTGTTATTTACAAGGCGGCACAGTGAACTGTGCGAAATAAAAAACGCTTCAAAAACTTTTCTCAAATTTATTTGCTTCGATTTTTGTTGTTGTTTGTTTGTTTTTGCTTTTCTTATTGTTGGGATCGGATCGGATTGGATCAGCATTTTGGGGTTCCGTTATTTTCGTCTTCTTCATCTTCCTCTTGATCATCTCTTGTGTATGTGTTAGTGAGTAATTCTTTGGTATTTTTAAGGGTATTTGTTACTTTTGTAAATATTTTGTTTTTTTTTTTTTTTTGTTTGTCTGCGATAGCTAGCTTTTAATTCTGTTTCAGCATATACATTGATACATATATGCTATGGGCCATATATATATATATAATATATACCTATGTGTGTGTGTGTGTGTGTGTGGTTTTTTATGGTATTTTTATGTTGTGTATACATATATACAATTTGAAATTGTTTAGAATTTTTTTTACTTGTGTACTTAGCTCAATTTAATTACATTAAATTTTTCTGTTCATCTCCAATTAATTGTAATTTTATTTAAACATATAATAACATTTCTTTTGCTGAACACATTTATTCCAAAATTTTTGTTTTTATTTTGCATTTTTTTGGTATTTTTAGTATTTTTTTTTGTTTCATTATTGGTTTTAAGCTTTCATAGGTAAATATTAACACGATTTGTTTTCTTTCTGATTTTTTTTTAGTATTTTATTTAGTTTTTTTTTGCTTCTTTAATTATAGTGGCTGTTTTTTGTTTTGTTTTGTGATTAAATCAAAGTCTTAAATTGTAGGACAAAAATGTGAACGTATAATTGTAATAATAAATTAAAAATCAAATACTAAATTCTGCTATACATCGGTTATCCTTAGACTCATTTACAGTTATGTGTGTTTTTTTTTTTTTTTTTTTTTTTTTTTTTGCTAAATTTATTCATTTGTCTAGATTAAGGCTAGGAAAAAAAAACAACCTTACTTTACACTCGGCTCCTTGTATTCTGATATCTGATATCTTGCTATGTATATCGACTATCGTCTATCGGCTATCGGGCTAGCGGGTTTTATCGGTTCTATCGTCTTATCGGGTTTCGGATTTCGGATTTCTTGTATCTGATATCTACATACATATCTCTGTTATCTATGAAGCTAAAATCATTTAATTCCCATTCTGCTCAATCTAAATCATAAAATCTAATCTTAAGTAAGCGATTCTCTTTTCGTTAAGCTTCTTCTTTATTAGTTATTTTCTTTTTCATTCCATTTGGTGTTTCCTTTTCTCCATATTTTATTTATTTATATTTTTGTTCTTTTATTAATTGGTTATATTCTTCTTATCGTCTGGACCATTTTCCTAGTGCCTATTCATCGCATTACTCCTTTGTTTGCTTCTAGATACAGATACTTTCTGGTATGACTACGTACAGTACAATTTAAATGACGTTTCTTTTTCTTCGAGTGTAAGTATGCATATATGTATGTGTGTTTGGGAGTGTTGCTTTGCCTCTTCTTTACGTCTTTTTGTTAGTTTTTTTTATTATTTATCATTTATATTTTGTTTTTATTTAGTTTTTGTACAAAATAGCGTTGTTGCAAGTTGTGGATCTTGGCTTTGTTATTATTTTTCTTTTTTTATTAATTCTTTTTAGGAGAGTATTTACAGTTAGTTGGTGTTGCCACAGTGTTGCAAGTTCTTTATTTACAGTGCCTGGGCCACCTTTTTTTTTGTCTTTTCTTGCTATTCGTTTTTAGCTAGGCTCCACTGTGACTCATTGTTGTATTGTTCGGGTTAGCGGTTCCACTGAATTGCAAAAAGCTAAAGGGGTTCGAGGAGGGTTAGCTTTTGGTTAAGGAAGGAAGTAAAGGAGTCGGGGGTCAGTTGCAGGGGCGTAGGCAGAAGGGGGGCATACAGTCCTGGGCCAGTTCATCATATTCCTTAAGGCACTTTCTCTCTTTTTTTGCTCTGCTCCTCCGGATTTTTTCACTGGCTTTTCATTTGACTCTCGAGCCCTTTAATTTTTGTAGTTCTTCATTCTCCACCTAGGCCCTTAAAAAAAAATTCGCGTTTTTTTTCCTTCTGGACTGTGTGTAAGTGTGTGTGTGTGTGCGTGGACGGTTTTCAAAGCTTTTTTTAATTCTTTTTTTTTTTTAATTTACACTTGAATGATGTGATCTTTCTTTCATCAATATCGTCTGGCTGCTCTTCGTATATATATACAGTTTACTTATTTTTTTTATATATATATTTATAAATATATATACATATTATTATATACATATATATTTATACATATATATATTAATAGGGTCTCTATGTTTTTTTTATACATTTTATGCAAATTTTTGGAATCTGCATAGTTCAGTCAACGATTATGTTTCTTTTTTTGCCAGAGGTTCGGGGCTTTATTCTCTAGACTTTGCAATTCAGTCGAACAATATTATTAGTGGTATACTATATATCCTTCAGCTTTGCTTCTTTGCTTTGTATCTATATATTTGATAGTTTGCTTTCATTACAAAAATCATAAGAACGTTTTCTGTTTTTTTTTTTTTCTGCATCTGCGGTTCTCTTTTGCAATTCTCCTGGAATTATCCTTCAAGTTCTTTACTCTTTTTTTGTGTGTGTTTTTTTCTTTTAAATAATTATGAGCAATCCAATTTTTTTTATTTTCTTCTAATTTCCATGTTCGGCAGAGCTTGTATTATTTAAACATTAACTATTTGCCATTAGTTGAATATTTGTACTTTTTATTTCGATATTATTCGGGGGGATCGAAGCAGGAGGAGAATCGTAGCTGATACGGGTTCGGTATTCGGTTCATTCGGGTGGGGCTTTTTAGTATTTTTTGGTTTTTGGTATTTTTTTGGAGGGTACAGTTTTCCATTAAGCTTGTTTTAGTCAAAAAACAAAAATCAGTTAAGAGGAGTGAGTATTTTGTAGTTAATAGACATATACATACATCTAGCACATATATGTATGTGTGTATATTTAGTGTTGGTTAATTTCAGTTTAATCAGTTTAGCTTTAGTTTTTAGTTTTTAGTTTTTAGTCAAGTTATTTAAGTTAAATGATTATTTCCTGTCACATTTAAAAGCAGATTCTTTTTCTTCCAGGGATATCTTGCAATTGGGTTTCCTTTCCTCGATCGATGACTATACAAATGGTTTTCCTTGTTTTTACTTTTTGTTTTCTGTTAAATATTACGGCAGTTTTTCTATATTTTCTTTTGATGTTCGTGTTTGAGTGTGTGGATGTGAGTGTGTGTGTGTGGTAGTGTATCCTTCGTCCTTGGAGCATTCACCTTTTCTGTACTTTCTTCCTAAAGCTTTTTCTCTTGTTCTCTAAAATACGTAATGCTTGTAATGTGTGTCCTGTGAGCATAAACATTTATTTCGCATTTATTTACAGTACCGGTTCGTAGTTTCTGGGCTCGATTTATTCGATTTATTTTCATATTATTTTTAATATTTATTTTGGCAGCTTTTCTTCATGCCTTCGATGTTTATCCTGTTTTTCATTTTTTAGCTTTCAATTTTTTTTTTAGTTTTTATTTTAAATTTTTGGTTATGCCATTACTACTCGCGTCTATTTCTGGTACTTTCCTTACTCTTTCATTTCTTCTGTTTTTTGGGTTTTTTTGTTTGTTTTTGTGATGGTTGGTTTTTGTTTTTTTATCGTTAAGTGTATAATTTAGTTAAATTAATTTTAAATTAATTTAAATTTAAATTTAGATTAAATTTAATTTAGCAATAGATTAAATTTGTTTGTTATTTGTTCTACTTAAATTAAATATAAACAGCTTTTGTAGTCGTTTCTGGCATCCAACGTAACTCCTGTCAAGGCCAAATATATACCACGTAACGTCTTTTGCACTAATTAAGTTAATTCAATTTTTAAATACGTATAAAAAATACATACATTAAGGTACAAGACATAATTTATACACATATATATATATGGAGAGACGTAATTATATATATATAGAGATAATCATAGGTATTGCGTAGGTGGAAGAGCGGGCCACGTGGAGAGAAAAGAGAGAAAAAGTTATGTTCTAATCAAATCGCAATTCAATAGATTTCAGTTTCAATTTAAATAATAGGATGTTCGCACTGCACACTTTATGAGGATTATAATTAAGATTATTATTATTTTTAATTTTAATTCTTCAATTTGATTTTATTTAGAATTTTAATTTATTTCCACTTTTGCCTGCAATGCGCGCATTTCCTTTTCTGTTTTTTTTTTTTTTTTTTGAATTTTGCATACTGCTTTTGGCATTTTGCAACACTTAAACCTAATTACTAGGTCTGGCTCGAGGTGCAAGGATATTTTTTTAGAGGTTATAGGTGGGGGATTTCATTTTTTTTTATTTTTTAAATGCAAGAGTGAGTGTGTCATAGAGCGAGAGATACGGATATAGAGGTTTATGGTAGGAGGATAGTGAGGGAGCGACATAGTTAGAGAGAGAGAGAGAGAGATAGACAGAGAGTCTGTGCAGCAAGCGAGTGGTGTAGTCTTTTTTTCTTTGATTTCTTTTCTTTTTTTTTATTATTATTATTATTATTGTTTTTTTTACCGTTAACCGACACTTACCCAGTAGTCAAACGTCGGTCTCAATGCTAACGGCCAGGGCATTATTGTGCCTCATGGTGAGACCGCTGCTGCTGCTGCCCGCTGCTGCGCTAGCTGCTGCGCTTATTGTGTGATGCTGCTGCTGCAGCTGTTGCTGCTGCTGCTGTTGCTTGAAGCCGTTCTGTTGCTGCTGCTGTTGTTGTTGTTGTTGCTGTTGCTGCTGTGACTGCTGCAGCGGATGCTGCAACTGTTTATCGAGCGACATCGACATCGAAGTCGATGCAACAGGTTGCTGCTGCGGCTGCGATTGCTGCTGCTGCTGTTGCTGCTGCTGCTGCTGTGCTCCCAAAAATGGAGCCTGCACTGCACTGCGTCCTGGATGCGTGTCTGTCAATCCCGGCGTGGACTCGACACCATCGTCCAAATCCATCATATCCGATGAGGACTCGGACAACGATGATTTCTTCATGTGTTGACCTACTTGGTGGTGTGTATGCATTGGTTTAGTGTGTGTTTGTGGCACGGCACGCGTTCGTTGTTGGTTTTTTGTTTGTTTGTTTGTTTGTTGTTGTTTGTTGTTGCAGACAGAGTGTGCGGTGTGGTGTGGGTGAGTGGGTCGATTGCAGGCAGGTGGACAGGATGCAGGATTGCAGGTTTTACAGGAGCGGATTGGAGGAGTGGATTTTTGGAGGTGTGGTTGTTGTGGTTTTAGTTACGTTTTTTTCGGTTTTTTTTTGGTTTTTAATTTTTTTTTTATTTGGAAATTTTAGTGTTGGAGGTCACGTTTCGAGATTCAAATTCGGCCATACAATTGACGGAATAAAGAGAGAAACAAAAAGAAGAGAGAGAGAAGAGAGAAAGAGGAGATCACACATACAGTTGTAATGCATCGGTAGCAGTAATGTTTTTTGTTGTAGGTCCTTGGCATACACACAAAACACACACAGTACGTGCACGTTGGTTGTGGGCTTTTCAAAAAACACAGGGTTGCCACCAGCTCTGCCATATATGCCAGGGTAGCTGGTCATCGGCAGAGCGACAGAGAAAGACCATCACCAATTCTCTTCAAACAAATCTCCAAAAAAGTATGCTATGGTTTTTTTTTTCAATTAATATTCGAAATATTTTGTTTAAAAGCATTCTGGTGATAGTTTTTCTCTGTGTGGCAACTTATTCCGCTCGAAAGCAGTGCCGCTTTTTATTAATATTATTATATTTTATATTTTAGGCTCACAGCACCACCTTCGGCAGCGGCTTCAGCATCCACAATTCATTTCTTTCTTCGTAAATGTTTCTATTTTTATTCGACAGGTTTTTCTACTTTTTATCTATTTTTTTTTGGGGGGTATTTTTCGAGTGTGAAGATCGTTTTTGGTGGGGGGTGGTGGGCGGTGGAACGGGGGAGTCTAGCACAAGGCCACAACAGAGACGTAGCGATTACACAGACACTGACACTGAGGGGATCGCAGGGATGGAGTTTGGTGGGCAGACACAGTGTTGAACTTACCTAATGTACCTGGCAAATATGGACAACTAGTAACGTGATTAAAGTTCTGGCTCTGCATCTCCTCCTGATCCGTTTCGCGGTGATAGAAGTAGTTGAAATTGCTGACGATGACCGGCACCGGCAGTGCGATGGTCAGCACACCAGCAATGGCACACAGTGATCCCACAATCTTGCCCCAAACACCGACGGGTCTATTCTCATTTCAATCAATTTATAATCAAATTTTTTTTTTTTTTTTATCAAATTCAAAATCGATACGTTTCCGATATCAATCGATAGACGCGTGTGTCGTATGTCAAACGATAAATTTTTTTATCAAATTTTTCGATTTTCGATTTTTGATTGGCATTCATATTGCATTTCCCGGGCGTTTTAGGTTTCCATAAATATTTTGTTTTTTTTTTTTATATATATTTTTAAATTTGCAATAGTTTGTATATATATATATATATATTTTAAAATGGTGAGATATTGGTGCAAAATATTTTTGTTAGATGTTGTTGGGGATATTTTTGTATTTTTTTTTTTTTTGGTTTTTGATTAGCATTTGATATATAGATTTTTTTATATTGAAAATTTTGGAGTTGGTTGGTTGTATTTTTTTAAAATTGATTTTTTTTTTTTTTTTTTTGGTATTTTTGTTTGTTTGGATGGAAGCGAGCGATGTTAACGAACGAACGATATAAATAAAATGAAAATACAAATATATAAGAAATGTAAAGTAAAACTCTCGTTTTGTTCTTAGTATTTTTTTTTTGCATTTTTTTTTTTTTTTTTTTATAAACATATATATGTTTATCAGATATCATATAGTACTGTATGCATTGGCAAAAATCATACGGCATTACGCATTATACAGTTACAGTTACAGTTACAGATACAGTTACAGAAATGGGTGTACGCTTAGTTGTAAAATATATATATATGTAATTATATAAGAGCATATAGAAAGATATAGGAGCGTAGGACTTGAGTAGAGGCATTAGTCTAGCAGAGAGAAGAACGTTCAAATCAAAGAGTACGAAAATCGAAAGTAGAAATATCACAACACTTAGAACAACGTGGGGGGGGCTTGAAGCGTATTATTTTTGTATTATAATTATTATTTATATTTTTTTGCTATATTTGTTGTTTTTGGGGGCGGGGCTGGAGGGAAGTGGCAGGGGCAGGGACTATACGATAGTGCGTATAATAAAATATATACATAATTATTGCATATAGGTATTAGAGCCAGTGGGGCTCAGGTGAGTGTGAGTGTGAGTGTGGCAGCTGTGGCAGGTGTGATGGGGGGCTTAGGATTAGTTTTTACCCCCAAAAACTTTTCGGGCAGTATCATAGGCGGCTGACTGGGCTTTCTTGCTCATTAAGGCTGAAGGCAGTGTTGCTTAACTTTTGTGTTCCAGTTTGTGGGTGTGTGTATGGGGGTGAATGTGTGTGTGTCGGTCTTTTTGTGGCATTTATCGGGCACATGCAGCATGCTTGTCTTCGTTCCTCCTTCTTCTTGTTTTACTGTCTAGGGTTTTTGGTGGTGTGGAGTCTTTAGAGGGTTAAACTCGATAAACTGTTTGGCCAGCAAATGAAATTATCGCTATCGCTCCATGCAGCTGGGCAGCTCAGTGGGCGTGGTTCCATCAGCCATTCGGTTGAGTGAGTGTATGTGTGTCTTTGTTGTCTGTGTTAGTGTTGATAAACTTTTATTTTTTTTTTTTGGCGATGATGGCGATTATGGATGACACTGTACAGTGTCCTGGCATGAAATTGTTGAACTGATCTGAGCTGATGATATTGTTCTTCAGTATTTTCAGTATTTTCTTTTTCTTTTCTTGTAAACTAAACAACGACACAACGTTACATATTTAATTTGCGATAAGAAAATCATAATTTAAGCTAAATTAGAAGCCATTTGAAAGACTCAAACGGAATGAAATGGAAACGGAACACGCGACATAGTGTTTGTATATAGTGAGCGAGTGCGAGCGAGATGGACAGTAAGAAACTAAAAACGCCAAAAAGGAAACGAAACGAAATGAAACTAAAATGTCGAGATTAAGACCAAAGTTAAGTACAAATACAAATACAGAGACGAATACAAATAGAAGTGGTCCATAGACAAAATTACGAACACAAACAAACAGCTCAGCGATTCAAAGTAAGAGACAATAATAGTTTTACAATTTTTAAAATATTTTTGGTTTTTTTTTCTTTTGGGAGTTACAAACTCAAGAAGTATAGATAATTTTTAAATATATATGTAATTCGATAGATAGCTTTTAGTTTAGGTTAGCGGTGGGTGGGGGAAGTAGCGGTTTGGTTTTTGAAATAAATAATTTTTTTTTTTTTGGTTTTTTTGTTAATTGGGGTTAATCACAGAGAAAGAAACGCTTGGAAGGGAACATTGGTAGTAGAACAGAAACGGAACAGAACACAGAGGTGGTGGTGGTGGAACAGTGGAGAAGGCGGAACGGTGGGGCGCACTCCACAGCGGGAGCGAAACGTAAACGCAAAAATGGGGAACAGGAAACGGAAACGGTAACGGTAACGGAAACGGAAACGGAACAAAAAATCATAACTGCAGTTATCGTTAACGTAATCATAAGAATTAGAATTGTATAGATTTTCATACGTCATGTCACCATATCCAACGGTGGTCATGGTAACGACCGCCCACCAAAATGCATCGGGTATGGACTTGAAGAAGGAATTTTCGCTTCCAGCTTCCGCAAAATAAACCGCCGATGAGAAGAGTACGACGCCTAAAAAAGTTGATGGGAGAAATATTGCTTTGCATTGGTATTATATTCTTTGATGTTTTTTTTTTTTGTAAATTTTTTTTTTGTTTTTTAATTTTTTTTTTTTTTTTGTTTTGAAAAATTAACATTAAACCAAAGAGTGTTTTTTTTTTATATATATTTAGTTTGAAAGTATGTCGAGTAAGGTCTGAATGCGTCGGAAACTCGTCAAAAATGTGTGCGTATGGTATTGTGTTTTTGTATGGAAACACTTCTATAATTCTTAATGTTTTCAGTTTCAGGGTTATACGTTTTTCAGTTCAACTTAAAATATATCTGATATATTCGATTTTACCACGATCCGGTGGCATTCCCAAGCAGAAAATCAAGGCTTACCTATGGGCGGTACGTGGTTTTATTTTAATATATTTATATATATATTTATAAAAACATGTAAAAGATATGGGATATGGTTCGGAGACAAAAAAAACCCTCCCGTTGTACGTAATACTATAAGGGGGGGCTGAGACAAAAATATGGTGATATCTTTGAGGTGGGTTTTCATGGCTTTTATTTCAAAGGACTTTCTTTTTCGGGATGCGGAATGGGTTGACGTACTAAGGGATAACAGAAAATGAAAACCAGATGAAAAACATATAACATATTAATGGGGAGTAGACAGAGAACAACAGAGAAAGAGACAGATAGAGAGAGCAGTGCAAACGGAAAACGGAAGAGGAATGAACGGAAATGGAAATGAGGAACAGGATCTTTCGAAGCGAGCGATCACAACAATTAAGTCACAACATATATATCTTCGTATTCACATTTTTCCATTTACAAGGACACAGCTGTACTTTTTCGAGGCACCTATACAGGGGCATGGATCACCCTTACCCTATATTTTATATACATTTGGCATTATAGATGACAAAAGCAAGAGACAAAATATAATGGAAATGAAAAACATGAAGGATATACAAACATAAAAAGCTTTTTGGAAGAATAGAAGAGACTTTACTGTACAACATTAACAATCAGTTACAAAAAAACACTCAGACAAAAACGAGAGAGACACAGATATAGACAGACAAACAGAAATAGATAGATAGAGAGAGAGAGAGAGAAAGACAGCAGGATTGAGGCCACGCCAGGCAGCATAAGAGTGATGAACACGGAACGTGTGGAACTGAAACGATAACGGAAACGTGGGCTGTACCTCATATCACCATATCCCACCGTCGTCATGGTCACCACAGCCCACCAGAATCCGTCCGGAATCGATTTGAAAAATGAACTGTCGCTGCCAGCCTCCGCAAAATAAACCGCCGACGAAAATAGGACCACGCCTGATTTGATTTGGAACCGAGATCAATTATTAATATTTTTTTCTCAATATTTTAATAAAATATATTATTTTCTGCTTGGGAATCTGTTTGGGGAGGTGGTTAAAAACTTATATTTCTCGTTATTCTTTTTTTACTTTTTGGGTTCGTAGCAGGGTTTTTGGAATATATCCCTGATATTAATAGTAGTATATTATTTTTTATCATTTTTTAAAACAACTACAAGATATACATAAGACTATGATTATGAGTTAGTAAATGTTGATTTTTTTTGGAGGGATTTGTTCTTTCTCATATTATTTTTTTGTTGGAATTTGGTGCATAGAAAAGAAAACTATTTATATGTAATTTAGAAAATGTTTTTGGGAACTTTTTTGGATTAATATTGAGAGAGAGTGTGTGTGTGTTTATTTTTGTAGTATTTATTTTTTTCAGTGTCACATAAATTGTTAGCAAAATATTACAAAGGCGATAATAAAATTGGGGTGTGTTCCCTGAGAAATCGCAGATATTCTCTGCATCTATAAGTGTGTGTGTGTGAGAGAAAGAAACGTATAGAGAGAGAGAGAGAGAGATATAGAGTGTGTGTGTGTGAGTGTATGTGTGTGGTTAGTAAGGCTACTTGATCGGTGGCAACTAGCTATACAGAAGAGTATTTATTTTGGTTGGATTAGAGTTAAACATGGAACTAGCTAAGGACTCTGTACAATATACAATACATACGTTATCGGTTCATAATTAGTAGTAGTAGTAGTAGTAGTAGTAGTATTTATCGATAGTTATGTATACATATATATCAATATATCGATGTGTATATGTATGGCTAAACTACGGCAAGACAAATGATACGTTTAAAACAGAAACCAAACGAAATCGATAGAACCATCTATAAAAATATCGATATAAATCGCTTTTCGATAACTCTGAAATTTTTGCAAAGTAACCGTAACAAAAACATTGACTCTTAACTCAGAACATATGTAATACAGAGTATTTGTATAGAGTTGAGAGTATTTTTAGTAACGATATATTGATATAGATGTGATCATGTTCATATGTCGGTTTAAATATGGTACACTATAGATTATACATATGATATACATACATACTTAGGCATGGTTAGTAGTTAGTTAGTAAGACGTTAATCGGTCAACGGATACAACAACAAACTATAAGCTAAAAATTACCAACTATTAAAATTAAAAACTAGAAGCTAAAAACTATATAGAACTAAAAGCAAAATTCAAACCACGGCACAATCTGTGGACATGGACATCGAAACGACAACGTTGATGATGA
Organism: Drosophila malerkotliana malerkotliana; assembly: GCA_018153235.1. Lineage (NCBI taxonomy): Eukaryota > Metazoa > Arthropoda > Insecta > Diptera > Drosophilidae > Drosophila > Drosophila malerkotliana. The sequence continues at coordinate 5,978,928 of JAECXV010000038.1, forward strand.
TTATAATAGAGTAAGTAGTATACGATTTTTTACGGATTACTGAAAACGTTTTACGAATTATTACGAACAACTTGAATGTGGTAGAACATGAACAACAATACAAAATATATATAAAATACAGATGGTTTATACTAAAATATATATTAATTTTCTGTATGTATATATTAGATTTGGATAGGATTTATTGAATATAGCAGCTATATGCTATATATTTGGTTGTCGGTTGGTTCATTGTTTTGGACAATTCTAATGCCAAGAAGATTGCCAATTTTAAGGCATTTTCAACGCAGTTTGGTTTTATTTTTTTTTGTGGGGTTTTTGCAAAAAAAATAAACAGAATATAGTATTACTTAAGAGATGTGGAGAGAAGAAAAGTTAAGGAATATTTGGAAGAAAGGAGCACAAATTGCGTGAGGTCCTTAAAATTGCCAACGACTTGAACACGGCAGTCTGGAGATATCTCGAGATTCGATCAAAATAACTGACGAGAACTGGGAAAACTCCAATCGATCTGCCTTTCGCACTTTGTCAGAGTATATCAGGAGCAATAGACTAAAATTCGAGTACATTTAGAGACATTATTTGGCTGCTGGTTATCGCAAAAAGCTATTCAAAACAAAACTCAAATTCAAATCGAAATATATGGTATATTCGTAATACAAAACGCAAATCATGAGAACTCAACGTACCGTATCCGAATGTGAACGAGATACTTATAGAGTTTTATTTTTTTTTATAATTTTTGATTCGGTTTTGCGGGGAATATATATTTGTTTTGGGAGCTATAGCTCGTACCTACTTATCGCTAGGATTAGACGATACTAATTAAGTTAGATATACGTAAGGGATGAGAGTTATACGAATACGCCTAGGTAATACGACACCTAGGTAAAAAACTACACTCCTCCCTCTATTTTATTTAGCTTGTATGCATGTATGGGTGGTTGTGGTTGTGTATGAGTATTGGTGATATAGTATATATATGTTTGGACTATATAAGTTAGACTAGTATACTTTACTTTAATTTACTTTAGTTTAGCTTGATGTTTAGATCTAAACTCTAGTTGGAGCTTTTACTTTTAAAGTTTGTTTTAAAGGGGCATTGGTCACGAGGCTAGAGCTAATTAATAGATACTCTCTCTGGTGGGACCTGGTAATCGGTATACCTTAGTCTTAAGTCTTGGGGGGGGTTTCTTTTTGTATTTTTGGGCAAATCATATTGAAAATGATAATTTCTTAAAAAGCAAAACACAGTTTTCTGTTTGTTTTCTTGTTTGTGGCTTTGTTGGCTGTTGTTTTGGTCTATATAGTATTATTATATATCTTTAGCCGATGAGGAGTAAGGGTTGGTGGTGGTGGTGGTTGTGGAAGGGGCTTGGGGTTTCGTGATGAGCAGTTAACATAAATGTGCGCTGGCTTGAGACAGACGTAAGCATAAATAGACATATATATATGTATCTGTTGTGGTTGTTTTAATACGCGATCCATCGATAAACGCGCTTATCGATAGCACCATGTACGTGTTAGACAGAGAGAAGAGTAGTTAATAAGAGAGACAGAGAGTTTTCTTCTTGTTTTTTTTTTTTAAGGTTAGGGGAATGAGTCTGTCTGTGATTTTTTTTTTTGTCGCAGTCGTTTATAAAAAAATATGTAATGTATTTCTTTTTTTGGTTTTTTGTTTTAAATTTTTTTTTTTTTTTTTGACTGTTTGGAACTTACCTATAAATAAGAAAAATATAAGTAAACCTAATTCCCGCATTGAGGCTTTCAGAGTTCGTCCTAATATTTGTAAACCCTTCGAATGCCTAGATAACTTAAATATTCGAAATACTCGAACTAATCGTATCACTCGTAATATTGCCAAGGACATAGCCTGATTCGATGACTTGTCCTAAAAATTTTATCGAAATATATATATGTATATATATATTATATGTGGTATGCATATATATATATGTATGTTGTTGTATTTTTTTATGTATAAACTGTGTGTATCGTTTATATATTATATATATGATGATGATGGTAATGATGATGATGGGTGCTCATTTACAAAGCTCGATCGGTGTGAATATATAGGGAGTGAATATTGATTGGGTGAGTAAGCGGATGTAGGTCTGAGTATTATTAGTATTTCGAAATATACAACAATGAACATAACAATGTGTTATCGATATAAATCGATATTAAGTGTGTGGGTTTTTTTTTAAATTTGATATGTTGAAGAAAATGTTTTAATTTTTAAATTTCATGACTGAATTTGATGTTATTTGTTTAATTTTCTTTTTTTTTTTTTTGGGGCAAGCAGGCAACCCCGTTTACATGTCAAGCAACTCATAAATGATGATGGCAACACTTATTACATAAACTTGTTCATGGGTGTATTGAATTGTTTTGGTGTATGATATATATATAATATATATTGGTTTTATTTTTTTTTTATTTTTTAATTGGGCAAACAGAAATCTCATACCTGTGGACTGACTGGCGCTTTTGGAAGATTTAACGTATCCTCCTCTTCGGCAACGACAGTCGCTAGTGTTATAAAGTACGGAATGATGGCGATTATGTCGATAACATTCATGACATCCCTGCAGAAATTTAATTTGTTCGGACATGCGAGGAACCTGAACACACACAAAATCGATACAACGACCAGCGATTGGTTTTGATTTTAAAGATTCACATAGACAGCGCGACAGAGTGAGAGTTGTACAGACGTAGAGAAAGAGATAGATAGAGAGAGAACAGTAAGAGAAAGAGATATATATAGAGTTTCAAGTTTTTAAATCATGAGAGTGTGGTACAAAAAGCAAAGCAACAGACAGAGAAATATGTATATTATATAAAAACAAAAAAATAAAATGAAAAATCTATATAATATTTCTCTTTTGTTCGCTTAGCTTAAGAACTAACATTTATTGGAAATTCTATTGGCATACCTGACAGTTAGTTCAAATGTAAACCAAATAATACATAACGTTTCTATAAGGAAGAAAGGATCTGTGATGTCAGGCACCTCGTCTTCCTCGATTTTTGTGCCATTTGTTGTTGTATTGAACACCTGAAACGATAACCGATAACGGAGAGAGAGATGGGAGAGATAGGAGAGATGGAAAGATTTTGTATCCTTTTTTGGTAGCCGAAAGTCCTGCTTGTTTCGTACGCACCTTGTAATGCTTAAATTCGGGTAATGTTTCTAGACAAAATATAACAATTGATAGCAATATAACAAATACACTAATTATGGCTACAACTCTGGCGGCTTGCGAACTCTCTGGATACTCGAAGAGCAGCCAGACTTTCCTTTGCTTTTCATTATCCGGTAATGGTCTTTCTTCCTCTTTAATAAAGCCTTCATCCTCTCTGCAAATAAATAAAATTTCAAAATATTCTTTTTTTAATAAAACTTATTTTTAAAATAATTTTTGTTTATTTTTTTCAAAAAGGTAAGTGTGTGTGTGTTTTGGGTGAGTATCTTTTGTAGTGTTGGGTGTTTTTGGTTTAGATTCGATTTATTATTGGTTTGCTGTCTGCTTGGCATTTAATTATTGTCGTAATTGAGGCAAAAATTGAAAGGCTCTAATCTAAAAGCTAAGCCAAACTTAAAATCAAAGCCATGGAAAGCCATAAAAAAAAGCTACGAGTTCACTAAGAACATTAAAAACAAGCATTTCTCCTTGAAAGCTAAGCGAGTGTCATTATCTTATTATTTTTATGGAACAAAAGCTAATTTGAGTTCATCCTTTATTTTTTTTTTTTGGATTCTTTCCTTCGCCAGCTTCAGGACATCCTCTCTTCCAGTTTCCTCTGTTTCGGGGTGTGTGTGTGTGTGTTTCGTGTGGTTTTTCTCTTTTCTTTATTATTTCAGTTTCAGTTTCCGTTTCCGCTCCACGGGTCCGGCCACACTGCCCCCCTTGCCGTATGAACAAAATTTTAATCTGGTGGTCAAGTGATTAAAATTCACTTTTCCATTAACACTTTAGTCCCTTTTGGTCTCAAGTTTAATTTTTTTGGAATTTTTGTAGCTTTGGTCATACTATTTTTTCAAAAGCTGGAAATGCTTGAGGTTTTCAAAAATATATACTTTTTCTAAAACTATAAAACTAAAACTATAATAAAACATTAAAAATATTTCGAGCCTGGACTCTTAAACTCTGCATTTCCAGCCATATTTCTAAGTACACTTATTTCATACACAAGCCAAGTCTAGATCTATACATTGATGTCTGGTAGTGTAAGTGTCAGTCTGTTTGCCGTGGTGTTGCATGCCTCATTGTATTGATTCGTGCCACCAATAAATATTAAACCAAATCATTTAGTTTAGTTTAATTTTTTTTTAAGAGTTTTGGTAGTTTTTTCTTGTAGTTAGTATTAGTATCTTTTTAGGGGTATTTGTTTGTAATTTTGTTTGTGGGCAACACGTGGGTCTTACCTGAATTTATTAATTGCTTGATCACCTAATTCATAAAATTTTATTTCTTCACTAAATACGTCTAAAGGGACATTGACCGGTCTCCGTAGTCGGCCACCTGTGAATGAATATTATGAATGAAATGAATAATCAAATGAATAACAAATGAATATTCAAACGAATTCGAAAAAAAAGAAGAGATGGAAATATATTAGTAAAGAGATATAATCAAAGGGAATATATTTAAGATATAGATTACGGATAACTTACCACTCTGATAATAGTATAAAATCGCATCGAAGCTCGGTCGACTACGGTCAAAAAAATATTCATTTCTAAGCGGGTCAAAGTACCGTAATCTCCGAGCCGGATCCCCAAGCAGTGTGTCCGGGAATTGATTTAGCGTTCGTAGTTGGGTCTCAAACCTTAATCCGCTTACCTAAAAGAAAATATTTTATTATTATTAATTATTTTTATTAAATAAATTTATAAATTAAGGTGTATACTTACATTTATAACGACTCTTTCGCAGAAATCATGATCGTGAGGAATGGGTTCAAAGTGTTGCGGTCCGCCACCAAAGCCATGACCAGCCCCCCCTTCTTCGTCTTGACTGCTCAATTTGGGCAAAGACCTGGAAATAGAATAAGTAAGATTTAATTAATTATTTAGATATATTTTATAGTTTAAGGTAGTGGTATTTAAAATTTCTTTTATTAAAAAATCTAATAATATTTAAAATAAATACTTACAAGTATAAATGTTAGAGGATAATAAATATAAGAATTCTTGTTGAATTTTTTGGTATTTTTAAGATTGGTTTAGGATTTTTAAAACACTAAAAAGAATACTAAGTATACAATAAAGATTTAAGATTATTACTTACAGCTGCGGCAAAAAAAATAGCACTGAGATGCACAATTTTCTTTTTTGAAAAATTTTGTGAAAACTAGTTGTTTTTTTGGCTTCTTAATGGAGTTTCTATAAACATTAGGTTATAATTAAACAATATAGAGCGAATTTGACCTCAATTTTAACAAACTTTAGAAAATTTTTAGGTAAGAATGATAAATTTGCACATTTGAGGCGGCAACAAAAATAGCACTATTTTTTTGAAAACATAAAAAAATTTAAAAAAACATGGAAACAACCGGAAAGTTTTCAAATTATTATTTTAGATTGTAATCTTTATCTAAAAAATGCATTAATAATTTGTTTTAAAGCCTTTGGCTGAAATGACAGCTTCACAATGTCTCGGCATTGAATTTACCAATCTTTGGCCCCTTTCCAGTGGGATATTGCTCCAAGACTCCAAGACAGAAAGCTCAAAGCTCCTTATTATTTTTTGGATTTGTATTTGAATCAAATTTGTTCACATCAGACCACCAATTTTCCATAGGATTTAGGTCTGGGGACTGAGCTGGCCAATCCATTACATGGAGAGATCTGTCTTCTTACCACTTTGGAGCTTTATTGCTGGTATGCTTTGGGTCATTATCCTGTTAAAAGACCCATTACAATTGCATTTCATCCTCAGCATAAGGCAGCATGACGTTTTTCAAGATTTCGGAGTATACTAGTCGATCCATTATACCATATTGAGACCAACTCCGTAATACGAGAAGCATGCCCAAACCATAATACTGGTTCCACCGGGTTTAATGGTATTGTACGTAAAGCTGGAACGGTATTTCGAATTTTGGGGTCGCCTTACATATAAACGAGATCCTTTTTCTCAAAATTGAACGATTTTTCTTTCATCGGACCAAGAAATATTTCTCCATTTTTCTGCCGGCCAATTCGGATGTTCTTTGGCAAACAAAATCCAACTTGCCCCATGCTTCACACTCCAAAGGGAAACTTTTCTGGGGCTGTGGGGACTTAAATCGTTTTTTTTAAAGCAATTTCAAACAGTTCTAATTGATGCCGAAATATTTAGCTGCATTTTTAGCTCAGTAGCCGGATTAAAGGGCGACTCCTTGCTCCCACGAACTAGTCGGTTGACCTGCAATTTCGACATGGCGACCTTTCTACCGCGGCTTTCTGCCTTAGAAACATATTTTAATGAGTTACTAATCATTTTATTTTAGAAACTGACAATTCTCGCCACCTGAGCATACGTTTTTCCTTCCTTAATAAGTTTTTAAATGATTATCCTTTGGTTATCACTACAGTGCCTTTTGTGACCCATATTTATTTTTTTTCCGCTCTAATTCGTAAGAACTCTGTTACTGCAATGCTCTCTAATGTAATCAGTAACTAAAAACATCAAAAAACTTCGAAAAATTTGAATCTTTGATCAAAACCATTATTAGTGCTATTTTTGTTGCCGCTCTCTTTTGCATCTTCCTTGATAAAATGCCCAAAATATAACAAACCTTTAGCTAATTGAGATTTAATTCACTTCTCTCATTGAGATAACATGTAAGCCTACATTGTAAAATAAAATAATCAACACAATTTCAAAGAAAAACATAATTTGTAATGCATTATAGAAAATTGTGCATCTCAGTGCTATTTTTTTTGCCGCAACTGTATATAGTGAGAAGGTTCACTTAAGCAACACCTCTATATACTTTTGTGTTAGAAACAATTGTAAATGCTTTTGGTGATGAGTATTAAGTTTAGCTTCGATAGAAACGATATATGATATATCGATAAAAACAATGAGACCAGCTTATCGAGATCTGCCCATCGGCATCAAAAGAAATAAAGAAAAGTTCTGGTAACATTGAACTTATAAACTCTTTTTTAAAGCTTGAAAATACATACTATAAAGACTAAGCATATTTTCAGTATTTAAATAGCCCAATATTTTATATATCCTATCCACTTAATAGATTTTAATATGCAATTTATAAAACACCTTGAATAATATTCAATTAAATTCTAATCTATGTATATATTTATAAAAAATACCCCCAAGAGTCAATACATCATGAAATCCATTCATTCATTTATCTCAATAGCCACAAAGTCATCAATTAATTAACAAATAAATAAAAAAAAAGAGGAAAAACTTTTCCCATGCCATGCCGCAACTCGAATAGTTTCATTAAACAATTAAAAAAACAAAAAAAGTTTCTTATTAATTGGCTGTATGATTGACACTTTGGAAACAATTATCAAGGATGACCCTAATGCAATTGCAATCAAATCATTGATAAAAAGGACATTTATTTATATAGATTGACTTTTGCCTCCTCCTTTCGACTTTTAACTGGAAATCTGCATCTATATTATTCATCGCCTTCGATCTTTAAGCTCTCCAGTGGCTTGGTCTTTAATTACTTTTCGGCTCGAATCATTTTCCAGATGCTATCCGATTGAATATTCAATTGGCATGCATATTAAATGGCCCACCGCCGGTAGGTCGGGGGGTTCGATATCGTTTCGATTGCAATTTGCAATTCGAAATTTTATATATATATATTTTTCCTCCATGGGACGTGTGTGTGTGTCTCTGGCTTTGGCTTAGGCCTTGTTCAAAACTAAATTCATTGCAGACCCACCTCCTGTCTACGCCCATGTTCATGCCCATGGACACGCCCACACTGGCAATATACTTATGTTTACACTTGTAATTGAAATTGTATTACAATCGCATATAAAAACGACCACAGCAGGCCATCCAACCATCCAGCCATCTCGGCCATCTACTTTTAAGCCAACCACCCATCCAACCAAAAAAAAAAAAAAAAAATACAACCCACTGGCATCGTGCCCAACATTTTCCGCCCTTATCGCTGATGTTGCTGACAATGTGCAATTGTTGCTGCTGCTGCCATGCCGCTTTGGTTGCTGTTGCAATTGTTGCTGCTGCTGTTGCCGAGTTTTTTGGGCTAGCGAGGCGTTATTGCATGGCAGGTTGCCTGCTTTTTGGCGCCGTGCCGTGGCATTTCATTAAGCGTGTAAGTGCACCAACCAGCCAACCCACTCTTGATCCTTATATGTATATACATATATATATTTATTTTTTTTTGGCCAGAATCGGTCGAGTGTGTGCCTGTTCGGACAAATTGTTTGTCGGCATAAATCTTTCTGGCCCGCAACTGCATCTTTGCGGCAGGCACTTCTTTGTATTTATGACCCGGCTTGCGGTTAAAATAATAATGCCATTATAAATTATAGTTAAGATCTTGCAATATAATTTCAAACATAAACCATACAAATGGTAATCGTGAGCTTTTGTAACTTAATGTGGGCTTTACGGAGTGTTGTTTGTAGTCTAAGGAGATCTAGAGTCAAGTAGAGGCTTTTCTTATATATAATTATATGATATTTTTTTAAGTTTTAAATATATGTTTATGTTTTGATTGGAGATATTAAAAGATTTAAGTATTCATAAGGGTTATTTAAGTTGTAAAAATATTAAATTACTCTATTAAACTATGAAATATTAAACTATTTCAGCTAAAGATATAAGTAAAGATTCATTTTAAAAGGTTTTTGTGTTTTATTTTCTAGATGTTTATAGAATTTTTGTAGTTAGTAGTTCATTTTCCTTTGAAAACTTCATTAATATCACTATTATTACGTATAAATATAATAATAGCTCATAATATAGCTTTATATTTCTTCAATAAAGTATATAAAAAATCCATAAAAGCTTAAGGCTTTTACTTTTATTTTATATCAGTGACCTGGAGGCTCTTAGCTGCATAGTTTGAGAAGCGCAGAGAAAGGCGCTATTTAAATAAAATGAATTCTTTAATATATTCATAAGACCCTTCGCTTAATTCTTCTACCTTCAATTTTAAATAATAAATTCAGAGCTGTATTTGTGTCTTTAGTTTTTCTTGTTTTAAGTTTTAATATTTTGTATTATTAGATTAGTTTAGTTCAGTACTAAGTATTATTGATATTATTTTGGAGACTATAATACCTACAAAAATACTTAATAAATTCTTTTTTTAATAAAAACTATAATACCTATAAAATAATACTTGATAAATTATTTTTTTATAAAAACTATAATAAATTTAAAGAGGAAAGCTGGAAGACACACATATTCCCAAACCTCTTGAACTAATTCTCCTTTCTTCTCCAATAAGTTTTAATACCAAAAAGTATATACCAAAGTGCCTTTAAGTTGGAAATACCACATACACTACATATGTATGTACATATGTACATTATCTAATGTGACGTCAGTGATTGTGGCAAGCGGCAAATGCAAGTGCAAGTGCAGGTGCAGGTGGCAAGTGCAAGTGGCAAGTGCATGAAGCAAAAAGACCGGTCAGGTGAAGTTCCAACTGAATGTCAACAAACGGTATCTCAACCTTTGCTGCCACCTCTACCTCTACCTCTACCTCTCTCTTTCTTTTGCTTTATAGCCCTCTCTCTCTCTTTGCATCTCCTTGTCATGTAAATGCTTTTTGAGAATTTTGTGTTTTTTTTTATCCTTATCCGCTATGTAAATGCCAGTCAGCAAATTTATGCCTTCTCTCTCTCTCTCTCTATATCTCTATCTCTCTCTGTGTGTTTCTATGCCACAGTCTATGCCCTCTCTCGCTCGCACCAAACCGGTGTGGCGTTGGTGTTGGCATCTCTTTTGCTCTGTAGAGCGTGTATATAGGTCAGCGGCACGGCCTGATGCGGCTGTGACGTCATTGTCGCCTCCTTTTTAGATGCCGCCGATGTCGATGAGTCGCTTTTGCGCTTCACGCTGCTGCAGCGACCTATTTACAAGATACACAGATACATACATATGTATCTGGAAGTCGCAACGTGCAACGTCTCACCCACTTCCGCATGTTACATACATACATACATACATATATTCCGTTTTATTCATGTTCTATCATGTCCTGTCGTGTTCCAGGTAGAACAACTCGATTGCATAAGTCGAAGGAAAGAAATGAAGCTAAAACGGAAATGGCGACCGTTGAAGTTCAATGCAATGTCGAAAACCGAAGCAGGTCTTGTCCTCGATGTCCTGGTGCATGCCGCACCAAGCCAGAGTAGAGTATTTGTGCCGGTCAAGGCAATCCCAAGCCCAAGTCCATGCCCCAGCCCAGGTCCAAGTGAACCCCCATAGTTGAACTATTTTTAGCAACGTCAACAACGGCATGCTGAAATTTATGAATTAATGGGATGGCGATGGCAAAAAAAAAGAAAAAGAAAATTTAAAGCATGCTTTTTTTTTCTTCACATATACATATACTAGTGTACATCCGTTGGGTAAGCCTTGAACTGGGAAAGTGCACTTGCATTTTAGCCAAAGCTTTACAGTTTCTCGCCGTCACAAAGTCACAACCCTCATTGCGGGCCCGTTTATGCATTCAGTCAGTCTATCCATCCATCCATCCATACATACATACATACAAATGTATATATATAGATACTATATATTGTAGATCCCCAGCTGCGCATCTGCATCTGCAAGTTAATCAAGTGTCTGGAGCCGCATATGGGCGAAAGTGCAAGGAAATATAGTAGTTACTGCAGACACACTTTCCCACTTGGGTCAATCGATTGAGTGGCAAACAGAGAGCGAGAGGCACGTTATTGCCTCTAATTGGATATTTGTTGAAATTTTTTTGAGGCTTTTGAGTTACTGGATAGGGTTTAAATGAGATTGGATGGATGAGAAGCGTAGAGAATGGCGTGATCTAGTGGCACTTGGCTTAATAGCTTGAGAAGCGCAGAGAAAGGCGTCATTTTTTAAAGTAAATTACAATTATTTGTTTAAATATCTTAAGAATAAGTATAAGTAGTATAGTATACTTAAGAAGTATAATTACATCGTACTTAAGACTACTCTACTTCCTAAGTCTCTAAGCTTAAATCTTTGAGAAGCGCAGAGAAGGGCCCTTTTTTTGTAAATACCTTGCTTCTTAAGTCTCTAAGGTTAAATCTTTGAGAAGCGCAGAGAAGGGCTCTTGTTTCAAGTACTTTGCTTCCTGAGTCTCTAAGCTTGAAGTAATGATGTATAGGTACTTAGCTTACTAGTTTGAGAAGCGCAGAGAAAGGCGCTTTAAAGAACTCAAATATTTAATAAATATCTCGCTTCTTAAATACTTTGCTTCCTTAGTCCCTAAGCTTAAATATTTAAGAAGCGCAGATAGAGGAGTTTTTTTTTTAAGTACTTAGGAAGCAAGTCTCTAAGGTTAAATATTTGAGAAGCGCAGAGAAGGGCGCTATTTTGTAAAGTAAATAAAAATTATTGTTTTCAAGTATCCTGCTTATTAAGTACTCTACTTTCTAAGCCTTTAACCTCAAATCTTTAAAAAGCACAGAGAGAGGCGCTTTATTTAATAACTTTCCCGCATTATCCTCCACAAATAAAATCATAACAAAATCCTTGCTTCTCCAAAATGAATATACATATCAAAGAAACTGGCTGAATTGATTGCTTTTGGTTATTGGCTTTGAAACTCAACCGGCTCGGCTCTGGCATGTTTTGGGGCGCGACTTTGAAATCGGCTCACGGCCAAAATCAATGCCCCCCAGGAAAAACAGCATTGATAAAGCTGATTTGTGGCAATCATGGGGGCTGGCTGGCTGGTTGCCGCCCCAGCGTGTTAACATGATTCAATCAGCGCCATCAAACGAGAGGCAGCAAGGTGAAATGCGAAACTCGACTGCTACAACCACTGACGTCACAAACGGCATTCGCACTCCAAAGTTTTTTTGCGTCAAAAACGTGAACGTGAACGTGAATATAAATGAATGAATAATGCATATGGCTCTTAAAGTTTTCAACCAAAAGTTGATTATTTTTCCAAAAAAATGATTTAATAAAAATTATGCTCAAAAAAGTTGAAGAAAGATTTGTAAATTGTTTTTTTAAAGCAAATTCTAAGCCAGGAAACTAAATTCTTGTAGTCGCTTTTGTTTTGGCGCCGCATCCGGATCCGGAGGCCATCAATCGCCGTACACCGAGCGGGGGGGAGATCGGGAAATCACACCGTAGCTGCAGTAGAGTCGAATTATGCAAATCCTTGCCCCGGCTGACTGCCCGAAAGTGCCATGGACGGATAGATTTTAGAGCCACGGTCTCCCCCAGTCCCCTGGTCTCCCAGTCCCTGTCCTAGCCGACTCCCGGAGCGACCTTGGCCAGAGTTGCGTGCACAAATTGTGTGGGTTTTCTGGTTGTGATTTGTTTTTCTCTTTCTTTTTATAGATACACTAACTTGGGGGATATTTCATTGGATTAATCTAGGAGATAAAAAGAGTATAAAAATAGAGGTTCTTGTTTAAGATCTTTAGCTCAACTTTTTGAGAAGCGTGTAGAAAGGCCCTGATGCCTTAAAAGGTCTATAATTTGAAGAGAAATTATGGGAATTTAGTAGCTAAAATTCATGTTTATTATTGAAATAATCTTGGAGATAACGTAAGGGCTATTCTAGAGCTTCTATTTAAAGCCATTAAGCTTAACTTTTTGAGAAGCGTATAGAAAGGCGCTTTTTTTGTGGTGAAATGTTAGAAATTTCGTTCCTAGAACGTTCCTATATATTCTTGAAATTATCTTGGAGATAGATGAGGTAATCTAGAGCTTATAGTTGAAGCCCATTAGCTTAACTTTTTGAGAAGCGTGTAGAAAGGCGCCTTTTTTGTGGTGAAATGATGGAAATTTTGTTTCTACAATACATATTTATTCTTGAAAGGATCTTGAAGGTAAAATAAGAGGTAATCTAGAGCTTCTTTTTAAAGCCACTTAGTTTAATTTTTTGAGAAGCCTATAGAAGGGCGCTTTTTTTTTAAGAAGGCTTATGATTTAAAGTGAAATGATGGAAATTTGGTTCCTAGAATGCATACATATTTTTGAATTGATCTTTAATATAATATAAGATGTTATTTAGAGCTTCTAATTCAATGTCAACTCTTTGAGTTGAAGCCTGTAGAAGGGCGCTTTTTATTACTATAAGACATACATATATCTTCCCTTGATTAATTTATATAAATATTTAATAAAGTGTATCATTTAAAGTCTGGTTACCCTGGTTTGTATGGCTTGATTTTCGTGTTTTTTGTTTTCATTTTCATTCTCATTTTCTGTTTTCCGTTTCGGTTTTTTATTTTTGGCAACCGTTCTCAGGTTTTTACATGCAAGCTGTTCACAATGGGCTGGGGTGGCCAAAAGGGTTGTGTTTTTTTGGCCAGAATGGGCGGTGGAGAGGAGGTGACGCTTGTTGCCTGCTGCTGCTGTTTTGGCTTTCGTTCTACTTGGTCCTGGTTTGCATTCGCCAAATGCACGTGTGGCCCAAAAGAATGAATGAAACGAGGGGCGTTGCAAAGTGTTTCAACAACAACAACAACAAAAAATAGTGTTTTGTGTGCACGTCAGGCATTTTAAACATGTTCAGCTATTTGAAAGTTTTCCTCGTTTATTATCCGAGAAAAAGAAGGCTCAACAAAGGGGGTAAGGGCAAATAAAGGACAGGAAACAAACTTGTTAAGCGCACAATGTAAAAGGCAAAGGCGAACTTTGCCAAAAGGTGAAACTTTTCAAATGTCTCGAGTGCGTCAAAGGACCGAAGCGGACCGGAAAGGAGTTGCCAAAGACCACTTGGTAGAGATATGGCAGAGGCAGTAGTAGTAGTAGTAGTAGTATCTGGAGAAGAGCACCCTTAGCCATGTCTCGCATAAGTGTGCAATCACTTCAGAAACTCACTTCAGCTCTTCGGGCACAATCGAGGCGGGCTATAAGTCGTATAAGGCAGGCAAAAAAAAATTGCACTGCGATTTCAACAAAAAGTAATCAATTGCTATAAGCTCAAGCCGAAACAATTTCCAGTTAATCCAATAAATGTGGCAGATGTTGCAGAAACTTTTACTTCACACAATACAGTAATTCCCATCCTGTCCTATACTGTCCTATACTGTCCAGTCCTGTTCAGTCCTGTTCTGGTCACAATCAAAGTAATCTCCATTCAATTTGTTAAGACCCGAAACCATTTACTGACCCCCCCCCCGTTTCACTGTTTTGTGTGTGGTTTTAATTTTAATGCACCCGCCAAAGCGGTACGGGTGGCGGCGGGGGGGTCAGACGATAAGGCTATAAGGCTATAAGGCCAACAAGCAAAGTCAAGCGAGTGAAAGCAAAGTACAAAGCAGACAGTCAGCGAGACACACATACAATGGACGCACAAAAAGGATACGGTACGAAGATGCGACTTAAAAGATACCTGGTAACCTAGGAGACCTTGGAAAAAGGTGATTCGAAAAGCCTTTGAATAGACTGAGTTTTGACGGGTCATTTTCCTTAATTTATTTCCCAAAAGGCTTTGGTAAATACTGGTCAGTTACTTTTGGAAATAATAAGTAGAAGCTAGCTAGTTATTTTTAAATTTTCACATAGTTTTTAGCTAAAAAGCATGCTTTTTACATAAAATGTACAAGTTTTTGAAGCCTTTTATCAAAAATTCTTGTTTAAAACTCATAAATTATTTGAAAAAGCATATGCTTTATGTTGAATGCTCAATTATTTAATAAGGTAAGTACAAGAAGTTGATTTAAAAACACATATCATCTTTTAAAAAGCATACTTTTTATATAACATGTAACATTATTCAAAAAATTAAACCTAAACTGCTTTTTTAAAAACCATATCCCCTTTGAAAGAGTATGCTTTTTTTGTAAGATTTAACATTTTTTGAAAAATATAACATTGTAAGATTTGAAGCATATTCTTTTTGAAAAAGCATGCTTTTTATTATTAGAGGCCCGGTTTTTTTAAGAAAATCTATAAAATTTGTAAAGAATCGTGTATAATTTTTAAAAAGTAATGCTTTTTATATGAAATGTAATATTATTTTGTAAAATTAAACCTAAAATGCATCTACATTTTATTGAATATTATATCAAAAGCATAGTCTCTTCGAAAAAGCATGCTTTTTCTATGAAATGTAATATTTTTCCAAGAAAAGCATGCTTTTTTGGGTGAACAATCATGTATATCAGAACTAATATAATATTTCAACAAGGCAATTCTCTTAGTTGCTTAGTTTGAAATAGCAAAGATTTATTTTAAATTTGTGATTCATTTACACAAAGCTTGGTAGAATGTTTCAGTCTTGATACAATTATGTATAATTGTATCATGGATTCAGTTTGAAAAGCATGCTTTTTGAAAAGGACTATGTATACTTTAATAAGGTAGAGTAACCATTACCTATAATTTGAAACAAGTTTTAGCTAAAAAGTATGCTTATCAAAAAAGAAAATCTTTCACCTATAATTTTGTAACTTTTTTAGGGGAAAAAGCATGCTTTTTTAAATAAAACAACAGTAAACATGTAACATATTAAGAAGTCAAGACTTGGTCAAGATTTCTAAAATATGACTCTATTACTTGTCATTTAGTAACAAGTTTTAGGCGAAAAAAGCATGCTTTTTAAAAAAGCAACTCTTTTAATTATAATTTTGTTAACATTTTGAGGTAAAAAGCATGCTTTTTTTAATAAAACAACAGTAAGGATATTATGAAGTCAAGACTTGGTCAAGATTTCAAAAATGTGTTTCCTATTACTTCATTTAGTAAGCGAAAAAAGCATGCTTTTTAAAAAAGCATACCCAAAAAAAAAAAAAACGGTGCTGGGTATTAAAGCACAAACACACGCTCATACATGTACGCTAACCGGCGCTCATTGTTGGCTGGCTGTTGGCTGTTGGCTGTTCGCTGTCCATTGTTCCATGGCTTTGTTGCTGACGTTGACGTCGCTTGTCGCCTTGTCGCTGCCAGCAATACAGCAATAACAACTATCACGACATATAGTATAGTACTGGCATAGTAGAGCATAGTGGGTCTGGCGAGCGGGATCAAAAGTCAAGAACAATGACAGCAAATAGCAAGCGGCAAGCAGCGAGCAAAAGTCAAGTTGCAAGTTGAAATGTGTGGCAATTGTTTGCCCGAGAAAAAAGGCGAAAGTGAAAGTGTAAGCCTCGTCAATCATGAACAAACAAAAAAATAGAAAAAAGGGCGATAAGAAGAGAAATATATATACAAGTTTTATATAAGATTTATAAAAAAAAAAACATATATATTTTCTTTCAATGCATTTGTAATGGGAATCAGTGTCAGCATTTCTAGCGTCAAAAGGCATCAATTTACCAATTTATCCCGATGCATTCGATTCGCTCTTCATTTGTTATTGAACTTCTATTGGAATGGGGGGCGGTGGGAGGAGCATTGTTCCCCAAGAAAATCAAAGCATTCCACCCCACACCCCACACTCTACACAGGACATAGCCCAATCAGCAGAACCCCACTTCAAGCAACATTATCAATGTCAAACTCATGTCAATTCACTAAGACGATTACAGGATATCATCAAAGGATATTGTTATGTCTCAATCGGTTGGAAGGGAGACAGGCCCGACGAGGGAGGGGTGAGAGGGCAAAGGTCGTGAGTGAGGAGAGCTGGAATGTTAATGTTAATGATATTGTGTGTGTGTCTGTGTGTCTTTTGGCTGTTTTTTTTTGGGCAACTGTCACACTGTCACATTGCGCATACGCCGCATACGCCCGCCTGCCTGCCACCATATGTGCCGATTTCCGTGGGTGTGCCTGCCTGCCTGCCTGCTAGTGTGTGTGTGCTTGGGTGTCTGTGCCTTTCTATTTGTTTGTGCATCTGCATTGACTATCATCTCCCACCATTCATCATCTCCGCTCTCGTCTCGTCTCATTTGAGGTGAGTAGTGTTTAACATATGGAAGGTATTTTTCACTATTTTTCACTTTTACTCGCTGGCTTATTTATTTTAATTAAATGACTGCGATAAGAGTAGTTTCTAATTAGTTAATGTCTGGCTGGTGAATGGGATTTGGTTTAGAGAGTGAAAGTTAGTTCAAGGTCTTGCTATTGGTTATCAGACTATGGGCTTTTAAAGTATTTATAATAGAAAATCTATAAGAAAGATGAGCCTAGTTAGAGACTAAAAAAGAGACTAGTTTTAATCGATTTGGTGGAAATATTGTACTAATCGATCTAGACTAGAAAAGAGACTAGTTTCTTAGGATTCTTAAACCTTTTTTTGACTAAAATATAAAAAAAAAACTGAGAGATACAAAGTTTTAATCGAAATTTTGCTAAAAAGACTACAATAATCGATAGTATCGATATTATAGCGATTTTTCAACAATTTTATATCGATGGCTTCTAAGGGTTTTTGGTAAAAATAAAGTTATAGATGAGATAGATGTTATAGATAGATGGTATATATCAATAGTATACGAATCAATAGTATATAAAAAATATTATATCGATGCACAGATTCATTAATCGATAGTATTTCGATCTATATAAATCTCTTCGATCTCTATAAATGGTATATCGACATTTTACTGAAAGTATAATTTACGTAGCTAGCTAAGATAAATCGGTGGAATATCGAATCTATATTAATAGTTTATAAGAGTTCATCGATAGTATATAAATCGATAATAACTCGATAGTATATTGATGTTTTATAAGCAAATTATCGATAGAATATTTTTCTATGAATGTTATATCTTTTTTTGCTTAAAATTCCATTTCTTTAAATATATATCTTGTAATTAATAGATTTTTAAGGTTTACCTATCGCGCAGAAGAGGGGGCGAGGCATTGGAGAGGTTTTCACCGCTCAAGGGCTGCTCCTGGCGCGGCCGGAGAACCGGAGTTAGGCCCCATCTCTCAATGAAATCGATGCGGGAAATGGTTGAGGACGAGCGAGTGGTGCGTATCGCTAAATGGGCCACTGCTCAGCAGGCTCCAGGCCTCCTCCAGACCTCCTCCTGCTCCGCACTACCTTGTCTATTAACGATTCAATTGTGCTCGTGACTAAGTCCAGACACTGATCCTGATCCAGATACTGATCCAGTTCTCGTTCCAGTTTTCTGTTCCGATCCAGTTCCTGTTTCTCTGCAGATTCTGGCCATGAATATAAATTCCAAAATTTTGGCTAGCATTTGGCAAAATGTTTCTCTTGGCTTGGCCCTCGAAGACTTTTTAGGATTTTGTTTTTTTTTTTAGCTTTCTTATTGATTTGTTGTTGTATAACTTTTAGAGTTGCTGTTCGATTGTTGAAGTTTGCATTTTTTGTTTATTTTTCATTTTTATTTTTCTGTTACTGTTGAGGCATAGATTTAATTTATTTTTGAATTTTATATTTTTATGATTTTCCAATGCTTTTCACAATTTATTTTCACATCAAAACAATCAACACACACACACACTGACACACACACCTCCTCTGCAGAGCACCCAACACCAATAAAGCACTCGGCACAGTTCCATTTTCGCGTTGAGTTTTTTTTTTTTTTTTTTGGTTTTGGGACTGGACCGGAAACAGCAAGTGAAAATGGTAATTTCCGCTTTTAGCCACACACTCACACACTCCTACATACTGAATATGTATATAGGGTATACACACGTATTTAAGTTTCTTGTTGTTTTGGTTTCTTTTTTTCTGTTTTTGGATAAAAATAGGCTCCAAGAAAATTGAAGCAGAAATTCGAAACAAGTTTTCGCGACAGAGAAGGCGAGAAGCACGGCGAGCAAGCGAGACGGATGATGAAAGCCAGAGAGAAATGCCTTGAATGTCCTTTACCTATTGATTTTCAGACTCACAGAGTCTAGATTTTTTTCACTTTTATTTATATTTTATATTTAAAACAGGTTTGCATTAACTCTATTAGTTAATATTTTTTAATTATTTAACTATTTTTATAAAAAAAACATATATTTTGTTTATATTTGGCGCGATTTTTGGTTTTTGGGGAACAAAAACAACCTTGAACCTTTCGGAAATGGAGTTGTCGGCTGCAGGACGAAAAAAAAAACTTTAAGGGGGCGGTTAGGGGGAAACAGGTGAAAAACACAAACACACACATATGAGCAGAACGTGGTTTGAAGGAAACGCCTACACTTTTTTTTAGTTTTTAGTTTTTATTTCACGCGTGAAAAATATATAATTTTTTTGAGGTAAATATTTTTAAAAATTTAAAATTTGAATAGATTTTTTTTAAGACAAAGAAAAGTGCAAAATAAAATAGAAGAGAAAGCAGCAGGAGCAGCAGAAGAAGAAGTACTAGAAGCAACGAAGTGTCGCCTTCTTTTGCCTTTGATTTGTATTTTCCCTCTAGCGTCCCTTTTTTTTTTTTTTTTTTTGCAGGTCCTTTTTGTCCTTTCCCGTTGCCCGTTTCCCGCTTTTTGTCTATTCCCTTTTTGGCATTTTTCGTTTTGCTTTCGCTAGCTTTTTCCAGCTTCGAGGGCCAGAATAAATAACATTCGCCTGGAAGAGCGCGCAAAACGTGCTTGAAAAAACAACAACAGCAACAGAAAAAAAAAACAAAAATGAATAGAAAAATAAAACAACAACGAAAAAAAAGGACAAGAAGCGAAACAAAATGAAAATGAAACGAACACAAAGACGAAGTGAAGGCGTAAGGGAACGTAATGGAAATGGAACAGGGCGAAAGGCGAAAGGCGGCGAGAATGTTGGGCCGAATAAGTGGCAAGCGAGAAATTGAAGCGTGTAAGCGCTTAACTGGCGATGTAATGACACTCACACTACCACACACCACCAACACACACACCACCAACACACACACACACCAGCACACACCAAGAGACACGTGCACTGTGTGTATAACAAAACACACCAATACGAGGGCAAAGCTCGTGAGTCATTGTGCGAGGCAAGTGCGAAAGAAACAGACTCACAAAGAGAGAGAGAGAGAAAGAGAGTCAAACACACACACACACACATACTAACACAACCAAAAGAACCGAATGAATTCAAAAAATGTTGAGGCCAAAGAGAAATTGGTCGGAAAGGGGGTGGTGAGGAGGCTAGGGGGAGGCCACAATCACTCAGAACACAAAAAATACTAAAACAAGTGTATATAATTAAAATTAAAATTTAACATTTAAGAAAATTATTAATAAAAAATATTTTAAATTCATATTTATGAGAAAAAGAGGGAATTTCTAACCTTTCTGGGGCCAACCTGGCGTATACTTAATAAAATATTACTTCAAATAATATTAAAATATGGTAATAAAACTAATATTAATTATACTGAAATATAATTAATACTAATTATATTGAAATGAATAAGAACGGTCGAAAAAATATCGACATTTAGAAAATACTTCAAGCCACAGTGGCGTATACTTAATATTCTATTACTCATACGCACTGTTGTCTTTAAAGAATGTAGTATGTATAAATTAATATTGATATAAAATATATATAATATAATATAGTATATATGTTTATGCAATGTCCATCACAAATTCTTGAAAACGTGATATAGAAATAACCCCGCGACACATATGTATCATGATTTGACTTTAGTAGAGATACCAGCCGCGTAAAATGAGGTATTTTAGTCTGGCCAGACTTTCTCAAAAAGTCAACAAACCAAGTAACGCGATGGATAATCTTAAATTCTTTATTTTCTTAATTTCCAAAGACGCTAAGTGGAAATTGTTTTAAATTTTAAGATTTATGCGCGGCATTGCCAGCTGATTTTTATCACCAATTCATGCTTTGAGGCTGAAATGGCGTTGAAATCGTGAAATGAAATCATTAATTCGACATCGCATAAACACAGTAATAAATATTGAATAATTTGAAACTTAAAAATTAAATTAAGATATTTATAAAAATCAAATTAATTAAAAATGTAATAAAATAAATAAACTAAAAAGTTACTAGTTTTCTATGCCAGTGTATGTTCATGCACAATGGGAAACTTGTTGGCGGATTTATGCAACTAACACACACACCGAAACACACACACACACGCAGACACACACACACACACACAACAGCCACAACGACGACGATGGCGAAGCATCCAGGCGCAAAAGGACGAAAACGAACGCAAAGAACGAAAGGACAACGCACATGGCCCTTTAGTGCGTGTGCGTGTGGCAGTATACGCTTGTGTTAGTGTGTATGTGTGTATACGTTTGTGTTTATGTGCTGGTGCGTGTCCTGCGTTCGTTTACCGTTATGCCGTGTGCTGCTTGCGCCTCATTTATTGGCGTTTCGTGCTTTACCCGCTGCTTCGTTGGTGTAGCCTAGCATTGTGAGCTTTTATCCTGGCAGTTATTATCAGACACCTTAGATACACCTCTTCTGGGTCCTGCCACCTCTCTTGCTCTGGCTCTCTCTCTCTTTCACCTGACGCCTTGGCTGTCTCTTTCTACACTCAAGAGTGTTAAGCAGCTGTCAGTTTTTTTTTTTATTTTTTTATTTTTGTGTGTTGTTTTTTTTTTTTTAATTTTTTTTTTTTTTTTTTTTTTGCTATTTGTTTGTGCTTTCGTTGCGTCTGCGTGTTTGCTGTTGTTGCAGAGGGGGGAGGAATAACGCTAGGACGGGCACCGGGTCGGGTACGCCCCCCCTGCCATGCCATGCCCTCTTTCATCTCGGTGGCATCTCTCCGTAAATTTCTGAATTCCGTTTTCTTCTTGGTCGGCAGGATGGCTGACTGGCTGGCTGACTGGCTTTTTCTATTTTTTTTTGGTGTGCGCAGTAAATACTTTGCCTCCCTCCACGCCCCCTGACCCGTAGAGACTCCCTAGAGTAGGAGAAAAGGACAGCAGGCAGTAAGTAGAAAGAGACACAGCTCACGCCTTCGAGAACTGCCTTTGTCTTGTCATACAATTTTTTTTTGGAAACTTGACTGAAAATGCCGGGAAAATCATAAAGAAAAAGGGTTAACTCAACAAAAAAACAGAACTTAAGAACTTAATATAAAATTATAAATAAAATAAAAAATAATAATACATACGACTCTATGGTAATAGATGAGTCAATATCCATAATGTCCGATTTTTGCACTTTTTTTTTGAAATTCAATTAGGTTCCAAGTATTGTTACTCTGTTTTTTTTTTTTCTCCGATTTATTGTTCAACTGTCACCTGTCGATGCTGCTAATTGATTGATAACTTTTAAGGACCACCCTGCCACCCTACCACCCAACCTACCCAACCTACCTACCTCCCTCTAACCATTCTACCGCTTTTAATCAATTCTGATTAGCTATACGTGTGGCAACAATTTGGGGCTTGCCACACATATTGCCAATCTTTGTCTAACCGGAATCAGAATTGGAATCTGGTGGCACAACCACCAGCCCAGTCACTACACGGTAGCTCATCCATCAATTTCAACTGTCTGGATGTGTGTGTGTGAGTGTGTGTGTGTGGCATCCTTAAAAGGTCAACATCAACATCGGCTGTTGGTGCGACACCAAAATTGAGTGCTTGCCAAAAGTGTTGTTCGTTAAATTGCAGTTAGGTAAAAGTTTATAGGGCTGATCGAAGAATGGGAGAAGAAATTATGATTTTAAGACCAGACACCAGAGCGTATGATTAATAAAATATAACAGGAGGTAGGTTTTTTTCCAATTACAATTATTAAAAGAAATATCCTTATAAGAGAGATTATGATTTTGCAGAAAAAACTATAAATCAGACTACAAATTAAGACATTAGACATAAAGACCAGATAACAGGGCGTATGATTAATAAAATATTCCTCATGACTCTTACGCCATGTAGGTCGTTTAGTATTTTTATACCCTTGCAGAGGGTATTATAATTTTGTCCAAAAGTGTGCAACGCAGTGAAGGAGACATCTCCGACCCTTAAAGTATATATATTCTTGATCAGGATCACCTCCTGAGTTGATATGAGCATGTCCGTCTGTCCGTCTGTCCGTCTGTCTGTCCGTCTGTCTGTCCGTCTGTCTGTCTGTTTCTACGCGAACTAGTCTCTCAGTTTTGAAGCTATCGTCTTGAAACTTTGCACACACCCTTCTTTCCTTTGTACGCAGTATATAAGTCGGAACGGCCCGGATCGGCCGACTATATCCTATAGCTGCCATATAACGGATTGATCGGAAATGGTATAACTTTGGTGTTTTTAGAGTTAGAGAGTTCAAATTTTACAGGAAAGCTATTTTTGGCAAAACATTACGACATGCCAAATTTCATAAGGATCGGCCGACTATATCTTATAGCTGCCATATAACTGAACGATCGAAAATGACCCAACTTTCGTGTTTTTGAAGATAGAAAGCTGAAACTTAATACAGATTATATTTTTGGCCAGTTGATCCATCCTACCGAATTTCAATAGGATCGGCCGACTATATCCTATAGCTGCCATATAACTGAACGATCGGAAATGACCCAACTTTCGTGTTTTTGAAGATAGAAGTTTGGGACATTTTTTTTAGATTTTTTATTTTAGTTAATTGGTTTTATTATGATGTAATCATAAGGATCGGCCAACTATATCCGATGTTTGCGATATATATCCGGTTTTAGCTGCAAGGGTATATCAACTTCGGCTCCGCCCGAAGTTAGCTTTCCTTTCTTGTTTAAAATAAACTATTAAATTAGACTATATTCTTCCCTTTTCAAGACCACTTAATAAGCTTGGTAATAATTAAGAACTTTAAGCCAGACACCAGTGCGTATGATTAATAAAATATTACGTATACGCAGCGTGGGGTCTAAAAATTTAAGAAAGTTTTGTAGAAATTAAAGAACTTAAGAAGCTGAAAAAAATTAATCCAGAAGAGAGTAGAACCTAAGACATTGAAGACAGACCACTAGGCATATGATTAATTAAATATTACGTATACGCCATGTAAGCTGTTTAAAAAAAAGAGAAAAACTGAGAAAACAAGCCCTGTCTAAAAATTACAGAAGTAGCAGACCAGAAAGAGGAAATTCTTCTTTAAAAATGAAAATCATACGCACTGTTGTTTTTAATAAAATTTGAAATTTAAATTAAATTATTTAAAAAAAACTATAAGAATACCATTTCTATGTCTTCGAAATAAATTTAAATTATTTTCTTAAATTTCCCTTTGTTATTTTCAGTATTTTTTTTGTTGTAGATGTTTGTAAGGAAGATGAACACAAAGAGAAAGGAGCAAAGAATGCTAGAAACACACACACGCACACACTGACAGACTAAGACACCAACACATGGACAAAAAAGAAACAAACACAGACACTGCAGTGGCAGGCAGCAGCACCATCGCCAGCAGAAGCAGCAAATTGCCTTTGGAACGTCCTTAAGAAGGATATACCTCAAAAATATTGCTTACAGCGGAATCGTTGCTGTTGTTTCTGTTTCTTTTTCTCGTCGATTGTTGTTGTTGTTGTTGTTGTTGTTTGCCAAGCAAGCATACCTGAAGAAAAGAAAACAACAACAACAAGAAGAAAAAAGGTCCTGGCGAGAGTTGATGAAGGAAAAACTTTCTCAGCTGTTTGGCATCTTAATAACTTTCTCCCTACCTTCCACTCCCTCTGTGTCTCTTTATCTCTTTATTTGCTTTCTTTCTTCTTTTTTTTTTTTTTTTTGTATATAAGTTAGCAATATGTTATGTGTTGTCCTACCTACTACTTTCTCCCCCATAGCCTTCTGGCTTTCACCTTTCTCTTATTTTTTTTTTTTTGGTTTTTTGCCTTGGCGGCAACTTGTTTATATATATATGTATATATAAAAATTCTGATTTATTTCAAATGTACTTTTGCCTTTCAAAATGCCTGGCATTTCTTAGGAATTTCATTGCAAAAACACATCAATAGTACGATTTAAAAATAAAAAAATAAATAAAAACAAAATACACTATTATTTTAAACACGTCTAGTGTTATATTATTTTTTGTTTGTTTTTTTTTTTGTGGCATGTTGTTGTTTGATATGTCAAGGTTAAGCACACGCACACCTACACCTACACACACACACACTCGTACAAAAATATACACACGCATACACACTAAAACAGGTTTAAGTATCTTTATAATTTCTTGTTTTAATTTTTTTTATTTTATTTTTCAATTAAGAACCGATTTCTTGCCACACTTTTTTTTTGGTATTTTTCACAATAAAAAAATAAGTTTTTACCAAAAAAAAAAATAATTATTATTTTTAATTGATTTTTTGTTGATTATTAATTTTTTTTTTTTTGTTTCGAGCACGTTTCGTGTTTTTTGGCTTTTCGCGTTTTTTTTCCCGTTATTCGTTTATCGCCTGCTGCTGCTTCTGGTTTTTTGTTGCCCGCGGCAGTTTCTCGGCTTGTTCTTCTTGTTCTTGGTCCGCCGCCGCTTGCCTCTTTCACTTCTTTGTCACCTGCTCCTGCTCCTGCTTCTTGTTCTTCTTCTTCTTCTTTGCCTTTTTCGCCTCTTTATCCCCTGCCACCGCCCACGCCCACAGACCCCTTGTTGATGCACCAAAATGGCGAAATGAATGGCAATGGAACACACACACACACACACACACACAGCGTAGTAAGTGAAGAAGGTTGAAGCAAAAGTAGAAGCAGCACCACCACCACCACAAACACAATATATAGTACCGTTACGCACAATTCCCCCAAAAACTTTTTCAGTTTCAGTTTCGATTTCGATTTTGGTTTCGGTTTCGGTTTCGTTGGACCGCTCTTCGGCTCTTTGGCATCCTCGTCGGCATCTGCTTTCAGACTGATTTTCCTAGCCGATTATTTCTCGCCATCAGTGTTCCACTCTCTCGCGTTTCGCTCTCTCTCCCTCTGTCACTCTCTTTTGATTTCTCTCTCACTCTCCTTGTTTGTTGATGCTGCGCGAAAAAGGGCAACGAAACGCAACGCAACGCAACGCAACGCCTTGAAACGGAACAGGACAGCTGAGAGCCTGTTGGAAGTATTGCCTCAGCTGTCCTTCCATAACGGATGCCTCCCATCCAGTTGAGGCTGGAAACTGGAAGCTGAGCTTTGCCAGCCTCTCGATTTCATTCGAGGATTTGTCAATGAATAAAGCTCTCGGGGGCGGCAAAACTCAATTCGATGACAGCTGTCAAATTTGGTATAGCGGTAAATGCATAAGGGATTCTTTTACCGTTAGTTTTTCTTTTAGGACGGTTTTTGGAAGGGTTTTTGTAATTTTAGATTATGAAAAAGGATGCTTGAAAAATATTTTAACATATATAAAAATATATATGCTTAAAGCTCTTTATATTTAATCAGAATCTTTATTTTTTTTAAATTATCTTTCAAAGCTTTCTTTTTTTTAGAATTTAAGATTTTGTTAGCTTTTTTTTATCAAAATATTTATTCTTTTTCAAATAGACTTCAAAAATGTCCCTGTTTTAAGTTTTTAAGCTTTTTTAGGTCTATGGAGGATGCTCCTTTAAAACTGTGTAACCTTTCCTGTGTTTAGTTTTTAATTTCAATTTCAATATTGCTATTATTATTATATCTTTAAGTTTTTATCTGTTATTCTTAAAATGTAGCTTTAAAAAAAAACCTAAGGAGCTAAGAATCTTTACTAAAGACTCTTTAGGCTACCATGGGTAAGGGGTGTACATATATTATCTAAAATACAATATACGACCTCTTAAAAAAATATACTGAATGTTTTCATTTAAATACACCCTTTATTTTGATATTTAAGATTTAGATTACAATGTTACTAATATATATCTATAAAAATTTCATTTAAATAATACTTAACAGGTTCAATTATTAGGTAAAAATTAAAAAAAAGTAAACTGTAAGCTGGATAACTAGTGTTTAAAGCCACAGGTAGCCTTCGTTAAATAAAGTTTTCGTTGAATTCTATTTAAAATCCCTATAGCCATAAACCCTATAGCCATATTTCCAATGACTTCCTGGCCTTCTTTCTTTTGGCCAAAATAAAATATGACAAATACAGAAATATCAAACAATTAAACCAATATTTCGACTCCATTCCGTTTAATTGAAACTGTCAACAGCATAGTTTCCTGCAGGCACTGAACCAGAAAATAAATGGCAGTTTCCTCAAGACTTTTACAAAAAGAAAATCGAAAAATTGCAATAATTGCAAGTGGCATTTATGGAAAATTTCAACCAAAAATAGAATTCCCATCAGAAGGAGGCCCGAAGGTTATGAAAGTGAAATGAAAATTGCCTTTCGCTTTTCGGCTTTTCGGCTTTTTCGCTATTTTTTGTTTTTTGATTTTTGGCTCCTTGGGGCTGTCATGGCTGGCGATGGAATGCAATGGAATGGAACAAGTGACAGCTGTCAGTGGGACTGTCAGCTGTCAGCGGGGTGAGCTTTTTTTTGTAGCCGACTGGAAGCCGGATCCGGAAGCTGAGAAAGCTTCGGTTTTTTTTCGAGCGGCATCGAAAAGCTCCGATTTTTGGATGCTGGGCGCGCAAACGACCAAAATCTTGAATGAATCGAAAAAAAGCTCAGATGCCGAAAAAGGTGGGTCGATGGGTCGGTGGGTCAACTGCATTTCACCGGCTTACAGCGGTAATGGGTGACGTCAGAAGAAGAGGAAGGGGCCGCGTAAGTCTGACTGTCAAGGCTGAACACACTCTATATACTTAGCATATGACTATATATGTATATAGGGGGTATATACCACCCATGTAGGGTAGTAATGCAATTAAGCCGGCACATGCTACACTCGCGCAGCATTGAAATTCAATTGATATTCCGTATAAAAAATCAATTAGTCAGGTCCACTGGCCGATAAGGACGAAAAGGACACTGCCCAGATGTAAAAAAAAAGAAGAAGTTAAAACTAATTGAATAAATGCAGCCAAAGAGTAGTTATATTAAATATTGAATCAAACAAGCCAAAAAGGCCAAAAAGAAGGTCTCTCCAAAAATTCCCAATTTCTAAATTTTTTTTTTTTTGGGGTAATTTTCATTGTGCCAATGGCAATTAATCAAGCTTAAATATTTATGGGAAAGTTGTGTGCATTTTGTAGTAAGGTCCTTGCTGAAAGCCTGGCCAAAATCTATATATAGCAAGAGAGTGGCTATATAATAAATTGAACGTTCGACTGTGGTTGCGGTGGAGCTTGTATTCCATCAATTAGGACAATGCGAGGACATTGGAGCGGCTTTTGAATTTATTTTTGGCCATATTCTTGGCCCATGACGCACACGCATCGGAATCGGTATCTGAATCAGATACTACTAATATAATAACAATATAATAACTAATATAATAACAACTAATACAATAATGCCACCAGTAGTCCACAGCCACAGCCAGGCTGCCAAAAAAAAAAAAACCCAAAAATTGCATCCCGAAAGCCAAAGTCAAAGGCTGGTGGGAGCCATAAAATTTTTAGTGTCATGTTATACATTTGTAACCCCTCCTCCTGCCATTCTTCCACCCCTTGTTGGCTGCATTTTTGGGCATCCTTTCTAGTATTTTTTTTTTTTTTTTCCTCCTCTTCAGCTCACTTGTTAAGCTGCTAACCAAATTTTTGGCCAACGATTCCCCACAGAGCTGGCGAAAAATGCATATTTTCTGGCCAGGGTGGGGCGTGGGGAGTGGGGACGACAGCGGGGTGGATTTTCGTGAGCCTGCTTAACGAGGATAACAATAAAGTAAAGGACACTACACACACATATGTATGTACCTATTAGGTGTATGTAAGTAATCCAGCTTAACGAATTCTCCAAGAACTCGAATAATTCTAATTCAGGGATTCTCATTTGGGGATTATTTAAAATGGATTTTCTTGATTTTTAAAATAATCATTTTTTGTTAAAACAATTAAAATTTATACAGGATTTATTTATGTACTTCAATATAAAAATTAAACAAACGAATAAAATAATTAAAAAAAAAAAAAAAAGGAGAAAAGCAGATAACTCATAGAGGTCGACAGTGATTCAGAAAAACCCATCGAAAAATTATTAAAGAAAAATATAAAATAATTATTTAAATAAGAAAATCAGATATAACAACGAGGACGACAATGAGAATCAAAGATCCACTGAAAAATGATTTAAGAAAAAAATTTAATAAATTTATCATTTTTTAGTAATTTTATCAAAATTTAGATGAACATCATAAAATATTTATAGGAATAAATATACGTTTATTATAAAATAAACAAACGAATAAAATAATTTTAAAAAAAGGAGAAAATCAGATAACGCATAGAGGTCGACAGTGAAACAGAAAACCGACCGAAAAATTATTAAAGAAAAATAATAAAATAAAAAAATAAAATAAAAATAAAATAATTTAAAAAAAAGGAGAAAAGCAGATAAAATAACGAGGACGAGAATGAAAACAAAAACCCACCGAAAAATTATTAAAGAAAAAAATTTAATAATTTAATCATTTTTAAGAAAAAAAAAACAAATTTAAAAACTAAGTTCAGATGCACATCTTAATCCAAAGATTATGGATATATAAAATATTAATAGGAATAAATATAGGTATGTATTATAAAATAAACGAATAAAATAATTTAAAAACAAAAAAGGAGAAAAGTAGATAACTCATAGAGGTCGACAGTGATACAGAAAACTGATCGAAAAATAAAATAATTATTTAAATAATAATAAAATAATTAAAAAAAAAAAAAAGGAGAAAAGCAGATAAAGCGACGACAGTGAGGACGACAATGAGGCAGACAGCCGACCGAAAAATTAAAATAATTATTTAAATAATAATAAAATAATTTAAAAAAGAAGAAGAAAATCAGATAAGGCGACGATGGCAAAGGCGACGACAAAAAACCCATCGAAAATTTATTAAAGAATAAAAAACTAACATAGAAAATAAATATAAATCAGATTCAAAAATATTAACCGGATGTTATGATTGTCGGGCGACGACTAACTGTAAATCAGTCATGGATATATTCGAATTGACTTCCAATCGTTTTGCAAGCCAAAAATAAAAAAATAAAATATATTAAAATCAGATTCAAATCCAAGCCAAGGCTATTATCAATTGCAAGAGAATTGATTGCAAGATAAACAAAAAATAAAATAAATAAAAATCAGATTAAAGAAAAAAGAAAATAATTGAGGAGAAGATGAACCGGACCAGACGAAGGCCGGGCCACGACTGACTAAAATGTGATGGTTTTTCTGCTTTTATAGGGTTTGAAGAAAAAGCAAAGCCCACTTGATTTTAGGATTTTAAAAAGGAGTAAAAAAAGCATACTATTTTTGCTCCTTTTTTGATTTAAACAGAGCTGGTCACCTTTTTCGAGTTGCTACCTTGCCAAACTTAAAAAAAGTGATTCCATTAAAAGAGTAGCTATAAAAATAAAATAAAGGATAGAATTGTGATTTTAAATATATAAGCCCTATACCTCTTAGTTTTAATACCACATTTATTTAGTTTTAGCTTTTAAATTCATTTAAAATCACCAATTTGATGTTGAATGTTGAGAAAAGCATCTAAAATCGGACATAAAAAACCATGATATTATATATTATATATTATTATATTATTATTATTATTATATTTCCTATTGATACGTTATTGTTTTCCATGGTTTTCCAGCTAAGGTGGATTTTTAAGAAGAAGAAGAAGAAGAAGCAAGCTACTTGATTTTTGGGATTTTAAAATTTTCGTAAGACAGCCTACTATTTCTGGGTTATACAATACTAATTAGTAAGACCCCTTGGCAGACCTATGGCAGACTTTTTAATAATCAAAAAATATTGAAGAACCATTATTAAACATAGCTCTGGTTTATGTATTCTTGTAAATTTCAAATACCCTCTGAAAGGGTATAAAAACCCAAAAATTGTAACAATTAAAATTTCAGCCAGAAACAATGACAGCCTCGAATGTCGAAGAATGAAGAAGGAAAATGCGGGCCGCAGCTTTGGCCGACATTCCTGCTGGATTTGGATATATAATATATACATATTTAAGCACACACACACCTATATATATCCTTTATATATAGACTCATACAGCTGGGGCACCACCAAAAAGCAGACTCCCAGGACCCGCGGCAACTGCATAAAATATGCCACCAAAGGCAGCAACCGGCTAGAAAAACGAAGGATATAATAATAAAAATAAAATAAAAAAAAATATATATAAGAAAATATACATATTTTTCAGCAAAGAGCCGCAGAAAAGAGACCCATATCGATGGATGAGAGGAAGCAGTAGAGGGGGGGGTAAAGTTCCAGGGGCGTTGCCAAAGGGGGAGGGAGCTGGGTAGGGAAGCTGCGAAATTTGTGCAGCGCACCAAAACAACGTGCAAAATTTATGGGGCATCTTTTGCCGAAAAATTCAGTGCAGTGGGGTGGGGAGGGGTGCAGGGATGCAGGGTAGTAGCTTGGTAGAAGGGGTAGTGTGGCAAGGTGGCAGGCCATTCGGGCGCCAGTTGGGCAATTGTGTGAGCAATGAGATGTGCGCTGAGTGGTGGGCCATGGTCACACTGGCCCATTATTATGGGAAGTTATTATGGGAGTTATTTTTAAGAATTTTTTAACCTTAAAATTTATGTTTTTAAAAGCTTAAAAAAAATTATTTTAAGAATCTATAAGAATCTTGGATAATATAATAAATAGTAACTATTTTCTATCTATTATTATTTTCTATTATTTTATTAGAAACTCCCTTATTCCTTATTGTTACCATTTTTATGGTTTTTTTTTTAGCTTGTCACTTCCGGTTGCCCAGCCCTGGTCCGGCACTTTTGGCCCACTTTTCGCCCCACAGACTGGCCCGCCAAAGAGAGTGTGAAATATGGCCGACACTTGGAAGTTGGCCTTCGATTTTTCATAACAACTGCATATTTATATGGCCAGCCAGTCAGGCAGCCAGTCAGGCAGCCTCACTTTCTCACGATTATGCAAGCGAACTTTCTTCTGAAAATATTCCTAAAATATTCCTTCACTGGAATCTCTTAAACTTAATAAATGCAATTAAATTTCAATTTATTTCGTTATTAAATCAGATTCAATTGAAGGGCCTTTTGAAAGAGAGACAATTCTTTGGTAATTAGATGGCTCGTATGGAAATTTAGGTTGTGGCAACATCTGTTGAAAGTGAAGCAACAACAACATCTTCTCCTCTATTTAGCTCTTTTTGTCTATATGTGTGTGTGTGTTGGGAGTTTATTTATGTATGTATGTGTGTTAGGGTGGCCTCAATTTCCACAATTTCCCCGGGTGCAACTGCAGAAGCTCTCCACTTGCCACTCCAATTCGTACTCCTGCCTCCTGCCCTGCCCCCCCAGACTCTGACTCGGAGGCTTGCTTTTGCTCGTCCTCGTATTTGTCTGCTGCAAGCTGCATTTAAATGTGTGTCATGATGTTAATTTGCTGCACCGTCGGCTACAGCAGCCTACACTGCCAGAAATTCTTAGGAATTCAAATGAAAATTGAGCTTAATTCAAGATGATAGCTAGGGTAGGGCAGAAAAGTAACAAGAGGTACTTTCTATAGAATTCTATTATTCTATAATTTATTCTATAAGTTTTAGGGTTTATTTAATATGAAGTTCTAAAAGATACCCGGTACTTGAGAGAAATTATGAGACAAGGTATGTGTGATACCCAGTACTCACAACCTGAGGGAAATCTTAAAGCAAAGACTGCATGATAACCGGTACTTGAGGTCTTAAAAGGACATAGATAATAATGCTGTATGATATCCGGTAGTTGAGAGGTTAGGGGAAAATAATAATACTAAAAATACTAGAAATATATTATAAAATAATACTAGGAGACCTAATGAAATATACTTTATACTAGTTCTAGTAAAGATATACTTGGATAACAGAACTCGAAAATAACACTGTATGATATCCGGTACTTGGGAGCTTAGGAGGAAAAAATATTACTGAAAATACTAGAATATAATACTAGAATGTATTATGATTCTGACCAAAAAACAGAAGCTAATACCACTAACCATACAACATATAGACTAATCATTTCATACAACGGAAATGGACGCAAAAATTTCTTGCAAAAGGCCCCAGCAGGCTCCAGGGAGCATCTTACTTTCTTTCTTCCGCTCTAAAAGTACTAGAAAATAATACCAGAAGATATACTATAATATAGTATGTTTCTGCCAATAAATAGAAGCTTATATTTTATGATCCTTTACTTAGAGTTCTTATAGAGCTATAATCTGATAGAAAAAAAGGAAACAAATGCTTCGAGATACCCGCTACTTCTCTATTGAGACAAAAACATATATATTCGAAAGCAATATGATACCCGTTACTTCAGGGTGCAATTTTTAATACAGAAGATGCTATTTTCTATTTTTGAATACATTAATAATACTGATAGAGACTATAGAAATAGGGATAGAGATGTGGAAACTATAGAGCTGGAAACTGCAGATATAGAGACTTTAGATATAGAAACTTTTTAGAAAAAAATTGTAGAAAGACTATAGAGATAGAGCCACTAGAGATGTATGTAGATAGATATGTAGATATTATACTATAGATATAGAGTCTGTGGAGATGAAGACTTCTTGGAAAGAGACTTTATATAGAAAGAATATATAGCTCGAGACTTTAAAATAGAGCCTTTAGAGAAAGAGACTTTATGGATAAATACTTAATGTATTGGGGCCATAGAGATAGAGACCTTATAGATAGAATAAATAAAGATAGAGTGAGACTAAAGAAATCGGGACTTTGAAATAGAGAGAACTAGAGAGAATATGGATAAAGATCCTACATACATGGAGACTACATATATAGAAACTTTATAGATAGAAACTTTAGAAATAGAGACTATAGAGATAGGACAGAGGGCCTCTTAAAGAAACAGCTTTATTTAAAAGCCTATTCATAATTTATAAACTTCATACTAACTCATACATACATACATATCTACCAACCAAACTAAAGAATTTATTTATTCTAAACTCTACAAGTATCGGATGTAAATAGTTTTATAATCCAAAGAATTTTCTTTAAAGTCTATAAAATATATTCCTATTGAAAGACCCTTTCTTCAGTGTACCAGCTGTTACCAAGGGCCAGCTGACTTCGTCTCAGCCAGCTGCAAAGGATGAAAATTGGGAAAATGAGTGCTGAAGGGTTTTCGTATTTTTTTTTTTTCTGGTCGGACGAGTGTTTTTTGGTTTCAGGAGGAGGCAGTTGCAAGTTGAAACCGAAGCGGAGGGGAAGAGTGGCGGAAGAGTGGCGACACTTTGACTGCAACTGCGACAGGCGGCCTGTCGTCATTCTGTCTCCGAATTACAGACAACCAGATAGACAGAGAAAGAGAGAGAGAGAAGGGGAAAAAGGAGTTAAAAGTCCTGCAGACCAAAAAGACAGTTGGCAGGCAGTTGGCAACCGAAACTGTAACTGCAACTGCCACTGCAACTGCCACTGCCACTGCAACTGCCACTGCCACTGCAACTGCAACGCCAGCTAAAAATGCAAGCTGCAGACTGAAAATGAAAATGAAACTGGCCAGAAATGGATTTTTTTTTGGCCAAAAACAAGGCTTCTTTAGACCACCAGCATTTGTCAAAGTCGTTAGAAAAACATGAAAATAAATTCAAAACTCCGAAAAAAAAAGACACTGAGGGAAATATTTAGTTTAGAACTTTCTAAAATTTTTATTTAAATTTTTATTTAGTAACTTAATTTTTTTTTAAGTGCCTTGAAATGATTTACAGTTACTAATTTGCCAAGTTTTGCAGCCATAAGTTTGCGGCTAAGATTTTGAAAATTTATGGCCAAGATAAATGAAAGTTTTGTAAACTTTTTTTAAAGCCATTAAAATTAATTGAATTTTTATTTGAATCGGCCACGCCCACTGGCACTAATGCAACAAAATTGAAGCAGCTGCCACAGTGGAAGTGTGTCCTTGAGGGCTCACACAGGACTCTGGCTCTGGTATGGCCCAAAGGCTTCAGAGAAACATTGTAGTTGCCGCCACCCCAACCCCCTTTTCCTTTTTTTATGGCCGCCAGAGTTGCAAGTTTTCCATTTTTTTTTTTTTGGCAACTGCTGCAACATGTGACGTCACAAAAATAGCATATATGTTAAAGTTGGTATTATCCGGGCAAAGGGGGGGGATAAGGGTATCAAAGGGAGAAATGTGTAAATTGCTGGTGCATTTTGGGCATGTTTAATGTAATTACCAGAAGGCTTTCAGAGGCACAACAACACACACACACAGAGACACACACACTCGCATCAAAGTCATGGGTTTTTATTTTTTTTTATTTTTTTGGGTAACTGCCTTTTGGCATTCCGCCAAAAATATCATTCTATAAAATACGAGTTTAAGCGCAAGCACACAAAAGTCCAATAAGAAACTTCGTTTTCCCCAAAAAAAAAAATAAAAGAAAATTGCTGAAAATCAGTAAGAACTCTCTCTTTTTTTGTTTTTGGGAGGGAGGTTGGGTGGCGTAGAGGGTGGACCTGATATCCTGACAGGCTGCCCGACTGGCGCCCTGCACTTTGTACAAAATAATATTTGCTCTTTTCTACTTTTGGCATTTTTTCATAGCCTACAACTCAATGGGTTGTTTTTTTTTTTGTTTCAACACAGATACAAATGCAGATTTACAGATACAAAGATACAGATACTCAGATACATAGATACGCAGATACATAGATACAAAACAAACTTTGCATCTGGGAGTGCCTTTAAAGGATGCTGGTTTTTTTGTATTTTTAAGCCAGACTTTAAATGTAGTTATACTTTTGGTATTTTTTGTATTTATTGGCACTGCAAGAAAATTTGTTATACTTTGAAAATGAATAAAGGGGGATTTTTTGTGAAAAGGGTTAAAAAAATATATATAAAGATAGCTCAATAATTTAAAGAAAATATAGGAATTATAGAATATGGTATAGTTCATATAATTCCTTGTAACTTAGACCGTATTTTAACCTTGTTTTCTGTATTTAAAGTTTAAAGTTCTTTCAACAAAAAAATGAATTTCTAAAGAAAAGACTTAAAGCTTAAAAATGTGTTCACTATTTAGTTTCTATTTCTTCTAAATTATTATTTTAATATTGTACATGTCTATTATAGCATCGTATACATCGTAGTTTCTTCTATAACTCTAATATGTAATCCCTATTCTAACCTCATTTTATTTAATTTAAAGATAGAATTAGTAGGGTTTTTAGCTGGAGGCTGGAGGAACTCTTTATTTCTTATAAAATAATCATCATAAAATTTATATTGCATTTTATCTGCTTCATTTAGTTGTAAAGTTCGAATTTATAAAGTTTTTCGAAAAAATATCTGTTTCTAAAGAAAAGAAGATGTTTAAAGAGAATGGCTCTATATAGTGTAGGTCTCTAATAATTCTGTATTCTCTCTATTTTTTTCTTCTAAGTAATTATGATAATTTTATATAATTTTTGTTTATTGGTTAAATATTTTATAATAAAACCTCTATAAATGTCTCTATTATTTACCCTCTATTTCAAACTTGAATCTATTAAAAGTTAGAATTAATCCGGGTTTTAAGAAGATATATGATTTTCTCAGTCACTTTCATATAATTTCAAATAATTACTAGATTTTATTTAAAACTCAAACCTGAAACCTTATTTAAAGTTCGAAACTCCACTGTCTTCTAAACCCAATACTTCCCTTTTCAAGGCTTATATTTTTTTTGTTCAAAAATTTCCAATAAATATTTATTAAATGGAGAATGGAATGGAGATATTCCTTTCATTTTATACTAAATTTCCGGCTTGCTGTTTTTGGTCGAATGTTGAAATTATTTATTTACAACAATGCCACCACATACACCCATCCCCTCACCCTCACCCTCTCCCTCCCCCTCTAAAAAAAAATACCAAAAGTTTTGCTTCTTTGGCTTTCTTGGCTTCCTTCTAGACTCGTATATGTGCTACTCCTTGTATATATATACAATCTTCTTCTTTGGCGTCGCCATCGCCATCGCCATCGCCATCACCGTCGTCTCCTTGCCATATCCTTGGCGTATCCTTTGCGCCCCGCCCTTCGTTATCCTGTCGCTGCTGCTGCTGCTGTCGCTGTCAAGTGCAACACGAAATGCTCAACTCAAAGTTCTCCGTGCGCTTCGTTCTTGATTTAGTTTACTTTAGTCACGTTTATTGCGCTTTTAGAACAGATATCTTTACTCCCAAGTTCCCAGTTCCTCTTCTCTTTTCTCCTTTCTCTTCTTTATTTCCTTTTCCCAGGAGAAGCAAACAGCAGCAGTTCGAGTGCCCAGAGTTCGAGTTCAAGTGGGGCAGGGCAGGGCAGGACTAGGCTGGGCAGGTGATGTTGCAGGTGTTGCAGCCAGAGTGCCAGCTGTGGGGCATCTCGTTAAACGAATCTTTTAGGCCCTCTGAGCTCTTATTTATCCACACATACTACATATATATCTTTATATTTTTATTATTTTATTTACTTTTGTGTGGAGCCCCCAAAAAAAAAGGGGGCAGCAGAGACAGACACCAGCAATGCTTAGGGAATAGGCTTTTGGTTCGGGGCTTATAAAAGGATTTTAAGAGAAAACTTTGTTCGTTTTTACTTAATTTTTTCTCATTTAAGTTTAAGTAAAGAAATATAAAAGGGGTTACTTCAAGATGAGCCTAAGATATGTAGGCTTTACGTTGTTTAAAAATAATTGGCCCACTAAAGACCCTTTCTCAAAGTTTTTTTTCTAAAAAATTTGCAACAAAAAATGGGAAAAAATATTTGGTGCTCAAATTTTGAGGAAAAACTATAGGAAATCGATCCACAAATCTTTCAAGGTATGGCGTTTGAAACTCTGATAAAAATTGGCTGAGATATAGCTATAGGAATGGGCCATTATGGGCCAATGGGGAATATCTTGGAATTCGCAAGAAGGTCTCTTTTGAAAAGAAATTGAAAAAAAAATTATTTTGTGGTGGATTTTCCTGCAGATTATTCAAGAATTGAACCATTAATGGCTTAAGGTTTAGGGTCGAACCAGAAATAGCTGAAATATACATAGCTATGGCTATAGACCAGAGATGAAAATCCTAGGTTTTGCAACAAGATTTCCACAAAATTTGGAAAAAAATATTACAAATATTTCGTTTATTTTTTATTACTCAGTTTTTATGTAAAATATTAAAGAATTGATCTACAAATCGTTTGACATATTTTGCTTAAAGATTCAACAAGAATTGGCTGAGATATAGCTATGGCTATAATCCATTAGGCAAAAAATGGACAAAACCCGAATACTAACCACATTTTTAAAAAATATTTAAAAAATATTAAATAATCAAATTTGGATGTAGAATAGTAGAGAATTGATCCACAAAACATTTGAGGTATTCCACTAAGGAATTGGATAAAAATTGTCTGAGATATACCTACAAGGGACAGGAAAAGGGCTTAAAGGGTAGTGACTTTTAAGGACCACAAGGATAAGTCCTAAAAGTACCATCTTTCAGATTCTTTTTGGGCCAAAATTGTAGAATATTTTAAAACCTTATTAAATAAAATCAAAAGGTTGTCATACCCGTATCCATCGAGGGAGTTTCGCTGCAATTGCTGCTCCCGAAGCTGCAGCTTCCGCTCGGCGATCTTCTTCTGCTCCTCCTTCTGTTCGAGCTGCTCCTTTTGGTGTTGTTGTTGCTGTTGCTGCTTCTTCCGGTGCTGGCGGTCCTCACCGAGGCCATATAATCCGGCTACGGCTGCCATGCCCTAGATGGCGTCTAGAGATCCTCCCAACTAGGCACTCTCTCAGGCTACACCGTCCGGATAACACTTGTCCGGCGGAATTATTTTTTTTTTTTCGGTTGGTTTTTAACTGGTTATGTTGTTGTTGTTGTTGTTGTTGTTGCTCTGTCATGGATCGATTCCCCGATTGGCCCCGATTGCCATACGATCATTGTCACAAATATATTCATTTTTATTCGAAAAGTTTTAAGCATTTTTTTGAACATTTTTTCGAATCACTTGGTCATCTTTTGGTTTTAAAAATGGGGATTTATTTTTTAAATAAATAATAGGAGGCACTTTTCTTTAACAAACTTTTGTTTTTTTAAGAAATATTTAATAATTGAATATTTATAAAATATTTAAAAAAAAACCCTAAAAACCTCTATTTAATCACTAAAACTTGCTCATTTTTTTATGCTTTTTTTTTAGAGCCCTTTTCTTGTGTTGTTTTGCTTGAATATTTCTCTCAGTGTATCGCTTATAGTCTGGCAAATCAATTAGCTACTGCCTGCCCCGCCCACTTCCTTTGCCAGAACTGAGGCTTATGTAACCATTGCGTAATGCCAGCCATAATTGCATCGCTGTTGGTTCGCCTTTGTTGTTGCTTGTTTAGCTTGAAGCACATTGCTGGGGAAAAGTAAACAAAAAACAGCACCACCACCACCCCCTCTCCCCCGGTAGTCCCTCCACCCCTCTAGTCCCCTCCCCCACCATAGTTAAGGAAAGTGAATCACATCAAATCGAATCGAATTGAATCGAATCGAAATCAAACACAAAGCTGGCTTTTGCGTCGCATGTGGCATGTGGCATGTAGCATATAGGTATAGCATGTAGCATGTGGCATGTTCAATGCGCCATTATCTATTATCAAAATGGATTTCGGCCCACCACCACCACCTGTCTGCCTTAATAAATTATGCCTCTGTTTGGCTCGAGAGCCAAAATCCCCGATTCCCCCGAAATTATTTGCCAAGAAGAGACTAATTGGGGGATTTAAGTTGGGCTAATTGTTTGAGTTGGCAGTTAAGGGGGGTATCCACGTATATTGGGGTTTTATTTAAAATAAATTGAATATTTTACAAGAGGCTCTAAAGAGTCTTGAAGTTTTTAATTTAAAATTTACATTCAAGTCTTAAGAAAGTGATTTCTATTTTAAAAAGTATTCTCTTTTCATGGAACTACTATACTATATGATACCTGGTACTACTGTCTATTTATAGAAGAACAGGATGAATTGAAAGATATCTGGTACTACTCTTCATTCTTTGAAGTAGACCATGTCTATGATATATTCTATTTATCTCTATTCATAAAGAAGTATAGTCTTTCATAAAGACAAGACTATATCATACCCGGTACTATTCTAAATATGAAGAATTAGACTATATGATACCAGGTACTACACACTTATCATACAAGAAGACTATATAATAGCTGTTACTACTCTCAATTTGAAAAAGAAGACTACTATATGATAGCTGTTACTGCTGTCTATTTGAAGATGTAAGCTATAAGATACCAGGTACAGTAACTGTTCTCATCTCAGCTCATAGAAGAAGACTATAAGATAGCAGGTACTACTCGCATTATACTGAAATGTAATATATGATAGCTGGTACTACTCTTTATACGATAGAAGTAGAGTATAAGATGACAAAATGGAAGACTAAGTAGGCTATATGATACCTAGTACATCTCTTCATCCATAGAAATAGACCTTAATACCTAGAATTATTCCCTATTCATAGAAGTAGGCCAGCATTCATACCTTGGCTAGCACTCCTCTGTTTTTATGGAAATAGACTATATGATACCCGGTACTACTTTCTATTTGTAGAAAAAGGATATAAGATGACAGGTACTACTCTCAACTAATAGTAGTAATATATACTAATCCTGGTTATACACTTTATTCCTAAAAGAAGACAATATACAGCTTAAAAAGAAAGAGACAGAAGACTTTATGATACCTGGTACTACTCTATACTGATAGAAGGAGACTATAAGATACCAGGTACTACTATTTATTCCAAAAAGAAGACTATATGCTATGTAATATATAGTCTATACTATATATATGTAACTATATGCTACAATAATGATACTTCATATATTTAAAAAGGTAGACCAAGTAGGCTATATGATACCTGGTACTACTTTGTATTCATAAAAGTGACACCTGTTTAAATACAGTATTCTGTATTCTGTAAATATATTATAGATGGTACAACTCTCCACTTAAATAAGTAGGTCCAGATATCTTGTAAGATTTTCTATTAGAATAGTAGTATTAAAAGTACTGGGTATAACTACCCCCGAAACACCCTCTCTATTTTATTACCCTTCTCTCAAAAGCAAGACCATTTCGCAGCCAATTAGCTCTCATCTCCATCTCATCCAACAACTAAGAGATGCCAAATTGCAGTTTTGTGACTCAAGCGGCATTTAATAAGCCAAAAGGGGCTAAGAACCCGTCTAGCTGGCCAGCCAGTTCGGACCTGGCCAGGAAAGGAGGCTTAAATCAGCTTGGGAAATTGCTTCCGTGTTGAAATTGAGTTAACAATGCTGGTGGCTCGGGTCTCAGGTGTTGAAAGGTGCGCGCCAGACAGAGAAAGAAATCCCCATAGATATTAAAAACAAGAGCACTGAAAAGAGATGGCACTACATAGAGAGAAAGAGATAGAGAAAGAGACTCAATGGTTGGGTTTTTTTTTTATTGATTTATGCGCCCTCGCATCACGTATACGCCTCGTGTTGCTTTTGCTTTTGCTTTTCAGCACTAATCTCGTTCAGCTGGTGGCTCAATGGGGGGGGGGTGGGGATGAGGTGGAGAGAGGGGGAAGGGGTGGTGCAACAGTGGCCATTAAGTGACAGTTGCCCGGCTGCACAGCACAGGCTTAAAATGCAATGCCAAACACTTGCGTTGACGTTGACGTTCATGTAAGCGCATTAACTCATACAGCCATCAGGGGGGGGGGGGCGACCCTACTGGGTCTGTAATGGAGAGGCATAGGCCTCGACCATCAACCACCACCAAGGTCAGGGCCAGTGTGAGCTCCCATTGCGTACTGGGGAGGGACAAGTCCATTGGCCATTCAATTATGTCTCTCCACGAACCGAAGACTTGAAGCCTCAAAGCCACGCTGCCTCACTGCCTCAAAGACTGTATTCTAGTGATGCAAGTTCGACGGAAAACCTCGATGTCGATGTCCGTCGATGTTTTCAAAATAACCATCGATGCATCACTTAACATCGGTATAAAAAAAAACATCGAAAAACCTCGGAAATCATCGCTAAACAAAACATCGAGGTTCGATGAATTTTGAAATAAATTACAAAAAGATTTGTACTACTAGTTTGTTTATGAGTAAAAACTTCAAACAAACAGTTGGTGATTATATTTCTTTATTTTTTAGATATTTAAAGCACAAAACTTAAAAAAATTATAACAACGCATCCATTGCAGTTTTTCAATATATGGAAGATTATAAATAGGCACAAAACCTTAAAAAATAATAATGCTTTCATAGCAGTTTTTTGATTTAGATGGAAACTATAAATAGGCAAAAACTTAAAAAATAATAATAAAATAAAAAGTCTTTTTGATTTAGATGGAGATTATAAATAGGCAAAAACATAAATTATAATAATACTTTCATAGCAGTCTTCATTTTGTCTTAGTCATTTAAATTAGAAAAATAATATTTTCTAATTAAATAATATTATTAATAAAAATAATTAATTATTATTTTTATTAATAATAATATTATTAATTTCAATATTTCGTCAAAAGCTGGTCCTTGACGTTACTCTGGAATTTGTAATTGATATATATATATCCATTTAAAACTAATAACTATACTTACTTTGGCATTTCTAATATATTTGTTAAGTTTTTTTACGAATCATTCAAGTTTAAATCAAATAAACCATAAAATTATTTAATGATTAAACTGGACACTATATAGGAAGTGTTGTGAAATTAGAGACCGATGTTTCGAGAAACATCGATGCATCGGCTAACATCGGTATAAAAAAAAACATCGAAAAACCTCGGAAAACATCGCTTAGAAAAACATCGATGTTCGATACATCGATGTTTTCAGCATCACTACTGTATTCCACAGATAAAAAGTTGTCAAGGGGGTGAATTGGTAGAAAAAAACAACAGAAAACCATATTGAAGGGGTGGCCCTTAAGTGATGCATCAGAACAAATCGAAGAGGTTCTTGGTAATTGTATTTGTAATTGAAGAAAAGTGTCTGTGAGATTAAAGGGTCAAGGTTACAGGGTTTTCATCTCATATGGTAGGTGGTATAGGGTATGGGATATGGGGGATAGGATATATAGGATGTATGGCTTATGAGGTATAGATTATCTATGTTCTATCTATTTCAGTTAAGAACCACTTTCAGAAGGGCTTAGAATCAAAAAATATCAAGTATAAAGAGATATATATTAGGGGCTATAAGGTTTCCATTCGATATTCCATATACTTATATAAGCCATATACTTATAGAGTATAGATCATCTAAGTTCTAGTTATTCCAGTTAGGAACTACTTTTAGAAGAGTTTACCTTCTTATATAGGAACTTATGGAAAGAGATATAAGTAATCGATCAATCAAGGTAAAAATGGTACTAAATATGGGTTTTTCCTACATTCTATAAGAATGCTATCTGGTATAGTATAGTGTTATATAGTATAGATAATCTAGGACCTGGAAATCTAAGGCCTCATTATATAAAATAGTTCTTGGAAGGGTTAGAATCTAGTTTAAAACGATCTTTATTCTCAAAACCCATCAAATGAATATCAAGACCTCAAATTATAGCCTTATTCTGCGTCCGGCAGTAAGGGGTATAGGCCTATAGGTTATTTAGGTTTTGGGTTTATAGCTTACATTCTGGTTTATATATCAGCTATATTCTAATTAAATCTGGTATGTCTTTAGAAGAATATGACTTTACTCATAAATAGGATGAAAACGGGAGGATTTCGGAAGGATTTCGGAAGGATATACAACCTTCAGAAGGCTTATAACCATAAACCATCAAGAATGAAAATAGAAAGGAATAAAGGTTTCAGATTTGTTCCAGAT
The DNA here is from genome assembly GCA_018153235.1 of Drosophila malerkotliana malerkotliana. Lineage (NCBI taxonomy): Eukaryota > Metazoa > Arthropoda > Insecta > Diptera > Drosophilidae > Drosophila > Drosophila malerkotliana. The sequence goes on from JAECXV010000038.1 coordinate 6,022,828, forward strand.
CCATAAGAATGCTATATCATAAAGTATATATCATGAAGGATTTAATCATATTCCTATTGTTATTTTGAGATATATTCATATTGAGAAGTCAATGGAAGGGTATTACTCTAGTCATATATTGGATATAAAAGGAAGAATTTAGAAAGAATATGCACCTCTATAGCAAGAAGACCCTTTAAGGTCTTAAGATTGAAAATCAAGACTTCTAATCAAAGACCCTCCTCTTTCCGGTAGAAAAAGATAAAGGTTATAGGTTTTTTATTCTATAACCTATCTGTTATATAAAGTAGAGATCAACTATGATCTATTTATAGCCCTGGAAAGTCCTTGAAAGGATTATCCTCTATTTGTGGAAGACCTTCTAACCAAAACCCATCAAATCAGAGCCCTACCGTGTCTGTTATTTGTGATTCGAATGCACATCCTGATTATTATTAATATGAAGCCTTGAAGAGGGCCTCCTCCAGGACTAGCTTTATAGAGTTAACCTCCCAAAACCCCCTCCCCCCCTCTGAAACCCATTCAACTCATTATTAAATTAGAATCAACTAAATTAAATGAGAGAGATGGGTGGTTGGGTGGCTGGTTGGCCTGGCTGGTACGTGTGTGTCTGAGTGGGTGGGTTTGGAGGTGTGTGTGTGTGCGCGTTGAAGCGCATCCTGGGCAACCACACACAGACCCCCCCCCGCTGAGGCCACCTCCCGCCCCTGAGCTCCACCTCCTCCTTTGCCTTTAATTGAGTTGCGCGCTAATTTGAAAGCAATAAAACAAAGCCAGGCTGGAAATGGGGAGCGAGAGTGGGGAATGAGGTTTTTGGTTGGCTAGCTATATGTTACCTGTTAGGTAATCCTACCAACCAACCAACCTACCACTCCTACCCCCCCTTTGTAGCAAACCCGCATAATGCGTATTTAATGCACTTCCAGCATCCTTTTACGAATTCCCCGGACATTTTGCGCTTTTTGGACAAAAACGGGTTAAGTGAGATTTAGATTTTGGCTCTGACTCTGGCTCTTGTGGCTCATAATGTCAATATTAAAAGCCCAAAATGATTACCAAATTGAAACTGAAAATAGTCATCAGAAATGGGTTAAGATATTCCAACCAAGATAGTCTCAACATGAATCCAAAATTGACAAAATAAATAATTCAAACTAATGACAAGAAATTCTTCAGGGGCTTGCCTTTCCATCTCTCTCTATCTCTATTTCTATCTCTTTCTTTGTTGCTTTATTTATATATACTATGTATATATATATATATATGTGGCAGCTTAGATGTGGCAGCTTCCCGTGGCTCCCCACGGTGCCATAAACATTTCCAAACGCTTCGCTTTTCGCTCGGTTTATGCACACAAATTATTGTTTTATGCACACAGGGACACCCCCTCAACCCACCAAAAAAAGGGGATCTAGGGGAGGGTGGTGGTGGTATTGGCTGTTTAATCTCCACTTTAGCCAAAACAAGGGGGGGAGCGGGAGGCGCTGTGGTTGCGTTTCAGTTTGCCTTCCACTCGGCTCAGAGAACACGGTTTGATTGATTTGTCAGGAGATGCGGCACAAGATGCACTGAGAAAAAATACACACGCTTTGGTTATTGGAAATATTTTAATTATTTTATTCAAAGAACTGTTTAAAGTATTTTTTGATGAAAAATTTTATTAAAATAACTAGATTTTTTAAGGTCTTATGAGGTTATGAAGTTAAGATTCTGATTTTTTGAAGAAATTGGCTATTTTTTAAGGTTTAAAATATATTAGTTTTAAATTAGGTTTAAGTTAAAAATCCATAAAATATTTATTTAAATATTTAAGCTTAAAGTATGAATAATTTTCCAAAAAAAAAAATAATATTAATAGTAATCAAAACAATATTTCTAAAAATGTTTAATAACAATTAAGTAAGAAATAGACATTTTTTTTAGAAGTTCTGATTAAAAGCAATATTTTATATTTAAAAAAAAGTCTAAAAATTTTTAAAACTTTATCCCAAAAGTTTCTTGATTTTTAAAGCTTTTTAATTATTTTTTCTTAATTTTTTCAGTGTAATTCCTAGTAAATGATGGCCATATGCCCACATATGTGCAATGAGCCGCCGAGTGGCGAAATGTGGGAGTAACCGACTAACTGGGTAACGCGGTAACCGTGTTGCAAGACCGTGTTGCAAGAGTGCCCCCAAAAGCGTTTTTGCATCGCCATGGCCAGTGGCATTGACATGAGGCAGAGTCACAACCAAAACCAGAACCAGAAGCAGAGGCAGGGCTAAACGAAAAGCATTTACCCCGAAGGCAAATACAAAATTTATCGATTACTAAATGACAGCGGAAATGCCAATGAGAAAGGTTGGGGCCACAAAAACACGGAAAAGGGAATTAGAATTTCGATACAAAGGGGCAGGAGTGGAGAAGAGGCATGAGGCATGAGGCATGGGGCATGAGGCATGTTGAACGGGAACAACAAATTGGAAATGACAGACAAGCGCCGACAAAATATCACAACTGACTTTCTTTACAAGAAAAAAAAAAAAATAGAAAAAAAAAGAATAATTTGATGGGTTTTAGGAGAAGAGAGGGAGGGCAGAGGGGAAAGTGTGCGTGCGTGCCTGGTCATTCCCCCCAGGACACCCATTCTCCCCACCTCTATCATTTAGTGAGTAAACACAAAATATATACTATTTTTTTTTTTGTTGGAAAAAATACCGCTTTACAACACTGTTGAAAAAAAAACCACTCACTCTTTAAAATTGAAGTGAAATAAATTTTATGAAAATAATTGCCAGAGTTGTCAGAGTCCCTAAAATTGAAATTCTTTATGCAAATTCCATGCCATCCTGGCCATTCTGTGCCTCGTTTTTCGGCCAAAAAATACTAAATAAATGAACATGTTTGAACAGGTCGATGCCGATATGCAAACATAACGTTGTTTATTTTTGGTTCATAAATGCGCATTTTTAGTTTTTTTTCAAATTAAAATGGAAATATATAACTATTCTTTAATAAAAACCAATCAACTTTAAAGGCAATTGTTTTTTAAACAAAATAGCCTCGAAAAAAGGCCAATCAAGCATTAAAATAATGCCACAAAAGCATTATCAGCTAATTTTCCATGTTAACCTCTCACTTTTCCACTTTTCCGCACATTTTCACTTCACTTGAGAGTCTCTTTCTCTCTTTTTTGGAGAAATTGCAAAGATTGTCAAAGTTGAAATTCTGCTAGCTGGGCTTTTGGCTTGTGGCTTTCAGCCTTCCTGGCTTTATGGTCAAAAAAATGTATAACTGTGTGTGTGTGAAAAGCTAACTTGGCTAAAGATAATTGACATACATATATGTATTAGCTGACCACAAGGCATACAGAGAGAAAGAAAAACGAATATAAATTGAAAGACATGTTTAGAAATGTTTGAACATGTTTGTACATGTTTTGAACTTGAAATCAATTATCTATTTTAATTAAATCTATATTTATTTAACCGCAGGGCCTATGATTTCACAATTAATTTACAATTACTTCGATTTAGCCCGCAAAAGTATGCTATGGTTTTTTTTTCCTCTCGTCCTGCCACACAAATTCTGACAACAACGTTTTGTGTGAGTATGTGTGTGTGTGTGTGTTTGTTATTTTTGGCCTGCTAATACCATTAAAACTTTTTGTCTAACATAACCAAAAAGCCAGCACCAACAACTGCCACCAGAAGCGGCAAGCCAGAGCAGGGCAGGGCAATCGCAAAACCCCCAGCAAGGACTCTCCAGCAAGGACTCTCCAGCAAGGAGCAAAGCAATTAAGTTTTCCAACAGCAGGAAAAGTGTTAAGACTGGGCTGTTACTGCTTAGGAGAGTTGGCAAGTGGCAGAGTTTGTAATTTCTTTTAAAATAATAAAGAACACTAGGCGTATGAGTGATATTTTGGTTCTAGATTACGCATACGCCCTGGGGGTTTGGTCTATTTTTTGTAGATTTCGTTTTGGGTTGAAGGTTTTAAGACCTTTTAAGCTTGGGGTAAAGGTTTATGATTTTTTTTTAAGAATACTAGGCGTATGAGTGATATTTTGGTAAAATATATTACTCATACGCCCTGTAGTGCAAGCTTTTTAAACATTATTTCCCTACTTTTAAGAAAATTAAAGGAAAATCTAAGAATTTTTAACCAAATCCCAAGGTAAACTACACATTTTTTAAAAACTTACTAGGCGTATGAGTAATATTTAGTGATAATATCACTCATACGCCATGTATGACTTTCCAAATATTCTAAAAAAAAAATACTCTTCCAATTCTAATAAATATTAAAACCTTAAACCCTAAAAATACCCAAAAAGGAACCTCAACTACCATGCCTATTAGTAATATTTAACAATATAACATTACCCATACGCCATGTTGTACAATTATTTGCAGTCACCCTTTAAAGATCCACTGGCAACTTTGTAGTCGCTCTAACTGCGGCATACCCCAGGTGGGTGAAACAACAGAAAACCAAAAAAAAAAAAAGAGAGAAACATAAAGGATATATATAGTTTCTGCCCGAAAGTGAACAGGAAGCGCCAGAGGAAGAGGAACTAGTAACAATGTTGCTTGTTATTAACATTTATAGTTTCGTGTCGACTCGAGGTTGGGCTGCCCTCGTCCTAGCCCTCGTTCTCGTCCCGTCTCTGTTGCACGGTTAGTTAGGCGTCTATCTCCGTCCCTGTCTGGCAATTTGAAATTTGTAAACTAAAGCCAGTGGACTGACAATGTCTCGGCTTTGGCCAGAAAGTTCATTTTGGTAGGACATTGGTAGGACTGACTGGGCACGTGACTTTCAAACTTCACTGCCGAGGTGGCTGAGGTGGCAGTGGCGCGTTCCATTTAATGAACTTTCTTTTTTCTTATTTCTCTTTCTGTGGCAGGCAGTATGCAAATCGATGGAGAGGACACACGAAAATTAAGCTGCACTAAATTTAATTAGGCTAAGTGCAATCGAAATCAATGAGGCACAGGTTAAGCCGATAACCTTTTGAGGGGGGGTCTTCTCGTTTTAATTAAGGATACAAAGGTCCTTTTGCATTTCGTTTCGACTTCTTCTTCTTCTACATATACATGCGTGTGTGTGTGTTCTAATTCCTTTAACTGTGTGGTAGTATCGATTTTGCTTACCAAAAAAAAAAAGAAAGAAAGAAAGTTCCTTTGGTCAGGGCGTGTGTTGCACCTGGAACTAGAGGGAATACACACACACACATACATCTATATATTAGAGGGTTAAAGCCGAGGCACAACACGATTTTTATAGACCCAAACGAGTAAGAGTGAGAGGGGTGGTGGTATAATAAAAACCTGGCTAAAACGAGACACACGGCTAGGAAGCGAACGGCAGGCAGGCAGGGCGAGTCCTGACATTCGCGTATTTTTTTTTATGTTAATTTTTATTGCTCATTTTTACTGTTGCTACTTGTGGTTGCTCTTGCCACATGGCACTTGCCACTTGCCACTGCTACTGGTACTTCCTACCATTTGAATTAATTTTATTTAATTTGTGATTGTTTTCCGCAGCCACAGCTCCTCTCTTCACTTCAGTTTGGCTTCTTTTTTGGCCCAATTGTTTATTTATTTTTGCCCAATTTGGCCAAGTATTTATATAACCACTAAGAAAAGTCTAGAATTTTAATTTAAATTCTTAAGAAAAAGATTCAAGTCTTCATCATCGATAATCGATTTCGAAAATGCGTTTCGAAATTCTATTTAAGCATTAATGAAATTTTTCAAACAGAAAATAGAGAAGGAAAAACCCAATGAAAAACCCTGAGAAAAACCCAGACAAAGAAAGTAGAAAATGAGGAAAATGTGCGTGCCTTCTGCCATCGCCATCGCCATCGCTATCGCCTTCGAGTTTCAGCTTCAGTTGCTTGTTGGGGGTTTTTAGCGATTTTCTGCATGATTTCGCAAAGAATTTCGCACGACGTCGGCCAGCGGGCTTGGGGGCCAAAGCCTTTCCCTGATGGAGAAGTCGTACTCTCTAAATCCTAAAGCCTGCCTGCCTGCCCTGCCCTACCTACCTACCTACCTTCCCAGCCGTCAAGTCGGGCATTAGAAGTTTCCGTTTTCAGATCACTTTTTATACCCTTGCAGAGGGTATTATAATTTTGTCCAAAAGTGTGCAACGCAGTGAAGGAGACATCTTCGACCCTATAAAGTATATATATTCTTGATCAGGATCACCTCCTGCGTTGATATGAGCATGTCCGTCTGTCCGTCTGTCCGTCTGTCCGTCTGTCTGTCTGTCTGTCCGTTTCTACGCGAACTAGTCTCTCAGTTTTAAAGCTATCGTCTTGAAACTTTGCACACACCCTTCTTTCCTTTGCACGCAGTATATAAGTCGGAACGGCCCGGATCAGCCGACTATATCCTATAGCTGCCATATAACTGATTGATCGGAATTGGTATAACTTTGGTTTTTTTAGAGTTAGAGAGTTCAAATTTGACATGAGAGCTATTTTTGGCAAAACATTACGACATGCCAAATTTCATAAGGATCGGTCGACTATATCCTATAGCTGCCATATAACTGAACGATCGGAAATGACCCAACTTTCGTGTTTTTGAAGATAGAAAGCTGTAACTTAGTACTGATTATATTTTTGGTCAGATAATCCGACCTACTCATTTTCATAAGGATCGGCCAACTATAGCTTCCGTATAACTGAACGATCGGAAAAGTTTTTTGGTAGAAATACCAACTTTGGTATTTTTGAAGATAGAAGTTTGGGACTTTTTTTTAGATTTTATATTATAATAAATTAGGTTATATTATTTTATTCTCATAAGGATCGGCCGACTATATCCGATGTTTGCGATATATATCCGGTTTTAACTGCAAGGGTATATAAACTTCGGCTCCGCCCGAAGTTAGCTTTCCTTTCTTGTTAAGCCTGCACTTGGCCTAGGGGGTTTGGTTTTGATTAAAGGGGGGTTTTCTTTGAACATTTTTTAGTTTTAAGGGTTAACAAATATATTAAAATATTATTTATAAATTTTAGATAAAGAATAGATTATATTTTTAGCTTGGCTTTTATTTCTTTGGGGATTTAAAATTGAAGTAATATTATGCTTTTGAAAACTTTAAAGACTTTACTGGAATTTCTTTTAAAAATAAGGTCTTTAATAAATTATATATTTTTAAAAACAAAAGTTTAATAAAAACTATTATAGGTTTAAGATTTATTTTCCTAAAATATATAAGGGCTTTTAATTGTTATTTTAAAAACAACTTTATTCAAAAACAAGACCCTTTTTTCAAAGTTTTCTTAAAGACTCTTGCACTCTAAATACTAGTTTCTTTAAAAATTAACAAAAACTTTAGGTTTTTTTTATAAAAAAAGGATTTTATAGCTTCAGATTTGTTTTAAAAAACACTTAGAACTTAAGCATAATTTTTAAAAATATTTCACTAAGAAAACATGTTTTTAAACCCTATCTTAGTAAAGGTTTCAGTTTCTACCTTTTTTGTAGCATACTTTTTAGGGCTATTTTCTTGAGAATATCTTTTTAAGAAGAAACCCCTTTAATTATTGAATTTCTATCCTTCTTAATAAAAATTCATAAAAAATAAAATAATTTAAAACCAAAAGAACCCTAAACTCCAAAAGCTTTTAATTTTTTTACTGATCTAGGGTATAGTAGCTTCGGGTTATGGTAGCTGCCAGTAAACTTGGCTGTTTATTGCCATTTTATTTTTATATTTTTATTCATTTTTTTGTTGGATTTGGCTTTTACTTGAACTCCCGGACCCAGCCACCCACCCTCTCCCCTCATGCCGAACAATTGTTACAATTTTGTGCCGCTGCTGTTGCCGGCGGCATCTTTTGAAGGATTCGCTTACCCGCTGTGCGATGTCTGGCAGGATAATGCGAACAAGTGGATGAAAATGTTTGACACGGAACAACAAGAAGCAGCGGGAGCCAACTGCAGTTATCCCATCAGCAAATGCCGCTCCCCCCCCGGCCACCCTCAGACCATCACCCACAGAAACAGAACTCTGTGTATGCCGTGCTGTGGCCTCCTGTCTGCTTCTTCCTGCTGCTTCCGTTTCCGCTTTTTGTGCAGCAGTAGCAGCAGTAGCAGAAGCAGCAGCTTGCTTCTTGTTTGGCCTTTGGGCGCAAATTTGAAAATAATTTACAATGACGTCACTGGTGCATATGCTTTATATAACTGTATTTTTTTCTTTTTGGCCAATTTAAGCCATTTATATATATATATATATATATATATAATATTTTTGATATTTTGCAGCATGCGTATGCTTGACCTTCAGATTGGCTTCAGAAAGCCACCGCAGATCAATAAATGCCACCCGCCATTCTTTTTTGACTTTCTCTTAATATTTTTTTATTTTTTTGTTATATTTCTGTTGCTTGTTGAGTCGTAAAAAGAATTACGCAAAAAGAAAGGGAGAAAAAAAAAAGAAAACAAATAAAAGCGAGAGAGAGAGGCGAGAGAAGCGGCAAAACGGAAAAATCAAATAAAACTGTGAAAAGCCGGGGCCACAAAATGCAAAAAAAAAAAAACAAGAAAAAAACCTAAAAAAAAATGAAAAACGAGGAAGAACATTTTCAGGAGGCTCTCACAAAATATTTGAATGTGTTTTTGGGCAAGAGTGTGTGTGTGTGTGTGTGATTGTGTGTGTTTGCTGGCTATGTTTGTTTCAAATTAAAATCACGCAGCGCACGTGCAATCTACAAACACAAGCTCACACACACACATCTAAAGATATATGTATGTATGTATATGTGTGAAACATGTACAAACATGTATGCGTTTCCACCTCACGGTAGCATATTAAAATGGCCGAAAACCCAAAAAAAAAAAAAACAGCCGCAGTGCGTAACTTTCTCCGCCTTTCTCCTAGTTTTTGGAGAAAGCAGCAGGCTTTCCACTGGCTAGAGATTCCAGACCAGGAATAATTTACAATAACCAGGCTCCAAATAAATGAAACACTTAAACAAAAAAAGGATAACAATAAAGACATGTTTGAACTTGTAAGAAAACAAGTTTCAACATGTCTGAGAACAAGTTTTAACAGGTTTTTGATACCTAACCTAAAACCTTTAGCTAATATTTGATATTTAAGCATTAAATAGATTCTAAACTAAAGTAAGTATTAATTTAAATATTTAAATTATTAATAATTTAAGTTTTATTTAAAAACTAAAGCTAAAAATTATATTTTTAATAGCCTTAACCTCAAAAACCCTAATAAAAGCTATAAATATCAAACTTTTTCTATCACATCCCCCTCAAGTCAAGATATCTCACACTTTCTCTTGATTTCTCGAATTTTTTTCAAGTGTATGCATGTGTGCAGAAACCACAAAACATATGCGCATAAATATATATACATTTCTATATATAAATACATATATATATAAAGCAATTGGGCCAAAACTAAATGGCCAAGACTGGCAGAAAGGACAACCAGAAAGGAGCCCCAATCTCTTCAAAGGAGGAAAGGAGCCATAAAAATGAGAAAAAGCCAAATATGTGGAAATCTTTCAATCAACGTTTTTTCTGCATTTTCTTTTTGTTTTTTAAGAAAAAAAAAAACAAAAAACATAGAGATACGAAAGTCAACACTTTCAAATCCACTCGATGAACAGGGAAAGCAGAGAAAGCCTTTCTTTGGCATTAGGAGAGCTTAGTGAGTATTTCCCACCAACGAACGGTAAGGGCCAAGAGGGTGGAGGAGGGAATGGTGAGGTGGTGATGTTGCAAGCCAAAAAGGGATTTATTAGACGGAAGCCTATGTTGCCATAACCACTTAAAGGGGCAGGGAAGGAGATCTAAAAAGGGGGTGTTCTCGAAAAAAGGGGTTTAGTTTTTTTTTAAATTATTTTGAATAATATTATTAATACTTTTTTATTATTTAATTTATTAAAAAACAAGGTCTAGGTAGTCCTTAGACTACGCCTCTGTTGGAGAGGAAATACTTGACGCTTTTACGATTTAAGCTTGAGCTGAGCCTACAAAAAAAAAAAAATAAAATAAGCGGGCAATGTGCGTGCAAATGGCCTCCAATCCATGCCACACACCCCCCTGCTCCCCTCAGCTGTGGCTCCAAAAAAACAGAGGGGGGGGTTTGGAGGTTTTTGGAGGCCTCCTACTTGTATTCAACCACAAACTGCTTTTGTTTTATGATGTTTCACTTGCCAGTTGTTGCTCGAACTTCCTTAACCCAGCCACGCCCCCCAGTGCTCCCTAGTGCTGCCCCCCCCCCCAGTTGCCACAGCTGCTTGCATGCAAAGTTCAATCAAAATAAATCAGTTGCCTAGAACATTATACAAAAGGCAAGTGTGACGGGGTAACGGGGTGAGGTGGCAGTGTAGGGTTAAGAGGGCTGTGGCAGCCCAAGTGGCTGGAGTGGATAAGGGTTAACAGTAGGCAGAGCTGTCGAGCCGTCACGGCAGAGCCGTCCCCCCCTTCAACTCTTCAAGTGCCCAATTAATTTTTGGCGTGTGCGACTCAAACTTGACTTAAATCGCCAATAAAATAAAAGAGAGTATAACTTTTAAAGAATTTAATATTGTTTTTAAGGAAAATTCATCGAAATACAATAAATATTAAAATTTAAGACCATTTTAGTAAAGTGTTTTTGATTTAAAATCAAAAATTGGGTCAGATTTGTACTCTATTTTGGCTTCAAGTTCTGCCACCGCCCCTAGTCTTCTTTCTTTCTTTTTTTTTTAGTATTTTTTTTTTTTTTTTGATGGCGCCAATGCGTCGTATGAGCAATTTTCCCAGTTTTCTCTTTTAGGCTCTTTTTTTTTGGCCACTTTGAGGCCACTACTGGCAACCGAAATGGAAATGGAAATGGAAAATGGCAATAGGAATTGAAGTTGCTTATGTAAGCACAACTCCCCTCCCTCTCTTTTGGGCTTTCTTATTTTCTATTTCTGTCTTGCTCTAACGGTTGGTTGCATGCCCCACCCCCCCATACCCCCCTCCATCCCGACTAGAGTGAAATATTAATTAACTCGACCTGCAGCTACGGCCTGAGGCTGCAAGAGGCCGGCTAGAGGGGGGAGGGACCCCACCTCAAGGCAAATTATGTTGGCCGTGTCCGGGTACGGCGAGGAGTACGGATACGGGGTGGTAGTCCGGTAGTGCATTAATTAAGGTAAACAAACACAGGGGGGATGCAAGAGACGGGGGGGACTGTGGAGGCTGGGAGACTCTTGCAAGAGTCCTCTTTGGCAGAGTCTGTGTGCTAAGCCGATCTCGGCTCAGCTGGGCATCTAGTAGCCCCCGTTCATTGATGTCCAGTCATGTCCAGTGGTGTCCCTGTCTGTCTTGTGTCTTGTCCTTTTCTTTGCGGAACGTGCATCGGCATGTCCTGTTTTTAAAATCCTTTAAACACCTTTTAAGTGAAGTTTTTATTTTCTTTTTATTTTTTGTTGTTTACTCTTTCATTTCCTTTGTTTTTTTTTTTTGTTGTTTTCTTTACTTTTCAATTGTCGTGTGCGGCACGCACTAAACAACAACAACAACAAGAGTCACAATAACAACAACAAGGGCTAGCAAACACACACACACACACACACACTGTGGCACTTGTAAAAAAAAATTCAAGAAAAAAATTACTAAACGCGCGGCACGCAAATTTTTAACGATTAACGGGTTTTTCCAAAAAAAAAATATATATATATTTATTATTTTTTAAAAAAAAAAAAAACACAAAAAAATTAAAAGACTTGAATAATTATTTTGTGATTTTTTTAATAAACTCACAAACTGAATGATTGACTAATTGAATGATTGACTAACTGAATGATTGACTAAGTGATTGATTGATTGACTAACTGACTAACTGACAAACTGACTGACTGACTGACTGACCGACGACAGTCGCCGCCAAGCGCGGAACGCGTTGCACGATTACGTTGTGACGACGTGACTGCGACTGCGACGACTGAACCGAACGGTGGCGCTGCAAAAGTGTCCATCAGCCGCAGCAATGGCAGCAGCAAAAGCAGCCATAGCAGCAGCAGTAGCAGCAGTCAGGCATATTCAGGCAGCAGCGCGCCAGCCATAGCGGCACGAAGGCCGCTGCCGAACTGTAACGAACCGAATCGCCGCCAGCCGAATGCCAAAACCGAAGCCAGTTCGGGCTACAATAACAAAACAAAAAACATATCGAATATGAAGAAGAGAAAAACAAGAAGAAAAAAAAGAAACAAAAACAAAATGCCGAAGCGAGCACGTGCGAGTTTACCGTTTGCTGCATTGGCCGCGGGATCGTGTGGAGTGATGGACGAAAAATAGGAGCATGGAGTATGGAGCATGGAGGAGGGAAAGAGAGCGAGCGAGCGAGCGAGAGTAGGTTGAAGTAAAAGACGTAGGACAGAGACAGAGAAGGAGATGGAGATGGAGACATGGCATGGTGTTTGGTGTTCCCAAAGCTGCACTGCTGCTGCTCCTGCTTGGCGCCTCTGCGTGTTGCGTGCTGAGTCCTGAGCCAGGCTATGCTTCAGTGTATGTGTGTGTGTGTGTGTGGCAGGTACCGCTTGGCCAAAAAGGGGAGTAGTAGTGCAGGCCTGAAAACTGGGCAAAAGGCAAATAGTTTTAGTGCCACTTGGCACGAACACAGAGAGACCGAAAAGCAGGCCCAAAAGCCAAAAGTGTAGCCAGGGCGAACATGGCTAAGCAAAAGGGGAGCGGGGCAATAGCACTGGGACACACTGACTGGCGACACTCGGGCACCACCGGCCAATACAACCGTACTTGAAAAAAAAAAAAATAACAAAAAACACGAACCTGAGATGGGTCAAAGGGCGAGTGGGGGAGAGGGGCAGGGTTAAACAAAAGCAAATGCCGCTTGGGGCCGCTAAGGCGGCGACCAAAACACGAAAACTAGGTGAAAACTGTAAATGAACCAAAAACACTCACACAATGCCACTGAAAATCGAATCGAAGGAGAAACCACAAAAGCCATAAAGCCAACCAACCCACCCACCGCCCCCTGGGGGCGTAAGGTGTGCCCCACTACTATTCTTACTCTATTATTAATGTGTGTTTTAAAATGCCGCCAGGCTCGTTATGCTCCACCATTGTGGAGCTCCACTTGATTATAATAATGCGAATAAATGCACACACACACTCAGCTCACACTCATATACACTCATACTCATACAATCATAACAACAACAACAAAAAAAAAAAACACCCATACATATAGATGAACACCCTGACGTATACATGTCACGTGTGCACTTGAACGCTTGAACGCTGGCAAGCGAGGGACATCGTGGCGTATGAGTAATGCAATTATTAATAAATAAACATACGGCCACACTCACACACACACACTCACATTCGGGCACAAAGGCCCGCTCAAACAAAGCGTGTGAAAGCTTTTTGGTTAAAAAGAAATAACGCAGGGAAGGACCAAGCTCGAAAGCTTCGTGGCTAGCTGAAGCGCCGTTTAAGCTTGCACAGCTTTGAAGCTTCTTTTTAACAAGCTATCCCGTTATCCGGTTTCATTTTGTTCTAAGCTTTCAAGCTTGGAAGCTTAGAAGTAGGCAATAAAATCGGAATATAAGAGCTTTTGGTAAGGACTCTGCTAAGTTAGGAGATTTGTGGTGAAGTTTGAAGTAAACCATTTGGCAAATTAAAAGGCATTTGGTCACACTGGAAAACTATGAAGTGTTTGAAAAAATAAATATATTAGAGGTTATAAACTTTTTTACTTTTTGTTATATGTTTTTGAAGCACTTTGGCGATAGGAGATTGGTGGTGAAATATTAACTGAAGCCTTTGTAAACTGGTAAACTACGAAATGTTTAAAAAGGCATGGGAAAAATATTATCAGATACTAAAATGTCTTTTTGTTTAAGAACTTTGACACTAGATTTTGTGGTTAGCTTTAAACTGAGCCTTTTCGCTAACTAAAAGCTATAGGGTTACATTTAAAATCTATGAAATATTTGAAAATATATGAACAAAATATAAGGTGATTTTAGAACTTTGGTTTTAGGGAATTCGCGGTTTGGTATGAACTGAACCCTTTGAAAACCAAAAGCGATTTGGTCACACTGGAAAACTATGAAATGTATTTTTGTTTTAAGATTAATTTCACTCTTTAAAAGAACCATGGTGTTATAAGAATCGTGGAGATATATGTATGAACTAAACCTTTTTAAAATTAAAACCCATTAGGCCACACTGGAAAATTATAAATGGTTTGAAAAGATAAGGAAAGGCTATCAAAGATAATACAAAATTAACTTTTTTGGAGAACATTATCTCTTTCCAAGCATTGAACTCGATTTGAAATAAGAATTCCAAAGATAGAGTTTAAAGGGAAACGGACCCATGAAAAAAAGAGATAAAGAGCATGGTTTACAACTGATCCCCTGCAGCCTAACGAAAATACATAAGTGGTTCGCGCTTATAGCACTTAAGAAAGGGTCACATAGCATGTCAATGTACAGTCCGATGGTAAGTAGTTTTAAATAGATTTTAAGATTTTCGTGTATTTTTCTCAATAGAGAATTGTATGAAATAAACTCAGTTTTGAAACAAAACTCATTGGAGTTGCACGACAATTCTTTTGCAGGCTTCCCTTAACAATCTACTTTATAATATTAAAAATATTTTTTACCTTCTTAAGGTGTATTTTTAAGGTGATAAGGTGTGGCACATACGGTACATACCACACATAATACATACATACTGTGTGGTACATACTGTATATGTAATAATAACTGATAGGTAGGCTTTTTCCCGACTATACGATATCAGGTATTATATAGAAGCCGTTTAGTCCTTAAAAATTTCATAAATTTTTTAATACTAGAAGGTATCATGTTGCAGAAATGATAATGTTATACTAATATAAGTTTAAAATTTAAGGAAAGAATGTCTTGTGGGGTTGAGATACTAAATGATACCCGGTACTTTGAAAAACATTTTTCAGTTTCCAGAACTGTTTACTTGAAAAACAAATTCGAAACTTTAAGAGAGTAAAATTTGTTCTCAAGTAATCTTAGAAATAAATACAATACATACAAATACAATCTTAGAAACATTCATCATACCTTATAATAAATATATATAACTAACAAAGTTTTGACTCACCTGGAAGATCAATGGATAAAATCAATCAAATTCATCGATAAACGCGTAAAGTTGTGAAGAAACGAGACGTGAAAAGAGATATAGACAGAGATTAGTAAGATTTTGGAAGAACCTGAAAATCTCAAAGCTATAGAACCGATACAAAATATTAATTCAAAGGTTATGGAAGCCATAAGTACTAGATACAAGTGCCAAGCGAAGGCTTTTGTTTTTTTTTTTTGGGCAAAGACTGTGCAAGTGGCAAATTAAGGCGAAACACAAAGCACTATATAAGATATATATTACTTATGATATACATATAGTATGGTTGATAAACAGAGAGAGAGCTGGGATCTGCCAGAGTTTATAGAAACTTACAGCTAGATCGTTAGCACAAGTATAATACAAAGTCATCTATAGATACAGATACAGATACAGATACATAGGATATATATCCTTTAAATATCCTTTTCGATAGACATATAGAGGTTACGTTTACAGTTTACAGCTTGAATTGTTGCAGTTAGTTTAGATAACACACACACTTAAATACACACACACACACACGCACGATGAAAGAAAGGACAGGAAGTGGTAGGTGGATTGGGTAGGTGGGTTGGGTGGGTTTTGGGCGGGTTTTGGGTGGTTTTTGGGTGGTTTTGAGGGCTTGGCTTTCAACTTACCCGCCAGCAACAAGTATCATCTGCATGGTGGTTCGGTTTCAATTTTCGGTTTCAGTTTCAGTTACGATTTTGGGGTCTGGCTTTGGTTCTAGTTCGATGAGCTCACTGTATCTATGTATCTAAGTCTATGTCAGTGTCTGTCTGTATGTGTGTGTGTGTTTTTTTAAGTGTATGTATATGTATGTGTAGATGTGTGGTTTAAGGATATGTGTGGTATGTAAATGAGCTAAATGCAGCAGCTGGTTAAAATGGCCCTGGCCGCCTGCAATTGCATGGCGGCCGTGTTTTTTTCGTTTTTTTTGGCCTCGTCTCTGGCCACCTCGATGATTCCTTTTGTTTTTCTTCTATCAATTGCCTTTGTCGGTGTTAGCTTTGCTTCACTGTAATCGTAAATGGCACTGGGAGCTCTCTGGCTGTTGTTGTTGTTCTCGGAGTTGGCGTTGGCGTTGTTGGTGGCGGAACTGTAGCTCCGTTCGTTGTCTGTGCTTTGGTTTTAGCCATTTGCGAAACGGCATTTGGCAGATCAATATTACTTTTTGTCACATTTATTGGAACACTATTACGTTACGACCGACTAACGATCGATCCGAAGGCATTATTGATTAATTCAGCTTTTTTTTTGGCCAACGATGAGCTATTATAGTTTTAGGATTTTAGGAAATTTTTAGAATTTTCTATAGTTTTCTTATCAAAAAAGGTAATTGTTTTGTTGGTAAGAATATAGAAGTAGTTGGGCTTTATTTGAGACCAACTATTTGACTTAAGAATCTTCATTTTGAATCTGAATCTCTTGTGAGAATCGAGGAGGAGGGCGCTTGTTTTGAAATTTATTTAGTGCCTTTTGTATTAAATTTTTCTTTCAATTAAAATTGGTAAATATATACATTTGTTTAGCCTCCGAAATTTCGAATCTTTCAGTTTTTTAATTCTTAAGAAGATTTAGAAAATAAATAAAAATGTAAAGACATAAAGGTGCCCTTTTTTAGAAGTACATATATTACTAACTCTTCTTATTTTAATGTTTAATGTTTAAGAAACTCTTAAAAAAAAAATACAGAAAATTTTAAAGAATACTAGAAACCACATATAGTTTCAATATTAAATTGGTTTCTTTTTCCGCCAACACTTTAATTTATATTTCATTTAAGACTTTTAATTAAGAATTATTTTCAAGAATAATCCCTGCACAACCTCACACTACACTTGAAAAAAAAAAGAATAATCCAATCCACATTTGAGTTGAGAAACCACTTGTTTATATTTGTAACTATTTCTCTATTTTGTTGGATATTTATTGGCAATAGTTTGGTCGATGGCTTTTTGTGGCTTTTGGATAGGAAACTATCTCGCTGGGCCCTCTATTTTGTAATTAGATTTTAGTGGCAATGGTTGCGGTTTGCTTGCCACATGTTGCTGCCACAAAAGCGATTGCCGATTGCCGCCGGCCACACGCAATATTTATGTTTTCTATTTTTTTTTTTTTTGTTGTATCCGTTCTCCATTCTCCGTTTATTTATTTATTAGCTTTTATTATTTTCTATTGCCTAGTTATTGGGGCACAGGTTATAAGGTTTTTAATTTTTTGATTTAAAATTTTAAGTTTCACTTAAGAAATTATTTTATTGTTGTTTTTATTTTTTTAATGCGGCTGATGAGTGTTTCATTCCATTTTGTTTCGTTGGATTTTCGGTTTTCGGTTTGTTTTACTTTCCACCAAGGTCGTTTCTTGGCGGATGCAGGCCACAAATATTCTATTTATACGCACACACACACACACGCATACACTCTTACACTGCCACACAGCTGCGGCAAGCAGCTGTTTTTAGTGCAACACACTAAACACACTTTCGCCCACAGAACCACTCACAAAAACAAAAAAAAACAACATTTTATAGACAAAAAAAAAAAGTGGGAAAAAGTATATATATATATAATATATATATACGGGTGTAATTTTTGTATTTTTTTTTTTTTTTTTTGGGAACTGAGTTGCGCTCAAGTTGGCGCCACGCGGTGAACTGAAAACGCTTGCCACTGTCACTTTCTGGTGTCTCTGCTGCTGCTTTTTCTGCTTCTGTTGCTGCTGCTGTTTTTGCTGTTGGTGTTGTTGTTGTTGGTGTTGCTACTGGCACTGCTGCTTCTGGTGGTGCCCTTGCTGCTGCTGCTGTGCTTCAATTAATTAATTAAACACAAATTTTCGTTTGCTTGCCGCGCATATAATTACAAAACAAAATATTACGCATACGCCACAGTGGCGACGCCGCAATTCCCCACAGACTTAACCGCATACACACACATACACTTACAATCTTACAAGTCCTGACAAAAAAAAATAAAGGAATATTAATAAATATAAATAAAACGAGAACTTCGCACAGCTGCTTTTTATACGTTCGGTCCGAGTTTTCAGCTTATTCTCTTCTGCAGACATGCGCCACACACACACATACACACTCTCGCACACACACACACACACTCATAGCATAGCCAGAGCTTGTCTTTTATTTTTATTTTTATTCTCCTTTTTTTTACCTCCTGGTTACCTTCATTATTGAAATTTGTTTACATTTCGCTGGAGACAGCAGAAAAAAAGGACATGTAGCAGGACACCGGGCCGAAGAGCAAAGGTAAAGGCCAAGAAACTAATATAATTACTAAAGCACTCTTTAACAGTAAGGATATATGTCCAAATACACACACAATCAAACACCAGAAACCAGAAACACACAATTAAAGTCCGAGTAGAAGTTAGAACAGAAATTCCCTTAATAATTCATTTAATTTTCTCAACTATTTTTATCTCAAAAGGACTTCTTTTTTTAAGAGCTAGATGGAGGGAGAGGGAGGAAATTGTTTTCGCGGTAATTTAACTCTGGCATACAGTGCGTATACGTAACGAAAATGCCGCGAAATGAGCGCGGTCCAGAATGGCGAATTTCAGGCGTGTGTTCCATTTTCCCAAAACGTTTCTACAGCAGCTGAGAGACAGCATGACACAGCTCCACCGAGAGCCAGAGAGAGCAGGCAAATAGACAGAGAGGGGTGGCGAGAAAGAGAAGGTGAAGAAAGGCTTCGTGAAATGTCGGAGAGAGAAAAACACGGACATGGACCGGCTTTGGCACTGTAACACTGACACACTGACATCCTGGGAATCAAGGAAGGCGAACAAGGATGCAGAGGGCGTATTGGCGCCCAGTTGCGTCGCGTAGTAAGCTAAGGACTCTAAAAAGCTTTTACGGTTAATACGTTTTTGGCAAACACTATCAGTCGGTGGTGTTGCACCAAACGGACCCTTGCTTTCAATTATCCTTTTGCATTACTGAGGCACTGGATTTGGTTTCCCCCAAAAATACTAAACCCCCCTATTTTGGTTAAAGGTTATAGGATAGAGGATTTAAGGTTTTAAAATGTACAAAATAATTTTTAATAATAACTGAATCTGCATAGATATAACCTGACCTTTATATAGAAGTTTTAACTGAATTTCTTGACATACTTCTTAGAAAATGATGTATCAAAATTGACTTTAAAATAAGTAGCTTTGCAAAAATAATAATAATACTTATGGTTGAGAAATAGTTTAATTTTAAAAGTTATATAAGAAGAAGTTAGAATTAACTATAATATAATATAATTAGTTTCTAGGTTCTTAAAAAAGGTATAAGGTTAAAAAAAAGGGCTTAAGGCGAAAGGGAACTTTAAAAGAGTATAGGGTTTAAAAAAGTAATTTTAATTTTAATTCCATAAAGTATTATGTGTAGAAATTAAAAGTTATGGGAGAAAATAAACTTGCAAGCCAAAAAAAAACATATTTACAAAAATATATCCCGAATTCGAACTAAGTTTAACTAACTTTAATTAGTTCATATAATAGAATGTGTTTAAAGTAGGTATTTTCTAGTAAAATCCTTCTACTTTTTATTTAAAAGATCAACATCTATGAAATTTTTGGAATGTTTTTTTGGGATAAATATGGCGAGGATATAAATATTGAAGATATATTTATGAGGAAATAATTATTATGTGGCTTATTTATTTTTTTATAAGATTTATATATAATTATACCAAGCTTTGAGAGCTTTATTTTTATTACAATTAATACCAGGGACCGTAATTAATGATAATTTTATAGTGTTTATATTTTAGTAGTAATAATTGGCTTTCTCTAAAAATTGGCTTTCTTCTAACCAAATATTTAGTTATTATTTTTCACTTTTTTCATACAATGTGGAACAGGCTTTTGGTTTTAATGCATATATCTTAACTTTTTGAAACACTTAAAAAAAAAAAAACACTTTTAAAAAAATTGTACAAAAAAATTATACCACTTGTGACCTCTTTTTATTGATAATTAGTAACTTTTTGCTTAGATTTGTATTATTTTTCACTAAAAACTTATGCAAAAAGCTAGTTACGCTTTTAAAAACTGCCAACCCAATCAAAATTGATTGATAAAATGATTGAATTTCACATTGAAAAAAAAAAATCAAAAACTGAGAAAATCAAAGTCAATCAGCTGAGACGGAGAGCTGATTTGAGGAAGCGGCTTGGCTTGCATTCCCGGAAGGACGAACACGAATTGCGGGACAATTGCAGGAAAACTCAATTTCGAAACAGTCGAAAAAGCAGATAACGGTTGATGGCTGATGGCTAACGGTAATGGTAACGGTAATGGCAAATGAAAGAAGTAGAAGAGAAACCAAAAAAAAAAAACAGAAAAAAGAATCATCTTCATGTTTCAGATTTTTGCCAAAACGTTTCCCCCATCAGGATGCTGTCCACAGAGAGCATACACACACACACACACAGACTACGGAGTGAGAGAGAAAGAGCAACAACAGAGAGAGAGCGCGAGAGAGATGGAGAGAGACGCACAAGAGAGAGAGAGGGCATGTCACGCACAAGAGACAGCATCATTACAAATGCTTTTATTGTTTTTACTATTTTATGATGTCTGTTGATGGAGGAAACGCATTTAAAGGATTTATGTAATTGAGAGAATTCCGAAAATCTGAAGAATTGAAGAATTCTTTTCAAAAATCTACAAAAATTACTGTGTTTTGGTTTTCGCAACGACTTAACGGTTCCGCGTCCGCGTGCGACTTTTATGCAACTGTGTGACTGTGTCGATTCGATGCCACATTTTCACCAGTTTTTTTCCCCACCAAACTACACGCACACTCTAACACACACACTAACACATACAGTTACACTTATACATGTACAGTTACAACCGACACCCACACAAGTACACAGACAAAAGACATATCGATAGCATTTGGTTGCAACAAGAACAGTAACAAAATTGATTACTAAAAGCAGAGGGTACACTGTACTATATACTATAGTAACTATAGTACTATATACTAGCTATATATACTATATATGTATATATATGTATATATCCTGGCAGAGTGTGAAAGGACTTTGAGGCAAATGCAAATGAAACTGGCGAAAATGAGTATGAGAATAAAGAAACGTTTAACGTTTCTTTGGCGCCACCGGAAGTTCCTGCCTGCCTTCTGCTACACCCCCACTACATCCCCCCCTTGTCTGTCAGTTAAGCTTGCAACAAACTTTTCGTTTTGCAATTTTTTTTATTTTTGGGAGAAATGCCCTTAAGATGGGTGAAAGTTGAATGAAAGGGGCTTTGAAATTCACTTACTTTTACTTTTATTGTCTGTCTCTAACGATTACACAATAATGAAGAGTGTCTATGTCTGTGTCTGAGAGTGTATGTGTGTGTGTGTGTAATTATAGCAACTGCTCCACATTCTGACACAGAGATATGCATTTAGCATTTAGCGCTCAGACACCGACTTTGGTTTTAGACAAAAGTGCAAGAAATATAGCTTTGGTGGTATACTATATATAGAATAGTTGCTGGTTCTTTTTGGTCATAGAGGAGCGGGGGGGGGGGTGGGTGGAGAATGGTGCCCCAAAGGCCGCCAGACAACAAACAAACAATGCAAACAGACACAGAAACCAAAACCGAAACCAAAACCAAAATCAGAACTAGAGTCGCAGAGGAAATGTTTCAAAAAATAGGATTGGGATGGGAAGGCACCCAGCAAAAGAACACCAAAAAAAATTATTTTGTTTTATAAAAAAAATATTCAAAAAATATATAAAAAATTGATTAGAAAATATAATTTAATTTGAAGGAGAATTCTTGAAGAATCCGGGAATTTTCGCTTAAGCCTCAGAGCCATATCTCATCCATTTTTCATCGGATTATATGGCGATTCTCCGCAGATCTGCATCAAAATCTGGATACAAAATATATTTTAAATTTTTTTCGTGTTTTGTGGGGAGACCCCTGCAAAATCCTGGATTATCAGACTTGGACTAGAGCCATGGCCATATCTCAGCCAATTCTCATCCGATTCGCAAGCGGAGTATTTTAAACGATTTCTGGGTCGATTTTTCATCATTCTGCATCAAAATCCTGAGACAAAATATTTTTTAGATTTTTTGTCCATTTTTCCAAAATGGGGTTTCCCCCTATAGGGCCAACTGTGATGGCTATATCTTTTCCAATTCTGATCCGATTCTCAAGCGGGATACCTTAAAAGTATTCTAGATCGATTTGCTACCATTCTGCTTCAAAATCCTGAGACAAAATATCTTTTAGATTTTTTGTCCATTTTTCCTGATCGGGTCCCTTGAAAATTGAATTTTTCTCTATAGGGTCCACTGAGATGTGTATATCTTCCCCAATTCCTATCCGATTCGCAAGCGGAGTACCTCAAACGATTTCTATATTGATTCTCCACCATTCTGCATCAAAATCCTGACACAAAATATTTTTTACATTTTTTGTCCACTTTTTTTTTATGTTATCCC
Source organism: Drosophila malerkotliana malerkotliana (assembly GCA_018153235.1). Taxonomy (NCBI): domain Eukaryota; kingdom Metazoa; phylum Arthropoda; class Insecta; order Diptera; family Drosophilidae; genus Drosophila; species Drosophila malerkotliana. The sequence goes on from JAECXV010000038.1 coordinate 6,045,435, forward strand.
TTGAAAATGGAGCTTTCCTCTATAGGGCCATATTCTCTATCCATATTTGGCCCAAATCCATTACTATATCTCAGCCAATTCTCAACCGATTCTCAAGCGGAATACCTTAAAACAAAATACAATTCTTCTTTATGAATCCCTGAATTTCTAAAGAATACCAACAATATTACGCTCAGTGTATAGTTGGGAAATATGGCATGGAAGGAATCCGGTGGCAAACATGGCACGCAAAGTGTTTTAATGACGTTTAAACTTGGTTATCGGAGTACACAAAAGTCGAAGGAGATACGAATCCTGACAAAGGAAGAAGGACAAATATGCCCAGAGAGTGCAAGAGAGGAAGCCAGAGGAGGCGGAAGTACCTTAAAGAAGAAGCAAAAGGAAGACAACGTGGAATACGGCCAGGAAGAAGGATGAGAGACTGACTGACATTGATGGGTCGGTTTCCATAGGAGGGTTCATCAATCAATTCGATTGACTTGCGAATGCAGAAGGTGCCGCAAATAAATGACATATGATATCTTAGTCGATAATAATTTCTAGTAAGAATTGTGGTTATTTTTGTAAGAGAAATAAGGAAAATATCTAAAGAGCTCTGTTTTAGAAAGCTTGAGAAGAACGATTGGGTTTTAAAACTTTATAGCTATTGATGAGCTTTAAAAATAAATACAAGCTTGTCATAAAAACTATTTAATTTAACTATAAATGTTTTTAATTATAATATCTTACTATGTTTTATAAGAAAATTATTATATGATTATTATGAAACATAATGTTTTAAAAGAATTCTACGAAAACTATAGAAGCCTTTTTAAGATTTCTTTTCATTCCAAAAATTTTAAGAAACTCTTAAAACTTACTATAATTTATGAATTTAAGAAATAATGTTTCAAGAAATCTAATACCTAATATTTTTAATCTAAATCATGGATGTAGAACCCTAAGGAATCCAAATAAGGCGAAGAAACGCATGCATCTTAAAATATATCTATAATATATACAATTTTCAAAATATCTTAAGAACAATAGCTCTATTTATTCCTTAAATTCATCAATAAATAAATAAAATTTCAACCAAATCTTAGAAATATTTCTCGTCAGCCCTATTTATTCCACTGTAATAAAGAAAATGCGCATCTGTAAACTGGTTTTTGGGGTTTAGGCCTTTTTTTTTGCAAAAGTGGACGCGGTCAATGGAGTTTATTTTTGGCCAGGTCAGCACACAGCACAGGGCACACAAAAAAAAGAAAAAATAAACAAAACAAACGTGTCAAAGGGCAAAAGAAAAAAAAACCTAAAAAAAAAAAAAGGACAAAGGACAATGGAAGCATTTGCGTATCAATTGATTTTCCTCGAAAAAGAAAGAGACTTTTGAGAAGGCAAGCCAAATCAAATCTAAGAATTCTGCATAATTTAATTTCCAAGTAGAGCAGTAGAGCCAGCGAGATGAGAGAAGGGTGATGGTGGGGCAGGGGGCGGAAGGCGGAGACCAATAAATTTTTAATTTTTAATTTTATCTGATGGCTGATGGCAAAAATCAATGCGTGAATAGCCCAAAAGTAGAGCCACAAAGCTCTACTAAAATTGAGCCAACGAGCCAAAGAAAAGAAAGATTTATGGGAAGGATGCGAAGGACATGCATCCTTCAGGCCTTGCATATGGCTATCAGATATATATATATATATATTTACATTTTGTCCAGCTCATCCTTGATGGCATGGTATATGAACATCCTGCTGTTGTTAGCTGCTTCCTGCTAATCCTGCTCCTGCTTCTTGCTGCTCCTTGCTGCTTCTTCTTATCCTTATCCTTGGCACTCACAACAAAAAAAACCCAAACAACCAACAAAACTAAACTTCACGTGAAAAAAATTTGTGAAACTTTATGACAAAAACTAAGAAAAAATAATTTTTGGAAGAAGGAACAATCGACTGGCCGGCCAGGATGCGTTTTGATCGGCGTGGCCATTATCCTGCCGGCTGCCACACACACGCGGATCCACCCCTGCCCTCACCAACCGCAGGCCAGCAGGGATCAGGGATATAGGGAGTCGGATAAATCGGTATAGAAGGACTATTAAAAAGGACTTGCTCCTTCCGGCACTCCGAAATATATCCGAAATATTATTCGCGATTCCCGAAATTTGCGATGCACCCACTAATGAAATATTCTATTTTCTATTTATTTTTTTTAATATTTTCAATAATTTGTAATCCTAAGCAGGCAATGCTTCCGCTTTCCGCGCCGAGTTCCAAGTTCCGAGTGCAACTGCAACTGCAACCATGTGGCAGCAACATCAGGCCGACAAAACCGAAAAACCGAAAACCAGAAACCCCAGAACCGAAAATGTTTTCCCTGACTGCCGAAAAATGTATAAAAAAAAAAAAGGACAAAATACAAAAAAAAAAAAAAAAAAAAAAAAATGAAAGCCAGACTCAATAGAAAGCAACAACAAGTGCAACAACAACAACAACAAATATTTTGTCGCCAGCAGCAGCAGGAAAATTTCAAAAATTGCAACAACAAGTGGAAAAGGGCAACGCAGACGCCACAATTTTTGGGCATCCAACTGGCGAAAGGCAACAAAACACTTGCAACACCAACAAACATCATGTGGCAGAGACATTGGAGACAGAAGCCAGCCGGCAGCGACGCCAACGTCGTTGTCGCAGCCAACGCAAGCTTCAGTAGCAGCAGCAGTGTAGCACCACCAGATGTGGCATTTGTTGTTGCCACCATTTGGCGTTTGAACTGCAGCGGCAATAACAACAACAACAACAACATGGACACAGCAATAATAACGAAAACAAACAGCTGCAACAGCAACACAAGCAGCAATTGCAGCCACTTGAGTGTCCAATAGGCCTAGGCATTCAAAAACAATAGAGGACACACTACTAGAAACGCTTTTAAAAAAATATTTTGTTATCTTTTAGAAAATATTTCCCATTTAAAAGAAGTATTAGGCATGAATTGAAGTATAGAAAGTAATTAAAGTATTAGTTTAAAATGTATCTTATATTTTATATTTTAAAAGAAGAATGATTTTCAAAAACAAGAAGTTTTTAAAACTAAGGAATGAAATGAACCTAAAACCTTTTTTGTATATATGATTTCTAGTTTAGAAATTCCCAAGTATGTAGTAGTTGTAGTAATAGTATTAACTAGTAAAGTAATAAATACTTTTTGCTTAAGAAACTTGAAAAAAGGTACCTAATTATTCAAAAGGTTTCAAAACCAAACGTTTTCAAAAAAAACAACTCCTCTAAAGCCCTTTTAAAAACTTTAAAAACCTAAAACTATTATTTTAAATATAAAAAAAAGTCACAAATCTCAAAAAAATTACCAAATCTCCTACTAAACTTTTAAAAAGGCTAAAAACTTTCAAAACTAATATATTGGCAGTAATGTATGTCCTAATCAATAATCCTATTTAAGTACATATATCTTTAAAATTCAAAATAAACTACTTGGTTTCTCTAAAATATATATTTTTTTTAAATAATGACACTATAGAACAAATAATTGTTTATCTTTGTTTATAGATAAACTTTTTTAATCTTTGCTTTGTTTTTTTTTTTGTTTTTAGAGCCTCAGCAATTTATCCAGCTTCTCCAATTTAAATTCTTGTTTATTTATTTTTATAGTTTCTAAATGCTTTCCCTCGAGTGTACCTGTGTGTCGGCCTGTTTGTAAGTGTGTGCAAGTGCATGTTCTAGTGTGTGTCCAACACATTTATAGCCGACACTTTGTCATACAAGGCGCTTGACAAAAATGTTATTTATACGGGGCAAGAACACACAGACCAGAAACCAAAAAAAAATACGCCAGCAAAGCAAAGAAATTTTTTAAACGACTAAGGATTACTTAACTATTAGAAAAAGGGATTTTTTTGAAAAATTTTATAAAGGTAAAAGATTTCTTAAGAGATGTTTAATTTACTTAAAAAAGAAAGCTTTAAAAAGGGGATTATAAGACTCTTTCACTTTTCAATTCTAAAGAAGATGAAATAAATCATAAATAGAGTCATATATTAATAGTTTAAAATTTTAATTTAAAACTAAACACATTAATAAAAGTCTAAAAGTAACTTTTTTAAATATTTTAATTTATTTAATAATGTAATTTGTATTTAACCATTTACTTTATTATATATCCAAGTCTACTAGCTATGTACATATGTTACCAGCCCCAATGCCTTGCTGGATTTAAGTACTTGCTGTTTAAAAATACTATTTAAAATCTAAAAAAATTATAATAATTTAAAACTAAGCCCTTATTATAAGAGCATTAAAAATTCGTGATTTTTTGAATATCTATCGGTGGCAGCTTGTTATTGCCACATTGCTGTTGATTGCTGTTGTTGCCGTTCGCCCTTTGGCCAATTTGCTTATTGTTCGCCTTTTGGCTTCATTTTTTCTCTAGCCCTCCTCTAGTCCCTCTCAGCCCCCCCCTGGCTTCTTAACCCCCCTCTGACCAACTGGTTTTTGGTGTCAAACATGCAAAACATCACAACGCCAATGGCAACAACAATGCCAAGTCTCTGCTCTGGAAATGAATAGAAAATGGGTTCAGCTCTTTCCGAGAAAAAAAAAATGTCAAGAATGCGTGTTAGCTTTAAAAAAAAAAAGAAAAGAGATAGAGAAGAAAATGTAATGGAAAATGTAAAAGCAGATAGGAGGGAAATTAAAATAAGCCTAAAGCCTGTCACATGTTGTCATAGCCGGAACAATAAAATATTGCAAGAAAGAAAACAGCAGGCGGCAGGATCTAGATTATATATATATATAATGGTATATAGTATTTGTTGAAGGATAAGTAGGAGAGAAGTTGGCAGAAAAAATCGCTTGCGTGATTCCATTGAAAGTTTATGACGGAAAATAAATGACAACGACATCAGAGAATCTGAAACTCAGCGGCCATAAAAAAAGATGAACGACAAACTGTCGCGAAATAAATCGCTGCTGACGTCGTCAACCCTCCTCTCCTCGACAATTCTTGAAGTTCATTTTCTTGTAATTTTTTATGTTTCTTTTTTTTTTTTTTGTTGCATTCGCAAAATTTTTGTCGCAGCGCTCAATAAATAAATAAAGTGCAAAGACAAAGACCCGGCCAGGTGAGGTCTGCGACTTTTGAGATACATGACGTCAGCCAAATGGGCAAAAAAAAAATCAAAAAAAAAAAAACGGAAGCAGGTTCATCAACTGGGCCTAATGCATTTTTTTGCTGCAACCCACTTACACTGAAAAAATATGGCAACTATTATAAGAAATATGAAAAGGCTAGAAAAATAATATTGACTTTTAAAAAATAGTTCTAGGCTTAAATATACTTTCTTTTTAATATTTAAACTAACAAAAAAATATTTAAATAAATTCTTAAATTTAAAAATATCCCCTCTTAGACTCTTAAGTTACTTCTATAAACTTTATATTTAATCTTTAATCTCTTAAGATATTTTCATTGAAAATCTTAAACTATGTTAGTTTCCTTTTAGAAAATGCAGTAGCGACCTTCGCCGCATATGGGACTTGCCGGGGTATGGTGGGTGGTGTTTTCACATTATGCATGCAGCTGCCGCAAGTTGCAAAGAAAAGGGGGAAAAAAAAAGAAATACTGAAGTAGAAGCCGCAGAAGACGAAGCACGTGCAACTTTTACTTTCATTCGCTTTGTGTTTGTTTCGTGCTTCGATTTGCCGGCGAGTTCAAGGTCGCTGCCTCAAGACGGTGGGGTGGTGAGGGGGGTGTAGAAGAAAGGGCGAGGTGGCGCTACTAATTGGTGGCCCTTGAGGTAAGCCAAAATAAAGTAAAACTAGAGTCTTGTTGGGAAACACTTTTCATAGCATACTTTTCAGGGCCTATTTTTAAGATGCCTTCTTTAAGGGATTTAAGGATATAGTTTTTCTTTAAAAAAAATAAAGAAAATTCTTTTAAGCTTAAGCTTAAATTCAATTTTCATTTAGCAACCAGAAATTAGTCAGCAAAATGTAGAACAGCCTTCGAAATAACTAATAATTACCCTTCATTAGTCAGAAAGCGACAAGAAATTACAAATGAAAATCAAATGGAAAATATAGGAAGAAAAAAATGGGAAAATGGGAAACCCAAAAGGAGTAGAAAAAATGCAAATCATTTGGCCTGAAGTTTATCCAATTGCACTAGATTCCATAATACATATTGTTTCGTCCTCGACACAGGCCTTTCCACGAAACTGGAAATCACTTTTCATATCTTATCCGTTAGCTTTATACTCTTAATAATTAAATTCAAAAATAAACTATAAACCATATCTATAAATAATCATAGATTGTATAAATTTTATTTAAAACTTTCATTAAAAAAATGCTCAAAAATGTAAATATTTTTATACGAAAAGTGGCTAGTTTGGTTTCCTTAGTTTATTGTTGCTTTTTTGTGCTGTTATTTTTTATCGCTGGGCAAAGATCGCCACAAAGGCCATGTTACGAAATTATTGGACCCACAAGCCGACATACACACTGAGAGAAAATTCGTGTATGTGTGTATGTATATGTGTGTGTGTGTGGGGGGGTCGTCATGCAATGCAAATAGTCAACACGCCGCCACATGCCGTGCACACAAATCAAGGGCAACATGTCTCATTCCGGGTCTGTCCCCCTAGGCGAGAAGGGGTTGGGGGGAGGGGAGGGGAGGGAAGGGTGGCTTGGTTATGAGGGGGTGGGTGGCAGGCAGGGGGTGGTGGTGAGTAGAGGGTGTTCGCCTTGCCGGGCAATTTAAATGGCGGCTACATGTCGCAGCTCTGGCGTCGCGTGTTTTCGCTCTCTCTGACTCTCTCTCTCCCTCCCTCTCTCTCTTTCTTCCATAAACTAGCTCTCTCTATTATTACACTGGGAAAAATAGGTCTTAGATTTAAAGGTTTTCATTTTAAAGTCTAAGAGTTGAGGGTTTTTTTGGCTGTTTTAGTTGAAACATTGGATTGAAATGGTTACTTTTTGTTATTTTTTGTATTTTAATCTTTTAAACTAATTTTAAATGTTTTAATTTAAAAAATCTATTATTTTAGAGTTTGAACTTTAATCTCAAGAATTTAAAATAAATAGTTTTAGTTAATATTTGAAGTATTATTTCCATAAGAAACATATAACTATATGAAGATTATTTTTAAGAAAAACCTTGAAGTTCTTTAGAATATCATAGTTATAGCAGTATTTAATTTGTATTCCATTCCTCTAAAAATTAGGTTTTTAATGAAAAAATTACTTTAGGCTTCAACAATATATTTAAAAAATTTTTATGTTAAAAAACTGATAATTAACTCATAATTTAACGCTCTTAAAGCAAAATATTAGTTTCAAAATTATTAAACTATCAGCCAGTTTGAAAATGAATAGAAAACTTTTAGAAGAAAATATAGAAATTATAATTTATGTTGCTTGATTTTAAAATTATATAAATTTAGAAGATTTAAATAGTTTTTAAAGAAAAAAATATGCTTTTTATATGGTATATTTAATAATATTTTTTTAAATATATAAATCATAAACAAAAGCTAACAAATAGCTTCCCCTTTAAGTCAAAGATCTTAGACCTTAAACCTATTGAAAAATCACAGAAAATTTTTCTCAGTGTGTATAATTTATTTGTCGCCCACGTGTTGGCCACTAAAGAGTGTTTTTTTCTTTTCTTCTCCCTGTCTCTGTGTGCCCCTGTGTTTTGGCTCTGTATCTGTGTGTGTGTGTGTGTTGCCAATTAACTGAAACTGCAGAGTAATGTTTCGGGCTCCCGATTTCACCCACATACTTTGCAACACCCTACACCCCACTCTCCTACTCTCCTAGTGGCCTCCTACGGTTCATTATAATATTTCGCTTTCTGTTATTGTTTTCTTGTTGCTCTGCTCCATCGCTTGTTGGTTTGTTGTTTGCCGCTTCTGGCATTGACATAAATTCTTTTTTAGCGGCGTTGGAGGTACAAAAAAAAAAAACAAAAAAAAAACGAAAGCAAAGCAACAAAGGGCACAGCTCACAGCAACACGCAAGCCACATTAAAGCAATTTCCCAACTCATACCCCCCCTAGAGACCGCCCCAAAAGCATTACATAAAAGCGGTACAAAAAAAAAAAAGTTAAATAATAAAGCAAAAACCAAAAATATGCCAAGTATCATCCTTGAGTTCACTCGGGGAGCATCAGGACCTTTGATTTTCTGCTGACCTAGGACAATTAACCGTTGCTCCTGTTCCCAGGATAATACAAAGTCACCCCCCCCGTCACTCAAACCATCAGTGACACCGTGGCGTATACGTAATAAACGAATGAGAATTATGTTGGCTCCAGTTAGACGCAGAGATGACTACGCATATATATATATTTTTATCCTGGCTACTGACTTTTCTGGCTTTTGACTTCTGACTTCCTCCCTCTGGCACTTTTTTTTTTGGAGGAGAGTTCAGAGTTCGAAACTGGCGCCGTCTGGTGTCTGTTGATTCAGATTTTGGTTATAGATTCTGGGATTCTCAGTTTGCCGGGGCATTGACTTGGCGGCAACTTGGCTCTGTTTCCGTTTTTGTCTACCACTTTTTCTATATACAGTTCTTTTTTTTTTTTTGTTTCCTTTTCTAATTTGTCCTTTGTGAAGGGGACACATTACGCATACGCCCTGTGGGACAACGAATCTGTGGGCGATGATTACACCCTAGTGACAGGATAATTGTTACAAAATCCTTTACTTTTTTATTAAAAAAATAAAAATATTTGTTAACCTTTAAGTGCTTTTTTTTGGTAAGAAAGCATTTAAGCATTTTGAAAGCATTTAAGCGAAGCATTTAACTAATTTTTTACTTATTTTTTACTCAAAATAAACTAAGTATTTTTTTGCATTTAGTTGTAGTTGAAAAATTCATTTTTATTCAATTTTTTACAAAAACAAGCCATCAAAATAGAAATTTAAGCGCTTTTAGAAAACAAATCATGAAAAGCATTTATTCTTAAGCTTAGAATTGTTCTTATTTTTTAAAAAAATTTATAATTTTAAGAGTGATTTTTAAGGCGTAAGTGGCTTGAGAGCTTTGGGTGCTTTTTTTTTTTTGTTTTCTGGAATGGTAGTTGGTACTTCTCATAGGGATTCTCCAGATTCTTGTCCTTCTTCTTGCTCGACGAGGGCGTATTTTTGCGAGGACGATTCATCAGCGGATCCTCCATAGTTCGCGACGACTGCTGCCTGGCCTGGGCCGGTGGTCCTGGTGGCTTTTTCTTCTTCTTTTTACCCGCCTCCGCTTGGAGAGGATTGAAGCCGATGAACTGCGTCTGCTGTTGCTGCTGTTGGAGTTGAAGATGCAACTGTTGTTGTTGTTGCTGTTGCAACTGCTGTTCGCGTCGCTCCAAGAATGCGGCATTTGCCGAGGCCACTGTCGCTATCCGCTGCTGCTGTTCCAGATCCTCCAGCTCCTTTTCCCGTTTCTTGGTCAACTGCATCAGCTGGGAGCTGCGGCGTCGCAGGGCGGCCGCATACGGTGTGGGCGTGCCGGGCGATTGCTGAAAGTCCCCGCCGCCCACACCGAACAGGCGTCTGATCCGGCGACGGCTGTTGACGAACCCGAGGCCCAGCTGGACGCCCAGGCCGAGGCCCACGGGAGCGGTGGACTGATGACTGAGGGAGCTACTGCCCCCAGCGTCCAGCATCTGGCTGAAGTTGCTGTCCAGATCGCAACTGCTGGCGGAATCGGCGCCGCAGGGAAAGAGATATGTGTTCAGGGTACTCAGGGTTGTGGAGGTGGAGGTACCAGTTCCGGCTCCAGTTCCGGTACAGGTTACAGTTCCAGTTCCAGTGCTAGTTCCATTACCATTTCCGGTTCTACTGATCGCTCCCAAAGGATGTTGTTGTGAGGCATCTGATGTTGTTGTTGTTGCTGCTGCTGCGGATGTGGCTCCTCCTGCTCCTCCTCCTCCTATTGTAGTTGTTGTTGCTGCCACGGGCAGTGGCAACATCACTGCCGTGGAGCCACTAACACTGCCCGTAGTGCTACTATCATAGCTATGGGGATTCACATAGATGTGATTGTTGTTGCTGGAACTGCCAGTCGCCGCTGCCGTGGAGCTGGTATTGACCACCAAGGTGGCGGTACTTCCGGTCGTGTGGCTCTCATGATGATTATTATTACTGGCAGTGTTGCTGGCACCTCCATTATTGTTGATATTGCTGCTGGGTTGCTGATGTTGCAAGTTCACCCTGTACATGCTGGCAGTGCTGGTTGTTGCCCCATCGTTGTTATTATTGTTGTTGTTGTGGTTGGTAATTCCACCAGTACGAGCTGGTGCTGTGGCAGGACGCAGGCCAGATCCAGCTCCGGATCCGGATCCGGTTCCAGTGCCGGACTCATTTCCGGTTATTGTTGTTGTGGATTTTTGTGGTTGTTGTTGCTGTTGATCGTTGCCATTGTTGCTACTCATTTTAGTGTTTTTTTTTTAAGGTTTTATTTTTTATGTAAGGTTTTTAATTTAAAATTTTATTTTATGGTTTATGAGTCATTTTGTTTTTTAAGCTTTTAATTTTTATGGTTTTTATTTTTTATAATTTTAATTATTAAAATAAATATTTTCTAGTTTATTTTTATAAAAAGTTTGCTCTTTTATGAATTAAACTTTATTTTCTTTCAATATTTTTGCCTAGTCGTGGCAATCCTTTTTCAAATTTTTAAACTTAATTAGCTTATTGCTTTTTTTGTTAATTTTTTTCTCATTTTTTTTTGTAGCTTCTTCTCGTCTAAAGCACTAAAGTAAATCAGTTTTTTTTTCAGAGAGAAGGGTAGGGAGGAGGTATAGCTGGAAGGCATCCAAGTTGCAAGTTGAATGCACTCACTTTTTTGAATGGTTATGCTTATGACTTAGCAGTTAGCTAATCGCACTATTTTTTTTAGATGATTTTTAGTTGATATTTAACATAACAACACTTGAACAAAAAATTAGCAATAAAAACTGTTATCAGGACACAGACACAAACGGCACTTAAAGATCCATTGCCTACTTATGAGGGCACTTGAAAAAAAATTTAGTTTCTTTTCTTATTTAAGTATATAATATTAATACTATTTATATATATAGTATTTAATATTAATAGAGATATATATTTTTAGTGTGTGTGTTATCAGTCAGAGCCACGTGCTTAACGCGCCGCGTGTCACAATTGTATGAACTTTGTGCCGCGTTGTTGACAATGCTGGAAGCCACCAGCAGCAGCAGCAGCAGCACAAGCAGTAGCAGCAGCAGCACCAGCAATGCCACTAGCACCGCCGAAGTTGCCACACGCATACACACACACACACACACACTAGAAGAGAGAGAGAGAGAGAGCTCTGTTAACTGGCTTCCTGGCTGGCTGGCCTGGACAAACTATTCGCCAGAAACCAAAAAAAAAAAAAAAAAAAGCCAAAAAATTCCGAATTCAGAGCTGGCAAGGGAGGGGGGGTGAGAGGGGAAAGCAAACAATCGGCCAGAAATCTAAGCCAGCAGCACCACTTGAATCAGCACACTCACACATACATATGCATATATCCTTTTTTTTTTTTTTAGTATAAACATGGCAACGATTCCTCATCGCTGTTGTCGTCGTTTCAATTTCGGCCAGTTTCGGTTCAGTTGGGTTCACTTCATTGCTTAACTTAACTAAATGCTGCAGATGGCACACACACACACACACAAACACACACACACTGGCACACACATGTAGGCAGAGAAAAAACAAACTAACAGGACCTCACACAGACACAAAAGGAAACTAAAACAGTTGAGTTCGAAATGGTAGAAGAAGGGTTGAAGTTTCAATATTTTTATCGTTTTTTTTTAAAGAAAAATGTGTGGTTTTCTAATTAATATTTAAATATTACTCAGTTTTTTTATATTTTATATTCCTATTCTTTATTCCTATTTTATATATCCTATTCTAAAGCCCTATTCTTTTTTTGAAACAAAGAATCCTAGCTTGAAACAAACCAAAATTATAAAAGAAAGTACAGTTCCTAAGTAACATTTTCCTTTAAAAATAAACTCTTTAAAATCAAATCAAATCAAACCTAAAAAACCTTCAATATTTTAATTAATTAAAACCTTAAAAAACCCCCAATTAAAATGCTATTTTTTTGTCCACCATTGTATCCTGGCAGCGCGTCTTTAACTCAACTCACAAAAACAAAAAAAAGACCAAAGCTCGTGAACTCCGGCTGTGAGAGTGAATGCTTCTGTTTATGAATGTTAGTGTATGAGTATGAGTATAAGTATGAGTATGAGTATGAGTATGAGTATGTGAGTGTATGAGTATAAGTGGCTGTCAGCCGAGCAGAACATTTCAATTCGGCTTCGAGTTCGAGTCCGTTCGTTGCCGCAGTCGCGGAATTGTCGTTCTCCTTGTCGTTGTCGCGTTCGTCATTTTCGTTTTCAGTTTGTTTTGCTTCTTGGCTCTTTTTCTGCCTCTTTCGTTTCGTAACAGTTTCAGTGTATGAGTGTACGTGTCCCTATATGCGTCACTATATATGTGTGTGTGAGTGTGTATGACGATTAATGTTAATGTGTGTGCAGAGAGGCAGCAATTGAACACGGAAAGAAAATAAGGAGGTGGTCCTTCAAAAAGGTAAATTCCCAAAAAAAAATATATCAGTTATACGTAGGACTTATAGTTAATATCCAATATTATATATATTAAATTTTACAGTTAAACCAGAAGGCATATTAATCCCATTATGGATCTATTGATTACGGAAACATTATTTTCCATAAAGAACTATGCTTTATTCATTTAAATTATGTTTACGTAATACGTATACGTAATATGTTATACATACATCATATTTCTTGTAATTTAATGAGGACTGTTTCAAATTACCTACTACTACTACTACCTCCTCCTATAGGTACTACTTATTTACTTTTCCACTCCATCTTTATCAAAAACATGTATTAAATAGAGGATTTTTTCCAATCACGTAACGTAAAGACGCATACACAATAGTTTTTAAAATAAGACAGAATTATATATATTTGCATTGAAGAATAATACTTAAAGTATATAGAATGTAATGAAGACTACAACACCATCAAAATCCTAAAAGAGATTATACTTATACGTTATATTCTTTAGTGGCTTACGTAATGCGTATACGTAATATTTTAGATTTCATATTATTTCTTATACTTTAATGGGAAATGTTTTCAATTTTATACTTAGGAACTAATTCTTGACTAATTCTTACTTAAAAATGTCCAAAGAAATGCGTAATATAACGTAATATAATGCGTATAACGTAACCGTGAAGCGTTAACATAAAGACGTATACATAATATTTAAAAATAAGAGATAATTATGAGTATTTTCAATAAAGAATAATATTAAAATTAAAACAGATATAATCTATACTTCAAGACCATAATAATCCCAAAGGACATCATACCATACATTATATTCTTTAAAGACTTACGTATTACGTATACGTAATATTTATAAAAGACCATAGAAAACCCCTAATTATTTAAATAAAACACAATTTCTCCATCACTTTTCTTGCTGTGTAATGAAAGCAGCTGACTGGTAAATTATTTCCAGCCTGACCTCGGAGGCCAGAGGTTGCGAAAGCCTTTTCTTCCTGGTTTTTGGCCCAACCCGGCCCACCACCAATCATTACAGATCCATATCCTCTCTGGCATTATACCCCCTATACTATATGAGTCCAATAAATATGCCTCACTGACTTTAAGGAATAATGGTAATCCAAATAATTAATCCAATTTCAAGGCATATTGGATAGAAATTTAAATTTTAAACCAGAGATATGGTGAAAGGGGTGTGAGGAGGGCAGATACAGGACGAAGGACGACAATTGTTGCCGCTGCCGTTGGGTGTGGAATGAAATTCAAAGTGAGTTGCATGTGTGACTGCAATTTGTCGGCGAAAGGGAACACAGAACAACATTGAGCATATGACGCATACGCAATGTTGGACCATGGATCATGGTCGTCTCTATATTTTCATTTTCATTTTCTGTTCATTTTTTTTTGTGTGTGTGTTGCCATGCAAATTGCCCCCAAAGGGTGGCAATGGGGGGGGAGGCAGAAAGCTTTGCATGCCATGCCACCATGTGGAAACTACGTAAAACACATGAAAAAATTATTTATTTTTTAATAAAATGTGCTTTTTATGGATTTTCTTTTTTTATTATACAAGTCCAGTCCAGTTGGTCTTGAAAATTGCATAAGAAATCCTTTTTTTTATTTTATTTTTTTTAGTTTTCTACATTTTTTTATGTATTTTATTTTCCAGTGAAAGCTCGGAAACCATGGAGGCTAATAAGCATTCGTGGCACGTGAGGCACAAAGCGGGGTCACTGCTACTCCAAAATATTATTGATCAAATTTTTGCCACAGTCTGTTCTACAACAACAACAACAATAGAGTGAACCAAAAAAAGAAATCATTAAAAATAAGAAGAAAAAAGAAACAAACAAATAAATTTTTGCTATTTTTTTTTGTTGGGGGGGAGGACCACCCACGAATGCATTCTGGAATTGCATTTCACAGATGCTGCGCGTTTATATGTCTGACCCAGCTGGAGATCTGATGGATGAATATGAATCTCAAGACCCATGACCTCTTACTCCCCCCCATCACCCTCACTACACCCCTTAATATTCCCCGAAGGCTGACAATAACGATTTGCATGCTAAAAATAACAAAATTGATAGCATTCTTATATTCTAGCCACAAAATACAAGAAAAAAAAATAAAAAATAAAAGAGCCCACTGCGTGAAAGTCAAAGAAATTAACTTTATATATGTGTGTGTAGGAAAGTATAGTGAAAGTGAGGAGTGAAGAAGTGTACTAACTGGTCAGGGCCACGGTGAAGGCGAAAAGCGACTACCAAACAAAAGCAAATCAATTAAAAAATAAGCTACAAAAAATCAAGAAAAAATAACACAAAAAAATAAAAAGAAACCAACAAACAAAGAACCAAAAACCAAAGACGAAAAGTGCTGGACAAATATTTCCGCTTCACGTCAAGGTTGCGGCAATCAAAGGAACACAAATGCCCCACAAACCGAGCACGAAAGAGACAGCTGGCATGGGGCTAGAAAGAGAGGGGGCTAAATGAAGTGTGAGTTGATGGGATTCTTTCGTGCCGCTTAACATATCCGCTTTTTGCCACTTCAACTGGGCCCAGAACTTTGGGCTAACTTTTGGGCATTTCTACAAATCAAAGCCAAGACTGTGAAATAAATGTGTCATTCTTAAAGATTTGTTGCATTTTCTATTTTTTAAGAATATTCTTAAAGTTTTATTCATAACGTTGGGTTTAACATGAGGTGAGAGTAATTTTACAAAGAACCCAACATTTGTTTCTTTTGGGGGCTGCTTAAGTGCCACCTATGAGAATCGAGGAGGAGGGTGCTGTTTTTTATTAATTATTTTATAAATTATTTTCAAAAAAAAATGGAATTAAAATTTTTTTATTTAATTTTGGGGCGCTGCTTAAGTGCCACCTATGAGAATCGAGGAGGAGGGCGCTGTTTTTATTAATTAATTTCAATTAATTTATAAATTATTTAAAAAAAAAAAAAATGGAATTTAATTTTTTTATTTAATTTTTTGGCGCTGCTTAAGTGCCACCTATGAGAATCGAGGAGGAGGGCGCTGTTTTTATTAATTAATTTCAATTAATTTATAAATTATTTTCCAAAAAAAATGGAATTTAATTTTTTTTATTTAATTTTTGGCGCTGCTTAAGTGCCACCTATGAGAATCGAGGAGGAGGGCGCTGTTTTTATTAATTATTTTCAATTATTATTTTTTTTTTTCATAAAAATAAACACGTTTGCCATGTAACTTTTCAAGCTTTTTTATTTAGAATCTCATAACTAAAACAACAACTACCAAGCCAATACAACTCACCAAGCATCTTGTTATCTTTCTACTGATTAGTTATTACTTGAATAAATTAATTTTTTCCATTAAATTGGTAACTTAAGTGACACATATTTACATCATTTGAAAATTATCCTGCATGACAAATTGCTTTTGCCTGGTGGGCCCATATTTTGATTCCATTTCGATTCGTTTGCCATTTTTTAATTCATTTTTTTTTTTGCAAATTCAAATTTAAATTCAAATTTTAATTTAAAAACACAACACAAGCACACACAATGGAAAAAAAAATCAAGTTGAAAAAAACAAAATAAATAGAAGATTATAGAAGGGGACGAGAGGGGGAAGATCGAGAAGATTATGTGGTGGAGTGTAAAGTATCCGGAAGATATCCGGATAGAAAAATATCTGCCGGCTTCGGTCGTCTCTACCTCTTCTTCTTGTGACGCATCTCTGCTGGCGAGCGCACAGTGGGCGCCGCATGCATAATTCCAGACACCAGTTTTGTGAATTTTTATGCCACCCTCGCGACGCACGAATTCCGGTGTTTCCGTTGGGATATACATATATATATCCCGTTATCCGTAGGATATATCAATTCTATCTAGTATTTCTATGTGGAAGGCGATGTTAACGGGCGCGCGCGCCACTTGAAAGTGCACCACCGTTCCGGTCCGACAAATTCACAGCTACAGTGGGTGGTAATGGGTGGTTTTCTTTTCTCGTTGTGGTGGTACTGGTATTGGTTTCAAAAAGCCTCCAACGATCGGCAATTGACATATTTCTCTTAACTTTTCGAAAGGGGTGTTGGGAATTATTTGAAAAAAAGGTTTTTCTTAAAAATAAAATATATTTTAAGTTGAATTTTTCTTAAATAAAATTTTGTTTTAAATCTTAAAAGGGTTTTGTGAATTATTTTCTTTTAAAATACTTGAATTTTCTTATATTATTAACTAAATATTAAGGTTTGAAGCTTAAATTAACTTTTAAAATATTAAACATATTAAACTTAAAAAGAGTATTTAATATTCATTTTAAAAAAATTCAAAGAACTGCCTCTTTTCTAATTTAATTTTCAAACGGGTTGAACCTTGGCTTTAACCTAAGCCGGAAATGCGAGAGAATACGAGAGAGTGACAGAGAGAGAGAAACACTGCCACACTGACCCAGAGAAGGGTTAGAAAGAGACAGCCATTGGGTTAAACAGAGTGGCCGAAAGAGAGGGCTAGTGCCAGAGAAATTATGGCTAAGACCCAGGAGACATGGGAGCGCACTTGTTAGCGCATTTTAAGTCCCAGTCAAGGTTGAAACCCTCTTTTTTTTTTCTTAATAATCAGCACCTGTCTTTCACTTTCTTCTTGGCATATGAGCTTTTGGGCCACGTTAATAAGCCAATCGATGATTGGCAGTTTAAACATAAAAAACATAAGTATTTCATTGTTTTTTTTTTTGTTTCGAGGCTAACCAGAAAAATAACCACAAATACAAGTAATTATTCGAATATTTTTTTGAATAATTTTGGGCAGAGAAAAACGTCTGGCACCTGCTGACGTTTTCCATACCGGCCTGGCTAACGACCCGGGCCGAGTCGAGTCGTAAATGCAAAAATTCTCGCTCCAAAGTAAATATTTAGAAAATAATAAAATCCAATTTAAATGCAGAATGAAAAATGAAAAATGGAAAAACAACAGAAACAAAAAAAATATATAAATTTTGAAGAAACGCGTGCAGAACAGAAGAAGAAAGTGCAAAAAAAAAATAGATGAGCATAGAAGAGAGGCTACAGAAGACAATAGGCATAAAATAAATGAGGGAAAGATAAGAAATATAAGAAAAAGAAATATGTTTTTACTTTATAGACTTAGTTTTTAAACTTAGAAAATTTCTTAAAATTTTGTTGATATTTTTAAAGTTAGTTTTTAGCTTTAATATTATTTTAAAACTATATGAAGATCTGTGTTCTATGAATATATCAACGAAAAACCATCAACCTCAACAGGATCTTTACCTTTTAAGCTCATACCTTTTTTTAAAAATATTAGAAAAATGATTTACCATTATCTTAAAATTACTATTTAAATATGTATGTATATATCCTTCTTAAAATAAAGAAGAATACTTCGATTTTAAGATTTTCTTCTAAGAATATTTTACTTCTCTTACAAAAAAGAAAAATACTTATACGAACCCATTTTCCTAATTAATTTCTTTGGGCTTTCAGTCTTCAGTAAGCAAGTTTGAAGAAAAAGCCTCCATTTAAAAATATTTAAAGAATTTCTATACATTTTTTTATTTAAAAAAATCAGTTTTCTTAAAAACCCGGATTAGTTAAGAAAGTAATAGAAACTTCTTCTCAAAAAAAAAACACACCCATACACACGAAAAAAAAACATAAAGAAAGAAAGTCTTTGGCAGCGGCAACAGCAGCAGAGGCGGTATAGCGAGGTGTCGGCTGAGGCAGCGGCATCCGCAACGACGTCAACGTTAACGTCAACGGCGATGGCGATGGCAATGGCAGCGGCAGAGCAGGTACTGTGGGGCGGCGCTTACCTTGGCGCTTGGCTTAAGCTGCCGTGCGTCGTCGTGATGTGGGCCATGCAGGCGATCCATTCATCAACCTACTCCACCTTTTCTCTCACTGTATACGACGTAATTGTAGTTTTTTCTTTTTTTTTTCCTTTTTGAATGGATGTTTTTCTTTCCGTTTTTTTTTTCGCCGTGTATTTGCGGGAAACACTTAAGACTGTGGCGACACATATACGCATATAGCCGGTCAGTCGGTGGTGGGTCGGATATAGATCAGCCGATATGTGAATATATATACATATATATATATAAACAGAGACGTGTGAGAGCGAGTGAGACAAGGGGGCAGACAGAGAGGGAAGTTGCAGGGGGGCGACAAATAGACAGACGTCTAGATATATATTTATTTATATTCAAATGACAAAAGAAATGAAACGAAACAATTTTCATTTATTTTTCACTTTTTTTGTTTTTATTTTTTTTTTTGTTTTTTTGCTGGCCGCCTTTTTTTTCACACACACACACACACACACACAGCGACAGAGACGCCGGCCAAGATGCAGGGCAGCAGGGGGTGGTGGAGGCGGGTGCCACACAGTTGTCGCACACATTTTTCACATTTTCCAACGCGACGCACCACACAACAACAAAAAAAACAACAACATTTAAAAAAATATATGAATTTCAAAAAAATGATTTTTTTTTTTTTTTGAGTGACTGTGTGTGTGACAGAGACAGAAACCGAGGGGGAGGGGGGCCAGAGTAAAAAAGAGACAAAAGATCGGCGACGTCATCAAGAGGTATGACAACAAAAACAAAAACAGACAAAAAAAAAACGACCAACGCGAAACTTTTCACATCATTTTCATTTTCTTTCACTCGATTATTAAAAAATGCATTTTTTTCAATCAAATTTTGATCATTATTTCAACACATACACTGACAAAAAAATATATATATCTAAAACTCCAAATAAACAAAAATATTACACTGGAAAAGATTGGTATTTTTTTTTATAAATTAACAACTTTTTGTTGTTATTTTGTATTTTATTTTTTTTTGGTGAAACAAGTGCGAAGCGATCACCGGCGTGCGCGTTACTGAAGATCGCTCTGCTGGCAGGCCTCGCACTCTGCCGGCGTCTACGTCAACGCAGATGCCAGCAGCAAGGCAAGCAGCAGCAGCGAAGCCAACAAATCCAGCCTATGTACAAATCCTAGTACAGTGATAACTATAGAAGTGGATATGTATTAAGATATGAAGGTATGAGAGTTAGAGAGTTTTAAATCTTAAAAGGCAAAGTTTGGGACTCAAAATATTAAAATTCAGGCCTTTATAATTATTTTTAAAGAATTTAAGACTATAGTACCGGGTTTCATATAGTCGAGAAACCTAGCTAAGCCTTAACCTAATACAATTTTGAATAAAAACACATTTTAAACCAAATATTCCCTCATGACCATTAACCACTGTACTCAAATTAATATGAATGCCCGTCTGAGTATTCAAATATAAGTGAGTGGGCTTCCAAATGTATTTACGAGTGTGTGGGAAAAGTGTTTTTCACGCAAATTGTTTGCAACGTCAACGGCCAGCAACGACCCAAAGAAACAACAGTCTAAAAATGCGTTTATGCAGGCTAATAATAGGATAATTCAACAAAAATTCCAAAAAAAATACTTTTTTAAATTAAATATATCACCTTAAATCACTCTAATTACAATCTTAGAGTATAGAATTATTTTCTTTGATAAGCCCTCCCCATAAACAATAGCATTTTGGCCAAAAACATTAACCAATCACTTAGTGCCATGGCCAAGAGCCTTGTGAACCATTCTCGAATTGCATCTCTGGTTGAAAGGGGATGGCCTCGGCCTTGGAAAGATTCTCCTACCTCCCAAAAAAAAAAAAAACAAATACATTAAATGGCAACAAGTGGAGGTAAAGGATATATAGAATAATAATAATAAGCAAACAATGTTTGTGGAAAAGTATTGATTACACAAATGACATGCAATCCCAAAAATCGAAGGCAGGAAAGGAGACTTTAGATACTTTTCATTCCTTCTAAACATTTTCCACAATTTTATTTCATTTAATAATAGTCTCTGGAGGAGGAAATTGTACAAAGTGTTTTTTCAATCGACGCAATTGCAAATTGCAGTTCCTGCACAATTTCAGTTAATCATAAATATTGTATATTTGTATCCATAAGATAGAAAACAGCAACCGAATGATGAGGATGCTGGTCTATGGTTGAGTATGAAGATGAATGGGAAAATAACAAAACAAAAATAACAAACATTTTTACACTTAATATATAAATGCGTTTAATAGCGTCACTTCAGCCTCAGCTTTAGCTTCAGACTTCAGGCAAGACAGGGGGTGGGAGTGGGTGGCGACCTTCACTCGTTTTTCATTTTCATTTTCATTTTCATTTCACTCACGAGAAAGAAAAGATTGCGTAAAGAATCTGTTTCTAGGCTGCTTGGCTGACTGGCCCTGTTTTCGTCAATTGTCGACAATATCGTTTTTAATGCGCCTCTTTATTTGTTTAAAAAGAAAATTCACAGCCAGAGAATCACAAAAAACACAAGAACCCATAAAAAAACGAGTGTTTTACTCTGAAAACGATCGAAGAAAAAGTGGGAAGGTCAGCAACGAGTATATAGAGTCTTACAATACCCTGGAATAAGGTTCTAGAAAATAGCTATGGTGAGCTATAAATTTTAGAATATATAGTAATTTCATTAGAGGGTTCTCCACCACGGTTATCATAATTTTTATCTTAAAAGAACAACGCCCTTCTCCACGCTTCTCATAATTTTTACTTAATATGCCCCTGAGGTTAACTTTCCAACCTTAATAAAAACTTATCCAAATAATTGCCATGTCTCCCAACCAAATCGACCAAAAACCCTATACTTTTCGACTAATATTACCCCCTAGAAGATGTCTATATATAAATACAAATATATGGCCACCAAGTGGGTGGCGTTGGGGGGGCGGTAATTTGGCTCGAGAGAAACATTTTTAATGCATTTTCACAATACCCGATTCCTGGCATTGCCTTTCATTTGCCGATTGATTGCCGTTGATTTTCCCTCGAAAAACGTTTCGAATGAGTAACAAGAATTGATGTGGAAATACATAAGTTTTTTTAGGGAAATAGGAAAATATTTTAAACAATCAGCACTGTTGATGGATCATAAGCTGGCTTAATATTTTTTATCAAGATTTGATTGATTGCAATTAGATGATTGATTTAGTGATGATGGAGAACAAAAAACTATGAATGGTTTTAGTTTAAATATTTGAAAACTCAAACCTTGGCTTGGCATTAACTTGTAGAGACTTTAATTTTGAAAGAATTTTAAGAGTTACTCACCTAGAAAGAAAGAGAAAATAAATTTAAGAATTAGTATATAAGTTTAAAGATTTAAATAAGATCTTAGTAGCTAAGATATATAACTAATTTATAACAAGAGTCTCTTTAGTTTAAAAGTTCAAACAGATACTAGAACTCTTGGACTTTAAAATAAAATATATGATGTCTTAAAACTTACTTAAACAAACTGTTAAATTTTAATAAATATTTTAAAAATATCAAAAAACCCTTAACTTTATAAATTATTCATCCAAACTATTATTAAAATCTTCTAATTCGAAATATTTCATATTTCAAGTTCAAAATTCCGTTTCATGATTGATGCTCCCTTCCTGACGTCACAGTCGCAGTGACCTTATGACCTCTTTTCGCCCAGATTAGTCCTTTCCATATATATCATTTTTTTTTTCCTGTTTCCAAAAGGACATTGACACAATGCAGTGACTTTTGGGGGCAACTGTGACGTCAGTGATGTGCGATTTCCACGCGCTTTCCACCATTTCTATTTTCCCAACTATCGTAGATCGAGGTGAAGCTTTCTGCTTTCCGTTGATGACGTCAATGAGCTTGCCAAAGGTCAATCACTAGGTCGCACAGTGACGTCACAAAGTTTATACACCATAGCGCCCTCTAGGAAAATTTTCAAATTGCGGGAAACTCAAGTTTTTTCAAAAATCACATGTTTTTTTGTGAAAAAAGCTTTTAGGAAAAAGTTGTAGTTTGAAAAGCATTTCCATAAAGCTTTTCCGCTTTTCGAACTTCCAATGCGCTGAATTTTCGAAAATTTCAACAGGCAACGTTGCCGTCGACTGCAGCAGAAGCAGTGGCAGCGGCCGAGGCAGCGACCGAGGCAGAGCTAGAAGCAGCGACTGAACTACGAAAGTCATTCGGCTTTTCGGCATTTGTTGCTCAGCATGAGCCGCAGGAGAACACGTGCTCACCGCTCGGCATCTGCGACAGATTGCACCACCACCTCCCCACTTAGCCCCCTTTGGCTCTTGGAAAGTGCCACCCGCCACCCGCCCGCCGGGCAGCCTCACCCGCGGAACTCCAAAGCCACACTCCATCTCGGCGAGCTCCTTGCGAAGCCGAAGCAGAAGCCTTTGGCGTGAAAACCTAGCTGGGGGAAATAGGAAAAACAATTGAAATAAATAGGAGTGCTGGGAAAATGCGCAAAGGTCCGAGTGCAAAAAAGCTTTAATTGTGTAAATAAATCTTAAAAATTACATTTTATACAAATTAAATTAAGGAGAGGGCACTTCCGAGAGAGGTATTCCAAGTAGAGCTTTCAAAATAATTGGAATGTTTATTGTTGAAATATTTTTGGCAAGAAAGGGGTCTTGAAAAGTGGTCTAAAAAATATATGTTTATGAGAGAGATAAGTTATTTAAATTATAAACTAAAAAATAGGATTGGATTTCAATAAAAAGAGTGGTTGCAAATCTTAGAAGAATAGGGTCTTAAAGTTGGTATAGAAAGAAAGGGAAATATCTATAGACTCAATATAAGCTCTAAACTTAAGAGATTACTATTTATGAATATATATATTTAAAATCTTTTTTAAGAAACACCAGACTTAATAAAAGTCTTGGCTTTTCCTTCTTGATTCCTTCAAATATTTTGTATGATTTTCCCTCCCGAGAAAAGCCTTCAACAGGCAACGAATTTTTTCTGTTTTCTAGCCATGATTTGAATTTTCTTTTTCATTCAATTTTCCTCTCCCTCCATCTTTTTTTTTATTCGCATTTCTGTGAGAAAGATAAGCACCCGGCACTCAATGGTGTTCAATGCTTCCTGTTTGCTGGATTTTCACGAGTTTTCCTTCCAGCCCTCATAAATATGCAAAGAAAAATGCAAACCGAAGCAAACGAACCGAGCAGCTACCCTCCCACTTCTCCTCCTTCCCACAAACAAAAGAAGAAGATGTGTGAGAAGATTCTGTCAGAAATTTCAACACCAAATTGCCACGCCCATTTGTCCAAACCAAAAAGGGGCGGCAATTAAGAAAATTACCTTCACCAACGAGAGAGAGAGAGAGAGATACAATTTAAAATCAATATTTTTGGGATATCAATTAAAGCCATTAAATACCCAATTAAATATTCCAATTGTCTTTGTAACTCTGACCACGGAAGTGTCTCGACCAAAGCATCAATCAATCACTCTATCAATCATGCAATCAATCAATCTAATTGAAATTCCGTTTATTGGTTAGATGGATTTGGAATACATAGTTGTGTCTTTGTGTTGCAAGGGGCCTGCTATTTTTTTCAATAAATTTAATTTTCATTTTCTGGAGCTTCAGGAGTTTTCTTCATTTTCCATTTTATTTTCCAGGTTTTTTTTTTAGTGCCAACTCGGCCATAAAAAGCAAATGCACTTTCGGCTGCAGTCATAAAAAAGTTGCACCAGAAAAATGTCATAACTGCTATTTTTTATTTTCTGCCTTCTGCTCTTTGGTTTTGTGATAAAAATAGCTATTCCTGCCGTATAAGTCCGTATAAGTACGATTTTAGATGCTTTTCTCAACATTCAACATTAAGTTGGTGATTTTAAATGAATTTAAGAACTAAAATAAATAAATCTGGTATTAAAACTAAGAGGTTATGGGAGGTTTATATATTTAACATCACAATTCTATCCTTTATTTTATTTTTATAGCTACTCTTTTAATGGAATCCGTCTTTTAAAGATATTGGATAAGAAGTTTAATTTTATTAACTTTAAGTGTGGCAAGGTCTCCTTCTTACTTAAAAAAAAAGTGACCAGCTCTATTTAAATCAAAAATGGAGAAAAAAATAGTACGTTTTCTTTACACATTTTTGTAATCCTAAAATCAAGTAGGCTTTGCTTTTTCTTCAAACTCTATAAAAGCTGAAAAATCAACAAATTTTAGTCAGTCGTCGCCCGGCATCCGCCTGGTCGGGTTCTTTTTTTCCTGTCTTATTTTCTTTTGTTTTATTTTTTGCAATTTAAACATTTTTGAAGTCTATTGGATCCTTTCGGTTAAGTCTTGGAAGAGTTCCAGAATTCTTGAATTTTATTTTATTTTATTTATTTTATTCTTTATCAGTCAGTGGACTGTTGTTGGCTTTCACGAAGTTCTCCACCTTCTTATTCGCTTATTTTTATTTAAACATACAATTTTTATAAGATAATAGAAAAGATATAGGATAGCTCGATGAGCTCTTATTTTATTTTATTTCTTATTTATTATTTAATTTTTTTACGGACTTTTCTGTGGCAAAGCACCGCATCTTCTGGAAAGTTATCCTTCAATCGGTTGCTTATTTTTTTCACCTCTTAAGCCTGTCATTATTTTTTATATTCGAAAATTTAAAATTGTTATTTATTTATTATTCATCTATAAGATGGGTTTTGGGATGGTTTTTCTTGATCTTTCGTCGTTAGGCCTTCTTTTAATATTATTATTTATATTTTTGTTTTTAATCCCTTAAGCCTGTCTTTATTTTTTATATTCGAAAATTTAAAATTGTTATTTATTTATTATTCATCTATAAGATGGATTTTGGGATGTATTTTCTTGATCTTTCGTCGTTAGGCCTTCTTTTAATATTATTATTTATATTTTTTTTTGTGATCCATTAAGGCTGTCTTTATTTTTTATATTCGAAAATTTAAAATTGTTATTTATTTATTATTCATCTATAAGATGGATTTTGGGATGTATTTTCTTGATCTTTCGTCGTTAGGCCTTCTTTTAATATTATTATTTATTATTTTTTTTGTGATCCATTAAGCCTGTCTTTATTTTTTATATTCGAAAATTTAAAATTGTTATTTATTTATTATTCATCTATAAGATGGATTTTGGGATGTATTTTCTTGATCTTTCGTCGTTAGGCCTTCTTTTAATATTATTATTTATATTTGTTTTTGTAATCCCTTAAGCCTGTCTTTATTTTTTATATTCGAAAATTTAAAATTGTTATTTATTTATTATTCATCTATAAGATGGATTTTGGGATGGTTTTTCTTGATCTTTCGTCGTTAGGCCTTCTTTTAATATTATTATTTATATTTTTTTTTGTGATCCATTAAGCCTGTCTTTATTTTTTATATTCGAAAATTTAAAATTGTTATTTATTTATTATTCATCTATAAGATGGGTTTTGGGTGGTTTTTCTTGATCTTTCGTCGTTAGGCCTTCTTTTAATATTATTATTTATATTTTTTTTTTTTAATCCCTTAAGCCTGTCTTTATTTTTTATATTCGAAAATTTAAAATTGTTATTTATTTATTATTCATCTATAAGATGGATTTTGGGATGGTTTTTCTTGATCTTTCGTCGTTAGGCCTTCTTTTAATATTATTATTTATTATTTTTTTTGTGATCCATTAAGCCTGTCTTTATTTTTTTATATTCGAAAATTTAAAATTGTTATTTATTTATTATTCATCTATAAGATGGGTTTTTTGGAAAAATTTTCTTTATCTTTCGTCGTTAGGCCTTCTTTTAATATTATTTATATTTATTTTTTTTTAATCCCTTAAGCCTGTCTTTATTTTTTATATTCGAAAATTTAAAATTGTTATTTATTTATTATTCATCTATAAGATGGGTTTTGGGTGGTTTTTCTTGATCTTTCGTCGTTAGGCCTTCTTTTAATATTATTATTTATATTTTTTTTGTAATCCCTTAAGCCTGTCTTTATTTTTTATATTCGAAAATTTAAAATTGTTATTTATTTATTATTCATCTATAAGATGGATTTTGGGATGTTTTTTCTTGATCTTTCGTCGTTAGGCCTTCTTTTAATATTATTATTTATATTTTTTTTTGTATTCCTGTATGGAGGACAAGTCGCTGTTTTCGGGTATCCTTTCTGGCCAATAGTTGTAAGCTGCTTGGAGCCAAATACCAAAAGCAACAGTAACAGTAGTACTCTTGCCAAAAGCAACAGCTAAAGGAAAAAGCAAAGCAACAAGCCGGTGGTGGCCAGAAACCACAAAACTCAAGCCAGCCAGCAACCAGGCAGCGAAGCCAATAAATCAAAATGTCAAGATGATGGCCTTTGAAGTGTTGTCGTTGTTGTTGTTGTTGCTGATCCAGATCCGGAATGAAAATTCCGCTTTTCACGAAGGTTAAAGCCAAGCCACAACAACAAACAAATAACAAGCAAACAGGCAACAGACAACAAACAGCCGACAGACATCGCTTAATTTCGTCAGAGAGCGCCTCCTCCTCATCATCTCGTCTCGGGTCGTCTCCTTGGGAAATGACAAATTAAATGACAAGAACTGTCAGCTCAGGATGCCGACATTTAGTTAGCCGTAAGCTTGACACGCCCACTTGCAAACGCCCAGCCGCCCAGCCACCCAGCCACCCATTGGCCTATTGATGGGCCATCAGAGCAACCGACCGCGGACCACACGGCGTATGGGTAATATGAGGAAAGAATCGAGTACTGCATTTGTTTTTTGTTTTGTTTTATTTTTAAAATTAAATAAATATATTTAAATAAATAAATATCTTTTAAAATCTATTATAATATAATTTTTTATTTCCTTTCTTTGATTAACAATTCCCTATTAGAGAAACTAAGTCCCCAAAATCAGAGCTCAGTGCAACAGATGCTGTCGACACACTGCCCTTTGACATGTCCTTTGTGCCTTTTGTGAGGCTGTGATTGTGTTGGTATTTGTGTTACTAATGCAAAAGCTGGCCAACTGCTGATGCAGGTTCAGGACCTGGCATTCCATTACCATTTTCCATTCGTAGATTCCCCCATTCAGATTCTGATTCTGATTCCGAGCCGAGTACACCCCATTCCATGTGAAAATCCCGGATTCCGTATCCGGAACATTCAGTTAACGAGCTCGTTACGGCTCATTGGCTTTTGGTTCGTGCCTTAGTATGCATTTTGGCCAATGTAAATTGAATTCGGGCTTCAAATGCTTTGGCCTTCCTTCTTCTGTTGGCCAAAACAGAAAAAAAAACCATCAACAGTGCGGAGTACTGATTCAGTTAAAACAGAATGCAAATTAAGCTGGACTCAAAACCACTCGAAATCTGACATAATAACATATAATTGTTCCAGCAAATGCATTTCGAATTAAAATCGTTTTGTGGCTGAAAGCGGCTAATTGCGATAATTGGTAAGTAAGTAGAAATGAGAGGCTAAAATAAATACATGGCCAAAACAAATAAGCGATAGTTGGCTTAAAACGCAGATTGTCAATTTTTTTTTTTTTTCAAACATAATAATCAGTGATTTAAATTGATTAAAGCCTAGATAAATTCTGTTTTGATTTTTAAGGTAATTTCATTTATTTAAATAATTATTTATAGTATTTTTTATTGATGGGTTTTATTATAAATTAGAATATATCAATATTTTTGATTATTTTAAGCTGGTTTTAAAGGCTAAGGAAAATTTAAAAAAGGGAAGAGAAGATAGACTTTTGCATAATTATTTAATAGTTTAATAGTGATTAGTAGTAATAGTAGTCATAGTGATTGAATAGTTTAAAGTTTAATTAAAATTTATAAAAATAATATATATTTTATACATTTTTACTAAAAATAAACATTTAAATAGAGACAACAAATAATATTTAAACTCATAAGCTTCAAAAAACCTCAACAGAAAATTTATCATCATTTTTCTACAAGCTCTAAAATCTAAAATTATTAAAAATTCGATTTAAAATTTACACCAAGACCCCTTTAAGTTTAATTAAAAACCAAAAACCCTAAAAAAAAATCATTATATTCACTAAGCAAATAATAACCCATCTGGTGGGGAAACCTAAGAGGGAAGCCCTTGATGGCGAATAGGAAAACTTTTGGCGCAAGTTTGGCCCATTAAACTTTGTACTTGTTGAGGATATCGTGCTGGCAGTATTCCCTCTTCGGGGAAAAAGCCAAGTTAAGACAATTTTCCCCGCAGTCCTACCCTACCCTACTCCCCCCTTCCAAGTGCATCTATTGTTGATTTTTCCGCCCCATCTGCCCCGGCCCCTGGTCTATAAGGAAAATTCCCACAAGGCGCAGGCGTCGAATCAGAAACTTGGACTCTCTCTGTATTTTTTTCCAACTTTACCCAGCAAAAAAATTAAACTAAAGTTGGCCTAATGATTTCCCTTAACGAATTAAATATATATCTATTTGATTTTGAAATTTTCCAATATTTTTTCTAATTTTTTTTATAGAATTCTTAATTTAGAAAAAAAAAAAAAGAAATCAAAAACAGTTTCTTGAGGTATCTTCTATTTTATTTATGATAAGTGCGTAAAGATATAGCTATAGGATATAGTCTATAAGTCGTCCAAAGAGAGAGAGCCATAGAGAGAGAGGCAAGCCCCAAAGGAGAGAGAAGGAGAGACCCAAGCACAGGGCAAGAGAGAGAGAGAGTGCGTGGGAAAGTTGCCGGCGAAAGTGTGGAAAACAAAGCGTCGTGAAGGAAACTCGCTCAGTCGAGAATTAGACGCCAAAGCGTACGGTTATCAGCTCTCTGTCTCTTTCATACTCTGTCTTATACTGTCTCTTTTTCACACAGCTGTCACTGTCTCTGTCTCCAACACACACACACACCCACACACTTGCTCCCCCGCCGACTCCGGTGGAAAAGTGTGAAAAGTTGTATACAACACAAGTATGAAAAAAAAAATTAAAAAAAAATATAAATAAAAACAAGAAAATGCATTGCTGGAGGTTTTTTTTATTTTTTATTTAAAAAATGCACTTTTTTTTTTTTGGAAAAAACTATTTTAAACCCAGACCGGAAAAACAAACAGAATTTCTAATGTGATCTAAAAATATGGAATCGGTTTTTTTTCTTTCGATCTACACTCGCTTCCCATAAATCAAAAAATAAATCAAAAATCGGGTTTTCCTTTGATTTGCATTTTCCGAAAAAAATGGGAAATTAAATCTAAAAATAAAATATATATAGATGTGATTTTTTTTGGCATATCAACAGGGGGAACTTAATTTATTATGATTTTTCGAAAATAAATAAATAAAATAAATCTAAAGAAATAAAGGAACAAATGTCCTTCCTTAAAAATAAATCTTAAATAAACCTTAAATTCTTCTACAAAAAATTAATATAATATTTTTTTTTAAATTTTTAATAATTTTTCCAGACACCATGTTTCTGGCCGTAAACCAGAGCCTACAAAATGGCACCAAAAAGAAACGAAAACGCCGACCCCAGGCCTCTGGACAGCAGGACACCGACTCACCGGATAGCCTAGATGATCCTGCCACCGCCCCGCCCCTTCAAGCAATTCCGCCCCTCAATTCCAGCGCCTCCAGTGACCAGCTGGTGGTCAAAGCTGCATCCCCGGCCGGGTGTCAAGTGTGCCAGTGTCCGGGCCGCAAGTCCTTGATGCTGATCTACATATACCTGGGCGCTCTATCGCTCATCCTGGCCAGCCTGACCATCGTGTTCTATACACAGGATCAGTCGGGATCGGTGCCGATCGATAGTCCGGCCAGGACGAGGGCTTTTCGGGCTCAGTTCCAGGCGGAGCTGATGCGATCGGAGGATGTCCTGCGAACAATGGTCGGCCGACTGCTGGAAGCCGAGCAGGAGCAACAGCAGCAGGATCAGGCACGGGCCGAGGCTCTCGAGAGCTCCGCCGTCAATCAGAGGTCCTTCGATCCTTTGAAGAACGAACGGAAGTTCACGGACAACCTGATCAGCCACACACCCAGGCCCATGGGTAAACGGATGAGGAGGGATGTTACCTCCTCCGAGCCGACTTCCTCCATGCATGGTGAGTTAGGAGGGCATCCAGCTAGAGATTCTAACTTCCCCGCTCCTTTCAGCTGATCCTGTCATAGAGTTCTTCAATCCCAACCACCGCAAGGTCCTGGAGGAACAGGACACGGAGATCCGGAAGAGAACCGGCCAGAAGGGCGCTGCTCCCGGCGGGGATGAATGGATCTATTTGAACACCTATTGCCGCGTCCCGGAGAAGATCATCACGGGCTTCTGCAAGGGCACCCAGGACTACTGTCCGCCGGCGCCTCAGGGTCCTGTGGGCGAGGCGGGTCCCAAAGGACCCACCGGTAATCCTGGCCTGCCGGGTATACCCGGTCCCAAGGGCAATCGCGGGGATGTGGGCCTGCCCGGAGCACCGGGCGTGGACGGGGTGGGTCACCAAGGACCGGCAGGACCTCGGGGCCAGAAGGGCGATGCTGGCGCCGTGGGACGGGCGGGCCTGGACGGTCGGGATGGAGTGCCTGGGGAGCCGGGACTCGACGGAGTGCCGGGACGAGCGGGAGCCGACGGCAAGAACGGTCTGCCCGGCAGGGATGGCAAGGATGGACTGCACGGCAAGGATGGCAAGGACGGCATGTCCATAACAGGACCCAAGGGCGCCCAGGGTCCACCCGGAGAAAGGGGCTTGAAGGGTGAGTATCAGAAATACTCCAAAAAATTATTAAGCTAATCCATTATCCTTGTCTTATAGGCATTGCAGGACCTCGTGGTCGTCCTGGCAAGCCTGGTACTAATGGAACGCCTGGGGTTCCAGGAATCAATGCCTGGAAAATGCAATTCCCCAATGGCAGCTCCTCCAATGATCTCCTCATTCCACCCTCAATAACAGGTGAGGTTCTTGGGCTTCATTTTAAAATTTAAATATTTAATATAAATATTTTATAATTTATTTTTAATTTTTACTAAAGACCTGCATAATCCGGAATTCCATCGCACGATTATTGTGGAGGAAGGCCGCTCCTTGAACTTGAGCTGCTCTGCCACCGGAAATCCTGCCCCTCAAGTGGAATGGCGCCGCGAAGATGGTCGGACCATTAATGTCAATGGCATGGAGAGTAAGTGTTTTCGGAGATTTGGAAATTATTTAAAAAATGATGAAGCTAATACCCTTTTTTTAAATTTTTAATAAATATTTAAACTTGATTTTGAAGAGTTTTCAAAATGAATTGAAGATCTTAGATTGAAACTTTCCTATAAAACCCTTTAACTAAATGCCTTTACAGCACTGTTCTATGTATAGTTTGCAATGCTTGAAAGTGCTTTAAAAACCCCTTTTCAACACTGCTTTTAGAACTGTTTTTTTTTTAAACTTTTGAAACTTTTTTTTAAACCAAAATAAAAAGCAGTTTTCCAACCCTTTAAATTTTCTTAAGAATATCTCTTTTATAAACCTCTTAATAATTATTCGAAGAACCCCCCATTAACCCCATTTTAACCCTATTTTTTGTACATTAACCCAGTGGCATCTATTAGCGGGCAATACCTAAAGTTCACCAACATAACGAGACACCAAATGGCGGCCTACACCTGTTATGCCAACAATGGAATAGCTCCAGTTGCCAATGCCACCTTCATAGTGGAAGTTCATTGTGAGTTTTTTTAATTTTAAGATTTAAACTCATGAAAATATATTAATATTAATTATTACTTAACCCTTAGTTGCTCCAATGATATCGGTCTATAGACAAACTATCTATGCCGAGTACCAGAGCAGCGCCACTTTGGAATGCCAAGTGGAGGCCTTTCCGGAGGCGATTCGTTACTGGGAGAGGGCCTACGATGGCAAAATTCTAGATCCCAGTGACAAATATGGCATTGAATCATATCCAGATGGGTAAAAATAGGTTTTTTTTAATTTTTAAGTATTTTTTTAATGTTTATATATATTTTGTTTTAGGAACTTTAAGACTTCTATGCGTTTAACCATCAGCAGTTTGCGGAAAGATGACTTTGGTTACTACCACTGTGTGGCCAGAAATGAATTAAATGCCACGATGGTTAACTTTGAGGTGGCACGTAAGTTTCAGGGCTTCAATTTTAATTATTTTTATATATTCTTAATATATAATTTTTAAAAAATTTTAGCTCAAGATCCAAACAGTGAGACACCCTATGTGGGCAACAGCATCAAAGTTTATGGCCAAAGACCACCAGAAAGTGAATGTCCAGTTTGTGATCAGTGTCCAGATCCTAGGTGGGCTTTCTAGTTTTAATTTTAAAATTTTTCATTAAGAAATATATATTTTTTTAAATATTTTTTAGTCTCTACCAATGCAAGGACTCTATATTGAATAATTTTGAAATACAAGCCACTGGTAATCTCAGTTATCCTGGCTTACCAAAAAGACAAAAAAGTAAGTATTAAAAAATAAATATTTTAAAATATATTTTTAATAATTTCTCTTCCAAAAAGCCTGCTATTTATATGCCGTTGGAAAACCAGTTTTCCACAAAGTCGTCAACGAAAAATTCGGTTCCTGGCTGAGAGATCCTGCCCCGGAAAGTGATCGAGAGAAGACGTTCGTCACCAACGAAAACGATCCCTACAACCTATTTGAGTTTACAACTCGAATCCAATATCGCATGAACAGTGTGCCCAGACGAAAATATGAAATACCCGAGGGTTTCTATGTGAGTTTATATTAATATTTAATTAAAACTAAAAACTATAAACCAAAAATTTAACAAAAATAGGGCAATGCTCATGTGGTTTTCAATAATTCCTTCTACTATCATCAAAGAAATTCGGATTTGGTGGTCAAGCTGGACTTGACAAGCCTTAAAAAGATAAGTAAGTCTTAGATAGTATTTTAAAAAATATAATTTATAAATAAATATTTAATTAAAGCTACACAATTACCATATGCCGGAGTGGCTGCTGCCAATAGACTTTATACCACGGACTACAACTACATGGACTTTAATGTGGACGAAGTGGGTCTCTGGGTGATCTATAGCACCTACAACTCCAACAATACTTTGGTGGCTAAAGTGAGTTCTTAACTATTCATTTTTTTAATGAAAAATATTAATTAAAAATATTTTTAGTTGGATGCTGAGACCCTTAAAATGCAATACAATTTTAACATCACTTTGGATCATCATCAGTTTGGTGAAATGTTTATAGTTTGTGGCAACTTATATGCCATTGATTCGGGAACCGATAAGAATACACAGATCCGATACGTTGTGGACTTGTATAAGGGAAAACTACTAAATACAAATCTGCCCTTTTCAAATCCATTTAGCCACACCACAACAGTGGGCTATAATCCGCTGACAGTGGTAGGTTTTACTTAAAAACTTTTCATTAAAAAATATTACAAATATTTTCCTTTTTTTTTAGGAACTCTACTCTTGGGACAAAGGCAATGCTCTCACATATCCCATTCGCTATAACGAACAGCGTCTGATAACCGACAACAGTTAGGTTATATCTTTGTTTTCATGATCTTTAAGATCCGAAACCAAGATCTGAGATATAAATCGCTCAAATCGCACTAGTCTAAGGCTTATTGAATAAATAAAAGAAACTGTTTTTTTTTTCTATTAATAATCGTGACTCTTTCTCTAGAGACTTGTTTGATATTTACTCTTATATCATTGATTTAAAACACTTGTCTGGCAAGTCGCTAATTGGTTGGAAAAGCATCAAGGGAAAGTGTGCGAAAATATGGAGGTGTGAACTGTTAATTGGCGAAAAAAGGTGCCACAAAATATGTAGATCTTGAGAGGTAAATAGAGGTGTAAGAGCTAACCAGATAGTTCCGGTTTTAATAACCAGAAAAGGGAAGCTCTAGAATCTAGATCATAAATCTAAAAACCCCGACCTTGAGTATTAAAACCATACATATCACTGTTCCAGCTCATTAGCCAAGGTCGGAGTACTAATGTGGCAACCTGATCCCCTTTACCGGAATTCCCAGTTCCATTTAATGCATTCCCATACCCAGTCCCACACATCCTGTTCCAGGAGCACCTCTCCATTGTCAATTAGCTGCAATAATGTTGACATTATCCGGGGCCCCATGCCCTTAATTATGTTCTGCTTAAAAATGCCTGGAAAAGGCCACGAATTGCAGCAACAAGTCCTCCTACTTTTGGGAGGATTTCTGTGAGGTCCTGCCAGCCCAAGGACCAAGGATGCGAAATGTGTGTGCAGGAGGGTTTTTCGGGTTAATTTGCAACCAGGGCCACACAGCTGTCACTTTTCAGGAAAGCGAGGTATGGGGTATAAATGGGGGGGGATTGGATGGATGGATGAATGGATGGAAGTGAAGCCTTGCAGATTGACGGACTGGCAGAGTGACGGCTTGTCAATATGTACAGAGAAAAAACGCAGAGGCGCCCCCTTGAAGCCCCCAAAAGCAGTGTGTTGTAGCAGGGAAAGCGTTTCGATGTTTGGCAGCTCTCTTGGAACACAACAGCCCATATTCGACACTTGGAGAAATTATTTATGGTTTTTTTTTGGATATTAGAAACTCTTAGCTATAGTTTTAATAGAGTTTCTTGGTTTTATGAAGTATAGATTGAAAATAACTCAGTTTTTGTATAAAGATATTATCAAGAAAATAAAGGAGTCTAATAGAAGTACCGGGTATCGGATAGTATATGGGTTTTATATGATTTTTTATTTTATTTGTCTGATAATTTATAATACTTTTATTAAATTTAATCTAGTAGAAACTTAAGTCTTAAAATATTTAACTATTATAATAATAGCTATAGCATGAGTACCGGGTATTGTATAATATATATACTTAAGTACTAATTACCTGTTTTTTAAAATATGGTACTTACTTATCCGATAAATTTTACAAAATGACTATATGTACTTAATGAAAATATTTACAGAAAATAATAACCTAGTTTTAAAAAACTTAAGAAGTATTACCTTTTTTAAAAATTATTTCAAAAGACTTGTAGTACTATTTATAAATAATAAGACCTCATTAACAACATTTAACCCTCAATCATCTTCAAATTACAAATAAAAGATACATTATCTCACCCATTTAAAAACCTAATTTTAAAATTCAATAAACCTCTAAGCCCCTCAACTTTCCTCTCAGTGTTTTGCCGACCAGTTTTGTGTCGCAAAGTTCTCTGGGGAAAATTCTAGTTGC
This sequence comes from Drosophila malerkotliana malerkotliana, assembly GCA_018153235.1. NCBI lineage: Eukaryota > Metazoa > Arthropoda > Insecta > Diptera > Drosophilidae > Drosophila > Drosophila malerkotliana. The sequence continues at coordinate 6,081,113 of JAECXV010000038.1, forward strand.
TGTGCGTGCCCCAACAAAGTCCCTAAGCTGGTTCGTCTCTCGTCAATTACGTTGCATGTTTGACAATTTGCATCTTTTTTTTGTTCCCTCCATTCTTGGCCCATACTCTTCTTCCTGTTTCGTTTTTTTCCCCCCTTTTTGGCCACCCCTTTTGGCCATTGTCTGAACAATTTGCAGCTGCATTTTCCCGATTTTCCAATTCCCCTAACGTGTGAAGCGATTCGGTTAACGGTACTCCTGTCACGAGTTGCGGTAACTTTGCGTGGGAGAATGCGAAAATGCCGAAAGAGAAGCTGAAATTGAAAAATTCCTAACTGTACTTGCGAGGAATTTCCCGAATATGTGATACCCGATACTTGAATCGTGCAGGAATCATGCAAGGAACCTTGAAGAGGAAATATTGGAGATTTTTTATTAAATAATAACATAAATAAAAAAAATAAAATTTATAAATAAAATGAAAGATAAAATTTAACATATTTTAAGCTTTTTATTAATAATGGTTCTCTTTAAATATAATGGTTTAAAGCAAAGATTTTCTATTTAAAATTTATTATTTTTAATACCTCTTACTATGTCTTTAATCTAGAACTAGATTCTTACCTTCAACCTTAACCTTTACTCTCATTATAGTATCTTTATTTTATTTCTCTTCAAATATATATTTCCTTAAAAGCAAACCCCTTTATTTAACTAATCCGGTAATCCTCTAAGCCTCTAATCCTCTAAGCCTCTAAGCCTCTAGTCTATAACCACATCTTTGGCTCTAACCCTTAACCTTAAATATTTAAAATTTATATTTTTCCTCACATATTAAAATACAATATTATAATCCTTAAAACACCATCTAATCTTAAACCAGATCCTTTACTCCGAGCCTCAACCTTTACTCTCACTGGCCCCTAATTGATTTCCATTTAACCTTTTCATTTGAAGCCTCATTTTTGTATCACAATCAATTAGAGTCGCCAAATCTGGAATCTGGGCTCAATTAAAAGGCCATCTTCTGGCAGTGACCATAAATCACTTGACACCGTTGGTCGACCTTTGGTCCTGCCACACCGGATGGTGTCCTTCCTACTCCCCATGAATGTGTTTTGATTTATGCAGTTTTAAATATATTTCATTTCCGTACTGTTTTTCATTTTTTTTTTTTAGTTCTTGTATTTTTTTTGGCCAAATGCCAACAAAATCGTTTGACTGGCCTAATCCTCAGATTTTATTTTCCTTTTTTTTTTTTTTTTTATTCTTATGTTGAGGCAGGCCCATCTGGTGCCGTTTGTAAGGATAATGCGCTCTTGTCAAATTGCCAACAATGGGGCATAGGGGCTGGGAACAGCTGTTGGAGGCTAAGCGCATTTGGCAGTTGCTTTCTATTCCGCCGGAATCCGCTCCGCCGGAGTCCGTGGACAAACAATTTTCATGCTCGAGCGGTGCCATGTCCGCACCACTCCCCACTCCGTACTCGGCAGGAGCTTTCACTTCCTTAAGCCCATGAGCCACTACACTGATAGAATTATTTAAGTTTTTATTTATGTTATAATTTTTATATTTTTAGAAAAGATTTTTAAACTACTTATCCTTGATAGTGTGACCAGAAAAGCATGCAGACAACCCAAGTGTGACCCACTTTCAAAAAAAGATACAAACTAAATGTTTCTTTAAGATAATTCCCGTAGAATCCTCCCTTATTTTTATTTAAACCTCTTCTAAGATACTCTTCCAAGAAAATGGAACACTCTTTAGTATGACCAGAAAAGCATGCAGACAACCCAAGTGTTACTCACTTTCGAAAAAAGATACAAAATAAATGTTTCTTTAAGATAAATCCCCTAAAATCCCTCCTTATCTTTATTAAAACCTCTTCTAAGATACTCTTCCAAGAAAATGGAAAACTTTTAAATACAATTACCAATTTATTCTCAGTGCATTTTTCTCTTTGAATTGGCTTCCCTGTTTAGCAACAGTTTGCTTCATTAAATTGCAAACGAGCATCAAGTATCGAGTGACTGTCTCCAGAGATGGGGGGCCTGGATATTCGTTATTTTTTTCCGAGGGGTAGAATGATTTTAGGAATCACTGAGAACCAGGGTGGATGAGGGGTCGGTGGGTGAGGAGGCGATTAAATATATAGACAGAGCTGAGATAAAGTAGGTTGTAGGTAGGAAGCCATAATATACTTTCCAGTGTTTACGTTTTAATCAAAATGCAAAATGTAATTTGAAATTTTAACATGAACAACGTGAGCAGGTCACTGGGCCATAAAGTCCTCACAATTTCATGGCCCAAAGCAAGTCAGTGATGTCGGGCTAATAAAAAAGCTAAAAAAAGTATACGCTTTTAAAAAAGTTCAAAATTTAAAAAGACATTTTCTGGAATAACTCTGTGATATTACAATTTATTATTAGAAATTTAATAAAATTATAATTTTCAAAAAAGTTTATTTAAAATGATAAAAAGCATAGTTATCGATTATTTATCGCGTGTTTTTAGAGATGGATTTCTAGCAGCGATATCGATTGAATTTATGACAATAAATGGCCAGTATTCTTTTCATGTATAGCCTCGTTCTGTCCCAGACTCTTAAAAATGCAGGTCCATTTATAATTGTTTCTATCACAATTATACATGATTGTACGGAAACGAGCATTGTTCTTAAGTTTACATTGATATTGATTGCCATCGAAATCATTTCTTAAGGGGAGGGTAAGGTATTAAAATTTTTTTTTTTAATTTTTTTTTATTTTTTAAATTGAATGCATAATAGTTGAAGAATATTGTGTCGAAATTTCAAGTCAATTAAAGCAAAATGGACGAAGTTATTAGTTATTGATGAAGTTGCTTGTAAACGTTTTACACTGGATTTGTTTTGTGTTTAAAACTTTAAAGCGTTTTTCCCACAACTCACGTTTTCAAAGTCGGTGCCCCTCATAACTTCAAAACTACTGCACCGATCCTTTTGAAATTTTAAACACTATTTCTGTACATATTTTACGAGGTAACGCTGTCGAGTTTTTTTTTTTTGTTCATAATTTTGATTTTGCAATGACAAATTAACCGATTTTTTCCCAAAATATTGAGTTTTTCACTTCAAAGTCTTCGAAAAAATTAAAAAATTGCAATTTTCAAAAAAACCTTTACAGCGTTACTTGGGGCGAACTATTATCTAACGAATGAATTTTCATTTTTTGATTACAAATGATCCAGCACCGAGTTATGAGGGGCACCGCAATTTAACTTTTTTTGGCGACACGTCCGGACAATTGCTACCATTGCCATATTTTTAAATATTTTTTTGTAAAAATTTGATAAAACATTCTTCTAATGTCATACTTTAATATACCGTTGGTTGAATAAATAAATTTTAACTGTGTCGTCAGGAAAAAAATCACAAAAATATGGCTTTTTTCGCATGATTTGACCTTACCCTCCCCTTAAATTTTGATCTTCATATATCAAAAACACTGTATGACGATTTGGATCGGTGGTGGTCCTAAAAAGTCGCATTAGTGCACAGGCCTCCATAGCAATCATTTCCCATTCCCTTTTTACCGCTGGGGAGCGATGGTTTTTAGGAGGGATTTTTTTATCTTTAAAATAAATCACATGCTTCTGAACAAATGACTCAATGGGGCAATTATTGGTCTTGGCAAATCTATTTACTCGTTTCCTTCCTGGTAGTTCTTCATTTTCTCTACAAACGTAATTAACAACAAGTTCGGATCTTCTTTCCAATTTCACATTCAAATATTCATAGACACTTTCTGTAAACTGAAATTGGCATTCGTTTTCCAAATAACACGCCATCATTATGGGATACCGGGCACTTTCCCGAAGCTGCTTACCATCCAGAAAAATATTAGCTTTGGTAATCACAATATAAGATCTCGGAGGACACTCGAGTTTTATAATATTTTGGGAATCTTCCAATTGTACTTGGACTGCGTCCCTCGACCCATATGTCTATAGAAAAAAATTTTTATAAATATTTGGTTTATGAAAAAAAAAAACGAAAATAATATATATCTTTGCAGTTTAGTTTCAAGCTTGTATCTAGAGGACTCAGATACTTTCTAAGATCGAAGATACATATTTCCTTCACTGCTTTGGATACTTTTCATTAAAATTATAATATTCCCTGCAAGGGTATATAAAATCTAGACTTTATTATAACTCACTGATTCTAACAACACAACGAACACTCCCAAAACTTTTAAAATATTTTCCTTCATCTTAGCTCTCGCCACAAGTATAGACTAAAGACTAAATTATACTATCTCACAGTTCGGCTTTTATAGGAAATAGATTCTCATAAAAAATCATCAAGTCAAGCTCAAGAATTATCAATAGAACATATTATGTTTCATAATGGGTTTTATTAGCGTGACTGCTGTGACATGTAATTGATAATCGCAGTTTATGGTTGGAATCTTTTTATTATAATTCCTGAGAATCGAATTTAAGAAAAATTTCGTTTATTGCTCCAAGAGATTTCCCAGAAATGTTTTTTGTTAGTTAATCACTGATCCAAATGTTCTTAAGGTTATTATACAAGAGTGTGTGTTAGTAAGTGTTCTGAATTTCTACTTAATTTGTAAATCATTTACTATTAAATTTATTTAGCCATAAAACAGCCAACCTCTCAGCACTGTCAGAACTGAGAGCTGGCAGGGAAAGCAATTACTAAAGAGTCCAGCTTCCAAGGGTAAAGGCCGGGCCAATAATCATGGCCAAAGCTGCCAATCGTTGATGCGTTAAATTATTTCTCGTAATAAAGCCAAAGGCTGTCAGACAAGGGTGGCAGGGCAGTCAAGGGAGGGTAGAGGGGTCAAAGGACTATGGCAAACTTTAATGAATAACCCCGTCAAGTGGCAGAGATCACTTCAAGAGGCAATAACTTGGCTTAAATGCTCGTAAATTGAGACCCAAACTGTCCTACCTCGCTTGCCCAGCAAAATGAACAACAAATAGGTCTTTTTATTAAAACTTGAAACTATTTCTTAAAGGAATTCATATATATATATATACTTTTTTTTTTTTGAGAAGTATAAGTGTTTGAAAAGTTTCGAGTGTCCTTCAGAGACAAAGGAGTTGAAAAGTTATGGAATGGTATGCAGAAACTTTTTAGTTTTTAAATACTTTTCCAATAAAAGCATGTCTTTTTTTGTTTCTAGACTTTTTTAAGGGAGAAGTTATAGTGAAAATGTGTTATTGAAAAATTCTTACAAATATTTATAAATATATTCAAATAAAATTTATATTAAGAAATACTTTAGAAACCTTTTCAGTTTAAAAGCCTTTTCTTTTCTGTCTTTTGTGGCATCTAGAAAGTGACTTGTTTATTTCTTTTTTTATAATTCAGATTTTTAATTCATTCTTTTATTATTTAAATCCCTAAATATAATTTTTGTTTTTCTAAATTTTTTATATTTAAATTTTAATTGTAGAAGTAGCCCTAGCAGTAGTTTTGGGAGAAACAACTTTTAAAAGAAGAAAAAGCAAGAGGTCCTTTGTGGATTAGACAATGCCCCTGATGGCTCTCGCCTTCGCCAGCTTTCTCTCCCATCACTCCCCCACTGCTTTCACCCCCACTTTCTCCTTCCCTTTCACCCCTCTCTCTGATTTCTCTAGCATCGTGCCAAAGACAATGGGCCAACTGCACAATGTCGAGTCGGACAGAAACGACATCGGTCTCGAAATAAACCATAAACCCCCGACAAGTGGTGACCTCTATGGCAGACCTCCCCTCCCATCTCAGGTCTCTCTGTCCTCCTGCCACCCACTTAAAAAACCTCCCCAACCTCCTTCCCATCCTCCCCCTTGTAAATTGCATTGTACTTTTAAATGCGTTAATTGAGTGCCACGAATTGTCTTTCAGAGTCTTTGCCTCTTGTTTCTGTTTTGGCATCTTTTGTGTTTTTTAGATATTTTTTTGGCCCCTCGAGTGGGACATTCTGGTCTTGTAGACCAACAAACAACAAATCAAAGTCAAATGGTCAACAAGGGTAACAAATTCTAAAGGGGTTTGCACTCTGCACTCACAAAATTAAACCGCAAACCAAAGAAACCCAAAAAATATACCCAACACACTTGATGCCACAAACTTTAATTGGAAATTCCCATCTTTATTTATTACTTTCTTAAATTAATTTTAAATACACTTCCAGTTTTTTGAATTAAGACCCTTATAAGCCACATTCTATAAGGGTCTTGCCAATTGAAATGTTGGCCAAAAACCCCTTACCCAGCTCGTTTGGCTGACACAGTTTGAAATGTTTCGCTTTGACACTTTTGCGTTTTATGGCCGCCAATAGAATTCATGCCCCTCTCGCTACCCCTGTCCACCTTGCACCCCCTCTCCCATCCCCTATTGCACCCTACAACCCCGCCATTACTCCCCCTCCCAAAAATACCCCACCATCTGATACATTTTGTGCTTAGGTGCACTTCAGTGAACGCATGGGAGTAAGCCAGAATACACTGCACAAAAAATTATGTTAGTTCGAAATTTTAAAGGTTTTGTTTTTAGGTTTAAATTTAAATTAACTTTAAAGTTTGATTGCTTTTTAATTTAATTTGTAAGGGTTTTTAAAGCTCTTTTACTTGCAATAGTTGTTACTTGATTTTTTAAGGAACAATTATAGCTTTGGAGTTGGTAATGTTTTAAAAGGAAAAAAAAAATATTTAAAAAATAGTTTAAGATGTGGTTTTTTAAAACTAATAATAAGAGTTTATTTAAATTTATTTTCTATTAAATAGTAAGAGCATAAATGACCTTCTTCTCACTACAATTTCGCTTAAAATTCATTTTAGATCACAAATCAAAGCTATTTTAAGAGATTTTTTATAAAAGAAAGTATTTTATTTTAAAGAAAACTATTTAATAATATAAACAATTTTTTTGTAATTTTTACAAAAAATAGACAACTATCCTTTGAAAAAATTCTAGATTTAATTCTAACAAGTGATTAAAACTAAAACTTCTCCAAGTTAAGACTCCAAACCTTAAATATAAATCTTTTCATTTTTTTTATAGAATATTTTTCTCATCCCTCTTGTTCTCTCAGTGTATCCACTGACCAGTGGTAATGAGTCGAGCTCATGGCGCGTGTTATGGCCGTATGCGCTCATTAATTTCGCTTGAGTAAAGTTCAATAGGACACCTACCCAGCACCACCCACCCATCACCATCCACTGGCCCCCGTGGCACCACCAGGTGGCAGACAAAGTGCTGCAAATTTCAACAGGCGAATGAAAAATGATTTGCCAGACCGTCTAACAAATGGGTCGCAATTTTTGTTACGTGGGTGTGGCAATAAGTCCAGTGAGTTGCCAGTTACCAGTAACCATCTACTACCAGCTGGCCAAAAAGCGCTGATAAGCAAAGCCCTGACCAGGCCAGGCCGGGCTAGGCCATAACAGGCCGGGTAAAGTAACTTGGCCAAAACGAATGGCCAGCAATTAGACAAAAGGCAAAGACGCCGCCGGCAGTTTCACAAATTTGTTAATGGAATGGCCAAAAAAACATAGAAAGGGGCGGTGGACTAAAGCAAAACCATCGAGTCCTGCGATGTCCTGAATCCTGGGCTGGGTTAAGTAACTAACTAACGTGTCTCATGCGATCCAAAATCGATGACAACGACGGTTAAAGGGTGTCTCCTTTTGGTTTTGTGAATATTTTGGGTTAAACGGACATCAATCCTCTCTTGAGCGGACAGGGAAAAATAAAAGTATATAAAATAATAATTTAAATACTTATTAGAGACTCAGTGTTTGTTGCTTAGGGGATTATGTATGAAGTTTTAAACCTACAACCATCCTCAAGGTATTTTTTGTATGAAAGAACAAAGCAATATATTTACTCCCTCTTTTAAGCGGACACCTCTAAAAGTCATTTTTAGCCTTTTTAAATTAGTAAATTAGTAGGAAGTAGTAGTAGTAAATTAGTAAAAATGGACTTAAAAATTGTACTTTTGATGTGTTTTTCGTATTTCTATGAGATTTTAAATGTTTCAGATTATTCTGAGAAAAAAAAAATTATTCTGATAAAAAACTCAAAATATGTCAAGAAAATTTCTCACATCCTCTCTTGAGCGGACACTTGAAAATAGCCATTTTCGACTTTTAAGAGTAGAAATCCATAAAAGAGCTCCAAGGTGAACTGTTATTGTATTTTTGGTATAATATAAAGACAATTTCTTAGATCCTCTCTTGAGCGGACACCTGAAAACAAGCATTTAAGCTTATTTTAGCCCTTAAAAGTAGAATTCCATAATTAAGAGCTTCAAAGATGTTTGGTTCTTGCATGTTTGGTATTTCAATAAGATTTGAAATGTACGGGAGGTCCGGGATACAGTATGGGATATGGGATAAAGAATATTTCTCAGATCCTCTCTTGAGCAGACACCTGAAAATAGCCATTTTTGCCTTTAAAAATATAAATCCATAATTGAGAGCTTCAAGGATGTGCTGTTGATGTATGTTTGGCATTTTAATGAGATTTTAAATTTATAAGAGGCAAAATATAATGAAAATTTTGCTAGATCCTCTGTTGAGCGGACACCTGAAAATAACCGTTTTAGCCTTTTAAAGGTAGAAATCCATAATCAAGAGCTTCAAGGATGTGCTTGTTCATGTTTTTTTGGTAATTCAATGATTTAAATGTATGAGACGTAAAATATAAAGACAATTTCTCAGATCCTCTCTTGAGCGGACAGTAAAAAAAATAATTTTTTTTTTTTAAATTAATAAAAGTTGAAAAATTCTAGGAGTTTGTTGCAGGAGTCTAACTGTTTGAAAGCTTTAAAATAAGTTATTTATTTTGCCATTTAAATTTTAAAAGTTTAGTTTTACAAGTTCCTTAAATTTAACCCCTCCCTCTCTTAGGCGGACAGTTAAAAAAATTCCACGAAAAATAGGATAACATTTTAAATTGCAATTTTGCAACTAAATTTTTAGTAAATACTAAATATAAACCACAAAGTTCTTTGGTAGTCTTTGTTTCCTAAGACACCCTGTTGGCCAGATAGCACCACTATGTATTGACATTGACAAATCTATGGCCAACACGGCCCAACTTGGCCAACAAAAACAGCGTCAGCTAACTGTAATCAAGTGACGGGACTGACTACTGGGAGTTGTCAGGACTTGCATTTTATCAACATATTTATGTGTTGGTCAATATGTTTGAGTTTTCAATTAATTTCACCGCGCCTTACGGTATGCAATCACCTGCCAAACTGATAAGGCTCGACACCCACACACACACACACACACAATTCTGTAAATATTTATTTATATTTATGTATGTGTGTGTGTGTGTGTGTGTGTAGGGTTTTGGCCCAGTTAAGTGAATACTTTTCACCTGGCCAAAAGCAAAAGGTAGACGACAAAAAAAAAAAAAAAAAAAAAACAAAACTGCGGACATTTCAATTTCAATGCAAAATAGCTGTGAAAAGAGGGAGGAGTTTGGTGGTGGAGGTGGAAAGGGGCTCTATACAGAAGCTGTGGCACTTGCTAGTGATAGACACTGAAAAAAAATATATATACAAATATTTAAAATATATATAAAAACTCAAAACTTAAAACAACCTTTCTTTCAGACTTCATTCTTTATTTTTTTTTTAACTACATCTTTTCTTTTTTAAAAATTACTTCTTTATTTTTTTCAAGTGTAAAATCTCTACTGTTGCCCTTAAATATTACAACCGTGTCGATGGTTTCGTCAACTTCAAACATTTCCCACCATAAATACAAGACTTTAGATGAAATGAAACATGAAAAACACCCACACACATATAGCAGAGGCGACATGGAAAGAGACGGCTAGCGATAAAGCGTAAGAGATGGCAATACCAACAAGAGTAGAGCCCGAAGAAAGGGTAAGGATTGGGCTTATAAAGTATTCATATGAACATGCTTGGACCCAAATGCTTTTTGCCTTTGAAGGGCAACAAAAGAGCCAAATGGAAACAGTTTCGTGCACATTTCTATAAATTCAAAGTTGGCCGAAAACAGAAAGGACCTTCCCTCCTGAGAGAAGAGGGGAGTGGGCAGGGCAGGGCAGGGCAGCTAAAGGCGGTTCTGAGCCAAAGAATTTATGCAAATTTTCCAAAATGTTCAACTGTTGCTTTCCTCCAGCCAAAAGGGGGGAAAGTATAGCGAAATATAAAGCCAAAATAGGTACATATGTATATGTATAGGTCCTTGTGGGTTGGCCTCTCTGACCTTCCAGATCTTTATGATTTTGGCTTTTGCTTTTATTTCTTAAAAAAAAAGTTATAAAAAAATAAAAACGGAAGTTAAAACTGGCTCAAATGATTTACTTTTTTAGCTTTATGCTTTTAGGGCTTAAAAAAAATAAATTAATCAATTATTTTCAACAGGAATGGAACCTGAATCGAGCCCGAATTATAATTTAAAATTTATATGTTTTTTCTTACAGGAAAATAAGGTGGAACATATTTAATAAAAAGATTGTTTTAAACGAAACCCCAACTTGGCCCAAACACGACCTATGATTTTAGCTTCTTTGTGTTATTTCTTAAAAAAAAATATAAACCAAAAAATTATTAAAAAATAGTTTGAAACAAAAATGAATCCTGACTCAAATAAGAATGCTTAATGCTTAATACTTATTCCAACAATAAAAGAAGAATTAAATAAAATTAGTAAGAAATACATTGATTGAAGCCATAACCACGAAAATAATTTAGCCTTAAATCTAGTGAATAATAGTTTAAAAGTAAAAAGACTGAGAAGATATCACATACTCGATCTCCCCGATGGATATGTAAATACAACCAACTGAAAAGATGTTATATATAATACGTGGATTCATTGGAAAACTCCTATTTCTGTTACATATTACAGAGAGTTTGTAAATAAAAGAAGATTTAAAACAAAAAATGCTTTTCCATTTAAGCTTGTATGAAAGTTTTGTTGTTAAAAATTTATTAAATGTTTAATAAAAGTTTTCAATTTTTTTTTGTTGCCATTGAAAGTCAATTTAATGGCCAATACACTTCAATGGCAGCCACTTGAAGCGTTTTCATTTTCAACGATTTTTAGCCTCTCGAAGTCGGCCACTTAAAAATATGAAACAATTTTCAAAATTCATTTGGAATGTAATAAAATAATTCATAACTTTTATGGTACAACACCAGGACAGAGGTGAAGAGGGCAAGGAAGTGAAAGCAAAAAGGGCAAAGAGCAGGTCACAAAAGTGTACGATTACGGAAATAAATTGTGAAATACTTGGCGAAAATAATCCGGCGGAATCCCCGAAATCATCGCACAGTTAGGGCGAGGACTTTGCAACACTTGCCACATGCCACATACATACAGTTACTGTTAAAAGTATATACATATATGTGAGTATATGTATGCATTCAAGTGCTGTTGCAACTGAGAGCTGCAGGAGCAGCAGGAGCACCAGGAGAAGAGGATCCCATCGAGTCCTGGAGTGCAATTGAAAAGTTCCCTCCCAGCTTCACGACATTTCTAACTTTTATGCACTGAGAGAATGGTCCCAGGGAGTATTAACTTGTAGACTTTATTAATGATAGTATTTTTTTGTAGTAGGATTTATACTTTTAGTATTTTTATTATTCATACCCGGTACTTGAGAGTATATGAAATTGAAATTGGTACTTGAAAATTATTTGTATATTTCCTATTTGAGTATTATTTTTTTTCTAAAGAGGCTCACTATAAGTATCGGGTATCATATAAATACATACGTAGTTGAATATTTTTCAGACAATACTTTCTTTCTTTCTCTAAACAAGATTGCTATGAACTACCATACGTACCAGGTATCGTATAGTTATACATTTTGGAAGAGGTATTTTTGGGTGTATTTTTTGTATTTTATATTCCATTTGTTTCAAAGATCGGAGTATACTTGTTAATTCTATGGTATTATATTATTGAAGTAGTATTTGTACCTCTAGTATTTTTTTATTTATACCCGGTACTATAATTTTTGTATTCTTTATTATATTTTTTTAGGACGAGTTCTTATAGTTCGTTAACTATACCCTTTATAGTTCGTATTATAACTTTTTTAAAGGGTTTCTAAGAGAGTTTATATTTCATTTGTTTTAAACATCAATCTGCTTAAGATTTTCTTCTATCTTCTATTCCATTCTATTCTATATTTTCATACATTAGGATATTATTTATTCTTTCAAGAGGCCCCCTATAAGTACCAGGTATCATATAGTTTCAAAAAAAACACTTCCTATTCTTCAAAAGCTATATTTAAAGATCAAAAAAGTCGCAAACTATCAAACGGATGGTCTCAAAATATTTTTCAGATATAATAGCCATTATTATTATCCTTAAAGTCGTAGTCCTTTTAAGTAAAATGTATTTAAACCTGCGATCCTTTATTTTTTCTCTCTAACCAAAAGGTAATTAATCACTTTACTTCCTCAAACAATTTGCATCTGCCTGGCGGAAGTTGCCTTTCGCTTCCTTGAATCCTTCGCTGTATTTCTGTGTGTCTGTTTGTGAGAGTGTGTCCTTTTTTTTCATATCCTTTTTAAATAATACACCTCAGCAACAAGCACTGGGTAAGTGGTGACGTACTTTTTTTTTTTTATTTATTATTTTTCTTTTTCCGTTTTTTTTTTTTATTTTATTTCTTTCTTTCTTTTTTTGTTTTAAGGACTCGGACAAGTGAATATGGTAAAGTGGCAGAAATGCGGCCTGTATTTGCATGCAACATGGAAATGGGAAATGGAAAATGGAGAGAGGCCAGAGAACATGGAGCAAGGATAACGGAGAGTGGAAATGGGAAATGGGAAATGAATGAGTGGGACAGCAACAAGCTGCATGTGTGTAAATCCATTTATGCTCCAGCGCATTTATAGCCAATTTAAAAGCCCAGAGAGTTGCGCCCACTAAAGGTGGGCAGGATGGTCCGGGTGCAGCAGTGCTTGGTAGGATAATGATAGTTGGATATGCCACTGACCAGAGGGATATATCATTTACACAGTGCCCCATCACCCCACCCCCATTCTACAACAATTGGTGGCCCAGCGTTGATTTGTGGTAAATGACTCTCCATGCTCTGATCCTGCCTTCCGCCCCCACCTCCTCCGCCCCACACTGGCCATATCCTGGCCATGTCCTGGGCATTCCATTTGCATTGCGGGCCATTTAATTGCGCAGTTGCCGCATGTTTTACGACCAATATGCATAACATGGCATCCACAGTCACATTCGACATTCGTCGAAGGACTCTAAGGAGTGAGAGACAGAGAGAGAGAGGAAGAGGAAGAGGAAGAGTGGAAAAGCAAAAAAAACGCGGCATACTTTGCTGCGCAAGCAGCGTCGAATATCCTTGTCCCAACACACACAAGCACTAAGAGCAGGCAGCACTGCAAAAATAATCTACAAAAAAATTAAATATTATCGAATTTTTTTTTTAAAAGACCTTCAAAGGATATAAATAAGTATCCTTTTAGCCTCTTATTTTATTATGTTTTCTTTTAAATTTTATTTTAGTTATACCCCTTTTATTTTCCAGTCCATTTACCCCATTGATTCAATCGCATAACTATGCAAAATTACGCTTATTGAGTCTTCAGGAAATTATAACAAGCACTGGGGTTGGGGCTGGGGCTGGGGATGGTCCTGGTCCTGATCCAGGTCCTGGTAGTGGTCCGGGCAAAAGCAGGAAGGATATGCTATATAAGTAGCCCACTTATCACTCGCTTGTTTGTTTATCTTGTTATACTTGCTATTTGTTTTACAACCAATTTTTCACTTTTCTCCTCTTTTTTTTTTTTTTGAAGGATTTGTTTTTGTGAGGGAATATGTTACAAAGTGTTTGGAGAAAGTTTCAATGATTATATTAGGTTTAGGGTTAGGTAATTATTGGGGTAATTATTAGAATAAGTAATAATACCTGGTACTCGGGGTAATATAGACGTATGTATATTAAAGAAGTTATCCGTTTTAAGTCCCTGGCTATTCATCTTTATTTTATAACACTTTTTAAGAGTTTCTAAGGGACGTTTCTAACATTATTTTGTTGATATTCATACCCGGTACTTAAGGCATACATGAAAGTTTATTTTAAGAGCAGATTTTGTTATTATGAAGTCTATGAGAAGTATTATTTTCTACTATTCATATTCTTTTCTCAAAAGCTTAAGGAATTAGGTAGATAATTTCTTAGATTATTGGATAATTCTTATAATCAGTAATAATATCCGGTACTTGGGGTGATATAGACGTATATTTTCATAAAGAAAGTTATCCGTTATAGCTCCCAAACTATTATTCTCTGTTTGAGAAAATTTTCAACAGTTTCTAGGGGATACTTTTCCTAGATAAGTTTCCCTTTTCCCTCATAATATTCATACACGGTACTTAAGATATACATGGAGGTATATTTTAAGCCTAAAGGATAAGGATAAAGGATATGCAAATATTCAAAATATGCATACCTAGTACTTAAAAAGCAAAAAATAAAACCCTAATTGTATAAATAGTTCTTCAAAGACTTTAAACCTTTAGACCTTAAAAATAAATTAGATAAAAAATAGTACTCACTGGTTCAAGTTGCGCTCGTTGGAACCCGACTGGCTCTGGACATTGTCCGTGTGGCGTCGCTCCTTGTGGACAATGCCCATCAGCTTCATCCATGGATTGTTCTGGGAGCCATGGCCTCCCATGCCGCCACTCTGCCACATGGTCATCTTGGCGGCTGTTGGTCTGCACCTCCTTGGCCTCGGTTCGAAATTGTATAGTTATAGTTTGTAATATTTTGTATGTGTATTAGTTATAGTTATAGTTGTTATTGAAACGCACTCGCGATTTTCGAGAAGAAACCTTGGCGTTGAGGAGGAAGTTTCCAAATGAAATTTATTTTTTGTTCAGTTGAGAGAGACGAAAGTTAAATTCCTTATCCTTTTGTTTTCTTTTCGAAATTAAAAGAAATGTATTTTTGTTTTATTTTAGAATCTTTGTTGATTTTTTTTTTATTTTTGTTGGATGGAATTGAACTAAGAGACTTGCTATGCTTGGGCGGCTGATGTTGCTCTTGCTTTTGCTTTGCTTTTTGCAATGTTGCTTTGGAAGCAGCCTTTTTTGGTCGTTTTGCTCGATATTTTTTTCGATTTCTGTTACTTTATTTTTTTCTTCTAATTTTTTTGAGCAAAGATTCTCTTGTTCTTGGTTTCTTCTGGTTGGTTTCTTGGCCTAATATGTCTAAAATTAAGAATCACAATGGGCGTACAACTTATCCTTTTTTCCCCTTCTCTCTCTCTCTCTCTCTCTCTCAGTTTTGGTTTATATTTTAGAAATATATTTAATTAATTATTTGTTATATTTTAGGGGGGTGTTCCGTTGTTTGTTAACCAAATTTGTATTTTATTGCTAATTATTGTTGGGTCTCTCGGCTTGTTGATTTTAATTCAAAAAATTCCCCTCCTTGTATATTTTGTCTTCTAGCTAAATTTTGCTGGCCAAAGATTCTGTCAATGAACTCATTAGTTATCGATTATAATCGATATCGATCGATTATTTGTTAAAACCAAAAACTTGTAAAGTAGAGCTTTTATAATTAATTAAATTCATTTGGAAAAATATTAATATTAATCGAAAAAGACCAATTATTATATTTTTTTAAGCTTCCCTATTTTGTAATTTTTTAAAACTCTACTTTTTTTAGTTTTTGGTTATTTTAGGTTATTTTCGTACAATTTATTTACAGTGTATCCGTAGTTATGTACAACATTTATTTATTATTCGCTATGTTCGATTGCTTTTTGGTAGACTTTTGTTGTTGTTATTGTTATTTATTTAATTTTTAATTATTTTATTTTTTATTTGTTGTTTTTTGTTGTTGCTTTGATAGTTGTTGTTATTATTATTGTTGATATAGTGCTTAGGGCAGGAAGGCGATTTATTGACGATATGAGAATTTACTTTTTACACAGGCAGCTGAAAATAGAACGAAATATTAATTTTTAATAAAAAATAAAATATTTCAAAATTAGTTTAATAATATTAGAAAGTGATTATTATATATTAAAAGGAAATAAATGGTCCTAAGCCATATAGA
Source organism: Drosophila malerkotliana malerkotliana (assembly GCA_018153235.1). Lineage (NCBI taxonomy): Eukaryota > Metazoa > Arthropoda > Insecta > Diptera > Drosophilidae > Drosophila > Drosophila malerkotliana. The sequence continues at coordinate 6,097,194 of JAECXV010000038.1, forward strand.
ATTCTTTTTTAATCCTACTAGAAAACTAACTTAAAGTCATTTAATTTGAATAATATCATATATATATGTATATACCCCCTTAATCCTAAGTCCTCCCTGAATATAAAGCCATTAATATTAGCATATAAATATACATCTGTTTGTTAACCCATGATAGCCAAACACAAAGCTCTCCATTGGCTCAATTATGTCAACAGACTCTGAATACGAATCATCGTTTGGTTATGGCTTATGGGAATGCCTCAATATATTTGCAATTTTCAATGTACGACCACTGGCTTATAAACACACACACCTACACTATACAAACATAAAGATACCATCCCCCCCCACACCCCACCACCCTCCGAATTTTCCCGCATTTTCCCATTTTCCAAACGTTAAGCAGTTGTTGTCTGCCAAATCTGACATGGAACATGAGGGGCGGAAATTCAGGAGGAAATTCAAGGGGTGTACGTTTGAGTGAGGGGTGTCCAAGTCTGTCAGTCTACTAAGTACTTGCAGCACACCCACACCCACTCACACTTACACTCATACTCATACCAACACCCACTCCCACCCAAGGTACACCTACACATACAGATGGCTTTTGGTGACTGGAGCGTGTGCACATTTGCAATGCCATCAACGTCGCATCGAGCACATTAAGAAACCATTCCGCCTCGAATCACACCCCATAACGCCCATGACGCCCATTCCGTTGGACACCAGATATAACCTCAGAATATGTAATTATAAAATCGACAGGAGAGAGACAAATATTGTACCGACAGCTTATAGCGACAGCTACGATACCCAATAAAAAGTGGTTAAGGTCATTGCAGAGGAAATATTAGCTTGAAAGCGTTTTTAAAATAAAAATAATTAATTAATTAATTAATAAAAAACAGCGCCCTCCTCCTCGTTTCTCATAGGTGGCACCTAAGCAGCGCCAAAAAATGGAAATAAAAAAAATAAAAATTGAATTTTTTATGGAAAATAATTCATAAATTAAAAATAATTAAAAACAGCGCCCTCCTCCTCGATTCTCATAGGTGGCACCTAAGCAGCGCCAAAAAATTAAAATAAAAAAATATAAATTCAATTTTTTATGGAAAATAATTCATAAATTAAAAATAATTAAAAACAGCGCCCTCCTCCTCGATTCTCATAGTTGGCACTTAAGCAGCGCCCAAAAATTCCAAATAAAAAAATTTAATTCGCTTATTAATTTAAAAAAATCAAAAATTCTCCTAGTTTTTAATGAAAAATAAACAATATAATTTAGAAAGCTATTAAATCCTAAAAAAAACCATTAAAATAAAGAACATATATAATTTAAAAAGCCAATAAGGAAAGAAAAGCCTGGCAATGCATTTCATTTCTGGCCAAAAGGCTTAACTGACAAATATTAAAAGAAAATTTTATAAAATAAAAAGGATATAGAGAGAGAGAGAGTGGCAGGATATATAAAGAAAAAGGACTCAACTTCCGCTTGAGCTGCAGTTTCATTTTGCAACTCGGAGCATTTAACCATTCGCCATTCACCAATTTTGTCAGATTGCAGGGTTCAGCCGAGCGTGCGGAAAGGATGGCAAGGATTCACAAGGATGTGGATAAGGATATATGGGGGATGTAGAGGGAGCTGAGCTGCAGCACATTCTAAAGACTACTTCTGGCACTTTTTTTATGGCTTTTGTTGTTGCAGTTTGTCGCCCGTTGGCTGTCGCCTGTCGCCTTCAACGATCTGTCAACGTCAACGGTGCGTATGATAAATTTTTATTGTGCATCCGCCCCATGTCTGGCACATTTTGCATTTTGAATATGCCACACGGCTGCCACTTTTGCAATTTAAACTAATTATTCTCCATTGGCATGTCACAGGGCAAGTGCCACAAGCATCTGCATTATTTACACAAATTATATCGCATTATAGGCACCTGTTCTCCCTACCCTATCGACTTTCGTGTGTCTGTGGCCAGTGGAGAGCGGAAAGGATTAAGCGCCATGTCCTGTGGCTGACCCATCCTGCATCTCCCAATGGGGCAACTGCAATAAATAAGCTTGCCACACCAAAAAGAACCACAAATAAAACCCCAAAAAAAGGAACTCTGTTAAGGGCAGAGAGTGACCCGGAAGCAGAGATAAAGAAAAGTGGATAAGAAACCAAGAGGCAGGACAACTGGATGCAGAAAAAGGTCAAAAGAATGGAATAAAAATAATTGAAAAATAAAGTAGGTTTACAAAAATAGTTGAATATTATTTAGAAATATTATTAAATAATAAAATAATTATGAAATATTATTTTAGTTAGAATCTTATAAGATTTAAGATGTTCTTTAGTAACCCTCATTATTTTGAATTTATTTTTAAGAGCTAAGAGTCTTGAGAGATCCTCTATTTGAAAAGCTTAATCATTAAATTCTTAAATTACAGGAAATATTATAAATTAAATAAATAAATTTAAAAAGATCTTTAAAAAACCTCCCATAAAATATAACCTTTAAATATTTTCTTTTCCAAACACCCTCTTTTAAACTCTGGCAGATAAAAATTGCCAGGACCGCCTGGCAGAACCCAGCCAGGACCTAGGCAGGACTATCAATTTGATAAGCCAAAAGGTGGGTCGCGGCAGCAATTAGCCGGCGAACCAAAAACTCGAAACCAGGCGGAGCTCGACTGGAATTTAAATAGACTGGTAATTAAGCGGCGTTGTCACCTTGACACCACCCCAAAAGGGAGGTTGGAGGTACACTGCCACTCTGCCACCCAAAAGAAAAATCAGAAGCAGAAATTTTTCCCACATGAATCGAAGGAAAAGGGAAGCTAAAAAAAACTTTGCGAAAAAAAAAAGTTGAAAAGAACGAAAGGATTTTTCCGGTAAAAGGTGGAAACCAGGTGGAAAGGATATTTAACAAAGTAGCGGAAAGGATACACAACCACAAGAAGGCAAAAGTTTCAGCTTCTGGCAATTAACTTTTTGGGAAAACAATAAAAAAAAATAATGTTAAATATATTTTCACGCTTTTTTTGTAATTTCCATTTTTTAATTAAATGCCTAGCCCAAGGGTGCGATGTAGGAAAATAATAATTATTATTGTAATTAATGGCATAATGTCAGTATTAATTAAAACAGTTTATTATTTGTTTTTTTTTTCATTTCAAGAAACAAATGAATAAAATTAATTATTGAACCAGAAGCGTTTGTCAGCTAATTAATTACAATTTTGCCATAAAAATGTTGCCATTTCTAGATGAATCATCCTGCTAGACAGGATACAGGATACCAAATAGCTTAATTCGTCATTGAATATTTAATTGGGAAAATTATGACAAGAGCTCCCAAAAGGATATGGAAAGTTTGAGTTGCCGGGGGCAACCTGTCGGTTGGCAGGAGGACCCGCAACATCGTTGGATCAATAGCCAGTTAGCACTTGCCAGCTTATTAAGTTAAAATGGTAAGCTTTTTTTTTTACTTTTAAAAACAAAAAATAATAATAATAATAATTTTAATTCAAAGCCGCCAAAGAAGAAGCTTTCGAAGAAGGAGAAGGCCCGCCTGGAGGCCGAACAGGCGGAGCTAATGCGAATCGAAATGGAAAAGGAAAAGTCCGTTTTCAAAAAAAAAATACATATATTATTTCTAATAATCCTTAATCCTAATAGAATGAAAAAGCTAGAGGAAGCTAGGCAGCGTAAGAAACTGGAAATGGAACAGGCCCGACATCGCCAGCAACAGGAGGTGGCCGAAAACAGGATACGCCGGTCTCAGTTGAAGGACAGCATGCTCTTCTTCGATTCCGTTCGGACCGCCATCGAGGCCATCAAGGATGGGGAGCGGCACGAACGGGACTGGGAGAAGTTTATGCGATGCAATGGCCTACCCAATGCCGCCAGTCCCAGTGATCTGAGGAAGTACATCCATCAGTGGCACACGGATATTGCCAAAAGGCAGCTGGAATCGCGCAACTGGCTGCTGAGAACGGACGAGAGGACCCTGCTCACCCAGGACGCCCAGGTGCCGGACTTGACCAGGATATCGTTGCGTCAGCAGCAGGGCTCACTGGGCGATGTCTTTGCCCAAAGGATCAAGGAGGTGTTAGGGGTGAGATGACTTCATACACCATAAGAATACTTTAGACACCATGTTTTATGTTTTTTTTCTGAAGATCCTCAACGAACTGGATGATATGCTGCCCTTTAAACAACGGTCTATACACGTGGCTGCCGATCTCGTTAAACTTAAAACCGAAATGAGAGTTTTTTTGAGACAACATCTAGATGAATTTACCTACAAAACCATGTCACACATAGAAAGGGATATGGAGTGAGTAAAAACTTGAAGAATTAATATATCTTATGACTAATCCAAGACACTTTTTACAGAATCGATAGACCTGGTGTATCAAAACACATCTACAGCTCAGATGTCTTTCAAAGTTTCGTCTGGACTTTCTCCAAAGATGCACAAATGTTAGTTATATATTTAATATTTAATATTTATAATATTTATATTTTCTAGAGCCATTAATCCCAAGGCCCGCATTGGTGAGCAGTCTGCCCATAATGAGATCGATTTTCCCACAATCGAGATGCAAATTTCTTTGCCGCCCACTGTCCACTTACAAAGCTCTGCTTTGAGGGGTTTGTGGTTGAATTATGATCATTTTAGTGATTATTGTGCCAGCTATAGCCTGAAACATGCTAGATCTGCCAATGCCAGTAAGATTCATTAATAATTCTCATCAAAACTTAAGATTTCTTGAGTAAAACATGTTTAATTAATTAATTATCGATTAATTATCGCATTTTTTTTAAAAAAGATATCCTTCGACAAACGAAACGCGAGTGGCGCAAACGAAAGGAAATCCTTCAGGCCATGTTGGATGAATGTGGCAGGGAAATCCCCCTCTCGGAGTTGGAGCAACTAACCCAGGAACAGCACTCGGCCAGTTCCCAGCCGCCAAAGGAGAAGACCTATGATGTGGACAAGTTGTATGCCGAGTACGAGGATGAACTAAGTAAGGCCCATCGCAGAGCCATCGGACCAGAGGCCTATGGAATGCTGGAAACGGATGTGAATCTGCGAAAGTACAGGATTATTGGAGGAGTCTATTGCATTGATTTTTTGGAAACACCTCAGCAGGATAAGCAACTTAATGCTAGATCTTTTATACGAACAAGTATGGGATAATTATGTTGGCTTTTTCTAATAATTTCTAATTATTTTCATATTTTCTTTCCAGTTACTTCAGCCAATAGTCTCATCCACAAAGAGTATTATCAAACGTATAAGCCCCCTCCACCTGTACTACCCGGAGTCCGACGTCTGCCGGAGGAAATCGAGGCTGAAATGCGAATGATTGAAGCGGCACTGGACAAGCTGGCTTTAGTGACACTACAGTAAGTGGCTTATATCCTTTTTCAACAAGAAATATATAAAATATATGTGTATATAGATTACCGGATTCTGTGATCTGGTTTGAGCCTCCAGTTGCCTGTCGCTGGGAGACACATGTGGAGACTCTGGAAATGGAACTGGCGGATGGCATGATGCCGGATACTAAGAAAGCGGAAACCGAGGCAGATGTCGACGCAGATGCTACTGGAGCTGTGAGTGGCACGGCGGCGGGCACCACGGCCACGCCTACAGAAGCCACACCCCTATCCACGCACGCCCAGCCGAGTCCTTTGAAGAGTTCGCCGCGTTGCCCGGCGAGAATGCGTTCACAAAAATCGGATAACCAAGGCAATTCCCAACAGCAGGTAAGGGTTTCTAAATAAATTTTTAAAAAATATATATTTATATTGTATTATATATGTATATATATACTTCCTAGATCCTTCGTGAGATTAATGACTTTGATCTGCGTGCCATACCCAGTGATGTGGACTTGTACGGTTTGGTGAAGGACTTTGTGGTGCCGCGTTTGCCGCAAGGATTCTGTGTTCGTTTGGAACAATCGACTCCGTGTTCTGAAAGTGGATTGCGGCAAAGGAGAGTCATGTTCCTGGCGCGGCAGACGCACATTCGTTTGGGCCAGGGCCAGGCCTCGAGTGTTGGCAATGCCGAAGACCCCTTAACCAGGCCGGAAGACCTGAATTTGGGCACGAAAAGCGGTCTGGGGGCAGAGTTCTTGGACACCGATGAACCGGCTGAGCTATTTCCACCACTTTGTTTTGATAAACTTTTGAAATTCCGGCAAATGGCAGCACGTCCGGTTGTGCAGGTGGGCGGTTACCTGTTCTCGCAGCTAATCGAGGACATGGATCGGTTGTGGAGACTGCAGTTGCCCAGGGAACAGCAGGAGGAGATTATCCAACAGATTTCTGAACAACTTTCACCAACAGGATCCAAGGGAAGCGATGGTGGTGGGTATTTTTCAATTAAGCTAACGATATATCGCAAGCGATATGCGCCATCACTAATCCAGTGAGCGATAGTGATCGCATTTCATAGATAGTATTGGATACTTGGAACATATCAATATATCGATATATATTGCTAGCGATATGCGCCATCACTAATTCTGAGAGCGATAGTGATCGCACTTCGTAGATAGTAATGGACAATTTGAACCGATATTTATATCGATAGTTACTATTACTCAGAGAATAGTTTTCCTCAGTGATCGCACTTCATACATAGTAATGGACACTTTGAACCGATATTTATATCGATAGTTACTCTACTCAGAGAATAATTTTTAATGTTTCTGGGAAAAACTGCCATCACTAAATTAGAGATCCATAGTGATCGCACTTTATAGATATTAATTGATATTTTTAACCGATAGATATCGATGCACTTAAGCTTTCAGACTATATTTTTAACAAAAAATCCTTTAAATTCACAGCTGAGAAGGATGGCCGGGAAAGGGAAGGATCCCAGAACCTCAACGATCTTCCCGAGGACATGCAACCCCTCAGTCAAGAGCTGGTGGATGTCCTGCAACCAGCCACCGCTGCTGCTGCTTTCGCCTACTACACGGGCATATCCTTTGTGAAGGACTCGCAAATGCCGTCAGAGACAGACGGCGAGCAGGATAACGCCACCAGCAAACGCTCCAACAGCATGGACAGCAGCGAGGACGACGAGGATGATGTGGATAGCCTGGTGGCGTTGCTGGAAGGTGGCGGCGGCACCTCCACAGCTGGGAATACGCTTCACGACCTCCTGGGTCCTGCCAGCAACAATAACACCAGCGACAATACCAGCGACAGCGAAAGGTAACCAAACAGGGCACTCAATAATTGACAGTTTGATTGATCAGCGGTCCATTAAACAAACCCCCGAAAAGGGGGGGGGGGTGAATAAGGATAAGGTAGACCCCACACTATATATACATATATCTATTTGATTTTCTATACAATATCCAAAGCAAACAAAGGAAAAGCACGGCGGCCGCCCTGACCCAAGGAAAGTGGAGTACTCGAGATGTTCACGATACGAAATTTAATGAGGATAAGCTATCCATACAATTTCGTACAGGACGATTGGGTTAGTGAGATGATGTGACTAGGATTCTATCGAACTGTACTTAAAAATTTGTTTTGTAAATATAACCAGGAATTTTTGGATTTGCATTGAACAAGTATAGCAATATGCCGTATCAAACTTGGGACTTGAGACCGGATATGAAGAAGTGAGAATCATAAAATATTCATTATCCATTATCCTTTTTATAAAACATTCATTTGCTTGTTAGTCCTGGTACTATAATTTTCAGCTTTACTGCATCGCTCATCAGCTTGGACATGACCATTACGGAATTCGGGTATACGGTTAATAACTTTCAAGGCGGCAGCACTCAAGGCATCACGGATATGATTGGCAAGACACTATCGTTGGCGGAATTGAAGGCCACCTTAATTCTATCGGCTGTTGATATATTTCCTGACGAGGATGCCTTCTGCTATACGGAGGGATCCTGCGAGAAGAACTATGTTATGGAAATGCATTGTTATGCCTGTCTCGCCACATTGGCACAATCGCATAATTTTAGTTGGTCGCGTTGGAATCTACTGGCCGGATCCAGGACAGCGGTCCTGCTAGTTCGGGAACTGATCGAGGGTAAGAAGGTCCCGTACTACTCAACTCTGTTGGTAACGCCGCTTAAAACCTCAATTATCGACTGCACGGAAGTGTCGGCCTGTTTTAACGCCGTTGGCATTCCCGGAATGGAGTATTATGCCGATTTGTATCAACTTTCGCAGGCCCATGCACAGCCGGGAAGTTTGGCAAAGCAACGGACAATGAATCCAGTGCTCAGGGATAACATTTCTCGGATATTGATGGGAATCCGTCCTTTGAGTTTGTGTTAATTTCAGAATTTCTAAAATTTTGTCCATTTTTTGTTTTATTTTAAATATAGTTAAAATAGATTTTACGGAATGTTAACTCCCAGAAATTTGGATTCGTTGTGAGGTTGTCTAGACAAAGTAACTAACAAAGAAAAGCTTACTTTAAAAGAGCCTACTTTTACTTTTAAATATTTTCTTATGAGGCCTAGTATAATAGCTATATGTATGTCTAGTAATTCCTATTAGATCCTTTAGAGGAAAATATTGACAGTTTTGTGGATACATTCTCCACCATTCTGCATTAAAATCTAAGCAGAAATTAGTTCTTGCATTTATTTTTTCATATATTGTAGAAAGACCAAACGTAGAACATAAAACGCATCTTAACCAACTATTTAAGCCAAAAAACCATCAAAATTTAATATCAATGAAATGATTTCTAGTAACATAAGGCATAGTGCCCCAAAGCATATCGATAATTCAGCTTTTTATCCACTTAGGAATAGCTGTTCTCGGCCACAGAGGCATCATCAATCTCCAACGAAAATTGTCTCCCTCTCCAATTATAATACATTTCCATTGTCAGCAGTTTGCTGTTTTTGGAGCCTCTACCTCACCACACACACATCACCCACACCCCTATAAACACTTATACTCACACTCAGCCATAGCCAGGCAGGACAATGGAGGCAGGACAATTAACATATTCACAGCGAGCTTATCCCTTAATGCTCGCTGGGGCCTCTTGCCATTTTTTCACTTTGCCTGTCATTCCATTTTCGGCTCGAGGCAGTTGCAAGAAGAGAGAAAAGGTTAAGAAAAAATAATAAAAAGAAACGAAGAAAGAAAGCAAAGAAAAAATTCAACAGGAAAAGGAAAGAAAAGGAAAATACTAAGAGTGCGTACCACACTGCGTATACGCAACATGCGTCGTCTGTTAATGCCTGATTGTGATGCGTGGGGTGGGGTGGGGGGTTTAGGTTAACTACCCAGTCCCCTTCACTTCCCCCTTTTGTGGCTAAAACTGAAGGTCGTCCGGCAATGAAAATTGGCGCCCAACTGTCTGGCAAACAACGTCAACCACAAGTCCGCACGCCCCAGTGTTGTTTTAATGAGCACTCTCTCTCTCATCCTTAGCCCATTTTGCATAAATAAATAAATAATTAAAAAGTATTTGTCTTTTCTAAATTGAATTAAATGCGAGGGGAATTTATATTTAAATTTTAGAGGGTTTTCGAGAGTAAAGAGTTTAAAGCAATGAGGGTTATACACTGCGTATACGTAATGTGAAATTAATTATCTTACAATACGTATTATTTTTAGAGTTTATTAAGGTTTTTTAATAACTAAAAAAAGTTTATTTAATAAATAATATTATTTTATCTAATAAAAAGAATGAAAACCCCTGGTTTTATGTTTATTTTTAGCTGTTTATCCTTTTGAAAAATTTGTATTGCATTTGCGGTTTGTTTACATTGCCCTCTAAGCCTCTAACCCTTTGACCCCCTCTACTAATTACTGCCCCCACCCCCTCCCTCTTTTGTGGCAGATTGCATATGATTTTGTTGGCCTGGCTTTTCGCTTTTTTTTTGTTGCTTTGTTGGCTGGTCGGAAGCCAAGTGTGAACTTTGTTTCCGTTTCCGGTTTTGACACCGCCTGTTACCGCTACTGGCAAAATCGTAACCGCAACACACACACCCCAAAAAAAAAAAAACCCACCTGTCGTTTACAACGACTTTTTGTGGCAAATATTTGTTGCACAAGTCCACGCCCCCGCCCTCGCCGCCTGGCACAGATTTTGGAGATATGTATGTATGTGTGTGTTAAACATTTATTTGCATGTCCGGACATGTTTTTCGCATAAATTAAAACAAAAAGGCAAATTGCAATATTTTGCCAAATTATCCTAGAATCTCTGATTTAATTTTCATTTCATTTAATATAGGAATATACATATATCCTCGCTGAGATATGCTGACAATTTCACACATGGAGGTGTGGCAGGTGGTAGGGGGTATACACATAACTATGCAAATGTCCCTATAATGTAATGTTTGTTGTTTAATCAAGGTAGCACTAAAATTCTTGGGCCAGGCATGCCATCAAATAATACTGCCTGTGTCTGGGATTCTTTTCTTTATTATTTTTTTTTTCGCTTGAGGTTTTCTTTTCGCACCTTCTTAGCTTTAATGCGCTGCTATTGTGGCATATACACTCAGAAAATTAATTTATTTAACATAAATAATATAAATATCTTAATTTTTAAGGTTTTATTAACTTTATTTTTAGGCTTTAAAAAAATTACTGTTTTTAGTTTTAGCTTTCTGAATTTTTTTTATTTTTTTTTTTCTTGTGTATTCATTTATAAAAGCCAGTGGCAGCAGCCGGTAAATCCGCTGGCGGCTCACAAAAGTATGCTACGTAATTTAAGTTAATAGCTGACACACATACATTCCCACAAACACACATGCACATGCACACGCACTCACAGACACACATTACGGGCATTCAGAGTTCTCCGCGTCTGTTCAAATTACAATTCATTATGTACAGGTGGCGAGCGAGTGAGTATGTGCACACAGCGAGTGTGTACACACCAAGAAAATATTTATAATTTATAATCTATAATGTAAACACTTTTGTATATCGATCAGTGCTTTAGTATTAATAAAGCGTGATATATCGATAAAAGCTTAAAAGTATCGAAGCTTGTCCATTGCCAAGAAAAAGACAAAAAAAGTTGATCCCATCACTTAAATAATTATAAAAAGCTTTTTACAATAAGATTTTCTAATTCTACTATAACTTATTAAGAAAACCCAAATTTCTCACAGTGTTGTTAGCGAAAGAAAGCCATCTGAAGCAGCGCGGTTATGACGCAAGCACAGGGCTTTAAAGCCCAGCAGCGACGCCAACTGAGGCTGGGATAACGGTAGAAGGCAGAAGGCAGACGCTTCGCATGCAGCACTTGAAATGTCACTGCTTGTCTTGATTACAGGATCCCAAGATACTCTGGCATTTATTGCACACCAGAAGGGTACATAAAAACAGAAACAGAACTTGCAGTTTCAGGTCCTTGAAACTCGAACAGATAGTCCATAAAAATATTACAAATACTGAATAAGTATGAGTATCAGTATGAGTACTTCAAGTTAAAAGTTAAAAAAATCAGTATATTTATTTCTTAAATGTAAGAGTGTCTTTAAATCGCCTATAATTATTTGTAGATCCTGTTTATATGTAAGTATACATACATACTATTATTCCCTATTTTTTTTTTTTGCATTGCATTTTAGCAATTTGCGTCAAATTTCGAGTTTAAGTGTCAATTACAAAAATAACAACAGAAAAAATATATATACATATATGAAGACAAATGACAAGGAGAGAGGCGAGAAAAAAAAGGACAGAGATGATGGTTTACACGTCCTGTCTACCTTTCCGCAGGTGACGAAAGAGATAGAGAGAGAGAGGGAGCTAGAGAGTCAGTCACAGTCACCTACGTGCTCGTCAAGTTGACAGCCGTTTTTTTTTTTTCCTCTTCCTTTGCTCTTGCTCTTCTTATTTTCCTTTTTACTGTTGCTTTATTTTCGTTTTTAACCTCAATTTGGAAAGCCTGATGCTGGGCAGGTGCCTTGAAAATTTCACTACCATAGAGGTGGTAGTATTAGAATCAATAAACTAAATGGAATTTTTTAAAAAATATTGTTTAAGAAAATCCGTCTAACAGTATTATTTAAAGAAAATATATAAAAATGTTCTGCCTTTTTATATATTTTTTTTAAGGACTAAAATTGTATCCTTTGGTGTAGTTGTGTTCTGGTTAGTGTTGACATGTGTGTTGGTGTGTTTAAAATTTGACTTGCCTTCCGTTACTTTTTTTTGGGCCGTCTTTCTTAGGCTTTTTCCCACCTGCTTTCACCCGGGTTTCCTTGGACTTTCCTCACCTCTGCCTGCCGCCACCTTCATCATCTTTTGCTGCTTTTTTGACAGCAGCGACGACGCCGACGACGACGACGGTGACTGCGACTTTTGACTTTCTGACTTTCTGGGCTGGCATTTTGACACAGTTGATTACAACAGCGCCACCTAGCGGCCGTCGCAGCACGCAGCAGTGTGCTGCCGGTGTGCGGAAGCGAGATGGCGCGTCTAGGCAATATTTATGCAAATGGCCCAGAGACATTCATTCCCCCTCCACCCTCCACCCTCACCCTCATCCTCCCACTTGCACTCGCACTTGCCCAGGACAAAAGTTTGTCATTCCATTCATTTTGGTCCTGCACATGCAACCACATGTCCTCCCAGACAACCTACCATACAAAAACACAAACAAACATATATCTATGTATGTATGTAAGAGTGGATGGAAGAGAGAGATGGAAAACGAGATGCATATGCGGTGTCCTAAGAGCATTATTCCACATGAGTTACCAAATTGCATTCCAAAATTTATGTATTTCATATGAATTCAGTTTCAGTTTGGTTTTTTGGACTTTAATCGGTGTATTGGTGGAGAATTGAATGGAAAGACAGCTAGAAATGGGGAAGCTATCACTTTCTAAATACATTTTCGGAATATTTTACAACACTGGGCTGGAGGAAAATGGCAACCCAATAGAGTTTCATTTTAAGGCAAGTGTATCTGAAACTCCTGTCCGTCACATCAATATTTCATTGAGGCTTTCAAGTCCGTTCCACACTTAATTTAAGAGCTTGCTCTATGCTTGGGAGTATACTTTTTTTTTTTCGTTTTTTTTTTTGCGACAAAATATTTGCCGAAAAGCGAGGTACAAAATATTTATGCAAGGCTACCCTACCAGTCATTCCATCTCGCTTCCGCATACGCAGATAACTTGAGCATCTGCACGTACCGCAATTGCAGAGAGCTAACGGTAAACAAAAGCGAACCAAAGAAAACAGCCCCCCCGTCTGAAAAGAAGAAGAAGAAGAGCGAACGAACGAAACGAGTGGCCATTCGAGAGCCAAGAGGGAAGGGTGGGGGTCAACTAAAAAAAAAAAAAAAGGAAAAGAATGAGGATGAAATGGACGAGAGCAAGAAATTATTGCCCCAGCTGATGAAAAAGGAAATGACCACAAATTGCCGTGGGAATGTGTGGGTACGTGCATGTATATAGGTTATTTAACGTATTTAATTTCCCCCCCCACACACTCTCTCTTTCTTTCTCTTTTTGTTGTTCTCTGGGAGTAAGGTGGGGTGTGTGTGGATGACAGAGGCATCCTAGGACACGATTTTGCAGGGCAATTCCTTGGATCTTCTCAACGGAAAACGTGCCGAAATTCCAAAGTCACTCGAACTATGCAACTAACGTTACTCAACACTATTTTCCATTTTTTTTTTCTTGTCGTCTATAACATCCCTAACTTTAAGTTTTAAACAGTTTCAAGTTTACTCAACACTATCTATATTTTTTTGTTGTTATACAACCCTAACTTTTTTTTGGAATATGTTACAAATCGTATGTGAAAATGTATATACCCTTTAATCGTTATAGTTCTGTTACAGGCAGTTTGCTGCGTGTGTGTTCGCCTGTTAGAAAATAATTAAAACTTTTCGTGATTTCGTGCCAGTGTAGCTGCGATTTTTCTCAATTTAAAATGGATTCTAACAGCAGCAGAAACAACAACAACTGAACAACAACAAATGTATGTATGTGTATGTGTCTGCAGCTGCTGGCATGTTTCGTATGAAATCGTGCGAGTTTTGTGAGAGGTGAGAGGACCAAGTTTACAATCCCTAAAAAACCAAAACCTACACTTTGGCCTTCTTCATACTACACCCACCCAAAGCACACACCCAAAGGTTTACAGTTTTTGGATTAGTTATTGCAGTACCGCCCACTGTTTTCAGCCTACTTGCCACCCCCAAACCTTAACCCCCCGTCAAACATTTTACAACATTCGTGCAGGTTTTGATTAGCGAGAATTTTATTAGTTTTCTTTTTTAATTTTTTTTTCTTACTTAGTTGCCATTTTGGCGCGTTTTCAGAACGCCCCACCTGTTGTTAGTTTTACGTTTAGATTGATTTATCGATTGTGCGTGTCTTTCAATCTTAAATCTTTTAGTGAGTGGAGAGTCTTGGCTGGAAAACTGATATATGGACCACTCCTTGGAAATTGGCAAGTTATTGCGGAAATACCAAAAACTACTATATGGCGACGCCTTCCATCGCTTTTGTCACCGTTCCAATGAGAAATACTCTATAAATAAACTATATATTTGAAATCGAACAAAATAGTCCGAAATCAAAATTTGATGCAAACGTAATACGGAAATTTTTCGGTTGATATTTCGGGTTTTTTTTTTTCGATAAATCGTTGGAAATGTTGGAAAATATTAAGTATACGTATATTTTTAAAATATACATAAAGGTCTTGAACAAATTAAACACTTAAGAGACAGTCTGTTGAGATTTGAGGGATTTTTTTTATGGCAGTTTTTGATTTTTTAGTGATTTTGTAAGTTATGTGATTTAAAAATTGAGTTTATGTATATTTCGTATAAAAATACTATTAAAAAATACTTAAAATTGAAGTATTTGCATAGTTTTGAGAGGAAAGCACCTTGTTTTATTGTTATTTATTGTTATTGTTGGTTCAGTTCGAAATAAGTTCGATTTTACAGCTACTGGTATATTTTATTTCTTAAGAAACTCAAATATCAAGTATACGCCTATTTGGTAAACGTATTTAAAAGATATATTTATGAAAAAAGACAGGATTTCTTTATTATTTTTATATTTTTGTAACAAAAATACCTTCATTTAAGATCTTATTATTCATTTTTAATAAATCTTTAATTTTTGATCTACTTAGTTCTTTGATTTTTAAAGAAACTTGTATACCAAACATACGCATATCAAGTATACGCCCCATTTCCCACCAAAATTAAAAAACTTAAGCTTCAAGCTGTAAAAACCCAAACATACTGATATTTAAATCAGTTAAATTTTTATATAATTTCCTTTAGAAAATGAAAAATTCGATAGTAAATAGCGATAGGGATGCAACAGAAGCTGACACAAAACCGATTGCCAAAAGTTGTCGATTATTTTTGTTGGTTTTCAATTTGTTAACGATTTACGATGCTGATGTCGCAACTCCCTTACTCCCTCCCCTTACGCTATGTTTAGTATAGTATAGTATGTCTTTGATTTTTGATGCTTTTCTGGTTTCCGCTTCTCTGGTTTTGTGCTTTCTTCTTCTGGTTCTGTCGTTTTACGACATTCCCAATGCCATAGGACACAAAGAAGCGGTCTGAGACTGAAAAGCATGGCAAATAAATTGAAAGGGTGGTAGGGGTGGGGAGGACTTGTGCTGCTGCTGCTACTGCTGCTTCTGGTTCTGCTTATCGATGGACACGCGCGTACTATAAAATGTCTTGAATATTGCCCGCTGATGACAAGGCCGAACTGGTGGCCACAGAGAGAAATAAGGATAGGCCTATATAACAAGAAGGATATTAAAAAAATTAAAGAAATTGTTTAAAAATAAGTCACTAACGATGTTTATCGATTAAAGCTTTTAGAGGGGGTATAATCAAACGATTATTATCGATAGTTATAATACTTGATAGAAGTACGCCACATTATTTTTCAAGAAATTTCAAAAAGGAGCTTATCTTATATCGATAAATATCGATTAAGGCTTTAGATAATAACTAACGATTATTATCGATTAAAGCTTTGAGAGGTATGGCAGATAATCAAACGATTATTATCGATAGTAATAATACTTGATAGAAGTACGCCACATTATTTTTCGAGAAATTTCAAAGAGAAGCCTTTTTTATATCGATAAATATCGTTTAAGGCTTTACATAATCAATCGACTACTACCAATAGAAATAAATATTGAAAGGTTAGGCCTATGATTATTAAACAAGCATTTATTCATCAAAAAATGTAGGCCATTCTCATAAACGAAAGGGTATTACAAGGTCATGTCGTGTTTTTTGTTTTAGTTTTTATTTAGGTTTTTTTTTGTTTTCTTTAGCTGGGTGTGTCATTGAACTAAACTAAACTCCTCTATAAATATCAGCGGCGATTTATCGCATGTCTGTCCCACTGTCTATATTTTTTCTAATCTATTTTTTTTTTTTTTTTGCTGCGTTTGCGTGGGCCTATAAAACACATGTGACACACAAAAAAAAAAAAAAAAAAAGTATAGAAGAAACCACTTCTGATCGCTTGTAGGCCGATTTCCAATTGGTTTGATTTTAGTTGCCAATTTGTTATTGTCTCAGAGGGGGAGGTTGGTTTAAAATTAAAGGAATATTAGACCTTAGGTTTTTCTATTTTATTATAAAGCTCTATTAGACCCTGGTTTTATATTATTTTTTGATATCAAAATCGCATAAATCAAATGGAATTGCAAATTCCAAACACTGACTCCAAAAAACTAACAAAAGCAAGCAATTTTCCAATGGATTGGGTGGCACACACACGTGCTTTAATTCGGTTGTGCCCCACAGCATACCGTATGCTATATCGTTAAATATGCAACGTTGCCACGGTTTAAGAGCCACAAAATAAATTGACCAATACCCCCCACCCTCTCCCCACACCCCCTGACTATTGGCCCACAAAACAATACCCGAATTTTTGTCGTTACTGGCTTTTTGTGACCAAAAACCAAACAAATAGCAGCGAAATGAAACATTTTAATGAAGATCCGAGCATTGTTTTTAGTTTTCTAGTTCAGGGTTTTTCAATGGAAAGGATATGGAACCATATTGGGATATTGGGATGTTTAGGATGATTTTGGGCCAAAAATGTGTAATGGCCTAATAATTGGAAGGGAAAACAATAAATAAAAGTGCGAATAAAAGAGCAACGCGAATGCAACAAAATAGCCATAGTGTGTGAGTGTGTCAAGATAAAAATAGAAGTTACAAAAACAAAAAAAAAAATGAAAAAAAATCAGAAAACGCAACCGAGCGGCACATGCGAAATGCAACAACAACAACAACAACAAGGAGAGCCATAAAACGAAAATAAAACTTACATAAATTTAGAAATCTTGGCTGGCAGTCGCTTGGATGTCGTTTGTCGTTCTTGTCGCTCTGCTCCCAAAACGCACTTTATTTTTGGAAAAAACCAAAAGCCAACCACAACAAAAAAAACAAAACGACCAAAACGGCAACAGGCAAATCTAATTTTCATGCACGTAAAAGCGGGAAAATTGCAATTCTTACAAAACTTAATATAATGAAAAATAAAATAAGAACTACTTTATAACTTGACAATTTTAAAAGCCAAGATTCAGTTATTTTAAGAAAACATAAACTAAAGAAGGACAAACTAAGGAAAAACAAAATATCGATAAGTTTGTTTGTCTTCGATAAGGAGTTGGGGTAACACTGCTCGTGAAAGGATATTCGATAGTTAAATATTAAAAAAAAGAAGAAAAAGATATGCTTTAAGAATTAAAATCTTTTTTTAAAGAGCTAATCTTAAGGTAATTTAACTTTAAAAGAAATTAAAGGACAAACTATAAAATATCGATAAGTTTGTATTTCTTCTATGGAGAGTGAGGTAGCAAAGGAAAGCAAATGGTTGAAAGGATATTCGACAGTTATAAAATTAATGACTAATACTACTACAGATTTCTTAAAAAACCAACTTTCAAGGAAAAAAATATCTAAGATCTTGTTTCAAAGAGCTAAGCTTAAGTTACTTTAGCTTTAGAGAAGGACGAACTATAAAATATCGAAAGGTTTGTATTTCTCACATAGTGGTTGGGGTTACGCTATTCTTGGAGGGATAATCGATAGTTAGGCAAATAATAACTAAAACCATAAATAGAAGTTTGTTTATCCCCGAAAGAGAGTTGGATCTTCGATAGTTAAGAAATTAATGATTTATACCATATCTAAAATGGATTTTTTTACTTCTAATTAAAATAAATAGTGATTTATCGATAAATATGTGATCAAAAATCGAACACCAAAGAAACTCTGTTTTAGTTACACAAAATGCCGCTAAAATTTAGATATATTTTCAAAAAAAATGTTTTAAGATTAAAAAACTATCGGCAGCCATTTTTAACAAACTTTTAAACATGGTTTCATAGACTTTCCTTATTAGAAAACCCTCTACCAAAGAAAATCAACAAGATATTCTCATTCTTCATTAAAAATATTAACTTAATTCCAACTCACTTGAAAATCTAGAAAATTTCAAAAAAAAGCAACTCTCTTCATAATTTCTATTAAAATGAAGTGGCTTAAAAAAAAACCACAAAAAATAATAATACTACAAAAACAATTCGAGGCAAAAGAAACCGTTAGTGGTTAAAATTATGAAGAAAAAAAAAACAATAACAAATAAAAAAAACAACAAGGATTCCAGGCACATACACACAATAAGCAAGTTAAGAAGCAGTCGAAGGAGAAAAAACAACAACAACTACAAAAAGGCAAAGCAGGATGCCTCTGGTGAGTCGTAAAATTGCGCCCCATCCCCCCCTCCCCCACCACGTTTAGGACTGCTCCTTGGCAGCACTCCTTGGATGAAAGTGAGTGCGAAAGGGACAGGATGCTGCCAGAAACTGGCCAAATTAAATACACAACAATGTTGCAAAAGGAATGGAAAGCGCCAAGCAACACAGCGAATAATAATATGAAGGAAGTGCGCAAAACGAGAGGAAGCTGCAAGTGGTGGGGGGGGAGTGGGGGACACTTGAGTGGGTTGGAGGGGAACGACCTTGTACGCATATTTTTGTGTATTTCCTTTTGTTTGAGGTTCCTCTTCTACTATATTTTAAGCCGACTTTTTGTTCTTTGTTGGTATTTTGGTATTTTAGTATTTTGAAAAGCCTGCACAAACATGTCCAAAGCTGCTGTTGCAATTTTTTGCAAAAAAAAAAAAAGAGTCAGGGCCGTAAAGCAAAATAAACACTGAAAAAAATAATATAATTCAAGGATTAAGGTTTTTTTTTTATAATTTTTTAAATAAAAAAATAAATAATACCAACAATTTTTAATACTTTTTTTGGTATTTTTTTTCCAGTGGTCGATTTTTTTGGTTTTTTGTTGCAAACAGACAGAGGCTAAGCTGGACACAAAATGTTTATGGGTACTTTAGCTCAGCCACGGGCCGCAGATCGGACTCCGCCGGAGTGCCGGAGTCCTGCCGTAGTCCCCGCCCGGCCATCAGAGCATCATTCACATTTACGAGCCAGCGGAGGCTGTTGCTTCCATTCGGAAAAAGGACTGTCCTTTTTTTTTTTTTTTGTGATTTTGGACCAACTACTGGGTGTCCTGGCCCCAGGCCAAGCTTTCTATCCCCGATATACGGGCACACCCCGTCGCGGCACGCCCACGACCTTTTCCTCTTGTTGATTATTGTCAATGATTTGCTTTTGGACCCATAAAATGCAAGCAAATTGAATTATTTTTCGCAATTATGTGTCACAGAAGAGGGACACCGAAAATAGCCATCCCGGAGCAGAGCACAGGCGGAATGGTATCCGCAAATTATTCCACGGTACATACACATAGATGTGTCCTTGTGGGCTTGAAACAATTTTTATTGACTAGAGCTACGTGGTTTGGTGGCCAGGATATTTCAAAGCATGTTTTTTTTTGTTTTTCAATGGCTTTATTAAGTCCAGAGAGGCTTTAATGAAATTTTCAAATGTGATTTCAAATAGTTATCTATTTAGCTAGAGTTTCAGAAAGGTTTTATGATAAATGACGCTAAATATATTTCTAATTAGATTTTATGATTAAAAACCAACTATAAATTTGTAAATGGAATTTTCAAATAGGATTTCAAATAGTTATCTATTTAGATAGAGTTTCAGAAAGGTTTTTTGATGAACTACTCACGATAGTTGCTAGAAAAATAAACGTTTATAACCTAACCTTAAAAAACATAACCTAAAATTATGAGGCGTTCTTTTAATCTATAATACACAACTTTAACCTCTTTTAATAAAATTTTTAATACGATTTCAAATAGTTATCTATCTATCTAAGGTTCTAGATAGGTTTTATAATAAATACCTCACTAATTTTTTCTCAAAAAATAAAACTTTATAACCTAACCTTAAAACACATAACCTAAAACTATTGGGCGCATCTCCCATCTATAATACCAATCTTTAAACTTGTTAATGTTACTTTTAAATTGTATTTCAACCCGTTTATAAATCTATCTAGGGTTCTAGTTCGATTTTATGATTAAAAACTCACAATAATTGCTCAAAAAATAAAACTTCATAACCTAACATTAATTACTTTTCTTCTCATCTACAATTCCCAACTACTTCTATTACTTTAAATAACAAAAAGTGAAAAAACTCACCTTATTGCTTTTCTGTGGCTTAGCCGAGTTCTTTGTTTTGTATTTTGGGTATTTTTGAATATGTATTTTGTAATTAATTTGAATCGTAGATTTCTATTGATAATTAATTGTAATTAGAACTGTTAATATCCATAGTTAGGATTTGATTATGTTGAAAGAGCAGCGTAGAACAGACGACGGGAGAAAAAAGCGACGAGATGACTTCGATTCGAAATTATATCGATGCGATATCGATTGTATTCGATTCGATTCGATATTCTATTCGTTACGTTTCGATTCGAGCCCCAATCACGATGCACAGTGTTTTTGGAACTGCCCTCGGAAACTCTTTGTATTCATTTAACCGATTTCCATCATGATTACTTTTTCTTATACAAATTTTTCAAATTAATTTAATTAATTAATTTTCTCTAATCTTGAGTTATTTTTGGGCAAGATCTTTTTTTTTTGTGAAGTGCAATAGGAGAAGAAAAAAAAATTAGATAAAAAATTTATTTTTTTTTAGAAGAAATCACAAATCACAGCAAACACACACAATACAAAACGGAAACGGAAACGGGAACGTAAACGAAAACGGAAACGGAAGTGACAGCACTCGCGAAACCGTTAACCGAATTCGATTATTTTCTCGTCGATTACTTGGACGCTTTGAATGGCTCATTGTTCCATGGATGGGATTTGGATTTGGATCCTGGGCAGGATCTCCTTGTTAATTTGCTTGCTCCTCCTCGTCTTCCATCCACCGTCGCCATTTGGGGAGAATGATTTGGATTGGAGTGGTGGGAGGGGGGTGGTGTGTCCAAATGGTATTCCTTCCTCCTTTCTATTTTTTTTTGTATACTTTGTTGTTTTATTTTCACCTCCCCCTAGCCCCTGGCCTGCAAATGAGGGGGAAAAAAAGAAGAAGAACGAAAAGCAAAGGAAACGGAAATTTTTTTTTATGGCTTTTCAATAAATTTGCAACAAATTATGGTCGTTTCTTTAAGGATATATATATATATATATATATGTATAAGTGTATGTGTGTGTGTGTTTGTGCCTGCGTGTGTATCTAAGTATCTGAATCCTTGTAACTTGGTGCGTGCAAGTATCTGAGTATCTGCGTATCTGAGTAACTGAGTGGGTGATGGATGAAGTGTTTGCTGAAACTGCCGATGGGATTGGGGTTGTCCAAATAAACCTAGTTTTCCACATTTTGTTGCCATCTCTCTCTCTCTCTCTCTCTATAGTGCGTTTCATGGCTTTAAAGTGGAGTAGGAATGTGCGTTGGTGGTATGGTATGGTATATCGATTAAGTGCAGGCCCATTAATGAGGTCACTTAATGCAGTAATCAAAAGCCTCAACGTTTCGGTGTAAATCAAGTCAAGTTTTCGTCTTAATAGTCATTGAAATTAATTGGCAGAAAGCCAAGAAGCGATTGCTCATTAAATTCCAGTCTCCACAAACATAACTTTGACATTTCTCAATAATTGAGTGTGTCCTTTGGCGATGGCTCCAATGGCCATCAATGCCAAGGAGTTGCATCTACAAATTCTCAAATCATTTGCATATCAAGTGTGCTATTTAAAATGTATATAATGGCTTAATGCTTTTTGCTTTGTGAAAGGTTAGTTTTGAGGGGATTTGTCCGTCTGTCCGCATGTCCGTCTGTCCGCTTGTCCATTAAATTGTTCTTTGGTTAGCCTAGTCCTTTGGTTTTAAAGCTATGAAGCTGAAATTTGGTATACAGACTGCTTATTATAATAGGCAGTATATGTATTAGAATAGGAATATTAGGAGTATCCACTGTCCGTTTGTCCGCGTGTCCGCTAAACTGTTCTTTGGTTAGCCTAGTCCTTTGGTTTTAAAGCTATGAAGCTGAAATTTGGTATACAGGCTGCTTATTATATCTGCTTATAGGCAGCATATGTACCAAAGTAGAAATATCAGGAATATTCATTGTCCGCTTGTCCGCGTGTCCGCTAAACTATTCTTTAGCTAATAAGTCCTTTAGTTTTAAAGCTATGAAGCTGAAATTTGGTATACAGCCTTATTATTAGATCAGGAAGAATATATATCAAAGCTAACCAAATAGAAAGACTGTATCTTATAAACCATAAGTAAGCTCCATATATCTAGACTTTCTTTGAAGGATATGCCAGTTTTAAGCCAAAGCTACTAAATAACTAACCTAAAAAATCTTAAGATTGTAATATATTTTAGAAAATTTAAGTTTACAGATATTTCTTATATATTTTTTAAGAAAACTACTCTCTTCCTGAACCTTTCTCAAGGATCTACCAACCATAATCTATAGCCACCAGCCTTAAACTCCTTCTAATACCAAAATACACCTTCCAAAGTACATATATAACCTCCACCTCCCCCCCTTTCGGAAACTAGCTTCTCTTACCTGTTTTTGTAAGCTGATTTATTTCTTGGCATTAACCCTTAAGAAATAAAAGATAAAAGTATAACGAAAAGCTAAAGCCTTGAGCCTCCCCTAACCCTATATTGCTCTCTAGCCTTTATCCTTTTCCGCATTGGCCTACCCCCTTAACTTTTTTTTATTTTTTACACCATATTCCCCCCCTTTTATTTCGCTGATGTTCTCCGCAAGGCTTTTTAAACTTGTCATACATTTTGATAAAGAATTCGCCTTGTTCCCTGGAGGGCTCGAGATGCTGTCAGCACGGTGCGGGGCGCAAGGTGGTGGTTGGTTACCTGCCACGCCTGCCTCCACCACCTGGCAGTCCTGCCGGCCCCCCATTTTGCAGCGCTGGGGCGTGCAAATTTTTGCACATTGAATGGATCCTGCCAGCACCACACCACCACCCCCCCGGCCAACACTTCCTCCCAGGTCTTTAACCAAATTCGCATTCTTTGCAATTTAAGCGAATTCCTGTGCTCCGGCTCCGGCTCCGGCCCGCGGGCCAAAGAGCTCCGCAACTTGACTTTGTCTTTTGTAGTTTTATTTCATTTCATTTCAGTTCGTTTCGTTTCGCTAATGGCAACATTCTGTCACTACACTTAAAAAAAAATTTGAACTTAATAAGTGTTATTTTTAGGTTTATTTTTACTTGTTTTAAGGTATCCTAGCTTTAGGAATGTTTTTTATTCGATTTTTGAAAAGGTTTACAAAGGGTTTTAATTGGGATAGAATATATTGGCTCTTAATAGTTTCTTCAAGTGTATTTTAAACTGAAAAAAACTGTATGTAAATAGTGTAAACCTTGTTTTAAAAAAATTTACTATAAGATGTACATATGTATATTCCTATCATCAAAAGCATAGCTATTTTTGTAGACTACAGTCTACTTTGTAGACTTCAATTATACAATTATTACTTTCATATTTTAAAATGTATTAGAAATGCTTTCTTTTTTATATATGGACACACATATATTGTCAAAAGAATCTTTCTATTTACCAAAACTATAAACTCCTAAAAAAAACTATAAACTAACACTATACACTATAACTCCTATAAACTTCCAGAACATTTGTTTCCCAAAAAAACGTGATACAGTAATTTATGTTGAAAAGAAATTAAAGTCATAATATTGTAAATTTATAATAAAAGTCAACATGAAATTATTATCATTATCTTTATCATAAATGCTAAAATGTTAAAGAAAAATATAACAAATACTTAAAAATAACAATACATAAAAGGCACATTAACACTATAATATATAAAAATTAATAATCATTCCTCTACACAAGACACAAGACCTCTTTAACATAGGATTTTGTAATTGAAAGAGAAACCCTATATCTGTTAATATAAATTTTACTTTATATCCCTATATCTGCCCCTATATCTGAATAAGAATCCCTAAGAATATCCCTATATCTGTTTTAACAAAGAACTACAAAGTGTAAATTGTGTTGATTTAATCATATAACTAAATTATATGTTATTTAAACATAATTATTACAACGAAACTAATACATATGTATGATAGAAATAATTTTAAATATATACATTTATTATTATGTGTATTTAACAGCTTTAAAAACTTATTTATGTTTCAACATACCTATGTAACTATCCACCAAGTTGGATTAGTTTTGTAAACTTTTCAGATCCTATTTTATTCATAATATGTTTCTATATGTTTTTTCTATTTCTATCTAAAGTTGTACCTTCAGAATAATTAAAACCTAAACTAAGTGAAAGCCTATAAGGGAAACTCCCTCTCCAATTACAGAGAACCAAAGAACATACACTTTTTAAAGAAAGAATTGTAATAAAGGCATCTATCTACATAGTTATAGATATATTTAGAAAATATAGGGAAATGGTAGGACATTGAATCTTCTTAAAAAAAACCTTATCATAAAAACATTAAACTATATTCCCCAAATAGATCCAAAGCTTATTTTATACTTGCTTTTTATTTTTTCATAAATAATTATCATAAAAACAAGAGCTAAACCTAGCCCAAAACCTAGACCTTCCCCAAAAGACCTCCAAAAACTATGTCTCTTTTTCAAAACGTATGTAACCTAAATATCCCACCTCTTCAAAACCCATTTATTGAAATAATTTAATTGAATCATAAATTTAGTTGATTTCTTGATAAAACTGAGAAAGTTGGGGGGGTAAGGTGGCTGGTGGAACAACCACCTATCCTCAATGAAGCATCCCCTCTGTCTACTGGTTATTTTGAAAGTTTGAACTTTTCTTCTCGGCTTTCACTCTGTTATCCTTCTGGTTTTTCTTTTTTTTTTGTAGCTCCTTGTTTGAATTTGCTTAACTTGGCTTTTGTCTTTCATTAGGCACTTTTGCGAGGACATGGCGGGGCTATTAGGAAGAAACCAGCCCTATTTGAGTGATGCTCACCCACACAGGCACATATACACAACACACCTAAACACACACACACCAATACAGGCGGAAAGATACGCATTTAAACACACACACACAAACATACACAGAGAAATGTTCAAGGACATTTCCAATGGCAGTGCGCAAAAAATCCAAAAAAAAAAATAAAATAAGGATGAAGAAAAATCTTCATCAGGTCCTCAATGGATCGTAGAAAAATAAAAAGAAAGCTGGGGGGAAAAGTACAAACAAAATTATCAAAGGCAGCCCCCAAAATAATATTCCTTTCGGTTTTCAAAGAAAAACAACAAAAACACAAATATCTACGCTTAGTTTAACATTTTCCATGTGAAAGCCATTAAAAAAAAAGAGAGATAAATACAAAAACATTATTTGAAAAATATTAGACGAAATAATAATTATTTTTATGTATTTTACAAATGTGCGAGACCTGTGCTGCAATATTTTGAATATGAAAATATACATTTTTAACGATGCGACGCAATGCGAAAAAAAACACACACAATTTTTCAAAATTTTAATTTTTTTTGGACTCGAGGTTCATGTATTTACGTCACAAGAGTTTTATAGTTCTTTAAATATTAATAAAAGCACAGCGTCAACATAATCAAAAAAATTAAGATTCACCCACACAAACACACACACATACACTAATATTATAAATAATTATTTTTCAAAACCGCCAAAAAAAAAACTAGTCGTGGGGGGATGGTCTTTTTTTTTTTTTACCTACCTCCTCAGAGCTTGTTTTCTTTTTAGATAATTTTTTAAATAAAAAATTTTTGTTTATTGTTAATTTTAATATTTTTTTTATTAACGCGTCGCGTACACTAGAAAAAATATGCAAAAAAATTTTAAATAAGAATTAAGGATTTCTTTTGAAAAAAGACGCGACGACGACGAGGACAGCGACGACGACGAACGAGGATGACGACGGAAGCTGCGATTTTACGGCGGACAGCAGTTTACGGCTAAATACTAACACTAAAAAATATCTTCTTATTTTTTTTTTTTATATTTTATAATTTAAAATTTTTTTTTAACGGTCGTTTTTTGGTCTTCCGGCTGATGCTGCTACTGCTGGTGGTGCTGCTACGACGGCGGCGGCGTCGGCGGATGCTGCTGCTGCTGCGGTAGCTGCAAGTGTTGCTGCTACTGATAGTGGTAGTGGTGGTGGTGCTACGGATGCCACTGGCACTGGCACTGCTACTGCTAATGCTACTACTGCTGCTGCTGCTGCGGGATATTGCTGCTGCTGCGAATCGCGTGTCGCGGCTCTTAACATCGCGCCGTTTACCCAACGACTGCTCCAACGCTGACGCTGGAGACCGTCTGTGTCGTCTGTGCGGAGTCCCCAACCGAGTCGCCCGCCACCGATTCGCATCCGAATCCGAAATCCGAAATCCGAGCACCCGACTCCCGAGTCCCGATTCGGACTTCTCTGCCGGCGTTGGCTGCTTGTTGCGGCTGCGGCAGCGACTGCGCCAGCAGCAGCGCCAGGAGATGCTTTCACCTTGAGCTTTTCGATATCGAAACATAAAAGCTTTCGCATGCACGCACCTATGTAGCTTTTGAAGGTCAACCAACCAGCCCCCTGCCCCGCCGAACCATCGACAAGCTTGGAAGCCGCAAAAAACCGAAATGCCGGCTTCCAGGCTCGAATCCTTTTTGGCTTTTTCTTCCTGGGAGGCAATAGGATGCTGGCGGTGCGGCGTCCTGCAGAAAAGTTCGCGGGTGGAAACTGGGACAGTTTGAATTCCGCAGCGGAATGCAGCAGATTTTCGAATTTCCAAATTCCAATAGGGAAAAGCTCTTCCAAAAAAATGCTAGAAACCGTTAGTTTAAATTGTTAGAACTTGGAAAATTTTAAGAAAATTTTAAGAAAATTTAAAGAAATTATAAAGCTTAGAATACAAAATTTAGAAAACAAAAATGGAAAATATTTAATTAAATAATGGTAATGGAAAATACATATACATATTTAAGTAATCGAAAATAATATAATTTTTAAGAAAATGTATTACTGAAATGGACATATTTTACTCCTTTAAAATTAGTCAATTTTGTGCTTAAAGTCCTTATTTTTAAGAAAGTTTTTAAGTTTTCATGTCTTTAGTATCTTTTAAAACTTTCAAATACAAATGTATTTATTTCTTTCTTAATTTGTTTCTTAATTCTTAATTTTGAATTTATTGGAATATATAAATTAGGTTCTTATCTTAGACTATTCAAAAATTGTAAAGCTTTCTCTTCATTGAAAGCTCTTCAGGGACAAAACTAAAAGTTATAAAAGCTTCCATTTCGAATTTTTTGAAAATAATAACAAAATGGCGAATATCTTAAAGTTTTCTTTTAAAAATGTTATATATAAATGTATTAATGTTTGTTAATCCTAAAATGATTGGATTATGATTGGATATTAAAATATAACCATAAATGTAAGTAAAATATAAGTCAATGGTTTATTTAAAAATTTAAAAGGTTTAAAAAAGTTAAATTCTAAGATATTTTTAATATTTTACTAAGTTACTAACTATTTTTATTGTTCGAATTTCAACTTGAAAGAATTTTCAAATATCTCCAGCAAGGATCTTGGGAAAAAAGCTATAAAAGCTTTTACCAATAAACAAGACCACGTGACCAGGTAACGGAAAATCCGTAACCACAACCGGATAGGGTAGAACAGTAAACATGGCAACCCAACAAACAAACCGGAAAACCCCCAGCTGTCAGTCGGTGCGTAACCGATCAAAACATAGCCCACACACACGACTACAGTTCATAAAAGCCGGAAATGTCCAGCCGTGATTCCGATGATGAGGAGGATGAGGACCGCGTCCTCGGTGGCAGCGGTGGCGGTGATGGCATTGAAATCGGAAGTCGAAGACAAGCTGGTGGCGGAGGCGGAAGTGGGGTCGAAGTCACAAGCCGGAAGAGGCGTGTTAAGCGAATGTCCAAGACAAGACGGAGTGATGGTGGCGCCGCCGGCGGTGTGTCAGATCGGGAGAGCGATCTGGCCACCCCGCGGCTGACCAACGATGACCGAATCAGCGGAATGTCAGTGGAGAGGATGGGCAGTGATGCTACGGGATTGGGAGATCGGGGCAGTGACAATATGGACGGCAGTTTCGGAGGTCCTTCGCAGGGAGATGGTGGAGGAAGAAGGAGGACCAAACACAAGCTCAATTTCCAAGTAGGTCTTTGATTTCTTATCGAAGTTATCGAAATAATCATCACTAATAGTGATGAGATTTAATCGATAAGTTCAAATATTTAAAAATGTTTCTTTTTAGGGCCCCAAAAGTACCATTGTTGGTGGAAAATCTCGTACTGCCAGTTCCACAAAAATCACAACCGGAGCCTCACTCATTCCGGATCTAAATCTGGTGATTAATCGAATGCGCAACATGCCCGACGACTCCTTCGTCTATATGGACTATATGCTGCCCCACGACAGTGAATACTTTACGCCGTACAGTCTCCGTTTGGTGGAGTACAGCGACCTGAACACCTACGAACCCTTCTACACGGTTACCCGTCATGGTGTTACCTTCTGGCATTGCTCCGAGAACTTCTTCACGCCCCTGGATCAATGGCAGCAGGAGTTCGAGCAATTCCTGAGCATCATTCAGATACGATCCTTTTCCATTTTCCGACTCTGGAAGGGATTCAAGGTGTGGGAGAAGACGATCAAGTGGCGGAAATTGAACGAGGCCCGGGACTTTTTACAAAATAATCTATTTATCGTAATACCCCAATTGGCGAAAGCGATTCTACGAATGCGTAGTGATATCGTACAAATGGAACGTTTGAATTTTGTTAATGTCAGCAATGTGGAGAACTGGCATCCTTTCTACTTCCTGGAGACACATATGAGGATATACGAACAATTGCACAAGATATTTACAGATTTTCGAGAATTTATTGGCAAGACTATATGTGAGTAATAGTATTATTTTTAAAATATATATTTAAAATATTTTTTTTTTAAGTTCGAGCTTGCACGGATGCCATTCAGGCCCGTGGCTTCTATCCAGATGATGAGGTTAATTATTATCCTTCTTTGAAAAAGATGCGAGAGGCTCACAGTTTTATGGACAGAGCTCGAAAAAGAGCCTTTTGTAAAACTTTAACAAAGTAAGATTAACTTTAATACTTTTTAATTTTTAATTAATTTTCTTTTTTTAGCTTTTTAACTTACTGCGATATGATGGTCTATCAAATGCTCTATCGTATTACCATCAAGAGTTTTGCCGATCTGGCCTGGGCCTTTGAGGTTCATGATGATTTGGGTCCTTCGGAGCTCGATATCAGCAAACATGAACGGGTCGATAAAAAAATTGAGAAACCCCGACCATCGGACAAGCCTCAAAGTCCTTTCTTCCTGGCCATGTTGCGTCTTCTGCCGGATCGCATCGATGTGGAACCATCCGAAGATGTCATCAGGATTATATTCCAGCGCATTACAGGCCTGATTTTAGAGACAGTTTTAGAGATTCATCCTTTTACCACGGATCCTTTCTTTTCGCAATATACACAGTGAGTTTTGGTTTTATTATTTTAAAGGTTTGGTATTTCTAAAGATTCTTGTTTTTTCAGGCCCTCCATTATGGGTCGACAGGAAGAAGTGCTTTACGAAGGAGCCCCTGATCTGCATTATTTGTTAAAAGCCGATGTTCGATTTCAATATAATCGGTAAGGAGTTTAAGGAGGTTTAAGGAATATAATCAGATTTTTAAAACGGACATTTTTTTGTCCGCCATTTTTCTTTCTTTAAAAATAATGGTTACACTAACCGATAACTTTGATCTATCGGATACAGTGCCGACAATATCCCGAATATCCACCTCCAGCCCAGAACCATAGCTATATCTCAGCCAATTCCTATCCGATTCTCAAGCGGAGTACCTCAATCGATTTGTGGATCGATTCTCCACTATTCTGCATCAAAATCTGATCACAAAATATTTTTCGCATTTTTTTCCCTATTTTGTGGGGAGACCCCTTGCAAAATCCGTCATTTCCATAGTCGGCCCAGAGCCATAGCTATATCTCAGCCAATTCTCATCCGATTCTCAAGCGGAGTACCTTAATCGATTTGTGGATCGATTCTCCACTATTCTGCATCAAAATCTGATCTCAAAATATTTTTCGCATTTTTTTCCTAATTTTGTGGGGAGACCCCTTGCAAAATCCGTCATTTCCATAGTCGGCCCAGAGCCATAGCTATATCTCAGCCAATTCTCATCCGATTCTCAAGCGGAGTACCTTAAACGATTTGTAGATCGATTCTGCACTATTCTGCATCAAAATCTGATCACAAAATATTTTTCGCATTTTTTTCCCTATTTTGTGGGGAGACCCCTTGCAAAATCCGTCATTTCCATAGTCGGCCCAGAGCCATAGCTATATCTCAGCCAATTCTCATCCGATTCTCAAGCGGAGTACCTTAATCGATTTGTGGATCGATTCTCCACTATTCTGCATCAAAATCTGATCTCAAAATATTTTTTGCATTTTTTTCCCAATTTTGTGGGGAGACCCCTTGCAAAATCGGTCATTTCCATAGTCGGCCCAGAGCCATAGCTATATCTCAGCCAATTCTTATCCGATTCTCTAGCGGAGTACCTTAAACGATTTGTGGATCGATTCTCCACTATTCTGCATCAAAATCTGATCACAAAATATTTTTCGCATTTTTTTCCCTATTTTGTGGGGAGACCCCTTGCAAAATCCGTCATTTCCATAGTCGGTCCAGAGCCATAGCTATATCTCAGCCAATTCTTATCCGATTCTCTAGCGGAGTACCTTAAACGATTTGTGGATCGATTCTCCACTATTCTGCATCAAAATCTGATCACAAAATATTTTTCGCATTTTTTTCCCAATTTTGTGGGGAGACCCCTTGCAAAATCGGTCATTTCCATAGTCGGCCCAGAGCCATAGCTATATCTCAGCCAATTCTTATCCGATTCTCTAGCGGAGTACCTTAAACGATTTGTGGATCGATTCTCCACTATTCTGCATCAAAATCTGATCACAAAATATTTTTCGCATTTTTTCCCAATTTTGTGGGGAGACCCCTTGCAAAATCCGTCATTTCCATAGTCGGCCCAGAGCCATAGCTATATCTCAGCCAATTCTCATCCGATTCTCAAGCGGAGTACCTTAATCGATTTGTGGATCGATTCTCCACTATTCTGCATCAAAATCTGATCACAAAATATTTTTCGCATTTTTTTCCCAATTTTGTGGGGAGACCCCTTGCAAAATCCGTCATTTCCATAGTCGGCCCAGAGCCATAGCTATATCTCAGCCAATTCTTATCCGATTCTCAAGCGGAGTACCTTAATCGATTTGTGGATCGATTCTCCACTATTCTGCATCAAAATCTGATCACAAAATATTTTTCGCATTTTTTTCCCAATTTTGTGGGGAGACCCCTTGCAAAATCCGTCATTTCCATAGTCGGCCCAGAGCCATAGCTATATCTCAGCCAATTCTCATCCGATTCTCAAGCGGAGTACCTTAATCGATTTGTGGATCGATTCTCCACTATTCTGCATCAAAATCTGATCACAAAATATTTTTCGCATTTTTTTCCCTATTTTGTGGGGAGACCCCTTGTGAAATCCCGAATATCCACCTCCAGCCAAGATCCATAGCTATATCTCAGCCAATTCTTATCCGATTCCCTAGCGGAGTACCTTAAACGATTTGTGGATCGATTCTCCACTATTCTGCATCAAAATCTGATCACAAAATATTTTTCGCATTTTTTTCCCAATTTTGTGGGGAGACCCCTTGTGAAATCCCTAATTTCCATAGTCGGCTCAGAGCCATAGCTATATCTCAGCCAATTCTTATCCGATTCTCTAGCGGAGTACCTTAATCGATTTGTGGATCGATTCTCCACTATTCTGCATCAAAATCTGATCACAAAATATTTTTCGCATTTTTTCCCAATTTTGTGGGGAGACCCCTTGCAAAATCGGTCATTTCCATAGTCGGCCCAGAGCCATAGCTATATCTCAGCCAATTCTTATCCGATTCTCAAGCGGAGTACCTCAATCGATTTGTGGATCGATTCTCCACTATTCTGCTTCAAACTCTGATCACAAAATATGTCATCTCTGTCCGCCATTTTTCTTTTTTGAAGGATTGTGGTAGCACTGATCGATAACTATGATCGATATCACTAATCGCCCGTTTTAAAGATCTTCTTTCAATAAGAATTTATTAATGAAAAAACCCAATAAGAGCAAAGTTTAGTTGGGAATACATTTAATTTATTTATTAATTCCATAATTTGTTTGTTTATTTTAGGAAAAACATGTTTAATTTGATTCGACGAGCTTACGATAGAGCTCGTCTCTACACGATGAGGTTCCACAGCATTCGGGAGAACTTTGAAGTGGACAACAGTACAGATCCCACAGTCCTGAACACAGAGAGAGGTGGGTTAAAAAAAGGTATTTGAAGTCTTTAATATCCTTTATTATCCTTATAGACCTGGAACTGCTGCGTGCCTACTGCGATCGATACTGCAACAATGTCCGGGCCTTGGACGGCATTCTGGAGTACATCTTCTTGGGATTACTGAAGCTAACCCAAACGAACTTCAAGGAGACAGTGACTCCGGTCTGTTCCCGGCTTCAGAACATCCTGGCCACCTATTTGCCCAAGCTGGCCGAGGAGGAAACGACCAGGTTGTACGAGGAGGCGCAGGACTTCTATGGCAGGATATGCTACGAACCGCACGAAACCCTCGAGATTGTGGCGCATATTCGGTTCCTGGACACGTGCGACTCTGAACTGGACGACATCTTCAAGGGCATTGACTACGTCCATGACCTGCTGCTGATTATCAAGGACTTTAGCATACCCATCGATGATGAGTCCAAGGAGGACTACATGGACACCGAGGACTACTTGAACCGCACCCGCGAGACCCTGGCGGAGATCAAGGAGAAGCGGCAGGAGTTTATCAATCGCCTGGAAGACGCCATGCAGGATGACATCGCCCAGTTGAAGGAGGAGATCCACGAAGTGGCCATCATGGCTCTGGATCCTTCGCTGTTGGATGTGAGTATTTGGAGGGGGCGGAATATCTGACCATTATCTCTGACCATTATCCTCTCCGATTAGGCGAAATCGGATCGTAATGCTGTGACGTCCAAGTTGGACGTGATGCTGGATCGGTTGAATGAGTGCCGTGACCGGGCCGATGAGTTCCTGGGCTATCAGAAGGAGTTCCAGATCGATCTCACCATGTACGAGGAGATGGCCTCCGGCTTCTATGACATCCGGATGCGTCAGAATCTCTACAAGACCCAGACCGAGTGGGAGGAGTCGCTGGCCGAGTGGATCACTGCGGACTTCAATACCCTGAACGTCAACGACATGGTCGAGCTGAATGCCAAGACGATCAAGAACTGTCTCCAGTTTATGAAGTACTTGCCGGAGAACAACATCGTGCCCGTCCTCCATGCCTCCGCAGAGGCCTTCAAGGAGAAGCTGCCAGTCATCGGTTATCTAAGAAATCCAAACCTGAGAGCTGTAGGTCCCAGGAATAGAATCCTCTCAGAATCCTAATCGATTATCCTTTTCTTGTAGCGCCACTGGACCGAGATCGAGGACTTGCTGAACCGCAAGTTCTTCCAGGAGAAGGACATCATTATCCAAACGTACGAGGACGTGCACGCCTTCGACGATGTCAGTATCGGGGAGGCGCTCATGCAGATCTCCTCGCAGGCCACCGGCGAAGTCCAGCTGGAGAACATGCTGAAGGCGATAGAGACCACCTGGAAGGAGACGGAACTCTCCATTGTGTCGCATCACGATGCCAAGGATGTCTTCATCCTGGCGGGCACCGAGGAGCTCCAGGCCGTGCTCGATGACTCGAATGTCAATATCAATACCATAGCTGCCTCCAAGTTCGTGGGTCCCATCAAGGGCAAGGTGGACGAATGGATAACGGCCATGGACCAGTTTGCCAAGACCTTTGGTGGGTCTTTATCTCGAAGGATTAGTTCTGAGAGTCCTGATCTTATTTATTTTTCTTGCAGAATCCTGGATGGACTGCCAGGGAGCTTGGATCTACCTGGAGGCCATCTTCGCCTCGGCGGACATCCAACGACAGTTGCCCCACGAGGCCAAGATGTTCTTCACCGTCGACAAGAGCTTCAAGGAGACGGTCCGCCAGGCCAAGAAGGTGGCCCTCGCCCTGCCCACCATGTCCAGCGTGGAGGTGTTCAAGTCTCTGGTGGAGAACAATCGACTCCTGGACCTGATATCCCGCGGTCTGGAGGCCTATTTGGAGGTGAAGCGTGTGGTGTTCCCAAGGTAGGTTCTACCTCCTCTTGGGTGATCCTTCCAGAAACGAGTCCTCTCCTTGTAGATTCTATTTCCTGTCCAATGATGAGCTGCTGGAGATCCTGGCCCAGACCAGGATACCCCAGGCTGTGCAGCCGCATCTGCGCAAGTGCTTCGACGCCATCTACCGCTTGGAGTTCGGCTCGAAGGAGGGTGGCGATGGCAAGATGGTGGCCACCAACGACATCATCGCCTTCCTGTCGCCCGAGGGCGAGAAGCTGCAGTTCGGGAAGGGCCTAAAGGCGCGCGGCGCCGTCGAGGAGTGGCTGTCCAAGGTGGAGGAGGCCATGTTCGTGTCCGTCAAGCGGTACATGCGCTTCGGCTACCAGTGCTATCCGGCCAAGGAGCGCGAGGACTGGTTCCAGGACCATCCCAATCAGGTGGTGCTCACCGTCTCCCAGGTGCAGTGGGCGGCCGACATCCATCGCATCTACGAGGGCAAGGAACGGAATCCCCTCAACATTCTCGAGAAGATGGCCAAGTTCGAGATCAAGTGCCTGAAGGATCTGGGAGCACTGGCCGCTCTGACGAGAAAGAGCATCTCCTCGCTGCTGCGGAAGATCCTGTGCGCCCTGATCACCATCGATGTCCACGCCAAGGACTCGGTGCACATGCTCATCGAAAAGGAGGTTTCCAAGCCGTAAGTTAGTGGAGAGAGGATTTCTGGAGAGGATTAATCTCTAATCTCTTCCAGGACGGACTTCAACTGGCTGAAAATGCTTCGATTCTACTGGGCGGATGAAACGGAAACGGTCTACTCCCGGATGGCGGCCGCCAACATCCCGTACTACTACGAGTACCTGGGTGCCGGCGGTGTCCTGGTGCTCACCCCGCTAACGGATCGCTGCTACCTGTGCCTGATGGGCGCCTTCCAGATGGACCTGGGCGGCGCTCCGGCCGGACCAGCCGGCACTGGGAAGACGGAGACCACCAAGGATTTGGCCAAGGCCCTGGCCAAGCAGTGCGTGGTCTTCAACTGCTCCGACGGCCTGGACTACAAGATGATGGGTCGCTTCTTCTCCGGCCTGGCCCAGTGCGGTGCCTGGTGCTGCTTCGACGAGTTCAACCGCATCGACATCGAAGTGCTATCCGTGATTGCCCAGCAACTGATCACCATCCGGACGGCCAAGGCGATGAAGGTGAAGCGGTGAGTCCTCCTCCAGCTATACACCCGAACCCAACTTACCCCACTGACCACCCTCTGATAGCTTCATCTTCGAGGGCCGCGAGATCAAGATCAATCGCTCCTGCTGCGTCTTCATCACCATGAATCCCGGCTATGCTGGACGAACCGAGCTGCCGGACAACCTGAAGGCCCTCTTCCGGCCCATTTCCATGATGGTGCCGGACTACGCCCTCATTTCCGAGGTCATCCTCTACTCGGAGGGCTTCGAGGACCCCAAGATCCTGGCCAGGAAGATGGTGCAAATGTACCAGCTCTGCAGCCAGCAGCTGAGCCAGCAGAACCACTACGACTTCGGCATGCGAGCTGTAAAGTCCGTCCTGGTGATGGCCGGAGCCTTGAAGCGCGCCTCGCCCAACCAGCGGGAGGACATCACCCTGATTGCCGCTCTGCGGGATTCCAACATACCCAAGTTCTTGGCCGACGATGCGGTGCTCTTCCGGGGCATCCTCAGCGATCTGTTTCCGGGCGTGGAGCTGCCCGACTCGCAGCACCCCCACCTGGAGGCCAGTCTGCGGCTGGGTCTCCGGAACAAGTACATGCAGGCGGTGCCCACGACGATCCGGAAGTGCCTCCAGCTGTACGAGACGATGTGCGTCCGCTGGGGCGTGATGCTGGTGGGGCCTACGGGGGGCGGCAAGTCCGTGGTCCTGCACGCCCTGGAGTTCGCCCTGTCGCACCTGTTCGAGAACGAGGTCCATGACCCGAACTTCCGGCCGGTGGTCATCCAAACCATGAATCCCAAGGCGGTGACGATGAACGAGCTGTACGGCTATGTGGATGCCAAGACGCTGGAGTGGCAGGACGGGCTACTGGGCTTGGCGGTGCGCACAGCCACCTTGGTGGAGGGTGAGTATAGCATACTATAGCATCCCCTAATCCTCTCGAGAAATCCATTCGATTTGCAGATGAAATCCATCAGTGGATCATGTGCGATGGGCCGGTGGACGCCGTGTGGATTGAGAATCTGAACACCGTGCTGGACGACAACAAGATGCTCTGTCTGGCCAACTCGGAGCGCATCAAGCTGACCGCCTGGATCCATATGCTCTTCGAGGTGCAGGACCTGTTGCAGGCCTCCCCCGCCACCGTCTCCCGCTGCGGCATGGTCTACGTGGATCCCGGCGATCTCGGCTGGATCCCCCTCATCGACACCTGGCGCGAAGTGGACATGGGCAAGAAGCTACCACCCCAGCTGGCCGACTTCCTCTACCAGCTCTTCGTCGGCTACTTCGACAAGGCCCTGAAGATCGAACGGAAGCGGGCGGTGTACACCATCCACCAGGTGCTGGGCTCCAAGGTGCGCCTGTGCTGCAATCTCACCTCGTCCCAGCTGGAGGCCGTCAACTGGCGGACCATGGCCGATGACCCGGCCAAGGAGCTGCTCACCAAGATCTTTGCCTGGACGGTGCTCTGGGCGATAGCCTCCAACCTGAAGGATGCCGAGAAGGTGTCCTTTGAGGAGCAGTGGAGTCGGGCCATGAGCCAGCATCCCAACATGACGTAGGATCTACCCAGTGGAGTTAATATTTTATTTTAAAAATTTATTTTTTACCTTGAAGATTACCCAAATCCTCGATGTGGAACTTCCGGATAGATCTGGAGAAGCAGGACTGGGGCAGCTGGAACCAGATCATGCAAAAGTTCCACTTTGATCCGGAGATCTCCTACTATGACATGCAAGTGCCCACAGTGGACACCACCAAATATGGGTGAGCCTAGAGAGGTAATCCTTCCCAGAAAACTATCCTCAAAAGAGAATCCTTCTTCCCCAGCTATGTGGCTGACTTGCTCTTCAAGAGGAGCATGCCCGTGATGGTGACTGGGGACACGGGTGTGGGCAAGACCGTCCTCGCCATCAGCTGCATGAAGCGACTGCAGAGCGAGGGCAAGGTCATACCCGTCATCCTGAACTTCTCCGCCCAGACGAGCAGTGTCCGCACCCAGGAGATGATCGAGGGTCCGCTGGAGAAGCGCAAGAAGACGCAGCTGGGCGCGCCGGTGGGCAAGACGGTGATCGTCTTTATCGACGACGTCAACATGCCCAAGCTGGACACGTACGGTGCCCAGCCGGCCATCGAGCTGCTGCGCCAGTTCCTCGACTTTAAGGGCTTCTACGATCGGGAGAAGCTCTTCTGGAAGGAGATCCTGGACGTGGTTCTGGGCTGTGCCTGCGCTCCGCCTGGGGGTGGCCGAAATCCGCTGACGCCCCGCTTCGTCCGGCACTTTGCCCTGTTCTCGCTGCCCAAGCCCAACGAGGAGACCCTCACCCAGATCTTCAACGGCATCCTGCGCGGCTTCCTGCAGACCTTCTCCGGCTCCATTCGCGCCCTCTCCGAGCCGATGGTCAATGCCTGTGTGGACGT
The DNA here is from genome assembly GCA_018153235.1 of Drosophila malerkotliana malerkotliana. Lineage (NCBI taxonomy): Eukaryota > Metazoa > Arthropoda > Insecta > Diptera > Drosophilidae > Drosophila > Drosophila malerkotliana. Next base: position 6,135,565 of record JAECXV010000038.1, read on the forward strand.
CTATATGCGGGTGGCCAATGTGATGCTGCCGACTCCCGATCGCTCGCACTACATCTTCAACTTGCGGGATCTGTCCAAGTGCATCCAGGGCATCCTGCAAGCCAGCAACCTGCACTACAACCAGGAGAGCCAGATCCTCAGGCTGTTCTACCACGAGACCACCCGTGTCTTCCACGATCGCCTCATCAACCAGGACGACAAGAATCTCTTCAAGAGTCTCATGAAGGATGTGTGTCTGGACCACTTTAATCGGCAGGTGAGGATCACTAGCTCCCAGGAGCACTAGCAGTCTTCCAAAACCTATCCTTCCTTTCAGGTAATCGGCGATGATGAACCGGAGGTCCTTTTTGGAGACTTTATGGTCTTCGGAAAGCCCAAGAACGAGAGAATCTACGATGAGATCAAGGACCATGGAAAGCTGGAGAGCGTCCTCAACGACTACATCGTGGACTACAACTCGATAGCCGTGGGCAAGGGCATGAAGCTGATCCTCTTCCAGGACGCCATGGAGCATACGGTGCGGCTGGCCCGACTCCTGCGCAGCGATCGGGGCAACGGCCTCCTGGTGGGTGTGGCCGGCATGGGCAAGCAATCCCTCACCAGGCTGGCCTCCCACGTCAACGAATACAACTGCTGGCAGATCGAGATGAGGCGGAACTACGATCTCAATGCCTTCCACGAGGATCTCAGGGTTCTCTACAGGATTGCAGGGGTGGGTTCGAGTTCTTTAGAGGATTTGGGGAATCTCTTAATGATTTTGAGGTGTATCCTTAGATTGAAAACCAACCTGTGACCTTCCTGCTGATTGACAGCCAGATTGTGGAGGAGGAGTTCCTGGAGGACATCAACAATATCCTCAATTCCGGCGAGGTTCCCAATCTCTTCGAGGGGGATGAGTACGAGAAGATCATCCTGGATGCCCGGGATGGCTGTAATGAGAACAGAAAGGATGAGGTGGGTTAGAGGATGAGATCAATCCCTGATGAAGTTTCTCTAGAGGATTTCTTTCGTTTCCAGCCCTGCACTCGGGACGAGATCTACAAGCACTTCATCAACCGGGTGCGGAACAACCTCCATGTGGTCATGTCGATGAGTCCGGTGGGTGATGCCTTCCGCAGGAGATGCCGCATGTTCCCCTCGCTGGTCAACTGCACCACCATCGATTGGTTCACCAGCTGGCCCACCGAGGCCCTCTACTCGGTGGCCCTGGGGCTGCTGAACAAGATCGCCCCCAAGATGGAGGACCGGGTGGCGCTGGCCAGCACCACGGTGTTCATGCACAAGACCGTCGAGGATGCCTCGGTGCGGTTCTACAAGGAGATGAAGCGCCACTACTACACCACGCCCAGCAGCTACCTGGAGCTGCTCAAGCTCTACCAGAATCTCCTCAAGCTCAAGAACCAGGAGATCATTGCCAAGAGGAAGCGCATCGCCAATGGTCTAAACAAGCTCCTGGAAACCAACGAAGTGGTGCGTATGGAGGGCAGGATATCCTTGATTTCTTTAGAGGATTAACCCTTCCCTTTCCAGATCGCTGTCATGGGCAAGGAACTGGAGGTGATGGTGCCGCAGCTAGACGAGAAATCCGCCTTGATGAAGTCCCTGGTGGATAACCTGACCAAGGAGACCAAACAGGCGGACGCCGTCAAGCAGAGCGTCATGGAGGACGAGACGAACGCCAAGGAGAAGGCGGCGGTGGCCCAGGCCATATCCGAGGATGCCAGCAAGGACCTGGAGATAGCCATGCCGGCACTGCGCGAGGCCGAGGATGCCCTCAAGGGTCTCACCAAGGCGGACATCAATGAGCTGAAGTCCTTCACGACACCCCCGGCGCTGGTGCAGTTCTGCATGGAAGCGGTGTGCATCCTACTGGGAGCCAAGTGAGTTTCAAGGACATGGTAGTATCCTCATCCCCCTATCCACTCTTCTCCTCTTTTGTAGACCCACCTGGGCCTCGGCCAAGGCCATCATGGCGGACATCAACTTCATCAAGCGGCTGTTCGAGTACGACAAGGAGCACATGAAGGACGACACCCTCAAGAAGGTCAAGAAGTACATCGATCACAAGGACTTTGTGCCAGCGGTAAGTGCCCTCATCCAACCCACTCTCTCCCCCAATTCTAAACAGCCTAATCCTAACTCTAATCCCTGCAGAAATTCGAGAAGGTATCCAAGGTGGCCAAGTCGGTCAGCATGTGGGTCATAGCCATGGACAAGTTCTCCAAGGTCTACAAGGTGGTGGAGCCGAAGATCAAGCGCAAAGAGGCCGCCGAGGCGGAGCTCAAGGAGGTGATGACCGTGCTCCGGCAGAAGCAGAAGGAGCTGGCCGCCGTCGAGGCCAAGATCCAGGCCCTGCGCGACAGTCTCGAGGAGAAGCAGCGCGAGTTCCAGGTGATCCAGGACAACGTCGATCTCACCTACGGCCGGATCAACCGTGCCGGCCGTCTCACCTCCGCCCTGTCCGACGAGCAGGTGCGCTGGCGGGAGACCGTCAAGTCCCTGACTGGCGACCTCGCCTGCGTCCCGGGCGATGTCCTGGTGGCCGCCGCCTGCGTCGCCTATCTGGGCGCCTTCTCCAACGAGTACCGGCGCGACATGAGCGCCCTGTGGGTGACCAAGTGCCGGGAGCACAAGATCCCCTCCAGCGGCGACTTCAACCTGCTGAAGGTGCTCGGCGATCCGTACGAGATGCGCCAGTGGAACGTCGATGGCCTGCCCAAGGACAACATATCCATTGAGAATGGCATCTACGCCACCCGGGCGCTCCGCTGGGCGCTCATGATCGATCCCCAGGAGCAGGCCAATCGCTGGATCCGCAACATGGAGGGCGCCAACAATCTCCAGGTCATCAAGATGACGGATCCGGGCATGATGCGAGTCCTGGAGAACAGTGTCCGGCAGGGCTACCCCGTCCTGCTGGAGGAAATCAACGAGACGATCGATCCTTCGCTGCGCCCTATCCTCCAGCGGGAGACCTACAAGTTCGAGGGTCGGGTCTACCTAAAACTGGGCGACCAGGTCATCGACTACGATGACAACTTCAAGCTCTACATGACCACCAAGCTGCCCAATCCCCACTACCTGCCCGAGGTGTGCATCAACGTCACGTTGGTGAACTTCCTGGTGACGGAGAGCGGCCTGGAGGATCAGCTCCTGGCGTGGGTTACTCTTTGTTTTGCATCCTGGCATGTGCTCCTCTAATCCTCTTCCTTTAGGGACATTGTGGCCATTGAACTGCCCGCCATGGAGATCCAACGCAATGACCTCGTCGTGAAGATCAACTCCGACAAGCAGCAGCTGCTGGCGCTGGAGGACAAGGTCCTGAAGCTGCTCTTCAACTCGGAGGGCAATATCCTGGACGACGAGGAGCTGGTGGAGACCCTCAACGATGCCAAGGTGAGTCTACACATTAGACACGGTCTTCTTTAATGAAATCCCCTCCAGGAAACCTCCTTGATCATCGCCGCTCGACTGATCGACACGGAGGAGACGGAAAAGATCATCACTGCCTCCCGGGAGCGCTACCGCATCCTGGCATCGCGCGGCGCCATCCTCTACTTTGTGGTGGCCGGCCTGGCCGAGATCGATCCCATGTACCAGTACTCCCTGAAGTACTTCACGCAGGTCTTCTGCAATGTCCTGCGACTGGACCATCCCGTCCAGACGGTGGAGGTGCGTATAGCCACCCTGATGGTGGACGAGCTGAAGGCCATTTTCGACAACATATCGCGGGGCCTGTTCGAGAACCACAAGATCATCTTCAGCTTCCTGCTGGCCCTGTCCGTGGAGCGGCAGGAGAAGCGCGTCACCGACGAGGAGTTCAACTTCCTGACGCGCGGCTCCGTTGGGAACATCCGGCCAAAGAAGATGCCGGCCAGCCTGAAGCTCAGCCAGATGCAGTGGGATACGTGCATCTATCTGGAGGACAACTTCCCGGACGTCTTCTCCGGCTTCACCGACGAACTGGACAAGCCCTTCTTCATCCAGCTGATGGACAACCGGGAGGACTTTGACTTTGCCGGCACCAAGCAACCGCCCACGGACAAGTGGAACAAGCGGCTGAAGCTCTTCAGCAAGCTGATGTTCGTGGCGGTCTTCCGGAAGCCCAGATTCCTCCTGAACATCGTCTGCTATCTGAACGCCACCGTGGGGCGGTACTTTACGGAAGCGGGTGCCGGAACTCAGCTCAGCACGGTGTAAGGTATCAGCTAGCCCTGCTCCTCCAGAGACTCTAATCCTTTCCTTCCAGCTACCTGGACACATCAGCGATTACGCCTCTGATCTTTGTCCTGTCCACTGGGTCAGATCCCATGGCTGGCTTCCTCAAGTTCACCACCTTGATGCAGTTTACGGACAAGTACTACTCGATATCCCTGGGCCAGGGGCAGGGTCCGCTGGCGGAGAACCTGATCGAGAAGAGCCTGAGATTGGGGCACTGGGTGTTCCTGCAGAACTGCCATCTGGCCACGTCGTTCATGCAGACCCTGGAGACGATTGTCCGCAACCTGACCCTGGGCATCACCAAGGCCAATCCGGAGTTCCGGCTGTATCTCTCCTCCATGCCCATTGCCACGTTCCCGATCAGCGTGCTCCAGAACTCGGTGAAGATCACCAATGAGCCGCCCAAGGGCATCAAGGCGAACGTGATGGGCGCCCTGGCCGACCTCAAGCCGGACTTCTTCGAGCAGCACATCCAGAACGGCAACTGGCGGGCCATCGTGTTCGGGCTCTGCATGTTCCATGCCGTGCTCCTCGAGAGGCGCAAGTTCGGGCCGCTGGGCTGGAACATCACCTACGAGTTCAGCGAGAGCGACCGGGAGTGCGGCCTGAAGACGCTGGACTTCTTCATCGATCGGGAGGTGGCCGAGGACATACCCTGGGAGGCGATCCTCTACATCAACGGCGAGATCACGTGGGGCGGTCGCGTCACCGACTACTGGGATCTGCGCTGTCTGCGCACCATCCTGATGATCTTCTCCTCCAAGCGGATCATCCATCCGGAGTACAAGTACTGTCGCGGCGAGAGCAACTACCGGGATCCCAGGAAGAAGACCCTGGTGGAGTATGCCAACTTTGTGCAGAACTTCCCGGTGCTGGAGGATCCGGAGATCTTTGGCATGAACCAGAACGCCAACATCGTATTCCAGACGAAGGAGACGGACTTCTTCATTAGCACCCTGCTGCTGGGTCAGCCCAGGTCGTCGGCGGACGAGGGCCAGGCGGCGGAGAACGAGATTGCCCAGCAGATCATAGCCCGCATCCAAAAGGCTCTGGTGACCAAGATTCAACGGGAGCCTCTGCACGACACCCTCTCGGTGGTAAGTATTAGAGATCTCCTAGTGGTGGACGCCTCTCGAATGTCCTCTTTCAGCTGGACAGCAAGGGCCAGGTGCCGTCCCTGACCATTGTCCTTGTCCAGGAGATTGATCGCTTCAACATCTCGCTGGGAATCATCCACGACAGCCTGGCGAACCTGTCCAAGGCCATCAAGGGTCTGGTGGTGATGTCCGAGGAGCTGGAGAACGTCTTCAAGGCCCTCCTGGCCAACCTGGTTCCGGCCTCCTGGGCGAAACGCAGCTTCCTGTCCATCAAGCCGCTGCCCAGCTACATCGCGGACTTCCAGCGGCGCATCGACTTCATCCAGCAGTGGGCCGAGAATGGAGCACCCCGCTCCTACTGGATCAGTGGCTTCTTCTTTCCCCAGTCCTTCCTGACGGGCATCCTGCAGACCTACGCCCGTCGCCGGATTCTGCCCATCGACTCCCTCAAGATTGACTTTGAAGTCGTGGAGAAGGAGCTCATCCAGCAGGACTTTTTCGAGATGCACTCCAGCAACAAGAGCGTAAGTTGGCCATAGTCTTGGGTATTCCAACACTTAATCTCTAATCTCTCGCTAGGACGCCAAGCTGTATGGCAATCTGCCGGAGTGCACCGACGCCATCATCCATGTGCATGGAATCTTCATCGAGGCGGCGCGCTGGGACCTGAGCAAGGGTGGTCTGTGCGACGCCAACTTCGGGGAGCTCTACACCCGAATGCCGGTGGTGAAGTTCAAGCCCTGCCTGGAGATCTCGCCCCAGATCCGGTACGAGGCGCCGCTCTACAAGACCCAACAGCGTTCCGGCGTCCTCTCCACCACCGGCCACTCGACCAACTTTATACTCTCCGTTCTCCTCAAGAGCAACAACGATCCGGAGTTCTGGATAATGCGAGGCACTGCCCTGGTCTCGGGCGTGGTGGAGAACGTGTGCTAGGGTCTCCACCCTCCTCCCAATATCCTCCTCCGAGGATTCTATTATTTTCTGTATTATTATTATTTTTTTGGTTTATACTTTTAAGGCTTCTTTATTTCGTTATCATGCGGCGAGTCCTCTTGGAGAGGATGAGTTTACATTGAGGCTTCTGCTGTGTATATATATATGTGTGTATGTGTGGATGTGGGTGTGGGTGTGGAGGTCCTGGGCAAAGGATATTACAGGTTTATATATAGTACAAGGATAGTTATTGTGGAAAAGGCAAACATTTTATGGCAAAGAATTGACATTAAAAATTGTCTCGAAAAAAGGACTAATCCTATGGTGGTACAGTCGATATATATATTCTATATAGAGTGTTATATATCCTACCTATATCTAATTATTGGATTATCTTTCATTTATTTTTTTTTACAAAAAACACCACACATCACACTTTTATTTACAATTTCAGTTCAGATTTAAGGTCACAGTCTCTAGAGATATATTAGATATATATATATATAGTATATAGGGTATGGATATAGGAATGTGGTTGGAAAGGTTGCAGGATTTTTGTCTTTTTTTTTTTTTAATGTTTTGTTCGCCTTTTTTAAGTACTAATACTGCCATTAACGACTCATCACCTGCCAGTAAGGATTAAAGTTTTTTAAAAGGTTAAAGGTTATAGGTTTTGGTCTTTTTTTGTTTTAGTTGTTGGTTCTTGTTAGAATGGAATGCTTAATTAGCAGTTTTAGGAAGAAAAAAAAAACAATCTTATAGTCTAATTATTGCTCCTCGACTTTAAGTACTTAAGTTACTAAATGTACAAAAAAAATTAGCTAAACAACGCACACGAAAAAAAAAATTAAGTATGATGATAATATATAGTAGATATATATATATATATATGTATAGGAAGCACTGTGGCAACGACCTGGACCTGGATGATCCTCTTTAGATCCTACAACTTTTTACTATCGATATCGATCCGAAGATCGGGCATGGAGCCGCGCGGCTGCAACAGGCTACGCTTCTCCGGATCCTTGATCTTCTTGGGCTTCGGCCGGTTCGTTTTTGTATAGCGATTGATGACGCCATCGCCCTCGTCCATCATCCGCAGGATCAGAGCCTGATCGGATGAGTCTAGGGGAGCGATCGAAATATCTCGCACAGCTCGGAACTTGCCGCAATTGTTGAGATGCTCGTTCTCCAGCCGGAAAAAGTTCCAAACGAAGCGACTGCAATGGAGAGGATTACTTAGCCAGTGGTATAGCAAGAGATGGATGAATGATGAACCCACCGGAACACCTCTAGGATACCCGTTATTGAGGTCATTATGTCACTGCTGACTATCTTCATTTCTGTGAGGTAGAAGGACAGTGCCCAGATGAAACGCAGCGCCAGATCCTCCACAATGGCAAAGTAATAGAAGCCCTAAGGAGAAAGATTACAACTGATCCGGAAAAGGATACCGATGGATCAACCCACCGTTGAGGAGTAGACCACCTCCTCGCGCAGGAACGTATTCTCCCCCGCATTCTTGTCGAAGAGTCCCCAATCCATCTTGATGTCCCACGTGTAGGCATAGCAGGAGGACACAATGGAGGCAATGATCCACAGCCAGGTGTAGGGATTATCAAAGGTGCTGGCATAGTGAGCTGAAAGGACAATTAGTATTTAACCGAAAAACCGAAGCCTCACAAGGACTCACAGCTGTAGAAGCTCTTCAGGGTGGCAAAGATGACCACCATGAAGGTGGTGGAGTACTTCCCGGCATTCACCAGATGGGGAAAGGCCTCTCGGGAGTCGCGGTATCGTCGCAGGCACTGGGCAAACCGGAACCAGGCCGGCAAACAGTTCACTATCGGCCTGATGATAAAGTCCTTCTCCATGCAGATTGAGGCGTCGCGCGCCTCCGTCCAGTTGCCGTTCGTGAAGTAGAAACAGATGAGGTATTCAAAGTCCAGGATGGCCGTCACCAGGGAGTTCAGCTGATCGCCCAGCCAGAAATCGGCAAAGCCCACATGGAAGAACGGCGCCGCCAGGCAGCGACCTGTGATCCTCCACAGCCAGAACCTCGCGTCGTGGTGGAGGACATGAAAGGGATTGGCCAGAAACAGGACCATGATCAGGGTGAGAGTCAGTGGATTGATGAAGGCCGGTATGGCCAGACTGGCGCTGTACAAGTAGCTCAGCATGCTCAGGGTCCAGACGACTCCAAAGATCGCCGCCAACTCCATGAGATGCTGCTCCGACAGGTGATTCCGCGGATCCAGCTCGAAGATCAGGACATGATTCACGCCCGACGACCGCCAGCCGTAGATATTCACGCCGATGAGGAAGATGAACTCGATTATGAGCAGTGGACCTCTGTAGAGTCGGAAGGTGACCTTCAGGTTCTCTCCGCTGATCTCGTGGAAGATCGCCGATAGCACCACCACAATGCCCAGGACAATGAAGCTGCCGGAGAAGAGGCCCACCTTGAAGGTGGTCCACGGACTCTGTTGCTCTCCCAGCGGAGGAACTCTCAACCGTTTCATGGCCCGCTGCCGGTCGCCGCCCTCCAGTTCACCGGTCACCGTCGTCTCCGTCTCGTTGATGATGTTGTCGATGTCCTTGTTGGTGAAGAAGTGCGAGGCCTCGACATACTCCTGCCGCCACTTGGCTCCGCTATCGACGCGCAGCAGCTAAGAGGAGAGAGTGGGAGATTACTAATCATACTTGGCTAATGATTCATCCAAAACTTGACCACAAAACCAAACCCACAGCTATGAAAGAGCATAAATTCCCTTCAAGATAAGTGATACTACTCTCTGCGCTCCAGACACCATCTAATCCCCGACGAGGTCAAGGCTCCCATGCAGAGATCATAAATCCTCACCTTATCGTGCTTCTTGAGTATTTTCCGGAAGCCGGTATGATTCAGATTCTGGTAGTTCTGCAGCAGGATCAGACTCAGATAGAACTCGCTGAAGGCCAGCTTTAGCTCCCGGGCCTTGCGCTCCGGCAGAGCGGCATTCTTCTTCTGGCCCTTGGACTTCTTGGCGCTGCGCTCCGACTCCTCCAGCGACGTCTTCAGCTCGGCATTCAGAGTGGCGAACTTTCGGGTGGCCTCCGCCAGCTTCTCCGAGTAGAAGGTGTTGATCTTCTTCAGCTCCTTGTCGCAGTAGTGGAAGAAGTTCTCGTCAAAGTTGGCAAAGTGCCGCTTCAGGACATCATCCTCCACACTCTCCACCGAAGGCGCCTCCTCCACAGCCAGATACAGCATGGCCTTCATTTCCTAAAAAGGAGGAATTAAAGATCTTATTAGTTTATGGTTAGGGGATAGAATTTCTTTTGGGGATTACCTCATAGTTGATGTATTGTTTACGCCATTCGGGCGTTATGTGCGCCGACAGGTGCTCGGCGAACTTCATGGCTAGAAGCTACTGGTTCCACACCCACCCGCCGATCTAGTCCAGATCACTCCGCACTGAAGCGCAACTGAAAAAATGAAATAAAAGCTGCTTTAGACCGGAAATCAGAACAATAAATGGATCAAGGTTGGAAAGAAAATAAATATTTTAATGAAAAATAAACAAACTCTTGGGAGTTTCGAGCCCCACACACCCACACCCTTAGTGTCTTTATCAGCATTTCCTCTCCCCAAGACCTCCAGACCTCCAGACCGTCAAGAATGACGTACATTCCCAATTGTGATTCACGAAACCAAATAAACAAAAGTATCTTATAGCTTCTGATCGGAGAATGAATGAATCCCTCTCTCGGTATCATATTCCTATTCGAATCTCAAAACCATGAATCAAGACTAACGAGAGGATAATGGCTCATCAAATCAATGCAGGTGCTTCGGATCGAATATAGCCCCTTAATCGCTCTAATCGGGTCTGTAATATCATATCGTGGCACTGCCACGTAATACTCGGCTCTGATAGAGATCGTAAATTAGCAGCTACTTGGGTGTGTGATGGGTTTCTAGATAATACTCTGGTACTATGATATACTCTATCGGGGTGTTATCATGGGAGTCTGGTGTCTGTTATCCCATCTCTTTGTAGAATCCATAAGCTAATTGGTTGAGACTTTTTAGAGAAGTAGAAACGAGGTCTTTGAAGAGTTTTCTTTAAGAAGTTGAGATTATAAAGAGATAGATTTTCAGACTATGGATATAATATCTAGGTATCTTCTTTGGAAAAATAAACCTTTAAAGGTCTGGTGTCTAGGTATTTTCTTAGCTATTTTTAGAATTTGTAATATTTTTTTAAACTCATAAGATTAAACTTTATATAGAAGGAGAAACAGGTTCTAAGAGCGGTTATAAAAGTAAGAAAGTTAAGATTGGTACCATCTGGAAAGTGGGGACTACAAAGATGGCTTCTAAAACTATCGATATTTGTGAGGGAAAATTAACCTAAAAGGGTGTGGGTGCCTATTTTCTTAGTGCTTTGTTTAATTTATAATATTTTGGTAAAGTAATTATAATATACTTTATATAGAAACAGAAAAGGGGGTATTGTTCTACAACACCTTATAAAATAGAAGCTTAAAAATATTCTTTAAAAAAAGATCTTACGATTGGTTCTATTTGAAGGGTTAAGATCACAAAGATAGCTAATTGGTTGAGCTATTATCGATATTCCTTGAAAACCAAGCTGTTTATCTTTCTCTTCGTAGAATATATAATAGTTTTGTAATCTAATAAGATGAAAGAAGATATAGAAGTAGAAACAAAGGAAGGAATACAAAGATTCAAAGAGAAGAATACAAAGAAGAACACTGAAAGGTTAAGATAACAAAGATCGCTCTTTAAACTATCGATAAAAATCGATATAGTTACAGAATAGTTCTATATACTAGAATTATATTAAAGATATAGGTTTTTTTTTACTAATATATCCTATAAAATAGAAGCTTAAAACTATTATATAAAAAAATTAAGATAGATTCTATCTCAAAGGTAAAGATTACAAAGATAGCTCTTTAAACCATCGATAAAGGTCGATATAGTTACATAGTAAAAGGATAGTTTTATTCGAGTTTCGAATTATATTAATTATATTATATTTTTATATTTTATTACAGGGATATTTTTCTAGTATATCATATAAAATAGAAGCTTAAAACTACTCTATAACAAAAATTGAGACATCTTCTACCTGGAAAGTTAAGATTGCAAAGACAGCTCCTCAAACTATCGATAAAAGCCGATACTACAGATTTATTTTCTGAAAAATATTAATACTTCCTAAACGAATAATACTTTTCCTTCAAGAGTATATTAGCTTCGCTTTCGAATAAGTTTACCCTTTTTTTTATGATTGTATACCCACTCCCAACTGATAAAGCCGTAATATAACAATTATTGGGGTTTGTGGCAACCGACAGCAGACTCTTTACAGAATGTGTACGATATATCTCATTAACGGGGCCCGCATAACAAGTTAAGCAAATTGGAAAATTTCTGTCGCCATGTCTGTGGATACAGCAGATACAGAGATACAAAGATATCAAGATACAAAGATACTTGGAGATACAAAGATGGAGGATGCTAGAGGGAGGGTTTTAATCAATTGCACAAATATTTGTTGTCGCCAGGTTGTTGCCATGGGTTAATTTTATTATTATTATTTTTTTTTTTTTTTTTTGCAAGGAAAACTTCCGCTACACTTGAAAAAAAGAAATGTGCCTAGCAATGAATTATTAAAATTTATTGACAGCTTTGGTTGGAATTCGATTGAAAGAGATTACACTGACAGACACTAAGATAAAGATATGAACCAACAAAAATATTATTTGTTATCATTTTCGGTTTTTTTTTCTAATTTGTATCATATTTCAGCCTTTTCTAGCTATTCTATAGGGACCTTTATAGAGTTTTTTAAATTTTGGTCTATTTTTTTAAGTAAAAAAGCATAAATATTCCACAGAAACTAAAAAAATCTCATTAGTTGACTTTCATAGAATTAACATTGAAATATTTCTTAAAAACTTTAAGACATTTTTGTTCTATATATTTTTTTTATTAAATTTTTATAATAATCTGGATCTCTTAATATCAATCGATATTAATCGCCATGGCTATTTATCATTTCCTATTAAATTAAAACCAAAAAGCTACTTTAACACTTCTGAATCACTTGTTTTCCTCAATAATTTATCATTTTTTGGATAAAAACCTCATAAAATATCAATATCTGGACTTTTTCGCTAGAAATTGATAAAAATCGATAATAAACGATTTTGCAATAATAACTATGAATTGTTTTTCTAAATCGACTAAAATTTTGGGGAGAAAATCTATTTAAGTCAAAAGAATCGCAGAAATGATTAATAACTTGATTATTATCGCAAAAAAATTGATATAAATCAATAAAAATGATTTTTGATAAAAAATATCAATAGCTTTCTGTGAAATTAATCGTTCTAAATCGATAACAACCTATTTTCTATAAATAAATCAATTTTTGCTAATCAACTTACATTTTACTAAATACTGATTGACTAAATACCTCAGAAAAGATCAATATCTTATTGTCTATCAAAAAAGATCGATATTAAACGATTTCAGTATTGTATATGAACAGGTTTTCTCCATAAAATAACCTTTTCTGTATAATTAAAAACAAAATATCAGCAAACTTTCGATATTAATCGATAACATACGATTTTCAACAAAATAACTCAACTTTGCTGGAGCTTAATCTATAATCAACTAACATTTTTTGGTTAATTAATAAGAAAAAATGTTGATTATCAAGAAATATCGATATAAATCGATAACAAACTATTTCCAATAAAAAATACCAATTTTTTTCTTTTATCAGCCAACATTTTTTTGTCGAACTACGTTTCACAATATCAAGAACTTTTTTTATTATAGCCAATAATCGATATAAATCGATAAAAAACGATTTTCAATAAAAAAAGAAACACTATTTCTATCTAAAATTATAGTTTTTTAAGCTTTTTTTTGTTTTGTGTGTAAAACCCATTCAAAGAATGGTCAATACCTGAACGATAATTGATGGCAGGGTCAGTGGGTGGGTGGGGATAGGGGGTACACACACATCACAGTGTTCTTTAAAAGGGTGGGTGCGGAACAGCGATTGGCGGTCAATTAACGTCAACCATATAGACTAAATATAGATCGCTACGCTGATTGATTAGACCCGGACCGGGGCCGGACAATAGAAATCATAATGGATTATCATGATTATCAAGAGTAGCTTCCACACTGATCGATGGGATGTTTCCAGGTCTGGTCCCATCGTCCTATCGCCTCGATCGCCGCTTATCAGTTCACAGATTTCTCTTCTGTAGTTTAATTAGCACTGATAACGAAACAGTTAGTTTGGTCATAAAAAAACACATGTGAGAGGCAAAAAAGAACAAAAACAAAAACAAAAAGTTAAAAGCTGAAACGCTGACACATAAAGCCACAGAGCTCTATATAATCGCCGCGACATCGAAGCGGCACACGTAGACGCAAATATTTGATCAATAAAATGAGAATAAAACCAGAGTGTTACTCCAAGACCTTTAACCCTTAAGGGGGTTGATGGGGTTTTATTTTGTTTAATTAATAAATAATTATATTCCAATAAGAAATATAAACTAACTAGTAAGAATAATAAAGGGTTATAACCTTTAATATTTATTTATTTATTTTTAAAAATGAACCCTTGACCAACATAAATCATTATTTTTAGAATTTTTTTGAAAAAGAAAACAAAAGTAAACAGAGAATATACTAAACCACTATACTTTGTTTAAAGAAAAACCTTTGTTTTAAAAGACAAAGAGCTTAAATATATATTTTAAAATAAATAAAAAAACTACAAAACTTAAGCTAAAGTTTTTATTTACTTTTTTTTCACACACCTCTCTGATAACAAAGAGAACTTTTATTTTATTTTTATTTTTTTTGAGAGTATTTTTGTTTTGCCCCAAAAAAAGGGTTAAAGGCAGAGCGCCAGCGCAGCGCTGGCGGCAACGCGTCTTGTGATTTCTGTTTGTCTCTCGCCTTCCCCAGCCAGCCAATTGGAGAATTGAGGAATTCTGAATTCTGAATTGAAGCCAAACGATCAAACGAGTCGCAATTGAAGGCGAAAGCCAAGTCCGAGATTAGCGGATGCAAAGGCGAAATTATTTTTCAATTACATAAAATTACATACATATAAGTACATGCGCTGCTGCGCTGCAAACTGCACTGCCTCTGCCTCTGTCTCTGCCTCAGTCTCGGCCACTGCACAATTCAAGACACTGCACCAATGCACTCTACTACTGCTACTGCAATTCAAGCTTATTTTGGCATCTCAGGCTAAAACACTGGCCATTAGCGATTGTCAACAATCGCTGATTTGTTAAGTACACGGCTTATCACAGAACTGAGAAACGGGGAAGGCGAAAAAAACGCGCTACCGCCGCCGAGCGAACGAAAACCACGAATATCAGTCGAGGGCAAACGCGAAACAACAACAAAGAAACCAAACACTTGAACCTTTTTGAGCACTGTAACGCGCCAGTTTCATCCAGTGTTGGGCAGTGTCTACAGAACAATGTTAAATGGCCCTTTAACATAGTGTACTGCTGTTAAAAGTTTAAGATTTATGATCATTATATTTTAAAAATATAATTTAAATTATTTTGTTTAAGATTTTGAATTAATTCTGATAAGGAAACAAAAAAAATATTATCTCTATAGTACAGTAAATATTGACCATTTTGATTACTCTTTTTTAACATATATACGTCCATCTTTTATTACACAATATATTAGCTAATATTTTAAGCTATTTATGGAGACAGAATGGTTTGAAACTTAAAAAAACAAATTTCTTATAAAAAGTAAATTAAGTAATGTAATGTAATGTACATAAGTACATTTTAAGGAATATCCTTTGAAAATTCCATGTCGATCGGACCAAAACTCGTGAGATACCGATTATCTTGTTATCGTGCTCAAGCAATTGAAAGTATTCTTTTCAAAACTTTAGCGCGTTTTTTTAACTCAAATTTTTTAACAAAAAAATTTCTAGATGCTCTCCAAATATAGCCAAAACTATAGTGTACAAAAACTTGTAAAACTTGAATAATATTCACACAGAAAGAAGGAAAAAGTTCGCAAAAATCTGGTTATTTTAGCCTTGGAAACCATCCTGCCCTCTTAATTATTTAAAAAAAATATTAAATTCATATAATATTTAAATTGCAATATTTAAAAAAATTTCAATATATTCCAATATATAGTTTCTCCTTGCCAATCTTTACTGTATGACAAAGAGGCATTGGTATTTCGCAGACCAGTCAGTAGTATTTTTTAGCATGCTTAGAACGGTCACACTACACAACCTTGAAGCAAACAAATTGCGATTCCAGCTAAAATAAACAAATTTATTGATAAATAACCGCAAAGGGGAGCCCCGATTACCTGCGCAGTAGCGGCATTTCATGAGCGCCAACGTGAAGAACCTCAAGATGGGCCACTTTGGCGGCGGTGGTGGCGGACTTGCCAGTGGTACAGGAAGTACTGCCAGCTTTGGTATTTCGGTGGCGTCTGGAGGAGCTGGGAAACTGCCCACAAATGGATCATCTGGCGGGAAATCGGCCCCTGCTACTATTGCATCGGACGTTGATGTATTTGCCACACCAGGCGGTGTTGTTATACCCATTATACGGACCAAAGATGTGCCCAAATTGTTGCCCACAATTTCATCAGCCTTGCAGCGACCAGCCGATGGACATTTGGCTGCCGAAGATCTCGATGCTGTGCAGTTGGAGCTGGAGCAGATGCTCTCTAATGTGGCACTACGTGCAAGGGTCCTAAAGGCGGAGTACGACAGCCTGGACAAGGATGAGAAGCGTCAGGATCGAAGGAAAGTTGATCGGATACCCGGTTCTCCACCCTGCACCAACAATATGCTCAACGGCCTGCTGGGTATGGGCGGTAATTCCTCCTCGGGAGTGGGTAGCCCCTCGGGAGGCACCTCGTCGGGTAATGCGAAGCGAAAAAGGGAGGAACCCACGGGTGTTAGGAAAAAGCACTCATCGATGACGATCCTCAAGCAACAGGGCGCCGTTTCCAGCTCCTCCTCGACCAAGCATCAGGCCAAAAACAGTCCCATGACCGTGCACACGGACGATAGCATGGACTACCTTCCGAGTATTGCTGGCGGAGCCGCCGCCACCGCCTCAAACCCCTCGACCCTGCCGCACCACCAGCCGCAAACTCAACTGCCGAAAATGTCAGTGCCGAAGAACGATACGCCGAACAAGTTTTGGCTCTCCGTGGAGCCATACTGCATGCCACTAACCAACGAGGATCTGCGCCTCATCGACGACCTGTTGGAGCAGTACAAGGGGCCTCTGGTGCCGCCAGTTCCCACACTCGGGCCGCATTATTCCACAGTCTGGGCCCAGGAGGATATGAAGGCACTGCAGCCGGGCGGGGCTCGCATCAAGTCGAACAATGTCAGCGGAATGCTGAAAAAGGCCGAGGGCATGGTGGAGGAGAGTATCACTGGGCCGCTGACCCAACGACTGGTCTCGGCGCTGATGGAGGAGTCCCTGATGACGCTGCCCAGCGAACAGGCGGCTGTGGGGGAGCACAGCAACAGCACCACGAGCAGCAGCAACGAGAACACCCACTCGTCCTCATCCAACGCCCAAGCTGCTGCCGCATCCGGTAACTTTCGATCACTGGCCATGCTGAAGCATGGCGTCGGGATCGAGCAGCGCTTGAAAAAGGAATTGCTCGAGACTGGACTTATCGATGCCAACGAATTTGCTGCCCACGACGACGTGGACGAAGTGCTCATGGAGATCAAACGAGTCACCGCTGAGATCAGCAGCGTTTCCCAGTTCAATAGCGAGGAACTGAAGAGGTTGCGCGCCGCTGCCAGCGAGGAAATAAAACGAATCGAAATTAAACGAAAACTGGACACCGTGGATCAGGAGATCCTGGAATGCTACAAACGAATGCTACAGTATCGGGCCAAGCGCAAGGGTCACACGATCGAGGAGAAGCAGGAGATCCTGCGCCTAACCAACGAACAACGCCTGCTGGCGGACCAGCTGGAGCGGATGAACATCCACCTGTCGCCAGCGTCGGGCGGTGGTAATGGTGGTGCTGCCGGCAGCTCGTCGGCCGGCATTCTCGATTCAAAAATGTAGGACAGGAGCCTGGCCTGGGGCTGGTGCCAGCTGATGGCCATGCATCGGGCAAGGAGCCAGGATCGGGATGCCACACTGCAATTGCAGTGCGTCTGAACGATCCTCGGCTACCGTTTCATATCTCTCTCCATCCTGTAGGACGATCGACTGTAAATTAACGAAAAATGGATTCCAAAAATGGATATTCAAGGAATCCCCTGAGTCGCGCGGAAAGTAGTCATTGGACATTTTAAAATCCAATAGCTGTGAAATCCAATTTTTTTTTTATTTTTTATTTGAAAGGTTTTCTTTTCGTTGTTATTTGTCTTAACTTTTATTTTTACAAAAAAAGGTTTGATATTTTTTTATTTCAGTTTATTTTTAAGTCGAAAAGTTAAAGGTTTCTCTATTGAAATTTTTACTATAATATTAGTATGAAGTTATATACTTAAGTTGAAAGTGTTTTTTTTCTTTAAATATCTCGTATTATGTTTTTTATTTAAAAACCTTAAAAAAAATGTACATTTTCTACAAAAAAAAAAAGTAGTTAAGAATAAAGTCATATTTTCATTTATTTGATATTTTTAAACTGAAACTAAAAACTGTATGTATATGTATCTCAAAAAAAAAAAAAAAGAAACAATTAAGAATAAAACCTTCCTGTAAAAATTAAACTTAAGCCAACAAACCTACTGCCTGTAGAGATTACTTTCCGCACTCATTATTAGTTTATTTTTTTTTTTTTTCTTGAAAACCTTAAATACAAAAAAATTTACCCAAATTAAATACAAACGAGCACTTTGTATAGCTTAAGTTATCGCAAGGCAATAAAGTTGTCCGCATACCACGAAAAGAATTCAAATAATCCGCCGGATAAGGAGTTGGAACACTGCACTGGGCCAACGTTGGGCTATCTTTGAACCGGAGAACGCCACCGGCACCTGCCAAGTGGCCTCGCAACGGAAGTGATCTTGTTTATCCACACCCTCGCCCTGATAAGAACTTAATTAAATCCAAATAATGGCGGGGGCCCGATCTTCCGGATTAATCTCAATCCAAACATTCGAAAAAAAGGCAGTCGGGCAGTGTATATGAAAGTTTATTGTAAACTTGAATACTTAAATGTACGCAAAATCTCAGCTGAACATCTTGGGTGGCTAACTTAATGTATGTGATGTGTATTTTTTTATTAAATTATTTATTGTACTTTGTGTGCACAGCGGTACAATGGCCCGACTAGTAGGATTCCAAGCCCCATAGAGAACTCTAACCGGAATCCTATATCACAAACGAAGTCTATCAATTAATGGGATTCAGGGACTAGGTCGCAGGCGAGTGCTAATCGCAGACGGCAGCGAACTCGTTCTGGTATTGGGCCATGAGATCAGAGCGGCAGGAAACTTCAATGTTGTTGGCTTTTCCCTTGAGACGGAGATTGGAGTCGTTGGTCAGGAGCATCATGTGCGGAACTTCATTCTTCAGCTGCAGGCAGCAGTTGACAATACTGTCGTCGGGGCAGTCGACATCGATCAGGTGTTCTGCAGCATCCACAGCCGATTGTGCTGTGAAATATATATATACGCGAAAGTAATACAAATCTTTAAATCTAGGGACTTGAAACCCACCCTGAATGTCCAGAGTCTCGTCGAACTGGGTGTTTAGGTAACGAATAGCTCTAATGGCTAGTTGGCGCTTGGTGTTCTCGTCGTCGCCATTCTTGGCCTTCAACTTGTCCAGTTCCTTGATGACGATGTACGGAATGTAGATCATGCTTCCCACCGTTCCTGGCAGCACGACCTTAACCAAGTTCTCAACGAACTTGATATTGTGCATCAACACATTGGTGTCGAGCACAAAGTACATGTGATCCAGACGACGGGGAGGCAGCTCCTCATCATCGGTGGCCTGGCGCACAAGCAGTATCTCGTTCCTCTCTGATTGCTCTTCCATCGAATCCTCCCAGTCCATGGGTTCGGGCTCATCTGGCTCGCTTGCTGAGCAGTCAAAGGTTCCAGGTCCCAGCACTGGATTAGGCACATGGTTGTTGTTCATCTCTAGTTTGGCCTTTGGTTCCTTCTGCTTCTGCTGCAAGCTGGCCGTCAAACGCGATAGACGCTGGTTGGCTGAAAAAATAAAATATTTTAAGCTATGTATATAAAAGACAACAAGAAAGAGGTTAATTACTCACCACTCACGGTGGGATTACGATTGCTGGCCTCCAGCAACGCCATTGGCTTTTCCCAGGCATTCCTCAAAGATGATACCCTTGGAGTTTTGTGTACCTGCTGGTTAGTCAAACGCCCGGCCAGGGAGCGTCGTGACCCAGATGAACTGGATCTGCGTCGGATTGGAGTTTCCACCTCAGCAGGAGGCGTTAATATTTTCTCCGAAGCGGAAGAACTGCGTGTAGCACGTTTCACAGCCAGTTTTCCCCTCTCCCTGACTTGATTTGGTTTGACTTTGTCTTGCAAGCGCTTCAAATTGGTTTGGAGGCGCTTAAGACGATCCTGCGCCGGCTGCTGGCCGTTGATGGGTCCTAAAAATGAAATTGTTTAGAAATTCTATACCGTTTGTGAAAAGTCACATGCCATTTTGCTGACGAATGGCCAGCCCCAACTGGTTTTGCTCGTCCTCGTTCAGAAGCTTTGCAATTTGGCTAGTGAATCTGTTTCTGCCGCTTGAACCAGACATTTTGCGTCCTACAGCATATGTATATTAAGGCTCTGTGATTGTTTGTGTATTGTTTCGTCTTATTTTGTATTAGGGATGGAAGTTTGACACGTTTTGCTGCGCCTACTTATGCGATAGTGAAAGCTCGATTAGGCACTTGCACTTATCGAATATCGCCCACCACTAGCTAAAGCAACCGGTGTTTTTAAGGGTCTGCCGATCGGTTCCGTTTTGTTATTAACTTTAGTTGTTCCAAGCACCGTTTACCAAAAACACCATCTCACAAAATGCTTAAGGTAAATTGAGAATGTAACTAGTTGCGGTGGATTTTGTGCAGATAATACAGTCCAACGACCCCACGTCGACCAGCCGGGGGTTCAAAGTCCACCGCGGATTTGAACCCGTGCTGCGGTGGCCATAAATAACCGTATACTGTGTCTGTGTCATCTGTACCTTGTACCCGCCTACAATCATCATCATCATTTTTTCCATAAGTTATACAACAACACAAACTTATTTGGACACTGATTCACCTGTGCAGCCTCCTTCATAAATTATCCTTTTTTTTTACAGAACGTAGTATCCCTTGTTACCGGCGGAGCTTCCGGATTGGGTCGCGCCACCGCCGAACGCTTGGCCAAGCAGGGCGCCAGCGTGGTCCTGGCGGATCTTCCCTCTTCCAAGGGCAACGATGTGGCCAAGGAGTTGGGCGACAAGGTCGTCTTCGTGCCATTGGACGTCACTTCTGAGAAGGATGTCAGTGCCGCCGTGCAGACCGCCAAGGATAAGTTCGGACGCCTGGATCTGACCGTGAACTGTGCCGGCACAGCCACCGCTGTCAAGACCTACAACTTCAACAAGAACGTTGCCCACAAGCTGGAGGACTTCCAGCGTGTGATCAACATCAACACCGTGGGAACTTTCAACGTAATTCGCTTGTCGGCCGGTCTCATGGGCGCCAACGAGCCCAACCAGGATGGACAGCGCGGTGTGATCGTGAACACAGCTTCGGTGGCTGCTTTCGATGGCCAGATCGGTCAGGCTGCCTACTCCGCCTCCAAGGCGGCTGTGGTGGGCATGACTCTGCCCATTGCCCGGGACCTGAGCACACAGGGCATCCGTATCTGTACGATTGCGCCCGGCTTGTTCAACACCCCCATGTTGGCAGCTCTGCCCGAGAAGGTGCGCACCTTCCTGGCCAAGTCCATTCCCTTCCCCCAGCGCCTGGGCGAGCCGACCGAATATGCCCAGCTCGTGCAGGCCATCTACGAGAATCCGCTGCTTAACGGCGAGGTCATCCGTCTGGATGGTGCCCTCCGCATGATGCCCTAGTTCTGGATCCATGCCATCACTCGATCATTTTGCATTTATCTATCACTTTTATTTTCTAGTGTTTAGGCCGAAAAGTGTTATGTCTTGAATTATGTAATAATTGCTAATAAACAAGTCTCTTTTTTCACATTTTAAGTTTTGGAGGCCTGTCTGTTGTTTATTTTCGTGCTTTGCAACACTTTCCTTTGTTAAAAGACATTTAAAGGGTATCAAGGGTGTATCAGTTAGCGATCTACACATAAGATCAGTTTTTGATTTAAATAAATCAAAAGGAAATATTTTATTTTTAAGGAGGAAGGATTTTACTCAAAAAATTTTAATAAGGAATTTTATTAAAAAGTAAAATTTAATATTTAGAGGGTATTTTATGTCGATAAGCTTTATTTTTGCACATTTCTCTAATTTCTCTTCAAGGCAAGTGACAACTCTGTTATTTACCGTTAACGGTAAACAAACTCCTTTGTTTTGGTTTTGAATCTAATATTTCGTTGATTCTTGGATTTTTAATCTTAAAGTCTAGAATTTCTTTAATAAAAAATAGGAGAACCCATGAAAAATTCCATATACTAGAGGATCAGGTAGAAGTTATTATCAAAAGCCTCAAAATAATAAGAAATAAACCATTTAGATTTTTAGGTCGTTACTTTTGGCTTCAAAAATGGCTGACTCATGGCATTATAATGGATATTATTGCCAGATTCAATAGCACCTAGATCTGGTGAGCCTAGATCTTGCTAAGAAGATCGGATAAAGATCTGGAATTAAGCTGTTAAGCTTATAAAAATAGAAGAACTACAACTCCTGGAGGATCATATGGCGTCTCTAGCACAATAACAAGGTGAAGAGCGTCTTAGAGATCTTAAAACTTTGATAGTTTTAATATTCCCTTGTGCAATTTTAATGCATCACTAATAGTCTCATATTTTCAGGCCCTCCAACCCCATTGATAAGCTCCAGACGGCTGGTCAAGGTTCCGAAATGCTCCAGTTACCCACAAATTGGAAGAGTTCAAGACCCGCCCGCAGAAGCTATTGTCCGACTGTCACTGTGTAAACAGAAAACGATGCGATATGGATATATGCACTATATACATATATATAATATATATATATCACACCAAGTGTATGATAGTTATAGCTGTGCACTCCTCGACTGCACTTTTCCCATTATAATCGTTTCTTTATAATTGTAGTTGGGCATTTGTTTGGTTCGCTGCCGGGAGAGCGTTGGCGCTTATCTTATCGGGCGGTAGTGGAGCGGAGCTGAGTGGTGTTGGGTGTGCGGTGGAACCCCGCACGATAAGCAAACCCGTCCCGGCCCTGCCAGGCCCGGGTATTCCGATTCTTGCTACTCGACCAGTCAGTTGAAATCGGAGCTGCCTGCGAATTATCCAGTGTATATTACGAATAGGCAATCGAGAGCCCGATACTGCGTCGTTTGGAGGAATTCAGAGGAGCAGCCAAGTGGGAGAGGACACAGAAAGTACAAGAAACAGAAGCCCAAGAAGTGGTGGTCAGTTGCAGCTTCTGGAAGATCACACTTGAAACACGAAAAGCGGAAGAGGTGGGTGTCTGCCACAGTGGGATTATCTCTAGAAGACTACCCTATTAAGTTATTGGGAACCTTTGGACGCACATAAGCATTGTAATTGGAACTAGTTTATATCAATACTTTCAAGGTGGTACGAACACTCCTTAAGATAAGCCATCGCATCTTATCACCGGAAGTAGGTAGTACGCCTACTTCCCCATTTCTTGTCCCCAAACGAAGAGTTTCATTATTTTGATGAGTGGATGATGAGCCAGAGACCACTGTAACTGCTATCGGGGGGGATTCAATTCCAATAGTCATAAACTAATTATATACATTCCGTGCAGCAAGGGCGATATCGACATTGCCCTGACGTCACTTGCCACCACCATCGAAGGGTGTGGGGATCGAGGCAACACCACTGGGAGTATGAGGAGCTGGCGCTGAATATCCATAAGCGATAAGTACCAGTGTGTAGTCAACCGAGACGAAATATATTCCCTGGAACAGGCGGGAGACCGAGAGTGAGCAGAAGGAGGAGAAGGAGAACCTTTCGCCATGCAGGCGACTAACCAGCATCGACCAGTAACGCCTGGCACTCCGGACTCGGCGCACATAGTGATTGGTGCAGCGGGATTTGTGGCCCACGAGAGACGTCATCCCGGCGGCGGAAAGAGCCTAATGAATTGCTTTCGCGATCGTTCCTCGACCTCGTCGAACTCGGCCAGCCATCATCCTGGCTATTTGCGCGGTCACAGTGTCACGGCGGGAGCGCTGTACCGTCTGGAGACAGCCAGCAACTCCAGTGGCTCCAGCAATCACCTCGATCGGGCCCCCGGCGATTCTGGACGGCCGGAGGCGGTGGTTTTGCTGCGCGAACTGAAATCCAAACCCAATAAGCTGGCCCTGCTCAAGAGCAGCAGCACCAAGGATCTCACCAGACTCTTCATCGATGAGGGCACCAACACGACCCTAGTGGTGTCAAACACCAGCCTGGATGTGTGCTCCTCGAACTCCAGTTCCACGGGCAGTCCGGCGGGTAGCAGACCCAAGGCCAGGGATCGCAACGCCGCCAAGGAATGCTGCAGCACCTGCTCCAAGCGCTGGAGCGACCTCAAGCAAAGGATGCACACCATGGAGCAGGATCTGTTGGCGCAAACCTCCTACAGCCAGGAGTTGGAGGCGAAAGTTGGCGAAATGAGTCGCCAGCTGGAGGAGCTGATGCACGAGAGGGAGAAGGAGAGAGAGCAGCGGGAGAAGCAGCGATCCGCAGCCGGCGCTGGCAGTGGAGGCCATCGGCAGGACTCGGGACTCGGCAAACGCGGTCGCAACGGCAGCACGGGCAGTCCCAACGTAAGACCCTCCCGGCTGGCTGCCTGGATGAATCTGGCCAACTGGTTCAAGAGCCGGCCCAGTGTGGAGACGCTGCGCGAGAAGCGCATCTTCTTCGATGAGCCGTGCTTCGACACGGAACTGGAGCTGGTCCTGAAGCACGACGTGCACCGGACAGTGCCCCGGATTGTGGTGGATTGCTGTGATCTCATCGAGAACAAGTACCGACGCTCCACGCAGCCCATCGAGGGCATTTACCGGCAGTGCGGCGACTACAACAAGATCCAGACCCTGCGCTTCGATATCGACGCCAACGACTACGATGCACTGCGTCAGCCGGATGTGGATATCCATACGCTGACCGGAGTGCTCAAGCTGTTCCTGCGCGAGATCAAGAGTCCGCTAGTGAGCGTCAACGAGGCCAAGACCTTCATCGGATTGCCCAATCAGTGGTGTAAGTGCATATATGGTATTCCGAGTGATGATAACTACATACATAGTCTTCCATTGCAGTGCTCGTTGATCTCTACGTGAAGCTGGACTCCCTGAAGAGACTGATCCGCTCCCTGCCCGAGTCCAATCGGGACACAATGGACTATATCTTTGGGCACTTTAATAGGTAAGACTAAATCCCTTTGAGAGGAGAGAGATTCCTTCCTAACCCTCCTACTCCCTCGCATTAGGTTAACCAAGGTTCCGCTCCAACATATCAGCGCGGAAACGCTGTCAATATCGGTGGCGCCCTCGATATTCCATACTGTGCCCCAGGGCGCCCACCTCCAGGACATCCAGCAGCTGCTGCGCGAAGGAGAGACACTGGCGGACTGCGTCAAGCTGATGATCGAGTACCATGGCCGTATTTTCGAGTAAGTGAAGCAACCCAGCAGCCCGATGGTGATTGGTGATGGTGCTTTGCTTCCCCCGCCCTCGATCCCGCCTCTGTGTTATTGTGGTCGTCTTAAAGTAACTTGCTAAACCGCCAACATATTCTGAATATCCCGAAACTCGAACCCCACCCTATCCACACATCCCACGTGCCTCATCCGCGTCGCTCCACGCTCCAAATACATCTACAGAAACACCGCCGATCGCCGACATCGTCGCTTGAGTGTCCGGAATCTGAAGAAGACGCTCTCCCAGCCGGATCTCTTTCATAATTTATTCTGAACCGGGAGGATGGATATTCAGGAAGACTTATGCAGGGAAAAAGAGATATTTCTTCTACTATTTTTTTTCGTAATTGTAATACTAGTATTAGATCTTAATATTAAAACCATGACTAACTATATATCCATGGGCTTGTATATATAAATTTTATTTATTTGAACTGCTGGGGCTAAGGGCTGGAGGACTTGGGGAGTTGGGGGAAGAATCTATGATTTCACAATACAGTCTCTAAAACGTCACTAGATCTACCATACCATACCGTATGTATATTTGTTTAAAAACCAACTGGTTATCGGGTGCTAAGATGCCTATATCTGATATATGTGTGGGTGTGTAACTCCTAGGTGGTATGTATATATATAAACTATTAGCTTTCGATCTGTTTGCCTGCCAATCATCTGCTTTCTAGACTTTCATCAACATTTAACATTAAAACTTGAGACTTGAGGTGCTAGGCTGCTAGATGGGTATATATATAGGTAGGTAGGTAATTGGGGGTTTATCGATTATATATATATATATGTATATATCTTATGCGTGGGCTTCTCTCGAATTTTTTATAACGAAAATAAATCATATGTATAGCTCGCTCAGTTGATCACAATTTGCGGTTTAAATCTAGAATTTATGCCGATAATGGGTTGGGGTTGGGTTGGGGATAATGAAAATGAGATATATGTACTATATATATATCGAAGGCACAGGAATATTACACACATTAGAGAGAGAGAACTGAACTCAAACTGAATAACTACTGGGTGCTACTGGTTCCTCGGACCTGATCCGATCGAGCTTACGCTAAACTAAACATAACATAAAGGAGCTTCTCCGCTCCTCTAGTGGGGATTGCTTAATGTTTCCATTATTTTTTCAGTGATGCTTCTCTACTTGAAGAATGGGTTCTTCGATGCCGATGACTTCATGGTGCACAATATCTGACGTTCCAACTGAAAGTCATAGTCCAGGTTCTTAAGTATCGTTGAGATTTCTGGCAGTGTGGGTATCTACATAATTCCAAACAAAATATGCCTCGAATAAGAAAGAGATGGCTGGGCAAGAATGAAATCTCAGCTTCCATACCTCAGTTGCGGTTGGGTTGCGCTGCAACCTAACGTCCATCACAAAGGGCACACCCTCCAGTTCCGTGTAGGTGCCCAGAGTTCCAGTGCCGCCGTAAGTAGCCTTGCCTCCAGATGCTGTTGCTGCTGCCGCCGTGGGCCGAGGTGGTGCCGGTCTTTGTGGCGAATTGATTTGATAGTTTGCCTTAATCTCTTCATAGTCGTGATGCTCAGTCGGTGGCTGTGGAAGCTAACAAAAATATTTTACATTAATTATATGAGAATATTTAGAGCTATAAGGACTAACCGGTCCCCTTGAGTTGCGCTGTCCCTGCAAGTTCAGCCTGTTCAGTGCCTGCTCCACCTCACAGGTTGCGGCTGCCCCATTGGCCGCTGGCAGTGGTGGCGGCATACGCACCGGTATGGCGCCCGTCTTATAGCAGATGAGTACTCCGTTTATGTCGCCTGCTAGCCTGAACCCATCGGGTGCCACCTTTAGCTTCGAGCAGAGAATGATGTCGGTCACGGCCTGGGTGACGGTGCCACGCTTGGACAGCTTGTAGGCGATCTGTCGCTTGCGCCAGGCCTTCTGGTCGCTATCCGCCGTGCGGGAGAGTAGCGAGAACTCCTTGGGCGGTTGAGTCTTCTCGGCAATGACTCTAAAATTATAAAAATTACAAGAATTATAAAAAGAAATCCTTAAAAATACAAAGAAACCTACTGTAAAGTTTCAACGACATATTCCGGCAAGCCTTCGGACTTGGACAAGCACAAGTAGCGCGTATTCTGGCGACCAAAGAGGCTATAATCCCGCCACAGATCAGCATCCGAATCCTGGTCGTAGGTGCGGTGAATGGCACTAAAGTTTTTTGGGCAACTTGAAGAAAGAGAAATGCTAATTATTAATCTTTAAATATTAAAAAATTAATTAATAAATACCGTTCGAAATCCTCGACAATATGAAGCGATGTTATGGGACGGTTGTCGGGCAGGAAGCTCATGATGGAATTGAAGACATTGGTGTTGCTGGTGGCAGAGCCAGCTCCGTTGGCATCCATGTCTAGCGGTGATCCCAACAGAGCCGAAGAGTTGAGGCCACCACTGCCGCCCATAGACGATATTCCGCTCTGGATGTGTTTGCTCACTTTGTTCATCCTATGCTTTCAGAGAGCTTCAGCCGGCTGGAAAGGGAAACAAAAGGGTTACTTTTTTTTTTTAGAAAAAGAAATATTTATCTTGGAGCAAAGTCTTATCAAAGAATTATTCTTTTTTGGAATCGGATTAGGTTCTATTACTATTTATTTTGAAATTATAGTATAAACCATCCACATGTGCAAGTTGGTGGGCACTTTGGAGGGTAAACAAGTCGGTAACATCTCGGGGTTTATAGCTTCTGTTTGTGTTTTTTCCCCCGTGTTCCCCCCACACGGCGGTAGTGATTCATGATCTTGGCCTGGGTTTTTTTTTTCGTGTGTGTCTCATGGCATGGCATTCTTTTGTAGGTCGCTCCGCCAGGGCCAGGTCCGAGTTTCACTTTGGGCACACATATATACATGTTTTCGTAACGATCTCGAAGAATGCCCACCAATGAGCGGGTGGGTGAAGGCACTTTCTTTACACAACTATGCACATTTTTTTTCACAGTGCATATGGAGATGGTCCTCTTCTTTCATTTCCCCAATTGTCAATGGCCCCTATATATATTTTTGTTTATTTAATTCCTCCACCGATAAGATATTATAAAGTACTGCCAGCCAGCCACTGAGTCATCATGTGGAAATACCGGAAAATGTTTAATAACAAACCTGGAAACGGCAAGTTTACATGGAAAGAGAACCCAAAGCCAGACAAAGAATCAATCCTCTAAGGTTTCCCATGAAAGAGTTTGGCGGGCTCCAACGAAAGACAAAGAAGCCAAGAAATGGGGGGGAGCGGGGGGATTGTCTATACAGACACGCACTCACGTTACATATTCTGGTGGAGTGGCTAATGGACGATAACTAAAGTGGAGCACTTGGAGCTTAAAAATAGAAAACCGAAAATAAAAGCCGTTCAAAAATAGCTCTTCGGGTTTTCGCTGGAGTTCACTGTGCCCTGGAGGGAAAGTCGATAGGGACCTGGTTGGCCCATTTGGTGGAAACATTTTCAATTAAAAGTGCAAATTAAATGGAAATGATGAAAGGCCAATGCGTCAGTGGACGCACAGCATCCGCGCGCACACACACACACACACACACACCCAAACCCGAATAAATACACACACGTACTTGGTAGAAATTAATAACTCCCAATAGAACCGATGCGATCCAATTGCTTTGGGGGGGGACCTCTTATGGACTCCCTGGCACCACGAAGTTCACTTTAATTTCAATTCTGCGGCCGGTTGACGGGCTCTCTGCTGACCGGGCCGCTTTTTAACTGCATCTAATCGGACAATCAGATTCCCCACCGCTTTTTTAGTTCGTTTTAAATCTATTGTTTTGGAAACAACAACAATAACAAAATGTTCGAGGCGGAGTAACGTCAATAGCATGCAATCGATAGATATATCGATAACAGTGTACAGTTGATAAGGCAAACGCAACCACCCTCGCTTCAGTGTTGGGCCAGCTCTAGCCAACACTCATCCAACCGTCTCTAAAAATTTCAAAAACATACGGCCATAAAAAAAAAAAAGTAAATATCAACAAAAATGGATAAGGTAGAGACGGTCACTGTGCCGCAAGTAGATGCGTACCGGAAACTTTTGAATAAGGTCATTTCGCAGCTGCTGGTGGACAAAGGAGCCGGGCAGGCCAGTCAACAATGCTTGGAGACGCTCACCCAGATGCTCCAAGCCCGTAAGTAATTATTATTATTGTTCGGAAAACAATAA
Source organism: Drosophila malerkotliana malerkotliana (assembly GCA_018153235.1). Lineage (NCBI taxonomy): Eukaryota > Metazoa > Arthropoda > Insecta > Diptera > Drosophilidae > Drosophila > Drosophila malerkotliana. The sequence continues at coordinate 6,164,916 of JAECXV010000038.1, forward strand.
TAATAATTTTATGCAATTCATTTCAGTCATTCTGGAGATTGGCAACTCGGCGCACAACTTTTGTGAGTTAAGTGGACGCACCATGCCCACTGTGGGTGATGTTACCCTGGCTCTGATAAATATGGGCATTTCCATTAGCAGCTTGGACCCCTACATGCGAAATGAAAAGCATGCACCTATTCCCCTACCGCCCCAACAGACACAACAGCGACAACTAAGTCTCCTCCAGGCCGGTACTAAATCCGCGCACCCCCATTACGTACCCAGCTACTTTCCAGCCATGCCGGACCCTCACGCCTATATACGGACGCCCACGCACAAGCAACCGGTGACAGAGTACGAGGCCATTCGGGAAAAGGCCGCCTCTCAAAAAAGGGATATCGAAAAAGCCCTTACGAAATTCCTCTGTAAAACGTCAGAAACAAATAACCTGTTTCCCACCGAAGACAACATGTTTCCGCGTACGTGCAGCCGTGTTTTTTTTTTTCTTGAATAAACGTTATGTTAATCTTTATGTTAATTTCTAGTAATTGCGTGTAAGCCCGCTTTTCCGCCCTATGCTGCCGCCTTGAACCCCACTGATCAGGTCTTTGATTTTGAGGAGCTGGAATACCATTACCTGGTTGCCAATCGAACAGAAGATGTGCCCAGCAAAGAAGACGGCGAGGAGGGTGACAGTGAAAACGAAGACCACGACGGGGATAAGTCCAAGGAAGACAAGAACGAAATAGAAATCAAGCCGAACTCTACTACCAATAAAGCAATCTTAGAAAATCCGAACATAGACAATCCTTATTTGCGTGCCGCAACTCTGCCGAAGCGTTCCAAACCAATAGGAGCACCTCCGAGTAGAAGTCATTTGCCGAAAACCACCACTCCTTCTACCTTGGAAATAACCAAGAGTAGCTTATAAAAGTGGAATATATGCACAATTGTATATAAATTTGAATGTTTGCACTTTTTTAAGATGAAAGTAATTTGTGTGAAGTCATCATTGTGCTCGTACACTAGCATTTTTAAGCAAAAACTTAATAAAAATAAATTGTGAATTGCATGTATCCGGAGAACGAAAATTAGTTTTTCACTTTTGGCACTTTTTTCACTAGGTTCGATTGTTACAAAATGGCAGGTTATTTTCTGATCGGGCAGCAATCGGCAGCACGATGACCACTCGGAAGGAGCAAATGTGGGGAATTTGCGAAACCCACCATTTTGTGGTGGTATCCCTGGGGAAAAATTTGCAAATTAAAAATTTAAAAAAAATTAAGAAATCTTTTGAATGAGGAAAGACGCTTCTGAGTTCTCTGATTACTAAATGGGACTTTATTTTCCAATCGGGCACATATTGGCAGAGATATGGCCGTCGGAATGAGCAACCGTGGGGAAATTGCGAAAACCCTCCATTTTGAGGTGGAAGGAAACCCTAGGAAAAAATTCGCAAAATTAAATAACGACATTTTGAAAATCCTTCGAATGAGGAAAGTCGCTTCTGAGTTCGCTGATTACTAAATGGTACTTTATTTCCTGATCGGATATAAATTGGCAGAGATATGGCCATGGGATGGAGCAAAAGTGGGGAAATCCGGAAAACCCACAGTTTTATACTGGTACCCCTAGGAAAAAATTCGAAAAATTTTAAAACGACATTTTGAAAATCCTTTGAATGAGGAAAGGCGCTTCTGAGTTCGCTGATTACTAAATAGTACTTTATTTCCTGATCGGATATAAATTGGCAGAGATATGGCCATCGGATGGAGCAAAAGTGGGGAAATCCGGAAAACCCACTACTTTGTGATGGTACCCCTAGGAAAAAATTCGAAAAATTTTAAAACGACATTTTGGAAATCCTTTGAATGAGGAAAGTCGCTTCTGAGTTCGCTGATTACTAAATGGTACTTTATTTCCTGATCGGGTAAGAATTCGCAGAGCTATGGCCATCGGATGGAGCAAAAGTGGGGAAATCCGGAAAACCCACAGTTTTGTGGTGGTACCCCTAGGAAAAAATTCGAAAAATTTTAAAACTTTATTTTTGAAATCCTTTGAATGAGGAAAGTCGCTTCTAAGTCGCCTGTCGGAGGTGGGAAAAGGTAAATTTGGAATAGCCACACTTTTAATGGGGTATCCTTCAGCGATAATTTGCAAAAGCGAACGTCTTTTTTAGATTCACCACTTTTTTGACGATGACCACTTACGATTTCTTATTTTTAATTTATACTCATTTTATTTTCTACAAATCCAAAACGTTGAAGGCTGTTTGTTCGAGTTGGTTTGAGTAACGACTATTATTCAAAATTATTCATTGGTTGAACCTGTGTTCTAAGCTCTGAGCACAGAATAATGCACAATATCCTGATCATATATCAGATATTATCAGAACTATGAATATGCGTCCCCTTTTGTATTCAAAAAATTACTAAACCCCCCCCTTGGTGTATTTTGTGGTCGAACAAGCGAATGATTCATGAAAGTATTATAGCTGAGAAAAGATTGTATGAGACGCTGTCTGTTTCTTTTTTTTGTAATTTAATTTAATTTACATTAAAAAATATAATTTGTAAATAATGAAATATAATCAATAATTCATCAAGGTGTTCAGATGTTTGGCTGTTGTTTTGAATCGTTGATCTGAATTATTTCTGTAGCAGTTGAGTTTTGAGTTTGAGTCTGAGTCTGAGTATTTGATTTTGATTTCGAGTTGATTTAGTTGTTCAGTTGCTGTTGTTGCTGTTTATTGACTTCAATCTGTTCAAATCCATAGTGACACATATATATGACGAGATATATATATGCATACAAATATATATATTATTTGTAGATATATATTTAAATAGATTTATATAAATTGGTATTGCTTCAGATAATTGTTGTATTGTAAATAATTTCAATTATTGTTTAGGGCGGGAGTCACGGGTCAGTGGACACTAGTGGACGTGTGGACACTTAAGCTTCGGCCTCAACCTCCTCCTTCACCTTGGCATCACCGGGCTTGCCCTTGGACCAGTCGGGTTTCTTCTGCTCATCCAGATTACGATCATGATGGAATAGATAAGAAATTATATCGGAATTAGTAATGGAAATTGCAAAAATCAATCAGTTCACAAATAACATATCTGGATCAAAGACTACATTGTGATCTACATTTACATAAATAGTGTTGTGTGCATCAAAAATTTTATGAATGTTTTTCTAAGATTCTAAAATTGTTTTCGTAAAATTTCGCAAATGATTTCGAACACATCCCATTGATTCAGACTACAACTACATATAGCTACGAGTTGAGAAAGAGACAGACATAGAAAGAGAGATAGATATATAGATCAGTGTGCGACATAGACAGGTGCACTGACAGGTGCTCAAAACAGGAGGATCTGGTAAACAGGATACACGCACACACACACACTAGTTTTCTTACACTTTTTGGCTTGCTTTAGCACAGCGGCATCTTTTATCTTTTTCTAAAGATATATAAAGATAAATGTATTGATCATAGTCGCAGATATATAGATAGATATGAAGAGATATTATTCTCCACTGGCATCCCATCCACTTACCTCCTTCTCCTCCTCCTCCAGCGTGAACTCCTTCTTCTTCACCACCTTGAGCTGGTTGCGGAAGTTGAACTCAGCGGCCTTCTTCTGCAGCTTGGCGAATTTGTTTTCGTATTTGGAGACCTTCTTCAGGGCTGGCTTGACGCTGTTAAACAAATAACAATCGATTAATAATCGATATATCATCATCTATATATATTTTGAGATACTTACAACTTGCCGCGAAGATCGTTAACTTGGGCATTGAGATCGTTGATCTGTATTCCACAGGCACAGGAAGCAGAGAGTTGGGAAGAGAAAGGTATACCAGTTAATAAAGGATAATCGATTGTTATCGAATTGGTCTATCGACATGTAATGCTACGGCTACTATCAAAATCAAAAATGCTGCAAGAAGAATTCATGGACTCACGGGGCAAAAGCATGCTTGGAAACGAAGTCGGGATGCAGACATATTACGTATTTTTAAGGATCATACTCTACCAATTCTAGCACTACGACTTATGCTAATGCCAAGCGTGCTGGTGGGAGTGAGTGCGAGCAAGAGAGCAAGCGAGCGAGCGGGCCAGCCATACGAGCCTATACTTTTTTTTTATTTTTAAATTTTAATATTTATTATTATTTCTATTTTTTTTTGGTTGCCTAGTGGGAGCGAGACGGGGACAGTGGCGGTGATTGGTTGGTTTGCTTTGGCTTTTCTTTCTCGTTGATTGAACAGCATAACATCCAAATGTCGATTTCTTTTGCTTTAATGCTTTATTTGTAGTTTTATAAAGAATATTTGATCGTTTATACATATATACACTAGACAGAGATACACAAAAAAAAAGAGAGAGAGAGACGAGAGAGATAGTCATTGTTGAGTGAGAGAGAGAGAGAGAGACAGATCGAGCGACGTTGGCCTGCCTGCAACTGGAATAATGGAAATGGAACGGAAGTTGAAACAAAGAACATAGAACTGAAACTGAGACGACTGGGCTTGAGGTACTGCTTAACGGTAATCTGATCGAAAGGTCTCCTCTGCGCTTATGCTTTTGCTTGCTCCCTTTATTATTTTGTTTTGTGTTGCTTTTTCTTTGGTTTGTTGTTTCTATTTCTTTAGATTTGTTTGTTCGGCTGCGCACGCAGTTACGATGCGGGTTCGTGTAACGGTAAAACGGTAAAACGGTAATCGGTAATCGGTAAATCACGTTTAGTGGGTCTAGCATTAAGTGATTCAATCGAGAAGTAATCGACGCTTGGCTTTTATGCTCTTCAACTTTGGACTTGGCTTTTATCATTTGGCGAAGAATTATAGAAATGCAGAAAACAAAAGAATTTGACAGACAGAAAGAGAGAGAGAAAGAGAGAGAGAGAGACATACAGAGACAGAGATAGACAGAGTGTGAGCGGTAATGAGAACAATTTACACAAAACATTATTTACAATGAAGTGTGATGGGTGTATGGTGCTGGGCATGGGCGTGGATGGACAGTTGGGGGCGTGGCTGGCTGGTCGGGGATATCGGTATCGGTATTGTTCGTAATTGAATTTTTTTTTTTTTCATCTATTTATCTTTTTTACTGCTGCATGCAATTTCGCGTGTGTGCGTGCGCTTGCGTGTCTTTTTTGGGCGTGACTGTACTTTTTTTATTTTCGGGTGCTTGTAGAGTAGAGTGCTATTATTGTGTATTTTTGTGATTATATTGCTTGCAATTGTAGTTATGTGTGGCTGTGGCTGTTTGTTCTTATTTGTAGAGCGGACGCACAGACTTTAGGTGCAGTTTTTCAATAAAATGGCGACAACGCGTCGACAGCGGCACAAACAAATATTTTGGTTACAGTTAAGAAAAAAAAAAAATAGAAAATAGAAAATTAAACACACACAAAACAAAGTTCACAAATGGTGCAACAAACTAGTTATCTTGCTGTTGTTGTAGTTGTAATTGTTTGTTGTTGTTGTTGTTGTTGTGCAAACTACTAAATTCTACGTTGCTGTTTATTGTTGTTGTTTCTGGGGGTGTATGTGTTGGATTGCCAGTTGATTGATATTAAATTTTTTAATTAAAAAAATAGAGACAGAAAAGAAACGAGTGCCAGGCCAGTAAGTTGGTGCATGTGCAATATGGTTTTGTGGAGAAGACTTAACCTCTCTCTATATGTTCGGACATAACCTCACACTGACACGGCATCTGGTCACACTGGGGTGGAGTCGATAATGAATCGAATAACGGTTGAATGGCAATCCTTGCTGATTATTCGTGTTTCCGTCTTGAGTTTAATATTTTTTTTTTTTAATTTTAGTTAAACGTGAGTAACAATCGAAATAGAAATCAAACAAGGAGTAGTACGAATTGTAAATAGTCACGATTGTGTGTACACACCCACCCACACTCACATATATATTTCTGTATATATATATAGATCGGGGCACAGGTGTGAGAAAGTCATGTAAAACAGATATTTGTTCAATATGATGCGCATTCAACAATTAAGAAAGAAACAACGAAACTAAACGGAATTGAACGGAAACGAACATGATATACTAGAACTCAAATGAATACTTCAGATTCAGATTCAGATTTTAGATTTTAGTTTTTTTTTTTTTTAATTTTTTAGAATTGAATTAAATTTAGTTGCATGTTGCATTCTATCTTAGGTGAGTTGTTGAATTTGATTTTTGATTTTTTTTTTTTTTTGATTGCTTTGTTCTTTTGTATTCAGAGTTTTTTGACATTGATTGATAATTTGATATATATTGAGAACGATTTGAAATTTAAATTGAAATTGTTGCAGTACCTCCCAGTCTTTTTTCCTGACTTCGTATTCCAGATCCCATTTCTGGCCTTCACAAATATACATACGCTCGTAATACTCTTCGCAAATCTCTTGCAATTCGCCTGCAAAAACATTTTTATTGTTTTGGATTTGGTATTTGTTTTAAGTTTTTTTTTTTTATTATCAATTGTTTTTTTGATTGTTGAAAGTTCGACGATTGATTGGTAAAAGTTCTAAATCTAGGTATGACTAAAGTTATGATTGCATTTACTGTTTATAGAGTTTTCTTTTGGTTTATCGCATAATGATTACTGATATCATATCGTTTTGCATTTTGTTGTTTTCGCAGCTTCATTAGATGTTATGTGTTCGATGAGTTTTTCAATCTTCTGTCTTTTCTTTTTTTGGCAATTCTTCAAACGGAACAAATCGGAACGAAACGGAATGGTACACCACGGAACAGAAACGGAAACGGAAAGCAATCGTTACGGTTTACGTTATTGGCACTTTACGCTATATATTATTCGGGTTTAGTTTTAGAAGACAATTAATCGTTGTAATTTTGATAAGATATTTCCTAAAAAGCTTCGACTTCGGCATGCCGAATAATTTTTTTGGTGGGGGCATTTTTCAGGGGGGGGCTATAGTTCCATGTTACCGGACGAATACTTATTATGTTGTCGGGCGGTATAGGAACTAATGCCCCTCCATTAATTGTATTTTTTTTTTGGTCATAGTTTGAAGCACGCGCCAATGCGAAAAAAATTATATATATTCTCTGATTTTCGGTTTCTGTTGTTTAGCGCAGTTAAAAAACAATATCAAAAATTAGGTAAAAGAAAATAATTATCGCAGTAAAAAACTAAAAATATGATTAGGAAATATTTAGAAATGAAATCAATTAATTAAATACCAAGGGCATAATTGTAAATTAAAGTTATGATTAATATTCGATTTATATATATGTAAAATATCTTATATTTTTTTTTTTTTTTTTTTTGCTTGATAAGAAAAAAACATTCGATTTTGGTTTTTCTTTTTTTTTTGTTTTTTTTTTTTTGGTTTTTTTTTTTTGGGTGCATGGCAAAAGTTTGTAAATCTTTTGGGGAATTTACCTCTTGGGCCTTGACTTTCTGCACGTGTTCTAAATCAAACTTATCGCCCTCCAAATTGTAAACGCGTTGCCAATATTGTTTGCATATTGTTTGCAGTTCGGCTGCGGTAAACGGTAACGGTAACGTAGCGGTAGCGGTATCGGTATCGGTAACGGTAACGGTAATAGTGGCGTTAACGTTATGTTACGATGTTACGTAACGATTACGTTATTTAGAAAAAAACATTTGTTTTTGTGTACGATTGTATTTGATGTTTTTAGTTTTTGTATTTTGTGTAAATGAGAGTACGGATCAAAGAAAGATATATAGAGTAAAAGATTTGGAAAGAATAGATAGAGGGTTTTTTTTTTGGGAAAGATAGAAGAGAAAGTGAGAGATAGAGAGAGAGAGAGAGAAAGAGTAGTGTAAAGACAGAGACAGAAATGGATATAGATAGAGTGATTTGTGATACAGATAGAGATAGACGACGTTTTTGATTTAAATTTGGTTTTTTGTTTGTTCGTTTGATTTTGATTTTTTGTGTGGTTGTCGCGTTTTTTTCGAAAAAAAGAAGGATTAGATTAAGATATCATTAATATAAAGTTATAGATTGAACTCGATCTTTATCACCTACAAATGTTGTGTTTATTGTTTGCTTGTTTCTTGAGTTGTTGTGCCACATGAGTAGTGATTTTGTAAAAGTTTCAGTGTTGTATAGTAGTTTTGGTGCTGATTGTACTTTTGGGGTGACTGTATCTCCTAATCTCTGGTCACAATCTAGAAAACCCCCGATCTAACAGCTTCGTTTCGATTTCTTTTCATTTTTTTTTTTCGGTGTTAGTAAGTAAAATCACAAAAATACAAAAATAGTTTATGTGATTCAGCTACAAGACACAAAATAAGCCAAAAAAACTTGTAGACACAAAAAGCTTATAGCTAAAGCCGCAAAAAGCAAAAAAACGCACAAATACAGTGATTTCAAAAATAGGTATCATCAGCATTTGTTGCTATCGACTTTTGGGGTTATTAGTATTTCAAAGCAGCGTTGTTATTTTCGATCCATATCTATTTGGGTTTACAGATTACGATCTGGAAGCCTTATACTAAATTAGTTAGCTGCCTCGAATAGGACTCTACTTTCTATATATGGTATATACTCTGGTTGAGAAGTGCAATTCCTTTTTTGTCGGTTTCTTGGGCCTCGTTTTGGAAAAAGCTCTCTTCCGAACCAATTTACAAAAAATGAATAAATTTTTGGGTTAACACTACGGTTTGTACTACTAGTTCTCCGGACATTTAGACAACACCCACACACACGTATTGGTAATTTGTAGAAGATTGTGTGCAGCTCGAAAATATTTGTATATATTTTTGTTTTTTGGGCTGATGGTGCTGCTGCCTCGGCTACTAAAATATAATACTAGTAACTGGTATATATATTATCGACAAGTTCTACGATCGGCGATAGAAAAATAGAGAGAGAGAGATTGATTGAGATTCAAAAACTATCTGCTTGCCTCAAAGTCCTTTCTGGCTACCTCGTGTTCGAGATCGTACTTTTCAGACTCCAGTTTAAGAATCTTACTGTGGTAGTCCTGACAAGCTTTCTGAATTGTATCTGTTGGAACGAAGTGTGGTTATCAAAGGGTTCGATCTACATGTTTTTGGTGTTTGTGGTTTTTTTTTTTTTTAATTTTTTTTTTATTTTGTTGTGTGTGTGTCTTGTGGGGTGGGTGTACTGGTTGTGTGTTGTTGTTGTTGTGGGAAAATGTATTTTTTTCTTTATTTTTCTGATCTATCCATTTTGAATCCTAACCTCAAAAGAGAGACCACCTGCATTAATCGGGTGAGTATGTAGGCTATTGCTTTCTGTACAGTTTTAGTGCAAAATATATATATGTATATTGACTTTTCACGAACATTGATATATATAGTAAGAGTGTGCGAGAGAGATAGTGCTTAGAGATATATAAATATTTAGATAGAGAGAGATAGCTAACAGAAGGTGTACGAGTAGTTGTTGATGTTAAGCGTTAACTTTTGATTTTGATCGAGGATAGATATATAGAATTAGGCATTATATTTGGTATTATAGTAGAGTGTTCGTGTACCTCAACATCCTTGCGTTTAACAACATACTCAAGATCATATTTCTGGTCCTCCAATTTACAAATCCTGTCATAGTGTTGCTTGATCAGAGTTTTGAGTGTGTCTGTTTCACAAATGGTTTGGTTTGGTTTGGTTTGGATATTGGATGGATGTTGGTGGATGGTGGTTGGGTTGTTGGAATTGGGTTCGTGTATCGGAGTGTTGGTGTGTTGGAATTGCATTGTGGATAGTGGAGAGTGTGTGTTTTTGTGTGATGTTGGGGTTTCATGGATTTCAATCATGGGCAAAAAAAAGAGATAGAGATAGAGACACATTTAGATAAATTGGTAACACACAGTTGTATCCTGTTTTTTTAAATGCATTTCCGCTATTTTCGTAGATCCGCTAAGGAAGTTGATTATCCTGGTTATGACTTCATGTGTGTGTGTATGTGTGCTAATGTGTATTTTGCGATGTATGTATGTATGTGTGTAGGTGTATATGTATGCGATAGATGACACTTGTTCAACTTTCAGTTATCGATTTATATTTATCGGCAGTTTAGCATACAAATCGGAGACAAAACAAAAATAGGTATCTCCAATTGGCAGACTAGACTGATTATTGATTGATGTGATTTCTTTTGAGGTTATATAATTTTTTTTGTATTTTTTTATTTTTAGACATCCAGCCGATCGAGGACCGAGGAACTCACCTTCGCTGGCATCGCTGAGATTCCTGGGACTGCCGCAACGTTCTTCAATGATGCGTCTACGTTCAGCCGCTTTGCGTTCCTGTTCTTTCTTCAGCTCCTCAGCGGCTTTCTTACGCAGCAGCAACTGTTATCAGAATTAAATATTAATTATTATAATATCTTAAATTTAAATAGTTTAAGTCGGTAACTTACCCTGAGTTTCTTCTTCCTCTCTGGGGTCATGAAACCCTTCTTGGCCTTCTTGGCCTTGGAGGCTTCCTCCATGCGCTTGCGCACCTCAGCACGCTTGCGCTCGATCTCAGCCTGTTTTGCCTTCTTAGCCTGAAATTCAAATTGGTATCAGCAATCGGGCACATTCCGGCCAAACATTTTTTCGACACTTTCGAAGACGGTAACGGAAATATGAAGACGTAGACATGGGACATGAACGCTGAATTCTAAACGTGGACACAAGTACACGTACACAAGTGTACCTCCTCGGCCTTCACTTTCGGATCGTTGGGATCCTTGGGCGGACCGGCCGGTGCAGCGGCAGCAGCGGGTGCCGCCTTACCATTGGCAGCCGGCGCAGCGCCGGGCTTAGCTGCTGCTGCTGCAGGAGCTGCTGCGGGCGCCGCCGGTTTGGCTGCAGCCGCTGCTGGTGCTGCGGCCGGAGCTGCTGCCTTTTTCTGTAAAGAAATTAATAAATTTTATAATTAATTTTTATATAAAAAATATAAGCTTTTCTAAAAAAACAAAAACAAGCAAAAAGGAACGCAAAAATAAAGCACTGAGACAGAGACACACACTAACGATAACAGACTTTCGATTGTCGATTTTTGAAACTTGACAGTTATCATTATCGGTGCCAACTGCATAAGCGATCCATTATCGGAAAGTAGGTAATCGGAAAGATATCGGTATTTTGAGGGGAAGCAGCTGCGATCCTGTAGAAGCAAGAGAAAGGCATTTTTTTGGCTTATGGATTCAGGAACTTGAGAGCGGATGATGGCAATGAGGTGGTATGATAATATCTATGGTATTATGATATTCAAACTTACCGTTCTATCATTCAGTGTCCATCGTAGGCCAGGTCATAGTCCGTCCATCATATCCATTCCGAAAAACCGACTCGAAATTGCGTGACATCCAACAAAAAAAATAGTTTACTGCGGATAGAGGTTAAAGGTTAATCCTTTGTTTGCCTTCAGGGGGGCTTAGTCTGAGTTTCGATTACTTACCTCACCTCATCATCAGCCATTTTGATTTGTGTTTTTGGTTACTGGAAAACGAAATGAAGAGAAAACCAAATTTTAAATCTCAAGCAACTGGAACTGGAGGTAAAATGAAATTTTGATTTCGAAATTCTTCGATGACATCATTCCGATTGTCCCATATCTATATCCTAAACTATATATGTAGTATTATTTTTTTTGTATATGTATGTATGGCATCTGTTCCATAAATCAGTCAGTAGCTCTCTCCCACGCACTCACACAATCGCACACTCCCACACACAGTCCACCTACGATCTCTTGACGTACCGCAGTGCGTATGCGCAATGCTTATGGCGGCGTATTACGTATACGCACCGTTGCCTCATGCCGTATATGGGGGCAACCCCAGACAACACACATACACACGTTTTTGCTTTCTCTTTTGATCATTTTTTCGCTCTCATTTACTTTGGCGTGGGTGTTTTTGTTATTTTTTTTGCTTTTAGCCTTTTTTTTTTGGCAATCTCTTCGGGTTTTGGTCTCTCTTCGATATCCGATTTCACGATGGATCAAGGAAAATATCAAGAGAGAATATATAGCCAGCTGATTTTCAGTTAATTTATGATTTAGAAAGTTTTAGATTAAAGGTAGATATATTTTTAATAGATTCTTATTTTTGCAATGAACTTTTCTTATTCGAAATTATAACAAAATAAGCATTTTTTTAGGGTTTTGGAATAGAGTTCCTTATAGACTTTTCTATTTAATTTTTCTCTTCAATAAAATGCTAGAAAAAACAATATATATTTTTCAAAATTGCATTTTTTATCAGTTTAAAAAAAGGCTCATTAACTTCAACCTCTTAAAAGCTCATAAAAATCTTAATAGATTTCAAATACTATCTAAGAGATATCTACGAGATCTGAAACATATTGTTGAAATAGCCAGACATGCCATTACCACACCATATGGCTGAAAGCTATAGGCTGTGCATAAATATAGACCTGATTTTCCTTCGATATTCTGAGAGGAAAAAAAGGTGTGAAAAAGTTCTGACAATGACGACCTTCGGCTATACACTCTATACTCTATATATACAGAAAAGATATAGACGCAGAGTGGGACTATTTTTTTGAGCAAAAGTTGAAGAAATCTCCATTTAGCATTGTGGTATAGCCTAAGGTGAAAGCTAAAGTGAGACGGATTCTATTGTATCTTGTATCTGTGAGTTTTAAAAATAAACCTGTTGATAGATACACGAATATGTCAGCTATTTATGATTTCTACATTTGTTTATATATATAAATAAATAAAAAAACAATTCCGCGAACGAAATGGAACAAAAAATTGATCCAAAAAGTAGAGTATTTATCCAGATATTTTTTTTTAATATTTGTGTCTATGTGTGTGTGTGTTTTTTGAGAATTTGTGTGTGTGTGTGTGTGGATCTTGATTTTTCTTTTGGGATCTCTTCTCTTGTGAAAATTCATTCGTTTGTTCTATTTTGAGGCACTGGCTGAGCAGCATTTTCAGCTTTTAGCTTTCCGAAATGTATCTTGTATCTTTGGGATACATTTTTAGCTTTCGCCACGCACACACACACACACACACACACACTCTCACATTCTCAACACTCACACGCACAAACGCATCTATTGCATTTGCTTACATAACTCAAAAATAAATCAAGTATTTTTTAAAGAAAAAAAAATAAATAAAATAAAATTCACAAAAAAATAAAAGTTAAAGTTTTGAATTTTAGGTTTCCTTTTTGGGGGTTTTCTCCCTTTCTTTCTTATAGTAACCGGTAGACACTTGTTTTGGCAAAACACTTGAAAAAAATATTTAAAAAAATATATAGTATTTGTTTTTGTCTTCAAAAAAAAAAAATATATATCCTTTAGTGGCTCAAACACACACAAAATCCAAAAACAAAATAGGCAGTTCCTTGGCACATCATTTTGTTTAATTTTCCATCATTTAGTTTTTCGGTTCTTAAATGTTTGCAACATTTTTTTGCGTTTTTTTGGTATTGTTTTGTTGCATTTATTTGCGAGATAAGTTTGAAGTTTCTTTTAGAGTTGTTCGTGATTTGGATTTGTTGCTTGTTGGATGTTGCTCCGTTTCAAGCACTCACCTTCAAGGAATTAGAAAAAAAAGAAAAAAAATTCGGCTGTGCTGTCGATCACACGAATCGGATGATACTGAACGACACAAAAAGACTGAACGGTCCGACGATCCACGGCAGACTATATTCTAGTGGCCGGCCATTCAACGGATACGGATACGTGGTACCGTTCGTTCCCAAAGCTAACAGTTAAAACAAACACACACACACAGTCAGTCATATACAGACGTATATCTGCCGCCCACCTGCCCACCGTCCTTCATACAGCAGAGCGACAGAGAGAGCGATCATCACACCATAAGGGGTGTGAGGGGCGGCAGGGGTGCTTTGGCCATGTATCTGGGCGTGAGGCCTAAAAATAGATCGCCCCAAAATCGAAATGGATACCGAAAAAAACTTTTTCGCCTCTAACGATCGTTTCCGAACACACGAACCACAAGTCCCGAACATCAATCCGAATCCCAATCAGAATCCGAATCCGAATGCGAATCCCAACCAGGCTGCACCGCTTGGAGAAGTATCTATCAGTGTCTTTGTGTGTATGTGTGTTTGTATCTGTGTGTGTGTTTTCTGGTGTAAACGGAGCCGCTTGGAATTCAATGCATTGGATAAAAATAAATTTGCTCCAGTTGAGAGAACGGCAGCCAAATCGCTGCATTTAGGCCCAAATGGCATGACAGAGGGAATGGGGGGGGGGAGAGGTCTGAGGCAGGGGCGGAGATGGACTTAGAGGGGGGGCGCTAATGGGGGTCTACCACTGGACCAGGCATGGAAAAATACCTGCAGTGGGCATAACATTTCGACAGCCCTGGAACAAATATTGAAAATTATTCAATTTTAAAGGATTTTTTTAAGGAAGTATATTAAAAAATCTTTCTACTAAAAAATGAATTATTTATTTTAAAAATAATAACTAAGCCTTTATAGAAAATTGTTCAAAATTTCAAAAAAAAGTTAAGAGTTGAAAAATACAAAAACAGGGTTTTTAAAATGGTTTCCAAAATTAGGGAACTTTTGAAAGAGGTTTAATATTTTATTAAAATCTTATTATTTGTATAAATTATTCACTTTGAGATTAAAGTTATTTTATGAAGAAAACACGATTTATTGTTTAAGAAACTTTCAAAATTAACAAAAGATTCAAAAACTTTCGAAAATTAATGGTAAAGCACCACAGAAAATGGAAATCCTTATGAAATATTTAGAAATATCTTTAAAATAATAAAGTGTATAGGTTTTTAGTAAAAAAAAAATATTTTCAAAACAAACAAGTAATAAATTCAAAGTCAATTTCAATATATTATTGAAAAGACTATTTTTAAACAAGAAATTTAATAAAACCTAATGATAAAAGTCTAAAAGAAAGTCTATAACCATTCAGAAAAGTAAGAAACTGTTTCTTAATACATATAAAATATTTAATTAAAATAAAGGTAATGAATGTTATTTTTTTACTATAGTTTTAGAGATCCTGTCACTTTGGACTTGATCTAGAAACAGTCATTAGCCATCGCCCTCAGTTTGTTCGGCTATTTATCTGGCCCGAGGTACGCTGACATAACTATAAACTTTTGAATAATGAATGCCACATATAGTATAGCCTATATCCGTCTTGTTAATATCAATGTTTAGGCAGAATTACTTTGGCATCGAGCGAATCTAAATATAATGCCAATGTATGGAATAAGCCTATACTATATAGGTGTCTATATAGAATGGTAAGCTCTATAGGAGAGCTATAGCAGAGATTGGCGGATGACGCTGCAGCGCCCACAGCCAAAAGATTTAAAACAAAAAAAAATACGCATACGCCCCGTTGCCTTGCAACGTTTTGTTGAAAGTAATTTTCGAAGCGTTATATGCAAAATGCTAGCCAAGAATCGAAAATGTTTCATCGTATATATATGTATGGACATCAGTTCTATGTGTATATAATATATAAATAAAAATATACATAGAAAACACGTATGTATGTAAATGTTCTTATTCTATAAACTTTTCGAAAAAAATAAAAAAAAAAAATAATGTTGCTTTTCGAAATGTATTATTGATGATTTTTTTCTCATTCTTGGTTTGTTTTTCTTCTTTCTTTCACATTTTCTTTTAAATATAGAACCTGGGGGCTTCCAGGGGGCTGGATATACAGTATATAGATATATCTATATGTTGGAAGGGCAGTGGGTTAGCTGATTTGTAGTTAGCTTTTTTTTCAGTATTTTTAGTATTTTGTAGGGAATATGATCAGTTCGTCTATGTCTGGACGATTCTATTTTTTGACTTTATTTTCGTTTAAAACATTTTAAACAATTTTGCAGCCTCCGTCAGATATATGTGTTGGGTGTGTTGTTTGTGTATGTGTGTGTGTAGTCACCCCACCCACCCCCCATTTTCTGTTTTAATTTATGAATTTAGAAATTTAGAAATTGTTTTTCTTTAAAAACATGCTTTATTTTTGGGTACTTTGGCAAACAGGAAACATAATGAGGGACTCAGGGAGGTTCGGGGTGGTGGTCCGATGTACTATTTTCATTCTACAATATCTCTTTGTTTTTGGGGTTTTTACCCAGGTAATATAAATATATTAATATATGTATTTGTTATATAATTGTAGACTTACAGGTGTGATTAAAAAGGTGTGGAAATTGTTTTTGAAACATTTCGTAAGATCTTAGAGTTAATCTTTCATATTTAAAGAAATTATAAAGGTATATCTAGGTTTAAAATGCTTATGATAGCTAGAAGAATTATAGTTTTATATATCTTAAAAACCCCACCATATTCCTTAGTAATCCTTGCACTTAATTTCCATTAAAAAATATAAAAATCCCTAAAGGAATACAAAAACCAAAAAAACAAACAACCACTTGCTATTTTGTGTTTTTGTTTTTTTTTTAATATTTGACCCAGTTTCAAATCTGTTGATTGTTAATTTGACACGTATCTGCCAGATACTTTCCCAGGCAAATCCCTGAGATGCAAATCCCGGGGCTCCCGCACCATTAAACTCCATTTCGGGCTCAAAGCCCAGAGACCATCGACATGGTCATCACTATACTCTCCTCTGCTCTCGACGGTGAGTGCGTCAAAGCAAAACAAACGTCATAACCCCACAGACCGTTGTCTAAACCTGCCACTGCCACCCACCGCCACTACTATAAAAAGTAGAGGGTAGTGGATGGTGGGGTGGTGGTGTGTCCTTGCCTGGCTTGGCTCTACCTGACAACTATTTGTCGCTGCTGGCTGACCCATTTAGGGTTATATACATACACCACCCGCCCACAAATCCATCTACTACTTATACATACATGCCAGATTCCAGTTGCATTATGAAAATGTGTATATGCGTGTGTGCAGGTCCTGGCTGCGTCCTGTCAGCGTTCGGTTACTCTGAAGAGAGTCCTGTGGAATGTTCAACAATGCTTCGAAACCAGAAACCCGATAGCTAATAGCTGCTGCAATTTTTTTAAACATTTTTTTGCCATCCACAGGGAAAATTTATTAAAAAATGGGATTTAAAATTAATGAAAATTTTACAAATCGGTTTTTAAAATTTAGGTATATTTCTAGGTAAGTTTTTAACTTTAAATATTAAGTGATCTGAATTTGTTCCATAGATTTTTTAATTAATATTTACAACACTATAAGTTTAATTTTTAGCTAATGAGTTAATATTTCAAATAAATATTTTAAAACACTTTTGTTTTAAGAGTAAATATTTTCCTAAAATTAGTTTTTGAAAGTGTATTTCAAAAGCTGCTTGAAAAACATTCTCAATACTCAATACTCTCAATAACTCAAGTATATTTCAAGTTTACTTTATAATTATAAAGTATAAATATTATTATAGTAGTATTTAAAAGTATAATAATAATTACTTACCTATGATTTATTTACATACATTTAATGACATTTTTATGCAAAAATTAACTCATACTTTATTTTTAAAAATCGCTTTTTAAAGCATTGCTATTTCATTTATAGAAATATGATTTATATATATCTCTTAATTTCTAAAAAAAAACAAGTATTTAAGCTTATTTAAGAGCGTTAGAAACTATTCAAGAATTAGCTTTATATTAAAATATAAACTTTAAGAAAAAACTGAAAACTCTTCAAGGACTCTTAATTTTGAATGAAATTTAAAACCTTTCGTTACAAATTACTGTTCAAACATTTCCATTTATGTTTCTGCATATTTCTGTTTGCAAATATTTCTTGTGCAAATATTTTTTATGCCAATTTTTTATATGTACATACATATTTTTTTTTAACTGTTAACCTTAACTAAACAATGAGTGGCAATTTAAAAAGTGAATGCATAAAAAAAATACGGTCCCAGCCACATCGATCTGCATGCGTGCAGCGTTTATTTGCACTAGTTTTCCCCGCTTGTGACGTCATTGTTTTCATGTCGCACGTCATCGCAGGAGCAGCATGATGAAGAAGAAGAAGAATACAGAAAGCAGCATCAGCAGAAGCAGCATTAGCAGCAGCAGCAGCAACAGCAACAGCGAGGTCAACATGCAACTTGCAACATGATGCAGGAATATGGATTCGCAGTGTATATGCGTTCATGGAAACGAAAATGGCGCCTAATTGATTGATGGTCCAATAAGCTGAGGTCAATCAGCTCCACACCCTCCCCCCCCTCGGAACCACCGCCTTTAAAGCCCCGTTCGTTCTATTACCAGTCGGACGTCATTGGTCTTCATTAGCCAAGCCAGGCCAGTCCAGGCCAAGTCAAGTCATTCCGTTGCCAGCCCCGCCCAGTAATTCCATTTCCATGCATATCCTGCGTAGCCGTATCCGTGTCCGTGTTCAGGACGAAGGACACTCCATAATGGACAGAGCTGGTGCGAGAAATGCAAGTCTATTGTTTTTATTTGTTTTTTTAAACGAGAGGACATTTATGACGAAGATAGAGAGAGATTTTTATTCAAAAAATGTTCAAATATTTTGGAAAAAGGTCATTTATCAGAGGTTTATTGTATTTTTTAAGGTCTGGTTTTGTTTTTAGGTAATAGTTTTAGAGTAATGGCTTTGTAAATATTTTTGAAATTAATTCTACTTACCACTTTAATTAAATTTTACCTTTTTAAAATGAAAGAAGGCTTTAAAACATTTATTCACCTTACCAATATTTAAAGTTTAAACTATAAACCTAAAATTGTTTCATCTATTTTTAAAAAAATATCTTTAGAATAAATAATTTAGAATTCTTAAAATATATGCATTTTCCAAAAAAAACTCGAAATACTAACCAAGAATGCGTTTTTTTAAAGCTTTCTAAGATAAACCCTACCCTTAAAAATATAAACAAAAATATAAATTTAAAATTTAACTATAAAATAATATAAACCATTAAAAAAAACTCAATTATTTCCTTAAAAGACAACAAATTCACACCAAAGATAGAAATGTGAAAGACTTTCCAAAAGAAAAACAAAAGGATGTTTTGGCCAGAGAGAGAATAGAAGGAATCCTGGCTAGCGGAGGAGGAGGAGGAGGAGGAGGAGGCTCGGAATGCTTGAAGGGTGGAATGCTGGGAGTATTCCGTTGCATTTCCATTCAGTGCTGCACTGCTGACGTTTGCCACTCCCTGTCAGAGCCCCTTCAGCCCTTCGTCCTGTCGTTCTGTCGTCCTTTCGTGCCTGCCTTGAAATCGTGCAGTTTTGTGAATGAAAATCCAGAGCGTCATCAATGAGCCTCCGCCCCAGCCTTTGGAGGTCCTCCACCAGGCAGGATGGGTGGTGGGTTAGCTTGGGGGTCATAACGCCATGAAAACAGGCCATCCTAGCAGACCAGATATGCAAAACTACTAATCAAGTTGGCCCTGTGCCTTGGCATTCCTATCCCGATTTCTGATTTCTGATTTTGAATCCGATTTCCATTGCTATTTTTCCATGTTGCCTTCAATTTCTGCCATTTTTGGCCTCAATGATGATCTGATTTGTGAGGCTCTCAGGTTATAGCCTCCAGTTAACCGCAGCCAGGACATGAATAGAAGATTTTTTCCTAAAATTCCAGGATATATTTCAGGATATCACAAATAGAATTTAATGGGAAAACATAGGGCCTTACATCAGGAAACATTTCTTAACTTTTAGTTTCCTTTATTTCTTAGTTTTTTTGCCAGACAGCCTCTTGCATGAAAAACAATCGACGCATTCCTATGAAGAATCCGCCTTCAGATCTTACGCTATATAGTATCTTTATATATATATATATATATGTATATATAGATCCAACATATAGAACAATATGTATACCAGATCTTTAGGCAAACAACAGACAAACATATAATGCTTTTGGCTTCTGAACAAAATCCATGCATGCACATACTATATAGCCCGAGAATCGGGCACATATCTGCAGCTATATAGAACATATAGAACACACTTTCTGCCGTTAGAGCAGAACTCTCTAGCCGTCTATATAGACGGCCCATACAATGTATATGTGCCACAATAAAAATACACATCTATACTGAGGTCTAACAGTCTCTTTTAGATGCTCTCTTTCAGGTGCACAGGGAGAAAAATATAGGCCTTATTTTAGATGAAGGGTGTTTGGCTTTGAAGTTTTAGTGGTTTGGTTTTTAACTAGGTTTTATAAGAATATATTTTAACATAACTTTTTTCTATAATTTCCATTGTGTTGTAGATATTTTAGGGCTTATATTAATAAAGATATAATAACTACATTTTAGTTATTTTTGAAAGTTAGAACTAAATATATTTAAAGTTTTAAAGACTATAATTTTAATAAACCGCTAAAAACTTCAAAACTATAGCTTAAAAATGCTAAAATTGTATTTGTTTTAAGTGATTTGAAGCATATTATTCATTTCTAGGCTTTAAAACCATAGTAATTAAAGATTACAAGTTTTTCGAACTTCCTTAACATTAAATGTAAATTTTATTAACATTTCTTATTTTATAGAAATAGATCTTTTTATATTTAAGGCCTAAAAAATATAGTTATCTTAAAGTTTGGTGTTTTTTTGATTAATTTTTCATACCCATTGCTATCAAGTTATTCTCTTAAATTACTTTCCAAATTAAAAAGGAAAGACCAAAGCCTTTTATTTTTAGTATGTTTATTTATTTTACAAGTCTCTAGATTTATTTTTCTGAGTGTAGCCAAGTAGGGGATTAAATGGCTAGCAGCTGTCGGCCGAATGGCTTGTCTTCTCGGTTTTATCCTCTAGATATGCGGCCTCTGGAATCGCTGTGGGAATCACAGCATTCCTGGCCCATGGACCACAGACGCATCGCATTGGTAGAAGAAGAATTTAGACGGAAAAGTTTTCCGTTTTCAGTTTTCAGTTTGGTCTTTGGCTTTTCTACTTCTCCTTCTGGCTGACCCCGATTTATTTTTAGAAGTGCACTAAAAATAAATGCGAAGGTCGGAGAGCGTAATTGGCCGGGGTGAGTGTGAACATGGATGTGTGGATGTGGCTGGTGGCTGTGATGGTTGGGATATGGAGACATGGGTAAATGGGAATGGGGAGTGGGGAGTGGTAGTGCAACTTGGACGCACAACGCCATAAGGTCAAAGTGTCAACTGCAACAGCACTCGGCGGTGTATGTTGGAATTCGTTAAGGATCGGGTACAGCGAATCGGTACAGAATCGGTATACTATATAGCTGTGACTGGGTCTCTGCGTTCCGGGCTCCAAGCTTCGAGCTCCGGGCCACGGGCCACGGGCCACGGGCTGTGGCTCCGGGCCGAAGCTCCGGGCTTCATTCAACGCATGGCAATGTCAAACAGGTGTGCAGACATGCCGTCGACGTCATTGCCGCTGCATGACTCCTCCCCCGGCGGCTTCCACAGACCCCATTCACCTCTCCTCTAAAGCCCCGTCATGGCTCCGGTTCACATCTAAACCCGAAACCAAAAGCCTGTCCGGGTCAGGCCAGAAACGAAAGCGAACGAAACGAAACCAGACCCGGCCCGGAGCCAATCATTCACAACAGTGTCAGGACACACATTCCAGGATAATGAAAAAGTTTTCCAAAATATAATATTATAGCTATACTTAATATAGTTGATTGGTTTATAAATAATCTTTTATATTTTTATTCGTTATGTTACAATAAAATATAATATTCTTAGAGTTAAAACTTTTGTGACTAGTTTTATTGTAAATATTTTATCAGGCTTTTATAAAAAACGCCAAAAAGTATGCTACAGAAATCTTTCTTAAAAAAGAAAGCAAGTAGGGGAAGTACCGGGTAACACACAGTTAAAAATATTGACTTCTCTAGGAGATTTTACAATATAAAATATCAGCATTATGAATTATGTAGTTCTCAAAGGCTGAAATAAAAGTAAAAATAAGATATGGAATAATAATAAAACTTAAAGTAAGTATATTATCAATTATATAAAAAAAAAACATTTTTATTTGGTCAGAAATATCTGTAAAAAATATAGGTAACTTTATAGCTACAGCAAATATAACTAGCAAGATATAAGAACTAGTGGATACCTTTAAATATATTTATATAACCATTTCTAATTATTTTCCCCAAAAATGAAAAGCCATCAATAATCCCAAAAAATTTAGCATACTTTTGCGCATAAAATAAAAAGCCTTTAAATCTCCAAATTAAAATCTTCTTCCACTAAAAACCATGAATATTTCAAAAATAGGCATCTGAGAGATACCAGTGTGCGGTCTCCGATGTCTGGATGCCCGGCCACGCCCCTAAGCCCCGCCCCATGCAACCCCCCGGCCACGCCTGCGGCCCTTCCGCGGTGCGCGTCTGCTAACACAGTGACCTAGTGCCGAGGCCAGAAATGAGATGCCGATGCTCGCCGAAGGATACCGATGGCGAAAGCGAAAGCGCTGTGACGTCACTGCTGGCATTCATTCACAGGATATGAGGCAGCAAAACCCCCTACCCCCCTCCGGTAGGGGAAAAAGGTGCGCCAGCAACCGAGGACAAACAAAATGGAGATTTTCATTGAGAAGTCTCTGCCATGGTATGCCCGCCCGATAGCTGGAAGACCCAACCCCGATAGCGACCCCCAGACACATCCTGCAAAGGACACTGTGTGCGACATCAGCGTGGCAGCTGCCACAGGCTCTGCCGCTACCGCTGCTGCTGGTTGCTGCTGCTGCTGCTGCTGTTGCTGCCTCGGCCAGCGTCAGGATGCTTCAGATTGAGCCTGGTTATGGTTTACATTCGCAGCGAAGACATCTGGGAAAATCAGTCGGAATCTCGTCTCCAAACCAAACAGTCGTGAGCGGCTCCAAAAACCCAGAAACTAGGAAGACCCAAAGCTACTAACTAACTAGCATATAACTAAACTACAAAAATCAAAAGCCAAGTCTTGGCGCCAAAATCTATTTTTTTTCATAATTTTTTTCTTGCCAAGTGTTGTGTCGAAAAGTGTTTATATTTTAATAAAAAATAATAAACAGAGTAAGTGTTTTAAAGTTAGTGTTTTGAAAAAGTGTGTGTTTTGTATTTTTTTTGGAAAATATTCTGTTTTACGTGCGAGTTCCACTAAGCAAGTTTTGAGAATTTTTTAAAAACAAAAACTTGACACGTTGAGCTCGTCCGTGGGGCAGATACGCTCAACATTAAAAAAAAAACCGTATTTTATTAATTTAATATATAAGGGGCACTCTTAGAATATAAATAACATCTACAAGAAGTAGGGTTTTTTCTTAATATTCTTATTCTTATTTTTTATATTTCTAAAAAATAAAGTTATTGAATTCCTATTAAAAAGGAATAATAGGTTTATAGGAATAATAAAAAGAAAATAAAAGGTTTATAGGAATAATTTTTAGAAGCTTTAGAAAAGGCTATATATTGTATAACGATATACCAATAAAGATTTAAGGATATGAATATAAATCTAAAACTCTATGCTAGTTTTCATTTCCGAAACGAGTATTTATCGTTTCCACAAACTTAAAATATTAATCTTTATAATTATTTTTATAATATCAATAATATCAAAAAAAAAGAAATTTTTCTACTGGAAAAATATCATAAATAGACTGTGTTTTTATTTCGTGTATATGAAGAACACAAATTCTTCAATACATTTATGTATATTTTTTTGATTTAAAAGAAATGAAATAGCTTCTGAATAAAAATAAAATGTTTTTTAGTTGGTAACTTTGAAAATTATTACTACTCCTTTAATTAAATATCCTAAAACTTCCTTAAACTTCAAGCCCTAAACCTAATATCCTTAAAGAAGCACAAAGAAACCTACAAAAAAAACGCTGCCTACTTTCAGGGGCAGCACAAACATTGTTGAGTCTCTTTGGTTGCTTTTAGTTCCTGGGAGGCTGCGGGGATTGATGGGTGGCCTGGGCGGCTGCTGGGCGGCCCAGCAACATGTGACGAGCCTGCAGAGGCCATTTACCCGCCACTGCTGACGTCATAGTCGCAGATGCTGCGGGTGGCGAGCGCCGAACGCCGCTTGGCAGACCCAGTAACCCAGTGCCGAAGGGCGAAGTCGCTCCGAAGTGGAGCCGAACGGAGGCCCGAAGTCCCCGTCAAGATGAGAAGGAGCAGCCGCCAGGGGGGGGGTGGAAGGAGGGGCACCAAGAGAGGTTGGAGCAAATTAAAGACAAGGGCGGGGGCATAAACAAGAAAGGCACTGTTACAAAAAAATTTAAAATTAAATTTAATAGAGAATTTAAAATTGAAATTTAACGAAGTTGTTTACTGAAAATTATTTAATTATGATTATTATCTTTATTTTTTTATGAGAAAATAAAGAATATGAATATAAACACTAAGGCTTGGGGTATTGACGCTTTTGTATTATTTAAACCTTAATTTATTTATTTTAAGCAGAATGGTAAAATGGTAGAATGGTAAAAGATATAAAATACTTACTTTTATAATTATTTAACTTTTAACTTACATAACTTTATAATTTTTAGATATCTTAAAAGTGCTTTTTCTTAAATAAAATATTTAGTTATTTTCTATTTTATGGTTAAATGTTATTATAAACATTTTAATCAAGAATGAAATCCTTTTTTGTTATTAGTTAGCTTATAAAATAACTATTCGACTTAATTTCAGATAGTTTTTATATATTTTTTACATTTTTACATCGCTTACAATCATAGAATTAGGTAAGATTCAATATCAGCACTATATTTTAAGACCAATTAAGTAAAGAAACACAACATATAATATTTATAGTATAGTTACATAAAATAGTATAGTAATTTGTATTACTAAAAAATCAATTTTTTTTATAAAAATTAGTGGCTTGTTACTAAAGATGTGTGAAATATAAGAACTAGCTGTCATAAATTCAAGAATCCCCAACCTTTTTTTTAAAGTGTAACGAGAAGAAAAGGAGCAGGGGCGTTGCGTCTGCGGAGTGTCCTAGATTTTCGGGGGCATTTATATTTAGAAGCAAAACACGGCTCCACCCGCCCCTCCCAGCTATCCCATTTGCATTTTCCTTTAGCAAGAATTTCCTTATGTAAATATATATATTTTTTTTTTTGCAAATTCCTTTCCGCCCGCCCCCCAAAAAAGGGCGCTCCTCTCAATTCCCTCGATTATCTTGTGACGTAGTAGCGAAGGTCGCTGCTCTTTGGCCCTCGCTAGCTCTTTCTCTGTCGCACTTGTGGCGGTGCAAAGGACACGTGTGACGCGCACACATGATCCTGCCTAACTGATGTGTGTATGTGTGTATGTGTGTGTGTGTGTGTGTGGACATTTAATTACAACGTTATTTCATGAATATTGATTGAAATCAACTTTGACAATCAACAGCAAAATGCGCCATTTTCTTGCCATTTTCCAAGAGTTTCCAAGACATAAGTGCGCCTGCCATTATCCTTAAAATTGCTTCAAACGGTCTAACGGTAATTTGAAGGACCTGAAAACTTAAGTGTTGGATAATTTTCAATTAAATTGTATTTGAAAAGTTTTGAATTTGTTTTTATAATTGGATTTTCAATTGGAATTTTAGAGTGGGGTTTTTAGTTAAAGGTTAAGGTTATTAAATAATTAAAACATAGTTTAGACCCTAAACTAGTCTAAACTAATCTTTAAAGACCTTTATACTTAGTTTTAAACCATTTAAAGTCCTTAATCACTTGGCAATTAATAATAAATCAGATTTTCAAAAAAGGATACTTAAATACCTTTTAATGCCAATCGCTTAATAAATATTTTAGTAACTAGTTATAGTTTTTCTTTTTAGGTTTTCTTAATTTTTTTTTTATTTTTAAATACAATCCCAATGACAGTTTTCCGTCTCGGAAATTATGGTTTCCCGAGAAAGACGACGGCAATCGACTGATCGTTAGTGGCCTCCTTGCCGCAGACAATCTGTCACTTGATACTGCCGCCTAAGCTCCACCATTACCTATACCGTTAGCTTGTTGAGATTCCCCACAAAAAGCAAATACATACATATATGGGGCAGGGCAGCACTTTTAGTACTTTTGTACGGGCGCTGAGCAACGAAGCATTCCAAACCTAGATGCCATAAAAGTGCCCATAGAAAAATGTTATTTAATTTTTTAACGCCCTCGGTGGGGGTTACGATGTAGGTGGTAGGTAGTAGGGGGTGGCTTGTGGGGGACAGTGTAATGGTCAAAATGGGGGATGAAAGCCCACCAGTGATTCGACAGTTACACAGTTGCAGTTGCAATAGCATATTTACGGCTCCGGCTCCGGATCGGAACGGATCATATTTCCTTCCACTCCCCCCCTCTCTCTCTCTCTCTTGGAAAAAAAAGGGGCTTCGGGTATAGCTTCACAGGTTCAAACACCCCGGGAACAAAAAAAAAAATAAAAGGAATTGTAAGAAATAAAATACAAAAAAAAAAACACAAACACACACACACACCTATGGTAAATGCAAATAAAATAAAGCCTGCCTCAATGTCTGGTGTGGCACGTTTGCTTTTGGAAATGTGCCGTTACCGCCGCCGTTACCATTACCGTTAGCCGTTCATTCTCTTCTTCTTCTTTTTTGGGGTTTTCCTCCGCTCCGGTTGTAGGTTTTCAACGCCGACCTGAAAGTAGGCAGCACATTTTTTCCTTTTCCCCCCCGCCATTCGCACACACTATAATGCCCCCTAATAATATTACACACACGACACGCACACACATGTAAGTCTTCGAAAAAAAAAAGACTTGGAACAGGTTCGCATCCCTCGCTGCCGATGTCGACGGCGACGTTAACGCTGGCGCTTCTGCCACCACCTGTATTTCCACTATAAAAGCTGAACGGCGGCCAGAACAATGTCTCAGTTAAATACCGTTAATTAAGCGACAACAATCATCAGTGGCAGGACTCCTCCAAGGAGCTCATGCCTCAAAACAAGAATAATATTTAAATAATATATTTAAAAAACAAAAACAAAGTTAAAAAATAAGGAAGATTTTTTTTCAAGTGCCAATTAAAGGATCATTATGCATTTTTTTTTTGCCAGTGATTATTAATTATTAAGTGCCAAGGATAATAGAAAATATGAGCAATTTTTGGGCTATTTGCAAGACTATCGATGGAGAAAATATTGTCGATGGTTTCCAATTGAAAATCAATAACCAGACATCCGGACAGCCAAACTCGACCCATATAATCCTTGCCATATAATATTCAAAAACGTGCTGTAAAGCCCACCCCGTTAGCCTGGAATTTCGACCATATGTTGGGACATCATCATCATTTATTCAGCAGCCAGTTAGTGACCTCGCCAACTCGCTTCCGACCTCCCTGCCACCTGACATTTGCCACTTGCCATTGCCACCGACATTACATACTTATATCCTGTACTATATCCTGAACAACGATTTCCTGAAATAATCCCCCAGTGTTTCAACGAGCGTTAACGGTGCTTATTGCAGCTGCTGGCCACTGCACAAGATTAGACTTAAGACTCTTGTGCGTGTGACAGCGGCTATTGTAAGAGGCCATAGAAGCAACCAATCAACTGACCACCAGATCGTCGAGTCTCCCACTCGTCCACTCGTCCATTCGTCCACTCATCCACTTGTTCACTCATCTATTCATCCCCTCAGCTACTCATTCACGAAGCCCTGCAAGCGCGACTTAATGCAATTATTATTGTTTTACAAATAACTCTGTCCCGGCTGCTCGACAAAAGAGAAAAGTCTAACTAATCCGAGGTATGAATAACAAATACACTAATTAGCATCAATTAAAAATCAATTGGGTTATCTTTTTTAGAATTTATAGTTCATTTTTCAACTATATTTTGAAAGAAAAACCGAATAAGCTAGCTGGCTCTTCAATTTGTCTTCTCTTTTTTACGAAATTTTACAAGAGTTTTTAAGCTGATATTTTATAACAATTTTGACTAAGCGAGACGTAAAAGCATTCCATTTTAAAATAAACGGCCTAATATCGCTTCTAACTGCAAAAAATAAACCAAAAAAGTCATAAAAAATAATTTCAAGTTCAAATTTAAAAAGTAACGTATTTGAATATACCATATTTGATTTGAAAATACTGAATTTTATCAATAACTGGCGCGGCGATAACTCTTGCTGAGAATTCGGGGATCGGTCACACTGCCGCACGTCGTAGAAAGGAAAGCAACTATCCGAAATTCCCGATGAGCTTCTGGCCACCAGGAGAAGGATTTGCTGGTGCAGCAGGACCACCACCAGCATTAGGTAACATGGCTTCGACTCCGCCAACAGGCCTGCCCTCTGGCCAAACCCAACCGATGAATTCGCCGCTTCTACCGCCACCGCCAACAGGGCAGAATATAGCCCCAACCGGAGCTTTCCCAGGTATGTTTCTTTTTGTGGCAAGTCATTGTTCTTCCGGTTCATTCACATCCACCGCTCCACAGGCTCTTTGACACCAGGCTGGAACGATCCGCCACCAATTAGTGGCGGTGCAATGGCCAGCGGTGGCGATACGCGTCGCCCACGCCTCGATCTACGCAAACGCGTGGCCCATCCGCTGAGCGGACAACAGTATCAACAACCACAATCCAATTTCCCAGCTCCAGCTCTTGATCAGGGTTCGCCACGCCCAGTGGCCATGGTGCCGCCCCAACGGCAACTTCCAGTCCAAAATCACGGTAGCTTCGGGGTAGGCGCCGGTGCTGGGATGGCCGATGCTAGTGGATTTAGCGGCATTGGAGGAGTTGAATCGCCAGGAGGGAATGTGAGCCGACCGCCGCCGTTGGCTTCTGAGCTGATTGCAAATCCGTCCAAGGTGCCAGTGGCTATCATTCCACCACGGGCGAAATAACACCAAGCCAAGATCAGACCGTAGATGATAGTTCGTAGGTTAGAAACCCCAAATCAAATCCTTGTGTTCTGGGCGGGAATGAAAATCCATATTTTTCTATGTAAATCAATTAAGTAAACAGATTTAAAAAAAATACAAACGAAACGAAAGAGGCTGCAATGGCGCCTTATTATTTATCATAAACTGCGTTCTATATCAAGGCACTCCAATAGTGCAGCACCAAGTTTATTCAACAACGATTAACAAGAAAAACATAAAATGCAGAAGGTTCTCCCAATCACCAAGGCAATGGGGAGCCATCGTAGTTGATGAAGCTGCCGTTCTGGGGCTCACCCAGCTCTAGGAGCGTTTTCACAATCGTGTCTGTGCTGGTTTCCACGTCTAGTGGCGCATTACTACCGCCCATGTCAGTGCGCACCCATCCAGGATGCAGGCTCACGCACATGATGCGTTGCGGATACAGATCGATGCTCAGCGATTTGGTGGCCGCGTTTAGTGCCGTCTTGGACGTGCGGTACGCATACATTCCACCATCCGTATTCCCCTGAATGGATCCCAGGATAGAGGACATGTTGATGATGGCGGCTCGGTTCACACCCATCGGCTGGGAGCCGTTCACTTTGGCAGCCTTCTTCAGCAGCGGCAGACAGGCCTTGGCCAGCATGACGGGCACCACGGTGTTGGTTTGCAGAGTTTCTATCAGATCCTGGGATCGTGTGGCGGTAATCCGCGTTGATTTGGGCGCCACACCGGCATTGTTGAAGAGTACGTTCAGGCCCTGGTCCTTCGTCACGCCTTCGATGTCAGAAATGAGCTTATCATAGGCATCAAAGTTTCTCAGATCTTAAGGGGGAAATACATATATTCCAATAATAAATTTTTTGCTTTTATTTGAGTATTCTTACCAATCTCTAGGATATGGATATTTGAGTGATTCTTGGCCAGTTCTTCAAGCTCCTGAGAATAAAAAAAATTCAAATTTAAATAAAACAGTTATTAGCCGGGAAACCATCAGGACTATCGGATGCATTTATCGATTCCTTGCCCGTTGAACCGGTTAGGATAGAAATCCAAGAAGATTATTAAACAAAATCGGGGAAGTAGAGTTCTTGGAAAATTCTGGAATATCTAAATTAAAATAATGAATTTCACAAAACATTCATTAGGTCTACATAACATTTATCAAAGAGGATTTAAACAGTCAAACAGACAGAGACAGAAAATAGATAACCAAGCAAAGATTATTTCTAAGAAAGAATTTCGCAAGAAATTCAAGAAATTTAAAAATAATTATTGCTAAGAATTCCCAGAATTTAAATAAAAAACTAATCTGGCAATAAAATGCAAAAAGGTGGCATCACTCCCAATTTCCTCACATTTATTTCGCTCGGTCACACTAATTCCGCGAAAAGCTGCAAGAAAGCTACAAAAGCTAATGCACAAACGTTAGCGCCCTATTTCCCCATCTGCGTTTCGCCGTTTCGATAGCTGTCGCGCGGCATTGGTGATTACCATCACAGTTACTGTTTCTCTCCGAGTCGAGCTTGCCACCGTCTTGCTGCACTATTTACTACTTAGTACTGATCCTGTCGCTTAGCCTGCAACACCTCGATAAAATACCAACACAAATAATGGCGCCCGTACCAGGTGAGTGCGGGGTTCGTAAGAGCGGATTAGCATTAGCACCGAATGATGGGTGAATAGCCGGATGGATTGGTTAGATTGTTCGCGTAGTTTCTCGGGGCGTGAGTCATGGGTCTTGACCGCTTAGGGGTCAATGGATGGATAAACACAGACACTTACTTTGGCCACCTCCCGGTTCCGGCAGGTCGTGAAGAGATGCTGCGGCGGCTGCGGTAGTCCGACAAGGGCCTTCACCAGGCCCAGGCCCAGGCCACGATTACAGCCCGTAATTAGAATGGAGTTCATGTCGAGCCTAGTGCGACGTCGTCTGTGATCTCTCCGAATCTAATCTTCGCCTGGCTCTCTGGCACTCGAGATTAAGGCCAACTAATGAGGTGTGTGAGGGTGCAATAAACGTACGCGGCGGCTGGCCTAAGGTGACTGTGGTACCTCACCGTACGGATTTCACCAGCGCGTTATTAGAAATACGCTGGCTTATCTATTCTCGGCGTTTATTGGCGTAACAAAACGCAACAAAAACACACGAAAAAAAAAAACTAATTTTGACGGTCGGCAGCCGGTTGCCAGTGTTGCCAGCCACTGGTGAGTTATCGATACCAAGGGTAGCCAAACGTGCGGAACCTGGAAAATGTTTTGAATGCCTGCCATCCGTACGCCCCCGAAAACAACAACTGCCTGTTGGAATGGATGTGGAAATGTTCCGTGCCGGAAAATGTATGCAAATATTCAAAAGCTATCGCTTGGTTTGCTTAGCACGCGCATTCGCATCGCGTCTGCCGCTGGTACGCTGCTGCTGATTCGCTGCTTCTGTTACGTAGCCGTTTATCGGCGATTCCCGCTGCCCACCACCTTCGCATGCAGCATGCCAGCCATTCCGGTAGAAATCAGCGAAGCGACTTGTTTTCTTCCCACCAAGTTCTGCAACTTTCGCTAATTGCTTGTTATTTTTGTTTGTAATTGGCCTGGTGCGACGCGAAAAATCATGTCGCTCCACCTGTGGAACTCGAGATTCTCAATAACTGTCGTCCGGCAGTGCTCGACGATATTTACGTCGTCTCCGTCTCCGTTTCCGACAACTGGCATTCTAAAACATCGACACAACGCCGCCGCCTCAAGCTCAAATTTCGGTGCCAGTTCCACACAACAACGAAGAGAAATGAGCAATCAGCCGCGAGGTTCGAGGGACAGTACGGGCAGCTCCGCCCCAACGGGGGCTGGTGGGGCGGCCAATGTGCCGGGCTTCCAGCATCCCCACTGCGATCGCCAAGCCATGTACGATCAGCCAGTCCGTAAGCAGAGGACCAAGGGAGGTAAGTTGGGGTTGTTGGGGTTTATCGATATGCCATATGCCATCCCCCCACCACCACCCCCTCCAAAAACGCTTTGGTTGGCAACGCGATCGTTTTGCAAGTCGATCATCGGTTTACGGTTTCTGGTTTCGAGTACTGTTTTTCTGTGTTACCACCATTATGCAATAACTAATAACCACCGTTAGGGCAATCCCCCCCCCTCCCCAATGCCCTGGGGCCGGGCCTTGGTGGCTCTTATCGAGTTTCCTACTCTGCGGCACGTAGCGGCCTTTGGATTTGGGCTTTTGCCTTTTTATTTTTGCCGGCATTTGTTTCGCATATTTGCAACGTCATCGGCAATCGTCATCGTCGGCCATCAGCCATCAGCTTTCACACACAACCCGTCTCTGTCTAGTACAGTGAAGGGCAAATGAATAGTTCTCGATGTTTCCTAGAAGACTACTGGAGATAATGATTCTACAAACCATATATTATTATCAAAAGTCTCCTCTCCCCCAAGATTAAAGATGACTTGGCCTTTTGTAGTTTAAGGAAGTGACTTCCCGATTAGACTTTTACTTTCCCTAAAGATTCCATCTCCCTTGTCTGGTCTAACTGGTACATCTGTTCATTTCGTAAGATCCTCTTGAAAATCGGAATGTTCGAGAATCGGAAAACCCTTCTGGCACTTGTAATTTCGCCACAACAACATGCAATCTCCCACTTATCTCTGGCTCGACAAACATAAACACATCTCCGATTATAATGGCATCATCACGGTGTGTCGTCATCACTCAAATCTGCAACTAATTGCACCGTGACGATAATGAAATTGTTCATCAGGGAACAGGTCCCCCCCCCAGGGACCGGTTTGATGGAATCAAACACCAAAGGGGAGTCATAGATCCCCAGCGATAGGACTGGGTTCTGTTGTGCCAACTGGTTGCGGGGCCGGTAACCATGGCAAAAAGGTATCGGTGGGTCAAAGCAACAGAAAAAGTAAACCATTTGACGTGGGCGGACACGGAGGCGGGACTGGGGGTCGTGTCACAGATGATTGCTCCAGTTAGATTGTGGCATGTGGCACGACTATCGCTGCCTGGCATCTCGAAAGG
This sequence comes from Drosophila malerkotliana malerkotliana, assembly GCA_018153235.1. NCBI lineage: Eukaryota > Metazoa > Arthropoda > Insecta > Diptera > Drosophilidae > Drosophila > Drosophila malerkotliana. The sequence continues at coordinate 6,197,733 of JAECXV010000038.1, forward strand.
ATTGCAGATTTCTGGGATTACCGACCAGTGTGCAGCAGGGCTTCCCTTCAGTTTCATTTTGCTACCCGACCGATGCATCTATTCGAGTTTGTGCCCGCTTCCCAGTTGCCGGAAGGTGAACCGCCGCACCAAAGGAGCATCTACCGCTCCGCTTACTTGGATATTCGACTGCGCCAGCAGTCAGCAGACCAAGGCAGGATGGGGCTTACCAAGAGGGCGATAAGGATTAGTCAGACTAACCTGAGTAACACCTTGGTTTTCTTTCAGGCTCTTATGACTATGATCTGATTGTTATTGGCGGCGGCTCAGCTGGCCTGGCCTGCGCCAAGGAGGCGGTCCTCAATGGAGCTCGTGTCGCCTGTCTGGACTTTGTGAAGCCCACACCCACTCTGGGCACCAAATGGGGCGTCGGTGGCACCTGCGTCAACGTCGGTTGCATCCCCAAGAAGCTGATGCACCAGGCCTCGCTCCTCGGCGAGGCTGTCCACGAGGCGGCCGCCTACGGCTGGAGCGTGGACGAAAAGATCAAGCCCGACTGGGGCAAGCTGGTGCAGTCCGTGCAGAATCACATCAAGTCCGTCAACTGGGTGACTCGTGTCGACCTGCGCGACAAGAAGGTGGAGTACATCAATGGACTGGGCTCCTTTGTCGACTCCCACACGCTGCTGGCCAAGCTGAAGAGCGGCGAGCGCACCATTACCGCCCAGACCTTTGTCATTGCTGTTGGAGGACGACCCCGCTACCCGGACATCCCCGGTGCCGTTGAATACGGTATCACCAGCGATGATATCTTCAGTTTGGATCGCGAACCCGGCAAGACCCTCGTCGTGGGTGCTGGATGTAAGTGGAAGCCTCGAATTTTACAAAAATTTCATTTTGTTAAACTGTAATCCTTTACAGACATTGGCCTGGAGTGCGCTGGCTTCCTGAAGGGTCTCGGCTACGAGCCCACCGTCATGGTCCGCTCCATTGTGCTGCGCGGCTTCGACCAGCAGATGGCCGAGCTGGTGGCCTCCTCGATGGAGGAGCGCGGCATTCCCTTCCTGCGCAAAACTGTGCCCTTGTCCGTGGAGAAGCAGGCCGACGGCAAGCTGCTGGTCAAGTTCAAGAATGTGGAGACTGGCGAGGAGGCCGAGGACACCTTCGACACCGTTCTGTGGGCCATCGGTCGCAAGGGTCTCGTTGACGATCTGAACCTGCAAAATGCTGGCGTCAACACACAGAAGGACAAGATCCCCGTGGACTCGCAGGAGGCCACCAATGTGGCTAACATCTATGCCGTTGGCGACATCATCTACGGCAAGCCCGAGCTTACGCCCGTGGCCATTCTGGCCGGTCGTCTGCTGGCCCGTCGCCTGTACGGTGGATCTACCCAGCGCATGGACTACACTGATGTGGCCACCACTGTTTTCACGCCCCTGGAATACGCCTGCGTGGGTCTCTCCGAGGAGGATGCTGTCAAGCAGTACGGCGCCGATGAGGTGGAGGTCTTCCACGGCTACTACAAGCCCACGGAGTTCTTCATCCCCCAGAAGAGTGTGCGATATTGCTACCTGAAGGCTGTGGCCGAGCGCAATGGCGATCAGCGCGTCTACGGTCTGCACTACCTCGGACCAGTGGCCGGTGAGGTGATCCAGGGATTCGCCGCCGCCCTGAAGTCTGGCCTGACCATCAACACGCTGATCAACACTGTGGGCATTCACCCAACCACCGCCGAGGAGTTCACCCGGCTGAACATCACCAAGCGCTCGGGTCTGGACCCCACGCCCGCCACCTGCTGCAGCTAAGCGGTAGGGATCTGTAGCTCAGCCAGCCGCCTGGGACGCCGCCGCTCTAATTGCTCCGCCGCCTCTCGATGAATGGTTGTTGAAGAGAAGAGCGTTCAACAGTTCCGTTTTAGTTTCCGCAATTAACCCCAACACCCACACCCCAAAAACAATAGTTATGCTGGATGGGAGGCGCTGGGAGGCAACGGACATGACCAGAGATCACTTCGTGGACTCCATCCGGCGAGGATCTCCCACCCATCCCTCGACTGCTGCGCCGCCGATATGAACACCCAAATTTTTAAATTGAATTTGTTTAACCCAATGAAATTAAGCATGAAATCCCCTAAATGTATGGTAGAAAAATATAATTTTTCACCAACAAAAGTTGTTTTTAATTTATTTCAAAGTATTGTTGGGTAATTTTTTTCGATAACGATAACACTTCATTTGAATTGAGAAGCTTAATAGTGTGACCTTTTACAATAATACTAAATGCCCGCCAATTTTAAACTTGGTTGTGTTGGTATTTTTTGAGTATAAAGTTTAATACCAGGTCACACTAGGTTTTTTGAAAACCTTTCTTTACCAACCTCCTACTAATTTCTGAGCGCCTAGTTTTTCGGAAGCCGAGCAGGTGGATTGTGGGCATTTTTCAAGCTCAATAAATTTCTAGCTTGAAAGCATCGAAAATTCTTCGCTTGCTGCTGGATTATGCGAACCTAGAGTTCATTTAAAGCATGTTTTAATAATTTCTCAAGAATTATTTTATAGTTTAATTTGTTAAATTAAATTTAAAAATTCTCTTTAAAATAAGCGCATGCTCCGATTGTGGACAGTGCATCTGGGAGACCCATTCCACTGGGTATTTTTGGACACAATATCGTCAGCTATATAGTTTCCGACATAAAATCGAGCGAGAAGGAAATACTGGATAATGCCACTATATTTACTATTACATTTTTATTTTGTTTTCCTATTTTTCGTAGTGAATAACTTCTTTTGTTTTGAACAACTCCAAAGACATTTTCATTTACATTTAACTGGGCGCCAAGAAGCTGGTGCTGACGCTGGACCTGCTCCAGCTTCCGGTCCACTTCCAGCTCCTGCAACCGCTCATCCTGCTCATGTGCCGCCAGCTGTCTGTCTGTTGTCCGTTCGCGAGTAAGTGGAGGGGGCAAAGATCGAAGAGCAGAGTTTAAAAAAAAACATTAATTAGTTAGTAGTTTAGACGGCCGCGGCCACCTTGGCCTCGTTATCCCTCTGCTGTTTGTTGACCGCCGATATGCACTTGGCCATGGTGGGCGAGGCGCGTGAAATGGCATCGGTCATGAAGTAATCCTTCAGTTCCTTCAGCTTCACATCGATGGGGCCGCCGCCGATGGATTTGCTCTGCAATAAAGTGGGGGAAAAACATGTTCAAATCGCCTCCGAAGGATATCCGGTGGAGTACTCACGGGAGCGCTGGCACTGCCGGCATCACTAGCCTTCTCCAGTTGTCCCAAGCGACGAAGGTGCGGCGCCACATCCTCAAGCCGTGTGCGCAGCTCATCCAGATTATCGTAACCCAGGGGCGTACCAACAACCTCGGACAGGGCGCGCAGGATCTTCCAGTCCTCACGGGCCATGCCTGGAGGAGAGACACCAGCCAATGTCTGTTGTGGCCTGCCCTCAGTGTTTACAAAGATGGCCTGTTTCTCCGTATAGGCGGCTCCGGGCAGAACGGCATCGGCGATGGAAGCTCCGTTGTCACCGTGCGATCCAATGTACACCACAAAGCAGTCCTTGGGAAGCTGATCACGGGTCACCTTGCCGGCGTCAGCGTTCAGCAGGAAGAGCACCTTGGGCTGGGACTTCAGGGCAGCCTGAACGCCAGCCTTGTAGCCCACATCGAAAGCGCCAACCTGGGCGGCGTTGGTCTGCAGCACGTTGAATGCATTCCAATCCTGCAATGAAATGTGAAGGTGTTACTGTCATGTGGGAATCATTTCGTTCGGGTCTAACTCACCCCCTTCTTCAGTTTCTTGCAGTACTCGGCGACGGTAGCATGGATGGCGGCACCATCGGGACGCTCCAGCAGCTCAGCACCAATGATGATGGCCGGTTTCTTGGCACCTTCCAGGACCTTGGAGAAGGCGTGCGAGCCAGAGCAGACATCCTTGATCAAAGCGGCATCGGCGCCGAGGTTCTCGTGCTCGTAAGACAGATCGATATTGGGTCCGATCGAGGCGATCTGCAGCTCGTTGTGGACATACGCCTTGCGGAGACGGGTGTTGACTAGAGGAGCCTCATAGCGGGGATTGGTACCGATCAGGAGCACGGCATCGGCCTCCTCCAGACCGGCAATGGTGCTGTTCAGCAGGTAATTGGCACGAGAATCGGTGCCGCCTTCGATGAAGCCCTGCTCGGTGGCCACAGCTTCGCTGCCCAGCTTGTTGATCAGATCCTTGAGCGCCACTTGAGCCTCCACATCGGCCAGCTGACCGGAGATGCCAGCCACTTGTCCGCCGGCCTTCTTGACAGCCTTGGCCACGGCAATCAGGGCACCTTCCCACTCCACAGCCTGGAGTTCGCCATTGGGCATGCGCACCATCGGAGCCACCAGGCGTTGGCGCTTCAGACCATCGCAGGCGAAGCGCGACTTGTCGGCCAGCCACTCCTCGTTGACATCCTCGTTCTCGCGGGGCAGGATACGCAGAACTTCGTTGGTGCGGGTGCTGACCACGATGTTGCTGCCGACGGCGTCCAGGACGTCGATGCTACTCACCTTGCGGATCTCCCAGGGACGGGCCACGAAGCTGTACGGTTTGTTGGTAAGAGCTCCCACGGGACACAGATCGATCACGTTACCAGACAGCTCAGTAAGGAAAAGCTTCTCCACGTAGGTTCCGATTTGCATGTCGTTGCCACGGCCAGTGGTGCCCAGATCATCAACACCGGCAATCTCAGAGGCAAAACGCACGCAACGGGTGCAGTGGATGCAACGTGTCATGATGGTCTTGACCAGGGGTCCAATGTCCTTGTCCTCCACGGCGCTGCACGAGATCAAATAGGTAAGTTCTTTTGGAAAAGGAAGCAAAGTGATGTCCTTACCGCTTGCCAGTGTAGTTAATGTCCGTGAAGCGGGAACGATCGGAACCGAAAGCCATGGCCTGGTCCTGCAGGTCGCATTCGCCGCCCTGGTCGCAAATGGGGCAGTCGAGCGGATGGTTCATCAGCAGGAACTCCATGACGCCCTCGCGTGCCTTGCGGGTCAGATCGGAGTTGGTCTTGATGCGCCAACCCTTCATCACGGGCATGGCGCATGCGGCCACCGGCTTGGGACTCTTCTCCACCTCCACCAGGCACATGCGGCAGTTGCCGGCCACCGCCAACCGCTCGTGGTAGCAGAATCTGGGAATCTCCACGCCAATCTGGGCAGCAGCCTGGGGAACAGAGATATTATACATATAGAACCATTATAGAAATGAATACTAAAGACTTACCTGGAGAACGGTGGTGCCGGGGGCCACCTGCACGGGAATGTCGTCCACAAAGACCTCGATCTTCTCGGGCGCCTTCGCCGGCGTCTGGGCCAGTATGGCGCTGGTGCGCACCGCCCGGCTGGCAATCTGGTGTGTGGGCGAGCCCAGAGCGCCCAGCGCCTTGACTATCGGTGCCCTTATCATATTTTCTGAAACGAAAAACCACAACATTCAGGTGCAATCCTCGGTCCCAACAATTACATAAGTAAGCTGCTGGCTGCCAGCATTTACTGATTATCGAATTACCCAGGCGTATTTCCCTGCCACCTGGCTAATCCTCGAATCCAGCTCTGTCCCGGACAACCTTCGGTTGCTAAAAAATATGTATTAGAGGGGAATACCTACCGAAATGCTGGAAAATATTCCTGTGAGCTCTTAATGCGGAGACAACTTTTTTTTATCGCTTTGCTTTGACAGTCACACTGTGGCGGAGAGTCGCGTTGCCAACTACCCGTTTGACAGCTGACTGTGGGTGGTCACAAGTCCATGTATACAGTCTGGATGGGATTACAGGACATACTTCTAACGTAAAAACTCTACAACAATTTATTTCTCATCCTAAGTGCTCATTTTTATTCAAGTCAAGGGTTTAACCAATTAAATTAAATTGTTTTCGGTAGTTGGCAACACAAAACAACAGCTGATTACTATTCTACATGCATGTATATTACATGTTGTATATTTTAAAAATTTAAATTTAAAATGTATATATTCGTTGAAAACTTTATTTAAGCAATTTTTTGAATGAGGAAAGTCGCTTTTAAGTTCGCTGATTACTAAATGGTACTTTATTTCCTGATCGGTTACAAATTGGCAGAGCTATGGCCATCAGAAGGAGCAAAAGTGCGAAAATCAGGAAAACCCACAATTTTGCAGGGGATCCCCTTGGAAAAAAATCGAAAAATTAGAAAACAACATTTCAGCAAAGTTTTGAATGAGGAAAGTCGCTTTTAAGTTCGCTGATTACTAAATGGTACTTTATTTCCTGATCGGATACAAATTGGCAGAGCTATGGCCATCAGAAGGAGCAAAAGTGCGAATATCAGGAAAACCCACAATTTTGCAGGGGATCCCCTTGGAAAAAAATCGAAAAATTAGAAAACAACTTTTCAGCAAAGTTTTGAATGAGGAAAGTCGCTTTTGAGTTCGCTGATTACTAAATGGTACTTTATTTCCTGATCGGTTACAAATTGGCAGAGCTATGGCCATCAGAAGGAGCAAAAGTGCGAAAATCAGGAAAACCCACAATTTTGCAGGGGATCCCCTTGGAAAAAAATCGAAAAATTAGAAAACGACATTTCAGCAAAGTTTTGAATGAGGAAAGTCGCTTTTGAGTTCGCTGATTACTAAATGATACTTTATTTCCTGATCGGATACAAATTGGCAGAGCTATGGCCATCAGAAGGAGCAAAAGTGCCAAAAACAGGAAAACCCACAATTTTGCAGGGGATCCCCTTGGAAAAAAATCGAAAAATTAGAAAACGACATTTCAGCAAAGTTTTGAATGAGGAAAGTCGCTTTTGAGTTCGCTGATTACTAAATGGTACTTTATTTCCTGATCGGATACAAATTGGCAGAGCTATGGCCATCAGAAGGAGCAAAAGTGCGAATATCAGGAAAACCCACAATTTTGCAGGGGATCCCCTTGGAAAAAAATCGAAAAATTAGAAAACGACATTTCAGCAATGTTTTGAATGAGGAAAGTCGCTTTTAAGTTCGCTGATTACTAAATGGTACTTTATTTCCTGATCGGATACAAATTGGCAGAGCTATGGCCATCAGAAGGAGCAAAAGTGCGAAAATCAGGAAAACCCACAATTTTGCAGGGGATCCCCTTGGAAAAAAATCGAAAAATTAGAAAACGACATTTCAGCAAAGTTTTGAATGAGGAAAGTCGCTTTTGAGTTCGCTGATTACTAAATGGTACTTTATTTTCTGATCGGATACAAATTGGCAGAGCTATGGCCATCAGAAGGAGCAAAAGTGCGAATATCAGGAAAACCCACAATTTTGCAGGGGATCCCCTTGGAAAAAAATCGAAAAATTAGAAAACGACATTTCAGCAATGTTTTGAATGAGGAAAGTCGCTTTTAAGTTCGCTGATTACTAAATGGTACTTTATTTCCTGATCGGATACAAATTGGCAGAGCTATGGCCATCAGAAGGAGCAAAAGTGCGAAAATCAGGAAAACCCACAATTTTGCAGGGGATCCCCTTGGAAAAAAATCGAAAAATTAGAAAACGACATTTCAGCAAAGTTTTGAATGAGGAAAGTCGCTTTTGAGTTCGCTGATTACTAAATGGTACTTTATTTCCTGATCGGATACAAATTGGCAGAGCTATGGCCATCAGAAGGAGCAAAAGTGCGAATATCAGGAAAACCCACAATTTTGCAGGGGATCCCCTTGGAAAAAAATCGAAAAATTAGAAAACGACATTTCAGCAAAGTTTTGAATGAGGAAAGTCGCTTTTGAGTTCGCTAATTACTAAATGGTACTTTATTTCCTGATCGGATACAAATTGGCGGAGCTATGGCCATCAGAAGGAGCAAAAGTGCGAAAATCAGGAAAACCCACAATTTTGCAGGGGATCCCCTTGGAAAAAATCGAAAAATTAGAAAACGACATTTCAGCAAAGTTTTGAATGAGGAAAGTCGCTTTCGGGTTCGCTGATTACTAAATGGTACTTTATTTCCTGATCGGATACAAATTGGCAGAGCTATGGCCATCAGAAGGAGCAAAAGTGCGAAAATCAGGAAAACCCACAATTTTGCAGGGGATCCCCTTGGAAAAAAATCGAAAAATTAGAAAACGACATTTCAGCAAAGTTTTGAATGAGGAAAGTCGCTTTTGAGTTCGCTGATTACTAAATGGTACTTTATTTCCTGATCGGATACAAATTGGCATACATGAGGAAAGTCGCTTTTAAGTTCGCTGATTACTAAATGGTACTTTATTTCCTGATCGGATACAAAGTGGCAGAGCTATGGCCATCAGAAGGAGCAAAAGTGCGAAAATCAGGAAAACCCACAATTTTGCAGGGGATCCCCTTGGAAAAAAATCGAAAAATTAGAAAACGACATTTCAGCAAAGTTTTCAATGAGGAAAGTCGCTTTTGAGTTCGCTGATTACTAAATGGTACTTTATTTCCTGATCGGATACAAATTGGCAGAGCTATGGCCATCAGAAGGAGCAAAAGTGCGAAAATCAGGAAAACCCACAATTTTGCAGGGGATCCCCTTGGAAAAAAATCGAAAAATTAGAAAACGACATTTCAGCAAAGTTTTGAATGAGGAAAGTCGCTTTTGAGTTCGCTGATTACTAAATGGTACTTTATTTCCTGATCGGATACAAATTGGCAGAGCTATGGCCATCAGAAGGAGCAAAAGTGCGAAAATCAGGAAAACCCACAATTTTGCAGGGGATCCCCTTGGAAAAAAATCGAAAAATTAGAAAACGACATTTCAGCAAAGTTTTGAATGAGGAAAGTCGCTTTTGAGTTCGCTGATTACTAAATGGTACTTTATTTCCTGATCGGATACAAATTGGCAGAGCTATGGCCATCAGAAGGAGCAAAAGTGCGAAAATCAGGAAAACCCACAATTTTGCAGGGGATCCCCTTGGAAAAAAATCGAAAAATTAGAAAACGACATTTCAGCAAAGTTTTGAATGAGGAAAGTCGCTTTCGGGTTCGCTGATTACTAAATGGTACTTTATTTCCTGATCGGATACAAATTGGCAGAGCTATGGCCATCAGAAGGAGCAAAAGTGCGAAAATCAGGAAAACCCACAATTTTGCAGGGGATCCCCTTGGAAAAAAATCGAAAAATTAGAAAACGACATTTCAGCAAAGTTTTGAATGAGGAAAGTCGCTTTTGAGTTCGCTGATTACTAAAAGGTACTTTATTTCCTGATCGGATACAAATTGGCAGAGCTATGGCCATCAGAAGGAGCAAAAGTGCGAAAATCAGGAAAACCCACAATTTTGCAGGGGATCCCCTTGGAAAAAATCGAAAAATTAGAAAACGACATTTCAGCAAAGTTTTGAATGAGGAAAGTCGCTTTTGAGTTCGCTGATTACTAAATGGTACTTTATTTCCTGATCGGATACAAATTGGCAGAGCTATGGCCATCAGAAGGAGCGAAAGTGCGAAAATCAGGAAAACCCACAATTTTGCAGGGGATCCCCTTGGAAAAAATCGAAAAATTAGAAAACGACATTTCAGCAAAGTTTTGAATGAGGAAAGTCGCTTTTAAGTTCGCTGATTACTAAATGGTACTTTATTTCCTGATCGGATACAAATTGGCAGAGCTATGGCCATCAGAAGGAGCAAAAGTGCGAAAATCAGGAAAACCCACAATTTTGCAGGGGATCCCCTTGGAAAAAATCGAAAAATTAGAAAACGACATTTCAGCAAAGTTTTGAATGAGGAAAGTCGCTTTTGAGTTCGCTGATTACTAAATGGTACTTTATTTCCTGATCGGATACAAATTGGCAGAGCTATGGCCATCAGAAGGAGCAAAAGTGCGAAAATCAGGAAAACCCACAATTTTGCAGGGGATCCCCTTGGAAAAAAATCGAAAAATTAGAAAACGACATTTCAGCAAAGTTTTGAATGAGGAAAGTCGCTTTCGGGTTCGCTGATTACTAAATGGTACTTTATTTCCTGATCGGATACAAATTGGCAGAGCTATGGCCATCAGAAGGAGCAAAAGTGCGAAAATCAGGAAAACCCACAAGTTTGCAGGGTATCCCCTTGGAAAAAAATCGAAAAATTAGAAAACGACATTTCAGCAAAGTTTTGAATGAGGAAAGTCGCTTTTGAGTTCGCTGATTACTAAATGGTACTTTATTTCCTGATCGGATACAAATTGGCAGAGCTATGGCCATCAGAAGGAGCAAAAGTGCGAAAATCAGGAAAACCCACAATTTTGCAGGGGATCCCCTTGGAAAAAAGTCGAAAAATTAGAAAACGACATTTCAGCAAAGTTTTGAATGAGGAAAGTCGCTTTTGAGTTCGCTGATTACTAAATGGTACTTTATTTCCTGATCGGATACAAATTGGCAGAGCTATGGCCATCAGAAGGAGCAAAAGTGCGAAAATCAGGAAAACCCACAATTTTGCAGGGGATCCCCTTGGAAAAAAATCGAAAAATTAGAAAACGACATTTCAGCAAAGTTTTGAATGAGGAAAGTCGCTTTTAAGTTCGCTGATTACTAAATGGTACTTTATTTCCTGATCGGATACAAATTGGCAGAGCTATGGCCATCAGAAGGAGCAAAAGTGCGAAAATCAGAAAAACCCACAATTTTGCAGGGGATCCCTTGGAAAAAATCGAAAAATTAGAAAACGACATTTCAGCAAAGTTTTGAATGAGGAAAGTCGCTTTTAAGTTCGCTGATTACTAAATGGTACTTTATTTCCTGATCGGATACAAATTGGCAGAGCTATGGCCATCAGAAGGAGCAAAAGTGCGAAAATCAGGAAAACCCACAATTTTGCAGGGGATCCCCTTGGAAAAAAGTCGAAAAATTAGAAAACGACATTTCAGCAAAGTTTTGAATGAGGAAAGTCGCTTTTGAGTTCGCTGATTACTAAATGGTACTTTATTTCCTGATCGGATACAAATTGGCAGAGCTATGGCCATCAGAAGGAGCAAAAGTGCGAAAATCAGGAAAACCCACAATTTTGCAGGGGATCCCCTTGGAAAAAAATCGAAAAATTAGAAAACGACATTTCAGCAAAGTTTTGAATGAGGAAAGTCGCTTTTAAGTTCGCTGATTACTAAATGGTACTTTATTTCCTGATCGGATACAAATTGGCAGAGCTATGGCCATCAGAAGGAGCAAAAGTGCGAAAATCAGAAAAACCCACAATTTTGCAGGGGATCCCTTGGAAAAAAATCGAAAAATTAGAAAACGACATTTCAGCAAAGTTTTGAATGAGGAAAGTCGCTTTTAAGTTCGCTGATTACTAAATGGTACTTTATTTCCTGATCGGATACAAATTGGCAGAGCTATGGCCATCAGAAGGAGCAAAAGTGCGAAAATCAGGAAAACCCACAATTTTGCAGGGGATCCCCTTGGAAAAAAGTCGAAAAATTAGAAAACGACATTTCAGCAAAGTTTTGAATGAGGAAAGTCGCTTTTGAGTTCGCTGATTACTAAATGGTACTTTATTTCCTGATCGGATACAAATTGGCAGAGCTATGGCCATCAGAAGGAGCAAAAGTGCAAAAATCAGGAAAACCCACAATTTTGCAGGGGATCCCCTTGGAAAAAAATCGAAAAATTAGAAAACGACATTTCAGCAAAGTTTTGAATGAGGAAAGTCGCTTTTGAGTTCGCTGATTACTAAATGGTACTTTATTTCCTGATCGGATACAAATTGGCAGAGCTATGGCCATCAGAAGGAGCAAAAGTGCGAAAATCAGGAAAACCCACAATTTTGCAGGGGATCCCCTTGGAAAAAAATCGAAAAATTAGAAAACGACATTTCAGCAAAGTTTTGAATGAGGAAAGTCGCTTTCGGGTTCGCTGATTACTAAATGGTACTTTATTTCCTGATCGGATACAAATTGGCAGAGCTATGGCCATCAGAAGGAGCAAAAGTGCGAAAATCAGGAAAACCCACAATTTTGCAGGGGATCCCCTTGGAAAAAAATCGAAAAATTAGAAAACGACATTTCAGCAAAGTTTTGAATGAGGAAAGTCGCTTTTGAGTTCGCTGATTACTAAAAGGTACTTTATTTCCTGATCGGATACAAATTGGCAGAGCTATGGCCATCAGAAGGAGCAAAAGTGCGAAAATCAGGAAAACCCACAATTTTGCAGGGGATCCCCTTGGGAAAAAATCGAAAAATTAGAAAACGACATTTCAGCAAAGTTTTGAATGAGGAAAGTCGCTTTCGGGTTCGCTGATTACTAAATGGTACTTTATTTCCTGATCGGATACAAATTGGCAGAGCTATGGCCATCAGAAGGAGCAAAAGTGCGAAAATCAGGAAAACCCACAATTTTGCAGGGGATCCCCTTGGAAAAAAATAGAAAAATTAGAAAACGACATTTCAGCAAAGTTTTGAATGAGAAAAGTCGCTTTTAAGTTCGCTGATTACTAAATGGTACTTTATTTCCTGATCGGAGACAAATTGGCAAAGATATGGCCATCAGAAGGAGCAAAAGTGCGAAAATCAGGAAAACCCACAATTTTGCAGGGGATCCCCCTTGGAAAAAAATCGAAAAATTAGAAAACGACATTTCAGCAAAGTTTTGAATGAGGAAAGTCGCTTTCAAGTTCGCTGATTACTAAATGGTACTTTATTTCCTGATCGGAGACAAATTGGCAAAGATATGGCCATCAGAAGGAGCAAAAGTGCGAAAATCAGGAAAACCCACAATTTTGCAGGGGATCCCCCTTGGAAAAAAATCGAAAAATTAGAAAACGACATTTCAGCAAAGTTTTGAATGAGGAAAGTCGCTTTTAAGTTCGCTGATTACTAAATGGTACTTTATTTCCTGATCGGAGACAAATTGGCAGAGCTATGGCCATCAGAAGGAGCAAAAGTGCGAAAATTAGGAAAACCCACAATTTTGCAGGGGATCCCCTTGGAAAAAAATCGAAAAATTAGAAAACGACTTTTCAGCAATGTATTGAATGAGGAAAGTCGCTTTTGGGTTCGCTGATTACTAAATGGTACTTTATTTCCTGATCGGAGACAAATTGGAAAAGATATGGCCATCAGAAGGAGCAAAAGTGCGAAAATCAGGAAAACCCACAATTTTGCAGGGGATCCCCTTGGAAAAAATCGAAAAATTAGAAAACGACATTTCAGCAAAGTTTTGAATGAGGAAAGTCGCTTTCGGGTTCGCTGATTACTAAAAGGTACTTTATTTCCTGATCGGTTACAAATTGGAAAAGATATGGCCATCAGAAGGAGCAAAAGTGCGAAAATCAGGAAAACCCACAATTTTGCAGGGGATCCCCCTTGGAAAAAAATCGAAAAATTAGAAAACGACATTTCAGCAAAGTTTTGAATGAGAAAAGTCGCTTTTAAGTTCGCTGATTACTAAATGGTACTTTATTTCCTGATCGGAGACAAATTGGCAAAGATATGGCCATCAGAAGGAGCAAAAGTGCGAAAATCAGGAAAACCCACAATTTTGCAGGGGATCCCCTTGGAAAAAATCGAAAAATTAGAAAACGACATTTCAGCAAAGTTTTGAATGAGGAAAGTCGCTTTTGAGTTCGCTGATTACTAAATGGTACTTTATTTCCTGATCGGATACAAATTGGCAGAGCTATGGCCATCAGAAGGAGCAAAAGTGCGAAAATCAGGAAAACCCACAATTTTGCAGGGGATCCCCTTGGAAAAAAATAGAAAAATTAGAAAACGACATTTCAGCAAAGTTTTGAATGAGAAAAGTCGCTTTTAAGTTCGCTGATTACTAAATGGTACTTTATTTCCTGATCGGAGACAAATTGGCAAAGATATGGCCATCAGAAGGAGCAAAAGTGCGAAAATCAGGAAAACCCACAATTTTGCAGGGGATCCCCCTTGGAAAAAAATCGAAAAATTAGAAAACGACATTTCAGCAAAGTTTTGAATGAGGAAAGTCGCTTTTGAGTTCGCTGATTACTAAATGGTACTTTATTTCCTGATCGGATACAAATTGGCAGAGCTATGGCCATCAGAAGGAGCGAAAGTGCGAAAATCAGGAAAACCCACAATTTTGCAGGGGATCCCCTTGGAAAAAAATCGAAAAATTAGAAAACGACATTTCAGCAAAGTTTTGAATGAGGAAAGTCGCTTTTAAGTTCGCTGATTACTAAATGGTACTTTATTTCCTGATCGGATACAAATTGGCAGAGCTATGGCCATCAGAAGGAGCAAAAGTGCGAAAATCAGGAAAACCCACAATTTTGCAGGGGATCCCCTTGGAAAAAAATCGAAAAATTAGAAAACGACATTTCAGCAAAGTTTTGAATGAGGAAAGTCGCTTTTGAGTTCGCTGATTACTAAATGGTACTTTATTTCCTGATCGGATACAAATTGGCAGAGCTATGGCCATCAGAAGGAGCAAAAGTGCGAAAATCAGGAAAACCCACAATTTTGCAGGGGATCCCCTTGGAAAAAAATCGAAAAATTAGAAAACGACATTTCAGCAAAGTTTTGAATGAGGAAAGTCGCTTTCGGGTTCGCTGATTACTAAATGGTACTTTATTTCCTGATCGGATACAAATTGGCAGAGCTATGGCCATCAGAAGGAGCAAAAGTGCGAAAATCAGGAAAACCCACAATTTTGCAGGGGATCCCCTTGGAAAAAAATCGAAAAATTAGAAAACGACATTTCAGCAAAGTTTTGAATGAGGAAAGTCGCTTTTGAGTTCGCTGATTACTAAAAGGTACTTTATTTCCTGATCGGATACAAATTGGCAGAGCTATGGCCATCAGAAGGAGCAAAAGTGCGAAAATCAGGAAAACCCACAATTTTGCAGGGGATCCCCTTGGAAAAAAATCGAAAAATTAGAAAACGACATTTCAGCAAAGTTTTGAATGAGGAAAGTCGCTTTTAAGTTCGCTGATTACTAAATGGTACTTTATTTCCTGATCGGATACAAATTGGCAGAGCTATGGCCATCAGAAGGAGCAAAAGTGCGAAAATCAGGAAAACCCACAATTTTGCAGGGGATCCCCTTGGAAAAAATCGAAAAATTAGAAAACGACATTTCAGCAAAGTTTTGAATGAGGAAAGTCGCTTTTGAGTTCGCTGATTACTAAATGGTACTTTATTTCCTGATCGGATACAAATTGGCAGAGCTATGGCCATCAGAAGGAGCAAAAGTGCGAAAATCAGGAAAACCCACAATTTTGCAGGGGATCCCCTTGGAAAAAAATCGAAAAATTAGAAAACGACATTTCAGCAAAGTTTTGAATGAGGAAAGTCGCTTTCGGGTTCGCTGATTACTAAATGGTACTTTATTTCCTGATCGGATACAAATTGGCAGAGCTATGGCCATCAGAAGGAGCAAAAGTGCGAAAATCAGGAAAACCCACAATTTTGCAGGGGATCCCTTGGAAAAAAATCGAAAAATTAGAAAACGACATTTCAGCAAAGTTTTGAATGAGGAAAGTCGCTTTTGAGTTCGCTGATTACTAAATGGTACTTTATTTCCTGATCGGATACAAATTGGCAGAGCTATGGCCATCAGAAGGAGCAAAAGTGCGAAAATCAGGAAAACCCACAATTTTGCAGGGGATCCCTTGGAAAAAAATCGAAAAATTAGAAAACGACATTTCAGCAAAGTTTTGAATGAGGAAAGTCGCTTTTGAGTTCGCTGATTACTAAATGGTACTTTATTTCCTGATCGGATACAAATTGGCAGAGCTATGGCCATCAGAAGGAGCAAAAGTGCGAAAATCAGGAAAACCCACAATTTTGCAGGGGATCCCTTGGAAAAAAATCGAAAAATTAGAAAACGACATTTCAGCAAAGTTTTGAATGAGGAAAGTCGCTTTCGGGTTCGCTGATTACTAAATGGTACTTTATTTCCTGATCGGATACAAATTGGCAGAGCTATGGCCATCAGAAGGAGCAAAAGTGCGAAAATCAGGAAAACCCACAATTTTGCAGGGGATCCCCTTGGAAAAAAGTCGAAAAATTAGAAAACGACATTTCAGCAAAGTTTTGAATGAGGAAAGTCGCTTTTGAGTTCGCTGATTACTAAATGGTACTTTATTTCCTGATCGGATACAAATTGGCAGAGCTATGGCCATCAGAAGGAGCAAAAGTGCGAAAATCAGGAAAACCCACAATTTTGCAGGGGATCCCCTTGGAAAAAAATCGAAAAATTAGAAAACGACATTTCAGCAAAGTTTTGAATGAGGAAAGTCGCTTTTAAGTTCGCTGATTACTAAATGGTACTTTATTTCCTGATCGGATACAAATTGGCAGAGCTATGGCCATCAGAAGGAGCAAAAGTGCGAAAATCAGAAAAACCCACAATTTTGCAGGGGATCCCTTGGAAAAAAATCGAAAAATTAGAAAACGACATTTCAGCAAAGTTTTGAATGAGGAAAGTCGCTTTTAAGTTCGCTGATTACTAAATGGTACTTTATTTCCTGATCGGATACAAATTGGCAGAGCTATGGCCATCAGAAGGAGCAAAAGTGCGAAAATCAGGAAAACCCACAATTTTGCAGGGGATCCCCTTGGAAAAAGTCGAAAAATTAGAAAACGACATTTCAGCAAAGTTTTGAATGAGGAAAGTCGCTTTTGAGTTCGCTGATTACTAAATGGTACTTTATTTCCTGATCGGATACAAATTGGCAGAGCTATGGCCATCAGAAGGAGCAAAAGTGCGAAAATCAGGAAAACCCACAATTTTGCAGGGGATCCCCTTGGAAAAAAATCGAAAAATTAGAAAACGACATTTCAGCAAAGTTTTGAATGAGGAAAGTCGCTTTTAAGTTCGCTGATTACTAAATGGTACTTTATTTCCTGATCGGATACAAATTGGCAGAGCTATGGCCATCAGAAGGAGCAAAAGTGCGAAAATCAGAAAAACCCACAATTTTGCAGGGGATCCCTTGGAAAAAAATCGAAAAATTAGAAAACGACATTTCAGCAAAGTTTTGAATGAGGAAAGTCGCTTTTAAGTTCGCTGATTACTAAATGGTACTTTATTTCCTGATCGGATACAAATTGGCAGAGCTATGGCCATCAGAAGGAGCAAAAGTGCGAAAATCAGGAAAACCCACAATTTTGCAGGGGATCCCCTTGGAAAAAAGTCGAAAAATTAGAAAACGACATTTCAGCAAAGTTTTGAATGAGGAAAGTCGCTTTTGAGTTCGCTGATTACTAAATGGTACTTTATTTCCTGATCGGATACAAATTGGCAGAGCTATGGCCATCAGAAGGAGCAAAAGTGCAAAAATCAGGAAAACCCACAATTTTGCAGGGGATCCCCTTGGAAAAAATCGAAAAATTAGAAAACGACATTTCAGCAAAGTTTTGAATGAGGAAAGTCGCTTTTAAGTTCGCTGATTACTAAATGGTACTTTATTTCCTGATCGGATACAAATTGGCAGAGCTATGGCCATCAGAAGGAGCAAAAGTGCGAAAATCAGGAAAACCCACAATTTTGCAGGGGATCCCCTTGGAAAAAAATCGAAAAATTAGAAAACGACATTTCAGCAAAGTTTTGAATGAGGAAAGTCGCTTTCGGGTTCGCTGATTACTAAATGGTACTTTATTTCCTGATCGGATACAAATTGGCAGAGCTATGGCCATCAGAAGGAGCAAAAGTGCGAAAATCAGGAAAACCCACAATTTTGCAGGGGATCCCCTTGGAAAAAAATCGAAAAATTAGAAAACGACATTTCAGCAAAGTTTTGAATGAGGAAAGTCGCTTTTAAGTTCGCTGATTACTAAATGGTACTTTATTTCCTGATCGGATACAAATTGGCAGAGCTATGGCCATCAGAAGGAGCAAAAGTGCGAAAATCAGGAAAACCCACAATTTTGCAGGGGATCCCCTTGGAAAAAAATCGAAAAATTAGAAAACGACATTTCAGCAAAGTTTTGAATGAGGAAAGTCGCTTTTGAGTTCGCTGATTACTAAAAGGTACTTTATTTCCTGATCGGATACAAATTGGCAGAGCTATGGCCATCAGAAGGAGCAAAAGTGCGAAAATCAGGAAAACCCACAATTTTGCAGGGGATCCCCTTGGAAAAAAATCGAAAAATTAGAAAACGACATTTCAGCAAAGTTTTGAATGAGGAAAGTCGCTTTCGGGTTCGCTGATTACTAAATGGTACTTTATTTCCTGATCGGATACAAATTGGCAGAGCTATGGCCATCAGAAGGAGCAAAAGTGCGAAAATCAGGAAAACCCACAATTTTGCAGGGGATCCCCTTGGAAAAAAATAGAAAAATTAGAAAACGACATTTCAGCAAAGTTTTGAATGAGAAAAGTCGCTTTTAAGTTCGCTGATTACTAAATGGTACTTTATTTCCTGATCGGAGACAAATTGGCAAAGATATGGCCATCAGAAGGAGCAAAAGTGCGAAAATCAGGAAAACCCACAATTTTGCAGGGGATCCCCCTTGGAAAAAAATCGAAAAATTAGAAAACGACATTTCAGCAAAGTTTTGAATGAGGAAAGTCGCTTTCAAGTTCGCTGATTACTAAATGGTACTTTATTTCCTGATCGGAGACAAATTGGCAAAGATATGGCCATCAGAAGGAGCAAAAGTGCGAAAATCAGGAAAACCCACAATTTTGCAGGGGATCCCCCTTGGAAAAAAATCGAAAAATTAGAAAACGACATTTCAGCAAAGTTTTGAATGAGGAAAGTCGCTTTTAAGTTCGCTGATTACTAAATGGTACTTTATTTCCTGATCGGAGACAAATTGGCAGAGCTATGGCCATCAGAAGGAGCAAAAGTGCGAAAATTAGGAAAACCCACAATTTTGCAGGGGATCCCCTTGGAAAAAAATCGAAAAATTAGAAAACGACTTTTCAGCAATGTTTTGAATGAGGAAAGTCGCTTTTGGGTTCGCTGATTACTAAATGGTACTTTATTTCCTGATCGGATACAAATTGGCAGAGCTATGGCCATCAGAAGGAGCAAAAGTGCGAAAATCAGGAAAACCCACAATTTTGCAGGGGATCCCCTTGGAAAAAGTCGAAAAATTAGAAAACGACATTTCAGCAAAGTTTTGAATGAGGAAAGTCGCTTTTGAGTTCGCTGATTACTAAATGGTACTTTATTTCCTGATCGGATACAAATTGGCAGAGCTATGGCCATCAGAAGGAGCAAAAGTGCAAAAATCAGGAAAACCCACAATTTTGCAGGGGATCCCCTTGGAAAAAAATCGAAAAATTAGAAAACGACATTTCAGCAAAGTTTTGAATGAGGAAAGTCGCTTTTAAGTTCGCTGATTACTAAATGGTACTTTATTTCCTGATCGGATACAAATTGGCAGAGCTATGGCCATCAGAAGGAGCAAAAGTGCGAAAATCAGGAAAACCCACAATTTTGCAGGGGATCCCCTTGGAAAAAAGTCGAAAAATTAGAAAACGACATTTCAGCAAAGTTTTGAATGAGGAAAGTCGCTTTTGAGTTCGCTGATTACTAAATGGTACTTTATTTCCTGATCGGATACAAATTGGCAGAGCTATGGCCATCAGAAGGAGCAAAAGTGCGAAAATCAGGAAAACCCACAATTTTGCAGGGGATCCCCTTGGAAAAAAATCGAAAAATTAGAAAACGACATTTCAGCAAAGTTTTGAATGAGGAAAGTCGCTTTCGGGTTCGCTGATTACTAAATGGTACTTTATTTCCTGATCGGATACAAATTGGCAGAGCTATGGCCATCAGAAGGAGCAAAAGTGCGAAAATCAGGAAAACCCACAATTTTGCAGGGGATCCCCTTGGAAAAAAATCGAAAAATTAGAAAACGACATTTCAGCAAAGTTTTGAATGAGGAAAGTCGCTTTTAAGTTCGCTGATTACTAAATGGTACTTTATTTCCTGATCGGATACAAATTGGCAGAGCTATGGCCATCAGAAGGAGCAAAAGTGCGAAAATCAGGAAAACCCACAAGTTTGCAGGGGATCCCCTTGGAAAAAAATAGAAAAATTAGAAAACGACATTTCAGCAAAGTTTTGAATGAGGAAAGTCGCTTTTGAGTTCGCTGATTACTAAAAGGTACTTTATTTCCTGATCGGATACAAATTGGCAGAGCTATGGCCATCAGAAGGTGCAAAAGTGCGAAAATCAGGAAAACCCACAATTTTGCAGGGGATCCCCTTGGAAAAAAATCGAAAAATTAGAAAACGACATTTCAGCAAAGTTTTGAATGAGGAAAGTCGCTTTCGGGTTCGCTGATTACTAAATGGTACTTTATTTCCTGATCGGAGACAAATTGGCAAAGATATGGCCATCAGAAGGAGCAAAAGTGCGAAAATCAGGAAAACCCACAATTTTGCAGGGGATCCCCTTGGAAAAAAATAGAAAAATTAGAAAACGACATTTCAGCAAAGTTTTGAATGAGGAAAGTCGCTTTTGAGTTCGCTGATTACTAAAAGGTACTTTATTTCCTGATCGGATACAAATTGGCAGAGCTATGGCCATCAGAAGGAGCAAAAGTGCGAAAATCAGGAAAACCCACAATTTTGCAGGGGATCCCCTTGGAAAAAAATAGAAAAATTAGAAAACGACATTTCAGCAAAGTTTTGAATGAGGAAAGTCGCTTTTGAGTTCGCTGATTACTAAATGGTACTTTATTTCCTGATCGGAGACAAATTGGCAAAGATATGGCCATCAGAAGGAGCAAAAGTGCGAAAATCAGGAAAACCCACAATTTTGCAGGGGATCCCCCTTGGAAAAAAATCGAAAAATTAGAAAACGACATTTCAGCAAAGTTTTGAATGAGGAAAGTCGCTTTCAAGTTCGCTGATTACTAAATGGTACTTTATTTCCTGATCGGAGACAAATTGGCAAAGATATGGCCATCAGAAGGAGCAAAAGTGCGAAAATCAGGAAAACCCACAATTTTGCAGGGGATCCCCCTTGGAAAAAAATCGAAAAATTAGAAAACGACATTTCAGCAAAGTTTTGAATGAGGAAAGTCGCTTTTAAGTTCGCTGATTACTAAATGGTACTTTATTTCCTGATCGGAGACAAATTGGCAGAGCTATGGCCATCAGAAGGAGCAAAAGTGCGAAAATTAGGAAAACCCACAATTTTGCAGGGGATCCCCTTGGAAAAAAATCGAAAAATTAGAAAACGACTTTTCAGCAATGTTTTGAATGAGGAAAGTCGCTTTTGGGTTCGCTGATTACTAAATGGTACTTTATTTCCTGATCGGAGACAAATTGGCAAAGATATGGCCATCAGAAGGAGCAAAAGTGCGAAAATCAGGAAAACCCACAATTTTGCAGGGGATCCCCTTGGAAAAAAATCGAAAAATTAGAAAACGACATTTCAGCAAAGTTTTGAATGAGGAAAGTCGCTTTTAAGTTCGCTGATTACTAAATGGTACTTTATTTCCTGATCGGATACAAATTGGCAGAGCTATGGCCATCAGAAGGAGCAAAAGTGCGAAAATCAGGAAAACCCACAATTTTGCAGGGGATCCCCTTGGAAAAAAGTCGAAAAATTAGAAAACGACATTTCAGCAAAGTTTTGAATGAGGAAAGTCGCTTTTGAGTTCGCTGATTACTAAATGGTACTTTATTTCCTGATCGGATACAAATTGGCAGAGCTATGGCCATCAGAAGGAGCAAAAGTGCGAAAATCAGGAAAACCCACAATTTTGCAGGGGATCCCCTTGGAAAAAAATCGAAAAATTAGAAAACGACATTTCAGCAAAGTTTTGAATGAGGAAAGTCGCTTTTAAGTTCGCTGATTACTAAATGGTACTTTATTTCCTGATCGGATACAAATTGGCAGAGCTATGGCCATCAGAAGGAGCAAAAGTGCGAAAATCAGGAAAACCCACAAGTTTGCAGGGGATCCCCTTGGAAAAAAATCGAAAAATTAGAAAACGACATTTCAGCAAAGTTTTGAATAAGGAAAGTCGCTTTTGAGTTCGCTGATTACTAAAAGGTACTTTATTTCCTGATCGGATACAAATTGGCAGAGCTATGGCCATCAGAAGGAGCAAAAGTGCGAAAATCAGGAAAACCCACAATTTTGCAGGGGATCCCCTTGGAAAA
The DNA here is from genome assembly GCA_018153235.1 of Drosophila malerkotliana malerkotliana. NCBI lineage: Eukaryota > Metazoa > Arthropoda > Insecta > Diptera > Drosophilidae > Drosophila > Drosophila malerkotliana. The sequence goes on from JAECXV010000038.1 coordinate 6,219,751, forward strand.
AAATAGAAAAATTAGAAAACGACATTTCAGCAAAGTTTTGAATGAGAAAAGTCGCTTTTAAGTTCGCTGATTACTAAATGGTACTTTATTTCCTGATCGGAGACAAATTGGCAAAGATATGGCCATCAGAAGGAGCAAAAGTGCGAAAATCAGGAAAACCCACAATTTTGCAGGGGATCCCCCTTGGAAAAAAATCGAAAAATTAGAAAACGACATTTCAGCAAAGTTTTGAATGAGGAAAGTCGCTTTCAAGTTCGCTGATTACTAAATGGTACTTTATTTCCTGATCGGAGACAAATTGGCAAAGATATGGCCATCAGAAGGAGCAAAAGTGCGAAAATCAGGAAAACCCACAATTTTGCAGGGGATCCCCTTGGAAAAAAGTCGAAAAATTAGAAAACGACATTTCAGCAAAGTTTTGAATGAGGAAAGTCGCTTTTGAGTTCGCTGATTACTAAATGGTACTTTATTTCCTGATCGGATACAAATTGGCAGAGCTATGGCCATCAGAAGGAGCAAAAGTGCGAAAATCAGGAAAACCCACAATTTTGCAGGGGATCCCCTTGGAAAAAAGTCGAAAAATTAGAAAACGACATTTCAGCAAAGTTTTGAATGAGGAAAGTCGCTTTTGAGTTCGCTGATTACTAAATGGTACTTTATTTCCTGATCGGATACAAATTGGCAGAGCTATGGCCATCAGAAGGAGCAAAAGTGCGAAAATCAGGAAAACCCACAATTTTGCAGGGGATCCCCTTGGAAAAAAATCGAAAAATTAGAAAACGACATTTCAGCAAAGTTTTGAATGAGGAAAGTCGCTTTCGGGTTCGCTGATTACTAAATGGTACTTTATTTCCTGATCGGATACAAATTGGCAGAGCTATGGCCATCAGAAGGAGCAAAAGTGCGAAAATCAGGAAAACCCACAATTTTGCAGGGGATCCCCTTGGAAAAAAATCGAAAAATTAGAAAACGACATTTCAGCAAAGTTTTGAATGAGGAAAGTCGCTTTTAAGTTCGCTGATTACTAAATGGTACTTTATTTCCTGATCGGATACAAATTGGCAGAGCTATGGCCATCAGAAGGAGCAAAAGTGCGAAAATCAGGAAAACCCACAAGTTTGCAGGGGATCCCCTTGGAAAAAAATCGAAAAATTAGAAAACGACATTTCAGCAAAGTTTTGAATGAGGAAAGTCGCTTTTGAGTTCGCTGATTACTAAAAGGTACTTTATTTCCTGATCGGATACAAATTGGCAGAGCTATGGCCATCAGAAGGAGCAAAAGTGCGAAAATCAGGAAAACCCACAATTTTGCAGGGGATCCCCTTGGAAAAAAATCGAAAAATTAGAAAACGACATTTCAGCAAAGTTTTGAATGAGGAAAGTCGCTTTCGGGTTCGCTGATTACTAAATGGTACTTTATTTCCTGATCGGATACAAATTGGCAGAGCTATGGCCATCAGAAGGAGCAAAAGTGCGAAAATCAGGAAAACCCACAATTTTGCAGGGGATCCCCTTGGAAAAAATAGAAAAATTAGAAAACGACATTTCAGCAAAGTTTTGAATGAGAAAAGTCGCTTTTAAGTTCGCTGATTACTAAATGGTACTTTATTTCCTGATCGGAGACAAATTGGCAAAGATATGGCCATCAGAAGGAGCAAAAGTGCGAAAATCAGGAAAACCCACAATTTTGCAGGGGATCCCCCTTGGAAAAAAATCGAAAAATTAGAAAACGACATTTCAGCAAAGTTTTGAATGAGGAAAGTCGCTTTCAAGTTCGCTGATTACTAAATGGTACTTTATTTCCTGATCGGAGACAAATTGGCAAAGATATGGCCATCAGAAGGAGCAAAAGTGCGAAAATCAGGAAAACCCACAATTTTGCAGGGGATCCCCCTTGGAAAAAAATCGAAAAATTAGAAAACGACATTTCAGCAAAGTTTTGAATGAGGAAAGTCGCTTTTAAGTTCGCTGATTACTAAATGGTACTTTATTTCCTGATCGGAGACAAATTGGCAGAGCTATGGCCATCAGAAGGAGCAAAAGTGCGAAAATTAGGAAAACCCACAATTTTGCAGGGGATCCCCTTGGAAAAAAATCGAAAAATTAGAAAACGACTTTTCAGCAATGTTTTGAATGAGGAAAGTCGCTTTTGGGTTCGCTGATTACTAAATGGTACTTTATTTCCTGATCGGAGACAAATTGGAAAAGATATGGCCATCAGAAGGAGCAAAAGTGCGAAAATCAGGAAAACCCACAATTTTGCAGGGGATCCCCTTGGAAAAAAATCGAAAAATTAGAAAACGACATTTCAGCAAAGTTTTGAATGAGGAAAGTCGCTTTCGGGTTCGCTGATTACTAAAAGGTACTTTATTTCCTGATCGGTTACAAATTGGAAAAGATATGGCCATCAGAAGGAGCAAAAGTGCGAAAATCAGGAAAACCCACAATTTTGCAGGGGATCCCCCTTGGAAAAAAATCGAAAAATTAGAAAACGACATTTCAGCAAAGTTTTGAATGAGAAAAGTCGCTTTTAAGTTCGCTGATTACTAAATGGTACTTTATTTCCTGATCGGAGACAAATTGGCAAAGATATGGCCATCAGAAGGAGCAAAAGTGCGAAAATCAGGAAAACCCACAATTTTGCAGGGGATCCCCTTGGAAAAAAATCGAAAAATTAGAAAACGACATTTCAGCAAAGTTTTGAATGAGAAAAGTCGCTTTTAAGTTCGCTGATTACTAAATGGTACTTTATTTCCTGATCGGAGACAAATTGGCAGAGCTATGGCCATCAGAAGGAGCAAAAGTGCGAAAATTAGGAAAACCCACAATTTTGCAGGGGATCCCCTTGGAAAAAAATCGAAAAATTAGAAAACGACTTTTCAGCAATGTTTTGAATGAGGAAAGTCGCTTTTGGGTTCGCTGATTACTAAATGGTACTTTATTTCCTGATCGGATACAAATTGGCAGAGCTATGGCCATCAGAAGGAGCAAAAGTGCGAAAATCAGGAAAACCCACAATTTTGCAGGAGATCCCCTTGGAAAAAAATCGAAAAATTAGAAAACGACATTTCAGCAAAGTTTTGAATGAGAAAAGTCGCTTTTAAGTTCGCTGATTACTAAAAGGTACTTTATTTCCTGATCGGATACAAATTGGCAGAGCTATGGCCATCAGAAGGAGCAAAAGTGCGAAAATCAGGAAAACCCACAATTTTGCAGGGGATCCCCTTGGAAAAAAATCGAAAAATTAGAAAACGACATTTCAGCAAAGTTTTGAATGAGGAAAGTCGCTTTCGGGTTCGCTGATTACTAAATGGTACTTTATTTCCTGATCGGATACAAATTGGCAGAGCTATGGCCATCAGAAGGAGCAAAAGTGCGAAAATCAGGAAAACCCACAATTTTGCAGGGGATCCCCCTTGGAAAAAAATCGAAAAATTAGAAAACGACATTTCAGCAAAGTTTTGAATGAGGAAAGTCGCTTTCAAGTTCGCTGATTACTAAATGGTACTTTATTTCCTGATCGGAGACAAATTGGCAAAGATATGGCCATCAGAAGGAGCAAAAGTGCGAAAATCAGGAAAACCCACAATTTTGCAGGGGATCCCCTTGGAAAAAAGTCGAAAAATTAGAAAACGACATTTCAGCAAAGTTTTGAATGAGGAAAGTCGCTTTTGAGTTCGCTGATTACTAAATGGTACTTTATTTCCTGATCGGATACAAATTGGCAGAGCTATGGCCATCAGAAGGAGCAAAAGTGCGAAAATCAGGAAAACCCACAATTTTGCAGGGGATCCCCTTGGAAAAAAGTCGAAAAATTAGAAAACGACATTTCAGCAAAGTTTTGAATGAGGAAAGTCGCTTTTGAGTTCGCTGATTACTAAATGGTACTTTATTTCCTGATCGGATACAAATTGGCAGAGCTATGGCCATCAGAAGGAGCAAAAGTGCAAAAATCAGGAAAACCCACAATTTTGCAGGGGATCCCCTTGGAAAAAAATCGAAAAATTAGAAAACGACATTTCAGCAAAGTTTTGAATGAGGAAAGTCGCTTTTAAGTTCGCTGATTACTAAATGGTACTTTATTTCCTGATCGGATACAAATTGGCAGAGCTATGGCCATCAGAAGGAGCAAAAGTGCGAAAATCAGGAAAACCCACAATTTTGCAGGGGATCCCCTTGGAAAAAAGTCGAAAAATTAGAAAACGACATTTCAGCAAAGTTTTGAATGAGGAAAGTCGCTTTTGAGTTCGCTGATTACTAAATGGTACTTTATTTCCTGATCGGATACAAATTGGCAGAGCTATGGCCATCAGAAGGAGCAAAAGTGCGAAAATCAGGAAAACCCACAATTTTGCAGGGGATCCCCTTGGAAAAAAATCGAAAAATTAGAAAACGACATTTCAGCAAAGTTTTGAATGAGGAAAGTCGCTTTCGGGTTCGCTGATTACTAAATGGTACTTTATTTCCTGATCGGATACAAATTGGCAGAGCTATGGCCATCAGAAGGAGCAAAAGTGCGAAAATCAGGAAAACCCACAATTTTGCAGGGGATCCCCTTGGAAAAAAATCGAAAAATTAGAAAACGACATTTCAGCAAAGTTTTGAATGAGGAAAGTCGCTTTTAAGTTCGCTGATTACTAAATGGTACTTTATTTCCTGATCGGATACAAATTGGCAGAGCTATGGCCATCAGAAGGAGCAAAAGTGCGAAAATCAGGAAAACCCACAAGTTTGCAGGGGATCCCCTTGGAAAAAAATCGAAAAATTAGAAAACGACATTTCAGCAAAGTTTTGAATGAGGAAAGTCGCTTTTGAGTTCGCTGATTACTAAAAGGTACTTTATTTCCTGATCGGATACAAATTGGCAGAGCTATGGCCATCAGAAGGAGCAAAAGTGCGAAAATCAGGAAAACCCACAATTTTGCAGGGGATCCCCTTGGAAAAAAATCGAAAAATTAGAAAACGACATTTCAGCAAAGTTTTGAATGAGGAAAGTCGCTTTCGGGTTCGCTGATTACTAAATGGTACTTTATTTCCTGATCGGATACAAATTGGCAGAGCTATGGCCATCAGAAGGAGCAAAAGTGCGAAAATCAGGAAAACCCACAATTTTGCAGGGGATCCCCTTGGAAAAAAATAGAAAAATTAGAAAACGACATTTCAGCAAAGTTTTGAATGAGAAAAGTCGCTTTTAAGTTCGCTGATTACTAAATGGTACTTTATTTCCTGATCGGAGACAAATTGGCAAAGATATGGCCATCAGAAGGAGCAAAAGTGCGAAAATCAGGAAAACCCACAATTTTGCAGGGGATCCCCCTTGGAAAAAAATCGAAAAATTAGAAAACGACATTTCAGCAAAGTTTTGAATGAGGAAAGTCGCTTTCAAGTTCGCTGATTACTAAATGGTACTTTATTTCCTGATCGGAGACAAATTGGCAAAGATATGGCCATCAGAAGGAGCAAAAGTGCGAAAATCAGGAAAACCCACAATTTTGCAGGGGATCCCCCTTGGAAAAAAATCGAAAAATTAGAAAACGACATTTCAGCAAAGTTTTGAATGAGGAAAGTCGCTTTTAAGTTCGCTGATTACTAAATGGTACTTTATTTCCTGATCGGAGACAAATTGGCAGAGCTATGGCCATCAGAAGGAGCAAAAGTGCGAAAATTAGGAAAACCCACAATTTTGCAGGGGATCCCCTTGGAAAAAAATCGAAAAATTAGAAAACGACTTTTCAGCAATGTTTTGAATGAGGAAAGTCGCTTTTGGGTTCGCTGATTACTAAATGGTACTTTATTTCCTGATCGGAGACAAATTGGAAAAGATATGGCCATCAGAAGGAGCAAAAGTGCGAAAATCAGGAAAACCCACAATTTTGCAGGGGATCCCCTTGGAAAAAAATCGAAAAATTAGAAAACGACATTTCAGCAAAGTTTTGAATGAGGAAAGTCGCTTTCGGGTTCGCTGATTACTAAAAGGTACTTTATTTCCTGATCGGTTACAAATTGGAAAAGATATGGCCATCAGAAGGAGCAAAAGTGCGAAAATCAGGAAAACCCACAATTTTGCAGGGGATCCCCCTTGGAAAAAAATCGAAAAATTAGAAAACGACATTTCAGCAAAGTTTTGAATGAGAAAAGTCGCTTTTAAGTTCGCTGATTACTAAATGGTACTTTATTTCCTGATCGGAGACAAATTGGCAGAGCTATGGCCATCAGAAGGAGCAAAAGTGCGAAAATTAGGAAAACCCACAATTTTGCAGGGGATCCCCTTGGAAAAAAATCGAAAAATTAGAAAACGACTTTTCAGCAATGTTTTGAATGAGGAAAGTCGCTTTTGGGTTCGCTGATTACTAAAAGGTACTTTATTTCCTGATCGGTTACAAATTGGAAAAGATATGGCCATCAGAAGGAGCAAAAGTGCGAAAATCAGGAAAACCCACAATTTTGCAGGGGATCCCCTTGGAAAAAAATCGAAAAATTAGAAAACGACATTTCAGCAAAGTTTTGAATGAGGAAAGTCGCTTTTAAGTTCGCTGATTACTAAATGGTACTTTATTTCCTGATCGGAGACAAATTGGCAGAGCTATGGCCATCAGAAGGAGCAAAAGTGCGAAAATTAGGAAAACCCACAATTTTGCAGGGGATCCCCTTGGAAAAAAATCGAAAAATTAGAAAACGACTTTTCAGCAATGTTTTGAATGAGGAAAGTCGCTTTTGGGTTCGCTGATTACTAAATGGTACTTTATTTCCTGATCGGAGACAAATTGGCAAAGATATGGCCATCAGAAGGAGCAAAAGTGCGAAAATCAGGAAAACCCACAATTTTGCAGGGGATCCCCTTGGAAAAAAGTCGAAAAATTAGAAAACGACATTTCAGCAAAGTTTTAAATGAGGAAAGTCGCTTTCGGGTTCGCTGATTACTAAATGGTACTTTATTTCCTGATCGGATACAAATTGGCGCAGATATAGCCTTCAGAAGGAGCAAAAGTGCGAAAATCAGGAAACCCCACAATTTTGCAGGGGATCCCCTTGGAAAAAAATCGAAAAATTAGAAAACGACATTTCAGCAAAGTTTTGAATGAGGAAAGTCGCTTTTAAGTTCGCTGATTACTAAATGGTACTTTATTTCCTGATCGGAGACAAATTGGAAAAGATATGGCCATCAGAAGGAGCAAAAGTGCGAAAAACCCACAATTTTGCAGGGGATCCCCTTGGAAAAAAATCGAAAAATTAGAAAACGACATTTCAGCAAAGTTTTGAATGAGGAAAGTCGCTTTTAAGTTCGCTGATTACTAAATGGTACTTTATTTCCTGATCGGTTACAAATTGGAAAAGATATGGCCATCAGAAGGAGCAAAAGTGCGAAAATCAGGAAAACCCACAATTTTGCAGGGGATCCCCTTGGAAAAAAATCGAAAAATTAGAAAACGACATTTCAGCAAAGTTTTGAATGAGGAAAGTCGCTTTCGGGTTCGCTGATTACTAAAAGGTACTTTATTTCCTGATCGGTTACAAATTGGAAAAGATATGGCCATCAGAAGGAGCAAAAGTGCGAAAATCAGGAAAACCCACAATTTTGCAGGGGATCCCCTTGGAAAAAAATCTTAAAATTAGAAAACGACATTTCAGCAAAGTTTTGAATGAGGAAAGTCGCTTTTAAGTTCGCTGATTACTAAATGGTACTTTATTTCCTGATCGGAGACAAATTGGAAAAGATATGGCCATCAGAAGGAGCAAAAGTGCGAAAAACCCACAATTTTGCAGGGGATCCCCTTGGAAAAAATCGAAAAATTAGAAAACGACATTTCAGCAATGTTTTGAATGAGGAAAGTCGCTTTTAAGTTCGCTGATTACTAAATGGTACTTTATTTCCTGATCGGATACAAATTGACGCAGATATAGCCTTCAGAAGGAGCAAAAGTGCGAAAATCAGGAAACCCCACAATTTTGCAGGGGATTCCCTTGAAACTCGAAATCCATTATCAGAAGTGAAGCTCGACGACATTTTTAATAGAATCTGAAGCTCCAAGGTATGTAGAAAAATTTAACTTGTGGCGGACCCTTTACTTTATACCAGATATCCAAAATATCATCACCGATCATCACCAGGGCGTTTCTAATGCAGGGAAAACCTTTTTAATATGAAACAAAAATTTATGTTGATGTAATATACATACATACATAGGTTTCTATAAAGCTTTTTTTAAGCATTTTATATGTACGGACCATGATACAATTATAATATATAATTTTAAGACAGTAATCAGTGCTAGTAAAATTTTTGGAAAAAAAAAATAAAAATAATAAAAGAAAACCTAACCTCTTATCCTTTATCCTTTTAGCCTTTTTGACGCCAAAGTACCGTCGTCGCAACGCTCTGGGTTCCACATATCGGACATCCTCAACCTGGAGGGCTCCGAGCTGAAGAACGCCGCTGCTGCCGCCCATCATGGCAGCGATCTGAGCCACCACCACCATAATTGTATCATGGTACGGACTATATTGATATTCATTAATTTTGCGAAATTCTTTTTGGCTTTATTTCTAATGAGTATAAACATAAACATCATTACAAACATAATTAATATATTTATAATTTGTTTTTTATTGAAAAATTAATTGGCAACCCATAGGCCTTTAATTTCGTGTGCCAAAAAATTCTATTTTCGGTACAAAAAATAAAGTAAGTAAAATAAAAAAAAGTAAAAGTAAAATAACTAAGAAAACGAAAAAAATCAGTAAATTAGGAAACCGTCGTTCTGTCGTCTGAAACCTATATTTCAGGTGTATTCATCATAAACAAATTTATTCTTAACAAAAAAAAAATAATAAATTAGGTTTAGGGTAACCATCCAGATCTCTACAAGTGCCAGGTACCAACTTGGTTAACAAAAATAAAATAAAATATTTCTAATCAGCATAAAATCATAATCAGCATAATCAATCAGCAAACCATTGGCATTCAATTTTGTTTGTCAAAACTATGGCCCATTGTAGGTAACAAATAAAGATAAAAAAAATAATCAGTATAAAAATAAACATCTTTACAAAAGAGAATATATTTATGTTATTTGATTATAAATAAATTAATCAAACCATTGGCCTTCAATTTTGTATGCCAAAATTATAGCCTATGTTAGATAAAATAATTAAAACCAAATAAAAAAAAATAAAAACTAAGAAATCCAAATGAGGAAAAGTCAACGAAAAACGACCAAAACCAACTGCATTGCAAAAAAATAAAATCTTTAAAAATAAAAATAAAAAAGTAAAGAACAATAAATATGTCAAAGGCGATCGATATTTATGACTACTGTCCAAGAACCCAGGCCAAATTTGGGAAAAAATAAAAGAAATAAAATAAAATACAAAATAAAGACTTGTCATTCGCAAAGCAGAAGCCCGAATGCAGTTGATAGGGAAACGGATTCCCTTTATATAGCCCAATTCCAGTGCTGCAAAATGTTGAAAACTGAAAAAGATTTCCGGCGGCAACTAAAAATAAGTGTTGATCAACGTAAACCAGATGTAGTTGTGGAAATGGTATGGTATTTCGACTACCCTCTTCCTGATCGGATACAAATTGGCAGAGATATGGCCTTCAGAAGGAGTAAAAGGGCAAAAATTAGGAAACCCCCAATTTTGTAGGGAATTCGCCTTGGAAATAAATCAAAATGTGATGTGACACACTGTGTACAGGCCTTGGAAGTGAACTGCGGCCTACAGGGATATGAAAAATCTTTGCAGAATCGTCTTCCGCCGGATCAGATCTTCAACAGGACCTCGTCGACCGTGCCGGGACTGTTCATGCCATGGAAACGCCAGGACAGCAACTCCGCATTCCACCGCAGATGTCCTTTGCAGCCGGATGTTCTTCTGACCAGCCTGTCCGATTCTACGAAGTTTCTAGTATGTATCTTAAGGTGTTTGTATATATTATTTATTATATCTTTTATTGTAGTTGTATGTAGTTATAGGTCGTTAATCTTAAATAGCTTTAATCGAAATAAAAATGATTTAAAAAATATATCCTGCGTGTCTTACTCGAGGGTTGGGTGATTTTCTGACAGGTACAACATGGTCTTAACGTGGATCTGGAAATAGATTTCCGTTCTGTAATCAAAAACCGAGTACCGAGATTCCACACTCTTATCTTGGTCTCAGAATCCTTTTGAAATTTTTTGACCAGTATAATCAAAAAGCAATCAGTATAGCCATGATTTAGAATTCTACTCATGGTTGTATCATTCTACCCATACCTTTCACAAAGTTTTGCTGTCATTGTCATTTAGTTTCGGAAAAGTACAGATTATTAAAATAAAATTGAATTGAGCTAAATTATTGATATAAAAACGGTCATGGTTGGAGAAGAAGATGTGCTTTTCCAGCTCGATCTGGAACTACTCCTGGACGATGAACCAAAGATCAGCAGCCCGCACAAAGCAAGATTTCAGATGCACCGATGGCTCAAGTTTATGCCCCACATACGGTTCGAGAACACCGAATTTCCGAGGAAGGATAGACTTAGAAACCAGGTTTCGGCAGTTTTAATGAACAACTCATATGCTGATGTGTCAGTTATGGTTGGCGGTAAGAAGTACAAGAGCCATCTGGTGGCTTTGAAATCGTTCTGCCGTCTGTTCCACGACGAGGAGTACCAGACCGGAGATATTTTGATGCTGTGTGACGCGTCGATAACACCCGAATCCTTCGAGATCGCCTATTCGTGGATGACCCAGCACCAGGTATACTTCTATGGCGAACAGATTCTGGATCTCTTGGTGGCCGCAAAGTCTCTTCTTTGCCCGGAACTGACTCGCACCATCTACGACTGCCTGAACAACCATGACAACTTTTCCGAGGTGGAGGCTTTCGATTGCTACGGACAGGCCATGGAAAAAGGTATGACTGAGGTGGCCATGCTTATGCTAGGTCGGGTCGGCAAGTGCTTTCTGATCCTGGTGAGCACATCCCAATTTATCCAGCTGAGTGTGGAGCACTGCAGCATCGTGCTTAGCTCAAGGCATCTTGCTGTACAATCGGAAATAGAGGTGAGAATGGGGATTCAGTAACCCATAGGTATCCCATATCCCATAACCTTTTGTTTTTTGTCAGACTCTCTATGCAGCTCTGGCATGGATATACAAAGATTATGAGGGACGCAAGAAGGATATCGGTCTTGTTCTAGACAGCGTTAAATTTAGTTGGCTGCCTCCCCTATTTCTACTTTGTTGGGCGGATTACTTGAAGGATTTGCAGCCGGAAGTGGCGGATGAACTGTGCGGCTTCATCGATGCCGGGATGGCCATGCAGCAGTGCGAAGCCCTCACTCCGTTCATGCGGCACGGGGAGAGCGAGGGAAGTCGTAACTGGATCGTGGACCCAAAGTGTCCCTACAAACACCATTTGCATCATGGCTTTCCCGATAAAGTAAGCATGGAAGCATTCATCGATTATATGCGATCGATTCAGGCCAATCCCAACAAATTCCGTGCCCGCTTGGAGGACGGCGTCAAGCCATCGTGGCGTAGTTCTGAGCCATCGCAGGAAAGCATCGATGTAGCAACGGAAAGCCAGGATATGACATCTGTCCGACATAAGGTTGAAGCCAAGCTATCTGCAATTCTAAAGAAATCTTGGGAGGACCAATCCGAACCGAAACTATCAAACACCAGTCTTTCTCAGTTCATGCCGACAGAGTTCTCGTCGTTGGAGGAATTGGAGTACCGCTCCTGGTCGAAAATCGTTAAAAAACGGGAAGAGGATAATCTTTATGGGTATGATCGTCCCCAAGGATTCAAGAAGATGCCTTCCCGAAAATGGCCCAGATTTTAGGAGTACGTCTATGCATTTTTTTGGACGTACTTCCCAATGTCATTAAAAAATTGTTAATTTCATTAAATCTGTTCTTTGATCGAGTAGCTTGTTCTGTCGTTTCTTTATTCGATTTCAGATTTCAAAAGTGGAAAATTGGAAAAAATATAGGAAAATGTTGAAATGATATTCAAGGCATATTTTGAACGAGGAGTAGGGGTTATTGAAGCACTGAGAACAGAATGGTACACTTTTTTCCAGATCGGATATAACCTACACATATAGACCGTAGAGATTCGATATCAATAGATGATGATACTTAAGAACTACTATCCCTAAACTTCCCATTTCCATTTCCCAATCCCAAAAAAGACGGATGGTAGGTTATGGTTAGATGGTTCGGATGTATGTATTGTATGTATATGTACACATATTTACAAAAGTCGCGCTTATAAATAGAATTCGGCAAGATTCGGGCGGTGGTACGGTGGATGTCCTTTTTTTTCTTAAGACTAATGATAATCCTACAGATCTGGGCGTTTCTCCAGCTTCTGGGAGCAGGCCTACACAAGCGTGGAGAGCTCATGCAGGGAGACGGTGATGTTGCTCATGTCCAGCGTTGGCGGCATGCCTGGGCTCACGGATCCGCTCGCCTCGCGTCCTCCGGACGTCAGGCAGCTGGTGTTCGCCAGCCCGACCAATGGCCTGGGGGTTGGCGGCGTGGGCGGTGTGGCGGTGGCCGGGCGGACAAGGAACGATGAGTTTACAGCTCCACCTCCAGTCAAGTGATTGTTGCCGCTCAGCAGCGGGTTGAAGCTGCCGTGGGAGTGGTTGGGCGAGACGGGCGTCACGGAGGGAGGCTGCAGCATACAGGCGTGCTGGCTCTGGTACAGTTGCATCGGTTGCTGGGCAGCCGATGGCGATGTGGCGGTGCCGGCGTGGTAGGTGCTATGCGACAGGGGATGCGGCACAGGCACTGGCAGCGCCAGAGGCATAGAGACCGGCAGTTGGCTGGCCGAAAGGAGCGAGATATTGTGCGCATGCGGATGGGGTGGCGGCGGCAACGAAAGTCCCAAACTTATAGGGGCGCCACGGTAGCTGATGGTCTTCTCCCGCTGCCAGACGAATACGTTGTGGACCATGGCGCCGCCACAGAAGACGATTCCCACGCCTATCAGGATACTGGTCACCGTCGCCGGCGTCGAGTGGAAGTGGCTGAATGTGTAGAGTATGAGGCCCGTGAGGAGCACCGGTATGGAGATGAAGAAGCCGCTGACGGCACAGGTGCGACTGGCGCTCGACTTGGCCAGATACTGGTTGTCGCGACCCTCGAACATCGGCGCCCGCAGCTTCACGGCGAACAGGAACTGAATGGCGCAGACGAGCAGGCAGCACAGGTTCAGGGAGAGCGAGAGGGCGCCCAGGGCCAAGGTGACGTCGTACACTACGATAAAGTCCTCGCTGTTGGCCACCACACCCGAGGAGGTACTCCTTCCCAACGCATCCTCGCGTCCATTGGGCGAGATCCTCAGCAGGAAAATCAGCGAGAGCAGCGCCAGCAACAGGGAAACTATAAAAAAGGACAGGATAAGTACATGTTGCAAAAGTGAGTGAGACAGAAAGTGATGCCCCAGGAGGACTACATACTGAGGCAGAGCAAGCCCAGACTGGTGAGCGCCTCCCGCGGCGACGGACCCGGCTTGTTCAGCTTCTGAACCACTGGATTGGCCGTCAGGTTGTGACAATTGATGTAGCTGTGCCCCACCGGACTCAGGTGGTGCGCATGCGTCTGCTGATGCGGCTGGTGGAGCAACTGCGTCTGTGCCGGCATCGGCGACTGCATCAACGAGTGTGACGCTTGCTGGGAGTGATGATGCTGCTGCTGTTGCTGTTGCAGCTGATGGCTGCTGTCGGCCAGGATGTGCTGGTTGGTGTACGTGTGATGATGGATGCTCCCATTTCCCAGGCAGTTTCCGTTCGGGGTCAGCGGTGTGAGGGGAGTGAGTGGCTTGAGCGGGGTACTGGGGGTGGCAATATTCAAGAGGGTGGAGGCGTTCGCCACTCGTCCCCCACCGTTGAGCAGGGCGCTCGTAGCGGAGGCGTTCAGGGCGGAGATGTTGAGCGGTTGCGGTTGCGGCTGCGGCGGTCGCAGGTGGATGTTGCGCGCGGTCGTTGCCAAGGCAGCTGCAGCAGGTGTCGGTGAATTCCCGCCACCGGTGGTGGTTCCAGTTCCTGTTCCATTTAAACCTCCGCTTGTAGCATGGACTGGGGGTGTGTTGTGGCCGCTGCCACTGCTCCCGCTATTATTGTTGCTGCTGTTGCTGTTGCAATTGCTGTTGCTGTTGCTGTTGCTATTGCCGTTGCAATTAATACTGCTGGCGGTGCGCAGCAGCTGGCCGCCACCAAGTGGCACGGGCGGGGGCACGGGTATTGCAACGGTGGCAGCGCCAGCGGTGGTGGTGGCTGCAGTAGCGGTGGCAGTCACACTGCTCGCATTCGAGGCGTGCTTCAGCATTTCCTGCGGATTCGATCGCGCACGCTCTCTTTGCTCACATTCTGGACGTTCTAAAAACAAACAGGACTAATCGACCCTGGAAAGGGATTAGGAAAATGATTAGAAAGTATGATCTCTAATTTATTTGGCAGATCTGTTAGTGATGGCACTTTCTTTTCGCTGCCTGGTCGGGTGGGGGACGGGGGGAAAAACTTTCCCATAACTTATGCATTGCATGTATTAAGTAATTAGCGAATGGTGGAGAACTTTTCCCGGGGGGAGGAGTGGGGCCTGGGGAATAAAAGCAAAAGCGGGAAAAACTGAATATTCACACGCTTAGACTCGAGAGGAAGCGAGATAGTGAGCTGCAGAGAAGGAGATGAAGTGCACAAGTGCAGCGAAATGCAATTGTAACGGTTCACCTGTGCATGTACACACTCACACACACACACATAAGACATAAGCGTAAAAATTTCCCACAAATATTTCCAATGGACTGGAAGGACCTTGAGTTCCCACGGCCTGTGACGAATTCAGAGGAAAACCCATTAGCTTACTTGGAAAATGTGGATTTTTAGCTGACCAAATGGTTTCTATTTCATGAGCACAAGACTCAGCAGCTTTGTGACCAAAAAACTGAACACTGAACCACTGAGCGCGCGACGAAAACACCAAATGCAATTGACAGGTTCGAGAAAACGGGTTTACCTCTGTGTTCTTTTTGGGGTATTTTAATTTCCCCTTTTGGCCTGTGACCTTTACATGGCCAGCGCGGAGTTGGTCGCCGGCCACCACGATCACTTGGCGATTTTGAATCAATTAACCAGAGGCCATCAATGGGCATTGGCCAATTAGCGGCATCTACTGCCAGGCGGTTACAAGGAGCATTCCAACGGGAGCTGGAAACATTCCAAATGAACTATTCCAGTTAATGAACTATTCCAACCACTAAGGACACCCAAATGAACTTCACTTCCTCTAAATATAGTTAATAACTTGATCACTGGTAACTACTTACAAAAAATAACAAAAAATAAATAAATAAACCGTCGTTTTTGGTTGTATTTTCACAAATGAATTTTCAATAAACCGTAATTTGATGAACGTTTTTCGCGATCAACAATCGTTCATTCGTAGTTAGGCGCCCGGTTCGTAAAAGCGAAAAAAAAATAAATAAATAAAAATAACTGCGACTACGATCCGTTTCGATCCGTAGCTCTCTTCGGACTCGGAATCCACTTCAGCCAGTGCTGTTGGCTTTTTGGTTCTAGCCGCCGGCAGCGATGCGATGGCCAGCTATTCGCACAACCAGTTAACAAGTGAACGGGCGGGCTCTGCCTCTCTTCCGCTCTCTATTTTATACACCCGATCCCTCTAACACACACATACACTGGCACATGCGGGCAAGGGAATAAGCCAACTCCGAACGCCATTGGTCACAGTGGCTCAGCAGCCTTGGGAAAGGCCCTAATTGCAGCAAGGAGTTGAAGGAGTAACCATGAAGAAATAATATCTAATAGATACAATTTTTACATATAGAAATTTTAGAAATATTATTTTAGACGGATATGCAGCGAAAATAATTCGAATTAATTCTTTTGAAAATAATCTTTCTAAGAATCCTAGAAATTCTAGAAAAATCCTCCTGTCTACATTTGTTGAAAAAACTTAGAGTGTTAAAAAATATAAGCTTTTATTACTATATCTTATTAGTTGTAGTAAATATTGTAACTAAGGACTTAGATTTCTATTAATAAGCAAAAAAAATGTAAAAATGCACAGAATATAACCGGAAAATCTAAAAATTAAGCCATGATAATATTTAATATTTTTGTAATCATTCAAAAACGAGTATCTTTGCCATTTCCTAAACGATATGAAAACGAGATACATTTTATTAAACAGAGCTTAAATCCCAGAGCTCCTAACAGAGATTTTTAACTAAAAAGTTGGAAAACAAAACATTTTTATAGCAATTTTTAAAAAAATTACGAAAGTTTGATGTTCTGGTACAATTTTCTGGTATAATTTTCTAGATCTTTCGAGGGCTATAGTATGGTGCTGCCCTTGGCCCTGTGTACCTAAAGAAGTATTTTGTTCCCAAATCACTTGGATAATAGCCCAGATATTCTCCTTTAAAAAAATCATGTTTTTAATCTATAATATTTATTTAGTTTTTTGAAAGTTTAAAAAATGTATCCCTAACTCTTAAAGGTATTTGAAAAGGCGGCCTTTTTTTACCCTGCAACCCACTGTATCTCAAACCTGATCGATGCACGCTCACACACAGATACACCAAGCCGATCCTGCCCCACACACATACACGTAAGGCAAACGATGCTACCACCACTACCAACCACAACAACAACAACAACAACACAACGTAAGCCACAAGAGCCGCAGTAAAAGCAATATCAGCGGCTTCAACTTCAACTCGCCTAGCCGCATTCCACAAGCTCAGCTCTTGGCTGGGAGGCAGTTGTTGTTGTTGTTGTGCTTGTTTGTTGTTTTGGCCGACAGACATTTTTGCCTCTTGTTGCATACCACACATTCATGTCGTGCCTATACAGGGCTAGAGCACGTTTAAATATTCACAAACTAATACCTTTTGAAGTCAGTTATGAGACGCACGGAAATTAGCCTTGGCATGCCGTTTCTGGCATCTGGTTACGAATTTATTGGTAGAAATTCGCGCGCGGCACTTGGCCAATAGGAGTTCTTCAGTTGGATTCAAAAAATACAAAATTCATTGTTGCCACATTTTTAATATTTACTCTCCAGTGTTGGTCAACGAAATTAAATATCGAGTTGGTATTCGCAAAAATCTTATCGATAAGTTCAAAACGTTGGGATGATATCGTGAAAGTACGAGTAAGGCGATTTATTTTGTTAAAGAAAATAAAAATAAGGCAATGGGAGTTTATTTAATAATTCCTCACTCTTTTTTTCTAATAATATAAACCTAAATGCTAAAATTTTCCAAATGGGAGCTGAAAAAATAGTTTTTTTCCAACCGAAAAGGAACAACACTGGCACGAATCGACCGCTAAGCGATAGGCATGTTCCAAGTGTCATCCCTAGGTCTGTACGAGCATATTTTTTTTGCCAAATTACTGCACAGCTGCACTGCCAAAGACCAAAGAGCATGACTGATCCTAGCAAACTTTCCGTGGCCGTGGTGTGTTCCTCGAACATGAACCGTTCCATGGAGGCGCACAATTTCCTGGCTAAGAAGGGCTTCAATGTGCGCTCCTATGGCACTGGCGAACGCGTCAAACTGCCCGGCATCGCGTTTGACAAACCAAATGTTTACGAATTTGGAACAAGCTACGAGGACATCTACCGCGACCTGGAGACCAAGGACAAGGAGTTGTAAGCCAAAACTTTCCAACTAATCAAACATATAGCCGAATTGTCATCTGACCACATGTTCACATCCACCGACAGCTACACACAGAACGGCCTGCTGCACATGCTGGACCGCAACCGGCGGATTAAAAAGTGTCCGGAACGATTCCAGGAAACGAAGGAGCAGTTCGATATAATCGTTACTGTCGAGGAGCGTGTCTACGACTTGGTGGTGCTGCACATGGAATCGATGGACTCTGTCGACAACCGGCCTGTACACGTCCTCAACGTGGATGTGGTTGACAACGCAGAAGATGCGCTAATGGGTGCCTTCCTCATTACAGACATGATAAATTTGGTGCGAATCAAATACCGTTGTTTCTTTTGGGGCAATAACACTTAACGCATACACCTTAATCCTTTGCAGATGGCCAAGTCCATGGACCTGGATAATGACATTGACGAAATGATACAGGAATTCGAAGAGCGGCGAAATCGAGTGATCCTGCACTCTGTTCTCTTTTACTGACGACCGTCGCGAGGCATACGAACGTGTCCTGTTCCTGTTTTTTCCCAGCTACCAGCTCCCTTCTCGGAGGTCGTAGACCCAGGGGGCAAGGGAATATCAACAAACGGGATCGGGATCGTGATTGGGGGGGTGGGGGTTATTGTGGCGTCACTCAAGTGGCAGCCATATAGGTTGTAAATAGGGAGGCCATACCACACACTGACCAGATCTACACCAGCGAGCATGCAGCGGCAATTGGCGTTCGTTACAGCTGTGCGATGGGGTTATCGGCTCAAATACTCTCTCAAACAGTAGCATATGTACGTGTGTGCGTTCGTTTTCCTTGTTAGTACAAGAAATCTGTTTTTGTTTTTCGTTCCCGGTTAATTTTTAGCTTTTATCATTAATTCCGATATCAATTTTTAAATTTTCTTCGACTGGCAACACTGGCCGGTTACCCATTCTCTTCTCTCCAATTCCCCCCCACCAAAAACCCCCACCATCCACCTACGTACTCCACCTTTAACCGATTCGCGTAAACAGAGAACAGCCAGCAAAGCAATCGCATGCGGTGCTCCACACATGGCAGTGTGTGCGTGTGTTTGTGTCTGTGTGTGTATGTGTAAGTGCGTATTCGGATGAGTGCATGGCAGAGAACCGGCTAAGTCAGGGACGGAGTGGGCGGATCAACGGGATAGGAGTACCTTTTTAAAAATTTTTATTTTTTTTTTTTAACTAAACGACTTATTGGGACGGGGGATACCGGTCTGCAACCCATAATTAATAAATTAGAATAACACAACACCACTGAGGCCTGTACGTCTCACAGTTACAAACCATAGAAAGGAGGCCGCAGTGGGTGCTACCAGGCAGAACAATACTAAATAATTCAATTATTAAGAAAGCTATGTGTGTAATAAATGAAACTAATTTATATTGGCTTGTTTTTTCGGTGTTCCAAAGGTTATTTTACAAAACAATTATTTTTCAAGATTAGAATGCTAATTTGTATTGAAAAAAAATACAAAAATTGTAGAATAATACAACAAATTGGCTGACATAATAAAAGATAATTGAAAATTGTTCTTTTTATTATTTAATCACAGTATATATAAATCTTTGTTATAGTTTTTTTTAGATCTACCATGTATGTAAGTATGTCTTATGGTTTTTAAATTATAAAGTAGCCTCTGCACCTTTAGACGCTTTTAATTTAATAAAAAAGAATAAATATTTACTTTCTAAAAAGATACTTTCAAGGATACTTTCAAGGATACCTGGCTCCTAAAGAGTATAAATATTTTAATTCTTTACTTTTTATACAAAACTGCACGCATGTGAGGTTCAAAAAACCAATTTTGTAAGTAAATATGTTAAATATTCATATGTTTTTTATTATTTTTATTATGACTAAACTTCTGAAAATTGAAAAAAAAAGAAAATATTGTTAAGACCAATTAAACACTTTATATTTTAAGTGTTAATTTAGTCACAAAAGTATTTAGTCTTTAAAAAATAATACTATATTAATAATCACATGTACCCTTGACGCCCGAGTCCGTCCCTGGCCGATCGCCGCCGTCGGTTACAAAGCGTCGTTTCTGTTGTTGCCATTGGCAGTGCCGCCGCCGCTCCAACGCTCCATCGCCCCAATGCTTCATGCACGCTTTGTGTGCTCGGCCTGGCGCAGTCAGGGAACGATCGCGCTTGGCTCCATTACTCTGTGCTCCGAGGGCCACACCAAGTCCAACGCAATTTCGTGAATCCGCAACTCCGCCGACCGCTGAATCCACAACATAACTAGCACAGCCGTAGCCTAGCCATCACGCACGCGTCCATCGTCTACCGTTGGCATCCATCAGTGGCTTTTAGACATCCGGCAGTCGAGCAAACAAACACCGTCTCCAGCCAGCTAGGCTTGTGAAATCGTCGAAACCAACGCAACAGTGGGTTAATTGTCAAAAAGCGGGCCGAGAGCTTTGGTTTTTTTTTTTTTTTACGGTTTCTTGTGTGTTTTTTTCTTCAATCGACGTCTAACGGGCAGCTCCAACCAGCTCCACAATGGCAACACCGCAAGAGGGTAAGTAATGGCTTGGGCATGGATAACTAGGAATGGCTGGATGGGGACTGTGCGCATACTCCTAGCGATCACTGTCCCGTCAGGTGGTGGCGCCCTTCAAACGCGCTCTTCGCCTGGGGTCACCTACAAACGGCCGGGCGGGCTCTGCTCAGCTCTGCTCTGCTCTGGACTGTCTTATCAGAAGCTGTTCAATCTTCCGCTTCGCTCTCACTCCCCCCAAATTATCTACCGATGACGTCGAGTTGTTGTTTTTACCGTAATATTCTCATTGTTGTTATTGGTATTGTTGTTAAGAGCACCCACTCACCATTTAAGATTAGAAGACCAGGCCAGGCCAGGCCAGGCCGAGCCAGGCCAGCAATAACCTTCCGGACGAAGCGAGAACAGCAGCGGCCGTGGCAATGACATTGGGAGTCGAGTACATTCTACACGTGAATAATAATTAGTGGAGTCCAGTGGAGCAGGCCTTTCAAAAACTGGCTAATCCGCTCACTTGTCGGCTAATTTATTACGAAATTTCACATATATATGTATATATGTATGTACAGTGTATGGTTAAACCTTTCCTCTCTTCACACTCTCTTGCCACTGCTTGTGACTCTTTCTCTTGAACCTTGGCTGCGACTCTGGCTATGATCTCGGCCTGGCTCAGGGTCCGGCTCTCCTTGCCCCAATGCCTTCGTCTGGTCAATGTCAGAAGCGATTTGGCCGCAATTGTTGGCCTGACTCACGATCGAAGGAGCCAGCCAGTCGGTCAGCCACGAAAGCTGACTCACTAATACACTGAGAAAAAAAAGTATACTAACTCTTTGAAGCTTAAAAATGGTGAAAAGTTATAGATTAAAGATTTCAGAAATTATTATTGAAAAATATAACTTGTATATATATGTATTTAAAATTTTTTTTAATAATGATTTTGAAAAATTGAATAAAATAATCTATTATGTTAAAGCTTCTAAAGAATTGGTATACTTAAAGAGGTATATAAGGGTATAGTACAAATATTTTAACTATAGAATATATGTACGTTTGTTAGGCTAATACCTTTTATAAATGATATAGGTCAGTTGAAGAACATCATATAATATGTATGTATATAATATTTATGAAGTATTTTCAAGTTGAAGTTATCTTCGACCTTCAAATATACCTTCTAAGAAGGTGAAGGTTGTTTTAATTGATTTTATATATTTGTGAAATAGGATTTAGTTGAGGAATTTTATCTAGAAATATTTAAAAAATGTAAAACCTTTTTTTTGAAAATAAATACCGTTACCAATTAGAATCATAAAAATTTTATAAATCATGCTTTTTTAAAAACTTTACCATTCCAACAATTTTAAAGTAATATTAAAAAAATTAAAGAGTCTACATAACCTTAGAAGACTAAGGATTAATCGAAGAACTATGGTTTGGAACTATGGAGAACTGATCTTAGAACTATAGATTGGAAGGACTTGTAAAGAGATTTTAAGCCTACAACAATTTTCTAACCTACAAAAATATATGTATTATTTTTAAGTCTTTTTATTAATTTTTTGAAAATATATTTCAAGTTTAAGAAAATACTGTTTCGTTCTTGAAAGTATATAAATATATATAATATTTTCTATATAATCACTTGAATATAGCTTCGTGTCTTTCTAATCTCAGATAGAAACTGAAATTTCATAGACTCGCGTGATGCCCACGCAGATCAACTTGAATTTCGCACTTTGTTGGTTTTCAGGGTTATTGAATTCAAATCTAAAATTACTTTCATTTTACTTTCAATTTTTTTAAATATTTTATGAATAAGTAGGTGTTTGTCCTCTAAGATTATAGGATCAGCTTATCGAATCAGGATCAGTCTATTACCTTACACCAACTGCTTTAAGAAAGTAAAATGCTTCTTATTTTTCACAGCAGGTATTTATATAGATTTTCAACCTAAAGGTTTTTTTTTTATTTTTAAAAGTAATCATGACTTTCAAAAGTTTACAAAAAACAACTTTAATCCCAAATGGTTTTCTATTTTTCGATAAGAAATACATCATATTTCGAAAATGTAGAACCGACTTATAGAGTATACTTTCTAGATATTTCTTAATAAAATATCAGAATATTAACATACCTCTGCGATTGGTAATTTAAATCTTAAAAGTTTTCTTAGTTTTTTTAATTAAAACCAATTTCTTGTACTTCCAAGATAGAGCAGCCCAAAAGTATGCTACTTCTGCGGAATATCAAGCGGTTCTCCAACAGATCTTTCTCCTATGACCGCCATCCAGCCCTGGAGACGGAGGCTGGAGCGTCTTCCCTTCTATTCGAGATCGGAAACTCAACTGAGGCTGTGGCATCTGCCTAGCCGAAGCCCAGATTCGGATATATATGGTATTTATATGGCGTGTGCACTTTGTGCCGACGCTGGCGGTGGCGTTGACTTCGCTGTTGACGTTAGCGTCTGCGTCTGCGTCGACAGCGTCGCTTACACCTTTTCAAAGTCAAGCACAGCGCAGCAGTTTATTCGCTTTGTGCAACCGCATCGAAAGATACACTCGCGCACCTGCCGCGAGCTGAGCTTCCGCACCTGGCCCCACCTGGTCTGCTCTGGTCTCTGCTCTGGTCTCTGATTTCCGATCCACCAAGCCCCCTCTAGAGTCTCGCAACGGAGATTCGGAGGTGACCTCTGACGGGTGCCCCCCCCTAGTGGATAGTTGTCCAGTCATTCTCGTCCAGTTACGATTAGACAACGGATCGAACGGCCTTATCGAGGGCTTATCTTCCGGTTGGGTCTCTGCTCTAAAATTCGGCACCGTGTCCCGCCTTTAAATAAGGTCACCCGAAGACCATAGGTGTTCACTTTCCTCGAGGCACTCGGTGAGTTCCCAGTGGCTCCAAGGGCATGGGTCATGGTCAAGATTTTCGCCCCCAGAAACGCTGGTTACGATGAGGTCTGGAACGATCTGGAAACGTCCAAGGTTCTCCATTATTTTGAGGGGATATGAATCTTGAAAAACCTTCTTTAAAACGGGAATGAGAATCTGCTAGAATTCTACAACTTTTAACACTATGCCCTCATCCTCAGATCACTCCACCCTGGACGTCATTATCAAATCACTCAAGTCCTCCAGCATGGCCTGCGAGGGGACTCACTTCGATGGCAAGATCCCGCACACGTTCGTCATCTTCGGAGCGTCGGGTGACCTGGCCAAGAAGAAGATCTACCCGACGCTGTGGTGGCTCTACCGCGACGATCTCCTGCCCAAGCCCACCAAGTTCTGCGGCTATGCCCGCTCCAAGCTAAGCGTCGACAAGATCGAGGAGAACTGCCGCCAGTACATGAAGGTGAGTTGGTAGTCTAGTCCGTGTCCAACTAAAGCTAATGATTCGCTCTTGAAGGTCCAACCCCACGAGGAGACCAAGTACAAGGAGTTCTGGGCCCTCAACGAGTACGTAGCTGGCAGCTATGATGGACGCACCGGCTTCGAGCTCCTCAACCAGCAGCTGGAGCTGATGGAGAACAAGAACCGGGCGAACCGCATCTTCTACCTGGCCCTGCCCCCCAGTGTCTTCGAGGAGGTGACTGTCAACATCAAGCAGATCTGCATGTCTGTGTGGTAAGTGAAAGTCCGTCCAGGAATGGAATCAATTCTCACGATCGGGTTTTATTGCAGCGGCTGGAACCGCGTCATCATCGAGAAGCCCTTCGGACGGGATGATGCCTCTTCGCTGGCGCTGAGCGATCACCTGGCTAAGCTCTTCCACGAGGAGCAGCTGTACCGCATCGACCACTATCTGGGCAAGGAGATGGTGCAGAATCTGATGACCATCCGCTTCGCCAACAAGATCCTCAGCTCGACCTGGAACCGGGAGAACATCGCCTCGGTGCTGATCACCTTCAAGGAGCCCTTCGGCACCCAGGGACGCGGCGGCTACTTTGACGAGTTCGGCATTATTCGAGACGTGATGCAGAACCATCTGCTGCAGATCCTCTCCCTGGTGGCCATGGAGAAGCCGGTCAGCTGTCACCCGGACGACATTCGTGACGAGAAAGTGAAGGTGCTGAAGAGCATCGAGACCCTGACCTTGGACGACATGGTGCTGGGCCAGTATGTGGGCAATCCCGCGGGCACCACCGACGACGCCCGGAACGGCTATTTGGACGATCCCACCGTGAACAATGACTCCAATACGCCCACCTACGCCCTCGGAGTGCTGAAGATCAACAACGAGCGCTGGCAGGGCGTGCCCTTCATCCTGCGCTGCGGCAAGGCGCTGAACGAGCGCAAGGCCGAGGTGCGCATCCAGTACCAGGACGTGCCCGGCGACATCTTCGAAGGCAGCACGAAGCGCAACGAGCTGGTCATCCGCGTCCAACCGGGCGAGGCGCTGTACTTCAAGATGATGACCAAGAGCCCGGGCATCACCTTCGACATCGAGGAGACGGAGCTGGATCTTACCTACGAGCATCGGTACAAGGACTCCTACCTGCCCGACGCCTACGAGCGTCTCATCCTCGACGTCTTCTGCGGCTCCCAGATGCACTTCGTCCGCTCCGACGAGCTGCGCGAGGCGTGGCGCATCTTCACACCCATTCTGCATCAGATCGAACGGGAGCGCATCCAGCCCATTACCTATCAGTATGGCTCCCGCGGCCCCAAGCAGGCCGACGTCAAGTGCGAACAGAACAACTTCAAGTACTCCGGATCGTACAAGTGGCACGGCGGCAGGCCGAACACCTCAAATCTTTAGGGGATGGCCTTCGGTTGGGCTTTCGGCGCACACAGAGCACACGCACAAGATAACACTTTGGATACTCCTTCTCTCTGTCCTTACACATACATATTTTAATTATGTACTTTTTTGGTTATTTTTAATTTAATACGGGTTGTACAAGAATGTTTTTTTTTAAATATATGATCTAGAGTTTAATTAAGGTGCTTATTTTTTACTTCTTACAAATATATATCATTATTATTCCAATTCAGAGGGTGTTACGCAGTGAAGGATACATCTCCGACCCTATAAAGTGTATATAGTCTTGATCAGGATAACCTCCTGAAATGATATAAGCTATAAGCTTTATAAAGCTATCGATTTGAAACTTTGCGCACACCCTTCTTTCCTTTTCCGGCCGACTTTATCCTATAGCTGCCATATAACTGACTGATCGGAAATGGTATAACTTTGGTGTTTTTAGAGTTGGGATTTCCTTTAAATTTCATTTTATATTTGGATACCATTTGGTAAAAATACCAACTTTGGTATTTTTGAAGATAGAAGCTTGGGAAGCTTGGGAAAGAAATATCTTTTAATGTGAATTACGAGAATTTAAATTGGAAATATTTTATAAACAGTTTTTGGGTATGTCTATTG
The DNA here is from genome assembly GCA_018153235.1 of Drosophila malerkotliana malerkotliana. Taxonomy (NCBI): domain Eukaryota; kingdom Metazoa; phylum Arthropoda; class Insecta; order Diptera; family Drosophilidae; genus Drosophila; species Drosophila malerkotliana. The sequence continues at coordinate 6,245,353 of JAECXV010000038.1, forward strand.
AATGAATCGGGTTGTTCTTGTAATTGGGATTATTTGAATAGCTCTTCAAAGGAAAAATTTTAAAAGTGAAATCTAAACTTTGAATGGAGAAACAAAAAAAGTGTCACCCTTATATTTATACTATAATTTAATAACTTTATATTTACAATTTATAGAGTATTTTATTCTTTCTTAAATGAACGTAGTCTTAAAGTGCACTTTTGAGTACTTTATATGCGATTTTCATTTTCCTGAGACGACTCGAATTTTACAGAAAAGATACTTCTTAGATAGAAAGATACTTCTTTCTTAGAAGACGAGATTGTTTCTTATCCAATCTGGACAATATTTTTAGGACACCTTGGATATATGTATGATATATATTTTGTGGTCAGAAACTTAAAATGACCTTCTACTTATTTTTTGATGAAAAATTCCATTCCTAAAGAAAAGTAAAATACAAATAGTAAATTTCAAAGTATATTGCGATACAATTATATCTCGAGCTCTATAGATCGCATTTCCAAAGTTGAATCAGTATTAGGGTTTGAAAGTACATACTTTTTGTGTGCCTAGAACCTAAAATAGTTACAAAAAGTAACTAAAAATATAAATTAAATATTTTTTAAGCGAGCTAACACTAAAAAAAGTTGCCAAAAATGCACTTTTTCATTTTGATGTCTAAAAAATTGATGTTTTTTGCTCAAATTTATTGAATTTAGGTTCAAGACATAAGAAATTTTAAATTTTTTAGTTCAGTAACAGAAAAGGTAGTTTATATCCTAAGATAGGCATGGCAGGACGAACTTTTTCGCAATGAGGAAGACAAGATTCGCCATTTTGAAGCCGCCATTTTGATTTTTTTAAACAAAAAAATGTAATAATCGTTAATAAAATAGCAATAACTGATCAAAAGCAGAAGCTCATATTCTTTCACACTAGCTTTAAAATCTACACAAAATTTAAAAATTTTCAAAATATTCTTTTATTTTTGTTTTTTTGTGGGCGGTTGACAAAAAAAAGCTTTTTCGTTTTAATGATAAGGTATAATGCCAAGAATAGTGTTTGTTGATTCCATAGTGCCGCGCCGTCGGAGGAGAGAGATCTCAGTGCGCTCTCGTTCGCCATCCCAAACAGATGACTCTTGTGGCAGGATCCTTAAGTCCAGCTTGACATATTTTAGAATAGGAATATAATGAATATAATATAATAATGATATTCCATGTTAATCATCCAACGATTCACAAAGCTCCGTTTAAAATATTGGTGTGATAAGACTGCTTTGGGTTTCCTAAAGTGGCGCTTCAAAAAGGGGAGAAGCGGGGCTGGGGGAATTCCACAATGCTGATAACACTCGCGATGATCTGGGCTTTCAGTTGGGCTAAAGCAGTACGGTTTCGTTATTCATCTCATACGGATCGGTTCAGTGTGTCGAGGGCTCTCTGACCTTGTGTGAGTCAGGAATAGGGATTAAGCTGAGACCCCATTAAGAGAGAGAGTTAATCATAAGCCGATCTTAGCCATGATGCTGATGCAATCCCAGCTGATTAGGAAGCTTCTGCTGGTGCTGCTGATCAAGATTAGGATTACGAACGTAGTCGGTGATGGAGTTTGCAAAATGGAGCTCAGTAATGACCTACTGATGGCGGGAAAAGACTACAACGTATCCTGCGTTTGCCCCAGGGCAGATCTATCTCTATGGGTTGACGATGAGGAAATTGATCCGGTTAATACTACCTATGGCCATGTCCTTGGAATCGTGAGAAACGCCACGGTCGGCTGGAACGAATTGAGGTGCTATTCGGAAGAATTTGAAAGGAAGTTGCTATTGGTTTCCAAAGACGTAGTCGTGCGGATGAAGGTGGATACGGAGAAGATAGAGTGCCGTTTAATCGATACCAACATTAGTTGTGTCTTCGATCAACCGGATCCGGAAGATGCCTGGACCGAAACCAATTACCGTTTAAGGTACCTCCAAGAGCACAGAAAGTCAGTGCCGTGCCACCGACAGAACAACACCAGCCAGTTGCGTTGCAGCAGCTTGGAGGTGGGAAAGTTTAAGACAGAGTATCTGCTCTTCCTGGACACCTACAACCATAATAATGAAATTCTTTACAATCAGAGCTTTCTCCGTTATGGCAAGGACATTGAAGTGCTCCAGTGGGGTACACTGACCAATATAACCACCAAAGTGAACCAGACGTGCATCTTCTGGCGGGCCTCCACCACGAATGGCACCAACAAAATTGAGTGGCACGTCCATCTGAATCCATCGAATCCAAACCTACAGCCCGAGTATTATACGCTGGATGACCCGTATCAGCGGGATCGAATCTATCAGGAGTTTTGCTTTCCGACACCCATCTGGGGCAACCAGAACTACAAGGTGACGCTCCAGCGACGTATAAAGCCGAGCGGTCCCTGGTCGGAGCCGCATCCCCCGATCAACTTCACCACCCTGGGCATACCTCCGGCCCGACCGCCCCAGATCGTGCCCAACGGCTTCTCGTACTCTCCCAAGACTCGGAGACTTCAGGTCTTCTGGCTGCGGATTAATGAAACGGAGTACAACGGCGTCAATATGACGTATTTGGTGACGTTGGATGACAAAATGTAAGTAATCCCCATAATCCTGACTCTTTATCCTTAAAAACTATATCCGATTTATAGAAATGCTACCAAGTTGTTGAGCAACATCTCCGCCAGCTTCGATCGCTGGCATCTATCTAGGAAAGCCACGATCCAAATAGTTAGCCACAACGCCAATGGATCGTCCGAGCAAGCCATGCGGCTGGCAGTGCCCAAACTATCCTACGCCGAGGAGCACCAGCCCCGGAGACTCCGCTGGGAAAACACCACCTTGGTCTGGGATGAGCCAGAAGATACCAACTATCTGATCGGCTACATGGTATACTGGTGTTTCCCGTCCTTGAATAAAGAACAGATCTGCAACGATAGTTATCCGATCGAATGGCGCTCTGTCGATCGGAATAGCTACGAGTTCCAGTCGAAGGAACTGAAAAAGGTGGCCGTGTCGGCCAATTACAGTAATAATTCCACCGGAGGCATGGTCTGGCTAGGCGATCCAGACGACAGCATCCTTCAATCGGGTCCCACCATCGTGGCCATAGTTGTCCTCATAATCTTTGCTGTCTCCATAGTGCCCGCCACAGCCGCCTACTGGGAGATCAAGAAACAAAGGGACATCAATGTGGTATTGCCAGAATACCTGCAAAACATCTACAATGAACTAAAAAAACAGGAGAAACTAAGCTCGGCCTTTGACTCCCAAGACAAACAAAAAATCTTGGATCTTCCAGATCTAAGGCCGGGTAAGTCGCTGGAGGATTTATCATCGAAATGGCAGGGGCCAGAGCCGCAAAACGACGTCTCCAAGCTGCAGAAGAGGCTCTTAAATGCAACCTTGATAGTAACCAATGATGCATATGTATCGCAGGACACGGATTCAATGGATTTCTTGCCAGAGTCGAGCCAAGGTTTCGTTAGCCCACCATCCGTGCTTGTGACCAATTATGCTTACGAATCCCAGGACATACCATTACCCAGTAACGGTTACCTTACCCCACCATCCGTGGGATCCATAAGCACAAATGATACTTATGTATCGCGGGATACATTCAATTCTTCTCCAGATTCGAGTATCGGTTGTGTCCCACCACCACCATCGAGGTCGTCCATGCTAGATTCAAATATCGGTTATGTCCTCCCACCACCACCATCGAGGTCCATGTTAGATTCAAATATCGGTTACGTCCTCCCACCACCACCAACGAGATCCTTGTTAGATTCGAATATCGGTTATGTCCTCCCACCACCACAAAGGTCTTTGCTAGATTCAAATATCGGTTACGTCCTCCCACCACCACAAAGGTCCTTGCTAGATTCAAATATCGGTTACGTCCTCCCACCACCAGCGGCACTTTCAAGAGCACCACAGGAGCCATTATGGAATTCTTTGCCAGATTCGAATATCGGCTACGTTCTCCCACCACCACCGGCACTGTCACAAGCTCCTCGATGGCCACTATTCAACTCCCCACTAGAATCAACTAACGGCTGCGTTCTTCCACCACAACAGTGGTGCAGCACACCAGCAGCACAACTGCCATTATGGAAGTCCACGAGTGTCCTCCCACCATCCTCCCACCTCCCACCAAACAATGGTTATATATCGCTGGACACGATATTACGAGGCCCACGGACTCTTACGAATTCCTTGCCGGAGCCCAGTTATGTTCTCGCTCCACCACCTCCACTGGCCAGTCAATATCTTGAAATGAGAACTGTACAGAACCCAGATCCACCTAGGAACGATGATGGATATTGCCCCTATAACCCCTAAAGGACATTCCGCCTAGTATCCTTGTAGATATTATTTTTATAATATGTGAAAGTACTTTCTTAATGAATTTTTTTTTTTTATTTAAATTGTATTATTTAGCTAAAAATGTATTTATTTTAAGTTATTCTCCTTAATTTTAAGAATAAAATAAAACCAAAAAAAAATGTTTATGATGTTTTGATTTCTTTTTAAATCTTACGGGAAAGACTTTATGAATTGTCATGTTTTTTGAACTTTTTTTAAAGCTTTAGATACATTTTTTAAAGCTATAGATATATTATATACAAAAATTACAACACTTTGGATGAAAAGTTTATAATTTGTTTCTAACTTTCGCCTAAAATAGGACCAACATTTTATTTTAGGACATTTTAGGATATTTTTTTATCTCTTAAAGTTCTGATTTATAAATGGTATTCCGTTTTGAAATCGTTTAAAAAAGTGATATGATCTTCACTAAAAATACTTTCAAATTTATCGGTTTTTGAAAATATTTTAAAAACCTCTTTTAGGACTTTTTTTGAAGGCCTGACCGATGTGTTTACCTTGGAGGTCCTTCTACAGGGCCTCAAAGTTCCTTTCCACACCATCCTGAGCCATTCTTTTTAAAGGTCCTGAATACCCCGACGATTTGTAGGAAAAATGTACCACACTCGCGGAACTGGGCAACGAAACTAGACAGGTGATGTTCAAGACTGTCTTGATTTTAAATGTAGTCTCCTTTATATGTAATTTTAAACATTAAAGACTACGCTTACGGAGTAAAAAAAAAATTCTGAAAGTCTGTATAAAAACATATACAGTGCCCTTATCGTCGTGAAATTTTGTAATCCAGAAATGAATGTACATATGTAAATATATATAAGCTTATTAATAGAACATGTATTAAAAAAAAACCTTTTTTTGAACAGATTAAAAAATGTTTAATATACAAATGTATGTATGCAAAAAAATAAATATTCCTCACAGCCCAGCAAACAAATATATTATTTTATAAAAAAAAAGGGAAACAACTTTCGTAATACCATACTATGCCCAAATTAAGGTTTTTGTAGCTTTCGTATATTCCATAATTTCCGATTAACTTCCAGGAATTCATCTAATTTTTATAAGAAACGGAAGACATATGTTTGTCGACATTTTCTTAAGAATTGAATGCTGAACATTGCTGATTTTGGTATCTTTTCTGGGTTTCATAGAATTTTAGGTTTTTTTTAGACTCATTTTTAATAAAGACTTTATTATCATAAGAGAATATTAACTTACTGAATTCTTTCCATATCCCCCAAAAAAGTATTAAATACGTATTCTTATGTGTCTCTAAAGTTTTTGAACATCGGCATCTTTTTTTGTAATTTCCGGATGGGGGCAAGTTTTAAAAAAAATTTTGATCTTTAGTACTTTACTTCTAAGAATTTCATTATTATTGTTTTCTGGGGATTTTTTGGGAGGTTGGTATACTCGGAAATTTCAGAACACTCGAAAAGTTCAATTCAAATAGATAACCTGTTTTGTTTATGATTTCCTGAGTGGGATTTCCTCTGTAAGATTTGGTTTCCTTATTCTTAAAATTCTTATTTTCTTAAATAAAATATTACTTTCCCAACAAGAAAGGGAAGTTAACTTCGGCGGGGCTAAAGATCGTATATATATTTGCGATTAAGATCGTGTATATATCGCAAATATCGGATATAGTTTTCCGATCTTATAGGAGATTCATAATAAAACCAATTTATTAACAACATTTTAAAAAAGTCCCAAACTTTTATCTTTAAAAAGAAAGTAATGTTTAATTCGAGCGGAACCTAAGATGATACACCCTTGATATATTGATCGTATACCTTTGATATAATCGTATATATGTGTATCTATCGTAAATATTATATATAATTGGCAGATCCTCATCAGAGTTTCATGGTAAAAGCAATTTATTTTGAATAAAAAATTTAAAAAAAGACCTAAACTTCCATCTTTAAAAATACCAGAGCTGGTACTTTTAGCAAATACCAAAATCCGATCGTTCAGTTATATGGCAGCTATAGGATATAGACGGTCAATCCTCATGAAATTCGTTTACCTTCGATCTCTCTGTAGAAAGTTTAAGATCTGTTTAAAAACACGAAAGTTGTGTAATTTCCGATCTCTTAGATATATGTATGGTTGCTATAAGATATAGTGGGCCGATCCTTATTAGGTATTAGGTATCTCTAACTCTAAAAACACCAAATTTATACAATTCCCGATCAATATGGCAGTCTGAGTCAGCCATTTACACCATAAGCTTGATGTTATCTTAAAATCCATATTTGAAAAAAATAAATTTTGGCCACAAAAAGTAGTCGTTGGCCCCATGGTGCGCCACTCACCCTCATCACCCAAAGCTTCGAAGCCCAAAATGAAACACAATAAGATATTTAAAATTACACATACAACATTTGTGTATGATTTACATAGGATATCATTATTATTAAAATTACTTTTATCCATAATATAATAAGCTCGACCTTTTCTTTTTGTTTGCATTCTCGCGGACACGCGGATATAGTTTCAGTTGTTAAGTGTACAAATAAGAATATATATAAAAAAATACTACAGAGTTACAAATACTTCTTCTGATGTGCCTCGGGTCTCGTGCACGCCTCGCCTCGAAATACAAAATAAATTATGAACGATGGTTTTGCAACTAATTACTTATAAAGAAAAACAGAGCTGCCCGGGATTCGGATACGGATTCAGATACAGATACAGATACGAATGTGGATGCGTTTGCGGTTGCGGTTGCGGATGATCCGATGGCGTGGCTTAGAGTAAGTGTTATGCAGGATGTTTTGGATGAGAGAGCATGGATTGTGCTGATTGGATGGATGCGATGGTTGCCAGGGATGGTCGCACACGTTGCGATGAGGGGATGCTCTGTGAACTTAGAGGACATGCCGGTTGTGTGCCAGGGCGTTGAGGTCCTGGGGCGTCACATAGCCGTTGATCTGCGGCTGGAGGCGAGAGTGTTGTCCGGGCACAGAGCCCGGATTGCCGCCACCCACTGTCGCATCGCCGGGAGCATGCGACGGCGAACCCATCGCATGGGGCAACGGCGACTTCATCAGCCCCGTCAGCTGCAGCTGCTCCATCGTGGTGTATCCGATGTCGGCGGGCAGTTTGGGCGGCCCGGCAGGCATCACTGGCGGCAACTGACGCAGTGGCGCGACCGGTGGCAGGGATCCTGCAACTGTTGCTGGTCCAGCATTGGCTCCTCCACCACCGGCTGTTGAGGCTGCTGGGGCGAGGGGTTTCAGCTTGTGCAGATCCGAGGCCTGCACGTAGTTGTCCGTAAGCAGGTGTGCCGGTGGAAAGAATGTGGAGGCAGCCGTGGCAGTAGCTGCGGCGGTGGACTGGGCTGGGGCAGGCGCCAGATTCGGAGCATTGCCAAAGCCTGGAGCTGGAACTGAGGCAGGGCCAGGGCCGGGGGCGGGGGCAAGGCCGGCGGACGGCATCGAGGCCATAGCTGGGCTGGGCCGGGACTGCTGAATGGGCACAGGTACGTAGCCGCTGATGGGGACACGGGGCGGAACCATGGGCATGGGCATCGGCATCGGGTTGGCTGGGAACTGGCCATTGCCCGCCCAGTTCTTCATCTGGGTGGGCTTGATATATCCATTGCCGGCGCCTCCCTGTTCCCGATGCTTTTCCGGTTCCGTTTCGCTTTGCTGCTGTTGCAGTTCCCGCGCCCGCTCCTGCTCGCGCTCTCTTTCCCGCTCCCGCTCACGCTCCTGTTCCCGTTCCCGTTCCCGCTCCTGCAGGAGGAGACCGTGTCGCATCGCAACGTAGCTCGCCGGCGGGGCTGCGCCACTTATGGGTCCTGATTCCGGGTGGTCGACGTAGATGTCGCGATCGGCGCATCCACCGCCGCCCGACGAGGATCCGGTGCGTCGCAGCAGCTTCGAGCTCTCGCTGCCGCAGCTGCCAAAGTCGTGGGGCAGGTCCTGGGATGTGTACTGCGGCGAGTCACCCACCATGGTGCAGACGATGCCGCCGCTGGAGATGTCTGGGGTCATGCCCTGGCCCAGACCACCCATCTCGTTCTTCTTCAGCGTCTCCATAATACCCGGTGGCAGCACCAGACCTATGTCCGACATCTTACGGTACTTCTTGTAGACCAGGTAGAAGATGACGCCCAGCACCAGGATGGCCACGCACACCTCGATGGTCTGGTACATGGCCTTCAGGCTGTGGGTATCGGGCGTACAAATGAATCCATAGGTGCCCCACTCCGAGCTGTGCAATCGGTAGGCACTGGCATTCGCGCGGTACTCCGAGTACCGCTCTAGCTCCTCCTCGACCAGTGCATCCGTTCGCGGATCACAGCTCTGCAAGCTCTGCCCCTGGCCCATAAGCGACAGTCCAGCCATCAAGGTGGTGGCTTCTAGTCCAGCCTCCAGCTGCTGTTGCTGATGAGAAGGCAGCTGCTCCACATTGATGGCACGCACCGCCAGCTGGAAGGGATTGTGGCTGGTGCAACGGGGCGTGGGCATCACATAGGAACGATTCTTGCCCGACAGGATCAGGCTCATCAGGCAGCTCTCGTTGTTGTCGCGCAACGAGATCTCATAGTAGTCGATGCGTCCTGCTGGTATTCTGGGTCGGCTCCAGTCCAGACGCGAGGTCTGATCCTTGTTGTTGCTCACAAATAATGAGGGAGGTGAGGGGACTGGAAGAGGAAAGCCAAAGAATTAGTCGGAATTTCAATAAAAAATTACTAATCTTATTTTGAAATTGGGATGAACAAACTGATGACTCTGGATTTATGCGTATAGACCAGATAGAATTCCTAGAAGAGGCCATAAATACTAATCTTGTCAGACCTCGACGTCAGGGTAGAGTTCAAAGATCAACACGTGATAAGATTTGGAAACCCAAGCTTTGAAAGCTTTACTTTTTTGGGAAGGCTGTCCTATTTAAAGCCGCCGGCTACTTGAGTCGTCTTTAGTGTCTCTGGGGAGCTCTTGAGAGTAACCCGAGAAGCGGTTCCCCTGGGGGGCTCCCTCTTGGGAACAATGCTCGCAGGTCTTAAGTTATAGAAACCCCCTCCCTGGGACACCACTCACCTCCAATGGCTGTGACAAACTCCACCAAGTTACTGGGCTCTGAGGGATACAGCGTCTTGGCCCGTAGGGTCACCTCGTACCGCGTAAAGGCCGTCAGGTTGGCCAGCGTAAAGGCAATGAACTTCTCCTTGTCGACCAGCTCGCCGGCTGATGCCGCCACCCGAAAGTCTTCAACCAGACTGTAGTCCGACTCCAGGGAGCGGAAGGTGCCCTCGTAGGTGCGCACCACACCGTTGGCCCGTAGTGGCGGCTTCCACGCCAGCCGCACACTGGAGCTGTCGACGCGCAGAACGTGCAGTTCGCGGGGCTGGCTGGGAGCAGCCTCACCGGTCCGGTTCACCAGCTCGTCACTGTACTTGCTGGCCCGCGACTCCGAGAACATGAGCATCTTGACGCTGTAGTCCGTGTAGGGGACCAGGTCGCGGATCACGTACTGCCTGGCGTCACGATCGTGGATCACCTCGGTGGTGCAGTTGTCCGGCCGGCCAGTGGAGCGCTGGCAGTAGGTGAGGTTGTAGCCCGCCAGGATCACCGGGCAGACGCGCTGGGTGCTCCACTTGACGGTCAGGCTGGAGTTGCTGGCCGCGTCGATCGACGGCTCCAACTTGACGAGGTCGTCCTTCTTGTCGCTGCTGCAGATCAGCCAGCGCAGGCCCGTGTTGTGGGTGCGGTAGTTGGCCGACACGGCCATGTGGAGCGTCGGCAGCTGGTTCTTGGCCGTGGTGAACAGCTGCTGGTCGTAGGCCACCTCAGCGAACCGTATCGAACCCTCGCACTCCGACAGCAGGCCCGGCTTCGGTACACACCAGAACACGGTGTAGTTGGTGAGCTCGTGGAGGTCCTCTGGCGGCTCCCAGCTGAGGGTGTAGCTGTTGTTGCTCGAGTGGTAGACGCTGCGGATGTTCTTGGGCACACGGACGCGGAAGTCCTCGGCGCTAATGGGTCCTATGGACATACGGGTGGCGTTCACCGACACGCCCATGCTGTTGCTGCTGCGAATGAGGATTTCGTAGTGGGCGTTCTGTTTCCATCCTTCGATCAGGGCGGAGTTGGAAAAGACCTGGATGAGGTTGGGGTCCCTGGAAGGATTATTAGGATATTATTAGTGTCGGAAGATATAAAAATAATATTTATAAGATATAAGTTTCTTAAGATTCTTCAGGGAACTGAATCCTGAAGGAGCTTCTCTTTAGTTCAGTGAGGAATTCCCTGATCTCTAGTTACAAGTCCCATCTGGAGCTCCCCCTTAAGTCATACATCGTATCACTATGAAGTCTGGAAAGCCCCAAAGACCTCAAGTCACTTAAGATTCTTTAGGGAACTGAATCTCTAGATGATTCCTAAGGATTCCCCCATTAAGTTTAGTTCAAAAATATTTATAGGATCTCCAGTTATAGATCTCCAGTATATAGACCTCCCCCCTTGAGTCATAAAACGTATCTCCACGAACTTGAAGATTGTGAAGAAATCTGGAAAACCCCAAAGGCCTCTAGTAGTCGTTTCTGAATCAGAAATTCATATACTATCATGTATATACTATATGAAATAATAACAAATATCGAATACCTTATGAATACCAAGATTCGTGGTGGCTTGTTAATTTTTAATGTCAAGAAAAACCAGTTGGCAGTTTATAAGAAAGATATTTAGCAATAAAAATATAAAATAAAAATAAAAACAAAGAGATAGCCAACTCAAAAAAAGAAAATAAAAATAATAATAAGTTTATTATCTTATTTTGACCAAGCTGGGAGGAGATATGAGTTCCCCAACCTCGTTAAGGCCTATAATCTTATATAAAGACAAGGTCATGATAATAATAATAATATGCATTTGTATAATTATTTTAATTTAATTATTTTTTTTTAATTCATTAGAATTTGTTTTGATATTCCCTACTAGGCAATACATTTTTTGAAGATTGACAGACCGACCAACCCAGACAGTTCCCGGGAAGCTCTTATTTTATTGAGAAATTCCGAACTTTGCGTCATTCCACGAAGGCACTTTTTGATAAGGGGGAGTGGTGGCTCACTAATTAACATCCATCAATGATGATCATCATTATCATCATCATGACGATGATGATGACGATGATGGAGGTGATAAAAGATTACCACGAACAGCGTGCCATCGAAATCAATAAGAGCTCCTCGCACTCGAGGGTAGAAAGACAGTTTCAGTCTACATTTCAATTGAATTCGAATTAAAAAAACAATTAATAAAAAGAATTTCAATTTCCAATTAAAAAAAATTAACAAACAAGACAAAAGCAAGACTATTTCCTATGAAATATTCTCTGGATTCTCTCTGTTTCTGTCGAATATTTGTATACCCCTTCTATGGAATCTATAGGCAATATTCAATTGAAATCGTATCTATTATTTCGCCTGCAGCTGTAGATATATGTATGTATATTGCATCTGGTTGCCCCCTCTCGGTTTCAATTCCGGCAAAGTGGCGGTAAACAGAAGCGGGGATACCGCGAATCCGCCTCTGGAATGGATATATCTATCATACAGGGTATGTGAGCGGGTTTCCTTTCCTTTCCTCCGATTTCTCTTATAGTGCATTCGAGCTAAACAGCCATACAGCCATATATCCATCTATCCATATATCCAGCAATCCATCCATCCATCTATCCATCCATCTCTTCTCATTAACGAACGTGTTTTGCGCCCCTGCTGCCTGCCTGGTGCTGCTGCCTGCTACTTGGCCGGCGCGCATGTGTGAGTGTGCGAGGCACTTCGGGCGAATTGTTGTTAAAAATAAACATTTTCAGCGGAACCCCAGAACGGGAATGCTGGCTAGCAATGGTGATGGTGATGGTGCTGGTGCTTGTGCAAATACTACGCCGTAAGACCATACGGATTCGCGAGAAATGAATGAACTTTCGCCCCCATATCCAAATCCAAATCCAAAACCCACATCCCTACTTACATTAAACTCCCATTGATGCGAAACTCGCTGATGACATATCGAAAGTCCGGTCCGTTCAGCTCATGGGGCTCCAGCGGCTCCCAGTAGAAGCTCAGATTCGTCTCCGAGGAGTAGACATAGAAGCTGCCGTAGGTGACGCGCGGCGGACGACGCGGACGAGCCGGCGCCGTGGCGAACTGATAGACAAGCGGCTCACTCCACATGGTATTGTTGAGATTGATGCGCACCTGCAGGTGCAGCGTGTAGTTGTAGCCGGCGAACGGCAGCTCTGTGAGACAGAGGATGTCCTTGATGGTGGTGGTGTTGTTGCGCCAATAGCTACGCTGGAGGGGACTAAAATTTTGGGGGGCAACGTGCACCAGCCAGGCCAAGCCCCGGAGATAGGTGGTGCGACGCGGCACATCCCACGACAGGCAAATGGAGCTCTCCGTCAGGTTGACCTTGGATATATTTTGGCCGGGACGGGCCGGCACCGAACGCTCGTAGTGATTGACCGTGATCTCCTGGACGTCCTGGCCGAGGGCGTTGAACATGTCCAGTCGGAAGTAGTAGAAGTCGTTGAAGCGCTTGTACAGCTCGTTGGTGATGTTGCAGGTGACCACCGGAGCGGCATCAAAGTTGCACTCCACCGGATAGATGTAGTGGGCGTCCTTCTCGATGGTGAAGGTAACATTGTACCTGGTGATTATCCGGTTATGCGGCTCCGTAAAGTTGCACACCATGTACTCAAAGTCGTAGGCCACGCAGCCAAAGTCCTTGATCGGCATGGGCGGTGTTCCCACGTAGACTTTCGATGTGTTGATCACATACTCGCCGCACATGCACGAGTAGTCCTGATCCTGCTCCGATGCGTTCCGGGCGCTGAACAAGATGGTCGTGTCGTTGATCTGGCGGATGTCCGGGATGTTCCGGTACTTCACCGATTTGGACTCGAAAAACAGCTTCTTTACGGAGCACTCCTCACTGGAGATGTTCATCTCGCGCAGGTACGTCTGGTTGATGGTGCAGCTAATGTTGAAGTCTGACCCGATGAGCTGCTCCACCTTGACGGGCTCCAGCCAGCCGGGTTCGGCATTGGCCAGGACGTCATGGAGCAGGAGCAGCGGCAAAAGGGCCACAACTAGCTCGACTACCCGCGGTCCCATGGCGACTCCACTGGGTTCGGGTACGGGTTTTGCTTTGGCTGCCCTTTTAGCCCGCTTCCCAGTGGCACTTTATTTTGATGTGGGTACTCTCTCTCTCTCTTTCCACTGGCACTCGCACTCTTTCTTACACGACACACAACACGCACACCTTGCTGCTAGCTGGCTGGCTCGCTGGCTGGCTGGCTGTTGCTTCTGTGTTAGTGGCAGTTCTCGGAAACCGTTTATACACTGGTTCCTGGAAGCAACTCTAACGCATCGCCCTGCCAAGGTGTGTTCTTGTAGTTCGTCTCACTGCTCCCAGTGGGGCCGTAAATGGCCTTTAGGTGTCTCACTTGTGATTTCTTCCTGCGGAATCCTAATCCTGACCTGAGTGGCGAAGACGGCGATCACTCAACCCTCCCCGCTCGCGTTGGTGTCTTCGGATTTATGTTTCGTATCGTTTCTGTCTCGAGGCTCAATACCTGTGGCCGATATAAACCAGTGTTGCCACCTTTCGAGGTTGAAGGCCCCACAATGCTGCCACCCAGCCCAAACAGAGTCATTTTAGAGAATTGTTGACCCGGGACGGTTTGAATATGAAACAAAGGATTAATGGCACACACTTTAAGCTGTATTTCTGGAAATCAATATTCGATATTACAATAAAAAAAAGTATTTAAAACCATTACTTTTTAAAAATAATATCTGGCTGCCTTGGCCCTCGAATCTGAAGACTGGAATTTTTGGCGGGATTTCAAAAAGTTCGAAGGTCTAACCTTTCGATTCTAATTAACACTTAAGGTCGATTTAAGTTAAGCATTCATATACGTTTGGCTTGTATATAGCATAACGTTAATTATAATGCATCTTAAAAATCTGTACAAGAATGTTGCTGAAAACTTAATCATATACAATTGATTTAAGTGATATTTTCATTGAATATTTTCATAAATTTTAACTTCTTTCGAATTTGTTGTATTTATTATTTTTAATGCATTTATGATTTTATTGTTGTATTATTGTGAATATATTTTTTTATTTAGTTCTAGAGTTTATGATTTATTACCATCATACTATTTTTATTCACTATGTTTGGAATTAAATATTAAGTTTTGCATTAAGTGCATTTTATGTTGTTTTTTGTTTTCTTGATCTTAAGCAGCCACAATTTTAAGCTTACATTTTTACAAATATTCTTCTATTTAAATGAAACATTTTCTTTTTGTCCGATTTCGATAAAATATGCGATTTCTTCTTCTGGCCTTGCCAGACATTTGAATATGCAAGAAAAAATATCGATGGTTCGAAAAACATCGACATCCCTGGCAAAATTCGTCTCATAAACGCAGTGTGTGTGTGTGTGTGCTTGCATGTGTGAGAAAGTGACGAATTACTTTTCATCAAATGGGAAATAATTTAGTTTGAAAACACGTATATATCCAGAGCAGCTGAAAATTACAGTTTGTAAAAATTATTTAGAGACTACGAGCTAAATCGGCAATATAAATTATTCCTGAAACACGACAACTCACCAACGAAATGGCGGAAGGCGGCAGTAAACGCATCAACGTGGTTGTGAAAACGCCAAAGGACAAGAAAACGGTGGAGGTTGACGAAGATTCTGGAATAAAAGATGTGAGTACGGGGCGCGTGACATTTCCGCACTCATTGCCGCATTGCCGCCCCTCTTTTCGGCCCTTCTTTGCCAATCAATGCCACTGGCACGGGCACGGGCACGGGCACTGCTGCTGCTGCTGCTGGTTGCTGGTTGCTGGTGGTGCTGGTGCTGGTGCTAGTGCTGGTGGTACAGTGCACTTCGGCTAAACGATACAGACGGGGTGGCAAAGTGCAAAGCTAGCTAGTCAGTCAGTGGCTATGCCACTCTTTCAGTGTGTGTGTGTGTGTGTGCGTGTGTTTCGGTTTCCGTAGGTGCTTGGTGCTTGGTAGCCCTTGAAAAATAAACGAATCATTTCGAAACGGATCACACAACACAGTAGCCGGTCAGCTTATATTCGTTCTCATTTCTCAAACACTCTCTATTCATCACACAGTTCAAAATTCTGGTTGCACAAAAGTTCGAGGCGGAGCCCGAACAGCTGGTGCTTATTTTTGCCGGCAAAATTATGAAGGACACGGACACATTGAAGATGCACAATATCAAGGACAACCTGACGGTGCATTTGGTGATCAAGGCGCCGACCCGCAACAACGAGGCACCGGCCCGTGCCCCCGCAGATGTGCGCCAGACGCCGTTCGGGCTGAATCAGTTCGGAGGCCTGGCTGGGATGGAGGCACTTGGCGCCGGATCGAACACTTTCATGGACCTGCAGGCCCGCATGCAGAACGAGCTACTGAACAACGGTGACATGCTGCGCTCCCTAATGGACAACCCGCTGGTGCAGCAGATGATGAACAATCCGGATACGATGCGTCAGCTGATTACGTCGAATCCCCAGATGCAGGATCTCATGCAGCGCAACCCCGAGATCTCGCACATGCTGAACAATCCGGACCTGCTGCGCCAAACGATGGAGCTGGCCCGCAACCCGTCGATGTTGCAAGAGCTTATGCGTTCGCATGACCGCGCCATGTCCAACTTGGAGTCGGTGCCGGGCGGTTACAGTGCCCTGCAGCGGATCTATCGCGACATTCAGGAGCCAATGATGAATGCGGCCACCGAGTCTTTTGGCCGCAATCCGTTCGCCGGACTGGTCGAGGGCGGAGGATCGGGAGCGGGTGTTAACCCCCAGCAGGGTACCGAGAACCGCAATCCGCTGCCGAATCCCTGGGGCGGTGGCGGCACTAACTCCACGACAAACGGCACTGGCGGAGGAGCCGGCGCAGGCACCGGGGGTACGGGCAACCGGACAGGGGACTTGCCGCCAAACAACGTCCTCAACTCGCCAGCCATGCGCAGCCTTATGCAGCAGATGGCGGATAATCCAGCGATGATGCAGAACCTGCTCAACGCCCCGTACACCCGGTCGATGATGGAGACCATGTCGCAGGATCCTGAGATGGCTTCGCGTTTGCTGAGCACCAGCCCTCTGCTCTCAAACAATCCCGCCATGCAAGACCAGGTGCGCCAAATGATGCCCCAGTTCATGGCCCAGATGAATAATCCGGAAGTGATGAACATGATCACCAATCCAGATGCTATGAACGCCATCCTGCAGATACAGCAGGGCATGGAACAACTACGCAGCGCGGCACCTGGCCTTGTCGGTACCTTAGGCATTCCGCCACCACCACCGGGTGTTAACTCCGCATCGGATCCAGCCAGCGGCGATGGCACCACCACTGCTAATAATGTTTCGCCGCCGAGTGGTGGTAATGCCGCATCGACCGCTGGCACCAGCGTCCCCAACTTGGCACCCGGCGGTGGCCCGAATGCCCAGCTCTTCAATGACTTTATGATGCGTATGCTCAACGGTATGTCAAACAATGCGGACAGCACGCAGCCGCCGGAGGTTCGTTATCAGTCGCAGTTGGAACAGCTCGCCGCAATGGGATTTGCCAATCGTGAGGCCAACTTGCAGGGTAAGTTTCTTAATTTATTGGATTTAGATTCTTTAAACTAAATGTTGGACCTTTTGCAGCTCTTATCGCTACCTTCGGAGACATCAATGCAGCGGTAGAGCGTCTGCTGTCCCTCAACCAGTTGTCCCTGAGTTAACAACGTTAAGCCACTTTCAAAACTGTACACACAACCTGTCTTTATATCTTACAAAACTACAACTATATCTACCACTACAACCTGGAGAATGCTGCGAATACTAGAACGAGAAACGATAACGAGATCACGACGAGAAAAGGAACAAAAAACGAGATCCCCTTTTGCCCCAAAAAACACACACACCCGAAAACAAGCACACAACACTATCCACAACACAATTAATTGATCAGCGCGCGCTGATTGTTATTCCTATCCACGATGCGGGAACTACCTTGAATCCTAAACGCCCACATACTTATCCTTATCGCAGTCCCTACACCTAACACACAGTCTAAACACACACACACACACACACACAATATACACCTTATTAACGAGAGACGATATAGAAGACCCGCCTAGAGAACGGGCGAGATGAAAGAATCTGTCGGAACGGTGGACAGATCTAGATGATATATATATGATTGCATACCAAAGTTTCGACAGTTGCATAGTTGAAGATACTATATATATTTTTTTTTAATTGTTTAACTTGAAGAGAGAGAGAAAGACGCTCTGTAAGACACCTGAATTACCATTAAATCTTAAAGCGGAAATGGGTTAAACCACAACATAATCCAACATGGAACATGGCATTGTATTTGCAAGATCATATACATCCAGCCAACCGCAAACATACACACACACATGCAACACAGACACATCTACAGGCATTCTACACTTGAAGAAAAAAGAACATTTCACGCATTTAACATTCACTGTTTTATAATAAACTTCAACATTTCTGTGCTCTCGTTTATCATTGTAAATTGTAACCAATATTTTCATACCGCCACCGCCACCGCCACCACCCATCCTCCCTCCGCGTGATATCTAGACTTGTGTGCTAAACAATAAGGTGGGAGATTACGAGTGTGGGTGTTCCTGTGGATCAGATCGGATGGGATAGGATCTCCTTCTATCATCTGCCAGCCATCTCCTTTTTCTCGGAAATTCGCTAATCCGTTCTTGTGAATCCAGACAGCCGCAATCAGTGGGACATATACTTTATATATGTGTTTATCTATATGCGAATATAGATATATTAAATATTCCATGGTGTTAAAAGACGTAAACTATTTAAATTCCTTAGTAAAAAAAAAAAAACAAAACAAAAAAAAGAAGAGAGAACCCCACTTTATCCTTTTATCTTAATCTAGCTATTACTTTGTATTCACACCTGATCGCCGTGTGCTTGGCGTGGGGCATGGGGCAAGGTAGGTTGCTGCCGCCCCCAACAAATATTCGAGCCACTGGCGCCAGCTGGAGAGATTGGTGGAACGGGTGGGTGGGATGAGTAAGTACTGTAAGCTGGGCCGGGCGATCAGAGATCGGAGCTACTTTTATTCGTTTAGTGGAGGAAGTGAAACTAAGTAACTAATTGTAAATGGTCACATGTTTTAAAACAAATGAATAAAGCTGCTTTGGTTTTAGATAATAGACCTAATCGTTTTTTTACTTGATCGGCTATGCTCTGTCCTTGTCTTTTCCAATCGGCCAGCTATACTGTACAAAGGGTACATGAAATTCTTGGACCGGCCAACCGATCCGATTTATTGCAGCATTAGCTTGAGAATACAATTAAAACATATATATATGTATGTATATTATATAGTAGTTAAGGTCTATGATTAAGGCACTCATACAAACAAAGGCTCAGGCACACACATCAATCGTAAGGCTAGATGGGTAATCGCGGATGCATAGCTCAAGGACAACGGATCACAGCTCCTCGAAGAAGGCAACACGCGCCTTGGTGCAGCCGGACTTGAGCTTCTTGAGCGTGGAGTACTTGTTCTCGCCGGCCTTGAGCTGCGCCTCGCTGAGTATGTCCAGGTTGCTCTGGTTCTCCTCGATCTTGTGCGGAGCTATCTCCGAGCGCAGGGTCTGCAGTTGGTTCTGCACCTGCTTCTTGGACTTGCGCAGGTACTCGAGATGGCTGCGCTCCATTTCATTGGTGATCTGCTCCATCTCGTTGTCGGTTAGAATGAACTCCTTGGGTTCAAAGTCATCGGAAATGCCGCTCGAGTTATCGCCCTGTGCCAGGTAGTGGGTGGTTAGCTCCGCTCCACCGGCCGTATCTATGTCATTGGTGGAGCTGCTGGTGGCCAACGATGGTGTACTGACGGCGGCCAAACTAGACGCTGCGTTGTTAGACTGCGAGACATGGACGTTGGCAGCAGCCAGCAGGCTGTCCGTGGAGGACTTTCGTCCGCTATTGAGGAAGTTAAGCAGGAGGGCGGTGGCTTCTCGCTCAGCCATCTTGGCGCAGATGAGTTCTTTGCGCAGCTTTTCCGTCTCCGCTTCGCGCTTGTCGTTCTCCACCGTCAGCTGGTGGACATAGAAGTCGGCGTCCCGGATTTTCTTCTCCAGATCGTGCTTCTCCCGCTCGATCTTCATTTGGCGCTCGCGCAGCCTGTCCATTTCCGTCTTGAAGTGATTGGCTTTGCACTCCGTGAGCTGCATCTGCTCCTCGTTAACGCGGCTCTTTTCGAAATACAGCTCCTTGGTTTCCTCCGAACGGCGCTAAAAGTTCAAACAGATTATATAGTATCTGAAATGGCAATGGCACTTTAGAGATTACCAGCGCATCGTTGGCCATGCGCATCTCGTTCTGCAAGTGCTCCAGGCTCTTCTCCAGTTCGTAGCGCTCGTGCTCCGCCTTCTCCCGCAACTTTTTCTCCCTGATGAACTTCTTGCGCTCTATGTGACGCCGTTGCTTCTCCTCCTTGGCCTGGGCTTTCATTTGTTGGATCTCCATGGTGTCGGACTTGCGGCGTCTCATATACAGGTCGTGGTTGCCCTCACATAGATCCAAAATCTTCAGAAAGAAGGTAAATTGGTTCAGGGTAAGAAATAGTTCATGCTATCGAATCCTTACCATTTTGTTTATATGCAGATCCTGGGAGTAGAATATAAAGTTTTGGACCTTGGCGTCCACCAGGCGAATAGTGAACTTCTTATCATCGAAGCTGACATGCCGAATCTCATTCCATTGGAACGTTGTCTTTGGCGTTAGCTTGTTTTGCTCGTCGTAGATGTTCAAGCCCACGGCGGTGACTCCAAGCCACAATTTGGTTTTGTTCTTGTTCTGGAATTCCCCAATTTCAATTAAAACTCGATCCCGAGGGTCATGGGTCCAGATGTTAGACTTACTGTTATAGGAAAGTAGTTGACTCCGTACATGTCTAGATCCTGAGCTATCTTCAAGTATTCCATCTCCACCTCGTCTCGCGTCATTGGCTCATGGTCCATATACCTGGTGGGGATTACATATACTTATTGGAGTAACCTCAACCTCCCTGGAATGCGACTACACCTACCATGTTTTAATGCGCTCCTCCCACATCTCGGGCGTCATCTGGTACTGGTCTGTAACGCCCTTGGGCAGCAGCTCGCCGCCGGCCAGCATGCCGTCCTTGTAGGTCTCGTAGTCGTAGGGGCCGTACTGTACGTGCACGGCATAGGAGGCGAGCAGCACGGACGCCTCCGGACGGCAGTAGATGTCCATGGAGAGTATGCTCTGTTTGACCTGCAGGAAGAATAGGTGCTGTGTGATCTCCTGGATCAGCTCCTCGCTGACGTTTTCCGGAAAGAACTTGGCGTAGAAGCTGAACACATAAGTGTTATTGTTGGCCTGGAGGTCGACGCGTTGATCCCGCACCCGCTTGTCCATCTTGAGCCAGGAGACGTTGCTGCGCGTGTCCACATACTGCAGGCCAAAGTACCAGGACTCGCGCAGCCCGATGGTGCGGCACACAAGATCGAACAGGTCCTGTCCCGATGCCCGTGGCTCCAGCTTGAACTCCAGCTCCGAGTCAAAGGTGCTCACCCGCACCGCGAGCGATCGGTTCTTTTTGGAGCCGAACGGACTCATTGCACCGTGATTATGTGATGTGATTGCTTTCCTCTAGCTGTGCGTGTGTCTGCGTGTGCGTATAGTATATGCGTGTGTGCGTCTCGGTTCTGTACATATGCGCCCTTCCGTAGTAACTTGTGGCGTGCAGTGACTTGTTGCTGCTGCTGCTGCTCCTTCTGCTAGTGATCCTGATCCTGTGCTAGTGACGCGCTTTCTGTCTGCTGCTCCTGCGACCCTCAATAGTTTCAGACGTCCACTCGCACATATTGCAGCCAATTGGTTTCCTCGGTCAATTGTCTGCCGATTCTCAGCTGAACGCTGAAGGCTATCCCAGAGAAAGAAAGAGCAAGTGACCTCGCTCATACAGGCGTACAAAATCGCGATGATAATCGCCCTTGGTCTCCCCGACTGCCGGATATTTATTTATTTAGGCCGTAACTGGTCCAGTTGGCTAACCAATCAACAAACAATGCGATGGTAAACAGTTTACACCCTTGACTGCAGAAACTGACATATTTGCACGTAATAAATGTTTGGGAATTCAATGACTTTGCGAAGTGCCCCGCATAAACGCGACCAGTGTGACCAGCTTTCGGCTTCGAATAAATTCCAGCGTGCAAGACTATGGAAATAACGCTCAAAATATAATTTAATTTTAGATTGTTGAAAAAATTATGGTTTCCCGATTCGTAGGAATGATGAAAACAATAAATCACAGGCCAATTTATTTTTAGATTACTGTATTCTCGTTTTTAATTTAAACAGGTATATAAATAACTACAACAAAATGAAGGAAGAGCTGCCTCCCCAATTAGCGCCATTTTCAAAAATCTCCTTCTGAAATTGGAATTTGTTTTATTCGTTTAGGTTTTAGCTTATAAATAGACGAATAATGT
The DNA here is from genome assembly GCA_018153235.1 of Drosophila malerkotliana malerkotliana. Classification (NCBI taxonomy): domain Eukaryota; kingdom Metazoa; phylum Arthropoda; class Insecta; order Diptera; family Drosophilidae; genus Drosophila; species Drosophila malerkotliana. The sequence goes on from JAECXV010000038.1 coordinate 6,267,331, forward strand.
ACATATTAAGAGAAAGGACCCTGCTTAGACTACATGTGCACTTTTTGGGGGGGGTCGGGGGTCAACTGCTTCTATAAGTCTGTATAAATGTATTTTAGAATTGCTAATGCTTATCACATAAACGCTGGTGCGACATTAAAACATACAAGTTCAACAGATGTGAGAACTACAACTAAACTAAACACTAAAATTTGTATATTTTTGGGAGAAGGGTAAAAGTGCGACCTGAGCAACGATTGGCACGGGACACGCTGGCGATTCGAGAGTAGGGTTTCCGGATGCGTAACTCCAAGATCCCGACCCTGTAAATAATATCTACTGACTGCTGCGCTTAACACGCTCAACATGCAAGTCATACAGCATCTTGTTCTTTTCGTAGTAATATGGGTTTTGATCTGCCCCCAGCTCTGGATTGTATTCAAAAACACGCTCGGTGGCTCCTCCAGACACGGCTGGGACTGTTCCTGTAAGCAGGTAGTTGTTGTTATCACTGTTGCCCAGGGGCGGAATGCTACAGCTGCTACTGCTGCTGCTGTTTCCATCATCATAGTTTAAATGAAGATTGTTTATGCGTTTCGAGAGAGGTGTAGACTCACATGGCAGGTCGTCTTCCCGGCTGCGTTTCCTACAAGAAGGACATCAAAGCAGCAGTTAGAGAAGGTATAATTGCGTCGCGTTTACCAGTAACAAATAAATCCACTGGGAAAAAGTGGACTGGCTGGTGGGGAATGCAGTTGTTTGTGGTATTTTCTTACCTCGTCTTTATATATCCAGCCATTTTGTATAGCTACAAGTTATTAGTTATATTCGCCTATTGTCTTTCGTTGAGGCCTTTGATTTTTTTTTTGTTTCTCTCTTTACAGCTGTGGCAGTGTGACCAGATGAACAATGATGACTAGACTCGTCGACTACGCCAAGTGGAATCGATGTATTGTTTTGACAAAATTAGCATCGATGTTTTTTTTTGTTGTGTTTTATCAAACCAAAACGTTTTCAGTCAAGTTATTAAGCCTAGCCATACACTACCATTCATAAAAAGCTAATGAATGGCCGTTAGCTCGTGAGCGTGACGGTCAAATTAGCCGATAAACGAACTATCGTAGACAAGTATACGATGCTTCCATCGCCAAGAAGAGAACACGAACTAACACACAAAAGAAAATTTTAGTTTTCCGTACATTTCAAGATTTAAGACCGACCCAGCCCAGAAAAGCGGAAAAAAGAGACCGGACACGCCAACGACTGCAATTGCAATCAAACGTAAGTAGATCATGAACGGTGAGGGCCGGATAGCACGGGTATACCCGGGTAACAACTCGACAAATTGCAATTCGAATCAAAAGGAGAAAATTCTGAAGTGAAAAGTGAACGATGACAGTGTGTGTGTGTGTGTGTGTTTCGAGTGACGGGTGATGGGTGTCGGTGTGTGTGTGTGATTCGGCATGAGTGTGTGTGCGAGTGCGAGTGTGTGACAAATGATTGGGGGGTTCCAAATTTCATTCTTTTCCAAATTCCAATTTGTAAATAGCGCCTTGGCTTTCAATGTATGTACATCCATTAATTGCCATACTGATCTCGTGCTACCGCAAAACAAGTTTACATCACTAGCCTCCTCTCACACAGCTGCCGTATGCAAAAATTTTTGAATAACTTGTGCTTTTTTCTAGCCGTTGATGTTGCAGTTGCCGCAGTGGCAGTGGCAATATGAAAAAAATGCATTCAAGTATGTGCACAACACACACACACACCATAACCATAGCAGAGTTATGCGCCCCTATATGCGATTGTACGTGTGTGTGTGTGTGTCACATTAGAATTTTCTGGCTTATCTGTGTGTTGTTGCTTTCCGTTCTTTCTTCTGTTTGCTGTTTTCTGTTTGAGTCATCGCTGCGCGGCGATTGTGATTGTGCGCTGGCTGGTTCATAGCTGGTAACTGGTTGATGGTAGATGGTAGCTGGTAGCTGGTAGCTGTAGGTTCTCTGGTCTGTTCAGAGCTTCTCCCCGAAGGATACCCGAACCGCGCCCACTTATTGTCCTGCAGGAACGCAATAAGAAGGTCTGATAGTAGTTTTTAGTTGGTAGTGTCGAGTTGGGGTTGGTCGAGTCACACGGTTTGTCGGTTATCTGTGTTCTTAACCAATCTTCCTTCCCACTCTTTAGCAGGAGCTTTCCACAACATGCAAACCATCAAGTGCGTGGTCGTCGGTGACGGAGCCGTGGGCAAGACCTGTCTGCTCATCTCCTACACAACCAACAAATTCCCCTCGGAGTACGTGCCCACGGTGTTCGACAACTATGCGGTGACGGTTATGATTGGCGGAGAGCCCTATACACTTGGCCTATTCGACACGGCTGGTCAGGAGGATTACGATCGGCTGCGCCCTCTTTCATACCCCCAGACGGACGTCTTCCTTGTCTGCTTCTCAGTAGTCAGTCCAAGTTCCTTTGAGAACGTTAAGGAGAAGGTGAGCTTCCAGTATATGCCAAACTATAAGCAAAACTAACTAATATATTGTTTCCAGTGGGTGCCGGAGATCACACACCATTGTCAGAAGACGCCGTTCCTGCTGGTGGGCACACAGATCGATTTGCGTGACGAGACCAGCACGCTGGAGAAACTGGCCAAAAACAAGCAAAAGCCTATCACCATGGAGCAGGGTGAGAAGCTGGCCAAGGAGCTAAAAGCAGTCAAGTATGTGGAGTGTTCGGCTCTGACGCAGAAGGGCCTCAAAAACGTTTTCGACGAGGCCATTCTGGCCGCTCTGGAGCCACCAGAACCTACCAAGAAGAGGAGGTGCAAATTCTTATAATTTTCCTTATCTTTTTTTTCCACTCCCCCCTCTGTGTATCCTTTTCATTCTTGCTATCAACCGTCGCAACATCCCGACGCCTTCCCAGTCCTCTTCGTCCAAGCGACATTCAATATATATTCATTATATATTTTTTAATTGTATTAATCAGCCTCCGATTCGTTCGGAGCTCTGACCCCAGCCCGAGCCCATATATCTTGTGTCCATCTCGTCCCTATCTGTCTGTTGGCTTCCTACGGAGCTAGAAAACTAAATGATTGGGCTATATATTCAATGGGTTAACTCACTGTCGCAGAAATCTTGGTAGTTTCTTTTAGCTCGGAGTCATCTTCCGCCCTACCCCAACCCGAAACAATTTTTAGTCCCTAGAGCCCTATACTTCTATATGCAACTTGAAAGTCTATATGAAAACCCCCCCTCTCCCCCCAAAATTATCACCTCCCAAAGTTGGTGAAGTTAAATCCAAGCCCGGTCTACAGCCGAGTCCATTTCTGCTCCTATTCTGGTTTTTTGGCGCAATTTTCTTATTAAGTAAAGAGAAGAAACACAATAACAATATAGCAAAAAAAAAAAAAAAACAAAATTATTTATATATTTCTTTATATATGAATAAATATATACAAAAAGTAAGAGAAAACAGCAAAAAAAAAAAACAATATATATATATATTAAAAAAAAACAAAAAATGCCACAAGCAAAAAGTAATGTGGGAAGTAAGAAATATGCAATATTTTGTTTTGCATCAGTCGATCAAAAAAAAAAAATACTTGCAATCCATTATTGTCGCATTCGACAGAGACCCCCAGAGAACAGCGTGAAATAACAACAGATGTGCGAAGAACATATATAATATTATTGGTAACTAAAGTCGTAATGTTTAAACAGCGCAGGAAGGATTTCGCATATTATTATGTAAAACTAAGAGTATTGAAATATGATTAAAAAATAAAATAAAGTGAAAACGAAAACGAAAACAAACTAAGCGTTGCAACCACACAGACACAACTGAAATCTACAATCTATATAAATATATATATATATACAAATATAATATATAATATATATATATATATATATGTATATGTATTGAAATATGTATAATCCATAAATTATAACAATAAAAAAAAAAGAAAAACAAACGGCAACAGCAAGAAACAAATTTGTATTGCAGTTCAGGAACAAAAGATAGCGAAAGAAATACGAACTAATGCATTTTTTAATATTTTTATATGTATACATTATCAATTTTTACATTTTTTTCTAGACCTTAGTGATTTAACATTATTGATTTCAGATAATACCTTATAATAAAAACGAAATCCAAAACGACCCACTCTTCTGTATTTAATTCCAACTTTTAGAATGAAATGTGTCGGTTCTTAGGCTGGGAGAGTTCTTAATATCTCCAAGATTGTGTATAATATAACATACTACTCATAGATGTACTCTAAATGATCTAATAATGCTCCAATCCGGTACCCTTGCGCTAATAAGGCCCAATTTTTGGCCAAAATCCTGATGATACCCCTTGGAAAAGTGCGAATTTCGGATTTTCTCAGTTTTTGGTGGATATTTCAACTATTTCGATACCGATTCCGAAACGGAAAACCATTTATGAATCAGGAATCAAAAACCCGTCGATCTGCATCCAGGAATCCTTAGATATCTCGAAAAAAAAAATTGGCCCAATTTTTGGCCAAAATCCTGATGATACCCCTTGGAAAAGTGCGAATTTCGGATTTTCTCAGTTTTTGGTGGATATTTCGACTATTTCGCAACCGATTCAGAAACGGAATACCATTTATGAATCAGGGATCATTATCCCGTCGATCTGCATCCAAGAATCCTTAAATATCTCTAGAAAAAAAATTGGCCCAATTTTTGGCCAAAATCCTGATGATACCCCTTGGAAAAGTGCGAATTTCGGATTTTCTCAGTTTTTCGACAATATTTCAACTATTTCGATACCGATTCCGAATCGGAATACCTTTTATGAATCAGGGATCATTATCCCGTCGATCTGCATCCTAAAAAGACCTTATATTAGAAATTAAAGTTAAAGTTAAAGATTAAATAGATTACCGCCAAATATAAAAAATGACCAACATTACAATTTCCGACAGATTTTGTTTATTTTTGTTGTTAATTTGTTGACAATTTTCCCTAAAAATGACCTAGCAGTGGTCGGCAGACCACAAATAAATGTTAAAATCGGAAATAAAAGCTAGATGGCCATTCGCGCCCAAAGTCCTGTGTCCCATGGAAGATAACTTAAACTCAACAAAAAAAAAGGATATTGAATCCTGCGAGCACGGTGGACTGTCATGCAGTGTTTCGTGTTGGGGTTTTTGTTTTTTGGGCTGTTGTTGGGTAAATGCGAGTGCCTCATGGAGGCATCAGCTCTCCCTGCTGCTGGGTTGCTGGCTCAAACATAGAGAGGAAATAGTACGATTAAAGTTAGTTTGGCGGGTGACATTGTTCCTTTGACTGTTGATCCTGATTCTGCTCCTCCTCCTCCTCCTCTTCTCTCTCATCATCCTTCATCCTTCTGCTGCACGCTTAAAGCTCGTCGTGGCCAAGGAACTTCTTGAGATAGGACTGAAGCTCCGGAAGCGAGCGGCTGCCCTCGTACTCGTTCTGCCGCTTTCCATTCTTGTAGAGGAAGAGAGTGGGATAGCCCTCCACCTGCTGGTCGATGCAGATCTGCTTGTTCTCCGGCGCCGTGCAGTCGACCTTGGCGATCTTCACGTCAGACTGTGCCTGCTGCGCATCTGTGGCCAGCTGCTCCCAAGTGGGCTGGAGCTTCTGGCAGTGGCCGCACCACGGGGCATAGAACTTGATGAAGGCGATGCCCTCAGCGATCGCCTTTTCGAACTCCTCCTCGCCGGTCACCTGCTGGACGATCGGCTTCTTCTCGTCTTCGTCACCGGCCTCCTTATCCTCCTCCGCGGCCTTGCCCTGGCTAGGCACACCCACCATCTTATCCACGTAGCTCTTCAGGGTAGCCAGGTCTCGGGCTCCGGAGTACTTTTCGATCTTCTTGCCGTCCTCGATCCACAGAAGGGTGGGATAGCCCTTCACCTCAAAGTCCTGGCAAATGGAACGGAACTGGGTGCAGTCGATCTTCGAGATGGTGACAGCGGGCTCCGTTACAAGCTCCTTGGCCAGTTCCTCCCATGTGGGAGCCAGGCGCTGTGAACAAGGAAGAGTTACAAAATTTCAAAGGGCCGGGTAAGGATTCCATTTACCTGGCAATGACTGCACCAGGGGGCGAAGAACTTCACAAAGTGGTTGCCCTGGGAGACGTGCTTGGCAAAGGTGTCCTCGGTGAGGTCCACCACCTTGCCCACGTTGGGGTTCTCGGTTTCCTCGTGCTTGACCACCTCAAGATCGGCCTCGTCGGGTGTGCTCAGCTCCTGGTTAATAAAGTCCGTGATGGCGGGCAGGTCGCGAGTGCCCTTGAACTTGACCGACTCCTTTTCACCCTGCTTGAACAGACGGAGGGTGGGATAGCCGGTGACTTGGTGGGCGCCGCACAGAGCCTGATGCTGGGTACAGTCCACCTTGGCGATGATCACCTTGGGATCGTCCACGTTCATGATCTCGGCCACTTGCTCCCATAGCGGTTGCAAGCGCTTGCAGTGGCTGCACCTAAAAAGGGGAAGTGGAAATTAAATTAAATCCATTTTTGGAAAGATTAAAGTTTAAACTTAAAAGAGAAGGCTCGTAAAGTTTAAAGTCTGGGTCTGAGTGGCTGAGTAATAACCCCAAAAATATACGTCTTAATGATAAGGTCAACCGCTTGAGTAGAAATCACGGATCCATTGTGAAATCTAGTGTTTCATTTCATACACAATGAACCCGAAAACAATGAAACCCCCTACCCGATAAGGCTGGTCTGGTCTGTGCTTTGTCCAGAACAAAGAGTTTATCATCTACGATTGCCCGAAGCGCATTAGGAGCTACTCCCCCTTGACCCCAAACGCCGCTAACTCTGTGCCTGCAGCAATCTCCCGCCAAAAGCACTTCCTAGCAACATAATTGAAACTAATCAAATTAGTCCATAGAGACACGGCGATGGCGATGGCTATTGATAAGGCCGGCGGAGAGCAGCGTCTGACGACCAGTGGCCGAAAAAAACTTTCTGTGAGTATTTGGTGTGTCAATCAAGGGGCGGCTGGTGGTTCTTCGATTCTCGAACAAAGCCCCCTTGATCGTCTTATCGACGACGTGCGCGTTTATTGGCGCGGCACCCATGACGAATCTTCAGGTCCTTGATCACCTTGCAGCTGGTAACTTATACTAACGTAGTATATGTACAGATGTTGCCGTCATACCACGTCCGTCATCGGCAGACGTGCTACAAAAAAATACATAATTCTTTGCAAAAAAATAGACATATATAGAACTAATTCCGGTTGTCATAATCATCAGATTTTTATGCAAAATATGCAATTTTTTAAAACAAGAAAGGGTGATTTTTATAAAAACTTTAATAAAATCTCTCAACTTTCTTTGACAGTTATTAAGAAAATATTCTCCCAAAATAATTATTTAAGTATTTAGTTAAAAAAAACAATATTATTGCATTAAAATTAGTAATTTGCGAAATTGAAAACCGGAATGAGACCTTTAATTATGTGTGCGTGGCTTGTCCATAAAAAAAAAAAGAAAAAAAAAATGAAACGGGGGTATGTGGACTTGTGCCATTCGCCGGCCCAGTTGCTTCAAAAATTGGACACAACCCAACACATACCCGGGCGCGAAAAAAAGTGTTTACCCAGCTTTACTTACCATGGGGCAAAGAACTTGACGAAGACATTACCGGCGGCAATGGTCGAGTCGAAGGTCGCCGGGTCCAGCTCCACGGCAAACTGTTTCTCTGCCTGCTTGCCGGCGGAGTCCTCCTCCTGGGCAGCATTGGCGCCGTGCAGTAGGGGCGCGATCAACACACCGCATAGCGCAATTGATACTAAGGACCTGGTCAACATGTTGATGGTTTCGGTTTCGCTTCCGCCTTCGAATAAATGCTAGCCTCTGTAGATCACGTCTGTCGTAGCCCAGTACCAGTAATATCTATTAAATATACTTTTTTTTGTCGATTTTATTTCCAAATATACCAAAAGTATGTATCAATAAACGGTCACTTTGTCGAGCTTCCCGCGATGTGCAATTCTAGCGCCATAACAAGTACTATCGCTCATCCTTGCCGATTAGTAGTAGAAATATAACAAGGAAAACGTAGTATTAGTAGTAGAATTGTGGTGGGACAAAGCTCCTCAATAACATCGATAACCGATAACTGCTATCGATTTTCCACCGCCAGCAGTTTCCCGACAGTTATTATTATTTTGGTATTTATTATTATTCTCTGGCCACACATGGAAACTCATTACGGATATTTTCCAGACTATTTTTGCGAAATGCGCCAATAAAAACCCGTTGTTCACAGGACAGCCACTGTGGATTAATAATTGCGTTTCTGAGGCGCGGCACGACCCCAAAAACCAAAACAAAGAAGGTAGGTTTCCGGAGCGACGGCGACAAGCTGGCTGCTGCGCTGATCCGATTTCGGGAAACATACGTGCGGCGTCATTTGCTAACAGTCCACTGTTCTTTCGATTCCCACACCCACACATGCACAACAGTACCAGACACGACACTCGCAGAGCGGAAGGCAAGCGATTTAATCGGGAAATGAGCAGCCAGGGCCACCACAAGATGCACGGCTGCGGCGTCGGGGGACTGACCGGACTGCAGGGCGCCGCGTCCCACAAGTCCGGTAAAGGCGGCAGTTCGGAACAGGAGTTCACCGACGAGATAGATTTGGGCGACAGGTTCTCAGCGGATATGACGCGGCTTTGCATGAACGAACGCTACTCGGACGTGGAGTTCTTGGTGGAGGGCCAGCGCCTGCCCGCCCACCGCGTTGTCCTGGCAGCCCGCAGCGAGTACTTTCGAGCCCTGCTCTATGGAGGCATGTCGGAGACGACACAGCGCCAGATTCCATTAGAGGTGCCCCTGGATCCATTCAAGGTGCTCCTTCGCTACATATACTCGGGTACCCTGCTCCTATCGACGCTTGACGAGGATGCGGTCATCGATGTGCTAGGCATGGCCAATCAGTACGGCTTCCAGGACCTGGAGATGGCCATCTCGAAATACCTGCGACAGTACTTGGCCCTCAACAACGTGTGCATGATCTTGGACGCTGCGCGACTGTACAACCTGGAAGAGCTCACCCAAGTGTGCCTCATGTTCATGGACCGAAACGCCGCCGAGCTGCTGCAGCACGACTCCTTCAAAATGCTCTCCAAGGTGGGTATTCCATTTCTGCCGAGGGATTTGTTGATTTAATGATTTTTTCGACAGGAATCTTTGGAAGAAGTGTTGCGCCGCGACTGTTTTTTCGCCCCAGAGGTGCAGATCTTCTTGGCCGTTTGGAAGTGGAGCCGATACAACCCGAACGTGGACATCAAATCTGTGGTGAGCTACGTGCGCCTGCCGCTCATGAACCTCGAGCACCTGCTGCAGGTGGTGCGACCGTCGGGAATCCTGGAGCCCGATAAGATACTGGACGCCATTGATGAGCGAAGCACCTCGAAGACGCTGCCGTACAGAGCGGCACTGTGGCCCGAGGAGAACGTGGCCACGGCCAAATTTTTGTCGCGCTGCATCCAAGGAGAATGCCGCACCGCCTTGCTGGACGGTGACGTGACCACCTACGACATGGAGCACGGTTATACGCGGCACTGCATCACGGATACCAACGATGCTGGTATTGTGGTCGAACTGGGAACCCTTTGTATGATCAATCACATCCGCATGCTCCTGTGGGACCGAGACAGTCGCGCTTACTCCTATTTTGTGGAAGTATCCGGCGACCAGCAGAACTGGGAGCGGGTGGTGGACTACAGCGAGTTCCACTGTCGCTCCTGGCAGTATCTTTATTTTACGGCCCGACCAGTACGCTTTATCCGTCTTGTGGGAACCCAGAACACTGTCAACAGGGTATGTTTATCCGGATTTTGAATCCTCCATCCAATGGACTTCATTTCTGATTTTTTTTTCAGGTGTTTCATGTTGTGGGATTGGAGGCCATGCACACAGCCAACGTGCCCAAGCTGATCGACCACTTTGTGGCGCCGAAAGCTAACGTGGCGACCATCGAGATGAGTGCGATCGTCACAGATGGTGTCAGTCGTACCAGGAACGCCCTCATCAACGGTGACTTTGTGCGCTATGACTGGGACTCGGGCTACACTTGCCATCAGTTGGGGAGCGGCGAGATAGTCGTTCGACTGGGCCAGCCCTATCACGTGGGCTCTATGCGGCTGTTGCTGTGGGACTGCGACGATCGTACTTACAGCTTCTACATCGAGACCTCGACGAACCGCAAGGACTGGCAGATGGTGGTGGACCGGCGCAATGACACTGCCCGCTCCTGGCAAAACTTCCACTTTGCCCCGCGTCCTGTCGTCTTCATTCGCATCGTGGGCACCCGCAACACGGCGAACGAGGTGAGCTATGCCCATTAATTAAAGGGTTGGAGTATTTCTTAATCGATCTATTTCAGATATTCCACTGTGTCCACCTCGAGTGCCCCACCCAGGACAAGAGCTATCTGAAGAAGATTGCCAACCTGGAAAAAGAGAAGGAGAAGGATAAGCAATGCGAGGCAGGGCGGGAGGGCAAGTCCTCCGACAGAAATGTTAGGTCTAGCCCATCCAGCTCGTCGTCGGCAGTATTGAAGTCCACCCACTGGCCCCCACCGGTGCCAGCGCCTTCCAAAGCGGAACAGCCCAAAGGGAAGTCAGCATGCGAAGCCTCCAAAGCCACCCCAGTCTTGCCAACAACATCCTCTGCATCCTCGCCCCGAGCGGCTTCCGAATCGCAAGAGCTCCCCGCCCCCCCAACTCCAGCAGCGTCAACTCCGCCGCCGCAACCGCAGCCACTGGAACCGCCGAACGAGCCCAGTGAGAGCCCCAGCTCAAGCTCCAGTCCCAGCCAAAGTCAGAGTAGGAGTCGGAGCAGAAGCCAAAGTGCAGAGCCGGATCCAGTGCCGCCGCTGGTGGAACTGGACTCGAAGGATGCGCATTGAGGGATGTGCCGATGATGCTATTTTGTACTTGATCCTTTCAAATTACTCCTCCTGTTAGTCCCCAGAGCAGAAGCCAAGCTGAGATTCCTCTTTGGCTCCTCCTTATTTGTAGTTTGTGCTGTGCGACCGTGCTGTACTTGTTATCTAGTCCATCCCAGTGCCCTAGTTTATGGGCTCCTCCGATACATTCAAATCGCCACTGACTTAGTTTTTTTTTGTTCTCTTAATTCGTATGTTGGTTTCCAAAAACAATGTTGTGATGAGTGGCGATTCAAAAAGAAACAAAAACCGAAAGCTTAAAAAAAAAAAGAAATTCCTACGTTGGCACGGCCCCAGTGTTGAGTTTATGTAAGAAATACCACCATCTACTTAATGCACCTATTATGACTTTCGAGCAGATAAACCAAAATTGTATACGAGGTTCGAGGATCACATCCAGTCCGCACATCGAACTCTGTCCATGTCCGTAACCCGAGAACGATCCAGTCGATCCGCCACTAATATAGTCTTGGCCCCGCGGGGGCAGCCCCACAGAAAAGGCTCTATTTATTATACAAGTTTTGTCAGAATTTGTACTGCACTCGAATAAAAGCTAATTAAATCTTTTGCGTACATCGCAATTGTCATGGTTTTTTATTTTTTTTTAATAATTTAAGTTTAATGGGAACGAAAACCAATGGCATGGGTATTTTATAAGAAAATAGTTAAGTCCCAACAATAGATGGCGCTGACAGCCATCGAAGAGGTGAAAAAGAAAGAGATGGCAGATTGGCGATAGGCAGAACGTAACAGAACTCCATTGCCGGACACCGTGGCGCCTGCGCAGAAAACTAGTTTCTTGGCAGAGAAGTATGTAGGGGACTAGTAGGGAAAAGTGGGTAGATTGTCTACAAGGCCATTCGCAAATATGTTACCCAGCGAGAACAAGAACAAGAGTAAGGCCAATAACAAAAACAAATTTGAATCTTGGAAACTTTTCACACTCTGTTTTTTAGCCAATATTTTTGCTATCTAGCAACCAATTTAAAAATACAAGTTTACCACTTTTGAATAAGTATTTGAATCCCCTTCGTATGCGTCCAAGAATCTTTTATACCTTTAAAAAATACTGACCCAATTTGAACCAAAAATCATGATATTAACCCTTTTAAAAAATTACAAAAAAAAATGGGTCTTAAATTGTATTGCCAAGGTTTGATTGATATTCGAAGATCTAATTGGGGAATGTATCACATTCATAAGTCTGTGAGGTGTTAGATGAATTATAGACATAGTTCCACTCAAAAAATTAAAAAAAAAAATGAAACCACGTTTTTGAAGAATTTTTTACATTTCAAAAATCAATTTTTTTTGCATTTTTTATATAATTCTTAAGTATTTTGTAACTGATTACCACTAACTGAGAAAACAAAGTACCATTTTGGAATCAGGACATTAACACGCCTCTATTATTATTAAAAGATTTAAAAAAAGTTAAATTTTAAAGATTTCCCTAAAATGTTTAAGTAATTTCTCAAAGTAACCAAAGTTCTAAGATCGGGAAGGTAGAACATTTTTAAATCAGACAAATATGAACTATTTTATACACATTTTTCCATTAGAAAAAATAACAAAACTGGACAATTTTTATTCGATTTCTTTATTATTTGGCCAAAATTCTAATCTATTCTTTTTTAAGAGAATTTCATAAATATTTAAAACCTGATTTAAAACAGAGTTAATGATTAAAGCTTCTGGATGCTTTGATTTGCATTCACAAGGATTAAGTTAGTTCGTAATGCAACCTCTTTCGTCACCTAGGTGGCAGGCCGTTTTAAGATACAGTTTTTGTAGAAATGAGCACCAAACAAGATTAAATAACTTTTTAGTATTAAAAAAGTTGTCTTTCAATGCAGATAAATATTTAGAATGTTCGATTTTTTCATAAATATTAATATTTTCAAAAAACTAATTTAAAAATCTTCCAAACTATATCGTAAATTAATTCCCAATAAGAAAAACAAGCGAGAGAGAGCTCAAGCTCTACGTTATCCAGCACTCTTATTTGTCAACACTGTGCAACACTCGCCATCTCGCGGTCTGCAATATTTTGATCGGGGGACTCATGAATCCACTCCACTCCACTCAGTTCGTTCAGTTCGGTTCGGTTCGCTCGATGCGTTGGCTCCACCAGTAGTCAGTTCAGTTAGTACGAGTTAGTCGACAGACAAAGTCCGCCGTGGTCAGAGCAACGAACGGATTGCCAAGTGCTAACTACCAGATACAAGATACAAGATACACAAACACGGATACTCACGCACGGCCTGGCGATTGCCTTTTTGCTTAATATATACATACATATATATTTATATTTATACATATATCAGTGTATAAATATTTGTTATTTTTTTTTTTTTGAAACGCGCGAGGGTGTCATATACTACTAGTAATACCTATAGAGACATTGCCGATCGACGACGGCCAGCGAACATATAGAACATATAGGACAGCGAGCGAGTGGATATTTTTTGACTTATTTTTTGTGAAAACCGCGACAAGTGTTTAAAAATAGTTGCCCAGCTAACACTAAACTCCCCCTTAGCCACTTAGACACTTTTTTTTTAGCCGCTCAGTCTGTCAGTCTGTCAGCCAGCCACTTAACAAAAAAAAAAACAACAATATGGTCGAGACCGTGGTCACCGTTGAACGCACAACAACAACAACAACAAATGGTCCACCCGGAGGCGCCAATCCAGCCGGCGATGGTGGGTTCTGGGGAGCCATACGTCTAAATATTGACTATTTCCGCACCATTCCGGGCATTATAAAACTTGTACAATTTGTAAGTAATAACAATATATATATTATAATCATATAAAAAAAAAATCCAGACCCCAATATAGACCCTCATTTATGGTAGGACTTAGGAACCCTTTTTATCGTAATATGTATTGTGTACACAAGGCCTATTATCTATAGGTTTTATCGAAAGAACCCTCGTGGCTCCAAAACTATCTTTAGAAATACTTACAAACTATAAGGTATTGAATATATAGATATGTCAGGATTCTCATTAGACTTATGCCGGATAAGATAGGCGGGCGGAGACAACCACCGACATGTGAGTTCCCCTCCCCACCCACTACAAGTCCATGTGGTCCGTCAACTTTTTGGTAGAATTCTTGTCAACAAAATTATGCAACAAATGCAACAAACTGGCGTTCGACAAACTTGATTTTGAGTGGAACGGTATAGAGTTTACATTTTTCCCATAATGGGCACACAAAACGGCACCGTGTGGGCAGAACACCACATGCACCACCACCACAGGCACCACCACCGCCACCAGTTGGCCATGTCGGGCCGAGATCGCCCTCCTCCATTCATGCCAGAGGTATTTTCTTAGCGCCCACATTGTTAAGATTTTGGCCGTTGGACGCCAACACAAGATCCGAGATACAAAGTACGGAATACCAGATACTACGACCTACAGGTGTGCATTCAATTAAATGTATTTTTTAGTCATTATTTTATTCAATTTTTTTAATTGAGGATTTTTAAAGGGAAAATATAGATACCGTTTTTGAGGAAAGATAAACAAAATGAATATTTGTTCTCTAAATAAATACTGAAATATATTAGATTATATACTTAATATATCACTAGAATATTTAGAATTTATAGAGAATTCTTACTAAATTTTTATAGATGTCGTAAACCACATAATAATGTTTTTATTAGTTTTCTTTAATACTCATTCCATAATGAGCATTCCTTTTTTTAATTTTAATTTTTTTTTGAAATAGGAATATTATGAGGTATATAAAGGAGGTATATATAAAGAGATATATAAAAACTAGATAAAACCTAGAGCTTCATAGGACACTCCCAGAACTCCAAATATTTCTTGAATTATTATCTTTTTATTACTTTTACTTTGAAAAATACTTAAAAAGCCCAACAAATTTATTAAACTCAAAATTCTAGATCTGAAGAGCTCTAGAAGATTTTCCTACCAATTCCCAGAACATAAAATAGTTCTTAGAACTTAGCCCCTTTACTTCTCTTACTTAATAAATACTTTATAGTAATATAATATTTCCTACATAACTTAAGTTAATATTTTGTGGAATCAAAATTGTAAGATTTTAATAGAAATTCCCAGAATAAGTACTTCTTAAAATATTACTTCTCTACAACTTGTATTAAATAAATACTTTAAGACACCCAATAACTTAATAAAGCTCCAGTCTTAAAAGCCCTAGATAACCCCTTTTCTATCTAAAATTCAAGAACCTCGATTAGAATCATTTAGAATCTACAATTTAAAAGTTCATTGCTTATAATACCTGGCAATGCAATTATTCGAATGTCATGTCCCTATTGACTTGAAATATTGACCTTCTCATCAAAATTTCAGCAAGCTAATCGGTTAGAAGAGGTTTATGCAGGTGTGGGTACAAATATATATCCTACCATAACAGGGTTCTCAAAACAAAGGTCACTGGAAGGCACCAGGATAGTCCTGGCGACAGTCCGGCCAACTGCCAGACTTCACATGAAAAATGTATTATTAAGTGCTTGTTATTTTTTTTTTTTTGTTTAGCAAGAAAATCAATATAAATAGTTGGCATGGCTTATGGGTGGCTATAAGTGGGTGGTGTTGGGGCTGATGGGCTAAGAGGAGAATGAGGGCCGAAATTACTGATACGATTACCATTGCCATAAACTGTCGGTTATTAAGTGGGTATTTATTGATTTTCTATAACCGACAAGCTCCGATAAGTTAATAATGCAACTATAGGTAGTGTTGATAAATAATATAATGTAAGCCGATCTCATAGATCAATCTACTTGGAGATCTTTAAGTAACTCATACTGACCCGGCATAAAAAAATAAAAGTAACTAAGAAATACGTCGATGTCAAAAATAGCCAATTGGTTTTCTTTGTGTCGAATGGGATTTTCGTGGCAACTAATCTTATCGCCCAACTTTGCCGATAGACCCTGATAGTCCCGCCGTTCTAAATAAATATAGTATATAAAAGTGTTCCACTTAAGTTTCTCCACCAAAATACATTCAAATCTAACCATATATGTATGGTACACATGGCTGGTTCCCAAAATGGATTTCTCTGTAGAGCTTTGGAGCGATAGGCTTGGAATTTATTATGAAATATGCAGATCCTTAAATGGTTAATATTTGTTTTGAAATTTAAGTATTTTGAAGCTGATAAAATAGTTCTTGTTATAATACTCGGCAAAAAATATTGAAATACATTTAAAAGAAACATTTTATAGGTTTTTGTTTAAAATGTATATAAGAAATGGATCCTTAAAGGGTAAATATTAGAATTTCTGGAAGATATGATGTACTGATGTCCTGAAATCCTTAAATATATACCTCTATGTATCTTTCTATATACATATGTTTAGGAATTATGTTTAAAACTTACATCAGAAATATATGCTTGAAGGGTAGAAATATTTGAATTTCTGGAGGATATATTGTCCTGATGTTTATCTATGAATTTTAAGAACGATATGTTTGGAATTTATACAGAACTATTTTAGTCGTGGAAGGGTCAAGCCCTTATAACCTATTTATAGATACCTATCTATAAAAGGTCATAAAGGGTAAAGTCCTTATAACCATATAACATATCTATCTAGATATTCTATAGCAATATGCTGGTATTTTAGATACATGTTAAATATTTAAATCCTTCAGAGGTAATCCTTAAGAGATGACTTTAATTTCTTTATTTGTTAAATATTAAATAAGATGTCCTGATGATCTAAAGATCTTAAGATCAATAAAGCTGTATTTTTGGTATTTATTGTAGAAATAAATCCTTGAAGGGAAGGTATCCCTAATATTATCTTTAAGATAAAATTATTTTATTTATTTTGTATGAATGTACTATATTTAGACCAAATCAAGGAATAGATGGTCAAAATAATTCAAATTTTTTGATAAATTCTTTCCCTAAAAATGCAATTTTATGTATTTATTTTACGATATAAATATTTTACAATTTACAATATATTTCTTATTATTTATTATTTTCATTACGACTTCTAATGATACAATTATATACATTGACTATTATATAAATTTTATTGTTTTGTTTTTTTGTTAATTACCCATTACTTGCCTTAACAAAGCCTGAGTCATTTGGGCCAAGTTGTTGAATGGCTAGAAGGATGGCTAACGGCTAATCGAGAATTACTCATACGCCCCGTTATCACTGCTGGCCAGAAGGGCGGGCTGTACAAATTTGGTAGCAAAGGTAGATAGATAAGGCAATCAATGCCTGACACCTGACCGCCAATGGCTAATTTGGCCGAAAAGCTCATTACTCATTCGCCGTGTTGGTGCCGAGCGAAAATCCCCGAAAGTATTACCCTTCTTGGAGTTGGAAACCAATTTGCCAAAGCCTGTTGGCCAAATAGGAGCGATAAGATTGCCTGTGATGGCAATTAGCATTTTGGACCCAAAGAACTATATGCCAGACTGATATATTGTACATGAATATATATACATATATGTATGTTATACATGGTATATCCATGCCATGGCCAAGTTTGATCCACATACGATATATATACTTATAACTTGGCCAGAACATCACATCACACATGTCTATATATATATATATATCTGAGTATGTATGCAAATCGGAACTGGCACGATTTATTGTAGAACTTTGAGAACTTTTTATAATAGACATTACGTAAGATGTATTTTGGAAGCCAGCAGATCCGATCCCCTACAGCACACAACATTGTTTTTAAGATTTTAATTTTTAATTAATGTTCTTGCCAAAAGCGGAAATTATGACACACATTCAGTGTCATTTAGGAGGTTTTTTTTTTGTTTTCAAGCCAAGGCCAGGGAGAGGGCTAAGAGACAGGCCAAGAGGGTGGGTGTTAAGTCGTTCAAGCCCAGATCCAGATCCCAAAAGCCATACAAGCCAGTCATTAGTGTTTGTTTTGGTTTCGAGAATACGATCGGATGTCAGAACATCTAACCATATAGGGGCTTGGAAGCTAAAAGACATAAATGTAAGGCAGGTATAGCTATAATTTACAAAAACATCAATCATTTCTATGATAAACTATCCTATATTCTCTGAACTTTTGACAACAATTATTATTTATTTATTTTTAATTTTCTTTTAAAAACATAAATCTTTTGAAACGCACTGTACAAGGTGCACGACACTATGTAAATGTCAGAGTATTTTTCAAGTAATGGCCGCTGACTAAGTGCACCACAAAATGAGCTCATCTTCCAAGCAATTGACTAAGCTATGTATATAGTCTATAGGTATATAGGTATATAAGGTATATATAACGTATGGTTTATCATTTCTTTATTTAACATCTGGGCACTGCACTGTGTGTTTATCTATCCAAAGCAATCAATGCTATCTTTATGGTTTATCTCTTGGGCCCTGAAACTTTTGTGGCTTCCATTGAACTTCAGAGAAGAACACTGAGAGAAATGACTCTATAAAATCTCTAGTATTATTAAAAGATATATTAAGATTGAATAAAGATTTGTTACAAGATCATAAGTTTTGGGTATAGATAGTTATGAGAGGTCTTATAGTCTTATAGAGGGTTCTATATAGTTTCTCTTGGTGTTCTAGTCCTAGAACTTGATCCGTTCCGCCCCAGTGGTTGCCCACCTCCACATATAGAGCGAGTCTATATAATTATGCTAGAGGTAATGGGGGGAGGGTTCTGAAAAAAAGGGTCGAGAGAACTCGATCGAAAAATGGGTCCACACACTACGGTTTTTTCATGCTTGACCAGGCAGATCGGTCCGTTACTAAATATAACTATACTATATGGTATAGGGAGTATATGACCCCCCTATGATACTGTGATGGAGAAGAGGAGTACCCTGCCTAGCCTTGTCTGGTGGAGCGTTTCGAAATCGAAATCATAGCCAGACACTTACGTGTACAACCACATATGTGAGTCTACAAATAACCGCCTGCTTATAGCCATCTATATGCAAATATGCACAACAACTGTATAGATAAATAAGAGAAAAGAAAACTGCCCATAAATTATGTTTAAGAAAGACACAAAATTTAAATATTTCCCTCTCGGAATGTGACGCAAATTTCGAAAAAAAAAATAGTGATTTGAAAGAAGCATCTGTCGGATCCCTCAAGTGGAAAAAACATCAGAACGATCTAAAG
Source organism: Drosophila malerkotliana malerkotliana (assembly GCA_018153235.1). NCBI lineage: Eukaryota > Metazoa > Arthropoda > Insecta > Diptera > Drosophilidae > Drosophila > Drosophila malerkotliana. Next base: position 6,286,440 of record JAECXV010000038.1, read on the forward strand.
ACCTACATCCTATGTCTAACAATACCAATCCTACCAGTTTCTAGTTTCTAGTTTCTAGTGGGAATGCAATCGAAGATCAACAACAAATCGCCGCCGACAGTTCAATCAACCTTTGATCTTGTGGCGGTGTCTGTAGTGTCTACCCCACCACCGTCTCTTGTTGATTAATTGTTTGCAAAAAAAAAAAAAAAAAAAAAAAAAGAAAATACTAAGAGGTATGGGTTCGGGATGGGGCTAGGGAGGGGCCTAAACACCCAACATGTTGCCATCAACAGGTCGCTTTTGGCCCGGCTACAACTTTCAGCTTTCACTTTTTGTATGTCTTTTGTTTTTAGGCAAGAGGCAAGTGTGTGCACCTGCTTGTTTTCTTGTTTTAATACCAGGTATACCCCTTAGAGTTGAAGGGTATGCTACTATACCTAATACTGATATTATTTATATTTTTGTATATTTTTAAACCAAGAAAACAGAGAACTTCTAGTTACTTAGGGTCTAAACAAAGTTTAGGATGGTGTGGAAGTACCAGGTATCATATAGTCTGTAAACAATAGTCTACCCTTTCTTATTGGTTTTTTGTTTTGGTTTGTTTTGTCGTATTTGTTGTCTTTGTCGCCAAAAGCTTATTGCCTTTTAATTACCTGGGCAACCACCACGTCATCTGGAGGTCAGATCAGACCCACCTTTGTGGGTTTTTAGGGAATACCATAAGGGGTTTTGGGCAAATCTTTTGGATACTACAGTTCTGGAAACTATTAAACCCATAATACTATAATAAACCTATACCTTTGATATAATAATACTATAATTTTAATATAAAGTCAGGAAGATAAAAAACAAAAAAATATCTTGTATAGTACTTTAAGGATTAAGAAATAATATAATATACTTCTATAATATACCTATACCTTCAATACTATAACTTTATTATAAAGTCAGGAAGATAATAAAACAAAATATCTACTTTAGTATTGTAACGATTTAGAAACAGAATCATTATAAACAGAATTTCAAGAAAAATAAGACAATATTATTGAGCTCTAAGGTTCTGCCTTATATGGGGAGTTATCTTTCACAAAGACATCTTTTATAAAAAATATTACAATACTATTAAATACTATTAAGTATAATTATACTAATAATTATACTCAATTTCCAAGATATAAGAAAAAATAAGATATATTCTTGGAATTATAAGTACAATAATGCCAGACATCAGTTCCCTCAAGTGTTTATGATTTTTTAGATCTAGTTTAGTGTTTAGCTTCCTATTATTGTACTCTAAAATTTATATTCTTTTATAATATTGTATAATACAAACCATATTTTAAGATAAAATATATATTTTCTATAAAAAGTATACCCAATTCCCAAGATATAAGCATAAAAAGTAAGATCTATTGTTGCAATTGTACAATAATGCCATTTTCATTAAAAGACATCAGTTCCCCCAAGTGTTTATGGCTGTTTGTAGTGTCGTTTTCATTTTTCCAACCCATATAACCCATTCCGTGTCACTCCCAGCGAGCATTCAAATTCTGTTTCCAATTAAAGGTGACATCATGGACACATCATGCCCACTCCATACCATTCCAAAGGCGACCTTGAAAGGTGCCCCGTAGACAGTGGAAGATCACTGTCTGTAGATGCAGTCTATCTTAGAGATAAAAATACTTGATTTTTGAAATTTTTGTAATTTATGAAGTAGCTATAGTTTGGCTCTACTCCTCCCCAATGGGGTTTATAGAACTTTGGTATTATAAACTGTATATAGATTTCTTTAATACTCATTTCCTAATAAGATATTTGAGCATCTAGATTCTAGACAATCACAGGTGTTTGTTAAAATAAACATTTTTTTATTATAAACTTTTAAGAGAATTTTATGGTCTTGTGCCTATGTATATATATCAACTTACTAGTTCCAAATAGATGGGTTTATTCTCAAAAAGACTATTCTATTCCTTCAGAAATAAAGTTGGCACTCCACAAAGAATGTATCTTACAATTTAGTCTTAGATTTAATATTTCTTTAAATATATTTGTTTATAATAAAAAACCCTCATTTCTTTTTTTTTCAGATTCTGGGCATCATCTGCATGGCCTTGGCTGCTCCGCCCTTGAACTCGGCCACCTCGTTCTTTATGTTCGTGATCGTGATCTCGTTCATCATCACCATCCTGCTCATCGCCGCCTACTTCCTGGGCATTCGTGAGGCCCTCAACGTGGCCGTCAATTGGGTATTTTCGGTAAGTCCCCATCCCCCACATACTATAAAAAAGCTCTTCTCATACTGATTCTATAATACCCTATTATAGGAACTGATTACCACTGCTGTGCTGACACTGCTGTACTTTATTGGGTTCATTGTCCAGCTGGCCAGGTGGTCGGATGCTAGCACTCCGGGTGCGGGCTCCAATACAGCTGCCGGCGTCTTTGGGCTGTTCAACTTCCTGGCCTATGGAGCGGGCACGTACTTCCTGTTCCTGGCGCACCGATCGGGAGCCACCCACTAGAGGATCGCAACGGATCGGAGGCAGAGATGGGCGGAGGCAGAACCTAGCGTAGAACTACTTCTATTTGTTAACAGATTTTAAGTGCAATTCGCGTACTTGTGTAATTTCGTCCATTTTTAATTTTTTTGTTTTCTTTAATGATTTTTTTTGTTTGTTAATTTATGAGAGGACAAAGGTCACCGGTCAGCTCAATGGAAAGCCAAGCCATGGACTTTCGCGACTTGATATGTTTTTAATGTTTTTAATTTTAATTCTTAACTTATGTAAATGCCGATGCTAAAGTTTAAGTTTCTAAAAGCCACCAAAAACAAGCAACAATGGGAAAGGACTCTGTATCCTTGCCACACACACATGCACCTGCGAGGCAAACAAAAAAAAAATATATACATATATATATATATATATCTATAAAATAGTAACGGCAAAGAGTCAAGTTCAATAAATTATTTGTATTTTTCTCAATTGTTGAGAGCTTTTTTTTAAAATCTTGGTGGGCAAACACACTCCTTGGAGTTCGTCTTGGAGTTCAATCGGGCTATGGGATCCACATCCACATCCTCCCATACACATTTGACACATTTGATTTCACTTCTCTACTACTCGTCCTGATCATGATCCGGTGGATAAGCTTGGAGAGGGGATGCTTTCAACGGCTGGTGCTGGTCCTGGTTCTGGTTCTGATGCTAAATGCTGATTCTAATGATGGTATTGCTGCTGCTTGACTAGTACTGGTAGTATTCCCATCCGTATCCGTGGCGTGTTCTAATTCGGATTCTGTGTGGGCGGATGATGATGATGGTACTTCTGGACATGGGCTTGGTGGGATACTGGTCTGGTGGTTATTGCGACACGGCTGCGGTTCGGTGTGGATGAGTGGCCAGGGCCAAATCCGTATCCGTACCGTCAGCCGATCGTTAGCCTCGGGGCTAAAAGTACTTCTTCATCTCGTCGTAAAGGGCGAGCACCAAGGCACCGCCAGTACCGCGGATAATGTTGGACAGGGCGCCCTTGAAGAAGGCGCCGATACCCTCGGTCTTGGCAATCACCAGCCAGCAGTGAGCCGTGTTCTTGTACAGCATCTCGGACTTCTTCAGACCGGACTGCATCATCATGCGACGACGCACCGTGTCGAATGGATAGGAGGCGATACCAGCCACCGTGGTCACCACCTGGGCGATGGCCCAGCTGACATAGAAGGGTGTGCTCTTCGGATTGGGCAAGTAGTCGCGGCACGTGTCATAGAAGCCGAAGTAGGCAGCTCGGTAGATGACGATACCCTGCACGGAGACGATGAAGCCGCGATACAATCCAATCGGTCCATCGCTCTTGGCAACCTTCAGGAGGCAGTCTATCAAGCCGTTGAACTCACGATTGCCGCCCTTTCCCACGTCGGCAGCGAGTCTAGATACCAGATACCAGATTAATATATATATTAAGTAAGTTAGTATAAAAGGATACCCACCGGGTTCGAGCAAAGTCCAAAGGATACACAAAACACAAGGATGTGGCGCCTGCCGCTCCTCCGGAAGCCATGTTTCCAGCAAAATGGCGCCAAAATTGTTTATGTTTGTCTATGCCGCCGAGGAAAACCTACAAGGAAGATCAGTACCAAATGAAACCCCATTAGATCCTTGCACTCACCGATTTGTAGACATCCTTGAAGGCGAAATTAAGCGCCTGAGTGGGAAAATATCGTATCACATTGGCCAAGTTGCCGCGCCAAAAGGAGCCGAATCCCTGCTCCTTGGGTATACGAATGAAGCAATCGACAATACCCTTATAGCGCTGATCCTGTGATATCTGCTTGGAGACCTCCTGCACCTGCAACAGCAGCTTGACACGCTCGATGGGTGCCACCGCCGTTTTGGCCACAGCAGCCGACACGCCGCCCATCATAAAGTCCATCAAGAAACCCTTCAGATCCTTGCCATGGCTGCCGCCACCACCTCCTTCTTCACCCATCTTCTTGGACTGATTTGGTTAGTTGGGCTTAGGATCAGAGTTAGGAGTTAAAAGGGTTAAAAACAAAAAGTTACTTTTATTTTTTGAGTTCTTTTTTTTTTCGAACGCGTTTTGTTATTTTTTTGGTGTACTTTTTTTTTTTTTTTTTTTTTCAACCAATTTATAATTTTGATTCAGGAACGAATTGTGACCCGAAACTGACATAGGCTAACGAGATTGTGAGCTCATTGGGATTCGATTTGAGGGGACAGGGCTAGCATGGCCAACTTTAAGGTCAAAAACCATATATCGAAACCATGATACAATTATACAATTAATTTTATCATGATCGAAACGGTATCGAAGGGTGTAAATCAATCGGAAATGGGTAATATATATGTAGGTTAATAGGACAAAAATTAAAAATACAAAAATGTCAAAATCAAACATATAGCAACATGTCTTTAATATGTATCTCTGCAGTATTAAAATCTCTTCAATGGAGATAAAATTTTTGTTCGAGGAATTCTTGATTTCCGAGGATTAGACATTATTTAGTAATTAATATTCAATTTCGCAATAAATCACTCGATATTCCCAAATAAATGTGAATGGTAATATTGCAGTTTCATTATAAAGGATAATTCTTAAAATATAAAATTCAAACATATACGAAACATATTTCCCCAATAAAGACTCTCCAATAGAGATGAGATTATTAAGGATATTATTCCAATTATTTAAGGATAATTGGATCAAAAATAAATCAACCTGATTTTATTTAATAAGGATAACATCTCCTAAATAAAAACTCTTCAATAGAGAAGAGGTTCTTAACAAATTGTTTAAGAAATAATTATTCTAAGAATAATTCATTTAATAAGGATAATAACATGTCCTAAAAAACCCTCTTCAATGGGATTCTTAGCCAATTTTTAAGGATCTGAAAATATTTAGAACTCAATACTAAATCTTTAACAATAAATCAACTGGAATTATCTTGTTTATATGTATGTAGGTATTAAGTTAACAGTTTCATTATGAAGAATAATTCTTCTGATAAGGATAATAACATGTCCTACACAAAAGCTCTCCAAAAGAGATGAGATTCTAAGATAAATTTTAAAGATCGGACAACATTCAATATTCAATATCATTCTGCAACAAGAAATCAATTGAAATTATCTAATTTTTATGTTTAATTTTTTATATACAGTTTCGTTTAAAAGGATAAATCTTCAAGAGATACAAATTGATTAAAAACTCTCCAATAAAGATGCAACTCTTGCCAATTACCAATATAAATCTCACAATATAAAGTATGGAATATTTAAAAGCCTAAAATCAATAAATAGGTTGATAATGTCACAGTTTTCTACTGAAATATTTATCTTAAAAACATACAAATCAAAAATACCAAAATGTCAATATGTCTTCAATAAAATCTCTCCAATAGAGGTAAAACTCTTAGCCCATTTTCAAGGATCTTACAATATTGACTATGGAATATTTCATCTCCAAAAATAATCAATCGGAGATATTTAATGGCTAATAAGAGGATTTCATCTGATTTCATCTGGAGATCCCTTAAAAACATGTATCAAAGAAGCCTTCGATAGAATCTCTTCAAAAGAGATGAGATTCTTAGGCATTCAATGCGGAAAATGTAATATCACAATAAATCACTCGGAATTATGTTGTTAATGTTTATAAAAGGATTATAATATATCATTAAAGAAGATCTATCTATCTATCATTAAGAAGATTATTAAGAATCACTCTCAAAAACATAAAATGCAGACATATATTAACAAGTTTTGAATAAAATCCCTTTCGTATAAAAACTACACAGTTTTAAGCACTTTTTCAAAATAGAGATTAAATTCTTGGTGAATTTATAAGAATCTCACAATAAATGCTTTCAAAAATGTGAAAAATTAAACATTTATCAAATATCATAAAAAAAGCTCTTCTATGATTTTTAAAAACTTTTAGAATAGCTTTAAAAATAAAGATATAATTCTCAGCCAATAATTATAATTTTTTTATGATCCTAAAAGATCTAAAAAAATGTACTTTTCAAATATTTGGCGGCAATATGCGAATGAAAATGGGCAGCTTTTAAAGTTTAAACAAAGATCTTAAATAAAGTATACTGTTAAAAAGCAATTCCTTTTAACTTAAAAAAGCATTTTCTTTAGTTAAGAAATTAAAAAAAAAACCAAAAGGTTTAATTTTAAAAAACATAGTATCCCAGTTCGATAAAGATATATAGTACGACCGATATATCTCACAGAAGCTGAAATAAAGCTTTTTGAGGATGAGAGAACTTTTCCATGAATTTCAACTGGCTGGGGAAAACCATAGACCAGTATCCCTGGTATACAATAACCCTTGGACTGAACGAAGGTCATATCCAAACACACAAACATACATACATATATCCATAAATATATATAACTTATTATATATATACAAGTATATAAACGACTTGTAAGACGACGAAAAGAAAACGCAAAACATTGTACTATTTTTATCAATTTTTATATATTTTTAAACCAACCGAAGTTGAGTTTGTGGTTTGTTGTGTCGGAGGCTGAGAATCTACAGGTTCTTAGGTTGATTCTTGCACTGCGCCCTCCACTCGATAACATAATCGGTTCTTTTTTTTTTGGCTGGGGGTTTGGAGGCGTGGCCCGGCGGCGCCCAGCAGCCCAGCAGCAGGATAGGTGATGATGTTACAGGATATCTATCTATAGATGGTAAAATAGCCTAACCCAAAACTTAACAATACTACTTCCAAATATCGTCATATAGAGGGTGTCGTCTAGGTGTGCTGGGCCGCCAGCCTCTCTCCCCTCCGCTGTCTAGCTGTCTAGTGTTCTTGTTCTATTGATTCTGGTGCTGATTCTGATTCTGATACTGATACTGGCCAATCAATTTCCCCAGTTATTCTATATAATATATATTATTTATATAATTATATCAGGAGAGAAAGGTTTGTAATTGTTGTTGTTATTGCTTGCCGCTGATGGCTTTCTCTGATGGTTATGGTAGCAGATCAAACTTTCTGTTTTAGTTATTTTTTTGTTGTTGTTTTACTTTAACTTTTACAATTTTTGTATTTTTTTTTTGCTGTTCTCGCGCATTCAGTTATCTAACATAATTAGCTGGTAGTGTTTTGTTGTATGTTTGTTTTATGTTGTTGTTGTTGTATTTTTGCTTGTTTTGAATAATTTAATAATTTAATTTACAAGAACTTCTTGATCTCATCGTACAACACAAGCACGAAAGCACCGCCAGTGCCTCTGAGAATGTTGGAGAAGGCACCCTTGAAGAAGGCGCCGGTACCTTCCTGCTTGGCGATGGTTGCCCAGCAGTGCAGTGTGTTCTTGTAGATGATCTCGGTGGACTTGCGGCCAGACTGCATCATCATGCGACGACGGACAGTATCGAAGGGATAGGACACAATACCAGCAACGGTTGTCACAACCTGGGCGATGGCCCAGCTGATGTAGATGGGTGTGTTCTTGGGATCGGGCAGCATGCCGCGAGCGGTATCGTAGAAGCCAAAGTAGGCGGCACGGTAGATGATGATGCCCTGCACGGACACTCCGAAGCCACGGTACAAACCGACGATGCCGTCGCTCTTGAAGATCTTGGTCAAGCAGTTGCCCAGACCGGTGAATTCACGAGCTCCACCCTTGCCAGTATCAGCAGCCAAGCTTTTTTTTTCATTTGAATTGTGAAAAAGAATTATATAATTAATTTTTTTTTGAATCTTTTGGGGGTGATCTCCATTACTTACCGAGTACGGGCAAAGTCCAAGGGGTAGACAAAGCACAAAGAAGTGGCACCAGCAGCACCACCGGAGGCCAAGTTGCCCAAGAAGTAGCGGGTGAACTGGGTGTTCTTGTCAACACCTCCCAGGAAGACCTAAAGCATTATATAATATATTAATTATAAAATTCAATGGAAAGAGTTAGTTAGTAGAACCTACCTGCTTGTACTTGTCCTTGAAGGCAAAGTTAAGAGCCTGGGTCGGGAAGTATCTGATGACATTGGCCAAGTTACCGCGCCAGTACGAGCCGAAACCCTGTTCCTTTGGAATGCGGATAAAGCAATCAACCATGCCCTTGTACTGCTGGTCGGGGCTGATTTGTTTCGAGATGTGCTGAACCTGCAGGAGCAGCTTCACACGCTCGATGGGGGCGACGGCAGTCTTTGAGACGGCTGCGGAGATACCTCCGGCAGCGAAGTCCTTGACGAATCCAGCAGCATCGAAATCCTTGCCCATTTTGCTGTAATAATACAGCGGGATTTCCCGCAACTCTCATTAGTTTTTCCCAACATTCTTAATCGCCGATTTTGAATGAATGAATTTGTTTTTTTTTTCTAAATTTTTTGGTATGTAGAGGCGTCATATGTATATATATCCATGTTCATGCGGTTTGGTGATTTGCTTGCTTGCTTGATTTTTTCTTGCTTTTGTTTTTATTTTTTTTTACCTTGCTTTGGAAACCCATGCGTTGCATAATGTAATACGGTTACGATATATATGTGGTACAACATGGCGGATGAATGATAATCACTTTTCTTTACACAGGTGCATAGATAGAGACAGGTGCACAGGATGAATAGCCAAAATAGCCCAAAGCCAAATGAAAATGTTCTAAATCATAAGTGGGATATAGTATTTTTTTTTTTTTTTTTTCACAAACACACGGAACCGGGTAAATATATTTTAATAAAACGGGATTATACGTGCACTTTTTTTTTTTACACTACAATTAAGAAAAATAATAAAAATTTTGTTTTAAACTTAAAACTAATGGTGGTTATGCTTAGCATGCAGTATTAGTTTATGTTTTAACTACAAATGTAAGTAAATGATTATTTGTTAAAAAAAAACATAAATGTGTTAGTAAATGGTTGGCATCAGCAAAATAATAAAATAATAAAAAATAAAGACTTGGTTAACGATTTGTATTGTTAAGTCAGCACTTTGCTGGTTAAACTGGTTTTTTGCCAATGAATCAGTTTTTTTTTACCGGCTTTAGCTGCCACGTGGATTGAAAATTAATGAAAACTTTCAAGTTTAAGCCATTTTTTTAGGAAATCAGTTAAAAAAAAAAGGTCATTTAATTCCAAAGAAAGTGTTTACGTGGCATCTCTCTTTTTCCTCTTTATGGTATTTTTAATTTAAGAATTGTTTGGATTACATAATGGCCTTTAAAAAAAAAGAACCATAGAAGTTCAATGGAGAATCTTGGCGCATGGGGCCTTCACACTAGTGTGAGAAAGATGGCAACAGCCACACTTTTTTTTTTTTGCTTTCTATTTTCTCTCATTCTTTCTTTCTTTTTTTTTTGGCAACCGCTGCGCCATTGAAACGTTTTTCGTATTTTTGTTTAAAATTAGAATTTCCACTGAAGGATGAGTTCTGTGAAATGAAATTAGCATTAGTCGTAGTAGTAGAACCAGATGAGTTTATGTAACACTTTTGGCATTGCGAATAGAATAAGAAAGAGAGCCGGTCGCTTTGCTTTCTCTCTTCAAGTTTGGAGGAGGGCGGCCCGACCCGACCCGACCATTTATTATCTAATGGTTTTGGGGCTTAAGAGAGCAGCAGGCACACCGGAGCTTTTGCAAAGAGCAAGAGAGACCAAGAGAGAGAGCACGTGATGTAATGGCCGCAGCTGGAAAAATTTTAAGGAGGCGCAGAGTTGCCGAGGCACGTGGAAGAGAGGAGCCAAAGGGCACAATTATTGTATTATATATCCATCCAATTTGTTAGTTGCATTATCCGATTAGGCATCGAAACCATTTTTATGGATTGCATAAGATACTACTAATACACCAGAAAAAAAAAATTGTTGTATTCAAGTTCAAGTTCCGTTTGGTTCTCAATTGATTTTCGGTTTATGTAATCATTCGATTAAAAAAAAAAAAAAATTAAAAATTAAAAAAAATAAAGTCACACGCGTTGGCTTCAGTGATGGCTTTTAATGTGATTTGCTTTCGATTCGTTTTTTTTTTTTTTTATTGATTGGCTTACGTACAATTTGTTTGTGTTTTATATCACAGCACAAAACCGAAAAAAAATATTTATCCTTATTCCTTGGAATCAAAGGTCTGCACCGGACGGCAACTGAATTGCTTGTGAAAGTACCGCTCGCCCATGTTAGCCACCTAGCCTGCGCTGCTGTCGCAGCTGCGTAGGCGTCGTCGTCGTCGTCGCCGTCAGCGTCGGCAGCGACCGCGACTTCAAGTTCAACAGATGAGCGGTGAGAGAGAGAGAGAGTGAGACCGACAGCTGGTTAGCAAAAGCGTCATCTAGCGGTTAGCAACAGCAACACAGCACGTGTGCGCAAGCGAGACGGAAATGGGCGACGAAGAGAACGACAACGAAGCTCCCCGAGATCGGCGCTTATCAGTTTGCCTCTAAGAATTCAATGGCATATAGGCGTGTATTGCATAAGAGTTGGGGGAAAATAGGAAGTGTACTTGTACTAGAGAAATGCCTTTGTCTTTCGCTTTCATTTTTGGTTAGTTTTTCGAGGCCCGAATATTGCATATATGGCCAATTGTTTTTCATTTACCCCTTTCGAGGTTTTCGGGGCGTCGAAATGCCTGCCAAAAAACAAAAAAAAAGCCAAGAACATTTACAATTTGGCAAGAAGCCCAAGTCGTCAGCTGTGTTGCATGTGACTGGGCTTTTTTGACGTCTGCCTACCGCCCTCTCTCTCTTTCGTTCAGTGTCAGTCTCCGCACGCTCTCCCTCTCTTTCATATTCGCGTTTAGCGGAAGCAAGAGGGGGGGTGGTTGGGGAACCACTAAAAGAAGTGCGTGAAGCGATTAGATAAACACCGCTGCTAATACAGTTATTTATATAAGGCCCGACAACTGTCTGCGCCGCTTTTTCAAGGTCCCGCTATCGCGAAAAATTACATAAAAAAAAAAATAATACAAAGAGAAAGCAAGGCAGAGGAAGAGAGCCTCTAATCAAATAGCTCTCTTCGAATACACAGAAAAACAATTTCCAAGCTAAGATGTATAAGTTTTTAGATAAGTGCTTGGCAATAAATTTCAAGTTTTGTGATTAACGGTCTTGAATAATTCTCTAAAGCTCCCCAACACGCCCCAAAGTTTTAATTATTTTTATTGTTATTAGTTGGAAACATAACCTCCTAGATATATCTGTGAATTGGATTTCAAAGACTAAACAAAACTGAAATCTTTTCTATTTTTTTGCTGAATTGCGAATCTTACTCTGGTTACAGATTCAGAAAGTGCGAAATAAGATGCCATTTGTCGCGGAAATGTAATAATAATAAACACTATCAGTAACGAGCTTTGCAATCAGCGGCAAATAGCGCTAAAAGGCCGCACAAAAGGGCAAAATAAGCATAAGTCATATGAGTACTAGGCGTCATTGACGTCACAAGGTGGCCAGAACTAGTGCAGAGGCGTAAAACCGGTTCGTTTTGCGGGCTTTTTTTTTTGGGGGGGGAAAGAATCTTTCCCATTTCGCCAAAAGAAAGCGGGTCAGAAGAGAAATGCAGGTCCTAAGAGCAATAGTTACAATTTCTCTGACCCTCTCACTCTCTCTTTCTCTCACCTAACCACATGCCAGCTAGCCTGCACGCGCTTAGCACAGGAGTGAGCGAGAGGGCGCTACTGGCACATGGAATTCGTTCGCACAGAGGTGTGATTTATGTTAGTGTGTGTGCAACTGGGCAATAGAACCATCAATTGCCACACTTTTTGCAAATAATTCGCTCTGATATAGAATTGTGCATCTATATATGCATATTTGCAACCCAATTGTACTCAAGAGACTTGCAATTTTAATAAAATGAAGCCGCATCTCGCAGTGGTAGTGCCAACTCGGTGCGAATTGCATAAGTTGGCAGTTCCAGCGTGGTTGCAAAAAAAATGGGGGATATTCCAGCGTGGCTTGCAGAAAAAAAAAATTACTTATTCAGGGACATTATACAATTTTAATGATTATGGATTGTAGATATTGTTAGCGATTCTTCTCATTATTTCGTTATAGGTTTCTATGAAGATCTATGGGCCTTCACACAGCTTTGCGGCACTTGCGGCAATTTTTCGCATGGTTATATAAGCGCACGTCGGCAATTTTCAACTTTGCTGGGGAGTTATTCCCGACTCCGAAACCATCACCGCGCTTAACATATCCAAATTAGTTAAACCAACACCAACACAAAAAGAAAAAAATATTGAGCACATTACATAACTAAAGAATCTAGCGCAAGGTGACGTGAAGAAAAAAAAAAAAATCAATGGCTAATGCAGAATTTCGGGGACACCAGGCACTGTCCCCGGATTCGATCGATGTCTCTCGGACAGTTTGGTGGCTTTTCAATGGATAATTATTTAAAAATGCACAATACCTTCAGTTGATTAACTTCTTACAAAAGTCACAGAATAAAAACTTCTTTTGCAGAATTGACCCTTGGCGAAGCCGCGTGCTCACTTAACGAACGAAATCGTGAAGTGTTAGGGATGTCGAAAACACCTACTTATATCGAAATAGATATCGAAGAATCGAAATCGATATTTCTATCGATAAATTTTCGTTATGGTCATACTAAAGTCCTGCAAACATCGTTTGGCAAGATAATAAGTCGTTTCTATAGGATCGAAAATGTACAAAAAAAGCTCGTTGTTAAATTCTTGAAAATAACAGCAAAACTGCTTATGATGGCATAATATAATTAATATTTTTATTTCTCCCTCATTTTGGCGTATCCGGTGACCATAACCGTTTCGATACCATATTTTAGTGTTGCCAACTGTCAGTTTTAAGCATCGCTAGTTCCGATGTATGGCAGGGCTCCAAAGCTAAAGGACTCCCGACTATGCATTTTTTTGGCGGTAAAATCGAAATTTAAAAAAAATAATTGAAATAAGGTAAACTTTTTAATTTTCCTCCATAGATTATTAAAACATACACATTTTATATACGAAAAATCATTTATTGAGTAAATTTCTTTTCGATTTGTTTTTCACATGTTCACAAAATTGTATTTGGGTTTAGTTGTATAGCTTGTTTTTATTTTTTTTAGTTTTTATTTTTTTTAATATATTTTCCTTGGCCTTGGGATACAATGTATGTTTTAAGCTTCGTGTTTGTGTGTCTTTTTCGCTGAATGTGGGTCTTGTATTGAATTTTTGTATTGAGCGCTAGCATTTAACATTTAATTACACCGAAAAGGGAAAACATCTTACGCAGATTAGATTTTTAGTATACATGTATATAGTTTATAGTATCTGGATTAGCAACCTCCCAGAATACTAAAATTTTGAGTTTTTTTTTTTGGTTTTGGGGTATTTAAGGATTACCGATTACTGGTTGCTGGTGGGGGTTGCGACAAAAATTAAAGGTGTTTGTGTGTGTGTGGGGGAGGTTTAAAGTTTAAAGTTTAAACCATTATTATAGATGTACTCGCTAGTAAATACTGGGTTGGGCTGGGGCCTCTAAACTATGACACAACTGACATCGAGTAGCCTTCTAATTTGGGATCTGCGCTTTAGCCTATTTATGTCCTTTATTGGTTATTTAGATTACGCTGTGTAGAATTTTTTTCCATGGCAGATACTAAAACATACACAGAGTGAATATTTGATATATAATGTGGTTATCGTTTTCCCGATATTGATAGCTTTCTTTCTTCTTTTTTTTTCATCTTTTGTGGTTAAAAAACAGTTATACAATGTAATGAGATTATAGCTCGATTTTGCTTCTTCATCATTTTTTGGTAGGATCTCTCGTTTAAGGATCAATATTTCGTATTTTTTTCGAGGTTTTTTTTTTAGTTTTTGTAATATATTTAATTTGTAGTTTTTTTGGTTTTTTGTTCTTTTTGTGTAGGAAACAACAAAAATGGACGCAAAATTATTGTTATAGTAGTATTTCTATATAGGAAATATGCAAAACGTACACTTATAATATTTTTAAGGTTTTCATTCTCTTGGTTTTTATGTTTGATACTAGATAAATGCAGCTCTAAAACTTTTCTTACTTCTTTGACATTTGTTACACTTTTCATTTCTGGCATTTATGTTTATTTTCATTTTTTTTTTTTTGTTTTTTTTCAGAATATTTCATCTTACACTTTTCAAATACATTTAAATAACACTCCTATAGAAATATCCAAGCTGAGGTAGTTAATTCATTCAATTATTTTCTTTAGTTTACGTTTACGTTTTGGTTATTTTATATAGTGACTGCACAATTAAGCACATATTTTATTTTCTTTTTTTTTTTATTTAGTTTAGTAGGTTTGTTTGTGGTACAGTTTTATTTTTAAACCATTTATTTTTTTAACCATTTTTACCCTTCTACCATTAAATTCATAGTTCAAGACGATTGTTGGATTGGAGGAGTGGTTCGGTGTGGAAAGGATCGATCATCGAAGAATCCTTGAGAATCCTTGGGAGGAATAGCGAAGCCAGTAACACAAAAAAAAAGAAATAACTGAAAAATTAAAGAACTCTGAACTACAACTAAAATAATAAAATAAAAAAGCAAATCAAGTTTTGTGTTTTTTTGTGGTTTTTTTTAATAATATTTTACTCTTTTTTTGTAATATTTATAATATTTATAGATATTTTAGCTCTGTAATGTAGATACAATGTACAATGTAGATACATCCTGTGTCGTCGTCACATCATCCTCTCATGTGTAGATTATGTGTAGATTAAATGACCTTACGTGTAAAATGTAGACGACGCAAAAAAAAAGCTATAAACTAATTTTAGATAATAATAAAAGTAAATTTAAAAATAATTATTGTAAAAATAGTTGTATTTTTTTTTTTTTTTTTTTTTTTTGTAAATTTTTTTATAATCAATTTTATTTTTTTTTTTTTAGTTTTGTTTTCCTTGTTTGTAAAGATTTATTTTATATTTTATTTTTAAAAGTGGTTTCTATATAGTTTGCTCGCCATTCAAAATTTTTTTTTGTTTAAAAAATGATTACAATTTGATGAATGATGAATGATGTTTGATGATGTTTGGTTGATGAAAGGTTTGGGGATGTCCAGCGACATGGTTTTAATTATAAACTACTATCACACAGGCAAACCAAGTGCTGGATGGATAAGAAATAGGGGTGGTGGGGGCAGGTGAATGTATGTAGAGGTTAAAGGTTATAGGTTTTATAGGTTGTCGGTGGTAGATATCAAGAGGCGGAATAGGGGTGGGGGCTGGATGAATGGATGGGTGGTTGGCGAAGGCGGCTAAATGAAATACACAACAAAAAAAATTAAACAAATAATCAAAGTAAATAGTATTAAGGGGAGTTCCCCATTCTCTCGTATGGATACAAAATCAATTGGGAATTATTTTAAGGATATTATTTTTGTTTTAAGGATGCCAAACAATTCCAAGCATGTCCATTTCTATTTTTTAAACTTATGGTTTTTTTTAGAATATTTTCTTAATTGTTTTTTTAAGAATTTCTTTAGTTAAAAAAATTGGTTAGTATAATTGATGTTGTGGGTGGTATGAGTTCTTTTGTATGTGTGTGTTTTATATATGTATGTATGTTAGGGGGGGTCTTTGCAATAAATATAACGGTAACTAAATATATGTTGTAGCTCAGTCTCCAGTTGATTACCGTGTATAATTTATTACAAGTTTCGAAACAATAAAAAAATATTTTGTATATTATATATGAATAAGATTAAATAAAGACTATCAAATATATAATATATATATATATATATATATTCAAAATGCTTCAAATGTACAAAAACAAACAAAGCTAAGTGGGCCGTGGGGGTGGGGGGTGGTTGGGGTTTGGAAATAAAATAGGAATTTGTTTTTTTTTTTTTTTTGAACTAGTTTCGCTTTCTTCCGCTTTCTTCTAGATCTTCTAAGGTTCTTGGTTCTTCTAGGTTCCTCTTTCCTTTCCCATACTCTCCTTCCTATGCGTTGCCTACTTTATAGTTTTATAATTTTTCTCCTCTTTTTTTTTATGAATTTAGATTTAGATACGATGTTATTGGGTTGCTATTGTTATTTTTTTTGTGTTATATGTACATTTTACATTACGAATAGTGTTTTTTTTTTTGTTTTTCATATCGAATTTTACATAGAGAGTTTTAGGTTATGTAGGTGTAGGGTTTCATTATTTTTATGGTGTGGTTGTTTATCTCTTTTATGTTTTCTTTTTTTAAATTATGTATATAGGTTTTTTTTTGTTAAAAAATTTGCATTTTCTTCCTTATAGTGTGTGTGTATTGTTTGTGTGTGTAAACTTTTTCCTTTTTTTCTTACGGCTGACACAATCATCCATTTTCGGATCTTAATTGCTAAAAATATATAGTAAATGAATGAAAGTATTTATTTCATGTTTTCTTTTCTTTCTTTCTTTTTTGTTTCTCAAAAAGTTCTGGTTTAGTTTCGGGTTTCTAGCTTTCTTTCGTAGCTTTTTTAGTTTTCCTGGTTCTCGGGTTCGATTTTTCAAATAGTTGCGTAATATTTGATTTTTTTTTGTCAATAATTCCTTGCGATCCTTAAGTGGGTTCGTCTGGGTTGTGGCTTGTCTTTCGTTCAGAGTGAGTTGGATCCTTTCGTCACTTGTGTCTGTGTCCTGGGTCTGTTTTCTTTTTCTTTTCTCTATTCCTGCTTCTGCTGCTCTGGATTCTGACGGATTTTGCGTCCAAATTTTATTTTTAAGAAACTAAAA
This sequence comes from Drosophila malerkotliana malerkotliana, assembly GCA_018153235.1. Lineage (NCBI taxonomy): Eukaryota > Metazoa > Arthropoda > Insecta > Diptera > Drosophilidae > Drosophila > Drosophila malerkotliana. Next base: position 6,303,618 of record JAECXV010000038.1, read on the forward strand.
AAATAATTAACCCCCAATTTGTATTATTTCTCATTTTAACTGTTTTGCTTTTATATTTTATCCTTTTTTTTAAGATTTACTTTTTACTTTTTATTTTTTTTACTTTCGCTTTTCGTTCTTACTGTGTGAGTGGCGGCTTGGCTTTTCTTTTCTTTTTTTTCTCATTTTTTTGGGCTATTTGATGCTTTGCTCTGCTTCTTCTTCAGCGTTGCTAACGGTTCTTCAGTTGTTCTTCCTTTTTTTCTGCTCTGCTTTTGCTTTTTTCTGTTACGGTTTTCTGCTTTCTTCGGCTTTCTCTGGCTGGTTGTCAAGCTAACGGTTAAACTCGCTTTATATATCGTTATTATTATCCCTAGAAAAGAATGTCTCTCTTTCTCTTGCTTTCTTCGCTCTCGTGTCTCTCATGCGCCTAACAATTGAAAAATTAACCTTTATCTTCTTTTTCTTTTTAGTTTTTCTTTTTTTTTTTTTTAAGTATATGCCTTAAGAAAAAACTCTTCAATAGGTAAAAATTCATTTTCTTTTTCATAATAGACACGAAAAAAAATACATATATGTTTTTAAAAATTATAATAATAAACTCTTGATTTGTACTCATGTTTGTACCGCTAAAAAACGTTATCCCTTTCCATTCGCGTAGTTTTTTTCTTTTGTAAATATTTTATATATATTTATATATATAGGTTATATATATATATATATGTACATATATAAAAAAATATTCCTTTTTTTTCAAAAAAGTATTCTTTCCGTTTTTTCATTTTTGTTTTTAGTTTTTAGTTTTTTTTTCTTCGGTTTGCATTGTAAAGAATCTTTCTATCTTTCTATCTCTTTCTTTCTTTTCGTTTCTTCTCATTTTTCCAACGTGTACAAACTTGTTCTTGTTTTCTTTCAAAATTATACAAATCTATATATTCATAAATCAATGTTAAATTATATTTTATTTTCTGAGTTGAATTCTGATAGCAAAGCAAGTCCTGATAGTGAATCCTGATTCCTGATGATAGTTGTTGTTGTTGTTGTTCATGTCCTTCAAAGTACTTTTGTGGGCTGGTGTTTGGATAAATGTTTGGATGTTTTTTTTTAATGTTTTTTTGTGTTTTTGTGCGTTTGTGTATTTAAAATGTACATCAAAAGCATTTTTCTCATCTCAACGTTAAATAATATGTGTTGTTTTTTTTATAAATTTTTAATTTTTTTTTCGTTTTCGTTTTCTTTTAGTAAGTAGTTTTTAAAGTTTAAATAGTTGTTAAATTTAAAAACGAGTTTATCACACCTTAAACGTTATCAGTACTTGGCACAACTTACAACACAAAAAAAGTACTTTTCATTTCTTTTTCTCTTTTCCCATTTTCTTTTTTTTTTTTTTTTAGTCTGCCTAGAGGGATTCTTGGACCTAAGATCTATTTTTGTAATTCTTTCGGGAAGAAAAGCTTTAAAAAAGTTGAAGAATTTGTTGAAAAATTGATGTTTTTTAAAAGATTCTATTGAATTAATTGGAAAGCTTTTCTTTTCTTTTCTTTCTCATATCCCCATAGCCTTAAAGTCCAAGTCATCCTCGCAAAACCCTACTCCTTTTCGTCCTTCCTTCCTAACCGTTGCCTCACTTTCCTACCTGCTTTAATAACGATATAAAATAGCCTCTAAATACTAAAAAATAATTTCGTTTCTGCTTCCACTTTGCTTTGCCTTCTTCTTCGTTCTTCCGTCTTCCGTCTTCTGACTCTTTCGTTCTTCAACTGAGTTTCCATTCTACATCATTATCATTATGATTTTTATCCTTATCTTTGTCTTCGTTTTCAACGCGCACGCTAACTCACAAGTTTTACGTTTTTTTCATTTTTTTTGTTTTTAGTTATTTAAAATTTAAATTATTATTCTTAATAGTTTTAATAATCCCCCCATCGAAATAAACCAGAGCTATAGCTAAATTATCCTTCTCGATCTCCTCTCTAACCATTTTTCTTTGATTCAGCATTTGGAATAATAATTTTCAATTCTTTGTTCTTTCTCTTCTCTTATTCTCATTCTCCTTCTTTTTTTTTTGCGAATCTTTTATAAAAATTCCGTTCGTTTTTTCTTTTATAAATATCGTTTTTTTAGTTTTTTAAGCATACATTTATATATATCTATATATATATGTATATGCTTAGGACTTGGTATTGACAACTTTGGACATTTTCTTTTTGTGGAGAAAAAAAAAGGTAATTAGTTATATTATTTAATTCGAATTATTCGTTTTAACGACGAGACAAAAACTTATCCAAGACTTGTATACATATGTATATATATAGAAAGGGGATATATACATACAAATATATATATATATATATCTCAAATATAACAAAAAAAAAACAAAATGTTCTTTTTTTTTCAGCATATACATATGTATATCCCATATATATACATATATAGCGGGGGTAGGGGGAGGGGTCTCGATTCTCGTATATACCATATACAATATATAGAGTTCAATATTTTTTATGTCTAGCAACATGTCTTATATACACTTCCCATTATTCCCTGACTTCTGCTACTCCGGCTGCTCTAGCTCCTACACTTTGTTGTCCTTGCTATGTCCTTTTTTTTGAATCTGCTGGGTGTACATATATATATATATGGTAGTAATCCTGGGTGGGGTGAGTGAGTGAGATTGGTTGCTTTCTTTTTCCTCTCTAGTTTGGTTATCGGTTATCGATTATCGAATGGTTTAAGGACATTCCATGACTTTCAGATATGCCTTTTCCAATGCAGATTTTTTAGTTATTCTTCCGGTTCTAATTGGTTTTTTGTATTATCTTCATAATTGTGGTATGTTTTTTTTGTTGGGCTTATATACTAATTTTACATTTTTAAGGTTTGTGTTTCTTAAATCTTGTAGGGTTTTTATTCATTTTCATTTTTGTGTTATATGCTTGTTTAAGTTTAAGTTTTTATTATTTGTTTTTTTTTTTTTGTAGAAGATAATGCACTTACATTGAGGTATTTTAATTACTTTTTCAATCTTCTTCAAAGTTTTTCTTTTTCTTCTTCTTTTAAATCTTTTTTGCTTCTGGTTTTGTTTCAGTTTTATGTTTAAAAATTAAAATGTAAGAAATGTAAAAAAATTAAAAAAGCAAATATGGTTAGGTGGCCCTAAAGCTTGTACAGTTGCTTGCTGGCTTTCTTTTCTTCTCTTCTCGATCTTTCTTTTTTTCTTTCAAATGTTTTTCCGTTTTCTTGAATTTTGTTCAAAAATTTTGGTAATTTTTCTTAGTTTTTTTTAGTTTTTCATCCAAAAATAATGTGCCGCTCAAAAGTTTGTTGTTGTTGATGTTGTTTTCAATTTTGGTTTGCTTTTTTTTTTTTTTTGTTTGCCGAAATGTTGATTTTTCTTTGTTCTTCTCTCTGGTGTTCTTTTCTACTAAAATGCCTGAATATAACAGCTGTCCGATGCAAGTGTTATACAAACAAAAGGGTGTGGTAGGTGGGTGAACTATTTTGTAGTAACATTACTAAACACTATGGAATCAATTAATTAAGTTAAAGTTTAAAAAAACAAAAAATTAATAAGATATATAGATCAGATCGGGCTATTGCGATTGTTGCATATTTTGGCTCGTATATAGTATTCTATATATAGGTTGTATATAGCTGTAGTTTGATTGTTTGTTGCTCCGTTATCAGTTACTTGGGTTGCGATCATCAAGCTATTGGTCATTCAAATTGTTATACTGTTATATATGTATGTATATATACTGTTCTAGGCTACCGTTCTCTCTAAATGCATCCTGGGGGGGGTTTCTTTGATTGATTTTTTTTTTTTTTTTGTGGTCTTGAAATGCAAAATGATTCTAGATTTAAAATTGGCTGGCTTGTTATTAGTATTAGTAGTAAGTAAGTAGTAGTAGTAGTGTAGTTGCCCCATCCATGTATAACAGCTTGTCTCTCATACACGCTCAAAACGTTATAACGTAACACTTAACGTAACGTAACGTAACGATCAACTCTCCTTGCTCCTTACTCCTTGCCGTTCCTTGCTCTTTCTCGTTTACGTTCTCGATTAAAAAAAATTAACATTTCAGCACCGTTATTTCATTTCATTTTTTTTTTTTTAGTTTAGTTTCATTTCAAGGCAAACACATTACAATAGTTTCTCTTTAACACTATCTCTCTCTCACGTTACTCTTCCTCTTTCTCTTTCTAGTTCTGGCTCTTTCGTTTCTCCATTATAATGTCTCTCTCCTGCTGGCACTAAGTATAATCAACAATTCTTGTATGTAATTCTCTAGCCATCGACGACAAAAAAAAAATTACAAACAACTTTTCAGGCATCTTTTCTTTCTTCTAAGATGGTTCTTCTTCGGAGAGATATACTGGATCCATATCTGGCACAATTATAATATATATAATAGAGCTCAAATCTCAGCTCATAACTATATTTTTGTATATATATGCATGTGTTTAAAGATATAGTATTAGTTGCTTTCTTTTTTTTTTGGTGGTTCGGGTTGAGGTCTGTTATACTATGTATAACACTTTCGGCCAACAGTTGCATCAACTGTTGCGCACATTGTGCACATTATAACGGTCATATATCGGCCCTAACCTAACATTCGTGTTCGGTCCTGTTTCTGGTTGTGTCTTGTGGATAGGTATGTAGGTATCCTTGCTGGGATGGTTTACAATTTTTGTAGTCCTTCGTCCTTTTACTTTCATCTTACTTAAAGATAAGCTTACTAAAAACCTTGGTTTAAAAAAAAAAAAAATAATTAAAAATTAACTTTAAACTCTTTATAGTTAAGTATATTTAAAAAAAATATAACGCATACTCTACTAAACTTTTTTCCTTTCATAATCTTGTTTTTGTTTTCCACTTTTTCGTTCTCTTTCTGTTCTCTTTTGAGGGTTTTCTTTGTGTTGTTCTAGTACAACAACAACAACAAAGTGGGTGTTGGGTTAGGGTTGTATGTTATGAGTGTTATTTTTAGTTTTTTTTTTGTTAATATTATTATTTTTTTAAGACGATTCTGCAATCTATTTAACGATTTTCGCTTTATTTCTTAGCTGGCAAATGAAGAATGTTTCTTTTCTTAATGTTTCTTTTTTTTTTAGGGGGGGCTGCTGTTTTAACTGTTTTCTTTACACTGATACTGTTATATAACCTAAAATATAGAGCTTCTTGGTGATGGGGCCCAAACTGTTGAGATGACATTGGAGAGAGAGAGAGACAGTTGCCTCTCTGTATAACTCGTTCATGTCTGTTCGTGTCGTTGTTTTGATTCTAGTTCCATCTCTATTGCATGTCGTTTACAATCTTGTTTGCTTACGTTTTGTCGCCTGTGCCAGCACAAGAGGTGGGCGCGCCTATGGTCTCTCTTATTTTTTTGTTCTACACGATTGTAAACGATGATTTGGAAGGGGGGGGTAGTGGTGGTTAGGGCCTGGTCTATAACCCTGCCTTGGCTATTATGGCGACTGCTCTCCATCAACATGATCATCTAACGGTGGTTGCTGATTGGGTGGTGGTTGGGTGGTAGGGTGGAGGTGGATGAGGTGGTGGATGTCTCTTCTTCTTCTTGGGATTACTGCTGTGAGCTCGCCAGCTGCTGCTGCTGTTGGGCTGCTGCTGCAGTTGCATTGCCAGAAGGTGGCGGCGACGGTTGCTGTTGTTGTTGTTGTTGCTGCTGCGGCTGCTGCTGCTGCGTCGATGCCTGCTGCTGGTGATGTGCTGGGGGCGTCGATGATGACGACGCCGACGACACAGGCTGATGATGCAATTGCGGCAACGCCTGCTGCTGCTGCTGCGATGGTGACTGTTGTTGTTGCGGCTGCTGCTGTTGGGACCCACTTGTTGCGGCACCTGCTAGGCTCTGTTGTTGTTGTTGTTGTTGCAATTGTTCTTTGGCAGCTTTCTGTTTTTTGGTAACTGGCGGCGGATTTGTTGACAACATCATGGCCCGAATACGTCTCTGTGCAGACTATCCAAAAATAATTAAATAATTTAGAAGATTAAAAGATTAAAAGAATTCCATCTAAGCTTACCTGTACACTGTAGAAGGGACCAATAATGTGTACGGGCGTCTCCTCATCACCGCCAGAGGGCGGTGCCAGAGCATGCTCCGGCAGCTTGATGACACTGCCCGTCACACGCTGCAATTCACGAACATTCTGACCACCCTTGCCGATGATGCGACCCACCTGGAGGATAGGATATTAGATTATAATCTGATCATCATGCTAGGGGGGATTAGCTTAAGAGAATTGCAAACCTGAGAGCTGGCCACCAGCAATTCAACTGTTAGACGAACATCATCGGTGCCGCACATGAAACCCTCTTCGCGCATCTTCTCAAAGATCATATACTGCGCCTTCCACTGACCCTCCGGTGTACCAACAATCGTCACCTTGCGCTCCGTTTGTTGGTCCAGCGGCTTGTCGGCATCGAGGGGTGCTATCTTTAATGATGCATTCGAGAATCGCATTATGCTCCGTATATGTGAGCCCTTTGTACCGATAATGGCGCCGACAGCATTATTCGGTATATAAAGGAACGTGGTCTCCTGAAGGTCATTGGGGAATACAGGCGGCACAACACTGGCCGGTGTCTTGGACATGGCAAAACTTTGACACGAGGGGAACGGCATGCTCGTATTAAAGACCATGCCGTTGCCCGGTGTCGACATCATTGCCATTGGATGGAGGCCGGGGAACATTAAACTTTGCGGTGCCATCGCCTGCAGATCATTCTCATAGCTTTGTCGGAGTTTGGTACTAATTTGATTCTCGGCCCGCGACATATTCTCGATCAGACCCTTAACCGTAATGATGCGTTCCAGATTGAAGCTATTGATGTCATTGATCGAGCTGACAGTGATCTTGGTATCGGTATCCTGCATAATTCTTTTAATGGTATTACCCGACTTGCCAATAATCCTTCCAATTAAATTATTATGGGCGAGTATTTTAAGGCAAATTTCACTAAAAAAAATAAAAAAAATATTTAAATATTAGTTACTCTCTTTCATTAAAAAAATAAGAAAGTATACTCACCCCTTATTCGTGGATAGTGCCTCCTGTTGCATCACCTCCAGTATACGCTTGCAGGCATTGGTGCAATTCTCTGGATTACCATAAATCGTAATGGACTTCTCCACCGAACCGACATTCTCCTTGCGATGGACATCAACCCGAGCACGGCTCTGTTGTGTTATTGTCCGGATGGTGCTGCCCTGTCGTCCAATAATGGCGCCCACCATCTCGCTCTGGACAAGAATGCGTAGCGGAAAGTCCGCCTGCCGGCCGGGACCTGGCATACCCGGATACGGATTGCGTTGATTGCGCTGGCTCCGCCGCTGGTTCTTGTCCAGCTGCTCGGCATGCAGTTTGCTGCCCTCGAACTCGACACCGTTTAGACCACCAGCAGCTCTATATTTTATTTTTTTTTTAATTTTCAAAAAAAAGAAACAATATTAGTTGATGGATATATGTGTATAGGGGTATAGTATTTTTTTTGGGGTCATGAGAGATGTCAAAAGTATTTAGAAGAATAGTAGCCCTTGCACTTCCCATAGTTGAGATTTTTGAGATGGTGATGGTCAAGGGGGTAATCGCATAGTAAAATTTTGTTGGAAAATATAAAACTATTGTGGCTCTGAGTATAGTTTTTGAAAAATATTTGAAAAAGAAGGTGTTAAGGGGGGTGGGAGGGTTAATTTAGAAACAAATTTAGGAACAAAACACAAAAAGACACGTATAAGAGCCATCCATAAAACCCAAAAAGAATTTCCAGATCAAAACCCGCCACTTTTCAAAAAATTTTGATATCTTAAAGATCTCTTCTCTGCCTTTCGAAGGAGGTTAACAGGGGCCTAACAGCCGATGATCCGATTAACAGAGATGATCTTAACAGAGATTTCAAGAGCAATAGATAGAGAGAGAGAGAGTAAGAGAGAGGAGAGTGGTGTGTTTTAGATGAGAGAATAGTTGTTGTTGTTGTTGATTTTTTTTTTTTTTTGGTTTTATATACCTTTGCGCCTGCTCAGGATTTTCGAATGTTATATGTACTGTTTGAGTATTTTGATCCTTACTAGAAATAGCCTCACACTGTTTGACGATGCCATAGGGCTTCAGTAGCGGTTCGATGTCTTCGAAACGTGTTTGCATCGGTATGCCGCTTATTAAGATTTTTGATGTCGTAACACTGCGAAGAAAATAGCGTAAAAACACACAAGAACAAGAACAAGAAAAAAAAAACAGAGACAAAAACACAAACACAAAATAAAGGGAAAAAACAAAACATAAGAATAGTATAGTAGGTGTAAAGAGATGAATATAGAAGTTATAGAGGATAATGATATATATAGTAATGTAATGGATAAAAAAAATAAATTAAAAATTAAAATTAAGATGAATATATGAATAAAAAATAATAAGCAAATAAAAAAAATTAAAAAGAAAGTTCTGAAAAGGTGCTTGTTGTGGTAGTAGGCGGCAAGAGAGAGCGAGAAAGAGAGGTGTGTTGGAGAAAGCGAAAGAGCAGGAAGAGAAAAGAGATCAAGCAGCGCAACTAACATCTAAAGAGCGAGCGTAACAGAGCGTGATTACGAATGACAGAGAGAGAGAGAGAGCGAGAGCGAGAGAGGCTGTTTGTAAGGTGTATCTTGCGGGATCTTAAGCCTAGAGATGCTTATCATTTTCAGTAAAAAAAAAAACAACAAATCATTGAAAGGAGAGAGAGAGAGAGGGAGCAAGATTTAAGGACCTGCCGAACCACCCACTTTTCTAATTATTATCTAAAATATAGGAGTTATGAGTTTCATATTTAAGATAATAATTTGTAAAACTCTAATATGAGATTAGCTACAATTTCAGAGAAATCTATAAGATAACATCCAAGTTATTCTTGAGGTTTTTGAGATAACAGCATTGCCAGTAGCAGAAAAAAAGCCTTCTAAAAAGATCTACAAAGTCGGATCCAAATCCTAAGCTCTGAACTTCAAAGTCAAAGCCAGACGGACGAGAGAATACACGGATATGAGACTAAGAATGAGAATGAAAAAGAGTGAGGCAAAAAAAAAAAAATACGACGCCTGGAATGTTGCACATTTAATATCGTGTTTATTTTTCTTGGAAGTAATTTCACTCCAACAGTCTCAGTCGTCGACGTCGCCGCCGCTGTCCATGGTCCAACAACAAAAAAAAACAACTTAGTAGCAAGAAAAACAACAACAACAACCACACACTAATGATGACGATGACGACGACGGCGGAGGAGTCCAAAAAAGGAAAATTTTCAAGAAAGACGACTAACTCATCTCACATTGTAGACTTTTAAAGGGGTTTGGTGGCAACTCTTCATAATAAACAATATCTGGATCGCCAATCATCGAAGAGAAGAACAGTTAAGACAATGTTGTATTTGGGTTATTGGTTGGAAGACAAAGTAATCGATAAGTTATCGATGTTCAAATGCAAAGAGCAAATGATGCTTGGGTATTTTAAGAGAACCCATGAACCCAAAACCCATTAACCCATGAGAAAAATTAACCCCTGAGCTAGAAGGTTAAGAGAAAACGCAAAAATAGTGATATTGGCAACAAAAACCAATTTATCGATAAGTTATCGATGTTTGAATGCAAAGAGCAAGCGATACAATGTTGTATTTTAAGAGAAAAATATTAATCCATGAGTTAGGTTAAGAGAAAATCAAAAAAAGTAGTGATATTGGCAAAAAAAAACCATATTTATCGATAAGTTATCGTTTTTAAAACGGTTAGAGAGGATTACATGAATAGCAACAGGACACAATGTTGTGTCTGTGTTTTGGTGAAAACAAAGTAATCGATAAGTGATCGATTTAACGATAAAATTATTATTTTTGAAAATATCTCGATAAGTGCTAAGCTTCCGATTTTGAAAGAGCAACATATCAATAAGTTATCGATGTTAGAACTGTTAGTAGAATTCGATAGTTGAGTTGTTTAAATCACACTAATCGATAAGTTATCGAAACCCCAATAATTTGTTTATTATTAAGAACCTATCGATGCGTTATCGATATTAGAATCTTCGAATTCTGTTAAGATTCTGTTAAAAAATACAGTAAAGACAACCTTTTTTTCAAAACAGTTACTTTATTCCTCTTTTTTTCAAAGAAAGAGAAAGAAATTCAAAGAAAGAGATCCAGAGGCGCATTCCTGCATTCCTTCATTCCATTCGCCATTTGCCATTCGCCCCCCCAAAGTCCCCCTCCTCTACCATTCTACACCCAGTTTCTCGCCGCGGTGTGTTTATGGCTCTTCTTCGCTTCATTTCTCAGGCGTCTCCGGGCGGCTTTCCAGGAATTGTAGAACAAATTTTGCTACCGTTGCTATTTTTTTGTTTCGTTTCCAGTTGCTAAAGTCGGGAACTCCAGGGACTGAGAATTACTGGAATCGAATGCTCCCCAGAACTCCCCAGCCGAACCCCAGAGAGATCATATTATTGTTTGGAATTTTTTTAAATAAATAAACAGAAGGAGGGTACCCCCTTTTAATTTTATATTTGAAGACGAAACCCATAAGGGTTAAAGATTTTTCCCCTATACTTTTTTTCCATTGGAAAGTAACCGTTAGTTTGGAAAATCCCCCCAAAGTAGGCAATAAAATTTAACGAAAATTCTTTATTTTTTTAAGAATTAATTCTTAAAATTTTAATGAATGAATGAGACTTTTTTTTTGTTGCACCCGAGAGGCGGTTAACGGTAATTGCTGAGCATGCGTCACATCTGTTGCTGCTGTATTTTCTTCATTGATGTACATATACATACAAACATACAGTAATACATGTGTCAGTATGTATGTATGTATGTATGTTGGTATGTATTTGTATGCAAATGTCAAGTTGCAGTTCGTTGACGTTTCGTTTTCGCTGCTGCTGCTGCTGCTGCTGCGGCTAGCCGACTGCATCCAATGAGAAGAGAGCACCCCATCACCCCCTTTTTTGGCTCTCTCTCTCTCACTAGCCCTCTCTTAGTCTCTGTCTACTAAAGTCATTAACCAGTCTGTGCAACAATTTCACCTTTCTTGTGCTTCTTCTTCTTGTTCTTGTTGTGCTTTTTCCTACTGAATGTGATTTTTTTTTTTGGTTTCTTTTTGTGTTTGTTTCTGACATGTGACCGATTCTAAGCAAATGACCTCGCGGCCTGCCGCAACACACACACATACACACAAGTACTGTTTGTATATGTATTGGCGTACGCACCTGAAAAAAGCTTCTTTTGTGCCGTTATTTGTTATCAATGCGACCTTTACATGCCGGCGAATAATAGAGGGCACGAGAATAGGTACAACCAATTATAATACAAAGATTTTGAATAAATTGATTTAAATTTTTAAGTTTTAATTTTAGTTTAGCTTAAAAAAAAAAGATATTTTAAGGACTTGAAAAGTATTAAAAAAAAAACATTTACATAAAAATAAATATATAATTAATATCAATCAAATACAAAATTAAAGTACATTTTTTTTTGTTTTTTTATTCCAAAAACTAAAATTTTGCCCGCTGTTGTGTAAGGTACGCATTTATGTACATATTTATGAATGTAAATATGTAATAACGTTATGTAGAGAGTTATGTAGAGAAACTCTCCAATCAATACAACATGCACCGACACCGACACCGACACCGGCAGTGGAAGTGGCAGTGGCAGTCCCCCAGCGACAGCGCTGTCTGCATCAGCGTCGGCGCCGTCGTTTATTTGTTTTGGAATCTTTATTTTTTTTTTCTTTTTCTTCTTCTTTTAATTTGTATCCCTCTTATAAAAAGGCGGCGCTGACTGCATTCGCCAACACACTCACACACACACTCTGCGTTGGGGCTTTATCAGGAATGAATAACAAAAACAACAACAACAGAGAGAGATGTATTTCTGAGTTTGCTTTCTTCCTTCCTCTTTTTCGTTGTTCTTTCTTATTTTATATTTTTTTTTTTTTTCGTATAATTTTTATGAATGAAAAAGTCGGAAATCTGTTGCAATGTGCTTTATATTTAAAATTTTTTTTATTTTTTTTCTTGAAAAATGAACATGTGGGGGCCTGCATATACATGTATGTATGTAATATGTAGATATATATTTACATAAATGCAATATTATTGGCAAATGACGCATTTTGCTGATATTCTTATTCAGGAATGGCTTGTCTTGTTTCTTGTTTCTGGTTTCTTAGTCTTTTTTTTTCTTGTTCTTGTTCTATTTTCATGGCATTCCACAAGTTGCTCACATACACATACACTCTTATACCCCCCACACTCTCTCTTAGCTATTCTGTTAGTTGTTGTTGTTGTTGTTATGGCTGTCTTGCTCTCCTTGCATTTTATTAGTCGAGCTTATCTACTCCATCACACACTCCCCTCTACCAACCTCTCTACTATCTCTAACTCTCTTTCTCTCATTAGAAAGCAAAGATTGAAAAGAATCTGCCAATTTCTAGGCAGGTTAACCCCCCTCCTCCCCTCCCTCCGCCCATCAGCACAAGAATTTATTTTGTCAACACGGCCAGAGAGAGAGCGAGAATAAACTTGTTTTTCTGCTTGCAACTCTTGCAGTTGCCAGGGGGCGGAGGAGAGGCAGCAAAAAAAAAACAACGGTTTGACCTAAATAGGTGGTGTGGTGGCGCCCCTCACACTTGTTGGACTTGTATGTAGAGGGCGTTGGGTGGGTGGTATGGCAGTATGACATCTCCCGTCAAAATATTTACACTCTTCTAACTGACAATCATAACAATTGCAAGCTATGACACATTTCTCTTTCTCCCACCCACTATATCCAGTTAATGGGTCTCGTGGGTGTAAAAAGAGGGGTCTATAGTTCTGAAACTACTCCCATAGATGTATTTGGAGGTACTTCCCACCAAACAATAGAAATTATTAATTATTTTTAAGTAACAACAATAATATTATCAAAAACTATAGGTATTATAATCATTTTCGGATTAGTGTTGATTTTTGATTAGGCGGTTCGTTAGATAACTAATGGGTTCAAGTGCATGATGTGGGAAAGGGACAGTGCATATAGGAATTAATCCCCAAAATGTAAGAAAAGAAAGAGGGGTCTCTATTGGTCTCTCTAGCTTCTAGTCTGGGCCCCAATCTTATGACTTTGATGGATTCTCGCACCTCTTGACGTTTCAAATGGACATAAATTAGTGATATTCAAACACTGGACAACATACCGATCCATATAGCGGATGAATTTATGTTGATAATAATTGTTGCTGTTGATGTTGATTCTGCTGTTGTTGTTATTGTTGTTGTTGTTGTTGGTGTGCATTTTGAAGCTTTTAATTTTGTTATTTCTTTTATTATTTTTGTGTTGATTAGTGTATTATATTAACCGTTGTTCTAGTTCTCTTATCTTTTGCAGTGCGAAACTTTTTCTCTTATCTCTATGGCTCTCTTTTCGCGCCTCGATTGCGCACACACACTCTCTCTTCTCTTTCTCTCTCACTATCTAACAACCGATCACGCACACTCGCACATTGGTTTGTTCTGGTTGTTTCTTTGCCTTTTGGCTGTATTTTATTTTTCAAATTTTGTCTATTTCACCATTCGCAAAAAAAAACGAAACTTAAAAAAAAAATTGGAAAGAAGAAATATAAGCAAAGAGAATGAATAAGTTGGAGCAGTGGTGGAGCAGATAAGAGGTGGAGCAGGCGGGTGATCGTGGGAGTGAAAGAGAGGTGTAGAGTGGTGGGGGGAGGGGACGGTGAAAACGTTACAAACAGTGTGACGTCTCCTGCCGCTTCCTCGCTCCATCTCGCTCGCTCTCACTCTCACTCTCGCCAGCTAGCTACACCACCCGCCTGATCCCCATCGTCTTTCTATATCTTCCGTCTCACTTTGCGATCCACGCGCTCATTTGTTAATCACCCAAAAAAAAAAATATAAAAAAAAAAATAAAAGAAAGAAAATAGGGGACAAAATCTGCTGCTGTGCCGATATGACTTTTTTTTTTTGGTTTATTTATTTTGTTTCGGTTCTCTTTGTTGCCTTGTGGTCATGCGTTTGGGATTTAATTCGCTATTTGGTCTCTGATTTCTGCCCCCCCCCCCACTGCCTTCCTGCCACTATGATAACCAATGACTCATCACTAACACTGGAAATGGATCACACACACACAGGCTGCATATATCGATAGTTAGTATCGGAAGTAAAGCTTTCACTAAGCGGATGTCTTCTAATCTTCAAAGTTATCGAAAAGATCGATATATTTCCAAGAAATAAACAGTTTAACACACACACACGCACTGGGGGACTAGGCGACGTTTTGGTAGAAACGTGTTTTGCTAATTAGCGGCATACGGCCGACCGGCTGCGACTAGGGTTGCCAACTGTTGCTTTTGTAAGTAGGTCAGTTTATCTCCACCTAGTCAGCAGCAGCAGCTGAAGGCTAAATTGATTTTTATTGTTGACTCTCGCGACTCTCGAGAGCATATTTTCCTTCCTTCTTCCAATAATTGTCAACGGCCGGTTGGAAAGGGGGAAAAGCGCAGGGGGGGATGGATATAGTAAAGAAGAAGAAAGCAAAAGCCGGCCCGTCATAACGGCACACGATGCAGGCAAGTGTGTTTTTTTTTTTCTTTTTCTTGCTTTTTGTTTTCAGCTTTCTGAGCAAATGCAAGTGTGTGCATGCATGCATGTACGAGTGTGTGTATGTGAGAGCTGGAAGATAAAGACGACGGGGGACTCGTGCAAAAAACTACGCAAAAACTACGAATCAGCGGGGGAGCAGCAATTTGAAAAAATAGTGACACCGTCTATTTGTCGTTTCCTCCGTTACACTCTCTTCTGTGTCACTCACTGTTGCCTGCATGGAAATATCAGGCTTTAAACAAAATGCCAAAAAATGCGTATGGAAAAACGCAACAAAACACGTCGCGCTGGTTTTTCTGTTTTTGCTCTTTTTCTATTTCTTCAATTTTTTTTTTTTATCAGGTTTGTTGTTTTTATTTTTGTTGTTTTTTTAAGTTCCTCCAAATGCGCCCACGAAGTCGGCAACGGAAGAGGAGACGTGGATGTGGCGATTTTCGCGAAGGGGAAGGGGGGTGAGGGAAGACGTGGAGGTGAAGTAGGAGGCGGCGGCACACACACTCACGCTGCGGCCCTATATATTATAATTTTTTTTTTTCGAATTTGCGGAATCTGCTGGATTGTGGAGGAGCTTTTGTTGTTGTTTTTTTTTTGGTTGTTGTTCTCGTTGTTGTGCAACTACGCCGCGCGTATTTCCGACAAACAAAAAAAAAATATAAGAACACCTCAGCACTGTGATCATAAATTAGCTTATAGTTTAGCTTTTGGGCTCACGCAATCCGCGTTTGCTCTTCGGTCGCCGCGTTGGAGAATTGAAAACCGATAGTTATCGATTAATCGATCGACAGATACTACGTTCGGTCGGCGGTCAAAATTTTCAGACTCAACAACGTTCCGCTCGTGGCAAAAAAACGCAAATTTTTATTTTAATTACCGTTTCGGACTTTGACGTTTTTCCGATCGATTTCGAAATAGTTTCAGTTTTTAGTTTTATTTTTTGGTTATTAAAAACTCTTGTTATTTGGACCACGGACCGATACTCGGTTTTCTTCGTTCAATGGAACATTTGCGATTTTCGCTAGGAATATTTATTCAAAAAATCCAATATGCGGCAAGCGCTTCTGTGTGCGGTGCGAACGAAAAAAAAACTATTAATGTTAACAGCTGTTCGCGGTGCTTCATTGCTTCACCGGCTATCCGCGGCAGAGCTACGCCAGCACTGTTAAATTGAGAGAGAGTCAAAGTCTGGTGCGAAATGCCAACGTCGCCTAATTCGAATAACAGGTTAACAGACAGAGAGGGAGATGTTGGCGTAGGAGGGGACGACTGTTAATAAGAAAATCGCAAAGAGAGCAGAGAAACGATTTTGCAATGTCCCAAATGCGAATGGCAATGTCAGAGCGTCTGTTAACCATGATAACATTTTGAAGGCTGGGTTGCCAGATGGCCGGGAATAGCAAAGGATGTATAATATTTAAAATTGAATTGTTTGATGGATCGTTACCTTAAAAGCTTAAGAATATTAGCCATTTAAGATATCCTTTAAGTTCAGTTTTTTCTGACAAGTGTAATCCTACAACAATAAAGAGAAGCTTAGCTGGCAGCCGGCTACTTTTCTCTCAATTCTTCCACCCGGCTTTTTCTCTCTGCCACTCTCTCTTTCTCTCGCCAAAACTGTTGCGCTTTTTTCAACATACAAATACAGTGATCCTTTTCGCGCCAATTCTCTGAACGTGCATATCCTTAAGCTTAATGCATGATTTAACATGTCCTTTTTTACTTTTTTTTAGTTTATTTTAAAAATTCTATAAAAGCTCTTTAAATTAAATATTTTTTTTTCAACTTCAAAAGCGTATTTAAACTTCGACTTGGCCTCAAGCTCGCTCTCCTCCCCTTTGCTTTTGTTTTGTTGATTCGCTGCAGGTAAAGTGCAACAACTGATTACGTCACTCATTGCGTGCGCCGGCTTCTGAGAAGTGTATGTGAGTGTTAGTGTGTGTGTGTGTGTCTTGGGCAAAAACCAAAAAAAACAACAAGCGAACAGCGCGCGTCAACTATTTGTTATTTCCGGTCATTTATTGCCGGTGAATTTTTGCTGTTTCGCTGTCTATTCTCATTTCGCTTTTTATTTTTTAGTATTTTAATTTCTTTCTCTACCAAAACCCAAAACACACACGTGACAATATTTTGCGAACTAGCCAAATGCCGCGGCTGCTGTCGACGTCGGCAGCGGGGGGACTGCGAAATATGTTTGACAACATGTGTTGACCGCAAAAGCGGTGAATCAAGCTAAAGACAACGGTAAAAACAGTTGTAAACAGGCGGCAACAACCCGCTTAAAATTAATACGAGAAAAAGAAATAAGTAAGGCTACGTCGGCGTCGCAGTTGCGCCGCTGCTCATTTCGGCGGTTCAATGGCCGCGGCAGCAGCGCCCCCTAGCAGCCGGCGCGAATTGCTGATAGTGCGTGGAAAGAGAGAGCGACCGACAGAGAGAGGGAGAGAGATGCGACAGGTCAGCGACAGTGGCTTTTTCCTTGCAAGAAACAAAAAAAAAACAAACGAAAGCAGTCACCCACACAATGGAGGTCAATAGAATAGCCCCACCTATTCTAGTTAGTTTAGAAAATAGTTTAGAATAGTTTTTTCAAAATAGGATAAATTTTATAAAAGAAAATATTTTTTACTTTTTATGAATTTAAACGTTTTTAAGACTTTAAATTTTGTCTTTAAATTATACCTATATTTTTAGATTAATAGAGTCCTAGACAAATGCTACTAATTATCAAAAACTTCAACAAAAATTCCTAATCTTCTGACCAACACTGTCTGAAGATCGCGAAAGCTGCCTTGGGCAGCTGTTTAAGCTTTCGCCGAGCTTCGTTCTTGGCAAAGAAAGCTCCTTGCTGCCGGCAGGCAGCTGCTGGCGGACTCGAACTGTTGCCGGCCGGCGTATCGAATCGATCCGATTCGCGACGAATCGAATCCAGAAGAATCGCGCAATGGGGATCGGTATCGGTGGTATTGAGATCGCAACCCCTAGTCCTTTTCATTATTTATTTTTTTGTTTTTGGGTGAAATGCTTTCTTTCTTCCTCAGCGGGCCGCCGCCGCCGCCGAACAAATAATAAAAACCAAACAATGGGAATGGAAAAAGGATAAGGGATAGGGCAGAGGACACAGGACAGAGTGCAGCAAGGACAAGGAGTCGGAGTCGAAGTCGGACCGTACCAGACGTACCATCATACCCATCAGGTAATTTCGGGGCCCTACCTGCGTGTCGAACACGCAAGGATCTTGCCGGGATCACCGCTCAGGGATCATAGGGGACATGGACACTCGGCGAGGCCCGACGACATGAAAAGGGTTGGTTGGCCGGTTAGTTGGTTTATCGCAACTGGCAGCTGGTGTGCCAAAAAATACAAAAAATAATACAAAAACAGACAAAAGACAAGGAAAAGAAAGTGCCCATAACGGGGGAAGAAAGTCCTGTAAAGGTGTCCTTCCTCGTTGCCACGTGTTCCGCCGGAACAACAGTTGCGTCTCAACAGTGATAGGCCAGAATGGATAGAAGGGTCGGTCTCTAGCAATATAACAGTAAAATAACTAGGACTATAAACATGTTTAAACATGTTATGAACAAAGCAAGATGGCATGATCTTTGGCCATCCTTATTACTCCTTTCGCCAAATCCCACGATTGTGGGTTTTTTTCTTTCCAGCTTCCTTTTTTTTTTTTTTTTGAAAAACTAAGCCAGCAGTAACACGAATCTTCAGATCAGATCTCTTGGCTGACTCTCCTCTCTTCTCGTTTTATGCTGCTGCTTCTTCTTCTTTTTCTTCTTTGAGAACAACAACAACTACTACTACTAGTGTGTGCCTTGTCGTTGGAATTCTTGGAAATTTCTAATGAACGCAAACACAAAAAGGAGCACACAAAAATGTGGCACAACAACAACAACAACAGCAACCAGCAAGAATGCGTTCACAGAAGAGTCCATAAAATATATACACAAATACATACATACATTCATACATATATAGGTATATATGTACAAAAGATCGTTCCATAATTAGATGCAACACTATCGATGATCGATAAACGATTTCATCGATTTAATTAACTGATAAAGAAGTCCATCAATAACAGTTATCACAAAGAGAGATGGAAGATGGTTCGCTTAGAGATGACAAATGATTGAAAGCATGTTTCAAACATGTCTCAACACGACATGATCCTTTAACCTAAAATTAGGTTAACCGCAATTTGCAAATATTACAACACTATTATTTTAAAATTAGGGCAGGCCAAGACTTTTATTCTCTTTTCTTGTTGTTGTTGTCTTTTGAGCCACAACAATGTGGTACGAACGGCTACCTGTCTACCTGGTCGAAAGCATGCTGCTGCTGCTGCTGCTCCTTCTCACATCCTGTTTGCTTTGCAATGATTTGCTAAAGTCGGTGTCCTTCTGCTCTTCCGCTGGGCAACACAAATTCTCGACTGGCACGCCCCTCCGCTACCGGCCTCCGCCACCGCCCCCAACCTTAATATGGGCCAGGACATACTTTGTTGTTTTGGCAAATGTAGGTAAAGCGTCCCCGGCCCTCTTCCGCGCCAGGCCTCTGCCAAATCTCACTTTAATCCTGGAAGTGCCCAAGGGGAATTCATTCAGCATTTGCTTCTATAATTCCCAAGTACGTACACGTTGGAAAATGAAGTGATCTGAAGACCTGAGACTCTGCTTTGGTTTAAAAATCGAATTTATGAGCTGGGTTATCAACAAAAATTCATAAATCTAGATGAAAAGCAGAAATTTTTGCTTTTTTAACAAGAAAAGCATGCTTTTGACCAAAAATTGTATAAAAAGCACGCTTTTGACCAACAATTTTATAAAAAGCATGCTTTTTTACTGTCAAAAGCATCCTTTTTACCATTAAAAGCATGCTTTTTTACTGTCAAAAGCATCCTTTTTACCATTAAAAGCATGCTTTTTACCAAAAAGTTTCATAAAAAGCATGATTTGTACCAAAAATTTCATCAAAAACATGCTTTTTAATAGCTTTTACTATCAAAAGTATCCTTTTTACCATTAAAAGCATGCTTTTTACCAAAAATATCATAAAAAGCATGCTTTTTAATAGTTTTTGATAGCAAAAGCATGCTTTTTACCATTAAAATTTGATTTTGAAATTTTAGAACCACAAAATAGTGTTTCTACTAACTTGGGATTAGTTTTAATGAAATATCATCATTAAATTTTGGATATTGTAGAATAATAGTTCTATTTGAGCAATAAAAGCATGCTTTTTTGTGATCTCTTAAAACATAAAGTCACGAAAATAGTATTTCTACCAGATTTGCATTAATTTCTGTGAGAAAGCATCATTTAACATAGATATTTTATATAAATAGTGCCTTTGCAAAAAAAAAGCATGCTTTTTTGGGATCTCTTTAAACAGAAAAGAGACTTGGGAATTTGTAGGCCCCAAAAATAGTATTTTTACTAGCATGGGATTAGTTTTTGTGAGAAAATATCCAAGATATCTTCGATAAATATTGCTTTTTGCTGAAAAAAGCATGCTTTTTCGGGTTTTCTTCAAAAATAAATGTAAGTTAAGAGTTTTTAAGCCACAAAAGTAGTATTTCTACTAGTTTGGGATTAGTTTTAATGGAAAAACGTCTTAAAAATAGGAATATATTTGAAGAACAGTGCTTCTTGCACAAAAAAAGCATACTTTGTTCTTCTCCCGCTTACAAAGAACGATTCTTGGAGAATTCTAAGCATTTATTTGGTTACACCCCCCACTTATTTTTGCAAGTGCATTAGCATCTCCAGAGTGTTTTGTGTATTTTTGTATGAAACCCCAAAACATTTTTTGGGCAGAATCTAAAACGAGTTTCGGTCTTTTCGGTCAATTCTTCTGTCATTGTGAAGCTAAGACAAAGGCGGGGGCGAATGAGGTAAAAAAGAGAGAGAGAGAGAGAGAGAGAGAAAGAGTTAGAAAGAGAGAGGGAGATAAACCAAGGTCAGGCTCAAGCAGCTGCTGGCAAAAGGACTAGATCGGATTGGATATTGGATAGCATTGGATCGGATCTAATCTCCCCATCACCCTCCACACCCCCCTCTCTCAAAAAAAAAAAAAGCAGGACAAACAGGAGCCTTTTTCCAAAGGAGCCCTACTAATTTGACTGTCAATCAAAAAAGGCGAGCAGACCCCTTTTTTTCACATCCTTGCGCTAGATGGATAATCGATGGGAATCAAATTTGTTGCCGGCTTTCAGAACACCCAAAAAAAAAAAAAAAAAAAAAAAACTAAAAGCAACCTCACAGATACATAGATACAAAGATGGCGGGAAAGGTTGTGCGGCGATTAGAAGAAGCTGTGGAAAGGACAAATTGGCAGAAAAGCAGCAAGGATCACCAAGCACCAAGGACCTCTAAGATCCTTTTTCCTCAAGTGAACAAACATTAGAAGCCAAAAAAAAGGGGGTAGCGGCGTATAATTAAAAATGTTTGAAAAAAAAAAAAAAAGGAAGAGAAGCCCTTTGGAAATATGAGAAACGTGTTTTGCGACTAGAAAAAAAAAATAAAATCTAAAAAAATAAAACTAAAAAAGAAGAAACAACAAAAACAGATAGCAGAAAAGAAAAAAAAAACAACAAAGAAGCTGGCAGGAAAGCCCCTAAAAAAAAAAATAAAATTCTACCAAAAAATCATATTTCCAACCGCCAACTCTAGTGAGAAACCTGATCACAAGAAGAAGAAGAAAACACACACACACACACATACACAGTTCTACAATATAGAGAGCACATCATATATATGGAGTTCTGGGTCAGGTCAACCCTTCTTTCTAAGCAAAATCCCCAGCCTCAGAGTCTCAGTCACAAGTAAAGCTTGGCAAACGATGCCTCCTCCTGTGGCAGCGGCATGTTTCCTTTAGAGGATTAAACCAAATGCTACAGAAAAAGATTTTTTTTCTTCTTAATTTTTTTTTTGGCTGTGAGATCTTTGCTGCTTTAGCTTTGTTTACTTTGCATTCCAGCAGGAAATTAGTTGAAGATTCTTTTTTATTTTTTTTGTATTTTTTCTATTTTAGGAAGCAAAAATGCTCCAGGTTTTAGCCTTTTTTTGCCTGCGTTTGCCCACCGGCTTAGCTGTTGTTGCAACAAGCGGCTTAGCAGTTGCCCCAGCGGGTTGCAAGATTGCGAGGATTTGGAATCTTCAAAAAAAAAGAGTGTGGGCCACAAAGCTTAGAGAAAGGGGCTTGGAAGAGAGGCTTCTACAGGGAGTTTTATTTTTAATATGAAAGTCTATCTAGAGAGCTTTTTAAAAATGGTATAATATGTGGTAGTCAATAGGAAACCCCTTTATAAGAAGAGCATCCTTTGTAAAGTTTTGGATCTAGGTCTTGGAATTATATCAAATATGATTCTAGAAACCTTTTAAGAAGAGTATGACTCTAACCTTAGCTAACCCTTATAATCCTATGCTAAGCTAACTCTTTTAGAATCTTATAACCCTATCTATACCCTAACCTTTATTGGTACAGAAGACTTAAGACTTCCATAAAAGTAAAGAGGATAATAAACTAGTTCAAAAATGTAATATTTCTATTTAAAAATGTTCTTAAAATGGTATATTAATCATTGATGATAAAAGGGGGTTACCCATTAAATCCTATGATTTAAATCCTAATAGGTTTATGTATCCATAGGTTTAAATCCTAAGGATCCTTAGGATCTAAGACTTTGGTTTTCTTTATCATACTATAACTATACGATCTTGTACTTCAAAATAGTATAGTTATAGTATAGTACAGTAATCGGCAGGGTCCTATTCCAGGGACATTCCAGGAATATTTCTCTACCACACATACACTCTATAAATGTGTGAAACGTCATGCTCACAGACTACCTTACGCTATACGTTACTAATACTAATGCATTCAAATCATATCAATGTATTGAGTGCCGACCACTGGTATAGTAGTATAGTGCAGTATAGGAAGATGCACTTATAAACCTTTAGAAGTAGAGGCCTTTCAAAGCTAAAACTTAGAGAATGGTAACTATGGTCTCTATGGTATATAGACTTATACATCCCTTATTTTATATATATATTCTTAGTGCTCTTTAGTCCTCTATAGAGTCTATAGTATTAACCTACATCATTGTCTATAAGCTTTAACTTCGATTTAGACTGGACTCCTTTAGTAACTAAAAATTTGAAGTATATAGTATGATAACCCCTGAATATCCTGACTTTTAGAAACCCTACTTAGGAGGGAAATCACTTATAAGGTATAGGATCTAAGACCATACCATACCATATCGTTAGAATCATACCATAAGCTTACTCTTCATTAAAAGTCGAGCTCAAAATATCAACTAATAAAGTGAAGACTATTTGAGAAGTAAAGACTTCAATAAAAAAAAGGCCTAGAAGTCTATAATATGGTCTATTATATAGGTCTAATAATAGTGGGTATTACAATAGGTATAATACTTTCTATTATTATCTTTATAAGTCTTGGTTTCTAATTGAAAGCCTGGATTCTACAAGCCCTATATAGATACATAAAAGAAACATAGGGTTTAAGATCTAAGACTGAGAGGTAAGGTAAACCTTAAAGTATAGGTCTAAATAAGAAGATTACCTCTAAAACGAACTATAAAAGTGGAAATTTCTTGAGAAATAAAGACCTCTGTAAGTAAGGCCTATAACTCCTTAGAATGATCTTTATTATAGTCTTACTTTTGAAGAAATATCTTCAAAGCCTTTGATAAACTATCTTTATCTTAGTATGTAAACCTTCTTTAAAACCCCTCCTAAACTTGGTGCTAACTTTAAGAACCCAAGACCCATAACCATAACCATATATAGATGCATTTATAATCCGTTTAGTCTCTGCATCACCACTCCTCCTCCTCCGGCAATGAAGCCTTTCTGATCGAATCACAAGCCAAAATAAATATCGAAAATAATCTGTTTAGGTGGAAACGCAAACATTATCCTTGGCTGGCTGAGAAGGGTTCGATCTGCGGGTATCTTGGGTCTCTCAATGATAGTTTCTGCCTCCTGCCTAACTCCTTCGACCTCCTACCTCCTTGGACCTCCTACCTCCTTGAGCAGCGTGCGACCAGTATATCAATTCCTTGAGATCGGGGGTTGCAACATAGACAGGTAGGCGGCGGCACTGGTCTGCTACTCTTGGCCAAGGATCCTTTTTTTTCATCCTCATCCTCAATCCTTCATCCTTATAGGAAGGAACGGTATTTTTTTTTTATGTGACAATGATGATGGTTTCGCCTACCGAGCTTGTTCTAGCCCCGCTCAGTGTTTGCTTACACCACTTGAGAGCTTCGAGCTTGAGCTCGAGGGGGAAACTTGACGAGGGTCATGATGATGAGGATCTCCACCACCACCACCACCAGCACCACCCTGTCTCCCAGTGATATGCCCAATTTATCACAGGAAATTAGCTGCTATTTAGCAGCGTTGTATGTCCAAAAGGGGGGAGGACAAGGACGAGGATGAGGATGAGGAGGAGGCCAACAGGGGCAAACTCCATGTTATTTGGCGTGATAATTTGTGCAATTGTGGATTGCCTAGAATATCCTTCTCTGCCTTCCCAAGGATCTTCCCAAAAGAGTGTCCTTTTTTTTTCGTTTGAGGGGCGCATCGAATTGCAGAAACCCTAATATTTCGAGCGCCATTTTGAAGTGCCAAGAGTCCTATCAGATTTCCAAGTGGGTTGGATGGGGGGGGTTTGGTGGGTCTAAAAAAAAGCTACAAAGCATCACACAAACAAACTACGAATTAAAATCTACAGTTATTTTTACATCAAAAACAGGATCAATGAAGAAGGAGATGAAGGGAGGCCCTGCCAGATCGATATTTTTGTCTTTCTTTCTAAAGGGGGGGTGGGTGGTAGAATACGATAGATAGGATATACATACTAGTTATATAAGTTAAAAATAAATATATAGTATATATATAGAGGCAGTACATACCTTGAGGTGCCAGCACCTTCCAACTGCTGTCGATCCAGTGGCGGGTCGAAAATCTGTTCACGATCCTCCTTCGATAGTTCCAAATCGGCGAATTGATCCAGTTCGGATGCCATTTTTGATTACTCTTTTTTTGTTTTTGTTTTTTTGAATTTAATATCTCTCTCTCTTTGTTAATATTTTCTCTTAATTCTCTCGGATTTGCGGATTAGGAACACTTTTGAATTTCAACTTTTCAAGAATTTTCAACTTTAAGGTTCGAAACTGATCTTAATCGCTTTGTCTACTTTTTTTTATTTTTTTAATTTTTTATTTTCCAGCTCTTTAACTCTTTTGGGATTTTAATTAATTATTATATTTTATTATTTGGAATGATGCCTTTTTTTTTTTTAGTTGTTTGTTTGAAGTTTAGAATTTTGTCGATTGGAACATGTCCTTGAGGGATTTCACGTTTGTATATATATATATATATATAATATTTTGATGAATTATATCGGTGAATATCTATAATGCTTGCTCCAAAACTTTTTCATGAACTCTGCTGAACCGGAAAACTCTGCTTAGTCAGTGGCTTTATGTGTTCGCGTTTTGCAATTCTTATTTTTTTATTAAATTTTTTTTGTTATTTTTTAGGAAAAATTTTTACTGTTTCGGTTTTTTTTTTTGTCTCTGTACGCGTTTCTCGAAAAAAAAATTACAATTCTCTGCGGGGTTCGGTGTTTCGGTTTAAGTTTGTATTATTTTTTAAGGTTTTTATTTATTTATTTTTTTTTTTAGTTTTGGTGTCAATTGGGCCAAAAAAGAGTTATCTGCAAAAAAAAATAAAAACAAATATTTTTTTTAAGGAAAATATAATCTATCGCGCAGCCGTGATGCGGCATCTCCCCACACCCACGCAAGGGTTAACATTAACAGCTGTTGCCCGGAGAACACGGGGCGTTAGAAGAGATTTATGTATGCGGATGGGGCAAGGGGCGAGGGGCGAGCGATGCGTGAGCGGGCCGAAACGCGAGCGAACAAGAGACAGGGGGAGCGAGCTTTTGTTGACTTTGATCTTGGGCCCATAACTGTCTCTGTGTGTGTGTGTGTGAGTGAGTGAGTGTGTGCTGTTGTTGGCATTTTTTTGTGGGCGAGAGACAAAAAAAAAACATCATTTCGCATATGGCCCAAAAAAAAAAAAAAAAAAAAAAAATGTGTCCAAAATTGGGGAAATTTCAGTTTCTGCTGCTGGCTGGCGGGGACGTTTGTTTTGTTTTCTTTTCGTCTTTGGCTTACTTTTTGGTTCTAGTTGTTGTTGTTTTTCTTGTTCTTTGTTGATGTTTAGAATTTAGTCTAGTTTTAAATTTTTCAAAAATTTCTGTATGTTTTTTTTTGCAGTGCAGACTGAAGCTTTGCAGATGATGTCAGAAGTGCCTTAAAAATTCGCCTTTTTCTTGATGTTGTTGGTGTTGTTTTTGTGGTTTGTTTTGCGCGCGTGGTTTGATTTGAATTTTTTTTAAGATTTCGATTTATTTAATTTTTTTGTCAACACTTTTAATTTATTAATTTTAAATTTAAAAAAATTGTGGTATAAAAAAACATAAAATTGCGCTTTTGTTTGTTGTTGTTGGGTGCTGTTTCTGGTGGGGGGGGGAACAACAACAACAAGTCTCAAACACTCTACCACACAGACACACACACAGAGACACTCTCTTCGGCACACTCACTCGCATAGAGTAAAGAGCCAGAGCCAAGGCATATACGAATTAAAGTCAAAGTCAAAAAATATGCCACGAAAAAAAAAAAGTAACACCAACAGTAACAACAACAACAACAACGACAAGAATACGCAAAATTATTAGCAGCAGGCTCCACCACCCCCTCTTCATACACACACACACACACTCCCTCCCTTCTGCGCGCTCTCTATCTTTTCTTCTTCTTCTTCTTAGTATTTTTTTTTTTTTTGGGGGCTCTTTAAGTTTTTGTTGTTGTAGTTTTTTGCCGCGGATGATAGTTATCCGTATCCGTTATCCGTGGCGCGAAACTAACGGATTCTGATTTACAGATTTCGGAGAGAGAGCCACCAACAACAAAAAAAAAAAAAAAAAATGATATATATATTATATATATATATATATGTATATAAAAAAAAAACACTAAAAAAATTGATTCAAGGCTGCTGCCACCGTCGCCGCCACCGCCGCCGCTACCGCCACCGCTGCTGCTGCTTCTTGTATTTTTTTTTCGCTGTTTTTGCGTTTGGATATTTTTTTTTCTTTGGATTGATGATGGTATTTTTTCTGTGTTTTTTTTTTTTATATGATTTGCTTTTTTGGTACAAAATTTTGTTGGAGCAGCCCGCGAATCGCGACGCTACTTTTTTGGCTACGTTGCTTACAGTTGGGAGCGTTTTCAGACACTGAACTGCCGCCGGAGCAGCAGCGGCGGAACCAGCGTTGTCGTCGTCGTCGTCGTCGTCGGCGGTGCGGTGCGCCGGCCGCAACAGCGACGCCGGCAGCGCGACAGTTTCACATTTTTTTCCTCGGCTGCCGAAATTCCTATGCGCGTAGAAGACACACAGATACAACACACATACATATACGCACCGCAGCAAGGCAGGCGGCAACGGAACGGGCAGCAAGAGAGAGGAAAGCAAAGGCAGAGGCAAAGGCAGAAAGCAGAAGCTGAGCCAAAGACAAAGACAGAGCGCGCGCCCGACTAAGAAGCAGAGCGAACACACACACCATATGTGTGTGTGTGTATATGAGTGTATCTGTGTGTGTGGAATTGCCGAAAATTTTTTGGTGAGCGAGAACGTGTACGAGCAAGTGAGTGAACGAGCAGCTTTGTCGAGTCGAGTGACTTTTTTTTTTTTCGGTTGCTTTTTCGTCTTCTTTGTTGTTGTTGTTGTTGCTTTTTTTTTTTGGTGATAAAAATTAAAGCTAGCAATGAGACAGATGGAATCAAAAATGGTGGTTTAGTAATTCTAGTTCAGCAGGGTTATCGACAAAAAGCTCCCCAACAATCTCGGCCCCCCAAGAAAGCAAGTTTTGGGTGAAACTTGCCCCCCTCCTCCTCCCCCTTGCCGGCTTTTCTTCTTCCACAATCTCGAAAATATTTTAAATTTTTCTTGGATTTGGGGGTAATATAAAAAAATTTTAATTTTTTATGAGATTTTGGGCTATTTATTGAGATTTCCATTCGAATTTTCTTTGTTTTATTTTTAATTGGAAATTTAAGAATTATTTAAGCTTAAACCATGTATCTTTTTGTAAGATTTTTGTTAGAGATAGAGACATTTTTAGAGATTGGAGATTTTTAAAGATTTCTTTTATTCCTTATAACCTTATTCCTCCGATCCCATTTATCCAAAATTTCTCTAGAACTTCCAATATCATGGATTATTGTCCTTGATGGATATATTGCCCTTTCTTATAAAAGATATTAAACAACAAGAAGAAAATATTTAAGATTTTACAGAAATTTTACCTAATATGGATTTTATACTATTCTTTCTTTTAAAGTTATTAAGAAACACCATATCCTTTTCTTAATAACTGGCCTTTCTTATAAATATAGTTAAGACTCTATAGGAATTTTGTCTTTTTTTTAGATACTATATTATCCTTTCTTATAAAGTTATTATGAAAAACGATTTAAGACTTTATTCCTTATTCCTTAAATTGGCCTAAGTTTCCATCGAATTTCCTTATTTTGGATACTATTATATCTTTCTTTATAAAAGACATATAAGAAAAAGATTTAATCTTTATTTCAAAGTTCCAATCATCAAAAAGTAGAGTAGTAGAGACTACTACAAAGTTTTCATCAGTTCTGTAGTATCTTCTATCTACCCTAATTATATAGTATCCATGTCTTGAATGTCTTTTCTTGAAAAAGATATATAAAATATAGCTAGAATCTAACGTATAGCTAGAAAAGTGTATATTTTATCTTTAAATACTCAGAAAAATAATAGAATTCGAAACTAAAAATTATACATTATATCACTCCAATATTGCTAGTTATATCCTTTCTTTAAAAAGTATATGAAACTTCCTTAAATTTCTTAAATTTAACAAAACCAGGAAAACTTTAAAAGAGAACCAATATTCTTATTACCAATAACATGTATACATATCTAATTCTCTAGTTTCAGATCAATATATTATAATTTATATACTACCCCATCTCTAGTTAGATACTAACTATTTTGTCCTAAAAGATACCATATTTTTGGCCAAAAAATGTCCTGAAATTTCCTCAGAAAAAGGATAAATATTACTAGAAACAAAAAATGACATTATATTAAAATTAACTATCTTTTTTTATAATTCTTAATCCAACTTCTAGGAAAAACTACCATATTTGTGTAAAAAATAACAAATCTTTAGAATAAAATATAATTAATATTAAAAAACCATTTACTAGTACTAGTATAAATGTCTAAAAACCCTCACAAAATATCCCCAAATATTATTTAAAAACCAAGCCCCAGCATCCCCCAGAAGCCCCCCCCTACACTTGAAATAAAACAAAAAACTCCAATTTTTTGTCGGAATCCCCGGAATTCGTCTATTTTTAAATGTGAGCCTCAAGGACACCTACTTGTGGGACCAAATCTAATTTTCGAGTCAAAGTTTGGAGCAGAGCGCCGCACTCTCGTTTTCTCTGAAGAATCTCACTCAAAAAAAGTGGCTCAGAAACAAGAGGCGCGCGTGTACCCCCCACCTCACCTGGCACTGTTCCCCCCCAACGGCCAGAGGGAGATGGAGAATGGATAGCCAGGACCTTGTGAGTGCGCGGCAGGCTCTCTCTCTCTCTCTGTCTCTCTTTTCTTTCGCCACATCTCGCTGCCGGCGTCGCAGCTAACGTTGCCAAAAAACGAGCCAACACACACACACATAGAAAACAGGGATACGGCAGAGGTATCCAAACAGAAAAGTGTGTATGTGTGTGTGGATGGATGTGTGTTTGTTTGTGTTGGTGTAGCGATGGTGACGACGGCGGCGCTTAAGCTCTGAAAACTGAAAATGAAAAGGAAGAAGGAAGCGGCAAAGGAAGTGAACTGCGAACTCACAAAAGCTGCTCTCTATACCGGCGTTGTGTTCTTTTTCTTTTCTTTTCTTTTCTAAGAATAAAAAAAAAAAAAAAAAAAAAAAGAACCAAAAAGCAGCCAAAAAAAATGGGAAAAAAGAAGGAAACCGAAATGCGAGCAAGGCGGCGAAGGTGGAAGGAGGAGGGATACTGTAACCTTCAAGATCCTTTTTTTCTTCTTTTTTTTTTGGGCTAATTTTTGTTCAAATAATTCTTAAGTTTAAGTTTTTAAAATATTAATAATCATAACTGTTACTTATGCTGCTTTACTTTTGGTTACCGTTAGCTCTTAAACCGTTAGTTGGGACATATTCTTAAAGTATCTGAAGGATGCAAGGGGACATTATAACAGAATCTTTGTATCTTTGCTTAGAAAATTTTAACTTTTGGGTTACTTCTTTGGAGGTTTTGTAGACGAAGTCCTTTGAAAAGTCCTTTTAAGAGTCCTTTTGAGAGTCCTTTATGAAGTAAGAACCCTTAAGCTTAATTATAATTCGATTTTGAAACTTATTTTGAGAAATATTTACTTTTTTATTTAAAAATTTTAGATTTTTTAGAAAAATTCTTAAGAGGGTTTTGGAGGAGCCCAGAAGGAGTCTTGAAGAAGAGTCCTTTGAGTAATAAGAACCATTATAAGGTTAATAATGTTAAATATTTACATGTTTTTTGTTAGAAACTTTTCATATTTTAGAAACATTTTTTAAAGATATTTAAGAAGGGTCCTTTAAAGAGTCCTTTAAAGTCATTTGAAAGAGTCCTTTTAAGAGCCATTTTAAGAGTCCTTTAATGTTTTAGAGTTCATTGTCATTTTGTAAATTAATTTGTGAAATATTTGTATGGTTTTTGTTAAAAAATGTGAATATTTTAGAAAGATTTCTTAAACATTTTTAAGAAGGGTGTTTAAAAATATCCTTTTAAAAGTCCTTTAAAGTATTACTAAAGTAAATTGTTAATATTTTAGACTAATTCTGTAGAAGTTTTGAAAAGAAGTCCTTAGAAAGGTCCTTTAATGTATAATAACATGAAAATGTATGAATCTTTAAAGAATTCCAAGTCCTTTAAAAACTATGAATCCTTGAGAAAAATTCTGGATTTTATTTTGTAATTTAATTTTCTAAAATATTAAGTTTTTTAATTAAAAAACCCTCAATTTTAAAGCCAACTTATGTTAGATACCTGACTAGTCCTGCGAGTCCTTTGAGAATAGACTTCAAAGAAAATCTATAAAATACCTTGCAACTTAAATACTCGAAGCCCCGTGGCATGCAACGTGTTGAGAGTCCTTCACAATGAAACATCCTTTCTGCAGCCTTTTCATAAAAAATCCTGACAACAACAACAATAATAATAATAACAAGGAACTGCACTTATGTCGCCTCACTTGTTGAATGCAACGTGCTGCACTTTTGACCTTTAACCCACGACCGCATGCCCCCTGCCCCCATGCACCCGGCACCCTGCACGTGTCGCAATCATAATAAAATTAAAAAAAAAAAAAAAAAGGGGTTCCGGGCGAGAAAAAGGAATAAGGACTAAGGACTAAGGATGCGGGGATGCATCGGCAGGATTGCAGTTGTTGAAGGTGACATTAATTGACGTTTAATAGGCCTCATCTCTCGTCGCCTGGAAAAAAAAAGGGGTTCTCTAAATTAGTTTTGCCCCGCACATCCTTGACGAGGTGGTGGCGAGGCTTGAAAAGATTTCCCTTTTTTGCAACAAAAGTGCATCGCCACGTCCCGGGGGTTGGACCGAGAAGGGGTGCGAGAAGGATCTGAGGACTCACCACCACCAGCATCCTTTGCCGCATTGGCATCTTCGGGGGTTGCCTGCGGTTGCAACATCATCCCAGCAAAGGTTAACCTTCTTGCCACAGAAACCCGGCATGGCACAAACCGCCCACTGCCCACTGCCCACCGCCCTGCCAACCGCCCCCCTTACAACGAATGGCAATAGCCTGTTGCAGTTGCCACTCTCTTCTGCCACAAAATGGCGCGCGCGCAACAGCAAAGTGCAACACCGGCCGCAACCACCCCACCTTGGCCTTGCAACCCACCCACTCGCAGTGTTAGAGCAGGAGGGCAAGAGTGGGAGAAGGGTCTGCGAATGAAATCGCCGGTATATATATATATATGTTTGTAGTATATATGCCCCATGGTCCTGGCTGTCTGGCTGTCGGCCTGTCTGGGTGGGTGGTTGCTGCAACTTCTTCTAGTTGCAATGGCGCAAGAGTGCAACCATTCCATTGGCAGGCTTTGTGGCAGGGTGGTTGTTGCAACGTGCGTGCCCCACTTGTTGGGCTACATTCAAGTAGCAACATAATGAAATTAACGGTATTTGTTTAAGCTCTACTGGTTGGGCTTTGAAGGGGTTAGACTAACTAGGATTTGAGGCCTAAAATGGTGGAAAAATATTATAGGATATCTTGGATGTGATATGTAGATCTTTTAATCTATAGACTTTATATGGTCTTCTATCTATCTATGGTCTTTAATGAATATTTTTAACTCATTTTTGATCTAAAAGTATTATCTATTTAATTCCTCTTAAACTTTTTATAGAAAATTAAGATGAAATATAGTTTTTAAAGTGGGTTTAGTACCCCTGTAGTGGGTTTTAAACTTTGACTTTAGTTAGTTTATTGTTTTTCTATAATGTTCTCTTCTCAAATTGGAGTTTTATATATTGGAATAAAATATATATTATTTTCTATATTTATACCAATAAAGGATCAAATAAAAGGAATGAAGAATAAATAACTACTACGATCTAAGATCAAGATCTTCAAAAAACCTAAAATATTGAAAAAATTCCAAGACAGAAAATCTTGGATGAGATATATCTACATATATATGGATGTATATAGATAAACATATATATTCTATATATTCTATGTATATTATCTATATTATAAATATTTAGACTATATTATTAATAGACTTGAGATTGGACTTTAGATAGACTTTCGACTTTAGATAATAGATTTTGACTATAATATTATATATAATATATTATAGACTGTAAAATGTAAATTTAATTTTACCAAATTTTCATCAATATTTTAAGTATGAAATTATGATCATTAAATTTTTATAATTTGAAATTTTTATCAAAATTTTATCTTTCAGTTTTTATAAAACTCATTTGATTCTTATTTTATCATGATTCTAAGCCTCATTTTTTGATACTTTTAGTATGTCTTATTTAAATTCACTAATTTACATTTAAAACTTTTAATATTTTTAAATTCTTGCAAAGGATTTCGAACCTGGAAATCCTGAGTATAGTTGAGTAGGTTGAGTTGTCTAGGTTTTTCTATTCTAAAATTGTATTTTTATATCAAATATATAATTTTAGACTAAATATAAATAAAGGATAAGTGGAAGAATGAAAAAAATATTTAAAAAAGATCCCTAAGTTAAGAGTAATATTATTGAAAAATATTTAAATATTGTTTCAAAGGTTTAGAGAGGCTTTTACTTTAATTTCTGGGATTTCATATCCATTATGTATCATAAAATAAGGATAAGTATTTCATAATAAAAGCATAAATAGCAGAAATACAGATTATAGATGTAGTATTAGGTATATATTTTAAAGATCATAAAAAAAACTTTATTTTTATCTCAAAATAAATCTAAAAAATTGAAAACCAAAGTGACTAAATCACCTGCTTTCTTGGAGGATTTATCAGAAATCAGAAAAGAAACATTCAGATATCTGATATGAAACCCAAATCAGAGCAACTAGCCACCAGAACCCTGCCACCCGGAACCCAGCATATTAGTTAGTGACTTTCCAAATCCATTTAGCATAGTTACTAAAACAAAAGAAGAAGAACAGCGACTAAGGGAGGCTATCAAGTAACAGGCATAGAAATTGGATTTTTTTCAGTTAACAAGAAATAGGCCATAAATCAAATCAAATTACATATCCAACGGGGTGTTTGAATATATATATAAGCCATTGGGTATAAATCCCAGAATGAATCTCGTTTCTACGTACTCTGGCTACTGGCTATATCCTTGCTATCCTTGCACAGGACATTGAACAATTGAACACAAAAATGCCAACCAGACCAGACCAGACTGGAGGGGGGGTTCGGGGGTGAAGCTCTCGTTTGGCTACAGGACACCTCACCTCAAAAGGACTAGATACTGAGTGGCGGAAAGGGAGGGAGGGAGGATGAGCAGAAGCAGCAGCAAGGACCAACAAGGACCAACAAGGACCAGCAAGGAGCAAGGCAAGAAGCAACAAGGAGCTGCCAGGCAACCAGCTGCGAAATGCGAATTACGAAAGCTGCCACAGCCGTCTGCCTGCCTACCTAAGCTTTTCTTAGAGAGGACTCCTCCTCTCTAAGGCTCAAGGACACGGCAGCGCGTCAAAGGAGCTAACGCTTCTTCGTCAACGGAAGGTACAGTCGTCTCAGGCAGATTGCCATACAAATAGATCATACTGATTATTGAGGAATTATTAATTAGATAAATAATTTAAATAAAAAAAATTAATATTTTGTTTAAAAACTGCTAGGGTTACCACCTCCCTAAGACTTAAGAGGTTCTTTTTCATAAAAAAATGCTTAACAAAAGTATATTTTTCATTTGAAAATAATCTAATATCAATTTTTAATTAATAAAAATATTAAAAATACAAAAATTAAGATTAAAAAAAGTTGTGAAATTTTTTTAATTAAGAGTTCAAACCCTAGCACGTCCCTAGTTCCTAGTTCTATTCTTTTAAGAATTTAAAAGTACGAACTAAGGGTTCGTTTAAGGACTTAAAATGTCTTATTTCTTAAGAAGATCTGTGATTAAATGATGTATATCTTTATATAAATCAAAGACTAAACTAATATCATTATTAAACTAATTTAAATATTTTAAAATATAAAAATTCGCATCCTTAAAAAGTTGTAAACCTACAAGTTTGAAGCCTGGACCTCTAAAGGTCTTATTTAGTAAGAAATTCTTTATAAAATATTAGAATCTATTTCATAAAAAACTTTAATAAAAAAAGTCTATTAAAAAAACTATTAAGAATTAATTAAGAAATTAAAATTAAAAACCAATTATTTTAAACATTTTTTAGCTAAAAGTTCCATTCGTTACCTTAAAAGTTAGTTTAAAGTCCCATTTCTTTAGAAATTCCTAATAAAAACTTTCTAATATTTTATTTTAGACCAAATTAAAATTTAACTAATTAATATTTAAACTTTCAAAAGAACGAGTTCGACCTTTAAAACAGTTACTAATTTAAAACCAAATTTAAACCAAATAAAACCCTATAATAGTCCCTCAAAATAATGATAATAAAGAGGTCACCCCCTAAGATAGTTTTGAGAAGAAGGGTCTGAGCCTTGTTCTCCTTCTCCTTCCGTTATCTCGTCCTACCCCTTCTAATATTTTTTTTTCTTCCAAAAATTTCACTCTCTCTTTCTCAGTCACTCCATCTCCCCCCCCCCTCCGGTGTGGATGCGGATGTTGAACTTTAAAGATTGATCCAATTTTTTTCGCATCCTCCATGCTTTCGTCTCACTTGGGAATGCATTAATTTTAGAAACAGACGCGCCAGATTAAAACGAGGAAGAACTTCTGCGAAGAAAGGCCAGAAGACGGAAGAGAACGAGTGGGGAGGGGAAAGTGGAAAGTGCCCAGGGGAAGAGGCGGGGGCGTAGAAAGCGGTACTAGGCTTTTCATTCAGGCAGTCTGAGAGGCAAGAGCTATCATTACCATCCATCGGATATCGGATATTTATTAAAAAAATTATTTAACTTTTCTCTTTTAGTCAGGGCTTACTGTACCAAGGAGGAGACTCTTCCAAGTTGTTGCATTATTGGCAGAAAATTGCACTTTTAGAAATGCATTCCACATTGAAGAATTGCTAATGGGAGGTACCTCCAACAGGAACTTGAGAATATCTAAATAATATGTTTTTAAAGTGATTTTGTAGAAGAATTCGATGAAGAATCTCTAATTTGTGATTTATTTAAAAAGGAATTCAAGAAAAAGAGGTTTTATGATCAAAAATGGATCAAATAAGTAACTGGATCGGTATAATATTGCCAAGAATTGCATTCTTACATAGAAGAATTGCACCAGCATTTTAAAAGTTGCTATGAAAGGAAGAACTATAAGATATATCTTAAAAATGCTTACATAGTTTCTGAAGGATTTTCTAAAATTTACAATAAAAAAAAACAAGTAAATGGTGTCTATAATACAATTTAATATTTTTAGAAAGGAATTAGATTGTTAAAGAATATATATTTTAATAAATTCCATTATTCCATTTATTTCATTGATTCACGAAATTATGAAATCAATAAATAATTATGAATTATTTAATTGTAAAAATTACAAAAAATACCAAAAATTTTCTTTCGTTTATCCTGTAACTATATAACATAATATTCTTAAATAAATGTGGTTTAGTAGAAGTCTTCCTAAAATAAATGTATTCCCTTAATCCATAACATGTGGAATATACATAATATCCATAGAATTATTACTATAATATATATATAATATTCATATAATCTTTACTGTACTTTTCTTTAGGCCCTTTCTAACTTTGAACCCCAAAGCGTCCTTTATAAGAAGTATCTGTCTATATCTAGTATCTTTTTCATCCAAAATTTCTATTACAAAAAAAAAACACTATACATATATATACTATATAGAACTGTTCTTCAAATTTGTATATATATTAATTCCATAGAACTATAGACCATTGAATTATTATCTTTATAAATCATATTCATATAATAGTTTTCTTTTAGGCCATCTCTAACTTTGACGCCGAAAACATCCTTTATATGAATAGTCTTTATAAGAATAGTACTTTTCCTACTTCTCCTGTTCTTCTCCTATTCTAATATCTTCTTTTATCTTTTTCATCCAAAATTTCAATTGAATCAAAATAAAAGTCATTTATAATATTATATAGTATAATAATTCTTAAATAGACCTGGTTTAGTAGAAAGCTTCTTAAAACAAATGTACTCTATTCATCCATGATCCACATAATCTATAGAATTATAATATTTATATAACCTTTATACATAATACTCATATCATCCATAGGGTCTCTATAACTATCCTTTATAAGAATAGTACTTTTCCTATTCTTCCTATTTGTATCTTTTTCATCCAATACCTCTATAAGAACCCTCTTTGTTCTCCCCTTTCTAGAGTTTCAAAAAGAAAACCCTTGAAGAATCTAAAAATAGGTAGAACCAGTCTCGGGACAAACAATGCTTTGATTGATGTATCAATACCATTACGCAGGACATTCAGGACATTCAGGACACACAGGACACTCAACAGTGAGGGGCAAGCCACAAGTGGCACAAGTGTAGAGTGACAAGCTTCCATCGATAATATACTTACAGATTTAATTGGATCCGACTATCGGGGTACACGAATTGGGGGGGCTATTGTTGCTCCAGGATCCTGAACTTGAACGTGATCTTGATTTCCGTGATGAACTGTTATCGTTAATCGGCTTGTCAGTTATCGGTCTATCGGTCATCCGTAGAGGTCTCTAATATTGAAGAATAGCGAATTAGACGATGAGGGCTTGGGGGTTTAGGGATTTTGGGGTCTAGGGTCTAGGGTCAATGGGTCAAGAATTAAGAGAGAGTAAGAGAGAGAGGAGATAACGTTTAGGAGATCCTGTGGTTGTCCCTCTTGCACGCACGAGATTAGTCTCCAAAGGAGGAGATAGGATCAAGGATCTGAGAGGTTAGGAAGCGGACTATAGGGGACTATAGGCTTTGAAGAATACTATATCTTATACTATATACTATACTATATCTTTTTACTAAATCGTTTTTTTTGGATTTTGACTTTTTCGTGTCCCCTTTGGCCTCTTCTTTCGTTTTTCCTCCTTTCTCTTCTTGATTATCGTCTTTTCCTTTTTTTTTTTTGTTGGGATTCGGTTTGTTGTTGTTGTCTTTGTTAGTTTCTTGTTTGTTGTTGGTCTCTTGTTGTTGTTGTTGTTGTTGTTGTTGCTGTTGTTGGTCGGTGTGAGCGTATTATTTCTGATTTTGGGTAAATTTTTTGTTTTTTTTTTTTTTGTTGAGCGAGAAAAAAAAATTGAAACTGAATTGTGAGAAAGTGAAAATTTGTAGGGCAGCCGGTTGACAGGATCGGAAATGTTATCTAAGATATGGGGTTTTTCCCTCAAAAACATTCCAATTATATGGCCCTCAATTAGTCAAAGGATATTAGTCAAGGACATGATGGAATTATTATTAAAACATATCCTTATGGTTAGTCAAGCAAATTTTTCAGTTAAGGTCATAGGTCATAGTAGCATTTGCCTGCCAGCTGGTACCTTTACAACAAGATACAGCCTGCAAAGGATTGATCCTTGATCCTTTTTTTTTCAAGGACTAACTGCACATTGCATAAAAAACAATAATTGATTTTATTCCAAAATTATTGAATAGCCATTTTTTTTTGTGGCTTTTATTGATTTTTTTTGTGACAACGACGTGGGTGGCTCAGGGGGTTGTTGTGGGCTAGAGAGTGGGTGGTTATGTTGCGTGGGTGCATTGGTGCGAGCAAGATGGCTGCAGATGCGTGAGTGCGTACAACGGGGAAAACGTTTCTCTTCCCGTCTCTCTCTATCACTTCTTGAGTATTTTTGCTTACACTTTATGGAAATTCTTTTGTTTTTCTTGGATTATTAACAAAAATTTAATAAATTTTGTTAAGTAACTTTTTGTAATATTCTTTTATTTTTTCACTTGTTTTGCTTTTCTTGTTTAGCATTTAAGAAAAAAACAACAAAAACGCAAATGGCGGCGACAACGGCGACGGAATCGAGGGGGGGGATAAAAAAAAAGTACAACTAGCTGAGAGCCGTAAGCTGAGAGCTGGTGTGTGTGTGAGCTGGGAGCTGTATGAGCTGGGAGCTGTGGGAGCTGCGAGAGATTAACTGTAAACTGCGAAATGTGAGCTGAGAGTCGAGCGAACTGACGCAACGGCGACTAGTGAACGTGAACTGCCGGATACGGATCCCAAGGTGTCTGCGTCCCGATGAAAATGCGAGGAAAACTCTGTTGCAGCGCAGTTGGCAGCGACGTTAGCTGCGGCAGAAGCATTTTCCACCCAACAAACATTGAATCAAAATGGCTGACCCTGCTCCTTACTCTCTCTCTCTGTAAATGTGTGTGTGTGTGTGTGTTAGTGGCGTCTAT
The DNA here is from genome assembly GCA_018153235.1 of Drosophila malerkotliana malerkotliana. Classification (NCBI taxonomy): domain Eukaryota; kingdom Metazoa; phylum Arthropoda; class Insecta; order Diptera; family Drosophilidae; genus Drosophila; species Drosophila malerkotliana. Next base: position 6,342,461 of record JAECXV010000038.1, read on the forward strand.
CCGCCTGTTTATCCGATTCAAAGAGCAGCCAGCAGCCGGCTTAGAAAACACTCACTTAAAATAGTCAACACACAAAAGAAAAATAAGGAAAATATTTTTATAATTTTAGATTTTAAGGATTTTATTTTATTAAAGTTTTAAAATTTTTAAGATAAACTTTTATAGTATTTAAGGGCCTTAAAAAAAGTAATTTAGATGTAAAGTAAGGACTTTAAAAGGCTTTTAACTAATAAATAATATTATTTTTACAAACAAAAGACCTTTAATATCTTTTAATTAAAATAAATTACCCTAATATAGTAAATTTCAACAATCTCTTATATTAAAATCTAAAAAAAAACATGTATCTTTGAACCCAAATCATGTTTAAACTTGTTCATGCAATGCCAAAACTTTTCACGATCAGTATCCCAGCTGTTGGACCTGTAATTGCACAGTGTTCTTCTAGCTGCTTGAAGCCTCGACAGTTTTTCCGACCAAAAAGGAAAAACAACCAAAAACTCTGAGGATAAACGGAATATTTTCCATTTGATTGGTTTGGGCTTCGCTGTTTTCCGCTGGCGCTTTCCTCAATGGCGTTGGCAGCGCAGTTGGCGTTGGCGTTAGCGTGGGCATCGACGGCTCGGTCGACGTCAGCGCAGCTGCCACGCAGGGTGAGTGTGAAAAAGCGAAAATTCATTGTCACAAACGAGCAAAGCAGAGACGACGGAAAACTCGAGGAGGAAAACTCTAAAAACAAGGGTGACCCGACCCGAGCGTCAACGTTGGCGTTTTTCCATTTTCCATTTTCCCTTTTTCTCTCCTCTCCTTTCCCTCTCATTTATTCCCTTGTTCCTACCCAGTTTTGTTTTTGGTTTTTCCATTCTCGCTTCTATTTTGTCTAGTGGCTAGTGAAAATGTCAGGAAAATTTAGACCGCCACAGCTGCTTCCCAAAGGCAAGACACAAATGTTGATATACAGTATGGGGGGGGAAAACAAAGCGAGGGGGCAGGATGGTGTATGTGGATTCTGTTCCACCTACGATGGCCACTTGAAGTCCGTATCCCAAACAAAAAAAGAACACAGGCTGACTAAGCTCTTAAATATCATTCATTGACATGGTACTGGTATTTAAAATTGAATTTATAGAAAGTAGATTAATTATCCTTGAAGTTATATATGCAAAAATATAAATAATTTTCTTTTTTTTACGTATTTTTTAATTATTTCTAAAGAGTTCTTATCTATTGCATTTTTTAACCCCATTCTATAGATAGTGTCATCTCTAAACAAATGAAGACTTTGAAAGTGCGATCACTAATCGCCATTTATGATTTTAAGCTTTTGTCGTCTCTAATCTAAGCCGGACAAAGTGCGATCACTAGTTTTAATAGGTTAGGTTAAAAAATATATTAAAAATAGGAAACTGGTGATAATTATTCCATATACTGGCAATAAACAATCTAAAAATCTAATAAAAACCATATTTGTTTAAAAGAAAACAATTCCAACTGGGAAAAGGCATCTTGGAATTTCAAGAATGCTGATCTAGCCAGGATCTTGATTCTAGAAATAACCTTCCATACCCGCTTCCTATTCTCCCAAAATTTTCATTGTCCTCTTTGATGCTGCTTCCTCGCTTCCTCTGCTTCCTTTTTTTCCTTTTTATCCTTGCTTAGCTAAATCCGATGCGCACCCCGCAGCAACAACAAAAGTATTTCCGACTGTTACCAACCCAAATCAGCCCACACAAATACACGCGCAACAACACACACACACACACACACAGGCACACACATAGAACTGGCAACGTCGTCCCGTTTTTGGATTTGGGATTTCAAGCGAAACTTGCGTAGTTTTTCAACCCCAAAATACGGGACAAGGACAAGGTCGAGGATGTGGCTCTACGCCCCTGTACAGGGGTATAGAAATTAAATATTTTCAAGGGGGTAAAGGCCTAAAACTAATGATGTACTAATATGATAAAAAGGATATTTTTTATCAAGGATAACTATCTTTTTTAGACTGAAAACCCCTCTTCTTAATCCTTTTTTATTCGCCACCCCTGGACGGTAATGCGTCCTGCGTATCGCCAGGAATGTTTACAGCCGGCTGGGCTGAGCCTTCAGCTTTCTAACTCGGATTCTGCTTCTGGCAGAATCTAGCCCTAGCCTAGACGCTGGCTTTTGCCGGGATGCCGGCACCGCACAAAGGACGCGAGGGTGAGGCACACGGCCGTGAGGTCCTTGTTTAGAGCCACCACCCACCCCCGGGCAGGCAAGCTGCGACGCATTTTTATGCGTTGCGTTTTGCGTTTGGCAGGCTGCGATTTCGATACGGGATGCCAGAAATCCAGGAATGGGATGGGTCAGGTCGGAATGGTACTAAAAATGGGAAGCGAAATGGGCGTTTCATTCCGCCATGTTCCGAAGGATGGGCACTACTTGGTTCAGGGTTAGAACACGTGCGTGTTCTTGCATGTCAAAACATGTCTTGTTACAAAAAACGAAAAATTAATTCTTTATTCTTGTTTTTAAAATTTTTAAAAATATATTTTCGTTGCTTTATTTTTTTCTAAGTGTACCTGTATTTTACAGTTGCTTTTAATCGAGGATCGAAAAGCAACTGCGAATGATAAACGGTCCGTTCTTTTCCGTTTTGTTCCCTCCCCTTGTTCCGGCCATGGCTTCGTCCTTATTATGTTAGTATGTGTACATATATATCTATATATATATGTTTTTTTTATTATTATTATTTCATTAGATTGCAACCCTCGAGTGTGCCAGGACATATCGCCCGCCCCCAGATCCATTCACAGTAGATGTTTTTTGTCCCGTGGCGGAATACGCACTAAAAGGGAGGGGGTTTCTAATTCGGATAAGGGTTTTTTAGCGAATGCGTATTTGGAAATCAAAATGGAATTTACATCCTTACGGAGAGAGAATTATAAAGGACATCATTCTTAAATATATTTATAAAAAAAATACTATTGTAAGTAGCATGTCCTTTTTATGGAATGACTTTCTACTTTGTTCTTTTGCTTCTCCACCCTTTCTCTCTTTTCTCCTATCCTCTTTTTTTTTATGCCTCGAAGGATCCTTTTTTTTTTTTGGTTCGGCTGGTGGTGCGATGACCTCAATGCGTTTTTAATAAGTTCTGCCTGACACTGACACTCGTATTTCGGGACCAGGAGTCCGGGACCCGGGTCCCGAGCTGATTGGATGATGGCAATCTCACGGCAGGACCTCGTGCCGCCCGCGATCTCTTTGTGGCCCGTGGCAAGCGAAGAAAGCGCGTGCGGCATGCAACTTGCATCCTGCACAGAACGTGGAATGGAAGGGGGGTGTGGTGGAGAGCGAGTCGAGCGAAAGTGCCTGTGCTGTCCGGTGTCCAGGGTCCTGTGCGCACTCTCCCTTGGGGGGACTTTTGGCAGGATCGGGCGACAGGTCCCTATCATCGGCAATCGGCGATCCTTGATCTCCTTCCAGTCGCCAGCTGCACCTGCAGGACATCGCGGCTGGTGTTTGTTGGTTTTTCGGTCGCCTCGCACTGTCCCCTCCACCCTCCACCCTCCACTGCCAAAAAGCTTCTCCTCCTTTCTTTTTTATTATTTTTATTCGCTGCTCATTTCTCACTCGCTTGTTGGTTAACGGTTAACTGTTAACGGTAATGCAGTTATGCGATAAGGCAGCACGATGAGGGGGAAAAAGAGAGGCAGTGCCCCGAATAGATGCTGCTCCCCTCTTGCAATTTGATCCTTTGCCTCCCTCCCCCCACACAAACAATCCCCAATCGCATTATTATCGTATCGCACAGCCGAGCGAATGACAGGGAAAGCAGGACAAAGGATTGCATTTCGCAGTGCAGGGCAAGGGAGCAGGGAGGGAGTCAGGGGAGCTATGAGGACAGGAGGTGCAGGCGCGTGGCAACCCTCGATCTCGATCCTGATCCGGATCCTGAAATGCATCGCTGCATCCAGCCTCCAGTTTCAAGTCAGCGCGTGCATGCGGTGCACTGAAAAAAAAAACCATAAACTCAATAAAAGTATAAAAATTTGTATAAAAAATCATGAATTCTTCAATTTTTTCATATTAAGGACGACATAACCTTAAATATGATCTAGGTATCTCTCTCTTATCGTGCTCGTTATCGTTATAGATATGTTTTAGATATCGATAGGCAAGTGTTGTCTAATAAATCGATAAATATGTATGTATTCCATCTTAAGCACGCCCTTACCTTTAAAATGATCTAGCTATCTCTCTCTCTCTTATTGTGCTAGGTATCGTTCTAGATATGTTATAGATATCGATAGGCAAGTGTTGTCTAATAAATCGATAAATATGTATGTATTCCATCTAAAGGACGCCATAACCTTTAAAATGATCTAGCTATCTCTCTCTCTTATCGTGCTAGTTATCGTTCTAGGTATGTTTCAGATATCGATAGGCAAGTGTTGTCTAAGAAATCGATAAATATGTATGTTTCCATCCACAAGACATGACATTTCGATCTTGTTTGATCTTGATTTATGATATTATTGTCAGTGTATCCCTCTGGCTATTTATGCAGGATATCTTGTGCAATCTGATCTGTGTCACTGTCCCCTCCTTTGTTGCTCTCTTTGCGCTTTTGTGCTTTTGCTTTTGCTGTTGCCTTTGCTTTTGCATACGAGTGGCTCCCAAGTGTCTTAATCAGCGCTTAATGTGTTGTGATTGCATAATCGAATCGGCTGGTGATGGGTAAGGGAGATGGGGGGATCTGCAAGGAGGTGGGGCAGCATCGGGAGCAGCAGCAGCAGCTGGTTCGACTTACCAGTTGCTGTTGCAAGAGGCACGCGTTTGCTCACCTGCCTGACTGGCCTGCCTGCCTGCCACCTGAGACTGCAAGCTGTAGGCCGAAGACTGTAGAGAGGCTGGAGATTGTAGGCTGGAGACTGTAGACGGAAGACTGTAGGCTGAAGACTGTAAACTGAAGACAGCCCAGAACCAAGACAAGCCCACAATAAAGCAATTATGCATGCGTTTGGTTTTTTGTTTTTTTTGTCTTTTTTTTTTGGGTGACTGCATCCCGAGGATTGGCAGAACTGCCCGGGGGGCGTGGACCGATAATGTTGTCAGCTCAATTACAAGGTATCGATGCCCCGTCCTCGGTTTCTCAAAAAAAAAAAAAAGGAAAAAAGACCATCCAAAGAAATTAAAACATAAAATTTTTGAATATGCATCGGGGCAGTGCCCAAAATTGCCACAAAAGTGGATTCAGGATAAACACGAAGGCGATACCCAAGGCAGGAACTATCCCCTTTGGGGGATAATGCTCGCAGGACACTCGCAGACAGGGACAGACAGGGGCGCAAGCTGAAGCTAAGCAAACAGGACATAAGCCGTGAAGGCATTATTCAAAAAGCGTTAATTATTTTCGTAATTTCTTTTTCGTAATAAAAATATGTAGTTTGTAAGCACCGGTTAGCTTTACAAAATATTACCTGCATGAAATGCCAAAGGAGATGGGGCTCTCCATCTATGGGGGCTTCATTAAATTCAGAGGAGAGTCCTTAAAAAAAAAATACCACAAATAGGTCATCTTTAAATAATTTATGCAAGTTTGGGAAAAAGTACATAAATTTGCATTTTTAATTAGCCTTTTCTTTTGGGAAATGATTATAGCTATATAACTTTTAATTATAATAGTCTTTAGTTTAAAGAACCTTTATATAGATTTTTAGAAGAGACGATAGTTTATGACGCTAGTTTATGGTATATGGTATATTTTATATTATTCTTTATATTCTTAAGTTTTTCAAATAAATATTAGTTTTTCTTAAAGAAATTCCATTATTTGTTATGAAATTATTTTATTAAAAGTCTCCAAAAACCCCCCAAGGAATGGTCTATAAACAACGTCATACATACCCTTTAAAAGAAGGATGGGGAGGTCCTTGAAGAAAAAAGAAAGTAAAGAAAGGGGGATGCTTTGCAATACGTCATGTGTTGCGTCACATGAAAACTTTTGAAAGTTTTGTTTTATGTTACAAATTGAATTCTGATTTGGGTTTTATTTCTGTGATGTCAGGGGGTACAGTCTTTTAATTTTTTTTGCGATTTAAAGTGGAAATTTTTTTAACATGGCTTATTTATAATAAAGGATTCTGGGGTAACTACATAGCTTTCTTTTAAGGAAAACATGTTTCATGGTTTATTTTAGCAAAGAGTTCTTATAATATTTTAAGGATAATAAAAACTTGTATGTTTCTGTTTATTATAATAGATCTTATTCTATTTATGAGACTTTATTTTAAGAAATACCTTATTTTTGGTAGAAATATCTTTTCATTTTAGGAGTTTTAAGCGAATATATTTAGGGATACATGTTGAAACTTAAGATTTAATATATTAGATATCTGGAATGGGTATTGCGACGAATTTTTTAAGTATTTTAAATATTATATAGATTTTATACAGGTATTATGCAGTTGTTATTAATTTATTATTTATTATAGATAAGTATTATACCATTATTTTCAAAATCAATTAATGACATTTTAATGTACATTAAATGGTATAAATATTTTGTAATGTATTTAATAAATATTATAGATGGTATATTAATATTAAAAACGGTATATAAATATATATATATATATACATAAACGGTATATTATATTAATCCTGTACAATAAGATAATAATCCTGGATATATATTACATATATCAGAAGTACAGTACTGTACAGTACAGTACATATATTAGTTATTGTACTAAAGAACTATATATAAGTACTTGCTTCAAACCATTATTTTTTGAAGTATTTTTATTTTTTGAAACCCAAAATTTTAAAACCTCTTTCATTATTTAACTTTATCTCAATTAACATCACAATATCCATCACTTACCTTAATGGATAAATAGCTATAATCAAAATAAATGGCTTATTGAAGGATAATTCCTATAATTGTATGTGAAATTACATGAACCTGAACATACATTAAATTGAAAATTAAATTTTAAAAGCCTATTAGCCTATATTGTAATCACTTTTGGTCCTTCGATCTGTTTGGTAAGATAAGAGTTAAAATTATACATCTAGTTTAGGGCAAGGTGTTGGGCTTTTTATTCCACCTTTTTAGGCCAACGGGCCGCCCTTTTTTTATTAACCGGGCTATTATCATTTTTAAAATAAATAAGCCGGTGTAATAACGATAATAAGCAGCCAAAAAATTGAATAGCTTTCTGTTTTTTGTTGGGGTTCAGAGTCCTGGGCCCAGAGCCATCTGCAGGCCACCCAGGACTTGGCAGGACACGGATCGCTGGCAGGACCGAATCGCTGGCATCCTCGTTGGCGACGCTCGGGCTCATTAACGCCGGGAATTAACGGGCATTTAGCCAGAAAACAAAATGCCCAAAATGTCCTCGACGGACACCAACGAAGCTCATCCTTGCCCTGCCTTGCCCAGTCCTGGCTGGAGGACCTGAGGACTTCGAGGGTCATTGCATGTCTGGCGGTCGTAAAAATTCATATTTAAAATGCATAACAATGAGTGCGGCACGCGAAGCTTTAACGGCAAACGCAAAGTATCGCAAAAGGATCAAGGATCAAAGGATCAGAGGATCGGGGATCAAGGATCGCGGATCGCGGATCGCTGATCGCAGGACAGTCACCCACATATGCATATATTTATGAAGATAGAAGGGTTGCATTGCACATCCTTTTTCTTACATTTTTATTATTAATATTATCCTGGATATTATCCTTTCTATTTATTTTTATATTTTTTTTCTTGTTGGCCACACAAAAAGCCGAAAAGCAAACAAGAATGACGGGGGGAGAAATTAAGCTGGAATTTTGAATGGCACGAGCCGTCGATCCCTGCGATCCTTGCGATCCTTAGGACCCGTGCTATCCTCCAGACCGATGCAGTGCACTGCTTATCCTTAATTTCGTTGCGCCCGGCTGTCGTCCTGTGACTTTTTTTTTCTGTTTTCTTTTTTTGGGACAGGTGCAAACTCTCTTTGAGTGTGTGTATGTTTTTTTTCGCGACCAAGTGTCCCGATAGTGTCCTTTGGCCCCATCCTGCTGCAGACACACACACACACACACACACATACGCCGAAAACAAACTCGGCATTAATTCGCTTCTTTATTTTCGGTAATTGCCGAAAATGTTCCGAATGAACGAGCGAATCCTCGTGCCCCAGACACCCTGTCCTGTCCCGTCCTTTATCCTTTTTTTTTTTTTTATGCTGCGTGCTCTGATCCTGCGTCAGCCGGATTAGGTCCTTCTCAGTTATCGTCCCCCCCTTTCCGTTCTGGCGCTGATCCTTTGCGCTGATCCTTGATTGCGATTTCACGTTCCTCTCATTTTTCAACAGTTTTCAGCAGCCGTGCGATCATTGACTCTTGTCAGGCAATGAATATGCAATGTGTCCTGGCCCGGAGCCAGGACCTCCTTTCCCATATCCCCGTATATCTTATAGTCCTTATTCCATTCTCCCTTTGGAAACTTCTCGCAAAAAGCCAGAAAATTTATTGTCGCTAAAAATTCTTCAATAAATGTCTTTTTATTCTTTCGAAATTGTTTAAGGTTTCTTTTTTATTATTTAAAAAAATTGATTATTTAAATTAAATTTATTAATGTAAGTTTTATAATAGTTATAATATATTTGTGCACATTTTTTAAAGGTTCTTTGGTCGTAACTCAATTATTACTTGCAGAATCAGAAATGTCTTACCCTCCCGATCTATGTAAGGTCTTGGAGTTCTATAGTTTCTAATCAAAATGTTTAGTTTCTAATTCCTATCGGAAGTCAGATTAAATTTTACAAAATTTTCTAGTGGATATATATTTAGATAAATAATATTATACATTTTATACACCAAATATCATAAGGATTTTTAAAAAACATGCATTCAATCATGATTTCTCTAATTTTTTGTTAAAGATTGAAGCTATTTGAAGTTCTGGTTCATAAATAGAACATCTGTTTCAGATCGTATAAAAAATATTCGTGATATACCCCAAAAAGTTTATGAAAGATTTCCATTTCGATTCAAATTCCTCATAACTTCTAGAAATTTAATTGTTTAACAAAAAAATGTATATAACTTGGTTAATACTTCTTCAATCGGAAAATGTCCTTCCTTACCGACCTTAGAACTTTGAATTAAAACGTTTTCTATACCAAAAGTAGCCTTAAAAATTATAACTATTTTCCAAAAATCAAAGGGAATATCGAGAAAAAATTAGTCCCAATATTTTTTCAAAACTTTTTAAATCCTTGAATATAGGGTGAGATTGCAGTTCTGCTTCATAAATGAAACATAAATTTCAGATCGTTTAAAAAAGAACAGAGATATTTACTAAAAATAGTTTGAAAAGTTTCCATTTTTATTAAGAACCATTAAAATTATAATTTGTATAATTATTATAAAAATAAAATTTGTTTAAGGTTTAAATAGCCATAACTCTTTTAACAATTCTGCTATCTAGAAATTATATATTTCCTCAAACATGAATCCTATAGTACTATTATCTCGAATAAAAATCTAGCTTTCAAAGTTCTGGCCCAATTTTTCGAAATTTTGGAAGGATTTTTTGAACAAATTTTTTAATATTACTTATTCCTTTATAGTATTCCCTGTATTTCAATACAGATCGAAAGCACATTGAAATCCTGTTCCAAAAATGATATTATATTTTTAAATCGTTTGCAAAATGCCTCAAATATTGTCCTAAAAGGACAATAATGTCCTGAAATTAAAATACAAAATTCAATTAAAATCTTTGAGTAAAAGATATAATATTTCGGCAGCTGGACATCCTTCGGTTGACCGTTAAGACTAGAACAAGCTAGACTTGTTTCTGACCAATTCGAATGCTAGTCTTGGCAGATGTGGGCATCCTAGCCAGATCCCGATCCCTGGTCCAGTTGCCCCTTTCTTCTAAGATTCTAGATGCTTTCGATTTTGAATAACAAAAGTTGAATTTTGATCCGAAATCCGGAGTCCATTGTGTGGACCACAGCTGGTCAGAATATTTGAGATGGGATGCTGGGCGGCAGCCGCTTCTCACGCTCCTCTGGCCGGTAGTGACCACTGGCCGTCCTCGGCCAAGGACCAGTTGCTGGACAATTGTTGAATGTCCTGCCGCCCAACCGGCCCGAAACGCCGGACAGCTGTGGCCCAAAAATTGCAGCCCGATTCCGGAAAGCTGCGAAACTAGAAAAGCTTTTTGTTATTCGACTCCATTGTTGTCCACGAATGTTGTCCTGAAATCCTCAAGTCCTCCTGAAAGGGACACACGCACAATGGGCCTGTGTCCAGACAATTTCAACAGTTGGGCGCTGTTGTCTCAGCGGGGATAATGGAGTGGCCAGGACTTGGGCAAATAAGGACTGGCCCCGAACTGGTTTCCTTAATTCTTTTTGTCACTTTTGGCGGCCTAGGATTTGGTCCAAGAGGTGTCATGGGAGACTACTTTAAGATTTTTGGCAAATATTCCACCTCAGGCCGAAAATAATGTCCTTTTTGTATAAGAAGAATAGTTATTAAAAAATTTGTTTTAAAAATAAGGAAGTAAGTAGCTATATAAGTATAAAATCCTATAAGTATTAGAATTAGTTAAGACTTTTTAGAAAATTCAAGGGAAATTTCAAAATTTCAAAGGGAGTCCTCCAAAAAAATCGATAGAAAATCTTTAAAATTATTTTTTTCTAGATTTCGATGCAGATTTATGGAGAATCGATCCACAAATCGATTAAGGTATTCCACTTAAGAATCGGATAAGAATTGGCAAAGATATGGCCATCGCTGGGGACCCTACGTTGCTCCACATGCATTTTTCAAAATTTCAAAGGGGGTCCTCCAGAAAATTTGACAAAAAATCTGAAAAATAATTTGTCTCAGGATTTTGATGCAGAATGGTGGAGAATCGAGCCACAAATCGTTTAAGGTACTCCGCTTAAGAATCGGATAAGAATTGCGGAAGATATAGCCATCACCGTGGGCCCTATAGGGGAAAACAGCATTTTCAGGGGTCCCATCAGAAAAAATGGACAAAAAATCGAAAAAATATTTCGTCTCAGGATTTTGATGCAGAATGATGGAGAATCGACCCAGAAATCGTTTAAGGTTCTCCGCTTGAGAATCGGATGAGAATTTGGGAAGATATAGCCATCACCGTGGGCCCTATAGGGGAAAACAGCATTTTCAGGGATCCCATGGCAAAAATGGATAAAAAATCTGAAAAATATTTTTTCTCAGGATTTTGATGCAGAATGGTTGAGAATCGATCCACAAATCGTTTAAGGTACTCCGCTTGAGAATCGGATACGAATTAACGAAGATATAGCCATCGCTGTGGGCCCTATAGGGGAAAACCCCATTTTCAAGGGATCCCATGGCAAAAATGGATAAAAAATCTGAAAAATATTTTTTCTCAGGATTTTGATGCAGAATGGTTGAGAATCGATCCACAAATCGTTTAAGGTACTCCGCTTGAGAATCGGATACGAATTGGCGAAGATATAGCCATCGCAGTGGGCCCTATAGGGGAAAACCCCATTTTCAAGGGATCCCATGGCAAAAATGGATAAAAAATCTGAAAAATATTTTTTCTCAGGATTTTGATGCAGAATGGTTGAGAATCGATCCACAAATCGTTTAAGGTACTCCGCTTGAGAATCGGATACGAATTGGCGAAGATATAGCCATCGCAGTGGGCCCTATAGGGAAAAACCCCATTTTCAAGGGGACCACCACGAAAATTTGACAAAAAATCTGAAAAATAATTTGTGTCTAGATTTTGATGCAGATTTGTGGAGAATCGATCCACAAATCGTTTAAGGTATTCCGCTTAGGAATCGGATAACAATTGGCCAAAGATATGGCCATCTCTGGGGACCATATGTGTTATGGTATTTGTTTTTGAAATCGGTGGACAAGTAGGCCCATATATTGGCTACAATGTACCATTTTTGTACCAAAAATACCATTTTGGCCAATTACCAGCTAGCCATGCCAAAACTGGTCCAATTACTGGTTAGCCTTTCGCAGGTAGCCCTAGTTTCTTGTTTAAAAGTCTGTAGAAACATTTTTCAGTGCATGCAGAGAAAATGTCTACATGCTACACACATGTAATTTACACACCAAGAGCGCAGTATGTCAAAACTATGTATATGTCCGCTAGATGGCGTTGTGTAGAGATCAAATGTATACATCCCTGTTGACGTGGACAGTCCACACGTAGGTGACGAAGTAAATGCTTTGGTCTATAATCCAAATATTTCTTAAAAATCAAATAATAAATAAAAGTCCGTGGTTTCTCAATGGATTCTGGTAAATATATTTAAGACTTAAATGTAACTTAGTTAAGCACACATTCGGGGACGCACACACTTGGCGTTTAGATGGCTATAGGCAAGTATATATATTACATATATATATAGATATATATAACTCCTATTTACCAGATGCTCTTATAATCAATTAGACTTAAAGGCTAAGTGTTAATCATTCTGCTATTAAGGAAGCGGATCAATTTTGTCATCTGACTCGGTTTAAGTTTGTCCATTTTTAAAAATTAAAAAAAAAACATATATCATCTTTCAGTTTGTTTATAAAACAATGCTTTTCCTATTCTTGTTAGCTTGATTTACTTTTTATATTAAATGTAAGGCCTAAGGGTTAGGGGGGGTAAGGAAAAAATAAAGAATTTTGGGTTCAGGACTTTCACGCAGGGTGCTGTGTTGTGTCGTGATTTTGGTTTTATTTTTTTTTGAAACTATTCTTCCTTAAAGATTCCTTATGGTTCTTAAGTGTTTTGTGTTATATTGTATATAAGTTTCTTTTTTTTTTTTGTTTGTTTTTAGCACATTAAGAAATGTTTAAACTAGAGGAAAGGAAATTAAGGAAAAAATAAATTAACCTATCAAAGGGTTTACAAAATAATGGGCCCTTATTCCAATATTTCCGAATTGGGGAAACAAAACAAGGCAATGACAATTTTTAACTTAAAAAAAATGATAACAGATGTCTAAAATCTAGGGACTGATACCAAAAAAAAAACAAATTGACGTTTTCGGGCGATATACGGGGGGTCTGGTTCAGTTTTCCATATAGTTTCCCTTGTTTTTTTTGTTTTTTTTTTGGGTTTTGGTTTTTTTTGGGATTTACTTTACAAAGGCCTCTGGTGGTATTTTGTTTTCCTTAAAAAGCTTATCGAACACAAAAGCGGCATGATTGAAATCCCAATTGGTTTCCTCAAGGCATCTGGAAAAGGTTAAAAGTGATGGATTAGTCCAAGACCATTAATGAATAATAGATTTTAATCTTACTTGCGACTCCAGTCTAGATTCATTTGACTTTGCGCACTCATGGCCTGAACCATTTGCATTTTGGTGGCATCGTCCTGCGGCAGACCGGCTGCTCCCATGGCGGCACTGCCGCTGGCCACAACACTCGGTCCGGTTGGCAATATGGCCACAGGCTGGCCGGTGGCCGGGCCCTGATTGAGTCGATTCTGCAAGCCGCCGGCTGATATGCCGGATGCGGCACTGGTGGAGGCAACACCTCCAGGAGCCGGCTGGTGCTGAGAGCGCTTAAATTCGCGTGTCTGCTCATGGCTGGCGTTTGTCACAAAGATGGTCTCGTTACGGATGCAATAACCGGTATTCTGGGGCACCACAACAAAGGTGCGGGCAAAGTGACGCAGATCGTAGGACTGCATGGAGGCGGGAGTGCTCGAATCGCCGCTAAATTCTTTAAAGAGACCGGTAACCGTGAACACCATCATGGAGGACTGTAAATGGGAGTTGACCATAGCGTTAGACCTTTCTTTAAAGCTCTCTCTTAATATCAACTCTAATACTTACATTAAAAATAGTCAAGTCTACGGTGAAAGTGCGACGCTCATGAAGCGTCCTTGGCCACTCGTCCAAGGTGGAAACACAAGCCAGGCGACCGTGCTTCAGCAAACGGGTGCGATGATCATCACGATCGTTGTTAACCAAACGACGCAGATTACGATTAAACTTCCAGAAGTTTGTCAAACGGCTAATAGATTAAAAAAATAACCAAATTATTGATCTATTTCGATGAGTTCTGATGCCATTACTCACCTTCCAGCCTGACTGGCCGAGGGCATGGTCATCGATAGCATGGCATGCTCATGGTAGGCCTCCAGCAAGGCCTGACGGTTGTCCGAGTCAAAGATGCGGAAGTACTGGTCCAAGAACTGGCGCACCACCTCGGCACCGGCATTGTCGCACAGGAACGAGGCCTTTGTATCGGGAATTCGACCCGATTCTGCATCAAAATTCACTTGCGGCTCCAAAGTTTCCCCATCCTAGTTATACGATGAATACAATATAGTTTATGCATTTCGAGATTGGTATTGAAAAGTTGGAGAAACTTTTATGGCAGCAATGGGAAATGTAGGGAGTACTTTTGAAGAAACTTTTACAAAAAAAAGGGACTAAGTTTTGAAGATAAAGATGGACGGTAAAGGTTCTTTTTACAGACCACAGACGGATCATACCCGGTACTGCTTCTAAAGTTTCTCAGAAAAGGAGACCACAAGTATACTGTATAATACCTGGTATTGCTACTAAAGTTTTTTAGAGAAAGAGCTCTTAAAGTTCCTCAGAAAAAGAGCTTCATATGAAGACAGTATGATACCTGCTACTGCTCTTAAAGCTCCTTAAAAACGAGCTCCATATTCTAGACTGTATAATACCTGGTAGTTCTACTAAAGTTTCTCAGAAAAGAGCTTCAAATAATATACTATATAATACCTGGTGCTGCGTCCAAAGTTCCTTAGAAAACAAACTTTAAACGATAGACTATACGATACCAGGTACTGCTTCGATATTTTTATAAAAAAGAGCTGGAAATTATAGACTAAAATATACCTGGTACTGCTCCTAAAGTTCCTCAGAAAAAGAGCTTAAAATAAATACCTGGTAAAGGTATAAGCTTAAATAAAATACTGTATAATACCTGGTACTACTTCGAAATTTTTATAAAAAAAGAGCTTGAAACTATAGACTGTATGATACCTCGTACTGCTCCCACAGTTTCTCAGGAATGAGGAAACAATATACTCTATAATAACCGGTACTGCGTCTAAAGTTTCTCAAGAAAAGAGCTTTAAATTAAAGACTATATAATACCCGGTACTGCTTCTAACGTTTTTCTCAGCAAAAGAGCTACAAATTGTAGACTGTATGATACCTGGTACTGCTCTCAAAGTTCCAAAAAAGGAGCTTCCTCCATAAAAAAATACCTCCATATACACATGTCCTCTACAAGTACCGGGTATAAATACTAAACAGAAAAAGAAACTCTAAAGATTTCTACGTCAAAGCAAGTACTTCCTCTACTTACTTCCCATTATGCTGCTTATTTAAAAGAAAATGTATATTCAAGATGGATGTCCTTTACCGAGGATCATCTCACTTACCAACTTGAGCAGTTTGGGGAACTTGCGACGGACCTCGCTGTAAATAGTTCGATAATCGGCCGAGATACGATTGTTGGCATTGACGATGGATAGGATATGCGAGTTAAATAGCGTAAAATAAAACAAATTAAATGGGTTACAAGTGGGCATGCCCGGCTCGAGTTAATGAGTTTTATAGATGTCAGAAATCATTCCAATGATATATATATATTATATTATATATCTTTTCAACTACTCGACATGGCTCACAATAGATTTTCAGGAGCACTTTGGACAGCTGAAGAGGCAGAGGAACTTGGTTGTAAGGCTTTTTTGGGGCCTTTTTGTGGATTATTTTTCTTAAAAATTGAAAAATCAGTGGAAAGAAGCTATACGAGTTCGACATTGTGCTCTAAAGGCATCTTTTTTTTGGTTTTTTTTTTTTAAATTTTTTTTTTTCTTGTTTTTATTTTTTAAGTTTTCTTTTTTTTTTAATTATTTTTTTTTCAAAAATGACCCCAAGCTTTATGGTTAAACTTTGCTGGCCTGGCTTGGTCTTGTGTTTATCGTGTATTGTGTATATCGTTCGTCACTGGTATTCGCATTTTCCGCCGGAACACAAGCCCGAAAACAAAAATATTCTACAAAAGTTCACATTGTATATGTTATATGTGATCATATTAGCAACCCAACACAGTGTTTATTTTTTCGGCCACTGTCGAGGCAGTAATACGAGTCCTTCGTCCACATGTCCGTCGGTCGAACGTCCTCCTCCGCACCTGACACCTTCTGGGCTGGTGTGCTGCTAGAGACTACTACCACTACTACCGCCAACGCCGCCGGCGTCGACTCTTCCAGACAACCGCCGCTGTTGCAACAACCGGGCGTCCAAGCGCCCCTTCGGTATGTGGCGGCGATGGGGGGCGGGGCGATGCGAGAGCTGGGTGAGCGCGCGGCGCACGTTGGACGGTAGGTGGGTGGGTGGTTAGTTAGGTTTATGCTTTTTTTTTTTTTTAATTTTACATTTTTTGGGTCTTGAAATAAACTCCATTGAGTCTTTAATGATTGACCCTGTGGGGTTGCTGTTTCTTGAATTCCGGGCATGTTGGATGTCCGTCGGAAGTGCGAGGATTACGGGTTGGGTTACGTAATAAGTGTGGCGGTTCTATATAGTGTGTTTGTGTGGGTTAGTGTGTTAGCCATTTTTGGAGACAGCATCCTCAGGAGGCCTGGGGTCTGGTAAAGGGTTCTATTTTTATTTTTTAATTTTTTTTTCTTTTCTTTTTTTTTACTTTTTTTCTTCTTATTTTTTAAATTTCTTTATTTTTTAATGCCTCGTCTCTATAGCTCTGTGCCACTGCAAGATCTGCCCTTAGTCTTCCGGCAGCTTCAAAATCTATCTTCCTCAAGTGCCTTTGCCTCCTCAACAGCATCATCTAAGGCTTTCCAAGCCATCCTTTCAAAAAAAAATTAACATGGAATTCATTCCGAGTCCAAGGACTCTCCAACTCGGCCCAGTGCATCCGTGTCAGAGGAATAAAAACCAAAAGAAAAATAAAAGGAATATAATCAAATGGAGAGACAACGGAATAATGGACAAAATGCTAATCCTATTTCCTGTGTGACTCCCGACGCGGCGACTCCCACGTCGATGTGCTTTACTATTTCTGCAGAAAAGGGGAAAACGCCAAGGATAATCACACCATAGTATACCTGATAAACTGGGACGCCTCCTTGTAGCGATTACGGCACGGATTGTTCTTCAAAACCAGATCCACGATGGGTAGATTGCGAAAGACCAGCAAGTGGGCCAGGGATATAATCTGGAAGGGGGAATACAAACTGATGAGCACCCAACTAGAAATACTAACCCAACTCCAAACTCACCTTGTTATCACCCAAATAGAGCACCTTCAGGTTGGGCAGACGCTTCTCCACACCCTTGAACGCCTCCATGCTGGACATGGAGTTATCGTTGAGATTAAGGGCCTCCAGATCGGGTATGTTCTCCTGTATGATGTCAATGACGGCGCTCATCACATTGGAGCGGAATAGTGGACAAAAGGTTAGCTTCAGATCGGGATCGGCATGGAAACGGGAGAGATCCAAGGCCTTGATGGCCACATTGTAGCGCTTGGCCATCGTAACTTTCATTTTCTCCTTGATGGCATCATCGATGGTCACCATGGGGATGCCGCTGCGAACGCGGGGCATCAACCGGAAACCGTCCGGTAGCTGGGCATGACGGCCCAGTTGCTGGATGCGCTCGGCCACCTCAAAGTCATCCGTGAAGAAGAGGACACAGCTGCGCTCCGATCGCCAGTATTGGGGAATGAAGACGTGCGGCGACAGGGCGGCCAGTAGAGCACGCAGGAGTGTCTCCTTGTCATAAATCTGTCCATTGTGTATCTGGGAATTATATGGTAAGTAAATATTATATGAGACGACACCGCTGATAGACCAGAATTATGTCATATGAGGCGTGAGTGGGTGGGGTTTTCTGTTTGTTTTCTGTTCTCGCCGGTCTCTGTGCTCTACTTTCCTACGATTGGCTTTTCAGCCTTACAATTTTCAGCCTTTCTCGAGTGTTGACACAAAGATAGTTTCCGACACTGAAGCTTTAAAGAAAGCCTATACAAGTACCTCCCCAGACCCAGACCCAAGAACACCAAAACAGATGTCAGCTAGTAATTTTAGATCTACTATTGTTTATTGTTATTTTTTCTGCCGAGTTATGATTCATTTTTGGAGTGTTACTCTTCTAGATTTCTCTAGAATCAATAAACAAAGATATAGTTTTTCGGAAAAAGTATCGGGTATAGGTATTTTGTCTTTGGAATGGGGTTTTAGATGATTTATCAGAATGGGTTAAGATCTACTTTGACAGAAGCTATATTTTAAGAATTAGACCTTTAATTATACATTTTATCTACTACTTCGATATTTATCGATAATTTTGAAAACGAATAGCAATAATAACGATATATTCGATGTATTTCTTTTTCATTTCAACAATCTGTTAGAATTGTTTAGTAATTAAAGCCCAAATTATATAATAATATATTGTTTATATACAAATATTATATATTTCATATTAAATCGTTTAAAATCGAATAGTTATCGATAAAATAATGATGTATTCGCTATATTTCTATCTAATTTTAATAATCTTTAAAAATCGTTTAGTAATCAATAGCCAATATTATATATTTTATATTAAATCATTCAAAATCGAATAATGATTAATAAAATAATGATATAATAGATATCTATCTCTTATAGATATATATCTCTTATAGATATAATTATATCTCTTAAAATTGTACAATAATCGATAAAAAATAGTATTATACAATTTAAATCGTTTCAAATTATATAGTGATCATTAAAATAATGATATTTTCGATATATTTAAATCTCATTTTAATAATCTCATGAAATGGTTTAGTAATCGATAACCAGAATGTTATATATTTGATACTTAATTGTTTAAAAACAAAACATGTTCGAAAAATCACGATGTTGTAGCTGAATTTCAATCTAATTCTAACAGTTTCTAAAACTGATTTAGTTATCGCTAACATAAACCATATATTATACAAAGTTCAATAGTTTTAATTGTTAAAAATCGAAAAATGATCGATAAAATAGCGATATATTCGATAAAAATAAGATAATCTCCTTGGTTAGTAGAAATAGTTTAGTAATCGATAACCAAAATAAAATATTATATAGTTTTAATCATTATCAAAGAATGATCAAACAGAATCAAACAATGATATAATATTCTCACATTTTCTAACAATGGAATATGTTTTTAATTTTTATCGTTTCAAATCGATTGGTAATCGATTGCATCAACCTCATTATGAGAGTTTCTATCATATATTCTACAAACTTTTATAATTGTAGTTCCTCAAAATCGATAAGTAATCGATAAAATAACAATAAATTAAATAGTTTAATTTCGTAATACTAATTTTGATAAATTCAAAAACCATCTTAGAAATTCGATAACTACAATCACATGACTGGGCGGTATGTGGTAAGTGTGGGCGTGTCCACTCCCGTCACTTATCGATAATTGGCCCTGTTCACTCGTCACATTCCCGCCAATTACGATATGAGCATTTAGTGGGGCACTCACTCACGTCCCTCACCATTTGCATGCTATTGGGCTCTTAGGAGACAGGGACTCGTCACCTCTAATTAGATATATATATTTTTTTTTTTTCTGGCGAAGCGAGTTCTTATCGGAACTGTCAGTGATTTAATTAGGAGTGAGTGTACGGCAAACAGAGGTGATGATGGTTGGATGGAATGAGAGCGGAAGATCTCACTCCATGAAGGTCAGATACCCAATATCGCTGGCTATTATTATACGTTGGTATCTAATCGGTCAAATATATATAATACTATATACAGAGTACAAATGGAATCACTGGAGATTAATTCAATTAATCAGATCAGTTTAGGGTACAGTACAGTATAGTATAGTAACGTCTGCTTCAAGATTGAAGCCTTAGTATTCTCACTCCCACATGCATATTTAAATAATAATCGTGTGAATGATCACTAAACCTACACAACACACTATACTATATACTATACTATAGTATTCACATTCATTTTCATATTCGTATTCATATCAACAAGATAAGTCTGAAAACAGACCGTAAAGTCAGTTCATTCGTCCATACCACCCACTCATTCATTGCGCATTAATGCGATAAATATATTTATTATTATGGGCATTAGCCGATTCGTTATTTTTGTCTCTTTTGTTCACCCGAAACAGCCGAAAACACCCAAAAAGCCCCGCGATATCAGTGGCATGGAAGTTCTTAACCCCAGATTGTAGCATTATTGACCCATTTACCAAGTCCTTTTCTTGCCAAAAGATTAAATATAAAATCCTATAAGATTCTACGGATAATAATTATTATTTTTTGGGAATATATACCCCATCATTAGTTCCGTTAGTTAATTGCTCATTAGTTGTTGCATTTTATTTTTATTTTTAATTCATTATCTGGACATTAGTCATATGGATTTAATCTAAAAATTTGTCTGCTTTTTTTTTGTTTGAATTTCTAATTTCTCAATAAAGCAATAATTGATAAACAGATTTATGGCTAAAGCATTATCTTTGAATCTATAAAGAGTATTTCAAGTGATTGTTTTATTAAGTTTATTGGTAGGAAAATAATTTGAAAGGATTTGCATAAAAATTGTTTAAGAAAAATGCGTTTTATTTTAAAGTTTAACGATTTTTAACTGGAACTGGAATAGGCGTTTTTTTTTATTAGCAATAGAGTGTTTTTTATAAGATATAATAATATTATAAGCCAAAATAAATCATTTCTAAAAAAAAATCTTAATGTTTTTCAATAATTATCGATATTTATCGATTATTTACCTTTTCTAGTTTTTTTTCATAGTACATATTTCTAGTTCTATAGCCTTCTAGAACTGAAGAGTTACAAGATTATATTAAAATTTAACAAAATAATAAAAACAAAGGCTAGAATCAATCATATTTGAAAATATAAAAATGTTTTATTGATAATTATCGATTTTTTATATTTTCTAGTCAATTTTCATAGTAGTTATCCCTAGTTCCAGAGACTTTTAGAACTGAAAAGCTATATATTGTATAACTAAATAATATTAGCTAAAATTAATCACATGTTTGTAGTATCTTCAGGATTAATTGATAATTATCGATATTTATCGACTATGTATCTCTTCTAGTCGTTTCCTATAGTACATGTTTCTAGTTTCATAGTCTTTAAGAACTAAAGAAGTACAATATTATGTATTAAATTAATAAAAAAATAATAATAAAGGTTAAAACAAATAATCTTTTAAAATATGAAACTGTTTTATTGATATATATCGATATTTATCGATTATGTATGTTTTATTATGCATTTCCTGGGCAGATATCTCTAGTTTCATAGAGTTTTAGAACTAAAGAACTACTATACGATATTGAGACTTCCATATTTATATATTTTTTATTAAAAACTAAGAATTTTCGACCCCAAAGTAGTACTTCCAAAGCTAATCTTACATTTCACATAAGCACCCCTCGATCAGTTGGCTTTACGAGGTTTAATATTCCCCATAGAAACCAATAACTATAAAGAACCAAATTGAAATATTTGTGATGTTAGAACATCCTTTGTTGGATGGATGGATGCATTGGAATGCGTTTCGAGCCTCAGACAACAATGGCAGCCCTGAAATAGATAGACTTAATAGGCTTACGTTGAAAACCGTTAAGACGACAAGGCCACCTTGCCACCGGTTATCTAAAAAAAAAATATAAAGATGATGACTGTGTTTGGGAATCGGGGGCATTCTCGGGAAATGACTTCCAACCCACCTCCGATCCGGGGGGGCTAGTGTATGGTGGGTGGCTTGGGGAAGTGGGAGTGCTGATGGAATTCGAGCGTTTGGTTCGTTTTCACACACAGTACACAGAAATCCACGATATCAGAGCACAACAAAAATATAAAAAAAAAAAGAGAGTAAGTGTGTGTACTACCAGGGGATATATGTAGGTATATATATACCTTCTTTTTTTTTGTATACATTGTATTCCGCACAATACAAAATACGAGCTCGCTGAGACATATTTCTAGAATTGATATGGAGCTATGACGACTCCAGCCGTAGCCGTCGCAGTCGCAGTCGCGGCTGGCTTCGGCGTCGACGACGGCGTCAGTGTCGAGGCCCGGTGGGCTGGATTGGGATTGGACTGGGTTGGGTTGGGCCAGAGTTTCAGTGAACAAGTGACAACCGCGCGATTCGCCCACGGACTTTCAAAGCCGGAGTAACCAAACAAAAAATATATATATTTATATAGAAACCAATAATCCTAGTTAATCTCAAGGATTCGATTTTAATATAATAACCGAAAATAATAATAATAATATGGGAGGCTGTTGCTCAAAAGATCTGGACGACAAGCGTTCGTGGAGTCCCGAGGAGACCAAGAATGGCGTGCGTACCATCAGGCTCATCTGATCGCGAGTGTCCTTGTTTCCACGGCATTATATCCTTATCTTCCATAGAGCACCACATCCACCATCATTGCCCAGCCGCTGGACGAGGTGGGCAGTACTGGAGTGTTCACCCTGACCCGCACCACCACCACAACCACCAAGACAGTGACCAGCAGCAGCACCACCAACAATGATCAGGACTAACCCCCTTATCATTTTTAATTTAATTTTATAATTTTTTATACTACTTTTTTTTTAAATAAAAAATATATATACATACAGATATATATATATATATATATTTTTTTCAATGCCATGTGTGTTTACTCGAAAAATAATACAGAAAACGAAACAGAAACAGAAATATGAAATCCCTAAACCGATCCCATTCGTGTGTGAAGAGTGTACATACCATATACTATATATATATAGAGTCTATATAGACAATGTGAATATTGAATAATGAATATGAATCGAGTTAAGCTCTGTTAACGAATAATTATTAATTGTAATTTCATAAAAAAAAAAAAAAAAGTTGAATCGCTAAATCTTGCACTCTATTGGAGTTTCCCTTCCAGAACACCGGCTTGTCAATATATATATATCCATACTAAGTGGGTTTTTTTTGTTGTGTATATATAGTTTAGTATTATAATTCTTACATCAATAATTGTGCAAATTAACCAAGTATTTCTCACCTCAAACAACAACACAGCCATAGAGCATTCTGGTCTTTAAAAAATATATAAATAATTTCCATTCTAAATGAAACTTGAATGGAATGCATCCACAGACTGTATATTTATTTAAAGTCTCATTCAAAACTCCAAATATTATTTCTATTCATCATCATAGTGTAATCTACATTGTTTGTTTTTTATTTAGCTTAGTATTTTCTTGCTTTTATCAAATTTCGTGAAGTGAGTCATTCACAAATGTGAGCGAATGTGTCAAAATTTTTATTATTTTACTTCCGTTTTCTATTAAGATTATAGAAACAAGAAAGGAAGCCTTAAGTAAAGTTTCCAGATTATATGATAGCTGGTACTTAGTTCGTTCTATATATTATTTGTTTGTTTATCTTATTAACTTGTTTTATAAAAACTTTTATTATAAGGATCTATAATTACTTGGTATTTCTCAAGTACCGGATAGTTTTAGATTAGAGGAATCAATTGGCGAAATGAAAAGCTATATATGGTTTTAGTTTCTTTAGTTTTTTTTGTTAAAGGCTATTAGTTAATAATTTTTTTTAAAAGCAAAAATATTATTTTATTATTATTATGTATAATGCTTGTATTATTTAAATATACAGGCCCGTTAATTAAAACTATTTCATTACTTTCTAAACGTTTTAAGCTTTTTATATTTTTCTTTTTAAAGTTAGGATCAGAACACTTAAAAAAAATGTTTAAAAAATGCCTTCAGTTCTATTATAATAATTTTAAAAATTCTCTCACAAATCCTCTTAATTTCTTATGTTTTTTTCAGTTTTAACGATTTTTGGGATTAGCATTAAAGTTAGAACCAGTAGACTTTAAAAAAAGTGTTAAGAAATATTAGGAAACCAGCCATCAATATTAATGATAATATTAATATTAATTATTGATTTCGAAGACTATTTTAATATATAATATATATATAATAATATATAAAATTCTCTAAAAAAAAACCTTTCAGTTTTATACACATTTTCTCGGGTTTTTTGGATTATTAGGATTATTAAAGATAGAACAAAAGATTTTGAAAAAATTCTTAAAAGTCCATAGAACTCCAGAATTTTTTAATTTAAACTTTTACTCTTTCAGCCCTCTCTTAGTTTTATTAATATTCTTAGAAATCTTTTCTAAAAACATGTTTATTTTTAAGTTTGTGGAAATTAGGTCTTTAACTAGGATTATTAAGATTGATATTCAAGTTAGGATCAATAGACTTTAAAAAAGTTCTAAGAAAAAATAGGAAGTACTAAAGATTCCACAATATTATATTTTATAGAATATATTATAATAATAACCAACAAAATACTTTCAGAAACCTCTCAGTTTTATTAATAAAGATTAATTATTAATTAGTTTTATTAATTTTTATATTTTTAATATTATTAGGCTTAAACTGAAAGGTAAAAAAAAACTAAACACCGGTTTTAAAACCCCCATTTTCTATAAAAAATTCTTAAGAATTCGCATAACCCCTCGTTTTACGAGCCAACAATAACTATATATGTAGGTTTATAGCCTGTACCTTTATCTTTTATCTAACAGAGTTTAGCTTATCCAATTACCACTGTTACCGAGTGTTTTGCGAGAGCAAGCGAGACAATAGATAGGCAGGGCAGAGCGGACAGCAGGCAGAGCGAGAGGGCAGGAAGCACCTGCCAGTTCAATTGGCAAACGAGATAAGAGCCACAATCCGACGCATTGGTGGCCGATGACATCAGGCGATGCAATGCCCACAAAAGCCCAAAAGCCACAAAGCCACCAGAACCAGAAGCCCAGGAGAACCCAGAACCCATAACCCATAACCCACCAACCAATAAACAAAAATCGAAAGGGGGGATCGTCGTTGGCAGGTGGTTTGAGGGCACTGGGTTTTTTTTTTCTGTTCTGCCCCCCCTAACAGTCTCTCTCCCCTCCTGGGCTCCCCATGAGTCAGTCTATGGTCTATGGTCTGGGGGGTTCTGCTTGGCCAGAAGTGACTAACGGGCACGTGTTAGCCGTCATCGGGCCAGAGACGATCAGTCACTTCGTTCTGGCCAGGCTTTCAATGTTGTGGGCCATATTCCATTCACACGTTTGGCCCACGTCCATATCGGGTATAATATATAATACTGTATAGTACAGATATAGTATGTTGGCATGCTCCGATCCAAAGCAGTTCTCCGAGCATTAAGAATATGCAAATGAGCATGCCTGCCTGGTGGCGGCGGGGTTGCGAAATGCAATTATCAATGTCGTAACTGGACAGTCAGGGTTCTTCATCACAACAACGAGAATAGGGTCTCTAATCAAAATTAAAAGCTTTTTTATTTTGCGCCTCAAAACAGGCAACACACCAGTTAGGTCACCCAAAAAATAGGCCCCTAGGGATATGCCCCACACATTATGAAGGGGGGGAAACCATAATACCATAACACCACAACACCAATCCATGACCCTTTTTTCTCTTCCCCGATAAGATTAGATCATGCAGAATGAGAACAAAATCCACGGAGAGAACCAAACTGCGCAGATAATTTCAATCGGAGGCGGACAAATCCACGGAACTGAGTAGACCAGACCAGACCAGACCAGACCACCAGACCCAGACCCAGACCCAATCCGTACAAAAAAATACGCCAAAACCAAAGCAATTAAAGAACACATGTCCGGAGGGGTCTCTCTCCTCAATGTTTGTTTTTTTGTCATTTTTTTTCATGGAATGCATATGCAGATAAAATAATTTGAACGACCCTACCATTGACTCTTCAATCAACAACAGCGCCCATTGGCAGTGATGACAGGTTTCTGGCTGGGAAATGGCTAAAAAAAGAAGAGCTATCTTATATCCTATTTATATATATTTTTATTACAAATCTCAGCAAACGCTTTAGAATCTTTTTTGAAGTTAATTTAAAGTAGTTTAACATATTCTTAAATTTTTTTTTAATTTTTAAAATCATTTCTATATTTTGTCAAAAAAAAAACTACCCATACTACTCTTAAATTTCACAATTATTTATATTATTTTCCTTATTTTTTATATTGTTAAGTGTTTATTGAAATTAAAAAATTTCCCAATTAAGCAGAAAAATCTTTCAGAAATTGTATGTTAAATTTGAAACATTTTTGCTTTAGAATTTAAAACAAATTTAAGAAAACAAAACTTCTATTAGAGGTGATCACACTTCATTTTCTCTAAAAATCGCATAGAAATTTACAAAAAGTAGACATGATGTTATAGATATGATAAAATAGATATGATGTTATATAATATTAGTGGTTTTAATCTATATATGATAAATTATATGTAGATATATATTAAAACCACTAATATTACAATTGAAACCTTTAAATAAAATGATATAATTGTAAAATTACTAAATTTTAATATTTCTATTATAATATTTTACAAATAAAATCATTCAACAAAATTGTATAGAATATCTGAGTATTTTAGGAAAATTTCTATGGATTTTTGAAAGCGTAGTAAGTTAAGGAAGCTTAGTAGTTTCATAGGCATGATTTTATAGACAAATAGTTTGAATAGGACTGTGTTTTTGTAGACTTTAGGACGTTTTTTAATGTTAATATTTAAAAAAAACAAAAACAATAAAAATAAATAAAAGCCAATTTAGCCAAATTTGTTTCAAAAGTCACCAAAACAATGAAATACCGCTGAAATCTATTACAAATTACTTAAGGGTGATTTAAAAGATTTTTTCTACATACGGAACCCAATAGATTTCAAAAGCCATAACCATTTGATTGTTTCTGGTGAAATACTTTATTTTTTTTAATAAAAAGAAAGCTCTTGGGTAACAAAAATGCTGATAAGCATAAACCGAATTTATGAACCGTATTTCAGTTTCAGTTAAATTTTGGTTCAGATAACTTATACTGTTGAGATATTATAGAAAATATTAGAAAATATATATTATAGACCGTTCCTTACAAAAATTAAACCCTTTTAGGAATCACATAAATAATACCCTTTAAGATCTATAATCCTCATAATAATCCAATAATCTAAATAGAAACCCCCTAAAAAATAGTCAACTTTAAAGAAGCCAAGTACTCATCTCTGGCAGAAGACAGAAGGCCGATCGCGAGCGTGAACCGAAAGGGAAGAAAGATAAATTGGAGCGCCCCCGAGTCCAGGCGACGACGATCGGCGGCGTCAGCCAGTGGATCAGTGCCAAAGCAAAGCTTCTCGCAACCAGACGCCATCATGAAGAACCTTATTCCGGGCAGAGTCCTCCTCCTGGTGATCCTTGCCATCCTGTGTGCCACATCTGGATGCCATTCCCTGCCCATGACCAACGAAGACCTGGACCTGGTTGCCCTGGGATCCGTGGAAGAAGCGCCAAAAGAGCAGACCGCTCCGGTGGAGTCCCAGTTTGTGGGAAGGATTGCTCCGCGAAAGGAGATCGGCGGGGAGGAGCAGCCGGAACAGTTTGAGACATTTGTGAGGGAGCTGGAGGCCGCCGGGGTGAGGACAGCCGAGCGACGGGATCTACGCACGCTGAGCTACAAGGAGCTGACCCGTCTCCTGGCTTTGTGGCATCTCTCCCAAGGACGCAACTACTACGAGGCCGCAGCCGACAAGGAGGAGAAGGGTGAGGAGAAGAAGCCCTCTGCCGTCTACCACCACAAGTGATGACCTCTATCGCCAGTTATTTGTATTAATGAGCTATGTTTATTGAGTCTGAATGTTGGGGTCAAAGTTCAAAGTGAATAAAATGTGACACGAAAACGGAGGATCCCCTCTAGGTAAGAGGGTATCTTGACAGAGCTTGGATGGGATTCGTTAGGCCACATCCTTGTGCTTCTCCCACTCGATCTCGTCGAGTCGCGGCGATGCCGAGGGCGCATCCACGGACACTCCACCGATCTCGGAGCTGGTGCCGGTGACCACCAGACGTGGCACCTGCCGCCTCTGCAGTCGCTTCGCCAGTGGCGGCACGAACAGATCGTGCTTGATGAGAGTGCACTCCGCGTCCTGGTAGATCCGCCTGTTGCTGTCCCAGCCGAGCAGGGCGCACACCCAAGACAAGAACCATCCCCCGAAGAAGGTCACCACGAAGCCCAGAGCGGCATACCACATGTAGCTGATCCTGTACAGGTAGAAGTAGTGATCCTCCTCCACTGCAGCCTTAGTCTGAAGGAAGATATCCCGAGCGTAGCTCCTATTCAGGGGGCATCCCTCCGTGGACATGTCCAGGCCGACCAGCGGCGGCTTCGGCTGCCCGAATCCTATCCAGAAGCAGAAGGCCAGCGAGATAAGAAGTCCGGCGGTGGCCCCCTTCCCATTGGCCGAGGTCACGTACATGCCCAGGGTGAAGAGTCCCAGCAGAGGTCCGCCCACAATTCCGAAGATGGAGAGCGCCGCCTGGAGCAGACCGCCGATCGAGCCGGCCATGAAGGCCATGCCGATGCAGAGGGCGCCGTAGAAGATGGACAGCAGCTTGGAGTACCAGAGGGTCTGCTGGTCGGAGAGCGAGCGTTTCGCACAGTAGTGCATCAGGGGCTTGAGGTAGTCCTCCAGGGTGACGGCGGCCAGTGAGCTGATGATCGAGCTGATCGTGGAGAGGCTGGCGCAGAAGATGCCCGACACGAAGAGCCCGGACAGGCCGGTGTACTCGCCCATGGTGTCCACCACGAAGAGCGGCATCACCTGGTCGCGGGAGTTGACGCGCCCCTCCAGCAGCGGGTCACAGTTGCGGTAGTACCAGTAGATGCACAGCCCCGAGAAGCAGGTGCTCACGCTCAGCAGGCACAGGATGGGCAGGCACCACCACAGGGCCGCCTTGGCAGCGCCCAGACTTCGCACCGCCAGCAGACGCTGCACTTGGGTCTGATTCACGCCATAGATGGCCAGGTAGGTGGCACTGCCGCCTAGGATCTGGGTGAACCACGTGTGCCGCGTCGTTGGATCCACACTGAAGTTGGTGATGTCGATCCGGCCGTTCTCCTGGGCCACCCGCCAGATTTCGCCGAGGCTGCCGGCCTTCACCCACGCACAGATGATCACCGAGAAGATGGCGACGAACATGAGCAGCGACTGGTAGATGTCGGTGATGAGGACGGCCTTCATCCCGCCCAGGGTCGCGTAGAAGGTGCACACCACGCCCACAATCACAATCGAGAAGATCTGGTTCAGCCCGGTGACCGCCTCCAGGGCCAAGGCCGGGGCGTACACCACGATGCCCATGTAGAGCACCATTTGGAGAGTGAAGCTGAGGGATGCGGCCAACCGAGTTCCGTATCCGAACCGAATCTCCAGGTACTCGTACACGCTGGCCGTCTTCAGGCGGTAGAACACCGGGACGATGAGGTGGGCGGCTATCGGAGTGGACACGATGTAGGAGACATTGATGATGACGAACATGGTGCCGTACTGATAGATCTCCATCGAAACGCCCAGCAGGGTGATGGCCGACATGAAGCTGGTCATCAGACTGAAGGCCACCGGTGTGATGCCCATGGAGCGGCCAGCCAGCAGGTACTCGGTGGTGGTGCTCTGCCGGCTGCCCACAAAGCGATAGTATAGGCCGATGGCCACCGAAATGGCCAGCACCACCGCCAATATGGTGTAGTCCCAGGCGCCTAAAGTGGCCATGACTCTGACTGTTGGCTTTTTAGCGAATTTCTTAGCGGTCCTCTAATCGCACATCTAATCGCTCCGGCTACGGTTACGGCAATGACTACGGCTGCGTTTACGGCTGATAAGTGTGTGGCCCTAAATGGCTGTGGCCCCTCTTGAGATTCAGACGAACACGGGCACGGGCACGAGCACGGGGTCTTGAAAGTCCGTCGGCTGTTGGCGAAATGATGGCTGGCCCGCCAGCAAGGAGGCAGTTCTATTAGCCAGCCGCTAACTGGGCCATCAACGTTCGGCCACCATTTACGACCCCGCCGAGAGATAGCGCTGACGGGGATTGCTCATCGCGAGCTGGCTGACTGGCAGCGAGGACCAAAAAAAAGCCGAGCCTGGTTTTTGGGAGGCTAGAGCTACACAGTGTTAAGCCAACCATAAATATTTATTTGCCCGCTCGCTGGCTGGGCAACAATTGCAATTGCAATTGTAATTGTTTTGGCCGCCCGCCTCTTACCACCCCCCGCCCGCTCCCCAACCAACCGCCACGTAACACAAAATGTGCTTGTTTGCTTTACGATTTTTACGAGGGAAATTAATTAATAAACATCAACGATTGATGGCGGGACGTCAGCCAGTGATGAGCTGCGACCAGATGAGAGATGCACCACCAACCAATGTAGTTATTGGAAATGGAATGGACGTGGACTGCCAGTGACCTTAACCAAAGTCTAAACAAGTGCCAGACTACAAATACCATAAAGCATAGCATGTGATAAGGTTAGAGGCCTTTATGGAGGCCCCAAAAATAGTGCGGCGTCCATAAATCTGGTCCATATAGATCTATCTATATGGCACGCACTAGTAGTCCATATAAACACACTCTTGTTCAAAAGATTAGTAGCTATAACTAAGAAAGGTGGATTTTTCGACTTACAGTAACTTGATACCAGCCATAGGTATTTGGTACCAGCTTTCCGAACTTTCCTCGTGGAATCGGTGATCCTCGGCGACGGGAGCTAGGACGTTCCTAATAATTAAGTGGTAATATAGAAGCATCTACGATGTGAGAAGGCATTTGAGAACTTACCTTTGCATTGGTGGTCATATCATTCATATCGTCATCGTCGTCCCAGCGACGGAAATCCTCAAGGCGTAGCTTGACATCCTTTTTGTTGTTTGGAAATTGTGACGGCTTGAAGCTGACGCGCCTTTTGTTGCGATCCTTGCGGCGTTGATGGTCATCCAGGTCTATGGAACAAATGATGAAATGTTGGTTAATGGGCATACATTAATCTCATGCTACTAATACTTGTAGATAGATAGAAGCATTCCACTTACCATCATAGTCCTTTAGGGCAGAGTAGCGCGATCCACCGCCGCCACCGCCACTGCCGCCATTTCCAGCATTATTGTTGTTGTAACGCTGGCCACCGCTTCCGCCGCGTTTAGGCATCCTTAATAAATTCAGAATCCAAAGGTGCTTAGCTTAGCACGTTTTTTCTATATTCCTAGTTGTTGTTTTCTTCTTCTGCCCTCGAAATTGTTGTTGCTCTCTGTGAGGAGTGTTACACACTATGACGAGTTTCCACTGAATATTATGGACAAATCAAAATCCGCCTCCTACGAAACACCACTCGGGTATTACTGTGCTGTGTGGAGCTCCTAAATCCACGATTCACTTGTAATGGGGATGACAGTAATGGCGATCTTCGCCAAAATCTTGTTTGTTGAAATTCCACACAAAGCAACGCAATTTCGTGAAATTTATTTTTTATTGCCTTGTGATGGGAGTTTTTGGCAAACCATCGATAATAGCGATGGACAATAGAACGATTATTTTCTTCACAAAATTTGCCTATCGATATTGGTAGAGATATATAAAAAATATATATAAACAATAAATTATTTATGGTTTGGTTCTACTTTTTTTTAAATGCTAATTATTAACGCAATTATTACACATTTATTATTTACAGAGGATTTCCTATTTTTAAAATTTTCACAATCCCTTAAAATATGTCCTTACGAAGAAAAACATACATTTTCTTCAAATAAATTGAAGTTTATTTATTTTATATGAAACTCAACTAGATTCCATTTTAAAAGCTCTCAATATTTAAATTTGGAGCCCTAATTCAAATACCCGGCTCTTTGTTATCGATAGTTTTTAGGTAATCGACTTCGACAGGTCGACTTTCGTTATCAAAACTCATTTTTAATTAAACATGTCCAAGCGCAAGAGTCCGTTGAAGGTGATCTCGGTCGACTCGGAGAACGACCTGGTGCAGAGCCTGGGCGATCTTCTGAAACGACTTGCCAATGAGGCATCCACCAAGCAAGGACAGTTCTATGTCGGGCTTTCGGGTAAGAATCGGCGGCGAGGTGAGCCCTACTTGGGGTGACCTTGCCGGTGAAGGCGCAAGTCCAAGGCCAGATGTCAAGTATGTCACCTCTATCCACAGGT
Source organism: Drosophila malerkotliana malerkotliana (assembly GCA_018153235.1). NCBI lineage: Eukaryota > Metazoa > Arthropoda > Insecta > Diptera > Drosophilidae > Drosophila > Drosophila malerkotliana. The sequence goes on from JAECXV010000038.1 coordinate 6,374,649, forward strand.
GGCTCGATGGTCAAGCTGCTGACGAAGGCGCTGATTGAGTCCGATCTGGACACCAGCCTCTGGCTGTTCTTCTTTTGCGACGAGCGATATGTTCCAGAAAACAGTGAACACAGCACCTACCATGCTTACAAGAAGCAGTGGGCCAACGAGCTTCCCTCCATTCGAGACGAACAGTTTATAAAGGCCAATACCGTACTAGATCTGGACAGCTCCGCGGAAGACTATGAAGTAAAGATCAGGACTGAGGTCCCTAAGACGGGCTCGCTACCCCAGTTCGATCTGCTTCTCTTGGGCATGGGACCCGACGGTCACACGTGCTCCTTGTTCCCAGAGCAGCCGGAGTCTCTGCGTCAGGACACACGACTGGTGATCCCCATTCGAAACTCGCCCAAGCCTCCTCCGGAGCGGATTACCTTCACCCTGCCGCTGATCAACAATGCCAGGCATGTGGCCTTTGTAGTAACGGGCGCTGAAAAAGCTACTGTGGTTGAGGTGAGTTAATGAATTTAATTTCAAAATAAATTATTTAATCATTAATCTTTTAAGGACGTTTTTGTCCATGTGGATAAGACTTTCCCCTCCGCCTGGGTGGATCCTGAAAATGGAGACTTGACGCTGATTGTAGATGAAAATTCTGGAAAATATGTTCGTTCCTTGAGCTCTTAACATTAATAAATCATTTTTGTTAATTATTTTTTATTAAAAAAAGGAAAATGATAAAAAAAAGAGATTGGTGAACCTGTAGGATATATTTTTGATAAATACATACTTTGAAATACATGTTTTTTTTAATATTAATAAAAAGAAAACAAATTTGAAAATTAAATGTTAAATTAAAAAAAAATTTAAAAATTAGGATGTTCTTAGTTAAAGATCATCCGGTTATAATGGTTATCGATAGGGCACATCCGTATCCGATGTTTGAATGGATGCTTAGAGTGACCATAGTTTTGGTAAAAAAAAATTGGTAAAATAAAAGAAAATAGAAAAATCCGGGGATATGCAACAACAGCAGCGGCAACGGTAATAATTGTTGATGAGCCCTTGCTATAGCGATACCTTGAGCACGCGCAACCTGCCATGGCATCGCCCCATCCGCAGCCGGGCACGGATCCGGAACAGGAGTCGGAAATCCCGCCCCAGCCGGCGGGATACGAAAAAGTGGATGCCGTGGACCCGGATCGCGTATGCCGTGTCTGCCTTAGAAACGCCACCCAGGATGGAGAGCTGCACTTCATCTTTGCCGAGGTGGCCGTGGAACAGGACGCCAACCTGGCCCGCATCCTCGAGGAGTGCACAGTCCATCCGTGCGAGAGGCAGGACGGGATGCCATCGCACATGTGCGGTTCGTGTGTGGAGGCAGCACGCAATGCCTACCGTTTCAAGCGGGACGCGGAACGTTCTTATTGCTCACTGGTAGGTCTCCTGGGGCGTTCTCCCCAGTTCAAGGCTTCCGGCGCCGAGGCGAGCACCCAAACGGAGCAGGTGGCCCTTTTGTCGTGCGAGCTGTGTCACGACAAGTTCCTGAACAGCATAGATCTCCGTTTGCACCGAAACCGTGTCCACCGGTCGGCGAAAGAGTACAAGGAGGAGGAGCTGAAGTGCAAGTTCTGCCCTCAGAGCTTCCCCCATCTCCGGCAGCTGCGCATCCACCTGGCGAAGAGCCACGACCAGACCGCTCGGCTGCAGTGCGGCCACTGCCCGCGGACGTTCACCCGGAGCGACCATATGCTGCGCCACATGCGCAACATGCACAATCGCTCGGAGGACGATCTTACAGCAGCCTGGGCTTCAGCGGACCACGATGAGACGACTATGGAAGGCGCGGAAGGCGACGAACTGGTCGCCGCTGAGGTCCTGCTCAACGAGGAGGGCGATGACCACGAAGACGGAGCTGCCCTAGAGTGCAATACAAACCCAATTTCCAGCAACGAGGAGGAGGACGATGACAACGACGAGGCCAAACAGGCTCTATGGTTGAACATCAAGCCGGAGCCCTGCCTGGAGGCTGAGGAGGTCGACCTGGTCGCCCAACTGAACCTCGAGAAGAAGCGGCGGCGACGAGAAAAGGCTGTCTTCCCAGCCGAAGCCTCTGGCGACGCCCATGTGAAGAGTAAGTGTTCATCACTTGGCAGGATCCACTGAAACTCATTTCCATTTATATATTCCCTAGGCGAACCCAGTGGTGACTCGCAGATGAGCATCAAAGTGGAGCGGGGTGGCGACGAAGATGCTTTTATGGGCAGTGAGGACTTCCTGGAGCATCTGCGAGCTGCCGGGGAACTGCCGCTTAGCGACGACGATCAGTTCTACAACTACGTCGAAGAGGAAAGCTGTTTGGACGACGACGACGAGGAGGACGACGATGGCGATGGCGAGGATGACGACGACGGGCAGGGCCGAGGGTTCCGGTTGAAGCAGGAACCTCTAAAGGGTGCCGGCGGGCGTTTGGGGAAGAAAGGAAAGCGACGGCGTCGCCGCAAAAAAGAGGGTTCTCCCACATCCAATCCGGAGAACCGGTGCGAGGTGTGTCAGCGCACCTTTTCGCGCCACTGCCACTTGCTGCGCCACAAGCTGTCGCATCTGGAGAAGAAGCCCCACAATTGCCCGCACTGCCCGAAGGCGTTTGCGCGCAGCGATCACCTGAAAGCGCACGTCCAGAGCCTGCACAGCAACAAGGAGCACAAGTGCAGTCTCTGCGAGGCGGCGTTTGCTCGTCCGGAAGCCTTGGAGCGGCACAAGCTGAGCAAGCATAACGGGGAGGGCCTGGAGCCCGGCAGCGAACTGAAGATGCAACTGGCCGAGCACACCTGCGAGTACTGTTCGAAGCGCTTCTCCAGCAAGACCTACCTGCGTAAGCACACCCTGCTGCACACCGATTTCCTGTACGCCTGCAAGAGCTGCGACGAAACGTTCCGGGAGCGGGCGCTGCTGCGGGAGCACGAGAAGACCCATACCGGGCAGAGGAACTTCCTGTGCTGCATTTGTGGCGATAGCTTTGCCCGAAACGACTACCTCCGCGTCCATATGCGGCGCCACAATGGTGAGAAGCCGTACAAGTGCCGTTACTGCGTCAAGGCCTTCCCCCGGGCCACCGATCTCAAGGTCCACGAGCGGTAAGTGCTAATCCTTTCCAGATTCCAGACAGTAACTGATAACTGTTGAAATTCCAGCTACCACACGGGCACCAAGCCCAATCTGTGCAACACCTGCGGCAAGAGCTTCCACCGGGCCTACAACCTGACCATTCACATGCGCACCCACACCGGGGAACGGCCCTACAAGTGCGACCAGTGCCCCAAGAGCTTCACGCAGAGCAACGACCTCAAGGCGCACATCCGCCGGCATACGGGCGAGCGCTACAAGTGCCCGCACTGCGACACCTACTTCCTCCAGCTGTACAACATGCGCAATCACTGCCTCACCGCCCACAACAAGCACATCGAGACGAAGACGGGTCGCCTCCAGCGAACGGGTCTGCTGGAAGAAAGCGCTCAGTCGCATCTCACTACGGTGGTGATGCCGCCGGCCCGTTATCCCGCCGGCTCTGATCCCCAGCTGTCGGCCGCAATCGGAGCCGATACCTCCTCCTCCACCACTGTCATCCACTCGCCGGGCGCTTACCAGAACAGTGGCGTAGCTGCAGGGGTACTGGCTCCGGGTACCACCTCGTCGGCGGCGGGAAATACCCTGGACGGGAACAGCTTTGCTCCGTCGAGTGCTCCGTTCGGCGCCTTCAACTTCCCTCCCGTCGTAATGGGTAAACATCATCTTCCTCTTCCATATTGCCATCTTTTTCTAATAGGTCTCTCCGTCTCTGTCTTTTTCAGCACATCTCATGTACAACCATGGCGGTGGCAGTCAGCACAGCCAGAGCGGCAGCGACACCGCCAAATAGCCGCCGTTGCAGAGCCACTTCATCCGAACACACACAACTATTCCAGTGTAGTCTTAAGCTTCCATTTGTACATAGCCGAGGCAGGCGATGAGAACATCAGGTGGCTGCCATACGAATTGTGCATCACAGGCGCAGGATCAGGCACTGTCCTGTGCGATTTTTTTAACATGTTAATTTGTATTTAATAGTCGAATAAGAACTGCCCTACATTGCCGAATATAGTGTAGGCGGTTGGTACAATTTTTTAAAACATACATCCGGGTATGGTGTGTTTCATAGGAGGATTTGCTCCTATCTCCTCGGATATTTAATTATTGAGATAAATAAATACTAAAACCTATATATTCTTGAACTTTATGAGTCTGGTTATTAGGCTGGGCTTCTACTGTCCCGGATTACCTGCCACCTATGAGCATCGAGGAAGAATCAAGGGGTCCCCTACGAAAATTGACTAGGAGAGCAATGTTTTTTTATTTTTTTAATAGTTTCTATTAATTTTTTATTTATTTAGATTGTTTGGTGATGGTTAGGTAATACCTATGAGAATCAAGGTGAAAGGCACTTTTTCACAAATTAATTATAATTATTAATAGCTGATTAGTAATTACTTAATTTATTAGTAATTAGTATTAATAAAATTATTTTCATTCTTAGGGTCTGTTTAGCTGCCCCCCTATGAGAATCGAGGAGGAGGGCGTTGTTTTTTGTTTCTTTATTTCAATTAATTTATTGTTTATTTTTCATAAAAAAAAACTCGAATTAATTTTTTAATCCATTTTTTGGCGCTGCTTAGGTGCCACCTATGAGAATCGAGGAGGAGGGCGTTGTTTTCATTAATAAAATTTATTTTTTTTTTATAAAAAAAAGTCGAATTAATTTTTTAATCCATTTTTTGGCGCTGCTTAAGTGCCTCCTATGAGAATCGAGGAGGAGGGCGCTGTTTTTATTAATTTAATTATTTTTTATTAAAAAAAATAATTTTATTTTTTGAATTTTCGGAGGTGCTTAGGTGCTACCTATGAGAATCGAGGAGGAGGGCACTTTTTAATTAATTATTTTTTTTTTCAATTTATTGTTTATTTTTCGTAAAAATAAGTGGAATTCCTATATCCAAAGCTTTTTATTTTGAAGCTGCCTAGGTGCCACCTCTGAGGATCCAGCAGGACATCGTATTGTTAGCTAATTTCTATTAATTTATTGTTTTTTAAAATAATTTAAAACAATTAATTAATAAATTAAGCGTTATTAATTCATTATTTTCATTTTTTTGACCTAAAAAGTGCCACCAATGATAGAGAATGGAGAAGGAAGGCTCTATTTTATTGAATCAATTTAGAAAGATTAATTTTTTCATATTTTATAAGTTTTTCATAAAAAATGGAATTATATTTTATTTTCAAATTTTGGTGGTGATTAGGTGGCACTTATGAGAATTGAGGGAGGGCGCTGTTTTTATTAATTAATTGGTATTAATTTATTTTTTTGTCATTAAAAAAAGGATATTTCAAAGGAGATTACGTTTTGATCATTAAGGTCCTGAATTATGACTCGTATTTCGTTTAAAACTATGGTATAAAATGGAAAAAATATTGTCTAAAAAGTGTATAAAATGTTTTTTTATTTTTGCTAAAAACTAAATGATCAAATCGAACTTCTTTAATGCTAAAATATCCATAACTTGGATAATACTTGGAGGATCAAGAAATCTTTATACCTTTCCTATATAAAAACTACGTAAAGTATAGAAGGTCTGATAATTTATATAGGTCTAACCATGATACAATTGTATAATATATATAATTGTATCATGGGTCTAACTACCAAAAATCGTACCAAATTTTAGAAAATTTTCAAAGAGATAGGATTATGTTTTTTTCTGAAGAATAAATAAAATGCAATGTTACCCATATATTAATAATGAATATTGATAATTAATGAGGGAAGGTAGTAAAGTGCTGATTTAAATATAAATATTAATGTATTTTTGAAATATGTTAAGAATAAGCCCACATATTGACAAAAAGGTGTATGATCATGTATTTTATAAGGTCCTGGATCCTGATTCATCCAAGAAACTCTTATAAGAACTGATCTTATCTTAACCTTCGTTCTATACCTGTTAGCTATAATTAATAGAAAACATTTGGTTATTTTATTTATTTTAACAAATAGAGTTTATTCTAAGACTTTAAGTACATATGTATGTATAAAAAGTATGAAATATATATTCTTTAAATATATAAATATAAAAGTAAAAAAATTAAACTCAAATCTTAAAACTAGTTATCTTTAATATTTTTAAGGTAGTTTAGTCAAAATAAAGTATTTCTGCGTCAGTGTACAAGGTAAAAATAAAAAAAAACGTTTTTGAAAAACTTTAAACTTAATAATTAATTTTTTTAAGTGAAAGATAAGTGCAAGAATGTTTTTTTTTGGGTAAAACTTTATTATTGTGTTCTATTTTGGTATTAAGAATTAAAGGAACAATTTTAAATGCTTTTTTTTTTAATTTTCATTAGGGGATCTTGTTTTTCAAGATCTGGGAATGGTTATATAATTTTAAGAGATATATTTCAACTTTTAATTGTAAGTTTGACAACAAAGTTTTAAAATAGAAACAAAAAAAAACAAAAAATTTAAAAATGGAACTCATTATGCGATTCAGCAAACAGAAATCATGTTTATTGGTGCAACGTAAAACGAAAAACAGAAAATATAATGAAAATACATTAAAAAAAAGAAAAACCAAATACGAACGAGAGTAGGTACGTGTTAATTTCAATTAATCTCCAAAATAATCTAAAAATCTCTACGCGGCACGAGCATCATGCTCTCCCTCGGCGACGGCAAATTAAATCTGGGCTCCGGCTGTTCCGGTTCCTCGGTTAGCTGCTGCTGCTGGTGCTTCATGGTCGCCGCCATCTGACGCTTGCGGGGCAGAGCCAGCTGGTGGCGCATTCGCGGCAGCATCGAGGAACGACTCGGCGGCTGGAACTCCTCGTACGTGTCCCCATTCTCATTATTCTCGTCCGTGGTATAGTCCGTCTCCTCGGTTCCAGCACGCTGCGGTGACTCCCTAGTGCGCATCTTTTTGCTGGATCGTGTTCCAATACTGCGTCGGCTGGTGCCCAATCCGCCGCTGCGGCGCAGCGTGTTGTCCAGGACGCGAACCCGCTTCAGCGGTGACTTGGTGGACTTTAGCTGGCTCTGGTTCTGGTTGGCGGCCAGCAGGCGCTGGGCAGGGCTGCGCAGTGCCGGCGAGGCTTTAATGGAGTTCAGTGAGCTCATCAGGCTGCGCTTGGCGGACGGAGTCTTGGACCCTGGCTGGGCGGCGGCTGGGGGATGCAGCCGCTTGTGGAGATTGCCGGTGCTCTTGGTGATGTTGTGTGGACGCAGATACTGCTGCGAGGGCGTCTTCCTCAGGGACATTGTGGAGCTGGACAGCGTGGACATATTGCGGAGTGTGCGTGGCGTGCGAGGAGCCACAGATCCTGGAGCCGGGGGAGGCATAAACTTGCTGGCCGACGACGGGGCCGGAGTCTTCTTTCGCGCCGAGCTCTGTTGCTTGGATTGACGATGACGCTCCCAGTCCTCCGCCATGCGCTCCAGAATATTCTCGCCGTGCACCAGGAACGGGGTGTTCTCCTGCGCCTCGAATGCCTGCACCAGCTCGGTGATCTGCTGCTCGATTTTGGGCAGCTTGGATGTGATAGCCTTGCGCTCCTTCTCCTCCTTCAGCAGCTGGCCGCCACGATTGTTGAAACGGTTCGGCTCGCTGGCCTTCGCCTCCAGTGCCTCCATGCGCGCCCACAGCTCCGCCCGGCTCTCGTACAGTTCGAATATGCCCTTGTTTTTGTTGTAGAAGCTCTTCAGATCGTCCAGCTCCAGCTCGTGCAGCTCCAGCAGGTCCTCGTTATACCAGTCGTTGTAAAAGTTTGAGAAACGCATCCGTTCCTGCTGGCTCTTCAGGGTCAAGTCCCACATTTCCTTGATTTCGATGCGTAGCTGCTCGATGAATGTCTTTAGGTTCTGGCGCCGCAGAGCCTGGCAGCGCTGCAGTTCCTCCCGCAGCACATCGTAGGTGCGCTGATTGTAGGCCGTTGACTCACGCACCCGGCGCTTGGCGTATTCGTCGCTCTCCTGGAGCCGCTCCCACAGCACATGGATCTTCTCCCGCATGTCGTCGATCCGATCGCGCAGCTCCTTGACCTGGTCGGCGAACTCCTTCTGCATGCGACGCAATCGCTCGAAGGTTTCGGGCGTAAGCATGTGGTTCACCTGGTTGAGCAGGCGCTCCTCTGAATCCGTCTGCGGCAGGCATTCAAGCAACTTCATGTCGTGCTTGATGCTCTGGCGCAGCTGGTTCATCTCCTCCACGCGGCGCACTCGCTGCTCGCGTAACTGATCGAGGCGCGCCCGAAAACAGTCCATTTCCTCGGGTGTGGGAAGCGGATCGTCCAGCAGAGGCAGAGGCAGTTCGCCCAGCTCTTCGCACAGCTGCTCCTGTTGCAGCAGTAGCTCACAGATCTCGGCTCGCCGCCTGGCGAGCTCTTCGCGCAGATGCTCGATGCTCTTGTCCAGCTTCAGTTGCCACAACACTAGTGGCATGTCGTCCGGTCGATCACCAATGTCCACAGACTCGTGGAGCAGACGAGTCAGGTTGTTGGCTTCGGCCCGCAGGCCGGAAATCTCGTCGAGGATACCCTGTTGTTTCTCCCGCGACTCGTTCAGCAAGTCTGTGTAAAAACTGTCAGCGTGATCCTTCAACCGGAGGAGGAATTCGTGGCAGGTCTTCGGCTCGAAGATGTGCGACCACATCACGTGTAGCTGGTCCACGTGCTCGCCGGTCATTTCCAGTATCTTGGCCTTAATGGCCGTGGGACTGCCCAGGACATTCATTGTGGGAATTGGGTATCTTTTTTGGTTGTTTATTTCGTAGTCTGACGTGCTGGGATGTAGCTGCTTTGTTTGCTGTCTAATCTAATCACTACTGGAAGGGCATCCTTTCGCACTGTGAATTTTTTGTTGTTTCGCCTTTGAACGGGCCACTATTTGGAGTTATTTGGAGTGCATTCCCAAGTATTGAGTTCCTGAATGACGCTATGCGAAATTATCGGTAAATTCAAACCGAAATGGCGGCCAAAAATGTTGCCACTCAGTTGAAATGTGTTTTTAACAAGGTGGCAAGCTAAAAGTGCTGCCCATAAATTGGGAATTGTGATACTTTTGGGGGAACAAATAAAGTTTTTATAATGTCCCATCCATTAAAAAAACAAATAAATATTTTACATAATAATAGTGAGGATATTTAATTTTCATTTTATTTTTGTATACAGTAAAAGTTCCCTTCCCTTACCAACACTAAAAAGTAATGCCCATAAATATAATTGACAGTTAAATTGAAAAGTTTAATTATTAAATGCAAATGATAGTGTTTTGAACAATAACAGCCAAGATGATTTGTTAAATAAATCTTGCAAGTCATCACCAAAATTTTCCATCCACCTTTCTACTCCGTGTCCTCCTCGTTGTCCTCCTCGCTATCATCCTTCTTCTTCTTTTCGCGGCGCGGGAGCAATTTTTCAATCATTTTCTTTAGGTCCTCGTCTCCGCGAATAGCGGCCTGCAAGTGGTGAGTTGTGATACGCTTATGATTGACGTCGTTCATAACTATCCCAGCTGCTTCAATCACTTCTGAGGTCAAGTACTCGATTATGCCAGCGCAACAAACGGCTGCAGTGGATTGGACCGGTATACGGTTATTGTTGAACTTCTTCAGACGTTGATGGATGCGTCCCACAGGAAACTTAAGTCCAGCGCGAGCACTTCGAGATAGGGGCTTTTTCTTTTCCTTGCCAGAATTCTCCTTCTTTGCTGGTTCCTTACCGGTATCCATATTTTCTGGTTGTTCCTCTCCAGACTCTTCTTCAGAATCCTCTTCAGAATTTTGCTTCAGATTTTCACATTCCATTTTTAGGTTATTAGAATTCTCAAGAAAATCCATATTTTCTTGTTCCTTGTCAGAACTCTCCTTCTTTGCTGGTTCCTTACCGGTGACTATATTTTCTAGTTGTTCCTCTTCAGAAGAATCCAGAAGGTCATCAGAATTTTCCAGAAAATCCATATTTGCTTTTTCCTCGTCAGAATTCTCTTCCTTTGCTGGTTCCTTTCCAGAATCTTCGTTTTCTAGTTCTTCAGAATCTTCGCTTTCTAGTTCTTCCTCTCCAGAATCTTCGCTTTCTAGTTCTTCCTCTCCAGAATCTTCATTTTGCTCCAGATTTTCACCTTCCATTTTTAAATTGTCAGAATTCTCCAGGAAATCCATATTTTCTGGTTCTTCCTTACCGAAATCCTGATTTTTATTTAATTTTTCGCCTTCCATTTTTAGTTTTGTTCGCTGAAAATAAAATAATTTTTTTTAATGATAAATTACTTCAAAATTTTTTTCTGACTTACTTTTTTATTTTCGATATTAGAGCTTTCCTCCGTAGGTCCGTTCGCTTCAAGGATTTTTTCTTGAATGATGATTTTCTAGGCAGAATTCCGACTTTTATACCTTTTTTAAAATGCCCAGCATGCTTTGTTAGACAAACATTTTCCCCAGCTTGAAATTTCGAACTTGAACATACTATTTCTAGTATATACTAACATTTTTCTGGTAGAATCTAGTAATATCTGAAGGATCTACTAGTAGTAGGACCTTAATTTCTCTGTTTAAATTAAAGCAGGCCTTTCCTTTAATGTCAGAATTAAAAATATTAAAGTTAAAATATTGCAAATTTAAGTATATTTTGCTTTTTAGCTAAATTATTGAAAATACATAAAATGGCACCTACATATACATATGAACTAGAAATATCAATTGTCCCTAAAATCGTAAATTTCTGGATTAAGGTAAAAGTAGAACACAGATCAGCAGCTGACACTATTGCATCGGGTTGTGTACATATCATATGGGTTAATGGTGGTACTTCTATGGCGACATCAGATCCACAACGCCCTCACTGTCGTCGCTTCGGTTGTCTTCGCTGGACGGTGGCTGGACGCGCACTTGGGGGATTGGACGGTTTCTGTGCGTGATTCTGCCACCGTTGCTGGGTCTTCCATTGACTTTGTCGCGACGCAAGGAGTAGTCCAGGACGCGTACCTTCTTCTGCGGCGACTTGTGCATTTTCCGCTGGGTATTCGTTCCCAGAACGGCATTGTTACACTCCAGGGACGCAATTAGGTTTCTTTTGGCTGCAGCCGCCGATGGTTCGCTTGTGTTTTCTATGTTGTTGTTGGTGGTGTTGGGATGGCGCCGCTTCTGTAGATTGCCCGTGCTCTTGGCGACACTGGGCGACTTCATCTTCGATGGCGTCTTCTTCAGCGATGATGTGGACCCGTAGACGCCCGGCTTGCCTTTGAGAGCCTTTGGCGTTAGAGGCGCCAAAGGCGGCATCATTTTATGGCCAGGATCTTTTTTGCCGGAGGTCGGCGGCTGCTTCGGCTGGCGGAGACTCTCCCAGTCTGCGGCCATCTGCTCCAGAATACTGACCCCGTTCACCAGGAAAGGGGATTTGGCATGTCTCACGTACTCCTGCACTAGCTCTACTATCTGTTGCTCTAGCTTCGGTAGCTTGGCCGTGATGGCTTTGCGCTCCTTCTGCTCCTTGAGGAGTTGCCCGCCGCGGTTGTTGAACCTGTTCGGGTCATTAGCTTTGGTCTCCAGAACTATCATGCGGGCAAACATCTCAGTACGGCTGCTGTACATCTCGTATATTTTCTTGTTCTCGTCGTACAGCTTCTTCAACTGCTCCAGTTCCAGCTCGTGCAGCTCCAGATCCTCTTCGGTGAGGTTTTTGTTGTAATAGCTAGTGAAGCGTTTGCATTCCGCGGGACTCTTGAGAGTCAGATCCCACATCTCCTTGATTTCCACCCGCAGGCGATCGACAAAGATACTCAGATTCTGACGGCGAAGGGCTTGGCAGCGCTGCAGCTCCTCCCGAAGCACGTCGTATGTGTGCTGGTTGTAGGCTGTCGATTCCCTCACCCGCCGTTGGGCGTATTCGTCGGTATCCTGGAGGCGCTCCCACAGCACCTGGATCTTTCCCCGCATGTCGTCGATCTGGTCACGCAGCTCCTGCACCTGGTCGGCGAACTCCTTTTGCATGCGATGTAGGCTTTTGAAGGTCTCGGCGGTCAGACTGGGATTGATCTGGTTGAGCAGGCGCTCCTCCTCCTCCGTCTGCGGCAGGCACCCCAGCAGCTTCATGTCTAGCTTGATGCTCTGGCGCAGTTGCTTTATCTCTTCGACTCGCCGCGTTCGCTGTTTGCGCAGCTGATCGAGGTGCTCCCGAAAATAGCTCATTTCCTGAGGCGTGGCCAGCGGATCGTCCAGCAGGGGAATCGCCTGCTCGCCCAACTCTTGGCACAACTGCTCCTGCTTCTGCAACAGATCGGCGATCTCCGCCCGCCGCTTTGCCACGCCCTCGCGTAGGTGTTCGATGCTCTCATCCAGCTTTAGTTGCCACACAACCAGAGGCATGCCCGCCGGACGATCACCAACGTCCATCGGCTCGTGGAGCAGACGTGTTAGGTTGCTGGCTTCCGTCCGCAAGTTGTGAATCTCTTTCTGGACACATTCCTGCTTCTCCTTGGACTCGTTCAGCAGATCCGTGTAGAAGCTATCGGCGTGTTCCTTCAGTCGGATGAGGAAATCCTCACAGGTCTTCTCCTCGAATATGTGCGACCATAGTTGATGCAGGCGATCCACGTGATTGCTCGTCAGCTCCAGGATCTTAGTCTTGTGCTCGACGAAGACCATGGCTTCTTTGGCGATCTCAATTATCGATTATTTTTGATTCTTATTTGTTAACAAGTGCAGGAGACGCTAATAAAGTGAACCGGTAAATTTCAAACTGTACATAGCTAGTAAATTGGTGTTGCAAAATATTCCACAGCGATCACTATCGACACCGATAAATAGTGTTGTTATGTTTCAGAAAAGTCCAATAGGCAAGTCTTGTTATAATGGAAATTTAAGAATTAGAAGTTTTCTTTCTCGGGTAACGTAGTCTGAAAATTTTTAGCTGTGGATTTGATGAAAGATATGTTGAAATTGGTTCCTTTAATAAAACTGTGTTGTAACAGTGCTGTAAAAGCCTACTTTTTATTCTCTTTTACAGCACTGGAGCACTGGGGGCTAGTTTACAGCACTGATTCCTCCAGTGATGGATAACGGTTATCGAACATAGTTGTTTTCCATCGATTTCTTTTTTGCTCCAACAGCTGACCGAGATCCGATTCATAGAGAAGCACAGAAGTCCTGTAAAGTGTATTTGAATCGTCTCAGCAGAACAACACCCGCCAGGAGTGGGCCGTTTCGCGCATTCTCGATTCCCGATGAGCTCGAGCGGCGGAGGCGGAGGAGCCCCAGTCTCCGGAGGTGCAGGTGGGGCAGGTGCAGCGGGTGGTGCAGAGGCGGCTCCTGCTGTTGCGCCCGAGGCCCCCCGAGGTGGCGCAGCGGCGGCTGTAGGAGAGGGTGACGCAGCTACTCCACCACCATCCCCGCCAGCCAATCCCAATGAAAGTCCATTGGAGAGTCCCGTGAACGGCACAAACCCCAATGATGATCAGGATGCCAAACGACGCAAGTGTCTGGAGGTAGACGACGCCCAGGATGGAGCCAGCACTGTAGGTTCACCAAATCCCAGTGTTTTTTTTTGTTCCAGCTATAATCCTTCTCTCCTAATCCTTTCCAGATGGTCGATGCCAATAGCGTTCTCAACAAGATCGCTAACCTGTACGCTGAAAAGCTTATGTCGGACATTGTGCTGCTCGTTGACGGAAAGGAGTATCCGGCACACCGGGTCATCCTGTGCGCTAGCAGCGATGTATTCCAAGTGATGCTGATGAATCCGGAGTGGAACGAGTGCAGTAAACGCGTTATTGAGCTGCACGAGGAGGCATGCTGCTCGGCGGTGTTCCCGCAGTTCATTAAGTACCTGTATGTCGGACATATTGCGGTCACCCTGCAGACGGTGATGCCGATGCTGGCGCTGAGCGACAAGTACAATGTGCGCGACCTGATAGACCTCTGCGTCGGCTACATGACGAAGCATGTAGCGAAGGCGGCCACCAGCGGCTACCTGGTCTCGTGGCTGCAGTACACGCTCTCCTTCACGCCCACCCACAACGATCTCACCGAGACACTGAAGCGGTTCCTCAAATGGAACCTGGAGATGGTGGCCGAGTCGCGTGACTTTGTGGAAATGGATCCGGCCATAATGCAGCTCCTTCTGCAGCAGAACGACATAGTCATCACCAGCGAGTACAAACTGTTTGCCATTGTGCAGACCTGGCTCTTGCACCGGCGCGAGCAAATGGAGGCGACCTCCGGCTCTGCGGCCAGTTGCAACGCCAGCTTCATGGAGCTCATCGAGCAGACGGTAACGCACATCCGTTTCGGAATGATGACGCCGCAGGAACTGTCGCATCTGTCGTTGATGGAGCCGCTGATCGAGTATCACAAGGAGTTCCTTGTCGATCGCATAGCCATTGGGATGAGCTACCAGTCCGGACAGGAGGATCGCGTGCGGGAGGTGCGAGCCACCGAATCCGGTGAGCTGCAGTTTACGCCGCGCCTCTACTGGAACGACACCTGGAGCGTGGACATAGATGTGCACAATTTCGACGAGATCGAGGACTATAAGAACTACGTTAAGCTCTTCTTTTCGCAGCGTCACATCGCCGAGGTGGAGGATGGTGAGCTGTTTCTCGTAAGGGTTTCTCGCCAGTCCTATATATATTGTGATTTCTTTGAACAGATCCCTGTACCACCTGGGAGATAGAGTTCTTTCCGCGCGGTGTCATGTACAACAAGGCTAAGATGGTGTGCGGCGAGGATGTACCAGGCTGCTCCCTAAACACGGTTCGCTTGCGAGTGACCTGCAAGCACCAGAACATAGGCGAGGAGCGATTCAAGGTAAGTCAGTCCAGGGCGGAGGAGGATCTAACCATTTAATGGACCATTTCATGTCATTTTAGATAGCCGTGCTGATCGTTGGCGTGCAGAACACGATCTCACATATCCGTACGGTGGTGGAGCGCACGGAATACTTCTCGGACACGTCGCGCGTCATCAATTTGGACAACCTGCTGCCGTACGAGGAGCTGGAGCACACATCCCCCTACTTGAGCCCCCATTTGACGGGCAATCAGCGGAACACACTCACCCTGCACGTCCTCATCACGCCCATGGGCGCTCACACGTGCCGCGATGCGCCGCCGTTTCAGTTTTAGGCACCCAGCCGATCCCTGATCCTGCCGACATCTCCCGACATAATTTCATTCTTCCATTATATTTTTTATGTATGTATAAATCCAAAATGCGACTGCTCCTATTACCCTTGGGCTCAATGAGTGGCGGGATGAATCTGAGAATCCATACCATCTTGTTTCCGATCCCAATCCATTCCCGCCGCCATATGTTAAGTTTTTTTTTTTTTTTTTTTTTTTTTTTTTTATTTTTTTCTCACTGGCGTTATATGGCGCTAGACTTTGGACACAAAAGTCTTGCAGCTCCAGTGAACCCCCAGGCTAAGGTACAAGATTATGCAATAAATGTCACCATTTAGAAACGAACCACAGAGCCCCCCGCTCCCCATCCTGTTCTCTGAACGGACGCGACTCTCTCGGTTTCAGGCTGAAATTTGAAGAAACTCGTCGCATCATGTCGCATTCATGTTTTACAGCCAATAGGCGTTGTGTGTGGGTGGGTTGATCCATTTACGAGTGCGTTTACAGTACGGGATCAACCTGTCGCGTCTTAAGGAATCATCGCTATTATCTTTATTGGCGACAAACGCTGGGAGTGACTTGGCCATAATAGAGCGCTCTCTCTTATGGAAACTCATGGCTGGATCTATTGGGATTGGAGTCTCCAGATCGCCCAGACTCGGTGAAACGAATATAAATCGGTGTATTATATAGAAGAAGTCATCAATCGAATTAATGTTGAAATAAATGTAGTGATTGTTCATCGAGTTTATGTTTTCTATGGACTGAATTATAAAGAGTTACTATCATACTTACAATTAGATATTATCACCTATCAAATGACATTAGTTTTTAATCTCTGTATCTCCCTCTCATGAAATTGGTCAGTTTTAATAAGAATTTGTAAAATATATATATGTATATGTAATGTATGGTAGATACTATATTTCCCCCAGTGTGTGAGTCTGAAAAAAAATAGATCCTATCGCGATGTCCGATGATCATAATTGTAAATTAAAAATGTTACAAATTACCTACTATATAAATGTGTATACAAAATGAGTATTTACAAGAGAATATTAATAAATTAACTTCATTACTTTTAAATACCTTAATGGCTGTTTATTTATTCGCTCTCCGGGTGGTAATTATATACCGGGTAGGATTTAATGTTATTAATAATCTTAAGATATCTTAAGAAGAGTTTTTTTGGGGGGCTACACTTTCTTATCGCCGCCTTCTGCTCACGATTGCTCACGATACTGACTTGCAGATTTGCAAGAATCTGTAGCTGTAGCTGGAGATGGTTCTTCTACTAGTGCTGGTTATTTAAGATTTACAGCTTGGATATCTCCGCAGTGGTATGGATTTTATGGCTTATAGTGTCACTCCTACCACCTACCACCAGAGTGCCTCTCAATATAAGAGACAGAGAGAGAGAGAGAGAGCTTTACAGATCGGACTTTGAAGCACGTATCCGCTGTTAGACACCCGGACGTACTTTTAAGAACTCTCTGTCACGGGCCTCGACAGTTGGCCGTGAACGGTGCTCCAAATCACAACAGCAGCCACTCCGGACGTTACCAACATCAGGACCTGAGGATCATGGATAATCCCGCCTATGTGATCGATTGCGATCGAGAGTTCGGTGAGTTTGGAAGACTGGAGAGAGATTAAAGGATATTATATGTAAAAAGTGCATAGAATCTACATAGATCCGAAGAAAAATAATATAAAACTTGGCAACTATTTTGTTTTTTGTTTGCTATGCTTTATTATTGCCAAAATGACTTTTGTTTTTTTTTGGTATACATATATAAGATATACATGCGGTATATAAGATATATATATATGCGGTATATGCCCATCAGTTACAGATTCAATTCTATATGGTATTCTCGTAGGTTTATACTTTAGTTATTATTGATGAATTCTCAATTCTCGTGTCCTTGAATGCAGATGCAGTTTCCCTACCCTTCCCTTTTCTCTCAACCTTTCCTCTAATACATATATTCCTCTATATTGTATATTTTGACCATTTTTTCTCTTAGTGTAGCTCTGTTTTTCAATTAGTGTTCAAGTATGTGAATAGACCGAGAAAAAGTCACGTCAGACATCGGTTATATGTGGGTTATATAGGCCCCTCTATATAATACCGTAACATAACTCGAGAAATGTTTATCTTTTTGGATGATATTTTCAATTTTTAAAGTTATAATCGTATAACCGATATCTGACAGTTCTTATAGAAGCAGTTCCTTGTGTATAGATGCTGATGTGTAGATGTGTTTTAAATGCTGATTATAGTGACTTTTATCCGTCTCCTTGGTACCTTGGCGGGGTACTCCATGGATGGTATTCCTTTTCGCTAATTTGGTATTTTTTTTGGTATTTTTGGTTATTGGTTTAATTGGTTTACTGGCTACTTTTTGGGTTTTGGCTAATTATTGTAGTTGGTGTAGCATTTGCTAGCTGCCTGGAAGCAGTGTTCTAGGTGGGGTGAGTTTGCTGCTGAGCTTGGTGAGGTGAGCCGCCTGATCCTTGGATCCGTGATCCTGGATCCTTATCGAGTGACATTTCTACTGAAGTGGGTCCCGTATAATGCGTGTATGGGTGTGGGTGTGGCTCTGGGTGTATGTCATTATGTATCATTTGGTATATTAACTATATCTTTCTTTTGGCTATGGTTTCAACTATCCTTTTGTTTTTTCAGTACATAACATTATTAAACCTCTATATGCGGCCAAGTCTGGCTCTATATATATAGTCTGTTCCAAAGCCCAGTACTGACAAAAGATGACCTGTATCCTCGTTTGCCAGTTCTGAGCCCACTTGAAGAGTAGTCCTGCCCCCTCTAAACAGTGTCTGTGTGTGTGTGTGAGTCGGGATGTAATAGGTGCTCCTCCGATCCCGAACCCTATCCTTCTGGGTGATGTGTATTCCTTAGTCCTCCTTCGAGGTCCTTTACTTCTCGAAGATTAGCTCGCCGGTGAGGAACGGGTTGAGGTAGGTCTGGGCCTCGTAGCCGGAGACCGAAGCTGTTGTGGTACGTCGCCGTCCGCCGTTCTGGGTCCCGCCGCCCCGCCTCTCGCCGTGGGCATGACCGTGGGCGTGGTGCGCTGGGCGCTTCTCATCGCTGGGACTCAGGATCAGTGGAATGGGCATGGAGGTGTAGAGCTGAAGCTGTGGCGGCTGGACAATCGTTCCAGCCGCCGGGTTGAGGGGCGTGTCCATGTAGCCGTGCGGCAAGGTGGCTGCCGTGGCCGCCACGAATGCCTCTCCGCCGCTGGTGGTGCTGGGCGTGGAGCTGGCCGTGGATGTGGAGCCCGCGATGGCATTGGAGTTGGCTACGGATAGCTTCTTGGGGCCGCCACCGCCCACCCGTACCCGGTGATGTTTGTAGTGGCCACGGTGGGTCTTGCGCTTCGAATGACCCATTCCGGTCATGCCCTCCGCCGGCGGCGAGGTGTCCAGCAGCGGCAATAGCGGTAGATGTCCTTCCGGGTCGCCGTCCAGGTCACTGCTGATGCTGCTGTTCCCGCCGGCTGATGGCCCGAGGAGCGGCTGCTTCAGCGAATCCCGTTGATGCGGATGGGGATGGGGATGGGGATGCGGATGGGCCTGGATGATCGTGGCCGTGGCGAAGATCTCCTGGAAGCGATTGCTCGCCTCCAGCTGCTGCAGCTGCAGGTGCTGGCGTTGCAGGAGCTGTTGGCGCTGCTGCTGCAGGTGGCTAAGGATGCGGTACTGGTCGAGGATGTGCTTGTAGAACTGCTCCGCGGTCACTTCCGATGAGTTAAGGAGGCGGATGGCTATTTTCTCGGGTATCACAATTTTATCTGCAAAACAACGAAAGAGAAAAACAACGCGTGAGTTTATTATCATTGGGTGGGTAGGGCTATAAAGATTACAGGGGGGTTTCAGTGTTTTAAGATCTGGATTAGGCTTTACAGCAGTGGTTTATGGAAAAGCTCGTAATAAAATACATATATACGACAACAAGACTTTAAAAATAGGTTTACAAAAGTGTTATTTAATAATAAAAAATACGTAAGCTTTGAAAATAGGTGTTACTAACTCTTGGTTCTACTTTAAATAAATAAAAAGGACCTCTTGAAGAGCTACAATACCGGTGACAAAAGCCCTTAATATCTTATATCCATTTTGGTGACGAAAAATATGAAATACTACTACAATACAAAACTAGAAATACACAGATATTCTTTCACGGAATTTTATTTCTATTTATTATTAGTATTTTAGTTTTTCTAAAATATAATAAGAATATTTTGTACATGTATAGTAGCTTCCTTGCGTACACTGGGGCTTGTGGTTCGTCACCTACGAGGACTGTTACCCTTTGTAAATAAAATCTCTTATTTTCTTACAAAAATATATGGTTTTATGTAAATTAATATCAAGATTTTTGAACTTAACAGTATATATATATAATAATAACTGTTAAACATAATAAGACATTTTTTTTTTAAATAGATATCCAATAATAGACATTTTACTATTAAAATATCTAAACAAAAGGGGTCTTGTGATGATAAATCTTATAGTTCTTTGACTATAGGAATACTATCAAGGTCTTTCAAGAAATTGCATTTAAAGACAAGGTTCTAAAAAATATATAGAAAAGTAAGTATATAGGAATACTATAATACATATTTAAGATTTTGGAAATTTGAAAATTTAAGAGTTATATTTAGATAATGTTAAAGTTATAGTTTTATTGAAGTATTTTGAAGTATATCTAAGTTATATTGAAGTATATATACTTATATACTTATATAACATATAACATATATGTTATATGAAGCATTAAGGTGGCATTATTAGAAGGCATTATTTAGAACTATTCGTATAAACAATAGTTTATCAAATTCTAAAAGGCTTATACTTTGCTTTATAAGTTAAAACCCTTCCTCAAAGAAACCACAATTTTATTAGCAGTTTTTTTTTAAACAAAGGATTCCACATAGGAAATGGAACCACCTTATACCTTTAACTAAAATATAATAAATCATAAATAATTGAGACCACTTCACCCACTCTTTTTAAGAAATCCCTCGCTAAAAAAAAACCCCCCAGACATAAAACATATTCCTTGTAAAACATATTCCTTATGCTTTGTGAAATGGTAAATAAATTGCAATTTGCTTGCCTTTGTGCCATATTGCTTTCACGAGGCAGCGGGAATCTGTATTTAATTGCATCAAATTAGATTTATTGAACTGCAAACTGCAAACTGCAAATGGAAAGTCCACCAAGGAAAACAGCACCCTGCATTCTGTCTCGGTGTGAGTATAGTGTGTGGTGTGGGTGTATGGTGTATGGTCTGAGTGTGGGTGTGGGGTGGCAGGATGGTTGGATAGTTCGGTGTAGTTGTGTGCATGACACCCCATTGACCTAATTTCGAGTTGATTTACAAAAACTGAACAAAAAGCAAAGAAAAGCAGGAGAGTGGTAGGAGGCGGTGGTAGGAGGTGGTCTATGTAGTGGAACAATGTGGGCGGCTTTTCCCGCCCATCCTGAGAAAGTCCTGCCAATTCAGTTATATTCGGAACAAATCTTGTCAGCAGAAAGCTTTAAATTGAAGTCTTTTTTTCTTTTTTTTTGTATTTTTTTTTGGTGAGGCCACGGAAATTCCATCCACCCTATTGTGTTAAAACTTTTGCATGAAGTTGCATTTTTCATGAAACTCTTTTATTAAAAATGCATATTGGCTTTTTAGATTTGAATGGAAAAGCCTAAAAAGAGAAAAATCAGAGAGGTTTATGGTGTTTTAAACTGTTTAATAAAATACCAACTACTTTTTGAAGTTTTGATTAAAATAAAGGCATTATAATAAAGTTATTTGCGTTATAATTTGATAAAAAAATAATAATATATATTATTTAAGAAAGCCGTTACCATTGAAATGAAAAAAATATGGTTTATATATTTTTAGAGTTTATACATTTTTAAATTTTTAGGTTTTCTATTAAAAATATTTCATTATTTATCTAGCTTTCTTATTTTATTAGTTTTTTGTGTTTAAAAACATATTTCAAGTTGTAAAACGTTGAAATATTACCAAAGAAAATTATTACGTTAATTATTACATTACGTAGCAAAAAGTTGAACGCTCAGTTAAATACTTTTTTTATTACTTTTTAAAAACATTTTAATAAATGCCTTTAAATAGAAGAGAAGAGTTGAATTTAAGTACAAGCCTAACTAGAAACGAGTTAACTTAACGAGTAACAAGTAGCGATTAACGTGTTGATTTGACAAACTTCTGAGATCCTCATAACCTTAAAATCGATCTCTAGTCAATCTTTCTTAATATAAAGAAAGTTAAAATAAAGTAATATTTAAAAATATATTCTTATAATGAACATAAAATCATTCTTAATAGTCTTTAAAGTCTTTTAATTTTATAAAAGAGATAAAACATATGGTGGATTGTAGATAGTACTTGAAAGATAGATACAATTTTGATAAGATTTTAATTTAATTTTGATAAACAATTTAATAATTAGCCCACTCAAATCAATAAACAAATTAAAGCCCATTTAATCACCATTTAAAGCCTTTTAACTTAATAAAATAAAATCGTAGATCTAATAAGCCCTATTCACTTTGTTTGGGGCTCTTTTCTCTCCAATTCTTTATGGCCCATAACAAAAAAATGTCATCGCGAACCATCCAACCCCATCGGGGGTTAAGGGTGCTTCTGGCCCCAAATACCAATTACCAATACCAAGCCGAGTCCCAGCCCCCAACCCCAACCCTAGCCACGTTAACCCAAAATTCGCGTAGCCTAGATTCAGGCTTTTTGTCCCAGATTGACCGCAGTCCGCAAATGACCCGGCCAGTGATTGGTTTTTGGTCACCGAACCGAACAGTTAGTCACGGGCTTTTAGTCACCAAATAGTTAACCCGGGAACTGACCCAACACCGGATGGATGGTGGACACTAGTATGGGAAACAATAAAAAAAGGGGAGGACCAGTGTCCACGATCCTGATGCGCTCCTGGCTTACCGCAATGCGTGGCCTTGGTGACAAAGGGACGGATGGTGGGGTCCCAGATGAAGATGTAGTACAGTGAGAGCATGATGGCCGCCAGTGAGACGCAAAGGACGTAAACGGCGACGGTCAGGATGCGGATGACCTTGCGATTGCTCTGCTGCGGCTGGTAGCAGCGGCTTATTGTCTCCGTGGGCGGCAGTTTCACTTTCTCCTCCAGCGAGTTCACTTTCGAGTTCATTTTGATTTTGTTTCCTTATTTTTTGTTCGTTTGATTTTGATTTTGATTGTTGCCCTCGATTTTAACTGATATGCTTCCTTCTTTTTTTTTGTATTGGCAGTGGCCTTTTTATAGTCTAATTGTTGTTTAAATGCAAAAGTTATTATCGCTTTTTTTTTTTTTTGTTTGATTAGTTTCTAGATTTGTTCGTTTTATACGTCGCTTCGCGTGCTTAAAAATACAAAAAAAAAAGGACGCGCTAAAAATTCTGTTCTGCCAACCGACGTGTCGGACGTGTGCAAGCGAAATGAATTGAGAAAGTCTGGTGAAAGTACTGCAAAGTATCCCAAAATGCTTCTTCCTCGACAGCCAGAGAGAGTGTGAGAGAGAGAGAGAGAGCGAGAGATATGGAGATGGAGAGGACAACAGCTGATTTTTCCTTCGCATTCGGAAGCTCCCAATCCTTACCGGTTGCGAATGGCGAACGAACGAACGAACGAGTAACGGTAATTGGGATGAGAGTGCATCAGCGATGCCAGCGTTCAGGAGTTATCATGTTCGGTTTTCACTCGTTTCTTGCTCTCTTTGCTAGAAACTTCGTTTCAGCTCGTCTCTCTAACCTGTTGTTGTTGTTGTTTTTTCTTCTCTCCTTCACAAAGCTCATTGGTGATCTTCGTTTTTAATTTCATTCATAAAATGCACCTTTCCCCCCTCCCCTCTCATTTGAATTTTCGGCAGCGGCGTGGGCTTTGTGTTTTTGGCTTTCGGTGTTTATGCCACACGCCATTCTGGCATTTTCGAAGCCAAAAAGTACACAAAAGAAAATCTGTAAGAACAGAAACAAAAACAAACCGCACGTCGGCACGTTGCACGTTGGCTCTTTGTGTGTCAAGTGCAGTACCGCCACGCCTCCCGCCTCCCGCCTACTGCCTCCCTGACTCATATATGCGGAAATCAAAATACTCGCTTGATTTCATTTCTTTTTGGGAATTATTTTGCAAACCGATGCCGCCAATCAATCAACTCTGCTTTTTGGCTATTTTAAATATTAAATATATGTATGTGGGCGATTTCTTGGGGGGAGGGCCTTGCCAGAAGGGGTTCGCTCTGTCTTTGACAGCAACCTTCGCCGGAGCCGCGAAGGACGTCGCTCACCTTTTCAACTTTCGCTGCCGCCTCTCTGTCCTCCACCCTCTGCTTCTTACAACCTGCCACCTGCCACCTGGGTGTTTTTTTTTTTTGCGCCCACAATTGCATACCTTCGTTTTCCGTTGCCTTGGCTCTCGGCTGAAATCGGGGGGTTAACAAACTGCAACTGGGTCACTAGGACACGCCGAGAGTGACAGGGCGAGCGCTATTCAGGCTTTAGAGGGGAGCAAGCGAGAGAGACAGCCTGCACTGGCACACCGAACGATTGCAATGTTGGCCATTGATTTTGTTGTATAAGAACTGCACACACACACTCACACACACATAGTCACAGACAGGCACCCTAACAGTTAAAAAGAGATAGCTACAAACACACGCATTCAATTACAGGAGGCCTTCTGCTAACGGGAACTTGGGGAGTCCCCAAGTTGTTTAAATATTGGCAGATGAGATATTATTTAAATGGATATAGGATATTGATTTAAAATTATTAAAAATCCTTAAATACTTTTAGGGATATAGGCTATTTCTAAGTTATTTAAATAAAAAAACGTTCTTATAGAATAAGTTCTTTTGTAGAAAGGGGAACTCTTTTTTAACCTTTTTTCAAAACTTTATTTAAATTTAACTTTTTAATAAATTAATAAAGCAATAATACTCTAAAACATATTTATATCTAAACTGTGTTGCTTTATGGGAAAGTGCATAATGCTCTATTTATAAAGGTTCTATTTATAAAATTTTATTTTCCATTTCCCAAAATAATTAAAAAAATTTGAAGTAGTTAGGATATATAAAATTATTGATAAATATATTTATTAAATATATCAAAATAAACTTTAATATTCATATTTGAATAAACTGAAGTGAAAATTTAATATTAAGATTTAAATTTTATAAAAAAACAACTGAGAAAGCTATTACATCAAGTGGCATGCCAAAAAGTATGCTATATATTTTGTCACTTTTATATAAATGGCTACAATAGGAATAACCGTGTTATTAAATTAAAAAAGCTACATTTAAAAACAAAAATTAGATTTATTTAATAAAGCATAAGCTAAAAAAATGCCTCTAAAATAACCAATTTAAAGTAAATATTTAAAACCAAAAAAGGAACCATAATTAAAGCTTCTATGAAAAATTCAACTAAATCTACTTCCATACTCTTTAAATTATAAGAGATTTAAGGAAAAACTTTCTATTTAAACCAAATAATATATGTTTTTATAAATAAAACAAACCAAAGCCCTAAAATGTATTCCTTTGGGAGGTTTGAATTTGCGTTGCTCTACTTTAAATGCACTTAAATACATATTCATCATGTGGGCCAAGATGTAGGCCACACCCACAAAGCTATCTGCCCCACACACACACACACCACTGTATGTATGTGCACCTTTCCGGCAGCATTGTGGCAGCAAAGTTACCCTCAAGGAGTTTCCTTCGTTCGGGCCACGTGACTAGGTGGAGCACACTCGTATTCGTATTCACCTCCCTATATACTATAGTATAACCCATAACCCATTTCTCATGCTGGCCTCGAAAATGTGTTTTTTTTTTTTTGGTCCCAGCTTGCCCATTGCATTTCGTCCTTCCGCCGGAGGAATGCACCGCCCTCGTCCTTTCTGCCTGGCCAAGTTTAAGGATGGTTTATCTACCTGCTTACTTATGTGCAGACAAAACTGATTAAGCAGGCCGGAACTGCCAGGAGGACTTTCAGGACTACTACCAGGCCAGGGGGAGGAAGCCAGGATAATATGGTAAACCTATAAGAGGGATTTTCCGCATACAAGCACACATGATACGGAGCAGAGCAGAGCAGAGTCGAGGCTCTGAATGGGATACACATAATTAAACTTAAACTTTAGTTAAGAGAAAACTTTCGAGCCTCCACTTTTTTTTTGGAGAAAAGGACGAAGAACCAAAAACTAATGCAATTTGTGGACCAAAAATACGACATATTACTTTGGTTTCGGTTCGGCTAATCCCATTATAAAGTTTTGTCCCTTTCCCAGAATAGGGACCTCTTTTTGGAGCAAAAAAGGACACACACATGATGTGATTATATGTATGATTTAAATGCAATTATTTCAAATTGTGTTGATTGAAGAGGCGACAAATTAATTAAATGCTGATTACATTCTGGCAAATTGCTTTTTGAATAAATAACGAGAGAATGTATTTATTGGAAATGTATTTATTGAATATTACGCATACGCCCCGTTACCGCATTGCCCTATTGAATGAATTTTCATTTCGATTGAAAGGCTTTTCAGCTTTTTAGTCATTTAGCTTTTCAGTTTTAATTATGGCCAAGAAAAAGGACACTCTACACAAGTAGAATAAGTTAATTAAAACATATTATGACTTGTTTGGGACAACACTGCGTATACTTAATGAAAAATCGAATTTTAAATAGAAACCTACAAAAAGAAAAAGGCTTCTGTAGGGACCTCGTTTCTTAACCAAATACGGGAGCCTTCTTTTGGCCTTTGAAGACGGGCGGCATTCTGGAGTCCCAGAAGAAGATGTGATAGATAGAGAGGAAGAATCCCAGACAGCAGAGCCCGCACAGGTAGATGACTATGACGAAATAGCGAGCAAAGCGCTCCGTGCAGGTTGGTTCCGCGAATATAATCTCCTCCAGCTGGGGCGTTTTGGGCACATAGGATGCCGAAACGCCACTACGTCGGGGGGCACTGCTGCTGGCCAGGCGGACGCTGCTACTGCTGCTGCTGGAGGATGTCTTGGCGGTGTCCGCCTCCTCCTCGGCCCGCACATTCGATTCGATTATGTTGACGATCTTGGCCAAATTAGCCACACTGGTTGCGTTGCCCGTTCGGGACCCGGATTCCGGTGGGCCGGACATTGCGATTGCCGGACAGCGATTCGAATACTGATTTTGATGTCGACACAATCGACGATTAAATCAAAATCAGCCCCAAATGACGCCATCCGTTGGGGGTTCCGGCTCTGCCTCGATTTGGGGGCACGCAGCAAAGCGGATTAGTTTTGTGCATGGCTGTCAACTTTTGATATCGACCACGGTGGCTAATTAACACTGCCCCGGCGGCAGTAATGTTGCCACAAATGGCTTTTTTTCAGTTGAGAATACAGAAAGCGAGAAGCTAAAGCAGCTATGGTCTTGTGACTTGAAATATTTATACCCGGTACTTGGTTTATTAGTTTGTTGTCTAATTAAGGGGGCAACACCCTCTAAGAGTAAAATAAGTATATTTACTATAGTATCTAGTACCTGCTACTAGTTTTAAAAATGTTGTTGCCTATTTTGGAGGGCAGTGATGTGATAGTATGAGGTAATCCCTAAGCTATTCGGCAATTCCTTACTATTAGACTTTCTTACTATTAAGTACTTTTTAACCATTACCCAACAAAAAACTTTATTAAAATAAAAGAATTAGGTGCAAGAGCTCCTAAAAATAATGAACATTTTATTATAGGATACCCGGTACATGGCCTAACACATTTTAGGGGGACTATGATAGAATTGAACGACCTATTTTTAGCCACATTGGAAAAAAAAGATATATCGTAACAAACCCCAAACAAAACTCAAGAAAGAAAGCGAGATATATGGTATATGAGAGCTTCTAAAAAGAAACATATATATTCTATGATACCCGGTAACTAGGCTTAGGAATATTTTTACATCTTTTAGGGGGCATTGTTAGGTACTAACCCCACCAAGAAAGCCTATAAAGCCTTACAAGATGAGGCGGAAGAGCTCCATAAAACAAATATTTATAATCTATTATGCTCACTACTTAACTTAGTAATTGTATTGCCTATTTTAGAGGCCATCAATAGAGTAATAGGCCATAGTAACTAAAACCTTTCAAAATATATGTGTTACCTAACAAAAAATTCTTAAAATGCCTTACAAAATTACTTAACAAAAGTTTTTAAGTTCAAATTAATTCATATATTTAATTAAATAAATAAATATATTTTCAATTATGTTGGGATTAAAATTAGGATATATTGGTATAGTTAGGCATATGAGGTTCTAAAAACAAAAATAGTTATTTTATGATACCCCGTACTACCTATTTTAAAGGGCATTGATGGAGTAATGTTACAAAATATTTAAAAAAAAAAAAAACACACCAAAAAATCTATAAAAATATTAGATTAGTTAAGATCTTCAAAAAAACAAAATATATTTCTGTATATGAATATGATACCCAGTACTTGAAGTGCATAGCCTAATACATATAAAGAATTGGGAAACCAACCTCTAAAAACGTAAAAAAAAGGCCAAATCCAACAGCTTAGCCATTGAGCTCTCGTTTGAATGGAAAACTGAAAGCCAGATTAGTTACCATCGGCCACTTACCCAAATCTGGTCACTGGCACGGGGTGAGTGAGTGAGTTAGTGAGTGATTGGGATGGAAGGAGGACTCCTATCCGCCGTGGTAAGGATCCTAGCCGATGGGATGGGTGTGCTTGAAGACGGGCAGTGGGGGCATCCGCGAGTCCCAAATAAAGAGATAGTAGACGGCCAGGGTGAGACCCATGCCGCTTACCCCGCCCATGTAGAGCATCAGGGTGAGGAGGCGGAAGGTCTTCGACTCAAAAAAGTCGTCCGACTTGGGCATCTGGATCTCCTCATCCTTGGCCTCCTTGACAACAGCGGCCAGGCTGGACATCATATTTGATGAGGCACCCCCACTTGGACCCGGGCCACTCATATTAGATGAATCACTTCGATTTCGATCACAAAACCCAAAAAAAAGCAGGTGAACCGAAGGGTCTCTGTCTCAATGGACGAACTGAACACAATTGAGCGAGTGCTCCGACTAACAGGGATCCGTTCTTTGTCTTTTCGGGTCTTCGGGTCTCTAGTCTCTAGTGTCTAATAGTCTAGTAGTCGATGTTCTTTTTCTGGCTCTTTCTTTTGGTTCTTTGGTTCTGGCCAGCTTTGTTCTTTTGTGGTTTTTTTGTTGTTGCTATCCGCTTGACTGCTTTTGCGGTTTCTTCCATCGGAGGGCTTGGACAGAGAAGGGGTTTTCGAGAAGGGGTCTCGGACCACCACCGTCTTGGGGGCCAGCGGCTAATAAGATTCGCCAGAGCAACGCATCACGTGCTGGGGGCTCTTTAGCGGCCACTTGACCCGGTTTCTGAAAGACCCACCACCCATCAGACCCCGATCCACCTCTTAGACTATTTCTCCAGATGGGTGGATGGATACTGGAGGGTAATGGGTATTAATGGAGGATACTATAGGGAAAGGATAGCACAACTGAAAGATATATCAGCTTGAGATCTTTCTGCATTCCACATATATATGTATCTACATACATTCTCAGGTCATCCACTAGTCGAGTGGCCACAGAATGACTTTGTTTACCCACCTTTTGGTTGGCTTGACCAAATCCAATTAGTGCCCACCTTTTCCTCCTCCAGTTTCCGGGCATTGTGGGCGAAAAAACCTCCTCCCCATTCCCGAGGCATTCGTCACTGGTACTCGTGCACTTTCTGCACCGGATGACCCCCAATTGAGACTGGAAACTTGAGGTGGATGTCCGGCATGCTGGAGTCGAAGAAGAGCAGATAGTACAGGGCCAGCACCATGCCCAGACTGCTAATCCCGCCAAGATACAAAAAGATCGATATTAGGCGAAAGGTCTTCGTCTCAAAGAAGGGTGACGGAGGCTGCTCCTTGGGCAGACGGACGTCGTCTCCCTGATCCTCTGATTTCTCCACCGAATCAGAGGCGGCGGAAGCCATCACCAAATAGGAACTGAGCGGGATTTGGGTGCCATGGGTTCTACTTATAGGGAACTGGAATTATGCCAGCCGCTGAGGGGTTTCTAACAAATGACAGTGATTGATGGATCCTTTTTGATGGGAGCACTTGAAAAAATGTGGAAAAAAATAGATATATCCTTAAATGTATTCTACAACCTACTTAAAGAGATATAATAGATGTGATATAATAGTACGACCCACACTGTAAAAGATTTAAATGGAACATATTTCTTATCCATGTACCTAGCAATGATAATCCCCTTTTTTTCAAGTGTACCTATTATTCAAATCTTTCTCTAATCCGACATATTTTTTTTTCCAACCCTACAGCTATCGAAAAGTCCCCGGAGAAACCCTCAGAGAAGCCACGACCCCACAGCTTCGAGGAGGCCATCACGCTGACCGGCGTGGGCCGCTTCCACTACAAGCTGCTCCTCATCTGCGGACTCTGCTTCATGGCCGTCATGGTGGAGATCATGGGCGTCAGTCTGATCATGAACCAGATGAAGTGCGACCTCCAGCCGACCCTCAGCGAGCAGGGGATACTGGCCTCTGCGGGGTTCCTGGGCGTGGTCCTCAGCTCCCATGCCATGGGCTTCCTGGCAGACACCTGGGGTCGAGCTACCACCCTCAAGTATGCTTTATCCCTGGCCTCCGTTTGCTCCATCGTGTCCGGATTCTCGGTGAACATTTGGATGCTGATTGTGTTCCGTTTCCTGACCGGATTCTTCATGTCCGGCGGGCAGGCGTGCGTCTTCAGTTTGTGCGGCGAGTTCCACGGTCAGGGATCTCGAGTGCGGCACGTGACCTTGCTCTCTGGCTTCCTCTGCCTGGCCATGGTCTTTGCTCCAGGTGAGTCCTGATAACAGGATAGTTGGGACATTGATTATAAGATGTCTTTCCAGCCATGGCAATCGGTATCCTGCCCCTTCGTATTGAGACCGTTTTCCTCGGTCTGCGATTCTCTTCCTGGCGAGTCCTGCTCCTGGCCAATGTTTCCATCTCGCTGGTTGCTCTGATGGGAATCTCAACGCTGCCGGAGACACCCAAGTACCAGCTCGTCCAGGGACGTCCTCAAGAATCTCTGGAGACGCTGCGCACGATCTTTTCCCAGAACACGGGTCGCGATGGAAGCGAGTATCCGGTGCGGGAAATAGTCCTGGAGAGCGGTGGCGCTAGTCTGGGCGATGTCCATGGCTTCCTCGATGCAGTGCGTCTCGTCTGGCACCAGACAGTCCCCCTCTTCTACCGCTCCCGGCTGCCGCACACGCTGAACATCTGCATCACCCAGTTCCTGATCTACTTCCTGGCCCAGGGCATCTTCATGTGGTTCCCCACCATCCTGGATGAGCTGGGCACGCGGGGTGGCGAGGACACGCTCCTGTGCAGTGTCCTGCAGGGTCTGAATACGAATGCCAATGTGACGGAAACAGGGGATGGCACGGCCAGCTGCTCCCTGGAAGTGGATACCTCCACCTACCAGGTGATGATCATCATCGGTAGCTCCTTTGTGCTCATCTACTTGCTCTTCGCCTACATCATAGACTACACGGGGAAGAAGAATCTATTGAGTGAGTATTTTGAGAGTATCATATAGTGGTAGTCTATTAATTCCTTGACCTTACAGTGGCCTGGATGATCCTCACCATGGTGTGCCTGGTGGGCCTTCACTACCTGGAGCAGTTCGCCATGGTGGTGATCGCTTTGACCATGGTGATGGCCATCGGAAACTGCGGCGGCCTCGTCAGCACCATCGCCATGGACTTCTATCCGACCCACATCAACGCCATGGGCATGTGCTTCATCATGATGGTGGGTCGCCTCGGGGCGGTGGTGGGCAGCAACATCCTCGGGCGCCTGCTCTTCGCCAGCTGTGATGAAATCTTCTGGGCGATGCTCGGACTGGTGATTCTGCTCTTCATCATGGGCTACTTCCTGCCGGAGAAGGCGCCGTCCAAAAAGGAGCCCGCCATTACTTCTAAGTAGGATTAGTCTGGGACTGAGCAGAGAGGCTTCTTTTCAATTAAATCCCAACACTATTTTTTTAGATTTTCATAATATTTATATTCATATTTAAAGTAAAATAAAATACTAAAAAACAAGAGAGTTTGTGTATCCTAGAATCCAGGAGGGAAACGGGAGCAGCTTGGCTTGGAAATGGGAAATGGATTAGGTAAATGTTTGTGCCCATTCCTCGCCAGCCACGTTCTGGACTGGATGTTGTCACCAAAGACGAGGCCGCAACCGAGGCATTAGCGGCATTAACATTCCTGGAATTCGTTACTGGACGAGGGGAGAGGCAAGCTGGTGGGGAGACCAAGGAGGAGGGGCAGTCCATGGGGCAGACTAAACGCATTCCAAGTGCCGTCGCATCACCAACTACAACTACAACTGCTACTCAGCCAGGAAAGGGTATTCCGGGAGTGAGAGGGTATATTGGTTTTTTCATCTTTTAGGGAGGTAAAGAATATTGTTAAAGTTAGGTGATAGAAATTATTGAAAAATATAGTATTATAGGGTAAGTATGGTGTTCTACTAGGAATTGATTAATTATATAATTTATTTTATTATTTAACTAAAAAAAACCTAATAGAGTTATAAAGTTTTAAAAGGAACTAAGGTTTCTATAAATGTTGTGTGCTATATAATAGGGAAAAAATGAATATTATATAAAAAAAAAGATAATTTTAAACGGAAAAATATAAATTTATAAAACTGTTTAAAAAAAAGCCCCTGGAATTCTAATCTAAAAAGGCAACAGGCTTCTAATAAAATATTGTAGGGTGTGTTACCATATAAGCATAATTAAATAGTAATCTACTATGAGTTAAAATATAAAAAACCTTCTTTATAAAAGCTTTTAACTATTAACCGTAGAAGTAGCCAAATTTCATATAAATATTATAGGGTATTCACCATTCGCCTATTGCTTTTGAAAAGCCATCCAAACCCACTTGTTTGTCTGAGTTTTTGTGCGTTTGTTTTGTTGTATTTATTCAGCAAAACGGTATTTGCTCCGCCGGCTGGTCACAGTCTACAGCGGCACCTCCAGCTCCAGCTCCAGCTCTAGCTCTAGCTCTAGCTCTAGCACTGCCTCTGGCTGTGGCTCTAGTCTGGCTCCAACTCCAACTCCAATTCCAATTCCAAACACCAACCAACCCACCGATCCGGTAAGCAACTAAGCAGGTAAGCAAGTTAGCCTGGCTAGCCAGGTAAGCCAGCTAAGCAAACCAGCCATTTCCAATCATAACACACACGTTGCCACACTGGGATTCCACAATCACAGTCGCATCCAAAACCAAAAAAAAAAAAAAAAAAAAACTGAAAACCCGTAGTCCAAGTGCGAGGCCAATTGCGATTCCCTCTGCCACAATCTTTTGGGCCCAGAAGAGGCTTCTCTGGTGGATCTTTGGTGGATCGGTGGCCATTGATTGCTTAACTGCGCATTTCTCGACTTATATGGCATTGGCCAGATAACCGCCTAACAACTGCCAGTCCCCAGTCTCGTCTCCTTGAAGCTTCGCAGAGACTCCATCTCAGTCTCAGTCTTGGTCTCCATCTCTGTGTTCTCGGTCCCAACGCCCCGTTCCATTAGCCAACGGCATTGGCATTGCCAATTGCCATGCCACATCTGAAAATGAGCCATCTGTGGGGGCTGTCCGGTCCAGTTTAGTTCGCCTCCTCATCCCACATCGGCCAGGTCGCTAAATTTCCATTTAAAAGCATTTCTTCTCAAAGACGAGTGACAATTAAGACGGTTGCTATCCACCCACCCTCGAAGCTACATAGTTTCTCAAGTATTTATTCATACCCGGTACTTGTAGGGTTTAAGGTTATAGTACTTTTTCTAATAATTTAGTTTTTTAGAGACTTGATTACAGAAATATTATAAGAAAATTGATTTAGTATAGATTTTTAGAATGAATATAGTACATTGTACTTGTCTAAAAATTGGGTTACAGAGGTGCCTTTATAGGTAATGTGCGGTACTTATAGAGTTTTGCAGGTATACCTATTTGAATAACTCAGGTGTTTTTAGACTTAAATACAGTATTCTTTTTGAAATGATATATGTATATTTAAAATATATTTATATTTATCTAAAAAATTAGTTACAGCTTTGGACTTATAGACTGAAAGTTATGGTACTTATGGAGGCTAGTGGATAGATTTTGTGGGCAATACCCAATACCCTATTTTATAGTTATTCAGTTGTTTGTATGAGCTTTGAGATAAAAATAAATGAGGTTATTAGGAATTTAGTTATTATAGATATAAAAAATGTGTTTAAATTTTTTTTCTAAAAATAAGAGTAAAAGGAATAGAACAAGTACCAGTAATTAGATAAAAATAAATATTTATCTCAGAGTAGATATACATACATATAGGGACATGTTCAAATGTTTTCATAAGAAATGATATATAATAAAATGTAAAACAAAATAATTTCAAAATAATTAATAGTACCCGGTACTAACTTACTAGTT
Source organism: Drosophila malerkotliana malerkotliana (assembly GCA_018153235.1). NCBI lineage: Eukaryota > Metazoa > Arthropoda > Insecta > Diptera > Drosophilidae > Drosophila > Drosophila malerkotliana. The sequence goes on from JAECXV010000038.1 coordinate 6,408,455, forward strand.
AGTTAAAATAATTTTGCAAATTTAACATTTTATGATAAAACTAAGCTATAGATAATAATATATTTTATAGCATCGGAACGTATTTTCTTTTTCCTCTTAGAAGTCGTTTGAAAGTTATAAGCTGAAATAGGCCTTAAAGCTTCATTTAAAAACTATAAAGACTAAACTATAATAACTATAAAAATTAAAAAAAAAAAAAAGAGGCTTACACTGAGAAAACAATTTGCATAATAAGAGGTGTTTTCGCCAAGTTCCTATAGAAAGGAGAAAGTAAAAATAAGAGGCAATAAAATTAATAAGACTGCACAATGAATGATTATGTGTTACGATGGGAATCGAAAAGTAAAATTTTTAAGACTTGGAAGATCTTGGAAAGTGCTACATATGAGAGATACTATAAAAGTTATAAGTAATTTGGGAAAAATATAAATAAAATGGAAGTATATCTTATTTGGCTTGTTTCTCGAAAGGGATACATTTAAGATATTTTTGAAGAATGAAGATGATAGTGATATTTCAAAGAAATTTAGAGTCTTAAAGAATAGTCTTATTATAGTAACTTTAACATATATTAAAGTTTAAACTTAAAGTAATAAATAAATTTATAAATAGTCCACCAGTCACCTCATCTAGTGGATGCCACAGCGTAGCTGGCAACACTCCCAGTGCTAATCTGCCGCAAATGAAGCCCAGAAGATGGCATTAGTATGCTGGACTTGATTCGGGGTCGCCGGCTCTCAGTTTCAGGTGACAAATGACTGCCAATGGACAGCACGAGCTGACACCTGACAGAGAGTACAGTATACAGTGTAGAGTCTACCTACCTGTATGTGCTTATCCATCCGGTTGATGGGCCCACCAACCGACCCACTAACCCATAATGGCCGCAAATTAGCATCGACATTAGCTCGACAACAATAAAAAAAATAGAGAATAAAACAACATATGTATATCTAAAGAAATAATAGCAACAACACTAGCGATGCTGGGTAATGATGCTGGCGATGACAATGGTGGTCTCTATGAGCCCGGAGACAGCTTCATCAGAGCCCCATCAGAGCAACATCACAGCTCCAGCGGCTTCATTTGGTTCTGGGTCAGGGAGACGACAGGTGGGAAGTATCCACATTTACATACGACCAGGTACTTCCAGACAATGTGCCAAGAAACTAAATGAATCCAAAGGCCAGCCAGACAATCGGGGCACAGACACGCCCAACTGGAGCAGCACCACCTGGCTGAAGGCCTGGAAGGCTGGTGGCTACGGAAATGGGAAAAGGAGTTAAGTAGTAGCTCTACTTAGTTGGGGAAGTATGGTGGATAAAAGGGGAATACTTCTAAGGCACATATAGAAAACACTGAAAAGATAAAGGAATTTTACGTATAAATATTATAGATATACAAAAAAGCGAAGAATTTCGCTTATTAATAATTAAAATTTATTAAAAATTGAATTAAAGAAACATTTATAGAACAATTATAGAGAAAATTGTGTACTTTTATTACAAAAGGCGAAATTAAACCCTAGTCACCGTTTAAGGGTTAACAACACACTTGTTAGTCATACCTGCTTCACTCCCTAGCTGGCATTTTGTTAAAGGATATCATTTGTTAACAAGACTACCTAATGGTATGATTTTGATAAATAATTATTAATTAAAAATCTTGTACCATTCATATTTTTAATGTAAGAATATAAAGAATTTATAAAAAAATTGTTTAGTGTAACTAAAATAGCAGCAAGTGCTTTGAAGAATTGCAATGATGACAGCCAGAGCGGTATAAGCGTTCGTAGAGGGGCAGGGTGTATGGCAAGGTGTAAGGTGAGTTAGGGAGAGTAGGAGGGTGCTGTGGAGGGGCGACTAAAGTGTGCCGATGGCAATGGCTGTCTAGGAAACAGGTGACGGCGATGCGATGGCTTTTAAAGCCAAGAAGAGCCAAGAGCTCTTCCCAACTCACACAAACAGCCACTGATGATGCCAAATTCAAAAAGTGGACTGCGCATGCGTGGAATCGGAATGGGAATGAGAATGAGAACGAAGAACGAAGAACCGAGAACCGACAACTGAGAATTGGAGAATCGGAGAAGAAGAATCAGTTAAGAAGAATCTCAGTTTGAACAACAAAGTTGCCCTGGCATCCATGTTGAGCTAATGAAGCGAGTGAGAGGCCGAGGATGCGATTCGATCAGGACGACGCCCGCCAAGTCAAACGTTACTTAATCACAGTCCCAATTGCCTCGCCAGCAAAAAAAAAACAAAACTGCAACTGCAACTGCAACAGAGGCAGCAACAGGTGCTGCAGTGGTAAAGAATCCAAAAGAATGCAACAAATCACAAAAATAACGAAGAACTAAGTCTCCCAGTTGGGTTTCCCAAAATTCAACATACCCGGTAATGAGAATATCTTACATTTTATGGGAAAATTATATCCAAATTTATGTTATGGGTTATGTTCTTATAATAGGTATTAAGACCCAAAAGTTGGGAGTCTCTTTTAAGAAATATCGCAGGTCCTGGTTTTCATAGAGTACTTGAGTATATTTTGAAAGGTATTACAATAATACAAAGAAAGGTAAATAAATCTTAAATTTAAGAAACTAGCATAGGATATTAAGATCCAGTAAGTATTCCATTCACAAAAACATATGTACATCAAACACTTAAAAATAGGTCATGGGGCGTATACGTAATATTTGAAAATGTCACATCAAGTATACGCCATGAGAGTCTATTATTTTTAGGAAAATAGCCATAACTCGATTATTACTTGACCGATCGACAAATGTTATACTTTCCCAATCTTAGATCTTAAAAAACTATCCATTTCAATAAAAATTTGGCAATTTTAATTTTTAAAGATTTTTCAAAATTTTTCAAAGGGGTACTATCAAGATTTTTTGCTAAAAATTGGCGCGAAATTTTTTTGTTTAATTTTATCAATCCTTTAATGTAGATTGAAGGATATTAAAGCCCCATTTCATAAATGGTACTCTGTTTTAAAATCAGTTAAGAAATGGATGAAATATCCATTAAAATGTGTTTGAAAAGCTTACTAAAAAAACCTTTGATTAAAAACCTTCCAGTAATCGTTATAACTCAACTAATATTTGAAAGAACCTGAAAGAACCTGAAAGCCTTTCACTTCTGGGATCATCAAGTACTATCATCCTCAATTATAATCTGGATATCAGAAATTATAGGCAATTTATAGAAGATTTTTCTGAAAAGGTAACCCCATGGTTTTTTGAAAAAAAAGTCATAATATTGTTATTACTCATATCTTAATAAAGATTGAAGGGTATTATTGCCCTAATTAATATATAGTACTTTATTTTTATATCTGTTAAGAAATGGCTAAAAGATTGTCTTAAAATGAAGTCAAAAGTTATAAAAATATGGATTTATATAATGAGGATTCTTATCTCCAAAATTTGTCAATACTGACTTTTAGAATTTCTAATAATGATATATATTATATAGTTTTAATTTAAAACACTTATAAGAATCGCTTATATGAATTCTTCTCTGAGAATTCTTCTCCATATCTTTTAATCGACTATGTACATATATATGTATGTAATTGTCTTGGAAAGAGTCTACCTCGGTGAGCTGGAATAGAGGGTATTAAATATAAAACCCGATGTGGCAGAGGCAGAGGTAGTGGCAGTGGCCGGGGATGGGGGATGGGGGCTGGGTGGCTGGGGGGCAGTGGCAGTGGCGTGTGGAGTATGCAGGCGCGACGGCCAATCAATTCTCAGAAATGAAAACGCCGTCTTCGGTGGGTATTACCGTTGCTGTTGTTCTGCTTCTGGTGCTGATTCTTCTGCTGATTCTTCTGTCGCTGGCTGGCTGGATGGCTGGCTGGCTGGCTGGATGGTCGGGCTCTTCCCATTTCACCGCAGCTTGTTGTTGGCACAATTGTGCGAGACTACAGAGCTACAGCTACAGAGCCACATAAACAGAAAAGAATGCGAAGAAATGCAAAATGCAAACACCACGAACCACAACACAACCACTTTCCAAATGCATTCATGATGTTTACCGTTTAAATGCGCCCAGTTGTTGTTGTTGTTGGAAGAGAGAAAAAAAGAGATGGCTAGATGGGGGCCAAAAAGAGATGGAGCCAACGGCAGCACCACCACCAGCAGCCTCTCTAACAACAAATGAGGAGAAAAGACGGCATGAAAACCGTTGCACCACAGTCTGTGAATATTTTTTTTTTTTTTTTTTTAAGTTTCAAGATGTTCTTTTGCATTTTAAGATGTAGTTCTCTTGCCAATTCCGATCTTGCCAGATTTGTTTTTTTTTCTTTTGGCGGCTAAGGAAACGGAAATTTTTGTTTATTGCTTAAATCGGTTTTGATCAACTTTTGTTCCCATCTTGATTAGTTGTCAACGATGTTCAGGAAAAGGTTAAAACTGTTAAACCGTTATGAGGTGCGATTAGAGATAAGGAGGGAGGGGTGGCTGTGAGAGTTGGAAATCGCGGAATAATGGTCTATCGGCGGGTATAGCGATACCGAGCTTCCCAGCCCAAAAACTAAACTTGGCCAACTGATTTATGCACCTGGCCCACCTGCCAGGCCACCAGAATCTCATCTCTTCTCCAGCGCCTGTCTGCGCTTCTTTTTACGAGCTGGCGGCGAGTGGCGGTGGGTAGAAGAATGGGGGTATTATATTGGGGCGGCAATTGCGGCAAAGCATTTTCCATCCATCCATCCAGCATTTTATTACATTCTAGTATTTCGCTATAAAAATACTAAAACTGGTACAGGCGCAAACTTGGTTTAATATACCATTAATTTTAAAGTTAAAGATTCCTTTTTTCTATTTTAATGAGCTACATTTTAATAAAGACCTGAAATAGGATATTTTTTTAAACGTTTTTAAATGTTATTAATATAACTAACTTATATTACTAACTACTATAACTACATATGTTACTAACTAACTGTCTTAAAAACTAATATATTCTAGGAAATATTTTCATATTTTGTAAAATTTATCTTTTTTAAAGAAACTGATAAATTTTAAGAAACTGTTAAACCTTTCAAAATTTCAAGATTTATTCCATTATTTAATCCTTACTCGATATTAACTTCCATTCAAAAAATTTTAAAGCTATCAAATACATCATTTCAGTTATATTTCTTACAAATTTTTACTAGATCTTTCACAGAACCTATTAATTTTCTTAAGTTTAAATTATTTATTTTTTTACATATTTACATTTTTACATTTTTTTACATATTTATTTTAACATATAAAATCTAGTATTAAATACTAAAGATAATGTTAGAAAGGAGCTAGATACTAAGTCCTTCGGCCTGGAATAAATATTAAGTATACGCACTAGAACTATCACAGAAGGTAATCTTAAAATGTCTATTGGATCATATATAGAAAAGATATACTTATGTTATGAACATATTTCCATCTTTTAAACAATTAAAGTTTATAATTATGATATAATTATTTATTTTGCTTTCTAAACTTTAGTATAGTTTATTATAATTACAAAAGGCTTTCTTCTCTTCCCACAAATCCATTCAAGTTGGCCAACTCGAGGTGTTCAAGCCAAAAGTTCAAGTTCAAGAGCATCGGATTCGAGTCAAGGTGGCTCTTATGGCTTCAAAGATCCTCCTTTCAGATCCTGCATCCTGTCGGGGGATTTTCGCGGACTGAGAGGGGGCGGCGAGTGTCTGATTTTATTGGCTGCTATACTTTTTTATTGGTCTTCTAATTGGCAACCGATTCTATGTCATTAGGCCGCTTGATTAGCGGCGCCGCAGTCGCGCTGCCACTGCCAACAGTTGCACCAGCAATAACAACAATAACAACAATGGCCATACCAACAAATACAACAAACACAATAACAGTAACACCAACAACAGCAACACCAAAAACAAGATCTGCCCGCCTCTGTGCTCATTTGCGCAGCTGCTGCCATCACAGGTGTAGAAGATAAGTTACTTGTGGCAAGTCGCAGCCTTAATACTCTTTAAAAGGTAATAAACGATATTAAATTGATATTAGCTGTTAATTGAAGTATATTTTTAAATAATGCATTTTTTTCAAAATAAAAACATTTTTTAAAAACTTTTTATAATAAAAGAAGGAATGCTAGTTGTTCGATTTTAAGTTCTAATAAGAATTAAGATTAAGATATTAAGAACCTAAACATCTGCCAAATAAAGCTTTGAAGAGTTTTAAAGGTCTAGGTATTTTTTTTGTTTTATTAATGATTATTTTTAAATATTTATAATTGAGTTTTATTAAAGAGTTTTACTTTCCCACAGTTATTATAATACTTAAAACCGCATTCGTGGGAAGATATCCAGGCTATCAAAAGTTTTTCCAAGTTTTTATCAAATTTTACATTTTTTAATATTGTTTGCCTAAAAACATGTCTAGAAAGTAGTATTTAAAAATCGTACTTAATTGATATGTAATTGCTTAAATCATTTTTAAAAATTAAATATTCAAAAACATATATCATTTATTAATAAAACTATTATTAACAAACAATTACTTCATCTTTATCTTTTACTAAATCTTCACTTTAGTAATACTTTATTTCTTCATCTCTTCAGAAAATACTTCATTTTAAGAGCCTAGTTAGACCGTTATCCGCCATTTTGTATTATAATTTGAAAAAATGGTGTTATCTTTTGCCCTATGAGGCTTATAAGCCCTATAAAGCTGTTACTTTTCCAAAAATAAACATTTTTTAGATTATTAAACAGAATTATCAAGCCCTTTTGTAAGCAGTTTGTTTTTTAAACTACTTTCAAGAAACCACCTATACCCTTTTGAGGTTAGAGTATAAAAAGCTCGTTGCGCAGCCGCAGTCGGCGTCGCAGTTGTCGGATTTTGAGCCGTCTGCGTGTGTGTTAGTGTGAGTGCGAGATTGTGTGCCTCTCGCTCTGGCATGGCTTGATTTTCTTCTGCTGGCCATGGCCTCTGTCTTTTTTTTTTTCTGAGTCTTCTGCTGCTGCCGCTGCTGCTGCTGCTGCTGCTGCTGATGTTGCTGCTACTTCTGTTCCCGACAGTTACATTACGAGGCCAAAGAAAGTATCGCCTGGCTGGGTCGCGTATTTCGCGTTCGTCGCTCGCCGAGTCCACACGTGCTGCTCTGGTCTCGTACCGCTCTGGTCGTCAGATCTTGTGTGCGAGAAGAACGGACAAGAACGGAGAGTCGCTCCGCCAGACGCTCCGGTAGAATCGGTTGGAGAAGATCGTGATTCGAGTTTCGAGATATTCGAGATTCATTTTCGGCCCAGTAGAGATACCTTGGGCAAAACTTACCAAAAAAACCAAAACTTCTACCAACCCGAAGAAGTGCAACCTAGTGTTAGTGCATAACATTTTTTTTTGTTGTTGTGGTTGTTGTTGCTGCCGCCGATTACCGTTACTTGCACAAATCTCCAAATCGCAAGGTGTGCAAGTGAGTGAGAGAGCTATAAAGAAAAGAAAGAGCTAGAACGAGAAAAGTTGAAGGAGAAGGAGTTGGAGTTGGAGTAGGAGGCGTGTAGAAGAGTCTTGAAGTGAAGTGAGTGAACCAGAAAGATAGTGTTCTTTAAATTCTATTATTTATTTTATTTTTATATATTTTTTTTTTATATATTTCGTGTGAAACAAATAGCCTTCAGCCAGGCTAAGCAGGATATGGGAGTGAAGAGCAAGCAGTTAGAGAAGTGGGGAGGTGGTGTGTGCTAGAAGACTCGGCTTCAGATTCTTCGGAAGCCGATTAACCAGCTAGACAGCAAATGCAGCCGAGCATTTCATGCTTTCTAATTTTCCCAATTAGCACAAATGCGGCTGCTGGCTTGTAGCTTCTTCTGAGACCACTGCTTCTGAGTCTTCTGTCTTCTCCTCCTTTGCTATCTGATTCTTTTGCTGCAGAAGAATCTCTTCTTTTTTTTTTGTCTTCTACTCCTCGAGCTTAACATCGAATCGAAATCAAAATCAAAGCCGCTGAGTTGCATGCAACTCGACGATCCGTGTGCGGCACTTTCCAAAGTTTTTCCCACTGCCACAGTAAGAAGACAACAAAAATAACAATCATACATAATAATAATCATAACAATCACACATACATACATACACCTGAATAGAAGGCTAGTGGAGCCAGGGGCCTGGGGCCTGGGGCCATCTCTTGCCCCACGAAAGTGGCAACGTCATCCGGCTGGGGATGTTCGGTCGTATCATTCCCACACACCCATTTCCATTGCCCCATACAGGTGCACTATTTATTGACCCAAAGACACAAAACAACTAATCACCAATCAGATGCCCCAGGCACGGACATCTGCACTGAAAGAAAAGAGTGTTTAGTTTTAGGGTTTTTAGGGAGAAGAGCTTTTACATATATATTCTTATGTTTAATCAAGAAACAGTCAAGATTACCTGAAAATTATGAAAATTAAATAATTATTTTTTTCTGTGTATGTCAGTTAGGTCTCACAGAACTATAGATTTTTATTCTATTTGCGTTACGTGTTAGAAAGACGGTTCCGATTTCACTTTGAATCTTCTATACTTCTTTGGCCAAGAATCTCCTCATTCATTTATAAAAAAATATCAATTTTTTTTGTTTTTGTGCTTTTCTCACACATTTTAATTGTATCTGCAAAATACAGACGGAATTTCAAAGTCACTGGATTAAGGAAAACTAAGGAATTCCACAGAATCTTCAACCAAAATTAGAGATACGCATTATATTGCGTATTGAACTTGAGAATATTTGATTCGGTGAGTATTTTAATATATTTTTGTATTAAATAAATGGTAAATATTTGAAATATTTGATTAAAATGAGAAATGAGAGAAATATATATATTATATATATTGAAATAACTCCATTGGGCAGTTTTCATATTTGTAGACCAGATATTTTAGATTAGATCCATATTATAATACATTTTTTTTATGTTATATACGGTTTATTTTGAAAATATTTGATTATAATTGGTTGTTATTAGGTATTTTGATGAAATAATATGAAAGGAAAGTTTTCAGACTAATTCCAGACCAGATAAACCAAATATTACTGGATCGTACCCTATTATAACACATTTTTGTATTGAATGTATAAGAAAATACCTAAAATATTTGATTATAAAGGGTTATTATGAGGTAGTTTGATAAAATATTATAAATTAAAAAGTTTTAGGCTTTTAGAGCTATTTTTTAGGAAGATATTATAGGTAAGAACCATATTATAATGGAGTTTTGAATCATACCTATGGTATATCTTTAAAATAAGCGAATAATATTGCTTATAATGATAAATTATGATGAAATACAACCATTAACCAGTTTTAAGGCTTTTATAGCTGATTTTTAGATAGATCTTAGAGGTCGGAACCTTAATATAATACGCTTTTATATGAAATCTATGGTATATCTTAAAAATATGTGAATATAATAAGTTTTCATGTGGAATAATGATGAAATACTATGTCTTACAAAGTTTCAGACATTTAGACCACATTTATCGACCAGACATTATAGGTCAGGAGGCAATTATTCGCCCAGTCAGGCTAACCATCTTGTAGACTTATTAATTAAGCCCGAACGAAAGATGTTTTGTGGACAGCCAACACGGGGATAACATCCGAAAATAAAACACGTTTATTACCATACGGTTTTGACACCTTTCCAGACGACACCTGCATGCCACATGCTGCCCAAATGGCGATCTTGTGGCAATCCCTCATTCGGACAGATTACACCCAGAGTTATGACAACTCTCGTCAGTTGGACCCGAGTTAGTGGTTGGGGGGGCATCATCATTAGTCTGCGAATGGATACAGCTATACAAGAGATAGAGATAAATAGAACACGAGGTACGACGAGTGTATCTGGTAGATAGACAAGTATCTGCAGACAAGTGAGTGGTAGAAGCGGTGCTAATGCATCTGATCCGTTTTGGAGCGCATTAAATGCACCGTTAACTACTTCGAATTCTAATTAAGCCGATGCGACAATCCAAAGCACGCCAATGTGGCAGTGGCAGTAGAGGCACAAGTGGCACTAGTGCCACAAGTGCCACCAGTGGCAGCAGTGGCACAATGAACTCAATTCTTGCCACACAAAACGGAGCCAGATTGGCAGAAGCGAACAAACACGCGACTTGGCCATAAATGCGACTTGTTGCCAAGTTTTCAAGTTGCAGGTTGCCCAGGTTGCAAGTCCAGGTTGCAAGTTTCTGCTAAAAAGAGCGTAGATCAACTATCTCTGTCTCTGGCCAGATACTGGACTTGGTCAAGATACTTGGACCCTTGACTCAAGGTCTCTTTCACATTTCTTGGCCAGATTCACAGATTCATTTGGAATTCATTCATTGTTTGGCCTAAAACACCCTCTCTCCTCCCCCCAGTCTTCTCGCTCTCCTCTGATATCTGATGATGACGCATAATTTATGATCGACCCAGTAAATTCTATTCCCAGTGCTATCTTTCACTGACTGACAAACTCACGGATACAACGGAGCTCAGGCCTGGTCAGTCAAACGCACAGATACACAGATACAGAGTATCTAGGTACAGCTTCAGATACATGTACAAATATGCATATGCCGCTTTAGATGCTAGTCTTTTCTTACCTTTTTCTTATTCATTCTTCGGCAGAATGTTAATTTCGTATTCAAAGCCATCAAAGATACTCAAACTCAAAGCTGAAAGATACACACATGGCGGCGTCTCGTCGTCTAACTGTTCTTTGCCTTTCTACAAACACATTCCAATAATGAAATGGAAACTTTTTCGTGGCACATTTCGAGACTCGAGTGCATTCATCCAGCAGCCCCACTACCACCAGGCAGAAGGCCTCTCGTTAGCCTCGAAAAGTGAGAGTCCGGCAACTCGGAATCCGGATGAGGCCAAAACGGCCCATCAAAATCATGGCTTATGGCTTATTAGATTTGGCTTATTGTTCTTCTCAGTTTTTTGTTGTCTGTCAACGGTAGATGGTTGTGGAAAGTTTTGGCTATTTAATTGGAATTAATATTTCAATTCGGTTAAGGGGTTTATGGGTTTTGATTATCAGTTGCATTTAGGATTATAATTATTATGGGGTTATGGTGGGTAATAGGTTATCCAATTGTATTATAAAATACATGTAGGGTGTCTTTTGATACATCTTTAACGTAATCTGAAGTTTTCTATTTGCTTCTTAAATTATAATACCTATTGAGTTTTTATGTCAAGATTCTGGAGTTTTGAAATAAGAAGATATAGACTTTAAAAAGCTATAGACTTTAGTAAAAAGGACGTTTCCCTTGGGAAAAATGTATTGGTTTAAACTTTAAAGAATTAATATGTTAGTTATTGCAGATTAAAATTAAATAAAAAACATGAAACAATATTTGCACATAGTACTAGACTTGAACTAGTACTAAAACTACTTTAAAGTCTAGAAGATAGGGATTATTATTCCTTCTCGAAGAATATTAAATAGAATAGATAGAAGATTATTATTCCTCCTTGTATCTTTCTAAGTATCTTCTATCTTTTTAAATATCTGGAATTATTTTATATATCTGGTATCATTCTAACTATTTTTCTAAATATCTGCCATCCTTCAATAAATATCTGATATCTTTCTAAAAAAATGGTATCTTTCTTAATATCTGCTATTTTTCTATACAGCTGGCATCTTTCTAAATATTTGGTAACTGTTTAAATATCTGGTATATTTTTAAACATGTGATATATTTATAAATACTTGTTATTAATCTATTATCATTTAATAATTCCTCAAATCATAAAATAATAACAAAACCTTTATTAAAAAAGGTTCACCTATGTAATTATACATTTAAAACCAAATGCCTTTGAAAAACTAAGATTCTTTAATATTATTCCTTTTATTTAAGGCTTTTCTAACAAAATCCTTATAAACACTAAAGCCAATACCTTTTATTATTATTTTCTTAATCTTTTTCTTTTCTAAAAACCTTAAAAACCTCTTGGAAATACCAAATCCAAAAAATTTCCCCAGTGCATTTCAAGTCAAGTATCAAGTCCCAGAGTTTGCTTAGAAAGCATAATGTTTTCCTCAAGTTTTCCAAACTCAAGACATCTCCAGAACTGAAGAGCACACTGAATGGGATGACCGGAGGGCATGTAGCATGTGGCATGTGGCATGTGGCATATCAAGACCGACTCGAGCACTCTGTGGCATAAACATGCCCAATAAAGTTGTTGGCTCTTCCGAGTCGAGCTGTGCCTCCGATGATAAGGCCTCCCTCCCCTCCCAGACTGGACTTTAGTCCCAATCCCATCCGAAACATCACTCCATCCAATCTGAGCTTTGTTTGCACTTGAAGCTGGCAGGCTCTACTAGGAGACTCGGAGACCCAGAGACTCTAACTCCCAGGCTCCCCGATTCCCACAATCCCAGACTGGCAGACAAACAAAAGCCACGCCAGTGGGTGGCTGGAGGGTTGGGTGGTTGGGTGACGACTATTCCCAGGCCCTTTGGCCCAAATTTGAATGGCCAAAATGGTATTGTATAGCCGGGGAAATGGAGTCAGGGGCCATTTGACACGTTCTCGGTCTTTGCCAAAACGCCATTTGAACGCCATTCCAGCCAACAGAATGCCAGTTGACAACTGCAACTGCTGCAACAACTGGGAAACGATGTCATCGTTGTCTGCATATTCCCCTGCCTCATCCCCTCTATCCCATCATGCCACTCTGCCACACTCTTTTGTGGCTTTGTGGCATTCAAAAACCAGCCTCAGAGTGGGTCTGAAAAATTTTAAATTTGCAACGCCAGGCCAGACAAATTGCTCTTGACTTTCAGGTTATTCAAAAAAAAAAAAAACTCCAAAGTTAATCACTGGATTTTACAGATTTTTGATTGGCGGCTTTTGGGATTTCAACAAAAGGAGTATTACAGCAATTTTCGAGTTTAGATGTCACGGCGAGTTCACAATGGCCAAGATACAGAGGTTAACCAGGCTTAAACGGGATTATAAAAGGGGGTTTTGTGGGGAGTCTTAAGATAGCTTGAGCTGTTGATATGAAATATTTAGTATTTTTTCAAGATATTTAGGGTTCTATGGTTATATTTGGTTTTTAGAAAATAAATCTTTAAATGGTTAAAGATAAAATGTTTCTAAACTGACTCTAATATAGAAATAAATTCCTTAAAATGGTTAAAAAAGAGAGTTTTCCAAATAAAGTGCTACTATATGATGTTGGCTACTTTTCGTAAATATTTACTAAAAATCCCTAAAAACCTTAAATCTTCATAATTTTGCTTCAAAAGTTTTTATAAATTTATCTAATTTATGGTAGTATCTAATTTAATATCTAATTAATTTATTAATTTATAAGAGCTTTTCCAGTGATGAAATAATAACGTTTTCATTTGATTATTAAAAGTTATTAGAAACTAAAAAATCTAATAAAAATCCCCAAAATAATCACAATTTTTCTTTAAAACTTTCTATGCATTTTAATAACAAGTAAAAGTAATTAATTTATATTTACGAGTTTTTTTTTTGTTGGTGACGAAAAAAAGAGTAAATTTTCATTTGGCGATTGTTAGCAAATTGCACCCAAAAACCCGAAAAAAAACGTCCATAAAAAGTGGACAAACTTGCTGAAAGTCGACCCAGGGGTGGAGGCGTGGTAACTAAGGGGGCAACTAGCCAGGCTAACTTGGTCTACCTGGCTAACTTGGCTGGTTTTTTTTTTTTCCAGGTTTTTTTTTTGTATTTTTTGGAACCAGTTTAATTAAAAGAAAGTGAACCATTTAAAATTGTATTTTGATTTCGGCTTTGGCTTTGGCTTTGACTTTGACTTTGGCTTGCTTTTCCCATAGTCGGGCATAATTATCATTATCGTGATTATTGCGCTTTTCACTGAGATACCCCCCCTCTTCTTATGGCAGCGGCTAAAAATATCTCATCAGAAAATGAGTTGAAAAGATAAACAAAAATTAAGCATGGGCTGGTGATTTACCGTTTGCTTTTCGCGTACCGTTATAGCCAAAGTGCCTATCGATTTTTTTTGTCGATTGGAAAGTGGTCGGCAATGGAATGGCCACTGCCACTGGTTTGTGCCACCATTTCCACCTTCATTCAACTGCCAACTCCAACTCTATTTCCATTTCCATTTTCCATTTCCACCTGCACAAGAAAAAAAAGTGAAAACCAAAACTGTGATCGCCTTTTGATGCGACAATTTCTTTTCGATTTCGATTTCGTTTCGATTCGAACTCGCCCCTGCCTCTGCCCAGTTAATCATTGTGGCATGAATGGGTCTTTCGACCTGGGCAACACGCCGCCAGTTGCGGTGATTTGTGGCAAACACAAAACAGCCACAGATAATGTCTAACTTTACACCTAATGTGGCTTATAAGCTAGGCATCTTAATACCATTAAGATTCATTAATGCTTAGGCTTTTTTCAGGGCTTTGTGGGTACATTTTAATGGCCTTTTTGTATGGCAATTAAGATTTTATTGTTATTCTTTGGTTATTTGGTTTTTAAAAAGTATTTAAATTTTATTCAAATATTAGTTTAATCGATGGTTATATAGTTTTTGTTATTTAGTTTTCTTAAATTTTTAATGAAGTTTTACAAAATGCAGCACTGCGGATGGCAGTCTAAGTAGGTAACGAATCTGGCGTATTATTCAAATATTAAAATTATAAGGGCTTATTGAAACAGAAATTGAAAACCAATACAAGCCAGAGAGTTCTTTTAAAAACTCTATAAGAAAAAGAATATTGGGAATATTTTAAAATATACCTTATACAATATTAAATATAATTCAGAGTTATCCAATAAAATGTCGTATATGTTTTAAAAAATTCTTAAAGACTTCTTAAAACCATAAACATAAACAGCATTTATAAGTCAGAGGCTTCTTAAAGAAACTCTCCATAAATCTGAATATTTAGAATAACTGAAATATACCTTTAGAATTAGCTATTGAAAAATATCTTAACTACAAAATATAAAATAAATTGAAATAAATCTTCTACCAATTAATTAGAGATTTCTTATAACAATTCTATACATTTTAGATAACCTTATTAGGGCATTGTATAAACCAAGGTACAAAAACTATCAGGATATCAGTCCTATCATAGTACATATATCATGGAATAAACTTTTTCATGGCAAAAACTATCATGATATAAGTCTTATCATACTAAATATATCATGATATAAGCATTTTTCCTATATGATAGATATCTTTTATAAGAAACTTCTCATATAACATAAGACCAGTCTTCTTAAATCGTAGACCCTCTACAATAGATCTGAGAGGGTATTTTTATCAAAAAAACTTTAGAAAATGTATATCAAAACTATAGAGAATTATAGAAGCATTATCTTTTAATAAAAAAAACTAAATTAATATATTTTTCTAAAACAAAACCATCTCCTTAAGATTTCATTAAAAAAGGTACCATATGCCATGAACTCTTTTCCTTATATTGACTTGTATTTTATAATTACCTACTTAATCTGATGAATGATAATCTTATTGAATTTATTTATAAAAGAAAAGTATATAATTTTCAATTTAGAGCAAAAAAAAAACTGGTTACTTTCTTGAAGCCAAAATATTTAATTGATTTTTGGGAAAATAAATGAGAAACGTTTATCTGTGGGATGTTGGTTGTTGGTTGTTGGATGTGAAGCTTCGGAGGCAATGGAGCACCTGGCGGAGCGTGTCGTGGTAACTTCTACTTTTCCGCTCTTCCGCAGGTGAGGTACTGTTAATTGTGGCGGCACAAGAAGAAGAAGAAGAAGCACAAGCAGAAGCACGGGAAAAGCACGAGCAGAGCAAGAAGAAGGCTTCATTAATTAAGCGGCAGTAGAGCGTGTTGCACGCGGTTTGTGCCACAGAGTGTGCATGTGTGTGTGTGTGTGTGTGTGTGGCACTTTCTTTGGCTTAGTTAGCTTTTCGGGGGTTTGGGATCTTAATTGGAGATACTACATACTAGATACTACATACATATATATATTTTTAAGTATATGCTTTAGAGTAGATGCTATATTTTATAGTTGTGGCAGGCAGGCAGGCACACACACCTGGCATGCCACACGAGCCACCGAGTCGAGTTACAGTTAGTGGCAGGTTGGTCTAGTCGCCGTCTGTCTTCTGGCCAGGTTTTCACTCTTTTCTGGCTATCTTCTCTTCTGTGGAGACGGAGACGGGTGGGGAGAAAATTAATTGGCTCTGAATTAAAAACAAATAAGCATATCAGCCGTTTACAGTTTACCGTTTACGGTTTGTTTTTTTTTTTTGGCTATTGATGTTCGTTTTTTAAACTTTTGTTTCTTGGCCTTTTTTTTATTATTTTTTGGTTTTCATTTGTTTCTTTAATTTACAGTTCTGCGAGAAGAGATTCTCCGCTGACCGCATTTTTTCGCATGAATTGCCAGATATAATAAAACAATAAAAAAAAGGCAAAAAAAATAATAATATAAAAAAAGAAGGTGGAGGCTTTGTTGTCGTGATCTCTACCTACAATCGAAAATCGACAATCGGTAGTTTCGATTTCATTTTCACCTGTTCGGTGCTCACCTGGGTAAAAGTGGCATACAAATCGGGCCATAAAGCCCACAAATCAGATTTTTATTATTACTTCTCTATGGCATGACTGACCACCTGACTGACTAACTGATTGATTGATTGATTGATTGCCGGCATCTCTTTAATTGCTCGCCAGGGAAAGTACTGTACTGCCGCAGTTACTCACCCAAAAGTCCGCCCAGAGTGCCGTGTAAATATTTATCCAATTTATTTGGCCCCGAATCGCTCCAAGAATCAAATAAATTCGAAAGTCTTAAGAGAAATTTTTCATTCAGCATCAGGGGGGATGGTCTTCTTGGATATTGGTCAGTTATACTAGTATGATGAAAATTATAAAAATATAACTAGGTTTTGAAGTATGTTTTGATAACTAAGTAACTAAGCTTAAAGTAAATAACTAGTAACATACTAATAGTAGTAATAGTAACATACTTAGTGGTGCCTTAAAATCGTGTATTCAACATTAATTAAACTAAATTTAATCGGTTTTAGCTCCAAATACTTTCAGATTTGTCATTTTCGTTTAAAAAAAATCATTAAAACATTTACAAGTCCTTTCTTTATTCTTAACAGCTCTTATTTAAATTTGTGGAACTTCCTTTTCACAAATTTTACCAATATCCCTATGAGGATTTTTCTATAACGTTAAAGACTATCGATAATAAAGTTATAAATAATTAGGACGAATAAAAATACTTACAAAGTACAATAATATTGACTAATATTGAAAAGTATAAAAACCTAGCCATAAATTTGACAGTTTAAATTTACAAAAAACTTTAATAAGTAACTAATAAGTAAGTAAAAATAATAATCATAAATTTTATACAAAAAATATACCAATAAACTTTAAAACTTATAACTCTATTATGTGTTTATTAAGTAAGTAGCCTTAGTTTTTTTATAAAAAAGGTCTTTCAAAGCCACACAATTTATTTATAAAATGTATTGTTTATAAATCTTAAAACAGTCGAATAATTTTTCTATTCTAAATTTGTTTTTTATAAGAAAAAGACTTCAAAATACTAAAACAATTTATTTTGAAAATTATTATTCACAAATCGTAAAAAATGTCGTATAATGCGTATAGCTTTTGATAAATTACTTAGTAAACATTATATATATATTCCTATAATAATTATATATACATAGTCTTATACATATATTTTCTATTAAATAAAATATTTAAGGATACAGGCTAGCATCTTAAGTCAAAAGCTTCATAAAAAAAGGTCTTCCACCTGTGATCTCTCAATTAATTTTTGCACTTTCGAAAAGTGCACTTTTTAAAGAGGCTCCTACAAATTCTAAGAATTTCTTGCAACACCCAACCCCAGTCCCCGTCCTCGTCCCCGCCAGAGTGACTCACGAGAAGCCCAAATACCAGAGTCCAAGCCATCAAGATCGGGTCCCGACATCAATATCGGAAACCTTAATTTGGGATGTCGAAATGGCGCCCCCGGGGGGTCCGTTTTGGTGATTGAATGGATTCGCGAATCCCCATGAACAGCCAGGAGTCTACAGGGGGGGACAGGTTCAAGTTGGAGTTCAGGTTCGGGTTCAGGTCCAGGGAAATTGGCCGCCCGGCCGTTTATTAAATTTCAATTTGTTTATGGCTTCTTTTCGTGGCCGCACATTTGCGGCCATTTGACGTGGTCTTGCCAATTTTCGGTCAGTTTCCCACCCGGGGGCCCGACGACCGGACGACTTCAATTTTTGTTACCAACTTCGACCAGTCCCCAAGACATCCAGACATCCAGACATCAGGCATCGCGCTAATGACGAGCATCGACATCTTTATTACCTCAACACGGCCGAAATGCAAAAAAAAAAAGAAAAGGAGATCTCGGGCCTCTTAACAATTGATATTTAACATACGAATTGCTCCGGAGGACGACAACGACCCTGATGATGATTACGATGATGACGATGTGGCCACGCCCCCTCTGTGTTCTTGTGCCGCCCCAGGAAGGGGGAGCTGAGCTCGAACCAAAATTACCGGCAAATCGAAAGAGTTGTAAGGAATTCAGGTTAAGTGCTTGCCAGTAAAAAGCCAGACCTGTGCCACAAATGGGGTGTAAAATAAATTTCTTGCAAGTATATTGCAATAGAAGTGACTTTTAATATTTAGTAATATTAGAAGCAATTGGTAATAATTAAAGACTAAAAAAAGAGTAAGCTTTTTTTTACTAAACAATTTGAAAACTAATTTTAAGAATCAGTTTTAGAATAATTTATTACTTTCTTTAAGCTAAGCTTAAAAATCTATTTAAAATCAATTAAGCTTAACATTAAACTTTTACAAATTATTTCTTCCTTAATGTGAATTTAAAATTTTAAGAAATTATATTTTTTGTATGTTTAGTACCAGGTATCTTATAGTTGCAAGAGGGCATAGCTTTTCTTTCAGGGTTATATGTAGGTTTATAAAAGGTTTATTAGAGTCTTAATAATATATATAAGAATTTAAGTTGATTTAAAACAATAGTTATATATCAGATATTTAGGAGACATTTTTGAAAGATTTTAAAAGTTTTTTAATTCAAAAGACAAGTACCGGCTATTTTACAGTCAAGAACGAACAGCTTTTGTTTCAGGTTTTGTGTTAATATTATAGATTGATATACATAGATATGAATTGTTTTATATCCTTTAAGACATGTCTGAGAAATATTTTTAGTATTTAAACTATTTCATATTAGTATAAATTTTTATATTTAAGACAGTTTTTTAGTACTGTTTTTAAAGGTAAAAGAGAAGTACCGGGTATCTTATAGTCCAGAAACTATAGCTCCCTTCTTTGTAGCTGTTTTTTGTTAAGCCCATTGTAGTTATTATTTCAAATGTATTTATAATATAAAAAAATTTAAAATATGATTTTTTTACTTAAGAAAACAAGGTGCTAAGAAAAGTCGAATCTAAAAATCTAAATCTACAACAAACCACAAGCTCCACTGCAAGTTAAGTTCATAAAAGATCACTGACAACTTTAAAGTTTAAACGATTTGTAATCTAATCTGTGGCACAATTGGATAGCTTCTCGAGTCCCAAAGAGCCTTTTGGCGTTAGCCTCTTAGGAAATGGAGTCAAGATCGGGAATAAGTCCAACGTTGATGGCAATTTGGTGCAATCTCGCGGTGGTCACGACTCTCGCTCCTTCAACCTGCTCCTGCAACCACCACAGAATCCAAATCGTGCCATTCACATCGCCGACAATTGTGTCAATTAGGATTGGATGGTGGCAGCCTAAAGTGTGCCTGTCTATATAGTAAGCCTCCAAGCCATATAGTTTGGAAATCGTCATGTCACATACATGTCTATAAGCCAAAGTAGAGTTTCTCCTGCTGAACAATCCTTTGTTCAAATTAGATCAATAAATACAGAGAGAGAAACCGGTGGAAAGTAGAATAACAGAAGCACTTTAAGGTGAAAGCTTTCCAATTAGTATTCTTATTAAATAGTTTTCTAATTTCCGTTTGAAATTAATTTAAATTGTATGAAATTATTTTCTACAAATAAGAGAATTAATACAAAAAGCATTGAGGTAGTCCTCTATAGTAATAGTTAGTAATACCCCTCTGTTTTTGTTATCTAATCTTTATAACTCTCTATTTCTTCTCTAATTTCAGCTTCGATTGCCACGCCCACAGAACCAATATGTGGAGTCCACAGAAGGGCCCTACACGACTGTGGGACCTTAGGTTTAGTAGCTGTATATTTATCTTACACCTAATGGTAAGTGCCCTTATCTATTGGGGCTGGGGGCTTTCCGTAGTGCTTATCGATAAGGTTTGATGGAACGAGATAGTCTTTAATAAAAAGGTTACAGTAGTTACTTAGTTCTAGGGCAAATCTATGGGCTTCCTAGAGGGTTTCTCCCACTGGCTTGATGGTCAGTTCATGGATCTGGACATTGGGAGGGGTCTGGATGCAATAAGTGACCGCATCGGCCACATCCTCGGAGCGCAGTATGGCCAAATCCTCGGGGAACTGTTCGGCAATGGATTTGTCGAAGATTTCCGTGTCCGTGGCCCCGGGACTAATGCTCTAAAAAATTGAGGACTAGTTAGTAGAACCCCATGGGCAGACAATGAAGTTTACTTACCGTGATCTTGGTCTTGGTCTTTTTGTTCATGAACTCCTGTCGCAGGATCTCCGTGAGAGCCGTCACGGCGTACTTTGAGGGCGGATACATACCCAGGGTGAAATGCGACGATACGGGAATCTTGTGTCCAACCACACTGTTTATGATCAGGATGTGTCCGTCGTCCACTTTGCGCTCCTGGAGCGAGCGGAAGGCCTCCCGGGTGCACCACGACACGCCCAGGACATTGGTGTTCAGGGTATCGCGCAGGTCCTTAGAGTTGCCCTCGTGTGTGATGCCCACATTGAGGCGTACGATGCCGGCGTTGTTGACCAGAACATCCGCTCCGCCCAGGGTGGAGTCGATCCACTTGAAGGTATCGATCACATCCTGCTCCTCGCTGACGTCGCACTTGTGGAAATGAAAGCGCTTGGCCTGGTCCGCCGGCAGGGACTCCTTCAGCTCCTGGAGGCGGTTCTCGCGCCGGGCCAGACCCACCACTACCATGCCCTTGGAGACCAGATCCTTGCAGCAGGCTGCTCCTATGCCGGAGCTGGCACCCGTGACGACAGCAACGCGATTTGTCCAGCGATCCATTATTGGTTTTTGGTTTGTTTTTGTGGTCGAGGTCGTTCTGACGGTTTCTGGTTTGGAACTATGCCGTGAGAGCACCACCCGACTGGCTTTTATAGTTCCGCTCAGAACCTAGAAGCTTCCACACTCACTCCAAGCGGCACTCTCCGGCTCTAGAGGGTAGAGCTTCCGATTAGATCTTCGAGTAACCGTGACTTGGCAGTAATATTTCCGAATCATTTCGTTCCGCCGCTCTCAGTGGCATTATTTTGAGTGAAATCTATGGCAGATTAGAAACTGGCCCTCAAACATATTGCCTTTTAAGGGAATTTGTTTCTCTTTGGGTTCGTTTTTTAATGACTTATGAAATAGTAGAATGCTACAGTGACAGAACTTCATTGGGGTCTTGCTATATTAGGCATTTAAATAATTATTTCGGGCTTTTGTCTTTTTTGATAATAGAGCTCTGATGTCATGAGTACTTTTTCTAATAAAATATTATCATATATAGCTTCTATATGAATTTTATATAAAAATAAAGAGAGGGACCACCCGTAGAAAGCATCACCAATCATTTAATTAAAAAAATACCAAAGTTAAGGCATTACCAATCGGTCTTTTAACTAAAATTCTCATACCCCCTGCAAGGCTATATATTTTTGTTAACCAATTTATTAAGTATTTAAGCCAAAAGCATACTTAAACAAGTTGTACGACAATCAAATATCATTATCTGCAAATACCAATTACTAAACTACCGACTAACTAGAAGCTCGACCAGCAGCGCCTCCTAATTTCCAATCTCGTCTGCCCGGTCACCGCCAGACAATGTGGCTCCGATCATACCACTATATACTTGAATATTATATATATATATATATACTTGAATAATTATATCCACGAGTACCATGCAGACAGGAGTTGGGACGGAAAATCAACTTTTACTGCGCGGCGAGGTGGTGGGGGACAGGAAAATGCAAATTCCTTCAAGCCAGTTGGATGGCTCGCCTGATTGATGCAGCATGTGGCAAGGCCTCGGTCGAAGCCTCTGCCGCAGCCACAGCCAGGTATGCAAATGTCAGGTGCAAGTCCACCACCTCCTCCGGCTTGCCGCCCCAAAACACAGTCACTGCCAAACGGATGCAGGCCAAGAATTCGCTTTCCCATTTCGATTGGCCAATTGGCGACTGGAGAGGATCAGGGGGCGGCGAGCAAGATCCGGGGGAATTTGTTACCTGGGGTTTGGTTTGGATACCGGAGAGACTGGATTTCCGTTTCGTTTTTATTGGCAACACGTTTGTCAGGTGGCAGGAGCTAGAAGCCAGGTGCTAGGTGGCAGGTGGCAGGTGCAATTGGAACCGTTACAAGCCCACCCACAAGGCTAGCATTAGGAATCTCATCATTGTTTTTCATAATTTTTATTAAAAATAATATAATTTTGGATCTTCTACCATTACAGTTTAGTTTAGTCATAGCTGGTAATGAACTGTGGCCCATGGACCGGCCCGATGGGATGCCCAATATCGTTTCCCTGGAGGTGATGTGTGGCAAGGATCACATGGACGTCCATCTTACCTTTTCGAACCCGTTCGAGGGTATTGTCAGCTCCAAAGGTGGGTCTTTCTCATTATTATTTCTTTAATTAAGAACTATCCTAATCGTGGATGTCTTGTTAGGACAACACAGTGATCCTCGTTGCGTTTATGTGCCCCCCTCGACGGGCAAGACGTTCTTCTCGTTCCGCATTTCGTACTCCCGGTGCGGCACCAAGCCCGATCTAAATGGACAGTTCTACGAGAATACAGTGAGTTGAAGTTTTTTAAAAATAAAGGAATTCAATTAAAGTTTTTATATCCCAACAGGTGGTGGTGCAGTACGACAAGGACCTTCTGGAGGTGTGGGATGAGGCGAAGCGACTGCGATGCGAGTGGTTCAACGATTACGAGAAGACTGCCTCCAAGCCACCCATGGTGATTGCCGATCTGGACGTAATCCAGCTGGACTTCCGAGGTAGGAGAGGACTGATAATTTAAGAACTAATTAATATTTAATTAAATGTGACCCATTCAGGTGACAATGTGGACTGCTGGATGGAGATACAGCATGGCAAGGGACCCTGGGCACCGCCAGTTAGTGGAATTGTTCCACTTGGCTCCACCTTGACCCTCGTGGTGGCCATCAATGACTATCGTGGTAAGTTTTAAATAAGGAATCTAATATGTCACGGTCGCCATAAACAGTCACGGTCGCCATTAAATAAAGATTATAATCAAATATCTATAAAACCCGATTACTAATCAATATTTGATGTGATTCCTTTCAGGTGAATTCGATATGCGTGTCAAGTCCTGTGTGGCTTCGGATGGATCTGGACATGTGATTAACCTGTCGGATGAGTTCGGTTGTGTCCTGCGCCCCAAGATGATCTCTCGCTTCCTGAAGGCCCGTGCCCCCGACGAGAGGGCCACCGTCATCACGTACGCCTTCTTCCACGCCTTCAAGTTCCCGGATGCCCTCAGTGTGCACATCAAGTGCAAGGTGGAGATCTGTCGTCATGGGTGCCTGGATCACTGTCAGAACTCGGGTGTGGCCGGAGCTGGATCCGCCGAGGGTCTGGGCCACGGACTGGGCCATGGACTGGGACTGACGAACGCCAACGAGCGCAAGGACGTGCACATTTCGGATGCGATGGGCAGCAGCAGCAATGACCTGCTCAGGGACCTGGCTCTGCCGCCAGGAGGCGGGCATGGAATGGGCCTGGACCACGACATCTTCTACGAGGACATCATACACGACCACAAGCAGACTCTGGGCGGAGGCATGCCAGCCGGCGGGGATTATGGACACGAAAAGAACGGCCACCTGCAGCCCAGGCCGGTTCACGAGGATCAGGAGGAGGCTGATCTGTCCGATCTCTTTGGTGACGAGGACCTGGCCGACCTGGACATGGAGGGCGGCGAGGGCGAACGCTACCTGGGCCTGAAGAAGAGTGGCAAGTTCCCGCACGGACCACGCCAGCTGGAGGCCCAGAAGCGAATGGGTGTGCCCATGGCGGGACCTCGCTCTCTGGAGCCGCACAACCAGGAGGAGGATGTCCCGCGTCCCGTCTACAGACCGCAGGCGGAGGCCCTGAAACAGCCGCGCGAAGATCACATTGACCTGGA
Source organism: Drosophila malerkotliana malerkotliana (assembly GCA_018153235.1). Taxonomy (NCBI): domain Eukaryota; kingdom Metazoa; phylum Arthropoda; class Insecta; order Diptera; family Drosophilidae; genus Drosophila; species Drosophila malerkotliana. The sequence goes on from JAECXV010000038.1 coordinate 6,432,848, forward strand.
CCAGGAGGAGGCGGAGGAGAAGTCCGCTAAGGATAACAAGGATGCCAAGGAGCCGGAGGAGGAGACCGAAGAGAAGAAGACATCCGGTAACCAGTCCACCCACAGTCGCCGCCGTCGCTCTCTGGTGATTTCCGATCGCAAGGTGCGCAGCGCCGACGTGGGAGTCAGTGGGCTGTACGACGTCATCTCCGAGGCGGACCTGGCCTTCTCGCCGGACTCGAAACAGGAGGCGGTGACCGTCTTCCAGGGCAAGATCAGCGAGGAGGTGGTCTACGGCATCTGTATGCCCGTCCCGGGCTTCAGTATCCTCTTCATCGTGGTCATCTCGGCGACGATTGTGTCCGCCCTGGTGGCCGGATCCCTCCTATACCGCTACCAGCTGCAGAAGGAGGCGCTCGACAAGCAGACACCCATGCCGGTGCCGGGCACCCTGGCCTCCTGGATGACCCTGCGACTCTTCCGGCTGCGGCACATGCAACAGCAACAACAACAGCAACAGCAGCAACAACAACAGCAGCAGCAACAACAGGTCCGGCAGTCGAATTCAGGACACGAAACGGTGCAGTGATCAGTGGTCTAGGGACATCCGAATCGTTGCCCATGTCGATGATGCCTTCCAATTATTATCTATTTATTATGATTATTGTTTTTTTTTTTTCTGGGTTGTTTGTTCAGGAAGGAGATCAGGTAGCTACCAGAGATCGGGCAACAATGCAATACTCCAACTGCTCCGAACTGCTCCCTTCAAGATTCGTTTTGGTGCTGAATGTTTTTACGATTTATTAACTCATTATTTTTTTTTTCTAACTTTGTAATTTTTTGTAATTTTTATTTTGGTGCATTTAGTCGTAAAATTGATAGAAAAAAAAACAAAAGTTTAACAAACAAACAACAAAAAAACAAACAAAACACACAAAGAGAGAGAGACACAAATATTCGGAACCTTTCTGGCTTCCACTTGCGGTTGGAATTTGTGATTTTGGGACTTTGTCTTTAAAACTAAATTTTCAACTACATATTATTAAAAACAAGAAATTAACTTATTTTTGAATTAAAATTAATTAATTCCACAGTCACTTAATCCAACCTCTAGGGGAAGCGGGCTAAGGACCGACAAGGAAGACTCCTGGCAGGTGCCGAAGGTTAGGGAGACGGATCGATTTCGATCGGCTAGGCCTAAGGGAACTTATTTATTTATACACAACCATCTATATATAGCTCTATATATACATATATATATATATTCTATATCGTACGATGTTATTTTTAAGCAGAGCGGATTGGAAATTTTGAAATTTAACATTTTAGTAACTTGTTTTGTTTTTTTTTTTGCGTTTTTTTTCGGCATCGAAACTTATTTAGGGGAAAATTTAGTTAAATTATACCGCATATAGAATCATCTAGTAAATTTTCACATCCACACACCCACTTACCCTCACATTCACTATCCATTTTCCATTAAAAACAAAAAAAAAAAGTTAAAATTTAAGTGCAAATTTTGTAACTGAGAAATTGACAATTGAATAAAACTAGTTAAGGTGAAAATAAATTAAAAAACGTTTTTATTATGTTGAAAATATTGGTAAACCTATTTAGGTTTTTTAATAAAGATAGTGGTTTTATACAGTCGCTGTATGAGTTTTAAAAATTAACCCTTATAGTTCTGTGCCCCTTAAACTAATCTTTTTTCTAGAAGAACACAAGGCATATGTACATGGTGAAACTGAACGTATTTAATTGATTCATATAGAAAAAGGTGTTATTAGTACTATATCTTAATTCTTCACCTCTCGAAGCTTGGGCGAGGTCAGTGTGTCTACGTTCCGACGGCTTCCCCTTTGGAACTATTCCATGAGAAGCCCACCTATCTGGCTGTTATAGTTCCACTCAGAACCTAGAAGCTCTTGAGCTCTGAAGCTTTTGATTAGATTGGAGTGACCGTGACTTGGCACTATTATTCCGGAATCATGTCGTTCTGACTCTCACTGTAGTATTATTTTGAGTAAAATTCATTGTTGATCAGCAACTTTGCTTGAAATGAGAATTATAAGTGAGCAGGCAGTTTTTTTTAGACAGCAATTAGAGCTAATTATGAGAGAATTTGTTTCTTTTTATCTGTTTTTTAAATGGGTCATTAAATAATTTAATAATTGAATGACAGTACCAGACATCTCTGGGGGGCTTGTTTTCATTTTTTACTTAAATAATTGTTTGTTGATTTTTAGTTAAGCTTTGATGCGACAACATGTCTGAAGACATCTCTGACAAATATGTATGTACGTATATTTTTGCAATCTTTTTAGAAAAGCCAAGAAATCGACATATTTTGAAAACTTGGCGTCAAAGCTTTGACGGTTATCGATGGAAAAAAATCACAAATTATTAAAAACTGTCTTAAGTTTTTGTTTACATTTTACAATGGAACAATTTTTTCTAGCCATAACTTGGCTAATACTTTTCAGATGCACAAATGTCTAACATTTTCAATCTTAGATCTTCGAGTAGCTTCTTTTTGAATCAAAGTTGGGCAATACAAGTTTTTAAACACTCTTTCCCATTTTTTCAAAGGATTAATTTTTTTCTAATAGATGACGATAATTTTCAGGACTAATTTCTAAAACATTTCATCCATTTTCAAGCATTTTTTAGTCCTGAATCCGAAATTCCCTAGCAATGCCAGATCGGTGGAAGAGTGGCAGAGATATACGCCATCGTTCCGAAATTTTAAGAAAATTCTATAGAACTTTATAGATTTCTATAGCTTTTTTGAAAAATAGCACCATTTCATGTTCTTAACTTGGCCAATACCAATTTTTTAAGTGCGATTTTAAGACATTATTTATTGATTTTTAAATATTAGGGTTAAATCCTTTACAAGTGTTTAAAAAAAAGTTTAAAATTGAAAAATAAAATAGAAATTCTACAAAACTTTGCCAAAAAAATTCTACTTTGAAAGATCTTTTAGCTCTGTGGTTTCCCTAAATGTTCTCTTTGATGGGTTTAAGAGTCAGCTCTTGGATGTGGACATTTGGTGGAGTCTGGATGCAATAGGACACCGCATTGGCCACATCCTCGGGGCGCAGTCTTTCCATGTCGGAGAACTTCTTGACGAGGGACTTGTCCACAATTTCAGTTTCCACGGCCCCGGGACTAATGCTCTAGAAATTGATAAAAATAAAAGGATTAACAAAAAGGACATGTCAAGCCTAGTATATATAGAAAAGCCTACCGTGATCTTGGTCTGGGTCTGGTTGTTAAGGAACTCCTGGCGCAGGACTTCTGTCAGAGCCGTGACGGCGTACTTCGAGGGCGCGTACATGCCCAAGCTGAAGTTGGGAATGACGGGAACCCGGTGTCCTGCCAAACTATTTACAATCACCACATATCCGTCGTCCACCTTGCGCTTCTGAAGCGATCGGAACGCCTCCCGGGTGCACCACGCCACGCCCAGGACATTAGTATCCAGGGTGGCACGCAGGTCCTCCGAATTACCTTCCTTCAAAATGGCCGCATTGAGCTTTAAGATGCCGGCATTGTTCACCAGGACATCCGCTCCGCCCAGGGTGGAGTCGATCCACTGGAAGGCATCGATCACATCCTGCTCCTTGCTGACGTCGCACTTGTGGGTGTGGAAGCGCTTGGCCTGGTCCGCCGGCAGGGAGGCCTTCAGCTCCTGGAGACGATCCTCGCGCCGGGCCAGACCCACCACTATCATGCCCTTGGAGACCAGATCCTTGCAGCAGGCGGCTCCTATTCCGGAGCTGGCACCAGTGACGACAGCAACGCGATTTGTCCAGCGATCCATTATTGGTTTTAGTTTCGTGTTGGGAGAGGTCAGTGATGTGCGAGATCAGTGAGGTGGGAGGTAAGTGAGTTGTGGGCTCGACTGTTTCTGGTTCATGAATATGAGTTGGGAGGCCCGTCCGAGTGGCTTATATACTTCCGCTCGGAGCTGATAAGTTGCGAGTCAGCGTCACTCTTGAAATGAAAAAAGAGACTTTTGAGCATGAGTTTTGGTTCGAGTAACCATGATTTGCACCTTTCATGCCCATGTCGGGGTATTTTTGAAGTTTTGCCTAAAAGTAGGCTATTTGATAAAGAAGAAAAATTAAATTAAACTAGTTTAAGTGAAAATAAATTATATTATATTTAATTAACTTGAAAAAAAACAAAACTAGTTAGTTTTTTGTATTAATCTAAATTATTTTTCATCGATAGGAAGTCTTGTTTGAAAAGTGCTGCCAATTTAATGCATTATCAGTATTTTATTAGTATTTTATTATCTCACCTCACTGGTCACACTGATCAGGACAAAGCTTGACCGAGTTTCCCGCTTTTTGTATCCTCCGATTGGTATTTCCAGGAAAAGAAAGAAAATAACATAATTGTAATATTATTTATTTAGTATCAGTTTTATGTAAATATGTCTAATTAAATATTGCTTATGGACATTAAGTAATGAATAAAATGTCCCCGGAATTTTCCTAACTAAAAAATGGTATAGTTTTTCACTCTTTAAATTAAAGCATTATTAAAAAATATAAATTGTGCTATATGCTGGTCATCTATATCACTATCTTAAGTGCCACTTTGATTAATCATGACAAGGCAATAAATTTTTAGAAATTAGTTAAGAGGTGTGATAAGAGAATTAATAATACAAGAAGCATTGAGGTAGTCCCATCCCCTATACTTTAAATAATTTCAATGAAATCTTATCTTAAAAATAATATTATCTTTCTCAAACCTTTCTTCGTAGTGTTTTGGTCGAAATTGGTAAAGCTCTTAGTTTCCTATCCTCCCAAGAACCTTCAAGAGTTATGGACTTGTACTGGTATATCTGGAATCCAACTGGATTTACATATAAATTTAAAATAGATGAAGTAGATCCTTTTCACCAAATTCACAGACTAATGAAACCAATTCCAACCCTTTAGGTGAAACTGGGAGTGCTGGTTGTAGATGAAATAAGATACTGGAGATGGACTAAGACCACTAGGCTCCACTTAAAACTCCAAAGCTGGCATCATTAAATATTGAGCTTTCTTCCAAGACCTAGATCTAGATTTTAGATGTAACTTCTCATAACTTTAAATATATTTTTTAAATGCATATTTTATTCTCATTTAGTTCAAATTCAGAAAAACTTATTTTAAAAGTTAGTAAGTGGAAGAGTATGGTCCGTAGGTGGGTTGGGGTCTGAATTCTCCTTGCCGTCAAATCTAGTTACGGAAACGACGTCTCCTCTCGGATCCGGACTGCTCCCTGTTCTTCCTCCGCTCCCTCCTCTCCCTATGAACCTTGGCACCCCTGTGGGTGACGACCTTCCAGTGGTGGACGTGCTTCTTCTTGTGGGTGGTGGCTGCGGTGGTGGTTGTGGTGGCAGCCTCGGTGGTGGTCGTCGTGGCAGTGGAGGTGGAGTTTGTGGAGGTGGATGTGGAGGTGCTGGCTGTGGGAGTGGAAGTAGTGGGGGTGGAAGTGCTGGCCGTGGGAGTGGCAGTAGGGGTAGTGGTGGCTGCGGGAGTGGCAGTCGGGGTGGAGCCCGAGGTTGTGGCCGAGCTGGAAAGAGCCACCAGGCAGGCGAGGATAGCTACGCAGAGGAATCGCATCTTGGGAGGTGATCAGATCGGATGGCTCGGAAACTGTGTCTTGGTAGTCGCTCCTCCCGGCTTATATAGCACCGGAGACCTCACCTGAGCATCCCAATCCCCCAGAAGATTGTCGTTGTTTAATTAAAACAAACATCACCTTGTTTCCTGAGCGTACATATGTCTGTTATTTTAATCCGTAGTTTGCACAAGAGGCACTTAGAATCGCGAAAAGAACAATACATTTTTGGCAATATTTGCCAAAACCCCAATCGAGGGTATTTTTCCATACAGATTCCTAATTATAGGCCCATTATTTTGAAGTATTTCATTGTTTAAACCGTTTTTCTATGCTAATAGAATAATTTCATTATTATAATAAAGAGTAGGATATATTTATTATCTCTTATAATCTAAATAAATGTATTAGCTCTTAATCATCTATTATGTTTTAAATTTTTATGATAAGAGATAGGATTTAAGAACTTTGAGCCAGTTGATATTTATTCTTAAATTAATAATTAGATCGAAATAGACTAATCTAGTTAGAATAGATAAAAATAATTTTTAATAATGGAAACCACAACACACACTTTCTGAAATTGGAGAGGAGGGATTCGTGAAAGCCCTGAGATCCTTGATTATCATCATGCCAAAGATCCCTATAAGGTTTCTCTCTAAGGACCATGCCAACTAATGGTGTTGGACTATGGAATGCTGTTTTTGTTGGACTAATGCTATCATAATTAGGAAGAACAGGAAACATGGAAAAGCTTTTAAATTGTTATGAGGTTGTATTATATTTTTAAATCTCTCATTATGTCTTTAGCACAACTTCTAATACTAAAGGGAAACTTTGGTTTGCTCCCAGTTTGTAGGAAAAGCCAATTATTTATTTTTATATTTCTCACGGTCCCTATGTAAGCCTTATGATATGTAAGACCCTAACAACAAATATCCACCCACCTGGCATGTAAAGTTAATATGAAACATACCTATATATTTAAAAAAAACCTTTTCTTGAATATTACTTTCTAATAAAAATTACATAAATATAGCAACAAGCTATTTCATCTTAAAAGTTATTATGTCGTTGAAATCTCCTATGATAGCAGATCGAATTTCTTAAATGTAGGTTATAACTTGGTCTCTGGGTTAAAATATTGAGATGGATGATGCTTCCACGCGCTTCCACTAGAAAGTCTGTCACAAAACACTTGCCTATTGTGTAGGCCTATTTTCCGCTCAGGGGGTTTTGGCAAACAGTCTCCAAGTCTATTGTTCTTTTCGGAAAGCAAACTATCTCCGATTCTAAGTGCGTCTTGTGCAAACTCCTAATTAAAACAGCAGAACTATCAGGAAACAAGGTGATGTTTGTTCTTCTTAAACAGCGACAATCTTCTGGCGGATTGGGATGCTCAGGTGAGGTCTCCGGTGCTATATAAGCCGGGAGGAGCGACTTCCAAGACACAGTTCCCGAGCCATTCGATCTGATCACCTCCAAAGATGCGATTCCTCTGCGTAGCTATCCTCGCCTGCCTGGTGGCTCTTTCCAGCTCGGCCACCACCTCGGGCTCCACCCCGACTGCCACTCCCGCAGCCACCACTACCCCTACTGCCACTCCCACGGCCAGCACTTCCACCCCCACTACTTCCACTCCCACAGCCAGCACCTCCACATCCACCACGTCAAACTCCACATCCACTGCCACGACGACCACCACTGAGGCTGCCACCACAACCACCACCGCAGCCACCACCCACAAGAAGAAGCACGTCCACCACTGGAAGATCGTCACCCACAAGGGCGCCAAGGTTCATAGGGAGAGGAGGGGACGAAAGGAGCAGTCTGGCTCCGACAGGAAGCGCCTTCACCGCAACTAGACGTGAAGGCTCCACAACCAGACCCCAACCCACCTACTGACTTTTTTCTGCAACAAAATTCCTCCTAGAATAAGATGTTTTTATTTCTAAATAAATAATATTTAAGAACGCAAACAATAGTTGAACTTTTGCTCTAGTCTTCAGGATCCGCATCATAAGCCTTGAGAAAGTACGTGAGAATAGAATATGATAATCTTCATATTTATTTGCAAAGATATCTTGAGGAGTGTTAGGAACATTTTTCAATACACCCTAGACAATTTATCGGGCATTTGGCAATGTTTTTGAAAACGGAATACCATTTTTGAATCCGGACTATAATCTCTTTCGATCGGACTTCAAGGATTAAAACAGCAAAACATGAACCTTTTTTAAAAAATTCTTAAAAATCCTTAGGGGCCCCACCCTTCGAAAAATTAAAAAATAGAATAGGTGAACATTTTTGTTGCCAGGTTTTGATTGAGAATAATGGTACTCGAAGTTCTAAGATCGGAAAGGTATGAGATTTGAGGATCAGTGAATTATGGGCCTAATTATGGCTGTTTCGGTCTAGGAAAAATTCCATTTGGGAATATAGGAACGTTTTTACCCAAAATGGAACCCTTCCACTCACTTTTTGGCTAATATTTCAGCCAATTCCTAACTGATTTGAAATCGGAGAACCATTTTTGAGGCAGGATCTTCTTTGATCTATATACGAGAATCAATAAATCAAACACAAAAATGGTTGGACTTATTTTGACAAAATCCTGATGCCCCTTTGAAAAATAACCAAAAATGAGTCAAAATATTTGATGGCATCTTTTGGAGGAATATTTATAATAGTACCCAAAGCTCCAAGAACGGGAAGGTACTCCATTCGCTAATCAGCCTAGTAATGACCAGATATGGATAGTAGGGTGCATGCTTCGTGTTCGATTTTTTATTTAGGGCTAAATTTTTAGGGCTTTTAATATTTAAAATCCTTTTCAGAAAGAAAGGTCTTTCAAATGCAGAATTGTGACCATAACTCCGCCACTTCTGGTCTGCTAAATTAGTGTTAAACCATTATTTTCAAGGACTATAAGTTCAACCAAAAGGCAACAAAAAAAATAAATAGAAAGTAGGACAAGATTTGTGATCCAATTTCATAAATCTTAAAGTCGGTCAAGTACTAGAGCCTCAGTTCTATTGTACTAAAATATATATATATAAATATAATCTAATACCAAAGGAACAATTAACTAAATTAGTACATTCCTAATTAGAACATCCTAGTATTGCCACGTCCTAGTACTATTTCGTTCTATAATTAGGCATTTGGGTGGAAAGTTCCCTCCATTGGGGTTTTGGCAAACAGTCTCCAAATGTATTGTTCTCTTCGGAAAGCAAACTATCTGCGATTCGAAGCGCGTCTTGTGCAAACTTCTGATTAAAACGACTAGGCCCACCAGAAGAATAAAACAAGGTGATGTTTGTTCAGATTAAACAGCGACAGTCTTCTGGGGAGCCGCTGGAGCTATATAAGCCGGGTGGAGCGACTACCAAGACACAGTTTCCGAGCCATCCAATCTGATCACCTCCCAAGATGCGATTCCTCTGCGTAGCTATCCTTGCCTGCCTGGTGGCACTTTCCAGCTCGGCAACCACCTCGGGCTCCACCCCGACTGCCACTCCCGCAGCCACCACTACCCCTACTGCCACTCCCACTGCCAGCACCTCCACACCCACTACTTCCACTTCCACTCCCACAGCCAGCACCTCCACATCCACCTCCACAAACTCCACCTCCACTGCCACGACGACCACCACTGAGGCTGCCACCACAACCACCACCGCAGCCACCGCCCACAAGAAGAAGCACATCCACCACTGGAAGGTCGTCACCCACAAGGGCGCCAAGGTTCATAGGGAGAGGAGGGAGCGGAGGAGGAACAGGGAGTAATCTGGATCTAAATACGTATCCAAAAAAATGTGACTAGATATGAAGGCTCCACAACCAGACCCCAACCCACCTACTGTTTATATTCTGCAGCAAAATTCCCCCTAGAATAAGATGTTTTTATTTTTTTAATAAATTTTATTTTACAACGCACTATAAACATGAATTGGTGGATACCATTTATATATCAAGTTTTAGATCCTCTTCTCTCATCGAAGGATCGAAATTCAAGCAACAAATTGTTGACCCAATTTTTGACAAAAATCCAGATCCCAAAAAAATTGGAATGTAACTAAATTGGTTATTTATTTAGGGTGGTACTCAAAGTTTTAAAATCGGGAATATATAACATTTTCTAAACGTCTGGATCCTGTGTATTAACCGAGTTATGTTTAGTTTGGCGCCAAAGAAAATTGGCCCAGTTAAGGCCATGGGAAGTAGGCCAAAATGGAAACATTTCAAGTATTTTTTAGTTAATATATTAACTATTTTTTCTTTAAAATTTTAAAAGTTTATTGTGTACTATTTCAGTACTATGACCTATGGGCTATTGTGGTTTGTTAATTATAACCTTAAACTTAAGGCTAAAATCCAAGCTCGCTGCATATACTTTATAGTGTGGCCAGTTTTCTTTTTTCTTTTACCAATTGCCAATAGTTCCGATGCCTTCCGCCAGGTAGAGGTCTACTACCTGTTATCTACATAAACCCAATTGCTGGTAAGAATTCTTAAAACAGAGATCATTGAAAGACTTTTAGGCGACTTGGTGGTGTTAGTTAATATCTCTAGATAAACACATAGTATATCTATCTATTTTTATTTAGTTTTAAATCAGGAATAACAGTTTTAGCTAAGGGTTTTAGTTTAGGGTTCATATACTTGTGGGGGAGGTAGTACGTCATCCTCATCCTTCTTGTCCTTTTCAGCTTGCCGGTTGTTGTTCTGAGGTGCCACCGTGGTTTTGGAGGCAAATATGGAGTTACACGCAGATTTGTTGAAGGCACCGCCGCCGCCGTTGGGAGAGGGATCGGGTGAAGGACTGGGGGAAGGACTGGGTGGAGGACTGGGATTAACGAAATCTGTGGTTGTTTCAAAGCAGTCGGAGGACGCTAGAGCCACCAGGCAGGCGAGGATCGGTAAGCAGAGGAGGTTCATCTTCAAATAGACTTGATCAGGTCGAGTGATTCAGAAAGTGTGGCGTTATTACCCATTTCTTTCGAGTTATATAGCACTCGGGATCTAGCTCCTCCATTCACCAGCAGATCATCTCTATTTAACCTCAACAAACATTAGCTTTTATTCTATGTTTGGTCTATCTGGTCTAGTTCTCCTTGTAATAAGTCATTCGGTTTCATTCAAAATATTTCCATTGTAATCAGCCACTGTTTGATTAATAAAAAGAGAGGAAAGCTAAACCGGTTATATGGCAGCTATACTTTCCTCCATGGCCCTCAGTGATGGCTATATCTTCCCCAATTCTCATCCGATTCTTAAGCGGAGTACCTTTAACGATTTCTGGATCGATTTGCCACCATTCTGCATTAAAACCCTGAGACAAAATATTTTTTTGATTTTTATACCCTTGCAGAGGGTATTATAATTTTGTCCAAAAGTGTGCAACGCAGTGAAGGAGACATCTCCGACCCTATAAAGTATATATATTCTTGATCAAGATCACCTCCTGAGTTGATATGAGCATGTCCGTCTGTCCGTCTGTCCGTCTGTCCGTCTGTCCGTCTGTCCGTCTGTCTGTCCGTCTGTCTGTCTGTCCGTTTCTACGCGAACTAGTCTCTCAGTTTTGAAGCTATCGTCTTAAAACTTTGCACACACCCTTCTTTCCTTTGCACGCAGTATATAAGTCGGAACGGCCGGGATCGGCCGACTATATCCTATAGCTGCCATATAACTGATTGATCGGAAATGGTATAACTTTGGTGTTTTGAGAGTTAGAGAGTTCAAATTTGACATGGGAGCTAATTTTGGCAAAATAAAACGACATGCCAAATTTCATAAGGATCGGCCGACTATATCCTATAGCTGCCATATAACTGATTGATCGGAAATGACCCAACTTTCGTGTTTTTGAAGATAGAAAGCTGGAATTTGCTACAGATTATATCTTTGGTCAGTTAATCCGACCTACGAAATTTCATTAGGATCGGCCGACTATATCCTATAGCTGCCATATAACTGATTGATCGGAAATGACCCAACTTTCGTGTTTTTGAAGATAGAAAGCTGGAATTTGCTACAGATTATATCTTTGGTCAGTTAATCCGACCTACGAAATTTCATTAGGATCGGCCGACTATATCCTATAGCTGCCATATAACTGATTGATCGGAAATGACCCAACTTTCGTGTTTTTGAAGATAGAAAGCTGGAATTTGCTACAGATTATATCTTTGGTCAGTTAATCCGACCTACGAAATTTCATTAGGATCGGCCGACTATATCCTATAGCTGCCATATAACTGAACGATCGGAAATGGTATTTGGTAGAAATATCAACTTTCGTATTTTTGAAGATAAAAGCTTGGGAATTTTTTTTTAGATTTTTTATTGTAATTATTTGGTTTTATTATGATGTAATCATAAGGATCGGCCAACTATATCTGATGTTTGCGATATATATCCAGTTTTAACTGCAAGGGTATATAAACTTCGGCTCCGCCCGAAGTTAGCTTTCCTTTCTTGTTTGTCCATTTTTCGTGGTGGTCTTCTTGAAAATGGGGTTTTCTGTATATGGCCCACAGTGATGGCTATATCTTCCCCAATTCTCATCCGATTCTCAAGCGGAGTATCTCAACCGATTTCTGGATCGATTTGCCACCATTCTGCATCAAAACCCTGAGACAAAATATTTTTTAGATTTTTTGTCCATTTTTCGTGGTGGTCCCCTTGATAATGGGGTTTTCTGTATATGGCCCACAGTGATGGCTATATCTTCCCCAATTCTCATCCGATTCTTAAGCGGAGTACCTTAAACGATTTCTGGATCGATTTGCCACCATTCTGCATTAAAACCCTGAGACAAAATATTTTTTAGATATTTTCTCCATATTTCGTGGGGGTCCCCTTGGAAATGGGGTTTTCTGTATATGGCCCACAGTGATGGCTATATCTTCCCCAATTCTCATCCGATTCTTAAGCGGAGTACCTTAAACGATTTCTGGATCGATTTGCCACCATTCTGCATTAAAACCCTGAGACAAAATATTTTTTAGATATTTTCTCCATTTTTCGTGGGGGTCCCCTTGGAAATGGGGTTTTCTGTATATGGCCCACAGTGATGGCTATATCTTCCCCAATTCTCATCCGATTCTTAAGCGGAGTACCTTAAACGATTTCTGGATCGATTTTCCACCATTCTGCATTAAAACCCTGAGACAAAATATTTTTTAGATATTTTCTCCATTTTTCGTGGTGGTCCCCTTGGAAATGGGGTTTTCTGTATATGACCCACAACGATGGCTATATCTTCCCCAATTCTCATCCGATTCTTAAGCGGAGTACCTTAAACGATTTCTGGATCGATTTGCCACCATTCTGCATTAAAACCCTGAGACAAAATATTTTTTAGATTTTTTTTCCATTTTTCGTGGTGGTCCCCTTGGAAATGGGGTTTTCTGTATATGGCCCACAGTGATGGCTATATCTTCCCCAATTCTCATCCGATTCTTAAGCGGAGTACCTTAAACGATTTCTGGATCGATTCCCCACCATTCTGCATTAAAACCCTGAGACAAAATATTTTTTAGATATTTTCTCCATTTTTCGTGGTGGTCCCCTTGGAAATGGGGTTTTCTGTATATGGCCCACAGTGATGGCTATATCTTCCCCAATTCTCATCCGATTCTCAAGCGGAGTACCTTAAACGATTTCTGGATCGATTTGCCACCATTCTGCATCACAACCCTGAGACAAAATATTTTTTAGATTTTTTCTCCATTTTTCGTGGGGGTCCCCTTGGAAATGGGGTTTTCTGTATATGACCCACAACGATGGCTATATCTTCCTCAATTCTAATCCGATTCTCAAGCGGAGTACCTTAAACGATTTCTGGATCGATTTGCCACCATTCTGCATTAAAACCCTGATACAAAATATATTTTAGATATTTTCTCCATTTTTCGTGGGGGTCCCCTTGGAAATGGGGTTTTCTGTATATGACCCACAACGATGGCTATATCTTCCTCAATTCTAATCCGATTCTTGAGCGGATTACTTTAAACTATTTCTTGCTATATACATTAATGAAAAGATCTACTGATTTTAGATCTTGATTTATAAATGGTTCTCCGTTTTGAAATGATAAACAAACATAATACTCCCAAGAAAGTATTAAAAAAGTTTCCATCTTGTCCAATACTTATGATCCTAACTATGTAACTAGAAAGATATTTACTTTATAGGGCGGGGGATTTGTATCTGCATTGTACTCTTCTGGAAAGTATAATAATGAACAGACGCATTATTTGTATAGTAAACTATCAAAAAATTTTGGTAGAACACACATGATAGATCACTGTTTCTGTAAACACTACCCTTTTTCATTCCAGAATGTCTGAGAAACGAGTTTATAAAGGTCTTGTTACAAGAAAAGTTTGAACAGACAGTGCAAACAAACATAAAATACATAAAATTTTGAAAAAAGTTTGTGTGTATTGAGATTTAATAGAATTGATAGAAAAATAGACAGGGGTCTAGATCTTGGATGCTATATAAGTGGGAAGGAGTAAGTTAAGAAAACACAGTTTCCGAATCATCCGATCTGATCACCTTCAAGATGAACTTCCTTTACCTAGCGATCCTTGTTTTTCTGGTGGCTTTGGCTTTCTCGGCCAAAATTTCTTCGGCGGGTCGTTCTAGCCGAATTCAAGAGATCATCCCCGCCAATGAAGATTCTATTGCCGGATTTTATAGTCCCACAGGCCCCACCACAACTACATTACACCAGCCATAGTTCCTCAAAGAAAATAATATTCAATATTCGATGGAAAAAAACGCTGCAACTTTGGGAGCTAAAAAGGGGTCCAAGACCCGTTTTAACTACTCTACCTGATCTAAGATAATATCCAAATAATGGAACCTTTTAATAAAAAAATCTATAAATAATATAAAATATTTTTGTTAAATCTTAATCAGTACCAAACTAAGTATCAAAATTATCTTTCTTGTTATTGGGTTAAGAACAAGTATATTGAGTTGTTGATTGACTTGCGAATTTCAAGTATGGAAAATTTTAGAAAAGATTAAAAGATATGTATAATTTGGTTTGTAAATATCGCAAATTTAAATTGTTAGCAAAACCAAAGCAAATAATTCACAATTCTACGCACGTTTTGTGCAAATATCTGATCTGAAAGAGGCTGAATAAAAGAACAGGTGGAAAAAAAGGCTTTTGTTGAGGTTCTATTATAAATATTGTCTTTCTTAAAATATTGTACCTTTTTTTCAATTAGTAACAAAAATAATATACAAAGTTAGTGACTTGAAAAGGTTATCTATGTATCTATAGGGTTATTAGGAAGGGGCTTGTCACATATCCCAGGCCTTCAGAGACCTAAAATGATATTATATGTATATATGATCTTAAAACAATTTCTTAACCAGATTCTTCATCAATATCACTATCTTTAAAAATAATCTCTTTTAAATTTAACCTCTCATTTATTTATAAGAACTGATCATATCGCATGCTGTCTTTAAAATACTTGGATGGATGGAAAATTTTTAAAAATTTCTTTAAACAGCAAATATGACACACAACAAAAAAAAAAACAATATATTATTCACTATTCGCCGTCACTATTATATTTTTTTTTTGCAAATATTGCGAATTCGAATTGTTGAACCAAAATACTGCAAATAATCTGCGATTCTGCGCGTGTTTCGGGCTGGAAACACTTGATTCAAATGAGGCGGGAACAATGACTGGTGGACAATAAAAGCCGTTTGCTCGCATTAAATATGGAGTGTCGAGAGCAGATTGGCTGATCTCCGGTGCCATATATAAAGGGGTAACGGAGTCTGGCAAAGACACAGTTCCCGGACTACCTGATCTGATCTACCTTTCCCCCCATCCACAAGATGCGATTCCTTTGCGTAGTTTTCCTTGCCTGCCTGGTGGCTGTGGCTTTGGCGGCCGATGCTTCCTCCTCGGACACCGCTTCCTCGGACAGCTCCTCCTCGGACAGCAGCTCTTCGGACTCCTCTAGCAGTACTCCCTCGGACAGCAGCTCTTCGGACTCCTCCAGCTCGACTCCCTCGGACAGCTCCTCATCGTCCTCCTCCACTCCTTCCTCCTCATCCACCTCGTCGAACTCCACGTCAGATACTACAACTACCACCACCACCACCACTACCACAACCACTGCTGCCAGCACCAAGAAGCACAAGCACGTCCGTCACTTCACCATCCATCGTCTTCGCAGTGGGGTCACTAGAAGGATCAGGATTAAAAATGGCAGTTCCAAGAGGAGCAAGTCCAGCAGGAGCAGGTCCAACTCGAGCAGGTCCAAAAGGAACAACCGTCGTCTTCGCACCACCCGCCGCGGTTAGATATTTCCAAAACCCAAAAATTAAATAAAGAAAACTCGCATTGAATAACGATTTTGAAGAGTTTCTGGGTCAATAGGTCTTGACTTTATATTACCTGGTACTTAGGAAACAAATCCTTATAAGATTATCATCTATGAATATGAGATTCATATAATCTTAGTAATGAGTTTCAAAGATAAACCTCAATAACCTTATTGGAGAGCTAAACAAAGTTAAACAAATGTTTAGACCTTATATTTAAATTCTTCTTTAAGGTTTTTTTGACTTATTAAGGATAGATCAGTTTTAAAATTAAAGAACCAAAATATTTAAGATCCTAATACGACAATAACCCACGATAAGAACCCACATACTATATGATCTTAGCAATTGGTTTTAAACAATCCTTAAATACCTTTTTGGAAGTGATATCAAAGGCTTCTCTATCCTCCCTACCTTATAATAGAATCATCAGGGTTTCTTTATCTATCAAGTTTAGATCCCTATTATTTAATATTTAAGATCCTCAACGAAGATCATATAAGAAGTATGATACTATTATTCCCATATGTATATGTATGTATGATCCTAGTAGTGGTTTTTAAACATATGTACCTCTTAAAAGCCTATGTCAAATAGAAACGAAGCTTACCATATTAAATCCTTATAATATCACCCTTCGATCAGGTATTCAGGATCTATCAAGTATTCTTTAACTATGATCCATAGCCCCAAATTCTTTATAAAGAAATCCAAAAAATATAGGGATTCTAAACAATTTATTGAACACTTTCTCTTCTCACACGCTCGTTGCTCGGCTTACAAAAGTAGACAAAAAAAATGGACGATAAATATTAGGCGGTATATATGCGGTATATGGGTATTAATATATAAATATATATATATATATGTATATATATATATGTATAGATTTATTATGCAAATAAATAAGTGGACTACAAGGCGTACTAACTGTTATAAGTAGGTCCAAAGGTTCGGGGGAAGTACCATATTCGGCTTAGTCTACGGCTTAAAGCGCTTATAATATTTAGTGACTAATTAGAGTGTGTTTTGTGTGTAATTGTGATTTTTCTCAGTGTCTGTGTGTGATCTATAAAGTCTTAAGAGAGAGTCTTAAAAGAAATACTCTAAGTATTGGATTATCGGCTCAAGTACTGAAGAAAGCTCTCTGGTGGAGGACGACAGAGCGTTGTGCTGGGAGGGGGATGGCTTAGCACCGTTTTTTCCAGAAATAGATCCTAGTCTTAAGCTTAAGGAGTACAACAAATATAATCGATAATCGACTGCCACCAAGGGGAAATGGGAAAAATAGGGATTCGAAATGGAAATTTTGGATATTCAGACAAGATGGAGGAAAGTGGAGAAATTAAGGGGAGAACCCAGTAAACGGTATAAGTTAATGTTAAATGATTTGTAAATAAAAATTAAACTAATGAAGCGTACGCTACAAAATTAAGAGCCGCAGACGCAGACACAACTGTACCTCGAACGGTTAATGGATGCTGGAGCTTTTCAAAACTGGTAAACAGTGTTGGGTAATGATAAAAGATCAAAGTAAGCCATAAATTATAAATGATTTTAAAATAATTTAAATCTTGTATGATTTTTTTAGAATGAAAGTCTAAGAAACAAACTTTTCTATTTTTAAAAAAGAACCTCACTTACTAGTAACTGATTACCAGTACTAGGTTTTAGTAACTAGTAAACAATTACTTGTAATCATTTTTCATTAATTACTGCCAACTATTGACCAATTACCAGTAACCAGTGATTGGTAATCAATTACTAGTAATCAGTGACAAGTAATCAGTGACTCACTACCCCAAAAAAGCATCCCCATTCATCCATTCCGCTCTAGATACAATCGCCAGTCGGGTGTCCCGCTCACGAGAGCGCCCGCTTCTTGGAGAGCGTGCCCTGGACATCCGCTGGGGGTGGCGGGGTCAGCTGGATGACGGGCAGCGGGGCCAGCTGGGGATTCGTGAAGGCGACGGCCCGCTCCTTGGCCGAAACGGCGGCGAACGAGGAGAAGGGACGCAGGCGGACGTAGAGCACGGCGGAGGTGAGGCAGGAGGTGACCAGGATGCCCAGGAGCACGATCAGCGTGATGGCGAAGCCGGGCGTGGTCATGCAGATGAGACCCTCCTCGCGCACCGGGAACACCATCGTCTGCGGGCTGCGTTCCACCCCGGATCCGTTCGTGGAGCTGCCGTTGCCCGTCGCCTGCTCGTCAATGGCGAAGGTCAGGTCCCCGGAGGAGACCACCTTGATGATCCGGTTGAGGCCCACCTGGGGCTCGGCCACAGCTCTGGCCCGGCGCTGGACACGGCGCTCGTCACGCCGCTTTCCGATGGCACTGGCCACCTGGTAGGCGTCCACGTGGAGCTGGGGTGGGGGTCCGTACTGCGACTCGGGTCCCACCTGGAGGTGGTGCACGTCCTGGAGGTTGGAGTCCGCCGAGCACTGCTCCGGGCAGTGGTAGCGGCAGATCTGGATGGTGCACTGGAAGTGTACCTCCATCGAGTCGGGGAACTTGAAGGCCTGGAAGTGGGCATATGACAGCACGGAGGCGGAGGCTCCGAAGTTCTTGATCTTGGTGAACCGGGACATCAGCTTCGGCCGGGTAACGCATCCCCGCTGGTCCACCAGCTGGATGGGAGCCCGCTTCCCGTCGTGCGCCACGCAATTCCTCACCAGCATGTCGAACTTGGAGTCGTCGTCCTTGATGGCCAACACCATGGTCATCGTCTGGCCAATCTTCACCAGGCCGGACACCTCGGAGGCCCACGGTCCCTTGCCCACCTGGATCTGCATCCAGCAGCCCACATTGTCGCCCGCAAAGTCCGCCCTCACCACGTCCAGCATGTCGACGGGGAAGGGCCGGAAGGTCACGGACTTCTCGTACTGGTCGTGCCACGTGCAGCGCAGCTTCCGGGCCTGATCCCACACCTCCTGCACCTGGGGATCGTACTGGATGACGATGATGTTCTCGAAGTAGGTGCCCGCCCCGGTGCCACCGGATTCGTGGCCATAACCCTGGCCGTAGTTGTCCGTGTTGCCGGCAGTGCCGCACTCATGGAGTCCGATGTCGAAGCTGGCCGAGCTCCTGCCCAGGCCGGAGGGTAGGTGGACGCAGTTCATGTTGCTGTAGTGGCCCTTGGAGAAGACGATGCCGTTGAAGGGCTTATCGAACTGGACGAACACCTTCATGCCGTTCTTCTCGCACTTCACGTCCAGGGACACAATCTTCGGCATGTCCTGCACCGGTGCCGCCCAGATCTCGTTCTGGCTGGATCCGCCCACGCTGAGGTCCGGCACCTGCACCTGTTGCTGCTGTCCCTGGATGCCCTGGCTCTGCACCTGCACCTGGGCCTGGCCCTGCTGCGGCGCCACCTGGAGCTGGACCTGCGGTGGTGGTTGCGGTCGCTGCTGGAGCTGGGGTGGTGGGGGTCCCTTGTAGAACTGGGCGCCGGGCGGCGGTGGCGGTCCGAAGGGCTGGCCAAAGCTCAATGGAATGTTCTGGTGGTTGCCTGGAGGGGATTAGAGCAAGTATGTCATAACGGAGGACTATGAGACATCAGGATTACATGACACTTACTTCTCAGGGTCAGAGCCACATTGGGCGGCGGAGGCGGCGGCATGTTGTGCTGGTAGTGGACCTGCACCTTGGGCACCGACTGTGGCAGCTGCATCTGGATCTGGATCTGGGGCTGCTGCTGCGGCGGCGGCGGCTGTGGCGCATGCTGCGGCGCGTGCTGCGGCGGATGCTGCTGCTGGGCCTGCGCCTGGGCCTGTTGCTCCTGCTCCGATTCCTGGGCCATCTGATCCAGCTCGTTCTCGTGGTCGGCCAGGGCAATGGTCAGGTCATCGTCCGCGCTTCCGGCAATAGCCTTCACCACTTCCACATCGTCGCAGCAGACCAGGGTGACCTGTGACCCCATTTTCAGAATGGAGAGGGAGAGAGAGAGAGAGAGGGTGGAGACCGGAA
This sequence comes from Drosophila malerkotliana malerkotliana, assembly GCA_018153235.1. Classification (NCBI taxonomy): domain Eukaryota; kingdom Metazoa; phylum Arthropoda; class Insecta; order Diptera; family Drosophilidae; genus Drosophila; species Drosophila malerkotliana. The sequence goes on from JAECXV010000038.1 coordinate 6,452,793, forward strand.
TTATTTAAGGCGGATAATTGCTCTGCAACTGCCACAGTGGCACTGCCAAGTGGCAACAACAAGTGCCGCGCTTTCGGAGAATGTTGGCTGGAATGGGCGCAGCAAGGCGGATGCGGCATGCACCATGCAGCATGCAACTCAATTGCATAAGGCAGTGAAAAACGAGAGAAAGACACAAAGAAACGAAGCAACAATTTCGCTTTTTTTTCCGCCAACAACTCTTTCCATTACCATTGCCATTTCCCTCGCCCGCGATCTTGTGCCACATGCAACTGCGACTTGCAACTTGCAACTTGTTACTTGCGGCGACCCAATTTCCCGCCCGGGGAGATCCGCCTGGCTTAAAAGGCGATGTCAAGGCTAGAACCAGACCAGACAACCGACCATAAAAAAAAGAGAAGAAGAAACAACAAACCGCAGACTGAAAACTGAAGAATGGAGACTGGGAGACCAGGAGACTGAAGACTAAAGACATCCGACCGAGACCTAAATTAAGATCGCAATCGAAATCCGTTGTCCGGATTGGGTGAATGGCATTCTCAAGAAATAATGATAGAGGATATCCAGTTTGCCCATAAAGGCAATATGTTTTATTAAATCCAAATAGTTTATCAAACTTAGTTAGAGACTATTTAAAGGTATAATAGATTAAGATATAATATTAAGACATTTACAAATTTGAGTGCACTTTTTATTGGGTTTTATTAACAACTTTAACCGATCTAATTATCTTAAGATATCTTAAGATATTGATAGATCTGAGAGCCAAAAATGTTAAAGATTTCAAATCTTAAAGGTTAGAAAGTTAAAGGTTAGGTCATAGCAAGTAAGGATCTTAAAGTTTTAAGTTTTTCAATAAATTAAACTTCAAAAATTTGCAGAATAAAATCTAAAGAGTCCTTTAAAAATGCCCCTAACCATATTTATATAAATTAAGTCGTATTTAATAAATAAATTGTATATTATAAGCCTATATTATAGGCCTAAACAAAAACCTAGATAGAAAATATCCAATTTTAGATAGCTTTATGAATGGATAAATTGAAATCATGGATTTCTTATCTTTATAGAAGCATAAGACCTAGACTCTTTAAATATTTTTTGGTTGTAGTTAACTCAAATAACAAGATACTATAAGGAAACTATATGTCTATGTCTCACAACTAACAATCGTTGAAATTATTAAGAATTAAGTTTTTTACAAATTCAGACTATTGACAAAAACCTATTAAGTTTTAAATCTTAACTTTATAAGGATAGTAATAACACTTTAACCTGTTTTAATAAATTGAAAAAAAAGGCACCCTTTACTTTGGTAATTAATCTTAAAGTCCTAGGGAGTTGATCTTTTAAATTTAATCTCAGAAAATGGTAGAACCATTAACCATTTGTTTCTATTATAAAAAATTATAAAAATAATAGAGGAGATACATAAATGTATTTATTTAAATTTTTGTATTAATTCAAAGAAATATTTAGTTCAAAAAAAGACTAATGATATGTTAAGAGTTCAAAAACTTCATTTTATAAACAAGTATCTAGATTAAACTTTAATAAAGACATTAGAAAACTAATTAACATATCGTGACATACAAGTTACACAGTCTTCAATACTTCATATTAATATCACATCTACATCTTTAATGAAAAAAATAATTTTCTTTGAAAGTATTTCGAATAAAAATATCCATTCCATATTTACTTGAAAATACCAATTTAGGTGAACCCAGTGGATGTGTGGCACAACCATATTTAGTACGCAGACTTCCGGCTTTCTTAATAATTTATCTTTTGTTTTCCATTACTTTCCATTTTAGGTCTTCATTTCTCTTTTCAGACCCCAGCCAGTATGTGTTAAAGTCCTAATTTTTGTTGCTCCATTGAGGAGAGCTTGTCCGCTTTTACCCCCAATACTTGTCCACTATACCCAGTAACCCAGTCGTACTTGTCTCCGGAATCCGGACTGATTCAGTTACCATCAGTTTGGCCATCAAAGCAATTAGACGAATGCATGGCGATGGAGGATGGAGGATGGGAGCCGCAAAACTGGACAAGGTGGCTATGACCATGGCCATGGCCAAGATATCCAATGAAGATGAAGATGATGCCCAACGATGGTGATGGCGAGGTGAGTGCAACTGCAACTGCAACATCCCAAATCTGTGCCGCACTGCCGAAAACAACTTTCTCTGGCAAACTTGCAAACTGGCGACAGAGCTGAGAAACCGAGAAATTGAGAAGCTGAGAAACTGAGAAACCGAGAAACCGAGAAGCTGACAAAATTGAGCATCCAAGTATCTGAGTATCTTTGGGATGCAGCAACTGCATCCTGTAGCAATCCTGTTTGGTAGAAAGTGATGTGGCCAGCCAGCCAGACGATTGACAACAAAAAGGTAAAATGCTAAATGGTAAATGGCAATTGCCAAACAAGTTACCCAGAGACGAGTGCGGGGAGAAAAGATACAACCACAAAAAAAGGCAGAAACTAAAAAAACAAATTCTATAATCAAATTTGCATGCGAGAACGTGATTTGGAGCGAAACTGCAGATGAAACTTAAAAGAGCAGGCATGTCTCCCTCTAAGACTTGCACTCAAAAAAATTATGAATTTTATTTGAAATATTTCATTAAAAAATTTAAAAAACATACCCAAAGAGGTTAGTGTATTTTTTAGTTAAAGTTAATAATGGTTTTTTTTAATAGTTGTTATAATAATGTTCTGCTTTTTATGGTTTAAGCTTTGAAATTGAGAGAGAACCTTAGAAAGATTCTAGATTATTAATTCACTTTAATAAAATAAACTATTAAGCAAATTCACAAAATTACTAATATATTTCATTTAGAAAATAGTTCCTTCATCCAACTCAGTTTTTAGTTCTTTAAACTAAGATTTCAAATATCATTAAAAGCACCTTTTTGATTTTTCAAAACTATATATATAGGCCATATTTGATTAAAACATTCTTAGAATCCTTAGGTTCTAGTAGAACTACCATTCCATTTCTTAAGTAATCTTTAAGAAGCAGTACGTTTAAAATACCAAAATACGGTATTAAAAAAGACAAAACACGGCCTATGTGTATCGGGTTATCTATTTAAGCCCCACAGACATCTCAGCCTATTGTAATCTAGTTTTAAAAATGCATTTATGTGAGTTAAGGCAGCTTCTACTTTTTAGAAAAAAAAAACCCCAAATATCCAAAGGAATATCTGCCTTAAAATATAGTCCAGAGAGGCTTTAACATAAATAGAAAGTCTTTATAGAGTCTCACTTTAAAGATTGTATAATCTTAAGATATTATACAAAAAAAGTAGTCTTTATTGACCAATTGATCAGTTTAAACTTTAAAGCAAATGTTAAATTTTAAATTATTATACAAAGTTAAGTTCATTAATTGTGAAAAATTAAATTTATGTTTACTTTCTATACTTGGATGTTTTTCAGAAAATAAATCAAAGTATTTTAAAGACCATTTTTAAAGAAAACTTATTTTTTAGATCAAAATAGATCTTAGATTTTACTATAACTCATCATTGATGTTAAATAAAATGTCTTAATGATGTCTTAATAAAAAAAATCTTAAGCAAAATCTTCCTCCGATGAGAAGCGTTAATTGAAATTTAGGCCAAGAGCTACTTCATCGGTCTTTGAAAATGATTTGGCGGGAAATTTTGAATGGAGTTTCACTTTATCTCCTGCCAACTGGAAATTGTTATAATCTCGGCACTGAGAAAAAGTATATAGTAGTATTTATCATATAGTATTTAATATATCTAACGATAATATCTCGTAGTTAATATATGTATAATAATATCTAATAATATCTATATCTAAAGAGAGAAAGCAAAATAAAGAACTAAACACCTTTGAAGAAAATATTATCTTTAATCTGATATTTAAATTTTTCTTCAAGTGTACTGGATACGACTAATGATGTGACTAAAGGCCAACAACAACTGAAGAAGGAACCCGAGACGAAATGCAAAGCCGGCTGTTGCTGAAATCTTGACCTCTCCTCGCGGATCCGTTGAAGATGCAAGTTGCATGTTGCAAGTTGCTGCATGCTACATGCTGGATGCTGGATGCTGGTTTCTTGGCAGCGCACCGAATCGGGAGAAAGTGAAACATTAGCAGAGAATCGGAATTTGGCAGCAGGCGGGCTGCACAAGGAGGCGAAAGGGTCAAAGGTGAACGCCAGGTCGTTTGGCAGCATTTTCCCAAATAATAAAAGAAAAAATCCCAAAATGAAAGCGAAAAGGAAGCGAAAAATGGAGATGCTGCCACATGCTGCCTCTGCCACTCGTTAAAGGAATGAAAACTGTTTTTTTTTTGTTGGCCTGGCTAAATTGTGTCATCGCCCCAGAATGGCCAAAAAACCACCAGAGAAACAAAAAAAAAAACTTTCTAACGTCACGAACGATGGGCCAAAAAAAAAGTAGTGGCAAGCCGAGGGTATTACCTATGTAGGCAAAAATGGATGCACATGGAATTTTAATATGTGCCAAAATCCAAAAAAGAGAAAGGAATGCTGCGGATGGGCTGGGAAGATGCCCCTTTGAGATGCCACCAAAAGGCGGTTGCTGCAGAGTGACTTTTTTTAATGTAATATTCATATAGCAAAAAAAATTAGAAGACTTTTTTAATAAATAAATATTTTAAGCACTTGTAAGAACCTATATTAAATAGGGCTATGATAAGGCACTTTATAGAGGAGATGTATTTTGGATTATTTGTTGTAATTAAGTTATTTACGAAAGACAAAGTAACAACCAAAATTAAAACAAAATATAATATAAAAACATCCTTTTCAAGACTAAAACAAATATATCCCTAAAAATTTAGGCTAAAATGTATAATCTTTTAGTTAATTTTTAAGTTATTTTTAATTAGATTAAATTGATAGAACACTTTGTTTTATGCTGCTATATTAAAAACAAAACCTACTTTTAGCCTACTTTTGAAGGATTATATTTTATTTTAATCCATAATATTATAGTTATACTATATAGAAGTAAACTGAAAAATATTGTATTATTTTGTATAGTTTCTATAATTTAATCTCTTAGATTCCCAACAAACAAAAATTAAACAAATTTATTTATAACTAGATATAGTAAGACATTTTTAAAATCGCATTCTTCTTCAATATCTTCTTCAATTCTTCAACAAAATTCCTAAAAGAAACAAGCAAACTCAATACAATTCTCACAGCACTTCCAAGCTCTAGAGATGACATTCGATGAGTATCCTTTACATTGCTGGCTCTAATTACCCATTTATCGGTTGCTTAGTGATATTCCAGGAACTAAAACGAGCACACACACACACATACACTGGCATTCAGGCTTTTAACGGACAATTCATGCGAGAAATGGGCCATGCCAATTACATGTCTCGTTCTCGTTCCCGCTGCCCGCTGTTCCCCTTCCGTGCCATTCCATTTCATTCCAGGCACTTGACTTGCCAATAAAGCTCTTTCACTTCCACACACACATACCATACACGCACACGCACAAGGCAGACATCGGGCAGACACAGAGAGACAGAGAGGAGAGGAGAGCAGGCGTAGAGAAGCTTAAGCCGGCTGCTGCTAATGGAAATTATCTATTTATAAGCTTGCTGCTTGCTGCGGCTGCGGCTTCTGCCTGCTTGCCTCTGCCTGCTGCATGCTGCCTGCTGCGGCTGGTGCAGTGTCTGCATTTTGATTTTTCTTTGGCCATTTGCCTTGGCTTTGTGTCTGGCTTTAATTGATTTTAATTATTTGCATTGGCTGGAAAATACTCACCTGCAGTGAAAGGAAAATGATAAGCGGCAGCCAAATCTTCTTAGCGCCGATTTCTCGACGATTTCTTCTGTGCCGCTGCTGCTGCTGCTGCTGTGGCATTTGTTGCTGCTGATGTTGCATGTTGCTGCTTTGATGGTGTTCCTGTTTTTGTTTTTTTTTAAGGCGTATATAATTAATTTGTTTATCATTATTCGATATTTGCTTATGATTTCTGTTTCTATTACAGCTTCCATTGTGGGTGTGTGTAACAAAAAAGAGTCATAGAAAAGAAGGAGAGAGGCGGAAGAAGCCGCGGAAGAAAGAGAACGTGTCGTAGAAAGTGCTTTTCGCTTTTTTTTTTTTCTTTAATTTTTTTTTGTTAACCTGGTCATTATTGTTATGCTTACCAGCTATGAAAGTGTTTCCCGCTAATTGCAATTTATTAGCAATTTCTCAGTCAGCTCAATGATGATTGATTGACTCGCTAAGTGTTCAAGACCCCCTCTTTCTTCTATCTAGCCCCCACCCACCTGAGAAAACAAAAATAAAAGAAAGAAAGAGCCGTAAGAAAGGGAAGCTGTGACAAGTCATCCAAAAAAAAAAAAAATAAAGAAAAGAATCTGTTTAATGACAACACACTTAGCTTTTAAGACTCTTCCAGTAGTAGTGGAAGTAGCACCTGGAATCAGGGGGGGTCTTGATAAGGGGCCAGCAGCCAGCCAGTGCTGCAGGTGAAAAGTGTTAATAGGTTTCCCCATGAGACCCAAGTGGGTCATCATAAGCCAACATAAACGCCCGCCCGAGTTGGCCAATTAGAAGGAAAGAGAGAGTGACAAAAAAAAGTAGAAAGAACCAGGAAGTTGGGAAATCTTTAAGAACTTCTTAGAGATTAAGAAGGGAGATTTTATTCCAAATTAATTATTCCTAATAAACTATGTAATATTTCTATAAAATTGAATTTATTAGCTTAACCTTGAAATGTTTATATTTTTAAGCGTGACTTTGTACCTAAACTTTAATATTTTATAGACATTTTAATTAAAAACATGAGTTTTATATTTAAAAGCTCTTATAAAAGATTCTAATGAATGAAATAATAACTCTCATAAATCATATAACTATGAAACTAATAGTAACTAACCATCAACTAAATTTTGAATATTTATATAAAATTATTATTTGTAATTTGTTTGATTTTTCGTTAATTATTTGAATATTTATATTTTTTTAAGTAATACTTCCTTCATTTACGGAAAAAATGATCAAGAAAAACTTCTTGAAAGTGTGAAAATAATAATAAGAAATATTCATAAAATAGAAAATGGCACAATTATGGAATATAATCAGTCTTTAGTTTTATAAAGCGTTTATAAGTTTGATAACTAACTAATAAAACTAACTAATTTGTCACTTAAAAAAACTTACTTTTCAATGTAACATAAAAAACAGAAAATTAAACCATTTTCTTTATAAATTTATTAACTTTTTTAATTTAAACAAGGATCTAAAGTATTTAAGGTATTTCTCAAGAAGTCATAAGAAAAGCTCTCTTTGTTAGAAAACCGATAAATATCTTTTCTTTTTCTAACATCCCAAGAAAAAGCTAAAAATATAAGTTTTTGTAAGCTTTTCTTTTTAAATAAATACTTTAACTAACCAATTGATAAATTTGGAATTTGAAACCCCAACAAGAATTAAAACCCTACAATATACAAAGCTTTCAAAGCGAATGCAAGCACTGTGACAGGAAGAGAAAATACTAAAATTGAAAATACTAGATAAGGGAAAGTAAAATTACAAGGAATATTTAAAGAAAAAAAATCTTGAAAAAAAGGATAATCCTTATGGAATCTCTTTATTCCGCTGCTTTAGTTCCGGCTTACTCACTTCCGGCTCAATGGGGTATAACGGTTTAACGATTAACGGTTTATGGTTTTCCGGATCCGCTCCATTCCATACCATGCTCAGCTACTCACCTACTGTTTTTCGTCCCTGGCCCAATTCCGGCGTTCCACTTGCCGTTCCAGCTAAAGTTCCGAATCCAATTCCTCGCCTTGACAAACAGGATGCGTCCGCGTCTGCGTGCTTTTTTGGTGGCAACTTTCGAAAACAGTTGCTGTCGGTACGATGGCCGTTACTTTTGCCACTGATTGCTGCTACTTGGCTACTTGCCACAGTTGCAGGGGCAGGCAGTTAAGAGGTGGTTGTTGTTGTTGTTGTTGCACACGGTCAATAATTAACGATCGCAAGTGGGGCACACACGCGCACCAAAGAAAAAGAAAAACCAAACAAACAAAAAGAAAAAATACCAGAAAAAAAAAGGACACAAAAAGCGCGTTGATCACTTTGGTTAGCCAGCTTCTCTGCTAACCGTATCTTTCCAAGCGGTTCTTTCCGTTTCGCTTTTGTTTTTTATTTTCTTTACATAAGTATATTTATAATTTGTTTTTATGATTATTTGCAGTTAATGTTTTGTTGTATGTTTTTTTTGCCTTTTATTTTGTTCCGATAGGCATTCGATTTGTTATTGATGTTTGGTATTTTTTTTTTTTTTTGCAACGGTATATTTTGTGTCAACCTCTCGAGGATCGCTAGTTCGCTCGTTTGTCCGTTTTTTTTTAATTTTAATTTTTTTTTTGTTTTGTTTTAAAGAAAAAGGAGAGAAGAGAAAAACGCGTCTGGTTCGCGCCGTGGTTTAGCGCCGAATGCCGCAGACACCTGCTTTCTCGCAGCGGAACACTTCGCATGCGCAACAGCAGCAGCCAGCGTCGCTGCCACTGCCACTGCCACTGCCACTGCCAGCGATAGCAGCGAAATTTCTTCTTTCTTTTCATCCATTCAAGACGCCACTCAGTGAGGCAGTCGGCCAAGTCCACGACCAAGTCCAATACCAATACCAAGACGAAGACCAGGCCAAAACCAAAACCAACACCAAAAAAAACTAAATCCACAGCCGAATGCCAAGTACGACTTGTTCAAGTACAGCATGCCGGTTGTTGTTGCTGTTGCAAGTGTTGCTTCTTGTTGTTGCTGTTGCATGTATTGTCTGTTGTTGCCTCTTGTTGTTGTGTTTGTTGACTGGCAGTCTTGACTGTTTCGGTTGTAATTTCATTCAAAGTTTATGCTTTTTGGAACAATATTGTTCATCTTTTAGCTCATAAAATTTGGTATTTTTTTTTAAGCTTCCATATTTTGTCTTATTTTATGGCTTTTTACTAAAAATAAGGTATATTTTAACTTTTTTTTTATGTTTTTTAATGTTTTGCTTTTATTCTGTGTCTGTTTCTTATTTACTTTTAAAAATATAAAGCTAATATTTTGGTATTTTATCTGTATTTTGCATCCTTATTTGGGGTATTGCTGATGTTTAAGTTGGCAACTATTGAGTTTTTATGTCTTTTTTAGTTTTTTTTATCATCTTCTTTAAATTTTAACTACTAATAAATTAAAATAATAAGAAAGATTATCTAATTTGGGCTCATTTTGCTGATATTTTCATTATATTTATGCAATTTTTTATAGTTTTCATTTTGAACTTCAAAGTCGGTTTATGTTTTATTTATTTAAGAAGTTAGTTAGTTTGGTTTTATTCATTTTATTTGCTAGTAATTCAATTTATACTGTTTTTTAGTAGATCCTCTTTGAAATTTAAAGTAGTTTTATGTTTTCATAATATTTAAGATTTTAATTTTGAAAACTCTTCATATTTTTAAGTTATATGAATGATTACTTTTCTTTTCTTTCTTAATTGATGATATTAATATGGTAGTATTGTGTTTATAGTTTATTTCATATTTATTAAAAACATTGGAATACTTTTATAAGATTTAAGAATATGTGGTTAATAATGGCTTAATGGATTATAACATTAAATTACAAATACTGTAACTAAATTCTTTTATAACTATTTAGATATAGTTCCCTAACAAAAAAATTCTTCCAAAACTCAAGATTTCTTGTATTATTTTTATCAAATATTTATTTTACATGGTCATATATTACTTATATATTTTCTACATATTTCTCATAATATTAGTGATGATTTTAAGCATTATTGCTGCAGTTGCAGATGCAGTGGCAGATGCTGTTGCTGTTGCAGTTGCTGTTGCAGTTCCTATTGCCGTTCCAGTGGCTGTTGCAAATGTGTCTTTAATGAGTTATTATGTTGCTGCCGCTTTTAACACATAGCTTCTTTCGCTTTTTATTTAACTAAACTTTCTCGCATTCCTTTTCAAAAGTATTGCTATTTAAAAATTGCTTACTTAAATATTGATTTTGTTTATGTTGCGATGTTGCTAGTTTTTGTGAGTTTTTTAAAAGAGGAGATAGGTGGCTGGCTTATGTTGCAATTTTATTATTTTTTTTTACTATTTCTCAGGTTGCTGTTTATGGCATCGCCCTAGCTGCTGGATATATGGCTTATTGTTGCATGTATTTATAATTATTGCCGTTAGTAGAATATTTTTTATTTACAATATTGCTATTATTGTTGCTACCTTTTTCTCATATTGCTGCTGTAATTGCAACAACCGTTGTTGTTTCTCCCAGCGATATGTTGCTGTGGTTGTTGTTGCCTGTTGCTGGCCGACTGACTGCCTGGTGTTGCCTCTGTTTGTGGCATGTTTTCTGGTCTCGGTTTCCCCTTTGCCTCGACTGCCATTTGTTTGTTTACACTGGGCAGTGTAGCCTCAACTTTCAGTTGCAATGGGTTACAGAAGCAGACGCAGCTTTGGGGACAAGTCCTCTAACTGTTTGCACTTTCTATTCCCCTCTACCTATGTATACCTGCCTCCATCTGCCGCACATGCCGCACTGGCCGAACTTGCCACACCCCACCCCACACCCCACCCCTTGCCACAACGCACTGCCCATGCTCCAGTTGCTCCAGTTGCCGTTCATGATTTGTGGCAAGCAATCAAGCCCACAAAACGGGTGTGGGCGCCCTTTGATTGCAAACTGGGCTTAGCCACCAAGGCGTGGCTGGCTACCTGCCCCTCCCCTCACTCCCCTCCCCCTTCTCCATTCATCCATCCATCCATCTAGAGGTGAGGAGAGATTTCGCATCTTTATTTATTCAGTCGCCAGTAATGTTTCATCGAGTGTTCCACTTTTCCATAAAATATTTTTTGCCAAGTGCCGCATTTGGCATTGCTGTGGCAGCAACAGCAACAGCAGCAACAACAACACCAACACAAACTGTAATAAATACAACAATAATATAAAAAAAGGCACTTGCTCTCGTTGAAATAATAGGATGAGCAACTGCAACACCAACAGCAACAACTGCCACAACAGCAACAATCGCAGCAGCCACGACAATGAAGGCAATTGATAACCTGATGTCGCTCAGATACAGTGGGCAGTAGATGAGAGAAACTGATTAAAATAAAAATTCAAGATATTCAAGAAATATAGAAGAGGAATAACTTAAGAGTACTTTCTTAAAAACATAAATAAGCTTTGATTTTAAAATTTATTTGTAAGTAGGGTTCAAAATATATGTAGAAATGTTATTAAAAGTATAATAGATACAAGTTTATGAAAGATATAAGTATATAAAATCATCAGATCATCAGATATAAGTAAAGATATCTTATAATATCAATTATAATATCTTATAATAGATACAAGTTTATTTTTCATAAAAAGTTTATAAAAGATTTCTTTAAAGAAGGATTCATTCTTTTGTAGACTTAATGGGTTTTTTTTGTTTTAAACTCTTTATTTTATTTACTGATGCTGTTTATAAAATATGATTGACTTTAAAACCAAGTTTCAATATATTGTACTTAACTTGTAAACCCACATTTATTTTCAAAGTTTCTATTAAGAGCTTCAAAAATTCTATATAGTTTAACTATAGTAGTCATCAAATCAGTTCATATTTTCACCCTTTATTGCTAGTATTGTGTTTATGTTCTTCATAAAGAATCTTAATCATAAATTAGGAAGAATACATTCTTCCCAAAAACACCTGCTTAAACAAATACAGTAATATTAAATTTAAAAAATACGTACGTAAATTTCAAATTAGATAATCCGTTTACTTATTTTAGTCTATTAGTAGTTAAAATTTTGAAACGTACAAATGTAGAATTTCTTGATAAAATACAAATATTCGTTTTGTTTATAAATTAAACTTGTTAATCTTCTTAATATTAGCTAATATTATATCTTATTTAATATTAGTTAGCATAAAAGCATAATAACAATAAATATAACTAAAAATAAAGCTTTCAAGTCAAATATATAATACATATTGCTACCAATCTTTATATTATAATTTTTTTTTTTAAATACTGGAAGAGATTAGAAAATATTGTTAAGCCCCATGTTATTTTTGAAAAGCAGTGGGATTTTTCCTGTCCAAGTCTTAAAAATAAGATATTCATCATTTAAGTATGAATAAGCTTTTATAGTCCATCTTCCGTTTGATGTCCCACTGTGCGGCGGTGGCGATAAAAAAGAAAAAATTGCAGAGCGGTGCGCCGGCATTTCATCGCCATTTCAATTCCACTTTGCAGTTTTGAGTTTTTAGGGGCGCCTCCGACGACGCGTCGCTGTGGCAGCTTCTCAGCGGCGGGATTGCAGTTTACAGTTTACTGTTTTGCTGGCTGCAGGTTGCAGGTTGCAATTCACAATTCGTGAGGAGATTCCTGTTTGCTAAATATGACCAAAAAGACCCGTTTCGAAATTGGAGTAATTTCGATCGGCGTCGATGTTGCTCCGGTTCCGCCTGAAAGTGGCCAGAGAATCGGATCGGTATTGGATCGGATCGGATGGTGGAATCGGTTTTTGGTTTTGGTTTTTTGCCGTTTTTCCGTTTGGAGAGGATCTTGCCTTTCGTCTATTGGTTTTTTGGATTGGTTCGCTTCGATTCGCACATTAAGTAACACGCGCCAGCCAGTCTACCGTCTACCGTCTACTGTCGTCTTCCAACTTGGCTAACTCGGTTAACTTGGTCAATTACTAAGCGGTTTTGCATTGCAGCCCGAAGACGACAGGCAACCGCGACTACTACACACTTTGCTGGAAGAGAGTCTTCTCTTGGAAAAGAAGGAAGGGCAGACTCTGCTTATGTTTCTTTTTTTTTTTTGTCGCACGCCTCACGCATCTTAAGCGGCGTTGCAAGATGTCTTATTAAGAGTATCTTGTTACTTTCACCATCCGCCGACATGAATTGCGCTTCAATTTCTCACAACCACACTGAGATACTGTTTTTTTTTTTATTATTATTATAGGTGGCTAAAAGGGGCAGGTGGGGGGAGGTGCTGACCAAATGTGGTGCTTTAACCAAAGGTTTTCGGGTGAAAACAACAACACTGCAACAGTGCAACACTGCATCAGTGCAACACTCTCTTCCTCATAGAGATAATGCCCCACAAGTCCGTGTCCATCGGGATTCTACGGTTCTGTTGCACTGTTGCAATGGCAATGTGGCCATGGTGGCATCATCATCATCATCATGATGGTAGTCATCGTCATCCAAAGCTAAAATCCTCTTTGCCACGCCGGTTTCTAGCCAACTATTTGGGTCGCTCTCACAATTTATTGGTTTAGTTTTCATTGCATTGACACTTCATCATCGCCGGCAAAACAGCCTGCGTTTGTCATCTGGCTTAGATGGGCTTTTTCTTCTTCTATTTTTCTGGCTACACTTGAAGAAATTTTTGGCATTTAATACGGATATAGGTATATGGGAAAGAGCTCTTGTATTATGGCCTTATTGGGCCACATATGTTGGTTCTTAAGGCTCTATCTAGGACCTTGAATAGAAAAACACAACCATATGATACCCAGTACTTTTCAATAAATATTAAATGTTTTAGTTCAAAAAATATTTGTATTTATTTAAAGATATAATGGGTCTTTGTAGTGGATTAATTTGTATGAAAAATAACTCTTATTTTGTAGTTTAAATAGATCCCATAGGTAGGGTTTCAATATTCTATTTAGGAGTTTTAATAAAAAAAAGGAGTTTTAATAAAACGGTTATTGAGACCCAGAAGCTTTCAATAAATACTACTTCTTAAAATCACAAAAACTTTGAAATGTTATAAAGAGATAATAGGCTTTATTATAGTTAGTTAAATTAGTCCTTTTAGTTGGTCCTTTTTAAATAACTCCAAGGAGTCCAAACAAGGAAGAAGGTCTTAAGTAGATATTTTCGACTATACAATACCCGGTACTCTTTAACTCTCTTTTGCTGATTCAAAATCCCTCTAAATAGTAGCCTCTATTTCCAATAAAAAATGTTGGGTAGAATAAGCAATTCTTTAGAAAGAATAGTTATTGTTTCAAACCATATATTCCATTTCATTTCATATTTTAAGTCATTTGAGGAACTTCAACAAATGCTACAAAGTACCGGGTATACATAAATATAAACAAATTATTGAAAAAATTAATAATATCAGTTTAAGTTATAGTAAAAACGCCTCTTCTTTTATAACACGATCATAGTCCAAATCATAGTCTTTAAAATTAAATACAAGGTTTATCTTTTATGATTATTATTTTCAATGTTACAAGAACCTCCAGAAACAGAACCTCCTTTTATACGATATATTTTAACACTCGTACTATTTTAACACAAATAATACTATTCTATTATTATTAACTGGTCCAAAATTCTTATAAAAATTATATTATTTTTTTAATAATTTTTCTCAGTGTATATTTAACCTTTGGGTTGTCATCAGTTGCAGTCTGTCCAGTGCCCAGAGGGTTACATACGAGGTGGCAATGGCAGATCTGAACCAAAGTGAAAACGCCGCCGTGAAAACAGAAGAAAACAAGTGCCACATAGGCGTAGTGGCACTTGCAACTTGCAACATGTACTAGTAGGCAACAGCAACAACAACAACAACAATTACAATTACAATAACAACAAAGAAAAAGACAAACAGTGGCAATGGCTGCCATTAGGCCATGAGAAGAAGACACTTTTTGTCCAAAAGCCAGGTGTGGGTGTGGAATTAATCGAGGGAAGATACCAGAAGACTCTGTTTGAAGACTCCAAACGGAAGACCGAAGAATTAGGTTAGATTGCAAATTGTTATAGATTGTTTGAGAAAGCCTTTTTTTTCCTAAGAATTCTCCCTCTTCTCAAACATATTATTTATTTAATTTTTGTTGTTGTTTTTTTTGTGAATCGCCGGGAGAGTCACTTGTCTGCCTATCAATTTCACTTTCTCGCCTCGACAGCTCTCAAATAAAATTAAACGAAATGAAAGAAAAATAAAACAACATTGAAAGTCAATTAGCCGCTGTCCAAAAAGATTCTTCACTCGAACCAGTCCAGTAAAAGCCCCTATAGCCTTCCCCCCTCCTCCCAAATTCGGCAATCTAAGCTCACACACGCATGTAAAAAAAAAAGTATCTGCATCTCAGTATCCAAATATCTTGAAGTATCTCAGAGTATCTCTTGAATGCCTTGGGGGCCTTATCTCCCTGTCTGCTTCTTCCCTCTCTCTCTCTCTCTCTGGTGGGAAGTGGAGCCTGGAAACTGATGTGGCATTCCAGGTGCGGAGACCCCATGGATAGATGGACGGGACGGATCGTAACCGAAATCGAAATCGCAATCGAAATCGAACGATCGATGCGCCTCAGTTATGAAAGTTCCACTTTTGGATACTTTTTAAGCAACATTCTCGCCAAGAAAGTTTTTTTTTTTCGTCAGTTTTTTTTACAGATTCAGATTCCGTTTTTTTTTCTCATTTTTTTAATGTACAGCTTTCACATGGTTAAGTTGGTAATTAGGAAGAGGCTTTAAGGCTTAAATATCTAAGTTAAGGACTACAAGAGATATGGGGGTTTTGAAAAGAAATAAATATTAAATAGATGGAAGGAATGTGGAAGAATATAAAAATTGGGAAGTATTAAAAGAAAATATAAAGAAAAGTGGTTCTATTGAATGGGTATAAGAATTATGATTAGTTTTGAATAATAAGATCTACAAGACCTAAACAGAATATACCCTATTCTCTTAATATGCAAACTTCTTCTAAATAATTAGATGTTCAAAATATTTGACAATCTTTTTACATTTCTACATAAAAAAGCCTTTATTTTATTTTATTTTCCTTACTGTTTATAGCCTTTAAACTTTAAATGATTTATTTTGATTTATTTGAAACATGTGAGCATACAGACAAACAGACAAGGCTTTACTTACAAGACGCTTTAAAAGGATAATAACTTGATAGAATGTTTTATTAAAATTTATAGAATTTATTTAGTAAATATAAGTACCTTTCCCTTTATAAAATATGTTTACAAAATAGTTATTTCTTAGAGCTAAGGACTTCAAATATATATTTTTTACTAAAAAAAAAAGGTACTATCTATTATACTATTTATACTATACTAACTATTTATTATCATTGTACTTCTCTCTACAAGTATCTTTTACAATTATTTGCATAAACAAACCCGTAAGTCAAAGGCCATACAAAATATTTTATATAAAAAAATTATTAAAATAATTTATCTTTTAAGCTTAAACTAGACTCTAGTTACTAGAGCCAGTCTTTCCCCTTCACTTGACTTTTGAACCCTCCACTTGACCCTCCAGCTACGTACCCATTTGGCCTCCAAAAACATGCCTCCTATTTTCATATTAGGTAGATCACTCACTTTGAAGAGCATCGTATATCACTTTCCCCTTTATTCCCGGCATCTCAAAGACTTCCTTTTTGTTTTTGGAATACTTTGACCTGACCCCGCCAAAATGGACATTCCACTGATGGAAAACAGTCCGTCAGCGAGGAGACAATTTCCCAGGCCCATGGATACCTCAAGCCTAACTCCCTCACCCATTTCTCTTTCCCAAAAAAAAATCTTCATGTTGACATTGAAGAGGGGGCGGGTGCAGGTCCATCCGGGGACGGGGGGACGGTGGCCATAGACGGTGGATGGTGGTCTAGCAGGGAGCTCGGCCTCGGACAGCTAGACAAACACACCCACTTTCCAAATGAAAACAAAATCGCGGACCACCAAATAGCAGCACGAAGTCAGCCAGCAGCTTCATCTCTTCCCCATTTACATTTTTTTTTCATACCCTTTTGAAAGGGTATTTCGGTTCATTTGGGAAGTAACTATAGAAAAATTTGGTGTTCATTGTATAAGAATGTATAAAGAATTTTAAATAATATATTTTAATTTTTATTAATTACAATAGAATTAATTACATGAAATTAAGTCGAAATTTTGACAATATAGACCGTCCGTTAAAGATGTCCTCTTAAAAAACTCTGTCCATGTGTCTATTTGTCCTCATATTTTTTAAGCACTTTATTAAAAGATCTTGAAAATTATAATATTAGTTATAAAAATTGTATATTTACAGAATAATAAAAAAGAATAACATAGAATATGATTATTTAAAAGCTAGAACTAAAAACTACCCAGCAAATCTTAAGATTTTTATAAAATACCTTGAGAAAGGGTATTAAAATTTGTCTCTTGATTAGGAAATTTTTCCCCTACTCACATTTTTGTTGATTTGTTGTATTTTTTCCCTCCGCAGCCATAAAAAACCGCAGACGCAGACGACGATCGTGAAATATCGATGCTGAATGCGCCGCGCATGCGCAAACAAAACGGAACCCACTTGATGGGTTATGGCCAGTGCTGTTGGACTTGTTGTGCTTCATGTGTATGTGTGTGTCTGTGTGTGCTTTGGGATGATGGATGTTGGCCATGGGAAGGGCACGCACTGCCTCCCCCCACACACACCTCTCACCAAAAAATTTCAAACTCACTATTTTTGGAGTGAGTGTGTGTCACTGCATAATTGAGTAGCGAACGAAACTAGCCATGATCCAGGTGCCCAGGTACATGTGTATCATGTACCAAGTGCTACTCCAATCCAATCCACTCCATTCCACTCCCAACGTGAAAACATCCAGCTGCACTTGAACTAATCCCACACACTTTCCGCGCCACACGCACTTCAGGCCCCAAACCAAACCATTTGCGTTGAAAGTGCAAGCCCCTCCAGAACCACCACTCCGAAAGTGGGTTTATTACTCGGAAATTCAGAGATCATTATGCCTGGATTAGGCTGGGCTCGAGAAAAAGCATTAGAGTCCAAAGCAAACAGAGCCATACCCAGAAATTATACGCCCAAATGATAAAATTGTTTTCCTTTTTATTTGAATACATTTTTTCAATTTTTAGTAATACGATCAAGCTACTATTTTGTAATTAGAACTTCAGTACTTTGCCAGTTCTAAAGTTATAGAATATATTTTCGATGTATCTGTTTTAAACAGCACCCCCAACCTCCTCCTAATCAGCTCCAAACAAATATATATAGATCAAACTTTTTCGAAACGGTAGTCTCTACCAATTTATATTAAACAGGAAAGGAAAGCTAACTTCGGGCGGACAGGGTTTTTCGTATATGGCCCACAGCGATAGCCATATCTTCCCCAATCCTGCTCGGATTCTCATGCGGAGTACCTTAAACGATTTCTAGAGTGATTTCCCACCGTTCTGCATCAAAACCCTGAGACAAAATATTTTTTAGATTTTTTGTCCATTTTTCCTGATGGGATCCCTTGAAAATGGGGTTTTCCCCTATAGGGTCCACAGCGATAGCCATATCTTTCCCAATTCTCATCCGATTCTCAAGCGGAGTACCTTAAACGATTTCTAGAGTGATTCCCCACCGTTCTGCATCAAAACCCTGAGACAAAATATTTTGTAGATTTTTTGTCCATTTTTCCTGATGGGATCCCTTGAAAATGGGGTTTTCCCCTATAGGGTCCACAGGGATGGCTATATCTTCTCCAATTCTCGTCCGATTCTCAAGCGGAGTGTTTTAAACGATTTCTAGAGTGATTTCCCACCGTTCTGCATCAAAACCCTGAGACAAAATATTTTTTAGATTTTTTGTCCATTTTTCCTGATGGGATCCCTTGAAAATGGGGTTTTCCCCTATAGGGTCCACAGGGATGGCTATATCTTCTCCAATTCTCGTCCGATTCTCAAGCGGAGTACCTTAAACGATTTCTAGAGTGATTTCCCACCGTTCTGCATCAAAACCCTGAGACAAAATATTTTATAGATTTTTTGTCCATTTTTCCTGATGGGATCCCTTGAAAATGGGGTTTTCCCCTATAGGGTCCACGGGGATGGCTATATCTTTCCCAATTCTCATCCGATTCTCAAACGGAGTACCTTAAACGATTACTAGAGAGATTTCCCACCATTCTGCAAGAACTACGTTGCACTCTTTTGAGCAAAATTATAATACCTTTTGCAAGAGTATAAAAATAAATTACAATTCATTCAAGACTAGTTTTTTTGAATTCTTTTTATTTTCTTTTCATATTTTTTAATCAACATTTTCAGCAGTTTCATGAATTAAATTTTAATATAATAACAATTTGGTATAAACTTATGAAAAAGAAAAAATATTAGTAATTTCTATTCAATTTTAAAGTTTAGAAATACGAGTTGCAATTCTTCTAATGGCTGTTCAACACGAAGGGCAACAGTCCTACGGTAGTTATATCCGCCTTCCTGGGATCTGACCCAAAGATAATATTGTTCTTTAAAAATATTATTTATATTATTTATTGGATCCACTGTCATGTCAGGCGTCTGCTATCCAAAAAAGAAACTTCTGCTCAGGAATTTTAAAAAGTGTCAGGAAAAGGATCTCAGAGCTCACAGTGCCAATATAAAGTTAATGAAAATAATCCGAAATATGCGAAACTTCAAGAACCGTGATATCAAAGAAATCATAAAATATGCCAAATCGCAGGATAAATTTAATAAAAAAGGACTCGAAATGGGCGGAATTTGAGCACAAAATTCAAAAGCAAAATCGTATATAAACGGAATTTCGAGAAAATAGCAAAAAAATAACCTAAGTTTTCAAAATAATGATTTTCAATTTATAGATCTGGAAAGATCTGCACCTCTTAACCAACTGGAAGACTCAAGGGTTGCTTATAAGGCCCAGTATTTGATTTAACTTGGGTTTTTGGTTATAAAAATAATATTAATTATGTTGGCAAGTAGGGCACAAAGTTCTCAACATACGATCGAGATGAGGTTGGATTAAATTCGGATGGATCCCGATAATTAGATCCATTAGTCCCAATAGTATCATTATTTTCATGAAGTCTTAATTCCAATTCTATCTGAAATTAAATAAATATAATTTAAACTATGAACCTATTAGTATTATTAGACATTACTTACTTTTATTTAAAACTTCCATCCTCTTTCCGATCGAATGTTGAAAACTTTGTGCTATACTTCAAGATAATCTGTGGGTTATACATCACATTAGTTTCTTATTTTTTGAAAATATATAGTCTTTGCATTATTTACCCATAGATATATTCCATTCTATATCTCCAAAGGCCCTCCGAACGTAATAAGCAACACATGAGCTTTTCATTGGTGGAAAGGTATAGTTTTTCCAGTCCAATAGAAAAATGTTTATCCCAAGTTGGGGATTTTTGTTCTTTAAGAGTTGTTATCAGAATGGGTTTTTTTTTAAAATTTCCTCGTCGTTCCGTTTATTTACGATAATGGTTTAGAAATCGGTGTTCCAATCCCGCCTATTTTAAATCATTTCCTTGAAAGCTATTCTGCAATTCCGCATATCCACGATTTCTTTTATTTCCCGCTTTGCAATTCCATATATCTGAGATTAATCTCCTGAAAGTTATCCTGATCTTGTGAGTCCTTGAGATCATTTCCCTGACAAATTTCTAATTGCTGAGAAATTTCAGAGATTTAAGATTGCATAGTGATCCCCATCCAACTTAGTGTTTCTAAAATATATTAATATACATAATAGTTAGTTTTTGAAATATATAGTATTTATTTCAAAGTATAATTACCCCTTGGTTGGGTTCCAGAAAGGTTGAAATATAAAACACAAGGACTAATGAAAAGGTACTGTCTTTTAATATTTTCATTTTGGAATTTTTGCGTTGCGTAGAAACTAGCATGTTGAACAGCCACCAGAAGAATTTCAACTGATTCTTCCAAGCTCCAAAATATTTTAGTTAAGCTTATCAAACAATTTCTGAACTTTGGCCAGCTATTTAAATAGCCTCTTATCAGAGAATTAGAACATTATGTAACAGCTGGTTGTGAGTGGAAATTTAAAAATATTTTTTTTTACTATATTGTTGTATATATTTTTAACCAATAAACGCTTTTAAACTTAAACCTTGGGGTTTTTTGGGGTTATAACCTTGTGATAATAACTGGTATGTATATGGTATAACCCTTGATATTTCTACTTCGAAAAAAACTTTTGAAACCTTTGGTTTAAAAACACACCTTTTGTAATCGTTTTCGGGTAAAAGTAATTTTCTTGAAATAAGCTTGTTTTGATTAAAATTTAGTTATGAAATGTTAGATAGCTTTTCCCTTTTTATTGCAATCATAATCCATTGGAATTTCATTTAAAAAGCCACTGGACGTGGCCTTGGACTTGGGTTGGTACGTGGACATGACTGCGAACGCGGACGTGGACACCATCCCATGTTTCCATGATTATTCAGCTTCAGATTATTTTTCACGTTAGTTTGAGATACCCTTTCTAGGAGTATTATTGATTTTCATAAAATATTTTTTATACATTTTTATAAATTTAGTTTAATGTGAATATTATTTTCTATTATCCATTTTTTGTTGTACCCATTCACATCCGTCCAAGCACTTGTGAGACTATATCCTATAGTCCTTATATTCACCTCCTACATATATACCTTATATTCCAATTATAAGAAAAACTTTTTTTCTACACTTAGTTCTAAAAATAATAGTTTTATTTCAAATATTTTCCGATAATAACATTAATACTTTTTCAATATTTTAAATATATTCTCAGATAAGAACCCTGTAAAATAAGACCCATCAAGTTCTATACAAAAAATCTCAAGTTGAAGACCCCTTACCTTAAATCATTAATAAACCCATTAATTGATAAATATATCTTAAAAACTAAAGAGCATTCCGATTTCTTTATGGTATGTATTTTTATGTATTTTTTGAGTAATTTTTAGAGACTATTGCTGCATTTGTATTTTTTTATTGGCTGGCATCAAGTATCCCAGCATCGAGCATCGATCAACTGCAAATAGAAAACAAATCTCCAATCAGTCGAGGTGCTTTCATGGAACAGGTGGGTCATTGAGTCAGTTGCCCAGTTGCGGGTGGCCCGACGGGGCGGTGGAGAGGTGGCCCGGCTGTGAAGAGACTGGAGAAGAAGAAAGTGTTAAGACCAATTCGAAATATTCGCTGGTGAAATTTAAATCATTTTCAAATTTAATTACCGGCAAATAAACGTTTGACATTCCACTCCACTCGACGCCAGGCCGCGCCAGACATTCCGTCTGCCTGACTGACTGTCACCTGGCTGTTGCCCCACCTGTGCTCAGGGGCGTGGCGCCCCAAGCCCCAATCCCCAAGCCGAAAGCCAATAGACCCCGCTGCCCGACAGCATCCGCCCCCCCTGCCACATTTTATGGCTCCCCTTCCCTCCCCTGCCCCCCCGCGAGATCGGATGATCGGGGTGATCAGTTGATCAACTGATTGGGTGGCATGTCCAAAAAGCTCAGAGCGTTTCATTGAGAAATCGCCGGAGACCGTACAGACCGGAGATCGGAGACCAAAAGCGTTGTTAAGTCCAGAGTGTAATTTACCAGAGTAATGCATGGGGCATGCCATAAAAAACGATACAACAAAAAAAGTTGAATGTATCGGGACTTGTAAAAATAATACTTCTTTGGGAAAAATAAAAGATTTACTTACAGTCCTAGTTTCGGTCCTAGATGTAGTTTATATCCTAATCATTTACTTATAAAACCTATTGCGCAAAACAGTTTATTATCATTTTTCATATGGAAGCCAAAAAGTAATGTTAAAAATAATTTCATAATTTATAATATATATTTTTTTAATTGCACTTTTTCTTTTCTATATAAAATTGAGGGTTCCATACTGTGGAATAGTCGTGACATTGAGCCTGAAATATAATCCCCCTAGTCGCTTTCCAAAAGTCTGTATTTTTCATAATTTCAATTATAAACTAAAGAAAAAAAAATAGACATTGTAGACAGATAATATTGTATTTTTCGTATTGAAAAGAATACGGTCTTTCCGATCTTAGATCTTTAAGTAATATTAGTTTTTATCAAAATATAGCTATCAAAAAGTTTGAACCAGTTTTTGAAAATTTTCAAGATTTTTATACCCTTGCAGGGTATTATAACCTCGCAGGATATTATAATTTTGAAGCAGACATCTCCGACCCTATAAAGTATATATATTCTTGATCAGGATCACCTCCTCCTGAGTTGATATAAGCATTTCCGTCTGTCCGTCAGTCTGTTTCTACGCGAACTATTCTCAATAGGGATAATGAAAATAAAAAGCAAAACAAATAAGATGGCTATAGTTTTCAGATATTTAAAAAAATAATAAGAAAATCATAATTTTCATAATTTAAATTTCATATAAGTAAAATCAAAAATCGAATATGATAATTCGGGAACTTTGTCCAATGAAAGTTCTAGTTCCAACTAGTCTCAATAGGGATCATGAAAATAAAAAATCAAATATTTTAAAAAATAATAAGAAAATCAGGCTTCAAAATTTAAATCTCATATAAGTAAAATCAAAAATCGAATGTGATAATTCGGGAGAGCGGAAAGTTCAATGGTAAGAAGCAGCAGAAAGAAGAAGCAGAAAAATATAATTAATAGAATTTAGCAGAATTTATATAATTCGGGAATTTTCTTCTGTACTTACAAGATATAGTACACAATAAGGATAACGGACATAAAAAAGCAAAACAAATAAGATGTCTATAGTTTTCAGATATTTAAAAAAATAATAAGAAAATCAGGCTTCAAAATTTAAATCTCATATAAGTAAAATCAAAAATCTAATGTGTTTATTTTGAGAACTTTCTTCAATGGTAAGAAACTAGCAGCCCAAATTTAAAAAATTATAAACGAGGGGTGTAATCTTCTGTACTTACAAGATATAGTACACAATAAGAAAAAAAAATATTCAAAAATAAAAAAATCAGGTAACAAAACGTGGGGTGATATTTTGCACTTATAAGAAGGAAGGTACAATAAAGAAAAAAATATTTAGAAAATAAAAAAAAGCTGATTAAATGAGACCCAGGAAAAAAATAAAACAATAAAGACGGTTGAGTTAGAGCCCTTTGGCTTTAAGCCAAAGGACTAACTGAATTTTGTTCACGAGGGACTCCCCTTTTATAGGCAATTTCTGAGCAAAACCCACCTCCTGGTAGGTTTCGTTGTGGTAGGTTTTGGAAATAGTGTTGTACAGTGTGTTGAACTATTTTCTAGTGTTGTACATACGTTCGCTTCCTATTCGATTTTTTATTAAGCATTTTCAAAAAATAACCTTTATGGTAAGATTAGGTTTTTATATAGACATAATTTTTTTAAGTTTCATTTAATGACTATTTTTTGTGGATTACTTATGAATCTAGAACACAAATATGTTTATAGATTACATTTAATGAGCTTTCGTAATGTAAACTTTTCTTGTTTTTGTGAGGAGATAATTTTCTATATTTTAACAAAAAATGTATACTATATATAATGCTATATAATGTTTAAATTATAAAGAATCTTTTATTTCTAAATCATAATTTGAATTTAAATATAAAATAAAGCTATCAATAGAGAACTGTATACATGCATACATGTTGTACATGGTATTTACATACATATGTATGCATATATTTTACATAACATTATTGATAAAGAAATTAGGTAATAAGAAAAAAAAACGAAGAAAAAACTTTTTATAGTTTTGTTGAAATAATCGAAAAAACTGTTCTATTTTCTTAATTTCTAATAGAACTTGCACCGAAAAAGGTTTCTCAAAGGAATAACAAGGGGCAGGGACATATTCCCCCAATTGCCACTTGTTTTTTAGGCTGCGCTGCACTTGCGCATTAAAGCCGAAAAGAAGGAACTAAAGAAGACATGCTATGTATGATGGCATAGAGAGATGGAAAGAGAAAGAAGGAGCTGCTGGCGTAGAAGCCGGAACTGACCGCTAACGCATCGCATTGCAAGGCAACGCAACGCAATGCGGCGACGAAAGTTGCGCCGCTTTTTTAGGCCTGGCCAACAAAAAACCAGACGCTTGTGCAAAAAAAAATAAAAAAAAAAAACAGCGGCAATAAATGTAAAACAGTGAAGAGGAAGAGCTAAAGCTGAATCTGAAGCTTAAGGAGAAGAAGAAGACGAGGCGGCAGAGACAGCCAAGGCAGTGGCTGCGACAGAGACCTGCAGACGTAGACGCAAACGCAGACGCAGGCGGAAGAAGAAGATGCTGTTGATCCATCCGAGGATGTCCAGTTTCATTCCAGTGTCCAGTATCCAGTATCCAGTGTCCAGTGTCCAGTGAAAATGCAGCGCAACCCGTTTCGCAATAAAGAGAAAGTGTCCAGCGTCCAGTATTCGTTCTGGCGATCGTAAAGAATAAATTTTCAAGCTATTAAAATGTTTCCTGTTCCACGCAGGTAGTACCACCTCGCAGGTGCCCCTCCTTCTCTATCTTTCATTTCTCCTCCCCATCAGCATCCCCCCCTTTTGGCACCTGGCTCGCTAGCCAGCCCAAATTTCGCTCTCTGCAGCGAGAAAGTTGCTGTCGCATTGGAAATCTGGAAACCTGGAAATCTCCAGCCACGCGACGACAAGTGAAAACAAGATGCCACACACTCCAAGTACACACCAAGTGCGGCCAAAAATAAGTCCACCGATCCGAGGCCAGACTTCTATAGCTATTTATTTATTTTATTTTTATTATTTATTTATATAGTACATACAAACATACATATGTGGAAGGCATTGGCATCTATTTGAATTATGAACGGATGTAGCTGTGATGGCACAACCACAATACTCATTCATACTTACATGGAATATTGTACATATGTACATATATTGCATATATGTATGTATATAAATTTTTTTTAATTGATAAGACCGACTTACTCACCCGCACTTGGAAAAGAGAGCCATCATGATCGGAGCATCTGCGTGGGAGCATCGGGGAGTGGGGAGAGGGAAGGCTCTCTTCTTGAAGGCTCTTGATTAAATTCCAATATTACAATATGAATATTCCAAGTTATTAAAAAAGGGTATCGGATTAAAATTACCCTTCAATAGAATATTAAACTTTTTATTAAGAAAATTTAAATACTATTAATGCTATAAATTCATTACTATTATTAGTTGTGATTTAATTTTAAAGAAAAATTAGACACAATAGGACCTTCTCACAAATAATGTAATATTAAAGATATCTATATATTTCTATCTATATATTTCTTTCTATCTATAATGTAAAGATTATAATGTGATTGTAGATACTATTTTAAATATCTATCTTTAAATATCTACCTATCTATTTATTTCTATCTTAAAGACTATAGTGCGATTATTACTACTATTTCAAATCTTTCCAGCTTTTATTCTAAATCATGTACTCTCTTTTTAAAGATTTTCTAATCTGTCTTTTGTTTTATCTTTTAATATGAATATAGTACTAGGGGATATTACTAACACCAAGATAAACCCAAGGGATTTCACCGAAAATCACCAAAAGTGATGACATTTTAATAATGTTAATAACAAAACAAAAGGTTTTAAAGATATTCTTCTAACCAAACTACTAAAAACCCTCGGAAATACATATAATTAAGTTATAATAATATATAAATAATATTATAAACTCCATATGCAGCTCAGATTATTTCTTAGCTTTATATATAAATACTAAATATATAATTTTAGTATTTCTACCATCTAAAATATGTTTTATTAGTTTTAATTTTATTTCAAATAGCTAAAATATTAAAATTCTTAAATGATATACAAAATACTACAACACCATTCATTTAATACAAAACTATTTCTATACAAAAACTCGAAAAAAATAAAATATTTAACAAGAAATATGATAAAAACCGGATATAGCCAAAATCATATAAAGCAGCCAAGATGCTCAGTACTGTCGCACTTGTTTCCAGTTCCCGATAATGAGCCAGAGCCGGAGCCGAGCTATTCCCATAGAACGCTGTGGCAATAAGCACATAGCCCTTATCCGCAAAAACATCCGAGTCCGAGTCCGTTGCCGTTTTCTGGAGACGAATGCGTCGCTAATGTCGCGCATATCTTGCATCCCGCTGAGATGTCGCAGTGCCACCGAAAGCATCGTAACGATCGTGCGTCGGAATCCGGCGGAAGAGTAGCGACGCCATCTAAGCAAAATACCCCCAACATCCGCGAGGAGATTCCCAACCCCCAGCCATGGACAGGAAGGGCGTGTTCCTGCTCCTCGCCTTTAGTCTACTGCTGATCCTTGAGCTCCTGGTCGTTGCAGAGGGAAGTCCTTGGACGAGACACAACAGCAATGCCCATCAGACGAGAAGGCGCTCCGGTCCCAGAAATCAATGTCCCAAGGTGAATATTTGAATATTTCCTATTTGAAGGATAAACTTTTGGATTACCAGTGTTAGCTAACGTGCTATTGTATGTAGTAGTGTTGTAAAGTTCAGATTTTAGCTCAATTATATATGGAAGCTTACAAAATATTAGATTTGGGACACCAGACATCTAGACAGTAAAGATTCCATTCGATTTGGGTGCAGGTGCAGCTTGACCGTATCTGGTCCCGTCCCTGGTCACGTTCCCGGCCTCTTCTAACTGGATCACTTTCTTTGGCAGCGCTTCAGTTCGATTTCATTCTAATCACAGCCGCCAGAGGAGAGCATCCCCGGCCCAATCCCAGTTCCCATTGCCGTTCCCCATTGTTCCCCATAGCCATTCCCCCGGCTCGTGCTCATCACGTATTCCAAGCGCACACACTCATATATTTCAAGACACCGGAGATGACACCATCCGCCATAGCGGGAGGGGGGGGCACTAGCCATTGGCCAAGTTTATGGCCCATGGCGGTATTTCAAACTGACAAACTATACCTGTAACTCGGTCCCCTTGCGGTTTAAACTTTAAAGCCCGCCAAAGCCACAAATCCTATAGGTTTTTCGTAGAATATCATTCATAAAGTTATATATTTGGGAGTTAATTAATTACTCAGTCTTAAAAATATATTTTAAAATCAAGAGGCCCTTAAATAAAATTAAGTTTTTAACAAAACCACCTTAATATGAACTTAAAAGAAAATCACAGGGTATCTACTAGTCTGACCTATCGTACCATCACTGTTTACCTTTAGTTTTCACCTTCAATCGGCTAGCAAGCACGTTCCATCTCTAGCGACAAGAATGAATGGGACATAAAAGTGAGGCGCAGAAAGAGCAAGACAGAAGAAATGGGCTCACACCGATGCCAAAATCAATCACACTTTCTAAGTGGCTCAGACGTCGTCTCTCCGACAGTCCCCCCCTCTGCCAACCTCCTCCTCCTCCACTGTCTGCATCTCCGTTGGCGGCGACAATTGCACTTTGTTGCAAGG
Organism: Drosophila malerkotliana malerkotliana; assembly: GCA_018153235.1. NCBI lineage: Eukaryota > Metazoa > Arthropoda > Insecta > Diptera > Drosophilidae > Drosophila > Drosophila malerkotliana. The sequence goes on from JAECXV010000038.1 coordinate 6,481,073, forward strand.
TGCAGGTGCAGGCAGTGCACTTGAAAAATAATTTTTGGTTTTTTTATTAAAATAATAGTTTTTTCTAATAATAAGCTTTTCTTCTTACTGTGACTTTGGCATTTTATTTTAATTTTTATTTTATTTTTTTTTAAATAATAAGAATAGGACCTATTTTTTTAAGTGCATTTCAAAGTAAAATAAGCTAGCCGAAAGCCAAAAGCCGCCAGAAAACAATCAAGAAGAATATAGACAAAACACACGCACGCAGCGAAAGGGGATGGGGGGGTTATGAGGAGAAGAGAAGGTGGCAGGAGGCGCCGAAATGGGGAGTGGATGGGGGGCGGCGATTGCGGGCCAATGCGCTTTTGAGGCGCATCAATCAGAGGCTGACTGACTGCGTCTGCAACTGCAACTCCGATTGCGACTGCGAAAGAGAAAGATGTTGGATGAGAAAGAGACAGAGACGGCGAAAGAAATGAGATAGCGATATCGACTACTCAATGAACTGTCAGCAGTCAATCACGGTGACAGCGCTAACGGCTTTCGTCTGCTGTGGCCGCTCCTGCTCTTTACCTCTCTCTCTCTCTCCAAACGGTTATGTTCTCCACCTTTCATTGGCCACCACCCTTCTCTTTCGCCCACCGCCAAGGTAAACAATGCAAATGGCTAATACCCCATACACGTTAATGAGAAAGGTAACCAAAACATTGGTGGCCTACATTTTTATTTAATTTTCTTGACATGGAAGGGGGCTACAACCTTGACCTTTGGAGCTACTATTTTTATAGCTATATAGCCCTTGAGGAAATAAGTCTATAATTAACCCCCTTTACATTATTAAAAATATAATTTATTTTTAATTTCAGGTCAAAGCTATTAGAAACTTTGACATGGAACGGATGATGGGCTGCTGGCACGTGGTTCAGTACTACGCCTCCACGGAGGAGCTTCCGGAGTACGCCTGCATGCGCAGTCACTTTTCCTTCTCCAAGGAGGATCAGCATGTGAGTTAACTTATTGGTTATCCTAATTAAACTTTCTTGATTAAGACCTTTATTCTATAAAGATTACGATGAACTTTAGCTACATATTTGCGGAGGATCCACTGCGGGAGAAACTCCAGGGCAACATCACCTGGATGATACCCAAGTTCGAAGAGCCCGGTCACTGGCAGCACACCGAGGATATATGCAAGTATCTTGGAAATCCTATAAGGATCTTTAAATATAAACAATTTTCAAAAGAAAAAGGAGTATGGCTACTCTTATTTATTTAGTGCTAAAAAGTATGCTAATGTTTTTTTATTTTCCCGCTTCCGGCTTTAAAGTATAAAATCAATAAGGAAAATTTTTAATAATTATACTAACAATAATTTTCATTAAATCCTCTTCCAGATGAAGGCGTTTATAATACCTATGTGCTAGACACCGACTACGACACCTGGGGATTGGTAATGCACTGTGCCGAGAAGAAAAAGCACCCACGCTACCTCTCCGCACTGCTTTTGGCCCGTAAAACAGAGTTGGCTCCAAACGAGATCAACTTTTTGCGGGAAAAGCTGCCGCAGGATATCGACAAGTCGTTCATGTTTAACATCGGTCAAGGTTCGTGCGAGAATCTGATGGAATCCAGTCAGGACGATCCCTTAGCCTATGTGATTAACGGACGGCAGAATGCCAGAGAAATATTCAAAGTTGTCAATAAGCTGTGACAAACTATCCAAGCATCAATATCAGTATAACTTTCTATGTAAAAAAAAGAAAAGTATTTAGCATATTTAACTTCCTATAAAAAGCCCGCCAAGCTAAAATTTATTTTCAAATTAGCTGGCAACCATAAAACGGTAACACTTTTTGTACAACACTGTCAAATGGCGACGATTAATAACCAATAAGTCAAAAAAAACAATAGGAATTAACATAAGGTTGCTTAAAAGCTGTCTTATTATCCAACTTTAATGAGTTATTGCCAATAAAATATATTTTACTCGCAAAAAATATTGGTGGATTTTAAAGTTCTTTTAGACGTTGCCAGTGTTACACAATTTTATACAAGGCATTGCAAAGCAGGATTATTAAGTGCCTCAAGTAATCCACTACACTAGAAATTGATTTCTAAGGCCATACAAATATAAAAATTTTTTTAAATAATCTTAAAGTTTAAAAATTAATTAAAGCAAATCACAGCAAAAGCAGTGTTGAATAACGGTTGAATGCGTGCCGAAGCCATTAATCGATAGCTGGAGCTATCGATAGACGTGATTGCATACCTGGTCCGTCTTCGCTACAATATTTGCCTTTACCGGTTCTGCTGCACTGCAAAATTACTATATTATATTATTTATTCGTGAAATTATTATAAATTTAGGTGAGTGGTCGGGTGTACGGCCGCGCAAATCGAATAATAATAGTGCATTAAAGCGGAGCGTGAGCAGGCGTGTATGTGCGTCCATGCAGAGTGTACGGTTGTATGTGTGGCTCGCACTCCGACTGTGTGTGTGTGGCTGTATGTGTGTCTGCCTGTATATGTGTCTCTTTTTTTCTCAATTTCCACAGTGTGCTTCTTCTTACTGCTCGGCACATTTTGTACGAGCGCTTGTCAAAATACGAGCTAAAAAAAAAAAAATTCATTTCCCTTTTTTCCATATACTGCGTGATCTCCGCAACGTGAACACACACAAAATATATTTCGACAAAACTTCAACATTGAAAATTTCACAAAAAATATTAAGTGGAGAAACAATCTCGGCGAACCCATAAGACCCAGTGAGGAGGTGTGTGCAAGCAACAAGAAGCGGACGTAAAAAAAAAAAAAAGAAAGAAGGAAGCAGCAGTAGCAGCAAGCACTTCCAAAAAAAAAAAAAAAAAGATCCATCGAAAAAAAAAACTCGTGGACAAAACTCTCAAACGCTTCATTTACCCCCCGCCACCCTCCGTTGCCGCCACCGCCGCCCACCGCGTTCTATGGTATTTCAACAATAAATTCCGCTCGTCAGGCCAAATTACGCAAAATAATCCCCCTAATGTATGTAATATTGTGCGTGTGACTGTGTGTATGAGAGTGTGTGTGTGTGTGTGCGCCTGTGGTAGTGCATGCATGCATGCCTGCGCGTGTATGTCTGTGTGTGTTTGTACAGGATAATTTTTGTCCAATGTGCTAAATATTCCCAATTTGATTCGCTTTTTCCGATCCAATCCACACTGCCCTCCATCTCCATCCTCTTCCCCCAATCTGCAGTAAAATGAGTAGCTCCGAGGAAGTCTCCTGGGTCACCTGGTTCTGTGGACTTCGTGGCAATGAATTCTTTTGCGAGGTAAGTCTTAAACTAATTCTTTACTTAAAATATCCCCCCTTTGGGTTTTTTTTTTTTGTTATCTAAGCGCGCGCTATTGGCGGTGCATACATAAGTGCAACAATTGCAAAGTGCAGCCCTGAGCGTCGCATACGTGTGTAGGCGTCTGCCAGCTTGTGTGTGGGTGTGTGTGTGTGTACAGTTGGGGCCCCAAATTGCCCCACCTTGCGGCACCAAAAACTCACTCACAAACTTACTGCCACACACTGCCTCTTCTCCCGAAAGCTTAAGCCGATCATCTTCATGTAACACTCATCAAAATATCATATTTCTAGGTGGACGAGGACTATATACAGGATAAGTTCAATCTAACCGGTTTGAACGAGCAGGTGCCGAACTATCGTCAGGCTCTGGACATGATTTTGGACCTGGAGCCGGGTAAGTACTTTATACCAATATGACCGGACTAACCTAATACTCTCTACGTTTATGTTACAGAGGATGAACTTGAGGACAATCCACTACAGTCGGACATGACCGAGCAGGCTGCCGAGATGCTCTACGGCCTAATTCATGCTAGATATATACTAACAAATCGCGGCATCGCCCAGATGATCGAGAAGTATCAAACTGGCGACTTCGGACACTGTCCACGTGTCTATTGCGAAAGCCAGCCCATGCTGCCCTTGGGTATGTATTTGGTTCTAAATCTAATAAATTCTTTTTAGTTACAGGATGGTTTTTAGAATCAGGAAGTCATTTAGTTATGATGATTAGTTTTAATCTTAAGATTATACTATAGTATTGTACAAATGAACTGTAATATTAAGTAGAAAGTAAGGATATTGGTTGTTCCTTTAGTTTCTTTAGTTTAAAAGCTAATACTAAGAATTATATGTTTATTTATGGCAATTTGTGTCAGACCACGATGTTGTTATTGAAGACTCGACTGTTTCGTCGATGAAAATGATATCTTCCATCAAATGTATACAAGATATAGGAAGCTCAAATGATAAGGAGTTCTCAGAATATGTAATTCAAACAAAAGCAGTTGAGTTTAAGAGCTAGAAAGGCAATACTTTCAATACCACGTATTGAAATACTATACTTTAAAAGGTTTTTTATAGAGAAAATGTATAGGAAATGTTTGTTAATACAGTACTTTGCTAGAATTCCTGCAAAATGTATCAATTAATAATGTTGTTAAACCCCCAGGTCTGTCCGACATCCCCGGTGAGGCAATGGTGAAGACCTATTGCCCCAAGTGCATTGATGTTTACACACCAAAATCGTCGCGTCACCACCACACCGATGGCGCCTACTTCGGCACTGGATTTCCACACATGCTCTTTATGGTGCATCCCGAATATCGTCCCAAGCGTCCTACTAATCAGTTTGTTCCACGGTGAGTTTGGTCTCTATTTACCTTAATATATTTCAAATATTAAAAGTATTTTATTTCTTTTTCAAAAAAAAAAAAACCATCAACAAACGACAACTCGAATTATCTGCAACAGGCTGTATGGCTTTAAAATACACAGCTTAGCTTATCAAATTCAGCTGCAGGCAGCAGCCAATTTCAAAATGCCACTACGAGCGGTAAATTTAAAAAATCATTAACTAGTTATATATATATATTTAATATCCACATGCCCAAGTCCCTTGACTACTCTGCTATTCATTTCAACGTTTTTTTTTTTTCGTATTATTAGTTCCTTTTCATTTATTTGTTTGTTTTTGTTTTATCGTTTTTTAATCAAAAAAAAAAAAAAATACCGATTCAAAAAATAGATCCAAAAAAAAGCAAAATCCAAAATCAAAATCGTCATCCATACGCAATTCAACTAAGCATATATATATATATATATTATATCTTATTTTATTTATTTTCTCTCCCCACACATACAAAAAAACAAATCAACCCACCAACCCAACCAATCAATCAATCAATCAATGAAACAATCATCACCTTGAAAAATACAAAAAAAACATACATATATATATATCTTAAATATATAAATCATATATACATGATTCGATCCGACACAAAAAAAAAAAAAAAAAACTTGAATTTCAAAATCGGAATTTGTTGTCTCTGCCTGTCTATATATATTCGATCTGAAAACCGATCGATCTGTTCGATCGATTTCCTAACATTGTGTGTAGAAAAACTAATTCAAAAATAAAATAAATAAACAACAACAACAACAACTACACCACACACACCACATATGCATGCAAAAAAAATAAATATATAATTCATTTAAAAAAAAAAAACTTGCATACAAAAAATAAACAATAATAGTTTACAACGGGAAGACCAATAGACAACAATACACAACAGCAACAACAACAACAACAGCCACAACAACAACAACAACAATAGTAGCAACAACACCAACAACTACAACCATAATAACCACACTGAGAGAAATAGTCGGGATAGACGGAGAGAGAGACAACTGTATTGAGATAGTTTTTTAAACGCCAGGAGCAAAGATTCATTTATACAAATATTAAAAAAAAAAAAATCTTTAAAAAAAATACATCAAATTGTTTATATTTTTGCAAGAGAGAGAGAGAGAGAGAGAGAGCGAGAGAAAAAGGATACAAGAGCAAGGAACTTAATACAGACACAAGCATACTCTACCTACACTCTTTCACACTCGAAAAAAATAAAATAATAATAACCTCACTTTAATTAAATTCAATTTTTTTTAATTAACTAAATTTTTTTTAAATGTAAATTTATAGTTTTTTCAAATTTTTTTTACATAAAACAAATCTTTAGTGTATATATATATATATGTAAATGTGAGCAAATATTTGAATATTTACAAAAATATTTGCAATTAATTGTGTTTAACTTAAATCAGCCGATATTGCCGATAATTTCTCCCCTCACACGTACATGTATCTATATATGCGAATTAATTTCATGTCTTAGTCAATTAATCAACTTTTTTTGTGTGTGTATATTTTATTTAGTAATTTGTTCATTTTGTTTTGTCACCTTAAAAATATATATAATTGTTTTTGTGTGGAGTTTCATAACACTGGCAGTGCAACACGACCAAAAAAAAAAGAGAAAAAATAGTAACTCAGTAACGAATTAGACAGAGAAGGATAATAAGAATGAAATAGAAACAGATACAGAATACAGTAAGGGTTAAAGGATATATAGAAGCAGTAATGTGAGGATTAGTTTGAAGGGAAAGTGTGAAAGAGAAAGAAAGAGAGTAGAAAAGTAATTTAATTTAGAACAAAAAAAAAAAAAAAAACAACGATTATAAGCAACGTAGTACTTCCAAAATAAGAAAAGCAAATACCGATCAGCATTTATGTAAACAAAAAAAAGCTAATAAATACCCTGTATAAATCCCGTAGCAGCAAGTAACGCCTCCTCCAACCAATAAGCCATCGAAAACCCCGAAGCCAGCGCCGGCAAGCAAGAAATCCTAAGGATAATCTGAATGAAAATAAAGAAAAAAAGATATATATCACTCATAATTACACCACAATACCACCACACCACCACACTCCCACTCCCACAATCATGATACACACACACATCAACATATAGACATTCGCAATCCATGTAGCAGAGCAGGCAATATATATGATGATATAAGATGAAGGAATATTGCCGCCTGGATGGAACAAAGGATAATGGAGGATATAAGAGAGAAGAGAGAGAGAGAGCAGCAGCCGCAGCATCCCACGCAACGATCGAAACGAACGAACGAATCAAGAGAGGAAGAGAGCCAAAAAAAAAAAAACAAGAGAAAGCATAGCACACATGAACACACGCATACATGCAACAACCCGACGCCTCCAAAACTCCCCCACACCCCCACACCCCCCTACTTTCACCAGAAAAAAAACGCACAAGTGAAAAGTTGAGGTTATGTGGGCGGTAAACAGATGAGATGCAAACATGTTCAAACATGTCCATACACACAAACACACACTCACTCGCCCACACATTGTATAACGGCAAGAAGTGTTGCCTTATCGTTCGCAAAAGCAATAATTGTAGTGTGACCATGTTCAACAATCAATCAAATCAAAAACAAATACAAAAAACCCAAAATTGAATTGCAAACGAAATTTAATAAAAACGAAGTAAAGAAATGCCAGCAACTACAAAAAAAATAATTGAAATTCCATTGCAGCAGTGTGTGTTCAGTAGTGTTTTTTATATGAAAATATATATTCCGCAGTTCGAAGCCAATTGTAGCAGCATTAATAATCGGTATAGTTTAGTTTCTTAAGGGTCCAAATATTCAGAATATTTTCAAATTCAATTCTGCTGGATAACTGAATTACCCCCCTTAAGATATTTATTCTTGTTGTTTTTTTTTTTTCCGCCCGCCACACCTCCCCCTTACGTAATTATAAACTAATTATATTGTAGATCAAGAGATTTTTTTCCGAATTGTACTAAAGTAGAATGGCATAGGTTTTGCCAAAAACATAAAAAAAAAAACAAATTTAATGCAATTTGTTTTTATTATTAAATATTTTTTTTTCGTTGTTAAGATCGATATGGGAATATTAGCGTGCCCCAAAAAAAAAAAAGATTGCGTAAAAAACACAAACAATAAAACGAGAAGTGAAGAAACGAGAAAGTTTTTTAAGAAAATTAGAAATAAAATAAAAAAATATAAAAAAAATGAAAATATATATATGGAAATCTATATAGAGATCGATAGTAGGCGAGGACCGTTGATAAGTTAATCTGAAAGTGTGCAGAAAACTGTTTACAATTAATAATGATGATAATGATAATGATGATGATGATGATGATGATGATGAGAAAAAAATAAATAAACGAAACGTGAAAATATTGGAGAACAAAAGTAATAATAACAATAATAACTGAAATAAAAACGAAACTGATATTTAATACAAAATGCAGTCTATCATTTCGCCAATCCCCTTTCCAAAATAAATAATAGTTTCTATTTTTTTTCCAATTAATAGGGAGGTTTTTAATTTTTTTTCATATTAAACTATAGGATTTTTTTGTTTTTTGTTTATCATCCGTTCCCTGATTAAAAAAAAATAAAATCGAAAGTGTAACCACTGTTTCGTGTTTTACGTGCTTCAAATCATATATTTTTTTCATAAAATTATCTAAACCCATTTCTTTTGGTCAAATTTTTAATTTCCATTATCTCTAGGATTACATAGCACTCTGTCAGGAGATCCTAAGTCGTCCTGATCCCGAGGCGGAGGCCGAATAAAGCTCTTATCCTTTAATCTTATTTTTCTGCAGAACACACTCTTTTTTTTTTTACTCAAAGAAACGTTGCTTAATATCTAAGTTAAAGACATAAAATAATATTTCTTAAGTCATTAGGACGTTTGAATAAAAAAATGAATTAGTTTTTCGAATTTTAAAACCTGATTTTTTAACTTAAGAGTAAGACACCTTTCAGAATCCTTGATTTTAGAATTTTTGAGAGCTTCTACTATCTGTTGGAGATCTGTTGTCATCCTGACCTGATACTGTCATCCATTCATAACCGAAAACCAATATGGCTGCCGCAACATCCGCCGGAAATCCGCAGACTTGGGCTTGCAAATATTTTTACAATTAAGTCACAACAAATTAGATATATGAAACAATAAAAAATATGCTTAATATATATTAAATTATTGGTTTACTTTTATAATTAAACAATATAATAAACAATATACACTCATCTCATCAGCCCAACAAATCCGACATATTGTTTGCACTGCTTGCATTATTGTTAAGAATAAAGAAATATATAAATATTTAAGTTTAAGAACAATATTAAAAATGTGTAAAGACAACAAAATATTTTTAGGAGAGGCAGAGACAGCTAACAAAATAAAACGGCTTCGTGGGGAAAGGACTTCTCCCATGAAAACTGAAAAGACATCCTCATACAGCTCCGATTTCCCATATACTTCCCTTGGATCATCTACATTCAATTCAATATCATATAATTAATTTTTAAATATTATTTCTTTCTTAAAATGATTTTGTAAATATTTATTTTTAATTCTATATGATAATGCTTTTTTAAATTTCTGCAAGGATATGATCGCCTGATCCGAAGATGTTTTTTTTTTCGTTGTCCCTTTCATATTCGCATTAATATCATTCCCATAATTTCAAAGCTTATGTTCCACAATTTTCTATATTGATCGTAAAATCGATATCGATCGATATAGAAATTGAGAACCTGCTCGAAAGAATTGAATTGTTATTGAAAAACTGACTTGTATGTTTCTTCTTTCTCTTCCGCTTTCTTTTTTCTACTTTCTTCTCGTTCTACTCCTCGTTTTTTGTAATGTCTGTTGTATTTTTGATTTAATTATATATTTATTTAAAAAAAAAATGAAAAAAAATTGGTTAATCCGGTGATCCGTGTGCACAACAGCAACGTGGTCAGCCCCCCAAGGACGAAGACCCTGAGAATATCAACGAAACGATTCCAAAGCGTATCTAAGCAGTTCAAGCAGTGCAGAGCCAAGCAAGCAGTCCAGCAGTCGATCCACACCTACAGACTTAAATACACAAACACAGATATAAAGATACATACATACATACACACAGATACGATTATACACTGAGGATAATTGTGGATGAAAATTGTTAACGATCAACCCAGATATATACAAAATATAGCCAGGAAAAGGACCAACATCTCAAGTTCAACAGCGCTGGATCGAAAAGATATATAAAAACAAAAAAAAGATACAGATACATTACACACATACAGCAGTTACAGAGTGCACCTGTGAGAGAATCGGGAGCACAACAACAACAACAAACAACAAATTTATTCTTTGCATTTTATTTACTAAGTGAAGCGGCTAAAAACAATTTAGAAAATAGTCTTTAATGAAATACTTAGTCAAGTGGCCGTAAACCCACCTCTTTTTCCGATAAACTTCTTCAACCTATATTCTGATCTTAACCCACATCCTCCCACGAGCGATTTCCAGACTATTCCTGTTTTTTTTTTTTTTTACCAACCTACATACATACCTGCTTTTCTCTTTCCGAAAACCAGAACTTGAATAAACATGAATAATGAAATAACTGTACGTGAGCCGAATTCGAAATACAAATTCGATCGGCAGTCGGTTCCCCCATTTTTCGAAATCTGAGAGTGCATAATTACGATATAGAAGTACATATATACATAACATATAAACAATATACCGTTAGCTTATTTATATATATACACAAAACACACACACACACAGACACCCTCGGACACACAGCCTGTTCCCATTTTTCGAATAAAATTTCGAATTCAATTTCGAATCAAATCGATTGTTTTGATTTAATTGAATTTGATAAGAAATCGGGGAACAGTACTGTTATTTATAACAAAAAAAAAAACAAAGAAAGAAAAAAAATCAGAAAACCAACAAAATATTTTATGTATTTTTTTAATGTATTTAAGAATAATTAAGATAAACAAAAAAAAAAAACAAAAATAAAAAAAAAAAACTGAGAAAGCGTAACTGCTTTCAATAAAGCAGTTGGCTGGTGAGAGAAGATAATGATAATACCGTTATCGAAGGAATTATGTAGCAAAACTGAGGAGGAGAAGGTTGATGCGCAAGGAAATGATGATGATGATGATGAGGCGAGAGAAAAAAAATGAAGAAAATAATAAAAATTATAAAAATCAGAAATATGACTTTATTTTTGGGTTTAGTTATATATTTCTATATCATTATTTTAGGAAAACTATCCTTATTAATAACTAACCTAAAATTGAATTTCAGAGATAATAATATTCAAAAGTTGCCTAAGAAGATTCCTAAATGGAGCTTTGAATATTATTCCAGATTTGTGGAAAATCACAATAATTTTGGCCAAAATATATTTCAATCTTGAAATATATGTGCTATGTATGAAAAGTGTTGGTATGCGCTTTTCTTTAAAAAAGAAAATTCTTTCAAAATCAACTTTATTTTCTAATTTCCATTTCCATTTTTTTTTTTTTTTTTTTTCTTTTTTTTTCTTTTCTTGTTTAGAACATGTATAACAAGGTAGAACATGTATCGCGTCTACGCCAACCACGACGCATGAACCGGAAATGACAACGAATGATCATTATTTTCCTTGGACTTCTGTACGGACTGGTATATTATTATTCACCATAATTACATAGAATCCATGCCAGCTGAAAATTCAAGAAATGATACCCGAGGAGGATGATAAGAGAGATCTGAAGACTATCGAATCAAAGACTATCGAATCAAAGACTATCGCATCAAAGACTATCGATATGAACACCATCTTGACACGGAATGCTACACCAAAAGATATTACATTTTTCTTTAGTTAAAAATTTTCAAAAAAAAAAATACTAAAAAAGATACATTTTTCTGTACTTCCATAAAAAATACCTATTATGGAATATCTTTTACCAAAAGATACATTTTTCTTAACTTCAATATTTCCAACAAAAATACCTATTATTGAGGAAAATGGGTATTATTTTGAAGTTCCCTTTTTTTTTTGTTCCTTCCAAATCATCCAAAGAATTGTTCCTTCCAAGGAAGAAAGTAGTTAAATGAAAAATAATAGTATTTTTTTTTTTGTTAAGTATTTTTTTTCAATAATTATCCAAAAGAATTAACCCGAATCCTAAAAATAGGTATTGCTTTGAAGTTCCTTACTTTTATATAAATTTTTAAAGTGCCAGGGAATGCTGCACAGATAAAAATTATAGCTAGCTATTATATTATTAACTAGCTATTATTTTCAAGTATTTTTTTCAATAATTATACAAAAGAATCAACAAAATTCCAAAATAATAGGTATTATTCTAAAGTTCCTTGTTTAAAAACCAAACATCCAACAAAAGAGAGACTTTCTTTAAAGGAAGACTATATCGTAAGATCCATGGAATGCTATACCGTTAAAAATTATAACATTTTCACTAAACTAAAAGGATTAATTTTCATAAAAAATAATGAAAATACATCTAAACAAGTATTTTGTTAATAATTATCCAAAAGAACAATTCTGCTGTTCTTTGTTAAAAAAAAAAAAACATCCAAGACTGTAGAGACTATATATACATACGTACGTTTGTAGGGCCATGGAATGCTACACTGTTAAAAATTACATTTTTCTTTAACTAAAAGAATTAACTTCCATATAAAAATTAAGAAATATCATTCAAACAATTGTTACTCCCAAAGGGATAATAAAATATATATTTTTTTATGCATAGATGGTGCTATACGGCGAGAAAAAATCTTACCAAAAGATGCTATTATTTTTAAGTTTTTCTCCCCCAAAGAATTGTTCCCTCCATAAAAAATCAAAAATATATATTTAAGTTTTTTTTTTAATTTTTTTTGTTTATTTTTATTATTAAATAAATTAGAAAATTCTTCGTAAAATCGAAGAATCCTTTTTTATGAAGCTATCTCGGCTGGTGTTGGGGCCGGTGCTCTAGTGGCTTTGTTTTTGTTTCTTTGTGGTTTCTATCTCCGGTTTGCTTTTGTTGCCTTTTTGCATTCTCATCGTCGACCTAACGGTTTTATCGCCATATCTCGCTTTCACCGCACGCCCTGCAGCTCCCTCCTCCTCCACCACCCACTCTCTCTCTTTCCATCTCTTTCTCACATACACTCACTTATACATATAACATTTGTTTGTTTTTGCTTTTTTTTTCATTTTTTTTTTTTGTTACATATCCGCAGGATAATGGATAATCCCTATTTGATCTGCGACAGTTATGCATACATTTATATATATAAAAAAAAAATTTACAGTTTTTTCACATAATTAAGCAGCTAACTGGACGAGGGGGCTAGCCGGGGGGATGTGTGTGTGTGTTCATGGAGGCAGTTTCAGGATGTGGGCGTGTCGAGTGGCGACATTGTGTGGAATGCGAGAGGAACACTCGTTTACAAATCAAAAAAAAAATACTTTAAATTTTAAAGTTTAGGCAAAAAAAAAAAAATTAAATGATCGTTATAAAGAATTTGTTGTTGTTGTTGTTGTTGTTTTTGTGGAAAAATTGCCTTAAAGGTCGAATGGATGGGCGGGGAATTGTCTGCAGGGGGTGTAGGGTGGGGTGGTGTGTGGTTGGTTGTGGGTGGTGGTGTGGGTGGTTGTGTGAATTAGTTACATCTCTTGCTGTGGCTGTTTATAATTTGTTATCAGTCTGATTTCATTCCAACACTTCTGATCTGCAGTGGATGATGATGATGATGATGTGGATGTGGATGTGGACACACCTTACAGCTCATCCTTGAGTTCATCACCATCAGCGCCCTCTGGTGGTGGAGCACCACCGGTACCCTGGTACAGCTTAGCGATCACCGGCTGGACAATAGCCTCGAGATCCTTCTTCTGTTTCTTGTACTCCTCGGGATCGGCATCGGGATTCTGTTCCAGCCACTTGATCGACTCATCGATGGCCGACTCCAGCTTGGTCTTCTCCTCGTCGGACAGTTTGGAGCCCAGCTTGTCCTTATCGCCGATCTGGTTCTTCAGGCTGTAGGCATAGGACTCGAGCTCGTTGCGGGACTCGACGCGCTCCTTGAGCTTCTTGTCCTCGTCGGCGAACTTCTCGGCATCGCGGATCATGCGATCAATGTCCTCGGGAGTCAGACGGTTCTGGTCGTTGGTGATGACGATCTTTTCCTTGTTGCCGGTGCCCTTGTCCTCGGCACTGACCTGCAGGATGCCGTTGGCGTCGATTTCGAAGGAGACCTCGATCTGGGGAATGCCGCGCGGTGCCGGTGGAATGCCAGTCAGATCGAACTTGCCCAGGAGATGGTTGTCCTTGGTCATGGGACGCTCGCCCTCGTACACCTGGATGGTGACGGTGTGCTGGTTGTCGGAAGCGGTGGAGAACACCTGCGATTTCTTGGTGGGAATGACAGTGTTGCGGGGAATCAGTTTGGTCATCACACCGCCAACAGTCTCGATACCCATGGTCAGAGGATTGACGTCGAGAAGGACAATAGCATCGGTATCCTGTTCACCGGAGAGCACACCAGCCTGGACGGCGGCACCGTAAGCGACAGCCTCATCGGGATTGATGCCTCGGGATGGTTCCTTGCCGCCGAAGAAGTCCTTGACCAACTGCTGCACCTTGGGGATACGAGTGGAGCCACCGACCAGCACAATCTCGTGCACATCCTTCTTGTTCATGTCGGCGTCCTCGAGCACCTTCTGTACGGGCTTCAGGGTGGAACGGAAGAGGTCGAGGTTCAGCTCCTCGAACTTGGCACGGGTCAGGGTCTCGGAGAAGTCATCGCCCTCGAAGAACGATTCGATTTCGATGCGCACCTGATGGGATCCGGACAGAGCACGCTTGGCCTTCTCGACCTCACGACGCAGCTTCTGGACAGCACGGTTGTCCTTGCGGATATCCTTGCCCTTCTTCTTCTTGTACAGCTTGATGAAGTGATCCATGACGCGCTGATCGAAGTCCTCACCACCCAAATGGGTGTCACCGTTGGTGGCCACCACCTCGAACACACCGTTGTCAATGGTCAGCAGGGAGACATCGAAGGTGCCGCCGCCCAAATCGAACACCAGCACATTCTTCTCGCCCTCCTTCTTGTCCAGACCGTAAGCAATGGCAGCAGCTGTGGGCTCGTTGATGATACGCAGCACCTGGAGACCGGCAATCACACCAGCATCCTTGGTAGCCTGACGCTGGGCATCGTTGAAGTAAGCCGGAACAGTGACGACAGCGTGGGTGACCTTCTTGCCCAGATAGGCCTCAGCGGTTTCCTTCATCTTGCCCAGAACCATGGCGGAGATCTCCTCGGGAGCAAAGACCTTAGCGCCCTGAGAGGTGTCCACGCTGATGTGAGGCTTCGAGTTCTTCTCGACGACCTTGAAGGGGAAGAACTTGATGTCGTGCTGGACATTGGTGTCGGACCATTCGCGTCCGATCAGACGCTTGGCATCGAAGACGGTGTTCTCGGGATTGGTGGTCAACTGATTCTTGGCGGCATCACCGATCAGACGCTCACCGTCGGCGGTGAAGGCCACGTACGAGGGCGTGATACGGTTACCCTGGTCGTTGGCGATGATCTCAACACGTCCATTCTTGTAAACACCAACACTGGAATGGAATGGAAAAAAGGTCATCATTATAATTTACAGTTCAAACTGAAGAAGGTATCACGTGGCACAAATAGAGTGCTATGTATATCACCTACCAGGAGTATGTGGTTCCCAAATCAATTCCGATCACAGTTCCAAGCTCCTTGTCCTTTTCTTTCTTCTCCTCGCCCAGCGAGAGGCCGACAAAGGCCACAACAGCCAGCAATATGCATAACCTCATCTTGAATATCTTTTCAAACAAAAAAACTGTAAAGAAAAAATATAAAAGATATTAAATATTAATATTAATTCCATTATTATTTCGAACTCGGCTTTTTGTACACGTCAACCTCTCACACACAAGCACACAATACACTCTCACCCACACAGGCACATGGTGTGGAGAACTAACACTACTCTCTCTCTCCCTTAGCGAGAAACTGCTGACGTTGTTGGTCAACGACTGTCAACAGGTACCGTTAGGTGTGCCACTTTGGCATGGAATATCGTATAGTTCTCTCTCTCTCTCGCTCTTCCCTTTTTTGTTACCTTGTACTAGTTAGTTATTCCGAGATCCAAGATCAAGAGCCCAACCGTCCGCTTCGGCGACTGCCCGGTAAGTGTTAAGCCAGTTAAGAGTTAAAGCCTGAGAGAATCGAAGCGTCGGCTAAAAAGTGCCCAATATTCTATATGTCGCTGCTGACATTGACCGACGCCGACGCCGACGTTGACAGCGGCAGCGGCAGAGGCAGCAGAACAACAGAAAATTTGTGTACGTGTAACATTATTCTGGTTCTTTCTTTCTGTTGCTCAAGACTAAGAGAGTAAGAGAGTACGAGAGAGCGAGAGCCAAAGAGAGAGAAAGCCACTTGCCGGCGAGAGAAAGAACGGGTTTCTTGGTCAACTACACTAATAAAAATTAAAAAAACTATTAAACTGAAATATTTAAATTTAAAAAATAAAATTTTAAGTTAAATAACTAAAACTCAAGTAACTCATTTCTAACTAAAATCTTTTTTCGGGTCCTATTATTTTTTTCACAGTGTATTGAAATTCTTTAGCCACTTCTAGCCGTCTTCTTCTTCTTCTTCTTGGAGAAAGTCTGCAGAGCCATGGAAACAAGAACAAGCAAATGGCTTTGCACAGCTGTTTGGTTATCGCCCTCCCGCTCGCACTCGCGCACAGACACGCACTTTGGATATCTGGGTTTTTGAATATCTGCCTACGATTCTTATTATTTTTTTTTTTGGCCCAAAACCACTGACGTGTACTTTCCGGCCCCCCAACAACAACAACAATGCACACGGAAGAGCTTAAATCTGCTCGGGCCCTGGCATTATAGTACCAGTACGCTGTGGAAATGACGTGTACTTTGCAGCACTCACACAAACACACACCGACACACACGAACACGAACGTAGAGACGGACAGAGGGAAAGAAGAAGAGCTTTTTGCGCAGACGCTCGTCCAGATTGAAATTAAATTTTAAATGCAATTCTTTTTTTATAAACGATTTAAACAAAAACTATGATTCAAACTATTAGATGGGGGGAGTGAGGTAACCGGCATAGCGGTGAATGAACTCGAGGGGGGCTTATGCTGCGCCAATAAATGTGCGTCACCGATATTCAAATGAGGCTCGGATCGGGTCCGGATTACCACGTCACTATATCGGCGGCATTGCAGAAATTACAAAAAAAAAAAAATCATAAAAATGCAGCCGGCCGCAAAAGATTTATTTATTTTTGGGCACGTGCTGGCCACTTTTTTGTGGGCCCAAAAGATTTTTCTGCCAACATGGCGACTTTTGGCCCTTGCCTTTCATTTGGTTCTTTTTTCTAATTTGTCCTTTTTGGTTTAAGCTACTCACGAATATCCTGGACCAGTGATTATCTTGATATATGATTTGTTAAGTATTTTTTTGTTAGCTGCTTTCCCACTTACACTTATCGCTTTGAAGTTTTTTTCAGATGTGACCGATTCAAACAGAACTGACAGAGTGAATGTGGCTACTTTTCTGCTTTTTGCCGGTGCTTTCTACACGCACACACACTGACACACACTCACATACAACTCTGGGAGCCGAAAAGACACGTCAGTGGTATAAAACAGTGTTGCAAAACGAACACGGTCCATCACTAACTGCTTTTCAAATAATAGGGGGGAGGGAATTTCAAATGGGCTTTTTATGAATTAAAAATAATCTCTAGCAATAGGTTTAAATGTTTTTTCTCAATATATCGGCTTGCTTAATAAATTACTAAATCACTCACTAGCCACACATTAAAAAAAAGTAAAGCACACAAACTTTTTCATTCATAACTTAAAACTTTTAAGATTTATACTTACATTTGCTAACTAAAACTATTTAAAAAAAAAATTTCACTTAAGTAGTTGTCACTTGTTTGCTCTCTCTCTCTACAATCGAGTTTAAGTCTTTGATGTCTTTTTGGCTTTTTGGTTTCGTTATTAAATAATTTATAAATTAAATGGAAATATTATTATTTGTTTAATTTCTCGTCACAGCTTTTTGTTTCTTAATATGTACTATATTTTTCGGAATATTCGCGTTTTATTTTGCACTTTTCTCTCGTTCATATGCTGTGTGTTGCTTATTCCTTGTACTTTGTTTTGAAAATGATGTCTGGCTCTCCCGTGCACCGGCTATTTATTCAACCACGGCCCCCAACGCTGACGTGTGCGACACGTCAGTCGAAACGGGCCTTCTGATTGGACTGGAAAGTCTCCCCCCGACTGGAAATTTCGCCAAAGAGCGAGAGAGAGAGCGTAAGCCAGCGACCGAGAGTGGCAAGAGAGAGAGTGAGAGCTTGGCGCTCTCTGTTTGTTTACCCAAACATTTTTTGTTTGATTGGCGAGCTTCTTTGGCTGCAGAAGGTGAAATTGGTTGTTGGTATGATGCAAATATGCGTAAGCTTTGGGTAAGCACTGACGTGTACATTGCCCAGATATACCGTTAAGATACTAGAGACATCTAGATATTTACCGTTAATATTAGTAGGTCATTATTATTATAAGTTTGTCTGCAATAACTGTCTTTCAAATGTAACTGTTCTGGGTTTTCAAACAGTTTTTTGTTCAAAATGAGATCAAACTTTTAAGAAAATATTTCATTTTTTAAAAAGTTAAAAGTTTAAGTTAAAAGTTATGTATAAAGATATAGCCTGTTGAATGGAAGTAGATTTTTGAAGTTTTTTTTTGGACTCCAAATTTCTAAAAGTTTTGAATTTCATTGAAAGTTTTTGAATTAAAACATTATTTGTTCTTAATAGAAGACATATAATAGACCTTAATATTACTATCTTCCTTCAATCTTTCATAAATATGCATATATACTTGACAAATAAAGGTTCAAGAATTTTTGAACATTTAAAAATATATTTTTTACAATTTTAAGTCTTAAAATTTCATAAAGAAATCTTCATTTTGTGGAACTACCTTATTTTCTGATGTAATTTTCATTAATTTAGGTTCTAAAACTGTAAAAACTTTATAGTTAACCCTAAATTAAAAAAAAAGCCCCTTTTTTGAAACTTCAATATACATACATACTCTCTTCTTCAGAAATCTCCTTCTTTTTTGGTCTCTATATTTATATATAGTCTCTAAAGATTCAAAATCTCAAAAGATTGCTTGCTATGTTTCGAAAAAATCGTTTTTTAAAGGTAAAAGTTCTCGAAACGTTAGAAATCTCTTTCCATTTTGTTATTTTTCTTTTAATTTAGTCTCTTAAGTTTTAAAAACTTAAAAGATTGCTTGAAGTTTTTTAAAATATCGTTTTTAAAAGTTTAAAGTTCTTTAAACTTTAGAAATCTATACATATTTTAGAGTTTTTAGCACCAAAATCCCCAAAAAATTCCAGTTTCTATATAATTCATGTATATTTGTTGAATCATAAGTAATTCCCAGAAAAAAAACATAAAAAATGGTTTTTAAACTCAATTTTATTGATTAAATGGAAAAAAACAGAAAGGTCCACGTATCTCTAAAAAATGCCAGGAGTTGCCAGCTCTTTCTTTATAGAGATACTGTCTTCCATTTCCATAAATCACATACTGCCGATAAGAATACATATAGCATATATATATAGTGTTCCCGAACACTCCAACGAGCTCCAGAAATAAATCCACTTTATCAGGTTTTTGGCATCCGCCCGTGAATAAAAATACAAAAAAAAGACGCCCAGATATTTCTTTGGTTTTTGTTGTTTTTTATGTTTTTTTAGTTTGTTTTTGTTTTTGTTTCGACACTCAATCAATATCAATTATATTTTCATAACAATATATAATAGCATGTAATAATCTTTTGTTTTTTATGTTTTTATTTATCCATAACCCCCGCTCAGCGTCCCATCATCATTATAATTTGTATCTTACATTAAAAAATGTCTGTTTTAATAATTTTTTTTTTTAACTGGAATTGAACCAAAAAATAAATTTTAATTGTGCTGAATAAACTTTGGACGCATTTTTACTTCAAGTCCTCAATAAAAAAGAAAAGAAATTAATTTTATTAATAATCTCTACTTTTTTTTCTCAATTTGATATCTAAAAAAAAATCAATAAAATATTTATAATATATTGACGATAAAAACTAGTTTCTTTATGGCGAAATTGCTTAATTCGCAGTTTTTGTTTTTTAAGGGAAAATATTTAACCCTTTGACCTTTTGTGTGCAGTTTTTGTTTTTTAATTTAATTTAGTT
Source organism: Drosophila malerkotliana malerkotliana (assembly GCA_018153235.1). NCBI lineage: Eukaryota > Metazoa > Arthropoda > Insecta > Diptera > Drosophilidae > Drosophila > Drosophila malerkotliana. The sequence continues at coordinate 6,501,154 of JAECXV010000038.1, forward strand.
TTTAAAGCTTAACGACACTTAAAAAAAAACCATTAAAAGTTGCTGTCGTCTTGAATTTTTTTTTTGGTCGAAAAATTGTGAGGTTAAGAGGAAATGAACAAGTCGCTGAGATGTACAATATATATAGTATAATATATATATATATATATATGTTTATAAAAAATCGGAGCATAAAGAAAAGCACATCGAAAAACGATTAATAGTTAATAGTTTTTTTCCTTTTTTGTTTTTTGTATAAGAGTATAGTTACAGTTTTTTGTGTTTTTTTTTTTTGGCAATAGAGTGCACAAAAGAGATTTGCATTTTATGTACAATACATATATATATATACTATATATAATATATATATATATAAGAGTTTGCATTTAGAATTGTACAATAAATTTTTTTAACTTTTTGAAACACTTGAGTTGCATAGATCCTTCTTTTTTGGGGGGGGGCGGGAGAGAGGGGACAGGGTTTTGTGAGGGTTTTTGGGGGGGTTTTTGGTCCGAAACTGCGACTAATCTATAAATAGGGCCTACAGGAAGGACCTCCTGCAGGACCTGCTAGTTAACAATATCAACAAAGAAGCAAGCGCGCGGGCAAGCTGCTTTTATTTTTTTACATAATCTATATATATATATAGATATATATATATATACTTTTTTTTTTAAATTTTTGGCAGGGTCTCGGATCCTTGTGCTTTGCAAAACATAGAATTTCAATCGCGATGATGCGGAAAGTAATCCAAGGACATACATAAACATGTCTGAACATGTCTAAACATGTCAGAATCTATCATTAACAATATAATTCGAACAAGACATCAATATGGCAATTCTTTTCAAAAAAGAATTCAAATTTAATTTGATATTTTTTATAATAAAAAAGGAACATGCATTATTTTGTTAATAAAAAAAAATAATAAATGGTTATTTTTCCTGTTTAGGTTGTTGTTGTTGTTGTTGTTGCAGCTCTATAGGCCTTGATAGTTGGCCATATTTTTTTAATGATTCTTTTTTAAAGGCAAACTGGCTTGGCGTTTATCCAAAGATTACTATCCGCTCTCTGCGATTTGTTGTCAATCCAAAGCGATCTCTGCAACCGATCCTACTCCTACTCCTACTCCTCCTCCTCCTCCTCCATCCATCCCAGGTCTAGTCTTCAGAGCTCCTACTCATGCCTAACACCGCATATGGACAGGAACGTACTGAAGTTGTGCAGGCTGCAGGCGGGCAGGACCGTATAGACAATGGAGGCAGTATCCTGGCACTTGATACGGAAATCGTGCAGAGCCTGCAACAGCAGTTCCGCCGCCGGTGCGGCATTCACCTGATAGAAGAGCTTCAGATGAATGGCCGGCAGTGGCTGATGCTGATCTCCGCCAGCACCGCCTGGCGTCGGCAGAGGCGTTGCCGGGGGTGTGGTTGTATTGACCGATGGCTTCTTGGCAAGCGGATAGTCCTTTAGCAGACGATTCACCACGTATGTGAGTATCTCGTCCATGTGCTCGGCGCTCACAGACTGCGCCAAGCGGCAGTGATTGCCGAGGATGTCGTCGCTCAGCTGCGTCAGCTGGGTGGTGGACGAGGCCAGGCCGGTGGACACATAGCACACGATAGCAGCGCAATTGTTTTCATAGTTCCAGCGACGTCGGATCGAAATGGTATAATCACCCACCGAACAGCCCGTCTCCTCATCTACAAAGAGTCCAAATTAGTATTCGAATTCATGATTATCCCCTTATGGGGATCCCCTTGACCCTTACAGTCGAAACGATCGTTGTGGGTGTGGGCCCACACCTGCCACTCGACGAGCGCCTCCCGGGGCAGTGCCGGCAGCACAATATAGTCCATGATGGCGTTGGTAGTGCGCCGTTCCCACTGACGACGCGCCTCTCCGATGAAGGCCGGATGGGTGACGAAACAGATGCCGTGGACGACGTCCCTTAGCTGCCCGTGGGCATTCATCGCCTTGGCAATGCGACTGATGTGGCGCAAGGTGAGCTTGCACTGGGGACGGATGCCGCCCTCGATGATTGTCATGCTGCCGGGCACCAAAGCGATCTGGCCAGAGATATAGGTGATGTCACCGATCTGAAAGGGATATCCGGGTAATCAGGACACGGATGAGGAGAATCTCATAGCAAGGCTCACCCTGGTCGACTGGCTATAGGGTCCGATATTGGCAGGTGCCCAGTGGGAGATGCCCTGGACATGCATGGTGTTGCGGCGTCCGTTCAGCAACGCCGCCGCTGTCTCCTCGCTCTCGCGATCACGCTCCTCGGCACTGGATATCGAGCCGGCGATGGCCTGGCGGTAGGCAATGGCCTCCATCACCACATGGCAGCCGTCGGGCAGCGGGCACTCGACGCAGACGCGAGTTGGGGGATTATGGAAGTCAAAGGCGCGCAGGTAGATCCGATTCAGAGCCGGATACTCGGCAATGGAGCGCACATAGAGCGTTATATAGCAGAGATCCTGCAGCTCGTAGCCCTTGCCGTGGCACAGATCCCCTAGAGTGTCCAGGGCCTGTTGCATTCCCTGCTCCATGCCATCCGGTCCACAGCCTGGAAGAGATTTCAAAAGATTAGATTGGATTCTGGGAAGATGGGGATAGTAACTCTAGTGTGGATACCCTGTATGCCCGCCAGCCACATCCAGCCCTTGGCATTGATCGCCGCTCTGGCCTCGTTAGCCAGTGGACGGAATTCCCGCTCGTACTTCAACGGACTCGGCGGCTGGGTGGCTCCTGGCCCAACTCCTCCAGCTACCTGACAACAGGTATTGGCGCTTAGCCCAAGCGAGGAGATGGCCAGCGACAGCGAGCCACAGACGGCGGCAGTGCTGCTGACATCCCCGGTGTTCAGAAGCATAGAGGCGCAGGTGCTGGCACAGGCGGAGGCGGAGGCACTGGCCGGGGAGCATACACCCACCGCTGCCGTGATCGCCGTCGTGGGCTCGTCGACGCTGGCGCTCTTCGTGACAATGGGTATCGGCGAGGAGGCGGTGGCGGTGGCTGAGGCGGAAGCGCTGGCCGTAACGGAAGCGGAAGCCGAGGCGGCCAGATGGCGGCCGAACGAGTTGCTGCGAGAGATCAGTTCGCTCTGGCTGAGCGACTCTCGCAAACGATTCTCCTTCTCAATGAGCTCCAGTTCCGTCTCACTAAAGTCCGGATCGCTCAGATCACTGTACGTGGACTCGTTCAGATCGCTTATATAGTCCAGGGAACGCTTCACAAAGACACCTTCGCTGCCGATGCCACTGCCGCTCACGGCCACGCCCACCGCCGCCTCCTTCGGCTGGAGCGTCAGCTTGGTGAAGTTGATATAGCCCACCGGGCAGATGGGATCGGCGCTCGAGATGATCGTCTGTATGTCCTCGACGACGATGCGCTGGCGGAAGAGCGGGCAGTCCAGGGTGAAGGTCTCGTACTCCCCCCCCTCGCCGCACACATTCAGACCGTACTTGTCGCGCATCTTCAGCAGGTGGGGCTGCATCTCGCGGAGGGACTTGCCCAGGTGCCGGTCCGGCACAAGACCCAGGGCGGCCACCTATAACAAGGGGGAATAAGGATTAAAAAAGGGTTTACTTCCAGGGCATGTAGTTTGTAGGGAATAGGAAGGGTTAAGGAGGTTCTGGTTGAGGAAGTGTCCTGAAAAGTTGGTGTTATATGTATTATATTATATATATAACGAACCTCAAGGTTCTGGGCTATAGATACCTGGTACTTTCTCAGACTGACATTGTTTAGGGTCTTTGGTACTTTAATTCCCAGGTTCTTAACTAACTCCTAACTAAATCTTTATAAAATAATCTAAATAACTGATATTGTATGATATTTTATTATAAAAGACCATATCTTCCAAAAGAGTTATAATTTTAGGAGCTATATTATTGGATCTGAAGTTTCAGCAATAGTTTCTTTAAAAGGAACAGTATTTCTATTGCCCTACTCCTAATATTACTCCTGGTCCTAGTCCTATTCCTAGTAACTATTTGGATCTTTTCTACCAGTAACTGGTCCTATTCCTAAAGGTTTGGATCTTTTTCTACCAGTAACTGGTTTAGTTTGACAATAAACCTTTTAAGATCTATACTTTTGTGTAAACTATAACCGATCCTAATTATTCTACATATATACATATATTGTAAGTAATATCCTATCCTAAAACCCAGTACCATAGGTATCCTATATTTATATTTTCATATTCTATATCAAAATTACTTAAAATAATAGCTCTATTTCTAGTACCTTTTGTAGTATGTATTCCCATCACTATATATTATTCCTATCTTTAAAAAGTCCAAACCTTCCCGGTTATAGTAGCTTTTAAGAACTATAAAATATATATATGTGATAAATCTACACTCTATTACTAGTAATATCATCTTTTATCTTCTTTAAACCTTTATACCACTAGTATTTCAGAGTAGTCAGATCATACTACTTCATACTACTTTAACCTTTATAAACCCCATATTCAGATCTATAGGATCTAAGCAATTATATCCCAATTTGTAATAATCTTCTGAAGCTACAGTACTATTAATATCGCTAGTATACCTATTCTATCTAATAATACTACTACCTACCTACTAATAATATCACCCTATACCTATCCCTATTTATGATTTATAAACACTCCCTAACTCTTAACTAGTAATAGTTTTTAAGATATACAAAATCAGATCAAATATAACCAATTTTTCAATATAAGTGGTATCTGGGGTACTCCATATATTCCTTGTAATATCAGGCATAATATACCTATCTCTATATATGATCTCTAATAATTTCCAACCTTTAAAACTAATAAACAATCATAGTTCTAACTAAAATTATTTAAAAATAATATAATTTCCAGATCATATCCAATTTTTTAATAGTCCCCTGATACCCTATGTATTATAAGAATATCACCCTATACCTATCCCTATTTATGATCACCAGTTTCGAGTGTTACCTTTTCAGATCTATAAAATATAACCAATTATAACTCATTTTTAATAATCCCCCGATACTCTAATAATTAGTATTACTAATAATATCACCCTATACCTATTTAAAAGCTTCTCTATAATACTACCTTTTCAGATCTATAAAATATAACCAATTATAACTCATTTTTTAACCCCATACCTATCCTATACCTATAGCTATCCCCAACCTTCAAACTAATAAACAAACCAAGCGCTAATTACAATTATTTGTAAATGATATTATATTTCCAGATCCAGACATAATCTAGATCCATTGGGGCGCTGAGATCAGTACATTCCGATCGGCTGGCATTCGTTCGGTTCTGTTGACCGGAGCTTTTCACCTGTGTTTGCTTGGACTAATTTTAGACAAAGTCAACAGTCTAGTAGTAGTAACCAATAAACCAGGTTGGAGATGTATATAGAGAGGTCTGTTAATAGTTACCTTAATGATGATGGCGTGCACCTGGCAGTCAATCATCTCCTGCAGCAGTTCAGTCTGATCTCTCCTCCACAAGTAGGCCAGGGATATCAGGCTGAGGCGACTGCAGACGTTCTCCACCCGGACACGTTGGTAGTCCGAAAGGATGGCGCCCACGGCCACAGCCTCGACCTGTAGTTCATTCTGTTTAAATATAAATTTTAATATTATTATTATCTTTTTATTAAAAATGAATCACTTGCACTTAAATATGTACTTGTTTCTTTTCAGAATTCAAGTTGAAATTCCCCAACCTATCTACTTATCTTTTTTTTTTATTATTTAATTAATTTTTGCTGAGGGCACTCCTTTAACGAATGTTCTTATGGCAGATACAGATACCATCGTTGAGTTCTAAGGGGTCTAATGGTTAAGTAATAGGAAGCTAAAGATCGGGGAAATATAAGAAACCTCAAAATTGGGCAGTTTTTGGGAGAATTCATTAAAAATTAAAGGTATTTAATAACAAAATTAAATAAAATAATATTTAAAACTTGCTTTTATAGTCTATCTAGTCTACAGTATATAGTATAGTACCTACTATAGGCTTTTATCTTCTATAGATCTTCTTTAGAAACCGAAATCCATAAATGTATATTTTTAAAAATTTAAATACTTTTTGAAAAGGTTCTAGAAGATTACTATCTATTAAGAGCCGGTTTTTCCTACTTAAAATCACTAGATTCTCATCTATTCTATCTAATCTATCCTTTTTTATTAAAAATAATACAAATATGTATAATACTTGCTACTAAAAATTACATAAAAATTTCTTAAAAAAGAGCGTAGACTTTTCAAAAGGATAATTTTAATTATTATTGAATACTTTTAAAGCCAAAATAGTCTTTGGTCTTTAGATCTTGTTAGATATAGATATATAGACTTCAAAGTATCCAAAATAATAATTCTAATAATTATAATAATTATTTAAATAATTTTTAAAACAAAAACCCAAGGGTCAGACGGACAAAAGAGCGGACAGTTGTCTAAAGAACATTTTTTCAAATATTGTTATATAGTCTATATACTATATAGTATATAGTTTTTAGTCTATAGTTTATAGTCTATATACTATATAGTCTTTAGTATATATAGTTTATAGTCTGTAGTATATATAGTATATAGAACATAGTCTGTAGTATATATAGTATATAGTCTGTAGTTAGATATGTCTAGTCATTAGTCTTTAAAAACAGAAACCCACCAATTTATGTTCATTTTTTAAGAGTTTCTAAAGCGAATCGTTCCTTTTAGAAAACTTTTCTCAATTTTAAAATATTTTTATAGTCTATCTAGTTTGTAGTTAGTCTAACTTTAAGTCTTTAGCACCAGAATGTATGCTAATTTTTAAAATAAAAACTAAACTGAGAGAAGGTCATACGGAGAAGAGAGTAGACAGTTTTTAAAAGAATAATTATCATTATTTTCGAATGTTTTTTATAGTCGATCTAGTCCTTATTCATTCTAGATCTAGATTAACTAAAGAGTAACTAGTAACTAAAATCCAATAAGTTGTTATTAATTAAAATAAAAACCAAACATACAAAAGGACACGAGGACACCCAGACAGAAGAGCTAATAGCTCTCTAAGAAATCTTTCCCTTAATTTCAAAATAAAGTTTATAGTCTTTCTAGTCTTGAGTTAGTCTTGATCTAGATCTAGTCTAGCAGTAAAATCTAGTAACTAAAATACAAAAATAGCTTAAGGCCCTTAGTTGCTATAGCTAAGCTTTAGTTGCTAAAATTCTTTAAAAATAATAATAAAATCTAAAAATCTGTGTATTAAGTTTAAATTAATAAACAGCCACGCAGGCAGTATCTTCAAAATGAATTAAATTCCTAATCTGTATATTATTCACTTAAAAATGTAAATAAAATATATATATACACATATATATATAAATACTCTCATTAATGTAATTGTATTTACAAAAGCTATCAGACAAAAAGCAAATAAAATGCAAAAAAAAAAAACAAAAATAAAAAAAATAACAACAATAAAAATAATTGCAATTACAGTTTGAATGAGATAATACTATATTTAATTATTGAAATGCGACTGCCAAACTGTAATCATCATTAAGTCTCCTTGGCCCGGTACGGTCCGGTCGATTTCTTCCATTATCAGAGGGGGTAAATAAACAAATTGTGCTGGCAGATTACTGGCTCCCATACCCCAACCCCAACCTCAACCCCAGCACACATATTTATTTATTTATTTATGTATTTTGTTATTTTTTTGTTTTTTTTTAACTCAACTCGGGTTGGAATGGACGGTTCACGTGCACGACAACCAGCCAGTTCGTCCCATCTCGATGGTTCGGGAATCGCAAATCGCGATAAGATTACCGATGCCACTACCCTCCTCTACTTGCCACCCAACCAGCCCACAGCCCACAGCCCGATTACGTAGCTTTCAGTTGCAATTCTCATTCCAAGGACAAGGAAACAAAAGTATCTTTTAGTAGCTGCAACAAGATACTCTACAAGGCCTTGAGGCATGCAACAGGTTCCATAGAAATAGACTCTGGACTCTGGATATATATCCTAAGGTCTGGCTATCGAATTTGATTTTCCGCCAAACAGTTGCCAACTGGTGGCTGGAACTGGAGTATTCGATTTCGAGATTCTATCAAAGCTATTGGCCATCTGGCGATCAATTTCTACCAGAGAATATACATATATCCACCGATATCTGGTTCGGTACCAGACTGGCACCTTGTTCTGGGTGGTGGAATTCCTCAGAATTAAATATCATAATTACTAGTAACTGGAAGGTATGGAATGGGGAGGTACTAGGGTTTCTTTTCTTATAAAAAGAATTGATCGAATTAATCGGAAATGCTAAACAGGTGTTGGAAGTAGAGTTCAAGACTTGTTTAATCTCTAAACAGACTTACTAATAGCATAACTCAGAACTAACAATGATTTTAAAGAATCTTTCATTAAAATAGGGGTATTATAAAGCTTACTTCTGAAAAATATATCGAATTTATCGATAAAGAAATGTTTAAATGAATTAAGTTATAGTTATAAAGACATATTACATCTCTAAACTGAATTACTAAAAGGATAACTTGGATCTTATAAGACTTCTTGAAGAATCTTCTTTTAAAATAAGGATATTATCTTTTTTTTTAAGAAATATATCGTTTTAATCGGAAACTAGATTTTTAAGAGGTTTAAGATATACTTTATCCTTAAAGGGAGTTACTAAAAGGCTATCTAAGATCTAATAAAGATTTTAAAGCAGCTTCCTTTAAAAGTACAAGAAATTATATTTAAAAAAAGGCTATTATAGCTAATTTCAATAAAATATAACGAAATTATCGATAAATAAATAATTAAAAGGTTCAAGATATAAGGTTTAAGATGTTTTTAATATTTAAGCTAACTAACCAAGATCTTTTAAAGAATCTATCTTGGAATTCTATCTTCTATAATCTAAAAATATTAAAATTATCGATTATCCTAACAAAATAAATCGAATAAACCGAAACATAGACCTTTCAAAGGTTTCTAAAAGTAAGATTTTAAGCATATTAGAGTTTTAAATCTAAAGCCTAGATCCTTTCCATAATAATAGCTCCTTCCTATAAACCTAAATACCCTCAACCATAGAGTACATAGGCTCCCAGCTCTTATCTCCGTTTTGAAATCACCTTGCATGTCTCCAGCAGACTATATAGATCCTCGACCTCGTCATCGTCCGTGGGCACGTACTGCTTGCCGGTCTGGGTGCTCTTGCCCTTGGTCTCGCGACGATATAGCGGCAATCCCATCGCATTGGCCAGTATCTCGATGCCCATGTGGCCCACTGTCTGGTACATAAAGCTGTCCAGTTCATCTGAAACGACGGCGATAGATCAAGGTAAGTGTGGTGGTAAGTGATTTGGCAAACAACGTCTTCAATAATAATAATAACCATCGATAATTGTGGCACACCCACCTTATAATGATGGGAAGATAGAAGAGTTCTAGTTTCGGTACTCACCTCTATCCTTGGGATGGAGATTGGCCAAGGCAACAATCTCGTGGCCCTCGGCGACGCACTGCATCATGTTGTAGCAACTGTCCTTGCCGCCGCTGACCATCGCCACGACCCGCATCTTGACTTTTGTTGTTTTTGTTGTGGATGTCCTGATGATGTACCTTAAACCTTTGCTAATGCCTGCTAGCTGTCACCTGGGTAGCCTGAGCTACTTGGTTATTTTAATTCTTATTATTTTTTGGTTTAGTAGTTTGTGCTGCTGTTCCAAGTTTGGTCTACTTTGTTGACTAGACTGATTGGGGGGATTCTCTCTCTCTCTGGTTACCTCCTCGTCCACTGTCCACTGTCACTGTTGCCGTTGTGCTGGTATTTGTTGATTTGCTTGGTCGGCTCCTGGTAGGGTTGGCCACCTCCTGCTCCGCTCCACCGCCGGGTGTGCCTGTTTTTTTTTAATGAAAGTTAAGTGGCCCAGGTTAATTCTTCTTCTTCTTCTTCTTGTTGTTGTTGTCAGTGGCTTTCAAACTGTAAAACCGGGCCATAACAAATCGAATTATGTTGTACAAAGTGCAGGCAGCAGCCCCAAAGGATCTGATTGCATTATCGCAGGACATCTGCTTCCTCACTCTCTCTCTCTCACACACACACACTTTGGGAAAGGACATGCTGTATATCCTTTACAGCCAGTTCCAATTGGGAGGAAGGAAAGCCGAAGGTCACATAAAAACATACAGACAGTCACTGCATTTCTTATTTTAGACAAATATTGAAAGAAATGGATGTGTTTTTGTTTCTTTGTATTAAATTTACGTTTATAAATAAATCGAATTAGTTGCGCCGGCAGAAGAAGCGCGTGCGTTTCAAGAAGAAGAAATAAAAACAACAACAAATCGACATACACCACAAAGCAATAAAGGAAGGAAAAAAAAAAAACAGAAAACGAAAGTAAAAAGAAATTAAGGAAAATGGATGTTATAGAAACTAACACACACACACACACTTGACACACACACACACACAGAAGGCGACTAGCGCCACACACACACACACACATACTACTGTGTGACCCAAATATAAAAATGTATAGTATTTTTTGCAACATATAACCATTTATCTTGGAACATTCATTCGCCGATTTGCAAAACACACAAAACAACAACAACAACAACAATAACAATAACAACAAGACAGCAAACACACAGAAACCGAAAACAGAAACCGAAATAACAGAAACAATAACAACAGCAGCCGCACAGGATAACGGGATAAATGGCACGTTGAGGAATGCGCTAAGCTGGATGCTGCTGGGAGCTCCGGGTGTCCGTGGTTAGCCGTCGCCGGCAGGTCGGTGGAGCGACTTACGGTTATGGGCATTAGTGTATTGGTTTTATTACGGCGCTTTGGGGCGCTTGAGCCAGGGATGTCGAAAACTATTCTAGCCAGGGCTGTCGATAACTTGATCTTTCATCAAACTATCGATAACTCCTTCTAGAGATGGGGTAAGGTTGCCAGATCTGTGATTCGGTAAGGCTGCCACAGTTTTTTAAAAAGAGGCTATGATTTTATAAAAATTTTAGCCGGTTATAGCTATATAATATAATCTATACAGATTTTAGGAATTTTAACGGTCATTAGGAAAATGCCAAAGATTTCTATACAGATTTAGGAATTTTAACGGTCATTGGGAAAAGCAAAGTAAATACAAGAAATAACTTGGCGCGAATCCAAAATTGATATATGAACTCTGGATTACTCAATTCAGCTGTATGGCAGCTATAGGATATAGTCGACCAATCCAAGCCTTTCTGACTTATAAACTTCGTGCAAATGGAGTCGGAGCCAATCACAAAATCGGAAATTGACAATTTTTAAGGGGAACCCCGTGGAAAAATTTCGAAAAATATTAAAAGCAACATTTTAGAAATGTTTTAAATGAGGAATAAAGCTTTTGAATGCTCTGATCACTGAATGGTACCTTATAGAATCGGATAAATGTATATTAAAGGAGCTTTGAGCATCACAAGATGGCAAAATTTCACTGGAAATTGACTGATCACGTGTATGGTAACGGACGGAAGTGGTGCACCAAAGAGTCCCAGTGCCACTTCCGTTTCCGGCACCCGAAAACGCTACAGTGCTACAGGTGCCAGCACCTTAAATTTAAATGTAGGGGGGGTGGTGAAAGGAGTGGAATATAAGGCCGATGGGGAGATAATAAATGGATATAATTAAATGGATAGAGCCGAATAGGACCTCCAAAGAAAGTCAAAGAAATCATTCTCACACGAAGAACTGGTAGAAACTCGAAATCCATTATCAGAAGTGAAGCTCGACGACATTTTTAATAGAACCTGAAGCTCCAAGGTATGTAAATAAAAAATTAAACTTGTGGTGGACCCTTTCCTTTTACCAGATATCCGAAATATCATCACCAGGGCGTATGAAACAAACATTTATGTTGATGTAATACACATACATACGTACATACAAAGGTTTCTATAAAGCTTTTTATAAGCATTTTTTATAATAAGCAAAATAACTAAGAAAACAAAAAAAAAAATCTGTAAATTAGGAAACCGTCGTTCTGTCCTCTGATAAACCATTGGCCTTTAATTTCATTTGTCAAAATAGACCATATTGGGTAAAACAAATAAAGTAAAATAAAAAAAAAGTAAAAGTAAAATAACTAAGAAAACAAATAAAAAATCAGTAAATTAGGAAACCGTCGTTCTTTCTTCAGAAACCTATCTTTTAGGTGTATTCATCATAAACAAATTTATTCTTAACAAAAAAAAATAATAAATTAGGTTTAGGGTAACCATCCGGATCTGTACAAGTGCCAGGTACCAACTTGGTTAACAAAAATAAAATAATTTATTTCTAATCAGCATAAAATCATAATCAGTATAATCAATCAGCAAACCATTGGCATTCAATTTTGTTTGTCAAAACTATGGCCCATTGTAGGTAAAAAATAAAGATAAAAAAATAATCAGTATAAAAATAAACATCTTTAAAAAACAGAATATGTTTATGTTATTTGATTATAAATAAATTAAACCATTGGCCTTCAACTTTGTATGCCAAAATTATAGCCTATGTTAGGTAAAATAATTAAAACCAAATAAAAAAAATAAAAACTAAGAAATCCAAATGTGGATAAGTCAGCAAACGAGGACCAAAACCAACTGCATAAAAATAAAAAAAGGAAAAAAGAATAAATATCACAAAGGCGTTTGATATTTATGACCACTTTCCAAGAACCCAGGCCAAATTTGGGAAAAAATAATACAAAATAAAATAAAATACAAAATAAAATAAAATACAAAATAAAGACTTGTCATTCGCAAAGCAGAAGCCCGAATGCAGTTGATAGGGAAACGGATTCCCTTTATATAGTAAAATTTCCAGTGCTGTAAAATGTTAAAAAACTGAAAAGGATTTCGGGCGGCAACTAAAAATCAGTGTTGATCAACGTAAACCAGCTGTAATTGTGAAAATGGTATGGTATTTCGACTACCCTAAGCGACGGTCACACTAAAATAGCAAAAACAAACAACAACAAAGTCACTACTACCGCAGCTAGATAGAAACAGGCCAGCAATCAAAATAATAATAACAACAACCAAAATATAAATACTATATAATAGATTGTGTGCGAAAGTGTCCCCCCTGCTGAAGATTACACAAAAGTCCGAAAAAAACTGCACAACTAGGCAGCCAGTCTGGTGAAAAATCGTTCGTTTTTTTTTTGTTGTATTTTTTTCGGCAGGACTCGTTATTTTTGTTTTTTTTTTTGGTTACATTTTGTGTTGTTGCGACGCATAAAATCCAGACGAGTAAAATAAGTGAACGGCCATTGATTGTATTATTTAACAAAAAAATAAATAAATATCAGAAAAACATCAGTGGCGACTTAATGTCGCAGTTAATTTGTATGCTATCGAGAAGAAGAAGCAGAAGCAACAACAACAACAATAACAGCAGCAAAACTAGCAGTAGCAACGTCTTGTGTTTGTATTGGTGCGCTCACAGTGCGCACAGCAAAGCCAACAAGAGGGCGGCAGCGGCAGTGACGGTGGCAGAAGCAGAGGCAGAGGCAGAGAAGCGATTTTGAAATAATAATAAAAGCCAAAACGAAAAAGTTTTCTGTGAGCTGGAAAAGGCGAACAAGAGTAAAGCACCATTATATCCCGCAACAGCCCACTTTTAAAACATTTTCAACGGCGGGCGTGGCAAAGGCGAAAGGGTAGACCGAAAAAAACCCCAAAAAAAAAAAACAAAATTACAAATAACAAAAATTATAATAAAAACAAAAAAGGGGGGGAAACGAAACATTGAAAACGCAGTTTGAGTTTCGAGATTGTTGCTGCTGCTGCCGCCTCCAAAACTAACGAAAAAGGAACACAAGAAGCACAAGAGACAACAGACAACCACCCCCGCTCCCCACTCCAACTACACACACACGAGAGAGATCAACAACAACAAAGCAAAGCAAAGAGCGAGAGAGAGAGAGAGAGTCAGCTTGCCAGCAGCTGAAAACATATGATTTTTGTTTGTGTTGTTGTTTTTGCGCGCGCTCTTCTTCTACTCGGCCAGAGCAAGCGGACCAACTGAGAACGGGGAACGGGCGAATCGAACGAGTGGCCGGAACGATTGGAATTGTTGTGTTGTTGTGTTTCAGCTGCTCTGCTGACGGAACAACGCAAGTGGTAAGTGGCTCTTCTTCTTCAAGTTTCTTCTTCTGATGTTTTTGTTTGACGCGCAAAAAGAAAATCTATGTGCGAATAAGTGTGTATGTTTTGTGTATGTGTTTGTGTGTACATAACGTAGGTGAAAAAAAATAAAAAGTTTTTTTTTTATATTTATGCAACTATTTGTTTATTGTGTGTGCCCTTCCTACTTAGCTGGCGTTAAAAATTGTGTAAAACAAAGAGCTAATAGCTCTGCCAATGGCAATGAAATAGAAAAAAGAAGCAAAGAAAGAGTACGCCTGGTTATAAGACACCACCTAGAGATTGCAGTTATTTAAATGTCAAAAGTAGTGGAAATTTGTTTTGGCTGTGACGCGAAAATACAATATTTCAAAACACAAACAATGATGAAAAAAAAAAAATATAAAAAAAAACACACAGATACACTCGTTGGCTTGCTCTCCTAGCTGGCTCTCGCCACTTTTGTCTCTTTCTTGCTCACGGACACCACAAATACAAAACACTAATAACACGTACATACATGCATATGTATATACGCAGTGGGAAATATTGGTGCGCATTAGACGACGAAGAGCAACAACAAAGCAAACTATACGAAACGAACACTGATAGTGAAACATATTTGGTTACAGTGTGATAAGAAACAAAAATATTGATTAATAAACAATATTGTTATCGCAAACAAATAACTTTGAATACATAATCTTAAAGTATCTTTCCATCAAAGAGTTATTTAATCCAATTAAAAAATGTCACTGTGAATGAATCATATTATTTTATTCAAGTTATATTAAATATACAGTGACCTTAAGGTTGTGTGAGACCACTGTGCAGTGCTGAGAGTTCAGCGAGAGAGCAAAGTAGAACTAGTGGGAGAGAGCAAAACAACATTTCGTTGCACTATGGGATATAATGGGATATTAGTTTTTTAAATATTAATATAATATTAGGAAGTTTTCGATTTAAATATTAAGAAGTTTCAATTATATCTTAGGCTTTTATAAATCATATATTATTTTATGAGCTATATAAAAAATAAATGTCCCACAGTGCCTTGCAGCTGAGTTGCCGTTATTGCGCTTGTGTGCATTCAAGTGCATCTGTGTGTGCGTGTGTGTGCGTGTTTTGTTGTTATTGGACTTACAGATGTATTTGTTAGATTTTTGTTTTCATTTTGTCCTCCCTCTCGCTCTGTCTCTTTTGTTACTTTTTTTTTTTTTTGTTTTTTTTGGTTTTGCCTTCTGTACGTACGTATATTTTGATAATTGCTGTGTTTTTGGCTCTTTGTTTTCAAAATTGTATCAATAGCCAAAAACAATAACAAAAACAACAAACGAAAATAACAACAAAAGCAAAAGTATTTGGATGACACAAAATTTTGTATTTCATTTTCGCTTCATTTACAAAATTAAAACGCACATCAACCGATGCCATTAAAAGTGACATTTTTTTTCAATTGCCCATTACACCCACCCCCTTCACCCATCCCTCAAACAAAAATATTTTTTTGCTCACATACCTCCAAATAGAAATGTTTGCCAAAAAAAAAAAAAAAAATGACAATCTGGCTTCTAATGTTTGGCCAAGTGGGCGGATTGGCATTGACAATAAGCCCCAAAGACAGAATACGAAAAAAAAAAGCGAAAATTGCATTCCTTCCTGTCAACAGTACAGGTAGACTTCGTTAAGGTGAACGGGAGGGAGATCTCTTTTTAAGATTTTTATAGATTATTTATTAAAATTATTAAAGATGTCATAAATCTTAAAATTATTAAATTAGTAACTTAGTTAAAAGTTGTATTAAATATACCTTTTAAGTTAAAGATTTAAATAAGGCGCTATATATAGCTTAAAAAATAAGCTTGATATAGAATTCCATCTTTTTTCATATAATAAAATATATATATCTTTAATTTTATATATCTCTTTAAAATAATAGTTATTCCCTATCCATGCTTCACTGTACCTCTCCCATGAGGCATGCTAGTTAGTTTTATCTAGCTAGGGGCCCCGAGGAGGGTTCCTTTGTTCGCCCAAGGACTGCCAAAGGTTGGGGGGGACGCGAACGCAGTTGCCTTATCACCAGGTGTTAGGCACAGGTGTGGAGGGGGGTGTGTGCTGATATACTGTATTTCACATCATCGGCGTTGTTTTCATGGAAGTTATATGTATGTTTGTATGTATGTTTTCACTTGCAATCTGACGAAATAATCAGCTGTTGGTTGGGTTGATGAACTTATGCCTATATAGGATCCGTTTCACAAATACACACACTCTACCTAAAGAGCTAAAGAGAGATATTTGATTCGAAAGTGCTTTGCCCAAAAAAAAATAGATGGTTTTATTACGAATTACGGTAATCAAAATGCATACCTCACAGTCGAATGAGTCTATGCGTGTGTATATGTGTGTGTGTTTGGTGTGGTGTATTTTTAGTAACACCTGTTTGCAAAAATGCAAAACCATAAGGTACAGTCGTGTGTGTGAGCTATTTCTCTTTGTCCGCCGAAAAAGGAAACAAAAAAAAAAAGTTGTGCTCAGATTTTTGTCAAGTGGCCCAGCATAAACAATAGGATGCCCCCCCAAAGCACACACACACACATGCACAGCCACTCTCTTCAGGTAGGAGTAGCTCTCTTTCTCCCCCCAAAATCATTGTCTTAGAGAGAGTGAGTCGAAAAGGGGATTAAATATTTTGATGAAATAACTGTTAATACCGTGTTTTAAAGATCTCTCTCTCTCTTAGTTCCTTTAGCCCTCTTTCCTCGTACTAACTTTTAATAATTAAATAATAATTTAAATATTCTTGTAGCGTTTTTATGGAATTTGGACTGTATTAACATTGAATTCTAGCCATGAAATAGTGCCTATTGCTGAACAAAGACAAATGCATTACTGAATGTCCCCATGGGGTTGAGTGCAAGAGAGATGGCCTGAGGGGGAGGCTCTCCCTAGTTCTCTTTGACTTTTCCAAGCAATGGGTGTTGTCTGTGTGTGTGTGTGTGTGACATTGCTTTGAACGGGCTTGTTGCTGTTACAGTTATTGTTTTTGTTTTTATTTTTGTTATTGTTTTTGTTGGTGCGCGTGTGCCGACCCAATTGAGGAATGCAGCGTATGCAACGGTACCCCTTTCACATGTTCCCTCCCCCTACTGTGTAGGCATACCAGTAGGCACCCATAACATCCCCCTTGTTCACCCCTGATCCTCCTTTGTCATTCGTGCGTCACTATAAGCTTTTGTGATACCGTTTTTTTTGGCTTAACCCTTGACTGGAGATTGAATCGAGATTGGGGGTTAAATTTTATTTTCAATTTCTTACAAAAATGCATTTATTTTTTGGTTTCTGGAATTTCCTGTCTCTCTCTCCCTCTCTTTGAATTTCGCAATTTGAATCATTTTGTAAGTCGTGTCTTATCATTTGCCAATTCCTGATGCCACTGCGAATACTAAGTACTATATGCATTTATAGTTTCGCTTGTTAATTACCTCATTTTTCTATCTACAAGTCCCACACGGGTGGGGGGGCCGAGGGACTGACCCACGTGTGTGCGCAGCTGGAAAAGTTTTTTTTCGAAAAAAAAATTGCATTAAATCGCAACTTGAGTAATCATGCATGGGGATCGTTCACCCGTGTCCTATAGGGAGGGGATTTTTAATTGTTTATACCCTTGTAGAGTAAACTATTAATTCTACAAAAAATTAAAATAAACTAAAATAACAGTTATTTTTATTGCATCATATTTATTTATTTTTATTTAGTTTGTAAGGCTTGGTAATATCTATTTTTGATTACCAATCACTTTTCAGTAATATATTTAAGCTTTTTTTCCCCCCAAAACTTCTTTGTGTTTGCATATTGCGTTCTGTTGCGCTCCCCATTCGCTGCTGCTGCTGCTGCTGACTGCGAATTTGATGCGAAAACGGAGCGGAAACAGAAACAAGAGAAGCTCCAACCAAAAAAAAAAAAAAAACTAGAAGCTAAAGGCTATATAGCAGCTGTTGATATAACTAAACCTGAACCCAAAACCAAAAGCTGAAGCAATGGCCTGATGATGGCGGCCAGACTTTGGGGCTTTTGTTTTTGTTTGAAGCTTGTTTTGTTAAAAAAAAAAAAAAAAAAAAAACATAATACCCATTAGTTCTATAATAATCAGAGGGTATATTAGTTTTTTATTTAATTATTTTTTTTATTATTTATTGTCTCCTCACTAGGGTGGCCTATTGTCTCCTCACTAGCTTCAATTTGTTTGATTTGTTCAATTTGTTGGCCAGTTGTAGTTTGTTGTTGTTTTATTGCACTTAATTTACGCCCCATGGAATTGAAATTGACCAAAGCAAAGGGGGGAGAAATACATAAATACATACATACATTCATATGTATAATACAAGATAAAATAACAACTGAATAATAATAAAACTTAAAAACAGCAAGTACACGTAATTCGCTAATAAAGTGGTAAGACTAAGTGGGTTGGCAGCGGGGGTGGTGGGGGGTAGGTGGTGGTGGTGCCAAGATTGAGGCAATTTTGATTGAGACAAAGGGAAAACAAAACGGAATAACGAAGCACAACGAAAGAGACTGCGAAGTGCGCACCTAAAGGGTGGACCTAGACCAAATATCCTCCAAAAAAAGATTTACCTTAGACTAGACAAAGCTTTTATTTTAGTTTTAATTAATAAATGGTCTAATTTGTGAATTTCCACGTGTAGAAATTTCGCTGAAATGTAGTTTTAAAATAAGGTTTGGGCCTATAATAATATTACTCATACGCAGTGGTTTCAAAAACCCATTTTTTTTTTCAATAAAAATATGAATTTTTACTTATAATTATACTTTTATTTATTCTTTGTATGAAATGATCAACATAATATAATATTAAGTATTCATAAATATAAATTACGTTCTTAAAATAGGGTTTTCTTTACGGCTCCTAATATTACTCATACGCAGTGGTTTCCACGTACACATGCACTCAAAAGTATGTTTTATTCATGACTTATAGGTATTACCGTAGAATCTTTACAAATAAATATGTAAAGATTGTGCTTAAAAATATATATAATTTTAAATTTAAATTACTTTCTTAAAGTAAATATTTTGGTGTCAGTAAACAATATTACTCATACGCAGTGGTTACTACGTATGAATATTACGTATGAATATAATTAAATAAACCTTTAAAGCTTAAAGTTTTTATTTAAAAATGTAATATTTTCATAAAAATTAATAATTAATAACGAAAGAAAGATATTCCTTGTAATACAAGGATTACGCACAGGTGCGCAGTGTTTACTACAAAAGTGTTTACTTACTTACAAAACAAATATCTTATTATGAGCTTTACCTAAAACCCGATGCATTAAAAATATTTTTCAATTTTAAAAACAAAAACAAAGGGAGAGCCAAACTGCCACCATGTCTGCTTTGTTTAAAAGCTATCTTGCAAAAGCACATGATAACACTAAGAATGTCTAATTGCGACCCATTTATAGACCTACAGGGGCTTTCACCTGTTGAGGTCCACCCCAATGCCCTTTGCACGTACAAATAGAGAGAAAGCGAGAGAGAGAGAGTGCGGAGAGAGTGGCTGAGAGAGAGATCAATTTTGTTTATTTATTGTTTTTTGCTCTCCCATTGCAGTTGACAACAAGGCGCGCAGCGGAAGAGGCAGAAGCAGAGGCAGAAGCAGAAGCAGAAGCAAACGAGAGTATATAGGCAGAGCAGCAAAACAGAGCGACTGATAGAAAGGGACACCAAATAGCGAGAGAAGGAGAAGCAGCAACTGCAGATCAGACACTGTGTCTCCGGTGGCAGCGAGAACAGCTGGAATAGCCAGCAGGGTCACTAGAGGATTAGAGGAAGCCCCACCCACTGCCAATCCACTGCCCTCCAGTGTGGAGGCACTGCATCAGCGGCAGCAGCTGTGGTAGCAGCTAAAGAGGAGTGTCTCCGGCGGAGAGCATCCGGCCAATACCTTCCGGACAGCATCCCCAGCACCGCCACATCATGTCCGCGGACTCGCCACGCCGCCATCCCTCCGGCGTTGTCGTCGGCCTTGGATCGGGTTCAGGGTCGGGGTCCGGGACCGGATCGGGATCCGGCGGAATGCGTGGCGCTGTGCCCGCCGTTGTGCCACCACAGACGGTGTCGGATCGCTCGATCCTGGACTCGGCCATCGGGTTCATCAACGATGTCACGCTGGCCAATCAGCCGGTGCAGGATCCCAAGGACACCATTACCTGGGCCCGCTTCGAGACCTGTGCCGATGTGAGTGATCCCCGGTTCGGCGACGACTGGGAGCTGGAGGGGAATGCGGCACCGCCGCTCCTCCTCATCCTTGGTTACGGCCTGGGCGTCCAGGTGTGGGCCATTCCCGCCAACGGCGAGGCCGTCGAGGTGCTCTCCTGGCGGCACGGCGTCGTCACTGCCCTCCGGGTGCTGCCCACGCCGGCGACTGCCCCCGCCTTGGATGACAACGGTCGGGCGGACGAGCCGGTCGATGGCTTCGCCGAGAAGCGTCCCCTGGTGGCGCTCGTCGACGGCGGCAGTGCAGCGGCCAGCGGTCTTCTATCCGGCGGCCCATCGGGACTAGGCGGCGGCCTGGCCAGCAGTGGCGGCTCAGCAGGACCCGCATCCTCGGCGGCCGCCCAGTTCAGTGCCGTGAACTTTGTCTCCCTGAAGACGGGCGCCCAGGTGAAGACGATCAAGTTCAAGAACGCCGTGCTGGACATCCAGGCGAACCGGTCAGCGGTGGTCATCACCTTCCACGAGCGGATAGCCGTGTTCGATGCCAGGACGCTGGAGGACCGCCTTACCATAACCACCTGCTATCCCAGCCCGGGGTGAGTTCGGCTTGCAGAGCCATTCCAAGACATATCCTTATTCTGTGTGTGTGTGTATTCCTTTCAGGATCAATCCCAATCCCATTGCCTTGGGACCGCGCTGGCTGGCGTATGCGGAGCACAAGCTGCTGCACTCGAAGCGCAGCGGCGGCGGCTGCGACGGCGAGGGCGTCCCCAGCTACACCGCCACCGTGCTCAACGCGGCCAAATCCCTGGGCAAGGGCCTGCGGGAGTTTGGTGAGCAGGTGGCCGCCGGACTCACAGGCACCACCGCCGGCAGCGGCGCCAGCTCCAAGAGCAGTAGCTTCGACTCGGCTAGCGGTGGACCGGATGCCAAGCAGTCGGGTGTGGTGACCATAATCGATGTCAAGGTGAGTAGGAGGTATGAGAACCAGTTGGAGCTCCTAAACTAATCCCTTCATCCTTAGCATCCCGTCAAGGACTATAGTCCCACGTCGGGCACACCGCTGAGCTCCAGTGGCGGCGCCCAAGCTGGCGGCGATCCCATCGTGGCACACTTTGTGGCCCACAGCGAGGCTCTGGTGGCCATGGAGTTTGATAGCTCCGGCATGCTCCTCCTTACGGCCGACCGGCGGGGTCATGACTTCCATGTGTTCCGGGTGCAGCCGCATCCGGTGGGCAGCAGCCTGGCCGCCGTGCACCACCTGTACGTGCTGCATCGGGGCGATACGAGCGCCAAGGTGCAACATATTGCCTTCTCGCTGGACTCGCGCTGGGCGGCCGTGTCGACGCTGCGCGGCACCACCCACGTCTTCCCCATCACGCCCTACGGCGGCGCCATGGGCGTTCGCACCCACACCTCGCTGCACGTGGTCAACAAGCTGTCGCGCTTCCACCGGAGCGCCGGGCTGGGCGCCGACGGTCGCTCCAGCTCCCCGATCTCGCACTCGGAGAGCACGACGTTCGTCCAGTCACTCCAGCCGTACCACAATCCCACGCTGCCCCCTACCCGCGGCCATCGGTGGTCCAGCCACTGGCCCAGCTGCGTCAGCCCTTCACGCTGGGCACACCGCCCGGATCGGCGGGCCTAGGCGTGGGCATAGGCGGCGGGGTCGGCGTCGGTGGCGGCATGACCTCCGGCGTCAGTTCGGGCGTTCATGGAGGGGTCGGAGGAGGCGGCAGCAGCAGCCAACGGCAGCGACAGCGCCTCTCCTCGCTCTCGGACGACAGCGGGAAGCCGTTGAGCGTCTGCTCCATATTCGCCAAGTCGCGATCCTGGCTACTGGAACCGCCCACGGCGACCAGAGAGGCACCGCATCGCGTCCAGCGAAAGGCGGTGGACTCGCTCTTCGTGATGGCCGGCCATGGGGCGCTCATCCAGTACGATCTGGACACGAAGCTACCCTCAAGTGAGTTTCTATTTGATAGTCCGTCCTGGATATCCTTTTAATCCTTTATCCCCTTATCCTGTGTAGATGTTGCCAAAGAGAAGATTTGTGATGACACGCCCATCGAACTGGAGGTGGAGGCCCGGGCCCAGTGGAATCTGGGTAGGCGCAAGGATGGATCTCATGAAATCAAACCACCGCTGGCGCTGGACAACTGGCTGATCAAGGATCGCCATGCCAGCCTCCTGCTGGACAGCGCCCATCAATTCGACGAGCCGGACGAGCGGGCCGAGAGCTGGCTAGCCCAGGTAGAGATTATCACGCATGCGGGTCCCCATCGCCGGCTCTGGATGGGACCGCAGTTTGTTTTCAAAAACTACAACACGCCCAGTGGGTAAGGATTCTCTCTTTTCTTCAAAAGGATCTAGAATCCTTAGTAATGCTCGTCTCCTTAACAGTTCCAACCTGAACCATGTGGACGCGGAGGCTGTAGAGATTGGCGTCACCAAGACGTCTAGCACAACGCTGCCTTCCACAGCAGCCGGCTCCTCATCCTTGGCCACTGGCTCTGGTGCCGCCAAGGATCGATCCAGTCCCCTCAACATGCCGCTGAGTGCCGCCGCCGCAGCTGCCGCCTCGGTGGGAGCAGTCGGCGTGGGTGGCGGCGGCGGCTCATCCCTGACAAGTCGCAGTGGTGCCGGTGTGCCTGTGCTCATTGAATCGGGCTCATACAGTAAGTGGTGGAGCTGGCAGGACCTCCTCGGTTCATGTTTCCAGCTACTAATCCTACCTCTGACTTGCAGGCAGCATCGAGCAGAGTCCCAAGCTGATGGATCGCTTCCGGCACGGCCACTTGGATTCGGATTACGGACATGGGGACACGCGTCTCAAGGAGGATCTGGCAGATGCTATGCGGGAATCGCCATCCACAGCGGCGGCGCGACGTGAGACATCCGGTGAGTGGCTGATCCAAGTCCTGGCAGGATAAAGGACATCCTTCATATACAGTTACTAGCATGTTGAAAGACTCTTCTTGTACAAGAGCTGATGGTTCCTGGAGATGGGTTCGTTTTGGGGATAGGTCCTCTGTTTCTGGGGGCTTTGGCAAGGACGCTGTTATCCTTTCCAGCCTTCAGGATAAAGGGCTCGAGTCCTGATAGCCCAGATCCTGGAACTGGAAGCTATTTCGTTGATCTCTCGATGTTTTTGGAAATCTTTTTATATTAATTTAATTTTTTTTAAATTATGATTTAAATTTTAAATCAATGTTTTTTGTTTTAAAAACACACACACATATATATTTTAAAGAAACATACATTTTATATATATATTTTTAATTTTTATAATAATTTCCAAAACGCTTTCAAAATGAAAATGTTTAATTCGAAAAATATTTTTGGTGTTTTTTAAAAACAAAAAAAAGATATAATAATTTTTTTTAAATTAAAAAAAAAAAAAAAGGACTTGAAACACCACGAAATTGGCATTGGTTGTTGGTTGTTGATAATGATAATGATGATGATATACCATGATGATAATGATAATTCTGATGATCCATTCCATTCTCCCTTCTCTTTCTCTCCATGACTCCCTTAACCCTTAACCTCTTAACCCCCAAAAGCATGCCACTTTTGCTTCCTCATCTGCCTAATTCCATATCCTTGATCTCCATTTTGTACAAGTGTGCCTCGGTGTGTGTGTGTGTGCGTGTGTGCGTGTGTATTTGTGGTGTAAGTTGGTGTTTTTTTTTTTTCTCTTCAACTCTCTTAGTTTTTGAACTTTTTTTACTTTTTCTAGCTGGAAAAAATTGAGCATTTTTATAAAAAAACAATTAACCCATAAACTCTCTCTCTTTTGGTGTTTTTTGTTGTTTAGCCTTTAAAAAAATTGATAAATATTTTATTAAAAAAAAAAAAATTATTCTAAATTTAAGCTAACAAAATTTTTAGATCACAGCAGAAAAGAAAAACCCACCACACCTTTTTCCCCCCACAGACAAGCACACATACGCTTAACACCTGTTTGCTCCCATTGGTCGCTGTTTAACCCCTTGACCTTTGTGCACTGCTTTCTAAGGGTCCTTTAAAACTTTCTCTATAGGTTCCTCCCTAACCTCCAATGCTTTTTTCCACCAAACTCACCACACTAGCATAGCACACCTCTTTTTTTCCACCTCTCTGTGTTTTCGCTGCTATAATTCTCAACCTCCTGGTCGGTGGCTTCGATTTCTTTATGTTTTTTTTAAATATAATTCTTAAAAAATCCTTTGCTTTTAAATGCAAAACAAAATTTGATAAATTCGAAAGAAAGTAATTTCATTACACGAGTGCGAGTGAGACAGCTAGAGAGTGATTGTGAAATGAAGAGAGAAAGCGAATGGGTGGGCCAGAGGGCCAGAGCGAAAGAGAGCGGGTGGGAAGAGAACAGTTGAGAGGAAAGAGCACATTAATCTACATGAATCTCTTAATAAAAAGCCAAAGCCATAATAATTTCGAGAACGCAACAAAAAAATTTACAAAATTCACGATAAACTCCAGTTTTATATTCTCCAGTTTTCTTTATTATTTACCCAAAAATCAATGCAACATCGTGTACTTGTCACGCTATTTTTTCTAAACTTTTTTTTTTTAATTCTTTATATATTTCGTTTCGTTTTCACACTAAAAAAAAAAAAAACAATACAAAAAAATTATAAAATAAATAAAATTTAATAAAAACAAAATCAACAAAAACAAATCAATGAACAAAATTTTAATTTCAAAACTTTTATTTTTTCTGTTTCACGTTCAATTTCATATTTTGTTAATTTTTTTGAGTGTTTTTTTTTTCTACGCTTCGGTCGATCAACTGCTCAAGAAAATGTAAAAAAAATTCCAAATACAAATATTTGAAGACATTTCGCAGCTCAACAGCTTTAAAAAATCATTAAAAAACAAAACAACAATGCAAATAAATATATTTAAAAAAAATTAAACATTTTCGAAAATGAAAAATTCTGAAATTCTGAAACTCTGAAATCAAAATTCCGCCTTTGGCTTTTTGTTTTTTGTTTCCTGTACGAACCGACAACAAATGATGCGCTTTTTCTCATAATTTGTTTTCTCTTCTATTTTCTCTTTTTCTCCGCTCTGTGTTCTGTGTGTGCCCCGTGCCCTGTCCGCCACCGTTGTTGCCCCGCCTCCAGCCGGTTCCGGAGTTCCGATCGCTTCCGACTACGTCCATCGCTCCGCTTCGGGCCCTGGCCGATCCTCGCCAGCCGGCAGCGTGGAGGCCATGGCGACCGTGACCAGCTGTGATAATGCCTGCTACTACGATGCCCTGGCCGAGCACGAGACGAGCCCCAACGACCTGGGCCTGGACGAGGCCGAGGAGCAGGAGCAGGATGTCGAGGGTGGCGCCTCCGCCATTGCCGCCCTGGCCTCGGTGCTGCCAAACATCTGTAGCTACTCGCGGGTGGAGAAGATGGTGAATCCACTGGGCACGGTGACGGACCTGAATGCCGGCATCTCTGGGGAACTGCAGACGGACATACTGGACGAGGTGGTCGGCCAGCTGGCCGCCGAGGAGACCGTGATCCATGAGAACTGTGACGAGGCCCTCTTCCGGCCGGTGGTGGCCATTTTCTGCAACGATCCGGTCGAGCGACGGAAGCTCCTGGCAAAGGGTGAGAAGGACGTAGGTGACAAGGAGGCCCCGGATGCAGGGGCCAGCTGCCAGCCCCCAGTGGTCCTGGGGAACAAGCTGATAGTGCCTGTCATTGCCAAGGAGGTGGACGAGGTGCTCGTCCAGAAGGAGAAGCAGAAGACCCAAAAGCAATCGCACAAGGTCCTCCAACAGCAGCAGCTCCAGCTCCAGATGCAACAACAACAACAACAACAACAGCAGAAGCAGCAGCAGCAACAGAAGGATTCCCTGAGGTCCTTGGCGGCTGCTGAGGATGCTGCTCAGGCCCAGAGATTCGCGGAACTGTCGCATCTAAACAAGCCGAAGGGTAATCCAGGCAAGAGCTCCAGCCAGAAGAGCGGGAGCGGTACCTCCGAGGACGAGGCCACTTCAGTCACCATTACCTTGACGAAGTCCACCAAGAAATCCAAGGGAGGCAAGGCAAAGGTGGCTCTAAAAGCTCCGGAGAAGAAGGAGCCCGAGGAGAAGAAGCCCGAAGAGAAAAAGCCCGAGGAGAAGAAGCCTGAGGAGAAGAGACCCGAGGAGTCGGATGGGGAATCGGATCATGCCGACAGCTTGCTGGCCAACAAGGGAAGCATTGCGGCCGTCATGGTGAGCAGTGCCAGTGCCCAGGGATTGAGTCTGCATGTCGAGACGGAGGAGGAGGAAGAGGAGCAGCCCTTGGTGGCAGATTCCTGGGATAAGGAGGACACCGAGGAGGAGCAAAAGGAGGAGGAACCTCAACCCGTAAAGGTGGTCACTAGGAGAAAGCAGACATCGGGAGCCACAGCAACCATGACAATCGAAAAGAGCAAGGATAAGAGCAAAGAGAAGGAGAAAGAGAAGGAAAGAGAACGCGAGGAAAAGCTTAAAGAGAGGGAGCGGGAGAAGGAGAAGGAGAGAGAGCGCGAGGAGAAGCTTAAAGAAAAGGAGGAAATAGAGAAACAAAAAGAAAAAGAAAAGCTGGCGAAGCTCAAGGAAAAGGAACGGGAGGAGAAGCTAAAAGAAAAGGAAAGAGAAGAAAAGCTCAAGGAAAAGGAGAGAGAGGAGAAGGAGAAGCAAAAGGAGAAGGAGAGGGAGGCGAAGCTCAAGGAGAAGGAACGGGAGGAGAAACTTAAAGAAAAGGAAAGGGAGGCGAAGCTCAAGGAGGAGAAGCAAAAGGAGAGGGAAAGAGAGGAGAAGCAGAAGGAAAAGGAACGAGAGGCCAAGATCAAGGAGAAGGAGCGCGAGGAAAAGGAGAAGGAAAAGCAGAGAAAACAGAAGGAAAAAGAACGCGAAGAGCAGCTCAAGGAGAAGGAACGAGAAGCCAAGCTAAAGGAGGAGAAGCTGAAGGAGAGAGAAAAAGAAGAAAAGCTCAAGGAGAAGGAAAAAGAAGAAAAACTCAAGGAGAAAGAGAGATTAGAAAGAATTAAAGAGAAGGAACGGGAGGAAAGGATCAAGGAGAAGGAGAAAGAGGAAAGAATTAAAGAAGAGAAATTAAAAGAAAAGGAAAAGGAGGAGAAGCAAAAGGAGAAGGAGAAAGAAAAGGCGGAAAAGCTCAAAGAATTGGAAAGGGAAAAGGAGGCGAAGCTTAAAGAGAAAGAACGCGAGGAAAGAGAGGCTGAGAAGAAGCTGAAGGAGAAAGAAAAGGAAAAGGACAAAAAGGGCAAGGACAAGACCCTCGAGAAGGAGAAACCTGTAGAGAAGACGAAACCCCAGCAAGATTCGTCCTCCGCCTCCAGCTATGTGGTTAAGGTCGTGGAGACGGCCGCCAATCCTCTCAAGAAACCAGTGGCTGTCCCCCTGCCCGCCAGTCCCTGGAAACGAGTCTCCGCCGAAGAGACACCAGCCAAACTGCCGGCAGTCCTGGACTATCCCAGTCTGGGCAACAAGAAGACCACCAAGAGTCCGGAGAAGAAGCGGGACGAGAAGCTATTGCCCGGGTTGATCACTCCACCCAAGGAGGAGTCACGGTCGCCAGGGGCTGCGGCTGTCAAAGACAATTTCGAGGACTTTCTCAGTGGCCTGAAGCCACTGGAGGCACTGCCACCGCTGCCGGCTCTGAAGCCCCTGGAACCGCTGGGGGCGTCCAAGAAGGATGCGGACAAGGACACCCAGCTCAGTCTGATCAATTTCGAGAGTCCGCTGCTGGAGAATGCAGCGATTCCCAGAACCATTTCCCCGCCGCCCAGGGGCTTTACCGAGCAAACTCTGGTCCTGGCACTTTGCGGATCCCTGCACTACGAAAACGAGCAGGAGAGGATCAAGGATCAGGACGTGGACCAGGAGCTGGAACTGGAGAAGGATGGGGAGACGGAACCGGAACCGGAACCAGAGTACCTACCCTTGAGTACGTTGGCCCTGCAGAAGTCCACATCCACTTCGAATAACTCCTCGGGCTCCGAGGAGATCGTCATCATGGAGGAGCCGGCCAAGAAACTGAGCAAGAAGCACAAGCGCCTGAAGCAGCTCCAGCTCCAGCAGCAGCAGCGGGAGAGGGAGCGCGAGCGGGAACGGGAGCAAGAGAGGGAGCCGGATGACGAGGAACTGCGTCCGCTGATCAGTGTCAGCATGTGCGATTCCCAGCTGGAGATGCCGGAAGGCGGAAGCAAGACCACGCCCGAGGACAATGAGCAGCTGGAGCCGCAGGAACCGGAACCGGAACAATCCCTGCCCGAGGACTTGCTTCACTTCGGCAGCAGTGGCGTAGCCATGGTGGCCACCGCAACCACCACCACTTCCACCACAACGGACAGCGAAGGACCTGTGCCGGCCACCACTTCCGACGACAACCTGGTGTACGGCTCCTCCTCGACGAGCAGCTCCACGCCGCACAAGCTCAAGACCAAGAAACTAGAGCACAAGATCAATCTTATTGCCGCCATCGAGGCGGCCACCTCCTCCTCGACGTCCTCGGCGGAGGAGAGCAGTGTGGAGACCACAGTGCATCCCGATCCCACGGGTCTGGGTCTCGGCACCGTATCCCAGGCCGCGGGTGGAGCCTCCGCCTCCGCTGGTAGCTCGGGCGCCAGTGGAACGGCCGGTTCGTTGCTTCCCGCCGCCCCCGGCAGCGTCACCGCTGTGGGCCTGGGGGTGGGCGTGGCCAGCCCGCCGAGTGCCACAAAGAAAAAGACAAAGCGCCGCAAAAGATAAGAATTAGCGATTTGTTTGCTGTGCGTCTTCAGCTTGGTGGTCCTGTGGCATCTGTATGCGAATCGGGAGGATCCCGGCCATCGGATAGCCACCGCCCAGGCGCTGCAGCAGTCGCCGCCGTTGTTGTCCCAGCCGTCACAGGGTCCGGTTAGGGAACCAGATTCTGGACAAGGACAAGGTTCAGTACCAGGACCAGGACCGGGACCGGGAGCAGGACCAGAAGATCAGGTACTGAAACCGGACAGAAGCAGCGGACAGTAGCCAAGTCGAGACAGCAGCAAACATCCCCCCTCCACACCCTACTCTCTCTTTGGAGATCTACCCCCCTCCCCTTGGAATCCTTGCCAGCAAATGGCTTAGATCCTTGCAAGGAACATGAACAGATTCTAGAAAAAAAAAAATGAGAAATATATCACTCTTCAGTAAACACAACAACAACAAAAACAAAAACAACAAAAAAACAAAACAAAATACACAAAACACTGCAAAAAAAAATTGTGATTTATCGAGAAAAAGAGAACAGAAAACAAAAAGTTAGTTTTTAATGTTAAAATTAATTAAAAAAAAAAAAAATTAAAAATAAAAACCCAAAAACGACTGTAGAAATTCGTTAAAATACATAAGAACAAAAAAAATGATAAAAAATGGACAAAAAATATTTAATTACTAACCAATTTTTATGTGCAAAGTTATATTGTTAGCTATACATATTTCTATAAATTATATACATAATTATATAACACAAACACACACTTATATTATAAAGATAATTATAATAATTACATAATGCTCTCAAATTGTATATAAAAACAAAACACACAAAAAAAAAACAAAGAAAATAATTTACCAGAAAATGCTAGAAATTTTTTAAAACTGATATCCTGCCCCAGCTTACTCACACAAACATACACCAACACACCGACACACACACACACACTCATGCAGCTATATATCCTGTAGGAAACAGGACCATTAATCGGTCAGTATATAGAAAACTGATCCGGAACTAATGGCTCCCAAAACTAAAATATACAATAAACACTAATTGTCCAAGGTCACAATTGTTAGAAATTGTTTTCAGGCTTTCGTTAAGTTTTCTCTCCAAGGACTCTCGTATTTAATTGTGCCCCGCCCCCTTATCCCCAACCCTTTCCAAAGTCCTTCTTTTTTTTATTTGTTCATCAATATTTTACTGTATTTGTTAATTTATTTAATTTAATAGCAATGGTCTCTCGTAGGAATTTACTTTATAATTTCCTCTTTTTTTTTTTTTTATGTTTCGTTTTTATTTTTGAGTTTGTTTTAATTTTTTTTTTTAATTAAGATTGTAAAAAAAAGAGAAGAAAATCCAATTTTTTTTGTTTTCGTGTATATATATATAAAGTTATATCTAACTCGCAGTATTTATGATTTACGATTGAGAAATGGATATAGACGGTTTTGAAAATTGAAAAAATGAGGCAAGGAAATCGCTAAACACTAAAATTTAATTTAATTAAACGATGTATAATTAAATAAATGCAATTTTAGTTAAAAACAAAACAAAATCTGATTAAAAATCTGTCTTGTTTTTGTGGAATGGGGGGGTTACTTTTCAGGTTTTATGAAATTGGTGGAGTTACTAAGTAGAGTAACTAAGAAACTAACTTGCTTAGAGTAACTAACTAAGTTACTAAGAGGAGTTATGTCGCTTTAAGAAATATATTATCTTGCTGAGTTACATATTCTATATTAGCAAGATAGTTACTATATTATAACTGCTATACTAAATACAATATATGTATGTCGCTTTTATTTATTTTCGCTTGGCGGTATGTTGTTTTAAAAAGGATATGCGTATATGTATCTACATCAGTGGTCGGCACGGGCCTATCCCGAGGGCATAGGAAAGTTCTCTGCCACACTCACACAGTATAAATGTGTGAAACGTATCAATGTATTGGGTGCCGACCACTAATCTACTTATATGTATAACTTAAGAAGATCTAGAAGTACATAACTTCTTTGTTTTAAGCTACATCCTTCTTGTATGTATCCTTCTTAAAACGCTTATATTCAAGGTTTGGCTAAAATTTTAAATGTTTGGCTTTAAAAACTGTATAATATGTAGATATGTAGAGTTTTTAAAGCCAAAAATTTAAAGTTAATTGGTATATGGTATGGTGGAAAGATATATGGTGGAAATGGTACAATTACCATAAGAAGAATTTCTTCTCTTCTCATAATTCTCTTTCTTTGAATATTTAAAGTTCATAATTGTTTTCAATTAAACATAAATCTATAAAATCTTTATGATTATCACCATTAATTTCAGTATCTGAAAAAATAAAGATTTTTTTGGATAAGCAACCTGGTTATTTTTAATAAGCAAACTTTACTGATTTTACAGATTTAAGTTGGCTTTTGAAATCTAGTTACAAGTCAGTGTTGCTGTGAAATCACTTTCGAAATCACAGTCCAAAGAATAACATCACTTCCGAATAAAAAGCAAAAAATAAAGCAAGAAAAATTGAAATAAAATAAAATTATAATAATAATAAAGTATAAAGTATAATAAACAAAGAAAGAACCAAGAACTAAGAAGATTATCTCGTTGCTATTGAAAATCATCGTATTCTAATTATATAGACCATAATATAATATAATAAAAAACAAAATGAATAATTTAATAAACATTATAATAAATAAAATAATAAATAATTCAATAAGTAATATTATTAGCAATCTAATAAGTAATACTATAATTTAATAATAATAATCCCCCAAATAACTCTTATATATCTTACATCTCCTTTCCAGGTCACTATTTCGCCAAGGACCAGTTGGACGGATTTTCCCATAATAACAACAACAACATCAACAACAACATAATCCCAACCAAAGGCAACCTGAATCCCAAAGGAGGAGGCGGTGGCCATCAGCAGAAGTCGGATGTGACTATCGAGTCTGGCGGAGGAGATTCCTATCCGATCCGGAACTCGTATGGGGAGCAGGGCATTGGCGGCGAACTGTCGACGGTGGTGAACATCGAGATCTTTGACGACCAGCTGAGCATGAGCAGCATCAGCACCAACAGTCGCCTCTCGCTGGAGGGACCGCCGGCCCAGTCGTCGCCACCACTGAGTCTGACCAACGGTGGCCTGATGGACACCAATCTGATGCATTTCAGCGAGAGTACTGGAATGGGAGGAGGACGTGGCGGAGGAGGCGGCGACGCCGTCGGTTTATATGATGACGAGGATGAGGATCAGGATGAGGAGCCGGAACAGGAGAGGGAGCGGGGCTCCCGGCGGAATTTGTGAGAGTTAATGCAGCGGGCCGGCCAGCTCCATTTGCGAAGCATATGTTCGCATCTCTTCAAGCCGCGTCCTTCTTAAAAAAAAAACCAGAAAAACAAAAAAAAAAACTCGTCTCTTGGTGCTTTTGTTCTTCCCTGTATCCTTTACCGTTAGCAGCCCACAACCAGACGTATCTGTAACCCCACACATCCCACACATTCGCAACTGTATTTGTATCTGTTTCTGTAACCGTATCTGTATCTGTATCTGCAACTGTGTTAGTTAATGGCTTTCTTTTTTTTTTTGGATTTTTGATTTATTTTTTGAAAAATTCTCTTTTTAAAAACAAATTACAATGAAAACTAAAATGTGAAATGCCAATGCAATAAAAAAAGGTAAACAAAAATTAAAAATAAAACGATATATAAACATAAGAAATAGATCAGATCAGACCTCAGCTGAATGCCGTGATATTTAAAATAAAATTTAAACAAAAAAAAATAAAATAAAAAAAAGATTGAGAATAGTGAGATGAGAAATGAAAGAGGCGAAAATACAATACAATATTAAATATATATAAATATGATTAGCAAATGGCAACAAGAGATCCACACAAGAGGAACCACAAAATATATGGATACTATATATGTATGAGGAAAAGTACGATGAAATGTGTAATAGAATAGTGACTCCATTTACTTACCTTAGTCTAAGAAATGAGCGTTTTTTTCCCCCTCAACATTTATGTTCTATAAGATATATATATATATACTTTATTTTATACTATACTTTTTCTATGTGAACCGAGAACCAAGTCCAGTTTGAAAAACATCCCACTATCGAGAGCATTGTGAGAGCACTGCCAGAGGATCCTGGATGGAAAGGACCTCTGCCTGTAACAGTTAACCAACCAATTCCAAATCTTGATTCTGCCTTCTGCCTTCAGCATTCGCAGTTTCTTTTTTTTTTTTTAGTTGATTCTTAAAATGATTCATTCCAAAAATAACAAACAAAAAAACCAGAGAGAAATCGAAAACCGGAACAACATTATTAACACTGAAAATAAAAACATATCCATATCGCTCCAAAAAAATACAAACATACAAAAAATTCAAGCTTCATATTCAGATATATTTTTATGAATCTACACTATAGAAACGAATATATATTATAATATATATATATATATTTACATATATATATATTTAAAGAAAGAAGCCTTCTGAGAAACGCAATCCCAAATAAAAAAAATAAGCAATAAGATTTTTTTTGGCTCTTGTTGCCGCTTCCTGATTCCAAAAAACAAACAGAAAACTGAGTAACTGAGATCACTGAGAATAAAAATTTATTAAAAAATAAAAACTAAATAGATACATAGATACAAAAAAGATAAACCTTAAAAGCATACACACACACACGCATACTGCTGGCCAGGTTGAGGTTGTGGATAGAAGATTGCAAGATTTTATATACAAAACAAAATAAACAAAAAAAAAAAATAAAATATATATTTAAAACAAAAAAACACTGAAAAAAAGAATAGAAAACAGGAGAAAAGTTAAAGGAGAAGAAACAAACATATTTTTTATACTTGAAAACTATCGTCTTCATGTTGTATTTCTATTTCAAATTGTTTTATGTTTTTTTTTAAGCTCCCTAAGTTAGTACGCCGATATGACTTCACATATATATATATATTCATATATACGCCCCTAATCATACGATATATATCGCAAATTGGCAGACAATTTACTTAAAACCTATATATATATCTATACGATATATTATTCGACGTTCATTTCACGTCATCGCATGTCTTTCCTTACTCCCTACTCCCCCCCCTTAGTTAATCAAAAATTTAAAAAAAGGAGAAAAAACTGCTTAAAAAATATATATACAAAAAAAGAACTTTTTTTAATTCATTTGTATAACCGAATGTGTCATAGAATTCATTTTGCGGAGTCGTTTTTCGAACTCGACACCACCATATACTTATAAATAAATGCATAAACTAAAAAACCTCAACATGAATGGTTTAATTTTGGTGGATCTGTTGGGATGGATATAATCCATCAATCCAGAAATCGTTTAAGATGCTCCGCTTGAGAATCGGATCAGAATTGGGGAAGATATAGACATCGCAGTGGACCCTATAGGGGAAAGACCCATTTTGAAGGGACCCCATCACGAAAAATTGACAAAAAATGTAAAAAATATTTTGTCTCAGGATTTTGATGCAGAATGGTGGGAAATCGATCCAGAAATCGTTTAAAACACTCCGCTTGAGAATCGGATCAGAATTGGGGAAGATATAGATATCGCAGTGGGCCCTATAGGGGAAAGTCCCATTTTGAAGGTACCCTATCAGGAAAAATGGACAAAAAATGTAAAAAATATTTTGTCTCAGGATTTTGATTCAGAATGGTGGCAAATCTATCCAGAAATCGTTTAAGGTACTCCGCTTGAGAATCGGATCAGAATTGGGGAAGATATAGACATCGCAGTGGGCCCTATAGGGGAAAGTCCCATTTTGAAGGGACCCCATCAGGAAAAATGGACAAAAAATGTAAAAAATATTTTGTCTCAGGATTTTGATGCAGAATGGTGGGAAATCGATCCAGAAATCGTTTAAAACACTCCGCTTGAGAATCGGATCAGAATTGGGGAAGATATAGATATCGCAGTGGGCCCTATAGGGGAAAGTCCCATTTTGAAGGTACCCTATCAGGAAAAATGGACAAAAAATGTAAAAAATATTTTGTCTCAGGATTTTGATTCAGAATGGTGGCAAATCTATCCAGAAATCGTTGAAAACACTCCGCTTGAGAATCGGATCAGAATTGGGGAAGATATAGACATCGCAGTGGACCCTATAGGGGAAAGACCCATTTTGAAGGGACCCTATCAGGAAAAATGGACAAAAAATGTAAAAAATATTTTGTCTCAGGATTTTGATTCAGAATGGTGGCAAATCTATCCAGAAATCGTTTAAGGTACTCCGCTTGAGAATCGGATCAGAATTGGGGAAGATATAGACATCGCAGTGGGCCCTATAGGGGAAAGTCCCATTTTGAAGGGACCCCATCAGGAAAAATGGACAAAAAATGGGCCCTATCAGGAAAAATGGACAAAAAATGTAAAAAATATTTTGTCTCAGGATTTTGATTCAGAATGGTGGCAAATCTATCCAGAAATCGTTTAAGGTACTCCGCTTGAGAATCGGATCAGAATTGGGGAAGATATAGACATCGCAGTGGGCCCTATAGGGGAAAGTCCCATTTTGAAGGGACCCCATCAGGAAAAATGGACAAAAAATGTAAAAAATATTTTGTCTCAGGATTTTGATGCAGAATGGTGGGAAATCGATCCAGAAATCGTTTAAGGTAATGGTGGCAAATCTATCCAGAAATCGTTTAAGGTACTCCGCTTGAGAATCGGATCAGAATTGGGGAAGATATAGATATCGCAGTGGGCCCTATAGGGGAAAGTCCCATTTTGAAGGGACCCTATCAGGAAAAATGGACAAAAAATGTAAAAAATATTTTGTCTCAGGATTTTGATTCAGAATGGTGGCAAATCTATCCAGAAATCGTTTAAGGTACTCCGCTTGAGAATCGGATCAGAATTGGGGAAGATATAGACATCGCAGTGGGCCCTATAGGGGAAAGTCCCATTTTGAAGGGACCCCATCAGGAAAAATGGACAAAAAATGTAAAAAATATTTTGTCTCAGGATTTTGATGCAGAATGGTGGGAAATCGATCCAGAAATCGTTTAAGGTACTCCGCTTGAGAATGGGATCAGAATTGGGGAAGATATAGATATCGCAGTGGGCCCTATAGGGGAAAGTCCCATTTTGAAGGGACACTATCAGGAAAAATGGACAAAAAATGTAAAAAATATTTTGTCTCAGGATTTTGATTCAGAATGGTGCGAAATCGATCCAGAAATCGTTTAAGGTACTCCGCTTGAGAATCGGATCAGAATTGGGGAAGATATAGCCATAGACTATAGAAGACTATATCTTATAGCTACCATATAACTGAACTATCGGAAATGACCCTACTCTTAAGAGCTCAGAGGTATGATAATAAATCGGTTGAGACATGGCCGAGATATGAACTTTAATCTTTAAATTTAACGTTTATCACAAAAGCTATACAACATTTACATATTATAAAGATAAAATGATATATTATATATATTTGTAAAGGATTCTAACATAAAGTTATACTATATGAAAGAAAGGAGGTAAATGTAGATTTTACTCTTAAACCTCTTTATATTGGGTACTTGGATAAGTACCAGGTATAGCTCTCCTAATTATACCACTCTAATTATTATTTTTTTGCTTAATTCTTATTTATTTATTCATTTTTAAAAAAATGTAAGATTATTCAAGAGAGTTTGCACAATAGTCTGTGGGTCCTGGGATGATCCTTAATGTATATCTGAGGATTGGATATGTCTAGCCCCTGCGGCGGTTGCTCTTCCTCTTCGACTCGTTCTTCTTGGACTTGCTCTTCTTGCTCTTGTTCTTCTTGCTCTTGTCCTTCTTCGTCTTGGTCTTGGTGACCTTCTTGCCCCTCTTTATAACGTTCTTGTGGCGGTAAGTGTGCTTCTTCTTGCCCGACTTGGAGGTGGAGGCCGCTGTCGTGGTGGTGGTAGTGGTGGTGGTGGTGGCCTCGGTGGTGGCGGTCGTGGAAGAGTTTGAAGATGTGGATGTCGATGTGGAGCTGG
Source organism: Drosophila malerkotliana malerkotliana (assembly GCA_018153235.1). NCBI lineage: Eukaryota > Metazoa > Arthropoda > Insecta > Diptera > Drosophilidae > Drosophila > Drosophila malerkotliana. Next base: position 6,538,308 of record JAECXV010000038.1, read on the forward strand.
TGCTAGGGGTGGAGGAGCTAGAGGTCGGGGTGGAGGTTGACGGAGTGCTCGCCGGGTCGGATGTTGAAGCCGGGGGGGTGGTAGAGGTGGTGGCGCTTGACGCCGGATCTACTATGAACACCAGGCAGGCGAGGATCAAAACGCAAATGAATCGCATTTTAAGCTAGAGAGGATCAGATCAGATCGGATCAGATTGAATTGGATGAGATTATCCAAGAACTGTGCTTCTTTTGGGGTTTCGTTGGTGGCTTTTATACTTCCCGAGATCCACATCTATCCACAGCATCTACAGGCTATTTAATCTGGACAAACATAGCCTTCTGTTCTATAACTTTCTTGTTTCAATAAGAACTGTTTGCACAAAACACGCTCGAAATATCCATTCTATTTGCTCTTCAGGAAAGAGAAATTTGGCACTATTTGCCAAAACCCCAATACCCCAAGAGGGTCTCTAATAAGAGTAGCAGTCTCTAATAATAGTAGGCCATACTTAGTACTACCTACTACCAAAATTTGTATCATTTCTTCTTTATTCAATTATTTTTAGTGATGTGACGTGTTTTGTTTAGGTTCAGTTATAGAGTTCTATTTAAAATAGTAATTATTAGCAGAGGGTTTTTAATTTATTATTAGTTTTATCATTTAAACAACAAAGCTCATTAAATATTTAAGAGAAAACCCCTTTTTTAAATGCTATTCATGTCTATATATTATATTATAGTTCTTAAAATAAATACAACTTCTTATCTTATTAAAAATACACCCCTACAATCAAAAATATCTTTATTTTGAAAGAGAAGAGCTTTCATATTTATAAGTTTAAAGAGCTAAAGAGCTAATTCATAAGTTTAAAGTTCTTCAATTTATAAAATAAAGTTATCCATTTATGATATCCTGATCCATGCATATGATCCATTTTCTAAAAACCTTTCTGATATTCATTATCTGGGCCATTATCTGTTTAGACATAAACTCTATAGACCTAATTCTAACTCTAACTCTAACTCTATATGTGTTTGGACTCTATAGACCTAGTTTTTGGGGCTTCTTATTTGCATATTTCTATATAGTCTTCGTTTTTGTGAAATCCTCTGGGATATTTTATAAATAGATCTAATAATGGAGGTAAACAATACAATATTTATGTCTTTCATATAGAGATCCAAATATTAAAATTTTTTTAGCTTTTTTACTATATCCTTGGTAGAGAAGGATTTACTTCACAAATCACTTGGTCATCATATATCCCAAAACCTTAATTTTTTTCGGTTAGAAACGATAACCATTTTTATGAAAATTTTTGAATCCTTTTGATTTCTATAGTCTAAACCAAGTCTAGTCTTTTATAGTCTTTCTATATTTCTAACCAAATATTTCAACATAATCCTGTAGGGATTATTTACTATATAATAACTATACTATTTGCTATATAATAATACCTTAAAAATACTTAAAAAATGTGTCTTTTTTCGAATTTTCTTGAAGTTTTATTTTACTTTGAACTCAAACCTATTATATGTATGTCGTTCCTGTTATATAGTATACTTACATATATAGACTAGTTCCTTACTAAACGGATTTTCTAAAAAGTTGCGGACTTATATATACAGACAAATTCTATATCATGATTTAATAATTACAAAGATAGTATAGAACTGGTCCCTTTTAAATACCATAAATGTAAGAATAAACCCCATAAAGTTAAATAGAAGTAAAGGTATAAGATTCCTAAGATTTATGTTTAAATTTTCCTAACATTATCTTTAAGTTTATTATGACTACACTCTGTACTTTGAACTATAAAATTTATATAATACTTATTATTCATATGATACTCAAAAGCCAACCTCAGACGATCTGTGTGGATTTGATTTGCTTTTGTTTTATTATATCATTTGTGGCGAGGTCAAATAAATTGGTTCCGCCTCGATCCCGAGACTGGTCTGGTCCCCAAACAAGGTCAATGTCAACGGTGAGTGTAGATGGACAAGGGCACTGGAAGAAATTGTTTAAAAAATATAACAAATTATGAAAAGTGTTAGTTAGAAATCAGAGAAGCTAAAATATTAAATTTGTTTATAAAGAAACTCATCTTCTTTTAATTTCTTTAAGTGTTTTCTTTGGTATTAGATCATGTTGTGTGCCATCCATCATTGTACCATTTCTGATGATTGATGGTTGGGACTACTGCACTTAATCCCCCAGAGAGAGAGTTATGATTTACAGATTAGTTGATTGATCATTTAAAGTCGTCCAAAAATAAAACATGAGATAATTAATATTATGTGAGAAAAGGATTAGATTTTGCAAGTGTTTCTGATTTTTTAGATCTCCTCTTTTGCTTTCCCCTAAACCAAGGCCGTCGAATGGCAAAAAAAAATAAATAAATAAATATTTATTTGCAAAAAACAACAGCAACATCAACAGCATCGCACGCAGCATTCGCCACAATGGCCCCCTTTGTTGAATTAAGTGTTCCCATTGTTCTCATTGTTGGAGAGGCTAAGAGCACCGTCCAGGGTTGCCAGGCAGGCGGGCATGGGCTTTGAGATCTGTGGGATCCATGACATTTGATTTGTTGTCCGTAAGCCACCTATGTGTGTGCTTACTTAAGAGTATGTACTTAATTATGTAGTACTTTTATTATAAAAAAATTCCTTTAAAACTTTAGATATTTCTCTTTAAGGCTTCAAAAAGGCTTAATGCTCTTAAAAAGACTTGTTCTGTTATAATTTTATTATTATAAAATAAATACCTTAACTTTTATAAAAGAAATTGTAATTAGACGTACAAGTCCTTTTTATGGCGACCGTGACAAAATAAATAAACTTACACAAGTGGACCAAAACAAGTGGTCCTTGAGTTTTAATATTTAAAATCTCAAATAGTAGTAGGCTGGAGAGGTATAGCCCTTAAATTAGATCTCGTAGACATTTAATCATTTCTAAGTTTTCAATCGGTGAACACCAACTCACCAGCTCCCGAAAAAATCAAAATTATTTTCTAAAATATATATTATTGCGATTGTATTTTGTGAAACGTTGTAGTCTTTCTCACATTCTCACATGAATCTCATTGATTTGATTTTCTACGATGTCCTGCCAGCTTGGACGCTATCCGGGTTGTCAGCATCGGCTATTGGAGGAACTGGATCGGGCTGGTGGGGACTCGGAGCTGCTCGACTTGGACGCTCTAATCGAATTGCCCTACCTGAGTGCCTGTTTTAATGGTGAGTACTGCAGAGAGATGAAGTAAACCCCATCCATCCTCCAATCCCGCCCTATTATAGAGAGTCTCCGGATGTATCCGGCCTCTGGGTGGGCATCCAACCGGGACTACGAGTTGCTGGGCAGCCACAAGGCGGAGTCGGTGAAGCTCCGTCCCGGCGACAATGTGATGATTTCTGATTTCTACCCGGAGCCGGGCGAGTTCCAACCGAAGCGGTTCCTCAAACTCAAGCGATCCAAGCAGCAGGGCGTATTCCTGGGCCTCAGGAACGGCCAAGAAGATATCCTCAAATTTGGAGGTCTTCGTAGGCCGGCCGCTTCCATAAATAGGCCCCTACTTCATGGCCTTAAATAAGGCCTTTATAAGATCCTCATATAGGACCTTACCTAGAACACTCCGATCATATTCCATATCCACTACTTTTTTTTTTGTTTTGTGATTTAACGATAACTTGATGATAATGATGGACCACTAATAAAAATTTAAGAGTTAACTCTTCTTTAGACTCTTTGGGGCTTATGTTATCGGTGGGTGTCCAAATAGACCCTACAAATGCCCAGAAACAAATAGCAATTAGACGTCCAAGTCATTTTTATGGCGACCGTGACAAGGACAACAAACTCAAAGAGCCTCTGTTGTATGTAAACTATATAGGTGTCTAAAAGGTATGGATTTTTGCTAAAGAATCTAAAGAATTTCCCATAATATTGTTGTTAAGTCAATATATCAATCATTATAGCACATAAACCTAGTGAGATCTAAGTACCTGAGTCCAAAGTGACTACATTTTCTCAGAACTAGCAATTTATTTGCTTAGCAGTTGAACTTGTTTGGCAGTTAATTCGATAATTGAGCTTCCATGAAGCCGCAGACATGCAAACTATTACATCTTATTTGATATAGTAGTAGAGTAGTAGCCCATCATATGGGTTCGGGAAACACGCTACCCCAAAACGATTCGTGCCGCCCACCGCCCACTCACCGCCCCGATTTAGAATCACCCTCTGGGTTTCAGTATCGTGTGCGTTGTCGGCATGCTCGGATCGCTGTTACTGGGACTTGCGACGCTACTGGGGCTGATCTATGGCTTCCTGGTATCCAATTTTGGCCACTGGCGGCGGCGAGGAGTGCTGGAACCCAAGGTCCTTCCACTTCTCGGATCCTTTCCCAATGTAATATGGCCGCGTCAGCATTTTACCATCGATATGCAGGATATTTATATGTAAAAGTATGATTCCCGGAACGAATGGACTAATAATAATCCTTATTTTGATGTACAGGCGCTATCGTGAGACGAACAGCTATGTGGGATGTTTCCTGCTGAGAGCTCCCAAGCTACTGATCCTGGAACCGCGTCTCGTCACAGAGATCTTCGTGAGTGCCTTTCGGCATTTCGAGGATAATGATGCCTCGCGCATGGTGGACCCAGCCAAGGACCGGCTCATCGCCCGCAATCCCTTTGTCCTCCAGGGCGACGATTGGCGTCGGGAACGAGCCATATTCTCCACCTTGATGACCAACGGTCGGATCCGTACTCTGCACTCCATCATGGAGCGCGTGTGCCGGGATCTTTGCGATTTTCTCACCAAGGATACGACAGGCGGAGGACCTTATGATGGAACTGATGTAACTAACACTCTGGAAAAATGCTTTCCGGTTTTACAATTTTTCTTAAACCTCTTCCAGCTTGGTCTCCGTTTCACGGGGGAAGTCCTTTTCGACTGTGTCCTGGGCATACAGGCCCGCAGCTTCAGCAAGGACCCCCTCCCGGTGGTTCAACAGAACCAGGAGATGTCCAGCGAAAATATAGGCCTGACCATCGCCGGAGCAGTTTCTGGTCTTTTCCCCAACCTGCCCAGACGCTTCCGTCCAAAGGTCTTTCCACGCTCTTACGACCGCTTCATGGGCGGTGTCATAAGCGAAGCCCTGCGCCTCCGTCGCTCCAATCACCAGGAGAGGAACGACTTCATCAACCACCTCCTGGAGCTGCAGAGGGAGCACAACCTCACTGAGGAGGATCTGATTTCTCATGCCATGACCTTTATGTTTGATGGTCTGGACACCACCTCTACTAGCATTGCTCAGTGCTTGCTTTTGGTGAGTTATTAGGTATAAATGGGCTTAGGGATGTGCTTATAGAGGTGTTCCAATAGGATCTCAAGAGATATATAAAAATATCATCAGCTGGTATAATTTCCCTTCTTGGCGGGTGCTTCGGGAACAGTGATTCCACTATGTTCCTTACTAGGGTAGGGCATGTTGACCTAAGGTGTTCTTGCCCTCTAATCCTTCTCATGACGACCTTGTAGACTGTTCCCCATGGGTCCACCTTTTTTGTGGCAACTCGTCTGGAATTAAATACTCGAGAGTATGCTTTATATTCTAAATATTAAATATTATTCTTTTAAAACTATAATTTTATTGAAATTGCCTGAGAGTTTGTATAGCGTACCGGGTATCATATACATATACCCTTCTCCCTATAGTCTTTACCATTTCAATTATCCCTCTATATCTTCGGTCTACTAAAAAATTTACAGATTTACTCAGAATACCTTAAAAAAACCCTGTTATCATTATATCTCCGTAAGAAATGTTCATACATAATTATTCTTAATGGCTACTACTTTCAGCTTAGAACCAAACTATTTCTTTTTAAATATTTTAATAAGAAGCCCTATTTTTTGTTCAAACTCTGATAGTAAACGTATATAAGTATTCTAACCCAAATGCCATACCATCTATCCTTTTAAAAATTAAAAGTTTAAAGAAAAACCCATAACAACTAGTGCTTGAGTTGTAATATTTGAAATCTCAAATAGTAGTAGGCTGGAGAGGTATATCCCTCAAATGAGATTTCGTAGACTGTTATTAATTTCTAAGTTTTCAATCGGTGAACACCAACTCACCAGCTCCCGAAAAATCAAAATTATTTTCTAAAATATATATTATTGCGATTGTATTTGGTGAAACGTTGTAGTCTTTCTCACATTCTCACATGAATCTCATTGATTTGATTTTCTACGATGTCCTGCCAGCTTGGACGCTATCCGGGATGCCAGCATCGGTTATTGGAGGAACTGGATCGGGCTGGTGGGGACTCGGAGCTGCTCGACTTGGACGCTCTAATCGAATTGCCCTACCTGAGTGCCTGTTTTAATGGTGAGTTCTACAGAGAGATGAAGTAAACCCCATCCATCCTCCAATCCCGGCTTTTTGTAGAGAGTCTCCGGATGTATCCGGCCTCTGGGTGGGCATCCAAGACCTGTACCCGGGACTACGAGTTGCTGGGCAGCCACAAGGCGGAGTCGGTGAAGCTCCGTCCCGGCGACAATGTGATGATTCCGGTGTACGGCCTACACCATGACCCTGATTTCTACCCGGAGCCGGGCGAGTTCCGACCGGAGCGGTTCCTAGACGGCGGACTCAAGCGATTCAAGCAGCAGGGCGTATTCCTGGGCTTCGGCAACGGGCCGAGGCAGTGCGTCGGGATGCGTCTGGGCCTGGCTATGGCCAAGGCCGCACTGGCGGTCATTGTCCAGCGGTTCCAGGTGAAGACCAATGCTCGTACACTGGCGGGCAACCAACTGGATCCCAATATCTTTGTCGGCGTCCACAAAGGCGGCATCTGGCTGGACTTTGAGCCGCGCCCGGCCAAGGAATAGGTTCCTACCTCATGGCCTTTAATATGGCCTTTATAAGATCCTCTCATATAGGACCTTAGCTAGAACACTCCGATCATATTCCATATGCACTACTTTTTTTTGTTTTGTGATTTAACGATAACATGTTGGTAACGATGGATCTATAATAAAAATTTAAGAGTTAACTTGGAGTTGTTTTGGACTCATTGGAGCTCTATAGAGTGGATGGCATTCTGTTGGGGAATTGTGTCATCGACGGGTGTCCAAATAGAGGCCATTCATCAATAGGGGCTCGCGGAGGCATTGAATGCATTTGCATTTTATACACTCGGAAAAATAGCTTGCCAAAAAAGTGGTTTATAATTTAATAGTATAATATTTTTAATAGTATAATATAGTAGTTTGCACATCTACCTAGTTCTCAGAGAACTAAATGTTTTTTTTTTGCCTTTCATAGTAACTAATATTTGACACTTTTATTTAGTTTGAAAATTTGTTTAGGTATTTCTTATAACTTTTATAACTCTGGTAAGAGCTATTATCAAAATTTAACTTATCTTTAAACCAGAAGCTAAAACGTTTGATATAATATATGTATCTTCAAAGGCTAAACACCAATTAGTCTGAAACTTTTGGTAGGTATGTGTTATAGCCCTTATAACTCTAGTAAGGCCTTTCCCTAGAATTGAACTTCCTTTTCTCTTTTTAGCGTCTATATATCATAAATTCTTTAAAGTTCAAGAACCATTTTCCAAAGCAAGACCTACATATATCTCTTAAGTTTAAACACCATTTAGTCTGAAACTTATGGTAGGTATGTATGGTATTATAACCCTTGAAACTCTGGTAAGGCCTTTCAGTAAAATCGTACTTCTCTTAGTCTTTCCAGCGTCTATATACCATAAAGTTAGGCACCATTTTCCAAATAAAAGCTTATATCTCTAAAGTGTAAACAACATTTAGCCTGAAACTTTTTGTGGCAGTGTAACCCAACCTCTGTAACTCTGCTAAGGCCTTTCACCAAAATCGTACGCCTCTTTTTCCCGAGCGGAAGCTGAAAAGAAATCGAAAACCCATCGCCGAAACCCAAAAACTGAATGGAATCCGGAATCCGAATGAAACCAAATTGCGAAGGTCACGCTCATTGGGGGATTGGACACGCCTTCGGGCCAGTTAATCATGGGGACAGAGAGACATCACGAATAAATACTGAATTATCTATTTTCACATCGGATCATGGGTCTATACATATATCAAAGAGTATATTGCAAAACATTTTAGGAGACTCATCAAAGGGCTATTTTCATTTAAAAAGCTTTAAATTATGGAAGTCTATGGGCGGGAAAGAGGTGTTGCATGTTTATTTATTTGATTTCGAATTATAGGTTTACTAAATATGTGGGTTTATGTTTCATTTTTATAAGAGGGGTTTCGAGAAGGGCAATTAAAGATTAAATAAAGAAATATTAGAAAGGGAAAGCTACTGGTAAAAAAAACCTAATAACAAGATAATAAAAATATAATAAAATGATCTACAAATTATCTAGGGTCTATAGGTCTATAAAATCTTAAAAAAATATCTGTTAAATCTTCCCTATTATACCACTTAAAAATTGCATTCAAAAACCTTGACTCATTTCGGTTTCTAAAGAATAAATAAATATTGTGACAAGCTCTTTGTTTCAACTCCCCATTACGAATTCAAGGTCTCACCAATTACCAATTCTCCAAGTCCCCCTAGCCCTTTCTTCTCTCCAATCCGCCCATTAAAACCACAACATTATTTACATATATTTTACGTAATTATATATTTATTTATTAGGTAAGAAATTCGAGTCGCTCGTTAATATTGCATGCAAATGATTTGATTTCGATTTTCTGTTGATTGCGGGTCCGGATTGGTTTTGGCTGGGAAATGTGTGTATGTGTGGAGTGTCCGGGAATGAATCAACAAATCCGTAATTCCGTAATCCGGTGATCCGTAATTCCAATGGAAATGCATGCGAAATGAAGTTACTTTTTGAAGAAGGAAGAAATCGTTTCAAATCGGAGAGGAGAAAAAAAAATAGTTAGCGCTTGATGATGTGTGATTTTTACAACTAATCAGTGCTGGGAGTTGACCTCTGACCCGATCCCCTAGTGCAGGCTGGCGACGGGATGCAGGCGCAGGGGCTTGGACGCCTGCCGGACGATCCGGGTCCTTGGCCGAGCGGGCGGCAGGTAGCCGTTCTGCTGCTGGACCTGCTGCTGGATCTGCCTCACAACTGGAGCCACTGGAGCGGCTGGAGCTCCAAAATCGTCAAAGATCTTCACCGTCTGGACGTGCGTCTCCGCCCCACTGTGGGCGTTCTGGGTAACGACCTTGACCACGTGATGCCTGCCCTGGGGCTGCTCGTTGGTGGCGCCCAGAATCTTGATGGTCTTGACGCCGGCCTGGTCGAGCGTCTCCAGGACCTTGAAGGTCCTCGTCGCGTGTGGCTTAACGATCTGGACGGTTCGCACCCGGGAGCTACCACGCAGGGCGACGGGGGCTGGCAGAGGAGCGGTGGCTGCCATCGCCACATTGACCGCCACCTGGACGTCCTTGGGCATGAACTTCTGGAGAGACTGCTGCGCCTTCAGGCTGAGGGTCTGCGGAGCCGGCTGGGGGGCAGGAATGGAGACGGGCACGGGCTGGAGCTTCTGGCTCTGCACCACACGGTGGTAGTGGTGGTGCAGATGCTGCTGAGCCTGCTGGACTTGCTGGACCTGCTGGCGGGCATAGGCCGGAGCATAGAACCGCGGACGCTTGGACTGCTCCCGGTACATGGGAGCCACCTCAATCACCTGTTGCTGCTGCTGGTGCTTCTGCTGCTGGTGCTGGACATGGTGGATGTGGTGGTGCTGCTGGCGCACTGGCTGGGCGTAGCGGGCGAAGGGCTGGACAGTGTTCATGTAGCTCCTCAGGGAGTGGATGTGAGTCACTTGGGTGGGGGCTGGAGCAGGCAGGGCGGCAGGAGCACTGGCCACGGGTGGCAGGTAGCCGGAAGCCCTGTATTGCTGCTGCTGGTGCTGGTAGGATGTTGCATGGACCACAGGGGCTGGAGCAGGAGCTGGCACTGGAGCGGGAGCTGGAGCTGGAATGGGAAGAGGTGCCGGAGCGGGCAGGGAAATGGGAGCTGGAGCTGGAGCTGGCACTGGAGCCGGAGCTGGAATGGAGACTGGGATAGGAGCTGGTGCAGGAACTGGTGCAGGAGCTGGCACGGAAACCCGAACTGGGGCAGGAGCTGGCAGAGAAACAGGAGCTGGAACTGGAGCTGCAACCGTGGGCGGCAAGTAGCCAGGAGCCGTGTAGTGTTGCTGCTGCACTTGTTGCTGATGTTGGACATGTTGCACCTGTTGTTGGTCCTGGACATGTTGCACCTGTTGCTGGACCTGGACTTGTTGCTGCAGCTGCTGCTTGGGACGTCCGTAGACAATATCCCCAGACTGCTGAGGTCTGGAGACCTGAACCTGCGACTGGACCACAACCTGTTGCTGTTGCTGCTGCTGCTGGAGTTGCAACTGCCTCTGCTGCTGCTCCTTGAGCAACTTGGTCTGAGTCTGGAGGCTGTGGAGCTCGGCAATGGCTGCCTCGGAGTTCTCGGGCTTGACGAAATCATAGCCATCGGGAAGAGCTCCAGGATGAGCCACTGTGGCCTGTGTGGGTGCCACAATCACTTGCTGTTGCTGCACCTGTTGCACCTGCTGTACCTGCTGCACCTGTTGCACCTGTTGCTGCTGTATCTGTTGCACTTGTGGCAGTGGCAGAGGCTGAGATGGAGTCCTGGGCTCATCGTAGCCAGGTGGAAGGTAGCCAGGAGCACGGTACTCGCCAGCAACACTCTGAACGGTGGTCTGGACGGAAGCCACTTGCTGGACAGGAGCAATCTGCTGCACAGGAGCAACTTGTTGCACTGGGGCTGGGGCAACACTGGCTGAGCTTCCAAAGGCCTGACCCAGAGCCTCTGGGAGGGGATCGGGATTGGAGAAGTCATAACCAGGTGGCAGATACCCAGGAGCCTGATAGCTCTGGCTAGAAGTCTGAGGGATCTGTTGCTGTTGCACTTGCTGTACCTGCTGCACTTGTTGCACCTGTTGCTGCTGCTGCTGCTGCACCTGCACTTGCACTTGCTGTTGCTGCTGCTGAGGTGGCAGATAGCCGGGTGCTTGATACTCAGCCTGGCTGGAGGATCCAGTGGTCACCACCTGGCCAGAGCTGCCAGAGTTGCCAGTTGGCGGCAGATAAGTTGGGGCCTGGAAGACCTTCTGTTGCTGGACGGGCGTGGCAGTGGGCGGCAGGTAGTCCGGAGCCTGGTAAGTGGAGACTGTCTGGGGCACAGACTGAGTGACTTCCTGGGTGGTGGTGGGTGGCAGATATCCGGGTGCCTGATAGCTTTGAGAGGCATATTGCTGCTGCTGTTGCACCTGAACTTGCTGCACCTGCTGCTGGACTACTGGGGCAGCTGCAGTGGGTGGCAAGTAGGCCTGACCACTGAAGCCCACCGGAGCAGCCGGCTTGGAGCGCTGGAAGTCGTGCTGGTAGTTCGAGGGGAAGGGCACTGGAATGGCAGCCTGGACAGGAGCCGGGGCTGGAACTGGAGCAGAAACTGGAGCCGGAGAAGCTACAGGAGCTGGTGCATCGGCAAAGCCCAAGAAGGACACATCCAGGCCGTCATCATGACCCTGGTGGGAGGTGGGCGGCAAGTAGGCCTGACCGGGACCCGAAACGGGATTGTGAACCTCGAAGATCTGATAGCCGGAGTTGCCGTAATTGCTCTCCTGGAAGCCACCCGTCTTGTAGTATTGCTCCTTCTGAATCAGAGATTGTTGTTGCTGTTGTTGTTGTTGTTGTCGGAGCTTGAGCGATATATCCGCTTGGGTTAATCCACACATCCCGCAGATGGCGATCGCAATGAAGGCGCCAAAGAACTTCAACCGGAAACGAACGAGAAAACATTTTTGTTGTTGTTTGAATTTTGGTTTTTTTTTTTTTTTAGTAGAAACTTTTGGGTTTTTTTTTTATGCACAGAAAAAAAAATTAAGATAATTATATCACTGAATTATAGATATCCTTAGTAATCCTTAGGGGTAATCCTGAGTGGGCGCCACTTACATTCATCTTTAAGTCGGTGGTGCTTGAGCTTCGATCTCCAACCGTACAATGATGCCCCCAATGACCCGATACCTGCGTTTTATATGTTTTTTTTTCGCCTCTTCTCCCAAAACTAGTCTGGAGCATCTTCAGTCTTCGATCTCCCATCATCATCATTCGCTAATTTACCAAAAGATGGGCCTTTCGTTAACCCATCCACGAGTCGCTCGGCAAACACTACGCAACATTCGCCCGAAAATGCAGATTTGGCTTATTGAGTTATCGCCGCTCTACTACACCCAAAAAAAAAACCAAAAAAAAAAAACCCCCAACTCCAACAAAAACCAACACATGGCCTGGTATTTGATAAAATGCAAACAAACAGAAAACCGTTTAAATAAGTTGGCTAGTTGTATTGGCCAATATTGCAGATACAAGGCAGACAACACATGTATTTAGGAAGTAACTTGGAAGCAACTTTGAGTCTGTTTGTGGGTTAATTTATAAATCTTAAAAAATGTTTAAAATATTTCAAAGTTAAGGTAATCTTAGACTTAAATATTAAACATAAAATCGTAATCATAAAATTAATTTAAGGCCATATTTAAGGCAGTAAAACATTCAAAATGAGAAAACAACATTAGCATGTCCATTAAAAGAGTTGGTTATTCTAATATTTAAAATAATATTTAACAACATATATATATTTATACAAAAAACTATAAAATCTTGGGGATATTTTCCTTATTAATATTTTTTAAATTTTTTGCATTAATATTCTTTTTACAACTATATAAAATATTTAGAAAGAGTTCTTCAAAAAAGCCTTTAGAAACTGATTTTTGAAAATAATTCTTTTTAAAAAAGTCTTACTATATTATTAAAAATATCAAAATATACAAAATTAAATATAAAAATATTTTATTTAAATATACAATTTTTTTCCAAGTGCTTTTTCATTGCCATGCCTTCAGACCGGATGTAATTAATACGCCCCGAATCGCTACATCAGTCAACCTCCGGTCTGTTCTCCGGCGTATTGCATAATCCCGGACAGCTGGGACTGCTGGGGCTCTGGGCCGGGATTGCAGCTCGTTATTGGACACCTTGGATTTCCGGTTATTATGATTGTTTTGCATATGCAGTAGTTTCGTAAAGTGTTTGCTAAATATCGGGCTGTGGCTCTAACATTTGCCAAAAAATAAATAAATTAAAAATAGAAACAAAAAAAGATGAAAAAAAAGAGGAAATATTACATGTGTCATTAGCAAATGCGTGTCGGATCGGTTCGGATCTGATCCGATGGGGCCATGAATTAAACATTAAACATTGATAAGCATGTCGTCCCACCTCCGGATGGTATCTTGAGGTCGGCTTTTGGGTCAAAATCTTCACCTCAACTTGCCACCAAAAAATGCCACCTGCTTACCTTATTGGGTAACTTTTATAGTTAATTGAGGGGTTAGTTTAAAAATTAATTTAATTAAGTAGAAGAATAAATATTTAGGGTTTTGATGTATTATATGATATGGTTTAGATTTTAAGATATTTCTTTATCAAATACCATATATGGTCTATGATCTATGATTATTTCCTGAACTTGAAAGACTTTTAAAGACCTAAAACTGTAGGGGTTTTAAAAGGAACTCCTAATATAATGTATATAAGTTTTAAATCCTATCTTTTCATATTATCTGATATGATACATGATATGATATACATATACCTTATACCTTATAGCATATCCCTTTAAAAATCTAGAGCTTTAGGAACTTTTGTTTTAGTTTTTAGAAAATACCACCTTTTATAATATATCTATGTTTTAAGTCATAGATAGTTTCCATGAAAGTGGAATAGTTTTTATAGACTTTTATTTTAAAATCTAATCTTTATAAAATATGAATGATATATATCTTATCCTTATGAATCCTTTTAAACATCTTATATCTTAGAAGCAGATTTTTTATACAAAAGGAAATCTTTATTCAATCTATCCAAGTTTAAAGACCTATATCAAGATCTAATCTTTACTTTAAATTCTTACAATATATTTAATAATACCTTTAGCTATTTTTACTAAATATTTATACTAAAAAATACCAATAAACAGCCCTATAAAGTATTTGCAATCTTAGGCCATATATTATGCCATAAAGCAGTTTTGTTATTTCGATTTGTGTTTTTGATTGAAAGTGAAATTGAATGGCAAGCACCTGAACACAAAGGGCTGTCTGGGCAGGTAACCCTACGCATTAAAGGTTAACCTTTTCGACAGGTTTTATGGCCAAAATACAGGTCTATTCAAAAACTGAAAACTGAAAACCGAAAATCAAGCAAATCCCATCGAACTGGTCGCTCTGGAGTTGTATAATCATTATCAGCGACATCTTTCATTTCGGTTTTCCGCAGAAAGCCATGTAATTTTCCCATGGCATTCGCTCCGGGGGGTTACCAACTCCCCTTACCTCTAAGTCTAATAGATCCATAAAACCCCCCCCACCAAAAACCCCCCACTTTCTATTTGTAGGCCCTCGATATCTTTGGAAACCTTGACCCATCTTTGGGCCAAATATTTTATGCATATTTGGTCGACAAATTCCAAAGCTACTAATGGCCAAAACGGGAACAAAAGAGACAGCCTGATGGCATACGAAAGAGACAGTGAGTTTAACAAAGGCGGGACATGCAAATAATTGAATAATATTGAATTGAATCGAATCGAATCGAATAAAGGCGAGCCCCGACTCCGACCAAGATGCCCAGAAACTGATTAAATAAAACAATGTTTTTATTGGGCCTATTTATGGATTGGGTAAGTCTTTATTTTTCAAGACCCATCCCATCAATGGAGGTAGCTTTATTTATGGGGTTTCTCATAGATATTATTTATTTTTACCTATTGTTGGTTAAATGAATAAGATATATGCATATTTTTGACATCTTATTAGTAAAATTGTTAAGAAATATGATTGTTTTCTTTTGAAAAATAGAAAGAAAAGTTTTAATAGAATAGAACTATAAAAGAATAATAGAATATCATCAGAGAAAATATGCGAAATATGTATAAATTTTTAAAGAGTTCAAATTCTAAGAATGAAGACCTTTCTTTAATATTTTTATTAGAATTTGATAAAAAGTGTTACAAGAATTTAAGAAAAAACTTTAAAAATTAAAGTTTAATTTTAAAAAGTAACTTTTAGGAGGAAAGAAGAATAAAAGAGAACAGAGTAGAGTAAAAGAACCTTCTTTCTGGAAGAAGTACCAGGTATTATATACCATATTATGGTAAAGCTCCTCCTGAATCTTCCCTTAAATCTCAATAAATATTCAAAGAAAGTTATAATAAACAAATTAAACAAGTTATATTAAACAAATTAAATTCCCATTTAAAAAACACACACCAATCGAAAAGAAATTTATTTTTTATTTAGCATAAATACGCTAAACAGAAAGCCAAGCTCGTTGTGGCTTATGAGGCGATATTTAAGCCAAGTCGAGGTATATTAGTGGCTAGACTGTGTTGTAATAATTATTGCCAAACTGCCCTGGGGGGGGGGAGAGTGAAATGGAAATGGACACCACACCCCAAAACCATATATCTCATCCTACCTAGTAGTATTGCCTAGGCCCTCTTGTGGCGATTCTTGGGGTCTCATAAATTTTCGATCAATTTGAATTAACATCGGCGATACATAATTATTTATTTATGAGTGTGTGCCCCTGCATTCGGTTGGCATAACTAACAAAATTCGATATGCATATTGCCTGGCTTGTTAATTATTTAATTTCTCGCTACTGCCATCTCTATCCAATTTATATATGGCTTTCTCTTTCACTCGTGCATTCTACTCGTGAAAATAAATATATTCGCATTAACAAACATCGCCACCCATTAGTGGGCCATCTCAGCTAGATTTACATACTTTTTTTTTATGTCTTGTTTTTTTTTGTAAAGATATTTATCAATATTTGTGGCAAGTTCCACCATGGGGTGACCCCTTGCAGCGACCAAAAAAAAGACAAGAAAACAAAAGCCAAGCAGTCGAAATATTTGGCAAAGCCAACAGACTGATAAAGATAAACAAACTTTAAAAAAAAATATACATATATATGTAAAAAATATACAAATAAATAAAATGAAAATGAAAAGGCAAAGAAAAGGGAAACCAAATCGAGTTTTTTTTCCTCACATATTTGTTTGAGAAATGCGTGTGCTAAGAGGGTGGTTTCAAAAGTTGAGATTTGGGAACAAATTGGGCTTTTTCTAAAACATAAAAATAAATTGTTAAAAATGGGTTTTCCTTATCAAAGTTACAAAGAAAATATTATAGAATGCTCTAACTTAAAAAGTACCATTTTTAGACAAAGAATTAAGGAGTAGTATCATTTATAATGTAGCTTAGAGACTCATTTATAGCTTAAATTATAGTAATCATCATAAGAAGCTCTTAAGAATCATAGAAATGAATTATAGTAATCATCATAAGAATAAAAATACAAATAGTTTATTAAACTTTAACAGTGTTTATTAATAACCAGGTAGTTAGTGCCGGGTATCATATATGATATGTTATATATAACACATAGCCCTGACCATGACGTAAAATATTAAATTCTTATTTATATAAAAATTTATTTTATTATTTATTAAACATATCCGTGTAATTAAACAATGAGTATTACTAGTAACAGAATATGGTTTTTTAATAAGAAGATGAGGTTGTAGTACCAAGTATCATATATTTTAGAGACTTTATCATAGCTACAAAAGCAACTTAAGTAATATGCATGTTTTCTATTAAAAAAAAGAATAGGTAAAATATATTTAAAACTAACAAAAAAATTAATTATACTAAAAAGTGTGTAATAGTAACAGAAATACTATTATTTGAGTAGGAAGAGGTAAATATTGTGAGAATATGTAAGAAGTGCCGGGTATGATATAGTTAAGCGACTTTATCATTGGTTTAAGAATAAAAAATATGTGTTTTACATCACATGAAACATAGTTTAGATTATATTATTATTAATATTATTTTAAAAACAGTAACCTTTTATTGGGAACAAGAAGTACATAATATTTAGTACCAGGTATCATATAGTTTAGAGACTACTTCATACCAGCCAACCATAACTGACCTTACCCGAGCTAGTTTTCTTAAAACTATCTATGTTTTTGCAACGACCTTAAATGTTTAAAATGTATATATATTTTATCTTATTTTAATATTATTTTTTTAAGTAACAATAACAACCATGGAAGACCCCTTGAACTGCCCTCGCAGCTGGCAGTCAATGATGCCCCATTGACGGATGGTGGCAGTGTCGTCGGACAACTAATTGATACATAAAACCTGACTGCGACTCCGGCAGCCACAGCGGCGACCGCCGGACAGTCAAAGGGGGGTCATCCGAGACATGGGTTAAGAGGGGCACACACCAGGTAGTATGGGGCGTGGTTCGGACTGCTCTTTCGGAGCCCCAACAGTGCCGATTCATTGATTGGCATCGTCTATTGGGCCATGCCAATAATAAATGTTGAAATGATGTTATATTGATGTGATATTTTCTATATAATTTCTAATTTAAACACAGATGTCTATTAAGCCTCTAGGCCTGCTCTTAACCCTCTGAAATAATTGCTGTTTAATGAGATCTTTAGGCGGTTTTATTTCTCAGATATTGTCTATTATTTGAGACACGTGTCTACCCTCGACGATGGCTCACGTTACTACATATTATTAACTATTATTAGGTTACTATTATTATTATTAAATGTGGATAATTGGCATGAAAACCGCGTTGACGTTTGATTAACCCCATTTCTGGCATCGATCAATCGATCCGCTGACAATTCATTTACACATGTCCTTCAGACGACACCTCGGCCAACTTCCCTTTCACTTGGCTCTTTTTTTTTCGTTTTGTTCAGTTTATTGGCTTATTGGCCTATTGGCCATTTGGCCGTTTGGCTGGTGTTTACGTTGGCCGTTGCCAAGCCAAATAGTTTTGGGCCAAAACGTTTTTATACCCTTGCAGAGGGTATTATAATTTTGGTCAAAAGTGTGCAACGCAGTGAAGGAGACATCTCCGACCCTATAAAGTATATATATTCTTGATCAGGATCACCTCCTGAGTTGATATGAGCATGTCCGTCTGTCCGTCTGTCCGTCTGTCCGTCTGTCTGTCCGTCTGTCTGTCTGTTTCTACGCGAACTAGTCTCTCAGTTTTAAAGCTATCGTCTTGAAACTTTGCACACACCCTTCTTTCCTTTGCACGCAGTATATAAGTCGGAACGGCCCGGATCGGCCGACTATATCCTATAGCTGCCATATAACTGATTGATCGGAAATGGTATAACTTTGGTGTTTTTAGAGTTAGAGAGTTCAAATTTGACATGAGAGCTATTTTTGGCAAAATAAAACGACATGTCAAATTTCATAAGGATCGGCCGACTATATCCTATAGCTGCCATATAACTGATTGATCGGAAATGGTATAACTTTGGTGTTTTTAGAGTTAGAGAGTTCAAATTTGACATGTGAGCTATTTTTGGCAAAACATTACGTCATGCCAAATTTCATAAGGATCGGCCGACTATATCCTATAGCTGCCATATAACTGAACGATCGGAAATGACCCGTGTTTTTGAAGATAGAAAGCTAAAACTAAATACAGATTATATTTTTGGCCAGTTGATCCAACCTACCAAATTTCATTAGGATCGGCCGACTATATCCCATAGCTGCCATATAACTGAACGATCGGAAATGGTATTTGGTAGAAATATCAACTTTCGTATTTTTGAAGATAGAAGTTTGGGACTTTTTTTAGATTTTGTATTGAAATAAATTGGATTATATATTCCTATTCCCATAAGGATCGGCCAACTATATCCGATGTTTGCGATATATATCCGGTTTTAACTGCAAGGGTATATAAACTTCGGCTCCGCCCGAAGTTAGCTTTCCTTTCTTGTTGTTTTTTTGATTTTGGGTCATCCATGCCAAGAGATATGGAGGTTTCAAGACCCAAGCTTCAAGATTTCTTTGCAATTGGTAAGATTATTTTTTATTTTATTATTTTACTATTATTTTTTATATTTATATCACTATTTTTTTGAGAGTATGATAATTTTTTGTTACCTGTTGTTAAAACAGCTTCTTAAAATACCACAGTAACCTTTAAAATCTTAGATATGGTAAGTATCTTAGGAACGATCTTTTTTCTAAGAAGATCTGAGAATGATCTGACCATTTTTCTATCATTAGATCTTATTCCAATTTTTTGAAAAAATTTATTAATTCTTTGATATATTTTGAACGTTTAAAACACATACCAAAGGTCTTAAAATGCTCTAAAAGTTCTGTAACTCTTGAAATCTTATAATTGGCTTGAAAATCTATAAAGTGGCTAGAAAACTATTCAGAATCGAATTCAAAAATTAAATAAAGAATCTAAGAATATTTTTTTTAGCACTGTAGTAGTTTAATAATTGAAGTTTTTAACCAAAAAGATATTAATTGAAGTCATTAAGAAAGAAATCTTTCTTTAAGAAAAATAACCTCTAACTTTCTACACACAAGAATAGCTCTAAACAAGCTCTATAAACACTCATATTATTTATCTCTAAAACCATCCTAAACAAACCAATTTACCAATTTTCTTTAGAATTTCAAAATTCCTTTTTAATTTCCTCTCTTAAAAATACAATTTTTATCAAACTTTTCATCCATTTTTTTTATTTTTACAAATCTTTAATAAATACATGTATATATTTTTGTGATGAATGGAGCAATAAAGCCTCCGACTACGATGTGTCACTGTCATTGTTTCGAACCGATTTAAATACTATTAATTGGCATGAAGACAAATGCCGGAATTAGCATATTATTTATATATACACATTGTGCCTGAATAGATCCGAATTTGGCAATATCCCGCCATTAACAATACATCTCGATCGTGTGTGCGAAATTCCGCAGAGTGAGTCAATGGAAAGATGACAGTTTTGTACATAAAACAGTTAATAAGATTTATTGAATCTATTCGGAGGCGACATTATAATATACAATATCATTATCATAGCAGTGGCAATAATTTTGTGTTTGCATAATTATCGTTTAGTAACGCGCATCCGATTCGGTTTCCCAATCGCATTATTCCGCCATATACATATATCTCGACCATATGTATCCCTCGAATGTGGGAATCCAGAAATCTTATCAGTCCCCCTACCCTAATGAGGGGAATTTATTTTTTTGGTATAGTAACTCTCCCAAAAGCCGATAAGATATATATTTTCAATTAGCCAGATTAATGTCAGATGGAACTTGAATGCTCAAAACACAAGATTACTGCAGATGATATAGGTATTTCCCTGATCCAAAATTAATTGGTTTTATTTGGAACTTTATTTTATTAACACAAAGTTTATTTTTGAAGCGGTTGCCTGTTTTTAATTATTTATATATATTATAGTTACTTTTTGGGTTAAAATTGTGTATGTTTTAGGATTTAAATCTCTAGAATATATATTTAGGAATGAAAGGCCCTTGAAGTCTAGAATCTGCCTATAAGGGGTTGGTATCATAGCCATATCTCCATTAATTCTGGGTAGATCTATGAATGTTATCTCTTTCTGTTCTTGTTTTTTCGAGACCTATAAATTAGTACTAATTACTGAAAATACATAAAAATTTTGACGAAATGTTGAAAATTTGTTAAAACTTTTCCAAAATTAACCAAACATTTTATTTAAATTAAAAATTCTAAGGATCTATGAATGAATATCATTAGAATTTAATCTCTCAGTCAGAAATGATATTCCTCTTTTAATTTTGTTGCAAAATACTTAAAATATTCCGTAAAAGGGCTGGGACATATTAAAATTTTGAGGAAATTCAAAATTATCAAAATTTTGGTCAAATTTTTGCAAGTTTTGGAATGAAAAAAGTGTATAACTCTGCTAATACTTGATAGATCGACAAATGTTGTACCTTCCCGAACAAAGAACATGAAATACTATCATTTTCAATTAAAACCTGACAATTAAAATTTTGCATCATTTTTTATAATTTTTTTAAGGGGTTTCATCATAAAAATGTGATAATCGATAAAATTTTTATTTTTCATATTTTATTACAGTTTGAAAGATATTGAAGCCCTGATTCATAAATGGTTTTCAGTTTCGGAATCGGATGTAAAATAAATAAAATATTCACTGAAGAGTGTCTGAAAAGTTGAAAATTTTACTAAAAGCATCTATGTATTATATAGCCCCCCAAAATACGATTTTTTTAAGACGAAATAGTCTTGGCTCATACTTATCCAATCCAGGAATGTTATACCTTTCCGGTTTTTAAACTCTATCATTCTCTCTTAAAATCTGGCCATCGAAAATTTAACCCAATTTTCATAAATTTTCAAAGGGTATCTAAATTTTTTTGCCCAAAATCGATAAAATTTATATTTCTTAAATTTCTATATAGATCGATAGGAATTAAAGACCTGATTCATAATTGGTACTCCGTTTTCAATTCGGTAATTCCAATTAGCCCTAAATATTAAAGCTAAAAAGTCTAAAAAATCTTTAAAAAATATATAGGTTTAAAGAAATTATACTGAATAGATTAAGATTTCGCCAAAAAATCCCAAAGAATATTCTCCATCAATATAGGAACCCTATAAGATAAGAAGTAGAGATCTTTAGTGTCTGGACTGATGTTGATAGTCCCTCAAAGAATGACTTAAAAATGGGTAAGCTAATGGGAAGCTATATCACACTTGTCTTTATGAATTCTTCCAAATGAATAGTTCTCTTCTCTCTATTCTCCACTCTTTTATCCGTTTGTTCTCTCCCCACTCACTCATACTGCCTTATTGACACAAGTGTTTCTTCAAAGATCGAATATCTTTCTTTCAACCATAATCCACTATATCTAAAAGCCACGACGATAAAATTCCAGCACAGGATCCCCAAATGAAACACCAGGGGATATATAGTTTTAGCTATCAGAGTTATGGTTGCATTTGCATGTATTTTACACAAAAAAAAAACTGTTTCTGTTTTCGGGTGGGGTCTCAACAAAATAATATTAAATGTCAGGGGCCAGGTTACACCAAAAAGAAACGCCCAAGGGAATGGATACGTTGAGCCGAGAGTGGTCCTCCCAACGCCAGGTCTTAAACAAATGTCGAAAAATTAAGATTGAGATGCGGCACTGCTGTTTCTGTTGCTAATCCTCCTGCTGATGTTTCCCGATGCTCCTAATCCTCCATCATGATTCTAACTGCTATTGCTAAAAGGGGAGGGCCCTTTTACAGGCGCCCGTAGTGGGCCTGGCTGGGCTTGCGGTCCGTGAAGAAGTTGCGCAGCACCAGGATCTGAACCAGACCGATCAGCACTACGGCGGCCGTCTCCAGCGATGACCAGACCATCACCCGCGAGTTGAGATCCTCCGCGCGCTTGCGTCCCTGCGCCTCGCGGAGACGGTGATGCGTCTGTGCGTCAAGGATGTCGTTCAGGCCCTTGTGAATGGCCTGCGACGAGGTCTCCATCTGGGTGAGCACCGTAGCGTGCTCATCGACGCCCGGCAGAGCCGCCTCCTCACCCACCTGGAAGTCCACGTAGACGATCTTATGCGAGAAGGCCGAGAACTGGTTGCCGAAGCAGGCAGTGTACACGCCAGTCAGCTCCGCCACGAACTGATAGCTGTCAAAGGTGGCCTTCTCCTGCTTGTAGATAACCTTGCCCTGCGGATCCTTCAGATGGACGTCCACGTCCAGCTGGCCACCGGCAGAGACCTGGAACTCGAAGTAGGCGCTGGTGTTGCGCGTGATCTCCTCGTAGAAACAGTCCTCGGCATTGTCCGCCAGGTCGAAGGTGAACTCCACGGCGCTGGTGCACTGCATCAGGGCCACCAGAAGGGTGGAGACCAGTAGGATGCCTGCCGGACTGCTGTTGTACCGGATATGTGTTGGACTTTTGGTGGCCACCATGGTTTCGGCGGGGCTGGGCTGGCTATTTGGTATGTGGATGTGCTCGGTACTCCGCTGCCACGAAGCAGCTGCTGGTGTCTCAACCTCCTTACTTTTTGCTATTCTACTTTATTAATGAATTCGCCGCCTCCCGTCAGCGATTCGATCCGTTTTCCAGCTGCAATTGGCAAGTAATCAACGATTCATCCCACCAGGAGGCACTTCTCTCTCCATACACCCTTTTTCCGGGCAGTACTCACCAGTGGTCGCCCGGATTACGTTTTGTTTGCTACTTTAATAAAAAAAAAAAATTCCCATAAAAACACCAAATGTTCTGACACGTGTCAACACTCTTTTTGCAGTCCACTGCCCAACACTGGAGGAACACGTAAGTGTTATCGGAATTTCAAAGTTGCGACTATCGATTGGGCGCGAAGAAATTTCGTTAATCGAGTTGGCAGTGCCAGCCCTGGAATCAACTTCCCTTCCAGCTGACACTTCCGTGTTCTGACCCATTCGTTCCCATATTTCAAACGAAGCTTGCATCTAGATTTTTTTGTGAAAATTTTTTTCGAGACTCTTTTATTAAAGCCAGTGAACAGGAATCGACGAAAATGCAGGTGGTGGAGCTGCGCATGGACCGCAGCCTGCTCTGCCCAAACTTTGATGGCTACAAGCTTTCCTTCGACCCGGTGCCGGTTTTGCGGCAGAACTTTGATTCCAACCCGTTCCGGCTGGAGCCGCACGTCAATCAGTACTCGATGCTGCACTTGGAACTCTTCGCCAAGCACAACCTGCTGTGGTGCGACCCCTGGATGCGGTATGCCTCCTACTTCATGAACGAGAAGCACCAACTGGTGCAGTGCGTCTACGATCCACAAAGTGGACGTACGCGAGGACAGCGTGTCGTGTTCACCCTGGACAGGATGGACCACGGCGACGGTTATGCCCACGTGCCCGGCGACTACAACTACTCGGGCGTCTTTGTGTCGGAGCGTTACCTGGTCATTTGCGACGGCATTAACACGTTCCATTTGATAGATACAGGCGATCGGTCCAGGACCGGCAACGATATGTGGCAGCGGATCAGCCGCACCCCAGTGGACAATGGATTGGATCATCGTGGTCAGGTCCTCTACGACGCTCGCCTGGACATGGTGCAGGAGCGTAAACAGATCTCTCTAGTCGCTGCACATGTTGCACATCGCCATACGGATGCGACACAGACACGCCGCAACACCGTCCACTACAATGATCTGACTTGGGGGCGCTGGACGCTCTCCCCGAGATCCGATGAATGGTCCTACACAGTCTGTCAGAAGCTGGAGACTATCGGATCGGTGCTATACTGTGCATTTGAGCCGCGTGCCGAGTCCCTGATCATTGCCAGCACCCGTGATGTCCAGACGCCGGCCCAAAGAGAAGCTGCAGAAGCTGCGGCCGTCCCTCCAGAACCCGTCATCCCCTTCCAGAACGGTGCAGATCCAGCTGCGGTCAATTTTTCGTGGGCCCAAGCTGACGATGAGCTGTCGATCAGATTTCCGTTGGATGGGGAAGTGCGTCGTCCTGATTTTCAAATTCGCTGCACGGCCAGCACGGTGCACGTGGAGCACTTGGGCCGAGTGCTAATGGCTGGTACCCTGTTCGGACGTGTGGACAACGAGCTCACCACCTGGAGCTTTGGCCCCAACAAGCTGCAGTTGACATTGATCAAGCAGGAGCCACTGCGCTGGCCGCGTTTGTTCATCGAGGAGGGCACCGGTCCGGACGAAAGCGATATGGACGCCGACGAGGAAGCTGACCCCTTGCCTGATCCACAATTGCCGATACCCAACCTGGAGGATCCAGTGGAGGAGTGCGATGTTCCCTTCGAAGACGAGGAGATCAAGATGGGTAAGACGAGAGCTATCTATCGGAAGATTATTTAATGAAACTTTTCCCACTCGCTTGCAGTTCGTTTCAACCTGCCGGCTGGCTGCATCACTCACACCATATTCATGGGCTCGACGCCCCTGCTGTTCAACACCACGCTGCGTGCCGGCTTTCCGCCTGCCTTTTCCACGCGCCAGGGCGTGGACGCCGCCCTCTGGCTGCAGATGTACCAGCCAACTCGCCCAGACGAATGGAACGTGCGCCACGAGGGACAGCTGCATGCCTTCGGCTACGTCCAGGCCTCCAAGGAGGAGCGAAAGTACACCGTCTGCTGCCCGAACATGGAATTCGTGGCCATCTGCGAGAGCTATCGCCACGTGCTCGTCTATCGTGCCCGCCACGACAACGCCGAGGGACTGCGCAGGCGCAACGGTCCGCCCGTGGTGGTCGGCAAGCAGAGCCTAGTCACCCTCGATGAGACCGTCGGCGACATCATCGGCGTTTCCACGGCCCCCAACCTGATCACTATTCTGACTGAGTACTCCCTGCTGCATCTGCAGGTGTAACGTTTCTACTATACCATTACCGTTACCATATAAATTAGTCGTTGACAATAAACGCATTTCCTTGGTCCTTGTCCTGTGCCCGCTGGCACCTGACCCCTGACCCCATACACACATACACATATATTTCAGGAAAGAAACCATTTAAAATCTGTGGTTCGTTTGTTATAAACAAAGTCTAGGTTAACAGCAGTAACATATCCTAGTTTTAGTTAACTATACTATTACCATTGGCGGAAATGGTATCTTAAGAATTAAAATCTATTTCTTAAAGAGTCTTGATAAAATATGGAAACAATAAAGAGCCAGCTATCAAGATCTTGATAGTTCTTTGAGAAATATATTTCAAAGTTTATTAAATCTCAAGGTTTTTGTTATAATTTTTACTCAAATTTAAAGAAAAATGGATGATTATGATGATACTTAATAGATTCTATAACTAATCCTTGAAAATCCTTCACCAGAAATCTGTGAAATAAAAATGAAATAAATAAGTTAATATTATTAATTTTTTAAATCATAAATCCAGGTCCTGGTGGATGCTTTTAAAAGTTTCTTCCAATATAACTTCATTTTCTTCAATATAATTTAACAATATTGATACATATTTTAAATATATACCCTATATATAATAAAAAGCCTAAACTACCAACTAAAAGGCAATAAACAAACTAAAATACTTTCAAACTAATTACTTTTCTTTTGCAAAAAACAATTAATTTCCATCCTAAAAGCATACTAAGAACCATTAAACCCCTTAATCTTTCAAAAACATACTCCTTTAGAATGAAAATGTAATCGGGATAATGTATCTTTTGATATCCTATATTGTATTTCCATTATTATGAAATTATTTTTTCCAGAACCTTCTTCAAAGTGTACCGGCATTCATGGGTTAAAGGCTTCATATGGTAGTGTGACCAGCTCAAGGGCAATTCTCCTACAATGTGCTAGTTTTGATACTATTTTTAGTATATTTCAAAGCGACAGCACCTGGTCACACCAGTGTAAATTGTTGTTGTTTTTAAGGTTTCGTACGTTGTTTTTTTACATAAATAGCCGCGCGTTAAAGTGGAGCGTTTTAATTCGTTTGTGTTAATATCGCGCTGCGCTGTTTACGCGTTTACACTTTGGCGGCAGGAAACGCAATATCACATCTATACCTACATAACCCGATCTAAAAATTAATTAGTGCAATTAGGCGGTAAACAGAAATTATCTTTAAAAAAAAAATTTTGTTTTTGGAGCCGAATGTAAAAAAATTATTGTGAAATACACACTCTTGCACACCCAACACCACGCTCCACACACCCACACCAACCAGCGCACACTCGCTTGCACACACACACACACACACTCGTAGTGGTTTCCAATTGGAAAGAACCTTTCCGGACGGGGGAGCACGTTTCGCGTAAAAAAATAAAATTCGACCGTGATTCGGATTCGATTCCGGTGGCAGCCACAGATTCTATTATTAACAAGCCAAGAAGAACCTGTCGCACCAATTGCACATCCATCATCTCGCCGCCACCCCCCTCCTCCTCCCACCCACCAGCAATATTATATCCGACATATAATAATATCTGTTTACAAGAGCAGCCCAGCAGCTGACGCCGCAATCGCAGCTGTAAAAAAGGAAGGAAAATCCCAAAAAGAGACCGCAGGGGATAGCATAAAAAAAAAAGAAAAACAC
Organism: Drosophila malerkotliana malerkotliana; assembly: GCA_018153235.1. NCBI lineage: Eukaryota > Metazoa > Arthropoda > Insecta > Diptera > Drosophilidae > Drosophila > Drosophila malerkotliana. The sequence continues at coordinate 6,565,401 of JAECXV010000038.1, forward strand.
GCGACCTGCCCCGCACATTTTTGTGTTTTTTTATTGTGAATATTTGATTTAGCAAGATTAGCTAAAAAAGAGTCCACAAATCGTGAATCGTGAATAAATTTTGTTGGGGAGAACACGAGAAAAACAGCGGGAAATTCGGCAAACTGCAGATTACACAACTGCAGCAACACCATACACACACACACACCCACAAACACAACCACCCATCCGCCTCCCACAAATCGTGCCGCAAGAGCAAGAGCGATAGAGAGTGGAAAAGTGCAGAGCAGGAGGAGCTGTGAAACACTAAGAGAGCAGTAAAGAGACCGAAAGGAGGTCACATTTGTTGTGCCGCTATATTCCTTCGATTCTGATTACCGAGTCGCCAAAGCAACAGCTGAGCGGCCCCCCTACTTCTTTTTTCATCTTTTTTTTTGCCGGTAAGTGTGCTACCAAGTGTGGTTCTTATTGTTGTTGTAATTTTAATTTTTTTTTTATTTGGTGGCTGCCACAATTTTTTTTGTATTTTTTTTTAATGAACACGAGTTTAAATCGCTGACTGGGCAGGTTTTATAATGATTTCGCTTGCGGGGGTCAAAGTGGCAAGGCCTTGGTCTGGCCAGCCTACAGCAGAGGTGGAAATAATAGGTATTTCCAAAAAATCTAAAAGATAAATATTTTGTTTCTTGAATACTAATTCTAGGAAATATTATTTTAAAGCTGAACTGGTATGAACTAGTTTTTTGTTTTAAAAAATATACATATTTTTAATCTAATTTCTTGACTGTTATTGTTTATAATTGTTTCGTATGGGTAATATTTGTAAATGCGTAATTACCCGGCCGGTCAACTATTTTGTATTGATTTTCTATGTGGTCTCTGGGTCTGTAATTACCCGGCAATTCGATTTTAAGTACCCGCTCTCCATAGTTGGTTTGCGGTTACAGCCTTGACATTCGTAGCTAGTTTTTTTTTTGTTATTGTTGTTGTTGTTTTTCCATAGAAATTTATGTGCATGCGATTTACACTTCCCCCTTTTCATTGCTTCCGCAGCGTTTTTTTGTTGTTGTTTTTTTGGGCGGTTGGAAGGCGACCTTGGGTGGAAACTTCTGGCATATTCCCATACATCGAGGCATACTGGCGTGACCAATCGAAAATAAAAAATAGAATCGAGTGGCTATATACTCCTCCACCTCCTTACCACCCCTTTCCACTAATACCACTAGATTTGTCGAGTCATTCCATAGTCCAGAGTAAGCCATAATAATTGAGTGACGTCACACATTGCTCATACGCCATGTGGGGGTATTCCTTTTCCGCTGTGATAAAGATCCCAGGAGAGTAAAAGATGGTAAGAGAACGGTGCTAAGAGAGCGCCAAGTATCCAATTTAGAACGGGGCTCTGGGTATTTCACCAGAGTATGCAAAGCAAAGCGGAGAAATAGTGGGTGAGGAAATGAGAAAGTCAAGAAGAAGATAGCGGAGAAACAAAAACAACATATCACCTCTGTATTCCTGATCTATCAGCATGAGAATGCAGAAATATCTCACGAATTATTCACATGACTCACTCTCGCTCACGCGTGCCCTTGCTTGCTCCTAAGCTCCACTCCCCCCCCTACCTACCTACCTCTCTTTTAAGCAGCCATCTCGCTCACTCACGCATCACGATCAATTATTACTGTTTGTTTTTCGATATCAGGCAGCGTGCGAAAAGCAATCAAAGCTCTCTTCAATGTTGTTGTTGCTGTAGTTGTTATGACATTTGCAATTATTATCGCACCATGACTGGCATTAGTATCTAATAGATACACAAGCAGAGTTACAAAGTAATAGATACAAAACCACATGTATAGAGTGCGATACGGGTTATAAGTACATTACGCATACGCCCAGTGGCCGCGCAGATAGGTGGCCTTGAGCGGCCTTGCCTCAGGCTCGCATTTATTGAGCCGTCTAATCCCCTACCATTGTCACGCACCGAAAGGCCTGGCCGAAACTTCAGGTCTAAATACACTGAAAGAAATTTTGATCTAACTTAATTGTTAAAAATTAATTTCAATATTAATTAGCATTCATTTTCTTCTTAGTTTTTGCTTTTAAAAGTCTTAAAATAAGGGATATTAGTTGTTTTTTTCTGTTACACTGAAAGAAACTGGTTTGAAAATCGTTTGTTTCATATATTTTCTTTAAAAATAGGTTTTAGTGGTCATTTGGTTTAATTTTAATCGGAAATTTGTACTTTAAATATAATAATACTATTCTTAGTGATAAAATTAGGGGAAAAAATCCAAACCTTTTAATCTATAAATATTTTATTCATAGAATTTCTTATTATTTTTTATCATAAATCATAAAAATTGTTCCCACATTTTTGTATTATTTTATATTTTTATAAAAGTCTTTATAAAGACCCTTTATCTTTAACTTCTCAGCATGATTATTGCAGATTTTAAACTATTTGTCATTATTTGTTATTAAATTCTAAAAATTTTCTCTATTCTTATAAATCATGCTGACTTTTTAGAGCTTAATCATAATGACAATTAATCAGATATTATTTTTTATTGAAATTGAAATTAATTTAAACTTGAAAGTACTTTAAAATTCAACTTTATTTCTTAATGATTTGTTTTTTTAACTACTCTGTATTTTTACTATTAAAATTAGTTGAAATTATTCAATAAAACTAAGGTCATTATTGATAGATTTTATCTAAAAAAAAAAAAAGTTTTCTTACATTTAAATTAAAATTAGTCTTATTAAGGAATTATTTTTGAAGTTTTATTAAATTTTCTTTCTTCCTAAAACTGGATAACTTTTTATAATTTTGTTTACTCAGAAAGATGACTATTTTTTTAGATTTCTAAACTTAATAATGAATACTAAAGTGTTTTAAACTATAAATATTATTTTTTATTATTTTTAAGAGTATCTCAGTCGCTTGTTACTTATTTTTCACCGTGTACCCTTGGGTCAGAACTCCCTCCCGCCCTCTGGTGGCGATTTCTTTGTGGCGCAATTAATTTTCGACCATTATTTTTATGGCCATATTACCTCCGATTGTGGTCTTTTATTAACCCACCCAGTGGTGTCCTGGCAGCCTGACACCACACTAATTATAACTCAATTATTTTAAAGAATTTCAATAATTCTTGGGTTTATCCTGGAATGAGAATGAGAATAATTCCACCTAAAAAAAAAACAAAACCTTAACCTCTGAAAGTCCCCCCCTCTCGATAATTAAGTGTCGTCGCCAGGAAATAAATTTTAGCAACCAAATGCGATAAGTCACATGTTTGTTAACCGTTTTTTTGTTATATTTTTTATTTTTATTGTTTTTTATTTTGTTATGACCGGCTTTTGTTGTTTTGCACTGGCATTTAGTTGATTGTTTTATTAATTTAACGATTTGCAAACTAAACTCAAGGACTCAACAGCCAGAAAGTTACAAAAGTAACCAGAAAGAGTTAGTTGGCCAACTGAAGGCACTGGCCGGAAACACCTTGGTTTTTATAAGCCTTTGGGGGGCTGGTCTAATGTTGTTTATTTGAATTGCAAGTAAATATATAACAATCTGAACTACATATTTCTCAAAAACACATCTGGCTGCGCAAATGTGTCATGTTAGATGACGGAATATGGTACTCCATATGTATATATTCCTCATTTGGCGAATTGTGTAATTGTAGCCATCCACTCCCACACATGCCCCTCTCTGATTGCAGATTCTATTTATTTGTTTTTTATTTTTATGGCCAGAATAGAGTGCGTCACTTGTGCTATTCAAACACTTGCTATTTGTACTCTATTTTACGCAATTAAACCCGCAGATGCCACCACCAGCAGGCAGTCTCTCTATAGTCTCTATATATTATGTATATATATATATTTGCACAAGTGCATCTCAAAAAAAAAACGAACAGAAACAACAATAAAGTCCCCAAAAATGATTAATCGGAAGAGAACACGTGCTCCTGTCATTTGGAAAGGGGGGGTATATTTTATGGGGTGATTGCCATTTTAATAAACGTTTGTTAATTTCTATAATATAACCCCAGAGAGAGAGAGATATATACAAAGATTTGTATTCTAGATGGAAATTTGTTGAGCCTCATTTATGAGATATGAGTTTTAGTCTTTTTAAATTTTTTTTTTTATGAAAAACTGTCATTAAAAATTAAGTTCACTTTGAATAATTAATTTATTGTCCCCCTTTTTGGAAACTACCATCCATCAATTAGTGAATTAATAAATTTCCTTTTTTTTTCCATTTTTGGATTTGAAATTCCGCGACACATGGAATAGTGTCCTGGTTCCCATATGCATACAGTCATACACCCCCCTGGCATTGCAACTTGGAACCTCAATAGGGCAACCACCCACCCCACCCCTTCCACTTGTCTGATTGTCTGAGAATTTGTTGGCCAAATAGAATTTATTACGTCGCAATTTTGCAATTTCTAGAGAGACGACGGAGACGACGCCGAGTCGGTTTATGAGGCGTATACGTAATCTGGCTGTTATCTTATTATTATTATTTTTGTTTCCCAATGCACTTCCTTATGCTTCTCTCATGAAATTCAATTCGAAACTCAAAAAAATGTTGATGTTTAAATTTTCCAACTAAAAGAAGAATTCTTCTGAAAAATCCGAGAGATGTCAGAAGAGAATTGGTTTTTTGTTTTCTATTTCGTTAGCCGTGACCCTGAATGTTTGTATTTGTTTGCAATTTTCTATTGCTTCTTTCCGCATTTTCTATCTGGCTAAACACTGAGAGAAAAAATATTTGAAAAAAATAAAAATAAAAAACATAATTTAGTGGCGTTATAGTTTTCATAATAAATACCAACGATTTCATGATGATTTATTAATCTCAGAGAGGAACTATGGCACGATAAGGTTCAGTTCTGATAACAAAATTGATCATAAATTGTAAAGTTGGAATTTAAATAATCTATCGGGGGGTTTTAGTTTCTATATAGGATCCTGGTGAATGATATCTCATCCAAAGAATCTAAAGAAAGGCCCTTGAAAGCACACTTGGTTCGTTTCTCAGGGAAAACCTTCAATTACCGAAAATATTGTTGCGGAATTCACTCGAAATGATAATTTGTAATCAGCTTTGGGCCAATATGACTCTTATCAGTCAGTCAGTTAGTCAGTCCGTCAATCACTCACTGCACCGTCAAAAAAAATGTTCAAATTCTCCCAAAAAAAAAAGGTGACTCATCACACTTGCCGAAAAAATCTGCCACACACTCACAGGCTGGTATCATTTTTGGCTTCGTTTTTAGGGGGGGGTATGTTTTCATATGACAAGGCAGAAAAAAAAACAAATAAAAACAGAAAAGTGGCTGCTGCCCTTCGGCGATTTCGATTGCGTGGGTCAGGAGCTTCCCAAAGAATCGCATTCGCATCTGACACTCACAGATCCATCTGCCTTGGATAGCCAAGTGTATCTATGTATCTATGTATCTGACGCAGCAGGCGAGGTAAACGTGCTAACGTTTTAATTCACAAATTAATTAGCATACTCGGCGTGAGCAGGTTGATCAAAAAAGAGATCTCTCACAAGGGGACCCCCAAAGAAAATAATATCACAGTTCGTGAGAAAGGTGCTCTTTAAATTTCGAATTTCTATGCTAATTATAAAATTCAATTATAGTTTGATTTCATTTAACAATTGAAGCCTAAGAATGAGAGACAGTTTTGTTGAGATAATAGAAGATATAGAGGTACTATCTTGGAGATAGAAGTTGTTTATGAGATGTAGTTAGGTGTAGTTATGTATTTAGGAAAGACTTACGAAAGATAATCTTATTAATTACTGAGATTTGTTGGTTAAATATGTATTTTTGTTACTGAAAGACTATTTATAAAAGCTTTTTTTGGGGAGAAATTTATTAAAATAGTACTTGAAACTAATTAAGACATTATTTGGAAAATTTTAGACATGACTAGTAAAAAAATAGCTATTTTATCTATTGCCAAATAAGAAATATTTTAGTAAGGATAGGTTAGGTTCAACAAACTAAATGGAATTGATTGAAAAAATACAACTATTATCAAACTTATCGAAATTTATCGATTAATTTTAGAAAATCCCTTAAATTACCAGCCTTTTTGATTTATTTTTGTTATTCTCTATATTATCTGACTCTACTACTGTCTGTTTTATTACCAAACAAATAAAAAGCAGTATTGTTCACTCATTATTTTACAGAAATCTACAAAATCGATGAAATTTCGATAAATCCCGATCTATTTGGTGTTACATGGAAATATTGCTTTTTTCCTACTCTAAATTATATAGAAACAAATGAAACCATCAACCTAAAACCAGATTAAACTTTAAATAAATTCTAAAGATTTCCAAAATCGATAAATTATCGATATATCCTAGAATGTCTCTTGATGCTTTTGTATGTCTACCTTTTCTAAATTATTTTGTAAAATTTTAAACCAATAAAAACCCCTACTTAGCTTTCAAAAATGTATAAAGACTTTAAAAATCGATAAATAATCGATATATGCTGGTATATCCTTTGCTTTCTTTAAGGTTATATTAAAATATCTCTCGTTTTCGTATTTAATAAAAAAAAATAAAACCAAATCCACTAGAAACTGAATATCAGTAATCTATAAAGACTTCCAAAACCGATAAAAATCCGATATATCCTTTAGCCGCCCTTGTGCCATCTCTATTTCGAATAGTTTCACTGATAAAAGGCCATTAAGTTGGAAAGAGTCTTAACTTTCAGTAATTGGCCTAATCCAGTGGGAAAGATAAAAATTAAGATTCCGTAAGCATTCCTCGACCCGTCCCCTCCCATCCCCTCCCTCTGGGAAATGCAATTACCAAATGAGAGGTACTTGGGACCCGCTTATCTAACCGCCATGCCTCCATGGGTGGGTATACCAGGGACTGGGACTGGGACTGGGACTGGGCCTGGGTCTGGGACTGGGTCTGTAAGGAAGGTGTGTAGGGGGAGGCGACATGCTTGTGCAATTGAAACTTATCTAAGCGCATTTGCATCGCAGTAAGCCATCAGGAAAGGCATTCAAGCGGGCCCATCTATGCACCTATACATATACATATGTATAAGATAGTTCTATGTATATAGAACCATCTGAAAATCAGGAAAGATTGAGATACGAAGAGTACCTCAATGTTGGAGTGCATACTTGAGGGTTTGTTTTTCCACTTTGACGGTTGCCAGCCAGAGATAGAAAATTCCTGGAGTGCAGAAATTAGGATGATAAGTTAGCAGTAAGCTATAGAAATAGTCAGCTGGTATAAATAGATTAATTAACTAGTTGGAATTGAAATCAAAAACAGGTGACGATAATCGATATATAAATAAAGAAATAATATTAATGGCCTTGAATGTGGCTATTACTGCATACTACTTAAGTTTCTCAATCCTTCCGAGAAATGGAGACTCACCTGGGTATAGCACCTGTTAAGTACTTCTCTGGTACTGAAACTGGTACTTGCTTTCCGGCCAAAGTTTCCCGTGAAAATGATCCGATCCGTGACTGCCACCGGACGAACGAACGGAGCTTTCAATCATTGAATCATGTACGGATTTAGAATCGAATGGAATCGATTCTGATTGAATGATATACTGGGGGCAATACGAATGAAATCTATGCCTTTCCTCTCCCAAAAAGCTACCAAAAACTTGATTGGCAGTTATTTACAATTCAAAGATGTCGCGTCGAGTATTTTGTGGACAGGTACTGGCCTCCTCCTCCTCCTTCCGATCCCGCAATCTTTATAGGCACACGGCTATAGGTGATAAATCAAAATATCACCAAAACCGATCTATAAATATGCTATAATATATATATATATATATATATGATATATAATATAAACCCTTTGCTGAACAGCAACCTACACTCGAGAGATTACCAAAAAAGATTCGCGAAAAAATTCTTTATTCTTTGATGGAATACAATAAATTAGAGGGCAAATAATTATAATGGCACTTGAATCGGTTTCGAGTACGTCCCGTGCTCGTCCATTTACGACCGATCGTATTGAGATACGGACTATATATATATATATTGAGACCCAAGCTAAAAGTCCCTGCCCTGACTCTTTGCTGATCCGATTCCTATCCATTTCCATTGATGGATTCATGACTCCGAGTTGGACTCCTCGTGGCTGCCGCCTCCGTCGTCGTCGCCGCTGCTGCTGCTGCTCTGCCGGCAGCAACGCCAGCTGAGGCCTGGCCCGTCATAAGCTGGAGTCTGGCCGAGTATAAATTCAGTCGGGGTTCGGCCGTGGAGCGACCAAAAAGCAGCCAGCTGTGGCAACTTACCACCCAACCACCCACCCATTCATTTTCAAACCAAAAACTAATCCAAGTAGTGCCCTGATCCGGATCGGAAGTGAAAAGCGGTCCGTGTTTGACATCACTAGTGCAATACACTCGAAATAAAAAGGTACTACATCCTCGAATACCAATTAAAGTGCTCTATTTTTTTTTAAAAGTGTGATTTTTAAAGAGTTTTCTAAATGAAGTTATAAACAAAGTTTTTTAAATTAAAACTAAAAATTATTTGAGTAACAAAGCTATAATTTTTTTTTTAGTGTAGAGGCCTTTGGTTTTTGGTAGTTCTTAAAACAAACAGTTGTTTTTTAATAATTATTGTTCGGATATTCATTTAAAAATTATGAAAAAACTTAAATGAATTTTTTAAACAAAACATATCATGAAATTTAACAAGAAATCTTGTTTTAATTTTGATTAAAAATAAATTTAAAATCATTTTCTACATATCAAGTAAAATTACGTTTAAATCTTCATTCTTTGAGGCCTTAACTATTTACTTGAATATTTAATCCTATTTAAAAACAATGAATATTCAATTTATATCTTAAAATCTTAAGAGTCCTTCTTAAAACTTTAAAAACATGTTTGAAGTCTTATGTTTAAAGTAAATTTCTAATCATTTGGATTACAAAATAGTGTTATTTAAACTAATAATTCACTTTAATTTTTAACTTTAAAACTTAGTCAAGGAAAAAAGTGATAGGAAATGCATTTTAATTCAAACTTAGTACTTAAAACTTAAACTTAATTCAGTTTTCTTGAAAAAATATAGAATATGATATATGAAATATCATATATTGTGAAATATCAATTATCATAAATATATCAATCTTGTGAGTTTAAAATTTATCAAGCTTGTAATGACTTTTTCATTTAAAAAATATAAAAAAAGATCTAAACAAATATTTAGAAAAATTGTGAAATAAAAACTAATTACATTAAAGTTACTCACTTTTACACTCAAATTGTAAAAGTAACTCAAATTACTCAAATTACATTAATTACTCACTTTAAAAACTAAAAACTTGAAAAATAAAATGATAAAGTTTTATTATAAAGTTTTAAATGATGAAGTAACCAATTTCTTGACTTTATAAACTAAAATACTTTATAAAGTTTTATCATAAAGTTTGAAATAATAATATAGTAACCAATTTCGGTAGCTAAGAATTTAAAAAAAATTCATAATACGAATGTCTTATTAAGACTTTAACATTCCTTAAAGTTTAAGACATAATTTTTATTAAATTTTGTTTAAAAATGTATTGAAAACACACTCCAAAAGCTATTAAAAAAGACACTTGTTTTAAAAAAGATAAATTAAATATCATATGATTTAATAAAATTAACTTACTATAGTTTTAATGGTAATAGTAATATAATATAATACTATACTATAATATAATAATAATACAGCTCTATATTATATCTATTATTATAGTAGTTTCTTATAGTTTCTCATAGTTTCTTAATAGTTTTTTGAATTTTTTTTATTTAGTAAAACATCATTACCCCTTACCCACTTTTAGGGGTTCTTTCGATTTCAAGAACAGGCCCGACTTTGGTTCATTGAACCCCCTCCCCGAATAGAACTTGCGATTCGATATATATAAGTACATATATCAGAACAGTATGGAATGGGATTAGATTTCCAATTGGCCAACCTGTCAACCTGATATCTTGCACAAGCAGCACCTTGAGAACCCGAATCCACATTCCAATATAATTCGCTTGGTTTCTTGGTCCAAAATTACAGGCCATGGCTCCTCTTGGTTGCTTTATTTTGATTTTTTTTTGTTTTTGTTTTTTTTTGGGAAATTTTAGCTCTGAATAACCACCTCTATTTGAAGTGTTATTTTTTTTCGGGGACCCTAGAGTGTCGGGTCGTAAATCTGCGCAGCAATCGAATCGTAGCACCCATAGCACCAACCTCTCCAAAATATGATTCAATCAGACTCGAGTGGCGCACGGCAACCTGTCGCACGGCTACTAAATATACATATATATATATAATGTATAAAATATTTGTATTTATTTACTTTCGGATCGGAATCGGACACACATGTGTGTGGAATTATACCCCAAAAAAACAGAAACAGAAAGAGAGGAAGGAGGCATCTTATCAATTATTTGATTACTAGTCGCTGCTTATCAATTAATTGAGTCAAATGTTGTAAATTGTGAGTGCGAGTGTCAAGTCCAAGGAACCGAGGGGAACAATCGAACAAATGCACTCAGTTCTACATATATGTCGTATACCTTTCCCCTTAACCGTAGCCACCTGTACAGTGTGTTCTGCTGATTAATTGATTTTCGGCGAAGGGTAAGGGCATTGACTGCGGAGGCTTTGACTCTCAAGTTTCAGAACAAAAAAGCATGCTTTTTTTCAAATAATTTAGAAATAAAATCCCGACCTAACACAACAAGCATTTCTAAATATTTAAATATTTTTAAAATCATAAATTAAGAACATAATTTGGAGTTTTTTCATATTTTGAGTTATTCAAACTTTATAAGATTTTCAATCAACATTCTGAGGGTATCTGAATTTCGTCGCGAACTTTTTTCTAATTTATCGACTTTTTTAAATTCCTTCTTTGCTTAATTTAATTGTTTATGCAATTTCGTGGAAATGCAAATTGCAAACTGCCAACAGCCAACAGCCAACTGCAAACTGAAAATGGCAATTGCATCGATTGCATTTTCTGCTTTTTTATTTTTTTTGTCGATTGTAGGATTGCGCAATGTCGGAAATACATATGTGTATAGAATGAATATCAGGAATTGAATGACTTTCAGGGTAACTATACTCTACACTGCCAGTCATAAATGTATAATTATTTCTAGAGGGTTTTGTTTTCATTTTTAATTATAGTTTGCAGGGTTTTCCCTTCTAAACCAGAAACTAGTACTAAAAGCATGCTTTTTTCAAAAAGGGTTTTTGATTTTACGTTTAGAAATTATATTCATTGAGGATTTTATCAGACAAACCTTTAGAAGTGATAGCTAATTGTTTCTTGAGATAATATTTGAGAGGTTTAAGAGGTTTTCCCTTTGTAAAAAGTGGAGACAGAGTCCTAAAAAGTATGCTTTTTCTAAAAGGATTTTATATCCATTAAAATTTCTATAAATTTATTATTTAATCTTTAAACCTCTTCTAAATTGCTAGATAAGCTTGTCTAGAGATAGTATATTATTTCAGCTTCGAGGTTGTTTCCCTAGAAATTACGTCTTTATTCCCACTCATTAAATTCCCAAAAAGCATGCTTTTTCAAAAGAGGGTTTCATTCATTCATTCTTTGGGTATTTAATCATGAAAGCCCTTAAAAAGTGGCAGATAATCATATCTTGAGATATTTATATTGCCCTGGTGTTTTTTTTTTTTAAATGATACCTATTAGTCTTAGAAATAGAGCCCAAAAAGCATGCTTTTTCATCTATTTTCAAAAAAAAAATCTTTTAAATTAAAAGATAATCATATCTTGAGATTACCCTGTTATTACCCTGGGGTTTTCCTTTAGAAATTTACTCTTTTAGCCTTGGAAGTTTTGAAAAAGCATGCTTTTTTAATGAAATAAGATTTCTTAGCATAATCTTTTGTTTATTTTAAATAAACATATGAACATATATTTTTTAAATTCAAGACATCATTTTAACGGGGCTAGCTTATCTTTATAAAGACTATTATTTCCATCATGGTTTCCCCCAACAAAATAGCCTCTGAGATAAAGTCAAGAAAAGCATGCTTTTTTGAAGAGCAAGCATACAATGGGATTTTATACGCTTTTGTTTTTTAAATCTATTCATTATTTATTATTTAATGATATCATTATAATTATAATAATCTCTAGGTCTATAAAGTCTTGTGATTCCTTCATAAAGCCACAAAAAGCATGCTTTTTATCATGAGATGGGACTCTTTTTTAACTTTTTAACTTAACATGTTTTTTAAAACCTTTCCAAAATAAGCTAAAAGTTTGTTTTAAACCCCTCTGCTAGATAATCTTTCTTTAGACTAATATTAGTTTCTTTTTTTTAGCGTTTTTCCATTAAAATTGGACCTATAGTACCAAAAAAGTGACAAAAAGCATGCTTTTTTTTAATGAGATATGCTTTTTTGACCTTTTCTCTTCAAAAAATGATAAGTTTATAATTTTATTTCAAAATCCTTTTATAAAATGTTAGATAATTATCTTAATTATCATTCTTAAGGCTACTATTTTTGTCTTGGGGGTTTTCCCATAGAAACTGAGCCTCTTAGTCATAAAAGCAAAGTCCTAAAAAGCATGCTATTTTATAGGGATGTTATATCTGTCATATATGCTATATCTTTATGATATGAAAGGTTTATATATTTATGTCCTATTATTTAGATAAGATAGTACCTAGATGGACTTAGATCTCTATTCAGATCCTATTATTCCCACCGTGAGTGTATTCCTTGAGTTATGGCGCAGTAGTCTTAGCAGCCCGGGTATTCCATCTAAGACGTCATCAGAAAACTAGACTTGGATTCGAACAGACCAGGTCGGGTCAGGCCAGGGGACGGAAGGCAGAATCAGATACAGATACAGATCCAGATACGATTTAGATGCGAGATGTTCAGAAGATAATTCAAAATTCAAATTCAAGAGTGTTGATACATTAGCCGACCACCTCCTCCTGATAATCGGCCTCCAATTAATATAGTTCCTGTCTTCTATTTCATTTCCGGTTGCCGTCGATCTTCGCCAGAAACACACAGCAGAAATGGGTCTACTGAGCGAGGGCAGTCCACTTTCCTGGGAGGAGACCAAGGCGCTGGCGGATCACGTACGCGAGCACGGCGTGAATCAGTTCATCAACCTCTACCACAGACTGAAGGATCGCCAGGGCGACATCCTCAAGTGGGGCGACGAGGTGGAGTACATCATCGTCAAGTTCGACGATGAGCAGAAGGTGGCCCGTGTGGCACTGCGCGCCCAGGACCTACTGGCCGAGCTCAATGAGAAGGAGCAGGCCGATCCCAAGGGCGTCAAGTCCCTGTGGCGTCCCGAGTACGGTGCCTACATGATCGAGGGCACGCCCGGCAAGCCCTTCGGCGGCCTGATGGCCCACTTCAACCTGGTGGAGGCCAACATGCGCTACCGCCGCGAGGAGGTCACCGAGCTGCTGGGCAGCGACGAGTGCGTCATGTCCATCACCAACTTCCCGCGCCTGGGTGCCCCCAACTTCACCTATCCGCTGGCCCAGCCCCGCCCCGAGGATCCGCTCAGCTCGGCCAGGTCCCTCTATTTCCCGGACGAGGCCATCTTTCCGGGTCATCCCCGCTTCAAGACCCTCACCCGTAACATTCGCAAGCGTCGTGGCGAGAAGGTGTCCATCAAACTAAAGGGTGAGTGCCAGTCTGGGACAAAATACTGATCCGAATCCGTAGCTAATCCTTATTCTTCTCCCCGCAGTCTTCAAGGATGTGAAGACCAAGCTGCCCGTGGAGGGAGCCCCGCCTGGAGAACCGGACGTCGTCTTGCTGGACGCCATGGGCTTCGGCATGGGCTGCTGCTGCCTGCAGCTGACCTTCCAGGCCTGCAACATCACGGAGGCGCGTCGCCTCTACGACCAGCTGGCCCCGCTGTGCCCCATCATGCTGGCCCTGACGGCCGCCTCGCCCATCTACCGCGGCTACCTGACCGAGTCGGACTGCCGCTGGAACGTGATCAGCTCCTCGGTGGACTGCCGCACGGAGGAGGAGCGCGGCCTGGCTCCGTTGAAGAACCAGAAGTTCCGTATCGCCAAGTCGCGTTACGATTCCATCGACTCCTACCTCTCGCCGGAGGGGGCCAAGTACAATGACGTGCCGCTGACCTACGACGATGCCGTCTACCAGCGACTCATCGACGGCGGAATCGACCATCTGCTGGCCCAGCACGTGGCCCATCTGTTTATTCGCGACACGGTATCGCTGTTCAGCGAGAAGGTCAACCAGAACGACAACGAGGACACGGACCACTTCGAGAACATCCAGTCGACCAACTGGCAGACCATGCGCTTCAAGCCACCGCCGCCCAACAGCTCCATCGGCTGGCGCGTCGAGTTCCGGCCCTGCGAGGCCCAAATCAGTGACTTTGAGAACGCGGCCATCGTCTGCTTCGTGGTGCTCCTGACTCGCGTCATCCTCTCGTACCAGCTCAACTTCCTCACCCCCATCAGCAAGGTGGATGAGAACATGCAGACAGCCCAGAAGCGCGATGCCTGTCGCAAGGAGAAGTTCTGGTTCCGCAAGTCCTCGAAGACCACCGAGCAGCGCGCCGCCAAGGCCAATGCTCGGGCTCAGGCTCAGGCTCAGGCCAATGGCAAGGCCACTCTGAACGGCGGAGGAGCTGGTGTGGTGGAGAACGGAAACGGCAACGGGCTGGCCAACGGAAGTGGCAGTGAGAATGGCGACATCGATGAGCCGCTCACCAATGGCACTGGTCCCAAGCTCAACGGACACGCCGCCACCAATGGAACTAGCAAGACCAATGGCACCACCAACGGCTCCACTAATGGCACCACTAATGGCCTCTCCAATGGTGCCGACAGCGATCACACCGACACCGATGACGAGGAGAACGAGCTCTTCCAGCTCCTCTCCATCAATGAGATCTTCAACGGAAAGGTGAGTCCCCTTTGGACTTGAGTTCCTTGGAGCACTAATCCTTATACTGGTCTCTCCCATAGCCCAATGTGTTTCCGGGTCTGGTGCCGCTGATCCGCAGCTATCTGCAGTCCATGGAGGTGGACACCGATACCCACTGCACCATCGAGCAGTATCTGCGCTTCATCCAGAAGCGTGCCGCCGGCGAGCTGATCACCACGGCCACCTGGATGCGCGAGCAGGTGCTCAGTCATCCGGATTACAAGTAAGTTACCCTCTTGATTGAGTCTATACTCGGATGGTCTAATCGTCTCTCTATCTCTCTTGCAGGCAAGACTCTGTGGTCAGCGAGAGCATCAACTATGATCTGCTGAAGCGCATCCAGAGCATCCAGGAGGGCAAGCACGTGGAGCCGGCACTGCTCGGCCAGGGCTATCATTCCAAGACGAAGACGAAAGAGTTCATTCCGCCGGCACTGCAGAAGCAGCTGGCCAAGAACGGTTGCTGCGAGGAGAAATGATTGAGGAGCGCGCTACGGACGCGTCCAACGCAGCTGGCCCGCGTCGGCCGGTGGCGAATGTGACTCGGGTTTTGTGGGTCCCTGAGATGTTATGATATGATATGATGGTGATGTATGTAATGGCAGCGGCAGTTACAGCGTAACATGATGCGATGCAAGGCGAGGCATAGCTGGGCGCTGAGCAGAGTGGACCAAAACCGGAAGCGGAATTGCAACCGGAAGTGCAGAGCGAAGAAGCGGCAACATTTATCAATATTATTTTTATAGCATAATTTAAACGAAGAATAACAATTAGTGTGTGTGTGCACCGGAATCCTAATTGTGGACAAATGTTTTGCGGCTGAAAAAAAAAAAAGAAAACTAAAAAAAAATAGACGGTAGCACGTGGAGGCGGAGAGGATAATCGGACTGCCAGCCCACCAGATATAGGGCATATAGGGCATCAAGGAAACGAGGCTTCTCTGCCGCCACAAGGTCCTAAGATCGAACCGATTGCAATAGTTAGAAGTGGAAAATTATATAATATATTACTAACCATACCCAACCGACTACAAAACCAAGATAAATCTCAACCAAGTGCCGTTCCACAACACCTAAAATACATAGCTAAAAAAAAAAATAAAAAAAATGATAATGGGAGCAGGAGGAGGTCCTCTTGAGAGCCGGCTCTTGTTTTGTTTTCGTTTAATTACATATATATATATATATTTATTATGATTATTCTTATAAAAATTTCAAGTAAAACACAACTTTATTATTATTATTATTATTTTTTTTTTTTAAATAGATATATGTATGTAAAACACAACCACGCAACAAAAAATGTCTAAAAAGTGGCCTGATGTTATTAAAAAAAATAGATATATAATAACTAAGCAAAAAGAAAAAAAAACTAAACACTACTGAGATGAACGAACTTTTGCAATTATAATTTATTGTGTATGTGATTGTTTTCACCATTATGATATAATTATTATGGTTTACCCATTTATGCAACTATTGTGACCACAAGCAAGCAAATAAACGGATAAAAAAATTGTTGAATCTTAACTAATTGAAATGTATTCCCTATATACACACTATATATATATATACATCCCCCGATTGATCGAGGGAACTTTGATAAAATGCCTTCTGTAACGAAACCCTGTACTTATACATATATACCGTTATCAATCCCCCCTAGGAATGTTAGTCTAGACTAAAATAGGAAATTGCGAATTGCCAGAAGTGCTCGGAAGGTAGTCAGATATAACCACATATATATATACTATATATACTATGTTCGCGTGTGTAAAAACTATGTGTGCCACAGGCAAAGAGTTATACCAAAATTTGCTAGCCAATTTGTAAGATGTGTGCGGCATTTAATTTACATTTTTTTTTAAACATTTTTAACAAAAACAACGTACAGATCCATTTATTTGCTTGTCCCCAATCGAAAACCCCATAGAACCACTCTGTATGTACTGTACCCACACCAAAAAAAAATAAGAAACTAATATTCAATGCAAGAAAATAAAAAAAATTAATAAATAAAAATTGTTTTGCAAAAAAAAAACCATCAAACTCTTGCAATTTAAAATTGGCGCCAAGAACCGTTGGACTATCGCACTGATATCGATTGTGGAGGTGTGGGTTTCGATAAATGGGGAGCAAGGCCGGTGCCATCTCTAGTGGAATCTGAGCAACAACAAAAAAAAGCGAAAAACAATAAAAAAAATGAAGGAAAAAAAAACAAAAGTGATTGGATAAGCAAGCGTGTTTGTTGATAAATAAAATTCTGCTAGTGGGATAGTTCTTATACGTTCTTATGTGATTATTAAGTGATTGGTTTTTATAAATTTTTTGTTAAAATTAAAAGACTAATACTGCCAGTCCTTAAAAAGGATAACAAACTCCAGTTACCGTTAGGCCGCTCCCCGCTAACACTCTTCCCCTAGTGTGTGTGTGTTTGCTTTACAGTTAATTAGGGTGGAGGCTGCGGTGTGAATAATAATTTGTCGTGGCTTTAAGTAACTGTGGTCCACCCAACTCTTCCGGTTCATCCTTTGGTGTGTGTGTGTGTGCCTGCCGAGAGAGAGAGACACGAAGGCTCCTCCTTAACTTCCCCTACCACCACCCACCACCCCACCAGAGGCAGATAGTCGGATGTTAAAAAAAAAAAACAAAAAACATAAAAACAAGTGCATCTGCCGAGCAGAACATCGCACATCGGAATTAATCAAGTGAATTTACGGGGAGGCGAGTCACATTCGCGTGCAGCTGCCGACCGGACAACAACAAATGATGCCACTGAACGCAGCAAGTCCTGCCAGCCAGTAGCTGTAGTGGAAAAAGGACACAAAAGGGAAGCAGGAAATCGAGCACAAAGCGCAACTAAGCAAACACGCCCATCAACCCAAACAACAACAACAACAACAAGAATAGGGGAATTGGAATCGGAAGGACGAGAACTTCCTTGACTTGCAATATATGCAAACGTCCTTGGACGACAGCGGAAGGAGCAGGGGTTCAACGGAGTAGGCGAAGGATAGACAACAACAACAACAACGAAAACTGACAAACACAATTTTAGTAAAAGGTGCGCCTTAAAAGATGGGTAAGTGGGCTTTTTTTTCTTTTTTTTTTGTTTCCTTGTCCTTTAGGGCTCTTGTTTGTGTCCTTTTGTCGCATTTGCATACATTTGTATGCGATTAGTGTGTTTAGACTGTTTGTGTGTGTCTGTGTGCGTGTTGGGCGGCGGAAGTGGGCGTGGATGTGTGGGTGAGAGTCCAGCAGGTGCCTCGACAAGTTCCGGAATCTGTGACACGGCAGAAAAGGATAAAAACCAGAGACAATACCCACATGCTCTTGGAATTTGGCCAAGAATGCTTCAGAAATTATGAATTCCAGTTGACAGATCCTTGAGATACACACAAATTATTAGTTTCTATTTTTTTGTTAAATTTTATTTAATATTTTATGTATTTTTAGTTCTTAATTTTTATTATAAATACAATTAAATCGTTTAAAGGTTTCTAATTTCTAAAAAAAAGATCTGCAAAGAACTAGTTCATTTAATGATTCTAGGAAATTTTTAAAGAAAATTGCAAGAACTTGAAATAAAAAATGTAATTTTAAACATATTTTATTATTTAAATTGCTTAAAAGCTAACAAATTCTTAATTTTTTATATAATAACATAACTTTTTACTTTATTTTATTATTTGTTTACTTTAATTATTTCTAAAACATTTAAAATAAAAAATTATTCAAAAATTTATTTAAATAAAAAAGGAAAACATATTTTATCAAAAACCAACCAATAATACCAATTTCTCCTCTCTATAACCATTAAAATATTAAATATTCTAACAATTAAACCGTTATTTAGTGGTCCAACCATGAACTAGTTCCAGGCCCAAGAAAAAAGCTCAGCTTTAGAGCGGGAGAGAACCACTGTCCCCATAAGGACGCGCGCGCGTGGAGAGCGGGAAAAAGATAGAAAGATAGTGCCACTCAGCGAGAGAGAGAGAGAGAGTGGGCGGGGCAGTGGGGGCGAGTGTTTTGAAACGGATTTTTCCGTGTTGAGATTTTGTCCGTGAGCAGCAGCAACAACAACAACAACAAGGATAATAAGAAGGAAAGCAAAGAGCGCAGAAGCCTGCACAGAGGCACGTGCCTCTCTCCATGTATGTGTGAGTGTGTGTGTGTGCGAGGGTGTGAGTTGGCGAGGAAAACAATGTAAGCTGAAAAGGATCAAAAGCGCAAGGCGTTGTTGCAGGACCAAAAAGCAGAAACCAGAAACCAGAGCAAGCACAGACAGGAACCGAAACAGAAATAGGAAAAGGAACGGAAATGTAAGAAAAGGAAAGGAAGGCGAGGCGGTGCGATGGCATGAAAATATGAAAATTGCATTTTCCTCTTCCTGTGTGGGGTGCGCTCTAATAAAATTCCACCTGCCTCTTGGCATTGCTGTTGTCCTGCGGGAGTGTTGGTGTGTGCCGAGAGTGCACAGAAGAGTCCTGCAGTGTGTGCAGTGGGCAGCGTGTGTGTGTGTGTGTGTGTGGGTGTGGGGTTTGGTGCAAAAGGACCTCCTTAAGTAAAAGAACAAAAAATAAATAAATAAATGGTAAAGGAAAAGGATAACCGTCGGCAGTCTGCTATTTGGCCCTCGGCAGTGAACTTTACTTGCTGCTGCATTTTCCGATTTTCCCATTTTCCACGTCTCTGTCTCTGTGTGTTAGTGTGTGTGTGTGTGAGTGCCGACGCCCTCAGACCAAAAATTATATCCTAACCATCCTAGTTATCCTTATAATTAATAACTTCCTCATATCCTTGCAGCAGCTCCCACATCGCCTGCAGGAAGTAACGGATCTGGAGCAGGAACAGGACCCGGGACAGGACTAAAAGCCAGTGGCGGCCAGTGCACGGAAATTGGAAACAACGGCTCGGACAACGGCATCGAAATGCTCAAGGCACTGTACGACTTCCAGGCGGTCTACCCGAAGACCATCAGCTTCGACGAGGGCGAGTACTTCATCCTCTACCAGACCTCCGCCCGCCAGCGCAATTGGTGGCAGGTGGTCAGCATGAAGGGCAACATCGGGTTCGTGCCCTCGAATTACGTAATGAAGATTAAGGTGAGTAGCATGGCGTATCTGGATGGCCCATCAATATCCATTTTCTCCCTCCAGGTGGAGCACGACTTCCTCATCAGTTTCCTCAATTCCTCCATTGAGTCGCTGGAAAAGTGCACGGAGCACGAGATCAATGGCATCATGTCCAAGGATGAGCTGCTGGACAGACTGCGCGAGAAGAAGCACACCATGGAGCGGCTATATGCGGTATTTCATCCATAATCCTCTCCAGAAACAGCAATCCTCTAGACATTTTCCCATTTGCAGGAGAGCTCTGAACGCGACGGCGACTCCTCGCTGTCCTACTCGCACAGCTACAGCGACAAGGGCAGCCACCGGCACTCGCATCCCCATCCCAATCCCCACCAGCAATCACATTCCCAGCGCCGCCAGCACAGCCCTCCGCCGCAGAGCAGCGGCGGCTCCCAGCGCCTCGACATGAGCAAGAAGAGCATGTCCAGTCCGGCGGTGGGCATGGTGGAGTCGCCCAGCACCGGCAGCATCCAGTTCCAGGCCAGCAGCTCCGTATCCGGCAGCTGCACCATTCAGACGCCTCAGCAGCAACAGCCGCTGCCCGCTCCGCCGCCAGCGGTCCCGGCAGCAAGCAAATCCAACGCCGACGTGGCCCAGGATAACAGCATCACGTCGGAGCCCTCGGAAACGACCACAACCACCACCACGACCAGTGAGGATGTGGTGACCACTTACAAGGAGACCAGCCAGCCGAGCACGAGCCAGCACAAGGCGCAGAACGGAAGCACTGCCTCAGTCTCCGCTTCGGTGTCCGCGTCCGCCTCGGCCTCGGCCCTGCGGAGCGGCAGTGTCGGGAACGGCAGTGGCAACCGGAGGGGCAGTAACGGTGGCCTGGGAAATGACCTGCAGCCGGACGAGGCGGCGGCGGACAAGTCGGAAGACGTTAGCGACGCCTGTCAGGCGAACGGAGACAGTGCGGAGAACAGCCAGGCGCTGGACAGCATCGAGAGCTCGTCGATGCCGCGGCAACGGAGTTTGGGCGGCCGGAGCGGCGAGGAGGGTGCCGCCGGAGCAGCGGGAGGTGGGCAGCTGAAGGTGGAGTCCTCGGATGTGTATCAGATCGTTGACGCCCTGCGGCGGAACACGAACCTCAGCTTCGACCTCTCCTGCGAGGCATTGCGCGTGGTGCTGACCAGCCTAGAGCAGCTCTACAATGGCGCCATCAATCCCTACTTGGAGGCGGTGGCGGTTCACGTCACCGGCAAGGTGGCCACGCCCAAGGAGCTGCTCGGCATCACGCACGATGCCAAACGGCTGCAGTACCTCTTCGCCCAGCTGGCCGACTGCAAGAACGATACGGAGCAGCGGACCTGGATGCTTTACGAGGACGAGGAGGACATCATCCAGTTCCTAGAAGAGCTGGTTGAGATTCTGGTGAGGGTTCTGGGCGGATCCTCTGGGAGGATGATATATCCTTTCCTTTTTTCAGAACAATGCTGATGAGAATATAAGCTGCTACGAGATGTCCTGCGACCAGTACCAGATGTTCATCAACCTGGTCCAATACTACCAGATGGAGACGCGCTGGTCCATCAAGAAGCTGCTGCTGAAGACCTTTACTGCCGCCTGTCATCTGGACTACATCATCGTGGACATTCTGCTGACCTCAGTGCTGCCTCTGGAAATTGTAATTATCAGTACTATCACATCCTAGGACTGGACACTAATCATATCCTTCTCCTGCTCCAGGTTGAGGACATGAAAACCCACTTCTCCAACCTGGATCGCTTCAAGCAGCTTGTCAAGATGCTGACCATCATATTCTCGCTCGGCCAGCCCATGCCAGTCAACCATCAAGGTGAGTCTATGAGGATTAGATGGCTAAATTAGATGACTATTGAATCCCCTTGTCTTAGACTACTTGGGCGTGCACTTTGCCAGCTTCCTGCTGGAAATCGTGGAAGGCAACAACCCGGAGCTGCTGGTGGACATGGTCATTGCCCTGATACTGGCCTTCAACCAGCAGTTCAGCGAGCACACATTCAACGTCATCATCGAGGCGATGCAGAACCTGCCCTCCGCCAAGGTCTTCACCGAGAAACTACTGCTCCTGCTCAACCGTGAGGGTGAGTCCATCTGCTAAGTGAATTGGATTATGAATTATTCAGCTAATGGTTTGATTTTGGATCTCCCAGATGACCCCACACGCCTGCTGAAGCATCCCAACGAGCACATGAACACGGTGCTCCGCATGTTCATCGACATTTTCAGTCATCCGGATACGGCGGGCATGTTCTACACGAACGACATCAAGGTCCTCATCGATATTGTGGTGCGGCAGTTGTCCGACTTGGATGCTGGGAGTACGGTAGGTATCGGGGGCATAGGTCCATCTAGAAGGCACACAAGTGATATGTTTCTTTTTCAGACGCGACCCTGCTACCTGGAGCTGTGCCGGCGCATTCTGCGAAACACCAACTACCAGGAGCACCAGCATCGGAAGCACGACCTCATGAAGATCTTCACGCGCATCTTCTGCGAGGAGACGGAGTGCAGTGCCTCCGACCAGCAGCTGGTCCGCGAGATAGCCAACGAGTTCCCGCAGCTGTTCAAGGCCTAAACCAACCAGAGCAGAATCCAAATCAGAAATCAAACCAAAAATCCAGATCCCGCCAGACCGGGATGATCGAAATTGTAAAGCGTAAAGCTAGTGAGGCGAGCCGGAAAAGCGAGCCACCCGTAAAGTCTTAACTTCAACTTTGATCAGCGAATTGTTATGCATTTGTTCAGCCTCTCAGTCTCTCAGTGTCAGTCATGGCTAGCCCCTCCTCCCAGGGACACTAATATATATATACCATATATCTTATGAACATAGTCTGTAAGAAGGTACTAAATTGCATGGAACGATAGGAGGTAGGACTGTAGACAAGGGGGAGCTGTAGCCAGTATAGTCTTACGATCATTTATCGACCCGTAGGTCTATATAGATCAAGATCATTTCACTAATTTAGACTAGTTTAGTCAGGGACATTTTAAGCGAGAAACTAGGATGATCTGAGCCTCACTTTTAAATTTTTTGTAGTTATTAAATTAATTAAATTATTTGGAATTCAACAATTTTGAGATATGTAAAACCCAAGTAAGAGTAAAGCCTAAAGGAAGCAAGTCAGTTGGATGGACTTGACTTGAATATTTATAGCCTAATTATACACCTAATAACGAAAATATACATCCAAGAACGAAAGGGTTAATTGCAATCTTAAAAGAATAAACTAAATAATAATAAAAAAAAACAAGTATTTGCAGCTAGCAGAATCGAAATCGATATCGAAAACGAAATTCAAAGGTAAAACGAGCATATAATGTTGAATTTGTTTATATAATCTATGAGGAGGAGTACTAAGCCGAACAGGAAACCATTGACAATTGTTAAAGCTCAAATACATATACAATATTGATTGGAAAAGTTGAAAAAAAAAAATAATTCATCAATTACAAAATGAATCTAGAAAATGAACTGCAGAACGCATCATCATACCTGTCTCTCCCTCTATGTATCTCTCTATCTCACTCTATTCAAAGCTAAATAACGAAACCAAGTTTGTTATAATCTATTCTCTATATAAAGTTTATATTATAAACCCTCCCCCCTCCCCACACATCGGTTTTAAACACAAGATATAGATCTCTATGCCTTCGACTTTGTTTCGAATTCACAATTTTAAATTGTTCAAAAAAACGTTTTTGAATTATGATTATATATTATTGTGTTGTTAAGTGTAGCTGTGAGACGTTTCAAAAATCGAAAATCGGTAAAAACTTTTATCTATTATTAAGTTTATTGTTAGGCATTGTTAAATTGTTTAGGAATCAAATTTTAATCAAAACATAAGAGCAGAATATTAAAACACTCTCATCTTTCAATTTCAAATCTTTGATTATTTTTCGGAAAACAAAAAAACATAAAGAGCGGCTGGTGCAAAACGAATTTAAGTTGCCAAGTTTAATAATAAAAAAAAATACTGATATTTACAAGTAAATATATAAATAATATTAACATGTATGGAATAACTAATCTAAACCCAAAACTAAAACTGGGGGAAAGGAAAAGCAATTGTCTTTAAATCAATGCCTAAATATTAATCACAAATTGTACCTTTCGATTTTGAATTAAAAAAAAAAAAACACTCTTGGCAATTGAAAAAAAAAACACTAAAAATAAAATAAAAATTAAATTAAAATCAATGAGGCAAAATGCAGTAAGCACAGCAGCAATAAAAACAAGCAACAATAAATGTTTAATAGTAACTTCGTTAACAGTAACAACAAACACGTTTTAAGTCAAGCAAATAGAGTTCATTTTAAGGATTGTTAACTTCTCATTTTTTAAACACGAAACAGAGATCCTAAAAAAACCAATTAAAAACAAAATACAAAACCAAAATACAAGTTTTAAAGCAACGCATTCAAAATGTAACGAATCGAAATTGCAATTGTAAGAAATGAAATAATAAATGCAAAATAAAAATTAAATTTAACTATTTGCTAATATTTATCCCAACAATATTTTATAATCTGGTCTAAATCTAAGCCCCTAGGGTGGATTACTTAAATTCATAATTGTCTGATCATCTTTCTTGGGTCTTTTTTGAACCCACTTTTCCATGGTGTTTTCTTGAAATAAGGACTTTTTTTGGCTGAATACCAAAAGCCAAATGTAGACACACGCATCCTGGGGAGTCCCCAAAGGAGTTAACGTTTTTCCCCGCCAGAATCGGATATGAATTGGCCGAGATATAGGCTTTCAGGGGGGCATATACTAAAATGCCATTTTCTCATATTTCCGTTGCCTAATTTTAAGGGCAACAGGAAATCAAATATCAATGAAGACAAGAATTAACCGTTTTTGCCTATTACATTGCCTAAAATAATTTTAATTTAGTAGAACTTCAATAAAATAATAAAAATAATTTTTTTTTTAAATAGCGCCCTCCTCCTCGATTCTCAAAGGTTGCACCTAAGCTAGCCTGAAAATCAGAAAAAATATTTCCAATTTTTTATTTTTTTCCTTTTTTTTGCTTTTATTCTTGTTGTAATTTTTTGTTGTAATATATTTGTTGTATTTTTTTTGTAATTGGGGATGTGTTAATGAATTGTGGATTACATTTAAGAAAATTTTTTTTTTCTCTGAAACTTAGATTGATTCAGGTTTTCCCCCTTATTCTTATTCTCTTTCTAATTCAAATAAAAATGCATAGTACTGACCATGTGTAGATAATAACGGTTGCAGTCTTGGGAGAAACAATGTAGCTTCCTATAATCGCCCTCACACGGATATAAAGAGAAGCAATAATGGTTATTGGCGCCCTCTATTGTTATAATTTTTGACCGTGGCGACACCTCTTAGCCAAAAAATACAAAGGAAATTGTCAACAGATGACGCTGTTGTATTTGTAGGTGTAATTTTATTTCGGAAAATTGCTTAACTTTTAAAGAGCAAAAATGTTTGACAAAAACTCTAAAAAATATTTTATTCCCAGAGATTAAAGGGAAATCGATCTACAAATCGTTTAAGGTACCCCCCAAAAGAATCAGATAAAAATTGGCCGAGATATAGTCTTCCAAGTGGGCATATTCCAAAATTTCTGAAGGGGTCTCCCCAGGAAAAATTAAAAAAAAATCTAAAAAAAAATTCTGTGTCCAGATTTTGATACAGATTGGTGGGAAATCGATCAACAAGTCGTTAAAGGTATCCCCCGCAAGAATCGGATAAGAATTGGCCGAGATATAGTCTTCGAAGGGGGCATATTCTAAAATCCCATTTTTTGAAGGGGTCTCCCAAGCAAAAGTTTGAAAAATATCTAAAAAATATTTTATGCCCAGATTTCGATGCAGATTGGTGGGAAATCGATCAACAAGTCGTTAAAGGTATCCCCCGCAAGAATCGGATAAGAATTAGCCAAGATATAGTCTTCGAAGGGGGCATATTCCCAAATACCGCTTTCTGAAGGGGTCTCCCCAAGAAAAATTTGAAAAAAATCTAAAAAATATTTTGTGTCGAGATTTCGATGCAGATTGGTGGGAAATCGATCAACAAATCGTTAAAGGTATCCCCCGCAAGAATCGGATAAGAATTGGAGGCAATATAGCCTTTCAAGGGGGCATATTCTGAAATGCCACTTTCGCATATTTCCGTTGCCTAATTTTAAGGGAAACAGGAAGTTAAATATCATTGAAGACAAAAATTATATGTTTTTTGCCTATTACATTGCCTTAAATGTTTTTAATTTAGTAGAAATTCAATAAAATAATAAAAATAATTTATTTTCAAAAAAGCGCCCTCCTCCTCGATTCTCAAAGGTTACACTTAAGCAAGCCTGAAAATCAGAAAAAATATTTCCAATTTTTTATTTATTGTCTTTTTTTTTTCTTTTTTTTTTGTTGTACTTATTTGTTGTAATATTTGTGCTGTAATTTAATATTATACGGTTAGAAACGACCTCATATATGTACATACATCTCTTTCTAATTCAAGTCAATTAGAGAAGCATAGCTTCATACTGACTATGTGTAAATAACGGTTGCTGTATTGGGAATGAAATAACTGTAGCTTCCTATAAGCGCCCTTACACGGCGAGAAAGAGAACCCATTAAAGTTATTGGCGCTCTCTATGGTTATAATTTTTGACCGGGACGACATCTATTAGCCAAAAAATACAAAGGAAATTATCAACAGATGACGCTGTTGTATTGGTAGGTCTAATTTTATCGCTTAATAGCTTCATTTTTAAAAGCAAAAATTCATTGATTATAAACGCTTACTAGTTATATTTAGAATTTTTAGTAAAAGTAAAAAGCTAATTTTAAATATAAAATTTAAAATATAAAAGGGGTATCGAACATATTTCTATTCACAGATTTTAAATATATTGGTAACATTTTCCAGAAAGGTCAACAAAAACAAAAAAATTCGAATCCAATGAAATGATGTTTATACAGAATCTATTATCTATTCTATATCTATTAATATATAATCTAGAATATATTAAATATGCCTAATACAACCATAACATAGATTTTTACAAATTATTTTAACACATTTTGAAATATTTCAATACCAAGTCAAAAAAGGGCATAAGCATTAATATTCGATATATGTATATATTATTATGCATTAATATATAAAATAAAATGTTTAAGAAAGGTGCGTTTTTTAAATCAATACAATTTTAATAAAATTTGAGTGTATAGGAGCAGCGGTTTTATTTTAAAACTTATTTAGAGTTGGAGGCGTGTGTCAAAGTTGGTATTTTACCATATAACAAACTCCGATCGTTCAGTTATATGGGATATAGATGGCCGATCTTTCGGAAATTCTGAAGAATGTTAAAATGTTCTATCTTCAGATGGGTCATTTCCAATCTTTCAGTTATAAGATGAAAGATTGGATATAAGACTCCTATAAGATATAGTCGGCCGATCCTAATGCTATAGGAAATCGAAATTCACTATCTCTAAAAAGTTATGGAATTTACGATCAATCAGTTATATGGCAGCTATAGAAACAGACAGACTGACTGACATTCTTCTATTAACTGGGGGTGATCTTGATCAAGAATATACATAATAGGGTCGGGTATGTCTCATATGCTATGACCCTTAGTACTTTTTTTTTCAGTTGAAATGATGAAATTCTGAGTTGAATTGGAGAATTGACCATATTCTTAAAAATAAAAGAGTAATAGTTGAAAGACATTGTTGGCATTATTTTTATTATCATTAGTTCCTCATCATAATTCCACATTATTATTTTTCATTAGTTCAAAATTGTTTCGTAGAAGCTTTTCTAAGATGTTTTTGATGTTTTGGGTTTGTTCTAAAAAAAATCTGTTTTTATTTTTGAAACTGAAAAGTTAGAGCAGTATTTAGTATCAAAAGGATATCTAAAGCTACTGATTATAATATTCTATATGTTTATTCTATTATGGTACACACTTTATACCTATTTTAATTACAAAGACTATATCGTATTATGGATAAGCGTATACTTTTTAGATCATACTCTTATTTAGGTCATCGCTTAAGGAAAAAGCTCTAAATTACGAAAAGGGTCTAAGGTGGTGGGTCCACAGTTTGTTTTAAGTTTTTTAAGCGCGACAGGAATAGCATTTAATGTTCTAACTAAAAACTAATTGTTAAAATTGTTAAAACTAATATTAAAAATTATTTATAACTTTGTGCTTAAAAAAAATCACATAACATTACAGTATATTACATTACAGAAGCACAAAAGCGTCATCTGGGGACAAATATTTTGGTCAAAAGGTGACGCTTTGTCACAACATTTTTAACAACAGATGTCGCTATAAATGTAGATGTAAAAATAGTTATTTGACATACGGTATGTTTGAAATGAATTATTTTTTTAAATTAAGGTTAAAAACTATTATTCTATCTATTACATCATGTATATACTAATCTATTAAGCTAATTAGTTTATTATTATCTTAATTTTTGTTTTTTGGTTTTCTTACCGAATCACTTCTATCCTTTCAAAGGCTGTCATCTCAAGCAATCCTGATATTTTTAGAGAAACTTCCACTCCATTCAGTCGGGGTAGCTCCTGGCGTTAAGTTAACACACAAATACTTAAACAAAGACTCCCAGCGGGTTGAAAACCAAATCTCGACACTATCCAGTCCTTGGATTAGGTATTTTCCGTTCGGTAGTTAATCCTTTTCGTCACGAATTCTATTTTCCTGAGAAGGAAGTAAAGAAACAAGTATCAAAATGAATGGAACTGATGTGGCCGACGTGGACCCGGATACAGAACCATTTTTGGGTGGAGCTCCAGCTCCAGCACCTTCCCTGGTAACGGTGGCTGAATCGGCCTCAAAAGTGACTCCTGCACCCACTCCTGCTGGGGAGCCGAATACCAAACCGACTGCTGCTGAGGCGCCAGCTGTAGAACCGAAAACCAAACCAGAATCAGACGAGGCTCCTGATCCTGTACGGCCGCTAGCTCTGACTGGAACTGCTTTGCGGACTCGCAAGCCGCACCATGAACCGCCTCCGTTACGCGGTTTTGGAGCTTGGGATGATCCGGGAGTTTCACTTTTCGCCACCGCCTCCCAAGAGCCCATTCCCAACATGCTGAGCTACTTGAAACCGTTACCAGGCACAGGGTGCGACTACGACAAGGAGGCCTGCCGTATGAAGTCGCAGAACTCGGTGGCGGAGAACTCGCTCTTCCGGCTGATCAAGTTCCAGGTGGAGGAACTGGCCGCCGACCGGCACACCCACATGAATCCCAAGCAGCAGCTGGAGCGGACCGACGGCGCCATTACCGCTGCCCTGGCGGAGGAGATGCGTCGCCAGCGGGTGGCGGCCAGCAAACGCATCCAGTTGCACAGGAATGTGGTTAATTTCCGGCAGCTCAAGGCGGAGGTGGACCAGGCGAATACAGCCCTGGTCGTGCGCCAGACTATCCTGGCGAACGAGCGGCAGCGGGCAGACAACATGCAGAAGGAGCGGGCCAAGGCGATTACAGAGCAGCGGAAGTTGGACCTGGAGCGGAAGGCGGAGGAGATGAATAAGGGCCTGAAGGCGTCCAACTTCCGGCGCGACCTAATAGTCCAGATTACGGAGGCGCGCGACAAGCGCCGCAAGGACCAGCAGACCATGGTCGAGGAAGGGCGGCGGGAGCGGCGCGAGTTCCTGGCCAAGGTGGAGGAGGACCGAATCAAGGATGCTATAAAGTTGGACAAGAACCGGCGGGAGCTGATGAATGCCCTGCAAACGTCTGCCGCCCAGAGCCGAGCCGCACGGGTGGCCACGGCAAAGTCTACGAAGGGCAAACCGGAGCGGGGTATTTTGGATGCACTGGGTCCGGTGACCGCCACCTACGTGGGCATGGCGAAGAAGCGGCGCCTCGACGAGATCCAGGCGAGGGACATGAACGCCGCCCGTTTGGGCTTCCAGCTGAGCCAGATCAAGCACGAGATCGAGGCCCGGGAGCAGCTGATCACCAACCTGCTCATCCGCGAGTTCAAGGCCAAGGACAACGAGCTGGCCCTAAAGCAGGCCCGCCAGAAGATGGCCCTCAAGCGGGAGATCCGCGACCAGCTCCTCAGCCAGCGGGATGAGCAGAAGTTCTTCCGCGAAAAGGCCATCCAGGAGGGCATGCTGAAGCCGAAGGAACCCACCAGCTTCGGAGAGCGCCAGTACCGCAACCAGGTGGCCCAGGCCGAGAATACCCATCGTTTGGACGTGCAGGCGTACAAGGACATCGCCGTCATGATCGAGGAACGGAAGCAGCGGCGGGCCGAGAACATCGAGGAGATGCACCAGATTAACAAGCGGGTGTACGACTGCCAGGAGATGGAGGACAAGATGGTGGCCGCGGAGCGAATGGAGCTCCTGAGCAAGCAGCCGCGTGCAGTGATCCTCGCCCTGCGCTCTTCCCTGCTGACCCCGGATGAGATCAAAGCCTTTAATCTGGCCAAGTAGAGAGTATCCTTTCTACCTTGTTTGCCACAAATCCATTTACTGTTACTTTGAAGATCCTTGTTGGATTTTATTTGGAAACTTTAAAAGAACTCTTAGTAGGAATAACACAACATACCGCACTATATCCTTGATCTTGGCTGGAAATCGAAAAATTCCGAAGCGGCATACTCCGAAAAGCTTGCTTCTAATCAGTGTGACCAAATAAGCAATAAATTTCAACTGCATTACAATTATTAGACTTATCGGCGCCAAATTCAAACTTGAGGGACTATCGATAACAAATTTTTTTCTTCAGGGCTTTGAGGATCATCCCTAATGCAGGCAGTTTACAAAGGTAACGAACCACATGCCTTAAAAGCTAAGGTTGACAGAATCCTAACTCTGATATAGATCTTGAAGGTTTTTTTAATTTTCTTTTATAAATTGATTTTTTTTTTTATTGATTTTATTGAAAACCCTTAATTTAAAGATAGTTTCCCAAACCAAAACCCCCAAAAAGAAAATCATTTTCGGTTGTTTTCTCTTCGTTTATTCATAGCTTGATTCACTTAAGAACTAAGGTAAAGAGTAAAGATATAGTATACAGCTTGATTCGGATTAGGATTACAGCCTAGGCCTAGGTTCTACTGACAGGTTCAGGTATAGATTAGCTTTAGTCACAGCTCGGACTCTCGCGCCGCTTTTTACCTCCAAGAACGCCTCGATAACTTACTCACTAATAAATGCATTTCGTCTCCGGTACGGTTTTTTATCGATTTGCCAGGACATGCCGAGACATGTCCCGACATGCGGATTATCCGCATATTTTTGTTGTAAAATTTTTAAATCTATATTGTTGGTAATTTTTGCTTTTCTGTCGATGCTGCTTGAAGGTAAAATCGCAAAATGAAAAAAACAAATAACTATTACTGCAAACTAAACATGTATCAAATAAAAAAAAAAAAAAATTAAATTGGTATATAGAGGACTATAAATATAACATTGAACCAGCTGGAATTATGTACAATAAACAATTAAATTCCTGTCATAAATAAATAATAAATATACAGTTAAATGCAACTTAGTCGGATCGGTTAATGGTCTACATGGCCCGATCCTCAACTTACAGGATACAGATTGGATATATGTATATTAAATGATGATATCGCCCGATAATTAATCGAAATTCGAGCTGTTTGGCAACCAACTACGGTCCTACTAATACACAATACTAGAAGGGGGGAGAGCGGGAGCGGTTGCTTGGAGGGGGGTGTGTGTGTAGTGTGTGGAAGGAAGGTGGGACCAGGAAGAACAGAGAAGGAGGATGTGGAATCCTTAGTCGATGACAACCGACCAGGGATGGTCCACCTTGCCGTACTGGATGTCCGTAAGCGTTTCGCGGATGAGCTCGTGGACTGGCTTCTCCTGTTCCATGGTGGGTATGTAGAGGTCCTGGCCGAGGTAGTTGATCCTATTCACGGGACTAACCACACAGGCAGTGCCGGCGCCAAACAGTTCCAGAAGCTGGAAAGGAAACCCAAAAATTAACAAAAAACAGGATAACGAGGGAGTTGTTTTACTTACCCGTCCCTGGTTGAGCAGCTCGCAGACCTGTGGCATGGTGATGTTGGCCTCGCTCACCTTGAACTTTCCCCACTGGCGGGTCATGCGCAGGATGGAGTCCCGAGTGATGCCCGGCAGGATCAGGCCACTCAGTGGCGGGGTAACCAGTTCTTGTTCTGTAAAAGGAGATACCATTGTTGAAATCTGAAGGATCTAAAGGCACAAGTGATGAGCACTTACCTCCTTGATCGTTCACGTAGAACATGAAGATGTTCATGGTGCCCACTTCGGTGAGCTGGTGGTCCTCGCCGTATAGCCATAGGACCTGCTGCAGTCCTTTGGCGGCGGCCTCCTTCTGGACATTGATGGTGGGTGCGTAGTTGGAGCCCATTTTGCGGTTGCCCACGCCTCCCGGCCACGCCCTCACGTAGCTGGGATCGGCCAGAAGGGATACGGCGCCGGAAGATCCTGTCTTGAAGTAGCTACCCACAGGGCTGAGGATTGTGTAGAGCAGGGCGGAGTCCGAGGAGGCTACTCCCAAGGTGGGCTGTAAGTGGGAGTAGGGATTAGTTCCAAGTTCCAGTTCCAGTTCCAGTCCACAAAATACTCACATCAATGCCGATCAGGGTGGGACGGATGTACAGGCTGGCTGTATCTGTGTGTGGAACCCACTCGGAGTCGATGGAAAGCAGGCGGGAGAGGCACTGGACAAACTCCTTGCCCTCGAAGGTGGGCAGGCCGGAGCGCTGGGCGGCCAGATTCATGCGGTTCATGTTCATGTCCGGCCGGAAGATTCGGATCTTGCCATCGACGCCCCTATAGGCCTTCATGCCCTCGAAGAGCTGCAATTAAAGCCGATGGGAGGTACGGATTAGAGATCAGATCACTGATTGGATTATCATCAGGCCACTGCCGATGGCAACTACGATCTGGTTCTGACGTCAGTCCCAGCAGTCCACACGTGCCACTTGTTTGCAAAGATCGTCGGATTACCGGATTACCGGATTGCGGCTGGAAGTGCAGGCACGAGCCGGAGTCAAGAGGCGAGAGCTTCACTGTCCGAAAGTCTTCCTAGCAACCTTCCTGCCTTCCCTAGCAACACCGATTGCTTGGAAACAACCGTGGAAACCTACCTCTACGGCGTAGTGGAGGACTTTGGCGGCCGGATGCATGACTAGATTCTCCAGCGGCGTGATCTCCGGTCGCTGCCATCCGCCCAGGTTCCTGTGGTAGTAGATCTTCAGCATGTGGTCGGTGAAGAGTCGGCCGAAGCCCAGCTCCTCGTCACTGTCCGGTTTCATCTGGAGCTGCTCCGGGGCGGCCAGCCGGACGGAGAGCTGAGAGGCGCGGAACTGGTCGCCCACGTTCTGGTCATGCTTGATCGGCTCCGGGGCACTGGTGTATTGGGCGTCCACCTGGGCGGTGATCTGGAAGTCGGCCGAGGCCTTCTGCTCGCGCTGCTGCTGGGCCGCCTTCAGGGATTGGTTGCTGCACAGCCGGATGGACTGTTCGATGAAGCGGATAAGGCGGTGTTGGTTGCGGAAAATATCCTAAAAAAATATGAAAGGTGATTTATTAATTAATAAGATCTTGTTAATTTTAATAGTTATATTCTAAAATATTTATAGTTTTTTTGTAAAGGAAGAAGCAGTCTTCTCCAAACTTAGATTCTCTTCTTAAAAACTAAGTTTTTAGGGTTCTTTTATATAAAAAATGTATTACTTTTCTATTATTCTTTAAATATTTTTCTTAAAAAACTATAAAAACAAAAGCTACAAGATATAATAGTAAATAATAACTAAATTAATTAAATTTTAAAAAGTTTTCTTGTATTTTCTTTCAAGAATTAAGAATTTTGATATAATACTTGCTTCTTACTTTAGGGTTTGAAACCTTAAGGGTTCTTTAGTCTTAAATAGTATACTAATATTTATTAAATATTTTTCATTTTTTTTTTTTTTTTAAAACCTAAAAACAGTCTATATAAACATTAACAATGACACAGAACTAAAGCTTAAATAGAGATTCTAGAGAACCCTCGTATTCCTTAGGCATGTGCCTCGCCACCTACCAGACTGCCTACCATAACTGCACCTGAAAACCTAATTATTTGAATTATTCCAAGAATATTAAGACAGAACTAAATCTGTATTTGAATTCTACTAGAACCCTCATATTCCATAGCCATGTGGCTTCTAATCTACTTAGACTACCATCCATAGTAAAATGCCACCCCAGATTCAAGTTTTAATCACAACTTCACCCAAAAACCTTATTAATTTCAATTATTAAACTACTCTTAATAAAATTGAACTTTAATGATATTTATAAAGCTTCCGCAATTGAAAAAATTCCAAAAAAAAAAAAAAAACCTGTGAAGTATGCTAATTTTTGAGTTCTAGACCCGAAAAAAAAATGCCAACTCCCGAAAACTGATTTGCACATTCATTAATTTCCAATTTGCAAGGCAGACGATCTTGTTTACGGCCGGACTGCCGAATAGATTGGACTGATGTAACCCCTCCATACGAGGGGGGGGATATTGCGAATTCAGATTCAAATTCAGATTCGACTATATGTATGTATATAATACCGGGGGTCAGACGAGAGTCAGCAGTTTAGATTCCAACTCGGTTTCAAAACCAGACACAATCAGGTATTGCTGATG
Organism: Drosophila malerkotliana malerkotliana; assembly: GCA_018153235.1. Lineage (NCBI taxonomy): Eukaryota > Metazoa > Arthropoda > Insecta > Diptera > Drosophilidae > Drosophila > Drosophila malerkotliana. The sequence continues at coordinate 6,600,178 of JAECXV010000038.1, forward strand.
CAAAGATGACAGAATTTCCTTGATGGCGATGGCTATGGCGCACTGGCTGATGAAATCGCCCAAACTATAGGCTAAGCTACAAAAAACTACAAAAAACTAAAAATCCAAGAAAACTAACAAAAACTGCCGTCAGTAGTGGTCGTCATTGCATCATCCATAAACCAATCGAAATATTCCAAATAACCACCAGAAGAGCACGATCCCAAAAACTGGTTCAAAATATTTGTAGACTGCGGCACACAGAATTCATTATGAGAAGTCTATTATAGAGGGAGATATAGTTAATGTCGTCTATATGTCTGCCTGTGGCGCTTATCGGGCGATGTTCGGGGGCGATAAGACTGGTGGCGGTCATTAATGTCCAAAATAAAACATTAATGGCTTCTATTTATAGTTGTGTCTGGAAATAAGAGCGATTGCCTCTCGCGGGTAGAAGAAGCTACTATATGTATGCTTTTTGAAAAGATTTTTTTTGAAAATTATTTCTAGTTTTTTTAATGGTTTTGGTCTTTTTGTTTCAAGTTCAATGTGAAAGAAATTTTTAAAAAAATAGGTAGAAACTATTAATATAGTTGAAACATTAAAGTAAACTTAAAACTTTTTAGAGTAGCTTTTAAGAAATGAGTTTTTTGAAAAAAAAACAACGATAATGTTAACGATTTTTATAAACTATTTATATTAATTTGGAAAAAAAAATCAACTAACAAATGCCTAGTTTTTATTTGAATTTAAGTTCCAGCTATTGCTTATTAATGCCTTTTTTATTGAATTTTTTTTTCTAAAACTGATAAACAAAATTGTATAGAGAGCCGCGTTCCATGATTTGCATATATTTAACATACAAGCTATAGCCGGAGCCGCGAATATTCCCAATTCGGGGAGTAGTCTGTTGCCAACTTGTTAAAATTAATATTTATTTTCGGCAGCGGCAGCGGCGCTGATGGCGGTGGCGGGTGGCGGGTGGCGGATGGCGGGTGAGCGCGCGCGTGGCTACAAATGTTCCCGATTTCGATTTCGATTACAAACCTTTGCGTTAATGGCCATTTTGGTCGTCATTTTGTCGCTTGTAACGGTTGAACTTTCTTTCCCGTTTCCTTATTTCTTAAGTTACTCTTTCTTTTGGAAGGGTGGGGAGGTGCAGCTCTCTTCTTTTTTTTTTGCTGCACTTGCACTTTGCCGCACTTGCGCGATCACCTTTTATTCTTGGCTTTATTTTCTTTGTTATTTTAGTTATTTGTTGGGTGGCTCGTGTGGAGGGAACTACTGACAGAAATGCACTTTGCCACACTAGACTCGACTCGGAATCACTCGATCACAGCAAAAAAAATAAATTGTTTAGTCCGCAAATGGTTGGTGGTCTCTGTTTGGCGAGTTGATGTGTTTCAGATCGCACTAGGAATAACGATAATTATGCTTTTTTCAACCGAACTGAACGGTTGCACGACCTTATATAGTCGCCGCTCTCTGCGATATCTGTCAGGTAATCTTTCTCTTCCCAGCCCGCTCTCATACCTGGCCCGCCTACCTCTGATCGCCATTTTAAGAGCGCAGCAATGGCCGCTAAGAGAACTAAAAGGGGAGAGGACGAGAACACTCTCATACACTGCGCCACACAAACAAAAAAAATGGTGAAAAACATCATACGTTTTTTATAAATTAAATTGAAAAATACATATAATAAACAAGGGAATGACTGGCAAAAATATTGAACCAATAAGTCATCACCTGTTTAAATAATAAATGTAAACAATTTTTTCTGACTTGTATAATTAACCTTTTTAAAATATTAATATGCGACAGGATTTTTAGCGCTAGTTATATGGAGAATTTAAAAAAAACATACTTAATTAATGAGTTTTCCCAACATCAACTGTAAATATTAAGACTCACTCATTTTAATTGGCTAGGTGGCTGATAATCCTAAAAATATATGTGAGTTATTAATATGTTTATTAATATATATACTAAATATTACTCACTTTTGTTTTATCAACCTATTTGGATTTATTGTAGAAGACGCTCTAAAAAAAATAAAAAGACCAAAGAAAAGAAAAGAAAGGGTAAGAAAGTATTACATCTCTTTGCAGAAGTTGAAGCTGCCAACGTGGTCGATATAATATAATACGATAGAAGATATAATACTAGAGATATAATACTTTCTTACCGTTTTTATTTGGTGACAGTCAACTATTCGTAACTTTTCTTCCAAAGGTTGAGTTAATTTCTTCAGCTTTTTCATCAGGTTTCTTCATAGCCTTCGAGGACCACCTCAACTTTATCAGTAGTCGTCATTATTACAGGCTCAGAACTTACTTAACAACTATAAACATATTTTTCCTTCATGTCCGACAGCCTCTATACTTGCTTTATTTTTTTTACCAAAAAGTAAAATTATATTGTTACCCGGTTAAGCTCAAATGATCAACTGAATATAAATTCAGTTTATTTTATTTATCAAATAATTGATATTTTAACCCCTGCTTGTTTTTCGATTTTTTAATTTTTAGCCAAGTTACTATTATTTCCAGTTACTATTATTTTTTGGGCAGTGTAGCCAAAAAGTAGATTGCCGAAAATCGAATTATCTTTTGTTTCCTTAACGGCTCTCTTGCTCAAAATCGGCGCTCTTACGGCCTTTTGCCGATCGATCTTCGGCTTTCGGGTTGTGTTGCTGCCCCAAAAGTGGGGGGAGGCAGGGTGGCGGGCCGTGTACCCCCCATGGGCTGCGTACTTATTTGGGCGCAGCAATCGGCGACCCGAGTTTATTTCTTTTAATTCTTTCGTTTTGCTTTTTTTTTTGGCAATTTTTTTGTGTTTTTGCCTCGACAATTTCGGGCAATTATTTTCTGTAGAATTTCGGATTTTTTGTTGGGCTTTTTTGACATATTTGCTGAGAGTTGATTTTTTGGTTGACGGACGGCTTGTCTTCTGGTTCTAGTTTCTTGTTTGTACTGCTTGGAGCTTGTGTGGTTTCCATTAAAGGTAAGTACATAATGGAACAAGCGGTACGTAGCGTACATTCATACATACTTTATAATTAAGGAGTTTTTTTTTCTTGACTTTAACTTTATATACAACTTTATATCGTGTCTAGGTAGGTAGTTAACTTGTTTATTGGAAAAATTCATTGAAATTTCAATTATGGCTTTGGTTTTTTTCCAAAATATTCCATTATCTTATGCCTTTTTAGTTCTAGAACTGAAAATATCATAAAACTCAACTAAAAAATTGGAATATAAGATCAAAAATGTGTTTTTTTAACTTTCTTACACTTTTTATTGGTCTAAAAACTTTACAAAAACACTAAAAATATGTTTAAAATACTTTTTAATAAAATGGCTTTTATATTTTTTGAAAATTGTGTTATTTTCAAACTGAAATTTGATGAAATACCTTAAATATTTTACTTAAGATATTAATATTGAAGATACTTATTCTTAAGTCATTGATAAGAACTACAATATTAATAAAAGAGTAGCTTTAAAGTCTTAATTTTAATGTTGTTTTGTGGGATTTTTTTAAGTTTAATATCAATTATCAAATACGTATAAATCATGTATCAAAAAATTGATATTTACATGTAAATGAACTCTTAAAAATGTACTTTTGTAAATATATTTACATATTAAACATAAATACTCTTCGTTACATACCATACAGATTTATTGAAAAACAAGAAAGCTAAGCTAACTTCGGGCGGAGCCGAAGTTGATATACCCTTGCAGCTAAAACCGGATATATATCGCAAACATCGGATATAGTTGGCCGATCCTAATGGGAATAGGAATATATATTCCAATTTATTACAATACAAAATCTAAAAAAAGTCCCAAACTTCTATCTTCAAAAATACGAAAGTTGATATTTCTACCAAATACCATTTCCGATCGTTCAGTTATATGGCAGCTATAGGATATAGTCGGCCGATCCTAATGAAATTTGGTAGGTCGGATCAACTGACCAAATATATAATCTGTACCAAGTTCCAGCTTTCTATCTTCAAAAACACGAAAGTTGGGTCATTTCCGATCAATCAGTTATATGGCAGCTATAGAATATAGTCGGCCGATCCTTATGAAATTTGGCATGTCGTAATGTTTTGCCAAAAATAGCTCTCATGTCAAATTTGAACTCTCTAACTTTAAAAACACCAAAGTTATACCATTTCCGATCAATCAGTTATATGGCAGCTATAGGATATAGTCGGCCGATCCGGGCCGTTCCGACTTATATACTGCGTGCAAAGGAAAGAAGGGTGTGTGCAAAGTTTCAAGACGATAGCTTTAAAACTGAGAGACTAGTTCGCGTAGAAACGGACAGACAGACAGACAGACGGACAGACAGACGGACAGACAGACGGACAGACGGACAGACGGACATGCTCATATCAACTCAGGAGGTGATCCTGATCAAGTATATATACTTTATAGGGTCTGAGATGTCTCCTTCACTGCGTTGCACACTTTTGACCAAAATTATAATACCCTCTGCAAGGGTATAATAAGGAAGATAAGGATAAGAAGTAATATCCATTAAGGAGACGCATAAGTGCTATCACCTAGGACTAGAAGGACTTCCTTCCGAGCACTTTTAGTTTCTTACCTGACTACTCCTTAGTTTCTTCTTATGGATGTCCTTTTTTTCATACAACATGGGAGTAAATGAAGTTTCTGAAGGATATATTTGATAATCATTGAGGGGAATATTTTCATCTTGTGTTCCTCCGGCAATGTGACGCGCATGTTTTTTTTTATTTTGTATTTGGTTTTTTATTTTCCTGTTTTTCCTGGTCGTGCTTTCCCGTGCCGGACTGATAAGCCAAAATTTCCCAGCGTCTGTGTGTGTTTGTGACAGATTGTTCAAAACAAATACATACATAAACTAGATGCGAAAACAACAACAACAACTAGAAGAGTAAGTGAAGACCCTCGCTAATCCTGGCTGATGCAATATCTAAATTAGCTGCATCACGATCGGCGGCTGATAAGAGAATTCCAGTAGGTGCACGGTGTATGCCTGCCCTCTCTGCCTGCCCACCCACTTGGCCCGGACCGGGCGTCTTGTAACTTAAGAGAAATAGAGTGAGAGATCTGCAAAAGAGCTAGGCTCTCCTGGTAACATTACATGGCTCGCTCTCGCGACCCCCTTTCTGGCCGCTCTCTGGCTCTTCTTCTTGGGCTGCTGAACTGGTTGATAAACAAATAAATTAGCGAGCCGTCTTCTTGAATTGGTTGCTTTTGTTGTTCAATCAATGCCGGGGAGCAGTTCAATGTCAATGTACGGGCCAGAGCGAGAGGGTCAATGGATGGAGAGTGCCCACCGGTGCCCACTTGTAATATGTGTGTCGCTCTGGCTTTGTATCTCTCTCCCTCTCTCTCTGGCTGTGCCTCCTTCCTGGCCATGGTCGGGGTCCCTGGTTCAGTGGGTCACGCGGTTGGCGTTGACTTGAATTTGTGGGCGACCTTCAGGCCGAGGGGGCTTTCAAGGAGAAGGGCCTTCAAGTAAATGGAAGTTTTTCGGGGATATTTTAAAGGTATGGAAAATATTATTTCCAAAAACTAGATTTAATTGACTTTTAAATAAAAAAAAACTCTTATTATATTATTATTATTATAAATATTATTATTTTGGATCTCAAATCCTCCTTTTTGTGATCCTTTTTTTTATAAAAATTAGTTTTCAAGATCCTTGAACTTGGATTTTAGTTTATAAAATATGTTTCAGTTTGTATATTAATATTATATTCATATTAAAATATTTCGTAATTATCTATGTAATATAAATTATAAAAAATTAGACATAATGTAATAATATCAGGCTTATCTAAATCTATTGAATATCATCTAGTGTTGGCAATCGTTCAAAAAAGTCAGGCCTTGTCAGGCTATCGTTTATCGATTTTAGATCCTGGCTTCCAGTGCTTCCAATACATAGACTTTACAAACACTAAAAGGTTTGAAAGATAAAAGATAGCCATAAAAATATAATTTAAAGAAAAGATCATTATAAAATGTATAGAATCTATTGTATTTTATTATAATCCTTCTCTTTTATCCCTTTATGCCCATTATCCCTTTAAAGTTTAATCTTAAAAACTATTGATTGTGAAATTCGAAAACCTGCAGCTGAGATTTGGGGCTTTCTGGACGTTTCTGTTGTTCTGGCCGGGCATTGGCAGCGAAAACAAACAGCGGGTTAAAAAAAAGGCTGGCGAAAACAACAAGTTGATAAACGATTTCCCTTCGGGGGGCACGTAACTAACCGAAAGATACACAAACAAGTCGGAGGTGTCATGGAGCGGAGAACAACAAGTATCACCTGATCGAAGACGTGGCTTCGGAGACCACATGTCCTAAAATAAAATATTCCACAAAAAAATGACTCAATGAGATCTTGCACTCACTTTACAATACTTTTTACGATCAAGGACGCGATACATTGGCAAAAATATACAAATACAGCTACACAATTTTTTGTATCTGTGAGATGGAGGGGTGTGTCGTATCTCGCTCTCTTGGCATTTTTGTATGAGTATGTGTTTTGGAGGCCCGTTCGTCTGAAACGGGCCCACTTTTTCAACACACACACACACACACAAACAGAGATACAAATACAGTGAAGAGATACAGATACATATCGGAATACATGGCGTATGCGCAATATGCTCACAATATTACCCCATTGAGTTGACTTGTTTTTCGCACTGACTTTACAATCGTTGGGTTATTTTTTTTTTGTTGTTATTGTTGTTGATGACTTTCTAGGAGATTTTGTTATTGTTACCTTGACAACGACAACAGCCCCGCCACCAGTTTACAACGTCATTCGAGATTCTTGTTGTTTTCTGCGGTTTTCCCTCTAGAAGTTTTCTAGATTGCAAATATTATTCGCCCTTTTGGGGTGGACAGGCCCTGTATTACTTTTCCAGTAAGGCCTCTGCAGTGGCGTCTTTGCTATTATAATGCTAATGACTCTAAAATCGTATCATAATCATTGCAAATTCTTCCAATTACGCACTGTTGTGGTAGCAGTGACGTCAAATCAATACAAAATCGATTCAAAATCAAACCTAATCAATACGCCCAACTGTGTCGAGGTAATTGGAATTAAAAATGGGTATTGCTACTCGAATGATTTTCTTCCAGGGAATCGACTAACAAATCGAATCACAAATTCAAAACATTCTCGATTCCACAATTCACGATTCTCGGGGCTAAAGGGTCTCCAAAACGACGCAGTTCCGATCGGATGACCAGTTCTTCGATATATACCCACGAATTTACGTATTTTAAAAGGTATTACGTATATAATTAGTATAAAGGATTAATTTTTATGGGTGTATATACATTAAATCTCTGGGTTATATAGATTCTATAAGAAGGTTTCCCTCCCTGTTTAAGGAAAATGCTTTTCAGATTAAAAGTAAACTGTTATTTATTCTAGAACTGCATTGGAATCTATGAGTATCTTGACCCAAAGTGTAGTATTTTTTGGAGGGTCAAGCTTGTTAGTTAGCACATCTTCCTGATGTTGGGGGCTTATCGATCCATTGACGTCATCTGGAAAGGCACACGCCTCCTCCCAAAAAACAAAAAATACAAAACACGGGACTCTGGTTATCAGTCCAGCTCTGCCCCGCCCCTTAAAACCCCTCCAGTATGATCACAAGATACCCGTTTCCGGGGCTTTGGCTGTCACTGAAGCGGTAGAGATAAACAATCCAAAAAAACCGAAAAACCAAAAGATACATATACCGATACAGATACATTTCCAGAGGCAAGTGGAAACGGATGATATATATTTTTAAAGACAACCGCTGTGAGCCACATGATCGCGATCGTTCGGCCAAGTTGATGAATGTGGCTTTATCATTGCCACTCCTCCTCCCTCGCTCACCTCTCCTCCCCTCCTCGGGCAGCATTATCTATTATTTTAGTCACTTGTACCGATTAGGGAATCGGCAAGTCATCCGGGGATATGAGAGTTCGGATGTCAGGGCCCGAGGTAATTGTTCAGACTATACCGATTTCGTTCCCATTCCCGATCTCCATCATTCTGATATATTTTCCCATTCTCGTTAGCAGTATTTTTTTACGCATCGGCCATTAATTCAGACATTTATTTGGCAGGTATTTATTTTTATCATTTTAATGTATTCATTCTGACTTGGAATTTTTAGTAAAAAAAAGAATAATATTTGATTTTCGTGGGCTTCTCAATAGAGCTTCTTAATTAACAAAAAAGACTTAATAGACTTAATATTTTGTTTTGTAATAGAGCTTCTTAATTAACAAAAGTCAATTGAAAAACTTGTACTTTTTTGTGGTTTATTTATTGTTTTTTTAAAGTATAAAAATCATAAATATCTTATTGAATTCATGTTTTTTTTTTCTCATCTTAAGTGTCTTTTCTTATTGGGAAATTATCGTGAAAACTTTTTTTAAACTTTCAATATAAACTTTAATTTTTATATGCATTACCCCTTACATTTTTTGTCCTTAGTTATATTTATTTTCTTAGTTTTAGTTTGTGTTATTAACAGTATTCTAAATAACAAGCCTTGCAATTGAATTTTAAGTATTCTTAGGACTTAAGGACTTAAGTCTTTAAGGACTTTTGGAAGTGGAAAAAAAACACAAAATTCTTAAGTTTAATAGGTTTAAAATGGAACTATTTAATTAAAATGCTTAACTACTCTTAGAATTTTGAGGTCCCTTTTTGGAAAAAAATAAGAAACATTCTTCAGCATAGCATAGTATAAGTACATAACTACTTTGGAGTAAGTATTTTAAACTATATTACAAAAGACTTGTTGAAAAATATAATTTTTGTATTATGATTTTTTTTTACTTAGTTAACTATTTATTTATCTTTAATAAATCTCTTTACACTGGCACCTTCTTGTTATTTTAATAAAGAATTCTTTCCAACTTAAGCCACCGAATCAATTTCCTTCTTCCACATGGAAAGGCTTAACTTCTGGTCAACTGATTTCTTCGAATCTATATTAAAAATATATACAAATATATACACATATATATACATATATATATATATTAAATAGATATTTATGATGGCCAGAAATCGTAGGCGCTGCCAAGTGATTTATTTGCTTACGCGGGCTTTCTTTATTTTCTTGTCTGTATATCTCCGAATATATTTTTTGGCGCTCAAGGTCTTTGTACCGACCAACACCCACCCCCGCCCTCCAGTTGAGCAGCCCCCACCTCCTTCCACACCCCTCTGTCCACTAATTTTCACTGTCGATCTTTGGCATTCAAAAATAGCACAAAAAAAAGCGAAATAAAAAAATCTAAAAGATTGGAGGAAAAAACAGAATTTCTGCTGTTTACCAGCTGCCGGGACTATCTCTCTAATTGATTCTTTTCGCCAACGAATCGCCCCTTCCAACCCACACCCGCCTCACCTACCACTCTTCAGGCAGATATTATTTTTCAAGGTTGGGGGCAAAAGGAACAAAAATGTTTAAAAAAAAAGAAGCCAAGAAAGAGCGCGATTATAACGCTTTTTTACGATCTTTTTAACGTTTGCCGGTTTATGGCCAAAAAAAAAACACAATCGTGGCCAAGTCGCGTGCCTTAAGACAAGCCCCCCTTTTCGGAAAAGGAGTTAAATGGTACTATATTAAGTATATTGTATATGGTAGAATATATGGAACCGATCAAGTGGTGGTCTGATTTTCCGACTTGTCAGCGACACGTGCGGCTCTCCGCAAAAAAAAAGGCTAAAGAATATACGAGAATGTGTTCGAAATTTGTGCCCCATGTGTGTACTGTGTACCCACAAAGTTGTAGTGTACACAAAGGTTGGAACATCCAAAACTTATAGGGTATCAAGGGAGTATTAGACCAGGGCATCAGTAAAAGACTAGGAGAGGTTTTGGTATATTAAGTAAACATACATATTAAGGTTAATGCTATTATTGGTTAAGAAAAGTTGTTCTAAAAAGTTTGAATGATTACAACTTTGAATATATTTTTTAGAAGTTCTTTAAATAAATAATGTATGAATACTTACTATGTATTGCTAAATATGATTTCTATTTTGAAAGCTAGGCAATAGGAACTATTATTTTTGTTTATGGATTTTAAGTAAAATATATTGTTTTTATAATTTTGGATTTTTTTATATTATGTTACTATTAATATATAGTTTTATAGAACTATATTTTCTATAAATACAACATACAACTACAGTACCCACACAAATTATCAAAATTTTATGAACTTTTAAAGAATAGAAGCCTATAAATGGTGGATTATAAGAATACTAACACCTCAAGAAGTACCATATTACCTATTTTATTGTCTAAATAGTAGTTAATATCCCTTCCAAAAAATATCCTTTGATTTTTAAAAGCAAAAACCACAGCATACTTCTTAGAGACTCTATCAGAAAGACCCATATACCCAGAGAACTAGAGAGCATTCTTAGTTTATCATATTTCTCCAACTTTTTTTTTTGATCAAATAACGCTAAAGAGTTGTGCACACACACACACACACACTGTAAGAAACACCCACCTAGAGTGTCTAAATGTATTTTTGAGTTACTTGCGCGTGGCTCTCAAAATTCAGAAACAAAAAAAAATATATGGCATAAAAAACTATAGTAAAAAAAAGTGAAAAAAAACCCGATCCGAACTGCCAGAAACACAAAGCAGACAAAAAATGTAAAAATGTGCCTAGTTGGCAAAATAAATCCGTCAAATCAACGAAAAGCCAGAAAGTCGAAAAGTCAGATCGTCGGACGTCGTCGAGTGTCCAATTTAAATGCTATACATAGATACCCATAGCCCATTAACAATGTATCTGAGTAATAGTATCTGAGTATGGGAGTATCTATGTATCTGTATCTGTGGCACCTGTTTTTTTGTGAGTTGCGTAAATTATTCGCGCTCTTTGGCCGACGCCGCTCTTTTTTTTCAGTTTTTTGTTTGTAAAAACCTGGCTGTCTGCGCGTGTGTTGCTCTTTCAGTCTCTCCTTTATATAACTAAAAGACAAAAAAAAACAGAACAAGAAGCATAAAAAACATATTAATGCATTTGTATTTAAAATAAAAAACAATATTGTCTCAAGCGCAAAGGCAAACACGGACGCAGACGAGCCCAGAAATTCAACCAATCCGACGCGAGTGGATTATCTCACGCATTTCAATGCATGACAGATGACGCAGTGCGTCAGCAAAAGTATGTTTTTTCCCCAAATATATATATATTATGATCCAAAACAGAATCGCAAATATATATATATGTAGTATAACCAGTTTAATCTGGCCTTTATAAACTAAGAAGCCTATTAAACTATCATCTCAAGTGTCTTTTTTAATCCCAAAATGCACATTACGTATACGCCCTGTTTGCTTTACAAGTTGTAAAGTCATGGCTGTTAGGCTTCTTTGGGCTTAATTTAGGGCTAGAAAAATAGGTTTAGTTTAGAGCTAAAAATATAAATAAGGAAGATTATTTGTTTTTAAGGAAAGTCACAAAAAAGTGAAAACATTTTAGGTTTAAAGAGCCTTTGCACTTAGATTTCTATATAGACTTCTGAACTCATTTTAAATGAATTAGTTTGATACTAAAATACTTAAAGAATCCTTGAAGAATTAGTAGTTCCTTTAAAATACCTTTAAAAAATATTCAATATTATTTTAAACTATGATTTTTGTTGCATTATAGTATTAATATTGTACCACACTTCAAAGAATTACAAACAATTCCCCGCTTTCAAGTATTATGTTTTAGAAAGATAATTATTAAAAATCAGAAAATAAACCAGAAAAAATCAAAACCATATTTTGAAGTGTTTTTGGAATATAAGACCTGGTTTAATTTTTTTTTAAAGCCAAACAACGAGTTTTCGAGCTATAATTATTCTATTTTGAATAAATTAAAGCCCAGCTTTTACCAGACTTCAAACAAGATATTTCGGATGAAAAATTTTTCAAATAAAAGTTCTCTTCTCATAAAAGTAAGCCTTATTATTATACCCTTGCAGAGGGTATTATAATTTTGTCCAAAAGTGTGCAACGCAGTGAAGGAGACATCTCCGACCCTATAAAGTATATATATTCTTGATCAGGATCACCTCCTGAGTTGATATGAGCATGTCCGTCTGTCCGTCTGTCCGTCTGTCCGTCTGTCCGTCTGTCTGTCCGTCTGTCTGTCTGTCCGTTTCTACGCGAACTAGTCTCTCAGTTTTGAAGCTATCGTCTTGAAACTTTGCACACACCCTTCTTTCCTTTGCACGCAGTATATAAGTCGGAACGGCCCGGATCGGCCGACTATATCCTATAGCTGCCATATAACTGATTGATCGGAAATGGTATAACTTTGGTGTTTTTAGAGTTAGAGAATTCAAATTTGACAAGAGAGCTATTTTTGGCAAACCATTACGACATGCCAAATTTCATAAGGATCGGCCGACTATATCTTATAGCTGCCATATAACTGAACGATCGGAAATGACCCAACTTTCGTGTTTTTGAAGATAGAAAGCTGAAACTTAATACAGATTATATTTTTGGCCAGATGATCCAACCTACCAAATTTCATTAGGATCGGCCGACTATATCCTATAGCTGCTATATAACTGAACGATCGGAAATGACCCAACTTTTGTGTTTTTGAAGATAGAAGTTTGGGACAATTTTAGGTTTCGTTTTTGTATTATAATAAATTGGGAAATATTATCATATTCTCATAAGGATCGGCCAACTATATCCGATGTTTGCGATATATATCCGGTTTTAACTGCAAGGGTATATAAACTTCGGCTCCGCCCGAAGTTAGCTTTCCTTTCTTGTTTTATTATAACCTTTTATTTTATTATAGAGGGACTCGCCCTCCAACAAGATTGAGTTGCCAGGTAGCCTTTCGATTCAGAATATTAATCTTCTTGGCCAAAAAAAAACAAAACTGGTTCGAAAAGGTCTCGACTGGTCTTCTCTTCTCGATCAGCAGGCCCAGACACAAATACATAAATGCAAAAAATTAAACAAAGCCCAAAAGTCCAAAAAAAAGCAAAAACAAGCACTTCAAATAAATTTGAAACAAACCCGAAACAAAAAAAAAGTCGATGCGAGGCAAGAAACTCGGAATTTATTCAGGTTATTTATATCAAAAGGAACTCGATTTCGTTGCCATCCACATGGCATTGAAGCGAGTCTCTTGCCTATTTATTATTTTTTTCTTTTTTTTGGCAACTTTCATTATCAATGTCAAGCACGATTCTAATTAAACGCTCTTGAAATAAAAGAAAAAATAAAATAAACGAGATAAGGTGGAACTGCCAGCTGCAGGTTCCATTAATGGATATGGGTTCGAAAGACCAAGAACCCCCAAAATATCGGAGGTTTATATGGTATTGAGTGACGTGTTTCTAAAATATTTCGCGACTTTAGAGAGGGGAGTTTGGTATTTAAGATTAGAAAAATATTCTATTATAACTTGTCTATTAGTAGTCTTTAAAATTTAAAATTTATTTCAAAAATGATTATTTGACAAAAATATTCGTAAGTCTTGTTTTTGAAATAGATTTCACGTGCCCATCTATATTTTTAGCTACATACCTCTACATGTTTTCGCAAAGAGCCCCCTTATCAGGGGTGGTCGCTATCACTATCACTGGGATGGGTTTTGTGATTTATTTTTAATGTGCCGCAAATTATGAAGTAGCTGCCAAGCAGTGCTTATCAGCTAACAGCTACTAGATGGGAGGGATCCGAGAGGGAGGCAGCCAGAAGGTAGGCTTGTCACCGCATCCGATCTGGAAGGCATCGCATGTTTGTTAGCCCGGCCGGGCTGTTGCTAGAGGGAAGCCTTATCGCGCCTCCCCATGTGCGTCATCGCCTTGAGATCGCACGGGCCTCGTCCTCCCTCACTTCCTGCTCTCCGTTAGTGTTCCCACCCTAGTCCAGGCGGTCATTAGCCCGTTGCCAGGCCTCACTTAGTGTCCTATCCCTCTGCGGTTAACGGTGGCAACTGCACTCGGTGGCCTGCAACCGGTTTTTAGATATCCGAGCCACCGTTCACCATCCATCAGGTAATTAAACAGGTTGCTGCCACAACACAAAATAGCTATTTCTCAAGATCGATTACTGCATTGTGCTCTCGATAAAATGTCAAAGTGGCTTTACATCAAACTGGGCATAATTATATGCGAAATATAGTGTTTCCTAGAATGCATATTCATGAATTCCAGAGAGTATAAATAAATGGTTTCTTTGTTTACCTTTAAGGAAATGGTTTCATATGCCATTCTTTTCCTTATTTTTCTATAATATTTCAAGATTAGATTCTCCTTAATGATCTTAATATATTTTTTAAAAGTACCCGGTACTATTTCCATTTTTAAACATCCCCTCATCCCATTCCCAAATTAAAAACTGGGAAGCTTTGAAGCTTTTAAATGTTCTATTGCCTATTTTAGGGCTTCCAGTCTTTTAAAGCTTCAGAACCCCATTGATAAGTACAATCTTGTGTAATAATTTCTATAAAAAAATAAACCATTTCATAATTATCTCTTGCCACAATCTCCAATCAAAGGAAGAACCTTAATAGTAGTAAAAATGCCATATCCTTTTCAGGATATATATTCCACAAAATGTTTACAAATGGTATCAAAATTTATTATTCTATTACATCTAGACTAGAATACACCTTCGAATGTATTGCTAAGCCAGGCTCTTTTGGCAACAAAAAAATATATAAAAGGATATGCGATGAAACTGGTAAACCAGCCCAAAGACAAAATACCACTTTGCTTCATTGCTTGGTCTGTACACGGGTCGATTGTCTATATTTACAAAGTTATTTTGTCGAAATAAATAGTTACATAAAGAGATATCTACAAGCATCTGGTGCTAGGGAAGCTTCTTCAGGTGCGTCTGCTTGTGCTTCACTTTGGAGGTGAGTACATCGTAGCCCAGGCTGATGATGTTGTCGTAGAAGATGCGGTAGTGGGTGGGTATCCAGTAAAAGTTGACGAATTGCGCCACCGGCCACACTGTCCACTCGGCGGCGTACAGCTTCCAGGCCTTCTCCTTGATCTCCTCCCACACTTCGTTCTTGTCCTTGCGCTCCAGAAGGCCCAGCGTAACGAAGAAGGCCGATATGTAAATGGGGGAGCAGATGAGTTGGTCGAGCACGATCTTCTTGGCAACGATACGCATGCTGCGCCCTGGAAGCCTCCTGTCGAGCATTTTGTACCAGTAGTGGCAAATAATGCCCACTGTAACGCCACTGATGGCCATGTGGGCGGTGCGGGTGGACTCGAAGCGCTCGATCTCGCCGCAGTAGATCTCAAAGTGCTGTTCGAGGACATCGCCCAGACAGCTGAGGGTCAGCGAGATGCCTACGTTGGTGAAGAGCAGAAACCGAGTGCTGAAGGCATTCGCATGCCACTCGCGCAGCCTCTGCAGGGCCCCTGCCGTGAGTCCACCAACACCTGGCCCCGCTCTCGCTCCACTGGCACCTGTAGCACCTCTACCAGCTCCAGCTCCAGCTCCTCCAGAAGTTCCGCCTCTGACGCTGCCACTCGTCGTGTTCCTGGGCAAACTGATTCGCAGGCAACGCTGTCCTCGAACGGCGTTCAAAAGGAGTAGGCTGCGGCTTGGGCAGCGCAGTGATTGCATGCCGTTCGGCTAATTACGGTTGGGATTGGGTCGGGTTTCTTGCAATAGGGAGCCTCCCCGGGAGACTCGAGAAATCAGTAATACGTTCCGTGTACCTTGTTCCTTGTTCCTGGCTCACCGCTTTTTCTTTACTTGCCCTCCAGCGTTAGCGGTCCAGCCATAATGTATACAGCGGTGTCGAAAGGTCGCGAATTGGTTTGGGATGCAGTCGTGGGTGCGGGGGTTGCGATGGGTTAAAACAAAGGTCCTGGGATGAATTTAGAAACTTGTACGCATGTTTTTTTCGAATTTTGTTGTTTGACTTTTAAAAGGTAACTCGGACACGCAACAGCAACAACAAATAAAACACTATCGGTAACAACAACAAGCTATCACGTGTAGGTGGTCAATCAGCTGTTTGAAAAGAGTATCGATTGTGTTATCGATAAGGATTGTGGTATTTAAAATGTAAATTAGTTTCGTTTATTAATGTGGATTGGAATTTAAGGTATGCATCATTTTAAAATAAATAATTGTTTTTAAAAAAGGGTTGTATGAACAATATTTTGTTTACTAAAATGTACAACATACCTAGTTTTCTGGGCATTAAAGTTTTTAGGATTTGCTAATTAAAAAATAAATAAAACTAAAAATCACTTTTGGATCAAAAACTTCCTTAGTTTAAAATAATAATTACATAATTGAGAGATCTTATGCATTTATTTATATCGCTATGCGATACGATAGTTGCATCCAATAGTTTCTATCGATGAAGAAGAACACTCGGCGACAACTCTAGAAAGCATTCAACTGCGTTTTGTTTTCTTTTCTGCAAGCGTCGCATTAACACCAATTTCTAAACACAGGTACGCGAATTCGGATCTACCTTTCACCAGAACTGCGTCAAACCTTGCAGAAGACCTCCCACCAGCGCCCAAGGATTCTAAATCTGGCTGAAACAGCTGGGTAAGGTAAATACGTTGTTGCCATTGTTGTGTTGTTGTGCAAGTTATGGAGGAGGAGTCCAAATCCAAAACAAAAGCAAAAAATGAAGATAAGCCCAGCAACATTTCAAGGTGATCGGAGAAGTATCGGCTGCGGATTGAGCATTATGGTGATTTTCCAGAGCCCAGCCGTGCCAAACAAAGGAACCCCGCACACACACAGCGAGTGGGTAGCGCGAGTGCGAGCGAGAGAGCCAGCTGGCTAGAGCGAGAGGGGCAACAGCAGAATGGGACGCATTTTTCTGGAGCACCTTGGTGGCCTGAAGCTCTTCAATTGCGCCCAATGCCACACTAACCTGACCAACCGAAGCCAGCTGATCAGTACGCGATTCACAGGCGCCACCGGTAAGTTCCATTGCTTCGTGGCGGATGCCTCCAGTTATGCAATTCCCCCTCTTTGTCACCCCCCAGGACGTGCCTATCTGTTCAAGCGTGTGGTGAACCTGACCTTCAGCAACATCCAAGAACGAGTGATGCTCACCGGCCGTCACATGGTCCGCGACGTTATGTGCAAAAACTGTGGTGCCAAGCTAGGATGGATGTACGAGTTCGCCACCGAGGAGTCGCAGAAGTGCGTAGTAATCTATTTGGACTATGATTATAGTGGTGATCCTCAAAAATAGTTTAGAGACTTGGATTGGAAGCCATGAATGTCTATTTCAAAGATATAGGTCAATATAGGCCCCAATTTGTGAGGGCTTTATGGAACGGAAGTTACAAATTTCCTAATTTGTGAAATCGAATCTTTTTTGGACAATGCGCTGGCCTGAGACTTCCATAGCCGAAGTTTTCTTTCCTTTTTTGTCTCTTTCTTTGTCACTATGAATCATAGATAACAAAATGTTGTAATTACAAGATATCATATTTTACGTAAATCCCTAATTTCCTAATTTAAACTATTATCTTTTGTTTCAGATACAAAGAGGGCCGAGTTATCTTGGAGTACGCCCTCATTACCGAGGCTGAGGGCTTTCCCTCCGAAGCCCCCAGCACAAGTCATTGAACGAAACATGGACGAAGCGGACAACCCGAGATCCAGAGAAGAACCACGCATTGGCAAACCGTGTGTAGCCCTAAGTATTGAGTAGCAAGCCACTGTGGATGGCTTCTATGCATTAACCTAATTTAGAGATCGCCGTGCTCGTTACCGATCTGGTGTTCGTTACCGGCCCCTGACCCGGACCCGTATCCGTATCCGAGTCCGGATTCGACGGTCTTGTCTTAACGTTAACGTTACTTAACGTAGTTGTAGGCATACCTAGCACATAAGCAGCTGCGGCGCACGATTCTAACATAAACTCTCATGAGGCTGAACTGCTAGAAACGATGAGGATAAGGTCCTGTTCCAGTTGCCCATCACAACTGATCACAATTGTGTCTTTTTCAAACAAGATCTCTAGACCGTAATCAATCACCAATCAATCAGCAATAAAGTACCACAATAATCGAATAGTAATTCCGGGTCGAACCGCTACCATCGTCTCGTCCTTTACTCAGCTATTTTGACAAATCAAATGCAACAGAAATGCATTATCGCCAGGATCTAAACTAGTTGTAACATATGTAAAGTACTACAGCTTCCCAGTCTTCTGGGCCATGGCCAGAGCGTTTTCGTTGGCGATAACCTGGAACTCCTGGAAGCGCTGCGACACACGTTGATTCATCTTCAGGTACTTCTCCATGCAGTTGAGTGAGCACTTTTCCTGCAAGAGAGATTCCCATTTGGCGTTGGTATGCTCCTAAACCGCATGGCGCCAACCACTTACCTCGGAATCTTTGACATCTCGGGATGTGAAGTCGCGTACGCAGTCTGTGAAGCACATCTCGGACAGCTTGTTGTATGACATCAAAAAATCTGAAAACTGCACGAGGCACAGGCGGTTAACAGCCAGATTTGTGGACAGAACATCTTAGAACCACGACATTGCATCACTTGGCCACCACTTGGGAGCAGTTTTCTGGCGCAGAAAGCCGGTCTACTTACCGTTTTCATCTGGTCCTTGTCCAGCTGTTCCAGTGCAATAGTTTCCGGGGTTTTCGCCATGGTGTACGACTATCTTTGATTCAAGTTTCCAATTTCCAAAGTCGAAACTAATGTGCCAGGGCAGACCTATATTAAATAATAGCAGGTCAGACAGCTGTGCGATAGTGTCTGTTAGGTATGACACTTTCCAGGCGATGACGAGATATAAAATTGAAAATTTATAATATATACTTCCTTGCTGTATAAATGTATTAAACAATCTGAAAAATGAAAATTAATCGTTCTTAAGTATAGAAATTATTTTTAAGGCCTACTCTCTGGTTATATTATGACCATGCCAGAATGAAAGACAATAATAATTTTCTCCCGATTATTATAAATTATTTAGAATATCTTACTTCCAAGCATCTAAAAATGTTTAGAATTTCAATTTTAAAATTAAAAACTAACATTGTTAATTTTAATTGCTACCTATCGTTTAACAACACTGTTTTATTTGCCGATATATATTGGTTACTTACAGCACTGCACTGTTAATACTTAGCAACCCTTTAGGCAGCCATCTTTGATATCGATAAATTTTCACAAGTAAAATTTTCCTGGCGTGGGTGTGCCTGCATTATTCGCTAAGATTTCGAGATAAACTAGGAATCAAGCAGTTGGAAAAAAACTGAAAAAGCCATCCAGTATCCCAGACCTGTGAGACGAAGGACTGCACCAGCCGCACACCAGGATATCCAAAAAGGAAAGCGCACCAGGAGGATATACATAACTCAGTACAAGATGCCACGCTACAGGGAGTGGGATTTGGCCTGCAAGGTCTACGTAGGCAACCTAGGCTCCTCGGCCTCCAAATACGAGATTGAGAACGCATTCAGCAAGTACGGCCCCTTGCGCAACGTCTGGGTGGCCCGCAACCCGCCGGGATTTGCCTTTGTTGAGTTCGAGGACCGACGCGACGCTGAAGACGCAACTCGCGGCCTGGACGGTACCCGCTGCTGTGGCACTCGCATCCGCGTCGAGATGTCTTCGGGCAGGTCTCGGGAGGGCCGCGGCGGTGGCGGTGGAGGCGGCGGCGGTGGTGGCGGCGGACCGCGCCGTGGTGGACGCAGCGGTAGCGGAGGCGGCGGTGCCCGCGCTGGCGACGGCGGCGGACGCTATAGGTAAGTGGAAAAACTGTCCCCTGTTCCCAGCGCCCCCTCCCAAGGGGGGGGGTCTTATGGTTATGAAACATAATTGCGCGCCATATACGACGCCTATGCGCTGCATGCAGATGTGCATATGTGCAGAAAATATTTGATCTGTCGCCAGTCGTGTATAGTCGTGTATGTATGCATGTGAAAAATCGATTCGCGTATACACACACGACAGTGGCAGTGACAGGGGTTGAGGGATACGCGGATACGCGGGATGAATTGCGAAAGGCCAGGGGAGGGGAGGAAGGGGGCCATCCAATTCAATATACAATAAGTATATATAGAGTATATATAGTTTTCCGATGCGCAGGTGCTAGGCTTGAATTCGATTTTGATACGTATCGATCGATTTAAATCACTTTTGCTTTCTCATGCCCATTCCGCACGGAACCTAGAGTTCAAAGTTGAATTTAATTTAAAAGAATATGAAATGAATGAATAAATAGAATAGATGGCTAGATAGATTGATAAATAGATGCCAGAGAATAATAGTTTTGTTGTGTTTTTAGTTGCAAAAATCTTGCAAAACGAATTTTGAACGCTTGGAGCCAACTTTTAATGTGGTCTCACAATCATTTTGCAGGACAAAGTCTTCTTCTTCTACTACTACTACAAGCACAACAACAACAACATCTCCAAATCTAATTAAAAGAACAACAACAACTACAACAGTTAAAAGAACAACTCCAACAGCTACTACTACTAGAACTTCTACTACTCCTCTTCCTTCAACAAGAGCTACTACTACTACTACTACTACAAGAACAAGAATTTCTCCTCCTATTACACACATTTCACCACCAACTCCAACACCACAACCACAACCAATATCAATATCAATATCACAACCAACACCACAAAAACAAAACCGAATTCAACAAGAAATAGTAGTAGCCACTGCCACTGCAGCAAACCACTGCAGAGGACGAGACTTGTTGTGCGGCATTCGTATGATAATTGCCACCATTGCCATTGCCGAATTGAAATTCAACAAATTCGATATATTCCGTTGACGATTTCCAACTGACCGCAACTTTAACTGCCACTGCAACTGCTACTGCCACTGCTACCGCTACTGCAAACTGCAACTGCAACCGCAACACTCTACACCCCCTTCAGTAATTCAGCATGAATCTCAGGCCGAAATTCAGTCAGCATCATCTCCAGCAACGTCTCTCCAGCTGCAGCTCCACAAAAGATTCAAAAAACCAGCCACAGCACCACCCACTCAGCATACACTCTACTCTACACACACACCACACACTCATTAAAGCATTTTTTTCATTCACGGTCTTCTGATGGCGTCTTTTAGTTGAGATTGGCCATCGCATCGTGCCAGTGCTCATTGTCTTTGTCTTCCTACAAGCCACACCAACACTCTTCTTCCATTAACAACACCACCACCCATCACCACAACAACAACAGCGACCACGGCATCGCATCAGCGGCAATAGCAACAGTAACTCCATAGCGGCCAGCCAACCCATCATAGTTGTACATTTCTATGTATATATCTTCAGTCAGCCAATCTTGCAACTTTCAACGACTCCAGGCCAGGTTCCACTTCAGTTTGGTCTTCTTCCGTCCACCACCACCACCACCACCAACTTACCAACTTGTTCCGTGTCCCCAACAAAACAGCCCAACCACCCAACAGTACCACCACAACCACATCCAACAACCAACCAACCAACCACCTCATCATCTGTCATCGCTAGTTCAGCAACAGCATCAGCGACAGCAACAACTTCAACAACAGGCTAAGGCTACTGCTACTGCTACTGCTACTTCAACAACAAACAGCAGAACCAGAATCAGAACCAGAAAGAAACATCGTAGAATCCCCCTGATTTCTTGCCAAGTACCCTTCCCCAAATGCTATCAAGATCGAGGCTGCTTCACGCTAATCCCTTCAAGTTCAAGCGCAGCAAGTATGAATCCTTTGCCGCCTCATTCTTCTCCTTGTTTTGGCCAAATGGACAAGACAAGGCCAACAAAGGCGGACCGAGTCTCTAACCACAACTCTTGTTTCTTAATTTTAATATTTATGGTTTCTGCTAATGTTTTTTATTTATTTTTTTTTTTTAACATCTACCGAGATAATGTTGTTCAAGCTAACTGTCTGACCTTTATATACTCTATATGTTGTATATATATGTGCGTGTGTGTGCTTTGACTCGATCTGTTCAGCAAACAGGCAAACATACCAGGAGCCAGGGCCACCCACTCTTCAGTCTTCAGTCCTACAACAACCTTCAGTTCATCCCCAGCTCTAAGCTTCTCCATCAAGGGTGCTCCATCTCTTCACATCGCGTCTGCTAATTGATGCTTCTGCTAAAACCACCCCACCACAACAGCTTCTTCATCCTGCAACTACACAACTAGCAGCTGCTGCAAGAATTGGGGAACTAAGAGTAGAATTAAATCACCAACAAACCAACCAATCAACCAACACACACCAACCAACCACAGCCACAGAAACCACCACAGTCTAGTCACAGTCAGCTCAGCTCAGTTCAGATCAGATCAGAATTGTATCTCGTATATATCGTTCCAAAACTCAACAAGAACCTACTATTACTACTACTACTGTTACTACTATTACAACTACTACTACTACAACTGCTACTAGTACTACCTACTACTCAACTCAACAACAGTCTTCTCAGTCTGCTCTGCTCATCAACCAAAAAAACCAACTAAGCAACCAACCAACCAACCAACCAACCAGTCAACCAACCAATATCAGCCTACCAATCAACCAACCACCACCAACCAACCAACCAACCAACCACCACCAACTACTTTATGTAAAATGTCACACCAACGCTTTCGTAAAAATGGGGCCACAAAAAAATTATCAAAAAAGCATAAGCAAGCTATCAGCTAAAAATCTTCACCACCTTCAAGCACCTTCAGCCACCTATATAGCTCTCTGCTCTAAGCTCCGCTCCGCTCAGATCAGCTCAGCTCTGCTCAGACCTCAGCTCTAAATCAGCTCTGATCCGTATCCGATCCAACAGATCCGTCAGATTTATCCATCAATCCAACTAATGTCAAGTTCAAGTCCAATTGGGTCTTGTTCGAATCGAGATCGAGATTGAGATCGATATCGAGAATCTAGATCTCCACATCTTTGCGTATCTTAAGGAATTGTTACTACTACTACCACTACTACTACTACTTTACATCGCGCCTAGCTAAGCTAAGTCTTAAAAAATCTATTTAATGTGTATTTTTTCTCTTCTCTCTCTCTCTCTCTTTCTCTTTCTTTCTCTCCTTTCTCTTTTGATTTCACCTCCTTGTGCTGTCTGTGTGTGTGACCTGCGATTTTATTTCCTCCATCGCCTCCACCACAACCACAACCACCACCACCCACCCATCTCATTCTAGGTCCCGATCACCACGACGCTCCAGGACACGCAGCCGAAGCTTCTCAAGGGATCGTCGCAGCCGTTCCGACTCGAGGGATCGCCACTAGATAGACGATTGTGGAGGAGGGATGATGATAAGCAGGAGGAGCTGGAGCAGGATAGGATTGCAGCCCGATCCGGACTACTACTACTAAACACACACAAACAGACACACCTATCTATATAGATTATATATATATGTATATATAGAACTATATATATACAGAAAACCCCCACACACACACACACAAAACCAACACCCATCACTGACCCCCTACTGACCCAGCATTGTGGCCAATCGCAGTGATTCTGATACCTAGACACACTCTCAAAAACCACCAACCAACTCAACAAGCAGCCATCTCCGATCTGGATCTGGATAGCAAGTATATAGCCACATTACTGTGACAGTACGGTACATATTGGTGTTTAGGCTTTAAGACTTTGGTAGATTTTAATTCACAAAACAAAAAAGCTAATTGAGATACATCATCCGGACAAGAGATAAATCCACAGCAGCATGTTTAAGAATGACCGAAGGTAACTTCTATTAAAATATCCACGGACGTGTATTCCTTTTTCGGTTCGTTTGTTTTATTTATATACACACATATATATGAATTGTGTTTTTGGTTCCTCCACGATTGTCGATTTTCGATTGTCGGCAATACTGGATTGACAGAAAACGTAAGATTTCTATATTAAATTAACGGAAGTGCAAGTAATTAAGTCGTGAAATGAGAATCAATAAATTGAACATAATTTAAATTGAACAAATTATTAAATGGTTTTTGAATTTGTTGGGTTTGGTGGTAGATAATAATAGAGTTCTATTTTAAAAAGATCTGATAATTCTATTTGATGTTACCTACGGAAAACCCATGACTATAATGGTTATATTATAGTTTTTTTAATAATATATTGGAAAACACATGTCCTCCTTCTCTGGAGAGACATTACCTCTAGAAAACATGATTATAAGTCAGAATGTTTCTAATTATCTTTGGTTCATCGATAGATCTTTCTAAAGGTAGGTATTTGGATGTTAAAACTAGACAGGCCTTTGAGTTCTGGACTGTATATCAACCAGTATTTCTTATAAAGACACCCACTTACATACAATACCAGTTTCTAAACAGGGTTTTAATATTTAAACAAAGGAATATGTCAAATATATAATATATATGGAAGTCCCGAGATCATAGCAGTGTATATGATCTAAACTTGATCACTAAACTTCAGGAAAACTCACATGGGAGATGCTGTAAAATTAGTCTTAAACTAATTTTGATTTCTACTATTATCCATGGTCCATGGATTATATTATCTCAGTCTATGCTTATAACTATTTAAATGAGTCTATAATTATATCTATTTTAAGAGATAATATATAATATCTAAACAAGAAACTTAACAAGATGTTCTATAAAGGGTGAAGTACATACCCATAACAATAATGCTTCCAAAGTCTATATATTTTTAACCTACTAATTCAATATCTTTGAGTATGGGTATATAACAGGTAATACTTCAATTTTTAAACCCGATACTATTGAAATTCAAAGATATGTTGGTTTAAATTCCAGAAACAGGCATAAAGAACTATACATATATAAATTATTTTAGGATTATATCTTTTTAAAAATATTTTAGATAGCCCTATAGAAGCTTTTAAAAAAAGATATCCATATTTTGGGTTGTACTTCATGATCGTGAGGTTGTATTCCTTGCAATCGTCGTATAACTGATATTACTTTAAAGGTAATACTCCTAAAGATTCAATATTTATAATCATTACTAGTGGTATCAAATAAATCAGTTCATAATTATATCTATTATATCTGCAGTAATATATCTGCAGATATTACGGTCTTATAAACTAATTATATAAAGTATAGAATAACGGAAAAAATAAAGTATAGAATTATATAAAAGTTCTATAGAACGGACCTTTAATAAAATTTTGTTTTAAAGAATAACGCTACTGAAACTTCAAGATCTTTGAGTATATATGATGTACTGTATAATACTGACCAAAACTTCGAGGTCTTTGGGTATATATATCTAATAATACTCCAATAAAAATACTTCTCGGGATATGATGTCCACCGCAAGACACCATCGAAAAAAGACGATCTTGAAATACGGGTATAACATTTTTATTATTTAATATTTTTTTATGAAAAAATTTAATTAAGTACCCACAAACATGTACTAAACAATGTCAGTAAAAGATTTTTAATAAATATTTTCTATGGTGTCAAAAAAAATTGATAAAATTGCATTATTTTGCGCGGTACAACTGTACATATATAACCCCTTAAGCAAAGAGTAATAAAGCACATAACCGCCCACTTCCCCCCAAAGAAAAGCCCACATTTAACAATAAAATTTATGTATATTTAGATTTGTTTTTTTGGTTTTCTTTTTATAACAATTATTAATGACTTGCAAGAACACATATACGACTCGTGATCGGTTCGGGATAAGCACATGCATATATTCATATATATGTGTGTGAGTGAGTGTGTGTGTTTTTTGGATAAATATGTAAACGTACATAAGCAAATACATAGTACATAACTTTCGTCTAGAACAGCGATATTTGCGCGGCCAACAAGTAACAAAAATCACTATCGGCTCTAACAAAAATTATTGTCACCTCTCCTTGCAATCGTCGCCGATACGGATCAAGGACTACACATACTGGGTATACATACATATATCATAAAAATTCAACATGTTGGTTAAATAGCTAACTGGAAACTGGAAAACGTGACGCACATAGAGCTAAAACCTGCGCAGGACCAAGGACCATTAAGGATCAAATCAAACGGGGGGCATCTTAAAATTCAGACATATATTTGATATATGATACTAGATATACTAGAGGAGAGTTTAAAAAAAAAATTAAGCTGGAGTATAGTGGAGTATCAGTACAAAGAGAGAGAGAGAAAAAAAAACACTTATGCAATCCTTAGCCGGAGGATCAGACACTTTTAACACAGGCAGGCGGCCGGAAAATGGAAGGGGTGGGGGGTGGAGGAGACAGGAGGACGTGGCGCAGGGTCGGGTCGTCTACTTGTACTTCTTCATGAACTCGGCATGGAACACCCGGAACTTCTCCATCATCAGCTTCAGCTTGTCCGTCTGCGGGAGGATGGTGCTGCGGAAATGGTAAGTACCGGGCTTCTGTCCAAATCCACTGCCAGGAACAATGCAGATTCCTAAAGGGAAAGCACATATGATTAGTTTGTAAGCAGGAGAGGATGAAGTCTAGCACTTACCGCTCGTCTCGAGCAGCTCAAATGCGTAGAAGGCGTCGGGGGCCATGCCTTTGGCCTTGGCTGCCTCGACCGCCTTGGGCGGGATCTCGATCTGGGGGAAGACATACATGGCACCCTGCACCGGGTTCACCTTGTAGCCCTCGAAGCTGCTCAGGGTCTTGTGGACCAGAGTGGCGCGTTCCTTCAGCGCCGCCAGCACACCGTCACGCTCCTTCTTGTACAGATCGTAGGAGGGCTCGCCGGGCTGTGGGGGATTCACCAGAGCACTGACCGCCACCTGGCCGGCCGTGGTGCTGCAGAGCGCCGCGGTTATCGACTTGGTGAGCATGGCCTTGACCTTGGGATCCAGGTTGAGCACCTCCATGTAGCCGCCGCGGATGCCGCACTCGCCGAGGAAGCCCTTCGACGTGGACGAGAAGCTGACCAGCTCCTGGCTGCGGTAGGGCTCACCCATCTCGTAGGCCACCTTCTTGAAGGACCAGAACTTGGAGTTCTTGTCGTAGACATTGTCCTGGTACACCTCATCGGCCAGCAGCAGCACCTTGTTGTCGTACGCAAACTTGATGATCTCCTCGACGTTCTCGCGGGTTAGCACCTGGCCGGTGGGGTTGCCCGGATTGATCACCACCAGGGCACGGGGATTGCAGGTCTTCTTGGCCTCGTCGTATGAGCGCTGCAGCTCCTTGCGGCCCAGACTCCAGCCGGTCTCCTCCTCCAGGTAGTAGTCCACCTTGGCCATGCCGTACTCGGAGATGGTGGCAGAGTAGAGAGGGTACTGGGGAATGGGAACCATTACGCCAGGGGTCTTGCCACCGATTTCAGAGCTGCAAAAGAAGGATGTCTTTGATTAGGGGAGGATATGTATATGATTTTTTAATTTTGAAGCTTTATATTCCGAAAATAAAAGGGGTATACCACTATTTAAGTAATTTAAGGTTTTAGGTTTACAATCTTCCAGAAGTTCTCTTGATGTTTCTTATCTTTTATGGGAATATATCTTATAAAGATTAAGATATCATTGTTTAAAAAGAAGAAGTCCAAGCTAGGCTAGTTCTTCTTAAGAGAACCAGATATAGGGTACTCCTTTTCCAAAAGATAATACCTTTAGAGGAAGATTTACAATCTCCAGAAGTACTCTTTCCAGTTCCTCTAACTTAAGAGTCTTATGAAGATAAAGTCATCTTTAAACAACAAACCCCACCCCAAAAGTACCAGGTATGTCCCATCTTATCTCATATTTAAAACCCAAACACAAAACCTACTTGACCAAAGCGAGGATGGTCTTGATTCCAGGCGAGGCACCGGCCGTCAGATAGATGTTCTGCCAATCGGAAGGAATGCCACCGTCACGCTTCTCAATGAAGGCGGCCACCTGGCGACGGACCACTTCCAGACCTGCGGAGTCCGTGTAGGAGCCCACCGACTTGCCCTGGCAGCCCTCCAGGATGGCACAGGCGCGCTTCTTCACGTCATCGGGATACTCGGGCGAGTCCAGCAGCCGCGTCTCAAAGGTAAGAGCCAATAGCTATGATAAGATTAACATATTAGTTTAAACAAGGGACTAGATGATGGGAAGAATGGTGACTCACCTGGCGGAGGAAGGTCAGGGGCTGCTGGCCCATGGCATGGCAGTCACCGATGTTGGCACGGATCACCTGGTCGAATGGCTTCTTGGCGCCCTGCAATCAAAATCAATCAAATCGGAAATTAAATTACGGTCTGTTTACCCAAAACACTCAATTATGATGGACAGGGCTGGGGTGAGTGGCCTACAGGGGGGGAGGGAGAGCAGGTGGCATATCAAATGAGCTTTTAATTCAGGGCTTTCACTATGCAAATTACACTCAAGTGGTTCCAAATTGAAATTAGCAGAGACCTATAATTGGGGACAACTACCTGGCTGGGGAATGGATTATTTATGGAATATTTAGGGGGTTGTACTAGTTTTAGTTCAAGGGGCAGTTTTAATGTATTATTAAAGGTGGAAGGTGGCTTTTGGGGTGATTGGGGAGGTATTAGTATATGGAATGGGTTATCTTAAGGATAAATGTAGAGTTTCAATTCAAATTCTATGAGTCTTTTCCTTAAAAAAGCCATGTATATTTTGTTTAGACCTTTGAGGGCCTATAGGATTATTTAAAATATATACTATTCATTCTATAGTTTGTACTAGATCAAGGCAATTATAATTTGATTTTTTAGATATATGGGTTTTTGTGGGGACTTTAGAGAGCTGTTATTTAAAAGAATGGGATATCTTATGGATCTTAAGGACCTTATGAGTCATTTCTTAAAAAAAATATTTAAACTACCTTAGGTTTCTAACCACAAAATGGTTAATTAGGAAAGGATTCTATTCAAATTATAGTTTTTACTAAAACCGGACACTTTTAATGTATCATTTAAGGTAGACAGGCTTCTGGGTTATGTTTAATGGATAAATATATGGTTTAAATTGGTTCTATAAGTCATTATATTTAAAAAAAAAAACCCTATTATTTTTATAAATCTAACCAGTCTATATTTTGTTCTGAAACTGAAGGGCTTTAATAAATTATTTAAGATGGATATGACTTCCAAGACGTAAGAGAGATATTATATACAGAGATTCCATACCATTCTATTCATTACTTTTGAAAATCATTTATATTTTGTAGATCGCTGACTATGTAATAGATTATGAGTGGTTTGTATGGATGGATTATAAAAGTAAGCACAATCCAGGCCATATTTTGTTCTAGAACTGAATAGTTTCGATATTTAAGATATATTATAAATGGTGAACGGGGTTTCTAACACTACAGAGATCTATTAGTCATAAAGTTTGGATAAATTATAGGATTTCCCATTGGCTTTAAGGTCGATCTCTCGATTGTAGATCGTAGTACCTCTTAAATCTAAAATCGAATTGTAAAATCCATTTAAAGTCTCTTTAATTCATTCACAATTTAGACTTTCAATGTTCGTACACCCCCATATATAAAATAGGGTTCATTACACCCATCTATATACCCCCAAAGAGTAATTTTCCCTGCATTATGTCAACAATATAACACACAGGGCAATTTCCAGGGCACATGCGGGCCGTGATGCATTCATTAAAGATCCCCGACTCGGGTTCCACTTTTCACCATGCTCGAGTGGGCAATTTACCACATAATGCCACGGAGGGGCTGGGCTGGGCTGGTGGGTGGAGGCAGGCGTGTGGTGTTTGTGTAGCTTTGTGGCTAAATAATGGAAATTGCGCCATGTAAGCGAGCTCCATTGACGTCACGCTCCGGCATCGGCAACGGGTGCATGTCATTGCGAATATTGGAAAATTAGGGAATTCGCAGCTCATCACGGTTATAAGTGTACTTCTGAATTTGTGATAATATGTGGAATGATCTTTTCGCTAAAAAAACATACATACAGTAGTGTCCAGAGGGGGAACGTGTTCGGAGAACGATTGTTCTGCCGCCACCCCACCTTATCGCACCTGCTTAATTATTTTTCATTTCAATTTCGAAAATATAGCCCGATAAGGTGTGTTGCCAAGTCAATGGGGTGGCACCTACAATTACAGACATTATATTATGGGTCTGTAGTGCTCAGAGAAGTAGAAGACAGGTATAGCTCTCTAAAAGAGCGCTCTATAAGCTCTATATAAGACTTATTGTAAGGGGTTTTGATGGTTTTAAGAAAAATATATTTTATTTGATAAAAAAAAGTAAAAAAATAGATACTTTATCTTAAAACTATTTGAAGAATTTCTGCAAAAGAAGTCCTAGAACTATTCTGGTATTTTTAAACCTTAGAACCCTTAAGATCATATTTCTTATAAAGTCTATGCTACTTATTTTCTGATTATTAGTGTATTATTTCTTTAAAACTTTTCTTTCTTAAAGCTATCTTTAAAATATTGCAAAAATTTCAAACAAAAAAGTATCTTTTCTTCAACCTAATATTCCAAATTATCTAATAGAACCCATAAACACCCATTTTTTATGAAGCCCATAGTACGAATTTTCTGATTATCTCTATATTATTTTTTAAACTCCCCTCTTCTAAAAATATTACAAGAATTTTTATAAAAGAAGCCTTCATATCCTAGAACCTAGAACCTTAAATTATCTAATAGAACTCTTAAGATACAATTTCTTATAAAGACCGTGTTACTTATTTCATGAATATATTTGTATTATTTTTAAAAAGTTCCTCCCTTCAAACTATCATAAATTTAATACAAGAATTTCCTCAAAAGAAGTCTCTATTTGAAACCCAAACCCCTTAACAGTCTAATAGAACCCCTAAATCCCTCTATATTTCTTAAAGACCCCTTGTTACTAATTTCCTGATTATCAGTGTATTATTTGTTAGACTTTCCTCTAAAAATGTTGTTTTTTTCGCTCCTCTCTCAATCAATTTGCACTTAAGACCCCTGTAAATAAACTTATTGTGCCAAGTGGGTGCTATAACTGATAACTATATAGTATATATACCCTATACCACATAGCAGGTTATTAAAGTATACAGGTAAGGTCGTATAATCGTATTGGGAATTGTATTTGGAGGCACAAAACACCGAATAGAAATCAGAAATGCATTAGTGCCGCCTGATAAGAATGTCTGGTGCTGTCAGATGGTCCCCCGGAATGGATTTTGGAAGAGTGCCAGCAGCTTGGTGGAATTTGATAAAACGCAGATGATGGAGGAACAAAAGCCAGAGAGCTTCTATGGAGGATGAGAATAAGGAAATCAATCGCAACAGGGGGGGGGAGCGGGAAAAATCAGCCAGCTGTCAGGCGGGACACAGAATGTGAAAAGTCAGTGGAATCATAAGACAAGGGGGGGTTCACTAAAGTTCAACAATAAAATTCTTGTAAAAATCGGGAAAAATCCAGAAAAACTTGTGTACCTCTTATACGGCAGAGCAGAGCTCATGCGCATGTTTGGTCTTTGTTTGGGTTTTTCACTTTTCCTCACTGATAACAGGATGCCCACAGCATACAACCCACTCACCACCCACATTTCCTCACTTATGTAAGTGTTTACTTTTGCGGTTGAAGGTCGTTCAGTGAACTTGAATATTCTTTCGCTTCAATTGAAGTTCCCGCAACGCAATTTTCAACAATTAGAATAGTTCTATGCCTCAGTCATTCATTAGTAATTAAATCCACGACTCGTTATGGAAAAAATGGGAATAAAAACGAGCTTAGCTTCCAAGATGAGCGCCTGGACTGGGCGAGCTCGCCGGTCTTATATCATTTATGCTGCTAGGCGGCTCTAATTTAATTATTGCCTTGTTTACTTTTCCTTTTCAAAGTTCAACCTCACTAATAAATATATACATTACGTTTCAGATAAGTTTCGATAATTTTATGAACCTATAATTATAATGGGCACTACTAGGGATATCTGAAATTTTTTCAATTACTTTTGATAGCAAATTTTGAGGTATTTTTAAAGGTTTTTATACAATGGGATATGAAACTTTTAATTAAAAAATATATTTATTTATTTTTATGGCCCGTTAAAGTCACAAGCAAACAATGAGATTTATATTCCTTTTTTTAAGACTTTGTGAATTAAAAACAAACATTTATTTTGGGATCAGCTGATAATAAATCAACTCTATATTATTTTACTCAAGTTTTAATAAAAAAAAAACATACTATATCACTCACTTTTTACGTTAAAACTTATACTATTATGATAATAATAACAAAAATAAAAACTGTTTTTGTTTTGCTCGTTTTTTTCCATTCTCTGTGAGCATATCTTTTGTACATTTTATGGCTTTTCGCGTTTACCATTTCATGTCACGGCCTTAACAGGTGTCTCCCCAGGCGACCCAGTGGGTGGGGTCTAGAAGAGGAAGCAGCTGGAAAGGATAACGAGGTGAATGATTCGAGCCAGCGTTCCCGCCGGCATGAACGGAGCGTGAATAAAAGGGCGGCAAAGAGGAATACAAACACACGGCACTGGGGACGGACGGATATGGCGTGCCAATGCCACTAAATTGGGTTTATCCAAAGAAAAAAAAAAGGGGGGGAACGGGGGCCGCGCTAATGGCGTCGCGTTTCACGGAACACTTTCTGAAGAACTCACCTTTTCCAACTCCTTTTCGATCTCGCCGGCACGAATGACGAGCGGACCACGGACCGCGTACTCCATGGCGATGAAGTTCGGGTTGATGTTGTCCAGGTTGAGGGATTTATCGTTCGACGGCATCTTGGGGCTGGTGGCGATTGATCTGGAATGTGGGAAGCTTCGGTTGGCACTTTTATTTACTTATATTCCTCGACCCCCATAGAGAGCCAGAGAGAGAGCGGGAGAGTGAGAGGCGGGCAAGCAGCCTAGGGTTGCCAGATGGCATTAAAAATAAGCAGAGCTAATTTTTTCAATTAAAAACTTGTGTTTTAATTATTTTAATTGAAAAAAAAGCCCTCTCACTCTCCATGGCCTGGGACCAGTGACTTTACATACCGACGGGCGTCTAACGGTGAATGGCTGCTATTCGCCGCCAACAGTGCTGTTTGAATGCGCTGCTGGCGCGTCGTTTTCGCCGCAATCGCCGCAGCATTGTTGGGGTTGTTGTTGTTGTGCAGGAACGCTCTCCAGCGGCGAATTACGAGTTGTTGTTGCCTCAGCTGGTGCTGTTGTTGCTGCAATGTGGCAGACACTGTGGCAGTTGCTGGCTTAATTAGCAGGCGACTCATGTTGCTGCAAATAAAATAACAAAAAAAAAAAATAAAGCTTTTAGAAATAAAACCAAAGCGGGAATGGCAGCTGCGTAAATGAAAGAAGTAGAACCAGTAAGCCAGGGTGGCAAGCAAAAACTCTCCTAAAAAGTGGGTGGGTTTGGGGGTATAAGAGTAGGTCTTCGGTATTCTAAGAGCGGCGAATTGCAGACCGGCTTTATCAGTGAATATACATAAAAAAAAAATATTAAGAAATATAAGAAACTTATCAATAGATATTCGTGTGGGTTGATTAAATATTTATGGGCCGTATAGTTACATAAACCAATCGAATAAACACTGACAAGCCCATTGTATACGACTTGTTTGATTTGCCGCGCTACCGGAGAAGAGGAAGCAGCTGATGCGGCGAATGCACTTAAAGCCTGGACATGAACCACTAGACAGCTGCACTCGGGCGGGCAATTCAAAAGTGCAGCGAAATTAGAACCCACAAGTTTTCAAAGTTTATTAATAATAAACTTAACAAAAAGAAGCTGAAAGTATAATCTTAAAACCATGCGGCTTATCGCCATGGAAGTTTATATTTTCGGTAGCATTTTATGGCTTATTTTTTCGGGTATTTACTGAAGCATCAGCAAGTATACGGTTTAACGGCTTTATTTTTGTTGAATTCCGGCAGATTCATTGGCCGTTTCCCGTATCTGTGAAGCGTACTTTTGACTTTGAGCTAGAATCGCCGTTTTAGCTTATCAGTGACGTCCCGGGCCGAGCTTACAAATATTTCATAGACTCTGGAGATACAGATTTATAGCAGGGTCTCTCGACAGCCCCCATTTTTCAGATTTATTTTTTTTTGCACTTTGAAACGGTAATTGCGTAATGCAATAAATAATATGTACTACGTACAAAAAAACGAACAAAGAAATCATACACCTCAACTATATAGTATTCTGGGGGGGAACTCAGATCACTCAGAAGCGTCAATCAGCCGCAAAGTGTTTGCTTTCTTTTTAGCATCATTTTGGCAAATTTTTAGAAATTAAAAGACATCTATAAACATGAGTGTATCTATATATATTCTATATGATGTATATATGTGTATAGCCTTGTATATAATACTGATATTGTTTGCAGAAAGCCAAAAACCCGTACTCGATCTAAATATTCACTTGAACTTGAACACGTTTTTTGTGGAAACGATGAAGATTCTTTGAAACCGGTTTGCTATTTTTTTTTTTTGTTTATGGGAATATATAGAGTTAAGGGAAGAATTATACAAGTTCCAATTGGAATCCAAACTTTTTTGGATCCACTACAGTGGTTGCTGGATAAGTCATGTAGAAGATACAGATATGAAGATATTGAGATATTGAGTTATTTTATGGAAAAGTTTTTCGTTTTTAAAAAACCTGTTTTATCTGGTTATGGTTTCTTAAAAATAATAACTTATTTAATAGACATTATTATCAAGAAATTAATAAGAAAATACATTAGAAAAAATTTTCTGGGGGGTTCCCTTAAAAATTTGGAAAATGCATGGAAATGCCAATATGACTCACTTTAAAGGCCATATATTTGCCAATATTCATCCGATTATTCATTAGAATACCTTAAAGGAATTGTGGATCGATTCTTGATCAATCTGCATCAAAATCTAGGAACAAATTTTTTTTTAGATTTTTTGTCATTTTTTCTTGAAGGTCCCCTTCAATGGTATGTTATTTAACGAAAAATACAGAGTAGATATTATATTATTAAGGCTTTGGAAAGTTTAGGTTTTTAGGAAGTTAAGTTTTTTTTTAACTGCAATTTTAATCAAAGCCTTATATCACAATCTGGTTAGGTTTCTTGAAAATAAATGCCTATTTTATAGATATAATGCCTACTTTTTCTTCTAGATCTCATTTAATATAATAAAATCCGAAATAATTCCGAAAAAAGGGTTTCTCTCCTACAAAGACCTATTTTTTTCATAAATAAGCAACTAAGGTTCAAAATAAATGTTAAAATAGATATATTTAATATAATTAAAAATCAGTTGATTAAATAAATATAAAAGTATCTTATAGAACAAGCAAGAAAGGTCCAAAAATCATTTTTTTATATTACTTTGATGTTTTTTTAAACAAAAATCTATTTGAACTATTTCTTCATGAAATCATTAATGAAAATTAAAAATAAATCAAGTTAAGTTCAATTTGCATAAACTTTTTCTCTCTCTGTAGAACCGATTTGTTTGGTTTTATATTTTTTTTTGCTTTGCAGACACATTGTTTGCGATTTGTTTTGACAACAAAATGCGACTTATGCAACGCACCTCCGAAAATGAAATATTTCTGGACTATTTTCCTGCACTTTGCCCCATTAACCGTACTATAATATAGAGCCCCCAACTATATAAGCGAGGCCCCCTTGGGTGGGCACATATGTATGTACATATAGGGTATGCATATATCCCCGTTCTCGGATAAGATAGTTGCGATAACGACTGGATAACTAAATGAAACTTGAAAACTTGGCAAATAGCACTTTGTTTAATCCAGGTGGAAAAGGGAGGGGGGTGGCAGGGGGCAGGGGATGAATAAATTATTACCAAACGTCAGCGTATTATAACTTAATTGACACGTAGACCGAAATAAATAAATAAAAATGGCATGAAGGGGGGTGATAATTGGCTTGCTAAACAGCTGTTAGCGCCGCACGCACACTTCTAAGAAAAAAAAAAAAATAGAAAAAAAAAACAAGAAAACAACTCAATGGAGAAGCAACAATTTTTTTTTTTTGCTGTTTTTTGTTTGAGACACGCAATTCAATTAAGAATTAAGAAGTGGCGCGCTAAACGATAAACACAAATCACAACAGTACTACCTTGGTTCTCGTATTTAATTTAATTTCTTTTCTTTTTTGGGACACAAATCACTTTCACTGTCACTGCCTCGGCGTTCCAACTAGACTGCTGCCGCCCTCTGGCACTGCTCTCCGTTTCCTTTTCCCAATTAGAATGTGTGCTTTTTTAGCTTCTTCTTGTTTTTGTTGCTTGTTTTTGTTTTTGTTGCTTGTTTTTGTAGTTCAAGAGCGGAGCAGCAGCCTCAATCGATTTTTCGCTGCACTTTTTGATTCTCTCACCTTGTAGGTGGGGTCGGGGGGTGGGAAGGTTGCAAGATAGCGGTACAAAAAAGAAGGTGTGCGCCACTATTATCTAACGGTATGTGTTTTTGTTAATAACAAAAAAAAAATCTCATATATTGCGTACATATGTATGTAAACTTATTAATAAACTTATCTGCACCATCCCGTGTATACATACATTTATAAGACCTAATATGTTGAGTGTGCGAGGATGTGTGTGTGTGTGTGGCGATGGCCGGTAGGTGGTGTGGGCGAGTTCCAATCAGAAAATCCGAAAATCAAAGCTTCCTTGGCCGCTAGCCGCAATTAAACAACTGACTAAGAATCGAATCGCCACCGGAGACAAAAAGCAGCTGTTTTTCAGTCCACCCCAGTTGTTGTTTCGGCGATTAAAGCGCTAAATACTAAAAACGATGCGGCGAAAGAGAGGCGGCAGCGGGCAACGGCGATAAAGTTTTCAAAATATCACATCGCCAGCCCTGGTCACTGGTCCAACTAAAAGCGATAGATCGATAGATCGATAGGTCATTAGATCAGGCAATTCAAAGCTTTTGCAATGTAACGGAATTTGCAAATTATGAAATTTTTAAAATTTTAAATGTCTATTCTTATTAAATATTATAAAAGTTAAAATATATAAGAAAGTCATTATAAAATGGTTAATTTTACCTTGTTTTTGTGTCTAAATGTCCGATCCTCCAGTTCAAGATTCCTAGAATATACCACCATTTCGTAGAATAGCTTTATTTAAATAATCGCCACTAACTTACCATTTAATTTAAAAGAAAAGTCACTGTTTTGTTTACATCTATTAAAGTTGTAAGAGTGTAAAAGGGTCAGCTGACCAGAATAAGTGTAGAAATAATTTTAAGAATATGTGACAGTATGAATAAATATGATTAAAATTACAAAGTTTTCTTATAAAAAGGTTTCTTCTAATA
The DNA here is from genome assembly GCA_018153235.1 of Drosophila malerkotliana malerkotliana. Taxonomy (NCBI): domain Eukaryota; kingdom Metazoa; phylum Arthropoda; class Insecta; order Diptera; family Drosophilidae; genus Drosophila; species Drosophila malerkotliana. The sequence continues at coordinate 6,637,452 of JAECXV010000038.1, forward strand.
ATACTAAAAATATCTAAAATGTTATGCCATCTATTTCTAAGCCAGACACATAGTCTGGATCACAAATATGTATGTTTATTCTTGAGGATATAGAACCAGAAACATCTGGTTTCTCGATAAGTGGCTATCCTGGTGCCAGACTGTCTGGACTCTCAGGACTCAGGAGAGAGGTCTGAGGATCATATATCCAAACATAAAAAATGTGAAACCCAGATCAAATTATGACCAAAACTAGAGCCCATCATTCCCGAACAAATTGTAGCAAATTGCAGAGATAACGCCTCTTATTTTTTTAGGTTGGGGAAAGATTTTAAATATAATATGAAGTGGTGGTTTATACGTCCCTCTTCATAATTTATCTTGGAATATATATTATTAATATTTTAATAAGAGTGTAACCTCTACCTTCTCATGAGTACTGGGTATCGATATTATTAATTTCCCTCTTTAATATATAAATGATATATAAAGAAAGTGTAGCAATTTTTAGAAATAGTGAGGATGAGTTTCTTAACTTTTAAAATCTTTCAAATTATTTAAATTTAATTTTAGGGTCTATCTAGAGCCTTTTTATATATAAGATACTGAATAATTGCGGAATAATATCCAGAATCGTCTCCAAGATACTTCAGAAAACTTTCTTGGAATACTCTCCTGAATTAGTAAAGTCTTAATATTAAATAATAAAACAAACATTTTATAATTAATTTTTGTAATTCATTTTTATTTTCTTTGTTTTATTTCATTTGAAACTTATAAGGCTAGACAAAAAAAAAGGTTCCTTATAAACTAGGACTATGTACAGAGTGATTTATGTTCAGATATCCTTGAATTGCAGGACTTTTCCTCAGGCTACGTCTTGATGCTCATGATGGCCTCAATGGAGAAGCTCAGCTTGGGTTTCTTGGCGGGCAACGAGGGCATCGGACTGGAGGAGCTGGAGGAGATGATGCTGGTGGGCGGGGCCGTGAAACTGTTCACGGGCGGCTGGAGCGGCGGCATTGATGGCAGATACATGGGCTGATCCTGGTGCATCACTGAAGCGGCAACCGAGGCAGTAGCGGCAGCAGCGGCGGCCACGAACAAAGCGTTGCCGCCCAGAGTCGCCTCCATGGCGTAGTTCAGTTCCGGATCGGCGAAGGCGCGACGTTTGCGCATGCGCTCCATCAGGGGGGAGCTGAACGTGGGAAAGCGCTGCTTGTACTCTGAAAAAGGATAACCGGAAAATTAGTAAGTATTACGCAGGATTATGCGGATAATTAGGTTAAATTATACGATGATTTTTGGGAAGATATTGTCTCAAAAAAAGGGGATATTCTCTGGGATTGGAGGAGGTTTTAAAAAGGATATAGAAAAGGGATTCCAAAAAAGTTTTCTGAAGTATGTTCTAGACGATTCTGTAGATTATTCCGCGATTTTTAGCTTCTTATATATAAAAAGGCTCTAGATAGACCATAAAATTAAATTTAAATAATTTTTAAGATTTCAAAAGTTGAGAAACTCAGCCTCACTTCCTTTATATATCCTTGGCTTGGTCCTGGGGCTTCTTATTTTATTTTCTTTGTGGTAATACGATCTATGAATCCCGCTCTCGTCCAGACAGTCTGGCACCAGGATCGCCACTTGTACGGAAACCAGATGGAAAAGTCAATTGCTGTTGCCACATACTCTTGCCCCCTGTGCCTGCCTCTGGTCCCTGCCCCTGCCTCCTCCCTCCTCCCTCACTATCACTCTCAATTGGTTTTTCCGTTTTGGTCGCATATCAGTTTTCCAAAAACGGACAGACAGCTCAAGTGATTGGAAAATGTGCGTACACACTTCGAGGCATCGCATTTCAATTGTTTTTCGTCAGTCCAATAATTGCTGTTGTTATTGTTGCCAGTTGTTGTTGTTTTTGTTGCCATTGGGAATCAGTCATTTCCTGTCTTCAGGCTGGAGGAGATCTTTGGGCGGGTTACCAATCTCCGATCTCCGGTTACCACTTCACCGGGCCAGACAGTCTGTCTCCGCATGGAGATTTCGTTTTTGAAGGAATGGGGAAGGTCTTTCGCAGGTTAGGGGTTTGTATTTTCCATATCTCTTATTTTATGGGGCTTTTATAATATTATTTTTTTTTTTTAATTTTTAAATTTAATTGGTTTTTTAATCTCTTGAATTAACTTAAGATATCGAAATATAATATAATATCATAGGTATCACGATAATATTTCTATAAACTGTTTCCGATTTCTATTTTTAAAAGAAACTCTTAAGATCAACTAGTAATACCTACTACTATTATGTTATTTATATATTACTTTAAAGAAGCCTCCTAAAAACCTAATATTTTGGAGTTACTTTTTTAGAAACTAGACATTCTTCTGATTTATAAAACCTTTCTATTTCTCAAGAATTTTCTTTTTTAAAACCTAACATTGAAACCATAGACTTTAATTTTTGAATTTTTTGAAAGAATAACTTTAAAAAAAAAACCAAAAACCTCTAGATCGGTTATTATTCCCATCTATTTCATTAGTTTTTAGAAACTCACCTTCCATGGCAGCTGTGATGTGGAGTGTGGACTGCTGGAGGCTCCGAAGTCGCTGCTTGTAGATCCTTTTCTGGGCCATGAGAGCCTGTCGGGTGGCGGAGGACGTGGAGGCACAGCTGGGAGGTCCTTGAGGCGGCGGAGAGGCAGTGGTGTGTGAGCTCGAGTCCTCGCCCTCGCTGCCGGAGGCTGTGCCCGCCGCCTGATGACCGCCGCCAGTGGTGGCCTCCAGTGCCTCCATGGTCTGCTGGCGGCGCAGAGCCACCTGGGCGGCCATCACGCGCTGCCGGTCCACCACCAGCTGGCAGTTGGGGCAGCAGCACTCCCGCCACCGGCACAGGCGCTTGTGTCCCTTGACGCAGGATATAACGCCGTGGTTGCGACATCTCGCGCACTTGGGTGTCCGCAGAAGACGTCGCTCTCGCTGGCTATTCCGATCCTGACTCATTTTCTTCACTGACCACTGAGATGACTGGGTTTACTCTCGATTACTGGGCTACTGATCACTGATCTGCGATCTCCGATCGACTAAAAGGATCCCGTACAGAGCACGGACATTTAAGGGGCAACCGCAGCGGCTACTTGTCGCCGGCAGACAGTCTGGCAGCGTCAAGTGGTTTCCGTTGTCGTCCCTCGGGTATCATCCGCATCCGTCACATACTTTGGCGACGCAGGCTGTAGGAGGGAGGGAGGTAGGTAGGTCGGGTACCTCGCCTGCCATTGGCTGCTAATCGCTGTCTCTAAATATAGACGGTCCAATGGCCGCCCAGATGTTCTGCATCAGTATCCGAAAGATACATTCATGCACGATCGGCATTCGGTAAGAAGAACTTGGAAAATTATACGAATTTGTACAAATTTTGGTAAAAAAAAAATAAGAACTGGAGCTTGAAATGTTATATCTGAGAAAAAAATGGTATAATTTAATTTCGTGTTAAAATATTACAGTGACGAATGAAATGTACAATAAAGATGGTTCTATAAAATATTTAAAAAAAAACCTAAGAAATCAAGCTTTAAAATTTTAATATCTTAATAAAAGTAACTAGAATTGATTAAGGTTTCTAAAGGAAACGAAGATTTCTTGTTAAAGTATTACAGTGACGAAAGAAATACATACATATACCGAAATAAATAATATGTATATACATACAAACATAGAAAAATATAGTCAAGTATTGTTTTTATCTAATTTGGGTAAACTGTAAAGCCTTTAAAACATTATCAAATAAATATATTAATATATATATTTTAAAATTAAATAAACTTTATCTCTAAAATCAAAATATATATAAATCTTTGCCTAAAAACTACTTACTTTACCTTAACTTTACCTTACTAAATACATATATCTTAACTCCTCCAAAACTCTTGAACCAAATTCCCTTAAAAAACCTCTTAAAATCTCTTCCCCTTTATCCAAGTCCCACTGTAGTCGCCCATCAGTAGACCTTTTGTTTGGACTCAACTCTGAGAGAATATACATATTGATTTCTGCTTTGTTCCTTTAATATTCATATTTATTTATCATATTTGACTCAATTGTGGTTTACTTGTATAACAATTTGTAGCATTATCTCATATATAATATATATAGCACGTACATTCATATATTTCCGTATAAATACAAATTCAACACGATTTTAATTTTAACTATTTTCCTTTTTTTTTAGTCATTAGTTTAGCTAACAAACAGTATGGTTTAAAAAAAAAAAAAGACAAAATTCTTCAGCGGTTTTTTGTTCAATATATATGTATTATTCGTAATTTTTTTTTGGTTTTTTTGTTTTTTGGGGAAAGGACTTTCCAAAGATGCCTTTTAAATGCGTTCTCCTACAAATGAGAGCATGCGTGTACAGTGCGTTTCGTCGGCATCAGGCCAATTAAAGGCGGATTGTCAGCCAGTTTTCAATCAAGCGATATGTCAATGAAGATGTCAAGTATTTAAATGGAAAAGGAATAACCGTTGTGAAACGCACTGTCCTGGCTCTGGCTTTATCCTTATTAGAAAAAAGAGTATTACAAAAAAAAGTTGGAGTGATGGATTTCGTAGATTAAAGCTTCAGCTAGAAGTGTGCCAGGTTTTGGATTTTTTTTTTGGTCAAAATACAGGTGCGACTAGAAAAGGATGCCCAAGGACAATGTGAATTCGAGTGCTATTTAGCTTCTATAATTATACAATATATATGGTTTATTTTATATCAAGGATCCAGCGGACAATCTGGAAATTCAAGGGGAAATAGGGCCATTTTTGTATTAAATATTATTCTTTTGATAATTATCTGTTTTAAGTAGAATAAATGCTTGCAAAGTTATTGTCCTTTACTGTTTGAAAAAACGTCCTGTCCATCTATAGGCATATATATATACATACATATATATAACCACAAAAAATCTTGATCCTTGAACCAACTAAATCTAATTACAAAACACGCGGCCCTACAAAAATCGAACAAACGCAAATCACAAAAGGTACAAACGATTGTTAATACGATATATACGTATATAATATATATATATAATGCATTATATAATAATACATTCTATGGCTATGGGTTGTAACTATTATAAACAATTTGATTCATTTATCCGATTCGATCTGTGTTCGCTTTGGTAGACGCACTCTGAATTTCGTATTCACTTCGTATTCATATCACATTTCTTAAAGGGCTCACCACCAATACTATCAATACTATCGACATTGATCGATTTCCGATAAATATCGATTTCGGTTCTTTTGACTTTTGACTGGGATTTGATTGGATTTTTTTTTAGTTCAAATTTAACAACGATTGATTGCCAAACGACAATCTATCCATAGAGTTTCAATATAAACAGGACTTGGGTATACAGCACGCGTAATAATTGTAATTACTAGAGGTGGCCACCACCTGGCTGTGGCTGGCAAGGGCAGAGTTTCTGGAAGAAATTCGAGATGTCAAGTGGTTTGAGTTTTGAAACATTTGGGCGATGAAATTGAAACAAAATACATATGTCATTTGGGGTTGGGGTTTTTTGAAAAATGCATAATTAAGATCGGAATTTGGAAATTGGTTCTAAAATTTTGAAATATATTTTGAAAATGAATTTTTTAAATGAGAAATTATTTACAACTTTATAAGAATTAGTTAGATTGGAATATTAAATGGTTTTAAAATAGAAGTCTTTTAAAAATTTTTAGAGATTTTAGAGAATCTTTCGATATTCAAAAATATGTTGATTTGGTAATTATGTAAATTTTTCAATAGGACTTTCAAAATTTCAAAAACTTTTAAAAGGGTTTTGAAGTAATAAATATTTGTCATTAAATAAATGGTAAATATATGGTTTTGGAAAATATATCATAGACTTATTTAAGAATCTTTAAAGAATTATAGGTTTAATTTCGAAAACATTGGAAAAGGTTTTGATTTAAAAAATATTAGTTAGGTTTTGAAATTCGAGTGTTTAAAGTTTAAACAATGATATCATAAACTTCTTTGAGAATTTAGAATAGATCTGAATATATTGATTTTCGTAAACTTTGTTTAAATAAAGAACCCCTATATTTCAGATAAAACCTTTAAATTTAAAACAAATTATTTAAAAACCTTTTCAAAAAAACCACTTTCAATGCAAATCCCTGCAAAACCACCTCCTGTTTTACAATTATTTCAGTTGCTGTATCCATAACCGTAGATCCGGCAGATAGTGTTTGTGTATATAGTCGGTATAGTATATAGAAATCTTTACATAACAATTAGTGCGCGACAGTGTAGATATATAACTAGTAAATAGGCTCGTTGTCCTTTGGTGCGGGTTTTTAATGTTAGATTACATAATACTTCTGGTTTTTATTCCTGGTATTCCTGGTATTATCTTTTTTGTATATTTTTTTTTATAGGGAAGCAGTAGAAAATGTAGGAAAAATCCTCGCGAGAGATGTGAGGAAAATCGGCAATTTTCCAGATGGAAATTGGGCATCACCCGATCAGAAGACACCGCTCAGACTATGCTGTTCCGCTTGACGCTGGTCCGCTGCAGTGTGCTCTGCATGGCGGCCACCACCGCCTCGGCCCCGCCCGCAAACACCGGCTGGTTGACCGCCCGCCGCAGGACATGCCACATGGCCACCGGTTTGCGGAGCGAGGAGAGCATCTGGTGCCAGTGGCGCAACCCCTTCCCCACCGCACAGCTGCCGGCGACGACGTGCCCCAGCGGCAGCAGTCCGCCCCCGCCGGTCACCCCGAACACCGTTAGCCGCAGCCGGGCGGTCGTCAGGCTGGGCGGCGGCACATTGAAGATCACCGATTCGTTGAAGATCGGGCCACGGTCCTTGCGCTTCAGGGAGGTGCGCTTCTTCAGGACCTTGCGCTCGTTATCCATCAGATAGACCTGTTGGGAGGAGAAGACAGTTCCAGGAAGGTCCTTGCTGGGATTACGAGCATCTCTCACCTTGACAAAGACACTCTGCACGGTGTCCATGGGATCCTGCTCCTTACTCTCCTGCTGATGCTGCTTCAGCTGCTCCTTCTTCTTGGCCGGCATGTCCTCGGGATCGGGGTCCAGCTTGAGGTTCCGGGCCTTCACCACCACGATGGTGAGCCGCTCCGCCGTCGGCAGGTAGCTGAGCGAGAACATCAGCTCGCCCCAGCGGGCGTTGCACTTCCGGGAGTCCGAGAGCGGTATCCAGGTGGTGATCGGCTTGGGCGTCTCCCCGATCTCCATCTCCGCCTCCCCGATGAGCGTGTGGGCGGGGCCGTTGTGGTAGAGGTGGAACCACAGCGAGTGCCGGGCCTGGCGCTTCTGCAGCCAAAAGTTGAAGCTTTCGTTGTAGTTGGGAGTTCCTGTGGCACGAACCACCTGGAAGGATACGACAGGAAGTGGTAAAAATATCCTCAAGGAGCAGTTCTTTAGTTACCTTCGTTTGCATGGCTCCTGGATGATCCGGTACCAGATAGATCCTCACAAACGTGTCCAGCGAATCCACGCTGAAGGGGCAGATGAGTCCCTTGGCCTCCAGGACACTGACGGTGAGCTCCATGCCCTCCGTGCTGATGCAGTTCCTTCAAAAAAATGGATAAATACCAGCAGGACATGTACTATTCCAAAGGACTTACTTGTCGTAGTGCAGTCCCACGCAGAGATATCCTGTGATCTGAGTGTACGGCTGATCCAGCTGCTCCAGGATCAGGTTGGACTCCGAGGTAACCGAGTCGCAGGACACCGCTCGCTCCAGGTTGATGCCCTCCATGGACCCGGCCACCGATCCCGACCCGGAGTCCAGAGAGACTTGCGAGCTGTTCCGCCTGCCCAGGCCCATTCCCAGGCTCAGAGTCGAGTCCTGGCGCAGCAAGGACCGCCCAAAGGACCAAGTGCCGTTGCCATTGCCATTCACATGGCCCGATCCGTTGCCATTGGCCATCGATCCACCGTTCATGCCCAGCTTCCGGAAGAGGTAGTCCTCGGAGATGGTCTTCTGCAGCAGATGAGGTCCTTTGACGCGCTGCGAGAGGCCCGTGAAAGGATTCGTGGTGTTTTGGAGCTTGAGCAGGCGACTGGAGAGACTGTTGGTGTCCACGAAGGGATTGCCATTGTGATGGTTGGATGATTCCGAGGAAGCTGCTTGGACAGGAGGTGACTGAGAGGGCAAGGATACAGAGGCGGTGGCTGTGGAAACTACACGCCATTATTATAGGTTCGAGGAGAAGATCCTTTTCTGGACTACTCACCTGACGAGGCCTCTGCAGGAGCAGAGATGGTGGCCACTGGAGGATCTGCCGCCGGAAGACCCGGAGGCATCTGCTCCGTGGACTCGCACAGGAAGGGATTGGTGCTGGAGTTCCTCCGCTTGAGGGCTGGGATGCGGCGCTCCGTCTCCGGCAGTATCTCCGGCTGGTGCTCCACCTCCGGCTGCGGATCCTGGGGCATCCCGTTCAAGGCCTGACCCACCTGCCGCTTGGCGATCGGCCGGGGAATGGCGGTGGCCGACAGATTCACGGAGGCGGACGTGGTGAGCCGTGGCGGTGGCGGTGCCTCCAGGGGCTGAGGCAGGACTCCGTTCGCAAGTGATCCGTTCTGGCGCAAGCAGGAGGAGCGGGGCTCCGGGTCGGCCGGCTCCTGGTCCTGGCTGAAGGAGAAGGTCACTGTTTTGGTGGCCGGGCCGGCACTATTTGGCGCGGGGGCGGGCCGGAGGGGCTGCGGCGGAATGCTGACATCCGCCTGGGGCAGATTCCACAGCGGGGTGGTGACCTCCAGGGAGTTATTCGTCCCACCAGATCCTCCGACCAGACAACCGTTCATCAGAAGCAGCTGCTGGGAGCGATTGTGGTCGTCCTTGTCGATGGTATCGAAGCGCTTGAAGCTGCCGCTGGTGCTCAGCAGGAACTCTGAGCCGGACTGGATCTGCAGGTGAGGACAATGAGGGATATGGCCTCCATGATGGGGAGTTTAGACAATGGAAGTACTTACACTGGCCATGTAGCCGTTGGCATGGAAGAGCTTGTGCTTGTGGTTGGAGAGGCCGATCTTCTCCTCCTTGCTGGACCGCATCCTCATCCAGCTGGCGGCCCGCGGGCCGAGGCAGTGGCAGGCGAAGAGGATGCCCATCACCAGGACCGCCAGCAGCAGGAGCGCCAGGCTGGCAAAGGACATCATCGCTAGCGGAGTGCCTTCCATAGATAGCTTACCTCCTACGATTCACAGACATTTCTTAGAAATTTTCTGGAAGAGATTAGGGGTTGGGAGACACTATTACTAGTGATTGGCTTTATCTATTTTAGCTTTAATATTTAAGACCTTTAATGAAATTTCGTTTTAAAAATCAAAAACAATAGTAGGCTTTGAAAAAATGGCTAAATCTTAAAGATTCTTAAGAGAAAACCTAAAGACAACCCAGTACCATCCTCAATAGAAACAAATAGCAGTAACGATTTACATATTCTATTAGCATTTATTTGGATGATTTGTCAGCATGGCCTCAGCATTTATATAACCATCATGACATATTTTTATATATATGTAAATACAGACAACTTTTTTCGATTTAATTGCCTGTGAAGTTGAATGGTTTAAAGTCCATTTTGAACTCTTCTACGTAACGTAATTCAACGTCTTTTGCCAGAGGGCAATCGTTCGAATTAGCTTTCTTCTCGCAATCCAGTAGATTCTTTGAGCAGAAAACCTCTCGGGCAAAGTAAATGGGAAAATTTTCCATTTGTCGCATAATCAGAGTAGTATTGTAGGGCAGCTCGGCTACAAAATATGTCCCCTTTTCGGGAAGCATTTTCGGAGAATTCAACGCACCCAAAGTTTTGAATTTCAAATTAATATCCTTAGCTTTTTCCTTAAAGCTTGGCTTGATCTTCGATTCGATTTCTCCTTCAAAAGCCATGACATTGATCACCAGATGAACCGAGTTGTAATGGCTCTCTGTGAAGCACACAACTAGTCCGACACTATTGAAGAATTCCTTAAGTGCCGTCTTGAATTTGCCAAGCTCTTCCCACTCCTCGGAACTCAACTGGGAGGCTCTGGCCACATGCTTGGTGGACACTATCACGACATGGTTCTTGTTGATGGCTCTTCTGGCCAATGCCAGATAAAAGTTCTTGCCAACGGTAATAAAAAGATGTTTCTCCACATACGGTGATGAAGGACAGAACAAGCATTTTGTTTCATAAATGAATTGAAAAGTTAGTTTTTGACGCTTGTTCTTGGTGGTCTGATCATCAGGTTGTAGCTTACGTTTGGCATTTTCCAGATCTAAGCCAATAAAAGGCGAGGGTATTTCATCAGTAGTTTTTTGGAGAAGATACTTTAACTGGACTTTCCGTGCCGGTATCAGTCTGAGACCAAAAATGTACTTGGCCTTTTGGGTATTACCCACTACACCCATGGCAACGAAACGAGTAATTAGCTCCAATTGGGTGGTGTCGTCCTTGGGCATACGGAAGGGCGGGCTCTCATAATAGTTACCATTGATGGCACACATGTGGTAGCGCGGCTTTATTTCCCGGCAAAGATAAGCTATCAATTTCGATGCAGAAGCATTCTGGTCTTCCTTCACTCCATAGGGCCATTGAGAGGTCAGTAGGACATCCACACCACGATATTCACCTGTGCGATTCTTGGAATCCAGACACGCGTTTTTAACAGCGTTGACATCATCCTTGGTAAACTCATGCTCGGAGCTTTCAGTTCCAGTGGCTTCCACACCGCTTAAATAGGCCACTTTCACCCCGTCGTAGGTTGTGAAAATACCTCTCTTACCCAGGTACTGGAGATTGGGGCAGATTCCGCTAACAGTCAGATCTTCGTAATATTTGGCATGTTCCTTCTTAGTGGGCCCGAGGACATAGGTAGGTACTGGAATGCGTTTAGTTCCATTTATGTAGTATTCCATCAGTTCGTTATTTTGCTTATCGTCGCCAAAGAAATCGCCGATACAGAAGAGGACATCGAAGGGTCCCCCGTTCTTGATGGACTGCTCCACGCGCTGGAAAAGTCGCTTGAAGTATCCGCGCACGTCGCCAACCAGTAAGATTTTGGTCTTCTCGGTCTCCTCCATTGATGACCGTGGACTATTAACTTTTTCCGGTTTTAAATTTGTTTTTTTTAGAGATTTTAGGGAGAGCCTTTCAGAAAGCTGAAGTCATCAGTTTTGACTGTCATTTCATTTGAAAATTCCACTGCCTACTTTGATCAGTTTGGCCAAAACACTTTTTGTGTATCGATACAGTGTATCGATAGAGAAACTTAGCTACTTTTTTGGCTCGGAGCTAAAAGGTTGTACTTCCAGCGGTTTTTATTAAAAATAAAAAAAAAATTCATATATTTATAAGAAGATTGACTGAAGGCTCCATGTTCAAGGGTGTTGCAGCTTTGAGTTGGAAGTTCAGGAGTTCATAGAATTATTGGATGGAATGCCGGGCATGGGTAGACTTATCTTCGAAAAAAATGGTCAGTGTTGAAAAAATGGGGCATATTTTGAATTTATTGGAAAGATAAATGTGCTCATTATTCTGTCCCAACGTAGACCCAAATTGGTTATCGAACTGGTTCATGTTTTTCACCAAGTCTGTTGTTCTTGTGTTATGTCTATCCATGCTCGGGATTACGTTCCAAACATGCTGTTATACCCAAAACATTTTTGGACACAAAAGGCTCTGAGAAATCAGGTGCTTTTTCCCACTCTATCCTTCTTATATGTCAGTGCCACTTGTATTCCATATTTCCCTTAAGTTTCTGCTCTTTCAGGATGGGTTTTTGCAGACTATTTAGGGCCCACCTTGGCAGGGAAACAGTAGAGGTTATACTTATTGGCCAAGGTAGGCCCAAATAGACTTGAAAAATCCAGCTGTTTCTGAAGCACAAGCTCATCTAATTGGACAGTAACTCATCTCCACTCTTCTATATATTTTACAGATATATCATGGATTTTCCTTTCTTTCAGGATAACGAGGATCGAAAAGGATCATCTGTCTCTACAGTCTGTTCTAGTAACAAGTACCAAAGCCGTTTCCAATACTGTGATCTTTAGTCAGCTCCAGGACAAGTCCAAGAGCCCAAGACAAGTCCAAAACAATGCCCACCTATTTAGAGATCGAAAACTAGGAGGGCATAGACAACCAAGAACTAAGTAGTTAGTTTCATAGAAAGTATGGAATATGGTATGGTATACAGTTCTTCCTAGTAATAGGTAACTCCTACCAGCTTTACTGCCACTACAATTAAAATACAACTCAACCAATTCCGTCAGGAAAGCAAACTCTGACACGAAGATTCGCTATAATCAGTTTGTCTAGAAGACCGATTCTGTCAGGAAAACAGGCTCGAAGGACCAAGAAGACGTCCCTGACCTGAAGGAAAAAAGTAAAGGTTAAAGCTTTTGTAGCAGTACCAAAAAAAAAGTCCTAAGAAACTTCTCTAAAAACAAATGTACAAAATTTATATAAATAATTGTAGTATCTTTTATCAATTACCATCAATTACCACCGCAAAACAAATACCAAGGCTGTGTCAATAGCGAAGCACTTTCACTTTTGAACTGCCACAGATACTTCATATAAAGATACAGATATGAGTCACCGATTTGGTTTGAAAACGAAAATAAAACCCAAATGTTTTCATTGGAAATTGATGGGCAGTGGGGAAATGGTGGGGGGGGAGTGGAATTTGAAAACACTTTCATCTCGCATCGCTTTACATTCCGCGATTTGCCTCATCGTGTGGGTATAGGTGGGCGTGTGCTCTGGGGGGCGGGGACAGGTGCTCGTTCTCGTTCTCAGTCACAAACTTTGACAGTTTTTGAATTGAATTTGAAACCCAAGACGCAGCATTGCCACTTCAAAGCACCGACAATGAAAAGTCACTAGAAGGTAAAGGGAGAGTGTGAAGGGAGAGGGTATCAGGAATACCAGAAGGGGGCGGTATTACGTTGACAATGGATCACTGTGCTGCGCCTGGGAGAACTGAGCTCTTCTCTTACGCCTTCCATCAACCCAGATGGCGGCGTTGCCAGGCACTCTTAAGAGGCTTAGGTAACAGGACTTGCAAGGGATTACAGTGAAGCCTAGGTAGGGTGGACTTGGTGAGTAATTAATGTCTAAAGGAAGTTGTGAGGTAAGTTTTAGGCTGTATGAATTATATTAGTTTCTAAAGTCATCTGGTATGGAATATATAATTTTATAAAATATTTTTAAAAACATAAAAATTTATAAAATTAAATATTTATTAAAAAAATATATAATAATTAATCTCAAAACTCTAATGTCTCCACTGTAAAGTGGAGCAAAGTCCTGTTTACTGAAGCATTACTGTACTTGGCAAGTTTCATAAAATGAAAGTGTTTTCTAAGCTCCCATAAATACTCGCATATATATCTATCTAATATAAAGTATCTATATCTATATATTCCCCTCTTTAGGGGCTAAATTCAAGCACTTAATAATGTCACGCTTCTGCTTTGGATTCAGTTCATTGAGCCGGCTATTAAATCGCTTTAATTATGTGCCAGGGCATCTATAACTGCATTACGGAGTAATTTATTTTATAAGGCTCGAGAATTCGCCCTGAGAATACCCTCTAATAACAGAAAATTACAAACTGCAACTTGGCTAAAAGTGAAGGTGACTTTTGCGCATAAAAAGCCAACTATACCGTGTAATTACCAAGTGGAATAAGGGTTTAATGAGGCACTTGAAAGTGCAAATGCACTGAAAGAAATGTGTGAGAAGAAAAAATTAATTCGGAAAAGGGTGAATTGGTTTGAAATATTTTACTTTTAAAAGAGTATATAAAAAAAAGTTTAAAAAGGCAAATTATAACTATAAAATATAAAAGTTTATATCACAAAATAATAAATATACATATATCTAAATTATAATATAATGAAAATATCATTAATATTAAATGAAGACTTTGTACTTTAGTATTTAATAAAGCTAATTTAGCTTTTGTTTTGTATTTTAAACTATTTTTCTAATAAGAATCAAAGAATTGTGAACTTAATAATGGAAAATGAATGATTTAAACTATTTTCTTCTAATAGAAACATAATATATAATATATGTTTTGCTTAAGCCACTTCTTCTTTCTCTCCAGAATATTTCCTAAATGTGTATATGTATATTTAATTATACTGAATTTATTTTTAATTTTTTATATAAACATATTTTTATTTCCATTTCAGTTATTATTTGTTTTTATTAAGTAACGGATATTATTGTTCAATAATTTAACTTTTTTTTTTTTTTTCCTAAAAGAAGACTGCCTTTGATTTTGATTGATTTTTTTTTATCCCCAAAAGTTAAGGTTTTTTAGTAAATTTCTTAATAAATTTTATAATAATTTCTAAAATTGTATAAACAGAAGATCATGTTTTTAAAAACGTAAAAGCCTTGACCGCCTAACAAAAATGTCCATAGCCCTCTCATTCCTTGCATTTATTTCTTCTTGGTTATTCAATTTCTATTTCAATTTCTCACAGTGTAGCTGAAGAATTGGTCACACATCTTGCCCCAGAGAGGGGCACACAACGAAGCAGAGTGAGACGAGATGAGAGACCAAAAAGGGCGGTAGAAGTGGCAGTTTTCATTAACCTACTGGGAGGTCATTCCACTGGCTCTGCCTTTTGTTGCCTGCAGGTGCTGGCCCGATATCTGATGTGTATATATGTGTATATGTGTGTGCTACCGCACTATATACCATAGTGTGTATATATCGGGGGACCGAAAGTGTCGCCGCATAGGCCAATATGAACGCGCAGGAGCCCTGGTATTCCGGCTAAGAGATGGCGGGCTACTGACCTCTTTTTTTTGGAGAGGGGGGGGGAGGGAGGCCCTCAAAAATGGGACAATCCGAAATCTGAAATCCGAAATACGACTAAGACTGGCGAAAAATGAATGGCAGTCACGTCATCGGGCGACAACTGTAATCCTTTTGGAGTGTCCACTAGCCACTATCCCGGGTATCCTTGATGATGATGATGATGATGGGTGGCGGTGGCGGTGGCGGAAAAACAACAAAAATTAAAAGCCAAGAAAAGCGGGGAATATGAAAAAAGTTTTCACTGTGAAATGGAGAGTGAAAAGCGGGCGAAAGTCAAAGTAATCAAAAAATGGCCAAAAAGGATGGAGGAGGAGGGAGGCTTGGGACCGCAAATCTAGAGCATGTTGTAGCGGAAATACACACGCAGCTCATTTGCAGTTTTGGCCACAGGGCACAGGATATGAAATACTACCAGAAAAAAAATAACAAATAATTAGAGCAGCAAGACCTTACCTATTTCCCTAGATTCCTAAATTTTTCCTACGAATTTCCACGCTTGTCAAGTTCATTTGGCAGTTTTCACAGCTTACAATTATTACACTTAGCTTGGGCTTATTTTTTAAAAAAAATCTTATAACAATTCTCACTAATTTTTGGGCAATAAAATTTGCAAAAAACAACAATAAACATTCAACACACAACAACAAAATCACACGCGACAAGCTGCAGGAGCTGCAGCGTTCCCTCGGGGAAGAAGCAGAGGATACTGAATGTGGACCTGGGGGTGCGACGGGCAGCTGAATCGCCTTTCTGGGCCAACAACACTGTTTGGCAGCTTACAACACTGCTCCCCATTCGGCGAATAACGGTAAGCCGCAAAGCTTAAGGAGCCGTGCTTGCAAAAGTATGCAACAAGCTTAAACTATCGATATTAATCGCGCAATTTTTTTGAATTTTATTTAAAAATATTAGGAATTCAGAATCACAAATTAAAAAAGTACAAATTATTGTTTTTCTATAAAATATTTATATAAAAATTTGATTCCCTTTTTATCCTTAATTTTCCTATTCCCTGTTACTTCTTATACTGGTAGTATGGTGGCCAAATGGAAAAAAGGACTAGATATATTCAATAAAAACTTCATTTTAATCTTAAAAAACATTTTTTTTAACGTTTGATAGAAAATATTTCTGTAATTTCGTAACTTAACAAACAGAGTAGCATTTTAAGAAATGGTTTTTTTTTACCCTAAGGGGTAACCGAGTTTCTAATACAGTTAAAAATAAAAAAACATTATAAAAATTAAGGTTTTAGCCAAAAACAAAAAAGGAAAGCTAATTTCGGGTAGAGCCGAAGTTGATATACCCTTGCAGTTAAAACCGGATATACATATATCGCAAACATCGGATATAGTTGTCCGATGCTTATGAGAATACCATAATAAAACCAATTAATTACAATAAAAAGTCTAAAAAAAAACCTAAGCTTCTATCTTCAAATATACCAAAGTAGGTATTTCTACCATTTCCGATCGTTCAGTTATATGGCAGCTATAGGATATAGTCGGCCGATCCTTATGAAATTTGGTAGGTCGTACTATTTTGCCAAACATAGCACTAATAGCAGAATTCTCTAACTCTAAAAACACCAAAGTTATAGCATTTCCGATTAATCTGTTATATGGCAGCTACCCTATGCAAGGGAATAGTCAAAAAAAACTAAGGATAAACTTAAAAATGGCTCATCCAGCAACATTTGTATAAATGTACTAAAAAAGTTTTCTATGAAGAAAAGTTCTTAAGAAAAGTTAAGATAGAAAAATCCAAGTTTACAAAGTTACCAAGTTTCATACTATCTAAAAATTAATGCCAAGGCACTAACGCAAAGAAACTAAATACTATGAGCTTATTTTCGACCTTTTTTTGGGAGCTTTGGGACAAAGTGTACCATAAAGGATACAAAGGGAACCCTTTCTTTTTAGAACCTGCAAATATGGCATAACGATTATAGGATCCTGAAAATATTATAAATAAATTTATGGGAACTTCGTATGGCAAATAATTTATATAATGAAAGGGTGTTCTAAAATACAGGGCTATCCTGTAAGAAAACCTTCGAGCTTTTAAAATTTAAAAACTAGAATCCTGTAACAAAACCTTCAAGATATTCACATGTAAGAGGAGAACGTGACTTGTTCCCCTCAAAAGGTCTATATCGTAACAAAGGGGAAACTTGTAACAGAAGCGAACTTTTATCCGGATGGCTCTGTAAACGTAGTCCAAGTAGGTGACGAAGCGTACTCGCCGTACCCGGACATCGTTCAGAAAAGCGAAATTTAAGCCCAAGAAAAGAATATATATAGAAGGGTTTTTTCGTCACTAAATACATTTTAGGTTTACAGTCTGGATAAATTGAGTATCCTAGGAGACGTAGGGGCGATGGAGCCAGTAATAGGAACTGCATGTGTAAATATGTATTAATTTCGAGCTTAATCGTAAATTTTGCCAAACGATCCACAACAAGATCCTTGACAATTTAAACTCGAATTTAAAAAAAAGGAGGTAAGAAAACGTTGCAGAAATCTTACTTGAAAATTTACTTTAAAAATATAACATACAAACTTTCAACAATTTATTTAGCAAAAGTATTATAAGAATGACAATATCTCAACCATTTCGATTCAGAAACGGAATACCATTCATGAATCAGGGATCCTATTCCCGTCAATCTGCATTCAAGGATTCTTAAAATCCCTACAAAAAAATATTGACCCATTTTTTGGCCAAAATGATGATGGTTCCCCTTGGAAAAGTGTGATTTCCCACTTTTGGTCAGTTTTTGGTGAATATCTCAACCATTTCGCATCCGATTCAGAAACGGAATACCATTCATGAATCAGAGATCCTACTGCCGTCGATCTGCATTCAAGGATCCCGGAAATCCCTACAAAAAAATATTGACCCATTTTTTGGCCAAAATGATGATGGTTCCCCTTGGAAAAGTGTGATTTCCCACTTTTGGTCAGTTTTTGGTGAATATCTCAACCATTTCGCATCCGATTCAGAAACGGAATACCATTCATGAATCAGAGATCCTACTGCCGTCGATCTGCATTCAAGGATCCCGGAAATCCCTACAAAAAAATATTGACCCATTTTTTGGCCAAAATGATGATGGTTCCCCTTGGAAAAGTGTGATTTCCCACTTTTGGTCCGTTTTTGGTGAATATCTCAACCATTTCGCACCCGATTCAGAAACGGAATACCATTCATGAATCAGAGATCCTACTGCCGTCGATCTGCATTCAAGGATTCTTAAAATCCCTACAAAAAAAAATTGACCCTTTTTTTGGCCAAAATGATGATGGTTCCCCTTGGAAAAGTGTGATTTCCCACTTTTGGTCCGTTTTTGGTAAATATCTCAACCATTTCGCATCCGATTCTGAAACGGAATACCATTCATGAATCAGAGATCCTACTGCCGTCGATCTGCATTCAAGGATTCTTAAAATACCTACAAAAAAATATTGACCCATTTTCTGGCCAAAATGATGATGGTTCCCCTTGGAAAAGTGTGATTTCCCACTTTTGGTCAGTTTTTGGTGAATATCTCAACCATTTCGCATCCGATTCAGAAACGGAATCCCATTCATGAATCAGAGATCCTACTGCCGTCGATCTGCATTCAAGGATTCTTAAAATCCCTAAAAAAAATATTGACCAATTTTTGGCCAAAATGATGATGGTTCCCCTTGGAAAAGTGTGATTTCCCACTTTTGGTCAGTTTTTGGTGAATATCTCAACCATTTCGCATCCGATTCAGAAACGGAATACCATTCATGAATCAGAGATCCTACTGCCGTCGATCTGCATTCAAGGATTCTTAAAATCCCTAAAAAAAATATTGACCCATTTTCTGGCCAAAATGATGATGGTTCCCCTTGGAAAAGTGTGATTTCCCACTTTTGGTCAGTTTTTGGTGAATATCTCAACCATTTCGCATCCGATTCAGAAACGGAATCCCATTCATGAATCAGAGATCCTACTGCCGCCAATCTGCATTCAAGGATCCCGGAAATCCCTAAAAAAAAATATTGACCCATTTTTTGGCCAAAATGATGATGGTTCCCCTTGGAAAAGTGTGATTTCCCACTTTTGGTCAGTTTTTGGTGAATATCTCAACCATTTCGCATCCGATTCAGAAACGGAATCCCATTCATGAATCAGAGATCCTACTGCCGTCGATCTGCATTCAAGGATTCTTAAAATCCCTACAAAAAAATATTGACCCATTTTTTGGCCAAAATGATGATGGTTCCCCTTGGAAAAGTGTGATTTCCCACTTTTGGTCAGTTTTTGGTGAATATCTCAACCATTTCGCATCCGATTCAGAAACGGAATACCATTCATGAATCAGGAATCCTATTCCCGTCGATCTGCATTCAAGGATCCCGGAAATCCCTAAAAAAAATATTGACCCATTTTTTGGCCAAAATTATGATGGTTCCCCTTGGAAAAGTGTGATTTCCCACTTTTGGTCAGTTTTTGGTGAATATCTCAACCATTTCGCATCCGATTCAGAAACGGAATACCATTCATGAATCAGAGATCCTACTGCCGTCGATCTGCATTCAGGGATTCTTAAAATCCCTACAAAAAATATTGACCCATTTTTTGGCCAAAATGATGATGGTTCCCCTTGGAAAAGTGTGATTTCCCACTTTTGGTCAGTTTTTGGTGAATATCTCAACCATTTCGCATCCGACTCAGAAACGGAATACCATTCATGAATCAGAGATCCTACTGCCGTCGATCTGCATTCAAGGATTCTTAAAATCCCTAAAAAAAATATTGACCCATTTTTTGGCCAAAATGATGATGGTTCCCCTTGGAAAAGTGTGATTTCCCACTTTTGGTCAGTTTTTGGTGAATATCTCAACCATTTCGCATCCGATTCAGAAACGGAATACCATTCATGAATCAGGAATCCTATTCCCGTCGATCTGCATTCAAGGATCCCGGAAATCCCTAAAAAAAATATTGACCCATTTTTTGGCCAAAATTATGATGGTTCCCCTTGGAAAAGTGTGATTTCCCACTTTTGGTCAGTTTTTGGTGAATATCTCAACCATTTCGCATCCGATTCAGAAACGGAATACCATTCATGAATCAGAGATCCTACTGCCGTCGATCTGCATTCAGGGATTCTTAAAATCCCTACAAAAAAATATTGACCCATTTTTTGGCCAAAATGATGATGGTTCCCCTTGGAAAAGTGTGATTTCCCACTTTTGGTCAGTTTTTGGTGAATATCTCAACCATTTCGCATCCGATTCAGAAACGGAATCCCATTCATGAATCAGAGATCCTACTGCCGTCGATCTGCATTCAAGGATTCTTAAAATCCCTACAAAAAATATTGACCCATTTTTTGGCCAAAATGATGATGGTTCCCCTTGGAAAAGTGTGATTTCCCACTTTTGGTCAGTTTTTGGTGAATATCTCAACCATTTCGCATCCGATTCAGAAACGGAATCCCATTCATGAATCAGAGATCCTACTGCCGTCGATCTGCATTCAAGGATTCTTAAAATCCCTACAAAAAAATATTGACCCATTTTTTGGCCAAAATGATTATGGTTCCCCTTGGAAAAGTGTGATTTCCCACTTTTGGTCAGTTTTTGGTGAATATCTCAACCATTTCGCATCCGATTCAGAAACGGAATACCATTCATGAATCAGAGATCCTACTGCCGTCGATCTGCATTCAAGGATTCTTAAAATCCCTAAAAAAAATATTGACCCATTTTTTGGCCAAAATGATGATGGTTCCCCTTGGAAAAGTGTGATTTCCCACTTTTGGTCAGTTTTTGGTGAATATCTCAACCATTTCGCATCCGATTCAGAAACGGAATACCATTCATGAATCAGAGATCCTACTGCCGTCGATCTGCATTCAAGGATTCTTAAAATCCCTAAAAAAAATATTGACCCATTTTTTGGCCAAAATGATGATGGTTCCCCTTGGAAAAGTGTGATTTCCCACTTTTGGTCAGTTTTTGGTGAATATCTCAACCATTTCGCATCCGATTCAGAAACGGAATACCATTCATGAATCAGGAATCCTATTCCCGTCGATCTGCATTCAAGGATCCCGGAAATCCCTAAAAAAAATATTGACCCATTTTTTGGCCAAAATTATGATGGTTCCCCTTGGAAAAGTGTGATTTCCCACTTTTGGTCAGTTTTTGGTGAATATCTCAACCATTTCGCATCCGATTCAGAAACGGAATACCATTCATGAATCAGAGATCCTACTGCCGTCGATCTGCATTCAAGGATTCTTAAAATCCCTAAAAAAAATATTGACCCATTTTTTGGCCAAAATGATGATGGTTCCCCTTGGAAAAGTGTGATTTCCCACTTTTGGTCAGTTTTTGGTGAATATCTCAACCATTTCGCATCCGATTCAGAAACGGAATACCATTCATGAATCAGAGATCCTACTGCCGTCGATCTGCATTCAAGGATTCTTAAAATCCCTAAAAAAAATATTGACCCATTTTTTGGCCAAAATGATGATGGTTCCCCTTGGAAAAGTGTGATTTCCCACTTTTGGTCAGTTTTTGGTGAATATCTCAACCATTTCGCATCCGATTCAGAAACGGAATACCATTCATGAATCAGGAATCCTATTCCCGTCGATCTGCATTCAAGGATCCCGGAAATCCCTAAAAAAAAATATTGACCCATTTTTTGGCCAAAATTATGATGGTTCCCCTTGGAAAAGTGTGATTTCCCACTTTTGGTCAGTTTTTGGTGAATATCTCAACCATTTCGCATCCGATTCAGAAACGGAATACCATTCATGAATCAGAGATCCTACTGCCGTCGATCTGCATTCAGGGATTCTTAAAATCCCTACAAAAAATATTGACCCATTTTTTGGCCAAAATGATGATGGTTCCCCTTGGAAAAGTGTGATTTCCCACTTTTGGTCAGTTTTTTGGTGAATATCTCAACCATTTCGCATCCGACTCAGAAACGGAATACCATTCATGAATCAGAGATCCTACTGCCGTCGATCTGCATTCAAGGATTCTTAAAATCCCTAAAAAAATATTGACCCATTTTTTGGCCAAAATGATGATGGTTCCCCTTGGAAAAGTGTGATTTCCCACTTTTGGTCAGTTTTTGGTGAATATCTCAACCATTTCGCATCCGATTCAGAAACGGAATACCATTCATGAATCAGAGATCCTACTGCCGTCGATCTGCATTCAAGGATTCTTAAAATCCCTAAAAAAATATTGACCCATTTTTTGGCCAAAATGATGATGGTTCCCCTTGGAAAAGTGTGATTTCCCACTTTTGGTCAGTTTTTTGGTGAATATCTC
The DNA here is from genome assembly GCA_018153235.1 of Drosophila malerkotliana malerkotliana. Taxonomy (NCBI): domain Eukaryota; kingdom Metazoa; phylum Arthropoda; class Insecta; order Diptera; family Drosophilidae; genus Drosophila; species Drosophila malerkotliana. The sequence continues at coordinate 6,659,625 of JAECXV010000038.1, forward strand.
AACCATTTCGCATCCGATTCAGAAACGGAATCCCATTCATGAATCAGAGATCCTACTGCCGCCAATCTGCATTCAAGGATCCCGGAAATCCCTAAAAAAAATATTGACCCATTTTTTGGCCAAAATGATTATGGTTCCCCTTGGAAAAGTGTGATTTCCCACTTTTGGTCAGTTTTTGGTGAATATCTCAACCATTTCGCATCCGATTCAGAAACGGAATCCCATTCATGAATCAGAGATCCTACTGCCGTCGATCTGCATTCAAGGATTCTTAAAATCCCTACAAAAAAATATTGACCCATTTTTTGGCCAAAATGATGATGGTTCCCCTTGGAAAAGTGTGATTTCCCACTTTTGGTCAGTTTTTGGTGAATATCTCAACCATTTCGCATCCGATTCAGAAACGGAATCCCATTCATGAATCAGAGATCCTACTGCCGTCGATCTGCATTCAAGGATTCTTAAAATCCCTACAAAAAAATATTGACCCATTTTTTGGCCAAAATGATTATGGTTCCCCTTGGAAAAGTGTGATTTCCCACTTTTGGTCAGTTTTTGGTGAATATCTCAACCATTTCGCATCCGATTCAGAAACGGAATACCATTCATGAATCAGAGATCCTACTGCCGTCGATCTGCATTCAAGGATTCTTAAAATCCCTAAAAAAAAATATTGACCCATTTTTTGGCCAAAATGATGATGGTTCCCCTTGGAAAAGTGTGATTTCCCACTTTTGGTCAGTTTTTGGTGAATATCTCAACCATTTCGCATCCGACTCAGAAACGGAATACCATTCATGAATCAGAGATCCTACTGCCGTCAATCTGCATTCAAGGATTCTTAAAATCCCTACAAAAAAATATTGACTCATTTTTTGGCCAAAATGATGATGGTTCCCCTTGGAAAAGTGTGATTTCCCACTTTTGGTCAGTTTTTGGTGAATATCTAAACCATTTCGCATCCGATTCAGAAACGGAATACCATTCATGAATCAGGAATCCTATTCCCGTCGATCTGCATTCAAGGATCCCGGAAATCCCTAAAAAAAAATATTGACCCATTTTTTGGCCAAAATTATGATGGTTCCCCTTGGAAAAGTGTGATTTCCCACTTTTGGTCAGTTTTTGGTGAATATCTCAACCATTTCGCATCCGATTCAGAAACGGAATCCCATTCATGAATCAGAGATCCTACTGCCGTCGATCTGCATTCAGGGATTCTTAAAATCCCTACAAAAAAATATTGACCCATTTTTTGGCCAAAATGATGATGGTTCCCCTTGGAAAAGTGTGATTTCCCACTTTTGGTCAGTTTTTGGTGAATATCTCAACCATTTCGCATCCGATTCAGAAACGGAATACCATTCATGAATCAGAGATCCTACTGCCGTCGATCTGCATTCAAGGATTCTTAAAATCCCTAAAAAAAATATTGACCCATTTTTTGGCCAAAATGATGATGGTTCCCCTTGGAAAAGTGTGATTTCCCACTTTTGGTCAGTTTTTGGTGAATATCTCAACCATTTCGCATCCGATTCAGAAACGGAATCCCATTCATGAATCAGAGATCCTACTGCCGCCAATCTGCATTCAAGGATCCCGGAAATCCCTAAAAAAAAATATTGACCCATTTTTTGGCCAAAATGATGATGGTTCCCCTTGGAAAAGTGTGATTTCCCACTTTTGGTCAGTTTTTGGTGAATATCTCAACCATTTCGCATCCGATTCAGAAACGGAATCCCATTCATGAATCAGAGATCCTACTGCCGTCGATCTGCATTCAAGGATTCTTAAAATCCCTACAAAAAAATATTGACCCATTTTTTGGCCAAAATGATGATGGTTCCCCTTGGAAAAGTGTGATTTCCCACTTTTGGTCAGTTTTTGGTGAATATCTCAACCATTTCGCATCCGATTCAGAAACGGAATCCCATTCATGAATCAGAGATCCTACTGCCGTCGATCTGCATTCAAGGATTCTTAAAATCCCTACAAAAAAATATTGACCCATTTTTTGGCCAAAATGATTATGGTTCCCCTTGGAAAAGTGTGATTTCCCACTTTTGGTCAGTTTTTGGTGAATATCTCAACCATTTCGCATCCGATTCAGAAACGGAATACCATTCATGAATCAGAGATCCTACTGCCGTCGATCTGCATTCAAGGATTCTTAAAATCCCTAAAAAAAAATATTGACCCATTTTTTGGCCAAAATGATGATGGTTCCCCTTGGAAAAGTGTGATTTCCCACTTTTGGTCAGTTTTTGGTGAATATCTCAACCATTTCGCATCCGACTCAGAAACGGAATACCATTCATGAATCAGAGATCCTACTGCCGTCAATCTGCATTCAAGGATTCTTAAAATCCCTACAAAAAAATATTGACTCATTTTTTGGCCAAAATGATGATGGTTCCCCTTGGAAAAGTGTGATTTCCCACTTTTGGTCAGTTTTTGGTGAATATCTCAACCATTTCGCATCCGATTCAGAAACGGAATACCATTCATGAATCAGGAATCCTATTCCCGTCGATCTGCATTCAAGGATCCCGGAAATCCCTAAAAAAAATATTGACCCATTTTTTGGCCAAAATTATGATGGTTCCCCTTGGAAAAGTGTGATTTCCCACTTTTGGTCAGTTTTTGGTGAATATCTCAACCATTTCGCATCCGATTCAGAAACGGAATACCATTCATGAATCAGAGATCCTACTGCCGTCGATCTGCATTCAAGGATTCTTAAAATCCCTACAAAAAAATATTGACCCATTTTTTGGCCAAAATGATGATGGTTCCCCTTGGAAAAGTGTGATTTCCCACTTTTGGTCAGTTTTTGGTGAATATCTCAACCATTTCGCATCCGATTCAGAAACGGAATACCATTCATGAATCAGAGATCCTACTGCCGTCGATCTGCATTCAAGGATTCTTAAAATCCCTACAAAAAAAATTGACCCATTTTTTGGCCAAAATGATGATGGTTCCCCTTGGAAAAGTGTGATTTCCCACTTTTGGTCAGTTTTTGGTGAATATCTCAACCATTTCGCATCCGATTCAGAAACGGAATACCATTCATGAATCAGAGATCCTACTGCCGTCGATCTGCATTCAGGGATTCTTAAAATCCCTACAAAAAAATATTGACCCATTTTTTGGCCAAAATGATGATGGTTCCCCTTGGAAAAGTGTGATTTCCCACTTTTGGTCAGTTTTTGGTGAATATCTCAACCATTTCGCATCCGATTCAGAAACGGAATACCATTCATGAATCAGAGATCCTACTGCCGTCGATCTGCATTCAGGGATTCTTAAAATCCCTACAAAAAAATATTGACCCATTTTTTGGCCAAAATGATGATGGTTCCCCTTGGAAAAGTGTGATTTCCCACTTTTGGTCAGTTTTTGGTGAATATCTCAACCATTTCGCATCCGATTCAGAAACGGAATACCATTCATGAATCAGAGATCCTACTGCCGTCGATCTGCATTCAGGGATTCTTAAAATCCCTACAAAAAAATATTGACCCATTTTTTGGCCAAAATGATGATGGTTCCCCTTGGAAAAGTGTGATTTCCCACTTTTGGTCAGTTTTTGGTGAATATCTCAACCATTTCGCATCCGATTCAGAAACGGAATACCATTCATGAATCAGAGATCCTACTGCCTTCGATCTGCATTCAAGGATCCCGGAAATCCCTAAAAAAAAATATTGACCCATTTTTTGGCCAAAATTATGATGGTTCCCCATGGAAAAGTGTGATTTCCCACTTTTGGTCAGTTTTTGGTGAATATCTCAACCATTTCGCATCCGATTCAGAAACGGAATACCATTCATGAATCAGAGATCCTACTGCCGTCAATCTGCATTCAAGGATTCTTAAAATCCCTACAAAAAAATATTGACCCATTTTTTGGCCAAAATGATGATGGTTCCCCTTGGAAAAGTGTGATTTCCCACTTTTGGTCAGTTTTTGGTGAATATCTCAACCATTTCGCATCCGATTCAGAAACGGAATACCATTCATGAATCAGAGATCCTACTGCCGTCAATCTGCATTCAAGGATTCTTAAAATCCCTACAAAAAAATATTGACCCATTTTTTGGCCAAAATGATGATGGTTCCCCTTGGAAAAGTGTGATTTCCCACTTTTGGTCAGTTTTTGGTGAATATCTCAACCATTTCGCATCCGATTCAGAAACGGAATACCATTCATGAATCAGAGATCCTACTGCCGTCGATCTGCATTCAAGGATTCTTAAAATCCCTACAAAAAATATTGACCCATTTTTTGGCCAAAATGATGATGGTTCCCCTTGGAAAAGTGTGATTTCCCACTTTTGGTCAGTTTTTGGTGAATATCTCAACCATTTCGCATCCGATTCAGAAACGGAATACCATTCATGAATCAGAGATCCTACTGCCGTCAATCTGCATTCAAGGATTCTTAAAATCCCTACAAAAAATATTGACCCATTTTTTGGCCAAAATGATGATGGTTCCCCTTGGAAAAGTGTGATTTCCCACTTTTGGTCAGTTTTTGGTGAATATCTCAACCATTTCGCATCCGATTCAGAAACGGAATACCATTCATGAATCAGAGATCCTACTGCCGTCAATGTGCATTCAAGTCCCCTTGAAATCCCTTCTTCTCCCCCAGGTAAAAAGCATGAGTGTTCTGTGTCAGAAGATCATCCAGGACTAGTGGCTGGAAGTCATGGAGTCCGAGGATATCCACAATCGCCGCATGGTCGTCGTCTTCCAGACCGAGGATTAGCTGCATCGATCTTGTTTCCGGGCCGGGAAACCATCAGGACAGCAGCTCCGCAATATATATATGTATATGTAGTTAGAGTATGTATGTATAGTGTATAATCTATGTGTAATCTTAAATTTCCTTATTAATAATAAACAATTTTGAAGAGAATATACTTTGTGGTTTTTTCTAGGGGGGATATTTATGGGTGGAATCGAGGGATCGAAAAACACGACGACAAGCGCCCAAGACATAACCAAAAAACGTTTTTAAAAATGTATTTTGGCAGTATTTAAATCCCATTCGAAATTCAGAAGCATAAGGATTTAGCCTTTTAGCTAAATTGGAAGCCTATGTCACCTTTTGGCCCATTTTAAAGCCATTTCCCAATCAATTTTGAACAGAAATGCCATTTCTAAAAAATCTCTGTTGAGATTTTAAATAAAAAAATATGTTGAATCGATTTATCGATTTTTGGGCAAAATCTTAATGCTACCATATCTTTTTTAAATCGGATGTAAAACTTCAAAATTACAACAGTAGGCCTTGCCCACAAATTGGATATAAAAGGGCGGGCCCCTTGTCAGAAAATTCAGAAAGTCCCTTGGCTCGGAGCTGAGGGGTTCATTCTCGTACGTCTGATTTTCTTATTTTATTTTATTTTATTTTCTTTTATTTTTTTTTAATCTGTTGAATTTATTTTATTTTAATTTATTTATTGGAATTCTGCTTAAGCAGTTTCTGCAGGTGGTCTTTCGGCGATAATAGTTTTATTTTGTGCCTCTGATTACTGCCCCAGGATCTAATATCGTCTAATTCCATCCAATTATTTCCTATGAAGGATATTTTTATTTTTTTAAATTTTTATTTCAATGAAATTTTTTTTTTGTGCTGCGACCATCGATTTCCGAAGTAAGTAAAAACCTTCAGGAGAAAAATAGTAATATTTATATTACTATTTTGTGTTTTGAAGCTGTGTTTACCTTCTTCCTTTTTTTTTATTTTTCATTACCATTAAATTTTTTGCCGATGGACTGTGACAATCGTTTGGAGAAGTTCCTCCGACACGGGTCATCATCTTGAAAGTATAATCCCCCTGAAGGAAAAATAATATAACTGACAATGCTTTTATTTTCTCAGGTTTTGTGGTGCCCTATTATGGGTGCCAATAAATCCGTCAAATTTTTATTCAATATTTTTTTTTTTAATTTTTATTACCATAAAATTTTTAACATTGGACTATAATAGGCGATGTGGGCCTTGAAGAGGTCATTGTTTCGCATGTAAATATTTTTATTTTTCTTTTTTTTTATTTTATTTTTATAAAAATTGGATTTCCCTTGAAGGATAAATAATAATATTCATAAATAATATTCATAACTGACAAGGCTTTTATTTTCTCAGGTTTTGTGGTTCCCTATTATGGGTGCCAATAAATCCGTCGAATTTTTATTTAATATTTTTTTTTTTTTTAATTTTTATTACTTTAAAATTTTTAACATTGGACTATAATAGGTGATGTGGGCCTTGAAATAGTTATTGTTTCGCAAGTCAACATTTTTATTTTATTTTATTTTTATAAAAATTGGATTTCCCTTGAAGGATAAATAATAATATTCATAAATAATATTCATAACTGACATGGCTTTTTTTGCCAATTTTTGACCTTGAATTGCCATGGATGCCTATAACGCCATCAAATTTTTTTTTTCCAATATGGATCTTTTTTTTTTTTGTTATTTTTTTTTTTAATTTTTTTTTTTTTTGAATTTTTATTACCATAAAATTTTGGACCTTCGTTGACAGGGCCATGTGGTAAGTAAACACATCTTAAAGGAAAAATAATATTCATAACTGATATATTTTTTCTACTCAGGTACTTACGTGGCCCAAGGATGGATTCGCCAAGGAGAATCTCTAATTTCCTTATGTCCGATGGGGCATACGCTGGTCCTTATAGAGGCTGTGTTTTCTTCTTTCCTTCTTTTTAATTTTCATTACCTTAAATTTTTTTCTGATGGACTGTGACAATCGTTTGCAGTAGTTCCTCCGACACGGGTCTTCATCTTGTAAGTAGAAACCCCCTGAACGAAAAATAATATAACTGACAAGGATTTTATTTTCTCAGGTTTTGTGGTGCCATAGATGTCTATAATTCCGACGAATTTTTATTCAACATTTATTTTTTTTTTATAATTTCTATTACCATAAAATTTTGGACCTTCGTGGACAGGGCCATGTGGTAAGTAAAAACACCTTAAGGGAAAAATAATATTTATAACTGATATATTTTTTCTACCCAGGTACTTACGTGGCCCAAGGATGGATTTGCCAAGAAGAATCTCTAATTTCCTTATGTCCGATGGGGCATACGCTGGTCCTTATAGAGGCTGTGTTTTCTTCTTTCCTTCTTTATAATTTTCATTACCTTAAATTTTTTGCTACTACGTGAGCAGTAGTTCCTCCCACACGGGAATTCATCTTGTAAGTAGAAACCCCCTGAAGGAAAAATAATATAACTGACTAAGCTTTTATTTTCTCAGGGATTGCGGTGCCTTATGATGGATGCCAATAAATCCGTCGAATTTTTATTCAAGATGGATCACTTGTTTTTTATTACCAGGATTTTTTATTATTATTTCTTCAATGGACTATAATTGGTGCCAATAAATCCGTCGGATTTTTATTCAAGATGGATCACTTCTTTTTTATTACCAGGATTTTTTATTATTATTTTTTCAATGGACTATAATTGGTGCCAATAAATCCGTCGGATTTTTATTCAAGATGGATCACTTCTTTTTTATTACCAGGATTTTTTGTTATTATTTTTTCAATGGACTATAATCGGTGATGTGGGTCTTGAAGAGGTCGTAGTTTGGTAAGTAAAAACCCCTTGGAGGAAATATAATAATACTTTTAACTGACGAAGCCTTTATTTTCTCAGGTGCTGTGATGTCATTAATTCTATCGAATTCTTATCAAAGGAGGATCTCCAAGATCGAGCCAGGAAACCATCTGATTTATTTACTTTTATTGTATGCACTCACGGGTTCTGATTTACTGATTTTATTTTTATTCTTTTTAACTGTTAAATACTAAAACTTGTGCCTTCTATTATGTTTTTATAAAAATACATTCGGTTTTACTTAATTGTATTCTATGATTATTAAAATTTTAAATATTAAAACTTTTCTCCTAAAAGAAAATTTTACTAATTTTACTTAAATTTTACATTTTTACTTTATATAATTTATAATATTTTTAAATTTATTTAAATTGTTAGAAAGGTTTCCATTTTAAAAAAACTCACTAATGTAGGCAACCAAATTTTCTTTTTAAGAAAATGTCTCTATATTGTTTTATTTTTTAAACAAAAAATAGTTTTTTTTATTTAAAACAAGGTATTAGCAATTAAAATTTTTATGCAGCATTATAAAAACACTAAAGTTAGTACAAATTTACAAAAAATTAGTTTAATTTGGCATTTTGATGTCCTTTAAAACAATTGTCTAGTTAGTTAGTTTATTATACAAGATAGCATGTTAGTTAAAAAATTTCTAAATTAAAATAGAAATTATTTATTAAACTTAAAATAAAAGAAACTTCTCGAATGGTCGAATACTTTAATTCCTAAAAAAAATGTGCAATAAATTGGTGGAAATTCGGCGATTGTTGTTTGTTGTCGCATTGTTGTTGTTGCAGAGATGCCGGCAAGACCACGTGTACTTTACAGAATCCTCTCCGGCGCCAGGACTCTCCGAATCTTCCAGGACCGGCCTGGAAGGCCCTCTCTCTCTCTTGGCTCTCTCTCTCCCTCTCTCTCTCTAAGCTCTGTTAAAAATCTGTTAAAAATCTCTCTTGGAAAGCCGAATGCAACTGGAAAACAGCATCTCTCTCACCGGCTTCCATGGACTAACAGGAGAGTAGCAGAGCGCTAACAGGGAGGCCCCTCACTGTTAAGGGTTACATCCTGCGATGTAACATGTACATCAGGGGTGTGGATTGTAAGCTTTCGCACAGTTTCGAACAGTTTCGCACAGATTCGCACAGTTTGACCTTAGACAATGTTACCGCACGCTCTAATCCTGGAATTTAACATTTGCCGGCTGCTTTAATAGGATTAAGACGGGCAAAAACAGAAAAATGGAACAAAAACAAAAAAACAATAAAGGCAAAGGCAAAGGGAAAGGGAAAAGCCAAAAAAAGGAAGTCAAAGTAAAATAAAGGAGTTGCAGCCGCAGCAAGGATTTTTTTTTGGTTGAATATTAGATAGATACACAGAAGTCCAATCTGAATCTAAATCGGAATAAGAATCTGAGTCTGAAAAACGATAATGGATGGCCGACATTCATATTTTATACGTTTTTGTATTTGTACATTTTGTGGCATACATTTTCTGGCTAATAAATTGCCATTAAAACTTGCCGCATTTTGATGGCCGCTACCGCCATTACGCAATTTCTGGCCAAAAGCCAATGCGCCAAATGTGCTGATTAAAAGTACACTTGCCGCAAATAATTCGCACGGAATTCCATTGAGGGCTTCAATCAGCGGATTGTCCATTATCCATTATCCATTATCCCAATTCGCAAATCGCAAATCGAATTCCCATCAATCGACACTTTTGTAAATGATATTTCCTTTTGAAGCCGGAAAGCAGGCAACGATTGTGGGTCAGAGACAAAACCGCACAGGATATAAAATACTAGAAACCGAAACAATAAAAACCATTACAAAAAAAAAAAACAAACCAAACGAGTAAAATAAATACAAAGAAGGGGTAAAAACATTTTTCAAACATAAAATAGGAAACAAAATTGTAATGAATTGAAATAGTTTTGGTTGTTGGCCCAGTTGAAGAGTCAAAGTCAAAGCAAATAAATTGTGCAAATTGTGGTAACTCTGCTCACCGAGACCTCTAAACATTGCACTAGTATGGGGTAGTACGTATGTTTGTATTGGGGGCTACAATATGTATAATAATGCTAAATGCCGAAATGATTTCAAATGCAATTTCAATTGAATTCGCAAACAAGCTTTTCCGCACACTACTCCACCCTCCACCCTCCCCAGTGATCGGGCATTACGAAAAACTTGTAGGCCATACAAATAACGGGAAAACCCTTCGGAAAAGTCACAAAAATACAGCCCCAGCCCCTACCCCTCCCCAGCAGGGATGCCTATCAACGAGGCCGTCAATTCATGGCAAAATATTGCACAAAATGCCAAAAGCGGGAAAGAGACAAAAAATAAATGAAGGGAGTGGGAGTTGGGAGTGGGAGTTGGGGGCTTCTGCTGATGCAACTTTCACACAGAGACACGAAAAACTCGTTGCCCAACAAAGTTTTTCCCATTTTCATTCACATTTCTGGCCCCCAACCCCCCCTTTTTGCTCTCTTGGTCCTTCCAGAACTCTGTTCTATTTCCACTCCCCACCACCGCCCCCGTAAAGTACCCACGCCCACATCAATTGACAGTCCAATTAACCGGGAATTACCCGAGAACTATGTATGTGGGTCCGTGGAAGTAATCCTTCTCGAGACCCACTCGAAAAGTAACTCGCCGCCAAGGCCCTTGGATGTGTCATAATTACAAGAGAGAGACCAGACTCTCTCGATCTTTCTCCTCCTAGCTCCACCATCCGTATCTTTATCATCTGGGCCCCCATTTTGTCCCCCTTTCACTTCCGTTCGCTTCCATACAATAATTGCAAAATGCAATGCCGAAAGGCAAGGCAACTACAACAATTTTTCCATTCCCGTAAACACAATTAAATCCCACCCAACCCTTTTTATAGGATATACATATATATATATATATATATATATTATATAAACATTGTACGTGTATATTTGCACAAATTGAGTTCACTTTGTACATTTTTTAACGGGCCAATGAACCCCGCTCCGATTTGGCCAGCCCTTAAAGGCCAGCGCCTTTATCCAGCCAGTCAGTCAGTCATTATCAAAAATAGACGCTTTACTTTATATAGTCTACTTTTGGCCGGCAAATTTAATTAACTTTCACGGACAAAAATGATTAATGAACGGTCTCCTCAACGGTGACTTGGTCTGAAACTGAAAACTGAAACAAACTGGAAATTAATTTGTCGTTTTATTTCCGGCATTTCACTTGCCAACTTTAAACAATATCATAAATTATGATAATTCAGAGCAAACATTGCCCATTTGTTTGTGCCTCGGACAGACGGTGTTTGTTTTGATTAGTTTGTTACATTTTGGACATAGTTGGTGGGAGGTTCATTAAATATGGGATAATTTTAAACATGGTTTTTTGATTTTTAGAAACTTAAAAAAATACATAAAGAGTTAAGAAGAATTATTCATACCCCGTACAATAAAAATTTTCTATTACTATATTAAAGCAAAAAGCAAAGAAAAACCCATTTATAGCCAGTACTTCACCTTTAAGTCTTCAAACATCTATAAATTAAATATTCTAAAAATCTAAATTAAACAAAAACTTTATTTCTTCTAATAAAATATTGGATTTTTTTAAAGAAACCATTGTATGCTTTTATAAACTTAAACAATGAAAAAACTGTAGGCTTTTAACTAACCCAAGGGTTAAAACAATTATTTATACCCGGTACTATAAAGGCTTTTATTAAATTACAATATTATTGCCTATTTAGAGGATGAAAGAAAAAACTATTCATAGCCAGTACTTTGCTAAAAAGCTAACAACATCTATAACATAATCAGTCATACTCGTTCTTGTTTTTAATAGTTTTCTAAACCTTAATGATAAAATTTAAACTTTAACTTTATAAATAATATTAATATCTTAAGTCATTTAAAAGTAGTATACATCAACTGAAGACCTTTTTCTTATAAACTTTTGATAATACTTTTTAGTTTCTAAGCGTATCACAAAAGAAGGATTAAAATAAATGTTATCATTCCATTTCAAAAATCCCCGAAAAAAAGCAAGAAACTAAAAGCACTACCAGCCCTGCTCCTGGACCTCCAAGATATACAATTAATTTGATGAAATGTTTCTTACCTTTTCATTGTGAATTCTATTCTCTATTCAGTGCAAGCCCACATATTACATCCGATGAGTGTGTGGGTGTGGGAATCCCCCTTTTAATTCGCCACCAAAATAGCAAAATATATAGTAAGGTAGAGCCAGGCCTGGGCCGACCTGGAGGATGCTGGAGGACTACGTGGATAGGTAGGTTAGGGGCTGGCCCGCTTTTGAGCCGACGGAATATTACAAAAATTCCTTTAAATTGCATTCCAGAGCCAGAGCAGTCGGCAGTTGGGAAGCGGCTGGTAGCAGGCACCAGGCACTATGCACCAGGCCTGTAACAGAGAGTCCTATATATATTTTTTTAAAGAGCCACTGAAAGCAGGCTCTGTGATAAGCTTTCAGGGCATAGCCCAGGATTAGTTTCCCATTCATGATTATTCTTTTTTTTTTATTTTTTTTCTTCTCGTTGCTCGCTTTTTTTCACCCTTTGGCTCTGGGCTTACCTTGCGCTGACTGACAGACGGAGAGGGTTAAGGGTTTCCCCTGCTCTGGCCTCCACCCTCCTCCTACGCCCACATGACCCCCAACGCCCCCGTCGCTTGAGGTCTTCGTTATGAGCGTAATCTAGTCATCGTGCCTTCAAACTCGGCCATTGATGCAGTGACTCTTTGTGTCGTTCATTGCCAGGCACTCCCCCTCACTAAGCCCCTGCCCTCCCACAGACCCCCTCTGCCAAATACCACCTCCTCGCCTACCAAGCGCCCACAAAGTCGAGTCTATACACATGTAACCAAACTTGTTTCGGCGGATTTTTACACTTAAAACATCTAGATTTGTATTAAAATTTTAAAATTTATATTTAATATTGAATATTAAATATCTTTATATTTAAAAGAGAATTTTAGGTGTTCTTAGTATGTATAGTAGATATGTGTATATGTAGATATGTTATTAATAATATAATTAAATATAATTTAACACCTTAAACATATTTGGGATCTCCTAGAACCTTTGAAAATAATATATCTCAGAATTTCGTATTGTTTAGTATTTCTTACTTTTTTAGTATTTATATAGAATAATTTTAAACTAAGGGTCAAGTTGAGAAGAAAAACCAACCAGTAATCCTATTTCTTATAAGGTTCTTAAACCTTCTTTATAAAGCAACAATGCTATATGATTTAAGATCATGACTTGATTTAAGATCTCGAAACACAATTTTCAAAAATATTTACCATATTTTTATATACCAAAAAAATTTGATAGATTTAAGAAAAACAAGATAAATATAAATTATAGGTTAAAGCCTGAGATTGTAAGAGCCTGATGTTAGATTATATAGATCCAAATAAGGACCCTAACTCTATTTATAATAAGTGTGTCTATTTAATAAAAATATTTATCCCTACAAAATCTCTCTCAACACCAATGAAGTCACTTTTAAGTTTATTAATTTAGCATTTTATTTAAAAACTGAAACCTCTATACTTTCCTATTTAAGCTCCTAACAAACGAATAGGTTTTGTTTTCGTTTAACGAACCCATTCATGTTCATAACTCATTTAATAAAGTAGCATAATACTCGCAAATTGACTTAAAATGTTTGCAATCAACTCTAAATTCATCAATTATTACAGTTTGAGGGATTAGTTACCAAAACGGACAAAAAGGATACAAGAAGGACACGACGAGCACAAGGACTTTCGAGACTGAAAGTTCGAATGAATACAAAAACGTATTCATAGTTTCCTTCCAAGTGTATAAACAATTTAATTAAGACACAAAAGCTGAATGAGAGAATATATAATAAATCAATTCGTCATCGAAGTGATGTCCTTTTTTTTTGGGGGTGGGGGGGGGGGGTAGTGACAGAAAAAGGATATAATATTGAAAACATATTGCAACACGTGTCAACTGTCATTTCGAATAACACACATAGATTGATTGATTAAATGATTTGGGTTTGTTTCTTCTCCTCTTTTTTTTGTAACTTGTGTGCAGTGTAGAGTATCTGAAAGTGGGCGTGGCTGGAGATGGGGGGGGACAGAGGACAGGTGCATTTCCAAGTGCCAGATGACGTGGCCCGACAACGGCGTATCCTGGCTGCCTAGCTGCCTGGCTGAATGAATGATATACCAGTTGCCTTCGACAATGGATTCTGGCCACGCCCCTCTTTGTCCGTCCCGCCCACATGCACACACACACATACACGCACAGAATGATTTGTCAACAAAGCCAAAAAAAATTGAGAACAGCAGGAACCGCAAAAAAAAAGAAATCATAAAAAAAAAGTCCGCCGGAAAGGTGGCAAGGAAGTGGCCATTGTAGAGTCCGTGCTTTTGTGGCCGGATTCGCAACGGACTCCGGTCCGGAGACCATTTGTCGCAGCGCCATCTAGCGGTGGACAAACGAAGGCGGACAGACGGACACAGGCGGACAAGGCGGACAAAGCGGACAAAAACGGACAGACATGTGTCCTCGATGGCCATCGATGTCAGCCAGATGGCCTCCTGATTGCGATGGGCTCTCTCTCTTTTTACTTTCGTTACGGAAAGTAGAGCCGGGTACGGGTCCGGGTCTGGGTCTGAGTCCGGATCCGGGTCCCGGTAGGGGGTATCGAGGATGCTTCCCCGGACTTTTTCGTCTGCCATTTGCCATTTGCCTTCGCATTCAAACTGATCACCGCTGACGTTGGCGTGACTTTTGTGACTCCGGGTGTGACCCCGGCGGAGATGCGATGATTGTCCGAAAAAGGGATTTTAGCCCTGGCCAGGCCTGGTGAATGGCTGACCGGGGCGAGAGATTTATTTGGCCCCGGAACTGGGACTTTGTTGCATTTTGGCTGCTGCAGCGACTAAAGTCGAATCTAAAGCCAAAGTCCCCGGATTTAAACGGACTTTTTATTTTTATTTTTTTTTTGTCCGGAACTGGGGATTTTAAATTCTGCCAGATGGCAGATTCACAGATACGGGGGCCCCGATGGGGGCAGTGAAGGGTTTTGTTTACTTTCAAATAAATCCAGATTTCGCCAATTAACTTTCGAGAATTTCGGTGACAATGCGGGCGGAAGTTGTGGATATTCCAACTCAACAAAAAATCAACAAAAAAAAACTATATCAAGGATACTATTTGCTGGATACTTTTTGGTTTTTTTTTTTTATACGAAAGGCAGACACACAAGCTCACTGAAAACTACTTTTCTCGATCTGGTTTTTGGTAATGGATGTTTATGGTTTTAAGCGAGATTTTGTTTTCAAAGATGCTATTGTTGGTGTCTAGATACTTTTTATCCTAGATACTGCATAGATACTTTTATGTTTCTTTAGTTTTTTTTTTGAGAAAGAATAAATAGACATTATCTATAAACTTGGCTAAGAAAAAGCAAGAAATTCTATTTTATTTGGTAATAATTTAAAGTTACTTAAAGAGTTTTCAATGTTTAATTTTTAGCTTATAAATGGGCTATTTTACTATCTTAGGTATATGGTTAAACAGTCTACAAAATATTACAAGTACATATACCAATTTTTCAGTAATAATATATACCATAATAGTATAATATTATATATTCTTTAGGGTTATTATACTATAAACATATAAATAAAATGAGGTTTTGACCCCGTTTTATGAGGTAAAACACCGGTGACTAACTCGCTAGAGCGCCTAAAAATTCTGATCGCAATTTTGGTGACGAAAAAATTCAATAAAGATAGACAAAATTATTTTTAATATTTTTAATTTTATTATAAGTGCTGAATAATTTTATATAATGACGGCTATATCGGCTTTATTCAGTATCTCCTCGCGCGTGTCAGCTTTTCAGCATCCAGTTCATCACCTTGTGTACTGCCCTTCACAGTAATTAGTATAATTAAATAAAAATATATGTTCCGCATCACGATTTAGTTATTCATTATACCTTATTTATTATATTATTTAACTGTGCTTGATTTTGTACCACGGTGACCAACTATTTTGAGTTAAAATACATATATTAAAATCTATTCGCTTATAAAAAATCAAGAACTTGGAATCTAGAATCTAAAATATAGAAGAAAATTAGCATTCGGGTCTTTTATATTATAAATACCTAAGAACTGGAGTTACTAGTGATTGTCAAGACTACATTTAAATGACTACCTTTTTATAGTTTAAGTGTTATAACTTTCGTCACCAAAACTTGTATCAAATATTTAAAGAGCCAAGTAGAGTTCGTTACTAAAATCTTAATACCGCGAACAAGTATATTTTTTTCATAAATTCAAAGCTAGCTTAGACCCTTAATATACTTTTTTAGAGACTCGAAAAGTTTAAAATGAATTTCTAGGAACTCCTCGCCGCTACTTCTCTTCCACAGCCCTACTCTTCCTCTACCAAAACCCATTTGAATATTTTTTTTTTAGCCACAAATGCAACTAGGCAATAAACCTACATAGTTGCCCGAAATTGAAAACTTAATTTGGGAAAAAGAATGAAGGAGAGAAAATGGGAAAGCCAAGCTGTTTCAAGTTAAATTCATTGTAAATAGAGGCCATAACTCCAAGTCCTTGGCTTGACTTTCCCAAAACCCAGACAGGTATATGTGTGTGTGTGTGTGTGGAGAGAGGAATCTCTTGTGGAAAGGCTTCCCTTTAATTCACAATTGTAATTCATCATCCAGATATGTAAATGACCCCAGTGGAGCGGAGATGCGATGATTGTTTAAAGGGGATTTTGGCCATGTGTGTGACTGGCCAGAAAGAGATTTATTTGGCCGCAACTGGGACTTTATATTTTTGCCTGCCGGCTGCAGTCCGAAAATAAAATAAAAATGTATATTTTTTTTATTGTTGTTACCACCGGAACACAGATTTCAGGCTACAAGGGCTTTGTTTACTCCCAAAAATAAATCCGGATTTGATGAATCCAAAAAAAAAACACAAAAATATTAGACCATAAATATAACATTTATTTTATATTCGAAAACATTTTGTTTAAAAAAACAATTCCTTCTTGAATGGACATTTTGGGAAAATAAATAAATGGAAAAATGCCAGAGGTATGTCTCGTTCAACACTTTACGAATTTGCACATAACTTTTGGTTTTTGCAGGCCAAAGACTCAAGGAAAATGTCGGAATAGTTTCAAAGTTAATTTACTCAAAGTTAGCACTCCACCATCACAGGATGGCTCTTCGTCCTGGATATATGTATCTACGATGTAGTTACAACAAAAAATAGTCTTTAAATTGCTTTTTTCTTCTGGAGTTTTTTTCCCCAGCTAGTTTGCTTCTTAACTTTGACAGGGAATATGTGGAATTACAATCAAGCCTCCGGAAATCAATTGAAAGTAAGGATTATTTAGGAAGCTTCTTGGCTTTTCAGGACTTGTTTATCCTTTCGTATCCTTTTGTGTAATGATACATTTATAATACATGAATAAGAGGATATATTTTTTAGGAGGTCTTAACATTTTGAATTTCTTGAATTATATTTTGAATAAATCATACAAATGGGGCTTTCAATATACTATATTTAATATTAGCATACAACGATGTATCCTTCATTCACTCCTTCATCAGTAACAGGTATTTATATTCTTTTTTTTACACAAATCCCAAAAGTATGCAAACAAAAATTTGTATCGATTGCAAGAGATATCCTTTTTTTGAAAGTTGGTTTGAAAAAGGGTTAACAGGTATTACCTTGCAAAAATAAAACATAGAATACCCATATATCCTCCATTATATTTATTGCTTTTTGTATATTCAGTCTACTGTATTGTTTTTTAAGGATATTAATCTCAAAAAATATTTCATCCATTTACTGAATTAAATATCACATATTCCGGCTTACAAAATCAAATAAAAAGAATTAGTATTTTCATTCCATCTCTTTGAATTTTATTTAAATTATTGCAAATATTATGCAGCAAAAAAAACAGAATACCTCTGTAGGCAGTAAAGTATTCGCAAAGTATTTAACAAAATATTTATTTGAAAATGAGCTAAAATTATTTAAAAAGTGGTATAGTTATGGATAGTTTTTAAAATAGTTTTCCACACCTTAGGTTAAGCACTAAAATCCAAATATCGGGTATCTGTAGCTCCTCGAAGTTTAGTCAGACTAGACTACTTAAAGGCTAATTCGCTGCAGTTGGGAATAGTTTTCGGTTTGGTGGCAAGAGTCGGTGCACTTCGGCTCATTTTGCCAAAGGACGATTAACTGGAAAGTGTTTCCTTAACCGGCAATTGCCTGGGTAACCGGAAAACAGTCTCGCCGAGCTCCCGTGGTCTGGAAGTAGCTGGAGGTGGATAGCAGTTAGTTGCCAGGACCTAAACAATTATCAAACTTTGCTTCAGGCTCTCGCTTTCCGCTCGCTTGGAGCTGGAAGCTACTAGACCCCAGACTCTATGCCTGAGCCTGGGAGTCATGTTATCATTATGTGTGTGGGTGTATCCTTTTAATCCCAAATTGCTGTAAAACGCAAACATATCCAGCTTGCCGAAGAGCCACAGATACGTAAATAGAGTCAAGGGAATCCACGGGGGCTTGTGGCTTCTACTAGGAGGTTTTAGGGTTTCAGCTATTGGAGGACTCGAGGACTAGGATGAGGGTGTTGGGTAGGATGGTTCGCTATCTTGCATGTGTCACTGAAACTACAAGTGCCACTGGCTTTTTAGCCTGTTTAACTGCAACATTAAGCTTAACTGGAGTAGCGGAAAATGGGCCTTAAAATGTAAACAAGCAAGTTGACGGCCAAATGCCACAAAACTACACTCCAAAGTCATCTCGCTGTGAATGTGACTTTAATTTTGTGATGGGAGTGGGTTCGCCCCCCTTCAAACCTTTTATTTTCATCAAAAAAAGGAGACCATTGTTTCAATTAATTTAATTGATTTAATTGACTTTTGATGTAAAAGTGAAGGATTTGTTAAGGATGAGGTGTTTTAGAGTCGTGGTTTTATAAACCATGCATGCTTTTATTTTAAAAGAAGTTTTCTAAAGATTTAAGAAGGGTCTAGTTTTAGTTTTTAATCATTTTTTTTGAGTAATTAAAATATAAAAAACAAATATAGGTATATTATTAATACCCGGTAATTTTAAAGAATCTTTATTGTGGAACATGAACCTGAAAGGTAAGAAGAAAAGTACTAGGTATCATATAATAGAGACTTGCAGACGGGCAATACAGACACCCGTAGAACAAGATAATGATTTCCTGATCATAAAAATGTATTCGTTTAAAAAACTGAATAATAAGCTCCCTCATAGCTACATATTAATTATTCCGAGCATCGTTTATTATTTATTATGCAGCCAGCTCCTGTACTATTTAATTAGTTAACTAGTCAGACGGATAAACCACACACATGATAATCCCTGAATGAAAATTTTAATTTATACCCACTAAGCATTACGAGGCATCACAATGGGCGGCGACCATTTATAGTAACACCCTGAAACTGAAACTTCAAAGTCGCTGGGCAAACTGGATGCTGGATGCTGGGGCTGGATGGCTTTGTTCTCCGCTTTGCAATTAAGTCTTCTAATCAGTAATACGGGACGGCGGGGGCTTAGGACTCAGAACTGAGGAGCTCACGACTATGGACCATGGAGGACTAAAGCCTATGAAGAGCCTGGGCCTTCAGCAAACAGTTAGAGAATGTACTCGACGGCAGCCGTCATTTCCCATTTGTGCCTTTTTTATTTGCAAAATGGGGCGTGTGTGTAGGACATGTTTACTGTCATTTTCTACAATTTTTTTTTTCCAACTACATACCCCCCTTTAGCATTTTTATTTGCAAACAAGGCACTTCATTAGTTAAGCGACGGCACTCCTCTCAGTTATTTCCTTCTCCAACTTTTTGACATATAAAATAAAAAATAAAAAGCCGGCTAAAGACTAGAAAAGTAAATACTCTGAGTAAAAGTAACATTTTAGTTAAATAGAATGTACTGAAACTTTAATGAAGAGAAACTAACTAGCGGCCATGAGATCTTCCATGAAGTAACTTTTGAAAATTACTAGAATATTCTCTCGCCAACATTCTCAAACTGAAAATCCATCGATAAGCAGAAATGGCAGTATGTGTATTTTGGGTCCAGAGCCAAGTTATTAAAATCAACAGCAATAAATTAGCATATTTTATGTTTGTATAAATACTAGTGGGCCACTTGGCCGCAAAATTGTGGACGTTCCGAAGGAATGTGTTGAGTTTCTGGACCAGAGCTCTGTCCCTGGATGTCCCTGGATGCCAAAAACCCCGAAAACTGATACTGAAGCCATAACACTGAAAATGCAAGAGGACCCAGGCCCAGCCCCAACTTGAGCGCATTTGGTGGGGAAAAGCAAAAGGAAAGCAGGCGACAGAATGCTCCAAGCACATAAATCAGGACAAAGCAAAGACAAGAGAAACCCACTGCACCAGAAGCAGGAGAAGCACCAGAAGCAGCACCCTCCTGTTACTTACCACCCACTTAACCAGCACTACCCCTAAAACCCCTAAGTCCCCGTCAAGCCCATGGGCACCCACAAAATACAGTCGAACTTTCATACAGCCAGACATTGTTTTGAAACCGCACCAAAAGTGGAATAAAATATGGGATAATCTTACAGGGGGGTTTTTCGGGTTTTAATTTTTGGAGGAACTTTTAGGAGGTCTTATTCTAAATATTATAGTATTTTAATCTAATATTTTAGCTATATGATAACCGATACTTTTTCTAGAACTTAATAAAAATGGTCATATATAGAGGTCTCTTTATTTTAAGATGGAGTTCTAAGTTGTGAGGATCTAATCCATAGGAATTATTAAAAATGTATAGATCTGAGGGTGTATATAGTTTCTTTATATAGTAGTAGATCTAGCTGGGGAGTTTCCCTATAATAAATTATATTTTTACTATAATATTATAAATATTTTTGAAAGATATCTAACTTTAGGTTTAGTTCTAAGCTACTTTTAATGTTAAAATAGTTCCAATTACCCCAAGAACCTCGAATAATTCCTTTAAAACTATAGATATTAAGTATTATATTTAATATATTTAACAAAATTTCACTTATATATATTTTTTTTTATATAATTAATTTAATATAATTTTTTTAATAATATAATAAATATTATACTAAAGTTCCCCTGTCGCAACCACAAGTGCCACTGTGAATATATTTCCACATCTATATGTATATAGTCTATACTATGGCAAATACATATAGATGTTTATGTATATAGCGAAATGGAGGGAAATGCAGAGACACTCTCTGCCAATGGACAAACAAGTGAGAATTTTACATTTTGCTGGCCAAAAAAGAATTTATGCAAAACAATTGTCAACAATGAGGAAGGGGAGTTTTCTGATGGAAAATAGGATGTTGCTGGGGCGTCGGGGATTAGTTGCCCGGAAGACAGAGGGGGGAGGTGGCTGCTGGAAAAAAAGGGTGCGGCCCAAGTGAGTGCATTGTTCCA
This sequence comes from Drosophila malerkotliana malerkotliana, assembly GCA_018153235.1. Classification (NCBI taxonomy): domain Eukaryota; kingdom Metazoa; phylum Arthropoda; class Insecta; order Diptera; family Drosophilidae; genus Drosophila; species Drosophila malerkotliana. The sequence continues at coordinate 6,680,831 of JAECXV010000038.1, forward strand.
TTTCTGTGACTTTGACCCCCCCAGGCTGGCAAACTCAAAAAACTGGCAGCACAAAAAAAAAAAGGAAAAAAAAAGTGCGTGCCGCCTAAGTAAACCTCGGAAATCTGGAAACTCGGGAAAGTACTTAAAAACGGAATCTCACGCCCTCTACTCTCTCTTGTTTTTTTTTTGCACCTCCATTAACACTCCTTTGACATGACCCCTCCTCCCCCACCGCTCTTCAGCTCCTCGCTGGTCCCTACAAACCGCACTGCAATGTGACATTATCTGCTTTAATTGCATAATAAAGCACTTTTAATTAGGTTTTTACATAAGAGTCGACCAGAACACTGCCAGCAACCACGCCCATTCCGCCCACAAGTCGCACAAGTCGTAAAGAACAGAGAGAAGGGTGGGGTAAGAGTGGGGTGATGTGGTGGGTGGTGGGGAGGTGTCTGTGGGCGGTGTTTGGTTTTGGTCGGAATTCGGCTATAGGATCAGTGAATATAAAACCGAATCTCATTTAAAAACTGCTAACTGAAAACGAAGAGCTCTGGGTGGGGCAAGTGCACTGAATGAAATTCTAGAGAAATTACAAAGAAACTTATTAGAAGGAAATTATAGGATCAATACTTAATTTTGTATAACCATTATCATTGTTCTTGTATAAATTTAAGACCTTATGACAAAAATAAGGACAGATCTTAAGTATAGTACTTCTTTTATTTAAAAATTCCAAAAAAAAGCATTAAATGTTAGGGATACAACATACAAATACAAAAGTTAGGGAAAAATTTCTTAAACTTTCAGATCAAAAATACATAAACTAAAGGATTATTTTAATATACAAAATGCATAATTTCTTTATTTAATTCTTTAGCTATAGTATATATGACAGTCTGCTCGATTTCACCTATTAGGAGCTTAGAAAAGTGCCGCCTAAAGAAAAATTTTAAAAGTTTCATTAAAAAACAAACTTCAATGACTTTATCCTCAAAATCCCATAATTCTTAAAGTGTCTCCTTTCAGAAAAAAAAAAGCCCTTTTATCCTTATTTTATTATTTGTACCTCTTTTAAGAACCTGCCTAATTGCTTCCATAAATAAACACATTTAAATACAATTAACAATTAATGAGAACAGTTTGCCGCACAAATGTGTAAACACAAAATATTTAAAGAGATTGTTTACGCTTTTTTTCATTAAAAAAAAAAATAAATAAATAAAAAAAGCACTTGACACGGCACTTGGCTGAAACCAACCTGGCTCAACCTGTGTCCTCTGCTCCACTTTTTTGTTAGGGCTTTTTTGTTTTTATTGACAATTAATTCAGCGGTCTACAGCTGAGTTTAACATTAATTTTTAATCTGTCAACTTTTCGTCATTGTTGTTGTTTGTTTGGTCGTTGTTTGGAAAGCAACAAAGCCAACAATAACAAGAACAACAGCGACAACAACGACAACGACAAGCGACAAACTGACAACCCTCGTTCCAGAAAAATGTTTCTAGACTTTTCAGGACACAGCTGAAGCTTAGTGCTTCTCCTATATATGTATATGCTATAATATGGTATGGTATATGTATATATATCTATATATATATATATATATTTTAGAAGGAGTGCCAGTGATATGGCAGCGGTTTTTTTGGCACTGAAAAAAAATCGATTTGATGAGCAATTTCCTGGCAGATGCCTTTTTTTCACTGTGTTTTTGTTCGATGGGGGAGCTGTGATAGAACCCCCCATCCTCCTCTCCAGGCGTGACACAAAACTTTGGCTGTCTATAAGCTTCCTATATATATATATATATATCCTTTTCTTGTCCTTATCCTGTGTGTCTGTCTGTATTTTTTTGGGCTGCAGTTGCAATGAGACTTGAAGTGAAAAACTTAATCCAAGTCCAGTCGAGGTTGGCTTTTGGGAGATGGGATGGTAGGTATTTTTTTTCGGAAGAAACGACCTTCAGGGGACTGGCAGTTGCCAGTTGCTACGCAGGACGCAGGACCTGCTTCTGTGGCCAGGACCTCTTTCTGTCTTTCTGGCGCTGTTTGTGCTTTAATTATTCCAAAAATGCGCACTGACACGTAAAAATAATGCATACTTCAAGGCGCGCCAACGAAAACCGCACAAACACCACACTGAACGGTGAGGGAGGGGGGGGGGGCGGTGGAGAGTGGATGATGCGACAGAGTTGACAATGCCCGGGACAGCGGGACGAGGTGGGCTGGGGGCAAGGCTGGGGTGTATGTGGCAAGGAAAAGCCCGCAGAAGCAGCCATGGCAATGCATATAACATTTTAATTTCCTGCTTATTAGCTGGGCCACGCCCACAAAAGGAGAGAGAGGGCCCAGCCCAAGCAAACTAAACCAGAACACACACAGAGACCTACATACTCCCTCATACTCATATAACCACAAGGATCACCCAAAAGCCACCCACTGGCAGTTACCCAACTAACGAACCCGCAGAAACACACTCACACACACTTTTACACTGTAACATACAGTCACACACTCATACAGTCACATACTCATACACTCGAAGAATAATACAATACAAACGACAACTTGGAGTGCACTCTGCGCAGGGATTAAAAATAGATTTGAAGAAAGCGCTTAAATGGAGCAAATATAAGCCGAGAAAGTGCAGCGGACGAGACGCAGCAGAAGACGCCAGGGACGAAAGCAAACACCATGCCAAAGCGAAACCCATAAAAAAATGACAAAAAAAAAATGAACAAGGGAGACGAGAATGAAATCAGTGCCAAAACAGAAGCCGATAAGTAGAAGAACAACGAGCGAAGAACATCCACTTTGGTGTCGCCTTTTAAAATCAAACATTCTGACCTTAAGTGTCAGAGTCAATGCTTTCAGGGGCGTGGCTTCTCATAAGTAATAATACAAAAAATAGATATTCATTTTAAACATACAAATTAAGGTTTAAGTTAAACTAATTAGGAGCTATAAATAGATATTTTTTGGAGACAAAAATATTTAAAACAAAACACAGCCACTCTTTTAGATTAAAATTTGACTGAAAGGTTTTTTACGGTCGCAAAGCCTTACTAGTTTATTTTACTTTTAAATTTAAATCACATATTAAATAAAAACATAGATTCCAAGTCTATATTTGAATATAAAGTAAAGAATTGTACCAATAAAAATTTAAATATATTCTTCATCATTAAATAACATTATTAGGAATACTAATCAGAGAGTTTCTATCAGAGTTTTTTTTCGAATAATATGTTAGGTCCTAAGTTGGATCCAAACTTTACCAAGTTTTAGCTTACAATTTTGGAAAAAATTTTAATATTTTATTATACTTAATACAAAATAGTCAAAAAGCTTACTTAAGTTACATGAATAATATAAGGCTTTGAAGTTCTTACCCCAAACTTTCTATAATGATTTCTAAAAGAAATCCTAACTTCCTAATTTTAACTTCCTAAGTTTCAAACTTAATTCGAACCTTCAACTTTAAATCAAATCATTCTTTAAAATTTTGCTTATTAAACTAAAATATTTTGTATATTAAAGTCAATTCTTTGATGGGTTACGTGAATAATAATTACGTTTCGAAGCTCCAGCTTTCTAACTATTTAAAGTGTTAAGTCTTAAGACTTAGGTCTAAGATTAGAATTCTTTTCCTTCTTATCGATTAGAAAATGACTTAAAATATTTTATTTCTTAAGTTAAATCTTTGTCACCATCAAAGATTCTAAACTGCAAAAGTTAAATATAAAAAACCAACACTATAAATTCAAAACCTCACCCCTAAACCTTACTCCTACAGCCAATAAAAACAAGCCATAAATTCAATCGTTTCACCTGATCCTTTGACATTTTTTATGTTTTTTGTTGCCAAAAGTGTCTCGTTTTGGCCAAAACCATAAATACGTTTATATAACATGGCCTTCATACAAACTCACGTATACATTTTGAAGTTTTTAAAGAAAAGAACGAAAAATACAAACTCATTCCATAACTCGTTTAATTTTATCGCAAAAACTTGGATATTTTAAAGTTTAGACAGACCAACAAAAAAAAAGGAGAATAGACAAAATATCTGCATTAGTTCCTTGAAAGTTGAAAATTCCTTAAGTTAAAAATTCATAAGCCCGAGCAGGACCCAGACAGCTTTAAGTGACAAATTAAAGACAAAAGGTTAATTTATCCGGCTGGGAAGCCTCCCGGATTTGCATACTCAAGTGCAAAGACTTTTCAGTTTATACTCAATTAAAGCATTATGAGAGACTTTAAAGTGCTCATGTCGGTGCTGAAGAGCCAGTGGAGGCAAAAGGACGAAGGAGCCAGGACACAGGGGGGCGGAGGCGGAGGGGGAGGCGGAAAAGCTGAAATACGTGTAAAACAAAAGAAACTAGAAGATGCTTTTTTTGTGCCTCACAAGTATCTTTTCTTGTCCTTTATATTTGGTTTTTTTTTTTTGCCTCGAGAATGTCCGTTGACATGAAGTAGCAGGCTTTTGGCTTTGGTCTTGGCTGAAAAAAAAGGATAATAACAAGGATACAATATGCGTAAATATGCATTCTTTTTGTGACTTCAAGGCTCAACTCTTAGAACTTCTTAAACAAAAAATGCATTTGGCTTACATGTCGTATGAGTAATATTTGGAAAGGATTCTAGAAAAAAACTCGCTTATGGGGGATTTTTTGGTTTCTGGTTTCCTAAAAATGGCTTACTATCAACTATTTAAGCTATTTGGCTTACAGGTCGTATGAGTGATATTGCCAAAATTGTTAGATATACATACAGGTGTGTGTAAAGGCTTTGGCTTTAAAGAATTGAAAGATAGAAGCTTAGTTTCAATTATTTATTTTTATAAGACCTTCTAACTTGGAAAAGTTATCTAAAAAGACTTGCCTTTAATCATACATGTCGTATGAGTAATATTTAAAAGAAAAAATATTTAAAAACGTATGGAAATGAAAACTTCTTTTAAAAAAATGCTTTATTTTAATAAAATCTATTAAACTTAATCTATTAAACTCTAGGACTTTGGTAGTATTTAATTAGCCTCACATGGCGTATGAGTAATTAATTAAATGTTTTAAAGAAAACCCTTAGAATGTTTTTATTTAGACCTAATTTATTAAAAAGAAAAAATGTCAAGAACACTCTAAAATAATCTCAATAATCTCAACTCTTGAAAAGCCAATTCCTAAATACCATTAGGCTAACATGGCGTATGAGTAATTTATAAAAAGTTTCTATTACAAAATCATAAAAATTTTGAAAAACAAAACAAGAATATAATAATGCAAACTACTATCAAACTATCACTTAAAAGTTCTCCATTTGCACCCAACTCTCGAAAAACAAAACCAACATAACCATTTGGCTCACATGTCGTATGAGTCATATTTGAGGAGAATATTTGCGAATAAAATAAAATGCATTTTTTGTCCCCTTCGACAATGACAATACGAGAATAATTCTTATCTTTAATAAAGCCACACAGCATGTGACTTTTTCAAAAACAATTTATAGAAACAAGTTGAACTCCAACAAAAAGAAGACGATTTTTGTTCTCTTTCTATATATTTTGTTGGTATTTGTTTTTGTTTTTGTTTTGCGGGACGGGACAGCATTTGACCTGGCGCACGTGTCGTATGAGTAATATTTACGAGTATCTGTGAACGAGTTGCACAAATAGACGGCAAGGAAATAACGGAACAGGACAGAACAGAAACCGAAACAGAAACAGAAACAGAAACAGAAACAGTGGCAGAAAAAGCAAATGAAACAAGAGAAGAGCAAATGCCGAGCAGGAAGAGGACAAGAGGACAAGTGCAAAAGTGAAAAAAGGCAAAAGGGAAGAGTGGAGTGGAGAGGTGTGGTGAGGTGAGGTGAAGAAGTGGAGAATCCAGTAGCGAATCTACCCGGGTGACCCCGGCGACTACTCGTAACGGGACATGCGAAGATGCAGTGCCAAAGATACAAGCGCACACAGCCTGTCAGGGCTCCTCACTCACACTCTTGCACATATATACGGTTACAGCACACACCCATGCACACCCATACACACACAACAGCTGCGTATACTTGTGCCCACAATTGCGGTCAAATAAATAGCACTGGAGGGGCTGCAACCGCAAAACAAATATTACATTTCACAGGGCACACATGGTCGCTTTAATTGTTTAATCGAATTTAATTCGGAGTTGGGGAAACCCATTAGCACACTCCTCACCGATACAGTCATGCACTTTGAATATGGACGCTAAAAAGAGTATTATTTTTTTATTTTAAACTAATTAAGAAGAAAGTTAAAAATAGCAAGGGTTTAATTATTTTTATAATTAACATAAAATGCCTAATTAGTTTTATTAATTAGTTAGTTAAATTATTAATTAGAATTACTATATGACTATATTGCTATATTATGTATGTTTCTACTGTATGGTCCCCAGAGCAGGCCACATCTTTGGAAATAATCATACGATTCTTGAGCGGAATATCTTATATGATTTTAGAATATTCAAAATATTCAAACAAAATATTTTTAAAAATTTTTTGAAACATTTTGTGCAAAATATTCTCGAGGGTTCTCTTTGAAATTTTGAAAAATGAAAAAATAACAACAGAAGCCTTATATCTTTGTCCATAATTTACCGATTCCCAACCGGAATGCTCTAAACGACTTATATGTTAGTATTATATTTATATAAGGTATATATTTATTTAAAATTTCCCATAAAATGTATCCTATAACCTTGTCAATTTTTTAACAGAATGATATATTAATACTCTAAGATTCTCTTCAAGATTTAAATACCAAAGTCAAAGGAATTTTTTTAGAAACTGTCCCAAATAGAAGGCAACAGAGAATGTTTTCTGAAAATAACACATATTAAGAGTTGTTTTGTATCGGGTATTTATAGAACTTTAGAATCCTTTTCAAATACATTTCAATAAATTAAGCTATTGAGTATTTATTAAACGGTTTTATTGTTAGTTTTTTTTAGTTAATAATAAATACATTTTATTTGTTATATAATTTCATTGTAAAAACCTATTGTATTGCCGTCGAGTGTAAGCAGATGCAGGCCTGCCAGAATGTGTTTGTGTGTGGGATGCGTTTTGTTTGTCATGAACGCGGTTGGCATTCCACCAGCCTACCTACCCGGCCGACAAGCGTCCTTCGTCCTTCACCGCCCGGATCCGCATCCCGCATATCCTTGGCACTCGGGCCGCTCTTATCCTGCCGTTGCCCCACCCACGTCCCGCTTCATCCTTCATTGCTCGTTTTCCTGTCATAGCCCACACATTTTTCATTACACACTCTGTCCCTTGCAGCAAGCGAATTTTTGGATGCGCCTCTCGCGCGTCTTGCCACGGCGGCTTGTACTTTGCCACATACACATATACACACACATACACTTGCACTTACACCCAGGACATGCACACAGACACGCAGAAAGGACTCACATGCCCGCAAGTGCGGAGGACACACACATGTGTCCAAACAATATAAATCACGTGCACTCTCGCACACACACACATACACTACAGTACAGTGGCGCCATAGTTTAAGGGGCGAGTGGCAGGAGCGGGAGCGAGAGGGGGGAGGCCAGGATAACAGGAAGCTGGATGAAATATCGATTTTAATATGAGCCAGCAAAATATACATATATATATATATATATAGTATATATGTATATATATACATATTTCGGGAATTAAACTAAAACGTGACTGAAACACACACTCCTGCCGCACTGGCACTCGTCCTGCCGCTCGTCCTTGTCCTCGTCCGGTCAGGAAAGCAGGAAAGCAGACGAGCAAACGCCCCATTATGTAAGCCATCGTAAAAACATTTTTTGCATCGACTACTGCAAAGTGTGCACAATTTGGTAAGGGACAGAGACTAGGCACAGGACCAGTATCAGGACCAGGACCCGAACCAGAACCAGAACCTGGACCAGGTCCATGGCCCATGGACCATGGACCAAGGACGAGGGAGAAAAACAAACAGGCGCTGGATCACAGGACACACAACACAGTTTAATGTCCTTACGTATACTGCTGGCCTGCATTTTATGGTCATTAATACGGTTTGCATTTATTATTATAAGCCCAAGTTGAAAGTTTCATAAATTAAAATTCGTGACAGATTTCCTGCCATGTTTGCGGTTATGTTGTGTGTGTGTGTGTGCGGGTCTCTTCCTTTTTCTCCCAGTGTACGCTTGTGTGTGTGGCTGTGTCAGTTTTTGTTGATAAATATTTGTTTGGCAATGGAATTTTATATCCATTATAAATGGCTCTTAAAAGAAGCCGAAACCTTTGCACATTAGTTAGTGTTTTAAAGTCAGAGAGAGAGCTTCAGAAAAATGGCAAAACATTTATTTTCATTCTGATTTGTGGCTTTTTAATTGAAGGCTTTTATTCAAGTATTTTAAACAAATGAGTTTTTAATTGGTATAAGAATAAAGTGATGTTTTCTTAGTAGTTGTTTAAACATTTATTTAAGCTTTATTTTGTTAATATTTATTTAAGAATCGTTGGCAGCTACTCAAGCATAAGAATCTATTAAAAAGCATTACGTTGCTGCAAAATTTGGCTTTTGATTTAAAAAAAAAGGATTAGCAGAGTAACTTTAATTAAATTCTCCTAAATTTCCTTAATTTTATTTATTTTCCTAGAGATTTTTCCTTAGAGATTTTTATTTGGAAATATAGAGCTTGCCATTCTTGTTGTTTTCTTTTAACCACAAGGGATAACAGGGCGTATGATTAATATTAAAGAAGCTATTAAATAGCTATTACCCTATTTTATATTTAAGAAAACTATTTTTTAAGAAATAATTTATTTTGTTTTAATTATAAACCAAATATTTTGAATTTTCATATCATTTTGCAGACATTTCTTAGGCCAACAGGGCGTATGATTAATTTTTTTCATAAAAAAGTATATTTGTCCCTTTATGAGCATTATTTATGAAAAATCCATTAGGAAATAATAGAAATAATGGATATAGAATTAATATTAAGATTTTAAACTTAATAAAATTAAGTTAAATATTATAAGAACAAATTTTTCATTTGGCCCCCAAGTCGTATACGTAATTTTTACAACAACCTCTTAAAACCTCTTAAGTTTCTTGGTTTTTTCCAAAAAAACCAAACAAACTACAAGAAACTCTTCAAGACTACTTCTCAAGAGCCTTTAAAAATGTAATATTATAATGATTGATATTTCAGCAGAAAAAAGCAATAAAGAAAAATGGCACACAAAAAAAAAAAAGAAACAAACTCCAAAGGAGAAGATCAAGTCTGCCATTTGGTTTGCTGAAGTTGCAACTTATTCAGCGGTTGCACGTAATTTTTTTCTGCATTGCACCAGTGGCTTTCTTGGTTCCTTGTTTCCTGGCTTCCCCTAAGCCCCCTCATCTGTGGCCACGCCCATGGTGATGGAGAAAGGACTAACTGCCGACGGTGGTCAGGCGAAAGGCTCCATTCCTCGTCCTGCATTGATAATTGGATTTACACGTGAATGATCACAATCTTGAAGCCTTTACTTTGCTCTATTGCCCTGTTCGGAGGGCAGGCAACCTTACCCCCCAGTCCTCCCCTAGCATCTTTGGCATCTATGGCATTGTGGGCAATGGCAATGGCCGAAACGAAAAGGCCAAAATCAGAACCAGAGCCCAGAGCCACAGCCCCAAAAACCGAAGGTCGACAACCGAAAACCGAAACCCGAGAAGCGCAAAAGCCCAGCCCCAAAACCAAGTAATTATGATCGTAAATTGATTAGGCCAGATAAGGGCGGTGAGGAGGGGAGGATGTAGGGGTGCTAAGCTGGCAAAGTACAGGACGAAGGACCACAAACACACACACACAACGGGGTTAATGGAATTAGTGTTACATAATCTCTGTTGTTCCACTTCCTGGCTTGCCAGCGACTCCGGATTTCGGATTTCGGATTCCAGGTCTCTGCAGCTTCTCAATGTTTCAGTGCTATTTAGTGTCAGTGACTTTAAAAATTTGATTTCTTATTCTATTTGAGTCTATTGTTTATTTTAAGAATAATATAATTAATTTTCTTTACTTTTTTTCCAGTAGATTAAAGCTGAAAAGTTTACTTGCGGTTTTCTGGCAACCACTTGTTGTAAAGTTCTAATGAAACGATTTTTGTGGAAATGGGTTACAATTTTTAAGGATTCTTACTGTTTTTTAATAAAAGTATTTTAAGGGGTTTAAAAGTTACAAAGTACTTTAACAAGCTTTTTTCCAATTAATTTGCTAAGATATTATATTTTTTAATTATGTACATATATTTTATTAACTTCTTTGTTTTTATTATGTTCTATCCAAGTTCTTCTATTGTTCTTTATATAAATAATGTATAATGTGTACTGTTATATTTTTATTACTTTTACTCTTAATTCTTATAAATAGTTTAATATTAAGTAAGAAGACTTCATATGAAGAGTTTATGGCTTAAAGAAAAGGCCTTAATATAAGCCACATTCTACAAACCCGTTTATACTATAATTTTTTCCTATCCAATATTATAAATAAATTGTTAGACTTATAATATTTTGTAAATAAAAACCGATATACGAATAATACCGGTATTAGGTTTACAATTTTAAGCTCTAAAGTCCCTTCTATTTTTCTCTTTTAAAATAAACTCTAAAACAACCTTTCCAACTGCCCTTTTAGAGGCATTTTAGGGCCTTAAAGTCATCATCGTGCTTGTAAATATTTAATACTTTTTATATTTCTTTCCCAACATGCTGCAAATTGCAGTTTACCTAGAGTGGTTGATTATTTATTTACAACTAGGATTGGTGTCTGTTTTGATGGTAAAATAAATGTTTGCAGGACATTTGCAGACAGAACTTTTAAAATAATAGTGCCTGGAAATATTCAAGAGGATTCTGTTTAGTTTTAAGTAAAAATTCTGGTAAAGAAGTTTTTCTGATTCTATTATAAACGATTTCTTAAATCTTGAACTTCTTTCTAAATTGAAATTTAATGCCTCTACCAAAATATCTCAACTTAAATAATTTTCTGGCTTAAAGGACGAGGACCCGGCTGGTGGTGCTGGTGGAAATCGCGTGGAAAACGTGGATTCCAAATGGCCATAACCAGCACTCCTCCGTTTTGGACCCATCTTGAGGCCATTAAGTGGGCCGATAGCTAATGATAAAATAACTACTCAGCCGGTCTAGAGTATTTCTTCTGGTGGAACGTGCCAGGCGTTTTTTATTGCCACGCCAGGACCACTTGCCACACATTGTGGATGCCTCGAACTTGCCTCCAAGTTTGCGGATGCAAGTCGGCATTATTATTATGTGCTCGCCGACATTCAGGTGTTCATCGGTATAGTTAGATAGAAGAAGCTAACGATGCAGTTTCAGATTGAAAATATATATACCAGCATCGTATAGGTATTTGAGGTGGACCATGTTTTTTTAGGAATTTTAAAAATAAATATTATTTTTTATCAGTAATATTTTGAAAATCTATTTTAAACTTTTTTCTTAAGCTTAATTAGGAATTCACATTCTAAGTTTTTTAGCTATGTGATAGCCGGTACTTCTCTCTGCACATTCCTTTTGTAACGTTTTCTGCTAAAATTAATTGAGAATTTTAACCAAAAAGGAATAAAATTTTTACTTTAAAATAAAACTTACAAACAAAAGAAAACCTACATATTCCCAACTTATTAAGTACCACCCTAATGCCAAGGCACACATGGATAATTATTTGTGGAGCCAGGAAATCACAGGTTTTTCCACTATTTCAATATGTCACCTGCATTTATTTTTTTTTTTTTTTACCTTTACAGGCAGATAAATCGCAATGTTTTTACGCAAGTGGCATTCATTTGCTAAATAAATGTACAAGCATGTATATGAAAAATACTTTCTGTTGTAATTTCGAATAAAAACCAATTCAAACAACACGGTCGGTAGTGTCACATGCACATCCTATTATTGCAATCGGGTTAAAAAAAAAAGAATAAACTTCCTATTCAATATATTTACCATTGACCCCCAACCCTTGATTTTAGGATTTATTTTGTCACTTGTGATTGCATTTTTTATTTGCCATAAACAACAAACTTTAAAATTAAATTAAAAAAGAGGTTAAAGAGGACTTTAAATACATAGATTATAAAGTTAATCTACATCGACTTCTTATCAAATATTAAAATTTAAATAAAAAGTATCTCAATTTCAGCAAACATAGATATGTACCTGCACCTGTTACTGAGATGGCATGGAAATTGGTATAACGTCGCAGACTTCGATTACCCAGAAAAAAGCCACAAGACGCCCAAAACGTATGCAAATAAATGTAAGGTCAGATGGCAAAATAAATATGCATATATGTATGCACATATGCATTTCCTCGGATAAGCATGACATATCATAGAAAATGTAACTGAATATAATGCAAGAAAAACGCCAAAAAAAAAACCTAAAATAAAACTCAAAAAAATAACAATAGAGTGACGAAGGCCAGTTAGGGACCTGGTGATTACAAGTCGATTTGAATAAAAGGTTGAATATTTTTAGTAAATATTAATTTAAGCAATTGAAAATGACAATTAAAATCTTAAAGTGTATATAAAACATTACATTTAAGTTTAAATATGAAACTTTTAGAGTTAATAAATATTTAGTGACGAAAGTACTGTGTATTAATATTTTCAAACAATATATTAATAGATCTTATATTTATTTTTTTAGTTTTTAAGGTTTATTAAATAAAAATGAACCATTATTTAACTTATAATATTCTTTTAGCTTTTTTTCAAGAACATTTTTGAGAAAAAAGCTACAAATATTGTATAATTGACCATTACGTTTATTTTTTATTTATTTATCTATCAAAAAAAGCTTCTGTATTGCTATGGCGTTTCAAGGACGATAAACATTTTGCCCGAGTATACTAGGTCATGACCTTGACAGTGAAATGTCCTTGCGAATGCCGGTCGATGCCTCTGGGGCAGCTTTTATGTCAAGGACGTTTCGACTCCACGTGTTGATGTTTTCAATGGAAGTAAACAATTAAAAAAGGAAATAAAAATATACAAGGCTGACAAGGGTTAAAAAATAAGAGAGTTACCAAGTACCGGGTAAGTACCGGAGAGTTACCATAATATTTTAATATTTTAAAGTTTCTTTTTAAAAGTCTATAGAAAATAATCTTTAAATCCTTGTCCTTGGGCAGTATCCCTCTTAGCTTTCGTCACCTACCTGGAGCATCATACATAATAATAGAAAAAAATGCAAACTCTTTTGTATGAAGACTCGTGCTTTTCCCATTCCGGAATCCATGCTGCAACTGATTTGTGTGCCGGGTCTGGTCTGGCCGGGTCTAGCCTGGTTGGGACTGGTCCTTCCTGCCCGAAAAACCGAGACCCCTCCCTCCACCTCCCTCCTCCTCCTCCACAGAAATATCCTTCAGCCAAGCGTGAACCGAATCGATTGTGCATCGGACGAAGGAGTGCGACTATACGAGGGTGAGGGAGAGGGGGATAGTGCGATGGGGGGCAGCTATGAAGAGGTTATATATATATAGATGTGTGTGGGTGTATGAGCCCCTTGGGCGTTGGAGGGTTAAGTGTTTGCAGTGCAATGTTTGCGCACTCAGCAGCTCGAGAGCACTCAATTAGAAACGTTAAGCTAACGACTCTTCGATTCCATTCTCGGCGATTTGATCAAAGCAATACCAAGAAGAAGAAGAAGAAGAGAAAGAAGAGGCTAAAAAGCACACACACACACACACCACACCACGAAGCAGAAAGGGATGGCGAACATATCGTGACGGCACACTCGTCGTCTTCGATCGCTCAGCTCTCAGGTCGCAGTTCAAATTAATTTGCCTAAAATGTGGCACAAATCTCAATTGCAACACAGCACAACTCAGCAATAAACAAAAACGACACACAACGAGCACTCCCATAGTCCTGCCGGAGTGCAGGGGGGAGGGGGAGGGGCCAAAAGGACATTGCAAAACGGCAAAAAGAAAGCGTCAAGCATCAAGCATCAGCAGAAGGCAAAAAGCAGCAGCGACATGTGAAATTGATGACACAATCAAACAGGTACATGGCGAGCGGGGGGAGTGTGGGGGCCAGCCATGGGCGTAGTCGGTACTTTTTTCAATTGGGTTTTTCGGGGATGGATGGGCGGGATGAATACCAAATTGTTTCAGTCGAAGAAAGCAATATTAAATGGTTGCACATTAGTCAGGGTAAAGTTATATATAGTTTTCTTCAAATACACTTGAATTTTTTAGAAGTTAATATGCAAATTTTTGTAATAAAAAATTTTAATAAAAAAATTATTAAGAAAAAAACAAATTTTAAAACCTTTTAACCTTATAGGAGATATGCAAATAAGAAATATGGATAAGTACTAGTATAAATAACCGGTACTTCGATTATTTTCATATTATTGATTATTTCCAATATTCATTTTATCGCTAATTTTTCGAAATTTTATCTAAAAAAATAAAGATTCAAGGATTTTTAAAGATTTACTAGTTAAAATCTAGGACCATTTAAGCCTATAATGAATATTATAATGGTTTTAGGTTTATAAGTATGTATAAATAACCTTTACTTTAACGTATTCTTCATTTCATTAAAAAAAATGTGTCCTAAAAATCCTTAGAAAACTATTTTTGAGAATCTTAATATTCAGTCCCTAGAGCTTAAATATTTATTAAAGATTATGTATTAAAGTTTAATTTGGGAGTATTTAACCGTATAATAGGATATTACATAGAAAAATACCCTAAAACACAAGGAATATTAAGAATAATACATGGTATTAATATGTATGTATGTACTTATGTATGTATTAATACCCGGTACTTTATGAGAGTATTTATGATTCTAAAAGTTTCAATCTTAAAAAAAAGAAACTCTATAGTATTTTTATTTAAGACATGAGGATCAATAATATATCAGGAGCATCAGGAATTATATAGGATTGTAAAGAATCTTTAAACAAAATATTTATATTATATTATTATCATTATTTATTATTTATTTATTACATTTTATAACATTATTATTGTATTTTATATATTACCATACATATTTCCTTCTTTATGTAGCATATCGTTTAATTATAATTAACATTTAATAGTAACTTTTACCACTTATAATATTATTTGGCGTTAGCCTACTATTTTCAATTGACATCCCCTTTTTTATTCTCAGTGCACCCCAAAAGGATGTCATCCTATATCAGTTAGTTGCACAACCAACCCGAGCTCGCCCCACCAAAATGACTATTTCCATTGCACCGAATTCTCTGGCTGCTTGGATGGCTTTGGGGGTTTCCGGGGCGGTTCACCATCCGTCGTGGCCGTGGCCGCCCCAACCTCCCAGCCGCAGTCCCCCTTGCAGCTGCCATGCTACGCCCATGGGCAGTAGTGTGCGAGCGAGATGGAGACCGACAAACGGTAAAAAAAAAAAAAAGAAAAGGGGCGCTGACTGCCAAATGGAAAATGGATTTCAGTATTAATTTCGCTGACGACTAGAAGAAGGACGAAAATGAGGATGAGAATGAGGAAGACTACAAGGATTACGTGGCGAGGACGAGGACGAGTGGGTGTGGTGGTGTGGGGATGAGGACTAGGACGTGGAACGAGGTTGAAGGCAAGTTGCCTGCATAACATCAAAAGCGAGACATCCGTCTTGACATTCCGTCCGGGATGCAGATGACGGAGATGGAGCTGCCGTAATGGAGATGGAGAGGTGAAGGCGGAGATGCAGGTGCACCCGTAGCCCATAACCCCATAACCCTTAGCCCGGAGCCCTGTGGACCTGCTGTCCCGCATACCCGTTAGATTTGCGGTATAGCTTGACTGCAATGCGCCGGATTCGGACCCGTGCCCGTCCTAACATGTCGACATCCGTGCAGCCCTCTCTCTCTCCCTCTCTCTTTTAAGTTCTTCACAATTTTTAGTAGGGCCCCGGCACACCTATTTTCTATTTTCCAAAAGGATTTCCCAGCATTTTTGACAAAATGAAGCAACAACAAAGTTGCAAAAACAAAAACGAATGGCGAAAAGTGAACGGTGAACGACGAATAGAAAATGGCGGATGCCAGAATGGCGGTATGGCGGAATGGCAGGCAAAATGGCGTACAAATTTCGCCGTAAGCCGTCGTCCGCCTCAACGCGGATTTGTTCCACAACCGAATCTCTGTCCAATGTCCTTTGTTTACACTTGAAATAAAGGTTCACAGCTTTCGTTACAGGCAAAAATAAGGTAAAATATATTATTTAAATCAATTTATTTAAACTTAATGATAGTTTTCTTATTTTTTAAGCTTTCTGATTTGTTATATCCTAATACTTGGGATTACTTTTAAGTGTATTTAGTCATTTTACATTTTAAATTCCAACTGATATCATTTTCAATTACAAATCAATGAGTTCAATGACTTTAGGATGTAACTACATTCGACTATCTGCCAGGGTATCTGCTTCGCTTCGTTTGTCTAAGCCAAGTCCGTATTTTATTCTACCCCTTTTTATTTTATTTTTTATTAGTTTTTTTTTTTTGGCTCTTTTAGTTGTCGTCGTCGTGTCGCCGTCATACAAAATAAATGGAATATTTTCGCGTACTTTCTTCTCTTGGCACTTGCTCATCCCTCCATGGCTCTCCAGTCTCTCTCGCTTTGCCACTTTTAAATGTTGCGGTTCCATCCGTCATGGCTCGTGGCACTGTGTCCTTTTTTTCCTAGGTGATGCCCCGGTTGGGAGTTGGCAGTTGGCAGTTGGGAGGTATGGCCGGGAAGTTGCAGCTGCAGCTTATGCAAAATATTTGCACCAGAAAGGGTTGCCCGTGCGCCGGCATGCACATACATTATTTATGAGGCGGTGACAAATTGAAATTAGCATAATAAGCCCACAATACAGAATCAAATGTTTGTTTTTTTTTGCCCCCCCTCCCCACTCCCATACTGCCCACTTAAAGTTTTCATTTAGCCCTGACGGGCGCGTTTCCGTTCCTGGTAGCGGGCCACGGCCGCTTCGAACACCTCGCCAACGGTCCTTTTGCGCCAGACCAGTGTCCGGTCCACCGGTGGCTTGGTCACAATGGGAACGGGCAGATCCTTGGCAGCATCCTCTTCGTTTTCTGAATCGGATTCTTTTTTGGGTTCCGGGCTCTCTTTATCTGGACTGGCTTCCTTTTCCGGCTGACGCTTCTTCTCAGACTTCTTGCTAGGATCCTTCTTCTTCTTTTCCTTTTCCTTTGATTTCTTGGCCTGCTCCGGCTCCTTTTTCTCTTCCTTCTGCTCCTCCTCGTCCTCTTCATCACTAGACTCGTCTATGCTGAAATCGGAGTCGGCGTCTATGTTGTTGGTGAGGTGAGCTTGGACAGGCTTTGTTTTTTCATCGGAAGCAGTGGCCGTAGAGTCGGACTTCGCTGCAGGCTCGGGCTCCTCGCCCTCGGAGGAGCGCCGCTGCCGGTAGCTTCTATGCTTGGGTGCCTCGGGCTTGATGGGCTTGTAGGAAACCTCCTCCGTAGAGGGAGCGGTCTTGGGCTTGACCACCTCCGCGGCTGTGCCTAGCTTCTGCTCGTAGAGATGCCTGTAGAAGCCGTCCAGGTCCTTCTGCTTGGTGACGTCGCCAATGGCCTCGAGGTAATCGTCACGCTGCTCCTGCTCCTGCAGCAGACGAATGGACTCGAGCTTCTTGCGGTAGGCAGCCGTTACGTAGGTGTCCTTATCCTTAAACTTCTCGCCCTCAGCATCGCGGTCTTTTTGGACCTGCCGCTCGATGCGCAGCTCCTTCTCCAGCTTGCGCCGCTCGGCGTGCTCCATCAGCTTGTTTATGTACTTTGGCTTGCGGGGCTCCTTGCTTTTGGTCTGCTTCTCCTCCTCGCGCCCTTTGTCCATTTCGTCGTATAGCTCGTCGTACTGGAAGATGGTGGGATCCTCCTCCAGTGCCTTTTCGTGCAGCTTGCGGGCCACTCGCCGCTCCATCAGACTCGGGCCGCTGGAGACCCCGGCAGTGCCCTTGGAGCGCATCTGTGGTGCGTTCTTGTCGCCCTCACTTTCGGATCCACTGCTCTCGTCGAAAATGGCCGGCTTCGTAGGCTGTGGCGGTTTGACGGGCGCCTTCTTCTGCCCCGGCAGTATAAGACCATATCTGGTTGGAAAAGAATGCATTAAATCAAGGTAAAATTGCATAAAATAATCCAATAAAAACTCACTGTTTTGACATTTTGGTTTGTTTACAATTTACATATGATTGGAGTGACCGTTTTCACACAAAACCGGCTAATAGCAACCCTGCTTGTCGAAAGCATCTCTGATAGCTGTCAACTGTCAGGTAACAGCTCTGTTAACCCTTAACAGCGCCAAATGAGGCGTCTTACAGTACATGTTGCGCTTAACAGTGCAGGATCTTTCCAGGGTAGCCACACTGTTTTAGTATTTTTTAGTGATTTATCGAACGATATCAGCAGCCACACTTTTTTGTACTTTCCAGTGTGGCCACACTTTTCTCTTTCTTTTCAACCTCTGTTTCGGCAAGGTACGCACGCTCCACGTGGCCCTTCTTAATTTGTGCAACTTAAAATTGTGTTTGCAAACCAATCCTAGGTAATCGCCGCCTAAATTAACTGATTTCTTCGAAATATACTTGCCAACGTCTGGCCAAATATTGCCAGAGGACGTCAAAACCGAGATTTTTTTTCGAGCGCGGTGGAAAATATGTGCAAAATGTTATTCTTTTTGGTCCAACAATTTTTTTTTCTGTGCTTTCAAGTTAAAAAAGTATCTGCTGATATGTAAACAATACTTTGATTGCAGTGCATTCAAACGAAAGATTACACAAATCTGGTTAACTGAATATCTATATTTTTTTTTTATGTGGCGGCTTATCCGATATGCAAAAAAAAACTATGCATAAATGCCGAGTGTTGTTGTTGTTATCGAACCTGGAAGTGTATGGGTGTGTGTGTGTGTCAGTGTGAGCGAAATTTTTGAGGGAAATTGCTAGTAAATATTGTTTTTAAACTAAAAAAACCAAAACCGGCGAGATAATCTTGCATTATCATAGAAAAAAGTCCATAAATTGTTGTTGTTTACACCTTGGTTACTTGGTACACCACTACGCTCACACAGACACACACACACACGCACAAGCGCATAGACACGAACGCGCCAACATACACAGGGAAGCTGTTTTTTTTTTGCACGTGCTTTGCTTTATTTTTTTTTTATTGTTCCGATATTGGTAATGACCATGGATATATCTCCAAAATAATGTCAGAATCATGGAGAGGGTGTGAAACTACAGCTTGGAACTGAGTTTGTAGAGGATTCTGTCTAGAGAATCCACCAGAATTGGTTAAAAATCAAATAATAATACCTTTATCTAGTCTTCAAGGTAGAGGGTTATGTCAAAAGAAGGCATGATTCATGATACTTCCTAGTCTGGTGCTTCTTCAAGCCATCTTGAATGAGAATCCTCATCCTCTGAGAATATGCAAACACCAATGAGCCATGTTGTCCAGGTTTTCGAAGAAACCATCTATCTACCATCTCTAAGTAAGAAAAACTAATCTAATGTTCTCTATTCTATTGCAGCCATGGTGCGTATGAACGTATTGGCCGATGCCCTTAAGTGCATCAACAACGCGGAGAAGCGCGGCAAGCGCCAGGTGCTCCTGCGTCCCTGCTCGAAGGTCATCATCAAGTTCCTGACCGTCATGATGAAGCACGGCTACATCGGCGAATTCGAAATTGTCGATGACCATCGTTCCGGCAAGATCGTTGTGAACCTCACCGGTCGCCTGAACAAGTGCGGCGTCATCTCGCCCCGTTTCGATGTCCCCATCAACGATATCGAAAAGTGGACCAACAATCTGCTGCCGTCCCGTCAGTTCGGTTACGTTGTCCTCACCACCTCGGGCGGTATTATGGACCACGAGGAGGCCAGGAGAAAACATTTGGGAGGCAAGATCCTTGGTTTCTTCTTCTAAAAAATGCAAGCAAAATGAGGAAACAACAACGAGGAGCTGCGGCGAGTGTGTGTGGGAGTTGCTATGTAGCAAGTTATTTTATTTTCACGACGACACCCCCCCCAAGATCGCCACCACCCATTCGTGATATATTCGTGGATCGGGGCGTGGAGAGAGTATGAACGGATGCCTCCATTCATATTGACATCAATGAATGTTCACAATAAAAACGCGAAATAAAATGATTGATACATACTAATTTTAAATACGATTTTTTTTTTATATAAAATACGTAAAATGTAAGCCGTATAGTGATCGATATCGACAGTAAATCATTCTGTTATCATAAAATATTCCTGTGTATATGAATTGACTAGTTTTGGATGCAGTTTGATTCATGGATATAGAGGATAGTGTAGGCTTTTCTTCAAGAGAGTGCTATGCCATGTGGTTAGGTTTCCGCTGACAATGTGGTTCAAGCCGCGAATGAGTCAAGTAACCTAGAAATAATGTACAAGAATGGCTTGAGGAGTATGGAGCGTGGAAGGTTATGGCAGGAAATCAGTGTTTCTAAAGACGGTGATATTGATTTCTCGGAAATGGACAAACCGATCGGTCGAGAATTCGTAAACAATCTTCATGGATGTATTCCGCAGGTGATGAGCGAAGGAATTTATTTTCCAAAATTTTTTTCTATTTATTTTTGACAATTTTATGGAAAAATTTAAGAAAAAAACGAAACTCTTTGTTCAAAGTAAAGCCATTTTGTCAAAGATGGGAATTTTTTTAAATCCTTTATCTGTATTAATGTATTTTTTAAAAGAATCAAATAAATTTTTCGATTTTGAATATTTTAAACCGACAAGATCTAAAAAAAACGAGATCACCGCAAAGCTACAATTTTTCGAAAACGTTTCTTGCAACGTCAACAGAAGTATAATTGGTTATTATTATCTGTAACAATTTATCAGAAGTGAAGAAGAATTATTATCAGCTTAAAAGGAGCTTCCAATAAATTAAATCTAAAGCAATTTTCTTATATTGAATAATTTTCTTGAAACATCTTAAGTGCTCTTTGTAGGAAAATTAAAAAAAAAATCTGCTTTTTTGGGTTGCGAAACTGCGTATAACCCCTTTAAAACAGTCTTAGTTCCTTAAAATAAATAATATTTAAGCACAAATATGTTCTATAACAATTTTTGAAGAAAATAAGGCCCGAATACCCAAAAATGTGCATTTAGGAAGAGTATATACCTTAAACTGAGCTTAGGCCTTAATGCTAAAACAAGCTTAAAGATTTCATCTTCAACTAATCAGAATTATGGGGGTTTTATTGTTCTATTAAGAGCTCCATGTCACGGTGATTGAAGCTATGCTCAATCCTACATATAGGAATCCTTCATAAAGAGATCTTTAATTTTTAAAAGTTAAGCTCAGATATTTTCTATAATTGTATTATATTGAATTTTATTATTATATTTATATTGAAAAGAACAAATATTGAAAGTCTGTCAATTTGTGTTAGTTTTTTTTTTTACTACATAGATTAACTTAATTTTAGGCGTATAATTTTAAAAAACCATTTAATAAGGAAATTTTTCGAGCAAGAAATACCTTAAGAATTAGATAAAGGACATAGTTTTGTAGATAGAATAATGTTTTCTAAAACATAAACTAAACAAAAAGGTTCTTAACTTTAATTTCCAAAGGCAAGAAATGTTTGCATGTTTCCATTTGTTGGTTATATAGAGTCTATAGGATCTATATCGCCAAAAAATAGGAATATTTTAGTTTAGGACATGTACTAAGCTAAAAAACCTAACGATATGGGTATTATAAAAATATAATTTAATAAATTTAATAATACTGAGGTTAAAACTAATCTGAAAAGAAAAAACAGAAAGAAATACAAAAACCACAAACTTGTTGATTCTAATTTCTTATCAAAATTCAAATATAGGCGGGCTCTTACCCACAACAACTTTAGTGCTAGAAAATAGCAGATACAAAGCTTTACTGACAACACTAAACATGAACTTTTTTAACACCATTCCGCTCAAGATTACCAACACTATTATTTGTTAGGACCATAATTTAATGCAAGCTTTTCGGCGGCTAATATATCCCATGTTTTATTTGAATTATTGCAACTGGAACTATGATAGAGAATTCAATTATCCAGGGGCTATCAGCCATCAGACCAAAATAGATTCTTGTCTCGGGCAATAAACTGCAATTAATGTTAATATTGACAAGTATCGATTGGACTTGCGTGTTTGCCACAAAAAAAAGATAATTGATGAGATGGACTTATCTATACGAGGAATGGTTTTATTGTTAATAGAACAACTACCCAATAGCTTGAAGACACCTTCAGCCCACACCCCCCAAAAAAAACAAAGCCCCTTATCGAACTGTAATTGAAAGGTCGTTCTGGCCCCAAAATGGCGGAGAGCGCGGAAAAAAATAAATAAAAGGTTTGCCATTCCGGGAATGTCATTCCGCACGACCCAAATGGCAACTGATATCACTAATACCAATGGAGCGCTACGATTACCAGGCTATCAGTCTATAAAATAATCAAATTACGCGACAGACA
Organism: Drosophila malerkotliana malerkotliana; assembly: GCA_018153235.1. Lineage (NCBI taxonomy): Eukaryota > Metazoa > Arthropoda > Insecta > Diptera > Drosophilidae > Drosophila > Drosophila malerkotliana. The sequence continues at coordinate 6,703,382 of JAECXV010000038.1, forward strand.
GCACTACAAAATTTTTTATATTTTTCTATAGTATGTATTTTAAGTAAATATTTTACTATTGTGGTTGTATTCATAAAGTTTAATAAACTTTTAGAAGAGGAAACTTTTAAATATATATTTTAAGGAGAAAATTCATAAGTTTTTAATTGAGAAATACAGATAAGAACAGTTTCAAACTTTTCCATAGTTTAGAAATTATTTTTAAAAACCTTTCGGGAACTTAAATCTTTAAAAATAGGTAGCTTCCTTTACTTTAAATCTTCATACAGGATTTAATTAGAGTAATTGGTTTTTTTTTTAACTCTTGGAATAGCAATCTTTAAAAGTCACTCCACAATGACATTTGCCACGCCCTCAATTTGTCTAAAAGGCCCATAGAAATCGGGGCTCAGACTGGGATTATTGTTGAATTTTTTTATAAAATTTGCTTTCTGTTTCCATTTTGTGGGTCATTTGGAAAAACGTTTCATTTACCTTTCGGTGCAATGATTCAGCAAAAGGTAGTAACAGCAATCTCTTATTTTTTTCTAATTTTTTTGTTTTTTTTTGCAGCTGTCGAGAGGCTGATGAATATGAATAGAGCGTTTTTGTTCAGGTTGGCAAACAAGCTCAGGTAAAAAACCGATTGAAGAGTGTCATTTTTCAATAAAAAGAATCTTTAATGCTCTTTCTTTCAAAGGGGGACTTACACAAAAATAGAATCATAATCATAAAAATCATAATATTCTTCAAAATATCATATATTTTTCTAATTTTTACTACCTAGCTTGATAGTGTTTACCTTTTGCCATTTAGTAATAGTAATAATAAGCCAAACTAATCAATAAATACCTTCCAAAACTACTAACAAAAATCGTAAACTGTAAGATTCTAAAAAATTACCACTTAAATAACCATAAATTACAGATAATAACTGAAAAGCGTAGTATCTTGAGGAGAGAAACACAACTGATAATAGAAGCTTGCCATTAAGAGGCCTATTATCTTGACCGCAGCTGTGTGAGAACTTTACTATTTCCGCATATACACTACAGTACAGTATATTATGTACATACATGTGTCGGACAATTGCAATTACCCGCCACTGATAAGTCGGTTATGCCCCAAAAAAAGTTACCTCTATGAAGCGTCGTAACGTGCGCAGAAATCGGTCTCGGAATCGGAATCATATCGCAATACCGACTAGAAAGGGTTCTGGTTACCAGTTCTCGTAGGTTCCAAATGGCTCGCAGCTGCTCTTAAATACATATATATATACATATATAGTCTGGTATATCTGTATACATGTAGGGGCATAGGGGTATGTGAAAGTGCCGACTGTGCCGGCTGTGAGTTGGCGAAAAAAAAAAAGCAAAAAAAAAAAACTTGTTTTCTGGCCAAGATCGGGGGGTGCTGCTGAAGACACACACGAGTCGTGTGATGCGCCTCGCAAAAGTTACACGTAATAGTTGAACTCTTGGGTGAGGATCTCGGCTGACTCACAAACACAATCATAGTCATAACATAGATACATATATATATATATCCATAACCTGATTTTAACATGCAAGACATCCACGTCGACCGTACACCGAAAAACAAGTTATTTCTTTCGAAATATATGGTATATTATTTAAAAGAAGTTACCTATAAGGTTGGAACCTACTAAACCTAGTTTTTGATAAATTTTATATCACTAGTTTTTCTATTAAAAAATTGTCTGTCTCATATTTTATAAATAATTAATAATAATATACAATATTTTAAGACCTATACCTTTCTATCATCTGCCTAGACGTCTTTTTAGATATCACATATATAGCACCTATCTATACTACCTTTTCCATATTCAAGGTTCAAAACTTTCTTTCCTTTTTCTAGTATTATTTTATTTATTTTAAAAATAATGTATAATAATTTTAATAATATTTAATATAATAAGAAATCACCTCTATCTATACTATCTTTTTTACAAAGTCTAAAACTTTCTAATACTTTTCCAATATCTTGTGCCCAGTATCTTCCATTACCTTGTGATCTTGAATCTTAATTATCATAAAACTATTAATTTACAGCTTTTTCTTTTAGTTTCTTTTTCACAAAAATACTCTAAGTAATAATGATTTATGAAAAATAATTAAGATTCCAAATTTATTTAGTAAACAAATCAAGTATTTCTTTAGTTTTAAAAAAGGGTTTCTTTAAAGAAAGTTTAAAATTATCAGAAATATTCAAAAACTTTACAGAAATTTGAAGAAAATTTACAGAATTGAAGCCTTTAAAAAAATATATATATATTATTGAAAGAAGTTATATATATTTTAAATATTTGAAGCTATATATTTCAAAAACCTATGAGACTAAGAGCTATATTTTCGAAAGTATATTTTCTGAAAAGCGGTCTTTTTGATTTTCAAAACCTGTAAATATACAGTTTTTGAACTGTTTTTAGATTAAAATTTTGTTGTTTCAGTTTAGCTTTTTATGATAAATATTAATATATAAGTTTCATATTTATTTAATATTAACTAATATTATTTTATTTTATTAAGAGAGTAGTTTTTATTAGGATACTCCTCCTCAAAATACTCTGAAATATAAGCCCCAGAAGTGCACCAAATTTCTCCCAGTGTAAGACAACTCTCGCTTGCACTTGACATTAAAATGCGGGACTGGATGCGGAAAACGGGAACCACCATGCACTCGGTTACTGTGTCACTCCATCAGTGCGATGACGTAGTCGACGCAGCAGGGCATTCTCCGCATTCTGATTCGGAATCAGAGTCTGAAGCTATATACTTACGTACATATATCATTTCGCCATCGCCGGGCCCCAGACAGTGATAAGTTTTTTATTTTATTTTCCACCTTGGTGCCGTGGTGTTGTTCCCCGGGGTGATAAGCCCCCGAAGAAGTAAGTTTTGGAGGCGAAAGTCCGCCCGTCACCCCCTGATAACGGCCCACGTGTTGCAAGTTTGTCGTCTACTCTTCCGTTTAATCTTTTATATTTTATTTTTTATTTTTTTTTACTTTCGGGTGAACTACAAAAAGCACAAAAAAAAAAAAATAAATCACTTTCTGCTTAGCTGCTGATTACATGGATGTGTTTTCACAGTTGCTCTCATCTACTTCCTAGGGTTAATGTTTAAGGGTATACGATATATAGTATAGAATTATGCGATGCGATTCGAATCCGCTCCTGCTCGCCAGGAGCAGTCCCTCCTCCCACCATTTACCTTCGGCTGGTTCCGCCTTAGGCGGTGGTGGCAAAGTACTCCTTGGACTTGGTGGGATCGGCCACCATGGTCTTCTGGCCGGGCTTCCAGTTGGCGGGGCACACCTCACCGTACTTGTCGGTGTACTGGAAGGCCTGCACCAGGCGGATAGTCTCCTCAACGCTGCGTCCCACGGGCAGATCATTGACGGTGATCTGGCGCAGGTTCTGCTTGTCATCGATGATGAACAGGCCGCGGAATGGGATGCCGGTCTCCTCGTCGAGGACACCATAGTCGCGGGCCACCTTCATCGACTTGTCGGCCAGCAGGGGGATGTCCATGCTGCCCAGACCGCCCTGCTTGCGGGGCGTGTTGATCCAGGCCAGATGGGTGAACTGGCTGTCGGTGGAGCAGCCGATCACCTCGCAGTTGATCTTGCGGAACTCGGCGGCGGCCTCCGAGAAGGCAATGATCTCCGTGGGGCACACAAAGGTAAAGTCCAGGGGATAGAAGAACAGGACCAGGTACTTGCCCTTGTAGTCGCTGAGCTTGATGTCCTTGAAGACGCCATTGACGACGGCGGTGCCGGAGAATTCGGGAGCGGGCTTCTGTAGCTGGGGCATCTATAAGAAGAGGGGGTATATTCAATATTTGTATTAATTTTGAAAACTTTATGTGAAAATAGTTATTTTTAGAAGTTGAAGTGGATATAAATTTAAAAAGATTTAAATATGTAAAATTTTAACCAATAATTTAATAAAAAAATTGACTAGTTTTGTGGTAATATATTCAAATAAAATAAAAATATTCAAGATAACCTTTGGAAAATTTCCAAAAAGATTCTAGGAGAGTTTATGAAAGCCATGCCTATAAAGCCCAGTCTTTAAATTTCCAAAATATATCTAAATATTTAAATAAAAACCTTAAAAAAGTCTAAAACTACTCTCTAGACTAGACTATAATCTCTAAAGCTTAAGCAGAACTGCTTCTGATGTGGCAGATCTAATTGCAAATCCCATACCGATTTCCAGATATTTCCAAAGTAACCTTGGCGATCGATCGTAACAGAGAGCCATTTCACAAGAACCTGGAAACCGAAACAGAGTTCCTAACAAAATGGCTGACGCGGCAGAAGAGGCATGTAATGTAAGAAGAAACACCAGAATAATCAATTAACCGAAATTTCTTGAATTCGGTTTCTTTTTTGAATTGAACTTTTGGCACGTCGTTGTGCCCATTCCATTTTGGATTTCAACGATTTAATTACAGGAATCGAGAAAATTAGAAATATTTCTGATTTTTGAAAATATTTTCCTCTTGATTACATTTCTTCCCTCTTTTTTTTTTTGTCATTCTTTCTTTTTTTTTTTGTTGCCGGCTAGCATTTTCGCCATTGTATGAGATTCTGTGTGAGAATGTATTAGTACATATGGGTATGTGTGTGTCTGTGCGACGGACGTGCCAATAAAGCAAAAAAAAAAAATTAGAAAAAAAAAAAAAATGGGAAACTATGCTCGGTGCTCAATAGTGATGCAAGTTCGACGGAAAACCTCGATGTCGATGTCCGTCGATGTTTTCAAAATAACCATCGATGCATCACTTAACATCGGTATAAAAAAACATCGAAAAACCTCGGAAATCATCGCTAAACAAAACATCGAGGTTCGATGAATTTTGAAATAAATTACAAAAGATTTGTACTACTAGTTTGTTTATGAGTAAAAACTTCAAACAAACAGTTGGTGATTATATTTCTTTATTTTTTAGATATTTAAAGCACAAAACTTAAAAAATTATAACAACGCATCCATTGCAGTTTTTCAATATATGGAAGATTATAAATAGGCACAAAACCTTAAAAAATAATAATGCTTTCATAGCAGTTTTTTGATTTAGATGGAGACTATAAATAGGCAAAAACTTAAAAAATAATAATAAAATAAAAAGTCTTTTGATTTAGATGGAGATTATAAATAGGCAAAAACATAAATTATAATAATACTTTCATAGCAGTCTTCTTTTGTCTTAGTCATTTAAATTAGAAAAATAATATTTTCTAATTAAATAATATTATTAATAAAAATAATTAATTATTATTTTTATTAATAATAATATTATTAATTTCAATATTTCGTAAAGCTGGTCCTTGACGTTACTCTGGAATTTGTAATTGTATATATATATATCCATTTAAAACTAATAACTATACTTACTTTGGCATTTCTAATATATTTGTTAAGTTTTTTTACGAATCATTCAAGTTTAAATCAAATAAACCATAAAATTATTTAATGATTAAACTGGACACTATATAGGAAGTGTTGTGAATTAGAGACCGATGTTTCGAGAAACATCGATGCATCGGCTAACATCGGTATAAAAAACATCGAAAACCTCGGAAAACATCGCTTAGAAAACATCGATGTTCGATACATCGTTTTTCAGCATCACTAGTGCTCAACAGAACTTGTGAAATAATCTGTGTTCTCCCAAACGACCCAACATCATTATCATTATCATCATTATAATCCCGGACGACACAACTACATCAAAATTGCAACAAGACCAAAAAAAAAAGGAAATAAGACCAATTTTATGGCTTACGCTCTCTTTTAATATCTCCCTTACTCTTCCCAGAATTTGCGAAATTTTCATCGCCGGCCACTCACTTTAGTTGTTGCCTGTATTTTGTAGTTGAAGTAATTGATTTCCGGTATCGGCGTGGGTCGCTCGTTAGTCGCTGTGATTAGCTGATTTAAGCACAACCTTTCGGCACGCGTATCAAAAACGAAATACTACGAATATTAGGTGCTTTGGTCTGGAAATGCGAATTGAATCGCCGCAGTGTTACCAGCCTGGATACCGTGAGCTTTTGCCCGCGCACGTGAATAATGCCATAGAGTGACCGCACACCAACGAAAGCTTGAAGCTTTATTTCGCTATTGACGTGTAGCCCTGGTTATTTGTTAGTTAAGCGGGATTTTTAAAATTGTTCTTTTTTGATTGGGAAATATAGTACTCAAGGAGCTGAATTAGGAAGGGTACAGCCAAAAATCAGTTGTATAATTACAAGCCATATTTGCCCAAAAAAAAAGTGTATGCATCTAGGTACCATTTATATTCTTAAATGTTTTTTTTAATCCATTTTGAGAGTGTTTTTGTACCTCAGTTCCTTGACCAACTTACTATATTAAAATGTACTGAATATTTGGTCAAAATCTCACCTTTTTACAAACTCTTTTTTTTTATCGATTATACATACTACCATTTATCGAAGAGGGTTAAAATCTAAAAAAAAAACCATAGTAGGCTTTGCTCACAAATTTAGTATAAAAGGACCGGCCACTCGGAAGAAAATTCAGTTAGTCCCTTGACTTAAAGCTGAGGGGATCTATTTTAAACATCTTATTTTATATTATTTTTTTTTTTTTTTTTTTATTTTATTTTTTTTTTTTTTTATTTTATTTTATTCATTATTTTTGCAATCATGCTCCTCCAAATCGAGAATTTTGCCAAAAATCTGTTTATTTGAAATTTTTATTATTATTATGATTCCCCTGGACTTTGACAATCGTTTGGAGAAGCTCCTCCTGCCGTCTGGTTAGAAGAAACCCCTTGAAGGATAAATAATATTCTAATAACTGACATGGCCTTTGTTCTCCCAATTTTGTACCTTGAATTTCCATTGATGCCTATAACGCCATTATACTTTTTTTTCAATATGGAACTATTTTTTTTTTTGTTACCATAAATTTTTGGACATTGGACTATATGGACTAGGTGCTGTGGGCCTTGAAGTAGTTTTTGTTTTGTAAGTCAACATTTTTATTTTATTTTTATAAAAATTGGATTTCCCTTGAAGTATAAATAATAATGTTCATAAATAATATTCATAACTGACATGTCCTTTGTTCTCCCAATTTTGTACCTTGAATTTCCATGGATGCCTACAACGCCATCAAACTTTTTTTTTCTAATATGGATCTTTTTTTTTTAATGTTTTTTTTTTAAATTTTTTTTTTTTAATTTTTTTTTTTTTAATTTTTATTACCATAAAAGTTTGGACCTTCGTGGACAGGGCCATGTGGTAAGTAAAAACACCTTTAGGGAAAAATAATATTCATAACTGATCTATTTTTTCTACCCAGGTACTTACGGGGCCCAAGGATGGATTTGCCAAGAAGAATCTCTAATTTCCTTATGTCCGATGGGGCATACGCTGGTCCTTATAGAGGCTGTGCTTTCTTCTTTCCTTCTTTTTAATTTTCATTACCTTAAATTTTTTTCTGATGGACTGTGACAATTGTTTGCAGTAGTTGCTCCGACACGGGTCTTCATCTTGTAAGTAGAAACCCCCAGAACGAAAAATAATATAACTGACAAGGATTTTATTTTCTCAGGTTTTGTGGTGCCATGGACGTCTATAATTCCGACGAATTTTTATTTAACATTTATTTTTTTTTATAATTTTTATTACCATAAAATTTTGGACCTTCGTGGACAGGGCCATGTGGTAAGTAAAAACACCTTAAGGGAAAAATAATATTCATAACTGATATATTTTTTCTACCTAGGTACTTACAAGGCCCAAGGATGGATTTGCCAAGGAGAATCTCTAATTTCCTTATGTCCGATGGGGCATACGCTGGTCCTTATAGAGGCTGTGTTTTCTTCTTTCCTTCATTATAATTTTCATTACCTTAAATTTTTTGCTACTACGTGTGCAGTAGTTCCTCCCACACGGGACTTCATCTTGTAAGTAGAAACCCCCTAAAGGAAAAATAATATAACTGACTAAGCTTTTATTTTCTCAGGGATTGCGGTGGCCTATGATGGGTGCCAATAAATCCGTCGAATTTTTATTCAAGATGGATCACTTCTTTTTTATTACCAGGATTTTTTTAATAATTATTTTTTCAATGGACTATAATCGGTGATGTGGGTCTTAGAGGTCATAGTTTGGTAAGTAAAAACCCCTTGGAGGAAAAATAATAATACTTATAACTGACTAAGCCTTTATTTTCTCAGGTGCTGCGATGTCTTTAATTCCATCGAATTGTTATCCAAGGAGGATCTCCAAGATCGAGCCAGGAAACCATCTGATTTATTTACTTTTATTGTATGCACTCATGAGTTCTGATTTACTGATTTTGTTTTTATTCTTTTTGACTGTTTTATATTACATTTTGAGCCTTCTATCATGTTTCAATAAAGATATATTTGTTAAAACTTTAATATTGTCTATGGCTTTTTAAATTTAAAATAAATGATGTTCCAAAGAGGGTAGATTTTTCTTTAATGTTTTAGCTTGGAATTAGCTAAGTTTCTAAATTAAGAAATTCAGACTCTGAACGACAACATATGGAATTGCTTTAAACATTTAAAGAGCTATGAGAATTGGGATCCAATGGAGCATCTTCAACCTTAAAAATTAAGTATAAATATCCAGTTCCCTTAATATCCAATTTAAGGACAAGGTCTACTATTGATAATTGGATGTTAATAACTATGACTATGTCACATCACAAATTGGGCCAAAAATCTATAAATCCATTTAGAATTTTTTGGCGGAAATATTGGGGGATTGAACCCTGATTTAGAAATTCTGTTTTAGAATAGATAGAGAAATCCAATATGACCAATAAAAGAGTGCTAATGTTTTAATTTATTTAAATTCAATCTTTTTAGTTTTTATCTGCTGGTGCTCTGTTTTTAAATACTTTTAGAAATGGCTGAAAGGCGAAAAGTGAGTGAAAACCAAATATTTTGGCTAAAAACTTCCCAAACTTCCCAAATCCCTAACTATAACTAGGCTATATTCCAAAATATTATAATTTTTTCCAAAAGTGTACAACGCAGTTAATGAGACATCTCCGACCCTATAAAGTATATATATTCTTGATCAGGATAACCTCCTGAGTTGATATAAAAATGTCAATGGGTCCATCTGCCTGTTTCTAACTATATCCGATGTTAGCTGTAACTTCTTGTTTCTATTAATTCTAGTTTCATTTTCCAAACAATATTTAAAATTAAAAACATCCATCAATTCTGGTTTAAATGAATTTAATAGTGCACAATTAGTAGTATTTAGTAGGTAGTAGCATAAACATAATATTAATGGCTTAGCCTAGGCTATTGTTGTGTGTTGATGGGCTTCCTTAGTTACTTCGAGGGATAATTAGGATAGTCGGGTGTCTGCTCGCGGGTGCTACTCGATAGAGGTGGTCAAGTATTTGTTTTTGTTTTTTTTTGGATAAATAAATTACACTTCAGAACAACAGCAGCGGTAGCAGTATATCAGCATCAGCTTCAGCACAATTTACATACTCTCTAAGACATATTTGTATGTATAGTGTGGGTTTCAGTCTTTGATTTTAAACTTAATGGGTTAAAAGTGTGTACGCAGACGCAGTAGAGTTCAAGGCGAATTTAGTGGGTTAAGAATGAAAAAAAAAGTAAAAAAAAAAGTGGAAAACTATCAGCTAACTTAGGCTAGAATTGGGGGTTAATCGATTCGGGTTATGGAAGTGTCTTTTTTTTTTTTTGGACGGGGCCCAGCCCCAGAAAACCCATTTAGGGTTTATTGTCGTCGTCGTCGTCTATATCGTTATCCCGTTTCGCCTCGTCTCCATGATCCTGGGGGTCTGGGGTGGGTCCAGAGTCTGGAACCGACTCCATCGTCGCCTGGAGTTCGACGAAAATGTCGATGAGATTGTTGATCCCGATGAGATAGCCATCCTCATGGTTGCCCACCTTCCAGGCCGAGTAGTGATCGATCCGTAGCTGGGGCGGCAGCTCCACCGTCTTGGCGAAGTCGATCAGCCAGATGCTGGCATGGGTCTGGTCGTGGACGAAGAGCAGGGAGCTCCCGATCACCTCGTGCGTCTGGAAGAACTCTGAGACGGCCAGAGTGGCTCGGATGGCCCTCAAACGCTGGATGTATCGGGGCTGGAATTAGTTAAGGAGGTTTACTATTCCATTCCGGATATAACTAATTTTTAGTTTATTTTTACCAGAATATGGGGATGACCGCTGAGGAACTCGACGAAGGCCAGCTTGATTTGTTCGCGTGACTTGGTCGTTTTGAAATCTTTGGAACTAGTGCCGTCGCTCTTCTTGATGCCCTGTCAGGTTAGATTAATATAAATTAGTCAATTAATTGATTTAAATTAATGTAGAATGTGGAAGACTATTGAGAATTTGGAGAATTTAATGGAGATTTGTTCAATGAAGAATTTCGGGAAGAAAGTTGCCTTTCATTGAAGTCTTTGTGGGTTATCATATATATAGATTGTTCTGGTTTCTTCTCAGAAAAGTTATTTTTAAAGCAATAATAACCTTTTAATGGATAAACTAGGGGATATGCTAGCTAAGGATATTATAGAGGAATTAATAGGTAGACAAGCGGACAAAATAGAGAACGATTTGGAGGCAAAACTAGAAGAAAATCTAGAAGAGAAGTTATAGGATAAACTAACCTACATTCTAGTGGACACAATAGCGGACAATATCGAGGAGAATATAAAGGACATCCTAGGAAAAGGACAACTAAGGGAAAAACTGGAGGAAAAACTAGAAGAAACCCTAGGGAAATAATTAAGGGACAGTCCATAGGACCTATGTAGCTGTTGACTTCCCTGAACCAAACATACGTCCAATAAAAATTCAATACTTAAACCAAAGGATAACCAATAGCACCGAATATAGTAACCAGTTTTCAATAAGGACACCCACCTCAATGCGAAAACCCAAGGTGGCTGTGCTGGAGATGGTCTCCCGCCAGACCATGTATCGTGGCTTGGTGACCGCCTTGGCGGCATGCTCCTCGGCGGTGGGGGCATTGGCATCGATCTGGATCATCTTGTCGTACATGTCCTTGCGCAGCTTGGGCTTCTCCTTCGCCTTGGACAGCTCCTCCTCCAGGTAGGTGCGCACACCCACCTTGCAGTCCATTACACAGGGCTGGACATAGTCGCTTAACAGATCCTGTAGTTGGAGATACACTAAGGAAGGTTGAAGGAAACTATTAGATGAGGGCTTCTAAGAGAGATGGTCTGCCACTTACATTCACCATCCTCGCTGGTCACCTGACCCTTGTAGACAGGGACATAGGGTCGCAGGAGGTCCTGCATGAGGATCTGGAAGCACTCCTCCTCCTTGGGGCAGAGCTTCTTGAGAACGGTGCCCGGCTCGGGGCCCGCCTTGAAGTTCCCCTGATGTCCTGCCAGCTGGACCCATGGATACCGTTGCTTCTTGTACGTCTGGAAGAAGGGTGTCCACTGTACAATATTCCGGATCTTGCGCCAGCCGGAGCTCTAAAAGGATCAAGGTTAATAAAGAGATTAGTAGAGGTTTATAAACGGAAGATTTACTATAATTCTTTGAACAAAAGAAAGAGCCCACAAATATTAATTGAAAATATACGATTATTCAATTATCTTCATACGATTTGCGTAAATATCACAATTTGTTTGCCTGTTTTTCGTTTATTTGTGACTTTGTGTAAACAATATTTAAGCAGGTTTCCGCTAAATTGTTTATAATTTCTCTCCGAAATCCAAAAAGGAAATCTTTAATTTAAGAATCTACAATTCATTGGAAACTAGAACCAGGTGCTAAAAATAAGCCAATGGAAAATTTTCTTTTATTTACTGACCGAATAATACTGATTGTTTCTTACAATTTTTTGTGGGAAAAAATAAAGATACATTCTGTTGTGATTACAGGTGGTAGTCTCATTATTTTTACCCCGATTTCTTGGCTTATTTAGAAATCGGAACACGTTTTTGTTATCCAACTGATAAATCGCGTTAATAAAAGTGGATTATGTTTTTAAAAACTGGCTTGTAATAATTTACATTTCTCTGATATTAATCTTAAAATGTATTGTTTTGAGGCTATTGTTTTTAATAATTTTAATTTTAGATAGTTTTTATATTACTTATAGGCCTAGCTATAGAGTTTATTTTGTTAAAAAATTTTCATAATTTAAATTTTATTTAAGTAAAATCAATAAAAATAACGTGATAATTCGGGAGTTTCAAGAATGTTCTTCAATGGTTAAAAGCTAGGAGCCCAAAGTTAAAAAAATTATAAAATAGTGGTGTAATCTTCTGTACTTGAAAGATATAGTATACAATAAGGATAAATTATTCAGGTTAGGTAACAAAAAGGAGTGTAATATTTTGCACTTATAACAGATATATTATAATAAGGAAAAAATATTAAAATATAAAAAAAAACGCATTAAATTAGACCCAGGAAAAATGTAAAATAAAATTATAAAGACGGTTGAGAAAGAACCCTTCGGCTTTAAGCCATGGGACTAACTGAAGATTATTCACGAGGGACTGCCCTTTTATAGAAAATTTCTGAGCCAAGCCCACATCTTAGTAGGTTTCATCATTGGAAATATAATAATATAATATAATATTAATAATAAAAATAATAGTAATTATTGTTTTTAGTTTATTGTATTTCCTAGTTTAAATTTGAAAAAGATATTTTAATTTTTTAAAGAACTAGTAAAGAACTAGTAAGCTAGAAATACCTACATTTCAAAAGACTTTCGTCAAGGAGGTCTTTGTATATTTTAGCTCTTTTCATATTTATAGAAAATAATTCCTTAATTAGATTAATATATTATAGTAATCAAATAAATATAAATAAGAGAAAATATGTAAGGTTTCTAAACTTTATAAAGAGAATTACGGATTAAGAGAATACCAGTTAGAGTTCAATGATTCAAAATACTAATAATTTAACTATAATAATTTAATTTAGACTTAACTATTTAATTATTTAGATCTTTAGTGCTACTCTATTTTTGTATTTTTAGAATAAAACCCGGAACTATTTATACCTATAATATAGCTATAAAGAATAATACCCCTAACTATATACAAAGATACTATAAATATTTCTAAAGAAACCAGAAACTACAATATTTTATGATATAGATTCTGTTACTAGGATAATCCACCTTTAGACCCCATTGAATGGATCACTGTAACCCCTTATCCTACCTTCTTATGACCCGATCCGCCGGCTGTGGTGGAAGAAGAACCCGAGGAGCCCGAGCCCGCAGCGGAGCCGGCCGCCGAGGTGGACACATCCGAGTCCCACTCGGAGCTGAGATCGTCGCTGCTGGCATAGCCATAGTCCCGCGGCATGGGCACCTCCAGCAGGGACTTGGAGTACTGGATATAGCCGGGACAGAGGCTCTGGCCCAGCGGCGAGTGGGACCGGCGGGGACCCGAGACCGGAGAGGTGGGCGAGCCAAGTGGCACGGAGTACTGGTGGGAGAGCTTCCGGCCGAGACTCAGCCGGAGACCGCCGTTCTGGAGATGGGTGCCGGCGACATGATCACCGGAATTGGCCGTTATGCTGATGGTGGGCATCGATAGCTTCTTCTCGGCTCGCTGTCGGATGCCGTGGGCCTGGGCAAAGGCCAGACTGCACTTCCTGGTCTGCATATTGTTTCCGGAAAGCTTGCGTCGAAAGATCTTCTTGGGATTGCCGGCCCCGGCCTCCGAGGGGGGTTTCTCCGCCTCGCTAGATTCTGGAGTTTTGGGTTTTCCGCCGGAGTCACTGTCCTCGTCCGCCTCCTCGCCGTCGGCTGCTTCCCCGTTCTCGTCCGGGTCGTCCTCCAGGTCCACCACCTCATCGTCCTCATCCTCGTCCTCGTCATCATCTTCGAACTTCAGTTTGGAGATCTCCTCCGGCGGCACATCCGGAAAGTGGAGCAACTTCACGGTGACCTTCTTGCCGGCCTCGTTGTAGTACACCTCCTTGGCACTCATCCTGTCAAAGTCCTCGTAGATCCGGACCTGGGGCGACGGAGGCGGAGTGGGCGGGGTGATCAGACCCTTGCCGCTACGAAGATTCCCGTTACCGTTTCCGGTTATCAGTGATCCGGGTCGGGGCTTGGGACTCGACGGCTTCTGCTGTTGCTTCTGGCTGGGATTCTGGTTTGGATTTGGATTCGGAGTTGGATTGGGATTCAGGGCGCACACGGACATCTTACATGGAATCTGGCCCACGGCACTCGGTTAAGTGCATCGGAGTACTGGAATCGAACTGAGGTGACTGCAACAGCAACTGCAACCGGGAATCATACAGATAGAGATAGAGAATACCACCAAAGAAAGAGATGGCAATATATATATACAGAGAGAGTGTGTGAGAAAGAGAGAGAGAGAAAGAGATCGATTTGTGATTTCTTCGCATTTGCGAACCCGTTCGCGCCTAAAAACGCCTTTCTTCCCCGCGAGGTCTGCTCCTCCTCCTCATCCAGCTATCGGATCTGTCGATCATAACGGGTGATTGAGGAGTGGACCAGGGTCTATGAACTACAGCAATACCCTACTTTTTAAAGGGATAACTTTGGTAAAGTAAAGTCTTTAATATTTTGTTGAAAACTAAGGAGACTTCCTGCTGTTTCAGGACCCTACTCTAGAATAAAAGAGTATAGGGCTTATAGACTATACAAATACCCTATTCTTATAAGGGAATAATTAAGTACGGTCTAGACTTTAGACTCACATATTTATTTCAATATGAATATAACTTTATTGAATTTAAAATAATTCTTTAAATAAATTCATTAAATTAAGTAATTTTAGAACCAGTGTCTAAAAAGGGGTCTTGGGCTTTTAAACTATATACATAAACGCTCTACTATTTAGGGGTAATACTTTAGTAAAGTATAGATTTTAATATTCCGATAAAATTAGAAAAGCTTCTTTTATGAAAAAAATGCAGTAAAGAAATAGAGGAGGAATAGAGTCCATAAAGGGAATGCTGTTCTAGGTACTATAACAATACCCTTATTTTTAAAAAAGCTACCACCATATAATTGACCTTCAAGTAAGGTAAGTAAATTTCAGGATCTAGATCTATAAAGGTCACTAGTCATTAAGAACAATACTAATACCCTACTACTTAAAGGAAATCTTTAAAAAAACCCTAGACTATCATATTTCGTATGAAACTAATCAGATTTTATAAAATGAATTCAGTAAGGTAAGTAAGTTTCAGGAATCGGTTCAATAAAGGCTCATTTATAGTCTCTATAAGCTATACGATAACCCTACTATTCAAAGGAAATACATACGTAGATTCTAGTCTAAAGTCTAGCCTCTTCTAGAGTCTAGCCTAAAGAATATCCTATAAAATGAATACAACTTCTTTAACAAAATTCAGTAAGGTGAATAAGTTACAGGACATGATTCTATAAAGAGGACCAGTCTCTAAGAACTATACTAATAACCTAATAAGTAGACTTTATTCTATACCAAAATATTACCTAAAAAACTAATACCTTTTTAAATAAATTTATAAATATTTAAAGTCATTCTTGGAGTAGTATCTACCAATAGGTCTCAAGACAATAAACTATAAAAAGTCCTACTATTTTAATAGAATACTATAGTAGATATATTCTTACAAATTTCCTACAAACACTTTCTATTAAAAAAGGAAAGTTTTTAAAATTTAAAAATTTTTCCTCATGAAAGATTTTTTTTTATTTTCTAACATCTATTTGCAAACTTGGTTTCTAGGCTATTAAATAATTGGCTTTAATAATAGCCATGGTCCTAAGGTTTTCACACACTACTGTTAAGCTTTTGTTAGCTGCTCACTAAAAAAAAACTATTATTTGCTAAGAATTTTATAAGCCAAGTGGCTATATTGGTTTTAACAAGAGAATGTGAAAAGTTGACTAAAAATAGAAAATATTATAAATGAATTTTTAAAGAAAAATAGATGATTCTCTAGTTTATTTCTAAAGAAACTATAAAGCCCATTTATAAAAAAATGAGGCTACCTTGAAATTCTTATTAGTAACAGTATTAAATACCAAGGAAATTAAAATTTTAATGACTACCCTTAAGGGTATCAAAAATTCGTTACTAATTAGTTGTTGGCCTTTGGCATCTTTTGTGTTTGACGATTTTGCTCATTTTTGTTGCTTCTTGTCTGGTTGCTGTAATGCGCACACATCAATCAAAATTGATTAAATTTAATACATATGTATGTGCCATGTAACAGACACAGCCAGAAAGCCAGAAAGGCAGAAAGATCGAGTCAGTCTGGACGGGGACGGACTAAGTAGGGAGGCATTGTCGGAGCGTGTTGGCATCTTGGCAGCTCCATCTGCGGCATCCAAAGTGGTGGCAAGTGGCAATAGAAAACGAGCCAACAAGTACACCAAACACCAAATGGCAACAACTATGGTATCTGGCTGGCAATCCGGCGCAAGTCGGAGCCAACCACAAGCCAACCCAACCAACCAAACCAAACCAAAGTCAACAAAAACCGCCCAGAGTCGGGCAAGGCAATCCAATCCAATCCGAAACCCAAATCGAAAAGCACATTATGATAATAATGGAAATGCCAGCGACAGTGCCGACCGGCTATCCAGTTACGCCACTGCACAAAGCCAACAACAACAACAGTAAAAGTATATACTATAAGACTATATACCTAACAACGATCGTATATATATATACAAACTGAAATTTCTTTATAACATTTGACGTCATTTGCAAATGTTGACGCCGTAGTCGCGAGGCGATAACGAAGCAACACCAACAAAATACACCAACAACTAAAACAACATCTATAAAAATTACAACAACATCTATAGAAACTACACCAACAACTACAACAATAGCGAGGGTTTTTTTTTTTTCTAGACAAATTCCATGATCACTTTAGAATTCTAGATCATCCCAATGAGATCGATGATCGCTGATCTCTGTATTTTTGGGGAACCACAAATATTTTAATTTAAAATTCACTAATTTACAAAACACACAAAATTCGAATAATGAAATCTTAATTAAGATCCAAAGAAATATCAATCAGACGAAGAAATAAATTCAGTTATAGCCTTCAAAGTTTTTGAAATTGATTTAGAGTTTTAGTTGAAAAGGTTTAGGGTTTCTTTTAAAAATTATGGAATTTCTATAGAAAATCATCTGAAATATTCTTTGTAAGCAGTTCTACTAATTTAAGTGCTAATGGGTATTATTTTTAGTTAAAACCCACTCAAAGTTCTACTACAAACAGTCACTATTCATGTCAAGTTCAAGTTAAAAGGGTTTAAGAGCCAAGTCGAGGACTTCAAGTGTGTCGGTACTTTCCTAATCGTGAAGGCGATAAAAGTCCAGATTATAGTTGAAAATACAACTGACAGGGTCTGACAGGTGATTGTCTTATTCTAAGATATATTTCATAGAGTATTATAAGGATTTGGTGTCCGGAACAGGTGAGACAGGGCGTATACCAGGCGTATACTTAATATTGTTAAGCCCTATATAGCTTATAAAGGGCAAATTATTTGATATTGGTGACTCAACTAGATCAAAAACAGATAATACACTTGATATTGGTGACCCAAAAAGGTCATACTAGGCGTATACTTGATATTGGTGACGCAAATGGGTCATACATGGCGTATGCTTTATATAGTTGAAACCTTTTGGGTCCATCCCACGCCTTAACTTGGTATAAAATCTACCCCCTTATGGGGAGTATACGTGATATTGGTGACCCCAATGGGTCCTCCACGGCGTATACTTGATATTGGTGAGCCCAATTGGTCATACAGGGCGTATACTTGATATTGACGAGCCTAATAGGTCTTTGCGAGGCCTACACTTGGTATTAGAAACCCTTATAAAGATTATACGTGATATGGGTGACCCCGATAGGTCCTCCACGGCGTATACTTGATTTTGTTGAAGGGAAAAGGTCGTACAGGGCGTATACTTGATATACGTGACACAATAAGAGTCTACAGTAGATGACCTATATTTCCCTTCTAAAGAAACAAAAAAAATCAAGTATACGCCATGTGTGACCTAAAAACAATAAATAATAATAGAATACTATGTTCTTTTCCTCTTCCCCCTTTATTTTATTCATTTCTTTCCTGTTTTTTAATTAAATTGTCTATTGGTGCTCATTGTTTCTCTCAAAATTTATTGCCTTTTTTTATTTTCTCAATTGTGGAGAGGGCTTGGTTGCGCCTCGGATCCATCCTTAAATACTAATTTTCTATTCGTTATCTAATAAAAACAATTGTACAATCTTCGATGTCGTCAACACCAGCAACAAAAACAACAAAGGCAACAAAAAATTAAAATAAAAAACAAAAAAAAAACGGCAACGTCGACGATAACGAGTCGATATATCGCAGTATGTACTGTGCATATAGATACATCAGATCGTCTATATATATGGTATGTTTTTAGGGTGTGTGACGGGGTGGGTGGGGTAACCTATTGCTTGCACTCGACACCCCCACTTTGGATACCACTGCCACTTGCCTGCCCTTCATGACTCCCCTTCATGCCTTCACACTTTCTTCAATACCTTCTATAATCTTGGCCTTACACGGGGAACAAATTCTAGAGATTTTTAAATTATTGAGGAGCTTGATTCAAATATCGTATAAATTTTATATACAAAAAAATAATGCTTAAAATGATTGCAAGCTTTAATTATTAAATATTGATTTTCATTTATAATTAATGTCTTTTTTAAAAAGAGGGTCTTTAAAGATCTTTAAAAAGGCCTTTAAAAAATGTTTTAAGCTAAAATAACTAATTACTGTAATTACTATATTGCATAATATCACTTTTACAACATTTAAAACTTAAAAAAATGCTTACATAAATATTTAGTTACATACAAAAAGAACAATAAAAGTAGAAATAAATCAAATATATAAGTTATTGTTTAGAATTAATAGTTAAGCCTTTAAATCAAGACAGCTAATATTTTTAGTAAAATTTTGTGTCTATTTTTGACTTGAAGCTTTGTTTATTGCCCATCTATTTCTCTCAGTGCTTATGGCACAACACCACCCACTCTTTAAATGGACACTACGCGCTTAATGTCCGCCATTCACATTCCCCCAACAATTTCTCTCAGTATTTCTCGTGTTTGTGTGTTTTTTTTTTTAACTACCGAAAGCTTAAAATTAATAAAGTAAACAATTTGCAGGCAACTACCCCGCCCCGCACACCGCCTCCTCGCAATCTTTCGAGTGTGAATTCTCTTCTAATTTTTTTTGGACTTCCATTGACGCACAGAATGGATTTTGGTTTTTGAAATTTTCAGTTTTGGGTGGGTGGGTGGTTGGCTGGTTGGTTGGTGGTCTTTTGGGGCGGATATTATCGAAACGATCGGAGTGCCAATTAAGGAGGGGATGTGGGTGATTTAGTTCCATTTTTGGACACTCAATGAGCCTCAATTGCCAAATGGCCAAGTAAACACGAATTTCGTATGCTGCTCTTCAATTATATAATTCGCATTTAACTGCGAAAAGTGGGTGGTGGGTGGGTGGGTGTGTGCTGCCAAACTGCGTAGCTATTGTCGGATAAGGGGGAGGGGGGGCCCACCCCTCCTCCCATTGACGTCGTCGTTTTTTTTATATATTTTTTTTTTGTTAGTGTGTAAATGTTTACATAAACCCGAACACTTAGCATTTTTTCGGTGCAAAAGTCAGTTCGCAATTGAAGTCATCTAGTATAAGAGTTCCAGGTCTATCACCTCTCTCACTCTCTCACCCTGTCTCTCTCTCTCTTTGTCACTCTTGTTGGGGCTTAGGGGGTTGGCGCGTGCTTCAATTAACACACTTTACAAAAGCAACACAACAACAGCAGCAACAACACACAAAACAACACATAGTAGCAACATCAGTGGAAGCCACACACCAAGCAGCTTCCACAAGGTATTACTTTTAAGAGGTTTGATAAAGAAATTGTTTTTAAAAAAAAAATTAAAAAATTAAAATTTTTCAAAACATTAAAAAACTATTTTTTGAGCATTTCTTTAATGATTTCTAAGATTTTCTGATAATTTTCTTGCAGACATTTATATTTGAATACTTTACACTTTGCTTGTATAGATAGATGGTTTTTGAAGACTTTTCTCAAAAGTATTATTATAAAATTATTCAAAAATATTGAAAACCTTTTTTCAAGCTTTTACTAAGTATTTTTTTTAGGATTTGAAACATTTTCTTAAAGAACATTATTATAACACACTTTACACATTGTTTCTCTGGATTTGTATTTCTTTTTTGTAGGGTCTTTGCTTT
Organism: Drosophila malerkotliana malerkotliana; assembly: GCA_018153235.1. NCBI lineage: Eukaryota > Metazoa > Arthropoda > Insecta > Diptera > Drosophilidae > Drosophila > Drosophila malerkotliana. Next base: position 6,723,695 of record JAECXV010000038.1, read on the forward strand.
TATAGATTTAAAGAACTTATTTTATTAAGGGACTAGGTTTAAAAATGATATAAGATCATCCTAAAATACTAAAAAAGTTGTATCAAGTCCTTACATAGTATTTTTTAAAGTTTTAAGAACCTTTTTGAAGTGACCACTATATTTAAACGTCTGGCTTCTTATGATTTATAGCTCTTTTTTGAAGAGTCATTGGTATAATAGATTAATAGATCGATGTAGATAGGCTTATATAAAGACTTTTCTTAAAATTGTGTATTCAAAAACTGTTAAGTTCAAATCTTTAAAAACCTTTTTGAAAGTTGTTACTAAATATTTGTTTAAATTTTAAGAACCTTTGTTGGTAGAAACTCTATCTTCAGAAGCACTTTCAGATATTTTTTAAAGACTTTTTCGAATATATTCTGAATATAATCTCTTCTGAAGTTTTTAAGAATACTTCAATATTTCAAAACCTATGTATTTCTTCGTCTTTTTACTAAATATGTGTTTCAGTTTTAAGAACATTTGTATTTAAAAGCACTTTATACTACCTTGTTTAATTTTCTTAATACTTTTTTTCTTATAGATCTTGTTTCTAGAGACTTTCCTTATTAAAAACTCACAAAATAAGCAAAAAAAAAGTCAGTACAATATAATATATCATACATGAAACACTATATGATGTAAATATAAACTTTGTATCACATTCACAACAAAATTCAAACAAAATTAACCGAAAAGTGAACCAAAAAAAAAATAAGAAATATAATTTGTAAGCTTTTATTGGAGAGCGGTTTTCGGTTAATAATAATATTGCTTTTTTGGGGTTGTTGCTGTTATTTTGTTGGGTGTTTTTTTTTTTTTAATATATATATTTTGGTTTTTTGGAGCCGTTTGACGCGATGGCTTGAAAGCTGGGGGAGCTTGGAGAAGCAAATAAATACCCAAAAAAAATACACACTGTGTTTTTTTTTGAAGGGGAGAGATATTATATTTTTGAGGTGGAAACACACGCGGAAAGGCGGCGACAGCGACGACGACAGCAGCAACGGCAACGACAGCGGCAACAACAGTAGCAACAACGGGCCAAACAATAACAATAATAACAACAAAAACAAATAAACAGAAACCGAGAAGCCCGGAGAAGCCAGCCGCACGCGATCGCAGCAAAAGCTCAACTGGTCGAGACTCTGCTCTGGAAATGGAAACGGAACCAAAAACCCAAACCAAACTGAAAGCGAACTGAACCGAACCGAACTGAACTGAACTGACAGCCCACAGAGAGCTCCACCGGCGGCGATGAGCAGCACCACCGAACAGCAGCACCACCACCACCACCAGCAACACAGAAGCAACAACAGCAACTCTGGCAATTTTTGTACCCAGAGTCCTAACATCAGAAGCCCACATATATCCCCAAATCAGACAGGAAGCAGGGTCTCTCAATGCGATAGCTTTAATACCCTTGCTGGGACTTGGAGAGATTAGTTATGGAATTTATATAGAAATCCATCAAAATAGTTCAGAGTTTCAAGGTCCAACTAGGAAACTATAAGGGGTCTAAGCTTAGGTAGTTAAGGTATAGAATTTTAAAGGACTACTATAGAAGAGTTATAGATTTTTTGGAACCTTCTTTCATTCTTATATTTTCTATGAGCTAGGAATAGAATATATATAGATATACAGGTCATCCAAATATTACAGAGTTTCAAAGTTCATTTAAGAAATTATAGGAGGGTATAGGGGTCTAGACTATCTAAGGGGTATATGGTCTAAAAGGAATACTTTAAAGGATTCTTGATAAGGTTATAGATTTTTGATAAGAACTATTACCAGCTTTCTTTCATTTTATATATTATTTTTAAGTCTATATCTACAAAATCGTTCTACAAAATCTTCCCAATAATACCTACTTATAGATAGCTACCCCCATCTAATTTAGAAAGATTTTTTTCTTAAGATAGATCTATTATTAGATATCTTATAGGATATCTTAGGAGTTCCATCTTAAACTTTACAACAAACCCACAGATTCAGAATAATATCTTGAAGATAAAAATCGGCATAATGACATTCTATGATGATATATTTTTAGAATATATCATATAAAATGATATTCTATGGTGATATGATGAAGTTTAGGTCTATGAGGTCTACCTAGGAGGTCTATATGAGAAAAAATGAGAGGATTCCGGTATTCTGGTATCTATATTTCATACTTCTGGCATTCTATATTATATTCTGTTTATATTCCAGACCTCTGGTATTCTATACTTGTATATTGATAATAATTCTGTATATGAAATTATATTCCATAAAATTCTATATAATGATAGTATAGACGTATCGATACATAGGTATCCTATACATTATCCTAGGCTGTTTAGCTCCCAACTCCTTAATTGTGGTATTCTATACTTCTATAAGTACTCATAATAAGAATCATATGTATAGGAGTATGTATAACTCCAAAGCCTAGTCTTATTTAGTCTGGGGTACTATAGTCCTCCCACTAAAATTTTAATAAATAAATTATAAAGTTTACAATTCATAGATAGGCCTACCAGAATCTTAATTTGTAAAAAAATTATAGTACCCTTACCCAAAATAAGAGTACAGAAATCGAAAACTGATAAGAGACAGCTTTTGAGGGGGATAACGCCGAGGGGAGGACCCCATTATCGCCCGTCCAGGGCCAGAGGAAGTGGGGGAGACAAGAAGGCAGTGATCTGGAGGGACCCGGGTGGGTGGGTGTTGGTTGGTGGCAAGCGGCTTTTGAAACCCAAGCCCGGGGCAGGGAACAAAGCTCATCGCTAGCTTGGCCTAGACTGGCCCGCGATGACGTCGATTAATGATCAAAGCGCAGCAAAGTGAAGGCCACCGGGGCGGTACGTCAATGGTGATGATATGGTGATGATCTTCCATCTATAGAAGTTGCAACACCATTTCTACTATGTATATATCACGTATGTGGTATGTATCAGGTGCATCTGTACTTACCCTTTTCACAATATAAATTTTTCAAAAAAACAGAAAATTTTGATTTAGAATTTGTTTAAAATTTGTTTTGCTGATGTAACTGATGTAACTGATGTTTGGGGGTTTGTTGGATAGAAACTTGAACAGAAATATAAATATAGGCCTACATGGTTTTTACTTAAATATATTATTAGTAATTCATCTTAAGATTGTATAACTTGGTGGGCTTCCATAGATGGAACTCTAATTCTAGATGTCTAATTTCTTGAAGTGAGTATGGTATGGAGTAGGTACCGGGTATTTATATTTTCAAACAAATTCAAACTATTTTTTCTATAATCTTTCAAATTCTAGAACTATTGGGAATATAAATTGAGGAAAAAGGTCTTCTGAAAGGTGGAAATAATCTTTGACAACGTAAAATTTAATATTTTACATGAATTATACGAAAGATAAAGATCTATAAGTACCGGGTATGAATATTCAATAAAAAGAATTGTTCAATTATATTTTATCTAATATAGTTTCCTTATTTTTTGAAGAATTATATTGAAAAAAATCAACAAAATCCTTTACATAAAAATATATTATAACCACTACAGTTTTGAATCATTTTTCGTAGTGTATTAGTGGTGAACCGTTGAACAGCGGTCGCCATTGTGCCTTTTGTCATTGAAAGATCTTTTATTTTAATTTTAATTAATTGAAAATACGGCGTTATAACACTTTTGTGTGTTTACCATATTAATGAAAGCATGTTATTTGATTAATTGCCAAGCATTGTTGCTTGATTGACGACCATTAGCTTTAGCGTGGCAAGCGCGTCATAACTAACAGAGGGGGTGGGCTGCATGTATGTAGCAGTGGCAGGAGAAGATATCCTATCATAAGAAGAAAAAAATCTCACTTGCAGTCGCTGTCAAGATCCTTATTAAATATGACTCACAGAGCATGACTTTCTCCTGGAGAAAGTTGAAGGCCAAGACCAAGTGGCCACAAGTGATCTTGTGTAACAGTAAATAAACAGTTGCCGCATCTTCAGGCGCATTTTAAACATTTTTCTCTTTCTTTTTGTTTTTGTTTCCAGGAAGAGCCATTAAATTAGATTCCTCTCTTCCGCCCCCATTTTGATGATTTTTTTTTTTTCGGTCTTATCAGTTGAACGATCTCATTTTCACACGATCCACGCTTTACGCATGAGCAGCTGCTCTCTTGCGCTATCTCTCTCACCATTCCCACAGCGGCTTGTGACGTCAATGGCCCGTTGGCAAAGCTTTTCGGCTCAGACCGGTCCACGCCAGTGCTGCCCAATTGTCTAATTTATGGCTAAATCTTTATAGCCTTATTATTTAATTAAATATAACTTTTTAAAACACTTACATCATGTCTCTTTGTATTAAAATCATACTAATATCATCTTTAGAACTTTTTTTCTTTAAAGATACCTTTGAAGGTTAAATAAATGTCATTTAACTTTACTTTTTAAACACACGTTTGTTCACAAAACACTCTTAAAAATATACACTTTATTTATTGTCTTTGTTTTAATAACATCAATTGGGTGCATTTTTTTGGTGAGAACATTTTTTGTGAGAAGTTCTCATCAAAAACCATACTGATATATGATTGCCGTTCTAAACTCAATTGTTTCAGACTTTCATATTCCGACACGATCTCTGGGGGAATCTCCGATCATTATCTGAATGCCAAAGCTTTCTCGGAAACATACCTGTGGCAGCGAAGACAGCCACCAGGTGGAGCTTTCAGGTACAAGGAAAGCTTGCCAATGATCGTATAGTCGATATTATAAAAAATATTGTTTTATAAAATTATTTTAATATAAATTATGTTTTAATAATAAATCTTAAAAATGTTAGAAACTAAGTACTTTTAAAATCTATTCCAACTTAGGAGCTCTTTGGAGAACTATTTCTTATAGATACTATACTTATTTCATACTTAAACATAAATAATTTTCCATTTAAATAACATTAATAACATTATTAAAAAAATTATCATTTTCAAATACCATATTAAACCCCTAAAATCCGACCTAGTCTTACCTTTTTCTTGGCCGCCTCGGCAGCACTGATCACGTAGAGATCGACAATGCCCAGGAGGCAGTCGTCGCAGCGGCAAACATCCTCGCCAAAGGCCAAGGATCCCAGGCTGCTGGTGGAGTCCAGGGAGTCGGTGCGTCTTAGTCGGCTCACCACGCCCATACCCATGCCCATGCCCAGGCCCAGACCCACCCCCAATCCCACGCCCATGCCCAGGCCAAGGCCGCCGCCCAGCCCCACGCCACCGAGTGGGAGCGGACTGGCGCCCCCTCCGGTGGGTGAGGTGGGAGATGTGGGCGTGCCGGAGCCAGAGACAGAGCCGGTGGCAAGGGGTGAGCTGGAAGCGGAGGTGGTGGCGGCGGCGGCGGCGGCAGAGGCAGCGGCGGCTGCTTCGATTTTGCGCGCCAGCAGCTGTTCCATGAGCGTCCGGGGACGCGATGAGGAGGGAAACAGGGCCATCTCCGCCAGACGAATGCCGGCGACACTCGAGGCTGCCTCCAGCTCCTCAGCCGCTACCCCAGCCCCGCCCCCACCCGCTCCCGCAGCCGCTCCTGGTCGCCCGTCCACCTCCGCAGCAGCCGAGTTCTTTGCCTAAGTCTTTCGTTTTGCGGCAAGGTTTTTACTTTAATTTTTCTCCAAATACTTCCAAAATTCGGGTATTTGCTTTTCTAAAGATGCAACAGTGGTAACATACCTGCAAAAAAAAATAAGAATAGTTTAAAAATTAATAATTTAATTAATAAAAGTTTTAATTTTAAAATGAATAACTTAAAATATGAAGATATATTTTATATACAGAGGAATATCTAGAGAAATAATGTAGTATAACCACATTTTTTCGAGATATTACAACATTAAGCTACAAAAATAATAAAAATTTAATAATAATTAGTTAAAAACATAAACATAACGACTCATAAAGTAAAGTGGTCGTAAAGTAGTTTATTTCTAGGCCCCCAAGCTTTTTACTTAATTTATTCCAAAAAATAAAAAAATATATTTATTGACAGCCGGCTCTGACTTCCCTCCATCCAACTATCCATCCAACCATCCATCCAACCATCCATCCAACCATCCATCCATCCATCCATCCATCTATCCATCCACTTATTTATTCCGACTTATCTCTCGACTTATCCAATTTAAATTAATCATTGCAATCTATTTCGGTTGGCAGGTCCAGTATCAATATTGGATATTGGATACCTTGCCATCCACCACGCCCGGAATCTTATCGGCCTGTGGCTTCTTTGGACATTTGCTATCCGGCGAGCAGCTCAAAAATTTATGGACCACAATTTGTTATCCAAGGGGATCAGGGGTGAGGCTACAGAGCGGAGCTCCATTCGCGATTGGAGACTGGGGCGTCAGAAGTGGCATTCGCTTAATCGCGCAGCTGATAAAAGTCTCTTGTTAATTAACATGAAAGTGCAACAGACACGGCCTGGAGATGGTGCTGGTAGGTGCTCCGAGAGACTCCGAAGAAGAAAAACAGGCTCGCCTGTTAGCCAAGTTAGCCAAGTTAGCAAAGTTAGCCAGTTTGCCAGTCGTCATCGGCATCATATCGCCGCATTTATGCGCACATAAAAGTTAAATAATAGATCCAAAAGATACTTTTCGCCAAAGAGCAACTCAAGACCCCGAACTCCCCGAAACTATCCGGACCAACTGACGGACCGGACCAACTCCTATTGCCAACTCCCCGTTACCAACTCCAATTGCAGCTTCAACCAGTTACCAGTTGTTGTTGTTATTTTTTTTGTTTTTAGCCAAATGATTTATAAGCGCTGGCTGTGTTGCTTTTGCTGTTGTTATACCCTGACCATAAATCGGAGATCCCAAATGGGTAGTACAATTTAATAGTCGGCCCGGAAGATCATCAATATCAATAAATTTAACAAAATCATAATTGGCTACACCCCCTCATGGCAGTTACTTGAATTTGGTGACCCCGATTGTGTGTAATAGAAAATGGAAGATCAGAAGGGGGTATTGCATATTTATTAATGGGCTGGGGAGCATCTATTGCGAAGTTTTTAATAAACAAATAATTCTTTATAGACCTGTACCTAATACAACTTAAAAAAATTGGTAAAAAGATGTGAAGAGAAAATCTGAATGATTTTTTAATATTATTGGTGCATTGGTGACCCCGATTACATTTAAATAAGAAGGTGAAACCGAAAGGTTCAACAAAGAAATTCTCATCGGTCATCTCATCTTCAAAGCATTTCATTGCAAAAAATGTATTATTTTTTAATTGTTGTATAATAATAATAAACTTTATATAATTGGTGACCCCGACACCAGGTTATTCTTTTAATCATGTCCAGTAAGTCATCATAATCAACAGTAAATATAATTTGGTGACCCCGAAAGTTTTCAGGAAGAACAATCTGTATAGAATACATATATTCCCCCCTTTTGAAATTCAATATCTTAACCACCACGTTCGAGACCCCCGCTTCATTGCACTTGCCGTGTGAATGCATAAAATAATGCATTTTTCACACGTCTCGGTAGATATCTTACACAAGTAATGCCTGCGCTTCCAGCCAACTAAATTATTGATTGAGTTTTCCACAAATTGAATTCCACTATCTACTATAGATTTTCAATTTATTCAAGTGAATATTTGTTTTGAAGAAAACGTGTGTAGAAATCTAATTGAGTTGCTTGTTACTTGATAGTGGTAGTATTTTTCATGAGATTGTATTGTGGGATAACTATATATATATATATATATATTGTAAATATTTAACCAATAAATAATTAAAAAATATCATAAGATATAACAAAGTTATAGTATCTAATAAGAAGTATCTGAAGATCTAATAATTTTCTTGAGAGACTATAATAATTGAATTGAAATAATATTTATTCTTTATAATATATTTATCTTTCAAATAATTCCTAAAGAAGAGTAAACAATATTCGTTGTGTTTGGCAGTTAAAGTTCCTAAGAGATCTCCTATTAACTCCTCCATTTGCCCCGCCACCCAGTTAAGCTTTAGTTTTTCCAGCTTTCCACCACTATATTTCCCCCTGAAGTCCTCTAGTTTTTCCTTTGAGTTTTCTCCCCCCCTCCTCTGATTTTCCGCTTCCCTCCACTTGTACACCCCATGGGTGTGTGTGTGTGAGTTTTGTTGTGTATTTCTTAAGCCAACTGTCTTGTACTTTTATGGGCGCTCGTCTTATCAATAATTTATGTCAGATTATACCGTTATGTCACAATAAATTAAAGTTGGCAACTTATTTTCCAGACTCCACACTAACTCTGTCCGCGTGTCCGTGTGTCCGTGTGTCCGTTTGTCCGTTTGTCCGCTTGGTCTAGTGTGCAGCCTGTATTGGGCTTTTAAATTTTTTATTATGGCCAAATCTGTCAGTTTAGTGGCACATTTGGAAAAGTGCTTAAAAACGGTCCTACCCCTCACCCATCATCCAACTTTTATTTCCAGTCCGATTTTTGAGTTTTTTTTTTTTTTTTTGCAGAAAATCCAGTTGAAAATCGGCGGGACATCTTTGGCCATTTTTCAACGTTGGCGTGCGGTGGCAAATTTCACTGTCACGCCTCGTTTTCAATTAACTTGTTGGCGGCCCGCCGCAGTGCCCATAAATCAAATGAGTATTCCCCATCCCCCCCACCTCCTCTATCATCCATCTATATATTATTTATAAATCTGACTAATATTAGTACCCCCCCCTGTATCCTTTTTTTTAATAGCGAGATATTTCTTGTGATTTATGAAGATCACTTCATTTTGTTTGCCGCTTTCATGTCAAAGTTTATCGAGCCTTTGATTAATGCCTTTTGTCGGTGCTTCACACACGAGACTCTACTGTGCATTCGGTTGTCTGTCCGGTTGTCTGTCCGTGTTCCCAGTGTCCACTGTACAGTGGCCATAAAAAGCGCAACTGAAAATGCGCAACTGCCAGCTGCTTTTTATGGTAGTTGCATGTCTTGTCTTGGCCTGGCCATTTCCTCGGAGGGTCGTCGCTTTATGAAATATATAGATATTGTATCGCATATCTGCCAGATACTCACTGCTCCTTCAGGTATCTGCTCAGCTCACAGTATCTTCTCTCCTTCCACAACACTTAACATCAACAACAAAAACACTAAATATTTCACGCAAAAAATAAGTAAACAAAACGACAAATTGTTTTGATTTCTGGTTATAGTTTGTTTTTTTTCTTTTTGTCAATCTTTTATTTATTTAATTTATTGATTTGTTTGTTTAGCGGTGGTGGTGATGGTTGGGTTTTTTTTTTTGTCAATTGAAATATCGTATCGTTGGGAAATCGGAAATCTGAAATCGGAGCAAATGTGGTACGATCGGCGGTTACTTGTTGTTGACTTTGGAACGGCGCTCGGGCAACTGAGAAATGCGACTCGCGGCGGCAACAAGTAAAGCTCCAAACCAAAAACCAAACCAAACACAGCCGAAGGCACTAAATATACGTGTGTATATAAAACCGAACCCATCATCGGTTTTCCGATCGCCATAGAAGAAAAAAAAACAAAAACTGATCGCAAAAGGGGCACGGGACATGGGGCATAAGACATGGGGGCAGGTTAGAGGCAGTTGCCCCAAAAGCAACACACCGCTGAGGTGTGTGGTGTGCGGTGTGCGGACACCCCCTCTCTAAATCCTGAAGACCCTAATAATACCACACAATCCCACCGGTAATCGTCACATAAATCAGGCAGCGACACAGCGACAACATGATGGAATAATGACGCTGATTGAAACATGCAAAGCCTCAGAGACAAAAGTCGGACATTCGACCGAAGGAGGGAATAAGGGTCCCATACCTTGCTACCTAAAAATTATGCACAGAGGGAAAAAGCTAAAAAATCGAATGAGAAATATAGGAAAGAATGAAATTATAAGAACTATGTACATCTGTTACAGGATTTTTAAACAATAGGCTAGGATTTCCTTAAAAGAAATATTGAATTTATTTACTTTTCTATATTTAAACTTAGTTAGAGTTTTTACTTTAATTTTAAACTAATCTCTGACTAAACAAAAAGTAAATGAAGTCTTTCTGTTTTTGAAAATTTGTTTAAATCTGAATACAATTTGTTTTCAATTTTTCATACTCCAAATAGTACTTAGATACTTCTTAATAAATTATTTAAGGTAAAACTTAAGGTAAAACTTTTGAATATTGAATGATTTTTAAGGTTTAAGAATATTTATTACTTATGTATTATTTGTATTATATTTTGATATTTTAATTACTAATTTAGAGTGAAGTAACTAGCTACTAAGGCCATGGACTCGAAAACATAGTAATATTCTAAGATCTTGAAAGAAAATTAAGGTTTTCATGGAAAAGTACCGAATATCATATAGTAAAATAAGTACAAGTATTAGTAACTACTAGTATTTAGAAATTTCGAACCTTTACTCTTAAAATCCAAAAAAATTCCTCTCTCATACCTTTACTTTCGGAACTTACAAGACCATCTTACATGTTACCTATTTCCTGTTCTATAAACAAGGTCAGTTTTTCAAAACCAATATTGACCCAAAAAAAACAATCAAATATTTTCCCATTTTTTTAATGAAGTAATTATAAAACAAATGCCAAGTTTGTTTTAATGGTAAATATACAAAATATAATGAAATAAATAATACCCGTTCGGAGAATAAATATTAACTTTAGAGAGAGATTATTTAAGCTAAAACACTGAGCAAAATAGTAATAAAAAAAATATAATCCAAAGTCCGAAAGTTCAACAGCCCAAGACGATGATTTATTATTTTAAATATAAAGTAAGTTAATGACAAGTCATTAACGTTTAATCGTTGTATTTTGTATATATTTGTTCAAATAAATTATGTCACTTAGCAGGTCATTAAATTGCTACAAATTTTTGCGTTTTTATTACTGTGTATTAATAACCGAATGACATTTATTTAAATTCTAAATTTGTATATAAATAAATCAATGAAATGAGATTTGAAAGTAAGGTTAATGATTTGTGGTTTTAAGATTAAAGTTACCATAGTTTGGAAATCTTAAATTGGAAGATAAATATACTTTGGTTCATGACTGAACTAAGATGTCAGATGTGAAATAAACCAGACGAAACAGTGACGAAAGCCCATACGGTTTTTATTTGATTATTATCCTTGGAAGGAATTTATTTTTTAAAAGAATAAAATATAATAGAATTCGTAATAATTAGTAATTTGTACTTATTTATTCGTTAACTTAATTAGAGGTCTTTCGTCACTGGAATTTATGTTGAAAATGGGTTTTGTTTTTTTACAGAAAACAATAGAATTTATAAGATTAATTTATAAAAGCATAAAATATAATACTATAGAACTAAATAGCTGTACTAATTATTAGTCAAATTAATTATACGGCTTTCGTCACTTAAATTTTATGTTGAAATGGATTTTTTGTTCTAACGAATCCCTAATATGGTACTATAAATCCATAATATATATTAGTATTTCATACTATACTTTATAGCTAATCGTAATTAATTATTCGACAAACTAAATAGAGGGTTTTACCAATTTGTTCTTTAATAAAAAAGATTTTTTTTCTAATCAATGCCAAATCAATTAGATGAAATTCGTCACTGGAATTTTATGATAAAAAGGGGGGTTTCTTTAAAGCTTTAAATAGAATTTGAAAGAATACTATATAATAGTTTGAAACATAGTGGTATAGAATGAATTATAGTAGTCCAGGACTTAGAAGTAGTAGTAGTATAAGTTTCGTCACTGAAATTTTATGTTTATAAGACACATTTTTTCATAAAAGCAATAAATGGAATTTTAAAGAACAACATAGAGGTAAAATGAAACAGTATAGAATATGGATTTAATAGAGAATACAGTTAAGAATTTTTTGAAACCCTAGATTCCATAAGTTTTTCTCTGTGTATGGTGGAATTCCATCGCCCGCGGCCCAAGACAGAACTCGGACTCCTTGTCGCCGATCCTCTGACAAGGCGACTAATTGCGGCGGCAAATTGCCGCTGGCATTTGATTTGCATAATGCAAATTGCCCGAGGCTCTAATCGGTAGCGCTCCATCTTCCCCAGACCCTAGGTCTAGAAGACCCTCCCCCCCACATCCCGCTTTTCTGGACCTGAAAACCCTGAGAGCCGCCAGGGGGGAGACTGGGCTTTTATGACGAGAGCTCGGCTGTCACAATATTTGTATGCTATTAATTGACCACTTGACGCCCTCTGGCTGCCACGCCCCCAATTGAAAGAAGGCAGGGGACACGGAGGGGGGCTCTACTAAGTGTTTTATGGAGTCACACTGATGGCTCGAAACCGATAAGCAGCCAGGCAGCTGCCTTGTGAATTGTGGATTGTGGCTGAGGTTGAGGTTTTGGTTTCGGTTGAGGTTGAGGTTTCGGTTTCGAATGTGGAACTGGCCGTCCGTTCCAATCCGAATCCCAATCCTGGGCAGCAACTCATAGCCTGTCATATGCGGCCAAAGGCAAAAGCCGCAAAAGATACAAAGATACATACGAAATGAGACAGGAAATGGGAATGGAAATGGGCATAGATATGGTAGAGGGTATGGTATGGTCTACGAATGGGTATGGGGATATATAAGACTCTAAAAAGCATAAAGTGTCCTATTATCAGAGGAAGACACTAGAGTGAAAAATAGCAAATGTGTTAGGGAGTGGGGGATCTATTTAATCTTGTAATTCCTCTTGTAAAGTTGGGTATACTATTTCAAAATATTCCATAATATGAAACTCTAAGCTTTGATTCTCTTTGTAAATAAAATTAGTAAATAAAAGAAACTAAGTTTAAATTATTTTGATGAACTATTTTTTTAATAAGTTAATTAAATTATCTTTTTTTTTTTTAAAACGCTTTTGAAATACCGGGTATCATATACATACTTTAGAAATATGATAATGGTTTCATCTTATGGTGTTGTTGATAATGTTGGTATAATATTTTATATTTTGAAAAGGTGCTATTTTGTTCTTCAAATATTTCAAATCTTTTATTCTGATACAGATTCTGTATTATGTTTTCTATATTTCTTATTTTTTCTCAAGATGTAGTTATAGATATAGATAGTATTCCCTTAAATATAGAATCCCCACACATACATAACTAAATTCTTTTATAGATGAAGTATTAGTTATAGATAGATAGTATTCCCTTAAATAGGGAAACCATACTTATAAATAAATTCTTTTATAAATGGAGTATTATTTTATATACACCTCATTTCTTCATAAAAATTTTCAAAATTCCAAAAACCTCTCACTTTTTAAGCTTTATTTTCTGTAATATGAGTAGGAATCGTTATAGAATCCCCACATGCACCCGACCAGACCCACCCCATCCACCGACTGTTCTATCTGTTGTCGGTTATCGTTATCTGCTGGCCATCTAATATTAGAAGGCAATATCTATTACCTTGTACAAGTGCTCTTGTCTAAGCCTTATCGCCAATTGGGCCAAAAAAAAAACATGACAAAGGGAGCGTCTTGTGGAACAAAATACTCTTTAAATGGAAGTTCTCTAAAGGAATTATGAAAAAATGCAACTCGGGAGATCCTATTAATTCTAAAAAAAAAATAATTGGAAAACTAAATACGTCAAAAATAAATGACTGGAAAATTCTGGGTTATTTTTAGCATTTAAGCTTTAAAAATTGGTTACAACAAGTGCAAGTGATTTTTTATAATTTAGGCTTTCGTGCGTCAAACTGGAGAGTAATTCACCGCAACCAGCAATTAACTGGAACCGAATAATGGCAACACTTTTGGGTTTTTATTTTTTATTATTATTTCTAGGCGATTACGTCTCTTTGAGTGGAAAATACTGGTTGGTACTAAACTAAATGGGTTTTTATTTTTTAGTAAAATTTTTAGGAAATACAAAACCAAAGAGGATGTTGCACATTGCAGGTTGCACATTGCAGGTTGCACATTGCAGATGGCATGTTGCATGTTGCTGGTGGCGCGTGTTTTACGGGTGCCATTGCATTTTTTAAAAGGGTTTAGAGGGGGGGGGGACATGCAACACAACAACATAACCTTTAGGGGGGACAGCTTTTAAAGCGAGAGGGGGGAGCGTGGCAGGGGCTGGCCGAGGGAAGTGGTTGCACTTACAGCAATGACAAATATGTCGGCACGCAAGCAGCACTACACTGGGAAAAATTAAGATAAGATTTAGTTTAATTTTAAAATAAATATATATGAATCTTGAATATATTAAAAAAAAGAGGCTTAAACATTATTTTTTGATGAGTTTTATATTTTCTTTACTAGTTCCTTACTAAAATCCCACCTTTAAATCTTAATAAAAATATAGAGCATTTAGCAATATGATAACAACTAAAAAAGAGTATTTTTTTTTATCAAAACAAACCATTAATTTATAAAGAAAATGAACTGTTGTTCCGCCCTCTTTTCTATTGTGTTCCACTGATAAGCGTACATAACTTTATGATTTATTGATAAAGATCTATCTATCACCGATCTTTGATCAATTGGTATAAAAACGTATAAATAGAATAGATGACTCGATGTTGTTATGACCGATATAAAGTGAGTCATTTATGTTTTTATTATGATTGTTGTTTATTGTTTATGATTTTGTTTCAAAACATAAAAACAAGATAAACAAATAATAAAAAAAAACACCAAGATGATTCATGAATAAATTTCATTAATAATTAAATGGGTTTTTATACTTTTTACTTTTATATACTATATTATGTAGAATTATGTATTTTTTGCAAGTGAGTTGCCACCGAGATCGACGACTCGGATTCAATTCAGTGGAAATTGCAAACAAACAAAACCAGCCATGGAATCAGAAAACCAGCAGGAAAATACAAAAAAAATAAAAAACAGAAAACACAAGGCCTTCAAGTAACAACAACCACTTCGACAAGAGCAAATGACGCAAATTGCCAACACCCGAGAATACTTTTCAAGACTCGAACTTATAGAGGAAGCGAACTTCGAAGGGTCTCTGATCTGGAATTGTGGTTTCAATGGCTTGGGTTGGGTTGGGTTGAGCTGGCAAGGGACCTGCTAATGGAACCCTGAAGCACAGCTTCTGGACACTGAACAAAAAAATCTACAGATATTATTAATAATAATAATTGTCTTTCAATTTCCATAATTCTCACACCCATTTAAATCATACGACATGACATGATACTTCTCCTTTTTGATAACCATTACATAATTCTAGGTAGTATGCATGTCTCGATAACATAATCGATCACTCGATGCCAGCAATGACTTTAATTACCGATTTTTCCGATAGCTGACAACCTAATCGAATGACTTTATGGGGAAATAGTATAGTCGTATCGTCAAGTGATGGCATCATTTTCCCTCTCATGATAAAAAGTTCCATTGTAGGCCACAAGCTGGGTCTTGTATTCCTAGGGGTAGGTACTATATATACAATATATGTACATGGGGGAGACTTGGATGGGATGGATGGATGGCTGGATGGTTGGATGGATGGTAATGTGGAGTGGGGGTGCCATACAAATTACGATCTCTGACGTCAACGGAAGTTGTGACTTGAGCGAAGGTCGACGGATCGTGTCCCAAAGTTCTCCCCCAGCCAGCTCCCATCCAGCACAGAGATCTCGTCGAGCTAAATCGATTTCTCACTCAATTAGTGGGCGTCATAATTCCCAAGCCCCAGTCCCAGACCCAGACCCAGACCCAAAACCACAAAACACACCCACCCCCCCCTCTCTAGACCCCATGTTTTTAGACGATGTGTTGATTAGATATGACGCTGTTTTGGATCTGGTAATGGAGGTGGTTCTATGGATGGTTGGGGGTGGGGGTTACGAGTCCGGGTGACGGGTAACGGGTAACGGTTTGACGGATGTTCACGACCCATAGAGGTAATAAACCATCACACGATCCAATCGAAATGGTAAATTGTGAATAAATCAGCTACGCTTTCCGCCATACAGATTAATTATTATTTTTGTATGGCAACTAAGGGATATTTTGGAAATAAAAAAAAAATAATAATAATAATGGTAGATACAAATTTAATTCATTTTTCATTTTATAATGGGTATAGCTCTAAAATAGCAAAAGTACTATTAAGATAGTGCTCTCATATTATATATCTTTAATAGAAGTACCTAATCCAAGCCAAAAAGATTGTGCTCTATATATTCTAGAAGATAGATCAAGATATTATAACATATTCTTCTATATCTTATAGAAGGTTCTTTTTTAAAAAGAGGGTAACAAAATAAATGATCATGGCATCTAAATATATAATATAATATATTTGTATTTAACTTGTTCAATAACTTAAATAATTCTCATAGTTCTTCATAATATACCTTCTACAGAAGTACCAAAATAATACCACCAATTAAATATAATAACAAATGGAAACAAAAATAGATAAAAGCACATTAGATATTATCTTTAAAGCTCTTTTAAATAAAATCAAGAGAATCATTAATTAAATATTATTATTTCCAGAAAAAACCACTTATATACACCTCATATAAGGTTGTACTTTCCCCACTTCTTCTATAAGGCTCAAGGTAGACTTCTTAAGGACAAGACCACAATTTTAGAAACATTTTCGAAAAAAGACTTGGTTTCAAAATAAAATAATGTTCTTAACTTCTTAAAATCTCAAAATATAACTAAAATATTATATGAAAAACTAAAATTTTAATAACCATAGCTATAAAATGTGTTAAAAAGGAGAGGTTTTCGTGATTTTCTATTTAAATATCTCTATAAAAATATGGAACGTTGTTTTCAGGTGAAAACTGGAAAATACCTGTTTAAGAATAATAATTTCCACCTTTTTCTTTTAAACATAAAAATATTTTGAATATAAATTTAATGAAACTTAATAATAAAATGAGAAATACGAGCCGAAATAGTTTATAGCCCCACTTGAGTTATGGATGTCTATTTCTGTGATATGATTCCCAAAACAATTAGATTTCCTTAATCATTTTAGACATAAAATTAGTGAAGAAATAAATAATCTTATAAGAAGTGAAAATAAACTACATCTTTAGTATAAAAATAGATTTAAAAACCACTAAGAAACCAAACCATAAACGCTTTTAAAAAGTGCTGAATAAATAGGATCAGAAAGTAGTAATTTTAGAGTACTATTTCCTTTTTATTATAGAAGGGATAATAAATATTATTCAGCCTTTAAAGAAGATATACCAGGAATGAAAGTAAGCCTTCTTCTAAAAGCCAGTCAGAGCCTGGGTTTTTGTAGAAAATACTTAGAAAAAAAATAAAAGAACTATTAAAATTAAATACTCAAATATTAAGGTTATCTTTGTACTCTATTTTTTTAACACAAAACCCCTAAAATAGGAGATATCTGGACCATATCACTAATTTCAAAACACTTCCTTAGTTTCAAGATATGAAATAAATTCTTGAAATCTTTTCACCATTTTCCTTGCATTCTTGTAAGATAATTTCACGAGTTCATGGAATATTTCGAGTCTTGATTGTAATACTATGTATATTATTGTGTGTTTTTTTTTCGGCGTATATCTGGCCTCGAATGGAACCGAGGCTCGAATGGGCCTGATATTATTAATGATCATGACTCGGAGCAGTCACAAACAAAGGCACTCCAGTATCCAGTGACGTCACGACGACGTCAGTCCGACCAAATGGTGATTGTCGGTGACTTTGGGGCACCCACACAGGGACTTATCTTTAAGTAAGCAAAAGCCAGCGAAAAAAAATAACAAAAAAACTGAGAAATCAAAAAGGCATTTCTATGAAGCCCACGCCACAATGTCCACAATGGACCAACAATCGCAAAACAAAACCCATTCCAAGAGACTCTCCGACCCAGACCCAGACCCAGACCTAGAGACCCATCCCCCTGCCCCAAAACCATAAATGGAATGCTAAGAACCTATCCTATCCGTAGTGCTGATAAGATGACAGGGTCTAGAGTGAGGAGGATACCAGGAAATGCTAGTCCCAAGAATGCCAAACACCAAAGATATCAGACGAATTTTTACAAAAAAAAATATAACCCAGCCAGCATCATCATCATCATCATGTGTCTGTATATATATATACATATATTTACTTCTATGTCAGATAATGACTTCAACCGACTTCAACTATGAATGAAACCTGATGGCTTTTTGGCAAATTAATTGGAATTTAAGCCTGAAAACTGAAATAGATAAGAGAGTTATGGGGAACTTCCATTCAAGGAAAAATAATTATTTTAAACGTGTTTGTTTTTAAGAGATATATACCAACAGACTTGGACTAACTAGCAAGACAGACTAAGCGTAGTTCTTAAAATAAAATATATCCAGAATGATTGCTCATCTGTTCATTGATTTTTTAAAAATCTATAGACTTTGAAGACCCTAATAGATATAGACATAATATTTAATTTTCCAAGTGGTATTGTAAGTACGTTTTTTATTTGAAAAACCTCTTTTTTAAAAAGAATCAGATCTAGCCTTGTTCGTGTGTCCGCTCATCTGTCCGTCTATCTTTATAAACTTCTAGACTTTGAAGACTATTAGAGATATAATCGTAATATTTTATTTCTAGACTGGTATTATAGGTAAGTTTTTAATGTTGATACCCATTTGAAGCAAAATAAGTTCTAACCTTGTCCGTTTGTCCGCTCATCTGTCCGCGGAGCTGTCTGAACCTCTAGACTTTGAAGACTATAACCGATATAGCCCTAATACTTCATTTCCAGACTCCTATATCCTATGCACACCCAGTGGCTTTAATAGAAAATCTATATCTTGTTTATATTTTGGTAAAGAATCAGTTTTTTACGATTACTCTTCTTTCAAAATTCATGTGAAATAATCAGGTTGCTGGAGAATAACTTTCCCCATCCGAGGTTGTTTATCGAAATGGGTATATTTTTTCGTAAACACCATACCCGTGACTTGTTCTGTAATCCTCCCCTCCCCCTAGCTCTAGGGATATATCCAGACATACAGTTAATGGGAACGGTGACGTATGAGCGATATCGCTTCTTTATTTTTTTAAGCCATAAGGTGAGCGTTATACAATTGACTAAGTCGGGCAGGTGGGATGATCATAGATATACCCTTGTCTACCTTAAAAAAAAATATATATACATAGCACACAGCACCCTCATGGGTGGAAGACGAGCTGGCCATTTGTGGGATCCCTCTGATTATTGCCCGACTATGGGTATATAGTATAAATACCGGGGGGAGATAAACCCGCTTGATAAGCGCGTAACATTATTAACCAAACACATACACACCGAGACCCAGAGGTAACTCTACCAACTGATATCGCATATAAACAATGATGATAGTATATAGTCTATACTGCGTACTATATACCCATATAAGACATATCCATGGGGATTTTGGATTGTTTTATTATTATCGTTATCATTACTCCGAAAAATTGGGCTTCCAATATTTTTATTATATCTTTACAAACTAAACGAAATAGATGTCATTATATAAGAGTAAATATGTGCAGATTTGTATAGTATATATATAGGGTATATGTACATAATATTTTATCTATAATACAATATACAGTTGACTAAGATAAGCCTATAGTTCTAGATAAAAAAAGGAATGAACGCACCAAGCTAAGGTTTTCATTTCTGTTTTTTTTTTTTTTTTTTGTTTTTTATCAAGGCACCCCTAATTTTGTTTTTTTTTTAACTTTAACCACCACACGCAGAAAAAAAAAAACAAGAATAATAAATAGCAAACGAAAAGCCAAGTTCTCCGAGCAACAAAACCTAATTCTTTTTTTTTTTGGTTTTTTTTTTGTGATAAGATAAAAATCAAATTAATTAACAGCCTTTTAAGCAAACACACACGAATATGCACACGAACAGAGGTTGGAACGTCATCTGAAGTCGGGAATTAGGTTTATATCTTCGAGATAGGGTCTTGAAAAATTAAAATGGAAAAAAAAATGGAAATTGGATTTAGGGATGAGTTTCAAAAAGTAATGAGCATTTTTTAGGAAAACTAAAGATCATTATTTGAAAGTAAAGATAGGGATTTCTTTAGGGTTCTATCTATAAAATGATATATTGGTACATTTTTGTTAAAAACTTTCTTTAAAAGTAGCCAAATTTTGATCTAAAACATAATCTTTTGGAATGAAAAAAAGGTATAGTTCTGGTATATATTTTCCAGAACTAGAACTCCAGAAAAATAGATCTCTTTTTTAAGAAATGTATAATATCTTTAAAGACTGAAGATAATGAAGAATTCTTGAAGGATATTATCCAGAAAAGGTATAAAGATATGGGGTTTATTTTTGAAGAACTTTTCCAAGAAAAATCCACACTTTTGACTGAATGATTAACCTTTGAAATGGAAACTATATATTTCTTTGAATATTTTCTTAAAAAGAATCCAAAAATAGATCTCTATTTTTAAAAATCTATAAAGAATCTATAAAGAATCAAAGTAAAAGATATATATCTCTAGAGTATTAACCAGAATAGTGAGGAAGATATAGGGCTCTATCTTTTAAGAACTTTTCAAAGAGGTATCCCACATTTAAGACAGTCTTTAAGAGGTTCTAGAACCTAGAAAGGTTTCGAAAGTAGAGCCTAATAATAGAACTATTTCTTGAAAAATATATGGAAAATATATAGATATAAGATATAGATATCTTTTCTTTTGAGAATTTCCATTTAAAAAAGAAATATGTTTTTTGTTTTTAATTGTTGCTTTGTCTTTAAAATTATTTAATTATTTAATAAAAAACTATCTCTAAGATATACAAGATATGTATATATAATTTCAAAATCATATACATTAAAAATATATGTATGTATGTATTTTTTTTTTAACAAATAACTAATACTTTCTCCTCTGTTCGTGGCAAACTAAACTCGCTGCCTCTCAGTCCTTCCCTATGGTAGTACAAAAAAAAAAAAAAATCATTTAAAATTAGAATTAGTATTAATTTAAATGTTTTAAGGCAAGGAGGCAGGTCCTTGGCTTCCTTGGCGTGTGATACACGGTACTCGTAGAGCACAGGATTAGCACTATTTTTGGATTTTTTTTTTTTGTTTTTTTTTCTATTCTAGTTTGAGATTTCCCTGGTTTGTGACGTCAGAGTGGGCAAGTGGAGCGCCTACCTTCTTGGAGCGGTCCCTCTGGCGTTCGCCCAGCTGTGTGGCCGCCAGGAGTTCGCTGAGCTGCCGCTCCCGCTCCCCCCGCTCGTACGCCTCCTCCTCGCGCTGCCGCTCCTGCTCCAGCTGCTCGTCCAGCTCCAGCTCCTCGTCCGCCTCCCCCTCCTCCTCCTCCTCCTCCTCGTCGCTGAGGCTGCTGCTTTGGGTGCTGCCCTTCCGGGCGAGGGCCACACGTATACCGTTTACGATGCACTCGCCCCCATCCAGGGCGGAGATGGTGGAGCCGCAGTAGTAGAGGTTGCTGCAACTACTGGCGGCACTGACATCCGACTGGCCTTCGTCCTTGGTGCCTCCCGGCGGCCCTCCGCCGCCTCCTGATCCCATTCCGGATCCGGCATGGCCATGTCCCGCTTCCAGGGAGCAGCGCCGTTGGCAGCGCGCCCTCTGCAGGCGAAAGTACTCCATCTCCTCCATGCTGATGCCGCACGCGGTGATGTCGTCCGAGTAGTCGCTGACCACCACTGAGGGGGTGCGCACGTACCGCACGCCCACGGGGAATCCGCTGGCGCCCAGCTCGCTGTAGGAGCTCTGGGTGGACTCGCGCCGGGAACCGGGGGCGGCCACCACCCGCTCCTCCAGCAGCACCTTGGTGGGCACGGCGACGCTGGCGGCGCCGGTGGGCGAGGTCAGGGGGGAGTCCGGCAGGGCGGTGGGCTCGGCCAGTGGCAGCAGTGCCGGTCTCAGCGGCAGATCGGTCACCGTCAGAGTCATCCTCCTCTGCGGCGGTGCCACCGGCATGGTGTCCATGCTGCTGTCATCCACTTCCAGTCCCAGGGCAGAGTCGCTGCTGGCGCATCGGGTGACCTTGCCCTTCCTCAGACGCGGCGATAGGGATCCACCTCCTCCTCCACCTACGCCACCTCCACCTCCTCCGCTGAGGTCTTCGTTGTCGCTGCTATAGGGACTCAGTCCACCTCCGGTGACATTGCAGCCCTCGTCCGAATTGGAGGCAGTGGCTCCCGGCAACGCCTCCTTGGAGGCCTCCTGCTGCTGCTGTTGCTGCTGCTGTTGGACAATCATGGCCTGGAACTGTTCGATCAGCTGCTGGACGGGCTTGTGTGGCTCCGCTCTTGCCCAGGTATGGTTTGGGTTTGGGTTTTGGTTTGGATGTGGTTTTTGGTCTTGGAGTGATAACGCCTTGCTATCCGACTCGCTTCCGCCAAAGAAATCCGCTTTCAGTCGAGCCTTGCGCTGGGCCAGGGAGTTCCGGGTGATAGCTTCACATGGATTAGTGGTGCTGGTGACGGGAATCGGACTATGTGGCGATGGCTCTGCTATCTCTGCCTCGGCGTGTTGGCGATGTTGTTTCTGCGGTGCTGCACGCTTCGCTGCTCTCTGATAACTGAAAGCCGTCGCCTCTGCCGCCGGGCATTTATTTTCAATTTCAACCGTGCTCGCTGCGCGCGTCAGCGTTGGCGTCGACGTCGGCGACGGCGGCGTCGGCGCCGCTGATGGCTTCGTTATCTTTGGCATGACATCGAATCTGAAAGCGGGGGCGTCAGACATTCGCGAAACCGTACCCGTTCCCGTTACCGTTCTTGCTACCGTAGCCTCGCACGCACTCATCTTGCATGGGTGGGGGGGAGAAGGGCGAAGGGTGTAGGATTAAAGGATCGGTGAGTACAAACAAAGTGAGAGCAATGAGAGAGAAAGTTTATGATAACAGGTGGTGGGAGAGAGTAAGATATGGTAAGAGTATGAGCGAAGAGAAAGGGACATGGACAGGATCAGTGGAGTTGGGAGAGCAAAGAGAGCAAAAAAGCTCTTGTGAGTGAGAGTGGCTTGCAAATTAGCGGTAAAGGTAGTAATGGAAGGAAATTAGGAATTAGATTAAATCGCTCTAGGATTAGGATTAGGATGTATTTTTGGGTGTAGTGACGCCGGCAAACATTCTATTGTACATACTACGTCCGCACTTTCCGAATGGCACCTGTGCGCTGCCGTCGCTGAACTGAAATCGCTTTTTTCTGCTTCTCTCTGCAGCTCTGCCCGTTTCGCTGGAGAAAAAGAAGAGGGAGGTGTGGGGGTGTGCCGAAGAGAGCAAAATGCTGTGGGTTAGGGGGGCAGAGTGGGGGCGTGGTGGATGGAGCAAACAGCTGTTCTGCGGGTGTATTATTGTTGATAGTTGTTTCTGCTTCTTCTTTTTATTGTTTTTTTTTTTATAGGCTTTTTAGTAATTTATTTTATTTTTTTTGTATTTTTTGTCGCAATTTAAACAGAAGAGAAGGAGGGGGAGGGGTGAGGGTTGAGGGGTGCTGTGGTAATTGTGATCTTGAAACGTTGACGTAATGTGCAATGATCCCGCACGTACACACGCACACTGCTGCACCAGCTATTTACACGAAAATGCTCCAATTGCTGTCACTACATGGTATGTATGTAAGTATGTACATGTACATACATGTATGATGTATGTATGTTTGTATTATTATGCACTGTATGTTCTCGCGTAATTGTAAATTGCATTTGAGCACAGCAGTCACAATAGCAACAAGAACAACAACAACAAGAACAACAACAAAAGCTCCAGCAGACGCACGCACACAATGGCAAATTGACGAAATGACGGAATGACAAGGCGATGCAATTCCATGCAACTGACGCACAATGGGACAAAACGTTGACTTATCGCGCTCTTATTCCCCACCCAAGACACACAGTGGGCGTTACCTTTCTGTCGAGTCAGTAAAAAAAAAAAACGCAAAAATAAAAATAAGCATTGTCATTGTTAATTAAATATAATTTTTCGCTAAAAAAAATAATAATTAATGGACATTGTCTTTATATGAACATCTATCTATTAAAACTTTTATGGGTTTAATACCTCAAAGAGGAAATATATTTAATTTTTATGACCAAAGATTATATTCCTCTTTCTGATTTATAACCTAGAATATAAGTTTAGTTATTTATTTTAGTAAGGCGAGTTATAAAAGACCTATAATTAAAATAGAACATTAAAAACTTAAAAAATTTGGCTAAAAATACAAAAATAATTGCTTATTATTCATCCCTTTTTTTCAGAAAAAAAAAATAAAAAAAAACATTGCCACTGGCAGGTTTATTGACAAATTATAGCGTATACCTGTGACCGGAATCTATGACAACACGTGATTCACGGGTTGCGAAATCCCCCACCCACTCCACGGTGCGGCATCGCACTTTGTCCAGCCACCCAGCCAGCCAGCGGCAGCGCCAACGGGCTATGACGTCAGTGAACCGAACAACGCAGACGCAACAGCCACAGAAACAGAACAAGACAGAGAGAGATAGAGACAGGGCCTTGGGGCGATAAGGCTAGGAAGGATGAAGGGGTAACGGTAACTCATAGACCAGGGCGCGGTGATTACTCAACTCCTTACACTGAGAGAAATTAATTGTGGTTTCAATTAAAATTAAATTAAAATAGGTGAATTAAAATTACTTTTTAAAAAAAAAAAAAATTAAACGCTTTTTATTTATAATTTTTATTTTCTTAAATTTCATTTTAGTATTTAATTTTTTTTTCTCAGTGCACTCCTGCCCAATTGTCAACGCACGAATGACGGCGAAATCGCTGCGGTATAAATAACAAGGGGCAATTAAAAAAATGCAATTTTTTTTATTGTTTTATGTGATTTTTTTTTTATTTATTGTTCTGCCTCTAGCTGTTGTTGATTTACTTTTTTTTGTTTTTTAATATTTTTGTTGTATTTTTGGCTGACTGACAAGACGCACGGACGCTAGTTGCTGACGCTGATAGGCCCCGCCAGAATGACGTGGTACCGGCTTAAAGTCGGTCCCCTTCGACCCCCTCTCCACCCATCTACCAGCCCCTGCCCCCCTCTGGTCATCTATAGTTGTGAAATCAAAACCACTTTAGGTTTACACACCTGCGATCGAGATCGATATATACGTTAAGTTTTTCAGCTTGAGGCAATTACGTCAATGCATTTGATGAAACAGAGAAGCAAAATAAATAAAAAAAAAACAAACAAAAAAAACACCATCATCGTAAAAATAAAAAAAAGTTTTATTAGTTTTTTTTTTTTAGTGAAGGATAATGAGCAGTTGCATTCATGGAATTCCACACCTTGTAACCTAACCACCCAGCCAACCCACCCAACCCACTTATTATCAATAGAGTTTCTGCCCCACTGACCGAAATCCCCGAATGGGAAGCTTTTCAAAGCTCTCTATAAGTATTACAATATTTTCAAAAAAGTTCTTCAAGGGTATTCCGATTGAGAAAAGGATTATGTATATAAAACTGAAGATATAGACCTGGAGAGGTGCAACACCGAATTTTGAAAGGTTCTCTGTACAAAAAATGCATAAAATTAAAATAAAACATTAGGATCACAGGTTATAATGCAAATTGATCCAAAAATCGAAAACGATCCAAAAATCGTCTAGGGTATTCTGATTAAGAATTGATGAAAACTGGTCAAAATATAGACATCGTAAGGACATCGGGAAAAGGGGGAAAAAAATTACGAAAATATGGATATTCAAGGAGTCTTCCTAAGAAAATTGTTTAATTAAAAAAACACTTTTTAGTCGGAAGTTTTAATGAGTATTGGAGGAAAATCGATCCACAACCCGTTGAAAGTGTTCCTCCTGAGAATCGGTTAAGAACTACAAAAAATATACTAATGGAAAGAGGCCATATATTAAAACAGGGGATTTTACAAGAGATTGGCCTTAAAAAAAGTTGAAAAATTAAGAAAAAACATTTCGGTTACTAATTTTGATGCATCTTCATGGGAAATCGACCTATAAATCGTTTAAGATATCCCCCTCGGGAATATGTTATAATGAGAATTTCACTTCATAAAAAAACTGGATTTCCAAGATTATGCCTAAAAAGATTTTTAAAATTAAGAAAAAAATATTCTGTTGGCAGCTTTGATGTAAATTTGTGGAAAATCGATTCCAAAATCGTTTAAGGTTTTCCGCTTGGAAACGGCAAAGGAATTACCAAAGATATAGGCATCGCATGGGGCCATATACGAAAATCCGGGATTTTACAAGGGTTCTTCCCGAAAATATATTTGTGAAAAATTATGAAAAAATATTTTGTCCTAGAGTTTCAATGGAGATTCAGAGTTACACAAATATTTTAAGTTATTTAAAAAAGTATTATTGCTTAACCATTTGGTGAGAAATTGCCAAGATATAGAAAGCATTTTGCGATTCATATTGAGATCCGGAAATTTGGAAAGTTAGTTTCGTGTTCCTATTATAAAAACTGTCTTTTTCTAAATCTAAATTTTTAGATTTCCTAGATAACAAAAAAGCGTATAAAAACGTCGTCTATCTTTACTTTATAATTTTCTGGCCAAGAACCTGTCAATATCGTCTGAAAACGAGCTTACACGCTGAAAGAAAAAAGCCAGGCGGCTCGAGGGAGGGGTGGGTCGGAGGGGAGGAGCCAATAAGGTGCTGGCCCATCCATAAACTTGGCACATTGGCTTTCGGCCAAAAGCGATCCATTCGGTCTCTGTTTTCCCAAAATGGTCAAAACGAGCCGCTTGACGCATTCGAACATTCGTATTTCGCATTCGCATTCGTATTCGTATTCGGAATCGGAATCGAATTCGCATAATCGCACACGCGTGAATTGTGTGCCGTTTATTGTTGTTACACAAGAAAAAAATGTGTGTGTGAATTGAGGAAATTGCTTAAATATTTGTGGTCTTTAATGAGTGTTATGTAAGCTTTATAGAAGGGAAAAATGGCATTTTTATAGAAAAAGCTTTTTAAAGATTTAAAGAAATTAAGTATTTACTTTTCTAATTCAATTTTAGAATTGGTTTTCTGTTTTTATTTTAAGGAAAAATAATTTTTTATGAAAATATATAAATTATACTCTTAAATAACATTCTTTAATTAAATTTCAAGCTTAAATGTTTCAAATATAAGAATTTTCTTTTATTTTTTCGAGAGAGAGAGGCCTTTTTAGTATTCGAGTTCGAAATATATTTCGAATAGGAATCTAGGATATATGTTCAAACCTGTTCAAATATTATATTATATTGTAAATATTTATATTATATGCATTTTAACTAGTATACTACTTTTAATTTATTTATAAAGAACTAATATTTTTAATTCTCATCAAAAATACTCTTAAAAACTATACAAAAAAATCGAAAAAAAAAAAAAAATATTTTTTTCAGTGTTTAGTAGCATTTGATTATTCCAACTGACATTGATACGAATGTGAAGTGATATCGTAGATCGTGTTCATGTCTATAGCCTGCGTGTGCGTCTGCCTATTTGCTGGCGGGGATCTTGGGTCTTGGATCTGATCTGATCGGATCGGATTATGGTTCGGCTAATTACATTTGTTTCGAACACCGTTTCGGACTCGAATTCGAACTCAGATTCGGCTACTGAGCGTGAGCTTTGATCGTTCGCTCCACTTTTCGAAACGTAACGGAACGGTACCAGTGCGCCCGAGAGGCGACAACTCGGCGCAGGCGTTGCACACTGACTGAAGCCGACACCGAATTCTCAAATTCGAATATCGGATATTGGATATCGGAATTCGGAATCCGCTCCGCACCCAGCCCGGCCCCGTCCGGTCCGGTCGAGTCGGTCCAGTCCAGACCCGGCCAAGAGGCCGGACTGTCGCCTCACCTGCGCCCGGCTCACCGGCCTCACCTGGCCCGCCAAAATCTACGCAGCACAGGTGATTAAAATTCAGCACAAAGCTCTCTTCAAGAACAGCCTCAATTTCGGGTACCCGGTGTTTTGGATTTCGGGTACCCTATACCCCTGCGGTTAAGATCGTCCCCAATTCTCAAGCAGAGTACCATCTAAGTACAAATTTAGGCTCCATTTTTCGTGATGGGATCCCTTGAAAAAGGGCTTTTCCCCTATAGGGCCCACAGGGATGGCTATATCTTCGCCAATTCTCATCCGATCCTCAGGCGGAGTGTTTTAAACGATTTCTAGATCGATTTGCCGTCATTCTGCATCAAAATCCTGAGACAAAATATTTTTTACATTTTTTGTCCATTTTTCGCGATGGGACCCCTTGAAAATGGGGTTTTCCCCTATAGGGCCCACAGGAATGGCTATTTCTTCGCCAATTCTCATCCGATTCTCAAGCGGAGTGTTTTAAACGATTTCTGTACCGATATCCCACCATTCTGCATCAAAATCCTGAGACAAAATATTTTTTACATTTTTTGTCCATTTTTCGCGATGGGACCCCTTGAAAATGGGCTTTTCCGCTATGGGGCCCACAGGGATGGCTATATCTTCGCCAATTCTCATTCGATCTTCAAGCGGAGTACCTTAAACGATTTCTAGATCGATTTGCCACCATTCTGCATGAAAATCCTGAGACAAAATATTTTTTAGATTTTTTGTCCATTTTTTGCGATGGGACCCCTTGAAAATGGGCTTTTCCCCTGTAGGGCCCACAGGGATGGCTATATCTTCGCCAATTCTCATCCGATTCTCAAGCGGAGTACCTTAAACGATTTCTAGATCGATTTGCCACCATTCTGCATCAAAATCCTGAGACAAAATATTTTTTACATTTTTTGTCCATTTTTCCTGATGGGACCCCTTGAAAATGGGCTTTTCCGCTATGGGGCCCACAGGGATGGCTATATCTTCGCCAATTCTCATTCGATCTTCAAGCGGAGTACCTTAAACGATTTCTAGATCGATTTGCCACCATTCTGCATGAAAATCCTGAGACAAAATATTTTTTAGATTTTTTGTCCATTTTTTGCGATGGGACCCCTTGAAAATGGGCTTTTCCCCTGTAGGGCCCACAGGGATGGCTATATCTTCGCCAATTCTCATCCGATTCTCAAGCGGAGTACCTTAAACGATTTCTAGATCGATTTGCCACCATTCTGCATCAAAATCCTGAGACAAAATATTTTTTACATTTTTTGTCCATTTTTCCTGATGGGACCCCTTGAAAATGGGCTTTTCCGCTATGGGGCCCACAGGGATGGCTATATCTTCGCCAATTCTCATTCGATCTTCAAGCGGAGTACCTTAAACGATTTCTAGATCGATTTGCCACCATTCTGCATGAAAATCCTGAGACAAAATATTTTTTAGATTTTTTGTCCATTTTTTGCGATGGGACCCCTTGAAAATGGGCTTTTCCCCTGTAGGGCCCACAGGGATGGCTATATCTTCGCCAATTCTCATCCGATTCTCAAGCGGAGTACCTTAAACGATTTCTAGATCGATTTGCCACCATTCTGCATCAAAATCCTGAGACAAAATATTTTTTACATTTTTTGTCCATTTTTCCTGATGGGACCCCTTGAAAATGGGCTTTTCCGCTATGGGGCCCACAGGGATGGCTATATCTTCGCCAATTCTCATTCGATCTTCAAGCGGAGTACCTTAAACGATTTCTAAATCGATTTGCCACCATTCTGCATCAAAATCCTGAGACAAAATATTTTTTACATTTTTTGTCCATTTTTCCTGATGGGACCCCTTGAAAATGGGCTTTTCCCCTATGGGGCCCACAGGGATGGCTATATCTTCGCCAATTCTCATCCGATTCTTAAGCGGAGTGTTTTAAACGATTTCTAGCGATTTGCCGCCATTATGCATGAAAATCCTGAGACAAAATATTTTTTAGATTTTTTGTCCATTTTTTGCGATGGGACCCCTTGAAAATGGGCTTTTCCCCTATAGGGCCCACAGGGATGGCTATATCTTCGCCAATTCTCATCCGATTCTCAAGCGGAGTGTTTTAAACGTTTTCTAGATCGATTTGCCGCCATTCTGCATGAAAATCCTGAGACAAAATATTTTTTAGATTTTTTGTCCATTTTTTGCGATGGGACCCCTTGAAAATGGGCTTTTCCGCTATGGGGCCCACAGGGATGGCTATATCTTCGCCAATTCTCATTCGATCTTCAAGCGGAGTACCTTAAACGATTTCTAGATCGATTTGCCACCATTCTGCATCAAAATCCTGAGACAAAATATTTTTTACATTTTTTGTCCATTTTTCCTGATGGGACCCCTTGAAAATGGGCTTTTCCCCTATAGGGCCCACAGGGATGGCTATATCTTCGCCAATTCTCATCCGATTCTCAAGCGGAGTGTTTTAAACGTTTTCTAGATCGATTTGCCGCCATTCTGCATGAAAATCCTGAGACAAAATATTTTTTAGATTTTTTGTCCATTTTTTGCGATGGGACCCCTTGAAAATGGGCTTTTCCCCTATAGGGCCCACAGAGATGGTTATATCTTCGCCAATTCTCATCCGATTCTCAAGCGGAGTGTTTTAAACGATTTCTAGATCGATTTGCCGCCATTCTGCATGAAAATCCTGAGACAAAATATTTTTTAGATTTTTTGTCCATTTTTTGCGATGGGACCCCTTTAAAATGGGCTTTTCCCCCACAGGGATGGCTATATCTTCGCCAATTCTCATCCGATCCTCAAGCGGATTCTGCATCAAAATCCTGAGACAAAATATTTTTTAGATTTTTTGTCCATTTTTCGCGATGGGACCCCTTGAAAATGGGCTTTTCCCCTATAGGGCCCTCAGTGATGGCTATATCTTCCCCAATTTTTGTCCATTTTTCGTGATGGAAAAGCCCCCTTGAAAATGGGCTTGTCCCCTATGGGGCCCTTAGTAATGGCTATATCTTCGCCTTCTCATCTTAGTTATATCCGTTTTTATTCATAAGTTAAATCACTATTTAAATGATTATTTAATATTATTTGAATACCTTTGAGATTTTTTGTGGGGAATCAATCTTAAAGTAAATAACTACCAGTAGTTGGTTGCTAAACTGAAATATTTCTGCGAAAAGAACCGGAAAGTACGTGCCTTTTATATAATTTTAGGGTCAATCAACCAACAGCGACCCATATACCCATAAATGACTTTAATTTTTTAAAATTCCAATAGAAATATGTAAGTAATGGAATATTTTAAAAGACTTAAACCTTCTTTTTGGGTAATTTGAATGAATTAAAATTAAAAAGAAGAAATACTATAAAGAAAACTACTATTAGGGATATTGTGGAACTTTGGAGACTTTCGAATTCAATCAAAAAACCTTTTCTTTGGGGATCTGTGGACATATCTTGGAATATAGTGGAATATATATTTAAAAGGTATTTTTAAAATAATTTAACATCTTTATCATGCCAAATTCAAAAGAACATTTTAAAAAAGAAATAGTAGTTAATAATGTTAAAAACCTCTAAAATGCGGAATAGAAGTATAATTTTTTAGAAGAAATAATTTTTTAAAAACCTTGTATAATGTGGAATATAAACATTGTTTTAAAGAAGAATTTTTATCGATACACCAGTATATTCAGGGTGATTAGGATAAATAACCTTACAAATACCCTTTTTTCAATCTTTTACTAAGGGGAAAAAATAATTTGTATATACATTACTTTCGACTCGGTTTGGGATTAATAAATCTCACATTAGGATTGGGATTGAAATGTAGTTTTATGGAAGAAATTCTCTCTAGAAATATTTTCTTAAACCTTTTTATAGATTTTTTCAAAAGGAATATAACTTTAAAGACTAAAGGAAAACTTGAAAACCCTTAATAATTTGAGATTGTAATAGATTTTTACTAATAATAGATCCTTATAAAAGGATTTTAATAGAAATACAAACCAAAAACCTTTACTATTCTAGGAAACAGTCTATGCTAGAAATATCCTTATAAACACCCTATTAATTTTATATATTTTTTCTTTAAAAGAAAAATATTTTAAACTAATTACTTTTGAATAGGATTGGGATTGAAATATAGTTTTTGAGATAAAATACTATAAAAAACCTTTACTATTAGGGATTGCTAAGACTATTTTGGAAAATAGTGAAATATTTTTAAAGATCATAATATATTTAGCCTTTACAAAAATATATAAAATTCAAGAGAAGGGAAACTATTAAAAACCTTTATAATTTAGGACATAAATAAATGTCTTTTTTGGTAGCATTTCTTCTTAAAAATCGCTATTGTATAAGTATTATGTTTAGAATCTCTATGTTTAGGACCTTATAAAAACACCCTTTCCACCTTCAATCTTCTTCCTCAAAAAAGAAACAATTTTTAAACAAATTACTTTTGACTTTATTTGCATAAAACACAACTTTGAAACTATTTAATCAGCATACGCATGGTCAAAAATTACAATATATAGCCTTAATGCTGTTCGTCTGATTGTGTCTAGGTGTCTGCGTTTACAATTGTGATCTGTGGGCAATAGTCGTATAGAACCTGAGTTTGGAGACCCCTCTGTCTGGTGGTCGTCCTCATATTAGAATAAATCATTTATATAATTGACAAAAAAAAAAATGATTAGTTAGTTTGTTGCTTGGAGTACACAAAGTTGAGAAGCAACATAAACAGTGGGCGGAGTGGGAGTGGACGTGGATTGGACACGGGTCTAGGATCGGGACTGGAACTGAACTCTATCTGTGTGTGGCTAGGAGAGGGGGAAGGGTTTCACTTTTTGTTTGGATTTTTTTTTTTTTTTTTTTTGGATAAGTCTTCACCGATAGCGTCGATCCCGCTCCTCGTAGTGATCGTTGTGGCGACTCCGGCTGCTCCGCTCATAGCCGCTGACCCCTTCCCGCTTGCGCTCGTGCCGCTCGGAACGGTGGCGACTCCGGCTTCTGCTCCGACTGCGCGAGCTCTGTCTGTGCTTGTGCTTCTTCTTGTGCTTGCTGCGGTGGCGGTCGTGGTCTTTGTCTCGTTCCCTATCCCGATCCCTGTCCCGTTCCCGCTCCCTGTCTCTGTCGCGCTCTCGCTCCAAGGGCGCCGGTGGGTAGTCCTCGTAGCCGCCGCGTCCTCCCCGGCCATAGGAGGGTCCCGAGTTGGGGGCATAGTAGTCACGATCGTCATGATCGTTGCGGTAGTTGTTCATCGGTGGGGGTGGATAGGCGGCGGGCCGGCCTACCTGCCCTCGTCCTCCGCCACCGCCTCCGCCTTGATCTCGGCCGGGTCCGGCGGTCTCGTCATAGTCCTGGTAATCACCGTCCTGGCCAGCTCCGCCGGCACCTGCCGCCGTCCCCGCTGGCGGGCGACCCGTACTCAACTGGCTGACGGTGATGCCCTGCTCGCGGCAATACTGCTCTATCCGTTTCTCGATCTGCTTCTGGATGGGCACGGGTATGCGCGGGAAGAGTGTCGAGAACCAGTCCAGCTTGGTCATGAACTGGTACACCATCTGGCCAATGGTGAGGACCTGAAATCGAGGCAGTTTAGTGGCAAAATCGCATCAAGAGGGTGCTGGGGAGATGTGATTGGTGCTCATACAGTTGACTCACCTGGCCGCCGCCCGCCTTCACGTCGATCTCCTCCTCGTCCTGCAGGTAGTCCTCATACCAGTCGTACAGATCACCAGGTGGTTGCGTGTAACGTAAATACATGAAACCTAAGAAGGAGGATACTAATATTAGAGAGTGATCTAAGGATGAAGGGGGACTAAAGCTTTCTAATGGGAGAGGAGTTATTCGGGCGGGGGGGATTGGCAATAGAGCTCCTAGTTTAACCTCTTGAACCTTTTATTTAAAAACCCCTCATTTTTAATTAGTTCTTTCTTTCTTCAGCCAGCCCCTGATCTCGTCTTTCAGAAAAGAACTTGAAACGGCAGCTGGAGATCGGATGTATAGTCTCTGGGAAACAATTAAAACTTGAAATTGGACCTATAGTGCAAATAAACCTGTTCGATGGGCAAACATCCACCGTCCACGACCCACCCCGTAACCCTCTATAAGGTCTGATACAGTGTGTAGTGCAAAAAGGGGGAGCAGGAGCAAGCGACGGCATCATCATGACTGTGGCTGAACTCATGCAACTTACCAACACCTACCTAGTGCCCGGATGTAGGCCGAGTCTGTGTGATTGAGCAGCCCGTTGATCTGTTTCCGGGTGAGGCGCAACGTATACAGCTTATAGAGCAGGCAATAGGCCGTGGAAACGATGCCGCCGGCGCCGACGCCACGCACCTGGAATAAAATACTGAATTTAGTATCTAATTTGATAAAATCAATGGTGAGCATCGCCAACGATTAGCGCTACATTTCATAAACCACTCACACCGCCGCACATGCCCGTCTGGCCGGAGGTCTTACGGCTGCCGCGCTCCCAGGGCTCCATGTGCTTGACCTGGTAATAGATCTCGTCCACAACCTCATGGTAGGTTTTCAGCTTAAAAAGGTGTACTGGAATAATAGAGAAATGGATTAGGTTAGGGACTTTTCAAGAAGGAAACTAGTATAACCAAGATTATGGAGTTTTAGGATAGAAAGTAGTTATAATTCAGTCTTAATGCATATATTCTATCTCTCATACTTGGGTTATAGCTCTTATTCTGGTCTATAAAGTCTATAAGATATCTTAGGCCTTGTCAACGATCTATAAGGTATCTCAACCTTGTCAGGTATCTTGTCAACTCTTTGAAGATCGTTTCTTAAGAAAGCATCATCTTCTACAAGGTAGTTCTTTACAGCTAGCAGTTTCTACACATAGAATAGCTTTGTACTAACTAAGGATAGTTAGCTGAGGTAATCTCTTAGATATATATATGCATATAAGTACAATAGACACAGAATACTAAGGACAATGAACTTAATTATTTTCTAAACCTTTTCAGATAGGTCTAGCATCCTAGAGACTCCTAGGTTCTTTTAAGGCCTGGTATTAGTTCTTATTTCCTCTCAAGCATGCTCCTTCTTCCTTTGCTCTAGAGAATAGTCTTCCTTGCTCTAAGAGTACTCCTTTCCTTGATAGTTCTTAGCTTCTTAGCTGCTCCTGCTGTGTCTATAAGCCTTTGCTTTCTTTGGACGACAATATCCCTTTAAGTTTAAGAGTATGGCTCCTTCCAAGCTTGTCTAACATAGTATTAACATTTGATACTATAAGATAGAAGACTATGCTAACTAAATACTTAGATGTCTTCTCTTCTAATCTAATATTCATACAATTCATACAAACTCTTTATAAATATTGACTCTTTAAAGTCAATACTAACTCTATGAATATTCTACAATTATAAGTAGTTATCCCTTTTTTTTTAATTCTCCTTCTTCAAAAATAATAATAAATAGTCCCTCTTCTTACATAGAACTTTCAAGAACTTGCTGGGGATAACAGGGGTCATATATTACCAGATCTAATCATACATATAACGAGTTATGAAATAGACCACACTTTAAAAATACTTATACAAGACTACAATATTAATTTCTTTCAATTATACATATTTCTCGCAATATAAACTATAAAGCTTGAAGAATCTTGAAGAAGCACCAGAAGAATCTATAAAGTCTTGGAAGATTAGCAACGCTTTCTTTCAACAAAAACAAAAACACACTGAAACTGGCAGAACAAAATAAAAGGCGGTAAAAATTTGATGGTCACAGCACAGACTCACCTTTGAAGTAGCTAGAGCTCTGAATGTTGGCCAGGATCAGGGGATTGAGGTTCATTGAGGTCTCGTTGCCCCAAAAGGGCAGCGTGTTGTGCTGCTTGCCCACGCCGGCCTTCTTCCCACTGGCAGCTCCGCCACCGCCGCCGCCGCCGGCCGAAGATGACGCCGAATACTCTGCTTGGTGTTTGGTAGAAGGGGGGGGAGGTTGGAACGCATGAGTATATACTGTTTTGGTGGGAAATGCTGGACAGGATCTGGACTTACCTTCCTCCATTCCAACAACTAGTGCTTCTCCTCAATGGCGGGCATTAATTCCACAGCTTCACGGGGTATGTGCGCGCGAAAAATTCAACAGCAGAGCAACGAACACACAATTCGCCAAGCGAGACGTTCTTTTTCGTGGGCCAGTGGTGGCACTCGGCAGCCGATATCGAAAATATTTGCTTATATCGATATGTCGATAGTGACTGTGTGATCCAACAATCGATAGCAATGATTACAAAATTGAAATATAAAGAAAATGTTACTTAAATTAAAATTTTTTGGTAAAATATATAAAAAAAAATCGTAATATTTTAGTTTTTATATTTTTATTGTAATTAAACATATTTTTATTGTGTAGTGTATTTTTTATATGGCTTTAAATATCTGAAATATCGCAAAAGGTATAGTTTTTTATTTATTTAAACATGCGGATGCAATAATATCCAAGCATGTTTTGATTAAAAAATAAAATTTAAGAAATTAATTAAAGTATCTATACTTGATCCTTATAGCGTAGGAAACTAAAATAAAAACGTACCAATACTTTGTAAATAAATACTATTAATATAAAAATCAAAAGTAGTTCCTTCATCCTTATAAAATTACTATATATTTTCCTAAGAGTGTGTGTGTGTATTTACACTGAAATAAAATAATCAAAATATCCCTAATATTTATCTCAAATCACGAAATATTGAAATTTCTATATAAAATAATAATAAACCTCCATTCTTGTTAGGTTTTGGTTTTTTTCTTTTAAAATAGAGAATACATTAAAAAAAAATTTGCCAAACTTCGCAAATTCTTCTTTTTTAACTATTTCAGTAATGAAACTTTGATTAAATATATATTTTAGGTTCTATTAATTAAGTTTATATTAAAATTTTCTTATTAAATACCTTAATATCAGCGAATTTCAGAAAAACTCCATTAAAAACCTCCCACCTTCATTTTATAAACCATTTTATAGATGGATTATTGATTTTATTTAATTATCTGTCAAAACAATAAACGGTTTCTTTGTCTCCGAACTTGAAATCAATTATCCATATCGATTGGCTATAATCCACACATCCTTTTGTCATATAATATATATATATGAGCCCCGAGCCTAAAAGTAGGCTTTAATTTTAGGATGGCCCATAAAACTATGCTAAAGAAAACCCAATTTCATAGATTTTTTATTTTCTTCTTTTTTATTTAGGATTTTTTTTTATACAATAACTTAACATTTTGTTGGTTTTGTTTTTTTTTTTTTTTTTTTTTTTTTGGAATCGGAAATTTACAATATTAAATATTGATTTTATTGCTGCTCTGGCTGCCGGTTTTTTTTACTGATCTGTTTTGCTGATTTTTTGCATAATTTGGTTTGGAAACAATATTGCTATTTTTTTTTTTTATATATCTGTCTGTTTATGTATACATATACATATATATATTTGTTTTTATTTTGTATTTTGTATTTTTTTTTTAAATTTATTTACTTTACGTTTATCAAATGCAGCACATAGATGCTAGGCTGTAGGTGTGTAAGTGTGGGTGTGTGAGTGAGAGTGTGGGTGTTACTTCCTTTTTCGGTGTTCTCTTTACTTTGCTATTTGGTTGCTGCTTTTTTTTTATATATTTTCGCTCAGTGTAAACTGTCTTGTACCTCGCTTTGCTTGATTTTCCTGCTTCATTGCTTTTGATTTTTTTTTTTCAACTAAAAAAAATACTGAGTGAGAGGGGTGAGGTGGCTGTGGTGCAAAGGGGGTGGTGGTGTGGTGCCTAACTAAGCTGAAAAAAAAACGGTGGTTCTTCCTTTTTTTTCTACACTTTTCCTGGCCTCTTTTGTTCTCTCTATCTCTCTCTCTTTTTATTTGAAGCTTCTTCAAAGAGAAATGTATAAGCTTCTCTTATTTAAACCCTCTTTTGTCCCAGCACCGGTCGGTCGGTCGGTCGAGCTTACATCGTTTACAGTTATTTTTTCTTTGATCAGCCGCTAACAGTGGGCCCCAAAAGTCAGTGCACCCACACTTTCAGAGCCCACAGTGTGTGAATCATGTATATATGTATATAATGTTATTAAAAAATAATTTCTCATTACTTTTTAGCCTTAGAAAATTGGGATTTTTTTTTTTTTTTTAGTTAATTTCATTTTCTACTATTTCATCTGTTCATCGTTCTCGTTTTCGCTTTATTTTTCTTCATATATATATATATATATGTGTATATATTTAGTATATACGCGTGTGTGTGTGTGTTTTGTATATGTATGTGTGGGTGTGTGTATATTTGTTTTAAGGTTTAACATTTAATTTACTTTCATCAGCATCATCGTCCTCATATAAATAAAAATAAATACATTATTCTTTATATTAATTTTTTTTTTTATGCTTTTCGTTTTGCTTTGTTTTGTTTTTTTTGTTTTTTAATCATTTATGCATGCAAGCAGCAAAAACGTTCTTCGATTTAAATTTTTATATTTTTTTTGTTTTTCGAATTTTTTATCGAGGAACGTTCTATCTTTTAAAGAGCTGCACTAAATTTTACAATTATAAAAAATCCATACACATATACACATGTATGTGTTATCTATATATTGAGTTTTAGGTCAAAAGTCGCGTTACAAAAAAAAAAAAAATTAAACGAAAAAAAAATTTATGTATATATGTATAATAATGTTGAATTGCAATTAATCCAGACTAACAAATATATATAAATATATATAATTATATATAACATATACATGAATATATATCTATATATATAAATATATAAATGTTTTTTTTATCTTAGATCCTGTTTTTTTTTAAGGATTTACAATTCAAGTTTGGATTTTTTGTAGCAATTTTTTTTTTTTTTGTCCAGTTGTTGCTATAATTTTGGCTCTCAGTGTTGCGCTGCTGCTGCTCCTTCTGCTGCTTCTTGTTCTGTCGTGTTCTTCTCTCCGTTAGCTGCCAGATGGTTGCCAGATAGTTATATTTTTTTTTTCTTCTTAAGATGTTGGTCAGAGAGCTTTAAGGTTTTCGTTCTATTTTTTTTTTTCAGTGTTTTTGTTTGTTTTTGTTGTTGCAATTGTAAGCAAAGCCAAGCGTTTTAGGCGGCATGAAAAATATCAACAGCCCCGGTTTCGGTTTCCGGTTTCCCCAAAAAACATTAACATCCAAAAACACACCGTTAGCCGGAAAATAATGTCCCCCTCCGCCTCCTCTTCTTCATCTTGCTCTTCTTCTTCTTCATTATCATCGCTTATGTTTATGTTTTCTGTTCATTTTCGTCCTTTCTGATCTTCTGTTTCGTGTTTCTGATCCTCCTTCACCACATCTTCTTCTCTTCTCTTCTGCTCTCTTTTCTCTGCTGTGCTGATTATTGGATCACACAGCATCCCTTCTTCTTGTTCTTCTTCTCGTCGATGACCACGTGACTGGCAGAGGTCGGCCCGGGTACCACCTGCTTGGAGACCTGTCCCAGATTGGTAACCCCATTGTTGGCACCACCACCATTGCTCTGATCCGCCGACGTCGCCGCTGACTTGTCGCCAGCCTCCAGCTTGCCGGCATGGGAATTTGTACCATTTTGTGCTGTTGCTTGATTCTGCGAGAGCTGTAAAGGAAGGTGGATGATTAGGTAACCCATTAAAGGGGGGGTATCTATTATATACTCACGTTTGTTTTGGTCACGCTCTCGCCAATCACTGTTCCGCCATTGCAATTATCATCCGCATGTGCGCTACCATTGCCTATTGTACGGTCCTCTGTGGGTGTGATGGGTTTACCTCCTAAAAAAAGAGGGGAGGTGCATCAAAGAGAAAAAAAAAATACGGAAAGGGGGAAACCATCAGTATAACAGTTTATTATTATTTTCCCACCCACAAGTTTTTCCCACAAAACTAGTTATGAGGAAACCCCCTAGATCATTAAAATATTATAGATATTATATGTATTCCTGTTCATTATAAACATTATAGATCATTAAAAGTCTATTATACGACTTGACTTTGATATTTTCTTTGAAAATAATGATTAAAAATAATATTTCAAGAATTCCGGGAAGAAAACGTGCCATTTTCAATGATTTTTCCAAAAAGGAAATAAACAAAAATGTAAAAAAATTATATACTTTCTGACCTCTAAAATATTAAATTTTGTTGAAAATGAAAAATAAATAAACGTGATGGAATGTAAAATAAATGAAAATATAAAAATTTTAAAAGAAAATTTTGGATAGAATTTTAAAAGTTTGAAGATAAATCTTAATTATCTTAAGAAAATATAAGGATTCTATAATAATTCTATGATTCTGATTATAATAGATAAGGCTCTGAAAGAACCAAATCCCTAAAATAAACACATAACTTATTAAGATTTGATAGTTTGAAGCTAAATTATAGATATCTTGACAAAAATAGTACTTTTTTTGATTCTATAATAATATTATAATCCCGAATATGGTAGATGAGGTTCTGAAAGCTTCAAATCTGAAATATTAACCTATAACTTATTAATATTTAAAGGTATACCTCACTTATCTTTTTAAAAGTAATGCTTTTATGATTTCTATAATGATTCCATGATATATGCTCTATAAGGCTCTATAAGGCTCTATGCTCTATAAGGCTATAGAAGCCTCAAATCCCTAAAAATTAATATACTCATTAACTCATTAATATTTAAAGATATACCTCAAATATCTTGTTAAAAAATAGTGATTTGGTGATTTTATAAATTCTACAGTGATATATGATGTTCTATAAGGCCCCAAGTATACATGTTCTATATAGAAACCCAAAATCTCTGAAACCCTATATAATAAACCCAATAACTTATTAAAAATGAAGGCTATACCACACTTTCCTTTCAAAAACAGTGCTCTAATGATATCTACAATGAATTCTACGATATGTGATGCTCTATAAGACTATATATGTTCCAAATCCCTAAAAAAGAACCCAACAGATATTAAAATTTAAAGATATTTCACAAAAATCTTAATAAAAACTAGCCCTTTTATAAATTCTATAATGAATTCTATAAGATATGATTATAGATCTATAGGGCCTATGGACCTAGTTTCCCACAATAAACCCCATAACTTACCCCTAATCATGTTGACGATTTCATCAGCCTCTCTGGAGAGATCGCCGCCTGGACGAAATGGGTTATCCCAGCCGGAATCAGTGCTGCAAGGCAAGGATACAATAGGAATTAATATTTTATGAAATTAAAAACAATAAAGTATTAAAAAAATATGAATAAGTAATAATAGTTATAAAAAAAGAATTAAGAACTATAAAGAAGGTGTCCATGCTTAGAATCTAGGCTCTATATCTATTGAGATCTTGATACCAATTATGATGATCATCGTAGAGTATTGAAGATCTAGAAATAGACTATGAATCGGGTTTATTATGTAGATCATGAATGCACTATGAGATCATGATATACTTTGGTATATAGGAGGTATATATATCGTAAGTCATTGCTCTTCTTATGAAGGGAAAAAGCTTTTTTTCACTTCAATTATTAAAATATAACAAGATCTACACAGATCTTAACTCAAGGAGTTGGAGGAGTTGTACAGGACTATTTAAAAAATGGTATTTATGTTGGAATATGATGGTTCTTATCTTTCTTGGTATTAGATCCCCGAGTTCCTAAGGACAAACGGACAGTTTTTATAAGAAACTAGAGTATATAATCTCTTATTAGGCTGATGGTCTATAAGAATCTTGTATTAAAATATGAAAAGATCTACTAAGATCTTAACTTATAAGGTCAGAAGTACAGATACTAAGAAACCCGGTACTTATGGTGGTATATGATGATTTTAAGTCACATTTCCTTGAATTCCTCAGTTTTAAGGACATACGGGACCTTTACATATCCTGAGTTTATACAGAACTACCTATATAATTATATAATATTATGGAGATAGTCTATATGAAACGGATAATAAAACAATTAAAGATCAAGATCCTAACTTTAGGTATTAAGAATCCTTTAAGATAAAGGATTATAAGATATGCGGTACTTATAATGAAATATGATAGTCCAAACTCTCATTTCTGAAGATATCAGACAGAATATCAGACAAACTACATTATATCATCCATAATATGATGTATAGATCTAGATCCTAACTCATAAGGAACTGACTTGTATTAAGAATCACATAGGGACTATATGATAACCGGTACTTAAGATGGTATATGATGAACCATACTCCTATTTCCTAAGATTCCAGAGATTTTCAAGTGAAAGAGACCCTTTATAAGGACAGTTTCTATATAAAATTATCATTATTTCATAATATTAAGGAGATATTCTATAAGAACCGGGTAATAACTCATAAAAGATTGAGATCCTAACTTGGAATGTAAAGAATAATAAAGAACTATCTAATAACCAATACTTATGAAGGTATATAATGATCCTAAGTCTTTTTTATATACATCCTAGAGATTCTAAGGACAAAAGGAGGATTAATAAGGACATACGGACCTCATAAGGATCTCAAAAGGACAATTTTTACACAAAACGATATAATATCTTCTTTTATGGGTAATATTCTATTAGAACCGGGTAAAAAAGGTACCCAGGTACTTAAGAAAGTATGAGATAATCCTTTACCCTACTTTCTAAGACCTAAGACATTTTCATACAAAACTAATAATAACTTCTTAATACTCTACTTATTTAAATACCCTTCGAATAGTACCTCTGTTGGCGGTCATAGGCCGCTCCCAGGCCGAGCTGGTGCTGCTGCTGCTGCATCGCCGCCACCGCCGTCTCGTAGTCCAAGCTGTAGTTGTAGGCGAGTCCGCCGTCTATCGAATCCAGCAGATACTCTGCCGGTGGGTAGATCTGCTGCGGCTGGTTGCTTTGGTAAATCGAAACGCGTACAATCGAGCGCTCCGCTCTGAAAAAATTACAAAAAAAAAAAAAAAATAAATTAGAGAATTAGAAAGAATTCGAGAGAGAGAAGAAAAAAAATCACGCATCACCGCATGTGACCTTAGGAATAGTTGAGCAAGTGCGTCATCTAGAGAGGAGCCGGCCATAGCCACCTCACCTCAATGTCAATTAAATTAAGTCATTTGCCAAATTGGCAAT
This sequence comes from Drosophila malerkotliana malerkotliana, assembly GCA_018153235.1. Classification (NCBI taxonomy): domain Eukaryota; kingdom Metazoa; phylum Arthropoda; class Insecta; order Diptera; family Drosophilidae; genus Drosophila; species Drosophila malerkotliana. The sequence goes on from JAECXV010000038.1 coordinate 6,766,668, forward strand.
AGAAGTAGAATTTAAAAAATAAAAAAAAAAATAAAAAATAAAAAAACTTTACTCTTCCATCAGACTCTGCTTGGCTTCATCCGATATGGCACTATTCTGGAAGGACAAGTCCACCACCTGATTCTCAACATTATCCTCAATATCTTCATAATCCTCATCATCATAATCGGTGGAATTGGGACCTTCGTCTATATACTCCATTGTCTCGTAGGCCTGCGCCATTAGATCTTCATCCTCATCTTCGGGAAAATTATTCCACAAATAACGACTCATCTTAGACTTTTCTTTTCCTTTTTTAGTTTTTTTTTCCAGGGAAGTTGTTTCTTCAAATATGATTGAAGGAATGAATACAATTTTCACCAGTGACACGTTTGATTTGAGGGTCAAGGGTTACTTGATTTCAACTTAAAATTCTTAAAACTTATGGCCTACTTTTTTTCTATTTTTTGGCAAATTTTATAGCAAATTTAAACCAAACATTATTGAAAATTATAGAATCAACTGATTTTTTGAATCATTTTTGAATAGAAGAAAACTTTTGCATAGTTTTGAACTCTTAGTTTAAGCTACTTTTTATCTAGGAGAGTTTTTTTAACTGTTTTGAAAATAAGTTTTATTTTGAACTCCTTATTTCAACTTTTTAGAAACTTTATAAGCAATTTTTAGCATTTTTTTAGAAGAAAACTCCTTAAAACCGCCTTCTCTCTTTCTATATATTTATTATTTATTATTTATATTTATATTTAACTATTTTTTTGAAGATTTTTGGCAAATATCTATAAAAACTACCTCAAAAAATATAATTTTTTTTAAAGATTTTTCCCTGGCTATAGTTTATAGACTATAAATTGAATTTAAACTACAATTTTGATTGGAATATAAAGTTTTTAAGAATTTTGTATCATTTTTTTTTTAGAACAAACCCTCATTTAAATACCCTTTTTTCTTGAGATTGAGATTGAAACTTGAGATTTCTTTACTTTAGACTCAATCTTGATTCACAAAACGTTTATTTTTAGTTATTTTAACATTTTGTGGCCTAAGAATAGAAAGAAACCCTAAAAAATATACATCTTTTCATGATTTTCTCCTCACTACAGTTTTGAACTATATATTTGGTTTAAACTGTAAACTTATTTCCTATATTTAACTATTTACAAAATTCTACAAATAATCTTTAGCCCTTTTGACTAGAAAACTCTTCCAAAATCGCCTTGTTTCTTAATAATCTTTAACTTTAGCATTAACCCTTATTTATTTATTGATTATTTTAAGTTAAAATTTAACTTTTAAACCTAAGAATATTAAAAAAACAAAAAATATCAATTTTTTAATGATTTTCTCCTCCCAACAGTTTCGAACTCGTACCTAAAAATTCATTTTTCCTTGATATTTTAAGTTGGTTTCAAGTATAAACTTAATATCGAACTTTATAAGCCATTTTTAGTATTTTTTTAGGAGAAAATCCCTCTTGAAAGATGTATTTTCATCAATTCCTTTTGCTTTAGTTTCGAACTCTGACCTTAAAGATACATTTTTGGTTAAAACTTTAAAGTTAGTTCCTATTTTAAGCCTTTTAACTAACTCCCTAAGCAATCTCTAGTCTTTTTAAGAAGAAACCCCCCTTAAAACCCCCTGGTTTCTTCATAAACTTTACCTCTAGACCCAATCTTGACCCTGAACTTGCTTTAATCCAGTTTGAAAACGCTTTTTTGGATTTTATTTTCCCAATTTTGTATTGGCCTTGGAATCAACTTGATAAATCAGTTTAAACAAATGGATTTGATTTTATGGCGCACTTTATTTTACAGGTAAGTTTTTTTTTTTTTCTTTTTTGTTGTTTTTTTTTTTTATCTATATAACTGGTTTATGTCGATGACTTCATTTATGACGGCTACGAGATAGTGTAAAAAAAAAAAAAAATCCATAGGTTTACTGAACCGAAACGCACTGTAAAACGATCTACGAATACGCAGAAGAAAGAGGAACAAAAATAAAAGAGACTCCAAGATCATCGCCATCTCGAATCATAATTTAATAGAATTTTTTTTTTTTTTTCCAAAATCGAACTAAACAAATCATTGGCACACTATATATTAGCCCACACCACCCCAAAAACCACCCACTCCACTATCCACCACACACACACAAACACACACACACACACACACATCTACTATCTGTTTACATTTCAAATACACTTCATAACCCAAAGGTTTTTTTGTTGTTTTTTTTTTTTTTTTTTTTTTTGGTTTTTTTTGCCGAACATGTGAAGATTACGTCATGTGCCGAAATTGATATGCGACAACAACAACAACAATAACAACAACTAAAAACAAATAACAAGTACAACTGTCTACAACTGGAACAAGAAGAAGAAGAAGAACAAGAACGAACAAGACCAACAACAACCAAAACAAGGGTTACAAGCTCAAAAAAAAACAAGTTTCCAACAAAAGATACATTTGTTGAGTGTATCTTTAAGATACAAACACGAAGCTCTGGGTTTAGATAGAAGTACATTTTAAACACCAAGCTCATAAATGCGGATTCAAGTGGCCAAAAAAACATGAGAAATTAAAAGCCAAAAAAAAAAAAAGAGAAATAATAAGAGAAGAAACGAGAAAAAACTTGTTGCCATTAAGAAGAAGATCAGGAAGGCAGAAAGAGAAGGCTCACCTAGGCAGGGAGGGGAGGGGAGTGGGGGGCGGTGGAGGAGGAGGAGTAGACAAAGTAGTCGGGGGAGCAACATGAACTGTAAATGGGAAACTGAAGTAGATGCTGAAGATACAAAAAACAAAAAAAAAACAACAACAGCATCAGCTGCGATGAGAGCATCATCACATTGGCCGCCAACGCTCCAAGAGCAGTGCTGAGAATCTAGCCGTTTTCTAGCTATATCTCAAAGCAGGTGGATTTGGCAGGTGATCTAGAGTTAACTTTTAAAGCAAGGTTTTTAGCTTTAAAATAAAAGGTTTTTCAATAGTTTTTGGTGAGAATCTTTAAAGATATCTCTATAGTTATAGAAATTAAACAAAAAAAGAAAAGAAATAAAAGCTAAAGACTAAAAAAAACAATTTTAAGAGGTAACTTCTCCTATAAAAATTTTAAAGAAATGTAATTTTTAAACTTACTCTTAAAATAGAGCTATTTTATATATTTTAACTTGATAGAAATTTCAAGACACTTTTTAACACAAAATTCTCTACTAAATTGGAATAGATAATAGATATTTTGAAAAGAGGGGCCTATAGGTCATACTTTTTTAAGAAAAAGTGTTGTTTTATTGCACCTTCAAGAAAATCTTCAAAGAACAGTATACAGTATACTATACTACATATATATAGTACTTCTATACAGTATACTATATAGAAGAAAGTATAGTATAATCTAGTATGTATAGACTGATATAGTAAGTAAAGTAAGTACAGTACGTATAGTACGTATAGTCCAGAAATACTTCAAGTATAGTTTCTTTCGTTAGAGTTTTTTTAGGGATATACATCGAAATAGTTTCTAGAAATCGTAGAACATCCAAGAAACATAATTTTGTCCTAAAATCCTTAAAATATGTAGGATTTTTGGTAGAAATTTTAACTTCTATTGAAAAAAATCCCCCTATTTTGGTCTATATTGGTCTACTTGATCTACTTTAGGCCTATATTCGACAAACATTTTTTTAAAAAGACAAAATAAAACCACCAAAAGGCAACTTGAATTATCTAGTCATAATATAAGGCCATAATAGGTCATAATCTAGTCATAATATCTTGTCATATATTATCATATAATATAATTATCTAGTCAGTCATCAATATTTTAGTTATTCCATCGCAGTAATAAAATCTATAAAATCTATCTATAGTTTTCAAAAGATTTAGTTGCCTATTTGAGCATTTAAGCTTGAAAAATATATATATTTTCTTTCTAAAAATAACTTTCTTTCCATTTAGGAATCTAAAAAAAGGCTAAAACACATTCCAGTTGCTATTTCTTCATAAAATAAGTGTAATTTTAACCATATTTTTATAAAACTCGAAATAAATTATACCAAAAAGAAGTAAAAAATTAATCTAAGTTATTAAATTTAAAAAAAAATATATAGTTTCTTGTTAAAAACCGTAGAAACTATTTTTTTTTTAAATAATACACCTGATTTCCAGCTAGAACCTGGCCACATTTTTGAGATCAGCTGGAGAGCTTACTGGGCAACACTGATAGTAGTGGGATATGACGCCGGCAGCGCGGCGGCTTTTCAATTAGTTTTGGTTTTTGTTTTTGGGGCACACACGCGAGCAAGAAGAAGCAGCAGCAGCAGCAAGGAGAAGGGCCCCAAGGGGGGCACTACTGACGAAGGGGCAGTATAGTAGTGAGTGCGACCGAGATGGCCATATTGAGAGTGAAAATTAATTTAACAAATTATGCGACCAGCCCCACCCGCAAAAAAAAACCTGGAAAGAAGAAGAAAACAAAAATCGAGAAAAGCGGAAAAAATAAAATCATTTTTGATATTTTGCACTTGAAAAATGGGAAACCAACCAAACACACACACACACACTAGCACACAATACACTTGCAATAAAAACAAGCACGCACAAGCACTTGCAGGTAAATATGAGAGGAGAGAGGGGAGGGGGAGAGGAATAACTGCAATACGGAGGTTTGTTTGTTTTGTTGTTGAAGGAATTTCATTCGATTTTATAATTTCAACACGTACCCTATACTATATTGTATAATATGTATATATATATATGTACATACATATAGTATAAATAACAGCGACTAAAGCTAATTTATGTACAAACAAGGCGCTATTTTAACACAAACACACACACATACACACACACACACATGCACATACACTAATACATTTATTTTAATTGCGTTCAGTGGGGTAGCTTAAAGTGGCCAAAAAGGGGGGATAAGTGGGGGGGAGAGATCCACGGGTGCGGTGGCTCATCTACCGCTCTCTTCTCTACCGCTCCCGTTCCCTCTCTTATTTAGTATATGTATAGATGTGTGTGTGTGTGTATTATTTTTTGCGATGAACTCACTCACTGCGCGCATCCCATGGAACAACTAAACAACAACAACAACAACAATTACAAGAGTACTCTATTAGCCGTTGTGTGGCATTAGTATGGGTTGGCCTGTGAACCAAATAGACCGAATTACTTTCACATTGTTCAATTTTTGTGCCATTTTACCGTAGTTTGCTATTTAATTCAAGCCTTTTTTTTTACCGTTTCCTTTTCACACACCAACCACTTGCACTTGCGTGTGCCTCTCTTGCCTCGCCTCGCCTCTCCCTAGCACCTTCTCTTTCCCACCCACACACGCATACACCCTCTCGGGGTCTCACCCTAGCGCGCACTCTTTCCACACGCACGATTGACTTTGGCAAGGTAACTGTAACTGTTACTTTTTTTCCCTCTTTTTTTGTATTTTTTTTTGTATTTATTTAGATAGCTCTCTCTTAAGATTGCACTTTTTCCGTTAAGAGTGATATTAGCTTAATATTACCAATTGAATTACTAACTAAAGTTAGTAGTAACACGCACCGTTTTGAAAAAAATCCACGCGCGCAAAAAAAAAAAGTGTAAGAGGGGCGCGTATTTGATGCTATTCGTTTCTTGTTGTTGTTGCGCTTTTTTAGACGGCTTTTGCGTTCTGTTGTGGTTGCGATTGGATTGCCTGGCTAAACTGAAACTGAACTGAACTTGCTGCTAAAAAGTAAAAGATACAAAACAGCAACGCTCGCACGAGCACGCCAGCACGAATGTTTGCAGGAATTATGAGAGAGCGCGAGAGCGCCAGAGAGTGGGAGGTGAGTGCGCGCCTCTCTCCAAGTTTGTCCAGCGTTGCCACGTTGCTTAAAGTAATGGCGCGCTTTTAAAAGTTTATTCCATGAATGGATTACTTTATGGAGTTATTTTTACAAAAAATACAACATATTTTTATTTAAGTTAAATAAGATAAATATAGAAGCAAGCCAGCTTTATCTTAAAAGTAAAAAACCCATAAAAGTTCAACTTTTGAACTCATAAATCACTGTTTTCCAAATGTTTTATTTTACAAAAGAAGCACATTCACGGCAGAAGACACAAAGAACAATTAACATGCTGTTTAATGAGCTTTTTTTAATGTGCTGCTCCAGACACTCACTCCCCGACCCCCCGGAAACACACATCTATCTTTTGTCATGCTTTTATTGCGATCTATTTTCAAGCGAAACAAAAACATTTCCCAATTTTTCATTTCGCACATTTCCTGGCTGGGAATATCTTTGCATTTCGGGACAAACAAATGAAAACAAACACACAGCCCCAGCCCCAGCCCAGCAGCCGGCAAATTGTGGAATTTTGGCAGCTGCCGTAGAAAAACCAGATATGACACTAGGCTACAGAAAAAAATAAAATTTTTTTCAAACTAAAGATGTCGATTCATGTAAAATATTTCCTGTTGTCCAGTGTTTTTGCGTCGCATCTTGTAAATACACAACAAGATGCGCAATAAGAAAATCCGTACAAGCCACAAAATAACAAAAACAACAAAAGAACAAGAAGCGCGCATTTTGTAAAATCGCAGACAAAAAAAAAAAAAAAAAACTGAAAACAAACAAAACGTAAATGCGCCACATCTGGCAACATTGCTAAAACCAACAAACATGACATCACTTTTTTGCGCACTCACCAAAGTAATAAAAGCACGCCCCGAGTTGGGGGGCTGGATGGGTGGTGGGGATTTGAAAGGGCGATAGAGAGCCAGCGCGTCGCCGTTTTGCCGCTCTGACTCTCTCTCTCGCCTAAGCTTACTCTCTCGCGTGCTCTCTCTCTCTCGCTCTGGCCCATGTTATACACAAGCAATGGAGAAAAAAAAAATAATAACAAGAATGAGAGAAGGAAGCATAAAGGTAAAATTGGGGAAGCTGCTGGAATGGGGCTGATCGGATGGGAGTGGGGGTGGGAGCATATGTACATATCTCCCCAGTTGATTAAAACAGTGTTGCCACCGGGCTGCCGAAAAAATGTTGGGTCCCAATCGCCCCCCCAACATCTTGGTCATTTATTTCCTCTATTGTTGTCAAACAGACGGTGAAATGAACACAAAAAAAAAGACAAAAAAAAAAAAGCGAACCAAATGACACAAACTGACATCCCAGAAAAACATCCGAACAAATGCGGCAAACTATTTGGAACGCTCTCAAGCCAAAAGAACCATTTCACAGACAAGCACACCTGAGGTCAATGGTATAGGGAATTACTGCGACTGCGAAAAAATTATTAAATCTTAATACTTAAGGTTTGATTTATCTATAATATATAAGTATTAGTTTTCTATTTAAATATAATACATATCAATTATTAAGCTTTTTCATCGCTAGGTCCCATCTCTAGGTTCGATTTTTCTATTTCTAACTGATTATTAGATTCACTTTAAGATATTAGATCTTTATTATCTAATAATAATTACGAGATTTTAAAAGGTAAGATGTTTAAAGATAATAATTTTATTAATTTATGTGTTTCATATTTATATGCCATCTCTAATTAGTTTAAGATATATTTCCTCATAGTTCCATCTCTAATTCCTTCCATCTCAAGACCCCTTCTCTAATAACTTTTGAATATAATTCCCAATAATTCCATCTCTAGATCAGTGGTCGGCACCACAATACATTGATATGATTTTACCGCATTAGTGTTAGTAACGAATAGCAGAAAGTAGGCTGTGAGCATGACGTTTCACACATTTATACTGTATGTGTGTGGCAGAGCTCGGGCAGAGAAATTTCCTATGCCCCCGAGATAGGGCCGTGCCGACCTCTGCTCTAGATCCTTTTATTTCAAGGTTCTATCTCTAATAACTTTTGAATATAATTCCTGTTGATAACATCTCTAATATCCTTTAAATATAATTCCACATAATTCCATCTTTAATTCCTTTCATATTATATCTTTTCTCTAATAACTATTGAGTTTAATTCCCAATAATTCCATCTCTAGAGCTTTTTATCTCAAGGCTCCATCTCTAATAACTTTTGAATATATGTTATTCACAATAACTCCATCTCTAATTCCATTTATCTCAACCCTCCCTTCTCTAATATAATTTCCAATAATTCCATCTCTAATTCCTTCCATCTCAAGCTTTCATCTCTAATATCCTTTAAATTTAATTTCTAAAAATTCCGTTTCTGTTTTAATAATAATTTGAAATATAATTCTTATTATTTTATTTATATATATATATATTTTTTTTAACCTCCAACACCTATTAATCCTTCTCGGACTGTGCCTACACGTAACTAGGTAATAGGACCAGAGTGCACGGTGGGCTGGGAGCTCAAAAGCGATCCCATTTGAATACGACATCATGCATAACTAAAGGTCTGACCACAGAGCTCTATATATAGAATTTACTACTCCCCGATTAATTCTTCGCTTGATTTACGCTCCCCAATATTTTCTGGGGGCCTTAAGTGATTTGAGATTATTTTTGGTGCTATTTGATAACTCCACTCCAGCCAGCCGGCTAACAAAAATGATAAGGATTCGCCTCAAAGATTGATGATGACATTGGTATCAAAATAAATGATATTTTATTATTTTTAAATTGATATTTAGTTTTTTTTTGTAAAGGTATATAATAATTACAAATACCATTTTTGGCACAAAACTATAAAAATTGGCATTATTCCCAAATATATTGCGATTTTTCCTATAATCGAAACAAAAATATATATATAAAGATGGTCTGTGATGTATTTGGAAAATATATATATATATATATATATTCATATATTGTTTTTGTGCGATCTAGACTTATGTATTTGAGGTGATTGATGGATTTTTATTAATTTTATGGCTAATAATATGGCAGAAATATTTTAAAAATAAAAGTTATAAATTATTTTAAATCTATAACTACAATCTAAAAAATAAAACCACCTTTTTTTATATTTTTTTAAAGGAAATTGGTAATTTCCACATCGACCCAACAATGGGAAGATCTAAAGCTATAGTCTGTATGGCTATATAGACGGTTTGGTAATTACACACGCACTGTTGACCAGCGGCACAATTACCGTTAGCATTACAAAAAAAAATATACAAAAAAAATGTGACAATGGCTTTTCTCTTTTTTTTTTTTTTTTTTGTTTTTGTTGCACTTGTCTGCCTATGATGATAATTATGATTATGAACACGATTATGATGATTATGATGGTATATGCATGTCAAGTGTGCCGTGGGTACCGGAAAATCAATTGACTGAGTGACAGGCCGGACAGTTTTGAGATGTGATGTGTACTTTCACAATAGCTATAGATATGTGCAAGGCCCACCACCATCACCAGCCGATCGAATTTCTGTAGTTGAAAAAAAAATTGGAAATGAAATCATGTCGAGGTCAGCATCTTTAAAACAGCCACCTTTCATAAGGTATCAACTGAAAAAAAAAATATTCTAAGAATTTTAAAAATTAAAGAACGATAATTAGAAATATCGTAATCCTGCAAGTACCATCTCTAGGAGCTTTAGAGATGAAGCTCAAACCAGGCTTGCAAAAATTTTATGAAAATAATCTTTCACCTTAATTACCATATTTTTTTTTTAGTATTTCTAGGTAATCAATAGGCAGATTGCGGGCCTTTCTTAGCAGTTTTTTCTTCTTCTTTTCATTTAATTGTTTCTTTTATTTTTTTTTTTTATTTCTTTTTCGTCTGACTAACTGTAAAGAAAGAAAGTTCTATAGCAAGTGACGAGCTCAAAGCGCGATGACATCACGCTCAATCGGCAACTTTAAGCTCACCACACACACACACACACACACACACACACACCGAGACTCATAAAAGAAATTCAAAAAGAATTGGAAAAAGAAACACACATGGCGAACAAAAAGGTCACAACATGTGTTAAGTCTAATCTCTCCCCAAAATGGAATATGCCACCTAGGCGGATCATAGAATAAGAAAAAGGAGAGAGAGAACGAGAGAGAAGAAAAAAAAAAAAAATTGTCAGCAAATTTGATTTGAAGACCATAAGACAGGTATCGTTAAAAAAAAAAAACACCTTTCCAAATATGGCATTATTTATGGCCATGTCATAAGAAGAAATAAATCTTTAAGATCTAATACGATAGGTTCCCCCTTTAATTAATCGCATTAGTTGCGCATATCTAAAGCTACAATCGATAAACGAGCTTAATAGCGCGCCCCTAATGTTATCGACTTTAAGCTAGAACTAAAAACTAAAGCGCTCGTTTCGAATTTCGGTGGGGTGCGGTATTAGATACGCGTTCTGATACAGCTACAGCTACAGATACAGATACACACGATGATGCAGTGCACCCGAAAAAGATGTGGGTCATCAACCACCGAATGAAGTTGACCCACTTATGTATATACCTACATATATAATGCTTTAAAATGCACACATACACACACACCCATACTAACAGGCATCATTATGTAATAAAACGATGACGGTCTGTTTAACGGTATTCTGGTAAGAGCGCCGGCGCATTAAAACTCCCAATTTGGAGTTCCCTCGGTGGTTGGGACGGGGACCCACATGCGAACAACCAGACGAAGAAGAACCCAAATAAACAAACCCATCTTCTTCCAATCGGACTGATAACAACTGAGAGCGGGAGAGTGCACTGCAAAAGGAGTAGGAGAGAGCACAAGAGAGAGAGAGAGTGAGAGCAAAAGGATGAGCTTTCCAGGGGTGGGATATTTCAGGTACAGTGGTTGCTGGACAATAGGATTTCTTATATTCTAAGCTTAGGGTTATTATTTTTTTTTTATTGTCTTTGGAATTATTTTTTTAAGTTCTTTTTTTTTATTGCTTCCGCAATTATTTGCCATTTTGCCAATTCTGCAATTTTCTTATCATAGAGTCTAGGGTTTCAAGTACAGTGGGGCTTGGGTATAAAAAATATATAAATTTTTAATAAAAATAATGGAAATTTATGAAGTTCTTTTCGTTTTATTTGAATTATATTTAATATTTTGTTTTATTTTATGAGTTATAGATCGAAATATAAGAAAAACAAGTAAGAATTTTAAATTTTAAATATTTTTCCCATAATTATCACCTTATAATACATTTATTTTCTAAATTTCAGCCAAATTGGAAGCTTTTTTCGAAGTCCACCCAAGAGTTCTTTATAATCAGAGACCACTGTATGTGGTTTAGGGCAAACAAAGTTTTTAAATCAAAACTGCTGACGACGGTGGGGCGGTTTAATTATCGATTTTAAAAATTTGTGTGTCTCAGTCTGAGGCTTCCTGGTTGCTGGGGGTTCGAGGAGGAAGGAAGAGGAAAGAGTTCTTTAACCGCTATTTGGGTTATATGTCTATATAGGCTTATTATCTGTGTGAGTTGGGGATTAGCCCCAAAAAAACATTGCCTAACAAAAGTGAAAGCTGCCAAAAAAAAAAAAAAAAGTCATTAGACGGAAGTTTTAATGAGGTAAAAGTAGGCCCTATCCAGGGCACATACATACCAACGCGTACAATCATTAAAAAAAAAAAAAGGGCCCGAAAATAATAAAAAAATTAAAACCACAAAGATGGGAAAAAAGAGACTGCTTTTAAAACTCACTCTTCCTGAACCTCGATGCCGCTATCGTCCATGTTCGCCTTGGTGTAGTCTCCACTGTAGCTACCTGACAGCGGCAGGTGCGACGGATGCGGATGCGTCGCAGCCACCGACTGCGGCTGTCCAGCGGCGGCAGCGGCAGCAGCATCTCGAGCAAATGCAGCGGCGGCAGCATCGAATCCAAACGTGGACTCCACGTGCTCCGACAGAGGAGTCGGCGTCTCGAAGACCAGCGTCTCCACCATAGAGCCTTTCGAGGAGCCAAAGGAGACGCTAAAAATTAAGAAAATATATCAGATTTTATTTTTAGGAAAGTATTTTTAAGAAAATTCTTAAAATAAAGGCATCTAGAGGAGGATTTAATTATAGACAGAGTACAGGTGAAAATGGAAAGAGTTGGGGGTTTCTTAAGAGATCTCTTTAGACTTAAGAGATCTCTAGTTCTATTTATTTTATGATAATCTCATCTTAATCTTAAATCAATCTATAAAATCTACATAATTCTTAAAAAATAAAACCTGTCTTTGAAGAATATTTAAATAGAGAGGCCCCTTTAAGAGCTTTATTATGAAATCCCCAGTCCAAACAGTCCCAAAAGGTGGTCTCCATATAAAGATAAAAGATATCCAACCTTATAAGTTCTAAACTGAAAACCGGAATGGGAGTGAGTTTTTTTTTATTAAGAGAGCTGTTTTTTTAAGGTTTTTACTTCCTGAAAGCTTTTGAAATAGAAAAATTAGATGTAATTATATCATTTAAACTATTATATGATATTATAATAGATCTATAATAATAGAATATGAATTCAATCGAATACCCAGCAAAAAAAAACCTATTTTTTAGTTATTTTTTAAGCCAGAAACTTAAGAAAACTTGAAATACATTGAAGATAAAGTTTTCAGACTAACTTTTTAAAGAATCTTATAGATCTTAAGGATATAGTTACCTATAGAGGATATATACATAATTATAGTTCCCTAAAAGACTTTCTAAAGGCTTTCTTTTAAAGATCTTATAAGAATTTTATCTAATATTGATCTAAAAAACGTATATTTGATGCATTTTTTTAAATAAAATCTTGGGGAGTATTAAAATATATATATTACTGAGTTTTTAGAATATTTTTTAAAGAAATATAAAAAAATAATAAAATAATAAAAAATATTTTTTTTTGTTTTCATAAAACAAGACTTTCTCTTAAAGATCTATGTATGTCTTTTTAGATAAATTATAAGAATTTAATACGATATTCATCTAAAAAACGTATATTTGAGATATTTTTTAAAACAAGAACTTGAAAAAACCTGAATAATACATTTAATATTAAGTTTTTAGAATGTTTTTTAAAAGAATCTTATAGATCTTAAGGATCGAGTAACCTATAGAGGATATATACATAATTATAGTTTCCTTAAAGACTTCCTAAAGACTTTCTCTAAGAGATCTTTTAAGAATTTTATACAAAAACGTACATTCGAAGTATTTTTTAAAACAAAAACTTGACAAAACCAGAGATAATACTAAGTTAATACTAAGAAAACCTGAATAATACATTTAACATTAAGTTTTTAGAATATTTGTTAAAGGAATATAAATTATATTCGGGATTTACTAAGTAGTTCTATTAAAAATCAATTAAATAATTAAACAATAAGACTGTCTTTCAAAGATCTTAACTTAGTTTTTATTAAAAGACTGTCTTTCAAATCTTAACTAAGTTTTCTGTAAAAAAAAAACTAAGTTTTAGAAAAAAATATCAACTTTTTATCTTTTTTTCTAAATCTCTATGATTCTTTTTTAAGAAATTCACAAAATAATGAATACTATACCTTTGGATCAAAGATCTTACCTTACTTTTCTTTAAAATCTCCTCTAAATTAAAAAAAACACTAGGGTTTTATTAAAAAATTAATAAAAATAATGAGTATTTAAGCATTTCTTTAAAGATCTGAACTTAGTTAACCTGAAACCCAGAATTTTACTCAATTCTTTTAAGAATTTATTAAAAAATCAATAAAATAAATCATTTTAAGGCTTTCTGTTAAATATCTTCACTTCGTTTTCCTTAAAATCTCTTCTAAATTTTAAATATCTTTAAAAACAAATCAATAAAATAAAGAATCTTAAGGTTTATTATTAAAGATCTTATCTCAGTTATTCTAAAACTCTCTTTAAATTTTGAATTTCTCTCCCAAAACTCTCTTTAAAATGTGCCTTTCCTTTCTCTCCTTTCCTTTCCATCTCACCTACCAGGTACATTTGTATATATGTATATATGTATGTATATATTTTGTTAAACAAATCGCGGTATCCCATTGTTTCTTCCTCTCCCTCTCCCTGTCTCCCCCCTGTCTACCTCTTTTTGCCATTTTTCATGGGAATTCTTTGCGGGATTCCTCCTTGCCCTTACCCTTCCCCTTGCCACCTTGCCCCTTTCTCCGTATTGGAACGATTAGCGTCTCTTGCGGGTATTTAAGTGGATTTTCACACTCGAGTGTAAATATTCTTATTAGCAAAAAACAAGGTGAGAAGAAGAAGTACAAAAGGTGATAAAAGAGATAAAGAGAGAGGGGAAGGGGGGAGAGTATAACTTACCGTTTGAGGCCGACTTGCTTGGTGCCCAGTTTACTCAGTTTGCCGGGTTTCTTCTGGGGGCGTGGGAATTTATCGCTTAGATCGCTGGACAGATCCTCTTCATCAGCTGTTGTTGTTGTTGTTGCTATTACCGTTGCTGTTGCTGTTGAATTAATTTCTGTCTCTGTCTCTCCTGTTGCATTGTTGTTGTTGTGTTGATTTTGATTTTTATTCGTTTTATTGACCACATTTCTAACCGCATTATTGTTGTTTGTATTATTATTATTATTTTGTTGCTGTTGTTGTTGGGACGGTTGTATATTTGTTGTTGTTGTTGCTGTTGTATGCACCAGCGGCAGCGTTGTGGGCGGCGCAACAGAGACAGCAATAGCAGGATTGGATGATAAAGGAGGTGGTGGAGGCAAAGAGGTAACGGTAGTACTAGTAGTAGTAGTAATCTCCTCCTCGCTCAATAGACGCGTCCGCTCATCGACGGCGGCAGCAGCGGCGGCGGCAGCTGCGACAGAACCGTTTGACGTCGACTGCATTGCGGTTGCAGTAGCAGCAGCAGCAGTGGTAGGAAAAATATTCGGTTTCACAGATGATGGTAGCAGTGGGGCATTTTGAGGGGGCGGCGGTGTGGGCGGGGCCAGGGCCAGCATAGGTGCACCAAATAACGGTACTTCGACTTAGACACACACACACACTTGTGCAGAAATTACCGCTTGATTGGATTTAAAAATTCAACAAAAAAATAAAACCAACAAACACACACACGGACGACACTCAGTTTAAAGGCAATTTCCGTCGCAATAAAAAAAAACACAATAAAAAAAAACTAAAAAAACGAAAAAAACAACAAATATTAGCACATTAGCACCGCTCAGGAAAACAGCGACAGCGACAGAGACAGCGGCAGAGACGGTAGCAGAAGAAGCGGCAACGGCGTCGTTGTCGTCGTCAGTGACCTGCACTTTATAAAAAATTTATATATATATAATTCCCGAAACGATTGCAGAACTTGGCGCCCTAACACGAGTTTATAAATAAAACTAGATGTGCATTTATTAAAACGCGAACGCCACCAGTGCGAATGTGGGATTATCGTGTGTATATTTGGCTGCGCGTTCAATTTCTGTAATCCAAACGTCCCGTGCTCCGCTTTGTTTCTGTTTATCGTTGCTGGTGCTGGTTCTGTTAACCTAATGCGCTACCATAACAGAGCGCTGTTAAATTTATCGAAATACCATAACGATAGTTGGCAACTCTAATTAGTGGTGGGCCGTTGTTGTGCCTTCCTTGGTGATGGAATGGCGGTTTTTTAGAGATAGCACTTTCAATATTTTTGAATATTTATTTCTTTAAAAACAACCAGCTTACAATTCATTCAGTAACTGTTAGTCGACGAGACCAAAGCATTAAAATTGGTGTTCTATGTCAAGTTTAAAAATAAATAAATTTTTTTTTCGATATATATCGTAAGAGCTTAAAAAGAGCTCTTTTGAAATTAACGCCTTTATCAAGTAATCCTTGAAATTAAAACCAATTTAAAAAAAAACAGTAGGCATTGACAAATAAATTTTAACTTTGTGAATAATATTTCTACATTACCTCATTCCACTCGCAGTTGTGCTTCGGAAAAGTCGACTTAAAAACAGCTCTTTTGTGGAAATAAAAATTTCAATTCGGTTTTTATTTTCATATAATTTTAATAAAAATTTATAGAATTCGTAAATTAAATATTGTGATTGAATTTCGGCATTTATTTTCATAGTTTTACAAAATTTCTAATATATTTTAAATTTAAAATTATTTCGTGAATCGAAATTTTTGGATTGAAGGAAACTCAAGGTAATATTTTTGAAAAATATTTCGAAAAATAATTCGAAATAATATCATACGACAGGATGGGGTCAAGCAACTTCTCTACCATGATTAACCAGGAGCATCTCTGGCCCGAGAACGCCGGCAAGACATTGGAACAGCTCCGTGCCAATATGCAGCCCCTCAACCATTTCATGAAGAAACGTATCGTCCGTGAAGGGGACATGAATTACGAATGCTATCCCCACGGCATTAAGCTACAGATGCGTTTCTGCGGCTACTTCGATGATGACCGACGGGATCTGGGCACCCAATGGGAGATGGACTTTCAAACTGGGGAACATCATCATCCGGGATTCTACAGGTGTTTCAATGCAGCCCTGACCTCGATGCGACCCATGGAGATAGCCGAGTTTTCCATCGATCGTGAGGTGCTGCATGCACAACTGCATAATGATCCGAGGAACCCGCAGAACGATGGCATCTTTTCGCTTGAGGTCCTGCATGTGGAGAACATGCATATGGTGCCGCTTCGACAGCCCCAGCTGGTGGAATCAGCCCAGTCCTCGTCGCAGTCCTTGGACCAGTCTCCGGCCCAGTGCCAGTGCCAGGCCCAGGCGCAGACCCAGACCCAGGTCGAGACCCAGGCCCAAACCCAGTTCATGGGCGCCTACAACAAAGCCGAGATTGTGCGTCGCCGGGCCGAGGATGCCTTAAACGGAAACAAATTCCAGCTAACGGTGGAGCTGTGCGAGGAGGCCAGTATGCTCCTGAGACAGTTCAAGACCGAGAACGAGGAGGAGCAGGCTAAGCGTTTCAACATGCTGGTAACCATCTCGAACCTACTGCTGGAGTGCTACGAAAAGAGGGGTAATTATTGGCATGTTACTGGAATTATGCGTGAGCTACGACGCCTCACCGACCATTTGCCATCCTTCGCAGCCCTTGTCCACGAAGGTAAGCAGCACGAGGACCTCGGAGAACTAGAGCAGGCCCGCGAGACCTTCTTGGAGGCCCTGCGCGTCAATCCGACTACCATCACCATTCACGAGCTGATCGCCAGCATCGATGCCAAAATCTTGGCAGAGGTGCAGGCTGGCAAGGAGAGGGAAGCCAAGGAGGAGGCTGCCAGGAAGGCTGCAGCCAAGGAGCGGGCTGCCAAGAAGAAGGCTGCCAAGGAGGCTGAACTGAAGAAGGAGGATGACGTTGTCTTTCTTCCAGGACCGGAATCGCCCACTAATGGCAGCGAGGAATCCATTGGCTCCGGAAATCCCCAGCAACGTTAAGAGGACCTTCCAGGACCGGAAATCCCCCAGAAGCAGGCGTATCTCGTTATTTAGTTATAGACGTTATCTCGTTACGTAACCCATATAACGTATTTTGTCAATGGAAGCTTGAAAATTCAAAATTTTCCCAGCCATATCTTTGGAATAACCATGTACCTCAGTGGCTATATGCTTCCCCCATATCATGTTTTGTCTAAATAAGCCTCTAAGAGGCTCTTAAATTATCTGTATTGTAATAAAAATGCGTTTATGGGTTGAATTTATTTAATTTTTTTATTTATTTTCTTAAACTTTAAATTTGACAGAAAATTCAAAGAACTTTTGAAGCTTTTCTGTTTTCTTGACAACCCTGTTTTGTTTGCTCATCCCTAGCAATCGATATTCACCATTACCGATTGCTCATCTCTAACACTAGTGCGCATCTCTACGAAGAGATGAGCAAAATTGCAATTTTTTTCGCTTAGATTGGTTTTTCAAGCAATAAAAACATACAAAACAACTGTCGCCTAACTATAACAAATGGACGACATTTCCCCCGATTGAATTCAACCATCGGCTTGGGATTCAGACGCCCTTTGAAACGAGCAGCGAGTGGATTTAAGGGCGAGGGCTATCGCCCATCACTATTACAAATACGAAAATGAAATTGCGTGCATTCTAAATGGTAAGATAAACTCCAATAAAATGCTACCAAGGCATTTGATAACTAAGCTAACTAAACACTATTCATGTAGAGTTGATGGCAATTAACAATTAATTAAATGCGGTAATGCAATTAGGCCAAAAACAAGCAACAACAACAAATAATCAAAACACGCACACCCATGCAGGTAAATGTTTTATTTTTATTTTTTTTTTCTCACATTTTTGTATGGGTTTTTGTTGTTGTACAACACATGTGCATTAGTTAAGGTAATTAAATAGAAATTTTAATTCAGATAGTTGGGTTTTTTTTTTGTCGCCAAAAACACACCCAAAATGCATACATATGTGAGTGTATGTGTGTTTTTGCAAAAAAAAAAAAAAATGTTTGCATTAAAAAATTCAAAGAAAATCCCTTTATAGGTTCGAAGGTATAAAAATAAACAAAAATATATATAGATATAGATGTCTATATATTCCACCGCCCATTTGTTTTGGTTTGGCGGTGCACCTTACGGATTGCATTGGAGGCCGTGTGGGCTGAGCACCCCGCGCCTGTGACTCACAAAATGAATTACTTTAGTTTTTGTGGTTGGTTTTGCAAGAAAAACATTGAATAAACAGAAATAGAACGGAATTCCGCCGGTGCATACCGGTTAGCCCGGTTAGGTGTCACAAATCTTGCCCAAGAACTGGCCATTTTTTTTTATGGCCCTGCCTAGTTCCCAAGACTTCCCTCTCTTAATAAAAAAATATTAATTTATATTACAGCCACATGGGAACAATGACCAAGGACTATGACTATCTGCTGAAGGTTCTCCTGGTGGGTGACAGTGATGTGGGCAAGCATGAGATCCTCTCCAATCTGGAGGATCCCTCCACAGAGAGTCCCTTTTGCAGTGGTAATGGTAAGTCCGAAAATATTTCTCACTCTGTTATGGAACCTCAATTGGAATTGAACTTTAACCTAATAGACTGCACCTCTCACATCCTCAAAACGGTAGCATACAAAACAACGACCATACTGCTGGAGGGTAAGCGCGTCAAGCTGCAATTGTGGGACACATCCGGCCAGGGACGCTTTTGCACGATTATTCGATCGTATTCGCGCGGCGCCCAGGGTATTATACTTGTCTATGATATAACTAATAAGTGGAGCTTTGATGGCATCGACCGGTGGCTCAAGGAGGTGGATGAGGTAGGCTTGTGATGAGTCTATGGTTGATGTTTCTTTAATAATTTTGTATATTTTTTGGTTAAAGCACGCCCCTGGAATTCCAAAGGTCTTGGTGGGAAATCGGCTGCATTTGGCTTTTAAGCGCCAGGTGGCCGCCAAACAGGCCGAGACCTATGCCAGCCGCAACAACATGTCCTGCTTCGAGATATCGCCGCTCTGCGACTTCAATATACGCGAGTCCTTCTGCGAGCTTGCGCGCATGGCATTGCACCGGAATGGCATGGAGCATATCTGGCGTAGTAATAAGGGTATTCTTTTATTATCCTTTATAAAAATAATGAATTATGATATCTAATCATGTAATACGTTGCAGTGCTGACTTTGCAAGAGCTGTGCTGCCGGACAATAGTGCGTAGGACGAGCGTATATGCGATCGATTCGCTGCCACTGCCACCGTCCGTCAAGTCGACGCTCAAGTCATATGCACTGACCACATCGCAGTGCTACAACTCCTTGACGCAGAGCTCCAAGAGCAAGAATCGCTGCAAGACGCCGACGAGCGGTAGCCGGAATAGCTGTGCGATCGCGTGATCGTTGCCTTGTATCCGCATCCGGATCCGGATCTGGATATGGATACCGATATGGATAAGCTGTTGCCACACACACTCCCCACCCCACTCCCTCCCCCCCTACGCAAGCGACATTAACTTTAAAATGAACTCTACTTACGTACTCTAGGCTAACAAATACACACACAAACACACATCCTTACACACACACACACAACCAAATGGAATATCCTTTCCGAATTTCGTTTATTATATTTTTTATTATTTTTTTTTCATCGACATTTATACTTTTCTTTTCTTTTTTTTTTTTGAAACAGTAAAGTTTACATTTATTTGTAACTCTCCTTCCCCCCAAAACCCACCCCGCTCTCTATCTTTTTGCATTACTCTAATGTTGTTAATATTATTATGTTTGTATAATTCTAATATTTAAAGAGCTGATTTTTTTAAGTACAGCCTTTTCGTACAGCAACACAAAAAATAAAAAATAAATAAAATAAAAACATTAATAACTAAAAAACAAACAAAAAACAGGAAAAAATATCAAAAACAAGAAATTGCAAAGAAAAAAGAAAATCATTTTTTGTACGAATTAAAAAAAAAAATGAAAATAAATAAGAAAAGGATAAATTAATTATTTTTTCGTTTGTTTACTTATCGGATTAAAAAAAATATTCTTAGAGATGTATTGTAATTGAAGCGAAACACACACAAAGGCGAATTGATAAAGATAATTCATAATGAACAAGAAAAACAACAACAACAACAAAAAAAGGCTTTTACTTTTTCGATTCTCCGTCTCTTTCAGCTTCCTGGTTGACCTTTATAGCCGTCTCTGTCTCTTTAAATAGGGAAAGTGTGAAAGTTTAAGATCTAAGCTTTATAATTTGGAACGAGAAGAATTTTTAAATATTTTTATTACATTTTTAAGAGACATTTTTAAGGAATATGTGTTTTCTTAAAATATATAGTTTTTTACTTTTATGTGTTTAAATCCTTGAAAGTAACAATAATACTAAGTGTTTAAGGTCGTAGACTGATTACTTTTTATAAAGCTTATTATTTTTACTTTTCTAAAAATAACCTCTATATCTTAAACTTTTTATTAAAAATATTAAAATCTTATAATTTAGAGAGGCTTATGTAAAACCAAGAGAAACAAAACTAATCCCACAACTGGGGGCTCCAACCACAAATTAGATTAGAGAAGAAACGCACTATATGGTATATACCCTGGGATATTGGAAATGAGACAAGGGTATTATGGACATTATTTCGAAATTTTACTCGAAATTTTTCAATTTTATTCCAAAAAGTAGGTTTATTCCAAAAATTCCAAAAAACTTCCAAAAGATTTCTACGAATCCTCATAAAAAAGGAAAGAAACTACTAATAATTCAAGTAAATTAAAAAGGGAAGTAAATTAAATAAAAACATTAATATTAATATTAAAATTACGCTGCAGTTAAGAACTGCAGCACTATGATTAAAAAAAAGACTAAGACTAACAATACATTTTAAGAAAAAAGCTAAAAAAAATATATTTAGGGCTTTTCCATTCTCCTACCTGTATATTATTAACTATAGTGTTGAAAAACGATTAGTTTTAAGTGTTGTATTGTGCCTAGTGTTCTATAGTGTTGATAAAAAAATATTTAGTATGTAGATTACGTCCGGCTTTTCCCATGATATAATTATACAAGGTAGTCCATTCGGCTGTCATATTCGTTCGGGTTTTGGTCCCCTAATTTATAATTGTATCATGGCTTTTCCATTATCCTACCTGTCTATTATTTACTACAGTGTTGAAAAACGATCAGTGTTAAGTGTTGTACTGTGCCTAGTGTTCTATAGTGTTGAGTGAAATAAGTAGGCCATGAAACTGGGAGTTTGGAAAAAATTTCCGTATAAAAGGAGGTTCTGTTCCCAAGAGAATCAGTTTCTGCCCGTCTTCAAAGCAGTAGGAACTCACTCTTATTTTCTTTTGTTTTTCAAGTTTTTTAATTATTTTTTTTTTTTTTTATTTATTATCAAAAAATATGCAATAGTAGGCTTTTGTTAGGAATTCCCCAAGATTGTAGTAACCGTAGTACGATCTTTTTTCTCTGATTTTATTTTTTATTTCAACAAAATAAGACTTTAATTTATTTTTATTTTGTTTTTAAACATTAATTATCAAACGGGTTCTGTACTTACTACTGCTTGTTAGGGATATGGTTACTTGTCTTTTTATTCTTTTTTATCATTTTTATCTTCATCAACAAGTTTTATTCTCTTTTATTCTTTTTCCTTGGAGCTTTGTTTTTTATTTCATTAAAAATAAATTTAAAAAATATATATACATAACAGTAAAAGAGATTAAAAAAGAAACTTATAAGAAGAGTTGTTTATTACAAAAAACCCAGAACTGACTTTAACGAAATTAAAATTACAAAAAAAGTTTTTCATAAACATTGTTAGGGATATTCAGAAAATCAAAATAATTTTAATTAAATTTAAATTTAATTTAAATTTAACAAAAGCTAAGAAAGTCTTAAAAATTAAAAACCAATAATAAAAAGGAACATAAAAAACATTTAGGAATAAATAATCAAAAAAAAAATGGAGATACCAAAACCCAATAGATAGCTATAGCTATGTAGATATAGCCCCATAGATAGCTATAGCTATGTAGATATAGCCCCATAGACAGCTATAGCTATTGTAGATGTGTACTTATTCCAGGGTATTCCCCTTTTCGATAGAAAGAAATCCCCTATAAGAGTCTGGATCGATTTGTTTCGTTTTCAACATCTGGGGGTTGTCCCATGTCTGATGTGATTAATCGCCTCGCTGCAAACCCAATTTGATATTGTAATATTATTTAAATGATTCAAATTGCCTTTCCATCGATTTGGCTTAGCTTTTTTTCTTTTTTTAACTTTTATTTTTTTTTGGCTAAAAGCCAAACCAAAAAAAAAAAATTAAATCTGTTTGTGGCTTCTTCGTCGACAACTATTTCTTTTACACAATTCCCCCCAGAGTTGGCCAATACAAATAAAATTACAAAAAAAAGGGCTGGAGAGGGGCGTGACTAGGGGGTCTAGGGGGCATATTATAGCGGACTCGTTATAGTTTCGTAGCATTATAAAAATTTGGCGGGGAATTGGCGAGGGACTTAATGGGGAATGACGGCGAAATTAATGCAATAATTTGCATATCTTGTGACTTGGTTTTTAATTCGGTTTCTATTTACGTTTTTGGTGTTATTTATATTTTTTGTTTAAGATTTAGTTTTGATAAGCTGAATTGCTTTTTTAAAATTAAACTTTTAATTTAAATATGAAGTTTTATGTGATTTAGTGATTTGTTTTTTAGTGATTTAGTGATGTGTTTTAGTGATTTTTAAGGAAAAATTTAGTCTTTTAATAGCTGTTTAGATTGGGAAATTATTAGTTTGGTGTGTGATGTAAAATATTGATTATTGCTTATTTATTTTATATCAATGTTTATATATTATATATATTTAGTTATTTGGTTAAATAATTTTTTAATGGGGAATCTCAACAGCTCTAATGAGACTATGAAATCCTTAGAATTTACTAGATCTTCAACTTAATATATATACTTTTACTTTTTTTCAAGTTCAGGAATACTATTTTGAATATTGAATATTAGAGACAATGCTTTCCTTAAGTTTCAATTTTTTATTAAAGTAAACTGCCCATAAATTAATACGAATACCTTCTAGTAACTAATAAAAAAAAAACAAGCAAATCATTTAAGAACAATTATTAAAAAAATACAAAAATTAAGGCAAAATAAATCAAAGAAAAATCGGATAACATTTTTAGTTCTTTTAAATTTTGTTTTAACAAATATTTTGTTACTTTTTATACTTTTTAATATAATTAAGTTATTATTTAATAATTATAGCTATAATTAAAGTTTTACATCAAATACCAGATGAATTGGGGATTTTCCTCTCTATATTTAGAAACTATGTATGTAACTCTATAATCTGAACCCTTCTCCAGGTGAACTGACCTGACCCATCGATCAGGTGACCCGGCAGGGGGGCGGGGCCCCTAATCGAGCAGATGGTACGAGCCCCGGGGATTAATTTCGGTGGCTGGTGGCCCAATTATGGAACTGCTTTTTATTATTTATTTCGTTTTCATTTTCGTATCTCATTTGCATTTGGTTTTTTGGGTTTCTTGTTGTTGGACCTCTTCTGATCCATTTTGGGGATGACGAAAGCCGGCAGAGAGCTTCGGAGTTGCATCTCGTAACGGAGGCCACAGAGGCGGAGCTATAAAAGCCCAGATCGGCTGGGAATGGAGCATCAGTTGGCATCCAGCTTCCTCTTCGGCTACGCGGAGTTCCCATCAGGTTTTCGACCCCTCAAGCAAGAAACTTCCAGCAATGAAGGTTCGTCTTTGGCCTAATCCTAAAAATTAAGAAGGATATTTAATTAATTTTGAATTTTTTTCCATCAGATCTTTGTGTGTCTTTTGGCTACTCTGGTGGCCACTTCGTCCGCCGGCTTCCTCGGCGGCTCTTCCGGCGGTGGCGGCGGCGGAGGCGGTGGCTACAGTT
Organism: Drosophila malerkotliana malerkotliana; assembly: GCA_018153235.1. Taxonomy (NCBI): domain Eukaryota; kingdom Metazoa; phylum Arthropoda; class Insecta; order Diptera; family Drosophilidae; genus Drosophila; species Drosophila malerkotliana. The sequence continues at coordinate 6,790,927 of JAECXV010000038.1, forward strand.
ACGGAATCGGTTCCGGAGGCGGTGGCGGCGGCTACTCTGGCGGTCACCAGGAGGTGAAGACCATTAAGGTGATCCAGGAGGGTGGCGGCTACTCCGGCGGAGGCGGTGGCTATGCCCTGGGAGGCGGCTACTCGGGAGGACATGGCGGCGGTTACTCTGGCGGTCACCAGGAGGTCAAGACTGTCAAGGTCATCCACCAGGAGGGTGGCGGCTACTCCGGCGGACATGGCGGCGGCTACTCCGGTGGACACGGACACGGACACGGCGGTCATCAGGAGATCAAGACTGTCAAGGTCATCCATGAGGAAGGACACGCCCTGGGAGGCGGTGGCTACACTGGCGGATACTCTGGAGGTCATGGCGGCCATGGAGGTCACCAGGAGGTCAAGACCATCAAGGTTATCCACGAGGAGGGCGGACACGCCCACGGCGGTGGTCATGTCCATGGCGGTGGCTACTCCGGAGGTCACCAGGAGGTCAAGACTGTGAAGGTCATCCACCAGGAAGGCGGCGGCTACTCCGGCGGACATGGCGGTTTCTCCGGCGGCTACTCTGGTGGATACTCCGGCGGTCATGGAGGTCACCAGGAGGTCAAGACTGTCAAGGTCATCCACGAAGAAGGACACGCTCTGGGCGGAGGCGGCGGCTATACTGGCGGCTACTCCGGCGGCCATGGCGGTCACCAAGAGGTCAAGACCATCAAGGTCATCCACGAGGAGGGCGGCCACAGCCACGGAGGACACGATCACGGACACGGAGGTCATGGCGTCGGCGGCTTCGAGGAGGTCAAGACCATCAAGGTCATCCACGAGGAGGGCGGCCACGCCCATGGCGGTCACTCTCACGGAGGCGCCATTTCCATCAGCAACGAGTACCTCCCGCCCAGCAACGAGTACCTGCCCCCAGTGTCCGCACCCGCTCCCGGCTACCTGCCGCCCTCGTCCAGCTGGAAGTAGGCGCTCGTCTCCGGAAAGTATCTCACGGATACACATCCCCACTGTGATTCGAACCGATTCCGTTTCGATGAGAGCTACTGATCCCCCAGTTTTTTTTTTAAACCTTGTTGTTAAGTAGTTTTAGGCAATCTATCCTTTTTTTCTTCCCATCTTTTTTTTCCTGTTGAATCCATTTTACATCACTTGTTAAAAAAAATGAAAAAAAATATATGCCATCTGTAAATTATAAATATCATAGAAGAGTTATATTTTTTGGGCGGGAAAGAGGGCTTTGTTTATTGATGGTTGTTTTTAGGGAAGTATATTGATACCTGGTACTACCATCTAACCTCTCTTTCTTTTGGCTTAATATCATCTTTATGGGGGGTTTCTTATAGTAAAGGGTATTTATTTTTTTTCGTTTTATAATAGAGTTTTAATATTCCTCCTTTTATAATAAAATGTTATCTCATAAATTCCCTTCTCATAGAACCTACGCCCTGGGAGTACGCCCTATAGTTCCTTATGGTTCCCTTTCCAAATAATATAACCTGTAAATAGTTGAAATAACTTCCTTTTGATTTTCAAAATTAATTTAGCCTGGTTCTTGGTGAAAATGGTTTAGAACTATATAATTTAGATGTATATTTTGGTTATAGAGCACCCCAAGTATACCCTAATATACCTTATATATGAATTAGGTATTAGTATACCTCAGATATGAACCATATATGAACCTAATATATGAACAAGGTTTCGTTATGATTTCAATTTAAAATATATTTTTTAAAACTCACAAAATGTACAATCAATAAATATTATTTGTAATAAACGCATTAAAATAAAAATTATTTAACTTTATGGTGAAATGATTATTAAATATTTCTATAAACTTTGGTATGTTAAAAGTAATTTAATGTGAGAATATAGATTAATATAAAGTTCAAACATAATATTACTTGAAGAAATTCAAGAAATTCAGAGAAAGAAATTTAAGGATTATTCGAAAACGTAAATCTACATTATAAAAAAAGAGTTTTTGAAAAGAAAAAATAATAATATTAAAGTGTCAAATCTACATTCCAAATCGAAAAAAATCTATTGCATTTTTAGGAATTGACTTCACCAAAATGGTTCGATTTTCCAGTATCTATAATATTATAGATTCTTTAATATAGCATATTGTTCGCTTAAAAATTTATTTTGAACATATAAAAGTGTAAAAGTGTGTAATGTTTCAAAAGAAAAATGGAAAAGTTTAATTCAAATATTGAAAACATAGTGAAATATAGTTAAGCAACGTTTAAGAAAACTATATAATCCATGAATACTAAAAACTACCTAGAAAATCAATATAAAATATTATGAATGATAAATGGTTTTAATATCTATATTCCTAGTTTATTTCCATGTAGTTTCTAAGTTTAAAATATGTAATTCAGAGCAAAATTGTGTGTTTAATCAATTTTTATGTTAATATTTTCCCAGATGATTAGTTGTATGAGTTTAAAAAAGTGTTTAATTTAAATTCCCTTCAATGAAAGACTTTTTTTTTAGAAGTGTAGCTAAAAAATAGAAAAAGTCAAGTATTTGAATATCAATAAATCTTAGAAACATCCGACAAACAACTCCCATTATTTCGGGCATCTAAACAAATAGTTTTTAAATCGAAACTTGATTCACAGATAATAAAAATAAAAGAATTAGCATTTTGGCTTTCAATAGATTTACTTTCGGATTGTTTTTGTTTTTCTTTTGGTAAGTTTCTGACTTTTTTTTTGTATTTTTATTTTCATTTTTATTTTCACTTTCAACTCAATCGATAAACCAAATGGGAAATTAACATAATCGTCTCGTCTTCTTAATTGTCAGTAGCTCGATGACCTCTTCGGAGTTGAGCTCGTGTATCTCACAGATACATTCCACAATCTTATGGATTACATTTAGATTTTAAATTGAGAATTATTTTAAACGATAATTATTTAATTAAATAATTAGTATCAGCTCCTGTCTGATTGTTTATTACTTGTGCGGCCAAATGTCCTGGCGCCTTCGTTTCGAAGGACTCGGCTCCAGGCGATTGCTTTGGCTCAGATACTGATGCAGTGGCAGTGGCCGTGGCGAGGAGGAGGTCACCGCCAAAGGATACTCGCTGGTGGGTCGCCACTTCGAGGGCAGCCACGGTGAATCGTAGTCCTGATGGTATTTGCTGTGATACGAGGTCTTATCCTCCGGCGGCAGGATCTTTGGCGGCTCCTGATGGACCTTCAGATTGAGCAGCAACTCTCCATCATCGTCTATTAGATTGTAGAGCTGAACACCCTTGGACTCCCGCAGGGGATGGGCTCTCTCCAGGCGCACCTGTTGCCGGATTGGTTTTGGCCGGAATGTCGGTTTCGGCCTTTGGGCCATAAAACGCGAAGAACGATCCGGCGACTGAAATTGCCTGAGGATACCCAATGGCAACAACAGATCCGATTCAAAGGGCATAAAGCCACTGGCTCGCACTTTAATGATATTCCTCAACAGGGGCTGGTGGCTCTGATAGCCTCGGACCAGGCCGAAAAGGCCTAAAAGGCTCAGAGTGTTTATGGCTAGCATTGTGGTGGAGGCTTGTTTTCTGCTTAGCTCATTTTAGGATCACATTAAAAAAAATACATATACAACCGAATGATGTTATTATTTTGCTGACGAAAGACCCACAATGCCGACCCGCGTTGCACCAACTGAGTAAACTGAATAAACTCGAGTCCGTTCGAGTCGAGTTGAACTCGACTCACTGCCGAGCTCGTCTCGTGTGCACTGTGCGCTCGTAAAAGCGAATTAATTAGAGAAAATACCGTACGGTACACGACTGCACAGTGGGACGAAACTGTACAGAAAATGCAGTTTGTTTTAGTCAATGATTTATACCCAGTACTAGAGACTATAAAGTATGAATATTTATATTAGTTATAGGATTTTTTATATTAAGGGGCCCATCCACAGGCGAGCATGTTCGGCGAACATGTTGTGCTCGACGAAATTTTTCCTGTGGATGGTAGTGTTCGTTGTCAAATTTTGTGTTTGTCAAAATGTTCGAATGGAATTGAAATCGTTCTATTTTGACAACGTTTGCAACAACATGCTCGTCAATGGATGGCAATGTTGGCACGAACGTCAGTTTGAATAAACGTTTTGGTAGAGAAAAATGAATAAAAAGTGAAATATTATTTTGCAATATTATTTATGGCAAATACTTATTGCCATAAGTGCAATTAGAGTGCCGCTATAGTTGTCCGTTGACATATTGATAGTTTGAAAATTTATCGAAAAATGATGTTCGCACGAATGTTGGCTCTAGTTAGTGGGGAAAATGAAATTCTAGTAGGCGAGCATGTTGACGAACATGCTCGCCTGTGGATGGGCCCCTTTAGTTATTAGCTTGAAATGTTTATAGATCATCTTGATGAATAGTTTAGTTTATAGATAATATATCTTGAATATATTTTATTTTATTTAATATGATGTCTTAGTATATAATATTTTTATAAAGAATTCCTCAAAACTCTTAGGACTTAAAAGGACTTAGGTTTTGTTAAAGAGTGACGTACAAAATACCTTATAGTTTCTATAATTTGAGAGACCTTTTAAAGACAAAATTATTGTTTTTAGATAAATAGTTTGATAATAAAATAATATTAAAATGGTTTAAGCTTGAAATAAAAAAAGATCGATGTTCAAAGACTAAATATATAGATTTCTTAAGTTCTTATAGATATAGAGTTAGAGTTAGAGTAGATATGTATCTCTAACTCAAGATATTAAGTTAGATATAGATTCCTTAAGTTCTACTTAAAAAAAATATTTAAACTAGAACTATATTAATTGTTTTATTATTTAGTATATTTATTTTAATACCTATAAAATTCTTTAAAATTCTAATACACTTTCAAACCACTGTCCATAGCGATGTCCGAACACTTTGAATTGAAAATAAAAACATAACTGGCCGAGGCCTCTCGACGTTTATTGTTTATTGTTTGGCGACTTACTCTTTTTCCTCTATTAGTTACTCTATTATTTCCACTATTTTTGTTGTGGCCACTGGGACAGTACAAATTTATTAAAAAAGCATAGTGTGTGTGTGATTTATGCCAGAGATTTAACAAGAATAATTCTTTAGATTCTACTACGTGTTCCTCTTTTTTTTTGTTTGTGGAATGGACATTAAACTGGTTCACACAAGCCGTCGGTTTGGGCCATTATGCCGGCCATTAAAACCTCAACCCCAAACCGTCCACTCTCGCTGCCATTGCCGGCTCTGACCCAAACACAACATACTATAGTACTACCTAGGTATGGTATATATTTCCATATCTGGTCCATACACAAGTGCCTATATAATGGGTCGTATCTCCGGCCCATTAGCATTAAAACAAAAGACACCCGCATTGAAAAAACAAAACAAAACTATAAAACAAACTATACATGTTTTGTGAAATTGAGATTTTATGGAAAATGTTAGATTTTTTCAGAATTTTCACTCGAATTATGTAGTAGTTGACAATTCAAAAGTTCAACGCTTCACAGATCACTCTCACTGCTCTACATTTGCATATGAGGGACAGTGCGGTTCATAACTAGCTATAGGTTTTGGGGAAAAACTTTGAAAAATATCGGTTATTTTTAAAAATGTGTGTTGGAAATAGAAAATTGGTATCGGGGATGCTTATTTACTTAGATATATAGATTTTATAAATTATATATCTAATATACTAAAATATACTATATTTTTCAAAATATTTATAGGTTCTATTAAGTAAAAATCAGGAGTTTTCAAGACTTTTAAGAAGACTTTTCTAGGAAAATTAAGATTAAAATAAAAAAGTAGTATTTGAAAAATAAAAAATAAAATTATATTTCTTAACAAAAATCGTTAGGATAAAAATCCACTAAAAAATCGTAGATTCCTATAGACCCTCAGACCTAGCTTTTCAGACCCTCCCGCACGAATTACCCTAATGAAACGCACTGTACTCATCCATAGTCATGAGAAAATACACATCTAACGGTAGCTAAATACCATTCCGAGTTGATTGACACACATTGTTCAATCACAAGCCTCAATCACCAGCCAACCTGTTTTGTTTTTAATTTTTTTTTGTAATTATTTATTTATCGTAGACGTAGACTTGGCTTAATTACTAAAATTAAGAACAAAAATATTGCAAAAAAAAAATGGTTTATATAATAATGTATATATAATATATAGATTATGATGAGGAGGGATATCTGTACAATTAAAGTGTAGAGAGACTTAGATATACAAGTACTGCTAGCTGACTAGAAAATTATATAAGATTTTAAAACTTATCTATATAAATTATATTCGATTTCTCTGATTCTTTATAGTTCCTTCCTTCGAATCCAACACATAATTTTTTTTGTGGGTTTTTTTTTGAAAATATTTACATATACAAATACTGTTGCTCTAAATATTATTTATCATTTAGGATATATTTTTAAGGTTAAACTCTAGTCCAGGGTGATGTGCGGATTGGTGTACGTAAAGCCGTGGAACTGTTTCTGATCCATAGAGGCCAGTATTTCCTTATCGATGGGGGTCAAGCGAACCCGTTCTCTGGTGAAAACCCGATCGAAATATTGTGTATCGAGTGGATGTTTCTGTTAGGGTATTATATAGACAAAATAATATAGTAAATACGATTTATTTTTGGGGTTTAATGCTTACCACTTGGGGCTTGAAGGGCGGTTCTATTTGTCGCTTTTCCAACAGACCCCAGTCGATGGGCCGGAAGAATATATGATCAGCTATGTCTCCAGCTGGACTATATTGAGACCCAATACGCTTTGTATAATCCTTTTCCAGAAGCTGTAAAGTGTAATAAAATATTTATTAGAATCTTTATAGAAAAACCAATTAAGTTGCCTCGATCTTACCCCTTTGAGAATTCCTGTTGCCTCGGCGGATATATAAACGGGGAACCATGGAATCTCATTGCAAATGGACCAGAAGAGCTCGTCCTCATCGCAGCCACTGAACGGCGACTGACCGATCAGCATTTCATAGAGCAGCACACCGAATGACCACCAATCCACATTTTGATTGTACTTTTCACCCTGAATATTATAAATATAAAATATATTCAATATAATGTATATATTTCAATGATTTCTGGGCGGGGTATAACTAACCTTAATGATTTCGGGCGCCATATAATCGGGTGTGCCGCAAAAACTATCGGCTGTTTTGTCCAAATAGATTTGCAATTTGCACATTCCAAAGTCGGCAATACGAACATGTCCCTCGTAATCCAGCAGGACATTATCCAGTTTGAGATCCCTAGAAAAATATATATAAAGAATATATAAATAGGGAGAGTTTATAATAGACTTTTAAGAAGTTTCAAGCCTATCAACCCTCAAGTCCTATCTTTTCTTTATATGATAGCATTGGTATATAGTCAACAGATCCTGGTGATTTCAACATATATAATGTATTTGGATATAAGAAGGGTTTGTCTAAAATTTCAAGTCGATAGCCTTAAAACTGAGAGACTAGTTTAGATATAGGATAGCTATGCGGACAAACGGACACGCGGACATGCGAGTTCCCAGCTTTCTATACAAACCTACGATAAAATAATTCCGAAAAATATATTACCAATTTTTAGTTATAACTCACCTATAGATAATGCCCTTTTTGTGCAGGAACTTGAGACCCGAGATTATTTCGGCGCCATAGAATCTGGCCCGTTCCTCGGAGAAGCGTCCGCTCTCCTGGATGTGGAACATGAGATCACCGCCATTTAGATACTCCATTACGAAGAACAGGTGGCTCTAAAGGAGAAAAAAATAACAAAAAAAAAAAGAAACAATTAAAAATGTATTTTAAACAATTAAGAATCGTCCCCCAAAGTCATAAATAATTAAAATACCTTCTAATCGGTGTCAATGCAAATGGCAAGATGCAGATTCATTTACGGGTAAAAGATACAGATACAAATGAATCTTTCAAGATGCATCTAAGATACAAATGCTAAGAACACGAAACAGACGGACAGGCACCCTGATCTACATGATGTCCGAATATCCGAACTCTCTGACTGTCCCTCCTGTCCCTCTGTCTGTCTGTCCGTCTGTCCGAATGTCGTGTGCCCCAATCGATGGCCAGCCGCAGTCCCAATTAAATCAAATATATATTTAATTATAGAGCGTTTTACCTTTCCTCTGGCTATTTATAAGCCCAATCGATTGTTCTATCTAACATTTGGATATATCTATATTTGTCCCACAGACACACCTTTTGTTTGTGGGGATTACCTCTAAACGATATGGTAATTGAAAAAAAATTAAGTGCCAATGAATGGATATAGTCTTAGGATTACTTTAGAAACTAGTTCGAAAATTTGGATAAATTCTTAAAGGGATGTTTTTATAATTTTTGATGTACTTCGTAGAGTTGTAATCTTAAAAAACCTTTAAAAACAAAAGAACCTTAAGCTATATAGTCCAATTTCTTTATGTTTTTTTTAAATAAACCCCTTTAGAAAATTAAATTTAAAACCCACCTCCGTTTGGAAAGTGCAAAACAAATGACACAAATAGGGATGTTTGGTGCCCAAGGCCAGGACCTTTCTCTCAATGAGCGTCGAGTCCACATCGTCATCCTCCAGAACGACATCCTTTTTCAGACACTTGATGGCATAATAGTACGTTGTATCTCTCAGTTCGGCCAGCAGGACCTATTTTTTCAAAAAATTAAATATTCATATTAAATATATTAAAATAATAAATAAAATACAAAATATGTATATACTCACTTTGCCGAAACTTCCCTTGCCAAGGACGGCCAAAAAGTGGAAATCATCTACCGAATAATTCTTAAATCTAGGTATTACTGTGGCTGGCGCAGTGAAACGTCCGGATTTTTGGAATTGTGAATATGTATATGATGTTTCTGTGCAAGCGAGATAGCAAGATCAAAAGAGCAAGATAGAGAATATAGAAGATAGAATATCAAAGTTAGTTAAGATCTTTTAAAAAATATATATATTAAAATTGGATGGAGATAATGGTTTATGAGTTTCTCTTTCAGGAGATCACTTGAGTGGCTTAGTGTTATAATGTCTATTATAGAGCTTATATGGGGGGATCTAGAATATATATCATTTCTATTCGGGCATACCATCGTGTTCTTCGCTGGGTTCGATCTTATAGGCTGGATTCAAGCTGGGCGGTGTACTGGGGGAGTCGCGAGTTTCTCGGGCGCCTAATATTTTTTTTTAGGAATATTATTTATTTTATTGCTTTGTATAATTTTTTCAAGGCTTGATTTTGCTCAAAAAATAGTTTTTTAGGAATTATTTCTTTCTTAATCCTCTTTATTTATTTCCTTTTAAAATAAATCATATTATTTTGAAACTAATTTAGGTTTCCTGTTTGCAATAAATTCATTAAATGCATTTCCCCCACTAATTGCCAATTATCACCTTCTAAATTTCTGTTTTTGAGCAAAATCAAGCCATAAATTGTGAAAAGCACAAATTATAAAGATTTTATTATTTTTTTTTTGGTTGGCCTTCAACCAGCTTGTTCTGATTTGGCGCCTTTTTTTTTTTGTGATTTTTTTGTGACTTTTCTGCAGTGAGTTGGGGCGAATATTACCTCGCTTCACGTAGTTGAGTGCCTCGACGATGAGTTTCTGATTGACGCCGCATAAATTGGCCGTGAGCCGTTCGCATTTCTTGTGGCAATTCACGTCACATTCTGATTGTTTTGGGTTTTCAATGCGGAATACGGTCGGTATATATATCGTTATATATGGCCCACGCATCGCATTTTATGTCATTTGAGGAAAATTAATTGCAAACAAATTTTTATTAAATTTTTTGAGCTTAAGGAGGTCATAATTCAATATTCTGTTGCGATTTTGTGAGTTGGTTTTTTTACTCGAGCTTGAAAGACTTTTCATTTCAAACTTTCCTTTAAAGCCTATGATTTCTAACTACTTATTAAATTCAAAGAAAATCCTAAAAGTTTAATAAGATCCTTTTCAAATAAACCTTTAATTCCCTCATATCCTAACATATAAGAATCGAAAGTGGTGGAAGAGTAAGTGTTTTCCTAAGAAAGTTTCAAATATTTCTTTAAAAAAATAAAATCTTTGAACATGTTTTCCAGTTAAGATAGAAAATTATTGTTTAGAGACCAAAAAAATCATTTCCGATATGTTTCTAGGAAACCCGTGCCCATAAATTTCAAAGTGGAAGTACTCTGAACCCGAAACCTTCAAAAGCCCAAAAACACTTATTTCCGATAAAAATAAATAAACACAATTGATGTGTCTCAGTGTATTGAGAACCATGAATTTCCGTTGATTATTTTCACCAAGGGGCACATAAACAAAAATCGAAAGAGCCATTGTTTGGGGCACACTTTGATTGCAATTTCAATAAATTTCTCGATCTCGCCAGCCCGGATATCACGTATACGCAGTGTGCTCGCACAGGCAAGGTATTATATAAAACTTTTCAAAATCGAATCGAATTTACTATCTGGCTCATAACTGCGTTGTATATAGACTTGAATTTAGCCAGATTAGCTGCAGCTACTATACATATCTATATAAAAATATATATACAATATATTATATAGAGGATATATATTATTAAGTATATATGGTATGAAAAGCTTTCTTCTCTCACGACGATGACCTAAACAATTTGTTTTCATTTGTTGTTTTGGCTAAAAGTAAAATGCCAACTTGTCGATTGTCTAGCCTGCCACCCTGCCTCCCCCTCATCAGCTATTCTTCCTCTCTTCACTGCCACTCTTTATATATATTATATCGTTTCTTTTTCTCACGCTTTCTTTGCTTTTCCTGCGGCTTCTGGTGGCGATTCTCTAGCAAATTCTCGCAAAAAGCATCAAGGAAACGCCGCCACGGAACAGTAATCAACGATAAACGATAAAATTCTCGGCGAAAAAATTACATAAAACAACGAAAGATATAGGAAGTTGATTTCCCATAATCCACTCAAAAAAAAATAAAGAGAATAAAGGAAGAATATTTTCAGAAGAAAGGGAAGTATCTTAGAAAAGGGTCTTCATGAGATCTCGGGTTTTTTAAGAATATTTTTCATATCTTTTCCAAAATAAGTTTCTTAAATTCATAAAGAACACTTACAAAAAAAATCTTCAGAACAGTTTATACTATATAATATTTTCTTTAATATCCAATTTCTCACAATTCACCAAAATAATACAATTTTTGAAAACTCATTCACAAATCATATTTTTGCACACAATTATATTCCTCCAGTCGCACAGGTCACTGAACCATTATTTTTCTATATATTTTATATATATATTCTGCATCCGCAAAACGATTTCGATGAGAAGGACGGTGCTTTTCTAGCACTTCCTAGTTAACAGCTTGAATCGGGGTCTATTACTAGGCCAAAAACTATCGGCCACTATATTTTTATACCATATTCTTGGGGGCATTGTTTTCCCCGGATCATGTACTCTATATATATAAGTATATATTAGCTATTGAACATTATTATGACTTTGTTTATTTCTGTTTTTTTTTTTGCGTTTTGTTGTTGGCGTTTCTACGGAATTGTTTGGATGCCTTTGGTCATCTTCATATAGTATACATATATCCCTCATGTATCCCCCATATCTATATGTCCCGTCTAGAAAACGAAAGCATTCCGAAATGCCCCATGATTTCAGACAGTAAGAAAGCTCATTCTTATTATTATACGTATTTTTTTTGTTGTTTTTGTATATATTTACTGGGACACGTGCCGCACTCAAGTGATCAACTGGGAATCGGGGTGTACGGGGGCTATGTTTTTGGTAAGATACACAGAGAAAAATTGTGGGGAGTATGGCTTTTTATGGGTGTATAAATAATATCCTCTTTTTTTTGGAAATAGTATGTTTGGAAAACGTATTGTTTACTTTATTTTTATTTAAAAAAATACTGAAAAGTTATTAATTTTTTAGGAATATTATAGGTTTTTAATATTAATATTTAACTCATACTTTGTGAACCTTTTTTAGAAACTAATTTTAAGTAATAATAATATTTTAAAAACCTATTTAACCATTTTCTAATATTTTAATTTATAAAGATAAATAATTTTACTATTTTAAACTTTTTTTTAAATAAAAAATCATATTTTTTCCAATAAAATAATTCATTTTCCAACTTAGTCTCTTAAAACCCATTATTTTTGCCCATTTCTAGTATTCCTTCTAACCCCTAATTTTTCTCTGTGTACTTGGATTAAAGAGAATGACAAATAAAGACAAAGAGAGACAGAGAGAGAGAGTGACTATGCCCCGCGGGCCTTACCTAACATCTTCTTGGGACTGGAGGGCGCAGTGCCGCCCTCGAATCCGGAATCGTTGCTGCAGGTGCTCATCCGGATGATGGAGGGTGAGGTGCCGGCCGGAGTCCCAACCACGCCCAGTGTCGCACCCACAGCCGCCCCCGCCCCCGAGGAGGTTGAAGATTCGGTCACCCCCGATGAGGAGCCGCCTCCCTTGGTGGCACCACCGCCACCACGCAGACCACCCGCCCCCGCGGATCCCGCCGAGCTCTGGCTACTGCCCGAGGAGCTGCACTCCTCGCCGCTCTCCTCATCGCTTGTCGCCTCCTCCTCCAAGGACTCGCTGCCCGCCTCGCTCTCGCTCTCATCATCGGTATTCTCATCCGAATAGACGATCTTCTCCCGCTTCCACAGGGGTCGTGGCGTGGCCACCAGGGGATAGCGTGGCGCCTCCTCCTTCACATAGCACTTGTTGGTGGTATCGATTTTGATTTTCTTGTGAGGATCGAAGCGTGGCGGATCGGCGGCGGCGGCGGCCGCTTTCTTTTGCTTTCGCTTCTCCTTGCGCTGTTTCTTCTTCATGCTTTCACTGAGAACCCGACGGGGGGCACCGCTCGCACTGGAATATTCCGCCGAACTGTCGCCGTCGGTATCGGAATCGGTTTCAGAATCGGAATTATCCGCCGACGATGGTATATAGTCCTCTAATTCAGCGTCAACGTCTCGCAGACACTGTGCCAAATTCGATACTGTTGCAAACTTTGATAAATTATTGCCGCAGCTGTTGTTGTCTACATTCACATCGGCAACATCAGCTACACCAGCAACACCACTATCACCAATAGCTGTAGCAACATCCGATGTTGCTACCTCAACAGCAACATGCAATGATTGCTGCTGTTGTTGCTGCTGCTGCTGCTTCTCTTTCGTAGGCGTTGTTGCAGATTGCTTTAATTGCGATGACGCATGTTGCTGTTGCAATGTTGGTGATATTTTGGCCGCCTTTGTGGGGGCCAAAGTTATAAATTGATCGGCATTGATTGGGGTCACATTGCTCTCAGTTGTTGTTGCTGTTGCATCTACTGTTGCTGCTCCTGTATTAGATGTTGCTGCTGTTGCTGTTGCTGCTGCTGATGTTGTTGCCTTCTTTTTGGCAACATTTATTTTGCCGGCTTTCGGTGATTGCACCTTTGACTTGGCGGTTTCCGTCAATTTCGTTTTGGTTTCCGTCTGGGATTGCTGTTCCTTTTGCTGTTGTTGCTGCTGCTGGGCTGGCAGTTGCTGTTGCTGTTGCTGTTCCTTGTGCGTTGTTTTATTTATTTTCGTTTCGATTGCCTGTTGTTGTTCAGGTGACTTGGCCGTTTGCCCGCTATTTATTTTTGGCCCTGTTGTTTCGTTCAGTTTTGATTTGCTTGTTGGTGTTGCTACTGTGGCTGCTGCTGGTGTTGCTGGTGTTGCTGCTGTAGATGTTGCAGTGCTGCCAGATTGTTTAACTGTCACAGCTGTAGTTGTTGTTGTTGTTTTAGTTGTTGTCTTTGCAGCTGCTATTGTTGTCTTTGGTGTCAATGGAATTTCTTCTGTTTTTGTTGCCTGTATTTTGATTTGCGTTGGTGTTGCTGGTGTGCTTGTTGGTGTTGCTGCTTTTGTTTGGACTTCAATTGTTGTTGTTGCTTTGACTTTTGGAGATTGTTTCTCTGACTTTGCAGCTGTTACTTCGACATGATCTTTTGTTGTTGTCTTTACGTCCGGAGTTGTTGGTGTAAGTGTTGGTGTATCTGATTTAGCCTGAATTGTTGTTGGAATTACCGCCTTCGACTTCTCAGCTTCCTTAGTCTCGATTTTGATTAGATTATCCTTGGATATGGCTATTTTTGGCTTAGCTTCCTCCTTTGTTTTTGTTGGTGAGTCTTTTTTGGTGGCTGCTTGTGTTGTCTTCGATTTGGCAACATCGGTTGCAGTTGTACCTGGCTTTGTTGTTGAGATTTCTGGAGTTTGTGGTGTCACTGGAGTCTTGGAAGTTGTTACTGTTGGTGTGCTTTTCAGTTCAATGGTTATTTCCGACTTAAGCTTGGGTACTGTTGGTGTCTTTGTCTCTTGGACCTTAGTTTGGGTTTCTTCTACGATTGTCTTTGTTTCTTTTGGCGTAGTGGGGGACTGGGGTTGCTGTTCTTCTTCGAGAAGACGATCTTGCCTTTCGGTCAAGGCCTTTTTGCGATTAGTCATGTAGAGTGTTTCCCTCGATCCGATCTGAGACCAAAAGTCCTCACCGCTCTCTGACTTTTGAATGGCTTTCCTGATGGGCTTAGGTGTGGCCACACCCTCCACTTTGGGTTCTTTCTTCTCCGGTTCTTGCTTCTGTATGGCCGCCTCGTCAAAAGTGAAAATCTGCGCCACACTCACATGTTGCTGTGGTGGCGGCTCCTTCTTCTCCACCGGCTTCGTAAGAACCTTCTTCAATGGCGATGTCTTGTTGGTTTTGGGAGCCGCCTTCATGAATCCCTCGGGTAGGGCTGGCTCTGGCTTTTTCTTCGGCAACTTGAAGACCTTATGGATCTGATGGTGCTCCTCGACGGTCTCCACATTTACCGTAAATTTGGGCTTTGGACTGGGACTGGGCGTGGAACTGGAGCCCGAGGTGAAGACTAGTCCTTGACTGGCGCCAGCGGGCTCTTCATTCAGCTCCAGGACACTGGGCATGTGCTCGACTTTGGCAGAGGGGACTGCTGGGGCATTCTCCACCTCCACAATGGCGGTGATTTTGTGGCGCAACTTCTTGGACTTCTTGGAGCGGCGTTTCGACCTCTCAGTGCCGCTTTCATCGGCTGTGGTGGTGCTATCATGGCTGGATCTCCGCTCCAGGTGGATCATCTGGAAGCTCCCGGAGCTGGACTTTTGCAGCTTGTTGAGGATCTCCTGCTCCTGTTCCTGAATGATGGAGGCTCTACGTCTCAGCTCTCCGGCATTTAGATCATCGTCGATCTTATCGGAGGAAATATCCTCGCATATATCATGAAATGTGGGGCACTGAACCAAACTCAACCTTCGGATCTTCTGCTGCATCTCCTCAAGGTCCTCCTGATCATCCAGGGACTCCGAATCATCTTTCTCCTGATCGTTCTTCTGGTTTTGTTCTTCTTTGGGTGCCTCACTTTTTTGGGCACTTTGTGGCTGAATTAGTTCCTGGACCTGGGCCTGATTGGCAACTGGTGCCTCCTCAGTGCCATCCCGGATGTAGAATCGTTCGCGCAGCAATTCTCCGGGAGATTTCTTATTACTGGTCACTGGAAAAGCCGCCAATTCTTCGGCCAATTTTTGGCGCCAACTCAGGCTGGGTTCGGTGGCCGGTGGCAGATCCCGGAACTGATGTTCTGGCGGTTGAATGGGTTCGGTCTTGCTGGTAGTGGTATCCTCGGACCGATCCTTACTACGACGTCGTATAGTGGAGAGTCGAACCACGGCACGATTTCTTCGGATAGTGGAACGGCGCTTGGGTCCCGACTCGGGAACTTCAAGGAAGTTCTCCTTTGGTGGCTCTTCCGTTTTGACTTCTTCTTTTGTCTCTGTATTAGTATCCTGTTTCTTGTCTTTATCCTTGTCCTTATCTTTGTCCTTATCCTTATCCTTATCCTTATCCTTGTCTTTGTCATCCTTTTCATTGGACTTGGGAGTCACTCCCCGACGATATCGCGAGGAACTCACATCGATATCCGCCGTATTTATGGCGATGGGGCGTGGCGGGATATAGCGGGTGGTGGGCGTGGTTGAGGCGTAGCTAGTGGATGTGTATTTCGGGGACTGGATCCTGGTGAGGGGCATCAGGCTGCTGTGGCCGCTGTGCCTGCCACTTTCGGTGATCGTCGTCAGCTTGGGCTGATATCTAGAACCAAGGCCGTGGAGGGAGCTGCTGGAAGTGCTAGAGGAGCCACTCGTATAGCTGGGCGAGCGGGGCGAGGAGGGGCTAAGGGGCACCATATAGCTGGCCGGATAGGAGCGATTGTAGCTGGAGGTATAGCTGCTCGAGCCTGGGAGGTTAAGGCCCAGCCCGGAGCTATAGTACGGCGAGTAGAGCTGACTACTGCCGCCACTGTAGTAATAATTCGTGGTATCCGAATACAGAGGCATTTTGTCACAATTTTTTCAAATATTTTAGAACTTAAAAAAAATCACGCAACACTCTTGATTTTCAAGATAATTCTTTGTTTTTATTTCGTTGATTTATGAAGTATTTTGAGTAGTTTTTTAAGATTTTACTTTTTTTAAGATTTCATATTTTTTTTGGTTGCTGCAAAGCTGTAATTATGATTTATTTTAAATCTATTTCTAAATGGCACACGTCAAGGGCTTAAATATTTATTGCTTATAATATTTATTATAAAAGTTTATTTATTATATTATTATTTAATTTGTAAAGCCAAAGTTTGTGAGAGTTGATTAACTTTCTGTTGATTTTCGAAACAAATTTTTCAAAAAACCTAAAAATACCTTTAAAAAGAATCAACTAAATTAGCTTCTAATTTATGGTCTTAATAGGTGTTAATTGTATGAGATAAACAAATAGGAATTGACTTGGAAAAAAAAACACATACTATATAAGAAGAGCCACGCAGTTTCCGGCTAAAAGCCACTCGGTTTCGTGTCAATAACTCAATTTAATTGCAATTGTTGGCCACTAACAAGGCTAATCCCACTTGGCCAACTTGCTTGGGCAATGCGATAAATTTAGATTCGTATGTAGAATCGCAGAATGGGTAAAGATTTCTTCCCATAAATTCGATGGCACTTCAGTTGATTTCTCGCAGGTTAACGCTTGCTTGAAAATACAGTATAAATCTATATATATAATATATTTTTTTTGGTTAGTGCTTCTACCGCATAAATGTATATATAGGATGTATATTGCTTCGCCCTCTGCTGTATGGCTGTATTCTGTCATTTAATTATACAATTTTTAGAAATTTCAAAACTGCTGTCATAATGTGCCAGCATTTGGCAATACATGGCCGAGACATCGAACCAGCTTTCTGGCCAGCAGGCGGCATTAATTATATGGCCTAATTGGCCAAAAAGGTTTAATTCCCCTTGATTGACCGCACAGTCGGATCGAATTTAATTCTAAATCGAAGAATTCTATTTATGATTTTGACAAGTTTTTTTTTTAGGGAATTATAGGTAAGACTTTGTTGAATTTTTTGGTTGTAAAAGGAATTATTAAGATGACTACTAAGTATGTTTTCCTGTTTCTTTAAGGGTTTATATTGAAGGTAGTATTTTTAAATGGAGAATTATAGATTTGTTTTTAATAAAAACTAAAGCATTTTTTAAAGACTTCTTTTTGGTATTTTGTAGGAGAATTTATCAGATCTTTTTGGTAATTTTTTCTAGAAAATTAATAGATTACATTTTATATTTAAACCCCTTATATTTAATTTTTCCGTGAAATTTGTTTCTTGAATTTTGTTACTTTTTCCTCAAAAAGTATACTTTCTACTGAATTTTCCTGATTTTTATTTTAAAATTAAACCAATTCTTTATAGCTTTTCTTAGTAATTTCCAATAGAGTCGAAATCTACACAAAAAATGTTTATTTTTTTTCTGGAAATTTCTGCAAAATTAATTCCCCCAATGATTTGCAAAAAAGTTTGCCAATAAAAAAAGCAAATAATTCAGAAATTTAATCCATTTTTAGTGAAAAAGAAAAGAAAATGGACTTGAAATTGTCATTGATTTGAAGCTGAAGGTCAGAAATGGTTTCTGGAATCGATGGCTTTTCAATAATTAACGCGTCGTTTCTTCTATTTTTTGTTGTTTAATTTTTTTTTTGGTTTATACAATATGTTTATTATTGGCTTTTGCGTTTGCCCACATGTGCCATATAGAAAATAGATGGATATATATTCCGATATAATTTTTTTTGTATTTTTTGTATGACGTAAGCGCTCATGAGTCGTCGTTGTCTGCGATTTTCCACGCATCTGACAGATAATTTTTATTCTTTTTGTTTTTGGTTCTTTAAACTTTGTGTTTTAAGATATTATTTTATTAGTATTGCACACTTTTTCATATTTTTAATCGCTTTTTATTTTAATACAATTTTTTATTATTTGTTTAAAAATGAATATTTTACCGTTAGCGCGACAGCAGTGAAAAAAAAATGAAAATAATAAAAAAAGAAAATGCCAGCAAAGTCGACGTGGCGAACGCATTAACGGAAACTACTGAAATGTGAAAGGCAGCGCTGAAAATTTTTCAATTCCGATTCCTGATCTCGACGATTTCGAAGTCTATATCTGCATATACATATATATACACACACAGAGTGTGTGTATGGGTGAGTATCTGTGTGAGAGAGGCTAACTTCGTTGCTGACGAGATACACGTGTGGCGGCCAGTTTTGTACAAGTATCTGTTGCCGTGAGGATGTATCTTCCATTTTTGTTTGTGTTTGTGTTGAGGCAAGCAGCAAGAGGCCCCAGATCATCGTTGTTCTGTCTGCCAATTTCGAAATATGCTAACCCCCCGCACATACACCTGCCCCCACACACACCCACCGCCGAACTGCCATAAATTTTCACACCAAGACCCCCAAAAGCACTTTTTCGAATTTCGAAAATCATCATCATCCGAAAAAAAATAAATAGGATTTTTGACTCTTTTGAAATATATTTGCATAGCGAAAGTAAAAGCGAAAATGAGCACAAATTTTGAGAAGAGTTTTCTCTCATTAGAGAGCAAAGATAATGTCCCAGAGATCCAAATTATAATAACTAGAATAAAGTTCAAAATCCTCAAGCATTTCCTTAAAAAACTATAGCTTTCGAACCCCAAGACCTACATTAAAAATCACATTTTCTTTCACAAAATGTGTGACCAATTAATTGTCACTAAAATTTGTATAAACCATAAATTATAATGAATTCTTCTAGAGTAATCAAACATCAAAGTCTTTATGGTTCTGACTTTTCAAATTTCACAAGATACTCTTTACTAAATATACATATAATTTAATGTGTGGATATAGTAATTAAAAAAATAACATATTCCATCCAAAAATAAAAAATTTTTTTCATAAGAGTATTTATTTTTTAAAAGTATGAGAATATGCATTTTTTCAATAATTATTTTAGTTTCATTTACTTTAGTTATTTGGCCAAAACATTGCGGCAAAAAATTAAGGTCTTTTGAGGTTTCTTACTATTATTGTTTTAGAGATTTACATTTTTGTTTCTTTATTTATTAAAATATCAAATTCTACTTGAAAAAGAGTACAATTTTCTCTCAAAAATCTTAAAATAAAATATAGTTAGTCTTGTAAGATAATTTATAAGATTAAAGACAAGTTTAAGGTTTGGTGAAAAATTCTTTAGAGGTCTTAATTGATTTTGGTTTGAGAGGGCTCTAAAAACACCAATATTTCTAAAATTTTGACTCTCAATTATAGATTTATTAACATGTTAGAATTTCTAAAATAAATCCTTTTTTTTGGCAGAAAATGGAAAATGTCAAGCCACGAGTCGAAAGGGGCAAGGAGGCAACTGCAAATACTTAGCTGGGCTCGTCAGATCATCAATCTGCTCGTTTGTGGCACCTGCTATCAAGATGTTTGGCTAAAATTGTCCATCGACCCAACACCACCCCCTCGTTCCGTCAAGACACGAGGCAAGGAAATCGAAAACAAATGCCAGAAATGCCTTACGTAGGATGTATCCGTACAATCCGTACTAAATCGTACAAAAATCGTACAAAATCGTACATATAGCGTACATTTTGTACCAAAAAGTCCGCGTAAATGCGATTCCTAGTGGTGACGCTATGTCGGTTCCGCAAAATACATTTATAGATCCCCAAGACAAGAGGGTGGAAGAGATGGGAAAGCGCCAAACAACCAGAAATAGAACTGCAACATGCTCTTCTTCTAATTTTCTCTAGTTTTTGGTTTTTTTTTCTGCCACTTTTCTGTGGTAGTTTTTGCTCGAAGTCTTAGTACTTA
The DNA here is from genome assembly GCA_018153235.1 of Drosophila malerkotliana malerkotliana. Taxonomy (NCBI): domain Eukaryota; kingdom Metazoa; phylum Arthropoda; class Insecta; order Diptera; family Drosophilidae; genus Drosophila; species Drosophila malerkotliana. The sequence continues at coordinate 6,811,200 of JAECXV010000038.1, forward strand.
ATCTTTTGCGATTTATAGCCACTAAAACAACAACAACAAAAATATCAAGTGTAGAACAAAAAAAAATAAGAAAAAATTTGAAAAACAGGGGAACGATATATACTTTGTGCGATATTTTTGCGCCTGCATTCCTGTCATGTCAGTTGTAAAGGTGCCAAGCTCCGGGCACACTTGTACACTCGGAAAAATTTATTTCCCTAAACTATAGGGACTACAGTGAAAGAAATTGAGAAAATGCTTGTTTTAAAGTTAAGTATAGACTTTTAAAAAATAATATCTATACTATTAAGACCAAAATGGTTACAAAATTTGGATATTTCGAATGTCTATAGGAGTGTTTTGTAAAAAGGATTCAATTTTACACAAGAAAAGAATCATAGAGGTCTATTTGAGGACTATATATCATATAAAATATTAATGATTTCTTAAATTCAATAAAACATTTTAATTACATTTTTAAGTATCTAATAATATTGATATTTGACACGAAAGGTACAGTAGATTTTTTTAAATAGAAAAACTTTGGAAAACAAGTTTGAAAAGAGTTTAGACGTATTTTAAACTATTTTTTTTAAAACTGAATCATGTTAAAGAGTCATTTATTTTTATAGAGTTTTATAAAATTTTAGAAAACTGTTCGAAAATATTTACCAAAAATGAAAATTACTTTTGGAAATTATTCAGCAGTACTTTTACTATTTATTTATTATTGTGAAGCGGTTGATCACAGTATAAAAACTCTGGTTACAAGATTAATTTTTTAAAAACCACGTAACTTAAGAACTTGTTTTTAAGTTAAATATGTTTTTTGTTTCTCTGTAAAATGTACGTGTTGTACTTTTTTGTATGTCTTTCTGTTGGCAAAGTCGCAATAAATTGATTCCTAATGCAGTCTGGCTATCTGTCTGGTCGTCCATTTGCCAAATAAAACGATTTCGGTCTGATCGGGCTTTTTGGCATTATTTCCGCTTTGATCGCTCAACCGATCGGCCACACCAAGTGAAAGTATATTCTTTTCTTTGTTTTCCGCAAAAAAAAGTTGCACAATTTCTCGCACATCTGCATAATGCAGTTGCATGTCAAAAATTATGGCATCATGAAAGAATTTCAATTCTTTCTTTTATTTCTCAGCTCTCACATTTCAGATCTTTTTTTTGCAGAAAATGCGCATTTTTATCACATATACACGCAGTATTCTTTCCTTTTTTTTATGAACAAGGAATGGCCCAATTTTTATTTTAAAAATTTATACTGACACTTTTGAAACAGGAAAAGATTCAGAGACACAATTATGGCATATATGTGGAAAGATTATAGGCGAAAAGTGAAAATTTCACGGGACAAGTAGAATGGGATGCATCCATTAATTACCAAAAATTAAAAATATAATATTTGTGTATTTTAAGACGGCTTTTAAAAAGGTTGATGCGATGTGAAGGAATACCATTTAATTCACATAAACTAATTAGATAAATATGTGTTTTTACATGTAAATAAAATAATAGTTTCTTATTTTAATTCCCTTTATTTAATGACGATTTTCTTTAAATTCCCTTTATTTGACCCTCTATTTGAAGTGACCGTTACATTTCCCTGGTTAAGAAAAAGCCCAAAAGCCCTTTGGTTCTTAAAATTGCTAAAGAATCTGAAAGCTTTCAATGAAAAGCTATTTTTGCACCTGTGGCATAGATGGTGCCACCTGGAAAAAGCTCTAAGAAACACAACCCTTACAAAATCGCAACAGGATAGGGATATAAGGATATATTTTAAAAGAAAAATTTTTAATAACTAAAATAAGAGCAAATAAAGGTTTTATAGGGTTGTTTGAAAAGAAATAAGAAATAAAATAATTTTATTTATGAATTTGGGTGGTAATTTATAATATAAGGTATAAGAAATTGAATAATTCAATTATGTTTTTAAAAACGGAGTTTTTCTCGGAAATATAGATTTTAAACCAAGGTTTTTAAAACATAATATACTGATATTTATAAGAGAAGTAATAAGAGAATTTCTATAATTAATTTTATGAAAATTAAAACAATACCGATACCGATATCAATATCAGATTAAGTAGGGAAACATTTAAAAGCTTATTGAGTTTGGTATGTAAACAAAAAATATTGATTACTTCTAAGATCGGAAATTGCCATAGTTTCCCTTTAAGTGCTCTTATTTAAGTTTTCAAAGTTAAACAAATAAAATCAAATAAAGAATTTAAAGAATAATAAACTTACCTTCACACTTGAGACCCTGAATAAAAAATCCTCCCATCAGCGAGCCACAGTGATCGCAAAAAGTCGGTGACATAAAAGTGTGGGGCTTGAAACGATGCGGCATATCGATCTTAAAACGTTCCCGCAGCAACTAAATCATAAAGAATAATATTAAATATAAATAATACAATTTTAATTAGAAATATTCAATAGAAAGACTCACAATTGTACTAGCTGAGGTAAAAACAGATCCAGAACATTTGCCCAACAATTTTTCGTGACACTTTTTATGCACCACCGTCTGACAAACTGTATAGGAATTTTTTAATTTAATATTTGAGACAAATTTTAATTTTAAAATAATACTTTTAAGACTTACTAATGCATTGATAACCTTGTTTACCAAATCCCCAGAGGAACAAGTTGCAAAAAGCACAAAAAGTTGGTTGTCGAAAGAACTTGGCCACAAAACGATGTCCATTGATGTCGTGGGTTCTGAAAAGGATGGTATATAATATAAGTATTATTATTATATAATTAAATTTTGTTAGCTTACTTCTGATGCTTAATGGCGCCTCGTCGATTGGTTATGCTCCGAGGACGAGTCCGCCTGTCCACATAGACACCGCTTCCTGTGACCCCAACGCCACCTTTTTCGGGCAAACCAGTGCTGCTCTCCCGATCTCGATCCCTGTCCCTATCCCGATGGTAGGCCTCCTCTTTGGAGTGCTGCCTGGGTAGCTCAAAGGAATGCTGCTTGCCATAGTGATCTCGGTCCCGATCACGATCCCTGTCCCGATCCCTACGTGCACCACCGGAGGCACTACTGCCACTTAAACCACTTCCAGCTCCACTGCTGCTGCTTGAGCTCTGTTTGTAGCGCGTCTGGAAATAATGATATTAAAATAATTAATATATATTTTGAAAACAATATGTTTACAAAAATCACTTCATTATGGAATTCAATAAATTCTGGCACCTGTTCTATCAAAAAAATCATTTACAAATTCTTTACACAATGTTTACACATTAGTTTAATATTTTTAATTGGATTCCCCGAACGAAATCCAACGCTTTGGTTTTTGTAAATAAAACAGATCTGTTTGTTTTAAATCAAAACAAAAGAAATTTTGGTTTATAATTACAATTCATTCATGCAGATATTATTAAATAATAGTTTTGTTTAATAATTACAGAAGGCATGTGGAAAAATGAACGTATATAAAGTTCTATAGTTGTAGTATTATAAGGAGAAGTTATACAAGTTGTAGTGGCTAAAGATGAAAAAAAAAGTGGTTTTCAAAGACATTTTTAAAAGAAAAATTAATGTAACAGGTATCATATAGCTGAGAATCTATGGTAAAAATTTTGATTTAAAATAAAAAGTCTTTTTTCTAAAAATTACTTAAGTATCGGGTATGATATACCTGCTATATCCTATTATATTAATAATTATGGTATTATTTATGTTTCTAAAACAAAAGTCGTGATGGACAAATCACCAAGGACTTTAAGTACTTGTATGTACCGAGTATCATATAACAGAGAACTTTTTGTTTCAAAAATAAAATGTAATTATATTTTAAAATCGGACTCTTGGAAAGCTTTCTTCCTCTAGGCTTTGGAAAACCCTAATCCTTTGTAGAACCTCCACTCACCTCGTGACTCCCCTGACCACCCTGATGACGAGAAGATCCCCCCGAGCTGCGGGGTCGCTGGCTGCTGGAATTGCTGGACTTTTGCTTGCGCACCTGGGCGCGTGTGAACATCATCTTGGGGTCTTGCTCTGCGGTCTCCTGATTCCGTTACGGATTGTGATTCCGATTCCCATCTATATACAAATATATATATATATTTTTTTCGTCTATATATTTCGTATGTGGCGATCTTTTAGGTGTGTTTTCTTGGGGCTTCTGTTTTGTGTTTCACTTTTGGCGCTTTATGGCGGCGAGTACAAGGCGATTTCTTTTATATTTATATTAAATAAACAGTTTGCATTTTCAGTCAGCTGTGTGTTTCTGCTTTTGCTTTATGCTTTCTGCTTTCAGCTTCTGCTTTCTGCTTTTTTCTGGCACTTCTTGGCCAGGTTTAAAGCCGCGTTGATGGATACCTGAAAGACAAGCACAGTGAGAAAAATACATACATATGTATATACAAAATATTTTGAATTTGAATGTTGTGGCTGGATCGACATTGGCCTTTAGCCGCCTGCCCCTTTTTAGTTTTTTTTTCCCCCTCCACCACCAAACCCCTAAGGGGAAATTGTGTCACGTATTCCGATATGACATTGACATTTTTTTTTTTGGGCCGGAGCGAGTGGGTGGAAAAGTGTTGAGGAACCATTTGTCTGATGCCAGACTGATGATCGCTGAGAATCTATTAATTACACTGAGAGAAATGTCATAACAAAGATGTATTTATAACATGATTGTGAGAATTTAGAAATGGGAAATGGTTTAAAATGAATGGTAATAATCGTTTTTAAAGAAAATGTGCATATCTTTCCTTCAACAATTCTTTGATTTATGTACCCTTGGAGTAATGATAAAAAGAGAACAGTTCATTTTCACGGGAATGAACTTCCTAAGAAATAATTCAATGAACATTAAACATTAAAATGAATTTGTCAGCTAATGGAACTGTATCTAACTCTACCTTAAATGAATTAATCATCATAACAATGAATTTAGCAACAAATTAGGCAAAATATACATTATGTTACTTACAGATTAATAATTTGAATTCAATTTACATTCATTTCAAATCATTATTATAGAATAAACTCATCAACAAATGAGCCGAATGAATAAGTTCATTAGAAAATGAATACATTCATTATACACTGAACTAGTTCATTTAGATAAACGATAATTAGGAAATGAGTTGTTAAAAAATGATCCTTAGTTCAGGATTACAAATAATTACATCTCTTAAGACTTTATTCTATAAATTATTTAATAGAAAAATTTGAAATTAATAAAATATATCTATGTCCTTTGTCATCCGACTCAAGTATAGAAAATGATTTTCAATGGCCATAAAGTTGGCTTTTTAATGCTTAAATATGCTGAATAATTTCTTTGGAAAATTTTATTTTCGGGGGAATAACAAATTTTTTTTGATTCATCGTTAAGAACATAATTTCAACATAATTTCAGTATTTGAGTGTATTTGTTTGGAATTCTTCAATGATTACTATTTGAAAATTCGGTTGTTTTCGAGACTGTTTTTGTTTCAATTAAATTCAATTTTGTTTCTTTTTTGTGTGATTTGGAAAGTTGACTGGAGGATCGGTCGAATAATAATGGATTCGGAAATTTATTGAAAATCTAACAGCCCACACAAAACAGGAGAGCAAAAATACACAAGAAAGTTGTTGGAGGGAATCCGCGCAAATTGGCGAAAAACGTTTTGAAAAATATGATTTTTGTTTTTGGCTCTTTGGTTTGCTTTTTTTTTCATTTTCGGGTTATAACGGAAGGGGGATTTCGGTTTTTGGACGCGCCACCCCAAAAATAAGCTCTTGATTCATTTAGATGATTTTTGTTGTGAATGCCGTACCGCTTTCCATTTCCATGCCCGATTGTTGTTAATATTATTAAAAATAGAAATTAAGTGGCGAATTGTGCGCGATTGCGTGCCAATTGATTGCCGGATATGATAAAAACACAAACAAGATGTGCCAAATCCTTCGATCCGCAAAGGAATGAATCTATATATCTAAGCTATATGTAGGCTAGATTTCTAGATTTCAGGGTTAAGGTTCTCAGCTCTCCGTCCATCAAGGCTGACTGTCGCATTACAAAATCGAAACGGAATTTTAAAGAATTTTAATCCAATTCGGGGGTCCCTGGAAAATATTTATTTGTCTTTTTGTGTTTTGTGTGTTTTTTTCAGAATTTATGGTTCTAAACTCATCAACAAAATAGGGTCCTTGAGTAAAATGTGGTTAATTTTCAGATATAATTTTACAAGACCTACAAGAAAATTTATGAGTTTATTGTAGAGGATGTTTTGGAGATAAAAATTTTAGTTTTTTGGCTTCCTTTTACTAAATAAATATGGTGTTTCTTTCAAAAAGCCTTCTTTGAAAATTATGGAGAAATTATATAGAGATTTTTATAAGCCATATATAAAACAACATCTGAAGTTTTGATAGGTGTTTTCAATAATTTTATGGGAGAACTGCATATGCTTAATAAATTATAATACCTTTTTTAAAGATAATATTTTTATTTTTGGTTTATTTTTTCTAAATAAATGTCTGCTGCTTTCGAATTTGTCGAATTTTTTTATGTATATAATTGTTTTGACATTGTTATGATTGCTTTTTAGCCAAGTTAATCCCGAAAATTTGTGTGGTCTTTTTAATTACTTGAAGAATATTTATTTTGCCAAAAAGAAAGGTATTTTGTTTTGTTTTAAATATTTATTTTAAAGGATGTTTTTTTGCAAAACTTATGAAGGTAAAGAAAGGAAAGAAACAAAAAAGTTCAAGATTTTTACAACAGGTTTTCGAGGCTAATTGGAAGAATTGTTAATTGATTTTAAGATGAATTTTATAAACTATGTATTATAATAGTTTCCCATTACCTATTGCAGTAGATTCTTAAGGTTCATTCTCTTAAGTTAATTATTTATTATTTGGCATTAATTTTATTTCAAATAAATATTTGTACACAATTGTAGAGTGTCTGGAAGTGTTTAATTAACTGGAAACACAAATGTCTTAACTCACACGATCGTTTGGCTAAATGAACTGATTTTCCAGCGGCGGTTCATGTTGGATTTTTGTTATTTTGGCGGCCATCGTATGGCGATAATTGAACTTGTATTGATGGGCCATCGGCGATTGAGATGACAAGTAGTTTATAGAGCTCGATTTTGATTGATCGAGTGGGGCATTCCGAGTCTATCACGAGCACGTGTTCGACCGCGAAAATCATGAAAAAAAAGTGAACAATTTTTGTGAGAGAATGAAAATGAAGGAAAATACGGAGGATTTAAAAATTTTTGTGGAGAAAAGTGGAGGAAACTTTTTGGATTATTCTGATTGAAAATCTGAAATTTTTGGATTTGGATGCGGAGATTGGGGAAGAGAGAGAGAGTGAGAGGAAAGCAGGGAGGGTATGGGGCTACTATAAACACATTCCACATTTGGTACACACAATAATAAATATTTCGTAGTGAAATGCTTTTGTTTTAATGCCCCGAAAAACACATCGCAAATGAACTGTATGATTGTGCGGTTCTCTCTCTTATTCCTTTCCATCTTATTCTCCTATTTTTCATCGCATTTTCCTCCATTTTATTCATCTTTCCGTATATAATCCCCTGTATATAGTTCTATATGGGTGTGACGTCATAATGCCAGGTGTACAAAAGGCCCAGGTGCACCTGTAATGCCTGCCTGGGCCTCTATATATATTTTTTGGTCGTCTTTTTTTTGCGGTTTTTTGGGCAATCCTTTCACTTTCACTTTTCACTTTCCACTGAAAAAAATAGAATAGAATGAAGAATGTACTTTTCACGCACTTTCACTTGCCTGCAACACGCATACGCCGTGTTGCACGTTCTGGTGCAAAAATTATTTCCACCAAAAACAACGAAAGCACAACCGAAACATGGCCAGAACGTGCAACAATTTTCGCCTTTTTTTCTTTTTTGGAAAATAAATAGAATCTCAAAGTAACAATAAATAGATTCGAGTATCTGTCAGATACAGTCCGCTCTGAATTTTCCGCAGCGTTTGCACGGGAACGCTCAGCATTCGTATCTGAAAGTGATATACCCGAATTGTATCTTAGACTCTGGCCTATACAGCTGTATCTGTATCTGAGTATCCGAGTATCTGTGTATCTGCATCTCCGCGAGAGCGATCTCTCATACTCTCATTTCGTATTGAAACTTTTCTTGTTTTTCCTTCAGTACCGTCGCCTTCGATCCATATAGACAGAATATATGTTTTTCTTTTTTTGTGTATATTTTGTATATGCAAGATCATGTGCTCTTTTTACATTGCTCCCTGGCGTTACCCAAAATGTTGGGGTGCCCAGAGAGAAACTGAGAAATTGAGAAAATAGAGAACCAGAAAAGCTTTATTTGTTTGGAATTTTTTGAAAAAAAAAGAAAAATAGTTCTTGTTGGAAAATAGTATTTAAAAAATAAATAATCTTTATCTAAATTTAAAACTAGTTTAATTTATGTAGTATAACGTTGTAAACCTAAAATACGTATTTTATTTTGGGTATAATATTTGGTTTTTAAAGGAAAGCATATTTTTTACATAAATATTGTATTATTTTTTTTAATATTCATAAAGATTTAAATAACTTAATTATTTTAATATTTATTCCTTAACTATTTATATAGGAAATCTCCTATTCTATACCTTTTACCCAATCATGAATATAGCTTTAGAAGCTTTAATATTTTTTTCGGGTTTTTGAAGGCACGCGCCTCTTAAAAATCTTCTCGCAAAATCTCAATGTTTATTTATGTATTTTTTTGTTAATTTTAACTTGAAAAGCAAAGAAACTGAGAGCCCGAAAAATATAAAAGCTCTTTGTTTGAGAGAATTGTATTGATTGGTACTCGGAATCTTAAAGTTTCCACTTTGGAAAACACACATGACAAATGATTTTGATTGACCTGGTAATTCCCATGCCTTGGTTCATTGATTTTCTTCAATTTTGTCAATAAATTTGAAGAATTTTTTTTTTTTTTCCAAGGTAAAATTAATTTTATTTATGATTGAGTCTTTTTGGTGAATTTATAAAAATCATAAAACTCTTATTACATAATAGGAAACTATCAATATCCGGTACTTATAGAGTACTTATGAAATATAAGCCTAAAGGTATGCAGCAGAAAATAATTTTGATAGGAAACTTCCTTGGAAACTTTTTAAGAAAAAGTTGTGACATAAGTAACTGGTATCTTAAGGTATAATTTTAAGGCTTAGCCTTTGTCTCATTATTTCTAGAATATCTTTAAAATACATTTTATACATTCAAGATTATTTTTAGAGTGTCTATAAAAAAATAAGCCCACAAGTATGCATCAGAAAATTGTGTTGCAAACAAATATCCTTGAAAACTTTAATAAAAAAAGTACCTGGTCTCTTATAGTCAAATTTTAATTTTTAGTCTTTCCTTTAGCTTTTGTCTCATTATTTCAAGAATATCTCTACAAATTTCTCCAAATACAAAGGCAATTATTGGGCAAAGAATGCCAAACTCTTAACAACTGTCTGGCTGTGTGAACTTGGGCCCTCGAGGACAGAAGAATACCAGAATATTGGCCTGGTCTCGTTTTCGATTTTTTTTTGTGTTTAGTTTGGCGAAAATCAAATGCCGAACAATGATTGAGTTTCGAGTCAAGGCCGAGCTGGGGGGGAGGGGAAAAAGTTTATCGTTTAACTTTTCCGGGTTCAGAAGCCGGGGGTCACAACGGCAGCTGCTCGGCATTTGTATTCGGTGTATTGGCCTGGCCGACTGATTCATGGGCTTCATTTTCCGGCGGTTTGTCTGCCGAAAGCGAATTGAATGGCATAAATCAGTTCTGGCCCAGACAATAATGAAAATGTCGAGCCCATATTGCAGCACACTTGAAACTGTATCTTCGAGACACATCTGTATATTGATATTCAACTAGATAGATAGTTAATCAAGCACAAAAATATGGCCAACCTTCGTGTGGAAGGTGGTGGATCCTGAAAAGAATGGTCGCGTGCAAGGAGCTTATAAGTAAGTACCTCTGGGTTGTGGCATCCGACAAATATCAGTTGCATGCCATGCCATGCCAGAAAAATAAAAGGATGCTGCCGGTTGCATGCTGCAAGGATTTCCCCAAGGCTTTCATGAAGGAAAAATCTCTGAAATTCTGCACCTGGCATTTGGCAGTCATTACCAAAAAGTTTAAGAAGCTTAAGCTGGGGCTTCTCTCACTCAAAATCACCTGCAAGCCTTTAATAATTTCACACGACAAAGCCAGGCACAAAATGCCCTGAGAAATCTATACAGAAATTATAATAATTTACATAAACTATAAATGGACCTTGTGACTCAGCTATTTGGTAGCCTTTGAGGCCGTTGAGGGTTGGTCCGGTTGTGGGGTAAGCCCAAACAATCAGTTTTTGGTCCTGGATGGACGCAACATTTTGATGACCACAGCTGGAATGGCCCCAATGGCGCAATAAACACAGATACTCACCCATACTGGGAATGGAGTGCTTACAATATATAACCATTATCAGGTGTCAGTCCCGTTGTTTACTTAGTCAGCGACAATTTCCATTTGCCAGCCAAGCGAGCGGGTCAAGACAATGTCCTTGCTAAAGATGGGAAGGAAACATCATTATTTAATTCAAAATATATAAAAATACCAAAAAAAAAGTATGAGTAGGGTCACACTTTAGGGCCAGTGTTACCTTGATATGTGACAAGAAGTGGGCAAAGTTTAATTATTTTTTATTTTTTCAAGAAATCAGTTTCAAATGGCAAACAATCTCCATGTATCCTCAACTTCCATCTCTAGACGAGCCCAAAAAAAAGGGTCCTTGGCATTCGTACACGTCGCACAATCAATTGCTATTAGTTTTCATTACCCACAAATTACCATAAAATCACATAGCCAGGCAACTAGCCAGGAGGCCTTTTTTTTTTGCCCGTTTCTTGGACAAACTACTTACGACCGCAAGGTGAACACTTTTTCGATATTCATGGAATAATTACACTTTATCAGGGACACTTCATGAATTAGCAACAACAATCCAGACAAGAAAAGGACCAAGCACCAAGGACCAAGGACCCGGGACCCTTCTTTCTTGCTCAACTGAAATTAGTCAAGTTTTTGTTGCGTTTACGTGGAAATTATCGTAATTAGAATATATTGAGCAATAAAAGTGATTTTTATTATTGAACTTGTGCTACACTCACCTCCCCTGCCATCCTTTCGGTTCGTCGTCGTTTGCACTTTATTTTGGGCCAGCCAGTCCAGGTAAATGGCAAACTTTTCTCAAGTGCCGGGGATGTGAAGTGAAGGGGATGTGTGCCCGGGGGGCAAGTCGATCCTTTGAGGCAACTTTACCGCTTGCAGGGCTACCGAAGAGCTGGCCAACTTTCCGTGGCAATACTATAGTTTCTGAGTTGAAGCTCAAAGAGTTTCTCATCGAAGCCCTGGACATCCGGATACAGGACATGGCAAAATTAACTCTCCGGCGACGGGACATAAAAACGCAGGCAGGACATTTCATTGGCTGCTGTTAAATAGAATCAGTGAGTGCACTGAGAAAAATATTATTGAAAAAGTTAAAGATTAAAAGATAAATCGTGCACGGTATCATTTAAATCTTTTTTCTGAATATTAAGTAATCTATAAAATACATTGCCTACTTGAAGGTGTCTTTAATATTATTTAAAAATAGTTGTATAGACTTGAGTATTTAATAAACTTACAATATAACAAAATAATTATTACTTTTTGGTATTTTTTAGTTAATAAGGTTTTTGGGCTTCGATTTAGTCAAGTATTCCCTACTCAAGCACATCATGCCTACTTAAATATTTTTCAAAATTCTTTTACAGATTTAAATATTTAATAAACCAAAAATATAATTTAAAAACTAATTTTAAATGCAAATTTTACATTTTCAATATTTTTTGTTAGTGCACAAATGAGATCTAAATGGATCCGAATTTTAGGGGCTTCTGATTTGGAGTAGGGAAGGGATGGTCCTAGGATGGGATGAGAGGTTATAGGGCCCGAGCACTTCGCATGTCCTGGCTGTTGTCCTGCCTGTATTTGTGTAGTTGTGGGTGTTTTGTCAAGAAGCGAATGTCAATGGCCAAAAACAGCTGTCAAAACACAGACACTCCTCCAGGAGCATGATAATGTAATTTGACAATCAACCGAGTGCCACCAGGGCACCCGGAAACGAGCTGAACTTTGAACTGTGCTCGCCCTGTTTTCGAGGGAAAGCCCAGGATACCGGACTCTGTCGGGATACTCTGGCCTTTGCTAATGCAACTTAATCGATTGGCAATGCTGGGGCATTTTCTAGGTAATCGACTTTGATGGCCAAGAATTCGGATACGGATTCGGATTCGGCCATTTGATGTCCTGCGAAAATGTGCAAAATACGAAGATATCGCAAAGGGACATGAGGATTTAATGAGCAGACGCAACACTGAACTGACATGGAAGGACTCATAAATTGTTTTGACCAGAAAAGAGGGGGCTGCTTTTATGAAAACATTTCCGTGGACATTGCCCATTAAAGTGTTGACGTCCTGCCACTGCCACTTCCACAGCCACTGCCCAATGCACTTAGGCCAAAAAGGTCCTGGTCGTGGAGTCCTGGAATCCTGCGGCATTGGCATTGTTTTGTTTTATATGCAAAGAGCTTATAAAATTGAATAGAGAGCCGCGCGCGGATTCATAATAATGGCCTGCAATGTGGGAACTGCGTTAACCCGCTTAATGTCTGCACTTAAATCTATAATATGGGGCATATAAAAAAAATCATAGCACATAAATTATGCCCTTTTTTCTAGGGTGGAACTTGTTACCAAAATAACTAACAGTCTATACTTACAGTATACATCATAAATCTCTTTACACTTTAGGTCCACCTTAAAACTTCCATCCAATAAATAGAAAAATTACATTAAAATAATGTTGTGTAAGCGAAAATTGCATTTACAAATCCAATCTGGTGTTGGGGGAGGCACCTAAAATGGAAAAAAAATACTGCCCTTTATACCTATAGGGTTATAGACAAAGTTATACTAGAGAGTGCCTACCACTTCTACCATGGTACCAGTACAGTGTGGCACAAAATGGTCGAGTTTTTATAGTAACGCCCACATTAAATTACAAGCGACCAGATAACTTTGCCAATGACACTTTGATGATGCCGTTTGCCATTTGCCATTTTCCCATTTGCCATTTTGAAATCCGAACACGGGGAGTACTTCCCCCATAGGCGCCAGAAAGGGGGGGATCATAAAGTTCCTGAAGCTTCGTCTTTTTGATGATGAAGAGGAGCTGGGCAGACGTATTGGTTTTCAGCAGAAGATGGAAATGCTACGGGATGCTTAGTGCACTGAAAGTTTAAAAATATAGATCAATATTAAAAATATACATAAGTATCGGGTACATAATACCAGGTATACCTGGTACTTAACCCAAAAAAATTGGAGTTGTTAGAAGTCATGCTTTATTTTAAGGGAGACTTTATTTTATTTTCTTCTTTAAAAGTTTTCACAAACCATATTTTTTAAGAGGCTAGAAGTGGAGTTATACAAAATTTTGTAAAAAAAATTAAGTTAAAGTAAAAATGTCTAAATAGTCTGAATATTACAGCATTAGCTCCCATAATCCTGAGATAGAGTTGCTTATTCTGTTTAACGGACAATTATACGGACAGGTAGACGGACAGGTATGTATATAGTCTCTAGATTGGAAAAAATTGTACATAAAAATACGGAAACTGATTTTCAAAAAAGCTTAGGCATTTTATATGACATTGATGATTGAAGATTCTAAAATATCTGAAATATATGTTTTCTTAAGATTCGCGGACAGATTAACGGACAGACGGACAAAACAATATAAAAAGGGGTTATGAAAAAGATGCCTTTAAATAGAGAGGTTAATTTAATAAAAAGGTACAAGCATAGTTTTCAAAATAGAAGAAAAATAGATGTATATAAATAATAGTTAATGTAATTATATAATTACATTAATTAAATTATAATTTACCTTTTCTTTCAGTGTAATGAGCGAATGAATGGAGTGACGGGCCATTCGCTTTTGCGGTCTCACTCTTTTCCCAGAAACAGGAACGGAAACAGGAACAGGACTCTTGGCACTGCTTCCCGTCACTTGTGGCTTTGCCCAGAGCAGGACCAGGAGCTGGCCAGGCGGAGAAAGCGGAGAAAGTGCGCCAGGAGAAGGGAAAGAGTAGTGGGGACTGGAGACTGAAACTGGAGAAAGAGCATCCGTTGGTTGAAGAGAAAACTTAACAAGCTGGTCAGGCCGGCAAATAGATAAACTAGCACCGCATGCTCGACAATTTGACTCCGCTCCGGCTTCCAAAGGTGTTGCCCCCAAACGGAAATGGTCAGAATGGGAAAAACGGGGTTGGGGGAGACCACTTCGTTCTAGCCAAAAAGGAAGGTGGAGGGGACAGGACTCCACATACATGTCATTGGCATAGACAAGCGTTTCAGATTTACAAAACATTTTATTCAGTCCAAGTCGTAGTGGCAACAACAGCTCAGGTTCACAGGTTTTGGCCTGGGATGATCTGAATACAAGGCACTGAGAGAAATTATTATTAAAATTATTTTGAAAGATTTTTTTTAATGTTTAAGGAAAGTTCTTTTTAAAATCATGAATCTTATGGATAGTCTAGCTTATCATACTTGAGGCTTGCACTTTTTTGGCAATTGTTTCAAAAGGTTATTTTTATAGTTTACTTTATGTATAAATATATTATTTTTTTAATGGTAAAATAATAGTCTTATTTAATTGAATTTTAATAAGATATTTATTGTATATTTCATAATGTTTACTACAATAAAATTCAATAAAAAACCATAAAATAGAAATAAATAAAATAAATATTGATAGAACCTTTTTTCAAGAAATATTTCCTATATTTTGGAAGTCAAAAGTTTAATTTCTTTATACTTTTATTTTATGAAAAAAATAAAAACAATACCCTTTAAATAATCAAATTAAAATATATTATAGAAAAGCTTCATTAAGGATTAAGGATTATTCTTAAATAATTTTCTAGCAGTGCCAAAGTGGCTGAAAATGGAGCGTCTGTGTTTGCGGTGGCAGCTACTAGTCGATGGTCGGTAGTCGGTGCTACTAACGGTACCTGGCACTAGTAATAGCTACTGGACTGGCTCTACTTACTGGCAATAGAGGGGGGGGGCTGTGGAATAGCTGGCTGTGGAGGGGATTGGTGCAATTGCAGCACGTCCATCAGTGGCCCATTGTCTGTGTCACGCATACATAATGAAGTGAACCCTGAACTTTTGCAAGAGAAGGAGACTCCGGAGAGGAGGAACGGTAGCTGGTCAGGATGCTGTGATTGGACTGCAGGGGGATGGAGTTGCATTTGCACCTGACCTGGCCACCTCATCATCGTCATCATCATCATGATGATGATTGTGATCATCATTGGCGATTGGCTGCTGTTTGTTAGCGTACATTGTGGAACAAAAGTGGGCTGGGAAAACTCGGTGTCGGATTGTGAATTGAAAGAAGCGCAATTAGCACTTCGATTGTGTTCTGTTGACGCGATTTGCATCAAATTAATGTCTTCATCAGCAAACGGACAAACGGACAAACGGACACACAGAGTATGAACAATTGGAAAACATTTTGCATTTTGATGCTCCACCAACTGTCAATAGAATCAAGCCAAAAGTACAGAAAAATAAAAATAAAAACAATTACAAAATGCCAAATTCAAACTCAATCTAAACCATGTCAGTTGGCTGTTAATAAAAAATTGGCTTTAATCGGCCAATTGTTGGCTTCAAATTGCATGCAAATTTTTTACTAATTTTGTTTACAGTTCGATTGAATGATAATTTGTCAAAAGAAGCAGAAAATGCTTCAATTTTAATCAAAAGCGCAACTAATCGGGCCACAAATGTGAATCGATATGGGCAGGTTACAGACCAGTCTGACCAGGTTGGTGTTTGTTTATTAACTGCAGATATTATGCAAAAAAAAAAAATTAAGAGAAACTGCAAATTAATTGTAGTTATTTTAATGTTTAATTAGTTAATTTAAATATATTTTTTGTATGATCAATTTTAAAATGAATAGAAATAAAATTAATTCTATAAGATATTAAAGAATATTTTATAAAAAGAGCTACATATATGCGATTTTTGGTCAAAACAAATCTATAGCTACTATTGTTTTTAAGCAAAGATACAAAACTAAACAAAAAAAGAGTTCAATATTTTCAAAACAAGAAACAAAAATATTAAAGTAAAAAAAAGGGATTAAAAATACATTTAAAACAAAGTTTTAAGTTTAAACTTTTTATTTTAACAAACTTTTAATGAAAAAGTGTTCAAAAACGATATAAATAGTGTTGAAACCCCTAAAAATAGTGTATAAAAACTTTAAGAAATGTTGAAAAATTTCTAAAATAGTGTTGGAAAACTCCAAAAAAAAACGTTAACTTTAAAAACTATTCAAAAACTAAAAAAAACACAAAAAAGGATAAAAAATAATAAAAACACTTGTTGAATTTTCATTACAAAGCAGGGCACCCCTTATTCAAGCCACCTGTGGGTTACATTTCTCGTAACTTGTATCTTGTATCTTGTAGAGCGTATCTCAAGGATACGAAAACGATGATTTGAATGTTTTGTCCTGCCAGGCTTCTCCTTTCTGTCTCTCTTGTGTCTGCTATCTCCACTCAGCCGGCTTTCTTTTGTTTATTTATTCTTTCTGCTTTCTTTCGCTTTGGTTTTTGGTTTTTCTACTCCAGTGTGTGTGTGTGTGTGTGTGTCGCCATTCCTGTGCTTTTCTTTCCACCTCCCTTTCACTTCCCTTCTTTGTTTTGTGTTGTTTTTTTTTTTTTGTTCTTTTTGGTCGCCTTTCTTCCATGTTTCTCTGGCTTTCCTTTTCTTTCATTTGCCTTCAATGCAATTATACTGGATAAATATCTTCTTCCGTTTTAGCTGTAATTACAAAAGTTTAATTGAGTTTTCTCGGCTCGTTGTGTTCTTTTTTTTTTTTTCTTCTTCTTTTTGCTGCCGCTCCTGCTTCTGTTGTTGTTGGGGGGGAAGGAGTAGGCGTTAGGAGCCGGCAGGAGAGGGCATGGCCAAAGAAGTTTCGCCCCAGCATTCGTCCTGAAGTTGTCGTATCCTTGTCGCCGCGGCTGCTGTTGACGTTTCGCCCCCAAACCCCCTGTACTTCTTGCCCGTCGTCCTCATCCTTACAAAACAGAGATACACAGATACAGATACAATTTTTCTTTTTTTTCGCAAAAGTATCTGGCGCTCTTGTTATTGTTGATGTTGCAAAAAAAAAAAAAAGAAAAAAAGAGTTGTCAGAGGCTGTCTATCTCCTGGCCACGTGATTGTTTTCCTTGCCTTTGCCGGGCCTCTGGCAAACACTTTGTTAACACCCCCACCTCCCCCCTGGACACACCACTACCCACTACTCCCCTCTACTCCTTCCTCAAGGACGTCGCATAATAAAAAGTGATTAAAACAGAAAATAAAGCTGCAATGCCAGCCACAAGAATTATTGATACAAAAAAAGAAAAGCTAAGATCCACTCGGGGGATTAGGGAAAATAGGGAAACTTTATCAAGGGAGACCAGGACATTATTATTTTTTCGTCTTAAATTAAAGAATAACAAGGCAGATCTAAAGACTATGTGATATACGATATTTAAACAAAATACCAGTCTTTTCATTTTAATAAGTTTTAGTTAAGGCATATAATAAGGCATCTAATTGATAAATATTCAAGCAATTTACGATAAATATTTTGTTTTTAAAATAAACGAAAAATATTAAAAATATCGAATACAATTTTAAAAAAAAGTATATTTTAATTTGCGTTTTCCGGTTCTGCTTAAGTGCAACCTATGAGAATCGAGGAGGAAGGCGATAATTTTTATTAATTAAATTATTATATATAAATAAAATTTTTAGCAATTTCATTGAATAGTTATCAAATTAGAGAATCTTCTGGAATGTTTTCATACGCTAAAAAAATGGTTAAATTGTACTCTACATTACTTTTCGACTTTGAAGCTTCTAAACGGTGTGCTTATTTTTGTACAATTTTAATTTATGAATTTACATGTTTTTCTCTAGAAATTAAAAAAAATTGGGTAAATAAGGGATGTAATAGCAAGGAATTTAAGGAATCTAAGGAATTAAGGACATTTTGAGTTGGCTATATATGTTAAATATGTTATATATGTTAACTATGTTAAATAGTAACTATGTTAGATAATAGTTATATATGTTAACTATGTTAAATAGTTGACTGTTTCTTAAACAAATTTAGGTATAAGACCAAATCGGTCCAACGTGTTTGAAAAATGGTATAGTATCATGAAAGTCCTTTGTCCATTTTTCGTGAAGGGATCCCTTGAAAATGCTGTTTTCCCCTATTTGGCCCACAGTGATGGCTATATCTTCCTTAATCCTGATCCGATTCTCAAGCGGAGTACCTTAAACGACTTCTTGGTCGATTTCCCACCATTTTGCATCAAAATCCTGACACAAAATATTTTTTAAATTTGTTGTCCATTTTTCGTGATGGGATCCCTTGAAAATGGTGTTTTTTCCTATATGGCCCACAGTGATGGCTATATCTTCCCCAATCCTGATCCGATTCTCAAGCGGAGTACCTTAAACGATTTCTGGATCGATTTTCCACCATTCTGCATCAAAATCCTGACACAAAATATTTTTTCAATTTTTTGTCCATTTTTCGTGATAGGATCCCTTGAAAATGGGGTTTTTCCCTATATGGCCTGCAGTGATGGCTATATCTTCCCTAATCCTGATCCGATTCTCAAGCGGAGTACCTTAAACGATTTCTGGATCGATTTTCCACCATTCTGCATCAAAATCCTGACACAAAATATTTTTTCAATTTTTTGTCCATTTTTCGTGATGGGATCCCTTGAAAATGGGGTTGTTCCCTTATGGCCTACAGTGATGGCTATATCTTCCCCAATCCTGATCCGATTCTCAAGCGGAGTACCTTAAACGATTTCTGGATCGATTTCCCACCATTCTGCATCAAAATCCTGACACAAAATATTTTTTCAATTTTTTGTCCATTTTTCGTGATGGGACCCCTTGAAAATGGGGTTTTTCCCTATATGGCCCACAATAATGGCTATATCTTCCCCAATCCTGATCCGACTCTCAAGCGGAGTACCTTAAACGATTTCTGGATCGATTTCCCACCATTCTGCATCAAAATCCTGACACAAAATATTTTTTCAATTTTTTGTCCATTTTTCGTGATGGGATCCCTTGAAAATGGGGTTTTTCCCTATATGGCCTACAGTGATGGCTATATCTTCCCTAATCCTGATCCGATTCTCAAGCGGAGTATCTTAAACGATTTCTAGATCGATTTTCCACCATTCTGCATCAAAATCCTGACACAAAATATTTTTTTCAATTTTTTGTCCATTTTTCGTGATGGGATCCCTTGAAAATGGGTGTTTTCCCTATATGGCCCACAGTGATGGCTATATCTTCCCCAATCCTGATCCGATGGCTATATCTTCCCTAATCCTGATCCGATTCTCAAGCGGAGTACCTTAAACGATTTCTGGATCGATTTTCCACCATTCTGCATCAAAATCCTGACACAAAATATTTTTTCAATTTTTTGTCCATTTTTCGTGATGGGATCCCTTGAAAATGGGGTTGTTCCCTTATGGCCTACAGTGATGGCTATATCTTCCCCAATCCTGATCCGATTCTCAAGCAGAGTACCTTAAACGATTTCTGGATCGATTTCCCACCATTCTGCATCAAAATCCTGACACAAAATATTTTTTAAATTTTTTGTCCATTTTTCGTGATGGGACCCCTTGAAAATGGGGTTTTTCCCTATATGGCCCACAATGATGGCTATATCTTCCCCAATCCTGATCCGATTCTCAAGCGGAGTACCTTAAACGATTTCTGGATCGATTTCCCACCATTCTGCATCAAAATCCTGACACAAAATATTTTTTCAATTTTTTGTCCATTTTTCGTGATGGGATCCCTTGAAAATGGGGTTTTTCCCTATATGGCCTACAGTGATGGCTATATCTTCCCTAATCCTGATCCGATTCTCAAGCGGAGTATCTTAAACGATTTCTAGATCGATTTTCCACCATTCTGCATCAAAATCCTGACACAAAATATTTTTTTTCAATTTTTTGTCCATTTTTCGTGATGGGATCCCTTGAAAATGGGTGTTTTCCCTATATGGCCCACAGTGATGGCTATATCTTCCCCAATCCTGATCCGATGGCTATATCTTCCCTAATCCTGATCCGATTCTCAAGCGGAGTACCTTAAACGATTTCTGGATCGATTTTCCACCATTCTGCATCAAAATCCTGACACAAAATATTTTTTCAATTTTTTGTCCATTTTTCGTGATGGGATCCCTTGAAAATGGGGTTTTTCCCTATATGGCCTGCAGTGATGGCTATATCTTCCCTAATCCTGATCCGATTCTCAAGCGGAGTACCTTAAACGATTTCTGGATCGATTTTCCACCATTCTGCATCGAAATCCTGACACAAAATATTTTTTCAATTTTTTGTCCATTTTTCGTGATGGGACCCCTTGAAAATGGGGTTTTTCCCTATATGGCCCACAATGATGGCTATATCTTCCCCAATCCTGATCCGATTCTCAAGCGGAGTACCTTAAACGATTTCTGGATCGATTTCCCACCATTCTGCATCAAAATCCTGACACAAAATATTTTTTCAATTTTTTGTCCATTTTTCGTGATGGGATCCCTTGAAAATGAGGTTTTTCCCTATATGGCCTACAGTGATGGCTATATCTTCCTTAATCCTGATCCGATCCTCAAGCGGAGTACCTTAAACGATTTCTGGGTCGATTTCCCACCATTCTGCATCAAAATCCTGACACATAATATTTTTTAAATTTTTTGTCCATTTTTCGTGATGGGATCCCTTGAAAATGGGGTTTTTCCCTATATGGCCTACAGTGATGGCTATATCTTCCCTAATCCTGATCCGATTCTCAAGCGGAGTACCTTAAACGATTTCTGGATCGATTTCCCACCATTCTGCATCAAAATCCTGACACAAAATATTTTTCCAATTTTTTGTCCATTTTTCGTGATGGGATCCCTTGAAAATTAGGTTTTTCCCTATATGGCCTACAGTGATGGCTATATCTTCCTTAATCCTGATCCGATCCTCAAGCGGAGTACCTTAAACAATTTCTGGGTCGATTTCCCACCATTCTGCATCAAAATCCTGACACATAATATTTTTTAAATTTTTTGTCCATTTTTCGTGATGGGATCCCTTGAAAATGGGGTTTTTCCCTATATGGCCTACAGTGATGGCTATATCTTCCCTAATCCTGATCCGATTCTCAAGCGGAGTACCTTAAACGATTTCTGGATCGATTTCCCACCATTCTGCATCAAAATCCTGACACAAAATATTTTTCCAATTTTTTGTCCATTTTTCGTGATGGGATCCCTTGAAAATTAGGTTTTTCCCTATATGGCCTACAGTGATGGCTATATCTTCCTTAATCCTGATCCGATCCTCAAGCGGAGTACCTTAAACGATTTCTGGGTCGATTTCCCACCATTCTGCATCAAAATCCTGACACAAAATATTTTTTAAATTTTTTGTCCATTTTTTCGTGATGGGATCCATTGAAAATGGGATATATAGGGTTCCAACTTTTCTCCTATAGGGTATGTCGGTGGAAAGTTTGTATTTCGTATTATTTTGCCAAAAATAGAATCCCTTAAAAATACCGAAGTTATAGCATTTTTGATCAATCAGTTAAATGGGGCTATAGGATATAGTCAATCGATCCCAACCGTTCCGACTTATATACTGCGTGCAAAGCTTTAATAGCTTTGAGATCTTTCTCAAAATAGAATCCTTAAAATATTTAATCACATTTTTAGTTTTCTATTTGAACTTGAGCCCCGATAGATTCTTTTTTCAGCTCAACTCCCCGGAGACGGCGTAAGCCGGAGAGAGCCCATTTGACGTATGTATATAGCTAAAGTCAATTTATATTTTAATAAATAGCGAAAGTGTTGAACAGCGTCACAGGCACGCATTTCAAAAAAGCATCCTCGGAGGAGGATGTGGTTAATTTATTCATTGCAAATTTACATGCTCATGTTTGCAAATTTAAAAACTGCTCACACCCGTGTTGTACCGAAGTAGGGGAAGTTTATTCAGAGCAGACTTTCCCTTTAGTAATATGTAAATCGAATTGCCAGCCCTGCACTTTTCCGACAAACACATGCACATTCTATATATGGTATGGTATGTGTATGTCTGCATCAGCGTCTCCACTCGAAAGATATAGTCGGGCATTTACATTCCCATTTACATGCATATCGTCGAGTTAAACCAACAAACTGCCAGCTAACTTAGTGTTATGATTTTGTAGGTATTCGGTAGGAAAGGTAACACTAAAAAGAAAGCTTAAAGTGTGACCAGTTTCATAAGTTTTGGTGAATTGGTTAAGAAAACTATAAAAAGTCAGCTCTTATGAATGTCTGAAAATAATTCATTTTTGTGTATAAACTGCTGGTAGTGTTGAAAAGAACTTTATACTACGTTTTTATTATTTTAGTTTGACCGGGCCTAATTTTATTCTTTATCTTTCTCTTGATTTCTGTTGATTAATTTATAATTTGAATTATAATGCATACCGAAGAGATACCATGTAAAGATCAGCTTATTATACTAGCATAAATTTTAAAAGTGTGTCCAAAGTAGTGCTTGATGACCAACTTGTATCATTCTTTGTAGTATATTTTTAAATAAATATTTGTTTGATGAGTCTTTATATTTTTGTACAGTTTATAATTAAAATGTATATAGTATACTACTAAGGAATTATTTAATTTAACAGCCCGCAATTGTTTTATCCTATTGTTTTATTATGATGACAATTATAAAAGTGTGCCCAAAGCTATGATTAATCACTAATTTTAAAGATTTTCCCCAGAATTTAAATTCATATTGTTGTGGTGAGTTTCTTTTATATTTTTACAATTTCTAATAAAAATGTAAATAGTATACTATTATAAAATCATCCAAACAATCCCTGTAATATTTATTTTTTTTGGTTAATATTTTGTATATTTATGCATTTTGTTTAGACGAATTCCCCAATTGAACTGAAGCTGGGCCGAAGCAGCCGTTTCAAATATAATATAATAAATTACGTACGCCTGAGTAATCTAATATTTATGATGAAAGTAGTATACCTATGTAAGCATAAAGCACTCGGCCCGAAAGAAGGCATAACCAGACTTATCCACACCCATTTCATATGCATTGGATGAAAAGAAATTCGCACACATGGGTGGCATGGAGTATGATGGGGAGTACGAGTATGGGCGTGAGGCTGTGGGTGTGGGTGTGCGCGGGTGTAGTGTACGAGTATAGTATGTGATTCAGTGGATGGTTTTGTGCGGCACTCCTGTCAAAACAAATCCGTAAGAGATTACATTAAAAGGCGCATTTGGACAGCTCAATCGCAAAATAGCAAAACATTCCTCCGGCATCCAGTCGGCGGCAGTCGAGCAGTCGGCATGCGGGTCCTGTATCCAGTATTCAGTATCCAGTATCCTGTATCTGTGAGATATCCCCAATGGATTTACTGAATGCCAACACCCAAATCAAATCTGCAAACGCCCCCGTCCTGTTAGCTCCAGGACTCCCCTTTTTTGAGACCCCTCCCCCGCCCCAGACCTAGACCTGGAAATGATGGAAAGTTCCCTGATGCAAGCTGACAGTAGTTTTTTATTACGAATTCATGTAATCTTTCTACGTGGCTCGCTTTTTTAAACGGCCAATCCGACACTTTGTTCTCCCCAGCTTTCTCTACTTTCTCTCCATTTTCCTGGGAAATCGAGCAGAGGGATATAAAGGTGGTTGACAAGCTGGAACCTCGATTGATTCAATAAGCGATAAATTATGTTAATTTCTGCCCGCCTTGGGGGCTTTTCTTCTTCTCAAGAAAAACAAAAAAACAAAAAAAAGGAAAGAGTTCAATTCAGATTGATGATTTTAGGCAGATTGATGTATGTACGTATTACGTAGCATTTATTTATAGGAAAATAGTTGGGAATAATGAATATTAATGGAGCGTGTTTTGCTATCGAGGAAGAGAGGTCTTTTTATAAACATTTGCAGAACTGGGCTCTAAAGTGAAGGAATTTGAGGGAAAGTAAGAGCTTTTAGAGGTTATTTTATAAACTATTTAATATTAAGACTCTAATTGAATATATTTAAATATAGTTTAATAATACTTTAATCATGAAAACAAGTTTAACAATAGTGGGACGTTATGACTGAGATTGCATTATTTTTCCTTGTATGATAACTATTACTTACTAGAATATAACTTTTATTTTTTATTCCTAAATAGAATATTTAATTTAAGTAAAGTATATATTTATAAATAAATTAAAAAACAGAAAATAATTATTAGAATTTTAAAAAATTAAAAACCCTTTCCCAATTATATTCACATTTTTTTGGCTTATTTTTTCAACACTTCCCATCTAAACTTTGCATAAAAAAGATAAACGTATTTCAATATAAATACAGTTAATATTTAAGACTACCTGCAAGGACTTCACTTGGAGGTCCTTGGTCCTTGGTCCGTTTTGGCACACATAACTTCACTTGATGCGATTCCTTGCATATAACCAAACTTCGGTTATGGCCATCTTGTGTGACTTGGCCGTAAGCCGACAAATCAGCTTAGACGGAGTGCGATGCTGCTGATGCCGGGAAGGACAAGGACTTTGAGCAGGACTCGGACTCGGACTCCGTGAATCGGGAATCAGGATACACACACAGAGACACCGAGGAGGACTTAGGAGAAGCACTTCCACCCTTTTGGGCTGAACTGAGCCGACAGTTGAACTGACAATCTGAAGGACCTGGCAACCGCAAGGAGCCTTTGTCATGCAAAGAGCAAAGTGGGCGCCCCAGCCGCAGTGCCACGCCCCCTTGAATCGACTAGGACAAAGGCTAGGCCAGGACAGGTGCCAGGTGCCAGGAGGAGGCAAGACCAGGTGCTGGTCGGGGCAGGGGCAGGACCTCTCTCCACCTCTATAAATTGTAAAACTATTTTCAATAACAGCACACAACAAGGATGCTTCGGGGCTGAGGTCCCTGATTATTTGCCTTCTACCTTGACACGAGGACACGAGGACACCAGGACGAGGCACCTTTGTGTCCTCCCCCGCAATCATCGCCTGGATTCGTCCTGCTAAAGGGCTTTCCCTACCATACCCCGTGATTCTCCCCATGAAAGCAGGCGATTGGGTTTGCATTTTAGTTTGCTAGATTCGATTTGATTTAAGTTGATTTTGGCATTTCCGGTTCAGGAATATTATTATTTTATTGACAAGTGGAGTATATAGATGAGGTATTCTATAAGGATCTGTATCTGATGGATTTCTATATGGAGGCATTATAAAGTTAAGAAAAAGGTTAAAGAATCTCAAGGGTAATATGTATAAGAAATATTTCAAAAAAAGTTTGTTATTATAAAAAGATATAATTAAGGTCTTGACTAATTTTTTTAATATTATATTTTTATACTTTATCTTATAGTATTTTAAAAAAATTTTATGGCGGGTATCCTGAAGTCTTAAAATCATTTCCTGACTTGGCTTTTGGTTTTTTGTCTTTGGAAGGCAAGTGGAGAACTCGACTTTGGGCAACTTTATAGACGTTTTCCACAAAGAGGAGCCGGGGCCCGGGGAGCAGTGTCTCCTAAAGACTAAGGGTAGTAAGGGAAGACTGAAGACCGAAGAGTAAGGAGTCTGGAGAGAGGGGCTGGAGTCTAACAAAGTTTATTCTTTTTCGTGTTTTATTTTTTCCATTTTGGGTTTTTTGTTTTCGGGCATGTTTTGTTTTTTGTCTTTTGGTAATTTAGCATATTCCTTGCAGGACTTGTTGTCCTTGTCTGCTGTGTTCTTAAGTTTTGCTTCACCGTTTGCGGTGTGCAAATGCAAATTGCTTGGCTTGCATATTTCCTAACCGAGTCCTGTATAGTCCTTGCAGTCCTTATACTCCTTCGCCTCCCTGTCCCCGCTGTCCATGAAGATCCTTTGGAATGAGCCAGAGGATTGCCAGAGGGGCCGAACTGAAGTGCGGCCAGCCGCATTGATGGTTCCATCTTAGAACCGCCCAGGATCTCCCCAGGTAAGTGGCTTCTTTCCAAATGCACTTCTCCGTTTCCAAGACCAAAGGACACCAAGGACTATAGACTTTGGACCAAGGAGGAGAAATCAATTCGCAAATAACTCAAAGTTAACTCAATGAACCCGCAGGGAGTTGACAGGACGTGGATGGGAGCTGGTCTCCAGAATTTATTGGGTTGGGCGGCTTGCCAGACTTAATGAAGCGGTTTTCTAAAATATTCCCAGATAATTGAATACCTGATTGCAAAGGTTGCAATTACAATTGATAAAATCCGGCATGCAACTCTTCATTTTTTTTTGCTCAATACTCAGACCCACACTCATACCGATACATTCACTTTATTCAACCATTTCGGTTTGAATAAATAGTGTGGAGCTCGCCATCGTTTGTTGTCTTTTGGGTCGTGTGTCCAGATGTTTTGATTCACTTTTAATTCATTTCAGTGGGCAACCCTACGACCCACTATAGCCCACTGCCGCCCACCACCCCTTCGAGTGCTTTTCCAACTGTTATTGTTTCGCCAATTGTTGTTTTTCTTACTTGTGTTGTTGTGCTTTCCTCCAAGTTGCTATTAAGAAAAACGCCTCCAAGAATAATCGACTAAACGAGCAAGCAAACGATGATTTCACAGCAAAAAAAAAAATATTTTAAAAATATTCAAAATAATAGTTATAGTTTATATAATTTTGGTTTTTAATTCAAAAATGTATTTCCCATCCCAAGTGTTTAAAAAAAACCTCAAGAGACAAACTTCAAACTTGAAACATTAATACGCTTTAAAATCCCTTTCATTTACAGCTTTTAAAAGGCCTATTAAAAATTTTAAAAAAATTTCTCTTAGTGTATGTTAGCTACAGTGATGCTCCTTGATATCCTGTACCCGAAAACCCCCACTCCCCGCAGCAATGTGTCCGCTTCCTTGGGCTCGCCTCGAAATGCAGCCAACCAGCCGGCAATAAAAATATGATTGTATTTTCGCTTGAGTTGTTTTCATTTCTCGATGATGTCGAGGACGAAACGAAGGGAAACTGGACCTGGAGGTCCTGTGTCTGCGGCCGAGTCCTCACAGACCTCAGACCTCAGATCCCAAGTCCCCGAGTCCTTGGTCCTCAATTCTGACCCAATGCATGGTTAAATCAGGCGAATGCCAGCGGTCGAGCATTGAACTGCTTGGCGTTGTTTTTCCATCGCCGCCACCGCCTTTTGTTTTGTTTTTCCCCATTCGGGTTTTCCCTTCAGTTTTCCTCTCGATTTTCCCCTCAGCAGATCCCATTTTTGAAATCAGGACGGCAACTCTCGCATATTCGCTACATTACATTTCTCGTTGCCATTAATCGTGCATCTCAGGATCTGAGGACTCACAGGACAACAAACACACACACACACACACAGAAAACTGAAGGCCCACATTCCCCCAGTCCCACAGACTACCCAGTCTCCCCCTCTTTTCCATTTATATTCCATTCCCTTCGAGTGTCTCTCTTGTATTTACTCGAGTGATGTAATTTTTGAATAGCTTAAGGCATTTCAAAAATGTTTAGCAAGGCAAATCCTTTTTTAACGTCGATTTTCCCCAGGACCTCTTGTGTTTTTGTTGCCGTCTTTTGGGCACTTTGCATACACATATGCATATATGCTCTATTATTGTTATTAATAATCATAAATCATGCTTTTTTTTCACAAGCAGGGTAAGTATGGCTGAAGAAATCCCATTCAACAGGAGTTTGACTCAAAGAGAGCCATACAACACTGGTTGCTCAGAAACAAAACCATTTCCAGCACTGAAGAAGTAAGGTTATGTTTTAAAATGCCTTACAGTACTTAAATTCGTAAATAAATAATACTTTAGCTTAAATAATATCAAAGAATCTCTATGATATCAAGAAAACTAATAAAAACTATGATAAACAACCGGAAATTATCCAACACTGCTGCCAAAAGAAAAAAAATAGATCCCAAAACAGGAAAGTATATGCTTATAACCTTGCCCTCTCAGCTTCGAAACAAAGAAAGTGGCCAAACACAAGAAAAAAGAAAACAAAAAATGACGCAAACAAATTTGTAATGAAATTTTGTATGCTGACATTTCGAAAAATTGCTTTTTAACCTTTGTGCTGTGCCGCTGCCTCTGTTCGCCCCCAGAAACTGCAGTTACTTCGTGTGTGTCAGTGACATGTTAGACGTGTATCTGTATCTCGACTCCTCGCCACGGGTGGTGCCACGACCCGGGGTAAGGACAGGAATGTCGTTCCAGTCAGGACACTTTTACATGTAGAGAAATATTACCTAGTGTTGGAAATATCTAAAAGATTTTACTAACAGGGTTGTAAAGGAAAATAAAATACTGGTTTAAGAATTAGTATTCATTTTCTTAACTAGAAGATGACATTACTAGGTTTTCATAAAGTTTGTCGATAATGTAGACTCTTTACTCTTTTTCTAAATATTCCTCACCTAGATTTATGTTTTAAATATTTTAAAAATAATTTATATATTTTTTTTCAGTGCAGCAAAGCAAAGTTCTGTGTGCAGCTTGCGAAAATCTGTAAACCGAAAAGTCTGTGACATGTTTTTAAGTTTCTCAGCTTGGCATGCAGATTATTATTAGGTTGTCCGTCCGTCTGTCCGTGTGTCCGTCCGTCTGTCCGCCTGTTCGTATGTCCCTGTTTCCCTGTGTCCGTCTGTCCGCCAGTTTGTTCATCTCTTTAGCATCGTACACTGCTGTCGCCTGCCAGGTAAGTCTCCAAAAAACTTTGCCCATGTCCAGTGACACAGGGTGAACTTCCTACAGTACAGTTAGTAGAGATTCAGGGGCGTAGCTCAAAAGGGGCGCTATGCCTGTGCCATAAGTTTTGTTCTAACAAACCAATTACTCGCACCAATTTTCCAAAAACAGGCTGACTTTCCTTTAACCTCCATGGATGGATGCAGCATGATGGAAGAGTTCGACTTTGAGATATCCAAAAAGATATATATGTATGTATATATATGTATATATATCTGCAGACAGAGTGACAGAGCCAGACTGAGATGGAGGAAAAGAGATAGACAGCAGAAGCTGAAGAAAATACAAATACGACTTTGAGTTACTTTTTCATTATTTTTCCAAAGAGTTTGTCCTTTGGCGTGTGCCATACACTTGCAACTGGATACACTGAGAAAAGTTTTATTCAAAAAATTCAAGAATTATATAAATATAATAATATTTGAGTACAAAAAAGTCTTTGAATGTTTTTGAAAACCTTTTTTTTTTTGTCTATATCTATCTATATTTTTTCTCTGTGTATCTTCTTTCACTCTTGGGCTCTTTTTCTGCGGCAATGTGTGTGTTGCAATGTTCAAAACATTGGCAGATGTCGCCGCACTAGCAAAAGTTACGAGAGCGGCAAGTGGAAAGTGGCACGGGAAAAAAAGAAGTGGGTGGCTCCTGGATGGTTTAAGGTGGTTTTAGGGTGGCCCAATCTGGCCGAGTGTGGGTTGTCTTGGGTGGCTGAGACAAGACATGCCAGCCAGCCAAGTCAGCCGTCGTCGAGTAACAAGAAAATAACCAAAAAAAAAAACAAAAAAAAAAAACTGAAACATACAAACACATCCATATGAAAAAAGTTGTTTCAAGTTTTTCATGATTTTTTTGTTGTATGTTTTCTAAAAATTTGTTGCTATTGTTTTTTTCTTTTCTTATTTCCATCCAGAATTTTCCGAGTTTTCCACAAAAATTTTTGGTTGAAATGAAGAAAATGAGAAATATTTGTTTTTCTTTCAATTTTTGGGCAGATAATTATTTATTACCTAAGAGAGATGGAAATATTTAATAAATTAAATTAAAGGAGAGTATATTAAATAATTCTATTATTATATAACAAAACAATTTTTAGAAACTATGGAATATCCTTTTCTTTTATGTTTTCAAGAGTCTTTTTTGAAGAAACTAAAAATTGTTTTAAGATCAAAAATACTAATGAATCTTTTATAATGGAAATTTAAAACTAAAGAAATATTTAAAATCTATTTATTAATTAAACTACAGCACATCACAATTGTAAAACATTTCAAATAACCTTAAAACCCCTTAAATACTAGCACTAAACTAAAACGATAGACTCCCCCTCCTTTTAAGAAAAGAAAAAAGATTTGCTAAATTGATTCATAAATGTTAATATTTAAATCGCCTTAAATCTGACGATTGAGCTGCCTTCGCCATTAGCAGGGGGCGGGGTGTGAGAAATTGTCAAGGACCTGCTGGCAAAGGGATCGCTTAAGGACGAGCAACTTTCGAGGAGATCTGACATGTTGCATGTGTGGCAATGTGGGTGTCACCGCCTGCGGTTGTTCTTAGTCCGGGATTAAGACGCATTTTTTGGCCAGGGGCAGGGACAGGGGCAGGGGGGTGTTCTAGTGCGACATAATCTTCCCTCCACCCCCTCCCTTGCCGCATCTTTTTTAGCCGCTTAACTTTTTCCACTTGCATTTTGGCCCCGCTTACAGGATATTATGGCAAAAAAAAAAAAAGAAAATAAAGAAAAACGAAGCGCATGTTGTGTGCGCGTTGTAAAAAGTTTTTAATTTTTCTTTTCAAACATTTAACTAAAAGAGCAAGTTCAACCCAAACACCCAAACCCAAAGTCCTTAAAAAAAAAAAAATAATAAGGAAAAGAAAAAGATGGAAAATGAGAATCCCCATTTTTCCTTTTGGCCTGAAACTCATAACTTTGGCATGGAAAAATATCATACGCATAAAACAACATACGATGCAATCTGCCTGACGTCGACTGCACTTTTCCTCAACTCCTTCCGCACTCCGGCATAGGTTTTCCTCAGCGATTTTCCTCCTTGTTGGATGTTGGGCGGTTTATTTTTCTTTTAATGAAACATTTGTTGCCCGGCGGCATTATGACGATTATTATTATTATTATGAGGCATGCAAAAGTTGCCGTTAAAGCATCGTGTAAAATAATATTTAGATGGCAACTTTCTGAAGCTTTCCAGCTTTTCATTCGGCAGGCAGCAGTCTGCGCGAGTCTGTGGCCAAAAAAGCCTCTGGCCTGGCTTAATTAAATTTGCGGATGGAAAGCCGAAAAATCCAAGCCCACGACAACTGAAGACCGCCAAAAACTGACTGAGACTCTCGCCTAACTCTTCTCCGAAAATTAATTGAGTCCCTGTGGAAAATATCCTTCTTAGTTTCGATCCAAGGAAACCTTTCAAAAATTCTTTAGCTTTCCAGCACAATTTTCCAACTTGGTTGACGAAATTAATTTTCCTTTGTTGTCACCACAAATGGCACGAAATGTTATTTGAAAAGTGTGAGGCCACAGGATTTGAATGCACTATTTTGATTTTGATTTTCGGTTTTGATTTTGTTGTGACGGCAAGAAGCCTTTCGATGCCATTTCGTCCTGCTACAGGATTATAAACCCTACTCCGGCCACTCTCTCTCGCCGGGCATCGACATTTTGGCCAAAAAAGCACTTTTATGTCTTCGGCAGTCGGTGATTTTAAATTGTATTTTGGTCATAATAGGAGCTATTTTTAGTTAACAAATTTTAGTTTGTAAATTATACTCTTTTAGTTTTTAAAACTCTACTTTCTCATTATAGGTTTTTAATTCTTACAGACTATAAAATAGCCCTCGCTTTTCTAAAGCACTGAAAACTCCTTTATAGATCTTAATATGACTGACTAATTGACTTTCGAAGCAGGATAATTGGTAAATGGCCAGGCAGGCAGGCAGATCCTTGACTCCTTGGTGTGGCCGAAAAATAAAGGACTCGGAGCATATGTCCTTTGGGAAGCTGGGCCGCCATAATCATAATACGGGATGGATGGAAAAGTCTGTCTGGTGCGATAAGAAGCGAGTCCTTTTGTAGTTTGTCCTTTTGACAAGAATTGCTGTCCTGGACTGTGGTAGCTCTGTGGATGGTTGATGGAAAACAGGATGCGGGCTGGTCCTATTTGGTCCTGTTTTTGTGTGCGGTCCTTTCCTGTGCCCTGTGTCCTGTGGCAGCAGTGTCAGTGCCAGAAGTCGTCCACTTTTTGGTTGGCTAAATCATCTAAAACAATTTGGCATTAACATTAACGACAGCCATCGGTGGGCGGTATCGATGGCAATGTCTCTTCATTATATTGGGCCCTTTCTGGTCCTTTTTTGGTAGGACTTTATGATGACGTTACCCAGTTACCCCTCCCAGCACCCTCGGCTCGTCCTGTAATGGAATTCAATAAAAGCTGAGAGTGCAGAAGGCAATCGTTTCGACACGAAATCCAATAGCTTCACCCCACGGCTATTGACTCTGCACCGGAATCGAAGGGGGGGTTTTCTGGGGCTTTTCCGGGGTTTTTCCATCCACCCCTCCATACCCCGTTATCCGAAAGTGTCCTCCGAAAAAGTGGCATGAAAACTCATCAGCCTGTCGCTTGTCGGGCTCATTTGTTAATTTTCAGCAATATCGGCGAGTGGCCGAAGGATGTTGCAAGTCCTGCCTGCTGTCCACTGTCCAATGTCTCCACTGCCTCCAATCTGGGGGGCGAAACATTTAACATACGACAGCAATATATCCTTTGGAAAATGGCAAAGGATGTATGGGGTACATAGGACTTTAAGGGCTACAATATCCTTACTTTTATTTTAAGAACGTCTATGTTTATGATAATATTTTATACTATTTTTAGAACTATATAATAAAATTCTTAATAAATAATGTAGATTCTTAAAAAATATCTCAACTTTTCATTAAAAAATTCTTCAATATTTTTTACTCAAAAATCCTACCCTACCTATCCTCTTCTCAAATCCCCAAAAAAATCCCATCAATACTGATAGTCCAAAATGTGACCGCATTTGTGACGCGACTTGGCCGCCAACTTCCTGCACGCAGCCTCATTAACCCCTAGTTAGCCCCAACCCACTCCTTAACCCCTTAACCCCAGGCGTTGGTGGATTCGCACCCGGGCTAATGGGAGAGTCAGAAGGGCAGTTCGATTGCCAATTTCGGGCCAAACAGGCAAATAACTTGGACAATCCGTCAGGGCTACCAAAATGGAATTGAATGGCTCGGTTTTGGGATTGCCATTGGAATTGGAATTGGTCATTAGCTTCATATTGGCAACTGGAACGAAGTGACTTGGCCCGATAATCGCATTGGATTTGGCCCAAAACGGTCCAACCAGAAGGTGCAATTTCCCACTGGTCACTGGGCCAATTGCCATTCAAATTGCTTTTGTCCTTGGAGCTTCAAGGATTAATCGCCTTGAGATTGAAGAAGTTGACAGGGTTTTATAAGTTGTTTATATTTTCCAAGCAATAATAGTAAGCTATAGGTATTTTAAACATTATAATCTTTTACCAATTTTTAAAAAGGCTTGATTAAAAAATTCCAGATAAAATCTATGTAAATTATGAGTAGCTAATACGTGTTGATCTTTGAGGTGTACCTTTTGAGAATCGGATGAGAACTACCATACATATATTTATGGAGAGGCATTATCCAGAAAACTATGGATTTTACAAGTGGTCTCCATTCAACAAAATTGAAAAACAATCCTTAAAAATATTTTCTGTTTTGTGTTGATGAAGATTCATAATGAATCGATGTAGAAATCATTTACATTTCATTCATTTACAATCATTTTCAACATAATTTACATCATTTCATCAACAACATCATTAAAAAATTATTTTATCATTATTCCAATCAAAAATCGAATCCGCATCACCAACGATATAGTCATCCAAATGGGCCTGATGTGGGATAGTACAATGGTTTTTGCAAGGGTCGCTTTTAAAACATTTTTAAAAAAATCTAAAAATAATTGTTGCAATTAGATTTTGAATGTAGATTTATGAAGATTAGATATAGAATTCCGTCTAATGATTGGGTAATAATTAGAAAAGATATAGACATCGCAAAGGGTCCCTATAAAATAATATAGCATTTTAGAAGAGGTAGTCCAACAAAAATGGGCAAAAAAATAAAAAATAATATTTAGTTTTTGAAAACTATCTTACATATCTCAATAATTGGATGAATATTGGCCAGATATCGCCTTGACAAGTGTATATGCCTTCCCAGGGCAGTAGATCTTGTGTTTCTTAATTGTATTATAATACTTCCCATCTATAAAGGATATTTATTCGTCGGTTAACACTAAAATAGACTTTATTCCGTCATCCATTCCAGAACTGACTTTATTTTTAAGGGTCAAGCTGTCTCAGGACGTGAAAAAAGGACAAAGTGGTGGACAACAACGAGGACGAGAACGTGAACGTGGGCGTGGACGTAGAGGAGGAGCAGCAAGTTGCTTTTATTGCATTTACTCTGGAAGAGAACGGGTGGAAGTGTCCCATTCCCTCTGATCCTGCCAGGATGTCGATTCCAATAAACGGGACAGACATTAACCCAAGGAGGGGTGTGTGTGTGTGTGTGGCATATGTGGGCTATCTGCCATCGCCTGCCACTTTAATTAATTTCTTTAAGTTCATTAACGTTTGACTTGCCGGGGATACAGTGCACACACAGTACAGTGCGGAACAAAACAGACAGCCATCAGACAGCAAATGGGCGGCGATATTGGAAGGGCACTCTTATTCGCCATTTGACGACATTGTCATCCTTGCGACTCCTTGCCCGATGTCTGCCTTTCGCAGCCCACAGTCAACAGCCCAGAGCCGGTAAGGACGATTTCCTGGGTGTCCTTCGAGGGCTGTTGTGTCACTTTGGTTATCCTTGTGTCACACCCTCTTGGGATGGCAGAAATTAAGATTTTCCAGGCGAAAATTGGCACTGTTTTTTTTTTGATTAACATGAATGAATACCTTTAGTTTCTTAAAATAAAACAGGATAGATTTTTCAACTTCTGGAAAAAAAATAAACCGGTATGGGACTACAAAGGAGTATCCTTTTTAATAGACAGTTCATAACATAAAATTTCATTTGTAATGAGAGCAATTAGGTTATCCTGCTGAGGGGTAGTACGAGATGCTAAATATTAATTGTGTTTATCCAGGAGTCGGTCGGTGGGTCGTTTTGTGTGCCATGTGGGCATTAAAGAATTCTAGGACTCTGGCTGGCACTCAACTTTTGGGCTTGACCCCATTCCGCGGCATGTATCCTCTTTTGAGGCTGTATCGCTGATGGCTTCCCGGCTGCATCCCGGCGGATCCTTAAACCGTTCGCGTTCCAATTCATTTTTCAAAGCCATCCTGCCACGATGGCCAGAATGGCAGCAACACCTTGGCCAACAAAAAACCCGCCACCATCCGCCATCCGCCATCAGGCAGCAGCGACCATTGGGCCATTGGGCCGTGGATGTGTTTTTTCAACGTTCATTTTTTGGCAGCTCATGAATATTCATAGACATGAGCGCCCCCAAAAAGGACCTCCGATGGCGTGGGCTATCTGACACAGTCAGCATTCCAGGGGCGTTTTGGCCAAAAAGGGTGGCGCGTTGTGGTATGGGGAGGGGATGGGGGTGTTACCAACGACATTATGCCGGCAGTATTTTGAGAATGACTCGCCTTAAGGTGGCGGATGTGGGAATTCAAAAACTGTCGAGTGGCTTACATTCTGCGGCATCATACGGAAACCCATTAAAACGAAGAAAGTGCTTTCCAAAATAATCGTTGCATTAGATGGGTTCTTGTTCTTGGGAATTCTTACCTTGCTAATAGTTATGGGCTTCGTATTACTTTTGTTTTTCACCTTTTTTTCACTTAATTATTAGACTTGGACTTTTTAGACTCACTTTTTAATGATACGTCATTTTATTTTCACTTTTCGTTCAGTGCTGGTTAAGGTTTAGTGCTTATCGGTTAGTGTTTATCGTTATATATCGTTATAATATCGTTATCGCAAAAATTATTAAAAAACTCTAAATACATGAGATCGTAGTAGACTTAAGATCAAGATCATGATCACAAAAGATCTTAAGAAAAAAGCTGATAAAATATATAGATATCGATAGGCTTTTTGGCCGTCTCATATCTGTATATTAATAAAAAGTGTTGAAAAACGTTGAGTGTTGAATAGTGTCAAGAGTATTCACGAGTATGGTCCGTCTGTGGAATCATTTCGTATAAAAGGAGGTTCTGTCCTGAAAAGAATCAGTTTCTGTTTGCCTTCAAGACAGTAAAGAACTCGCTCTTATTTTCTTTTTAATTTTTTAATCCTTGCAACTTACATTGTTTTTTTCTAATAATTTTTTATTTTTGTACTTTATTTTTTTTGTTATTTCTTTCAATGGTCTTTCTCTCCTCCTCGTGCTTGAGAATGGAAATGTTGGCCGATCATTTTATAATTTTTATTTTCATTTTGAAATCTTATTATATTTTATACATTTTTTTATAAAAAAAAAATGTTTTTTCACTTCAATTGGATAAATGGAAGATAATTGCCATCGAAAGTATTTTATTTTTTGTTCTTTCTTTCAATGGTCTTTCTCTGCTCCTCGTGCTTCAGAAAGGAAATGTTGGCCGATCATTTTATAATTTTTATTTTCATCTTGAAATCTTATTATCGTTTATAAATTTTTTTATAAAAAAAAATGTTTCAATTGGATAAATGGAAGATAATTGCCATCGAAAGTATTTTGTTTCATTGTTCTTTCTTTCAATGGTTCTTTCTCTCCTCCTCGTGCTTGAGAATGGAAATGTTGGCCGATCATTTTATAATTTTTATTTTCATCTTGAAATCTTATTATCTTTTATAAATTTTTTTATAAAAAAAAAAAATGTTTTTTTTACTTGAAAAATGGAAGATAATTGCCATCGAAAGTATTTTATTTTTTTGTTCTTTCTTTCAATGGTCTTTCTCTGCTCCTTGTGGTTCAGGAAGGACATTTTGGCCGATCATTTTATAATTTTTATTTTCATCTTGAAATCTTATTATCGTTTATAAATTTTTTTATATTGCATAAATGGAAGATAATTGCCATCGAAAGTAGCAAAATTATAGGAAGGCGCATTTGTTACAAGGCGGTTGTTGTTGGTTCCGGATCATTTCTAAGAACTAAAGTATTGTAAACTAAATAATAAGACTGTCCCATGGGTTATGGCGTTGGGGCGATCGACTCCAGAGCACAGGTCTCGACTAGGCACCTTCCTCATTCAAACCATTGCCGACCATTTAAGCCATTTATATGACAGAAATCTATGATTAAAGAAAGTATTTTCTTATCTGTTCTCATATCCGTTTGTATTTTTTCCAAAAAAAAAAAAAATAGAACCTCCAAGCAACGTTTAAGTTTATTTATTTTATTTCTAAAAACCATAGACCTTATGTGGTCTTGATATCTTTCTCATGAAGTCGAAGAAGAATTTTAGCCAACGGTTAAGTTAGTCAATTTTTTTTTAATTAATTTGTTTTTAAACCTCTCTTTTTATTTTTGTATTCTTTCTTTCGTTGGTTCCTCTGTTCCTGCTGTTTCTCCATCTGGAATCTGAATCTTCATCTGGAAATTCTTTTTTATATATTTTTTACGAGATACTAAGAACTAAGAGTTAAAGTGCTGGTAGGAACTCTGTTTAAGTCTACGCTCTTACAAACTCAAGAAAAACCTATTCTGTTCATTTTTTTTTTTTTTTTTTTTATCAATTGCTTTTTCGAAACAATATAAAACGAATAATGAAAAATGTCTGTGTATATTTGGCCTAAAGCTAACTAACTTACTTGGATGGATTCTCCATCTCCCTTGTCCTTCCTGCGATCTTCGTGGCTGTCTATCAATACTAAATATTTTATTTAAAATATAAATACATATTTTTTCCAAATAAAACAGATTTTTCTGAAAATCAGAGGCACAACACTGACATTTTTTTTTATTAGAATTTTTAAAAATTAAACTTCATACCTACATAGGTCACAAATTTCATAAAAAAATAAAACCCAATAGACCTCTATTTATATATTTATTTATTATTATTATATTTATTATTATTAAAAGAAGCAGTCTATGATTGAATTTCTAAATATTATACATTTTGCTAAACTATAGCTTTTGCAAAAAGTTTAGAAAATAAAAATACAAAATACAATGAAATGTAAACAAAAATAATAGCAATAAGTTTATCAAGGAATCTTAATTATTGATAAATTAAATAAATAAATAAAAACCATAAGATTGCACGCCTTGATATATTATAATGGTTTAATGCTAAAGGAAAAATGTAAAATAAGCAAGTGATCGATTTTGAAGAGTGCATGACGAGGCTCCAGATCTTCTAATCCTTTGCCGAGGACTGCTGTCCCTGCTGATCCTTCCGCTGCTGCTGATTCTAAGCATGATTTTGCTGATCCTGCTGTTGCTCTTGTGTATTATCGGTAGTATCGATGTCCTGTTTGGTGTCTTTGCTGTCCTTGGGCATGGCGAAGCGTTGGGTCCAGTGACGGGCGATCTTGTCGTGCTCATTGCGATTGGTCTTGTACTGATCGGCAATGCACATGACCAGCGGATCGTCCGGATTGCATTCGCCCATCAGGACATAGATGGACAGAAGGACCTTGGCCACGTTCATGACGGGCGACCACCGCTCACCAAGAACATCCAGGCAGATGGCGCCGCGGCTGTCCACGTTGCAGTGATAGATTCGGGTGGTGAACCGGATGCGGGGCGGCCGGAACGGATAGGTCGGCGGGAAGCGGATGTCCAGCCGGAAGTACCCGCCCTCGTAGACGGTGCCAGTGGGTCCATTAATGCCCGCCGTCCAGTGTAACAGATCGTCACGAAGCATGTCAGCGGAGCAGTTTGGCGGTGGCTGCTTTCGGATCTCCTGCAGCTCCCGCTTGATTCGCACCGAACAGCCATTAAGGGGTGCTGCCACCATCGGCGAAGGAACAGATGGCCCGGTGCTGTTGCCCAGCACAGAGCGGGCTATCGGGCATGTCATCACAGGCGGACGGTGACTGGTGCTGGGAACGGCCTCGTCCTCGGAACTGCTCATGCTGCTGATCGAAGGTACTTCTATGGCCGCATCTGGTTCCTGATCCTCTTGCTCTTGTTCCTGGTTCGCTTCGGTTTCCATTTCCGGTGGATCGCTGGACATCCTGACTTATATTGTATTCTCACAGTTTGGTTAAGATTTCAAAAAAATAAACATATATTTTCAGTTTGTGCGTTGAGAATTTGTATGTTGATCCGTATTCGGTTCGGATAATTTGGAGATTTATATGAAGGCCTTCACATGATTCCGATTTTGCCAGGTCGCTTTGTTTGTTCCCGGAAAAAAAGCAAGGCTTTTTAGGGCAAAGTAAGTCAGTGGAGCGGTGAAATGTAGACGAAAGGCAACTGATTGTCAAATAAAGTCACATTCGATCCACATCCATCAATTGTTTTTATAAAATTATTTACAAATTGGTAGCAAATAACATTTAGTTTCTAAATCTTAAGCTCAATTGGCGGCCATTTTGATTGTTGATTCGTAATGGCGGCAGTGCCAGATTCATCGTTAGCCAACACTAGTTTCTCACTGAGTTATCGAGCTATCGATGATTAGTGATGCCAGATTTTCTTAAGAGAATTTTAATTTATTGGCTTTTGGTAAAATAAGGTTTGTTCTTAAGTCTCAGCTTTTTACAGTTTTTTTTTACAGATTTTTATTTTTTATTTAAACATTTTTATTTTAGTTGGTAAATTTTTTTTTCAATACCTGATGGCAACACTCGCAAAGCGGTGTTGGAAATCGCTAGATACGTGGATTGACCATTAAAATACAAAAGTCTGCTAATAAATATTAAAAAGCATGGTTTGGAAATAAATAATAGAATAAAAGAATACAATTTGAGTTACTTTTAATTCAAAAAAGCAAGCTGACATATATTTACAAACTAAGTTCCTTAAAAACATTATTTTAGAAGCTTGTGCCTATTCTGTCACTTTAGTTTTCGTAATTGTGACTTACTTGTCCTTATATTTTTCAGTTATTCGTAAACTTTTGCCCGGTTCAGGTCTTTTCGAAACGGAGCGTAAATTTATATTTTGTAACTAAAAATTAAATTCTAAAATTTAATTTAAGTATGAACTGTGTAATGTGCCAACGTGCCATTCTGCGGCCCTTCTCGCGGGTGAACACTCCGCAGGCCTGTGTGTGCAAACTGGAGCACTACCAGTGCCTCGAGTGTGACGAAAGCATGGCCTGCCACTGCGGATTCTGTGGCGGGATCACACACTTGCTCAGCGTCAAATTGCACCTGGATATGGCTATGGCATCACGCACAAGCTCTCCACCCTCACAGCCAATCAAGAAAGGAAAGATAGTCCTCTACCACAACGATAATCCTGCCAACTTGTCAGGCGACTCCAAAAGAAAACGCGGAAACTACGTTTTGGAGAAGAAAAGGGACCTTTTGGAGAGGAAGCGCTCCCTATCGGCGGTAGCAGAGCGCAAGGATGCAGCGGTGATGACGCGAAGTCGCAGCAGTTCTGTGGCCAGTGAGAGGACTATTTGTAATGAATCACCGCGTGAGGCCGAGGAGTCGGAACCAACTTCACAGAATTTCATAGTCCCAAGGGATCCTCGAAACAGTGAGCGTGATAGAAATCTGAGCGGGGTCTCGTTGTCAGTGAGTTTGAAGAAGGCGTCGAAGCAGGTGAACCCGGCTTTGTTAAAGTTAGAGATGCAAGAAAAGAAGGAGGTCGGCACCGAAACGGAGCGCGGGAACATTGTGTTGCCGGTGAAGTATGATGTTCTTGGCCGGCCACACATCTACTCCTTATCACTTTTAGGCTCCGATCCTCTCAACCGGGATCCGAATGCACTTTGCAACTTGATTTCCATGGTAAAGGGAATTGGAACTCTAAAGATTGATTATTTTTAATCCCAACAACATCTTTTCAGGTACGCCGTGTGGTCTATACGGGACGCACTTGGGAGGCCTGGCACTCGTCGAGCATCTCATGTCCGGCGGTCTACTTCGATAAGCTCATGAAGCTTCGCAAGGGTGTGATGACGGTGCAACTGCCGATCGCCATGGAGGACATATTGAAGAACTTTAATGTGGCCAAGTGCCCAGAGTTTAATTGCTCGTCTACTATCTTTCTGGAAGAACTAAACGATCACTTGGTGAATTGCCATCGTTTCTGGACCATCTCAAAGATTCGTCTAGGGCAGCCAAAGATCTTCAGCTTGGATCTTCGCCTGACGCTTCGCAACGTGCCCAAATGCCATGCCGTCATGCTGTTGAGGAACGTGGTCACGGGCTTTGGAAAGGATGGGGTAAAGGACCTTCTGCCGATAATGGTGATGAGCATGCATATCAGGCTGGGTGACATTACGGCCGACCCGAACTCTGAAGAGGAGTTGACCGTTATATGGGCCACCACCGTCAACTCGGAGCTCCTGCCACTGCGCATCACTCTCACCATGTGGTCCTTGGAGGGCGATAGACCCGAATGCATTGTATCCTACACTGGACAGCCGTACGACTTGCGAACCAGCCGCCGCCCCCTGAAGGTTCTAAAGAGCGGGCGCGTCATTATCCTGACATCCGACCAGGTGGCCGGGCTGACCCAGAACGGCAACGAGATGGTGGGATTTCAGATCTCCGCCAAGATGGACGTCAGTCCCATGCTCACCGAGGATGCTCTCGAGGACACCGACACCCAGGATGGCAGCGACGATGAGTCCTCGGATGGAAATTTAAGGAATTAATACCAATTGTTATTTGTATTTATTTGAACTCTGTATGTATCTATATACAACTTATATTTTTGTGTTGATAATAATATTCTAAGCCTTCAAGCTTAAAGAATTAAAATTGGGTAGGACTTTATTTCCTTGGTAGTCTTTAATGGAAATCACTTTACGATTACCAACACTAAAATACCAAACGGACCTTATAGATATTGTATCATGGGGTTTATCTGTAGGAAAGACACTCCCTTAACAATTCTGGTTATCAAAATTGTATATCCTTTAAGAACTCTGTGTAGAGCTCCTTTAAATACCCAAATCGAATTGGCTACTTTTTTATTTTGTAGGGGATTTCATTCGCATATTTTTCCAGCGCTGTGGAAAATTAGGAAAGTGAGAAAACAGGACAGGATGATGATGTGGCCAGGACGAAAAAAAAAAAAAAAAAAAAAAAGAAAGCGAGAAGATCTAAGGAAAGCGACACTCAATTTGCGAAATGCAATAAATTGAATGAAAAGTGTGAAAATGAAGAGGAGTCATCAGCAACAGCGACAACACTAACGACCAAAAAGAGACAGAGAATCGGGGGGTAAACGAAATACTGGATAGAGATAGAACGACAGCGGGGATAGAAAGAGATGGAACAGCGCTAAGAAAGCCAGAAAATGTAAATGAAAATTCAAGAAAATTTAATAATAAAAACATCAGCATAAAGTGAAACGCATAAAATCCAATGAAATGTAAAAGGCGCCCGCTGGACTTCGTTCTTCCTTCTTCATCATGTTGTGTCCTTGTTTTCTAACGCCCTCTATCGTACCATCTCTTTTCGATACCCCATTGTGCCATCTCTTTCTAGTCCTGCGAATGTTCGGATGGATGTGTGTGTGTGTGTGTTGAAAATAGCGTCGGGTAATCACATTTCTCTGGTATAGTGTCCTGCAGCCGGCAGGATATGCTCAATTGAACATGTTGATTGCTGACAGCACCGAGTCCTGACCCACCGACTGAGTCCCAGCACCGCCGTACCGCCGCACCGTCGCACCACTGCAAATGAGGAGTCAATTGAAAATCAAGTTAGAGCTGGCTTTAATGGAATTAGTTCTACATGGCAGCGAGGCATCTGCGAGATGCAAAGCCAAGGATTCGTGCGAATACAGTTACGGAAGTTCCACTTCCACATCCACTCACTCACTCACTCACTCACCTGCCACCTGCCCGCAGTAACTAGATATACATATGTATTTATGTTCAAATATACATATATTTATTTATAGTAGAGGCCAGGGAAATAGCACAATATATGTAAGTTCCTTTGTGAGAAGATCCTAGTTATAAGGTGTAAAAAACTACTCACAAATTATGTAGTTTACATCCATAAATATCAATAACAATTAATATTCTGTTTAACAATTTAAATCTTTATGATTTATGAAATCTTTTGTATTCTGGGATAGCTAAGAGCCATAAGGTATTAGGTTCAAAAATAAAACTAACATATTTTACAAGAATATACCTCTTTTCGATATTTTTGATTAATTATTATTTAAATTCTTAAAATTCTTATCTATGAAAATCAATTGCTATTCAAACCCTTTCAAGACAGGGTTATATAGACAGGGTTATATAGACAGGGTTATAGAATTTACATTGATTTTATTTAGTTAATTTCACAATTATAATATAGATAAATGTACATATGTATATGTATTTTAATATATTTTGAAATCATGTTTGATAAATATCGATTTCTATTTATTCATTAATACAAAACTCTATTAATGTCATTAATAAAATTAAATATCAACTTGATCCATTAATTTACATCGTTGTCATTTATTTTATTTACATTTACTGGAAGAAAATTTTGAACTTTAATCCAATTAATTAAGATTCTTATTGTCTATGGATATATAATGGATGTATATTGGATATGGATGTATTTTAAAAATTTTTAAAAATAGTTTCCCTTCTGGATTGCATCGATCTCTTCTTAATATTCGTTTCCTTAAAATTAAAGGATAATAAAATATTAAATAAGATACCTAATTACTCCCAAAGCTCCCAAATATTAATTTGTATTGATATATATTGCAAATATCAATTCTCATCGGTTATTTATCGGTAATTAAATATGAAATAATATTCAGCATATTCAGCCAAATCCCCATAGTTCTACCAATTCCCCCCGTACTGTACCTTTACCTGACACACCTGGGAAAACATTTAAATGGAGCTCGTTGAAAAGCGTGTAAATGAAGTTAGAGGCACACCCGTCACACTAGCACTATCGTTAGCTTTTTTTTCACCTAAAAAACATCCATCCGGATACCCTGGAAATGATGGGTATTTTTAGCCATTTACTTAGCCCTCGTTTTAGGGCTTTCAAGTCGTACTATATGCCACTGAAATCAAATGGTCTTGTGTTTAGGGAAAATACTAAATAACAATGCCGTCTTCGAGCCCTCGAAGCGAAAAACTATAAAGCCAAAGAAATGGCTTCGAGGACTCGCCAGAAATGATTGAATGAGGGACTTGAATGGTTGAGGGAATTGGTGCATGAATCAATGAATGAGTGAGTGCACGAAGGGCAATGCCGTGAAGTCTGAAGCACTGAGAGAAATCACTAACTGAAATCCTTACATATTTAAGATTTATTTATTTTCGGATATCCTTTCTTTCTGGCAGTGCTGTCTGGAGAGTGGTTGTGAGTTGGCGGTTGCCTGCCGTGGAGTGGGTGGTTTCGGTGGTGCGATAGCTGATGGGTTATTGGACGCTTGTGGTGCCCGGTTCCCGGTACCCGGTTCTCGGGGTCCTTTTGGGTCCTTTTTGGTCCTTCTCGTCTGCGCTCCCTGTATGGCTGCCCTCTTGTGTTGTGTTGTGTAACTGCCTTTGTAGCTTAATTGAATTTAAGTGCGACGCACAATATGCAATATTGCAAAATGAATCATCACAAGCATCCCCAGGACCTCCTCCCCAGCTCCCCCCCTGGCCACCCCTAAACCCACCAAAAACCATCACCACACTTTCACAATTTT
This sequence comes from Drosophila malerkotliana malerkotliana, assembly GCA_018153235.1. Taxonomy (NCBI): domain Eukaryota; kingdom Metazoa; phylum Arthropoda; class Insecta; order Diptera; family Drosophilidae; genus Drosophila; species Drosophila malerkotliana. Next base: position 6,856,071 of record JAECXV010000038.1, read on the forward strand.
CCGTGTGAATTTTGAGTTTTTGTGGCGCGGCTTGTCGCTTTACTTGAAGGTTTCTGCTTTTCAGTTTTTCGTTAAATTTCTAGGATATTTTTTCCTTTTTTTACACCGAAAAAAAAGGAGAGTGCTGAAAAATATATAATTACTTGGGTGTCAAGTGAGTACTCGCCGAATGTGAACGAGTGCGGCTGAGTGAATGAATGCACTCATGCGACACTCACTCTTCCTTTTCGAGTGCCGGGGTGTGCTCTCAACTTTAGAGCATCGTTAAATGTCGCTTTAAAAAGTTTAACCCCTCCCTCCACCCTTTCTCCATTTCTCCACTTTCTCCCAGGCTCTACCACCCTCTCCTACCCATTTCTTTTTTTTTTTTTTGTAACCTTTTTTCTCACCAACCAGTTACGGCACATAAACAAACACTGCCAAACAAACAACTCCGATGCAAGGCTCCACCTTTCCATGTCCTGCACCTCCTGTCCTGCCCCAGCCCCACCCCCTTACACCACTGCAAATAAAAAGCACTGAGCGAAAATCGATGTGCATAAAAGAGTAGCCAACAAGTGTACAAAACAAAACAAGCCAAACGACTACGAAAATAAAAAAAAAGTTTCAAAAAAAAAAAGCGAAATATAAACGGAGGACGAGCCAGAAGAAAACTTGGACCAGTCCAGTACACATTAGAGAGCAGGTCCTTTTCCCTTCACAAAAATACAAAAAATTACGAAAAAATGTCAAAGGTTTTTTAAACAAAAATCGAAGAATGGGTTACCCTTTAAAAATATCCATTCAAGGATGGAAAAATTTCAAATATATTCAAGATATACTTTAAGCTAAAATAAAATACTAAAACTTCCTACATAAATAGTATGTAAACTGTTTATAACTTCCAAGGAATATTTTTAATAAGTGTGGAATATTAGGCTTATATTTTAATTAAAATTTGTTACAAATCACATTTAAAATTAGTCATAATAACCTTTATTAATTTCAAACATAACAGTTCTAAGAACTCCATAAAACTTGAAACTATATTCTAATAAAGCTTTAATAAAATATCTTTCTATGAAAAGCTCTTCTAAAAAAAATAAAAAAATTTCTGAAATTAGTAATACTTTTATCCCTTTATCCCAAATACTCTCCATATCCCCTCCTTTGAAGGGTATCAAAAATGCAGGAGCGTAGGAACAATTTGTTGGGCCGCGTTTTGGCGACCAACGCAAACGCAAACACTTGGCACTTGGCACTTTTTGATGTTGTTAGTGGCCATGTCTGCTTTTCAGTCTGGTTCTGTGTTGGTCCTCTATACTGCCAAAGGGGGCGAGGAGGGGGGTTTTTTGGGAAGAAGGTGGAGCGGATAGGAGCTGTTTTGGCCACTCCTGCAGGTGTCGCCGCGCAGACTTGCAAACTATGCACATGGCGGTAAATACTCTGCTCGCCACGTGGCCAAAACCGCGTTCCATTGCCGTTTCCGTTGGCCAACTACCAACTACTAGCAACTACTGGCCATCTACCACCGTGCCCAGGACACTGGCAGGACAGAAAGTCCTGGCGGGCGCTTAAATTTACTGCCCTCAGGCATTTCATTTGGTGTCGCGGCTAAACGGGGGGGCGGTTATACCTCCTAGGGAGAAGTCCTTCACCCCCAGATCCTGTTTTTTTCTTACACTCTCCTCCTCCATCTCCCTTGCCAACAAAAAAAGTAACAAAAATCACCAAAAAGAAATAGGAACCAAACACAAAACAGTCGCAGACCGATATGCTACAGATAGGTTTGAATTTTTTGGCAGGACGTACCTATTTTTGTTTGTTTTTGGCCACTCAGGTTTCAGTTTAAGGCCAAAAATAGTTTTGTTCAAAACAGTTCAAAGATAAGGTATAGAGATATATATTTTCTTACTTGTAAAATATATATGTACATAGAAGTATACCAACTTTTTAAACCATACTAAGAGTTTCTTGGTTATATGATACCCGCTACTTCCAACCTATTTTTGCAAAAAAATTTTATTTGTTGATATAAAGAAATACTTGTCACATTAAGTACCACACTTCTAGGCATCTTTCTTTAAATTTTCTCGTAAAAAAAAGAAATTTTACCAGGGTCAGGGAGTACCCGGTATTATATGTACATACCTAATAATCTACATAAACAATTAGGAATTAGAGTTCGCAGCACGTAGTTGTAGAAAAGTAGTAGTACTAGTAGCAGTAGTAGTAAAGTATTAATTCTTCCTTAAATTAAAATATATTTCAGGGATTTAAAAGTGTGGTTGGATATTAAAATAAATAGCTTTTTAGTCAAATAGACCACAACGACAAACAAGATAAAGAACGACTACAGTTCTACAGTACATCCTTATAAGAAGGTTTCACTTCCTTTAGATATAGTTTTAGGGTCCATGAGTACCATTTATGTCTTAAGAGGTCATCTAAAATAAATAAATATTTATCCATTTTTCTTATATCTATGTATATAACAAGAATTCGATTTATTTAATTTCGATTGCCAGTTTCCAGTCAGCTGGAGCTTGCAATTGCAATTGGCAATGAGCAGAGTTATCCAATAAGTCGAGGCTAATAATAAATTGAATCAACTTTAATTCGATCAACCGCCACTCCCCTCACTCGGAGAGCTCCCCCTATCCCCTAGCTATTTGTGCCACCCACCATTTCACGCGGAAATCAAAGACGCTTCCTTATTTTTCTTTAGTTTAAATTGCAGGAAATTACTTTCCAGTGGGACTCGCTCGCTCCTCAAGACTTTTCATCTTTTTCGCCAGATATTAAACTCAAAGGTAAAGCCCCCGTGCTACTGAGGAGGCGTGGAGGTGGGGTGGTGGTTAGAGTTGGAAAAGTCCTTGCCCGCCTCAGTCCCTTTGCGCTGACCATGCGGATATTGAGAAGAGCAGCGAAATCTTAACTGCTACTTATCGAGTCGCGCTTTCATTTTGGCCCCGTTGCCACGGAAATTCATCAAAATCATATAAACTTGTTCCCTGTTTGCTCACGCCCCAGCCCCGGTCCCGGTCCCGGCCCGGCCCCCCATCTCCCACTCTGCTATCCTATCCTTAAATCTCATCTCGAGGATTCGTCCTGCCTGGCTATGGCAGCATTGCGGTCTATCGTTTTGGCCAAAAACTTTCCGTCCACCATCTGCATGTTTTCTTACACGGTTTTCCACGATAATCGGCTTCTTCTTGTATTTGTTGTCCTTGTTTGTTTGTTGTTGTTGTTCTTGTTGTTGTTGGTGGTGGTGGTGGTGGTGCGGATGTGTTTGCGGATGCGGATGCGAAGGCGGATGCCAAGGAGGAGGCGAATTTTGTTGGCGGCTGGGCTGCCAGTGGCACTTGAGCAATATTTGATTTTCTTCTTTGATGCCATTAGTTTTTCTTTTATTTCTCCTTTTTTTTTTATATTTTTTGATACTCTAAGTTAAGGGTATTTAAGATTTTAGAAGGGTTTTATTATTATAAAATTTAAAAACAGATTTGATTAGGTCATTATCCTACGTTTTTTGGTAAGAATATATTTTTAATAAAAAGGATCTCTGTAATTTATGGATATGCTTCATATGGAATAAGTTCTTTGTTGCAGAAAAATTAAGATTTCATAAAATTCTTTTCAAAATAAATTATTTTTAATAAAATTGTATTATTGTTTCTATTATTTTATTATAATATTTTTAATTTTTTCCGATTTAAATATTCAGAAACCTATATAATTACAAAACTTCAGGTTTAAGAAAACTATTGAGAATCCTATATATTTCCAATTCAATATAACATTTCACATTTTTGTTTTAAAAAATATATGTTATATTAAAACTATACTTATTAGGCCATATATCAATTTTATAGTACCTGTATTTTATTTTCTTAGGAAAAATATTAAAACAAACATATAACTTGGTCTGTTTCATTTCTTAAAATTTTCCATAAAAAACCTTAAAATTACAATATCAAAGTTAAGGTATACCATTCATCGACGTTTTTTGTATAGGTGACAGCAGCATGTTGCTTTCGTCCTTTGGTCCTGGGCCTCTGCCACCTGAAATGCCGAGTCGCTGGAGTCCTGAATCGTTTGAATCCCTGAATCTGGGCCTCCACCTGGTCGCAGTCACAGTCCGTTTCCTGGCGCAAATCGCGCACTCCAAGATAAACTTTTGTAAATGAAATTGCAAAATATATTTCTTTTGCTGCATCCCCGCCCAGGCATTACTTTCTTCCTAGTATACCCCTTCTATCCTCCCACTTCACCCACTTTCCCCATAGTTTTCCCGTCCCCCGCTCTCCAGTTGCTCTCCAGCTTTCCACTTGACAGCTGAAGCAGATAATGCGTTTTGCCACTGTTGCATTGGCTTCGAATGGAGCTCGCGGGGTGGGGCAGAGAGAAATGGTGGAAGCGGAAAGGAGTCGTCCTTTTGATGCTTAGAAACCGTTCGAGTAATCAAAGCTCGACTTGAAGCAGCCAAGGAGCCGCCAAAGCAATCAGCTGTCGGGCCCAGGGAGCACCTGGAATAACAGTTTCCATCGCTTTTCTCCAATGAGCATTTCACTCTTTATGTGTGTGTGTGCTTGTGTGCTTCTGTGTGAGTTGCATGTGTGAGTTGGCAAAAACAATCACAGAATTATATCGATTAGGGATGGTGGCGTGACACGAAAGACATACCAATCCATTCATCGCTTATGGGACATTGTGACTAGAAACAGAAATTAAATATTTAAAAATTAAAATATTAAATTATTAAAAAAATTAACATTTTTTTATAATTTTTAATTTTTGTAGTTAAAGTACTTTGCTTTTAACAAAACTATAGAAACGAAACTATGCCCAAGAGGCGTATACTTAATGCTTTGGAACATCATATATGGCAACATGGCGTATACGTTATGTGAGAGTATGTGAAAATACAATCCTTAGGTAATAAACTTATCATTTAGACTTAAAAATAAAAAACACTCATTATTGAAATATAACCTACAATATAATATAAAATAATATTAAAACACCTTTCAGTACTTTAAGACCCTAAAGTCCTGAAACCAAACACATTTCGCCAAAAATGTTGCACGTCTGTCAAATGTTTCGCATTTGTGTTGTACAAATACAAAAATATTTCACTCATAGAGCATAAAACATACACTAGCACATATCCACACACACACACACTGAAAGAAAAAGAGCAAGCACAATCTCAGTTGCATTTTAATTACCGAATCAAAAATCAGAGAAGCGGAAATACTTATGAATTTCTTATGAGCGTTCAGCTGAAGGAGACGACGTCTCAGTCGACGATAATATCAGAAAGATGGAAGTAGGAGAGCAGCGGCAGGAGCAGAAAGGACCTCTGCAGCAGCAGCTGCTTGTAATGCTAGCCGGAGTCCCCAATGTCCCACCCAGTCTACCATCTCTTCGGTAGAAAAAAGGCCACATAACCCTACCCATGACATTGCCTTAGTTTTTGGCAGTGAGGAGATTGAAAAGTTTATGGTTATACTATATTAGTTAGTTATTAAAAGTCTTAAAGTTGAATTACATATATATTTTAGAAGGAGTTTATGGGAATTTCTTGAGTAAAATATAAATTATTTTAAATTTTATATGTTGGAGAGTTTTTTTTCAAAAAAATTCATACTGTTTACTGAGAATAGATATCTGGATAGTGTGGATCACTGAAGAGGATATGGTATTGTTTTTTGGGAAAAAGGGGTTTTTATTATGATTAATTTTAAATGATTAAATATTTTTAAGCAAAAGCTCATTATTTTACTTAGTTTTACTTAACTTATCTATAATAAATAACTATTTTTGCGGAAGAATTCGTACCGGGTATCATATAATCAAAAAACTAAATTAGTCTTCGCTGAATTTTTAAGCTCGTTTTCAGAATTATTTTATTGTATATATTTGGTACAATAGTACAATATAATATACAAAAATAATACAATAATAATTACCAAAGCAATAAATTTATAAAAAATACTCATTAATTAAAAAATCAAAAATACATACTATAGTTTGAAAAACTTTAAAAGCCACTCTCGCTAAAAAAAACGAGTAAAGCACCCACTAACTCACACATCCGCAGGCAGTCAGACAAATTGGTTTAACACACACAGATACATACTCTCACACACACATGGAGCCATGTGTAGGTGAGAATATCAGTGTGTGAGTGCATCTCTGCTACCAAATGTGAAAGATGTTTAATTCAAGTGCGGGCGTTTTTGGGCCAGCTTACATATTTTGTATCTGTAACTGTATTTGTATCTGTGTCTGTGGCTGAGTGTATCTATGAATCCGTCTGAGGGTCGAGGCCACGCCTTCTGTCTCCCACCGCCCACCGCCCATCGCCCGCCCCTTGCGGCTGCTCTCTTTCGTTTTGCGGCTGTTGCGGTTGCACTTCACTAAAAAATGATATACTACTGACATCCCCGGACTCGAACTCGTTACTTACGTTAGGTTTTTTGTTTTTTTTTGTGGGATGGGGGCGGGCGGCACCCCATCTGCGAGACATTCACACTTGTGGCCATTAGAGTGGAACTGATTCGGTGCCGTCGTCATTTTCATTTTGATTTTCATTTTGATCCACTCTCGAGTGGAGCTTGATGAGCCGTGGCTCGTTTCTTTGCTCCTCAATTACGATATCCTTGCTTGCTTCTTGTATCTTTGTATCCTTATATCCTTATATCCTTTGGTCCTCCAAAGTGCAATCCAATGAAATGAATTGCATTTCGATGAATGGCCAGGACTTGGCCAAGTCTTGGCCAAGACTTGAAAATTGCAAAAAGCAAACCACACATTGTGACATCACATTCTTGGCTTAAAATTAAGAGCTCACTGCATGTACTGCTGGAATTTTATGATTTTTAAGAACAAAAAGGATGTCCTATAATTAACAGAATTAATTGGCTGGACAGTGTCAGTTAAGTGAATTACAAGTTTCAATGCATCGGCTAACTAGGCGTATACGTGATTTTCGGCATCAGTTTGTCAAATAAACTTAATTAGCATTAATTGTGTGCATTTGAATCCCCTGGTTGGACAAACTGGAAAATAAAACTATGCCACAACGGCGTATACGTGATGTGATATAAATAATTATACTTTTCCATTCGGAAATCATAATTTCAGCATTAAAAAATTGCGAAAAACAGTAAACAATCTGAAGGATTTATATTCGATTTTAAGAAGATTTTAAGTTTTCCCTGTGTATTCTCCTGCCAGTCTTTTGCCACAAAACAGGCTCAGATGTACACTGAGTTTTGTTGCAACTCACTTTTTTGGCAACATACTCTCGGCTTGTTGGTAATTTGTCTGCTGCAACTACACACGTTCGGGCTTCACTATTACTTATTTATGAGGTAAACATCATTCGGATGCAGCCACGGCGGCTGCTTTATGAATATATAAATGCCACGCTACCGTCCACGACCACCCACTAGCTCCAGCCCCCTGATGGCCATTAGATTGGCTGGCTGGCCAAATGACCGTTGAAAATTTGATGGCTCTTGCATATGCAGAGGCGGAGGTCAAAGGAGGGCAAGCATGTAATTGCACGGGAGGGCAGGTCATTAAAGGGTGTAGGGGCACTATTTTTACACCTATAACGTATTAAGTTATAATAAAATAAAGATTTTCTTGCAACTAATTGATAAAGTATGTTTTAAAATATTTCATTTTATAATCAATGTTTTTTTTGGTTTGTTGGTGGAGGTTTTAGTTCTTGAATTCCTTATATCATAGATTGGAAGAAACTGTACAAGTTTATGTATATTTTGGAAAATTTTAGGACATAATTTGGTTAAATACTGAAGAAAACGTTCTATCAGGTTATCATTTATTAAGTAGAACTATAAGGATTGTTTAATAAAATACAATTAATGGAGAGCTGCATCAAAGTTTATAATAAAAATAAAAATGCAATCTTTTACTCTCAGTTCAAAGGACTTTAGTGCTGATTCATAAATAGTATCCAAATACAGGATAAAGTCCTAAGGACTCTAAGGACTTATATTTGAACCAATAACCTCCCTGTCATGGCCTTAACTAAACCATCTATGTTTTAAAACAAAAATAATATAAATAATTAGCCTTTTTGTGATATTTCTAATGCTCTAATTTCTGCTGCCAGAAACAGTTTATTGAAAAAAGAAGTGCCCCAGTTTTCCACCAGTGACACTTACGGCCATATCCAACTATACTCCTTTTATAAGCCCAAGCCCAGACCAAAATTCCATTTCGGTTGGTTCGATTCCAATATTTGGATTTTATTGTGTTGGCAGGGATAATTGCTCTTCGGAAGCTTCCGCCAGGCAACTCGTCTCAAAAGCCGGAACGGAACGGATTTGGCCCTTGGCTTCTGGCCCATAGATAATAGGGGAAAGGGGGATGGGGAGGGCAGTGGGGAGTTGGCCATTGTTTGGCTGGCTGCTCATTTGGTTTCGGCTTATTGGAATGGCGAATTGGCAATTTGCTGCACTTGCCGCGCGTAACAACTGAATATTGAATATGAAGCGATTGCTTGGCGGCTTCCCCTGGCACGTCTATAAATATTTGATGCCGCCCAGATACACAGATATAGAGATACCCAGCTACAGATATGGAGATACATACAGTAGCAGTAACAGTAGCAGCAGCAGCAGCGGCAGAAACAGACTGGAGAAAAATGTGTGTAATTGTGCACTACTCATATGCGATGCGAGTCGTAAAAGGGGGGGATTTCATAAAATGGGCAGCGCCTAAATTCAGAAATTCATTGCCTCAGCCAGGCTTTTTCCCACTGATTATGTAGCAGGCACTACACTGAGAGAAATTGTTATACAAAATCTATGAGAGATGTTAAAAGCTGAAAATGTTATGAGCTTAAGATACTTTTTTAAATAAAAACTTCAAAAGGGCTTTAGTTTATAAATGGTTTTTATAAATAAGTATTGATTTGCAATGTACATGTACAATGTACATATGTTTTAAATATTTAAATTATGTTTTAATATAAGGCTAGAATATCTAGATTTTATTTAATTTATAAGACTGTTTATCTTCATTAAATATGCATTTAAATTTCTCTACTATATGATACCAGGTACTTATTCATTCCAAGAGTACCGTGTATGAATAGCGTTTTATTTTTTTATATCTTAAGCTAAACAAATTTTTCTTTCAGTGCTTCATGTTTTATTCAGCGGATCAGGCCGTGGGAGTCGGTTATTGTATATCGCAATATTCTTATTTAGTTTCATTGTGTTTTCTTCGGTTATCCACCACAAGGGGCATAAATATTTGAGCACCTTTAGTGCCCTTGCATCCCCCCCTTCCGCACTCCCCTCTTCCCTGTTGCCCCTTAGCCATAGTCTCATACAGATTTTCCCCGAATTTCCCCAATTTCCCATTCACTTTGGCTTTGACTTTGGCGTTGGCTCTCCTCACCATCTCGTCCTCGTCCTTGTCGGCCAAAAGGCAAATATTTGAAATTGAATCAAGTGCGAGTGCGAAAGGAGATTAGAAATTGGTTTAGGCTAAATAAAATCTGCCAAGATGCCAACAGGAATTTGGCCAACAAAAAACTGAAATAGAAACTGAAACAGAAGCTGACAAAAAAAAAAAAAAACATTTATTTTACCAGAATATGGACAGTAATTACTGGGCAATATTCGTTATCAATTAAATATTGACAATGTTTTGGTTTAATTAGAGTGGCCTGTTTTTGTCCAAATTCAATGGTGTGTGGTGTGAATTAATTTTTGGTAATTATTTACCTCAATTACAGGCACAATTGTAAACTCAAATGAAACGAAAAATTTATAAACAATATATGTAATAAATATTATGAAAATATTATTAGCATTATGAGCATATATGTATAATAAAACTGGTTTAAGAAAATTGTGATTTTGCTTGGCAGGTATCAAATAGCTATATTATTAAAATATACATTGAAATTTTCAAGTGTAAGCTGAGCATATATTTTATTTGAAACGTTTATTTTATTTTATTCTGTAGGTTTTGTTTCCCCACATAACTTTGTTTTGGCGTGAGTCTTTTATTTATTTAATTTCGGGTTTATTTATTTGTTTTGCATTTTTGGTAAATATTACAAATTAATTTCATGGTTAAGCGTTTATTGTAAATGGGTTTGGATAATTTCTTATTTTTGTATAAGTAAATATTTACAAATTGTAAACTTTAAATGGAAATGTTAGAAGTAAAAGTATCTAAGAAAGTTTATAAAAAAATATGCATGTATGATATGAAGTTTTGAGGTCCTCATCCTCATAAAAATCTCTTAGAAAACTCAATATTAATATATTAAAAAGTAATTTTAAAATAATATTTGTTACCAGATGTGTTGATGTGATCTGGCCAAGTTTGAAAGTCCTTTGTGGAGAATCTAATAACACAAACGAGGTTTCTGGGATGATGGCAAACGGTTGCCACAGGATCATTAAATCCTGGGAATGTGTAAGGCTACCGGGCATGGGTATGTTGGGGGTTTTTTTTTTTTTTGGCAAAGGTTGGGTGAAATGCGTTTGCCATAAATGAGACGGTCGGGCTCATAAAATGCAATGCTGGAATAAAAACAAATTCACGCGGGTGCGACAAACCAAATGACAAGCACATTAAGCACACAGTTTACCTATCCGCACACAGATACAAAAAAGGACATACACATACACACATACTCATACATACATGTAGAGAACACGTCTGTATTCGTAACTTTTGCAATGATTTCGCCATTAGATTTTATTTGCACTTTCGTTGACATTTTGCGCAGCCCAAAACAACACAAAAACAAACAACCCAAAAAAGGGGGGCTTTTTGGGGGGGATGGCATGAGCTACAGGATGGCAGGATAGGGAGATGACTGGGTGGGGTGGGGGGAGGCTAACGTTTTAAAGCGGCTACAAAATCTCCAAAGCACACTTGAGTTAAATCCAAGGAATATGCTGCTACGACCTGAGGAGACAGGTGCGCCGTGGCATTTGGCTGGGGAGCAGGGCAGCAGCAGGGAAACAGGGAAGCTGCAGTGGAAACTGTAGAAGCTGTGCCATTACCACAGACAGACAGACAAAAGGACGGACAGACGGAAGGACAACCAGATGGAGAGACATCCAGCAACCACATATGACACTTGTTAACCCAGCAACAACAAGCGGCTTCGCTCGGCTAAAGGATGCCAAGGACTCAAGTGCCAGCACTGAGAAAAAATAGTGCATTCAACTCTTAAATTGTGAAACAGAATAAGCAATACTGCCACTAACCATAGAGGTTAGAGGTAACCAACCATGGTTAGAGGTATGTATTATAATTCATAGTACCTCTCTATGCCTCAGTTTTTCTACAGTTTTTTCTTTTTTTTATTCAAAGAGACAATTTTATTGACAGGCCATTGTATGACAGATTAAGACATTTGAATAAAATGTGCAACACTAGAAACTAGTGTTTAATAATCATCAGTAGAGTTTTTATTTAGAAAACTATTCTTAAAACACAATTAGTTCAGAGAACTTGGGGGTATGAAGTTTTCTTCACTTTTAAACAAGGAACAGCCTCTAAACCTCTTTCATTGCCACTTTTATTTGTGTTTTTATAAATATTAGAACAATATACAATACTAGAAACTAGTGTTGTAATAACTAGTGTTAATATCTAGTAGTGAAACTAGTGTTGTTTAATAATCATCAGTTTCAATTTCCACAAACAACATTCACAGATTTTTATTTTCCTAATTAATATGCGGATTTCATATTTTATTTGAATTACATTAAAAACCTTGGAATTTTTTTTGATTATTTTTCTATTTTATTGTACCTTGTTCTGATTTTATTTTTTTATTTATTAATAATGAGGTAACTTTAATTTAATTTTATTATTTTAAATACTCTGAAGTACTTTGATATTGTGCCAAGTGTAGCTGTCGACGCCCTGTGGACGGGGCAGCCAAGGGAGTAGAGCACATTACACATGGACTCGGCTAGTTCAAGACAATTCTCGTCAGGATTTTGGACAAACATGGGCCATGAAAGGGATGGCAAGTGTGCGAGAGAGATGAGGAGACACGCACACTAATAAAAACAAACGAAACGATAGGACATTCGGAATCCTCATTGCAACGAAAGTGATTTTAATAATAAATGAATTTTTTTTGTTTCTGCTGTTTTTTTTTTCTATCTCCGGGGGCGTCTGTAGAGGCGTGGTCATGATTCGGCCTTAACCTCAGATATCCTGGCTGCAAAACGAATTTCAGGACACTTTGGGGACAGAAACGGTTCTAGGAAACTGCCGTATCAGCCAAAGACACTAAAATCACCAATAAGTTGGTCGAAAAACTCAAAAGCCGAAAGTTCTGGCCACAAAATCTTGATTATGAATTTTCGAGAGCCATTTTCGGGTCTAATTTCTGGTCTCGGCCATCTGTCAATTGTTGGCCACATTACTCATTCGCCTAGATGGTCGCTGTTCATCCAATTACCTCGAAAGTTTCGGGCCTCCTCCTCCAGCTCCAGCTCGTTCCTGAATCTGGGCCTGGCTGTAAACTAATCCGCGAGACCGCGAAACAAAGTGCTCAAAAATTAATAGCCTTCCTGTGAATATAACCTTAATAAAAGAGCCCAGGACCAGAAACTCATAATTATAAGTGGAAAGGAACTCCAAGGAGTGGGGGCCTCGGCCATAACTCATAAACATAAATTTAAATTAGAAAACAAATGAAACCGCGTCGTGTCGTTAATTTTCTCAGCCATCTAAAAAAACAAAAGTTAACTTCCACAGTCGGAAATTGGCCAACCAGGTCAAGGTCCTTTATGAAACAAAAATAAAGGGTTACAGGCTTAAGCTTTTAAAATATTAATATTAATGGTTTACAGAAAGAAAATATTTTAGTTTATTCAGAAGGAAGTTTAAAGGAGCTTTACTTTCTTTACTTTTTCTTCAAACTTTTTTTTCTAGGAGAAGATGGCAGAGGTGGAACCAAGGTCCTATAGGGTCCTTGGATGTACATAATCCTTTAAGCTTCTCTATAATCCTATGGGCATTAGTCTGGTAAGTCATCTTAAAAAGGAAATATGGATCTAATAAGGTTTGGTTCTAATAAGACCTCCATTTTCCCAGGTGAAGCTAAAGAACTGGATGAAAGAACCCGATTTAAATGGCAGGACATTCCAAGGTGGATCTTGAGCCACTTCTCATCGACCTTGTTCTCAAGGCAGTGCTACTTTATATTTTTCCCAGTATTTCGCCTGGGATGTTTCAGAATTTGAAACATATATTTGAGTCTCTGTACTTCTAAGAATATCCTTAAAGGATATATAGATTGTTTATATAAACGAGGCTTGGACAAAATCAATGAAGAAATATTGAAGATTAAAACTGTTTCAAAAAGTTCAAGCTTCCAAGTCAATCTCATAGAAAAAGTAAAGTGCTACAGGGCCCTATATTTAGGGTTAATTTATTCTTCATATTTTCATATTTTTTAACTTTTTTTGATGACAATATTTTTTTTGTTTATTTATTTGTGTACAAAAATCATATCTTATTATGAATATATTAAGCCATCTATTTGTCCTCCTATTCCGGACAAATAAAAGCCGCCAACGGATGCCATTAAGCGGATGATGAAAGTTTCGACAAAAAGGCGACCACACTGGATGACCCCCCCTCCAAAGCTGGATTGAGTTGGGGGGGAGGGACGGGAAAAAGTGTATGAGAAAATGGTTTAGTGAAAGGAGAGCCAGGAGGATATAGCCTTTGATGTGGCCAAAAAGCAGGAGGAACAACTTTTTATTCCATTCCACTTGACTCGATTCCGGCTTGGCTCGCTTTTTGTGTTGGCGGGATCTTGATTATAAGCCACATTAATGCACAGACATGCCTTGGCCGGAGGAGGCGTGGTAGTAGGCGGGGTGGGCGGGTGAAAGAAAAGAAAATCTTGAGGAAAACCCCGGGAAAACTAGGTACAGCTTGGCGGTCAGCAGTTTTAATTAAAACAAAACAAAGGGAAACAAAAACACAACACAATAATAACGCCAAATAGAGATAGAAAGACAGAAAGACAGAAAGAGAGGGAGAGGAGAAATAGTTAAATAATGCATGAAGAAAGAGACAGATAGTGCGTGCAACAAGAAAAGCAAATATGGCCAAAAGAAAGGGACAGCGACGAAGTCCCAAAAAGTTCGGGAGACGCAAAATGTGCGGAAAATGTGATGGCCAACAAATTATCAACAAAAATAAAAACCAACAGGATGCAGGAAGTAGCAAAAAAAAGCCAACACACACAGACACACAGGCACAAGAAAACTGAAACGGAAGCGGAAGCGGAACAGGGAGAAAGGAACGGAAAGGGCGCGAAACAAGTGGCCTGAACAGCTGTGAACTATGACCCCTGCTAGAACCCTTTTTTTAGGGGAATTTTAGATAAAAATTGTACAAAAAAACTTAATAAATATTTAACAAAAATACCTGATATTTAGATTTTTGAAGACGTTCTCTCCCAAAACCTCTCATCTTTCAGCCAATTAGTCCGATAAACTTTGAACTTAGTGGTCCAGAACAAAATGGAAATTTATTTTAATAAAAGTATCCTGTCAGGATATTTTCTAGTCATTCGAGACAAGTTCTGTGTGTTTTTGTTTGTGGCTCCTGGTTTTTGTCCTTCTGATTGATGGACTCCATTTCAATGGATTGCCAATGTCCTCGGTTTTGAATTGAAAAGGGTAACCAAGCAGCAGTAGCCGTAGAGTCCTGGAAAAAGGAGACCAGGCACCAGAAATTAAGTTGTTACTTTTGTGAGTATTTCCCTCTATTTTTGTTTCGTCCTTTTTTTCCACGTTGGTTGGTTTTTTTTTGGAGCAACACTCCATCATATTGTCCCAGCAACGACGAATGGCAGACATTCAAGTGTTTTGTGGTAGCTTCACTGAAAGAAATAATTATCTACTAAAATAATTAAATATTTTTACCTTAATTTCTGATATTATTATATGATTGTAAATTAAGTGTAAGTCTTTACATTTAATTAATAAAATATATCGGTCTTTTTGTCTGTTTTAGAGTTTAGTTGTTTTTGGTCTGGTCTGAGCCATTTTCTTCGCTTTCCTTCCTGTTTTCCCGGTTTCCCGGCTTCCCGCCTTTCTGCCCCCTACCCTTTTACCCTCTTGACCCCTTGGCCCGGCCAAAACCTTTTGGCCTTTCCTTTCGGTCAGCTTGCACTTGGCCAGAAAGAAGCAGCCAGTCGCTGGGAATGTTTATTGTTGCCGCTTCCTCCTCGGTCTCCACTTTTTGGTTATTTTTCTTTATTTTTTGTTTTTGTTGTTGTTTTGTGGCTAAATACAAAAGGCAGCTGGTTTTTATGCCTACCACCCCCAGTCACGCCCCCTCCCGCCCAAAGAAGATGTAGCAAATGTCTGGCTATCCGAGGGGAGGAGGCAGGCGCTTTCGCCTTTCACCATTTTTTTGTGCTTGTGCCGGGTCGGTTGTTACTTGCATGAATATGAAGTGGTCTTATAATCCACACCAAACAACAAAATGACCCAAGTGCGAAATTAAAAGGCGAAAATGTGCCAGAGGCGGGTCCAAAAGGGGCCAACCGGCCATTCGGTCACCCGGTGGGCGGTAAAACGTGATGACTGCAAAATGAAGACGTTGCCACCGGAAGATGCCTCCTTGGTTCCACCTTGGAGCAATAAAAAACGGAGATGCCTTCTTGATTTATAGTTTTCTGGATGTTTGTTTTTTATTCACAAAATAACAGCTAATATGTCTAGGGTTTTTAATCATTTTATAATTAATTCTTAGTCATTTAGTCATATATATAACGAACGATATATTTCCAAAGATGAAAGCTACCAAGAGGTGGGGTTTGCTCAGAAATTGTCTAAAAAAGGGCAGTCCTTCATAGATAATATTCAGTTATAAAGTTTAAATTTTTTTTAATTTAAGAAGATAAATATATTATAACACTTATCATTACAAAATAAACAATTTTGTTTATGAAATTTAGTTTCTTTTAAGAAAAACCCCTATAAAAACCTCTTAAATCAAGTGGACTTTAAAAATATGCATTTATTTATAAAAAGGATCTCGGCATCCTTTCCTAAATTCATAAATGATGGCTCTGTCTTGAGACACAGACACTAAGACTTTTTATTGTCTATTTCCCAGTGATTTGTGAGTCCAGGTAATTGAGATTTATTAGAGAGTTCCTCACAAAATGGATGGAGAATTAAAAAGGCTTGAACGTGGGGGCCCTGTCGCTAGAAGTTGCATTCGATTTTTAAGGATTCGTCGGCAGGACTCCAAAATATCAAAATGCCAAGCTGCCAAAATGCTAACTGACTGTTATTAGACAAGATTCATCCTTCGCTCTCGGATTCTGCGCCTTGATTTTTAAGAGATTCGGTTACTGGACTAGGACATCCATTTGCAATTACTGTTATATTTATGGCTGGGTTTGGAACATGGCTAAGGACAGGACACTGCTTAAAAGGCCGAGAAAAACACTAAAGAGTTATTTTCTTATCAATAAACGGCTCTTTGGGTCTGTTAATTATCCTGGACATGCGCTTCTCTCAAGATGGCTTCTCTTAAATTTATTCCAAAGCGTTGTCACTCTTCGAAAACGATGTATAACAGTCAAAGGACTGAGTCCTGGCTGACCTTAAGAATTTTTCTGGCATCCGGTTTTCGGAGTTTTTAAATACTTGTTGCTAACCTAGAAGGCATGGATTTCAGCTTTTATTGTTGCCAATTAGTAAATTTTGAAAGTATAAGTGTTACCAGCCTTTTTTCTAATGGGGCTTTTTTGCGTTACCATTTTTGGATTATGGTAACATTAAAAACTTTTTAATTAAAAATTTAGTAGATATAAATTTTTTTTATAAAATAATTAATAAATACACTCTTGAAAAATAAACATTCAAAGATAAATAAAACAAAGTTTTTAAGTTAATTTATTACTCCAATTTTTCATGGCTTCTTCGTTTAGGGCTTTAAAAAATACAAAAAAAATTATCAATAAAGAATAGCCTACTTCGATTAACCGAGAATCATATCGACGCATTTTCGCAAAAGTATCGAATGTTGAAAAGTCGAAAAGTCGTGAAAAGTTTGATAAACAGCAACGTACGATACTTTCGCGGAAATAAGACGATAATCCCAGGCAGTTATATGAATGTCAGTTTATGTTATAAGATATGCTATTTATCGATTTGTATATAGTGAATATCGTTTATATTTTGGATGAAAAATATGAATTTCCACAGAAATGAATCACATACGATAAAATTAGAGTCGATATCTTTAAACTGAGCTGATCCTGATCAAGAATATATATAATGTCATTATAAAAAGTCAACAATAATTTCATATCAAATCAAACCACTAACCTTGATCCTTATCAAAAATTGACAACACTAAAGAATAGTATTCCACAATTAATTATCGATTATACAATAAATTTAAAAACTCTAAAAAATCAGTGAGCCCAGAGCACTTAATTTTTAAAATTCCAAAAAGCCATTAGCAAGCATGACTGAAAAATTTTGTATAAAAAGGCGATCCCTCGTAGAGAATTTTCAGATAGTCCCTTGGCTTCGAGCCGAGAGGTTCTATTTCAAACGTCTTATTTTCTTATTGTATTTTATTTTAATTTTTATCCGAATTTTTTTATATGAAAATTGAAAATTATTTATATTTTTTTAAGTGATCACCCATGGCTACCTTGTCTTTTAGAGCCTTGCGTCGTCGAAGCACAACTGTTAAGAAAATCGGTTAATATGAATATTTTTTGTATTTTATTTAATTTTTTATCTAACTATGGAGCATAAGTTGACAATGCACTGGAACTGCTTGGTTTTTCGTCTTATCTTTATTTTTTTATTTTATTTTTATAAAAACGATGTGCCTTATATAAAAGTTAATCATGGCTAATATGTATCAACATCAGCAACCTGTGAACTATGGACCTTAACTCACGGGTTTGAAAGTGATTCTTATTTAAATTTGTTACCTGGTTAAATTTATTTTTGAAGATTTATATATTTACAATGTCTTGATAATCATAGACGTGAGTTGCGGTCACGAAAGCTTCGATGTCGGCTTATATTTTGAATTTAATGATTTTGGTACCTGATTTCTTTTTTTGTTTATTTATTAAATCAATTCAACCAATATATTAGATTAGACTTCGCTTTGCCTTTTTTTTTTTGAAAAACATAACATTAAAACGAAAAAAACATGGCCTGTGATACTGGAAAGCTTTCAGGGTACGTTTGATATTGACTTTTAAAATTAAAAAAGAATCATAACAATGTAAAATATTTTTATTGTTTAAATTTGTTACCCAAACAAAATAATTAAAAAAAAATATAAATTTTTAATAGAAAACTTGCTGAGCGTGATAGTGATGGTTCTGCCCCCGTTGGTCTTGACAAAGTCTCTGGAAGGTCACGCAAGTCCTTGGGTCTATATTTATCATTTTTCAAAGCATATTTTCCATGATCGAACTTAAGAAAGCCCTTGTTTGTTAGATTTTCAAGAGATGCCGCTACACCAAGGGCTGTTTGGTATTCTAGATTAGTTTTAAATAATAAATATTTTTTTAATTAATTATCTTTTTTACTGCTATAACAGGTTCTTTTTTCTTCAAATGATCTATGCAAAGGAGTTCGTTTACGTTTTTTGCTTTTCTTTTGTATGTCTCTCTTGAGCATCCAACAAAAATCTGCCATTCGTCCGCCATATTGATAACAGTTTAAATTTGTGACCCTTAAATGTGACTAATTAAATCTGAATTTTATTTTATTTTCGCATATTTAACATATGTAAATGTTTGCGATTTATACATTTACAATTAGGATTTATTATCAAAGACATGAGTTGCGGTCACGAATGCTTCGATGTCGGCTTATATTTTGTAAATAATTTTTTTGAGACCTGATTTCTTTTTTTGTTTATTTATTAAATCAATTCAATCAATATATTAGATTATACTTCGCTTTGCCTTCTTTTTATTTGAATTAAAAATTAATAATGATCTGAAGTATGTATTTTAATAACTCATAACATAATTAAATTATTAAACAAGAGATTCAAATAATTCAAGGAGTATTCGTTGTGGCTTGTAAAAAATAAAGATAAATGTTTAGTTTTTCTAGTGCTATTTTTTTTAATGCTTCTGTTGAGTAACAAACTTTTTCTGTAAAAAAAACGTTAATATCGAAAAAACATAGCCTGTTAAACTCGAAAGCTTTTGGGACAAGTTTGATATTGACTTTTAAAAGCGTTTCTTGGCATTTAAAAATGTCCCTTTATTTTTCCCTGTTAATGTCCTTCAAGGACTTGTCGGTCTTTTCCTCTTCTTCTTTCTATATTGTTATCCTTAATGCCGCCGCCCACCCTTTCCACCCACTCAAGGCACACACATAAGTGCTGGCGTTTCATAATTGCCCTTGTTTGTGGCCGCGTATTAAGTTGTTCTTGTTCCTGTTGCTGATTGTCCGCATTGCGTATACGCCAC
The DNA here is from genome assembly GCA_018153235.1 of Drosophila malerkotliana malerkotliana. Classification (NCBI taxonomy): domain Eukaryota; kingdom Metazoa; phylum Arthropoda; class Insecta; order Diptera; family Drosophilidae; genus Drosophila; species Drosophila malerkotliana. The sequence continues at coordinate 6,875,584 of JAECXV010000038.1, forward strand.
GGGACCACGCCAGACAGAGACGGCAAATAGGAAGACAGAAAGAGAGGGGGGGCTACAGAGATGGAGGGTGAGATAGAGGCAGGGAGAACTGCCGACACAATCGCATATTGATTACAACCAAAGTCCCCTGTCGACAACTCCACGGTGGATAATAAATTTCCAATTATGATCGGCAAAAAAAAAGAAAAATAAAGTAGAGCGAGGAAAAATCAACAACAAAAAAATTAAAAGAACAGATATAATTAAAGGGTATTGGAATTTATATGCTCTTAAAAGGATGTACTTGTATAAATTTTGTGAAGCTAGGGAATCTTTAGTAATGATTCTCAAGAAGTTTTGGGAAGGACGGTAGTACCAACCAATAAGATACCAACCCCCTGAGATATTTTCTCCCTAAAATTACATAATTTCCATTAAAATCATAATACCCCCAAAAAGAGTATTTAAAAAAAAGGGGGAAAAACGAAAACAAAAGCAGCAGCAAATGGAAAATGGTATGAGACTGGGGCTGGGAAAATGTGAGTGTATGTATATGTTAAACAAATTGGATTAATTATGAAACCATGAAAATGAGGTTAATTCCTTCTGGTTAAATAATCGTTAACTATTCGGCCGCTGGCCAACTTCGACCTTTTGGCCAAATCCAATTGCCATTTCATTTTGGCCTTCCATATGGCTGGGCACGTGCAACTTGCAGCTTGGCAGCCAGAAGCCTGCCGCCTGCTGCCTGCTGCTCGATGCCTGCAGCTTGCAGCTTGCAACATGCAACGGTTGCAATTACATGTGGCGTTAATAAAAACAAATGAGTTGGCAGAATGTGAGAGAAAGAGATCGGTTGCCATTAAATGTAATTATTTTAATGCGATTTACAGTTTCGGTTTCATTTCTCTTCTCGGTAAGGACATGCACGTAGTGCCAGGACAACATCCCTTGGCTGCCACATGTTGCAAGCTGCAATTCGTAACTGGAAACACACAGCAATGTGCTTAACTGGCATTTATGTTTTGATTTTCAATAACTGTAATTAATGTGACACTCCTGCGGCAAACGTGGGTTAATGATTCTACTCTACTACCGATTATTTTTCCAAGGCACTGAGAAACAAAACGGTTAAGCATAGTGTTTAAAAATTTTATAAATCTTAGCAAAGGTTTTATAATTTGTTCAGTTATAAATTTAATATTAATATATTATACTTTCTGTTTAACAAATTTATTCTCAGTGCTATAAAGCAATTGAAATTTGTTTTTATGTTGACTGTACATTGATGTTGATCCTGTGATGTCCTTAACGTAACATTTATGTTGCAATTTTGTTCAATGTGAACTTTAATTTGTATTTATTAGTTGGGTTTAAATATTAAAAAAATAAAGTTGCATGTTTTTGCTGCTTTAGCTACTAAAATATACGACAGTAGGAGATCATAATATATGCAAGTGTCTATAACTTCTCAAAAATTTTGCTTTCTAGATTTGATTTCTATACCTCAACAAATATCGGCTATAAGCGTTGGTAATTTATTAATAAATTATTAATTATTAATACAAAATTATAGTATTTGTAACCGCCAAGAAAATATTTGAAAAGAAACCCTTATTTTTTCACATAAATTTCCCAGAAAAATGTTGGCCAAAAGAATCACTTTTGGCCACAATTCTTTGCAGTTCTGCAACTTTTCACCAGAGGGCGAAACCGGAAAGCTTTTTGGCTTAAAAAGACTACATCTCTGTTAGCTTTTTTAATTTATAATTTTTTTTGAATTTTTAGCCTCATAAAATTAGCTTAATTTAAGTAATTTGTTTGGTTATGGATTATGCATTTGCATATGCACTTTAGAGTTTCTAATTGCCACTTTTCTCTTTTTTTTTAGAGGCCAAAAGCTGCCTCTGTTGACCAGAGTCTGAGGTGAAGGGGGAGTCATATGTGTTTTAATGCCTTTTACCGTTCAATAAATAATTTTAACTCCATCGACGAGGCAGTGGCTGGCATTATTTTGCAATGATTGTGTTTTAATTAATGCAACACACAAAAATACAGTACGAGTGGGGTCAAGGGGCTGGAAAATTAAGAGTGAAAGAGGGGCTGAATGGGAGTGGGGAGTGAGGAGAAAGCGATCAGGCCGTAATAGTTGCAACAAAAAAAAAAAAAGAGGCCAGCAAACTAACTAGCGGCTATTGTTTGGCCGACGTGGCAATATAAACATGCACTCGCATTTAACCTCTACCACTTCACTTCCCCTTTCAACCATACTCATGGCATTTGCACTGGAAGAAATGCAAGGGATTTATAAGTTATAATACTTTATAAATTATGGTTGGGTTATGGGCCATATCTTGGCTAATATTTGGCTGATAAGTAAATGTTATACATTCCTCTTGGGGTCTTACAACACAGGGCACTATAGTTCCTAGTGAAAACAAGATTGTCCTTAAGATTGACTCTTAAATCTGTTGTTTTGTTTTTGTTTGGCAATGGGATACAGATTTAAATAAATGAAAGCCCTGTTTGATAAATGGAATTCAATCTTTATAGAAAATCTAAAAAGAAAGTAAGATATTTTATTTAAATATAGTGTTAAGAACCAATTGTCTAGCGTTAAGGGTATTATCTGTAAAAAACGAGAAACGGCCACACTTAGAGAGTCCGAAAATAACCAAACAAAAATCATAAATCATAAGATCTAAAAAATGAGCATTTAAAATATATATTATTTACAATAAAACTTTAAAAATTATATTAATATATTTTTTTCAAAATTCTTCAAAAATTTCCTAAGTTTCTCATATAATTACTGGACTTTTTTCAGTGCACACGCCTTAGAACAATGGCTGCAAATTAAAAGCTGAAATCAATGGCCACACATTTACCGAGCCCCCTCTCCCCCTCTCCCCCCTCCCCCTTTGCCACTCCTTTTTGGCCACATTTTGTTCATCGCTTGCATTAAACATAATGCACGTAATTATTATCATTTTGCGGCATGCTTCTCTTAATATATACATACATACCATACACACATACTTTCCCACACACATACAGTCGAAAATGGGATGCATACCACGCCCACTGCCCATAGTGTCATACCCCCTTACATTTTAAGGGAGGGAGGTAGGGCTGAAACTGCCAATTTATCGGCGATTGTAAACTATTTATTAGCGCATAACTTTATAAATGAGTAGCAATGGACGGGTGTTTTCAAATTAAAGTTGACGCCGAACACGAATTTGGCCAGAAACATAATTTGGCCAAGTTAAGTCCCCATTGGTTTTTGGCCAGTGTGTATCATTTAACGAGCGGGGGCAGCGGGGTGGGCACGACGATGGTGACGACAATTTTCATAGATTTATAATTTGTAGCTCAATTAGCGGCATTGAGTTCTACATTCAATTGGAGGGCCATTAATCAATGCATCGATGCGGGGTCTGGAGCTACAAATTGAAGGATTGCCTGATTGATTGAGTGGCTGATTAATCGAATGAATAGTCTTCAAATTTTGTTAAGCTTCAAGTTTAAAGCTTAAAGTATATACATATCTTTGAAGGAAAATATGTATAGTGTATATTGTGGGACTTTGAAACAAGGATGAGAATAATAAACATTTTCTTAAAAGGTTTTAAATGATTATACGGTTTGATATTAAATGAAATGTTACATAAATGTATGTATGTATTTATCATTTTTAATGAGTTTAGGCGTTTATTTATTCTTAAGTTTCTAGGCAGGTTTTTAAGGAGAAATAATGAGATCACATCTTATAATGGAAGCGGAGTAGAGGGTATTATTATCGTATGTATTTCAGAAATTTTAGGTATTAAGAGAAATCATAAGAATATAAGTTAATATTCTTAAATAAATATATTAACTAATATATCAATTACAATAATTTAGAGTTTTTATTAATAATTGAAATTAATAATAATAATTCAAATGAAAATGACAATTTCATGAAGTGCCAAAGATTATTGTTTGAAATTTGTAAATAAATAAGTATAGGGTATAAAAAGCTTATAATTTTGGTAGATGTTTTTAAAAATGCTTATAGAAAATGTTCTTCGAAATATTTTCAGTGATTACCGGGAATCAATATAGCCGAATTTAATTATTTATGGGATTTATGAGTTGTTATCTTATTAAAGGAACATATTTTAAAAATTCATACACAATTAAAAACAATAATAAGAACATTAATCCCCTCCTTAAATTACCAAATTCCTGAAACTCCCATTGGAATTAAGAAATCAAAGAAATGAAAATGATTCCACTAGGCGATCAAATGAGTTCACCTGTTTGGATTTAAAGGACCCCCCGGGAGCGTATGAGCCACATCCTGCAGGGAAAATGAAGCTCGAATGGCAAGAAAAAAAGAGATTGCCTAATCGCATTTGGGTTTGAAAATGTATATACATACATACAAGGATAAAGGATACAAGTTTATATAGCCACCGATATATTCCCAGTTGGCAAACATCTGAGAGGCATCTCTGAGAATTGTTCCACTTTCCGATTACTTGGGGATTTTCTTTGCTGTTGTTAATTTTTTACCTTATATTTTTTTTGCATTTTTTTTTTTTTTTTGAACAAATATGTTTAGCCGGCAAAATGCCAAACAATGTGCAGGTGCATACTGTATGTGTGTGGAAAGCAGATTGTGGCCTGTATTTTGTCCTTACAAGTGCCGGCAAATGTACCGTGAAGAAACCATTTAGGATTAGTTTAATATGATACACAGAGACTTGGCGGCGGAGGACCTAGATAACGCTCCTGGAATAAGCAAACAGTACTTAAAACTGACGGCCAGGACCCAGGCAGAGACTACTTAAGGAAGATAGGAAGTGGGAGCATGGAGCAAGGACACGAAAAGCCACAAGCAAACGGACAGGACGCTGGCAAAATATTGGTGAGATAAAGCCAAGGCTCAGCCCAAAGCGGCACAAAGGAAAAAAATGACAAATTTGCAAATGTTAAGACGGAAAGAAAACATCAACATAAGTTATAGGCTTAGTGCGTAATCGTTTTTCGCAAAAAAGGACCAAGGACCTGCCACCGAAATGTGCGAGGAGCAGGTGGTGGTGGTGCTGTTGGTGGTGGCATGTGGTCTGAGCCATATTTGCGGTTTAAATGCTAAAAAGGCATTTTTACTTGGTGGGCTGGTAGATTTTCCAGCAGCTTAGTAAGTATTACATTTAAATACTATATTTTAGATATAATATATATGTTGCAAACTCTATATTCCTTAAATCTTTCTCTTTTCATACTTAGTCGTTCTAAGGTAGTGCATATCTTTCAAATTTTTTTGTCTTTTATCGAATAATAGGCACTCAAACTATCTAGCTCTGTGGATCATCGACTTATCTGGTAAACGACTCCGAAACTCCACCCCCGTAATGCCACCCAGCCACCCACCTCCATTAGACATTATCCATGCGGATTTCCCTGGCTGTTCAAATTAAAAATTCATAAAAGCAGAAATGCGAAATTATGATGATAAAATAAACACAGAAAAGAAGCCGCAGACGACGGGCTATAAGATGTGCAAAGATGCACTGAAAAAAATTGTAAGAAGGTAAAAAAAATATGTTTATAAAATAAAATGAAGGGTAGTTACTAAAAATATGATAAAGTGGGACTTGAAATGTAGTTTGAAATGTAGTAGAAAAAATGTAGTTTTTCTTCCAAAGGGAAGGATAAAATCCATAAAATACCTAAACTCTATATAATCTATATAAGATAGTAATATTTAGAAATATTTATTTAGATTTATTTATACATTGTAACCATTTTTATTAAATTGATAATAATTTTTTGGTCATTTTATTTTCATAATATAAATTAAAATCCAACATACCCCTTAAAATAATAGTACTTCATACCCTATTTTTTACAGTGTATGCCTTGGCAAGTGGGCAAAAATGGGCGTGCCCAATATGGGGGGGCTGGGGTTGGACTAAACGTGACATTGGCCGGCTACTGTGAGAAAAAGCCAGCCGCAGAATTGGACCCGACGACTCCGGCGACTTGAACGCTGATGATGTGGATAAAATAAACATGGGACATTGGTTTTGGCCAAGGAGCCAGCCAGAGGGCAGTGTTGGGGAGTGCGGGGAGGGTAGTGGGGGAGGATGGCAGGACGAAAGCGTGTTTAAACATTAAAAGGACCATTAGATACGCCTTAAAGTATGCTTCAAGTAGATTATCTTCCATCAGTTTTGTTTGCTTACTTGGAATTGTTTCGCTTCATTTTTCTCGTTTGCAAACACACACACACACACACAGTGTACTTAGCATTTTTGTGTGTGCCCGAGTATATGTGTGTGTGGGTTTTCCATCTTTATTTTTTTCCTTGCAAGAATTTTTCTTTTGCCGGGCAACGAGAAAAAAAAGAAAAGAAAGCATTTTGAAGACGAAGAAAAGCCCGAGACGAGGCGAAGACGACGTTATTATAAATTGTGCGCGTGTCCTTGTAAAATAACATCAAGTGAACCCAAAAGGCCCTCTTGAACCACCCTGAAATCACCCAGAACCACCTAGGACCTAGGACCTAGCACCATCCACCCGTCTAACACCACCCATCTAGCACCCCAAGAACCGCCATATTCTTGGTCAAGTCTTGCTTCTTAAATTACCAAGAAGTGCGCTTATTGCTTTTGCTTTTCATTTCTTTTGGCCTTTTTCGTTGCTTTTGCTTTCGCCATTGCTTCTGGCCATGGCTCATGACTGATGGCAGACTTTGGCTGCCAGTGGGTCGGTTGTTTGGGGGCCTTGACTCAATTTAAAGCCATCCTCCAATTGGTCGTAAATTTCCATTTTCATCTTGGATTTCAGGCGGCGATCGAATGCGTTATCTCTGGTAAATATTTGAGAATTAGTAGGTACACCAAGAGAAAAAGGAGGGGTTTTAGACATATATTGAATAAAATATACAATAGGACAGAGTTTATTTTATAAATATTACAAGAGTATAAGGTTTGTGATGAAATACAATTTTTTAAGTGATAGCTTCGTTTGGTAACGAATTGGTGACCCCGAAGGGTGACCCCGACATAAAATTCTAAATTAGTTAAAATAAAAGCTCCCCTAGTCTTTCCTTTCGAATCAAATTTCCAAAGCATCTAAAATATTTTTAGTTATCAATTGAAATTAAATTCCAAACACTATTACCTAAAGTGAAGTCAATTAATTTACTCAGGCTATCATTCCATCAAATTAGCTGAAATTGGCCAGAGTCCTCGCAGTCCTGCCCGATACTCCTTTTCATTCAGTCATGAGACTAGTGGACCTCTGTCTGCTCTCAGCCGTGTGGCTTTTGGGACACAGCCAGTATCAAGGTCACGGCCAGGAGCTGCTCCTTGCCGAGATGGCCCGTCCTCAGGACGAGATGAAGACCCAGCTTCTGGCCAAAGCCACCAACTATGTGGTCCGCACCTTCATAGCCAACAGGATGAACACAATGGTCGTCCGGCAGGACTGTAGGGGTTGTTTTGGTGAGAAGCTTCACCGCCAAAGGACCATAGTGGACCAGGTGCTGGCCAGTCTAGCACCGAATATCAGTGTGGTGCTCCACAGCGGCAGTCTCTTGGAAGAGACTTCTTGGGACTACACGCTTTTTGTGGTCAACTCCCAGAACGAGTTCATGTGAGGAAGTCCAGAAGGATGCGTCCCCTTAGCTCCATTATTAATTCACTATTTTTGATAGTTTTCTGGAGGTAAGCTTCCCGGACGACTTGGTGGAGCGGGAGTACTTTTTCGTGGTGGTGGTGACAGAGTTCGACTCGCCTGACACCGTCGAGGACACCGCCAGCCGGATAATCGTGGCCAGCCTACGGCATCCGGTGATCAATGTGGTGGTGGTGATTCAGATCCCCGATGGTACAGTCGCCATCTACGCCTACTCGCTCTTTAAAATAAACTGCACCGCTGGCATAACCATCCAGCGGATCAATCACTTTGATCTGGTCACCGGAGAGCCTCTCCAGCCCATGGCCGAACTCTATCCTGTGCGACGGGGTCACCTGGGGAACTGCGTCCTCAATGTCACTGCCAATCACATGCCGCCGCACTTCATCTACGACAAGTGGACCGAGGAGCGCGACTCCCATCCGGACGACCAGGTGGTGGACCTCAAAGATGTCTCCGGCATTGACTGGGAGGTCCTGCAGTTGCTCTCCAAGGCTTTGAGGTTTAAGGTTCAACTGCTCCTGCCCAGCGAACCGAGCCAGATCTTTGGCGAGGGCAATGTCACGGGAAGCTTTGCGCAGTTGGCCGAAGGACGTGCCCAGCTGGCTATTGGAGGGCTGAGTGGATCAGATAAGAGGAGGTGGCAGTTCTCCAAGTCCACGGTATATTATCAAAGCCAGTTCGTGATGGTGGTGCGGCGGGATCGGTACATGGGACGCTTCGGAGCCTTGATGCTGCCCTTCCGAGGCAAAGTGTGGTCGGTGATTATCCTGATTTTCGTTACCGCCTTGGTGACCACCTTTATCCTGAGCACCCGTCTGCGATTGCGATATTCCTTGGAGAATCTCCTTCTTGTGGGTATTTGTATCCTTAAAATCCTTTTTTGAAAAAAAAAAATATTTTTTAGATGAGTTTGGGGAATCCCATACCGATGCACAGGCTGCCAGGAACAGGATTCCTGCGCTATCTCGTGGCCAGCTGGCTGCTGCTTACCTTGGTCCTGCGCTGTGCCTATCAGGCCCGCCTCTTCGATGTCCTGCGCCTGCAGCACTACCGCCCCCTTCCCACGGACGTGGCCGGCCTGATTGGCGATAACTACACCTTGGTCTCGAATGGCTATCATGACTTTTATCCGACGTGGATGACCCGCCGGCTGTCCGAGTCCTTCTCGGCCCGTTTTGATCGGGTCCAGGGCGCCGCTCCAGGCAAGCGACTGACCACCATTGCCCTGGTCACCAACCTGGCCTACTGGAACCACCGACACCGAAACACCTCTCAGCTGACCTTCGTCCGCCGGCCGATCTACACCTACCAGCTGGTTATATATTTTCCGCGGCGGTCCTTCCTCAAGCCGGCGGTGGACCGGAAGCTAAAGCAACTCCTCAGCGCCGGGGTGATAGCCCAGATCGGGCGGCGGTACCTGCGCTACCTGAGCGACGAGGACTTGGCCGGCAACCGGGAGCTCCTGCCGCGGGTCACCAACAAGATAATGGGCGGCGCCTACCGCATGCACGCGATAGTCATTTTTGTGGCCACCGTGGTCTTTGTCCTGGAGAGGATCTCCACCAGATGGAGGTGGTTGAGGCGCCTAATGGAGAGATTATAAAGGAATTGAATGTATTTCTTCTGAAAGGAGGTATTTCTGAAAGGAGAATTGGCATCTGGAATATTTATTATTATCGTTAATTATTATTATCCTTTTTGAAAGATGCTTTTACTAATTTTTAATTATTGTTCTTAATAATAAATGTTGAAAGATATTAGTTTAAAGACTTGGAAAGTATTTAAATTTAAATGGTATTTTTAAAAAATATTTGTTTTTGGAAAAATGAATAGAAACTCTTTGAATATTTTCTATCTTAAATAGTATTTCCTTTCCAGCTTTAGTTTTTAAGAAGTCTTTTGGTAATTTATTAAATTTAAAATTTTATTTATTATATTCCCCCGTTTCTTTTAATAATATTTACTCCCTTTTTTGTAACAAAATCTCCATTCCAGACAATCTAAAAATTTTTAATGGAATATCGCAATCATTTACTTTGAAAACAAAGTGATTCCATTCCTAAGCTGTATGTTTTTTTAGTGCGCTGCTGGTTGGCCTTAAAAATTGATTTAAGACTTGTAATGCACACAGTGGTACTTGGACATCCCCCTTACCCTGCCTGAACCCTGGTCACCCTGGAAACCCCCTCCTGGACACCACTCTGGGGCATGTGTGAGCGGCGGCAACTGGCCAACTTGCAACTGGCCGAGCGGCACGGAGCGACACTTGAGTTAAGCTGTGCAAACGTTTGCATAATCACGTTCCAATTTAAATTGGTCTATTTGCCGGGGGGGACAGGGTAGCTAGTGGAGTAGGGGGAGGGCCCGGGGCCACTGCCACTCCCACTACTACGAATCGGAAAAACTGGGAAAAGTTTTATTAGCCGAGCTGAGCTGAGAGTTGTCTTGTTTGTGGAATGGAAAAAAAAATTGTCCAATTCTGATTCTGATTCAGTTTTTGGTTCAGATTCTGCTTCAAATTTTACTTGTCACATTCATCCATCTATTCATTCATCCATCCATCCCTTCATCCACCCATGTGTCTACATTTCAAATCACTATTTTTTTTTTTTGCCCCAACGAGTGCGTAAACAAAAGTATCCACTATTTCTAGCTGAAAGAGTCCAGAAGAGATTATCATTTCTTTCAAAGTATGATGGCCATAAAATTGAACAAAGTCTGGCTTGGGGATCTATATTTTTCACTTAATAGTCTTTCGAATCCATTAGATCTTAAACATATAATAAGGGGAAGGTATATTCCTCTCTTCCCATTCCAAAAACATCGACCATATCCAAGAGCTTCGAGTATAATTATTATTTTTTATTTTTTAGATTGAAGAAGATATGTTGAAATCTTGTATTTGAATATTTATTCAGCTTAATAAAGCCACTTTTAAAGGTATTGTGTCAGTGGCTTTTTTGCAATATTTTTTTTTAGAACAGTATCGGGTATCTTGTAGTGGAGAAAATCGACTTAAGCCATCATAATTGGTTTAATATGAAATATTTTTCCATAGAATTTCCATTTTAAAACTACATATATAATTTTCGATGCTTAGCTTGATATACTCCTAAAAAAAGGTCCTATATCTATTTATTTTTTCACAGAGTATCACTAAGGATTTATAGTCAAAAAATATTTAAAGCCTTTTTCCTAAAAATTACACTACTAATTTATCGAGTCTTCAATAGCTCCTTAATAGATGACTTGAACCGGGAAGGCCTTTTTAAGAATTTGAGGGAACCTATTTCTAATTTGAGGGACATAGTCCAGATTAGGGCCAGATTAGGGCCATCTGCAGTCCAGATTAGGGCCAGCGATTGCACTTCTCGTCCTTGACAATCGGCTCTCCGCTCTTTCCGTCGTCTATGGCCTGGGCCGGTGGAAAGACCCGCTTTCCGACCCCCGGATTATCCTGGCTGTTGTGGAACTTCATTGTTAGCATGTCCCAGTCGTAGATGAGGCCCGGGCGAAGGTTGAGGCCCTGGCGGAGCATCCGGAACATGCGGCACATGGTGTCGTATTGGGGGCGTTCGTAGAAACCGAGCCCGCGGCAGTAGTTCAGGTACATGGTGAACTCGCAAGGATACCCCTCGCAGAGCGCCTCCACTGAGACGGAGATCTTCTTCTCGTAGATCCTCTCGTACTTCTGCTGCTTGTTGGAGGCCTTCAGGCCCTGCCACGGCAGGCTGCCCCGGTTGAAGTACATCAGGACGTAGCCGACGGCCACTAGGTCATCCCTCCGTGAGGACTCGACGCCGGCATGGGCGCAGATGGAGGCGTACCGGGCCGTTCCCGTCAGACTGCGATTCTCACGGTAGGGGATGTGAACGCCGCTGGTGATGTCCAGATACTTCTTCGCCAGGCCGAAGTCAACTAGATAGACCTGCTTGCACATTTTGCCGATGCCCATTAGGAAGTTGTCCGGCTTAATGTCTCGGTGCAGGAATCCTCGCGAATGGACGTACTCCACCCGGCGCAGCATCTGCTCGGCCAGGAGCAGCACTGTCTTGATGGTGAAGGCCCTTTCGCAGAACTGGAACAGTTGCTCCAGCGAGGGTCCCAACAGATCCATTACCATGGCCTTCCAATAGGTTAGAGGATATGAAGGCTATAGCTGGATGATGCCTTGATGTAACTCACCTGATAGTGCTGCTCCTTGCAGAAGTATCGGATCCGCGGCAGTCCAGGAGCGGCGCGTAGAGCGCGGTAGAGGCGGCGCTCGTAGTTCAACTGCGGATGCTTCACCCTTGTGCTCTCCACCTTGATGGCCACCCGCTCGCCACTATGGATATAGATCGCCAGATATATATCGCCGAAGGAGCCACTACCGATCTTGCGGAGCACTTTGTAGCTTCCAATTCGTACTTCGCGGCTGCGGGACAATCTAAGGCGTTCCATTCTGTGATTTTTTGTTCCGGTTTCCGGTCCAAATCCTACTTCCTTTTAATTTTATTATTTTTTGTGGCTCTTGTAGTTTTTTTTTAGTTTTTCAGTTTTTTTTTTTAGATCCGAACGGGGCTCAATAATGAAATTGAATGATTTTGGGAGCGAGGAAATCGAAAAGGGCCCTGGTGTGTCAAAAATATTTGTATTCCAAGCCTACTTAGTTTTTTGTTATAAATGTTTAGCTTTTCTAGTTTTTCTTACCAAGTCCTTACGATAACCTTTTAATATCCTTTTATTATCCTTTTCTGATCTAAAATCCTAGTCGCTTTTTAAAAAGCCCCAAGCCCTGTGTTGATCGCTGCCCTAAATTGCATTGAAATTCAATATTTAACCACGACTCAAGCGGATCCTTTAAGAGTCCTTCGTGTGTCCTGCAAGTGCATTTGCATGTGTGTGCCTGTGTGTGTGTGTGGGTATTTGTGCGTATCGATTATCCAGGCAGACGGCGACATCCGCAGACGGAGACAGAAACTGAAACAGAGACAGAGGCGGAGGCGGACACGGAGGCGCAAAAGGATACCCAAGGATGTGAAAGGGGACGACCGACTGCCAGGAGGACGATTAAAGTGGGAGTCAAGTGGTGGCGAGGACGGATCAACTAGCCAGTAATAATGTCTTTCGCTGACATTTGACATTTTGGCTATATATCACTCACATTGTGACAACTGGCAACTTGGCATTCAAATATAGCCACCAGGACTCTCGCTCTCTCTCGCTCTGGCTCACTCATTCACTGTCGTTAGTAGATGTTTAAGGACAATAAATTTGTGGGCCTTTGCGTGGTGGTGTCCTGCGTCCTGAAAATGTTTGGCAGTAGCCTTACTGGCTGCCTGACTGGCTGGCTGGCTGCCTGGCTGCCTAGTTGCCTGCAAATCCAATGACAAGACGGAAGCGACATATTTGAACGGGAATGAAGCGGGATTTTGAGGCTGCACCAGGACATTATCCATTGTTGGAACAGAGAGAAGAATTATTTCAAATTTCATGTCAAATTTCAGATCTATAGCTTTAATAGTCTTTGAGTTATAAGCTACAATGCAGATTGGCGGACACGAGGACACACGGACAAGGTATTTCATACCATTTCTCTCAGTGCCATTGACAGAAACTGGAGTTCGAGGTGGAAATGTAGATGGAGCCTAGCGTTTACATCATAACATGGTCGCCTGATGGATAGACAGATAGCCGGGCATTAGCATTAGTGGCCAGGACAATGGGCCCACGATGATGATGATGATGATTCCAGGACTCTGGCGACAGCAGCTCCTGAAATGAGCCAACTCCTGATACTGATTCGGATGCGGATCCCGCTTTGGATTTGGATTCAGATTTGGATTCAGATTCGGATTCAGATTCAGAGCCGGTTTTTCGGAAGGGGGGGCGTGGCCTTTGGCTGAGACTGAGGCGGAGGCTGAGGCTGAAACATGCGGGTAAATTATCTTTTCATTTCCATCAACGTCGCGTCGTCGTTGTCCTGGTTGTCCTGGCTGTACCGTCTGTCCTTGTTGTCTGGATTGCTGTTGTCCTCTTGGCAATTGCCAGCAGCCCTTTCTACTCACACGCACTGCCACGTGAGAAATGAGGATGTTGTTGCTTTAATTAAGCCAGGAAATGAGGACTAAAGGATTATTGAAGGACTTAAATGTGTCGTAAGATTCAATGAAATCATTTAAATCGATTTAGTAAGATACAGTTTTTTAGAAAACAAATTATGAGGGACGCAAATAATTTACTTGAGAAGTAGTTTTTATTTTGGGACTTATAGGTAACTAGAATAAGAAGTTAGTATCATTCAGGGTTTCTCATTATATAGTACATATGTTCATATTATATTCCTATTATTTTGGAATAAAACCTGCTCCTAAGAACAACATATATTTATCGATATCTATCAAATCAATATCGTTCAAAACTGAATACCTTCTAAGTCGTTTTAAAGCTTAAATACATGGTTTTAAGTTTTTTATAGCTTTTCTAATAAATTTGGCTTTTAAGGTCTATATTATTTTGTAGTAAACCACAATGATATCACTTTTAAAGTAGGGATTCATATTAATTGATATCTATCAAAAACTTATAATAATTGATTACACAATTATGAAATTTAATAAATATGCTTTTTTTACCTTTTTCCTAGGATTCTTCGGATAGATGTTGTTTTTATGGATCTACATTATTTTCTACAACTATATATCTATAATCCAGAAGTTAACAATGCACTCACTTCAAATACAGGGGTAGTAATTATTAGGAAAGGATTTATATTAATCGATATCTATCAATAGTTCACCAAAACAGATCACCCATCTAAGTCATTTTAAATGAAAGCTTTTTATGAAGTTCTTTTTAGATCTTTTTATAAACATATATCTGTGTTGTTAGGGTCTATATTATTTTTGAAATATTTCCCATATTTTATTATACCAAAAGAGTTACCTTAAGATATCTTAAAAGGGTATACTATAGACATTAACACCCCCACAAATTAGTCCCTCCAAGTGAAATGTAAGATGGTTTATTATCCATTTGAAAACTCATCGCATCACTTAGCAGCTCCCCACAAAGAACTTTGAAAGCATTGCTGGTCCCGTGAGTGTGTTATCCTTGTTATCCCTTCGGCCAGGGTACCAGGTATAGTTCAGGTGAGTCCACCCGCCCAGGTGTGTAAATGAGCATTAATGAATATGAAAGTTATACCATTCGCTGGGCAGAAGTTACCAACGTGACGAAAACAAACGTGACAGAAAAGTTCAAGAGGACACCGACAATTGCACAGAACAACTCCCCGGTGAAAGAGACGGACTGCACACTTAGAGAGAGAGACGGGTATATAATACAAAAGGATGAAAGGATGGTAAGAAGTCCGCTGAAGTTGGATGAACAACAAACAGCAAAATATAAATGACTTTAATAGCTCATCAATGATTCAGGCGGAAATCCGGGCTGTCCAAGTGCAGTCGGTTTATTGGATACCGGAAGGGCATTATGTTGCTTCACTCTTTTTATTGTTGCGCCCTCTCTTTCTGTTTGGGTCAAGCCGTCTCTTTCTGGCCTTTGTGTATGGCTTGGTCTCTGTTTGTATTTGTTTGATTCTGCTGAGTGAAGTAGTCTGTCTGATGGGCTGACTTTGGTTTTCTGGGGGGTTTGGGGGCCTACTGTCTGCTTAGCTGCAATGATTTTCACGCTGCCTCCGAAAAGTATGCAGCAAAATTTGCATATTGTTTTGCTCCAGCAGCCTGCCATCCTACCTCAGGTTCCTTTACCACCGATCGACTGCAATTTGTTTCGCTTCCTTTTTGAAAAGGTACTTAAAAAAAATATTACTTACAATTTTAAATAATGTTGCTTTGAAACCTAGAGGTTAATATAAGTATTATCTATTAAATTTAATATTTTATTCTTAAATTAGTATAACTCTTTTTTTTTTGAACAGTGCATAAATGGCATATGCACCCCGATTTGCATTTGTGCGAGTGTTCAAGTGAACTCTCACTTCAATTGCTTCCCCTTTTACACCTGTCCATGTCCACATCCACATCCACATCCACCATGTTCATGTCCTTGTCGATGTGGATGTCCTTTGGCATCATTATTATCATCATTATAGATGGCACATGGCCAGTTTCCCCCATTGGCCATGTGACAGAAGCCGCTTGGCTTTGTGTCTCATTTATTATGCAAATCCGAGCCAGGGGTCGTCCAAGGGTTAAATTCGGCCAAAGGACTCAGCAGTCCCTAGTCCTTACTCCTTACCTCTTATTTCTGATTTTATGTCAAGTTGCAGCATGCAAGTACAATTTCCATAATCATCGGGTCTTTATATCTACCTTTTAACCGAAAACAATAATGCTTATCGCATATTAATGTCAGCGACATGGAGCGACAAAAATAAATATTACAAATCAACTCAATTGGGAGGGGACTTTATTGAAAATAAAGTAAAAATAATAAAAAGTAAATATAATTTCAATTTTTATTCCCATGCCGCGATGTTAATCAATTACGTGCTTTAATTGAAATCGCCAAAGTCAATAGCGAAAATCAAGTAAAACCGAAACCGAAACTGAAATATATATAGTACTCGTATATATATAATTGTTTGGGGATGGGGGGCTGTGTGTCGCGAATGCATCTGTTTATTTATCTATGAATTTTAAAGCGGCAAGACAAACGTCCATTTCACATTTCAGTATTCACATTTCACATTTCTGAATTCCGAATTCATTTTCATTTTTATTTTCAACATTCAGCCATTGGCTGTTTGCCGACGAATTGCTTTTCAATTAACTCTAAGCCGTAAAAACATAATTGAAATGCCCGCGAAATTCTCGTTCTCCTGGTACACATAGTAGGAGGATTTCTTTGCTTCCCCAGGGAATCAAAATTAAGGTCTATCCCGGCCTGATATAATTGACAGAAAAATAGATATTCTTCAATCATAGAAGTAACCTTTGGCACTTAATATATCACTATAATTAATATTTAATAAATATATTATTGATCTCTCCTTTTAGAAAATAGTTTTTAGATTTTGAAGCCCTAAGGAGGCAGAGCCTCTAGCTTGGCCTGGAGGCTGGTGAGGTGCAGAGCCCTCAGGGTTGGGCAGGACCTCCCGTGACCTCCTCTCCTGCATCTGGCAGAGGCCACCCATCGGAATTATCTGAAAACCGAACTGAACTCAACTCGGGCCGCCTGTCGTCTGCGGCTGTAAATGAAGTTGTGTTTTAATTAAAATTCCAGACTTTATTTCTGTAATTATATTAACTCGCTGTTCGAATTCGCAGGGCCTCCCACCCATCGACCCACCCATCCATCCCACCTACTCCCCCCTTTGTTTCTGCTCGATCGATCTACGGGAGGCGACAAAATGAGAGGGGAAGGGGCGTGGCAATAAGGAAAAGATAAAACCATTAACGGTAAAGTGGAGAAATGTGGAAAACGTGGCAAAGGCATGCGGGGTACGCTCGGCTCCCTGCTTGGTCCTTGGTGCTTGTCTTCCAGCTCCCAGCCAGGTCCTGTGAGTATCCTGAGAGTGTATCCTGCATATCCTGCTGTGTCGTCATTGGCATTGGCATCTTCTTCTTCTTCTTCTGGCCGAGGGTCAGGTCCTGTAGTGTCCTTTCACTGCTTCCTGCTGCCCAGCGTCCTTGCCCTGCCGCCATCGTCCCGCCTTGCCTGCCAGTCTTGCCAGCTGCCCAGGACTGCAAATGGTGTTAAAATTAATTTAATTGAATGTGAAATGAAATTTGTTTTGACACACACCAACACTAGCACTCACACACTCTTACCCACCGCCCACTACTCGCCTTTTCCCGCCCACTGGTTGCTCGGCCCACCACCCACTACCATCCCTCACAAGGACGCTGTGCTCTAGCGCCTTGGGGGTGCACTGCGAAAGATGTTTTATCAGAGGATATTCTTAAGGAGTATGATTATCTTGGTTTATTTTTAAAAAAAGATATAGTTCTTAAAATTGTTTTATTATATTTTAAAGCATTAAAATTTTAAAGTTTTAATAAATGAACATTTTTAAACAATAATGAAATGGTCTTAAAACTAGAAAGCTTTCTTTGAAAGGACGTAAGTGGTATATGATACCCGGTACCAATGAATTTTATTTCATCTTACAAAATATCAATAATATCTTTCTTTATAGGTTATAACTCGCTGTCTTACAATAACATTAATCTTTACTTATTTTATAAAAGGATCAAAGGATACTAATGAATATTAAGAATAAATACCATCACTCTTAGTGCTAATCGGATAATGAAGGTACAACCTATCTGTACTATCTGTTAATAATAATTATAATTTTTTCTCCGTATACCTCAGCAAGACCTCCGTGGATTGTGGTGGATTCCTTCCACCGATAGACCCATTGTTTTCCTATCGCTCCGCCATCGCCATTGCCATCGCCGCATTGTCGCACAATACAAATGCCGCCGTTGCATTCTGAGGGATTGTGTCCGCCGTTGGAATGCCAAGCCTTGCATAAGTGCTGGCTTATTGGGTGGCTGGCTCTGCTGGGGGTGCTAGGGGGGAGTTGGGAAGTCGGAATTCCCGGATTCCATTGACTATTGGCTACTGGACTCGAAGCCAACAAATTACGATTGACCAGGAATGGGCGGCTTTCTAAAAAGTCGAGTTTATTTAAGAAAATGTTGCTTTAAAGGTGTGGATCTTCTACTTATGCTCTACTAGGGAGGTGGTTATCTTACTCTATTACTTTGTAACATCCGATAAAGTTGAGATCCTTTTTCTTCAATAAAATCCCTTTTCTTCAAAAAAAAAGAAAGAACATAGAAATAGCCTTAAAAACAGAGAGCTACTGTTAAAAAGGAGGTGTTAAAAAAAAGTACTTACTTCTTATATTTCTACTTCTACTAGATAGAGTTGATATGGTTATAGTTATAGGCCTATAGTTATAGGTTATAGATATGTAATCACATAATGAACATTTTATAAAAACTGTTATTATAAGAATACTTTGCTCTAGTATCGGGTATGATACAGTAAAGAAACCTTTAGTCCTTTAGAGCCTCTCTATTCAAGAGAAGCTTGAATTAAAGAGAAGTATTCCTGCTTTGGAACACTTTGGATCTATCAAACTATAGTTTTGGATAATTTTTCGCAGCTACCCCTAGGAATGTCAGTGTGTCTGTGAGTGTATCCATGTGTGTATATGCATATAGGTGTATTGGTGTGTGTGTCCGTATAACACCATATCGTGTCGGTGGCCTAATCAAAAACAGAAGCTTCGAAAGCCGCAAATTTCGGCCAACGGATGCTGTCAAGTGCATGTGTGTTTGTGTTTCTACTTGTGTTTGTGTGTTGGTGTCTTTGTCTATCTGTGTGTGTGTGTGTGTGTGAGAATAGTGGGTGAGTGTTAGTGAGTGTATGGATGTGAGGGTGCACGTCTATTTTGTGGCCGCACACGTTGCGTATGCGTAACGCATTTCTATTTCCATCGGAAGCAGCAACGGCAGCAGCGTTGAAACAACTAAAAGCTAAAAATTTTTGTTAAAATTTGCTAAATTTGCATTTTTTGACGTTTTTGCGGCCATAGCCAATGCCTATGCCTCGCATGCCCCGTCGCAGACACACCGATACCGTCACCTCCCCCCCGTCGCGTCGCCTGGCCACTCCTGTCACTACATCAGTGTTCGTCTGTTTGTGTTGCAAATATAATTTTTAATTTAAATGCAAATTTTTGGAAATCATTTTCGAAGCATTATGTGCCCATATTGATACGCAAATTGCTGTCAGCACACGCACACACATGTATCGGCCATAGACACAGACATAGACACATCCACACACTCACACACACACATGCAGATTTAATAACGCATTCGCGTCAGTCAACCGCTGGCACAAGCCGCACATCCAACAGCAGTTTTGGGAAAGCGGGAAACATTAGACCCGATTCGTGGTACGGCGGGAGGGAGGTGGGAGGGAGGGGAAGGGCTACAGGGAGCGGTGCACTCAGGCGGAGGTATGTAGTTCCAGGGAGTCCCTCTTCGTCCTGGCGGAGTAGAGGGAGAGGAAAACAAACAGTGGTCTAGGGGTTCTGGTTTCTGAGAGGTCTTTTAGACTTAAAAATAAAATTAAAATATAAAATAGTATTATTTTGGGGCTTTTTGAATTTTAAAAGCATTATCGAAACATTTCTTAAAATTTTTAACAATAATCTTTGAAAAATATTACTAGAATCTTATAAATATTCCTTTAAAAACCTTCAGATCTGTTCTTGAAGTTGATCCACTGTTTTGAAAAACGCCATTGTGACCGCCAATGTAGCCATCGAAGAGCTGACAACATGCGTATTACACTGAAAATAAGCATATAAAACATTAGAAAGCAATGAAATAAATAAGGAATGAAATTAATTAACAAAAGGTAAGATGAAGCATTTAAAAAAAAAACCCCAATAGGGATATAAGTACTAGAGGGACAACATTCTCTATGGCCACCTATTGTGGTATAGGTACTTACTTTCAGGAAAAGATGCATGCAACTTTTATGGATTAACTAATACCTTTTTTAACTATACAACCTTTTAAAAAACGTTATAGTAATTTTTATCAGTGCACCTTCAACTTTCTGGACTCTTTGGAGTATTGATTTTTGAAGAATTCGTTGGATGTTGTTGGCTTGTCAGTTGTCGGTTCTTGGTTCTCGGTTGTCGACGCCTGTTTTTAATGTTTATTGACGGTGGCAGCCACAACCAACATGAGCAACATCAGCAACACAACAACAAACAAAGGTGGTATTAAAACGAAGGAACAAATAACCATAAAATCTAAAACAAAAGGTTCCACCAAGGTCTTTGATTTTGAAACAAAATATTTTAATTGATAGGGAGGTTATACTATAGAAATAATATTTTAGGCATTAGTTAAGAAAAAGGGATTTTAATTAGGAGCTTAAAATTTTTCTAAGTCTCTCTTAAATAGTATCAAAGATAAAACTATTCAACCTTTAAAATTTAGCTATAAACTATATGTTGATTGCTGTCATATTTAATTTAAATATTATACCTATTTTTTGTATTCCTTACATACAGCCATACATTAAATTTTACATAATTTTTTGCACTTCATACTTTTCATTTGGCAGAACATTTTATAATTCCATTGGACTGAACAGTGAACTCTGAACATTGAACATTGAACACTGAACGCCATTTAAAACCATTTCACAAGTCGTCAAATCCGATTATGAACTCATTTCACTCGCCGCTCTGTCCGGGAGTGACTTTGATGTTTAATTTGCAATTTCATTTTAATGCGCCTACCGAAGTGCCACGCCTCCCCCAGCTCCCCGCCCATGGCCTACTGCCCAGTTCTGTCACTATTACCTCTCGGGGAGGTATGTAGCTCCAAAGTACCACCCCTTTGGCCATCAGGACATCCTTCCGCTATTAAACTGCTTCCGGGTTACCCTTTTGTTTTCTTAACTTAGAGATGAGGTGTTTTTTTTAAGGAATAAAATATTGTTTAAAGATTTTCTTAAAACTATATTAATAATTTATAGGAAAATAGCTATAGCTTGGCTAATACTTGGTTGATTGAAAAATGTTATACCTTTCCAAAGTTAGAACTTGAAGTGATATTTGTTACAAAATATTAAATATATTTGCTAAAAAATGTAAGAAAATATAGGTTTAAAACGGGATATTTTTAAAAGGATATTTTCAAAGGGATATTTGATATTTCATCCTGATTTCTACGTTTCTAGAATGCTGATCGAAGTATTTATACCTCTGATCCGAGAAATGGTTAGGATATTGGCTAATAGGTGTTCCTAATGTTTCCTAATTTCTTTGGCTTTATTTATATTTTAATTTATTTAATCATTATCATTAAAATCTTCTTAAATATATCTAAGTTCTTAAATTTATTATTTCCCAAACAGATACACTCCAATCTACTCTATAGAGCTCTTTTCCATCTCGACAAATGGCTGCCATCGCTGATGTTGTGTCACTTTCCGTTCACCTGGGCGTATGAGCAATTCATAAAGGTCAGCCACCCTCGTCCTGGTCCTGGTCCTCATCCTAGCCTCATCCTCACCCCCTCGCCACTTTACCCCTTTTGGCGATAATTTTATTATTGCCGCTGTTGTTGGTGTTGCTGGCATTTTTTTTGCTATTAGTTGGTTGCCAGCAGATGGCCATTAACGTCCATTTAGCCGGGCGCCACGCATTTCTAAGTCGGTAACATTTTCTAATTGCCGCAGCTGGCGCGGGGCTGTGCGAGGGGCCGGCGAGGGGGCGTTGTGGCAGGTGGGGTGGGGATAGGGATGGTGTGACTTGAACGTTGATTACAACTGACAGCGACAACAGAAACATTACGGGGCAACTGTAACAGGGGGGACTGGTGGAGCGGTTTGCATGCAAGCAGGATGGATGCGATGGCATTGTTGCAAGTCTGCCAGTTGCCATTGATTTCACCCACTGAGGCAGCAATTAGTGCAACAGCAACGGCACCGGCAACACCACCAATGTAAGCTTTCGACCTCAAATAGGGGGCGTGCCTGGGAAAAAAAGGGGGCGTGCCCCACCTTATCCCATTAGCACCCGACAAACTCTTTTTGCATTCATTTATGAATATTTTAAAATTCATTGCTGATGTTGCTCGTGTTGTTGCAAGTTGCAGGTCCCTCGCCAGCCCGACTGGTCGGGGGTTTCTCTGCCATTATTGAAATCTAGACGGAAATTAAGTTGTCCCGCTCGACCGTGTGGCAATAATAGAGTGGTGGAGCAACTCCAGCTGAACCCTGAATCCTGTAACCCCGTCCTGTTGTCCGGTAGTCCTGTAGCCTTGCAGTAGCCGAGCTACCTGAGACATCTTAATGGCCATGTAAGACCAAAGTTCGTCCTGGATGCAACTTGCAGCTGATGTATGTTTGTGTCAGAGTGTGAACAGAGAGGGTAGTGGTGGGCAAGGACTTTCCAGGCTCCAGGAGAATCCTTTCAGATTATTTATATGTTTTTGGTATGCTTTTTTGCAAGAAATATGGATTAGCTTGAATATACTTTTCAATCTATTAGTTTGGTTTTTAATATAAATATATATTAGTTTTAATTATATATTAGTATTAATTATATTTAGTTAATTATATATTAGCTTAGTTTTATGCACAAATATATATATACTATATAATACTTTATGATTTCTTTACTCATGTATTTAATTCTTACAGTCAACACGTTGGGTTTATTATAGACTTACTCTGAAGTTCTCTGAATAATTTTAAAGTCTCGATAAAAAGTTTGAAAGTCTCGATAAAAAATAAAATAAAGTTCATAATTATGAATACTATAATATATTATTGTAAATCATAGAGATATACCCTTTAGGTATTTGTATTTAATGTAAAAATTTCAATCTTAATCTTATTGTGCCTTAGACTTTAGACTTTAGGCTTAATTCTTTTTATGTACTATTTACAATACATTTAAGCCGTTTAATAATATTTTCTATACTTCCATATTTGGATTATTAAATTTTGGATACTATTGGTATTTTTATAAAGATTCTAAAAGGTACTTACTAAGCTAATACTTAAGTATTTATTGTTCAAATTATTCAATTCACATTAAGTATTATTATAAATAAGACTCTTTCAATCCTTTTTTAATTTAAAGCAATGACTTTCAATTGTTTTCCCAGTAAAATTTTAAAATAGAAGCTTTTAAATGTAAAATATTACAATACCTTCTTATTTAAAATACAATTCTAAACTAAGTCTTTAAAGCTAAAACCTTCCCTATCATTATTTTTTTTTTTTCAGTGCCCCTGCTGTCTTAGAAACTTGCCTTTTTTTTTTTGGAGAAGGAGACTATGAGTGCCTCCAGGCTTCAGGATTCAGGCTTCAGACTTGAAGCTCTCGGCTGCAGGTTCCATGTTGCAGGTTCCAGGTCACGTGCCGGATGCTGACGCTCCTCGGGTTAACAAGTAACAGGGCCACTGGGTCCAGGGGCGGAGGTTACTGGGGGCGGGGTGGTGCGTTAATGTTTCTTTTACGTGCCCGCAGTAGTGTCCTGCCCCGTCGGCCTCCCCATTCCCGTCTGTCTAGTCGGGTACTTCTTGGGTAATGTAAGTTAATAGCCATTGTTGTGCCTGCCCCTCGACCTCCCCACGCCACTCTAGACCCCTCCTTGTGCCCCTTTTTCTAGATAGTCTTAGTCTTGCCCCAAAAAAAAAAAGAAGAAAACAACAAAAAGTGAAGGAAAAAGGTGGAACGGTCAGGTTTATTGATAATTATTGTGCCTGGCTTCCTTTCAGCTCCTTGCCTGCGAACGGCTCCCTCCTCCGTCTCCCGCCTTCTTGTGCATAAATTTAATTTGGTTAATTAATTAAGAAAAGAAGCAAGAGGCGTAGGGGGGTAGGGGGAGATAGTGGGAGGTGGGTCGGTGGAGGGGAGGTCACTTCGCCGGGCACTAATTGAAAATAAAGGCCAATTTTTTGATTAAACTTTAAATTAATTTATTGAAGTGCTTCGGGCGACGCAGAAAGAAAAGTGTGAATTGGCCAGAAGAGTGTGAGAGGGGCTGGGGTGGGGGCGATTATAAAATGAACTTTGACCCGCGGTCATTTTTTGTAAGCAAAGAGAGAAAGCACGAGATCAAAGAGAGAGTTCAAGTGGAACTTTTCATTTTGGAATACTTTTCGAAAATCCAGAAAATATCTCATCAAATTCCCATTTAATAATTCACTTTAAATTTTTGCTTTAATTTGTATCCGAGATAGGGGGTGGGGGGATGGGGCAAGGATTTTGCATTTTGCATTTAGAAGTTTGCCATTAAGGGGAGGAGCGGTGGAGGGAGAGGGAGGGGGCCCCGTTGCACTAAACCAACAATGCGCTAATGCTCATTTAATGCGATTTCGCACGTTTGCATTTTCTATCGGACACCCACACACACCCACAGACTCACACACACACACACACACCTTCAAAATGCCACACCCCCTTGAAGGCTGCTACACAAGTGCACAGTAACGGCACCTCTCACACACATACAGACACGTGTGTAAATGAACAAGAGTAGCGGGTTTATGGGGGCCTAGAAATTGGGAATTACTTATAAAATATCTAAAAATTATCTAAAAAATAATGGTCTAAAAAATAAACAATAAATTGTAATGATTTTTAAGGTTTTAATATATTTCTTCTAATTATTTTAAGAATTTTATGAGTAAAAGATAACATTAAGAGCTCTACTTGAAAGAAAACCTTAGAAAGAAAAGCTAGGTATGTGATACCAGGTACTTGCTTACCATAGTTAACTGTGAGAGTATTGGATTTTAATTAAAAATGCTTAAAAAAATTTATTATTTTTTAAAAACTATACTATTTCTAATATTTATAAAAACCTTTAAGAAAGCTCGCTTTAAATATTATAAAACAAAAATGTGTTTAAAAGAAAATACCCATTCAAATAATGTTTTTTTCAGAAAGAATCATCAGGAAGTTCGCTACATTGTTTTAATTATGAAAATATACAAAAATACCAATTAGTAATTATACTCTGCAACATTTTTCCAATCAAACTAACCAAAAACCAATCCATAAATTATAAAAACCAATTCGGATAGATTTTAAACGAATTGTGCAACAAAGTATGATGAACATTTTGTTGAAGGCTTAGTTATTTTTTTTTATTTTTGTCGCATAAACGCATTTGCTGGCCATTCTGCTGGCCGTGGCTAAAACGTATTTATCTAAGTTTTACGCAATATTTGCACTATATTACATAACCGCATTGTTCCCACCGCCAATGAAGCTCGAAATGAAAAGCCAGGCCAGCCAAAAAAAGCCGTGGAGGGGTCAGGGTCCTAGAGACTGGGGAGTGCCATCCACAAGGTAAACACAAATTGTTGCATGGGTGCAGTGATGCAGAGATTGACACTGAAAGAAATTAAAAGGGTATTAAAAGGATAGAAACTTATATTTAATAAAAACTAGAAACAAGAAGTTTTATGTTCAAGTTTTAAAAGAAAATCATATAGAAATCATCTTAAGATCATTGTCTATCATAGAAAAATTCAATAAAAGCTCTATAACAGAAAGAATACGTTTAATATAAAGAATAGTGGTTTAAGAAGCTAACTAATATTAAAAAATGTCCTCAACATGTAAAATTTTTCAAAATCCCATTTGAAACTCATTTTGAAAGCCCAAGAAACCCAACGTAATGGAGTTTCTCCGACATAAGGCATCATATTATATTTATATTCATGCCGGGTTTAGAGAAATGTAAGTTTCACTTTTAGAAATTATATGACAGGCTTATTCCACCTATAAAAAATCAAAGGTAATGTCTTTAAAATCTTAAGAACACTACTCTTAAAAACCTAAAATAATTGATATAATTAAAACCCCAAATCATTACAGTGCCTTTAGTCTATTGTTGGCATTTAGTTACATATTTGAATGAAAAACCAGAGCTAGACGGTTCATACACGTGGAGAAAAGTGGTGGGACAGACTTTAAAAAAGAAGTGAAAATATTAATTAAATTAAAACCAAAAAATCCAGCCCGCAAATATCCGCACACACACACACTCCAGCACTCACTCGACCACATACACACACATACACACAAAATGTTGTAATCACGATTTATGCTGAGTTGGTTATTTACACTTTGCACTTAATATACACACACTACCATACATACATACATATATCCTGCACTATATATATATATACATATATGTATGTGTGGGTAAAAAGGATGTGCATACATGAGTGCATGTTGCAAACGCGGTGTGGAAGCTTTTTGCATGTTTAGCAGAAAATAATATGCAAATTATGCAATTATTTTAGCTCCTGTGTCTGCCGAGCGCCCTTATCGCCCACTATTCCGGTGTGAGTGTGTGTGTGTGTGAGTGTATCCTTTTTGTAGCCAGGTATCCTGCCAAGTGACCAACACAACAGTAACAGCAACAGAAACATCTGAAGCATCAGCAAATGCAACACCGGACAAAAGAAGGAGGCACTTTGCCTGATTGCTCCCGTCTGCCATCCAATGTCCTCGAACTGCGAACTCTAATCGGCGCTGGCACACTGGGATTGTATGAGAGTCGTTGTCGTCCTTCGCAGCCTTCTTCCTTCACAGGACGAGGCTACTTTTTAACGTTCCTGATTTCTGGCAGATCATTTGCCAACTTTTCCTTTGCCGGCAACTTGCCTTTATTCAGTTTTTTTTTTTGTTTTTTGGCCAGACAACCGCATTTCGTTTCGTTTCGCTTTGTTTTTTCTCTCTCTCTGGCGGCATTGTTTCTTTGCACTTTCAGGACAAAAGGACGAAGGACTTTCTGTCGGCTGTCGGCGCCAGAAATTTATGACAGCATTTGGCCAAAACATATGCCGGCAAAACGGGCATTAGCAGGGCATCTTAACCTCGGGGATGAAAGTCCCCAACCAGCTATATAATTAGAACTTCCCCGCCTGTTACGAGGGGTGGCGGTGAGTAATATCGAAAGTAAAAAAATAAATCTCTGGAAATCCACTCTCAGAAGGCACTTGATGTTAAGTAAATTATAGATTTAAAAAGCTTTTGCAGTTTAAGGCAGAAATTCAATTATAGATTCCTTCTTATATCAAGAGGTCTAATGCGTTTTATTGAAGATTTTTTTAATGAAATTAGTGACTTAGTTATGAAGTTTATTTTCTAATATTCTATTAAGAAAAAGGTCGGAGATGTGTCTAGGATTTGTAGATCTGTTTCATTTGGGATTACTATTACTATTACTAGTCCAACAATAATAAAATATGTTCCATCGATAGACAGCCACGAAGATCGCAGGAAGTACAAGGAAGATAGAGAATTCATCCACACCGATTGAGGAGACACGCATACCCCAGCCTCGTTGAATACCCCGGTTCAGTCGAGACCTTAACCCATGGGGTAGTCTTATTATTTAGTTCACAATACTTCAGTTCTTAGAAATTATCCGGAACTAACAACGACCGCCTAGTAGTAATAGCGCCTTTCTATACTTTTGCTACATTAAATGGCAATTATCTTCCATTTATCCAATTAAAGTAAAAAAAAAAAACAAAAAATCAAAAAAAAAACGGAACCAGCAGACTGCATTGAATGTAATCCAAAATTGCACTTGACAATTTAGCGAGTAAGCAACACGAGTACACTCTCTCAAAAAACAAAACCACAATATTTAATACTAGTTAGTAAGCTAGTTAGTTAGTTAGTTAGCTTTAGGCCAAATATACACAGACATTTTTGATTATTATTGATAAAAAAAAAAAAAACATGAACAGAATAGGTTTTCTTGAGTTGGTAAGAGCGTAGACTTAAACGGAGTTCCCCCCAGCCCTTTAACTCTTAGTTCTTAGTATCTCGTAAAAAATGTACAAAAAAGAATTTCAAGATGAAGATAAAAATTATAAAAAGATCGGCAACCATGTCGGAAATACAACAGCAGGAACAGAGGAACCAACGAAAGAAGAATACAAAATAAAAAGGGAGGTTTAAAAACAAATTAATTAAAAAAAAAATTGACTTGGCCTTGGCTAAAATTCTTATTTGACCTTATGAGAAAGATTACTTATATCAAGACCACATAAGGTCTATGGTTTTTAGAAATAAAATAAATAAACTTAAACGTTGCTTGGAGGTTTTATTTTTTTTTTTTTGGAAAAAAATACAAACGGATATGAGAACAGATTAGGTGGGCAGTTTTGATTCCATTGACCAAAATACTTTCTTTAATCATAGATTTCTGTCATATTAATGGCTAAAATGGTCGGCAAAGGGTTGAATAAGGAAAGTCCCTTCTGGGTTCGCTGATTCCGGATCGGATACAAATTGGCAGAGCTATTGCCATCGAAAGTAGGAAAAATGGGGAAATTGGGAAAACCCAAATTTAAAATGATATTTAGGCAATGGTTTAAATGAGGAAGGTCGCTAGTCGAGAACTGTGCTCTGGAGTCGATCGCCCCAACGCCATAACCCATGGGACAGTCTTATTATTTAGATTTAAGATTTAAGATAAAAGATTTAGATTTAGTCTTATTATTTAAGATTTAAAGATGAAAATAAAAATTATAAAATGATCGGCCAACATTTCCATTCTCAAGCACGAGGAGGAGAGATAGACCATTGAAAGAATGAGCAAAAAAATAAAATACTTTCGATGGCAATTATCTTCCATTTATCCAATTGAAGTGAAAAATTTTTTTTTTTTTTATAAAAATATTTATAAAAGATAATAAGATTTAAAGATGAAAATAAAAATTATAAAATGATCGGCCAACATTTCCATTCTCAAGCACGAGGAGGAGAGATAGACCATTGAAAGAATGAGCAAAAAAATAAAATACTTTCGATGGCAATTATCTTTCATTTATCCAATTGAAGTGAAAAAATTTTTTTTTTTTTTATAAAAATATTTATAAAAGATAATAAGATTTAAAGATGAAAATAAAAATTATAAAATGATCGGCCAACATTTCCATTCTCAAGCACGAGGAGGAGAGATAGACCATTGAAAGAAAGAACAAAAAAATAAAAATTATTATAAAAAACAAAAAAAAAAGAAAAATAAACAAAAAAGAACATAAGAGCGAGTTCTTTACTGTCTTGAAGGCAGACAGAAACTGATTCTTTTCCGGACAGAACCTCCTTTTATACGAAATATTTTCAAACACCTGGGTGCATGGCCTACTCATTTAGTTTGACTCTTAACAGCACTATGCAGTGTATAGTAGTAAACCTTTCAACACTATAAGATTTTCAACACTTGCAAATACAGAAATAAGATTTGAAGAAGCCCGTCGTAATTTATGTATTTTAACCAGATTAAAAATAGTCATTTTATTAAATCAAGGAGAGTTCGAAGCTTTTCTTTAATGTATAAACGGAATGGAAGGTGGGGTGGCTTTTGGGCTTAAAAGTTATATCAACCTAGTGGTATGTAGGTAACTAGAAATATACATTTTGGTTCCTATAAACAAAAAATGAGGGCTAACAAATTTTTAACACCTTTTCCTGTCCATCCTCCGCTCTGACTTTCCCTGAAAACCAGCATTATATCATCGAAGTAGTAATAGAAACCCAACAGCCGGATATGGCTTGGATATGGAAGCCATAATGAGCCTCAATTTTGCTGGCTGTTGGGTCGAATATAATGGCATCTATCTAGGACTAAAAATAGTCCTCCTCTTTCTATTGGACTAGAATGCGGGGCCCTTCCAGCTCCCCCTGGTTATTCCCCGAAGAGATAATGCGTCATATTACAGAATATTTTTCTAGAAGCTTCTAAAGCTGTCGTATAGGTAACTGCCACTTAACTACTAAGACCAGAGGTTAACTTAACTTTATTTTTTTGTTTATGTTTTACCATCCCAATATCCCAATTTATAAGCATCTACTTAGTCAATTAATTAAGCCCAAAATCTTTACTAAACTCCCTTAAAAAAAATGTATAACTCCCTTGCCCCCCAAGTCGTGTTACTCCTTTGAAATATTATTGAAGTCATAACCCCGATCAAAATGAAATGTCTGCCCATTCCCTTTCCAAAAACTCTTCCGCTCGACTGGCGAAATCAAAATTCACTTAACCAAATGGAAGGACAAGGACTCTTCATTTATTAAGCCTGCTCCTTGAATGCCTAATGAGCAGGACCCGTGTATGAGTGTGTGTTAAAGGAGGGGAGGTTGGGTGTGTGTGTGTGTGTAGAGAAATTATTTATTGACTTTCATATGCAATTTGGCAGGCCAGACAAACAAATGGTAAATTATTCAGGCCCCAGACCGCGACTTTTGTGCCGCTTCTGGTGGCAGAAAGGCCGCAAAGTAAGTCACTTGTCAGTTGCAGCCCAAAAAGCTAAATAAAGCCAATCGAATCGCATCGAAATTAAAAGACTCAGCCACACTTAATGCCAAAAATATGGATAATGTCATTTCTCCAACAGTATCGGAGGTATCGGGGGCCCCTTGCAAAATTTCCATTTTTTCCATTTTCTGCTTCCTGATGTGATTATGATAAAATATCCTCGAGCTGTGCTCGGGTGTCCTGGCTTCGTTTTTTCCGCTTCTTCTTCTGTTTTTTATGATTTATGACTTTGAATATGGCAAACAAAACGGCTTCGATTTCTGTATTGATAGAGGGTGGGCCAGCTAGAGGTGGGGGCGTGGCAGGACAATAAGCACTCGAGTGCGTCGGCATAATTTATCCTTGTTTGCCCCGTCGAGCCGCCGCAATATTCTCCTTTTTTTTATCACTACCTGAACAGAGAGAGAGGAGCGGGGAGTGGGAAGTGGGTAGTGGGTAGTGGGATGGGGCGGTTCAAAAGGACTTGTGGGTGGTTGGCTAAAAAGGGGGTGTGTCTGGCCACCCTTGCCAAGAAGGACTGGCCGGCCATCCCCTCACACACACACATCCTGCCTCGATATGCCCGTCTGGCCATCATTTTTCGCGCATAATTTGCTCTATTATGGGACTGGAGTTCCAGTTCGAGTGAGAGTCCTGCCGCCGTGTCCTTGCCGCCATGCCGCCTTGGCGCGGGGTTGCCTTCAATTTTCATAATTTGCGACTTGCGATGTGGCTGCGTGTTTTCCTCCTTTTTTTTTTTTTTTTGGGGTGCCAGGAGGTCAACTCACTTAGCACTGTCACGCCCAGTCGAAAAAAAAACAACACAAAGGATAAAAGGACGAGAAGGAGGCGGCAATGGAAGGAGCAGAAGGCAAAAAAAAAGGATGCCCTGGCAAGGGGGAACTCGAACATCCTTGATAACAGGGTATTCATAGCGTTTTTTTTTTAAACGGCTGAGCTTTAAGTCCTTTGAGGCTTTAAGGTACTACAAATCGTCCTTATTTTAAGATTAAATATCTTATAGAAGCTAATTTTAATGTATTTTTATTTATTAAAAAGAATAGTATTTGTATCATCAAGAGAAGAGTAACTGCAAACCTTTGTCGCCTGTTGGTGTCCTGAATAAGGACATGAATACTTCTAATCAAGTGAAAGCCAATCAGTTGGATATCAGAAATCGAATCAGACATCCAATGAGTGTCACTCAATTACCATATGAGCCTGATGAGTGTACTCATTGCACTCGCCATTGATCGGAAGTTATTTTTTTTTTTGGCTTTGTATTTAAAAAGGACATGGGTGAGATATGGATGAGTTTTTGGGGAGGGATTATGGCCACCAATTTGAATTTGGGCGTTTTGTTGCATTGGTCACGCACATGTGGCGCCGAAAGAAGTCCTTGGCTCGCAGGACATACATACATATGTACGCAATGTAACATAATGAATTTGATGATCTATTGTCGCCGTGGGCAGGATATGGCAGGATATTTGTGGAGCTGCCATGGATGTGCATAGAGTGTAGGCCTCTTTTAAAGTCACTGCGTTGGCTCACTTTGTATGCGTGTCTCGCAGGATGCAGGACTATGCGTATGTGTGTGTGTGCATCCTTGGCATCTATCAGTCTGCAGAGCTTCCTTCCTTCCTTCCGTCCTTCCTGTCCGCCGGAGCGAACGTGCGGCAATGCGTGTGTCTGCCTTTCCCCCCACTGCTCCATTATCCTGACGGCCCCCCTACTCCTAATGTCTTCGTCCTTTTTAGAACCCCAATCCTTCCATGCAGCATTCGGCGCTATTTTGGAATGCGCCGACTGATATGCATATGTATGTGGAAGTACACTGAGAGAAAACAAGCTAGGATTAGGCTTAGAGTATTAGGGAGAGTTGTAAGATTTGGTAATTCATTTTTCCGAGTGTATTCATCTCGACATTTCCTCACCCACGTGTGTGCTCACTCATTCATTCATTTCGGCCCAAGAACTCATGGAACCCAGGACCCAGCCGAGGAGCCCTAGAACTGGATTTGGATTTGGATCTGTGGATCTGGGATCTGAGCGTCTGACAGAGAGAGAGGGTGGGTGGCATATCCAAATAGACAGAGACGGCACACACCACAGAGTGTGAGAGAGAGAGCGGGGCATATTCAATTTGGCAACACACGAGAAGATGACAAAACGATTGCTTTCGACTGCTTGTCATATGGATGATGAATTGTTCCTGTTCCGACCGTCCAACTCCTCTGTCCTCTCTCCTCCCACCACCCAGACCTTGCCACCTTCATCAGCATCCCTATATCCTTATATCCTTACAATACATCCTTTTGTTTTTGCTGCCACTGCGGCTGCTGCATATTAATGCCGCATGTCTGTCCGTGTGACAAACTTTAAGCGGAAATTAAATTTTGGGACAATTAAGGCAGGACTCTGGATCAAGATTCTTTAGCTTTTTGAGTTACTAGAATTTTTCTAATAGATTAAATTTTAAAAAGGACAATGTACAGGGACTTCCTCTGTGTAGAGTCCCTGAGTCCTGAGCGAATCAATTAGTTCAATGCATGTGAAGAGCGTCGCATTGGCTTTATTTGTGCTGCCCACTTACCTCCCCCCACCCACCAATTGCCACGCCCACTTCCGCTCTGGCTGCCAACAAACAAAACTAATTACAAGCATTTTCATTAACGCCTACGAGTGAGCAGCTCCCGCCTGACCCCGCTGCACTTTTCATTTGGCTGGGAAATGGAAAACGGGAGTCCTGGATATGTTCAGGGGTAGAGGGGGGGCTGGGAGAAGTGTGTGGGGAGGGGGGTGGGGTGTTTGGGCCAACTACTTAAAAGTCGATGTGCAAGCAAGGCTAAAACACTTTTGCAGTCACTCAAGTGACAATGCAGACGGCCACTGGGAAAATGTCCTGGAAAAGTGGGAAAATGGGTGCCAGTTGTGATGGCACTAGCTAGATTCTAAAATATCTTATAGTTTCTTGATATATTTTTATTTAAAATTAAATGTGAAGATATTTACTTAAAGCCATTCTAGGCCATATTGTAGGCCTGTCTTCTTAAGGTTTTAGTTTCAGAGATAGTACGATTTTGAGAACTTAATATTATAATTAAAATTAAAATAATATTTTAAATTATTCCACAGACTGTCTTTTAAATTTTGTTACATTTTTTTCTGTTTTTTCCATTAAAAAAAGAGTAATCCTTAAAATATTTGCTTAGAAAGCCCCAGCCAAACTACCAACACTACCAATGGGCGTTAAAAGGAAAAAGGGCGAATATTTTTTGGAGGGAAAAACTAGAGTAGAGTCACCGGAGACTCGCGAAGGAGAAGGAGTCCTAGTCGATGGAGACACCCGATGGAGGACAAAGTTCGGTGGTGCAAACTTTACCGCCAATGCGGCGCATCCCGAATCTGTGCCGTCAACAAAAAAATATCCGATGCCCTTTCTGGGAGGTCCAGGGAAAATGGAAACGGAATGGAAAATAGCGGAAAGCGGGGTGGCAGAAACGGGGTGGCGAGTGAATTGTCTAATTACAGCTGCCAGTTGCAGGGGAAAACAAAGGAGCTGGAACGGCAAAATCCAAAGCTTTTGCGCCTTTTGTCGCCGCATCGTCGCCATCGCGAGTCGAAAACATCTTAAGCACATTTTTAATTAATTTAAATGCGCTAAGTTGCCTGTCACTTCATTTGGCGGGGCCCAGTCTCTCAAGGACCCACCAGGACCCATCCGGGCACCCGGGCACCCCAGCATCAGGACACTCGAGGCCACGTTTCAGCACTTGTCCGCGGACACCTGTCCGCCAAAAATTCTCTCAAACAGACGCAAAAAAGGTCGTCGCCAATAGGCGATTTTGATTTTGAATTTTCCGACACTAAGCTGAAGTGGAAATTTGCTGAAATTTTATTAACAAGGCTTAAAGGGACAAAAGTCCTGTTAATTTGACATCTTTTACGGCAAACACATTGAAGGCTTAATTCATCACTTTTCAAGTTTCACAAACATGTGTACTTTTTTGGTAAAAAAAAATCAATAAGAGGATACATCCCTGTATGTGTTTATATCCTGGACATGTGTGTGTGTGCTTACATCCTGCCCCTTGAATAACCGCGACTGGCAAATGGACCAAAAACTCCATTATAACCCTTTCCTGCCCCCCACTCTTACCCTCGATTCGAATCCATTCCATTCCATTCCAACCAGCAACTGGCTAAAAATTGTCCAACTTAATTAAAGAAAAGCTGTCTTACTTTGTAATTGAGCGGCCAGCAGTGCCATCACAAAAATGTGAGAGTGTGTGTGGATACAGCAGGGTTCAAGTAATTAGAAACAAAGGATATTGCTAAAAAAAACGATATTATATAGGTAAAATATTGAAACTTAAATAAAGTATAGAAGCTAGATGACTATTAAGGCTTTAAAGTTGAAACAAATGTTTTTTAAATAAAAAGTAATTCTAGCTTTTATTCTACAGAGGTTAAACTATTTTTTATTTAATAAATAAACTATTTGAAAGCTTTGTTTTTAACAATTTCCATTTAAAAAGACAAAAAAACTACCATAACAAGCCAAACAAAGTCACCAAATTCATAAACTAGTACTTTTTTTTAGCCTCTGATTAAATTAAATGACAATTTTAATAGCCAATTAAATATGCTTTGATATTTTCTTTATTTTTTAGCTCTTCTTTTCATAAAAACTCCTCCACAGATACCAAATACCACAAAATAATAAATGCTTTTTATATTTAAGCTTAAAAAACGAGAATAAGAAAATATATTTTCAAAGGGTAACCCCAAAAAAAACTAGGAAGATAATTCCCAGCGACTGATATTTTTCCAAATATTTATTTTTTATCATAATTATTTATTAAACGAAAATCACCACATATCCAAAACAAAAAAAAGCCGGCAACAGCTTTGATTTTCGGGGGAAGCCCATGTGTGCCCCCAGCTGTGTTCTTGGCCGGAAAAAAAGCGACCAAATAGCCGCCGGGCCAGCTGGCCATCTCGTTCTGGCCCCGATGGTTTTACTTCATAAGCTGGCCCAAAACAAAAACAACAAAAAATTACAAATTGTGGATGAAAAAAACAGGGCAATTTCCGTGTGTGTTGACGGCGACAACATCCCAAATAAAAAACAACCAAATACAAAATAATAAAAAAAAAAAAAGTTGCGAGAAATGTGCAACAAACATTGAGAAGAACTGCAGTTGGGCTAAAAAACAAGGAGGCGGGGGGGGCTGGGGGCGTGGTAGATGAAATTGTATCTGGGGGAAAAAAAAACCTGCACCGTTGCTTTTAATTGAAAACGCAAATTGGTCATCAATTAATTTGACATACATATAGACGTTGACGTTGGACGTCGGTTTTTGGTAAAAAAAAAAAAAAATACAGAAAACATTAAAGTAGCAGTTGGAATGGCGTCTCTCTCTCTCTCTATCGTTCTATAGACATCTCTTACTTATCCGGGTCATTATACCCTGTGGGATTGCGATCAAAGTTACAACTACCATTCTGTGGGATGTTCTTTTCTCATTTTCCATTCGGAATTTTTGCAATTTTTGAATTTTTACTTTTTTTCAGCTTGAGGCGGGAAATGCAAATCCCGGGAATTCGTTTAAACGCTTTTGATTACTTCAAATGCAACCGCCAGAAGACCGGAAAAGGCATACAAATAAATAAATATATATGAAAATAAATAAGACAGTCACCAAAGCCGTAGCCGAAGAGCTCCTTGGGCTCCTTGCTGTGTCCTTACGCTGTGGAGCAGCCTCCCCCGATGATTATCATTATTATTTTGGGGCTCGGCTTCCCATTGTCTCGGTTTTGCCGGCATTTTGCTGATACCCTGTAATGCTACTTATAAAAGGGGTTATATTTATGGCAAGTAAGTTTGAAGGTTCGAGGCATATTTAAGGCTTAATTGTATAAGTTATATTTCTTTAGGGTTTATAATATTTGCAAAACATTTTCTTTGAAAAATATTAATACTTGTATTTTCAAAAGTCGTTTAAGAACTTAGTTTAACTTTAATACTAAGCACTAATAATAAATACAAATGCTTTCTCGAGCAGAATCGCAGTATTTGCCCTGAAATGTAGGCAATAGTTTTTTTATAAAACCCCATAACTTGCAAGAGTCTAAGATGGTTAAGAACCAAAGGTACCACAGGACCTTATCGCTTGCCAGATCCTTTACCGTTACTGGTGTTGATTTGCAATGGAAATGGGTGCCATCGTCGCCGCCATCATCATTGCATGCGAAATGCATTTTAAATGCGACGCCAACCGAAAAACGGATCCGATCGGATGGGAATGGAACGGAACGGAAAGCGGTTCTGCCGTCCGGTATAGTATCCTACCAAAAAAATAATAATAAAAACAAAAAAAATACAAAAATAGAAGTCGTTGACAATTTGGCGACGGGAACAGGAACGACGATGAAAATAAATAAATAGGCAAAGTCTGGATGGTCCTGGATGGATACCAGGATCCGCTAGAGCCAAAGTTTTATCCAGTGAGCCCCGATCCCCTCATTTTTTTTCGTCTACCGCAGTGAGGCAGGCACCAACGTAAGCATGCAAATATTTAGATTAATGCAAGACTTTTGCAACAAAATACGCGGCGCGCATATTGCCAAACAAATTTTTATTTATGCCAACGGAGGGGGAGTCCAAGTCACTTGTCAGTCGCAACGCCAACGTCGCTGACAAAATTAGTTTTTGCTTTGCTTTTTTTCCATTTTTGTATTATTTTGCTTTTTGCAATTCGGATTTTTAGTTTTTTTGATTATTGTTTTGTCTTTTTTGCTTTTTGGCGTAAATGAGATTTTTTTGGTGGTCTCAAAAAAATAAGAAATTGTCATTGTGGCCTTATCAGGCTAGTTGTTGTTAAAATTCTAAAACTTCTAAAACCGGATATATATCGGAAACTTTGGATATAGTGAGAAAATTATGAGAGAATTACCATATGAGAATATTACCATGTAAATAAACCAATTTATTTGGTTTATTACAAGAAGAAAAGAATATAAAAGAAAGAATATATAGAAAATATACAGAAGAAAATATATGTATAGAAAATGTATTTTACAAACAAAAGGATAAAGAATTTTGAGTCTATAAGTCCTATTTAAGCTCATTAATGTGCGAACTTAGAGTTTTAAGAAAATACTTTTGAAAGGGAAAGTACCGGGTATCATATATGTAGCTCTTAATTTTAATTTAATTTTGTTTAAATATCAAAACTATTTGTAGCTTTTCTTATTAAATGAAAATATGCAAGTTACATAAATTGAAACTCTATCTAGTGATATTTTTAAAAATATCTATAAAAAATCCTAAAAGGACAATAAAGTATTGAACATTTCGCCAATTAAACACTAATTGTCAATCGATTTGAAGCAACCTTAAACCTAAACCTAAACCTAAGGGTTCTGAGCCCTTTAAATGACCTGAACACAAAACTCTTTCAACTCCGAATGACTTGCAATAAATGCAAAAGGCCGGAAAATAAATGAGTCTCACCTGAAAGTGTCAGGTGGAAAGGCGGCAAGTGAAAGGCAGAACGGCAGGATGGCGGGGAAAGTTGTTTAATTGCCAATCGATGGATTCACATTCTCCACATAGGCAGTACCAGCTTGGTTTATTATGTCCGGACTACGGACTCTGGACTTTGGAGGTCCTGGAGCCCCCCTCTATCGAGTTCTCTTTTGCTCTCTTTTTTCGCATGACTTCTCTGCACGGCTGCCATAAATCTGCGCCAGGACTTGCTATAAATTGCTCAGTGTCGGGTTTGCAACCTGGCTAGAGAAGTGAAGTGTTTGTAAGGTAATGTTTTGTAATTTTAATTAAACAAAAGCCAATTGTAATAGGCCAGAATTCGATTAAAGGTAATTAATACAAAATGAATTGAAGAAATTGTAATTCCTTGTCCCGGGATTACAGGAAGCAGATGCTACCCTCAGGATACTTGGAAGGATGCATTTGCGAATTCGGTTAGCCGATAAACTGAAATTGCACTTGAAACTTAATTACGAACCCGTGGCCGAAGCTGGCAAAGCAGCAAAATGCAAATGCAGAGATGCAGATACAAATGCAGATGCGGATGCGGATGCAAATTTGAGGAATTTGCAGAATACCTGAGAGCTGCGGGGCAATGGCTACAGGATACTCATGCCAGCAGACTGCCAGCTGCCGACTACCCGTCTGCAGGCAGTTGAAATCATGAAAGCCAAGTGGCTCGTCATACATGGCGTATGAGCAATATGGCAGCAAACTAAATGTGTCTATAATGCGCCCATAAACGCACTCACTCACTCACTGACTCGCTTGCAATCCCTCTCCCAATTGGCCCAATCTGGCCAATTCCCCCAAATCCTGATCCTACCCAAATCTCCAATCCAATGGCACACTTATGTAATTAAGTGTCCTGTTAAAACGGATGTGGAATTCGGTTTCGGGCTTTGATTTTAATTTACATTAATTGCAGTTGCCTCTCAACTTGGCCAGTTGGCCAGGCCGAATCGAACGCACAAACATGTTTTGGCCAACAGTTACCGTTGCAAGGCTTTATGCTGTATATTATGCAGTTATATTCTCAGATATAGCCGTACACTCGTATATGAAATATAAATAAAGTTGAGATGACTGTGGGGAATGCGGATGGATAGATAGCTGGAGCGATTGTTATCGTTAATCGGAGGCATGCAATATAAATGAGCGAGAGGATTACCTTTGACCCGATTTGTCATCTGCTGCAAAATATTCCATTGTTTATGGATTCTCACTAATTCATGGCAACCGAATGAAACCAAATCGACTGAAATTAATTTTGCAATCCGGCCCAGGACAAAGGCTCACAACCAGCCAAAGGATCTGCCAAAAGTGTTCTTTTCCCCCCATTTCGTTTGATTGGACACATCATGAAAATAGCAATTTGTTATTTGGTTTCCAGTTCCGTTTTGTTCTATTTAATTCCAGCCTTCATATGTATTGTTATGTCCCTGCAGGAATTAGTAAGTGGTCCAGGCTTCTAACTACCTTGGCCGTATTTAGGAGCGGTTTGGCCAAGTTTAGGTTATGTGCTACCTGAAAATGTTCCCCCTTGAATAAAAAAATATGTTATTTTCTTTTTAAAATATTTTATTTCAGATTCTTTTAATAATAAAATATACAAATATGTTATTTAAAAATATAAGAAGGCACAAAATTGAAGATACAATAGTAGAATAAAAGATATAATAAAATAAGTAAAGCAGAAAAGTATAACGATGGAATCCCGCAAGACTAAATCGAAAGGAATTTTAAAATCAAACAAATTGAGAAAATAAGGTAATAAAAATATCAAAAAAAAAAATGGAAACAAATTTGATGGAGTTATAGGCACCCATTTGAATCCTTGATTCGGAAAAATAATTGCTTTATCAGTTAAAAGATATAATAAAATCAGTAAAGCAGAAAGGTATAACCATGGAATCCCGAAAGTGAGATCGAAAGGAATTTAAAAAAAAAAAAAAATTGAGAAAATAAGGTAATAGAAATTATCGAAAAAAAATGGAAACAAATTTGATGGAGTTATAGGCACCCATTTGAATCCTTGATTCGGAAAAATAATTGCTTTATCAGTTAAAAGATATAATAAAATCAGTAAAGCAGAAAGGTATAACCATGGAATCCCGAAAGTGAGATCGAAAGGAATTTAAAAATAAAAAAAATTGAGAAAATAAGGTAATAGAAATTATCGAAAAAAAAATGGAAACAAATTTGATGGAGTTATAGGCACCCATTTGAATCCTTGATTCGGAATAATAATTGCTTTATCAGTTAAAAGATATAATAAAATCAGTAAAGCAGAAAAGTATAACCATGGAATCCCGAAAGTGAGATCGAAAGGAATTTAAAAAAAAATAAAAATTTGAGACATAAGGTAATAAAAATATCAAAAAAAAAATGGAAACAAATTTGATGGAGTTATAGGCACCCATTTGATTCCTTGATTCGGAAAAATAATTGCTTTATCAGTTAAAAGATATAATAAAGTCTAAATCGAAAAGAAAGAAATTATCGAAAAAAAAAAATGGAAACAAATTTGATGGAGTTATAGGCACCCATTTGAATCCTTGATTCGGAAAATAATTGCTTTATCAGTTAAAAGATATAATAAAATAAGTAAAGCAGAAAAGTATAACGATGGAATCCCGCAAAAGTAAATCGAAAGGAATTTAAAAATAAAAAAAAATTAAGAAAATAAGGTAATAAAAATATCAAAACAAAATGGAAACAAATTTGATGGAGTTATAGGCACCCATTTGATTCCTTGATTCGGAAAAATAATTGCTTTATCAGTTAAAAGATATAATAAAGTCTAAATCGAAAAGAAAAATTATCGAAAAAAAAATGGAAACAAATTTGATGGAGTTATAGGCACCCATTTGAATCCTTGATTCGGAAAATAATTGCTTTATCAGTTAAAAGATATAATAAAATCAGTAAAGCATGAAAACGGGTGAAACGGGTTTTGACTAACGTGTCAATGTCTATGGACTGACCAACTTCTCCCAGAGATTATCAGAGTCCAAGGGTAAACATTTTATGGTAATACAAATTATGAAAAAAAAAATAAAATAGTGGATCTTCCTTGGCAAAAAAGGCGATTTTTCCGAAGGCGTGATTTGCATCCGTGGGCACCGTATAATCTGAGAAAATAAAATCTTATTCCGATTTTATTATTGTTTTTCACTAAAGTGACTCAAAACCCACCAAATAATGAGGCAATCCATGGGCAAATAATTGTAAAAATAAAAAATACTTTGAAAAAAAAAAAATAAAATAGAAAAAAAAAAAAGACGTTTGAGATAGAACCTCTCAGCTCCAAGCCAAGGGACTAACTGAATTTTCTGACGAGGGGCCTGCCCTTTTATACCCAATTTTCGGGCAAGGCCTACTATTGTTTAGTTATATGTTTCACATACGATTTAAAAGAGTAAAGGTAACATCACCGTTTTGAACAAAAATCGATAAATCGATATATCACAATTTTGACTAAAATTAAAGGGTCTTGTAGTAATTATTTTGAAAGGGTTTTCCTTTTTTAAATCGATTGAGAGGTGAATTAAATATGGGCTAAAAACCTCACTAACTTGGTAAAATCGCAATATTTTTGATTCCTAAATGAGAATTTTGAATTAATAAGGACATTAAATTTTTGTAAATTATTTTTTCTCATATCTTGGCCATTTTGCGTCCGATTTTGGGCAAGGTAAGGAAAGTATTCCACTTCTTCAATCAAACACAGAATATTCGTTTTAAATATTTTATAATCAATTATACCTACTATATAAACACCTTACGTTATAAACACCTACTTAAAATACAAGTAGGTTAAATATATATATATATATTAGACTCTGGATAGACCGTACTACTCGGCCGGGCATCAAAGGACACTCAAATTCCTTGCGAAATAGTTAAGATATTTGCGTAAAAGTTTCATAAAAGTTTATTTTTTTTACCAAATTAAAAAAAAAAACAGTTCTTGTGAGGAATAATGAGGTCCTTCCATTGTCCTTCATTGGGTCTTATAAGTTGGATCTAGTTAGCTTAAGACTCTGTTGCAAAATAATACCTTAAGATCCAATACGTTAGTTTTAATCGTATTCCTTTAGGAGGTCCTTTGTATGTATACCCCGTGGATTATAAAATCCGTTGAAATGGCTTGAAGAATGTATATTTTTTTTTATGGGGGACCTACCTACCTATATTCAGGTACCACTTGGCCCTCTCCAGTTTCTATGGTCCTCTCAGTCTAATGATTCTTGCCACCCACTGGATGCAGATGTGGTCGCAATTATGCGGCAACAATTGAATGCATCCTTAATTGCCGGTAATGTTGAACGGCATTGATTTTATCCAGCCGCCCCCTCACCACCCACTTGACTTGCCACCCCTGTCTTGCCACCATCCCTTAACCCTTGACTGGCCAGACACAAACAAAACACCCGCTTCGAGTGGCTCGGGACTGGCAAACTCACCTGGCTGGCCGGCTTCAAGCCTGTTTGCATGGGTGGACCAACAGCAACCGCCCTCCCCCCCAGTTGCCAGCAGCCAGCCGCCCCCAGCCCCGCGGGGCAAGCAGCTCCACCTCATTTGTTTGCATATGCATTGACGTATTTGCCAAAGCCAGCGGAGCGTGTGATTAAATTTAAAATATTTAAGCATATTTTACGCGTTGGCCAAAAACAAAAAATAAATATAAAAAAAAAGCGATTCAAAGGGGTGGCTGCCAGGGGGTGCAACAATGAGAGCGAAAATTTAACTGCAAGTGCAAAAAATGGCGCGCAAATTAAAAAGAATAAAAATCAGAGGGAAATGGCTCTCTATAAAAATGTAAAAATACGCCAGGCAATAACAAGGCATAAAAAAATAAGAATTATTTTTAAAAAAAGCATAAAAATACAAAAAATGAAATAAATAAAAAAAAAAGACACAGTACAGTGAAATAAAATGAAAGGAAACTGTAAGCAAACGGCGCTGAAAATGCACAATTGTTTATGACAGGGGAGGTGAGGAAGAGGAGGGGGTTGATAATAGTGGGGAGCCAAGATATAAGGGGGGGTTCGAGGCTTACTGACTGCGCTTCATTTTTTTTTTGCCGCCAAATGCGTAACGGAAAATAGGCGTCGAAAAAAAGGGGCATCCCACTTAGGGGGTGGGTGTGGGGAGGGGTGGTAATGGCTGCAGGATGAGGGGGAGAGGTATGTGGTTATCCTAGGCATCAGAGGTGCAGGAGGGGTGGGTGGAAAGGCAACGCCAGGGATGTGGAAAATCAGCGCCAGCGAAGCGGAGACACAAAAGGGGAGACTCCTAAAGAAGGAGGACAGTGGGGATTTTGGCTCACAAGAGTAAAAGAGACCATATCCTACCAGAAGGAGATAGCAAGCCACACACACACAAACACACACCCACACACACACAATATGTTTCCAATGTAGCACATTTAATATTAACTTTTCGAATTTATTTTTATTTCCGCTCGGCGCGAAATACATTTGCCAACTGCATATATATTTTTTTTATGGATATGTCTGTGTATATCCTTTGCATGTGTTTATGTGTGTGTTTGTCTGTGTGTGTGCCACATTCATTTCGCTTCATTTCTTGCTTTCTTGCAGGAAATTACAGCATGTAATTTGCATTCAGTTGTAAAGTGAAATGGAATAATTTCACGAAGCAGCCGCCGTCGCTGATGGTTTCTTCTTCTACATCGTCCTGCCTGTATCTGCGTATGTGTATGTATGCCTGTATGTTAGTGTGTGTGTGTGTATTAATTTCTCAATCATTCAATCATGCATTCTCGCAGGCATTCACCAGCTTTTTCCCTCCTTCTCCTTCCCCCCTTTTGGCTTTTTCCCATCGATGTGCAAAAATTTGACATGCTTTTAGTGGGTCGGCATTACAGCTCTTCTTCTGCCTGTATTTGTGTGCGTGTCTGTGTATCGGTGTTAGTGGGAGCGTGTATGTGGATGTGGGTGGGAGGGGCGGAAGTTGACACTTTTGCGTCTAATGGCGGCGGAAGGAAGGGGAAGCCGCCTGCAGGACAGCCCTCTAAACAGCGAAT
The DNA here is from genome assembly GCA_018153235.1 of Drosophila malerkotliana malerkotliana. Classification (NCBI taxonomy): domain Eukaryota; kingdom Metazoa; phylum Arthropoda; class Insecta; order Diptera; family Drosophilidae; genus Drosophila; species Drosophila malerkotliana. The sequence goes on from JAECXV010000038.1 coordinate 6,919,714, forward strand.
TTTTTGTTATTTCGGCTGGGAAATTCATTTCTATTGCCTAGTTTTTGGGGTATTTTTATTTAAATTTAGGGAATAAGGATAATAAACAAATAAGGATATTTTTAAAGGCAAGATTCTCTAACTTAAATATTTTTATAGCCTAGTTTTAAGGGCAAAGGGACTTATGGAATCTAAAAGACATTCAAAACAAAAATTAAAAGAACTTCTAAATAAAAGTTTAATAATTAAAAAATATATATATTTAAATAGTTTTCCCTTTAAAATTAACCTGCATTGAGGCCTTAATTTATCGATTTCGTTTGAAAAAATATCAACTGCTTTTGAGGCGAAAAGGGTCACCCAAAAAAAAGTGCCCTGTAACTCAATTTGTGCTACCAGTTTGCAAAAACTGGAAAAATTGTGCCTTTAAGAGAAGCCATCTCTGTTTTTTTTTTTTGATTCGCCATCCTTCTCACTACCATATCCACGCACACACTGACACACCAACACACACATACACACACGTATATAGAAAAGCCATTTTGAGAAAGAAATCAAATTAAGTGCCAGGGGCAGCCATTTTGAGCATACGCTATATCAAATTATGGGCCCAGGGAGAAACACAGACAGAGACAGAGAGTGGTAGGTAAGACAGAGACAGCGAAAGGCATGGCGAAAAAAAGAAAGAAAGAAAGAGAGGGAGAAGACCAAGAAATGCATATCCCTTTTACCGTTAAACGGTCAACAGTCCGGTTCATGCAAGCGAATACTCATTCGCCGTTTAAATTTTTAATTGAAATTACAAATTGATGTCAGCCATCCACTTCCCTCAAAAAAGCGAAACGGGCCCACAAAAAAAAAAGAATAGCTTGGCGAATGGTGGGTGGCGAGAGGTGGAATAAAGAGTGAATAAAGAGAGTGATAAAAAAATATATACAGAATCACACATGGGTTTGCTTTTTGTCACTGGCCGGCCGGGCGGCCACTTGAAAAGGTAAACGGAACAAGATCAGCCGCCATTGCCATTGCCAGCTCAGCCGGATCCGGAATACGGAATACGGCATCCGAAATACGGATTCCGGCAACAGCCACTACGGCTACGGAAAGCGATTGTACACTTGAAGAAAATAAAGGGTTTATTTTACACCTAAGAGCCCTGAAAAGTATTCTAAGAAAAGGATAACTAAAAGGATAAAAGGATGAGAGGTATCGGGCATTTATAGGGACTTTTAGGGTTAACTTTTAAACATTTTTAAACTTAAATAAAATTTAAATATATTTTTTTTATAGTCACCCCCCTTTTTCTTCAGTGCCTTCACAGCTGCAGCGCCAACAACAAATGCAAGCCCGCCGCTTTTTGTTGTTGTTGAGGTCGGAGTCGCATTTAATACCGACACGCCTCGTTCATTATTAACAGCTGACGCTGATGCTGCCCACAGTGCGACAGAGAAAGAGACGGCAATAGTGGGGGCGAAAGAGAGCGAGGCTGGTCGGCAACGTCATCGCATTGACAGTTATTAAAGCGAATGAACGGAAAAAAGGATAAGAGATGGTCAGAAAAAGGGATATATGATGTAAGATATTTAATAAAAATTTAAATTAATAAATTTTCTTGTAAAATAATTTTTGTTTTTATTTTTTCAAATGAAATAAATATTTAAAAATATTTTCATTAATTTTTTTGGGTAAACTAAAACCTCTAATAGTAAGAAATATCATTGTTTTGCTTAAAAAAAATCTATAAATAAATTTTGTAATATTTTTTAAGGCATGCCACACTCTGAATGTTTTTCTTGCCACACTGGGCAATATTTTTAAAAGACACACACTCACTCACTCACACACACACACAAACAAAGCCATTTACATATGTGTGTAATAAATATGCAGGATGGACGAGGCATAAGGGGAGGATGGGGTGACAGGACCAAAAGTGGGTGGAAAAGTGGGGCTGTATTGAGCTGGACACACACACACACACACTCAGCGTGAAATGCCAATTTAAATTTTTACAAGCCACGAAAAAGGGCCAACGAGACATGGCATCGATTGAATGCGAAAAATCTGCAAAAATTTTCCAACATTTTCCAGTAAATGAGGAGCGAAAAAGGACACTCACTAGCTTGTATTTATTATCCTTCTTTTTAAATCGTCATGGCTTAGATTTTTTTTCCTTGCACCTGTTGACTTCTTTTTTCAATTTCTTTAGGTTTATCCTTAACCCAGAATCAGGAGCAGGAGCAGGAGCTGGAGCAGTAGCAGGTGTAGGATCTTTAGGCTCTCAGGACTGTTTTGTTTAACACCTTCACGTGATTCCGGCATTTATTAAATTGCTTTGTACTTTGTTGCCATTTCCGTTCCGTTGCACGACAAAAGCCAAACATGCGACGTGACGAATGCGACTTCCAGGGTCACGGGGGCGTTGGCACTCAGTGGGGTGTGGGTCTTAGGGGGCACCACATACACACACAGTCAGTCAGTCAGTCAGGCAGCCAGCGAGCCAGGTACAGGTACAATAACAATAATGAGGTGTATTTACAAATGCATCTCCTCCACTTTCCTCCTGCACGGCGATGAATATTTAAATTCCTCCACAAATGTAACCTGAACATGGTTTTATTTCTTTGCGGGGCTTACACATTTGTTTAAGCATATTTTTCAACTAAAGGTTACAGAGGGGACTTGGTAGTAAATATTTAAAATATTAAATAATAATATGGTACATGGTTATAGGTACTGCAACCCTATAAGAGGGCTTAGAAAAGATTTCTAGTTATACTCTGTTAAGTTTTTAGAATTATGGATGCTCTATTGCAACATTATTATTATATTATAATAAATATCAATATTAAAATTATATTAATTTTTAAAAATATAATTAATTTTATTCTTTATTCAGCTATTAGTGTTTTCAAAGGTTTATTATTCCAAACATTTCCAAGCCACTCAGAAGCAGAAAATAATATCTCAAGATACATAGTGGTTATTTTCCCAAATATTGAATACAATTTTTGTTTTATTAATTTAAGACAAAAGTCATATTTTTATTATTAATATAAACCTTAATTTTAAATAAAAATGAATGCCTCATTTTTAAGCTTTTTATTGCCTCTTAATTGTGAGGGGCACTGAGCACCTCAACGCTGCATGGCTTTCTCTCGCCGTGTGCTGCCTCTCATGAAGGACGAGGTATAATCCTTCAACCTCCGGCCCCCCGCTTACACTACCCCTGCCTCAGAACCTTACCCCCACCCTCCCCCGTAGTACCCCCTCTTGCCATCTTCATCAGAGTCTCTGGCGACACAAATTTGTCTTTTAAATTATGCGCATCTCTGGCCTGGGAAAAAGGCACTACCCAAGGGGGTGAGGCCAAAGGGGGGAGGCGGGGAGGGGTAAGGTGTACAGGACTAAGGGGGCGGGGGCACCCAACACGTCCTGGGACAACGGCGCGTTTTAAAATGCGACGCATGACTTTCATTTCACGTTGTTTACTTCGCATGCGGTCGCGTGATTTTCATACAGGGGCGTCGTCTCAGATCGCCTGTAGGAGGGGGGGCCAGGACTGATGTCCTGAAGAGGGCAGGTGGCTGGGAGCAGGCAGCATGGAGAAGGAGGCTAGGTAGATGAGGCCGCGGCACGGTGCGGCACGTGTCGACAGTTGGAAATGGGTTTTTAAGGCGCCGCAACGTATGCTACAGTTTCTTTGGCTACAACTTTTGTTTCAATTACGATTACCTGTTACCTGTTATCCTGCCTGCTCTGGCCCAGCATCCTGCACTGCATTTGCATGGATTGTCACGCTCCGGACTACCTCTTCCACCTGCCTCCTCCTTATGGCCTTTATCCTTGCCAAGGAACGAAAAACACACACACCTCTCAGTCCAATAAGTTTGTTGATGTATTTTGATGATTATCTGTGTTGCTAATACGTGGCCAGTGTTGGTAAGTGCCACGAAGGGGAGTCCTTAGGCTTGATTAATATAAGAGAGAAGAGTGTGCCGAGGGCTAGAATCCTAGATCCTAGGAGGGTGCATTTTTAAACAAATAATTTCAAGCTTGATTGTTGGTCTTTATTTATTTAATGGTGGAATGAAACTATATATACATTCTTCTCTGAATCGTAAAACAATTTCAAAATTATTACAGAAAATAATCCTTGAATCCCCCAACTTTTGTGTGTAAAGCCTTTTTCCAAAAAAAAAATTTAAAAGGACCAGAAAATAAAGTGCCAGAAATTGCAACTAACTTTTGGTTCGTTATCTGTCAGATGGTGGGTGTATCTGTGAGATACTGGCCCAGACCTAAGGCCTAAATACCTACGGGTGAGAATATGAAATCGCATACTTTCGGTAAATGGGGTGGCAACCCTGAAATTGGATACTATTTCAGGGGCTTTTTGGAAAATCTGGACAGTCTTCATTTAAGTTACCAATTGCCACCGAAAATGCCAGAGACCTGAAATAATTCTTTGTCATATTTTTGGGGAAGGACCCCAGTGTCACCATGCTCTCCCCTCTTCCTTCTCCCCGTAACCCTAGCCACAACCGGCTTCCCCCTTAGTGTGTATGTGTGTGTGACAGTGCACGTGGCATATTATAGAACTAAATGCCGGCGGAGCCATTTGACTCCGATTTCGGTCTGTGGCCAAGTGAAATTTATATGGCCAGACATAATGAACTTGAGGCACTGGCACGTACACCCCTTCACCCTCCCCCTCTGCCCTGGCCCTGGTCCTGGCTCGGCTTTTTCAGGGAAGTCCTGTGCCTCCTGCCACCCCTTTTTGCGACGATGCCTGTGTGCAAGTTTGGTAACATTTCACTTTGGCCCAAAGTGCAGTTTGGCTGGTTGACTGCTTGGTTTGTTTGGTCCTTTAGGCATTTGGTCCTGTTTTTGGGGAGAGGGGGAAGGGCTTGCACAGTTAAGGAGGGATGTCCTCAAAGGATGTGTGTGTGGGGGTGTGAATTCTGTTGCCAATGCATTTGGTGATATAGAAACTAAACTGCGCTGGGAGGCTTCCCATCACTTTGTGTCCCAGCTCTTTTAGCTTCTCAACCTCCGTCTCTTTCTCGCTCAGTACTACCTGTCTCTATCTCTGCCTTTCCCCTCTGTACCTTTTTCCCTTAACTATCCTTTTCTTTCGGGGAAAACAGCATGAAAATCATATTATAAATAAATTATGCAATTATAATTACACAAGAAAACTACTTGGGGCAAAACAACTTACACAGCGAAACAGAACGACAGAGAGAGAGAGCGATAGATAAAGCAAGAGAGATAGCTAGATGGAGAGAGTGTTGGATAGAGATGGCTAGACACATGGACACTCAACGCCAGGAGCTGGGTCCTGTGAGTTCCGTTCCGACTGGGGGGCTAGAAATCCTCAAAGTTGTCATGCCGGGCGCGTGAAAGCTACACAATTTTCCGCCCACTTTTTTCACCCCACCCCTCCGCCCCCTCTCTGCCACCATTCTGTTATATCCTGAAAGCACATATGTGTGTGTGAGTGTGAGTGTGCTGGGCACACAAATAGCACAAGTACAGGAAAATAATTACATTTTACGTGTTCCTATTAATCTTGCTGAGTTTTTAGTTTCAGTTTTAGTTTTGCCCACTAATTCACTTCACAGACACACACGCACACACATCCTTTGCCCGCAAGGACCTTTCTTCACTCTTTCTCGAATTCAATTTTCTTGGTCGAGTTTGGCTTTTAGTCTAGTTTTCCACTCCAGCCATGAAATACTTTGGCAGTCCGGTGACAAACAGCCCCAGTCCTTACAAGGGGCAAGTCCTTGCAACAAAAACTGAACGGGGGGGGGGGAAGTGCCTTTAAAGGGGGGGTGGGCGATATTATGCTAATCTAAGTGAAATTCATTCCATATTATATTAATTAACCAATGCCTAGACTTTGAAATAAAATATCGCAAAGGGCTGCAAGTGTCAGGGCAGGATCTGTCGCTGGCAATTTTCAGCTTTCGACTTTAATGGGTTTCCGGAAAAGTCGCACACAAGTCCGAAATAAGTGGCCAGCGGGGCCAAAGGGGCGTGGCATTGGCGGGGGGGCGTTGGGCATGGTGTATGTGTGTGTGTCAGTGGCCATGATGTTGCATGCAACTAATTATGCTTTTTACCATTCGGTGGTTTGCTCTTTTGCCACTTAGCAACAACATAAGCCGCTTAACCCACTAAAGCCGCAGAATACACGAGCAGCCACCAACACACACACATACCCATACACACATGTGTATTTATTGTATATATGTATGAAGAGAAACAAATACATATAAACTAGCACACTTGCAGGAGGAAACACACACGCAAATCTCATTAAAGTTGCGAACATGTTTCAAAATTAATTTCAGTAACTCTCCACTTGACTGTGGGCACTCCCCCGCACTACCTCCCCCTCGTCGCCCTCCCCTCTATCTGTATCACTACATCTCCCTTTATCCTTTTTGAACCCCTTTCGTGATGGGGCAACAGGACCCAGGGCAACCGCAGTTCGAATGCGGCACTCGCAGGATAATCGCGTCACTCGAAAGTTTCGCTGAAACGGCAGCAGCAGATGAAATTGGATTGCAATTGGGGGGATGGGAGTTCCACATGCCTGGGGGAGAGGGGTGGAGGAGATGCTGGCAAAAGGATATTTGCAAATCCCTCAACTGGCAGGATAAATATCCAAATCCAAAACCATCCGAAAACTATGAAAATTTCCATTTTTAATTGCTTTAAAGTTTAAAAAGGCGAGAAAATATTTAATATCCCAGAGATCCCGCTTAGACCGCCACAGATCCTTGTGATCCTTGACATAAACTCCAGCCGAGTGGTGACCTCGATGGCCGCAAAATGCTTTTGCCCCCTTTTTAGATTCCATTACCAGGACATCCCAGGGACATCTCTGGGGGACATTCCGAATGACATGTGGTGGCTGCGGAGTGGATGCGGTGACCTCCAAGGTGCTGCCAGTATATGCGCCAGGCACTGCCTGGTCCAGGATGCAGGACTAGATCCTGCCAGGCACCACATCCCACCATCCAGCTGCCAGCCAGCAGGGCGAACTTCACTTAATGTCAACTTAATTGCATTGTTTCAGCCACAAATTACAAAACGAGTTTTGCAAAAGGCAGCAAACATGTCGTCACTGGCTCCAGTAACCAGCTGCTCCTGCTCCTGCTCCAGCTTCTGTTCCTGCTCTTGCTCTTGCTCTTGCTTTGGTTCCTGCACCCACTACTGTCCAGGATCCTGCTGTTCCTGGTACTCCTTCCGACCCGCCCACTGATCCGCCTCAAAGCCATTTTTACACAAAAAGAAATACGAGTTTGTTTTTATATTCTTGAGGTTTATTGAATTTTAATTCTAAAGGATATTAGTGTCCTTTAATATTAGGATATTGGGTATTATGAGTTTGTAGATTCTAGTGATTATATAAAATATGTATTTCCCAAAAATAGAACATCCTTAATTAAAATAAATTAAAACAAACTTTAATCTTAAGAAGTATTTCTATATAAACTTCTCAAGTTTCTAGTTTAAACTTTTTGTAATAATAATATTCATAAACTTAATAAACTTTGTATATAAAATTGTACCTTATAACCTCTTTAACATATTATACTATAATCTCTACCTTATATCCTATCTAATCTACTATCCTCTATAAAAAAACCTATATTTACACAATCCTTAAACATGAAAAGTATTTCTTTACAATTCCCCTTTACAATTACATTTCCCTTCCATAGTTACTAGTTTCTAAAAATTACCCAAAATATTATACCTTTCTGAAGATGATTCTACCTAATTGCCACTTACTCCTTTTTATTGAGTCTCCTTCTCAATACTATTTTTTCTCTCAGTGCATCTGGAACAATGGCAGCTCGTGTGTGTGCCCCTGATGGTGTGTTGGTGGGCGATGTCCTGGATGCCAGCACCTGTAAAAGAATCAATTGTGTGTGACCAAATTAAGTTCACTGACTCACCCAAAGGGGGGGTGGGGGGTGATGGAGGGTGTCCTGGTGTCTGGTGTTGAGGGGGCGGAAAGCACGAAAGGCGTAAAGGGGGCGGGGCAGCACGCTGCCATTGTCAAGTGGAAGCCAAATGGGGATTCATTTGAATAGAGTGGCGGCCAGAGGGGCAAAAAAGGGGCCAAAAGGACACCCGCCAGTGCGGAATTCGCCTCGCAGAAGGACGCAGGACCAAGCTGGAGAGTGGGAAGAAACTGAAGAGGCGGGGGAGATGGGGGGCAACCGTGTAAATGGAGAATGTAACCAAATTGAAAACAGAACAGAGCATCACTTTGAATGCACTTTCCCCGTGGGGAACTGAGGGGGAAGGCAGAAAGAAGCGCCGCCAGGCTGGAGAGTAGAGTTGCAAAGTAGGGTCCTGCAACGGGTCCTTTCGGCACCGAAATGAACGCTAATTGAAACTGCACTTTGCAGCAATATCGATCACAAAATAATTACTGATCAATCAGCTGGCAAAAAGCATTCTCTGCAGCTCGCACTATCGGGCGTATACTTAATATCAAGCATACGCCTAGTTTCACAAAAAGGCTACCACTACAATGTGTGTGGGCCTTGGTCTGCAGGATATTTCTAAAAGGATAGCAGCTATCCCTCTCTCTCTTTCTATCTATCTCACTTATCACTATCTCAAGTTCAGGTTGTCCTCGGTGTGCAGATGTGACAAAGGCATCTGCCTTTTGTTTGCCTGGCGCGCCCTTGGCTTGCTCATCTCCGGTTGCCCCTACCCCGGGGCTAGTCTTTACCCTTATCCTTGCACGCCCCCCCCACCTCCTCCCCCGCCCGTGTGTGTGTGTGTGTGTGCCAGCTGAAGCATTCAAATAATTAAACTCATCAAGCCGACTTCTTCAGCGCCCGCTCCGTTTAGTCTAATCTTCTTTGTTTTCTTTTTATTACAGCACCGAGTCCTAGGCTTTTCCGCTTACTTTATGCACTGAAAAAAATTTATAAAATAATTATGAATATTTTTTAAATAAATTTAAAAAAAAATCTTAGCCTTACGGATATTTTTTTTAATTTTCTTACTGTGTATACCGCATCCGGAAAGTACACACACATGCCCATGGACTGAGCACGCATAATCCTTGATCTTTTGTTAGTTGTTTGCTCAACTTCTGGCCTTCCCCCCTGCTCCCCGACGCGTTCTCCGGTTTGTTTGAGAGCCCAACCCCCTGAGCCCAGCCTGCCCCTTTTCTAAATTATTAATTAAAGTATTTAACAAATATGCTAAAGTTTGCCATGAAGCTCATGAGTCTGTCGCAGAGTGTCCTTTTTTGCCTGGCTTCTGGCTTTGCCTTTGCCTTTGCCTCTGGCCGCATCCCCTAATCCTGGACACGCCCACCTTTTTGTGTGTGGGCTAGCGGAGTTCATTCTGCCGAGTTAATAATGTGGCCAGAACAGTAGAATCCTGCCAAGGATATGTGGGAGCAGTGTGTGTGTGTGTGTTGACATTGCATCTTTTTGATGTTCCCTTGCCGCATCAAAGGCGACTCACAAAATAGTTGACATTTCCCTTCGCCTTGATCCTTTTCGTTTTCCTGGAAAATTCCTTGTCTCTCAAATGCCATTCCCATTTTCATTCATTCGCCGACCAAAAAAAAAAAAAAAAACAAAACAAAAACCCAGTGCTGTAAAATACCAACGTAAATGGTAGCTGGCATAGAGGTCCTTTGACACCAAGCGCCAGGATGAAGGAATCACTCACAATTGTCTCGCATTTTCCGAGAATACTCGTATATATTCCATTTACTCACCTCAGCCTCGGTCTTTGATTTATTTTTGCATTTTAAGACCAAAAACGGAACACAAAACGACAAATACAAAATATTTCATCAAGGACTGTATCCTTTTTGGTTTTCTGATAAAATTTTATCCAAAATCTATAACAAATATTTAGCCAGGCACACAACGAATTCATTTATTTATCAATTAAACAGGAAAGTTTGTGGAAAAAACAAGAATGTATTCTTTTCATTTTGGTGTGTCCTTTCGCAGAGATATGTATGAAAGGAATACAAAATATTTATTCGAAAGGAGCTCCGATTCCTGCTTATGCATTTTCATCATGGACCTGGAATTATGGCCACATTTCTATTCGAAAGCTATTGTTCGCGATACTTAAGAGGATAGTGTCGTTCTGGAAATGAAAAGATTGTGTCCCAGTCCCGAGTCCCGAGTCTCGTGTCCTTTGACCTGTTGGCTTAATGCACATCCTTTGACTTGATTCGCCTTGGCGGGGGATTTTTCCGTTCCACCAGCCTCTGTCCTGGAGCTGGAGCTGGCGAGGGACGAGGTGGCAAGGACTTTGCTTTCTTCTGACGGCGCAAATCCTGCGACTACATTTAACCGCTGCCACGCACATTTACGTAAGCTGATTACGTCCTTGTTCCACGGATCCGCCCACTGAGGCCGTTATAGTCCCTCCCAAGACTCCCTCCGAGGAGTCAGCCACTCCATCTCCTTGATTTTCGCCTTCGGTTTATACAGTGACCATTAGTCCTGGACCAGGTCCTGGTTCTTGAGCTTTTCCTGGGAAACAAAGCCAGGCAGCCAATCGATTCTTTTTGTTAAAAAAAAATCAACTATCAATGTAGGAAGGACTTCCTACTAATTTATTAATTATAAATTTATTTCATAAAATTTAATGGATATTCATTTAAGGGATAATTAATAATATTTAAGTTTAAAAACCAAAATAATTTAATACATAAGCTAATCAAATAATATTAGGCTTGTGAACTTAAGAAGAGCCCATTACTTGTCTGATGGCTTTAATATTATTCTTATTTGATTAAAAAATGTAAGCCTTAACATAAATATAATAAACTATTTATAATAGCTTTAAAAATAAAAATAGGACAAATGACAATGAAAAATAAAACAATTAAAAGTTTAATAAAATAATAGAAGAATTAAAATTTCTATTAGAAATTTTCTAGAATAAAAAATCAATACAATAAAGTATAATAATAATATAAAATATTATAAATTTCGTATAGTAAATAGGTGATGCCACTAGGAAAAATGCTAATTCTTTCTTTTAACCAGAAGTTTTTGCTTTTTGGAGTTTTTAAGACATCCTGGGATGCAGATTGGCGGGCAAAGGATCGACGATTCATAAATGGTATTCCATTTTTGAATCGGTTGCGAAATAGTTAAGATATTCACTAAAAACTGGCCAAAAGCAAGAATTATCACTTTTCCAAGGGGTACCATCAAGATTTTGGCCAGAACCTGGGCCAATTTTTTATTTTGGGTTTTTTAGACATCCTGGGATGTAGATTGGCGGGCAAAGGATCTACGATTCATAAACGGTATTCCGTTTTTGAATCGGTTGCGAAATAGTTAAGATATTCACTAAAAACTGGCCAGAAGCAAGAATTATCACTTTTCCAAGGGGTACCATCAAGATTTTGGCCAGAACCTGGGCCAATTTTTTATTTTGGGTTTTTTAGACATCCTGGGATGCAGAATGGCGGGCAAAGGATCTACGATTCATAAATGGTATTCCGTTTTTGAATCGGTTGCGAAAAGTTAAGATATTCACTAAAAACTGACCAAAAGCAAGAATTATCACTTTTCCAAGGGGTACCATCAAGATTTTGGCCAGAACCTGGGCCAATTTTTTATTTTGGGTTTTTTAGACATCCTGGGATGTAGATTGGCGGGCAAAGGATCTACGATTCATAAACGGTATTCCGTTTTTGAATCGGTTGCGAAATAGTTAAGATATTCACTAAAAACTGGCCAGAAGCAAGAATTATCACTTTTCCAAGGGGTACCATCAAGATTTTGGCCAGAACCTGGGCCAATTTTTTATTTTGGGTTTTTTAGACATCCTGGGATGCAGAATGGCGGGCAAAGGATCTACGATTCATAAATGGTATTCCGTTTTTGAATCGGTTGCGAAATAGTTAAGATATTCACTAAAAACTGGCCAAAAGCAAGAATTATCACTTTTCCAAGGGGTACCATCAAGATTTTGGCCAGAACCTGGGCCAATTTTTTATTTTGGGTTTTTTAGACATCCTGGGATGCAGAATGGCGGGCAAAGGATCTACGATTCATAAATGGTATTCCGTTTTTGAATCGGTTGCAAAATAGTTAAGATATTCACTAAAAACTGGCCAAAAGCAAGAATTATCACTTTTCCAAGGGGTACCATCAAGATTTTGGCCAGAACCTGGGCCAATTTTTTATTTTGGGTTTTTTAGACATCCTGGGATGCAGAATGGCGGGCAAAGGATCTACGATTCATAAATGGTATTCCGTTTTTGAATCGGTTGCGAAATAGTTAAGATATTCACTAAAAACTGACCTAAAGCAAGAATTATCACTTTTCCAAGGGGTACCATCAAGATTTTGGCCAGAACCTGGGCCAATTTTTTATTTTGGGTTTTTTAGACATCCTGGGATGCAGAATGGCGGGCAAAGGATCTACGATTCATAAGTGGTATTCCGTTTTTGAATCGGTTGCGAAATAGTTAAGATATTCACTAAAAACTGGCCAAAAGCAAGAATTATCACTTTTCCAAGGGGTACCATCAAGATTTTGGCCAGAACCTGGGCCAATTTTTTATTTTGGGTTTTTTAGACATCCTGGGATGCAGAATGGCGGGCAAAGGATCTACGATTCATAAATGGTATTCCGTTTTTGAATCGGTTGCAAAATAGTTAAGATATTCACTAAAAACTGGCCAAAAGCAAGAATTATCACTTTTCCAAGGGGTACCATCAAGATTTTGGCCAGAACCTGGGCCAATTTTTTATTTTGGTTTTTTTAGACATCCTGGGATGCAGAATGGCGGGCAAAGGATCTACGATTCATAAATGGTATTCCGTTTTTGAATCGGTTGCGAAATAGTTAAGATATTCACTAAAAACTGACCTAAAGCAAGAATTATCACTTTTCCAAGGGGTACCATCAAGATTTTGGCCAGAACCTGGGCCAATTTTTTATTTTGGGTTTTTTAGACATCCTGGGATGCAGAATGGCGGGCAAAGGATCTACGATTCATAAGTGGTATTCCGTTTTTGAATCGGTTGCGAAATAGTTAAGATATTCACTAAAAACTGGCCAAAAGCAAGAATTATCACTTTTCCAAGGGGTACCATCAAGATTTTGGCCAGAACCTGGGCCAATTTTTTATTTTGGGTTTTTTAGACATCCTGGGATGCAGAATGGCGGGCAAAGGATCTACGATTCATAAATGGTATTCCATTTTTGAATCGGTTGCGAAATAGTTAAGATATTCACTAAAAACTGGCCAAAAGCAAGAATTATCACTTTTCCAAGGGGTACCATCAAGATTTTGGCCAGAACCTGGGCCAATTTTTTATTTTGGGTTTTTTAGACATCCTGGGATGCAGATTGGCGGGCAAAGGATCTACGATTCATAAATGGTATTCCGTTTTTGAATCAGTTGCGAAATAGTTAAGATATTCACTAAAAACTGACCAAAAGCAAGAATTATCACTTTCCCAAGGGGTACCATCAAGATTTTGGTTAGAACCTGGGCCAATTTTTTATTTTGGGTTTTTTAGACATCCTGGGATGCAGAATGGCGGGCAAAGGATCTACGATTCATAAATGGTATTCCGTTTTTGAATCGGTTGCGAAATAGTTAAGATATTCACTAAAAACTGGCCAAAAGCAAGAATTATCACTTTTCCAAGGGGTACCATCAAGATTTTGGCCAGAACCTGGGCCAATTTTTTATTTTGGGTTTTTTAGACATCCTGGGATGTAGATTGGCGGGCAAAAGATCTACGATTCATAAATGGTATTCCGTTTTTGAATCGGTTGCGAAATAGTTAAGATATTCACTAAAAACTGGCCAAAAGCAAGAATTATCACTTTCCCAAAGGGTACCATCAAGATTTTGGCCAGAACCTGGGCCAATTTTTTATTTTGGGTTTTTTAGACATCCTGGGATGCAGAATGGCGGGCAAAGGATCTACGATTCATAAATGGTATTCCGTTTTTGAATCGGTTGCGAAATAGTTAAGATATTCACTAAAAACTGGCCAAAAGCAAGAATTATCACTTTTCCAAGGGGTACCATCAAGATTTTGGCCAGAACCTGAGCCAATTTTTTATTTTGGGTTTTTTAGACATCCTGGGATGTAGATTGGCGGGCAAAGGATCTACGATTCATAAATGGTATTCCGTTTTTGAATCAGTTGCGAAATAGTTAAGATATTCACTAAAAACTGGCCAAAAGCAAGAATTATCACTTTTCCAAGGGGTACCATCAAGATTTTGGCCAGAACCTGGGCCAATTTTTTATTTTGGGTTTTTTAGACATCCTGGGATGTAGATTGGCGGGCAAAAGATCTACGATTCATAAATGGTATTCCGTTTTTGAATCGGTTGCGAAATAGTTAAGATATTCACTAAAAACTGGCCAAAAGCAAGAATTATCACTTTCCCAAGGGGTACCATCAAGATTTTGGCCAGAACCTGGGCCAATTTTTTATTTTGGGTTTTTTAGACATCCTGGGATGTAGATTGGCGGGCAAAAGATCTACTATTCATAAATGGTATTCCGTTTTTGAATCAGTTGCGAAATAGTTAAGATATTCACTAAAAACTGGCCAAAAGCAAGAATTATCACTTTTCCAAGGGGTACCATCAAGATTTTGGTTAGAACCTGGGCCAATTTTTTATTTTGGGTTTTTTAGACATCCTGGGATGTAGATTGGCGGGCAAAAGATCTACGATTCATAAATGGTATTCCGTTTTTGAATCAGTTGCGAAATAGTTAAGATATTCACTAAAAACTGGCCAAAAGCAAGAATTATCACTTTTCCAAGGGGTACCATCAAGATTTTGGCCAGAACCTGGGCCAATTTTTTATTTTGGGTTTTTTAGACATCCTGGGATGTAGATTGGCGGGCAAAAAGATCTACGATTCATAAATGGTATTCCATTTTTGAATCGGTTGCGAAATAGTTAAGATATTCACTAAAAACTGGCCAAAAGCAAGAATTATCACTTTTCCAAGGGGTACCATCAAGATTTTGGCCAGAACCTGGGCCAATTTTTTATTTTGGGTTTTTTAGACATCCTGGGATGTAGATTGGCGGGCAAAAGATCTACTATTCATAAATGGTATTCCGTTTTTGAATCAGTTGCGAAATAGTTAAGATATTCACTAAAAACTGGCCAAAAGCAAGAATTATCACTTTTCCAAGGGGTACTATCAAGATTTTGGCCAGAACCTGGGCCAATTGTTTATTTTGGGTTTTTTACAGATCTTGGGATGCAGATTGGCGGGCAAAGGATCTACGATTCATAAATGATATTCCGTTTTTGAATCAGTTGCGAAATAGTTAAGATATTCACTAAAAACTGGCCAAAAGCAAGAATTATCACATTTCCAAGGGTACCATCAAGAATTTGGCCAGAACCTGGGCCAATTTTTTATTTTGGGTTTTTTAGACATCCTGGGATGTAGATTGGCGGGCAAAAGATCTACGATTCATAAATGGTATTCCGTTTTTGAATCAGTTGCGAAATAGTAAAGATATTCACTAAAAACTGGCCAAAAGCAAGAATTATCACTTTTCCAAGGGGTACCATCAAGATTTTGGCCAGAACCTGGGCCAATTTTTTATTTTGGGTTTTTTAGACATCCTGGGATGTAGATTGGCGGGCAAAAGATCTACGATTCATAAATGGTATTCCATTTTTGAATCGGTTGCGAAATAGTTAAGATATTCACTAAAAACTGGCCAAAAGCAAGAATTATCACTTTTCCAAGGGGTACCATCAAGATTTTGGCCAGAACCTGGGCCAATTTTTTATTTTGGGTTTCTTAGACATCGTGGGATGTAGATTGGCGGGCAAAAGATCTACGATTCATAAATGGTATTCCGTTTTTGAATCAGTTGCGAAATAGTAAAGATATTCACTAAAAACTGGCCAAAAGCAAGAATTATCACTTTTCCAAGGGGTACCATCAAGATTTTGGCCAGAACCTGGGCCAATTTTTTATTTTGGGTTTTTTAGACATCCTGGGATGTAGATTGGCGGGCAAAAGATCTACGATTCATAAATGGTATTCCATTTTTGAATCGGTTGCGAAATAGTTAAGATATTCACTAAAAACTGGCCAAAAGCAAGAATTATCACTTTTCCAAGGGGTACCATCAAGATTTTGGCCAGAACCTGGGCCAATTTTTTATTTTGGGTTTTTTAGACATCCTGGGATGCAGATTGGCGGGCAAAGGATCTACGATTCATAAATGGTATTCCGTTTTTGAATCGGTTGCGAAATAGTTAAGATATTCACTAAAAACTGGCCAAAAGCAAGAATTATCACTTTTCCAAGGGGTACCATCAAGATTTTGGCCAGAACCTGGGCCAATTTTTTATTTTGGGTTTTTTAGACATCCTGGGATGCAGAATGGCGGGCAAAGGATCTACGATTCATATACGGTACTTAGTTTTTGAATCGGTTGCGAAATAGTTAAGATATTCACTAAAAACTGACCAAAAGCAAGAATTATCACTTTTCCAAGGGGTACCATCAAGATTTTGGCCAGAACCTGGGCCAATTTTTTATTTTGGGTTTTTTAGACATCCTGGGATGCAGATTGGCGGGCAAAGGATCTACGATTCATAAATGGTATTCCGTTTTTGAATCAGTTGCGAAATAGTTAAGATATTCACTAAAAACTGACCAAAAGCAAGAATTATCACTTTCCCAAGGGGTACCATCAAGATTTTGGTTAGAACCTGGGCCAATTTTTTATTTTGGGTTTTTTAGACATCCTGGGATGTAGATTGGCGGGCAAAAGATCTACGATTCATAAATGGTATTCCGTTTTTGAATCGGTTGCGAAATAGTTAAGATATTCACTAAAAACTGGCCAAAAGCAAGAATTATCACATTTCCAAGGGTACCATCAAGAATTTGGCCAGAACCTGGGCCAATTTTTTATTTTGGGTTTTTTAGACATCCTGGGATGTAGATTGGCGGGCAAAAGATCTACGATTCATAAATGGTATTCCGTTTTTGAATCAGTTGCGAAATAGTTAAGATATTCACTAAAAACTGGCCAAAAGCAAGAATTATCACTTTTCCAAGGGGTACCATCAAGATTTTGGCCAGAACCTGGGCCAATTTTTTTATTTTGGGTTTTTTAGACATCCTGGGATGTAGATTGGCGGGCAAAAGATCTACGATTCATAAATGGTATTCCATTTTTGAATCGGTTGCGAAATAGTTAAGATATTCACTAAAAACTGGCCAAAAGCAAGAATTATCACTTTTCCAAGGGGTACCATCAAGATTTTGGCCAGAACCTGGGCCAATTTTTTATTTTGGGTTTCTTAGACATCCTGGGATGTAGATTGGCGGGCAAAAGATCTACGATTCATAAATGGTATTCCATTTTTGAATCGGTTGCGAAATAGTTAAGATATTCACTAAAAACTGGCCAAAAGCAAGAATTATCACTTTTCCAAGGGGTACCATCAAGATTTTGGCCAGAACCTGGGCCAATTTTTTATTTTGGGTTTTTTAGACATCCTGGGATGCAGAATGGCGGGCAAAGGATCTACGATTCATAAATGGTATTCCGTTTTTGAATCGGTTGCGAAATAGTTAAGATATTCACTAAAAACTGGCCAAAAGCAAGAATTATCACTTTTCCAAGGGGTACCATCAAGATTTTGGCCAGAACCTGGGCCAATTTTTTATTTTGGGTTTTTTAGACATCCTGGGATGCAGAATGGCGGGCAAAGGATCTACGATTCATATACGGTACTTAGTTTTTGAATCGGTTGCGAAATAGTTAAGATATTCACTAAAAACTGACCAAAAGCAAGAATTATCACTTTTCCAAGGGGTACCATCAAGATTTTGGCCAGAACCTGGGCCAATTTTTTATTTTGGGTTTTTTAGACATCCTGGGATGCAGATTGGCGGGCAAAGGATCTACGATTCATAAATGGTATTCCGTTTTTGAATCAGTTGCGAAATAGTTAAGATATTCACTAAAAACTGACCAAAAGCAAGAATTATCACTTTCCCAAGGGGTACCATCAAGATTTTGGTTAGAACCTGGGCCAATTTTTTATTTTGGGTTTTTTAGACATCCTGGGATGTAGATTGGCGGGCAAAAGATCTACGATTCATAAATGGTATTCCGTTTTTGAATCGGTTGCGAAATAGTTAAGATATTCACTAAAAACTGGCCAAAAGCAAGAATTATCACTTTCCCAAGGGGTACCATCAAGATTTTGGTTAGAACCTGGGCCAATTTTTAGTTTTGGGTTTTTTAGACTTCCTGGGATGCAGAATGGCGGGCAAAGGATCTACGATTCATAAATGGTATTCCGTTTTTGAATCGGTTGCGAAATAGTTAAGATATTCACTAAAAACTGGCCAAAAGCAAGAATTATCACTTTTCCAAGGGGTACCATCAAGATTTTGGCCAGAACCTGGGCCAATTTTTTATTTTGGGTTTTTTAGACATCCTGGGATGCAGATTGGCGGGCAAAAGATCTACGATTCATAAATGGTATTCCATTTTTGATTCGGTTGCGAAATAGTTAAGATATTCACTAAAAACTGGCCAAAAGCAAGAATTATCACTTTCCCAAGGGGTACCATCAAGATTTTGGCCAGAACCTGGGCCAATTTTTTATTTTGGGTTTTTTAGACATCCTGGGATGCAGAATGGCGGGCAAAGGATCTACGATTCATAAATGGTATTCCGTTTTTGAATCGGTTGCGAAATAGTTAAGATATTCACTAAAAACTGGCCAAAAGCAAGAATTATCACTTTCCCAAGGGGTACCATCAAGATTTTGGCCAGAACCTGGGCCAATTTTTTATCTTGGGTTTTTTAGACATCCAGGGATGCAGAATGGCGGGCAAAGGATCTACGATTCATAAATGGTATTCCGTTATTGAATCGGTTGCGAAATAGTTAAGATATTCACTAAAAACTGGCCAAAAGCAAGAATTATCACTTTCCCAAGGGGTACCATCAAGATTTTGGCCAGAACCTGGGCCAATTTTTTATTTTGGGTTTTTTAGACATCCTGGGATGCAGAATGGCGGGCAAAGGATCTACGATTCATAAATGGTATTCCGTTTTTGAATCGGTTGCGAAATAGTTAAGATATTCACTAAAAACTGGCCAAAAGCAAGAATTATCACTTTCCCAAGGGGTACCATCAAGATTTTGGCCAGAACCTGGGCCAATTTTTTATTTTGGGTTTTTTAGACATCCTGGGATGCAGAATGGCGGGCAAAGGATCTACGATTCATAAATGGTATTCTGTTTTTGAATCGGTTGCGAAATAGTTAAGATATTCACTAAAAACTGGCCAAAAGCAAGAATTATCACTTTCCCAAGGGGTACCATCAAGATTTTGGCTAGAACCTGGGCCAATTTTTTATTTTGGGTTTTTTAGACATCCTAGGATGCAGAATGGCGGGCAAAGGATCTACGATTCATAAACGGTACTTAGTTTTTGAATCGGTTGCGAAATAGTTAAGATATTCACTAAAAACTGGCCAAAAGCAAGAATTATCACTTTTCCAAGGGGTACCATCAAGATTTTGGCCAGAACCTGGGCCAATTTTTTATTTTGGGTTTTTTAGACATCCTGGGATGCAGAATGGCGGGCAAAGGATCTACGATTCATAAATGGTATTCCGTTTTTGAATCGGTTGCGAAATAGTTAAGATATTCACTAAAAACTGGCCAAAAGCAAGAATTATCACTTTCCCAAGGGGTACCATCAAGATTTTGGCCAGAACCTGGGCCAATTTTTTATTTTGGGTTTTTTAGACATCCTGGGATGCAGAATGGCGGGCAAAGGATCTACGATTCATAAATGGTATTCCGTTTTTGAATCGGTTGCGAAATAGTTAAGATATTCACTAAAAACTGGCCAAAAGCAAGAATTATCACTTTCCCAAGGGGTACCATCAAGATTTTGGCCAGAACCTGGGCCAATTTTTTATTTTGGGTTTTTTAGACATCCTGGGATGCAGAATGGCGGGCAAAGGATCTACGATTCATAAATGGTATTCCGTTTTTGAATCGGTTGCGAAATAGTTAAGATATTCACTAAAAACTGGCCAAAAGCAAGAATTATCACTTTCCCAAGGGGTACCATCAAGATTTTGGCCAGAACCTGGGCCAATTTTTTATTTTGGGTTTTTTAGACATCCTGGGATGCAGAATGGCGGGCAAAGGATCTACGATTCATAAATGGTATTCCGTTTTTGAATCGGTTGCGAAATAGTTAAGATATTCACTAAAAACTGGCCAAAAGCAAGAATTATCACTTTCCCAAGGGGTACCATCAAGATTTTGGCTAGAACCTGGGCCAATTTTTTATTTTGGGTTTTTTAGACATCCTAGGATGCAGAATGGCGGGCAAAGGATCTACGATTCATAAACGGTACTTAGTTTTTGAATCGGTTGCGAAATAGTTAAGATATTCACTAAAAACTGGCCAAAAGCAAGAATTATCACTTTTCCAAGGGGTACCATCAAGATTTTGGCCAGAACCTGGGCCAATTTTTTATTTTGGGTTTTTTAGACATCCTGGGATGTAGATTGGCGGGCAAAAGATCTACGATTCATAAATGGTATTCCATTTTTGAATCGGTTGCGAAATAGTTAAGATATTCACTAAAAACTGGCCAAAAGCAAGAATTATCACTTTTCCAAGGGGTACCATCAAGATTTTGGCCAGAACCTGGGCCAATTTTTTATTTTGGGTTTTTTAGACATCCTGGGATGCAGAATGGCGGGCAAAGGATCTACGATTCATAAATGGTATTCCATTTTTGAATCGGTTGCGAAATAGTTAAGATATTCACTAAAAACTGGCCAAAAGCAAGAATTATCACTTTTCCAAGGGGTACCATCAAGATTTTGGCCAGAACCTGGGCCAATTTTTTATTTTGGGTTTTTTAGACATCCTGGGATGCAGATTGGCGGGCAAAGGATCTACGATTCATAAATGGTATTCCGTTTTTGAATCAGTTGCGAAATAGTTAAGATATTCACTAAAAACTGACCAAAAGCAAGAATTATCACTTTCCCAAGGGGTACCATCAAGATTTTGGTTAGAACCTGGGCCAATTTTTTATTTTGGGTTTTTTAGACATCCTGGGATGCAGAATGGCGGGCAAAGGATCTACGATTCATAAATGGTATTCCGTTTTTGAATCGGTTGCGAAATAGTTAAGATATTCACTAAAAACTGGCCAAAAGCAAGAATTATCACTTTTCCAAGGGGTACCATCAAGATTTTGGCCAGAACCTGGGCCAATTTTTTATTTTGGGTTTTTTAGACATCCTGGGATGCAGAATGGCGGGCAAAGGATCTACGATTCATATACGGTACTTAGTTTTTGAATCGGTTGCGAAATAGTTAAGATATTCACTAAAAACTGACCAAAAGCAAGAATTATCACTTTTCCAAGGGGTACCATCAAGATTTTGGCCAGAACCTGGGCCAATGTTTTATTTTGGGTTTTTTAGACATCCTGGGATGCAGATTGGCGGGCAAAGGATCTACGATTCATAAATGGTATTCCGTTTTTGAATCAGTTGCGAAATAGTTAAGATATTCACTAAAAACTGACCAAAAGCAAGAATTATCACTTTCCCAAGGGGTACCATCAAGATTTTGGTTAGAACCTGGGCCAATTTTTTATTTTGGGTTTTTTAGACATCCTGGGATGTAGATTGGCGGGCAAAAGATCTACGATTCATAAATGGTACTTAGTTTTTGAATCGGTTGCGAAATAGTTAAGATATTCACTAAAAACTGGCCAAAAGCAAGAATTATCACTTTTCCAAGGGGTACCATCAAGATTTTGGCCAGAACCTGGGCCAATTTTTTATTTTGGGTTTTTTAGACATCCTGGGATGCAGAATGGCGGGCAAAGGATCTACGATTCATAAATGGTATTCCGTTTTTGAATCGGTTGCGAAATAGTTAAGATATTCACTAAAAACTGGCCAAAAGCAAGAATTATCACTTTCCCAAGGGGTACCATCAAGATTTTGGCCAGAACCTGGGCCAATTTTTTATTTTGGGTTTTTTTACAGATCTTGGGATGCAGATTGGCGGGCAAAGGATCTACGATTCATAAATGGTATTCCGTTTTTGAATCGGTTGCGAAATAGTTAAGATATTCACTAAAAACTGGCCAAAAGCAAGAATTATCACTTTTCCTAGGGGTACCATCAAGATTTTGGCCAGAACCTGGGCCAATTTTTTATTTTGGGTTTTTTAGACATCCTGGGATGCAGAATGCCGGGCAAAGGATCTACGATTCATAAATGGTATTCCGTTTTTGAATCGGTTGCGAAATAGTTAAGATATTCACTAAAAACTGGCCAAAAGCAAGAATTATCACTTTCCCAAGGGGTACCATCAAGATTTTGGCCAGAACCTGGGCCAATTTTTTATTTTGGGTTTTTCAGACATCCTAGGATGCAGAATGGCGGGCAAAGGATCTACGATTCATAAACGGTACTTAGTTTTTGAATCGGTTGCGAAATAGTTAAGATATTCACTAAAAACTGGCCAAAAGCAAGAATTATCACTTTTCCTAGGGGTACCATCAAGATTTTGGCCAGAACCTGGGCCAATTTTTTATTTTGGGTTTTTTAGACATCCTGGGATGCAGAATGCCGGGCAAAGGATCTACGATTCATAAATGGTATTCCGTTTTTGAATCGGTTGCGAAATAGTTAAGATATTCACTAAAAACTGGCCAAAAGCAAGAATTATCACTTTCCCAAGGGGTACCATCAAGATTTTGGCCAGAACCTGGGCCAATTTTTTATTTTGGGTTTTTTAGACATCCTGGGATGTAGATTGGCGGGCAAAAGATCTACGATTCATAAATGGTATTCCGTTTTTGAATCGGTTGCGAAATAGTTAAGATATTCACTAAAAACTGGCCAAAAGCAAGAATTATCACTTTCCCAAGGGGTACCATCAAGATTTTGGCCAGAACCTGGGCCAATTTTTTATTTTGGGTTTTTTAGACATCCTGGGATGCAGAATGGCGGGCAAAGGATCTACGATTCATAAATGGTATTCCGTTTTTGAATCGGTTGCGAAATAGTTAAGATATTCACTAAAAACTGGCCAAAAGCAAGAATTATCACTTTTCCAAGGGGTACCATCAAGATTTTGGCCAGAACCTGGGCCAATTTTTTATTTTGGGTTTTTTAGACATCCTGGGATGTAGATTGGCGGGCAAAAGATCTACGATTCATAAATGGTATTCCATTTTTGAATCGGTTGCGAAATAGTTAAGATATTCACTAAAAACTGGCCAAAAGCAAGAATTATCACTTTTCCAAGGGGTACCATCAAGATTTTGGCCAGAACCTGGGCCAATTTTTTATTTTGGGTTTTTAGACATCCTGGGATGCAGAATGGCGGGCAAAGGATCTACGATTCATAAATGGTATTCCGTTTTTGAATCGGTTGCGAAATAGTTAAGATATTCACTAAAAACTGGCCAAAAGCAAGAATTATCACTTTTCCAAGGGGTACCATCAAGATTTTGGCCAGAGCCTGGGCCAATTTTTTTATTGCGAAATAGTTAAGATATTCACTAAAAACTGGCCAAAAGCAAGAATTATCACTTTTCCAAGGGGTACCATCAAGATTTTGGCCAGAACCTGGGCCAATTTTTTATTGCGAAATAGTTAAGATATTCACTAAAAACTGGCCAAAAGCAAGAATTATCACTTTTCCAAGGGGTACCATCAAGATTTTGGCCAGAACCTGGGCCAATTTTTTATTTTGGGTTTTTTAGACATCCTGGGATGCAGAATGGCGGGCAAAGGATCTACGATTCATAAATGGTATTCCGTTTTATAATCGGTTGCGAAATAGTTAAGATATTCACTAAAAACTGGCCAAAAGCAAGAATTATCACTTTTCCAAGGGGTACCATCAAGATTTTGGCCAGAACCTGGGCCAATTTTTTATTGCGAAATAGTTAAGATATTCACTAAAAACTGGCCAAAAGCAAGAATTATCACTTTTCCAAGGGGTACCATCAAGATTTTGGCCAGAACCTGGGCCAATTTTTTATTGCGAAATAGTTAAGATATTCACTAAAAACTGGCCAAAAGCAAGAATTATCACTTTTCCAAGGGGTACCATCAAGATTTTGGCCAGAACCTGGGCCAATTTTTTATTTTGGGTTTTTTAGACATCCTGGGATGCAGAATGGCGGGCAAAGGATCTACGATTCATAAATGGTATTCCGTTTTTGAATCAGTTGCGAAATAGTCAAGATATTCACTAAAAACTGGCCAAAAGCAAGAATTATCACTTTTCCAAGGGGTTTGGTCCAAGATTTTGGCCAGAACCTGGGCCAATTTTTTATTTTGGGTTTTTTAGACATCCTGGGATGCAGAATGGCGGGCAAAGGATCTACGATTCATAAATGGTACTCCGTTTTTGAATCGGTTGCGAAATAGTTAAGATATTCACTAAAAACTGGCCAAAAGCAAGAATTATCACTTTTCCAAGGGGTACCATCAAGATTTTGGCCAGAACCTGGGCCAATTTTTTATTTTGGGTTTTTTAGACATCCTGGGATGTAGGTTGGCGGGCAAAAGATCTACGATTCATAAATGGTATTCCATTTTTGAATCGGTTGCGAAATAGTTAAGATATTCACTAAAAACTGGTCAAAAGCAAGAATTATCACTTTCCCAAGGGGTACCATCAAGATTTTGGCCAGAACCTGGGCCAATTTTTTATTTTGGGTTTTTTAGACATCCTGGGATGCAGAATGGCGGGCAAAGGATCTACGATTCATAAATGGTATTCCGTTTTTGAATCGGTTGCGAAATAGTTAAGATATTCACTAAAAACTGGCCAAAAGCAAGAATTATCACTTTTCCAAGGGGTACCATCAAGATTTTGGCCAGAACCTGGGCCAATTTTTTATTGCGAAATAGTTAAGATATTCACTAAAAACTGGCCAAAAGCAAGAATTATCACTTTTCCAAGGGGTACCATCAAGATTTTGGCCAGAACCTGGGCCAATTTTTTATTTTGGGTTTTTTAGACATCCTGGGATGTAGATTGGCGGGCAAAAGATCTACGATTCATAAATGGTATTCCATTTTTGAATCGGTTGCGAAATAGTTAAGATATTCACTAAAAACTGGTCAAAAGCAAGAATTATCACTTTTCCAAGGGGTACCATCAAGATTTTGGCCAGAACCTGGGCCAATTTTTTATTTTGGGTTTTTAGACATCCTGGGATGCAGAATGGCGGGCAAAGGATCTACGATTCATAAATGGTATTCCGTTTTTGAATCGGGTGCGAAATAGTTAAGATATTCACTAAAAACTGGCCAAAAGCAAGAATTATCACTTTTCCAAGGGGTACCATCAAGATTTTGGCCAGAACCTGGGCCAATTTTTTATTTTGGGTTTTTTAGACATCCTGGGATGCAGAATGGCGGGCAAAGGATCTACGATTCATAAATGGTATTCCGTTTTTGAATCAGTTGCGAAATAGTCAAGATATTCACTAAAAACTGGCCAAAAGCAAGAATTATCACTTTTCCAAGGGGTTTGGTCCAAGATTTTGGCCAGAACCTGGGCCAATTTTTTATTTTGTGTTTTTTAGACATCCTGGGATGCAGAATGGCGGGCAAAGGATCTACGATTCATAAATGGTACTCCGTTTTTGAATCGGTTGCGAAATAGTTAAGATATTCACTAAAAACTGGCCAAAAGCAAGAATTATCACTTTTCCAAGGGGTACCATCAAGATTTTGGCCAGAACCTGGGCCAATTTTTTATTTTGGGTTTTTTAGACATCCTGGGATGTAGATTGGCGGGCAAAAGATCTACGATTCATAAATGGTATTCCATTTTTGAATCGGTTGCGAAATAGTTAAGATATTCACTAAAAACTGGTCAAAAGCAAGAATTATCACTTTTCCAAGGGGTACCATCAAGATTTTGGCCAGAACCTGGGCCAATTTTTTATTTTGGGTTTTTTAGACATCCTGGGATGTAGATTGGCGGGCAAAAGATCTACGATTCATAAATGGTATTCCATTTTTGAATCGGTTGCGAAATAGTTAAGATATTCACTAAAAACTGGTCAAAAGCAAGAATTATCACTTTTCCAAGGGGTACCATCAAGATTTTGGCCAGAACCTGGGCCAATTTTTTATTTTGGGTTTTTTACAGATCTTGGGATGCAGATTGGCGGGCAAAGGATCTACGATTCATAAATGGTATTCCGTTTTTGAATCGGGTGCGAAATAGTTAAGATATTCACTAAAAACTGCCCAAAAGCAAGAATTATCACTTTTCCAAGGGGTACCATCAAGATTTTGGCCAGAACCTGGGCCAATTTTTTATTTTGGGTTTTTTAGACATCCTGGGATGCAGATTGGCGGGCAAAAGATCTACGATTCATAAATGGTATTCCATTTTTGAATCGGTTGCGAAATAGTATAGATATTCACTAAAAACTGGCCAAAAGCAAGAATTATCACTTTTCCAAGGGGTACCATCAAGATTTTGGCCAGAACCTGGGCCAATTTTTTATTTTGGGTTTTTTAGACATCCTGGGATGCAGAATGGCGGGCAAAGGATCTACGATTCATAAATGGTATTCCGTTTTTGAATCAGTTGCGAAATAGTCAAGATATTCACTAAAAACTGGCCAAAAGCAAGAATTATCACTTTTCCAAGGGGTTTGGTCCAAGATTTTGGCCAGAACCTGGGCCAATTTTTTATTTTGGGTTTTTTAGACATCCTGGGATGCAGAATGGCGGGCAAAGGATCTACGATTCATAAATGGTACTCCGTTTTTGAATCGGTTGCGAAATAGTTAAGATATTCACTAAAAACTGGCCAAAAGGAAGAATTATCACTTTTCCAAGGGGTACCATCAAGATTTTGGCCAGAACCTGGGCCAATTTTTTATTTTGGGTTTTTTAGACATCCTGGGATGCAGATTGGCGGGCAAAGGATCTACGATTCATAAATGGTATTCCGTTTTTGAATCAGTTGCGAAATAGTTAAGATATTCACTAAAAACTGGCCAAAAGCAAGAATTATCACTTTTCCTAGGGGTACCATCAAGATTTTGGCCAGAACCTGGGCCAATTTTTTATTTTGGGTTTTTTACAGATCCTGGCATGCAGATTGGCGGGCAAAGGATCTACGATTCATAAATGGTATTCCGTTTTTGAATCAGTTGCGAAATAGTTAAGATATTCACTAAAAACTGGCCAAAAGCAAGAATTATCACTTTTCCAAGGGGTACCATCAAGATTTTGTCCAGAACCTGGGCCAATTTTTTATTTTGGGTTTTTTAGACATCCTGGGATGCAGATTGGCGGGCAAAGGATCTACGATTCATAAATGGTATTCCGTTTTTGAATCGGTTGCGAAGTAGTTAAGATATTCACTAAAAACTGGCCAAAAGCAAGAATTATCACTTTTCCAAGGGGTACCATCAAGATTTTGTCCAGAACCTGGGACAATTTTTTATTTTGGGTTTTTTAGACATCCTGGGATGCAGATTGGCGGGCAAAGGATTTACGATTCATAAATGGTATTCCGTTTTTGAATCGGTTGCGAAATAGTTAAGATATTCACTAAAAACTGGCCAAAAGCAAGAATTATCACTTTTCCAAGGGGTACCATCAAGATTTTGGCCAGAACCTGGGCCAATTTTTTATTTTGGGTTTTTTAGACATCCTGGGATGCAGATTGGCGGGCAAAGGATCTACGATTCATAAATGGTATTCCGTTTTTGAATCAGTTGCGAAATAGTTAAGATATTCACTAAAAACTGGCCAAAAGCAAGAATTATCACTTTTCCTAGGGGTACCATCATGATTTTGGCCAGAACCTGGGCCAATTTTTTATTTTGGGTTTTTTAGACATCCTGGGATGCAGATTGGCGGGCAAAGGATCTACGATTCATAAATGGTATTCCGTTTTTGAATCGGTTGCGAAGTAGTTAAGATATTCACTAAAAACTGGCCAAAAGCAAGAAATATCACTTTTCCAAGGGGTACCATCAAGATTTTGTCCAGAACCTGGGCCAATTTTTTATTTTGGGTTTTTTAGACATCCTGGGATGCAGATTGGCGGGCAAAGGATCTACGATTCATAAATGGTATTCCGTTTTTGAATCGGTTGCGAAGTAGTTAAGATATTCACTAAAAACTGGCCAAAAGCAAGAATTATCACTTTTCCAAGGGGTACCATCAAGATTTTGTCCAGAACCTGGGACAATTTTTTATTTTGGGTTTTTTAGACATCCTGGGATGCAGATTGGCGGGCAAAGGATTTACGATTCATAAATGGTATTCCGTTTTTGAATCGGTTGCGAAATAGTTAAGATATTCACCAAAAACTGGCCAAAAGCAAGAATTATCACTTTTCCTAGGGGTACCATCAAGATTTTGGCCAGAACCTGGGCCAATTTTTTATTTTGGGTTTTTTACAGATCCTGGGATGCAGATTGGCGGGCAAAGGATCTACGATTCATAAATGGTATTCCGTTTTTGAATCGGTTGCGAAATAGTTAAGATATTCACTAAAAACTGGCCAAAAGCAAGAATTATCACTTTTCCTAGGGGTACCATCAAGATTTTGGCCAGAACCTGGGCCAATTTTTTATTTTGGGTTTTTTACAGATCCTGGGATGCAGATTGGCGGGCAAAGGATCTACGATTCATAAATGGTATTCCGTTTTTGAATCGGTTGCGAAATAGTTAAGATATTCACTAAAAACTGGCCAAAAGCAAGAAATATCACTTTTCTAAGGGGTACCATCAAGATTTTGGCCAGAACCTGGGCCAATTTTTTTTTGTTTTAAAGAAAAAAAAAAAAAAAAAAAAAAAAAAATTTTGGCCAGAACCTGGGCCAATTTTTTATTTTGGGTTTTTTAGACATCCTGGGATGCAGATTGGCGGGCAAAAGATCTACGATTCATAAATGGTATTCCATTTTTGAATCGGTTGCGAAATAGTATAGATATTCACTAAAAACTGGCCAAAAGCAAGAATTATCACTTTTCCAAGGGGTTTGGTCCAAGATTTTGGCCAGAACCTGGGCCAATTTTTTATTTTGGGTTTTTTAGACATCCTGGGATGCAGAATGGCGGGCAAAGGATCTACGATTCATAAATGGTACTCCGTTTTTGAATCGGTTGCGAAATAGTTAAGATATTCACTAAAAACTGGCCAAAAGCAAGAATTATCACTTTTCCAAGGGGTACCATCAAGATTTTGGCCAGAACCTGGGCCAATTTTTTATTTTGGGTTTTTTAGACATCCTGGGATGCAGATTGGCGGGCAAAGGATCTACGATTCATAAATGGTATTCCGTTTTTGAATCAGTTGCGAAATAGTTAAGATATTCACTAAAAACTGGCCAAAAGCAAGAATTATCACTTTTCCTAGGGGTACCATCATGATTTTGGCCAGAACCTGGGCCAATTTTTTATTTTGGGTTTTTTACAGATCCTGGCATGCAGATTGGCGGGCAAAGGATCTACGATTCATAAATGGTATTCCGTTTTTGAATCAGTTGCGAAATAGTTAAGATATTCACTAAAAACTGGCCAAAAGCAAGAATTATCACTTTTCCAAGGGGTACCATCAAGATTTTGTCCAGAACCTGGGCCAATTTTTTATTTTGGGTTTTTTAGACATCCTGGGATGCAGATTGGCGGGCAAAGGATCTACGATTCATAAATGGTATTCCGTTTTTGAATCGGTTGCGAAGTAGTTAAGATATTCACTAAAAACTGGCCAAAAGCAAGAATTATCACTTTTCCAAGGGGTACCATCAAGATTTTGGCCAGAACCTGGGCCAATTTTTTATTTTGGGTTTTTTAGACATCCTGGGATGCAGATTGGCGGGCAAAGGATCTACGATTCATAAATGGTATTCCGTTTTTGAATCGGTTGCGAAGTAGTTAAGATATTCACTAAAAACTGGCCAAAAGCAAGAATTATCACTTTTCCAAGGGGTACCATCAAGATTTTGTCCAGAACCTGGGACAATTTTTTATTTTGGGTTTTTTAGACATCCTGGGATGCAGATTGGCGGGCAAAGGATTTACGATTCATAAATGGTATTCCGTTTTTGAATCGGTTGCGAAATAGTTAAGATATTCACTAAAAACTGGCCAAAAGCAAGAATTATCACTTTTCCAAGGGGTACCATCAAGATTTTGACCAGAACCTGGGCCAATTTTTTATTTTGGGTTTTTTAGACATCCTGGGATGCAGATTGGCGGGCAAAAGATCTACGATTCATAAATGGTATTCCATTTTTGAATCGGTTGCGAAATAGTATAGATATTCACTAAAAACTGGCCAAAAGCAAGAATTATCACTTTTCCAAGGGGTACCATCAAGATTTTGGCCAGAACCTGGGCCAATTTTTTATTTTGGGTTTTTTAGACATCCTGGGATGCAGAATGGCGGGCAAAGGATCTACGATTCATAAATGGTATTCCGTTTTTGAATCAGTTGCGAAATAGTCAAGATATTCACTAAAAACTGGCCAAAAGCAAGAATTATCACTTTTCCAAGGGGTACCATCAAGATTTTGGCCAGAACCTGGGCCAATTTTTTATTGCGAAATAGTTAAGATATTCACTAAAAACTGGCCAAAAGCAAGAATTATCACTTTTCCAAGGGGTACCATCAAGATTTTGGCCAGAACCTGGGCCAATTTTTTATTTTGGGTTTTTTAGACATCCTGGGATGCAGAATGGCGGGCAAAGGATCTACGATTCATAAATGGTACTCCGTTTTTGAATCGGTTGCGAAATAGTTAAGATATTCACTAAAAACTGGCCAAAAGCAAGAATTATCACTTTTCCAAGGGGTACCATCAAGATTTTGGCCAGAACCTGGGCCAATTTTTTATTTTGGGTTTTTTAGACATCCTGGGATGCAGATTGGCGGGCAAAGGATCTACGATTCATAAATGGTATTCCGTTTTTGAATCAGTTGCGAAATAGTTAAGATATTCACTAAAAACTGGCCAAAAGCAAGAATTATCACTTTTCCTAGGGGTACCATCATGATTTTGGCCAGAACCTGGGCCAATTTTTTATTTTGGGTTTTTTACAGATCCTGGCATGCAGATTGGCGGGCAAAGGATCTACGATTCATAAATGGTATTCCGTTTTTGAATCGGTTGCGAAATAGTTAAGATATTCACTAAAAACTGGCCAAAAGCAAGAATTATCACTTTTCCTAGGGGTACCATCAAGATTTTGGCCAGAACCTGGGCCAATTTTTTTTTTTTGGGTTTTTTACAGATCCTGGGATGCAGATTGGCGGGCAAAGGATCTACGATTCATAAATGGTATTCCGTTTTTGAATCGGTTGCGAAATAGTTAAGATATTCACTAAAAACTGGCCAAAAGCAAGAAATATCACTTTTCCAAGGGGTACCATCAAGATTTTGGCCAGAACCTGGGCCAATTTTTTATTTTGGGTTTTTAGACATCCTGGGATGCAGATTGGCGGGCAAAAGATCTACGATTCATAAATGGTATTCCATTTTTGAATCGGTTGCGAAATAGTTAAGATATTCACTAAAAACTGCCCAAAAGCAAGAATTATCACTTTTCCAAGGGGTACCATCAAGATTTTGGCCAGAACCTGGGCCAATTTTTTATTTTGGGTTTTTTAGACATCCTGGGATGCAGATTGGCGGGCAAAAGATCTACGATTCATAAATGGTATTCCATTTTTGAATCGGTTGCGAAATAGTTAAGATATTCACTAAAAACTGGCCAAAAGCAAGAAATATCACTTTTCCAAGGGGTACCATCAAGATTTTGGCCAGAACCTGGGCCAATTTTTTATTTTGGGTTTTTTAGACATCCTGGGATGCAGATTGGCGGGCAAAAGATCTACGATTCATAAATGGTATTCCATTTTTGAATCGGTTGCGAAATAGTTAAGATATTCACTAAAAACTGCCCAAAAGCAAGAATTATCACTTTTCCAAGGGGTACCATCAAGATTTTGGCCAGAACCTGGGCCAATTTTTTATTTTGGGTTTTTTAGACATCCTGGGATGCAGAATGGCGGGCAAAGGATCTACGATTCATAAATGGTATTCCGTTTTTGAATCAGTTGCGAAATAGTCAAGATATTCACTAAAAACTGGCCAAAAGCAAGAATTATCACTTTTCCAAGGGGTTTGGTCCAAGATTTTGGCCAGAACCTGGGCCAATTTTTTATTTTGGGTTTTTTAGACATCCTGGGATGCAGAATGGCGGGCAAAGGATCTACGATTCATAAATGGTACTCCGTTTTTGAATCGGTTGCGAAATAGTTAAGATATTCACTAAAAACTGGCCAAAAGCAAGAATTATCACTTTTCCAAGGGGTACCATCAAGATTTTGGCCAGAACCTGGGCCAATTTTTTATTTTGGGTTTTTTAGACATCCTGGGATGCAGATTGGCGGGCAAAGGATCTACGATTCATAAATGGTATTCCGTTTTTGAATCAGTTGCGAAATAGTTAAGATATTCACTAAAAACTGGCCAAAAGCAAGAATTATCACTTTTCCTAGGGGTACCATCAAGATTTTGGCCAGAACCTGGGCCAATTTTTTTATTTTGGGTTTTTTACAGATCCTGGCATGCAGATTGGCGGGCAAAGGATCTACGATTCATAAATGGTATTCCGTTTTTGAATCAGTTGCGAAATAGTTAAGATATTCACTAAAAACTGGCCAAAAGCAAGAATTATCACTTTTCCAAGGGGTACCATCAAGATTTTGTCCAGAACCTGGGCCAATTTTTTATTTTGGGTTTTTTAGACATCCTGGGATGCAGATTGGCGGGCAAAGGATCTACGATTCATAAATGGTATTCCGTTTTTGAATCGGTTGCGAAATAGTTAAGATATTCACTAAAAACTGGCCAAAAGCAAGAATTATCACTTTTCCAAGGGGTACCATCAAGATTTTGGCCAGAACCTGGGCCAATTTTTTATTTTGGGTTTTTTACAGATCCTGGCATGCAGATTGGCGGGCAAAGGATCTACGATTCATAAATGGTATTCCGTTTTTGAATCAGTTGCGAAATAGTTAAGATATTCACTAAAAACTGGCCAAAAGCAAGAATTATCACTTTTCCTAGGGGTACCATCATGATTTTGGCCAGAACCTGGGCCAATTTTTTATTTTGGGTTTTTTACAGATCCTGGCATGCAGATTGGCGGGCAAAGGATCTACGATTCATAAATGGTATTCCGTTTTTGAATCAGTTGCGAAATAGTTAAGATATTCACTAAAAACTGGCCAAAAGCAAGAATTATCACTTTTCCAAGGGGTACCATCAAGATTTTGTCCAGAACCTGGGCCAATTTTTTATTTTGGGTTTTTTAGACATCCTGGGATGCAGATTGGCGGGCAAAGGATCTACGATTCATAAATGGTATTCCGTTTTTGAATCGGTTGCGAAGTAGTTAAGATATTCACTAAAAACTGGCCAAAAGCAAGAATTATCACTTTTCCAAGGGGTACCATCAAGATTTTGTCCAGAACCTGGGACAATTTTTTATTTTGGGTTTTTTAGACATCCTGGGATGCAGATTGGCGGGCAAAGGATTTACGATTCATAAATGGTATTCCGTTTTTGAATCGGTTGCGAAATAGTTAAGATATTCACTAAAAACTGGCCAAAAGCAAGAATTATCACTTTTCCAAGGGGTACCATCAAGATTTTGACCAGAACCTGGGCCAATTTTTTATTTTGGGTTTTTTAGACATCCTGGGATGCAGAATGGCGGGCAAAGGATCTACGATTCATAAATGGTATTCCGTTTTTGAATCGGTTGCGAAATAGTTAAGATATTCACTAAAAACTGGCCAAAAGCAAGAATTATCACTTTTCCAAGGGGTACCATCAAGATTTTGGCCAGAACCTGGGCCAATTTTTTATTTTGGGTTTTTTACAGATCCTGGGATGCAGATTGGCGGGCAAAGGATCTACGATTCATAAATGGTATTCCGTTTTTGAATCGGTTGCGAAATAGTTAAGATATTCACCAAAAACTGGCCAAAAGCAAGAATTATCACTTTTCCTAGGGGTACCATCAAGATTTTGGCCAGAACCTGGGCCAATTTTTTATTTTGGGTTTTTTACAGATCCTGGGATGCAGATTGGCGGGCAAAGGATCTACGATTCATAAATGGTATTCCGTTTTTGAATCGGTTGCGAAATAGTTAAGATATTCACTAAAAACTGGCCAAAAGCAAGAATTATCACTTTTCCTAGGGGTACCATCAAGATTTTGGCCAGAACCTGGGCCAATTTTTTATTTTGGGTTTTTTAGACATCCTGGGATGCAGATTGGCGGGCAAAAGATCTACGATTCATAAATGGTATTCCATTTTTGAATCGGTTGCGAAATAGTATAGATATTCACTAAAAACTGGCCAAAAGCAAGAATTATCACTTTTCCAAGGGGTACCATCAAGATTTTGGCCAGAACCTGGGCCAATTTTTTATTTTGGGTTTTTTAGACATCCTGGGATGCAGAATGGCGGGCAAAGGATCTACGATTCATAAATGGTATTCCGTTTTTGAATCAGTTGCGAAATAGTCAAGATATTCACTAAAAACTGGCCAAAAGCAAGAATTATCACTTTTCCAAGGGGTTTGGTCCAAGATTTTGGCCAGAACCTGGGCCAATTTTTTATTTTGGGTTTTTTAGACATCCTGGGATGCAGAATGGCGGGCAAAGGATCTACGATTCATAAATGGTACTCCGTTTTTGAATCGGTTGCGAAATAGTTAAGATATTCACTAAAAACTGGCCAAAAGCAAGAATTATCACTTTTCCAAGGGGTACCATCAAGATTTTGGCCAGAACCTGGGCCAATTTTTTATTTTGGGTTTTTAGACATCCTGGGATGCAGATTGGCGGGCAAAGGATCTACGATTCATAAATGGTATTCCGTTTTTGAATCAGTTGCGAAATAGTTAAGATATTCACTAAAAACTGGCCAAAAGCAAGAATTATCATTTTTCCTAGGGGTACCATCATGATTTTGGCCAGAACCTGGGCCAATTTTTTATTTTGGGTTTTTACAGATCCTGGCATGCAGATTGGCGGGCAAAGGATCTACGATTCATAAATGGTATTCCGTTTTTGAATCAGTTGCGAAATAGTTAAGATATTCACTAAAAACTGGCCAAAAGCAAGAATTATCACTTTTCCAAGGGGTACCATCAAGATTTTGGCCAGAACCTGGGCCAATTTTTTATTTTGGGTTTTTTAGACATCCTGGGATGCAGATTGGCGGGCAAAGGATCTACGATTCATAAATGGTATTCCGTTTTTGAATCGGTTGCGAAGTAGTTAAGATATTCACTAAAAACTGGCCAAAAGCAAGAATTATCACTTTTCCAAGGGGTACCATCAAGATTTTGGCCAGAACCTGGGCCAATTTTTTTATTTTGGGTTTTTTAGACATCCTGGGATGCAGATTGGCGGGCAAAGGATCTACGATTCATAAATGGTATTCCGTTTTTGAATCGGTTGCGAAGTAGTTAAGATATTCACTAAAAACTGGCCAAAAGCAAGAATTATCACTTTTCCAAGGGGTACCATCAAGATTTTGTCCAGAACCTGGGACAATTTTTTATTTTGGGTTTTTTAGACATCCTGGGATGCAGATTGGCGGGCAAAGGATTTACGATTCATAAATGGTATTCCGTTTTTGAATCGGTTGCGAAATAGTTAAGATATTCACTAAAAACTGGCCAAAAGCAAGAATTATCACTTTTCCAAGGGGTACCATCAAGATTTTGACCAGAACCTGGGCCAATTTTTTATTTTGGGTTTTTTAGACATCCTGGGATGCAGAATGGCGGGCAAAGGATCTACGATTCATAAATGGTATTCCGTTTTTGAATCGGTTGCGAAATAGTTAAGATATTCACTAAAAACTGACCAAAAGCAAGAATTATCACTTTTCCAAGGAGTACCATCAAGATTTTGGCCAGAACCTGGGCCAATTTTTTATTTTGGGTTTTTTACAGATCCTGGGATGCAGATTGGCGGGCAAAGGATCTACGATTCATAAATGGTATTCCGTTTTTGAATCGGTTGCGAAATAGTTAAGATATTCACCAAAAACTGGCCAAAAGCAAGAATTATCACTTTTCCTAGGGGTACCATCAAGATTTTGGCCAGAACCTGGGCCAATTTTTTATTTTGGGTTTTTTACAGATCCTGGGATGCAGATTGGCGGGCAAAGGATCTACGATTCATAAATGGTATTCCGTTTTTGAATCGGTTGCGAAATAGTTAAGATATTCACTAAAAACTGGCCAAAAGCAAGAATTATCACTTTTCCTAGGGGTACCATCAAGATTTTGGCCAGAACCTGGGCCAATTTTTTATTTTGGGTTTTTTACAGATCCTGGGATGCAGATTGGCGGGCAAAGGATCTACGATTCATAAATGGTATTCCGTTTTTGAATCGGTTGCGAAATAGTTAAGATATTCACTAAAAACTGGCCAAAAGCAAGAAATATCACTTTTCCAAGGGGTACCATCAAGATTTTGGCCAGAACCTGGGCCAATTTTTTATTTTGGGTTTTTTAGACATCCTGGGATGCAGATTGGCGGGCAAAGGATCTACGATTCATAAATGGTATTCCGTTTTTGAATCGGTTGCGAAATAGTTGAGATATTCACTAAAAACTGGCCAAAAGCAAGAAATATCACTTTTCCAAGGGGTACCATCAAGATTTTGGCCAGAACCTGGGCCAATTTTTTATTTTGGGTTTTTTAGACATCCTGGGATGCAGATTGGCGGGCAAAGGATCTACGATTCATAAATGGTATTCCGTTTTTGAATCGGTTGCGAAATAGTTAAGATATTCACTAAAAACTGGCCAAAAGCAAGAATTATCACTTTTCCAAGGGGTACCATCAAGATTTTGGCCAGAACCTGGGCCAATTTTTTATTTTGGGTTTTTTAGACATCCTGGGATGCAGATTGGCGGGCAAAGGATCTACGATTCATAAATGGTATTCCGTTTTTGAATCGGTTGCGAAATAGTTAAGATATTCACTAAAAACTGGCCAAAAGCAAGAATTATCACTTTTCCAAGGGGTACCATCAAGATTTTGGCCAGAACCTGGGCCAATTTTTTATTTTGGGTTTTTTACAGATCCTGGGATGCAGATTGGCGGGCAAAGGATCTACGATTCATAAATGGTATTCCGTTTTTGAATCGGTTGCGAAATAGTTAAGATATTCACTAAAAACTGGCCAAAAGCAAGAATTATCACTTTTCCAAGGGGTACCATCAAGATTTTGGCCAGAACCTGGGCCAATTTTTTATTTTGGGTTTTTTAGACATCCTGGGATGCAGATTGGCGGGCAAAGGATCTACGATTCATAAATGGTATTCCGTTTTTGAATCGGTTGCGAAATAGTTAAGATATTCACTAAAAACTGGCCAAAAGCAAGAATTATCACTTTTCCAAGGGGTACTATCAAGATTTTGGCCAGAACCTGGGCCAATTTTTTATTTTGGGTTTTTTACAGATCCTGGGATGCAGATTGGCGGGCAAAGGATCTACGATTCATAAATGGTATTCCGTTTTTGAATCGGTTGCGAAATAGTTAAGATATTCACTAAAAACTGGCCAAAAGCAAGAATTATCACTTTTCCAAGGGGTACCATCAAGATTTTGGCCAGAACCTGGGCCAATTTTTTATTTTGGGTTTTTTAGACATCCTGGGATGCAGATTGGCGGGCAAAGGATCTACGATTCATAAATGGTATTCCGTTTTTGAATCAGTTGCGAAATAGTTAAGATATTCACTAAAAACTGACCAAAAGCAAGAATTATCACTTTCCCAAGGGGTACCATCAAGATTTTGGTTAGAACCTGGGCCAATTTTTTATTTTGGGTTTTTTAGACATCCTGGGATGTAGATTGGCGGGCAAAGGATCTACGATTCATAAATGGTATTCCGCTTTTGGATTAGTTGCGAAATAGTTAAGAAATTCACTAAAAACTGGCCAAAAGCAAGAATTATCACTTTTCCTAGGGGTACCATCAAGATTTTGGCCAGAACCTGGGCCAATTTTTTATTTTGGGTTTTTTAGACATCCTGGGATGCAGAATGGCGGGCAAAGGATCTACGATTCATAAATGGTATTCCATTTTTGAATCGGTTGCGAAATAGTTAAGATATTCACTAAAAACTGGCCAAAAGCAAGAATTATCACTTTTCCTAGGGGTACCATCAAGATTTTGGCCAGAACCTGGGCCAATTTTTTATTTTGGGTTTTTAGACATCCTGGGATGCAGATTGGCGGGCAAAGGATCTACGATTCATAAATGGTATTCCGTTTTTGAATCAGTTGCGAAATAGTTAAGATATTCACTAAAAACTGACCAAAAGCAAGAATTATCACTTTTCCAAGGGGTTTGGTCCAAGATTTTGGCCAGAACCTGGGCCAATTTTTTATTTTGTGTTTTTTAGACATCCTGGGATGCAGAATGGCGGGCAAAGGATCTACGATTCATAAATGGTACTCCGTTTTTGAATCAGTTGCGAAATAGTTAAGATATTCACTAAAAACTGGCCAAAAGCAAGAATTATCACTTTTCCTAGGGGTACCATCAAGATTTTGGCCAGAACCTGGGCCAATTTTTTATTTTGTGTTTTTTAGACATCCTGGGATGCAGAATGGCGGGCAAAGGATCTACGATTCATAAATGGTACTCCGTTTTTGAATCAGTTGCGAAATAGTTAAGATATTCACTAAAAACTGACCAAAAGCAAGAATTATCACTTTCCCAAGGGGTACCATCAAGATTTTGGTTAGAACCTGGGCCAATTTTTTATTTTGGGTTTTTTAGACATCCTGGGATGTAGATTGGCGGGCAAAAGATCTACGATTCATAAATGGTATTCCGTTTTTGAATCGGTTGCGAAATAGTATAGATATTCACTAAAAACTGGCCAAAAGCAAGAATTATCACTTTTCCAAGGGGTACCATCAAGATTTTGGCCAGAACCTGGGCCAATTTTTTATTTTGGGTTTTTTAGACATCCTGGGATGCAGAATGGCGGGCAAAGGATCTACGATTCATAAATGGTATTCCGTTTTTGAATCAGTTGCGAAATAGTCAAGATATTCACTAAAAACTGGCCAAAAGCAAGAATTATCACTTTTCCAAGGGGTACCATCAAGATTTTGGTTAGAACCTGGGCCAATTTTTTATTTTGGGTTTTTTAGACATCCTGGGATGCAGAATGGCGGGCAAAGGATCTACGATTCATAAATGGTACTCCGTTTTTGAATCGGTTGCGAAATAGTTAAGATATTCACTAAAAACTGACCAAAAGCAAGAATTATCACTTTCCCAAGGGGTACCATCAAGATTTTGGTTAGAACCTGGGCCAATTTTTTATTTTGGGTTTTTTAGACATCCTGGGATGTAGATTGGCGGGCAAAAGATCTACGATTCATAAATGGTATTCCGTTTTTGAATCGGTTGCGAAATAGTATAGATATTCACTAAAAACTGGCCAAAAGCAAGAATTATCACTTTTCCAAGGGGTACCATCAAGATTTTGGCCAGAACCTGGGCCAATTTTTTATTTTGGGTTTTTTAGACATCCTGGGATGCAGAATGGCGGGCAAAGGATCTACGATTCATAAATGGTATTCCGTTTTTGAATCAGTTGCGAAATAGTCAAGATATTCACTAAAAACTGGCCAAAAGCAAGAATTATCACTTTTCCAAGGGGTACCATCAAGATTTTGGTTAGAACCTGGGCCAATTTTTTTATTTTGGGTTTTTTAGACATCCTGGGATGCAGAATGGCGGGCAAAGGATCTACGATTCATAAATGGTACTCCGTTTTTGAATCGGTTGCGAAATAGTTAAGATATTCACTAAAAACTGGCCAAAAGCAAGAATTATCACTTTTCCAAGGGGTACCATCAAGATTTTGGCCAGAACCTGGGCCAATTTTTTATTTTGGGTTTTTTAGACATCCTGGGATGCAGATTGGCGGGCAAAGGA
Source organism: Drosophila malerkotliana malerkotliana (assembly GCA_018153235.1). Lineage (NCBI taxonomy): Eukaryota > Metazoa > Arthropoda > Insecta > Diptera > Drosophilidae > Drosophila > Drosophila malerkotliana. The sequence goes on from JAECXV010000038.1 coordinate 6,959,840, forward strand.
TCTACGATTCATAAATGGTATTCCGTTTTTGAATCGGGTGCGAAATAGTTAAGATATTCACTAAAAACTGACCAAAAGCAAGAATTATCACTTTTCCAAGGGGTACCATCAAGATTTTGGCCAGAACCTGGGCCAATTTTTTATTTTGGGTTTTTTAGACATCCTGGGATGCAGATTGGCGGGCAAAGGATCTACGATTCATAAATGGTATTCCGTTTTTGAATCAGTTGCGAAATAGTTAAGATATTCACTAAAAACTGACCAAAAGCAAGAATTATCACTTTCCCAAGGGGTACCATCAAGATTTTGGTTAGAACCTGGGCCAATTTTTTATTTTGGGTTTTTTAGACATCCTGGGATGTAGATTGGCGGGCAAAAGATCTACGATTCATAAATGGTATTCCGTTTTTGAATCGGTTGCGAAATAGTATAGATATTCACTAAAAACGGGCCAAAAGCAAGAATTATCACTTTTCCAAGGGGTACCATCAAGATTTTGGTTAGAACCTGGGCCAATTTTTTATTTTGGGTTTTTTAGACATCCTGGGATGCAGAATGGCGGGCAAAGGATCTACGATTCATAAATGGTATTCCGTTTTTGAATCAGTTGCGAAATAGTCAAGATATTCACTAAAAACTGGCCAAAAGCAAGAATTATCACTTTTCCAAGGGGTACCATCAAGATTTTGGCAAGAACCTGGGCCAATTTTTTATTTTGGGTTTTTTAGACATCCTAGGATGCAGATTGGCGGGCAAAGGATCTCCTATTCATAAATGGTATTCCGTTTTTGAATCGGTTGCGAAATAGTTAAGATATTCACTAAAAACTGGCCAAAAGCAAGAATTATCACTTTTCCTAGGGGTACCATCAAGATTTTGTCCAGAACCTGGGCCAATTTTTTATTTTGGGTTTTTTAGACATCCTGGGATGCAGATTGGCGGGCAAAGGATCTACGATTCATAAATGGTATTCCGTTTTTGAATCGGTTGCAAAATAGTTGAGAGACTCACTAAAAACTGGCCAAAAGCAAGAATTATCACTTTTCCTAGGGGTACCATCAAGATTTTGTCCAGAACCTGGGCCAATTTTTTATTTTGGGTTTTTTACAGATCTTGGGATGCAGATTGGCGGGCAAAGGATCTACGATTCATAAATGGTATTCCGTTTTTGAATCGGTTGCAAAATAGTTGAGAGACTCACTAAAAACTGGCCAAAAGCAAGAATTATCACTTTTCCTAGGGGTACCATCAAGATTTTGTCCAGAACCTGGGCCAAATTTTTTATTTTGGGTTTTTTACAGATCTTGGGATGCAGATTGGCGGGCAAAGGATCTCCTATTCATAAATGGTATTCCGTTTTTGAATCGGTTGCGAAATAGTTAAGATATTCACTAAAAACTGGCCAAAAGCAAGAATTATCACTTTTCCTAGGGGTACCATCAAGATTTTTTCCAGAACCTGGGCCAATTTTTTATTTTGGGTTTTTTACAGATCTTGGGATGCGGATTGGCGGGCAAAGGATCTACGATTCATAAATGGTATTCCGTTTTTGAATCGGTTGCGAAATAGTTAAGATATTCACTAAAAACTCGTCAAAAGCAAGAAATATCACTTTTCCAAGGGGTACCATCAAGATTTTGGCCAGAACCTGGGCCAATTTTTTATTTTGGGTTTTTTAGACATCCTGGGATGCAGATTGGCGGGCAAAGGATCTACGATTCATAAATGGTATTCCGTTTTTGAATCGTTTGCGAAATAGTTAAGATATTCACTAAAAACTGGCCAAAAGCAAGAATTATCACTTTTCCAAGGGGTACCATCAAGATTTTGGCCAGAACCTGGGCCAATTTTTTATTTTGGGTTTTTTAGACATCCTGGGATGCAGATTGGCGGGCAAAGGCTCTACGATTCATAAATGGTATTCCATTTTTGAATCGGTTGCGAAATAGTTAAGATATTCACTAAAAACTGGCCAAAAGCAAGAATTATCACTTTTCCTAGGGGTACCATCAAGATTTTGGCCAGAACCTGGGCCAATTTTTTTATTTTGGGTTTTTTAGACATCCTGGGATGCAGATTGGCGGGCAAAGGATCTACGATTCATAAATGGTACTCCGTTTTTGAATCAGTTGCGAAATAGTTAAGATATTCACTAAAAACTGACCAAAAGCAAGAATTATCACTTTCCCAAGGGGTACCATCAAGATTTTGGTTAGAACCTGGGCCAATTTTTTATTTTGGGTTTTTTAGACATCCTGGGATGCAGAATGGCGGGCAAAGGATCTACGATTCATAAATGGTATTCCATTTTTGAATCGGTTGCGAAATAGTTAAGATATTCACTAAAAACTGGCCAAAAGCAAGAATTATCACTTTTCCTAGGGGTACCATCAAGATTTTGGCCAGAACCTGGGCCAATTTTTTATTTTGGGTTTTTTAGACATCCTGGGATGTAGATTGGCGGGCAAAAGATCTACGATTCATAAATGGTATTCCGTTTTTGAATCGGTTGCGAAATAGTTAAGATATTCACTAAAAACTGGCCAAAAGCAAGAATTATCACTTTTCCAAGGGGTACCATCAAGATTTTGGCCAGAACCTGGGCCAATTTTTTATTTTGGGTTTTTTAGACATCCTGGGATGCAGAATGGCGGGCAAAGGATCTACGATTCATAAATGGTATTCCATTTTTGAATCGGTTGCGAAATAGTTAAGATATTCACTAAAAACTGGCCAAAAGCAAGAATTATCACTTTTCCTAGGGGTACCATCAAGATTTTGGCCAGAACCTGGGCCAATTTTTTATTTTGGGTTTTTTAGACATCCTGGGATGCAGATTGGCGGGCAAAGGATCTACGATTCATAAATGGTATTCCGTTTTTGAATCAGTTGCGAAATAGTTAAGATATTCACTAAAAACTGACCAAAAGCAAGAATTATCACTTTCCCAAGGGGTACCATCAAGATTTTGGTTAGAACCTGGGCCAATTTTTTATTTTGGGTTTCTTAGACATCCTGGGATGCAGATTGGCGGGCAAAGGATCTACGATTCATAAATGGTATTCCGTTTTTGAATCAGTTGCGAAATAGTCAAGATATTCACTAAAAACTGGCCAAAAGCAAGAATTATCACTTTTCCAAGGGGTTTGGTCCAAGATTTTGGCCAGAACCTGGGCCAATTTTTTATTTTGTGTTTTTTAGACATCCTGGGATGCAGAATGGCGGGCAAAGGATCTACGATTCATAAATGGTACTCCGTTTTTGAATCGGTTGCGAAATAGTTAAGATATTCACTAAAAACTGGCCAAAAGCAAGAATTATCACTTTTCCAAGGGGTACCATCAAGATTTTGGCCAGAACCTGGGCCAATTTTTTATTTTGGGTTTTTTAGACATCCTGGGATGCAGATTGGCGGGCAAAGGATCTACGATTCATAAATGGTATTCCGTTTTTGAATCGGGTGCGAAATAGTTAAGATATTCACTAAAAACTGACCAAAAGCAAGAATTATCACTTTTCCAAGGGGTACCATCAAGATTTTGGCCAGAACCTGGGCCAATTTTTTATTTTGGGTTTTTTAGACATCCTGGGATGCAGATTGGCGGGCAAAGGATCTACGATTCATAAATGGTATTCCGTTTTTGAATCAGTTGCGAAATAGTTAAGATATTCACTAAAAACTGACCAAAAGCAAGAATTATCACTTTCCCAAGGGGTACCATCAAGATTTTGGTTAGAACCTGGGCCAATTTTTTATTTTGGGTTTTTTAGACATCCTGGGATGTAGATTGGCGGGAAAAAGATCTACGATTCATAAATGGTATTCCGTTTTTGAATCGGTTGCGAAATAGTTAAGATATTCACTAAAAACTGGCCAAAAGCAAGAATTATCACTTTTCCAAGGGGTACCATCAAGATTTTGGCCAGAACCTGGGCCAATTTTTTATTTTGGGTTTTTTAGACATCCTGGGATGCAGAATGGCGGGCAAAGGATCTACGATTCATAAATGGTATTCCATTTTTGAATCGGTTGCGAAATAGTTAAGATATTCACTAAAAACTGGCCAAAAGCAAGAATTATCACTTTTCCTAGGGGTACCATCAAGATTTTTTCCAGAACCTGGGCCAATTTTTTATTTTGGGTTTTTTACAGATCTTGGGATGCGGATTGGCGGGCAAAGGATCTACGATTCATAAATGGTATTCCGTTTTTGAATCGGTTGCGAAATAGTTAAGATATTCACTAAAAACTCGTCAAAAGCAAGAAATATCACTTTTCCAAGGGGTACCATCAAGATTTTGGCCAGAACCTGGGCCAATTTTTTATTTTGGGTTTTTTAGACATCCTGGGATGCAGAATGGCGGGCAAAGGATCTACGATTCATAAATGGTATTCCATTTTTGAATCGGTTGCGAAATAGTTAAGATATTCACTAAAAACTGGCCAAAAGCAAGAATTATCACTTTTCCTAGGGGTACCATCAAGATTTTGGCCAGAACCTGGGCCAATTTTTTTTATTTTGGGTTTTTTAGACATCCTGGGATGCAGATTGGCGGGCAAAGGATCTACGATTCATAAATGGTACTCCGTTTTTGAATCAGTTGCGAAATAGTTAAGATATTCACTAAAAACTGACCAAAAGCAAGAATTATCACTTTCCCAAGGGGTACCATCAAGATTTTGGTTAGAACCTGGGCCAATTTTTTATTTTGGGTTTTTTAGACATCCTGGGATGTAGATTGGCGGGCAAAAGATCTACGATTCATAAATGGTATTCCGTTTTTGAATCGGTTGCGAAATAGTTAAGATATTCACTAAAAACTGGCCAAAAGCAAGAATTATCACTTTTCCAAGGGGTACCATCAAGATTTTGGCCAGAACCTGGGCCAATTTTTTATTTTGGGTTTTTTAGACATCCTGGGATGCAGAATGGCGGGCAAAGGATCTACGATTCATAAATGGTATTCCATTTTTGAATCGGTTGCGAAATAGTTAAGATATTCACTAAAAACTGGCCAAAAGCAAGAATTATCACTTTTCCTAGGGGTACCATCAAGATTTTGGCCAGAACCTGGGCCAATTTTTTATTTTGGGTTTTTTAGACATCCTGGGATGCAGATTGGCGGGCAAAGGATCTACGATTCATAAATGGTACTCCGTTTTTGAATCAGTTGCGAAATAGTTAAGATATTCACTAAAAACTGACCAAAAGCAAGAATTATCACTTTCCCAAGGGGTACCATCAAGATTTTGGTTAGAACCTGGGCCAATTTTTTATTTTGGGTTTCTTAGACATCCTGGGATGCAGATTGGCGGGCAAAGGATCTACGATTCATAAATGGTATTCCGTTTTTGAATCAGTTGCGAAATAGTCAAGATATTCACTAAAAACTGGCCAAAAGCAAGAATTATCACTTTTCCAAGGGGTTTGGTCCAAGATTTTGGCCAGAACCTGGGCCAATTTTTTATTTTGTGTTTTTTTAGACATCCTGGGATGCAGAATGGCGGGCAAAGGATCTACGATTCATAAATGGTACTCCGTTTTTGAATCGGTTGCGAAATAGTTAAGATATTCACTAAAAACTGGCCAAAAGCAAGAATTATCACTTTTCCAAGGGGTACCATCAAGATTTTGGCCAGAACCTGGGCCAATTTTTTATTTTGGGTTTTTTAGACATCCTGGGATGCAGATTGGCGGGCAAAGGATCTACGATTCATAAATGGTATTCCGTTTTTGAATCAGTTGCGAAATAGTTAAGATATTCACTAAAAACTGACCAAAAGCAAGAATTATCACTTTTCCAAGGGGTACCATCAAGATTTTGGCCAGAACCTGGGCCAATTTTTTATTTTGGGTTTTTTAGACATCCTGGGATGCAGATTGGCGGGCAAAGGATCTACGATTCATAAATGGTATTCCGTTTTTGAATCGGGTGCGAAATAGTTAAGATATTCACTAAAAACTGACCAAAAGCAAGAATTATCACTTTTCCAAGGGGTACCATCAAGATTTTGGTTAGAACCTGGGCCAATTTTTTATTTTGGGTTTTTTAGACATCCTGGGATGTAGATTGGCGGGCAAAAGATCTACGATTCATAAATGGTATTCCGTTTTTGAATCGGTTGCGAAATAGTATAGATATTCACTAAAAACTGGCCAAAAGCAAGAATTATCACTTTTCCAAGGGGTACCATCAAGATTTTGGCCAGAACCTGGGCCAATTTTTTATTTTGGGTTTTTTAGACATCCTGGGATGCAGAATGGCGGGCAAAGGATCTACGATTCATAAATGGTATTCCGTTTTTGAATCAGTTGCGAAATAGTCAAGATATTCACTAAAAACTGGCCAAAAGCAAGAATTATCACTTTTCCAAGGGGTACCATCAAGATTTTGGCCAGAACCTGGGCCAATTTTTTATTTTGGGTTTTTTAGACATCCTAGGATGCAGATTGGCGGGCAAAGGATCTCCTATTCATAAATGGTATTCCGTTTTTGAATCGGTTGCAAAATAGTTGAGATATTCACTAAAAACTGGCCAAAAGAAAGAAATATCACTTTTCCAAGGGGTACCATCAAGATTTTGGCCAGAACCTGGGCCAATTTTTTTATTTTGGGTTTTTTACAGATCTTGGGATGCAGATTGGCGGGCAAAGGATCTCCTATTCATAAATGGTATTCCGTTTTTGAATCGGTTGCGAAATAGTTAAGATATTCACTAAAAACTGGCCAAAAGCAAGAATTATCACTTTTCCAAGGGGTACCATCAAGATTTTGGCCAGAACCTGGGCCAATTTTTTTATTTTGGGTTTTTTAGACATCCTGGGATGCAGATTGGCGGGCAAAGGATCTACGATTCATAAATGGTATTCCGTTTTTGAATCGGTTGCAAAATAGTTGAGAGACTCACTAAAAACTGGCCAAAAGCAAGAATTATCACTTTTCCTAGGGGTACCATCAAGATTTTGTCCAGAACCTGGGCCAATTTTTTATTTTGGGTTTTTTACAGATCTTGGGATGCAGATTGGCGGGCAAAGGATCTACGATTCATAAATGGTATTCCGTTTTTGAATCGGTTGCAAAATAGTTGAGAGACTCACTAAAAACTGGCCAAAAGCAAGAATTATCACTTTTCCTAGGGGTACCATCAAGATTTTGTCCAGAACCTGGGCCAAATTTTTTATTTTGGGTTTTTTACAGATCTTGGGATGCAGATTGGCGGGCAAAGGATCTCCTATTCATAAATGGTATTCCGTTTTTGAATCGGTTGCGAAATAGTTAAGATATTCACAAAAACTGGCCAAAAGCAAGAATTATCACTTTTCCTAGGGGTACCATCAATATTTTGGCCAGAACCTGGGCCAATTTTTTATTTAGGGTTTTTTAGACATCCTGGGATGCAGATTGGCGGGCAAAGGATCTACGATTCATAAATGGTATTCCGTTTTTGAATCGGTTGCAAAATAGTTGAGAGACTCACTAAAAACTGGCCAAAAGCAAGAATTATCACTTTTCCTAGGGGTACCATCAAGATTTTGTCCAGAACCTGGGCCAAATTTTTTATTTTGGGTTTTTTACAGATCTTGGGATGCAGATTGGCGGGCAAAGGATCTCCTATTCATAAATGGTATTCCGTTTTTGAATCGGTTGCGAAATAGTTAAGATATTCACTAAAAACTGGCCAAAAGCAAGAATTATCACTTTTCCTAGGGGTACCATCAAGATTTTTTCCAGAACCTGGGCCAATTTTTTATTTTGGGTTTTTTACAGATCTTGGGATGCGGATTGGCGGGCAAAGGATCTACGATTCATAAATGGTATTCCGTTTTTGAATCGGTTGCGAAATAGTTAAGATATTCACTAAAAACTGGCCAAAAGCAAGAATTATCACTTTTCCTAGGGGTACCATCAAGATTTTGTCCAGAACCTGGGCCAATTTTTTATTTTGGGTTTTTTAGACATCCTGGGATGCAGATTGGCGGGCAAAGGATCTACGATTCATAAATGGTATTCCGTTTTTGAATCGGTTGCGCAATAGTTAAGATATTCACTGAAAACTGGCCAAAAGCAAGAATTATCACTTTTCCTAGGGGTACCATCAAGATTTTGTCCAGAACCTGGGCCAATTTTTTATTTTGGGTTTCTTAGACATCCTGGGATGCAGATCGGCGGGCAAAGGATCTACGATTCATAAATTTTATTCCGTTTTTGAATCGGTTGCGAAATAGTTAAGATATTCACTAAAAACTGGCCAAAAGCAAGAATTATCACTTTTCCTAGGGGTACCATCAAGATTTTTTCCAGAACCTGGGCCAATTTTTTATTTCGGGTTTTTTACAGATCTTGGGATGCGGATTGGCGGGCAAAGGATCTACGATTCATAAATGGTATTCCGTTTTTGAATCGGTTGCGAAATAGTTAAGATATTCACTGAAAACTGGCCAAAAGCAAGAATTATCACTTTTCCTAGGGGTACCATCAAGATTTTGTCCAGAACCTGGGCCAATTTTTTATTTTGGGTTTTTTACAGATCTTGGGATGCAGATTGGCGGGCAAAGGCTCTACGATTCATAAATGGTATTCCGTTTTTGAATCGGTTGCGAAATAGTTAAGATATTCACTAAAAACTGGCCAAAAGCAAGAATTATCACTTTTCCTAGGGGTACCATCAAGATTTTGTCCAGAACCTGGGCCAATTTTTTATTTTGGGTTTCTTAGACATCCTGGGATGCAGATTGGCGGGCAAAGGATCTACGATTCATAAATTTTATTCCGTTTTTGAATCGGTTGCGCAATAGTTAAGATATTCACTAAAAACTGGCCAAAAGCAAGAATTATCACTTTTCCTAGGGGTACCATCAAGATTTTGGTTAGAACCTGGGCCAATTTTTTATTTTGGGTTTTTTAGACATCCTGGGATGTAGATTGGCGGGCAAAAGATCTACGATTCATAAATGGTATTCCGTTTTTGAATCAGTTGCGAAATAGTCAAGATATTCACTAAAAACTGGCCAAAAGCAAGAATTATCACTTTTCCAAGGGGTACCATCAAGATTTTGGCCAGAACCTGGGCCAATTTTTTATTTTGGGTTTTTTAGACATCCTAGGATGCAGATTGGCGGGCAAAGGATCTCCTATTCATAAATGGTATTCCGTTTTTGAATCGGTTGCGAAATAGTTAAGATATTCACTAAAAACTGGCCAAAAGCAAGAATTATCACTTTTCCTAGGGGTACCATCAAGATTTTGTCCAGAACCTGGGCCAATTTTTTATTTTGGGTTTTTTAGACATCCTGGGATGCAGATTGGCGGGCAAAGGATCTACGATTCATAAATGGTATTCCGTTTTTGAATCGGTTGCAAAATAGTTGAGAGACTCACTAAAAACTGGCCAAAAGCAAGAATTATCACTTTTCCTAGGGGTACCATCAAGATTTTGTCCAGAACCTGGGCCAATTTTTTATTTTGGGTTTTTTACAGATCTTGGGATGCAGATTGGCGGGCAAAGGATCTACGATTCATAAATGGTATTCCGTTTTTGAATCGGTTGCAAAATAGTTGAGAGACTCACTAAAAACTGGCCAAAAGCAAGAATTATCACTTTTCCTAGGGGTACCATCAAGATTTTGTCCAGAACCTGGGCCAAATTTTTTATTTTGGGTTTTTTACAGATCTTGGGATGCAGATTGGCGGGCAAAGGATCTCCTATTCATAAATGGTATTCCGTTTTTGAATCGGTTGCGAAATAGTTAAGATATTCACAAAAACTGGCCAAAAGCAAGAATTATCACTTTTCCTAGGGGTACCATCAATATTTTGGCCAGAACCTGGGCCAATTTTTTATTTAGGGTTTTTTAGACATCCTGGGATGCAGATTGGCGGGCAAAGGATCTACGATTCATAAATGGTATTCCGTTTTTGAATCGGTTGCAAAATAGTTGAGAGACTCACTAAAAACTGGCCAAAAGCAAGAATTATCACTTTTCCTAGGGGTACCATCAAGATTTTGTCCAGAACCTGGGCCAAATTTTTTATTTTGGGTTTTTTACAGATCTTGGGATGCAGATTGGCGGGCAAAGGATCTCCTATTCATAAATGGTATTCCGTTTTTGAATCGGTTGCGAAATAGTTAAGATATTCACTAAAAACTGGCCAAAAGCAAGAATTATCACTTTTCCTAGGGGTACCATCAAGATTTTTTCCAGAACCTGGGCCAATTTTTTATTTTGGGTTTTTTACAGATCTTGGGATGCGGATTGGCGGGCAAAGGATCTACGATTCATAAATGGTATTCCGTTTTTGAATCGGTTGCGAAATAGTTAAGATATTCACTAAAAACTGGCCAAAAGCAAGAATTATCACTTTTCCTAGGGGTACCATCAAGATTTTGTCCAGAACCTGGGCCAATTTTTTATTTTGGGTTTTTAGACATCCTGGGATGCAGATTGGCGGGCAAAGGATCTACGATTCATAAATGGTATTCCGTTTTTGAATCGGTTGCGCAATAGTTAAGATATTCACTGAAAACTGGCCAAAAGCAAGAATTACCACTTTTCCTAGGGGTACCATCAAGATTTTGTCCAGAACCTGGGCCAATTTTTTATTTTGGGTTTCTTAGACATCCTGGGATGCAGATTGGCGGGCAAAGGATCTACGATTCATAAATTTTATTCCGTTTTTGAATCGGTTGCGCAATAGTTAAGATATTCACTAAAAACTGGCCAAAAGCAAGAATTATCACTTTTCCTAGGGGTACCATCAAGATTTTGTCCAGAACCTGGGCCAATTTTTTATTTTGGGTTTTTTACAGATCTTGGGATGCAGATTGGCGGGCAAAGGCTCTACGATTCATAAATGGTATTCCGTTTTTGAATCGGTTGCGAAATAGTTAAGATATTCACTAAAAACTGGCCAAAAGCAAGAATTATCACTTTTCCTAGGGGTACCATCAAGATTTTGTCCAGAACCTGGGCCAATTTTTTATTTTGGGTTTCTTAGACATCCTGGGATGCAGATTGGCGGGCAAAGGATCTACGATTCATAAATTTTATTCCGTTTTTGAATCGGTTGCGCAATAGTTAAGATATTCACTAAAAACTGGCCAAAAGCAAGAATTATCACTTTTCCTAGGGGTACCATCAAGATTTTGTCCAGAACCTGGGCCAATTTTTTATTTTGGGTTTTTTACAGATCTTGGGATGCAGGTTGGCGGGCAAAGGATCTCCTATTCATAAATGGTATTCCGTTTTTGAATCGGTTGCGAAATAGTTAAGATATTCACTAAAAACTGGCCAAAAGCAAGAATTATCACTTTTCCTAGGGGTACCATCAAGATTTTGGCCAGAACCTGGGCCAATTTTTTATTTTGGGTTTTTTAGACATCCTGGGATGCAGATTGGCGGGCAAAGGATCTACGATTCATAACGGTATTCCGTTTTTGAATCGGTTGCAAAATAGTTGAGATATTCACTAAAAACTGGCCAAAAGAAAGAAATATCACTTTTCCAAGGGGTACCATCAAGATTTTGGCCAGAACCTGGGCCAATTTTTTATTTTGGGTTTTTTACAGATCTTGGGATGCAGATTGGCGGGCAAAGGATCTCCCTATTCATAAATGGTATTCCGTTTTTGAATCGGTTGCGAAATAGTTAAGATATTCACTAAAAACTGGCCAAAAGCAAGAATTATCACTTTTCCTAGGGGTACCATCAAGATTTTGGCCAGAACCTGGGCCAATTTTTTATTTTGGGTTTTTTAGACATCCTGGGATGCAGATTGGCGGGCAAAGGATCTACGATTCATAAATGGTATTCCGTTTTTGAATCGGGTGCGAAATAGTTAAGATATTCACTAAAAACTGGCCAAAAGCAAGAATTATCACTTTTCCAAGGGGTACCATCAAGATTTTGGCCAGAACCTGGGCCAATTTTTTATTTTGGGTTTTTTAGACATCCTGGGATGCAGATTGGCGGGCAAAGGATCTACGATTCATAAATGGTATTCCGTTTTTGAATCGGTTGCGAAATAGTTAAGATATTCACTAAAAACTGGCCAAAAGCAAGAATTATCACTTTTCCTAGGGGTACCATCAAGATTTTGGCCAGAACCTGGGCCAATTTTTTATTTTGGGTTTTTTAGACATCCTGGGATGCAGATTGGCGGGCAAAGGATCTACGATTCATAAATGGTATTCCGTTTTTGAATCGGTTGCGAAATAGTTAAGATATTCACTAAAAACTGGCCAAAAGCAAGAATTATCACTTTTCCTAGGGGTACCATCAAGATTTTGGCCAGAACCTGGGCCAATTTTTTTATTTTGGGGTTTTTAGACATCCTGGGATGCAGATTGGCGGGCAAAGGATCTACGATTCATAAATGGTATTCCGTTTTTGAATCGGTTGCGAAATAGTTAAGATATTCACTAAAAACTGGCCAAAAGCAAGAATTATCACTTTTCCAAGGGGTACCATCAAGATTTTGGCCAGAACCTGGGCCAATTTTTTATTTTGGGTTTTTTAGACATCCTGGGATGCAGATTGGCGGGCAAAGGATCTACGATTCATAAATGGTATTCCGTTTTTGAATCGGTTGCGAAATAGTTAAGATATTCACTAAAAACTGGCCAAAAGCAAGAATTATCACTTTTCCTAGGGGTACCATCAAGATTTTGGCCAGAACCTGGGCCAATTTTTTATTTTGGGTTTTTTAGACATCCTGGGATGCAGATTGGCGGGCAAAGGATCTACGATTCATAAATGGTATTCCGTTTTTGAATCGGTTGCGAAATAGTTAAGATATTCACTAAAAACTGGCCAAAAGCAAGAATTATCACTTTTCCTAGGGGTACCATCAATATTTTGGCCAGAACCTGGGCCAATTTTTTATTTTGGGTTTTTTACAGATCTTGGGATGCAGATTGGCGGGCAAAGGATCTCCTATTCATAAATGGTATTCCGTTTTTGAATCGGTTGCGAAATAGTTAAGATATTCACTAAAAACTGGCCAAAAGCAAGAATTATCACTTTTCCTAGGGGTACCATCAAGATTTTGTCCAGAACCTGGGCCAATTTTTTATTTTGGGTTTTTTAGACATCCTGGGATGCAGATTGGCGGGCAAAGGATCTACGATTCATAAATGGTATTCCGTTTTTGAATCGGTTGCGAAATAGTTAAAATATTCACTAAAAACTGGCCAAAAGCAAGAATTATCACTTTTTCTAGGGGTACCATCAAGATTTTGGCCAGAACCTGGGCCAATTTTTTATTTTGGGTTTTTTAGACATCCTGGGATGCAGATTGGCGGGCAAAGGATCTACGATTCATAAATGGTATTCCGTTTTTGAATCGGTTGCGAAATAGTTAAGATATTCACTAAAAACTGGCCAAAAGCAAGAATTATCACTTTTCCTAGGGGTACCATCAAGATTTTGTCCAGAACCTGGGCCAATTTTTTATTTTGGGTTTTTTAGACATCCTGGGATGCAGATTGGCGGGCAAAGGATCTACGATTCATAAATGGTATTCCGTTTTTGAATCGGTTGCGAAATAGTTAAGATATTCACTAAAAACTGGCCAAAAGCAAGAATTATCACTTTTCCTAGGGGTACCATCAAGATTTTGGCCAGAACCTGGGCCAATTTTTTATTTTGGGTTTTTTTAGACATCCTGGGATGCAGATTGGCGGGCAAAGGATCTACGATTCATAAATGGTATTCCGTTTTTGAATCGGGTGCGAAATAGTTAAGATATTCACTAAAAACTGGCCAAAAGCAAGAATTATCACTTTTCCTAGGGGTACCATCAATATTTTGGCCAGAACCTGGGCCAATTTTTTATTTTGGGTTTTTTACAGATCTTGGGATGCAGATTGGCGGGCAAAGGATCTCCTATTCATAAATGGTATTCCGTTTTTGTATCGGTTGCGAAATAGTTAAGATATTCTCTAAAAACTGGCCAAAAGCAAGAATTATCACTTTTCCTAGGGGTACCATCAATATTTTGGCCAGAACCTGGGCCAATTTTTTATTTTGGGTTTTTTAGACATCCTGGGATGCAGATTGGCGGGCAAAGGATCTACGATTCATAAATGGTATTCCGTTTTTGAATCGGTTGCGAAATAGTTAAAATATTCACTAAAAACTGGCCAAAAGCAAGAATTATCACTTTTTCTAGGGGTACCATCAAGATTTTGGCAAAAACAGGGGCCAATTTTTTATTTTGGGTTTTTTAGACATCCTAGGATGAAGATTGGCGGGCAAAGGATCTACGATTCATAAATGGTAATCCGTTTTTGAATCGGTTGCGAAATAGTTAAGATATTCACTTAAAACTGGCCAAAAGCAAGAATTATCACTTTTCCTAGGGGTACCATCAAGATTTTGGCCAGAACCTGGGCCAATTTTTTATTTTGGGGTTTTTTAGACATCCTGGGATGCAGATTGGCGGGCAAAGGATCTACGATTCATAAATGGTATTCCGTTTTTGAATCGGTTGCGAAATAGTTAAAATATTCACTAAAAACTGGCCAAAAGCAAGAATTATCACTTTTCCAAGGGGTACCATCAAGATTTTGGCCAGAACCTGGGCCAATTTTTTATTTTGGGTTTTTTAGACATCCTAGGATGCAGATTGGCGGGCAAAGGATCTACGATTCATAAATGGTAATCCGTTTTTGAATCGGTTGCGAAATAGTTAAGATATTCACTTAAAACTGGCCAAAAGCAAGAATTATCACTTTTCCTAGGGGTACCATCAAGATTTTGGCCAGAACCTGGGCCAATTTTTTATTTTGGGTTTTTTAGACATCCTGGGATGCAGATTGGCGGGCAAAGGATCTACGATTCATAAATGGTATTCCGTTTTTGAATCGGTTGCGAAATAGTTAAAATATTCACTAAAAACTGGCCAAAAGCAAGAATTATCACTTTTCCTAGGGGTACCATCAAGATTTTGTCCAGAACCTGGGCCAATTTTTTATTTTGGGTTTTTTACAGATCTTGGGATGCAGATTGGCGGGCAAAGGATCTCCTATTCATAAATGGTATTCCGTTTTTGAATCGGTTGCGAAATAGTTAAGATATTCACTAAAAACTGGCCAAAAGCAAGAATTATCACTTTTCCTAGGGGTACCATCAAGATTTTGTCCAGAACCTGGGCCAATTTTTTATTTTGGGTTTTTTAGACATCCTGGGATGCAGATTGGCGGGCAAAGGATCTACGATTCATAAATGGTATTCCGTTTTTGAATCGGTTGCAAAATAGTTGAGATATTCACTAAAAACTGGCCAAAAGAAAGAAATATCACTTTTCCAAGGGGTACCATCAATATTTTGGCCAGAACCTGGGCCAATTTTTTATTTTGGGTTTTTTAGACATCCTGGGATGCAGATTGGCGGGCAAAGGATCTACGATTCATAAATGGTATTCCGTTTTTGAATCGGGTGCGAAATAGTTAAGATATTCACTAAAAACTGGCCAAAAGCAAGAATTATCACTTTTCCTAGGGGTACCATCAATATTTTGGCCAGAACCTGGGCCAATTTTTTATTTTGGGTTTTTTACAGATCTTGGGATGCAGATTGGCGGGCAAAGGATCTCCTATTCATAAATGGTATTCCGTTTTTGTATCGGTTGCGAAATAGTTAAGATATTCACTAAAAACTGGCCAAAAGCAAGAATTATCACTTTTCCTAGGGGTACCATCAATATTTTGGCCAGAACCTGGGCCAATTTTTTATTTTGGGTTTTTTAGACATCCTGGGATGCAGATTGGCGGGCAAAGGATCTACGATTCATAAATGGTATTCCGTTTTTGAATCGGTTGCGAAATAGTTAAGATATTCACTAAAAACTGGCCAAAAGCAAGAATTATCACTTTTCCTAGGGGTACCATCAAGATTTTGGCCAGAACCTGGGCCAATTTTTTATTTTGGGGTTTTTAGACATCCTGGGATGCAGATTGGCGGGCAAAGGATCTACGATTCATAAATGGTATTCCGTTTTTGAATCGGTTGCGAAATAGTTAAGATATTCACTAAAAACTGGCCAAAAGCAAGAATTATCACTTTTCCTAGGGGTACCATCAATATTTTGGCCAGAACCTGGGCCAATTTTTTATTTAGGGTTTTTTAGACATCCTGGGATGCAGATTGGCGGGCAAACGATCTACGATTCATAAATGGTATTCCGTTTTTGAATCAGTTGCGAAATAGTTAAGATATTCACTAAAAACTGGCCAAAAGCAAGAATTATCACTTTTCCTAGGGGTACCATCAAGATTTTGTCCAGAACCTGGGCCAATTTTTTATTTTGGGTTTTTTACAGATCTTGGGATGCAGATTGGCGGGCAATGGATCTCCTATTCATAAATGGTATTCCGTTTTTGAATCGGTTGCGAAATAGTTAAGATATTCACTAAAAACTGGCCAAAAGCAAGAAATATCACTTTTCCAAGGGGTACCATCAAGATTTTGGCCAGAACCTGGGCCAATTTTTTATTTTGGGTTTTTTAGACATCCTGGGATGCAGATTGGCGGGCAAAGGATCTACGATTCATAAATGGTATTCCGTTTTTGAATCGGTTGCGAAATAGTTAAGATATTCACTAAAAACTGGCCAAAAGCAAGAATTATCACTTTTCCTAGGGGTACCATCAAGATTTTGTCCAGAACCTGGGCCAATTTTTTATTTTGGGTTTTTTAGACATCCTAGGATGAAGATTGGCGGGCAAAGGATCTACGATTCATAAATGGTATTCCGTTTTTGAATCGGTTGCGAAATAGTTAAGATATTCACTTAAAACTGGCCAAAAGCAAGAATTATCACTTTTCCAAGGGGTACCATCAAGATTTTGGCCAGAACCTGGGCCAATTTTTTATTTTGGGTTTTTTAGACATCCTGGGATGCAGATTGGCGGGCAAAGGATCTACGATTCATAAATGGTATTCCGTTTTTGAATCGGTTGCGAAATAGTTAAGATATTCACTAAAAACTGGCCAAAAGCAAGAATTATCACTTTTCCAAGGGGTACCATCAAGATTTTGGCCAGAACCTGGGCCAATTTTTTATTTTGGGTTTTTTACAGATCCTGGGATGCAGATTGGCGGGCAAAGGATCTCCTATTCATAAATGGTATTCCGTTTTTGAATCGGTTGCAAAATAGTTGAGATATTCACTAAAAACTGGCCAAAAGAAAGAAATATCACTTTTCCAAGGGGTACCATCAATATTTTGGCCAGAACCTGGGCCAATTTTTTATTTTGGGTTTTTTAGACATCCTGGGATGCAGATTGGCGGGCAAAGGATCTACGATTCATAAATGGTATTCCGTTTTTGAATCGGGTGCGAAATAGTTAAGATATTCACTAAAAACTGGCCAAAAGAAAGAAATATCACTTTTCCAAGGGGTACCATCAATATTTTGGCCAGAACCTGGGCCAATTTTTTATTTTGGGTTTTTTAGACATCCTGGGATGCAGATTGGCGGGCAAAGGATCTACGATTCATAAATGGTATTCCGTTTTTGAATCGGTTGCAAAATAGTTGAGATATTCACTAAAAACTGGCCAAAAGAAAGAAATATCACTTTTCCAAGGGGTACCATCAATATTTTGGCCAGAACCTGGGCCAATTTTTTATTTTGGGTTTTTTAGACATCCTGGGATGCAGATTGGCGGGCAAAGGATCTACGATTCATAAATGGTATTCCGTTTTTGAATCGGTTGCGAAATAGTTAAGATATTCACTAAAAACTGGCCAAAAGCAAGAATTATCACTTTTCCTAGGGGTACCATCAATATTTTGGCCAGAACCTGGGCCAATTTTTTATTTTGGGTTTTTTAGACATCCTGGGATGCAGATTGGCGGGCAAAGGATCTACGATTCATAAATGGTATTCCGTTTTTGAATCGGTTGCGAAATAGTTAAGATATTCACTAAAAACTGGCCAAAAGCAAGAATTATCACTTTTCCAAGGGGTACCATCAAGATTTTGGCCAGAACCTGGGCCAATTTTTTATTTTGGGTTTTTTAGACATCCTAGGATGCAGATTGGCGGGCAAAGGATCTACGATTCATAAATGGTATTCCGTTTTTGAATCGGTTGCGAAATAGTTAAGATATTCACTAAAAACTGGCCAAAAGCAAGAATTATCACTTTTCCTAGGGGTACCATCAAGATTTTGTCCAGAACCTGGGCCAATTTTTTATTTTGGGTTTTTTACAGATCTTGGGATGCAGATTGGCGGGCAAAGGATCTCCTATTCATAAATGGTATTCCGTTTTTGAATCGGTTGCGAAATAGTTAAGATATTCACTAAAAACTGGCCAAAAGCAAGAATTATCACTTTTCCTAGGGGTACCATCAAGATTTTGTCCAGAACCTGGGCCAATTTTTTATTTTGGGTTTTTTAGACATCCTGGGATGCAGATTGGCGGGCAAAGGATCTACGATTCATAAATGGTATTCCGTTTTTGAATCGGTTGCAAAATAGTTAAGATATTCACTAAAAACTGGCCAAAAGCAAGAATTATCACTTTTCCTAGGGGTACCATCAAGATTTTGTCCAGAACCTGGGCCAATTTTTTATTTTGGGTTTTTTAGACATCCTGGGATGCAGATTGGCGGGCAAAGGATCTACGATTCATAAATGGTATTCCGTTTTTGAATCGGTTGCGAAATAGTTAAGATATTCACTAAAAACTGGCCAAAAGCAAGAATTATCACTTTTCCTAGGGGTACCATCAAGATTTTGGCCAGAACCTGGGCCAATTTTTTATTTTGGGTTTTTTAGATATCCTGGGATGCAGATTGGCGGGCAAAGGATCTACGATTCATAAATGGTATTCCGTTTTTGAATCGGGTGCGAAATAGTTAAGATATTCACTAAAAACTGGCCAAAAGCAAGAATTATCACTTTTCCTAGGGGTACCATCAATATTTTGGCCAGAACCTGGGCCAATTTTTCATTTTGGGTTTTTTACAGATCTTGGGATGCAGATTGGCGGGCAAAGGATCTCCTATTCATAAATGGTATTCCGTTTTTGAATCGGTTGCGAAATAGTTAAGATATTCACTAAAAACTGGCCAAAAGCAAGAATTATCACTTTTCCTAGGGGTACCATCAAGATTTTGTCCAGAACCTGGGCCAATTTTTTATTTTGGGTTTTTTAGACATCCTAGGATGCAGATTGGCGGGCAAAGGATCTACGATTCATAAATGGTATTCCGTTTTTGAATCGGTTGCGAAATAGTTAAGATATTCACTAAAAAACTGGCCAAAAGCAAGAATTATCACTTTTCCTAGGGGTACCATCAATATTTTGGCCAGAACCTGGGCCAATTTTTTATTTTGGGTTTTTTAGACATCCTGGGATGCAGATTGGCGGGCAAAGGATCTACGATTCATAAATCGGTTTTGAATCGGTTGCGAAATAGTTAAGATATTCACTAAAAACTGGCCAAAAGCAAGAAATATCACTTTTCCAAGGGGTACCATCAAGATTTTGGCCAGAACCTGGGCCAATTTTTTATTTTGGGTTTTTTAGACATCCTGGGATGCAGATTGGCGGGCAAAGGATCTACGATTCATAAATGGTATTCCGTTTTTGAATCGGTTGCGAAATAGTTAAGATATTCACTAAAAACTGGCCAAAAGCAAGAATTATCACTTTTCCTAGGGGTACCATCAAGATTTTGTCCAGAACCTGGGCCAATTTTTTATTTTGGATTTTTTAGACATCCTGGGATGCAGATTGGCGGGCAAAGAATCTACGATTCATAAATGGTATTCCGTTTTTGAATCGGGTGCGAAATAGTTAAGATATTCACTAAAAACTGGCCAAAAGCAAGAATTATCACTTTTCCTAGGGGTACCATCAATATTTTGGCCAGAACCTGGGCCAATTTTTTATTTAGGGTTTTTTAGACATCCTGGGATGCAGATTGGCGGGCAAAGGATCTACGATTCATAAATGGTATTCCGTTTTTGAATCGGTTGCAAAATAGTTAAGATATTCACTAAAAACTGGCCAAAAGCAAGAATTATCACTTTTCCTAGGGGTACCATCAAGATTTTGTCCAGAACCTGGGCCAATTTTTTATTTTGGGTTTTTTACAGATCTTGGGATGCAGATTGGCGGGCAAAGGATCTCCTATTCATAAATGGTATTCCGTTTTTGAATCGGTTGCGAAATAGTTAAGGTATTCACTAAAAACTGGCCAAAAGCAAGAATTATCACTTTTCCTAGGGGTACCATCAATATTTTGGCCAGAACCTGGGCCAATTTTTTATTTAGGGTTTTTTAGACATCCTGGGATGCAGATTGGCGGGCAAAGGATCTACGATTCATAAATGGTATTCCGTTTTTGAATCGGTTGCAAAATAATTGAGAGACTCACTAAAAACTGGCCAAAAGCAAGAATTATCACTTTTCCTAGGGGTACCATCAATATTTTGGCCAGAACCTGGGCCAATTTTTTATTTTGGGTTTTTTAGACATCCTGGGATGCAGATTGGCGGGCAAAGGATCTACAATTCATAAATGGTATTCCGTTTTTGAATCGGTTGCGAAATAGTTAAGATATTCACTAAAAACTGGCCAAAAGCAAGAATTATCACTTTTCCTAGGGGTACCATCAAGATTTTGTCCAGAACCTGGGCCAATTTTTTATTTTGGGTTTTTTAGACATCCTGGGATGCAGATTGGCGGGCAAAGGATCTACGATTCATAAATGGTATTCCGTTTTTGAATCGGTTGCAAAATAGTTGAGAGACTCACTAAAAACTGGCCAAAAGCAAGAATTATCACTTTTCCTAGGGGTACCATCAATATTTTGTCCAGAACCTGGGCCAATTTTTTATTTTGGGTTTTTTTACAGATCTTGGGATGCAGATTGGCGGGCAAAGGATCTCCTATTCATAAATGGTATTCCGTTTTTGAATCGGTTGCGAAATAGTTAAGATATTCACTAAAAACTGGCCAAAAGCAAGAATTATCACTTTTCCTAGGGGTACCATCAAGATTTTGTCCAGAACCTGGGCCAATTTTTTATTTTGGGTTTTTTAGACATCCTGGGATGCAGATTGGCGGGCAAAGGATCTACGATTCATAAATGGTATTCCGTTTTTGAATCGGTTGCAAAATAGTTGAGAGACTCACTAAAAACTGGCCAAAAGCAAGAATTATCACTTTTCCTAGGGGTACCATCAATATTTTGTCCAGAACCTGGGCCAATTTTTTATTTTGGGTTTTTTACAGATCTTGGGATGCAGATTGGCGGGCAAAGGATCTCCTATTCATAAATGGTATTCCGTTTTTGAATCGGTTGCGAAATAGTTAAGATATTCACTAAAAACTGGCCAAAAGCAAGAATTATCACTTTTGCCAGAACCTGGGCCAATTTTTTATTTAGGGTTTTTTAGACATCCTGGGATGCAGATTGGCGGGCAAAGGATCTACGATTCATAAATGGTATTCCGTTTTTGAATCGGTTGCGAAATAGTTAAGATATTCACTAAAAACTGGCCAAAAGCAAGAATTATCACTTTTCCTAGGGGTACCATCAAGATTTTGTCCAGAACCTGGGCCAATTTTTTATTTTGGGTTTTTTACAGATCTTGGGATGCAGATTGGCGGGCAAAGGATCTACGATTCATAAATGGTATTCCGTTTTTGAATCGGTTGCAAAATAGTTGAGAGACTCACTAAAAACTGGCCAAAAGCAAGAATTATCACTTTTCCTAGGGGTACCATCAAGATTTTGTCCAGAACCTGGGCCAAATTTTTTATTTTGGGTTTTTTACAGATCTTGGGATGCAGATTGGCGGGCAAAGGATCTCCTATTCATAAATGGTATTCCGTTTTTGAATCGGTTGCGAAATAGTTAAGATATTCACTAAAAACTGGCCAAAAGCAAGAATTATCACTTTTGCCAGAACCTGGGCCAATTTTTTATTTAGGGTTTTTTAGACATCCTGGGATGCAGATTGGCGGGCAAAGGATCTACGATTCATAAATGGTATTCCGTTTTTGAATCGGTTGCGAAATAGTTAAGGTATTCACTAAAAACTGGCCAAAAGCAAGAATTATCACTTTTCCTAGGGGTACCATCAATATTTTGGCCAGAACCTGGGCCAATTTTTTATTTAGGGTTTTTTAGACATCCTGGGATGCAGATTGGCGGGCAAAGGATCTACGATTCATAAATGGTATTCCGTTTTTGAATCGGTTGCAAAATAATTGAGAGACTCACTAAAAACTGGCCAAAAGCAAGAATTATCACTTTTCCTAGGGGTACCATCAATATTTTGGCCAGAACCTGGGCCAATTTTTTATTTTGGGTTTTTTAGACATCCTGGGATGCAGATTGGCGGGCAAAGGATCTACAATTCATAAATGGTATTCCGTTTTTGAATCGGTTGCGAAATAGTTAAGATATTCACTAAAAACTGGCCAAAAGCAAGAATTATCACTTTTCCTAGGGGTACCATCAAGATTTTGGCCAGAACCTGGGCCAATTTTTTATTTTGGGTTTTTTACAGATCTTGGGATGCAGATTGGCGGGCAAAGGATCTCCTATTCATAAATGGTATTCCGTTTTTGAATCGGTTGCGAAATAGTTAAGATATTCACTAAAAACTGGCCAAAAGCAAGAATTATCACTTTTCCTAGGGGTACCATCAAGATTTTGTCCAGAACCTGGGCCAATTTTTTATTTTGGGTTTTTTAGACATCCTGGGATGCAGATTGGCGGGCAAAGGATCTACGATTCATAAATGGTATTCCGTTTTTGAATCGGTTGCAAAATAGTTGAGAGACTCACTAAAAACTGGCCAAAAGCAAGAATTATCACTTTTCCTAGGGGGTACCATCAATATTTTGTCCAGAACCTGGGCCAATTTTTTATTTTGGGTTTTTTTACAGATCTTGGGATGCAGATTGGCGGGCAAAGGATCTCCTATTCATAAATGGTATTCCGTTTTTGAATCGGTTGCGAAATAGTTAAGATATTCACTAAAAACTGGCCAAAAGCAAGAATTATCACTTTTCCTAGGGGTACCATCAAGATTTTGTCCAGAACCTGGGCCAATTTTTTATTTTGGGTTTTTTAGACATCCTGGGATGCAGATTGGCGGGCAAAGGATCTACGATTCATAAATGGTATTCCGTTTTTGAATCGGTTGCAAAATAGTTGAGAGACTCACTAAAAACTGGCCAAAAGCAAGAATTATCACTTTTCCTAGGGGTACCATCAATATTTTGTCCAGAACCTGGGCCAATTTTTTATTTTGGGTTTTTTACAGATCTTGGGATGCAGATTGGCGGGCAAAGGATCTCCTATTCATAAATGGTATTCCGTTTTTGAATCGGTTGCGAAATAGTTAAGATATTCACTAAAAACTGGCCAAAAGCAAGAATTATCACTTTTGCCAGAACCTGGGCCAATTTTTTATTTAGGGTTTTTTAGACATCCTGGGATGCAGATTGGCGGGCAAAGGATCTACGATTCATAAATGGTATTCCGTTTTTGAATCGGTTGCGAAATAGTTAAGATATTCACTAAAAACTGGCCAAAAGCAAGAATTATCACTTTTCCTAGGGGTACCATCAAGATTTTGTCCAGAACCTGGGCCAATTTTTTATTTTGGGTTTTTTACAGATCTTGGGATGCAGATTGGCGGGCAAAGGATCTACGATTCATAAATGGTATTCCGTTTTTGAATCGGTTGCAAAATAGTTGAGAGACTCACTAAAAACTGGCCAAAAGCAAGAATTATCACTTTTCCTAGGGGTACCATCAAGATTTTGTCCAGAACCTGGGCCAAATTTTTTATTTTGGGTTTTTTACAGATCTTGGGATGCAGATTGGCGGGCAAAGGATCTCCTATTCATAAATGGTATTCCGTTTTTGAATCGGTTGCGAAATAGTTAAGATATTCACTAAAAACTGGCCAAAAGCAAGAATTATCACTTTTCCTAGGGGTACCATCAAGATTTTGGCCAGAACCTGGGCCAATTTTTTATTTTGGGTTTTTTAGACATCCTAGGATGCAGATTGGCGGGCAAAGGATCTACGATTCATAAATGGTATTCCGTTTTTGAATCGGGTGCGAAATAGTTAAGATATTCACTAAAAACTGGCCAAAAGCAAGAATTATCACTTTTCCTAGGGGTACCATCAAGATTTTGGCCAGAACCTGGGCCAATTTTTTATTTTGGGTTTTTTAGACATCCTGGGATGCAGATTGGCGGGCAAAGGATCTACGATTCATAAATGGTATTCCGTTTTTGAATCGGTTGCAAAATAGTTGAGAGACTCACTAAAAACTGGCCAAAAGCAAGAATTATCACTTTTCCTAGGGGTACCATCAAGATTTTGTCCAGAACCTGGGCCAATTTTTTATTTTGGGTTTTTTACAGATCTTGGGATGCAGATTGGCGGGCAAAGGCTCTCCTATTCATAAATGGTATTCCGTTTTTGAATCGGTTGCGAAATAGTTAAGATATTCACTAAAAACTGGCCAAAAGCAAGAATTATCACTTTTCCTAGGGGTACCATCAATATTTTGGCCAGAACCTGGGCCAATTTTTTATTTAGGGTTTTTTAGACATCCTGGGATGCAGATTGGCGGGCAAAGGATCTACGATTCATAAATGGTATTCCGTTTTTGAATCGGTTGCGAAATAGTTAAGATATTCACTAAAAACTGGCCAAAAGCAAGAATTATCACTTTTCCTAGGGGTACCATCAATATTTTGGCCAGAACCTGGGCAAATTTTTTATTTTGGGTTTTTCAGACATCCTGGGATGCAGATTGGCGGGCAAGGATCTACGATTCATAAATGGTATTCCGTTTTTGAATCGGTTGCAAAATAGTTGAGAGACTCACTAAAAACTGGCCAAAAGCAAGAATTATCACTTTTCCTAGGGGAACCATCAATATTTTGGCCAGAACCTGGGCCAAT
Organism: Drosophila malerkotliana malerkotliana; assembly: GCA_018153235.1. Taxonomy (NCBI): domain Eukaryota; kingdom Metazoa; phylum Arthropoda; class Insecta; order Diptera; family Drosophilidae; genus Drosophila; species Drosophila malerkotliana. Next base: position 6,984,806 of record JAECXV010000038.1, read on the forward strand.
TTTTTATTTTGGGTTTTTCAGACATCCTGGGATGCAGATTGGCGGGCAAGGATCTACGATTCATAAATGGTATTCCGTTTTTGAATCGGTTGCGAAATAGTTAAGATATTCACTAAAAACTGGCCAAAAGCAAGAATTATCACTTTTCCTAGGGGTACTATCAATATTTTGGCCAGAACCTGGGCCAATTTTTTATTTTGGGTTTTTTAGACATCCTGGGATGCAGATTGGCGGGCAAAGGATCTACGATTCATAAATGGTATTCCGTTTTAGAATCGGTTGCGAAATAGTTAATATATTCACTAAAAACTGACCAAAAGCCAGAATTATCACTTTCTACAAAGGATCTACGATTCATAAATGGTATTCCGTTTTTGAATCGGTTGCGAAATGGTTAAGATATTCACTAAAAACTGGCCAAAAGCAAGAATTATCACTTTTCCTAGGGGTACCATCAAGATTTTGTCCAGAACCTGGGCCAATTTTTTATTTTATATTTTTTAGACATCCTGGGATGCAGATTGGCGGGCAAAGGATCTACGATTCATAAATGGTATTCCGTTTTTGAATCAGTTGCGAAATAGTTAAGATATTCACTAAAAACTGGCCAAAAGCAAGAAATATCACTTTTCCAAGGGGTACCATCAAGATTTTGGCCAGAACCTGGGCCAATTTTTTATTTTGGGTTTTTAGACATCCTGGGATGCAGATTGGCGGGCAAAGGATCTACGATTCATAAATGGTATTCCGTTTTTGAATCGGTTGCGAAATAGTTAAGATATTCACTAAAAACTGGCCAAAAGCAAGAAATATCACTTTTCCAAGGGGTACCATCAAGATTTTGGCCAGAACCTGGGCCAATTTTTATTTTGGGTTTTTTACAGATCCTGGGATGCAGATTGGCGGGCAAAGGATCTACGATTCATAAATGGTATTCCGTTTTTGAATCGGTTGCGAAATAGTTAAGATATTCACTAAAAACTGGCCAAAAGCAAGAAATATCACTTTTCCAAGGGGTACCATCAAGATTTTGGCCAGAACCTGGGCCAATTTTTTATTTTGGGTTTTTTAGACATCCTGGGATGCAGATTGGCGGGCAAAGGATCTACGATTCATAAATGGTATTCCGTTTTTGAATCGGTTGCGAAATAGTTAATATATTCACTAAAAACTGACCAAAAGCCAGAATTATCACTTTCTACAAAGGATCTACGATTCATAAATGGTATTCCGTTTTTGAATCGGTTGCGAAATAGTTAAGATATTCACTAAAAACTGGCCAAAAGCAAGAATTATCACTTTTCCTAGGGGTACCATCAAGATTTTGTCCAGAACCTGGGCCAATTTTTTATTTTATATTTTTTAGACATCCTGGGATGCAGATTGGCGGGCAAAGGATCTACGATTCATAAATGGTATTCCGTTTTTGAATCGGTTGCGAAATAGTTAATATATTCACTAAAAACTGACCAAAAGCCAGAATTATCACTTTCTACAAAGGATCTACGATTCATAAATGGTATTCCGTTTTTGAATCGGTTGCGAAATAGTTAAGATATTCACTAAAAACTGGCCAAAAGCAAGAAATATCACTTTTCCAAGGGGTACCATCAAGATTTTGGCCAGAACCTGGGCCAATTTTTTATTTTGGGTTTTTTAGACATCCTGGGATGCAGATTGGCGGGCAAAGGATCTACGATTCATAAATGGTATTCCGTTTTTGAATCGGTTGCGAAATAGTTAATATATTCACTAAAAACTGACCAAAAGCCAGAATTATCACTTTCTACAAAGGATCTACGATTCATAAATGGTATTCCGTTTTTGAATCGGTTGCGAAATAGTTAAGATATTCACTAAAAACTGGCCAAAAGCAAGAAATATCACTTTTCCAAGGGGTACCATCAAGATTTTGGCCAGAACCTGGGCCAATTTTTTATTTTGGGTTTTTTAGACATCCTGGGATGCAGATTGGCGGGCAAAGGATCTACGATTCATAAATGGTATTCCGTTTTTGAATCGGTTGCGAAATAGTTAATATATTCACTAAAAACTGACCAAAAGCCAGAATTATCACTTTCTACAAAGGATCTACGATTCATAAATGGTATTCCGTTTTTGAATCGGTTGCGAAATAGTTAAGATATTCACTAAAAACTGGCCAAAAGCAAGAAATATCACTTTTCCAAGGGGTACCATCAAGATTTTGGCCAGAACCTGGGCCAATTTTTTATTTTGGGTTTTTTAGACATCCTGGGATGCAGATTGGCGGGCAAAGGATCTACGATTCATAAATGGTATTCCGTTTTTGAATAGGTTGCGAAATAGTTAATATATTCACTAAAAACTGACCAAAAGCCAGAATTATCACTTTCTACAAAGGATCTACGATTCATAAATGGTATTCCGTTTTTGAATCGGTTGCGAAATAGTTAAGATATTCACTAAAAACTGGCCAAAAGCAAGAAATATCACTTTTCCAAGGGGTACCATCAAGATTTTGGCCAGAACCTGGGCCAATTTTTTATTTTGGGTTTTTTAGACATCCTGGGATGCAGATTGGCGGGCAAAGGATCTACGATTCATAAATGGTATTCCGTTTTTGAATCGGTTGCGAAATAGTTAATATATTCACTAAAAACTGACCAAAAGCCAGAATTATCACTTTCTACAAAGGATCTACGATTCATAAATGGTATTCCGTTTTTGAATCGGTTGCGAAATAGTTAAGATATTCACTAAAAACTGGCCAAAAGCAAGAATTATCACTTTTCCTAGGGGTACCATCAAGATTTTGTCCAGAACCTGGGCCAATTTTTTATTTTATATTTTTTAGACATCCTGGGATGCAGATTGGCGGGCAAAGGATCTACGATTCATAAATGGTATTCCGTTTTTGAATCGGTTGCGAAATAGTTAATATATTCACTAAAAACTGACCAAAAGCCAGAATTATCACTTTCTACAAAGGATCTACGATTCATAAATGGTATTCCGTTTTTGAATCGGTTGCGAAATAGTTAAGATATTCACTAAAAACTGGCCAAAAGCAAGAAATATCACTTTTCCAAGGGGTACCATCAAGATTTTGGCCAGAACCTGGGCCAATTTTTTATTTTGGGTTTTTTAGACATCCTGGGATGCAGATTGGCGGGCAAAGGATCTACGATTCACAAATGGTATTCCGTTTTTGAATCGGTTGCGAAATAGTTAAGATATTCACTAAAAACTGGCCAAAAGCAAGAATTATCACTTTTCCAAGGGGTACCATCAAGATTTTGGCCAGAACCTGGGCCAATTTTTATTTTGGGTTTTTACAGATCCTGGGATGCAGATTGGCGGGCAAAGGATCTACGATTCATAAATGGTATTCCGTTTTTGAATCGGTTGCGAAATAGTTAAGATATTCACTAAAAACTGGCCAAAAGCAAGAATTATCACTTTTCCTAGGGGTACCATCAAGATTTTGGCCAGAACCTGGGCCAATTTTTTATTTTGGGTTTTTTAGACATCCTGGGATACAGATTGGCGGGCAAAGGATCTACGATTCATAAATGGTATTCCGTTTTTGAATCGGTTGCGAAATAGTTAAGATATTCACTAAAAACTGGCCAAAAGCAAGAAATATCTTGGGCCAATTTTTATTTTGGGTTTTTTACAGATCCTGGGATGCAGATTGGCGGGCAAAGGATCTACGATTCATAAATGGTATTCCGTTTTTGAATCGGTTGCGAAATAGTTAAGATATTCACTAAAAACTGGCCAAAAGCAAGAATTATCACTTTTCCTAGGGGTACCATCAAGATTTTGGCCAGAACCTGGGCCAATTTTTTATTTTGGGTTTTTTAGACATCCTGGGATACAGATTGGCGGGCAAAGGATCTACGATTCATAAATGGTATTCCGTTTTTGAATCGGTTGCGAAATAGTTAAGATATTCACTAAAAACTGGCCAAAAGCAAGAAATATCACTTTTCCAAGGGGTACCATCAAGATTTTGGCCAGAACCTGGGCCAATTTTTATTTTGGGTTTTTTACAGATCCTGGGATGCAGATTGGCGGGCAAAGGATCTACGATTCATAAATGGTATTCCGTTTTTGAATCGGTTGCGAAATAGTTAAGATATTCACTAAAAACTGGCCAAAAGCAAGAAATATCACTTTTTCAAGGGGTACCATCAAGATTTTGGCCAGAACCTGGGCCAATTTTTTATTTTGGGTTTTTTAGACATCCTGGGATGCAGAATGGCGGCAAAGGATCTACGATTCATAAATGGTATTCCGTTTTTGAATCGGTTGCGAAATAGTTAAGATATTCACTAAAAACTGGCCAAAAGCAAGAATTATCACTTTTCCAAGGGGTACCATCAAGATTTTGGCCAGAACCTGGGCCAATTTTTTATTTTGGGTTTTTTAGACATCCTGGGATGCAGATTGGCGGGCAAAGGATCTACGATTCATAAATGGTATTCCGTTTTTGAATCGGTTGCAAAATAGTTAAGATATTCACTAAAAACTGGCCAAAAGCAAGAATTATCACTTTTCCTAGGGGTACCATCAAGATTTTGTCCAGAACCTGGGCCAATTTTTTATTTTGGGTTTTTTACAGATCTTGGGATGCAGATTGGCGGGCAAAGGATCTACGATTCATAAATGGTATTCCGTTTTTGAATCGGTTGCGAAATAGTTAAGATATTCACTAAAAAACTGGCCAAAGCAAGAATTATCACTTTTCCTAGGGGTACCATCAAGATTTTGTCCAGAACCTGGGCCAATTTTTTATTTTGGGTTTTTTACAGATCTTGGGATGCAGATTGGCGGGCAAAGGATCTCCTATTCATAAATGGTATTCCGTTTTTGAATCGGTTGCGAAATAGTTAAGATATTCACTAAAAAACTGGCCAAAAGCAAGAATTATCACTTTTCCTAGGGGTACCATCAAGATTTTGTCCAGAACCTGGGCCAATTTTTTATTTTGGGTTTTTTACAGATCTTGGCCCAGGCCCAAAATCTTGATGGTAACCTTTGGAAAAGTGATAATTCTTGCTTTTGGCCAGTTTTTAGTGAATATCTTAACTATTTTCGCAACCGATTCAAAAACGGAATACCATTTATGAATCGTAGATCCTTTGCCCGCCAATCCGCATCCCAAGATCTGTAAAAACCAAAATAAAAAATTGGCCCCGGTTCTGGACAAAATCTTGATGGTACCCCTAGGAAAAGTGATAATTCTTGCTTTTGGCCAGTTTTTAGTGAATATCTTAACTATTTCGCAACCGATTCAAAAACGGAATACCATTTATGAATCGTAGATCCTTTGCCCGCCAATCCGCATCCCAAGATCTGTAAAAAAAACCCAAAATAAAAAATTGGCCCAGGTTCTGGAAAAAATCTTGATGGTACCCCTAGGAAAAGTGATAATTCTTGCTTTTGGCCAGTTTTTAGTGAATATCTTAACTATTTTCGCAACCGATTCAAAAACGGAATACCATTTATGAATCGTAGATCCTTTGCCCGCCAATCCGCATCCCAGGATGTCTAAAAAACCCAAAATAAAAAATTGGCCCCTGTTTTTGCCAAAATCTTGATGGTACCCCTAGGAAAAGTGATAATTCTTGCTTTTGGCCAGTTTTTAGTGAATATCTCAACTATTTCGCAACCGATTCAAAAACGGAATACCATTTATGAATCGTAGATCCTTTGCCCGCCAATCTGCATCCCAGGATGTCTAAAAAACCCTAAATAAAAAATTGGCCCAGGTTCTGGCCAAAATATTGATGGTACCCCTAGGAAAAGTGATAATTCTTGCTTTTGGCCAGTTTTTAGTGAATATCTTAACTATTTCGCAACCGATTCAAAAACGGAATACCATTTATGAATCGTAGATCCTTTGCCCGCCAATCTGCATCCCAAGATCTGTAAAAACCCAAAATAAAAAATTGGCCCAGGTTCTGGACAAAATCTTTATGGTACCTCTAGGAAAAGTGATAATTCTTGCTTTTGGCCAGTTTTTAGTGAATATCTTAACTATTTCGCAACCGACTCAAAAACGGAATAAAATTTATGAATCGTAGATCCTTTGCCCGCCAATCTGCATCCCAGGATGTCTAAGAAACCCAAAATAAAAAATTGGCCCAGGTTCTGGACAAAATCTTGATGGTACCCCTAGGAAAAGTGATAATTCTTGCTTTTGGCCAGTTTTTAGTGAATATCTTAACTATTTCGCAACCGATTCAAAAACGGAATACCATTTATGAATCGTAGAGCCTTTGCCCGCCAATCTGCATCCCAAGATCTGTAAAAACCCAAAATAAAAAAATTGGCCCCGGTTCTGGACAAAATCTTGATGGTACCCCTAGGAAAAGTGATAATTCTTGCTTTTGGCCAGTTTTTAGTGAATATCTTAACTATTTCGCAACCGACTCAAAAACGGAATACCATTTATGAATCGTAGATCCTTTGCCCGCCAATCCGCATCCCAGGATGTCTAAAAAACCCAAAATAAAAAATTGGCCCCTGTTTTTGCCAAAATCATGATGGTACCCTTTGGAAAAGTGATAATTCTGGCTTTTGGACAGTTTTTAGTGAATATCTTAACTATTTTCGCAACCGATTCAAAAACGGAATACCATTTATGAATCGTAGAGCCTTTGCCCGCCAATCTGCATCCCAGGATGTCTAAAAACCCAAAATAAAAAATTGGCCCAGGTTCTGGCCAAAATCTTGATGGTACCCCTAGGAAAAGTGATAATTCTTGCTTTTGGCCAGTTTTTAGTGAATATCTTAACTATTTCGCAACCGATTCAAAAGCGGAATACCATTTATGAATCGTAGATCCTTTGCCCGCCAATCTGCATCCCAAGATCTGTAAAAACCCCAAAATAAAAAATTGGCCCAGGTTCTGGACAAAATCTTGATGGTACCCCTAGGAAAAGTGATAATTCTTGCTTTTGGCCAGTTTTTAGTGAATATCTTAACTATTTCGCAACCGATTCAAAAACGGAATACCATTTATGAATCGTAGATCCTTTGCCCGCCAATCTGCATCCAAGATCTGTAAAAAACCCAAAATAAAAAATTGGCCCAGGTTCTGGACAAAATCTTGATGGTACCCCGGAAAAGTGATAATTCTTGCTTTTGGCCAGTTTTTAGTGAATATCTTAACTATTTCGCAACCGATTCAAAAGCGGAATACCATTTATGAATCGTAGATCCTTTGCCCGCCAATCTGCATCCCAAGATCTGTAAAAACCCCAAAATAAAAAATTGGCCCAGGTTCTGGACAAAATCTTGATGGTACCCCTAGGAAAAGTGATAATTCTTGCTTTTGGCCAGTTTTTAGTGAATATCTTAACTATTTCGCAACCGATTCAAAAGCGGAATACCATTTATGAATCGTAGATCCTTTGCCCGCCAATCTGCATCCCAGGATGTCTAAAAAACCCAAAATAAAAAATTGGCCCAGGTTCTGGCCAAAATCTTGATGGTACCCCTAGGAAAAGTGATAATTCTTGCTTTTGGCCAGTTTTTAGTGAATATCTTAACTATTTCGCAACCGATTCAAAAACGGAATACCATTTATGAATCGTAGATCCTTTGCCCGCCAATCCGCATCCCAGGATGTCTAAAAAACCCAAAATAAAAAATTGGCCCCTGTTTTTGCCAAAATCATGATGGTACCCTTTGGAAAAGTGATAATTCTGGCTTTTGGACAGTTTTTAGTGAATATCTTAACTATTTCGCAACCGATTCAAAAACGGAATACCATTTATGAATCGTAGATCCTTTGCCCGCCAATCTGCATCCCAGGATGTCTAAGAAACCCAAAATAAAAAATTGGCCCAGGTTCTGGACAAAATCTTGATGGTACCCCTAGGAAAAGTAATACTTCTTGCTTTTGGCCAGTTTTTAGTGAATATCTTAACTATTTCGCAGCCGATTCAAAAACGGAATACCATTTATGAATCGTAGATCCTTTGCCCGCCAATCTGCATCCCAAGATCTGTAAAAAACCCAAAATAAAAAATTGGCCCAGGTTCTGGACAAAATCTTTATGGTACCTCTAGGAAAAGTGATAATTCTTGCTTTTGGCCAGTTTTTAGTGAATATCTTAACTATTTCGCAACCGATTCAAAAACGGAATACCATTTATGAATCGTAGATCCTTTGCCCCCCAATCTGCATCCCAGGATGTCTAAGAAACCCAAAATAAAAAATTGGCCCAGGTTCTGGACAAAATCTTGATGGTACCCCTAGGAAAAGTAATACTTCTTGCTTTTGGCCAGTTTTTAGTGAATATCTTAACTATTTCGCAACCGATTCAAAAACGGAATACCATTTATGAATCGTAGATCCTTTGCCCGCCAATCTGCATCCCAAGATCTGTAAAAAACCCAAAATAAAAAATTGGCCCAGGTTCTGGACAAAATCTTTATGGTACCTCTAGGAAAAGTGATAATTCTTGCTTTTGGCCAGTTTTTAGTGAATATCTTAACTATTTCGCAACCGACTCAAAAACGGAATAAAATTTATGAATCGTAGATCCTTTGCCCGCCAATCTGCATCCCAGGATGTCTAAGAAACCCAAAATAAAAAATTGGCCCAGGTTCTGGACAAAATCTTGATGGTACCCCTAGGAAAAATGATAATTCTTGCTTTTGGCCAGTTTTTAGTGAATATCTTAACTATTTCGCAACCGATTCAAAAACGGAATAAAAGTTATGAATCGTAGATCCTTTGCCCGCCAATCTGCATCCCAGGATGTCTAAAAAACCCAAAATAAAAAATTGGCCCAGGTTCTGGCCAAAATCTTTATGGTACCCCTAGGAAAAGTGATAATTCTTGCTTTTGGCCAGTTTTTAGTGAATATCTTAACTATTTCGCAACCGATTCAAAAACGGAATACCATTTATGAATCGTAGATCCTTTGCCCGCCAATCCGCATCCCAAGATCTGTAAAAAACCCAAAATAAAAAATTGGCCCAGGTTCTGGAAAAATCTTGATGGTACCCCTAGGAAAAGTGATAATTCTTGCTTTTGGCCAGTTTTTAGTGAATATCTTAACTATTTCGCAACCGATTCAAAAACGGAATACCATTTATGAATCGTAGAGCCTTTGCCCGCCAATCTGCATCCCAGGATGTCTAAAAAACCCAAAATAAAAAATTGGCCCAGGTTCTGGCCAAAATCTTGATGGTACCCCTAGGAAAAGTGATAATTCTTGCTTTTGGCCAGTTTTTAGTGAATATCTTAACTATTTCGCAACCGATTCAAAAACGGAATAAAATTTATGAATCGTAGATCCTTTGCCCGCCAATCTGCATCCCAGGATGTCTAAGAAACCCAAAATAAAAAATTGGCCCAGGTTCTGGACAAAATCTTGATGGTACCCCTAGGAAAAGTGATAATTCTTGCTTTTGGCCAGTTTTTAGTGAATATCTTAACTATTTCGCAACCGATTCAAAAACGGAATACCATTTATGAATCGTAGAGCCTTTGCCCGCCAATCTGCATCCCAAGATCTGTAAAAAACCCAAAATAAAAAATTGGCCCCGGTTCTGGACAAAATCTTGATGGTACCCCTAGGAAAAGTGATAATTCTTGCTTTTGGCCAGTTTTTAGTGAATATCTTAACTATTTCGCAACCGACTCAAAAACGGAATAAAATTTATGAATCGTAGATCCTTTGCCCGCCAATCTGCATCCCAAGATCTGTAAAAAACCCAAAATAAAAAATTGGCCCAGGTTCTGGACAAAATCTTTATGGTACCTCTAGGAAAAGTGATAATTCTTGCTTTTGGCCAGTTTTTAGTGAATATCTTAACTATTTCGCAACCGACTCAAAAACGGAATAAAATTTATGAATCGTAGATCCTTTGCCCGCCAATCTGCATCCCAGGATGTCTAAGAAACCCAAAATAAAAAATTGGCCCAGGTTCTGGACAAAATCTTGATGGTACCCCTAGGAAAAGTGATAATTCTTGCTTTTGGCCAGTTTTTAGTGAATATCTTAACTATTTCGCAACCGATTCAAAAACGGAATAAAATTTATGAATCGTAGATCCTTTGCCCGCCAATCTGCATCCCAAGATCTGTAAAAAACCCAAAATAAAAAATTGGCCCAGGTTCTGGCCAAAATCTTGATGGTACCCCTAGGAAAAGTGATAATTCTTGCTTTTGGCCAGTTTTTAGTGAATATCTTAACTATTTCGCAACCGATTCAAAAACGGAATAAAATTTATGAATCGTAGATCCTTTGCCCGCCAATCTGCATCCCAGGATGTCTAAGAAACCCAAAATAAAAAATTGGCCCAGGTTCTGGACAAAATCTTGATGGTACCACTAGGAAAAGTGATAATTCTTGCTTTTGGCCAGTTTTTAGTGAATATCTTAACTATTTCGCAACCGATTCAAAAGCGGAATACCATTTATGAATCGTAGATCCTTTGCCCGCCAATCTGCATCCCAAGATCTGTAAAAACCCCAAAATAAAAAATTGGCCCAGGTTCTGGACAAAATCTTGATGGTACCCCTAGGAAAAGTGATAATTCTTGCTTTTGGCCAGTTTTTAGTGAATATCTTAACTATTTCGCAACCGATTCAAAAACGGAATACCATTTATGAATCGTAGATCCTTTGCCCGCCAATCTGCATCCAAGATCTGTAAAAAACCCAAAATAAAAAATTGGCCCAGGTTCTGGACAAAATCTTGATGGTACCCCTAGGAAAAGTGATAATTCTTGCTTTTGGCCAGTTTTTAGTGAATATCTTAACTATTTCGCAACCGATTCAAAAGCGGAATACCATTTATGAATCGTAGATCCTTTGCCCGCCAATCTGCATCCCAAGATCTGTAAAAACCCCAAAATAAAAAATTGGCCCAGGTTCTGGACAAAATCTTGATGGTACCCCTAGGAAAAGTGATAATTCTTGCTTTTGGCCAGTTTTTAGTGAATATCTTAACTATTTCGCAACCGATTCAAAAGCGGAATACCATTTATGAATCGTAGATCCTTTGCCCGCCAATCTGCATCCCAGGATGTCTAAAAAACCCAAAATAAAAAATTGGCCCAGGTTCTGGCCAAAATCTTGATGGTACCCCTAGGAAAAGTGATAATTCTTGCTTTTGGCCAGTTTTTAGTGAATATCTTAACTATTTCGCAACCGATTCAAAAACGGAATACCATTTATGAATCGTAGATCCTTTGCCCGCCAATCCGCATCCCAGGATGTCTAAAAACCCAAAATAAAAAATTGGCCCCTGTTTTTGCCAAAATCATGATGGTACCCTTTGGAAAAGTGATAATTCTGGCTTTTGGACAGTTTTTAGTGAATATCTTAACTATTTCGCAACCGATTCAAAAACGGAATACCATTTATGAATCGTAGATCCTTTGCCCGCCAATCTGCATCCCAGGATGTCTAAGAAACCCAAAATAAAAAATTGGCCCAGGTTCTGGACAAAATCTTGATGGTACCCCTAGGAAAAGTAATACTTCTTGCTTTTGGCCAGTTTTTAGTGAATATCTTAACTATTTCGCAACCGATTCAAAAACGGAATACCATTTATGAATCGTAGATCCTTTGCCCGCCAATCTGCATCCCAAGATCTGTAAAAAACCCAAAATAAAAAATTGGCCCAGGTTCTGGACAAAATCTTTATGGTACCTCTAGGAAAAGTGATAATTCTTGCTTTTGGCCAGTTTTTAGTGAATATCTTAACTATTTCGCAACCGATTCAAAAACGGAATACCATTTATGAATCGTAGATCCTTTGCCCGCCAATCTGCATCCCAGGATGTCTAAGAAACCCAAAATAAAAAATTGGCCCAGGTTCTGGACAAAATCTTGATGGTACCCCTAGGAAAAGTAATACTTCTTGCTTTTGGCCAGTTTTTAGTGAATATCTTAACTATTTCGCAACCGATTCAAAAACTGAATACCATTTATGAATCGTAGATCCTTTGCCCGCCAATCTGCATCCCAAGATCTGTAAAAAACCCAAAATAAAAAATTGGCCCAGGTTCTGGACAAAATCTTTATGGTACCTCTAGGAAAAGTGATAATTCTTGCTTTTGGCCAGTTTTTAGTGAATATCTTAACTATTTCGCAACCGACTCAAAAACGGAATAAAATTTATGAATCGTAGATCCTTTGCCCGCCAATCTGCATCCCAGGATGTCTAAGAAACCCAAAATAAAAAATTGGCCCAGGTTCTGGACAAAATCTTGATGGTACCCCTAGGAAAAGTGATAATTCTTGCTTTTGGCCAGTTTTTAGTGAATATCTTAACTATTTCGCAACCGATTCAAAAACGGAATACCATTTATGAATCGTAGAGCCTTTGCCCGCCAATCTGCATCCCAAGATCTGTAAAAAACCCAAAATAAAAAATTGGCCCAGGTTCTGGACAAAATCTTGATGGTACCCCTAGGAAAAGTAATACTTCTTGCTTTTGGCCAGTTTTTAGTGAATATCTTAACTATTTCGCAACCGATTCAAAAGCGGAATACCATTTATGAATCGTAGATCCTTTGCCCGCCAATCTGCATCCCAAGATCTGTAAAAACCCCAAAATAAAAAATTGGCCCAGGTTCTGGACAAAATCTTGATGGTACCCCTAGGAAAAGTGATAATTCTTGCTTTTGGCCAGTTTTTAGTGAATATCTTAACTATTTCGCAACCGATTCAAAAACGGAATACCATTTATGAATCGTAGATCCTTTGCCCGCCAATCTGCATCCCAAGATCTGTAAAAAACCCAAAATAAAAAATTGGCCCAGGTTCTGGACAAAATCTTGATGGTACCCCTAGGAAAAGTGATAATTCTTGCTTTTGGCCAGTTTTTAGTGAATATCTTAACTATTTCGCAACCGATTCAAAAGCGGAATACCATTTATGAATCGTAGATCCTTTGCCCGCCAATCTGCATCCCAGGATGTCTAAAAAACCCAAAATAAAAAATTGGCCCAGGTTCTGGCAAAAATCTTGATGGTACCCCTAGGAAAAGTGATAATTCTTGCTTTTGGCCAGTTTTTAGTGAATATCTTAACTATTTCGCAACCGATTCAAAAACGGAATACCATTTATGAATCGTAGATCCTTTGCCCGCCAATCCGCATCCCAGGATGTCTAAAAAACCCAAAATAAAAAATTGGCCCCTGTTTTTGCCAAAATCATGATGGTACCCTTTGGAAAAGTGATAATTCTGGCTTTTGGACAGTTTTTAGTGAATATCTTAACTATTTCGCAACCGATTCAAAAACGGAATACCATTTATGAATCGTAGATCCTTTGCCCGCCAATCTGCATCCCAGGATGTCTAAGAAACCCAAAATAAAAAATTGGCCCAGGTTCTGGACAAAATCTTGATGGTACCCCTAGGAAAAGTAATACTTCTTGCTTTTGGCCAGTTTTTAGTGAATATCTTAACTATTTCGCAACCGATTCAAAAACGGAATACCATTTATGAATCGTAGATCCTTTGCCCGCCAATCTGCATCCCAAGATCTGTAAAAAACCCAAAATAAAAAATTGGCCCAGGTTCTGGAAAAAATCTTTATGGTACCTCTAGGAAAAGTGATAATTCTTGCTTTTGGCCAGTTTTTAGTGAATATCTTAACTATTTCGCAACCGATTCAAAAACGGAATACCATTTATGAATCGTAGATCCTTTGCCCGCCAATCTGCATCCCAGGATGTCTAAGAAACCCAAAATAAAAAATTGGCCCAGGTTCTGGACAAAATCTTGATGGTACCCCTAGGAAAAGTAATACTTCTTGCTTTTGGCCAGTTTTTAGTGAATATCTTAACTATTTCGCAACCGATTCAAAAACGGAATACCATTTATGAATCGTAGATCCTTTGCCCGCCAATCTGCATCCCAAGATCTGTAAAAAACCCAAAATAAAAAATTGGCCCAGGTTCTGGACAAAATCTTGATGGTACCCCTAGGAAAAGTGATAATTCTTGTTTTTGGCCAGTTTTTAGTGAGTATCTTAACTATTGCGCAACCGATTCAAAAACGGAATAAAATTTATGAATCGTAGATCCTTTGCCCGCCAATCTGCATCCCAGGATGTCTAAGAAACCCAAAATAAAAAATTGGCCCAGGTTCTGGACAAAATCTTGATGGTACCCCTAGGAAAAGTGATAATTCTTGCTTTTGGCCAGTTTTTAGTGAATATCTTAACTATTTCGCAACCGATTCAAAAACGGAATACCATTTATGAATCGTAGAGCCTTTGCCCGCCAATCTGCATCCCAAGATCTGTAAAAAACCCAAAATAAAAAATTGGCCCCGGTTCTGGACAAAATCTTGATGGTACCCCTAGGAAAAGTGATAATTCTTGCTTTTGGCCAGTTTTTAGTGAATATCTTAACTATTTCGCAACCGATTCAAAAACGGAATACCATTTATGAATCGTAGATCCTTTGCCCGCCAATCCGCATCCCAAGATCTGTAAAAAACCCAAAATAAAAAATTGGCCCAGGTTCTGGAAAAAATCTTGATGGTACCCCTAGGAAAAGTGATAATTCTTGCTTTTGGCCAGTTTTTAGTGAATATCTTAACTATTTCGCAACCGATTCAAAAACGGAATAAAATTTATGAATCGTAGATCCTTTGCCCGCCAATCTGCATCCCAGGATGTCTAAGAAACCCAAAATAAAAAATTGGCCCAGGTTCTGGACAAAATCTTGATGGTACCCCTAGGAAAAGTGATAATTCTTGCTTTTGGCCAGTTTTCAGTGAATATCTTAACTATTGCGCAACCGATTCAAAAACGGAATAAAATTTATGAATCGTAGATCCTTTGCCCGCCAATCTGCATCCCAGGATGTCTAAGAAACCCAAAATAAAAAAATTGGCCCAGGTTCTGGACAAAATCTTGATGGTACCCCTAGGAAAAGTGATAATTCTTGCTTTTGGCCAGTTTTTAGTGAATATCTTAACTATTTCGCAACCGATTCAAAAACGGAATACCATTTATGAATCGTAGAGCCTTTGCCCGCCAATCTGCATCCCAAGATCTGTAAAAAACCCAAAATAAAAAATTGGCCCCGGTTCTGGACAAAATCTTGATGGTACCCCTAGGAAAAGTGATAATTCTTGCTTTTGGCCAGTTTTTAGTGAATATCTTAACTATTTCGCAACCGATTCAAAAACGGAATACCATTTATGAATCGTAGATCCTTTGCCCGCCAATCCGCATCCCAAGATCTGTAAAAAACCCAAAATAAAAAATTGGCCCAGGTTCTGGAAAAAATCTTGATGGTACCCCTAGGAAAAGTGATAATTCTTGCTTTTGGCCAGTTTTTAGTGAATATCTTAACTATTTCGCAACCGATTCAAAAACGGAATACCATTTATGAATCGTAGAGCCTTTGCCCGCCAATCTGCATCCCAGGATGTCTAAAAAACCCAAAATAAAAAATTGGCCCAGGTTCTGGCCAAAATCTTGATGGTACCCCTAGGAAAAGTGATAATTCTTGCTTTTGGCCAGTTTTTAGTGAATATCTTAACTATTTCGCAACCGATTCAAAAACGGAATACCATTTATGAATCGTAGATCCTTTGCCCGCCAATCTGCATCCCAGGATGTCTAAGAAACCCAAAATAAAAAATTGGCCCAGGTTCTGGACAAAATCTTTATGGTACCTCTAGGAAAAGTGATAATTCTTGCTTTTGGCCAGTTTTTAGTGAATATCTTAACTATTTCGCAACCGACTCAAAAACGGAATAAAATTTATGAATCGTAGATCCTTTGCCCGCCAATCTGCATCCCAGGATGTCTAAGAAACCCAAAATAAAAAATTGGCCCAGGTTCTGGACAAAATCTTGATGGTACCCCTAGGAAAAGTGATAATTCTTGCTTTTGGCCAGTTTTTAGTGAATATCTTAACTATTTCGCAACCGATTCAAAAACGGAATAAAATTTATGAATCGTAGATCCTTTGCCCGCCAATCTGCATCCCAGGATGTCTAAGAAACCCAAAATAAAAAATTGGCCCAGGTTCTGGACAAAATCTTGATGGTACCCCTAGGAAAAATGATAATTCTTGCTTTTGGCCAGTTTTTAGTGAATATCTTAACTATTTCGCAACCGATTCAAAAACGGAATAAAAGTTATGAATCGTAGATCCTTTGCCCGCCAATCTGCATCCCAGGATGTCTAAAAATCCAAAATAAAAAATTGGCCCAGGTTCTGGCCAAAATCTTTATGGTACCCCTAGGAAAAGTGATAATTCTTGCTTTTGGCCAGTTTTTAGTGAATATCTTAACTATTTCGCAACCGATTCAAAAACGGAATACCATTTATGAATCGTAGATCCTTTGCCCGCCAATCCGCATCCCAAGATCTGTAAAAAACCCAAAATAAAAAATTGGCCCAGGTTCTGGAAAAAATCTTGATGGTACCCCTAGGAAAAGTGATAATTCTTGCTTTTGGCCAGTTTTTAGTGAATATCTTAACTATTTCGCAACCGATTCAAAAACGGAATACCATTTATGAATCGTAGATCCTTTGCCCGCCAATCTGCATCCCAGGATGTCTAAGAAACCCAAAATAAAAAATTGGCCCAGGTTCTGGAAAAAATCTTGATGGTACCCCTAGGAAAAGTGATAATTCTTGCTTTTGGCCAGTTTTTAGTGAATATCTTAACTATTTCGCAACCGATTCAAAAACGGAATACCATTTATGAATCGTAGATCCTTTGCCCGCCAATCCGCATCCCAAGATCTGTAAAAAACCCAAAATAAAAAATTGGCCCAGGTTCTGGAAAAATCTTGATGGTACCCCTAGGAAAAGTGATAATTCTTGCTTTTGGCCAGTTTTTAGTGAATATCTTAACTATTTCGCAACCGATTCAAAAACGGAATACCATTTATGAATCGTAGATCCTTTGCCCGCCAATCCGCATCCCAAGATCTGTAAAAAACCCAAAATAAAAAATTGGCCCAGGTTCTGGAAAAAATCTTGATGGTACCCCTAGGAAAAGTGATAATTCTTGCTTTTGGCCAGTTTTTAGTGAATATCTTAACTATTTCGCAACCGATTCAAAAACGGAATACCATTTATAAATCGTAGATCCTTTGCCCGCCAATCCGCATCCCAAGATCTGTAAAAAACCCAAAATAAAAAATTGGCCCAGGTTCTGGACAAAATCTTTATGGTACCCCTAGGAAAAGTGATAATTCTTGCTTTTGGCCAGTTTTTAGTGAATATCTTAACTATTTCGCAACCGATTCAAAAACGGAATAAAAGTTATGAATCGTAGATCCTTTGCCCGCCAATCTGCATCCCAGGATGTCTAAAAAACCCTAAATAAAAAATTGGCCCAGGTTCTGGACAAAATCTTTATGGTACCCCTAGGAAAAGTGATAATTCTTGCTTTTGGCCAGTTTTTAGTGAATATCTTAACTATTTCGCAACCGATTCAAAAACGGAATACCATTTATGAATCGTAGAGCCTTTGCCCGCCAATCTGCATCCCAGGATGTCTAAAAAACCCAAAATAAAAAATTGGCCCAGGTTCTGGCCAAAATCTTGATGGTACCCCTAGGAAAAGTGATAATTCTTGCTTTTGGCCAGTTTTTAGTGAATATCTTAACTATTTCGCAACCGATTCAAAAACGGAATACCATTTATGAATCGTAGATCCTTTGCCCGCCAATCTGCATCCCAGGATGTCTAAGAAACCCAAAATAAAAAATTGGCCCAGGTTCTGGACAAAATCTTGATGGTACCCCTAGGAAAAGTGATAATTCTTGCTTTTGGCCAGTTTTTAGTGAATATCTTAACTATTTCGCAACCGATTCAAAAACGGAATACCATTTATGAATCGTAGAGCCTTTGCCCGCCAATCTGCATCCCAGGATGTCTAAAAAACCCAAAATAAAAAATTGGCCCAGGTTCTGGCCAAAATCTTGATGGTACCCCTAGGAAAAGTGATAATTCTTGCTTTTGGCCAGTTTTTAGTGAATATCTTAACTATTTCGCAACCGATTCAAAAACGGAATACCATTTATGAATCGTAGATCCTTTGCCCGCCAATCTGCATCCCAGGATGTCTAAGAAACCCAAAATAAAAAATTGGCCCAGGTTCTGGACAAAATCTTTATGGTACCTCTAGGAAAAGTGATAATTCTTGCTTTTGGCCAGTTTTTAGTGAATATCTTAACTATTTCGCAACCGATTCAAAAACGGAATAAAAGTTATGAATCGTAGATCCTTTGCCCGCCAATCTGCATCCCAGGATGTCTAAAAAACCCAAAATAAAAAATTGGCCCAGGTTCTGGACAAAATCTTTATGGTACCCCTAGGAAAAGTGATAATTCTTGCTTTTGGCCAGTTTTTAGTGAATATCTTAACTATTTCGCAACCGATTCAAAAACGGAATACCATTTATGAATCGTAGATCCTTTGCCCGCCAATCCGCATCCCAAGATCTGTAAAAAACCCAAAATAAAAAATTGGCCCAGGTTCTGGAAAAAATCTTGATGGTACCCCTAGGAAAAGTGATAATTCTTGCTTTTGGCCAGTTTTTAGTGAATATCTTAACTATTTCGCAACCGATTCAAAAACGGAATACCATTTATAAATCGTAGATCCTTTGCCCGCCAATCCGCATCCCAAGATCTGTAAAAAACCCAAAATAAAAAATTGGCCCAGGTTCTGGACAAAATCTTTATGGTACCTCTAGGAAAAGTGATAATTCTTGCTTTTGGCCAGTTTTTAGTGAATATCTTAACTATTTCGCAACCGATTCAAAAACGGAATACCATTTATGAATCGTAGATCCTTTGCCCGCCAATCCGCATCCCAAGATCTGTAAAAAACCCAAAATAAAAAATTGGCCCAGGTTCTGGACAAAATCTTGATGGTACCTCTAGGAAAAGTGATAATTCTTGCTTTTGGCCAGTTTTTAGTGAATATCTTAACTATTTCGCAACCGATTCAAAAACGGAATACCATTTATGAATCGTAGATCCTTTGCCCGCCAATCCGCATCCCAAGATCTGTTAAAAACCCAAAATAAAAAATTGGCCCCGGTTCTGGACAAAATCTTGATGGTACCCCTAGGAAAAGTGATAATTCTTGCTTTTGGCCAGTTTTTAGTGAATATCTTAACTATTTCGCAACCGATTAAAAAACGGAATACCATTTATGAATCGAAGATCCTTTGCCTTGGTTTGATTGATCCTTTCCTTTGATTGATCCAATCTGCATTCTTGGATCTCTAAAATGACTGTCCGTTTTTAAATAGATTGCAAAGAGGAAAGTACGAATTATAATATTGAGCAGCAATTTTCATCCTAGTTTTATGATAAATCTCGGAAGACTCTAAAATGTATCCTCTATAGGTACCAATCTTAGAACAATCTTAGAACAACAAAGTATCTTAAATCTATCTACACCTATCTGCAACTACAAACCATAATGACCTGAGCAAGTATTTTAAAGAATAAAGCACTTTGCCAAGTTAGCAATTGTATTCCCGAATCGAAGTACCCAGGCATTATGGCCACTGAAGCGTGGGAGAAACGGGGCTGGAGGGGCAGACGCGGCAGGAGGAGCTAGTTGTGCCACCCAAGGAAGTTAAGCCCCGAAATGCATACATAAAAATCATCCTAGATGGTGTGGCTGTGGATGTCTTGGCCAGAGCGTTGACACACATGCATGCCAAATGAGTTTTGGGGGGCTGGAGGGAGCTGGCTTCGTTCAGGCTTCAAAGAGGATAATGGGGAGGAGGAGGAGGAGGGTTTGTCTGAATTTGCCAAAAGATTTGGCCCTAAACCCTCACTCCGTGGCTCGCCCTGAGCAGCTGCAGCTGCACTGGATTTAAGTGAAATGCTGGGGCTCGTGCCTCAGTAACCGAACTGCTACTGCAACTTGCTACTGCAACTGCCAGCGGCAATGCCTCAGCCTCAGCCTCAGCCTCAGCCTCAGACTTGTGCCTTGTGCTCCTGCTACTGCTACTGCCTTGTGCATCTATCCTGCACCTGCAGTTAAATATTCAAATTTATACAAAGCATCTTCAGGTGCTCGTTGAGCAGTTGTGTGTTGCCTGTTTACCAACTACAAACTATGTGTCAACAGCGGCTCAGGCCGAGACAGATGAAGAAAGCATCCTGTGCTCCTTCTGCTTCTCCTTCTGCCGGCATAGCTCCTGCTGCATTATTTATCTTCAACACAAGCTGGGCGGACACAGGGGGCGTGGCACTCACCTGAACGGGTCGAGGCTGTTTTGGGGGGCTGCTCTCCATTTTCTGCATTTCAATTACAGACTTGCAGGCATCCTCATCCTCATCGTCGTCCTCGTCCTCGTCCTCATCCTCGTCCTCATCCTCACCTTCCATCATCGTCCTTGTCGTCCTTCCAGTCATCAGTATGCGTTGCTGCACCAAGAGCTGTTTTCTAGCCTAGACCTGACACCCAGCCAAAAAAAAAAAAAGAAAACAAAAAAAATGCTGGGAAGAAGTGCCAAAAGTCAAAGTCCCCCCAGCAGTTTCGATACGGAATATTAAAATGGAACAACAAAGCAAACAAAATGCTGAAAAAAAATCAAAAAGGAAGGATCAGGAAGGATCTGACTTAATGATATTGCAATAGAAAATTTATAAATAATATTTTCCAAAAAAATATTCCAATTAATGGAGATTCTAATCTTAAAAGTTGGGGTTTGTCTAGAAAATTGGATGGTTCTTTCAAGTACTAAGCTGTATCATTTGGAAAACATTTGCAAAACTTTCAAAATAAATTTTTAAAAATTTAATATTGATATCTTAAACTTAAAGGCTTCGGTGTAATAATGTTTACTTTTGAACATTAATATTTTAATAATCTTATACCTTACCTTTAATACCTTGTTCCTGAAAACTTTCCAAAAAAAGTTCTGAAACAGAAACCTAAAACCCAAAAGCTTTATCCATAAATCAAAACACTTTGATATTTTTTCACATTTAGTTTTCATATTCATTTATTTATTTTTAATTAATTCATTAGTTTTTATTTATTCTTAGACCCTTGATATCCTCAGAAGTTGTGTTGTGTGTGTGGTTTTCTTTTTTTTTTTTGTTTTGGTTTATTTTTATAGCTTTTCGCATTTTTTTTTGTTTCTTTATATATATATTTTTGTATATATATATATATATATATATATATTTAATATAGTTCAACTTAATACGCTTAAAATATTCTCGTTTCGCGCTGAAATCATTATTACATATATGGTATATCATTATCATTATTGCAATAATTATCATAATCGTTATGTCATTTTTTTTTTTACTGTTTTTCTTTTTCTTGCTGTTGGTAATATAATGCCATATATAATTGTTCATTTACCGTTAGATATATATATGTATATATATGCATATGCCTAGGGGATCTAGGTGATGAATGGGATTTTGGGTTATCGTTTATCGTTTTGCTTTAGCCATTTGAAGGGGGGGCGGGTCGGAGTGGGGCAGGGAAGGGCAGGAGGTGTTATCGGTGTGAAGCAGACACACCCACCTACCGACTAGCACATCCCCCATACCACCCATCCACCACACAGCCCTCCAGCCCACCCCCCAGCCGGCCATTCTCCACTAAGCTTACACAGACAAAAAAAAAATGTTAGGGTTCTCTCGTTTTCGTTATCGTTAATCGTTATCGATTTTGGTTTTTTGTTTAGTTTTTAGTTTGAATTTGCCCTACAATATTTTGCCTCGGTTTATTTACTATTTTGTGAATTACATAGTTCGATATACTACAGATTCTCGAGGGCAAGGCGACCCACTGCTATTTTTTCTAATAAATATAATTTTTGTTTTGTTTTTCATTATTTTTTTAATATTAAGTGTTTCAACTTTTGCTGCCTTTTGGTTGGTTTATTTTCCATTTACCATTTACCTTTGTTTATTTGTTTATTTATTATATCTCATAAATTCTTGTTGTTGCTAAATTTTGTTGTTTGCTTTGCTGTCGAGTGCTTTTTCTGTATTTTTGTATTTCTAGTATTTCTAGTATTTTGTATCGTGTCTGTTTCTGTAGAGCGGTGTGTAAGTGTTGTTCTGTTCCAGTGGCTTAGCTTGTGGTATTTATTCTGTCTGTCTGTCTGTGGTGTGCAAAACGTTTAAATGTTAATTTATCTCAATTGTTTCCCTGTTTCTTTATTTGCTAAATATTTCCACATCCATTCCCAGCATGATTTTCGTCCTTTATCGACTTTACCATTAGCTTTTTGGATGTTTCAAGATGAAGTTGGTGTAGCTCTAACATAAATACACTAAAATACTAGGTTTCATCCAGTTATGTACATATAAATATTTGTTTGCTGCTTGCTCTTCTTAATTTCTTTTGGTTTTTTTTTGTTTTGTTTTGTAGGTTTTTAATTCATTTCAAGCCATTTCATAGTATGCTCTAGTTCATAATATTAATTTTTAGTGTGCCATTTATTTATCTTTTATTTTATTTTATTTTTTTTTTGCTTTTGAAGCAGTTTTATTTTTTTTTTTTTTTTTTGTTGTTGTTTTTTGTTTTGTATTCATTTTTGCCAAATCTAATAGGTAACTGACTCCTGCTCTTTTTTCGAATTGTTTTGGTTTGCCAATCAACGAAACGGAAACGGAAACGAATCAAAAACCAGATGGGAGAAAATTCGAGCGGAAAGTACAGTGGTACCCCGCACACATCGTACATCGTACATCTACATAGCACTAATCGTACACATATACACTCATATATCCATATATATTTATGTATATTATCCAATAGTTTGTCTCGTTTTATTTTACATCTAGTTAGGCGCGACAACGATGAAGAAAAAAAAGCACAAAAAAATGTCTGTATTATTATTAAATTTTTTTTTTTTTTTTTACTTTAATATAATATCTATGTAGATTACGATGCAGGGTGCTATATACGATATAACACTAGTTTACCTTGATTAGCCTTAGTATATACACAGATATTCCGCACTTGCCTGCCTCTCTTTCATATTTTTTGATATAACGCTTCATCTCACACGGACACCCTCTCGCAAGCGGACACTGACAACTGACACTCATACGGACACTCACTTGCTCTAAGCTGCGTTCTACTTGGCTGGCTCGTATTTTGTTTAGTATTTTTTTTTTCTTATAATTCAGTATTCTTTCGAGTATCTCCGATCGATCGCTTTTTTGGCCTCGTTTGTTAGTGGTCTGGTTTTTTGGGTTGGTAATTTTTATAAAATTTCGTTTTCTTGCTTTTTTGTTCGCAACTAATTCAGCAATCTTTTTGTTTTCCTTCCAACTACGGATTCTTTTTTTTTTTTTGTAATATTTTTTTTTAGTTTTTAGCAATTATTGGCTTAAGTTCTAGGAGGCAAGGAAACACGATACACCCCACTTACATTTCCCAACTATAGGACCTACAATTATAGTTGTGTGGCAATAAATTCGATAAGCACCAATTCATGGAAAACAATTGAAATTCGAGCTGTAGCAAAGGTTTCGTCTTTAGGACTCATTTTTTTGTTTGTCAAGCGAAGCGAATTGATAATTTTCAAAATAATTCGACTTTAATTGGCATCTCTAATTAGTGTGGAAACGGTCGTCCCAATATATCCCAATCTCAATCTGGTCTGCTGGCGATAATGGCGATTTCAATTGGACGGAAACAATTTTGTTAGTTCGAGTTTCAAGGTTCCCAGCTGAAATCATATATATCTCTATATATTCAGTTTCCGCTCCATTTTCGGTTTCGTCTTGTTTTTTTTTGTAATACTGGTTTTTATTTATTCTTTATTTTGCTGTTAAGCTTTATTTGAGAGTGAGTTTATTGGGCCGCATTGAGCTGGGTGGTTTCTCGAAGAAGCAGACTTACAAATAATAACAAAACATTTCACAATTCTCATACAATAATAGCATTAATACGTATCATTAAAATTAATTCGATTTAATACGACTCCACATCGATTTTAAATATTTTTTTGTGTGGTTTCTCCTCCCGTTACCCTTGCCTCGGCCACGAACAATAGTTATGAATAAATTAATTAATTAAGTAGGACAAAAAAACTTAAACTTATCTATCAGGACATTACAGCTATAGGTTTCTCTCTATAAATATGTGTGTGTGTTTCTCAATTAATTGTATATATATATTTATATATATTTATTTATATCCATTCATATAATTTAATAAAAAAAAAAACATTTTTTTGCCTAGCAGCTAGATTTTTGTTCCATTTTTTTTAAATTTAATAATTAGGTTAATCGTTTTTTTGTTTCCTCTTCTCTTAAGTTTTCTTAATTTTTTTTGCAGAATGAATTTTTGAAGCTGACACTGTGCAAAGCAAATGAGAGAAAGCTTTCGCTAAGCAAAAATCTCCCACAACCCCAGAACTGGTTGTTTAGTGTAGGCTGTATGTGTGTGTTTTTGGTCTCCCAGCCGTCCATCCCGCCCCGCCCCATCTCTGCCTCGTATATGTACAATCTGTGGTTGGGTGGATCCGTCGGGATCGGCTTTATGTCCGTCGGTCAGTCCCCGTGGGTGGTATGTGGTGTGGGTTTTGTGTTTTTTTGTTTAAAACTATGCCAGTCTCAAAAAGCTCGAGTACCACGAAAAAAAGATACACCTTCGTTCCAGATCGCCCCCCCCTCCCCCTGTTCTAATATGTAGTCCCCCCCTAAATAGCCCCGCTCCCCCCTTATTGTGGTGAGTATGCATGTACATATGTCGGTAAGTATGGTACGCATTATGCTTCATATGACTACTACACTATGCTATCCTTTATATATATATCTGTATATCTATAACTCTTGTATCCGTGCTTCTATCTGTATCTGTATCGGTATCTGTATCTGTATCTTTTTAGCTGACGACACACACACACATACACATATACACGCACATGCAGCTACATGGGATTATGTTGGCATGTCCACTTCCTCTTCTCTCCATTATCCTTCTATTTTCTCTAGTGGCTAACAATAAAAAAAAAATTATTATGTATACGTGTATATATATAATGTTCCTTGACATCAAAAAACTGGTTCGATAACATAGATTTATGCACTATTTTATATATATATATACGAGTATATATATATATATATCTATATGTATGTATAAATATAAATAATTATGTCTCCTGTTCTTCGGTTTCACTGTTCCTCCTCCGCGCTCTCTAGGTGAGGGTGGATGCCTCCTGGCCTCCTGGTCGGATCGCCGCGAGCTAACAGTCGGACGAGGACGAGGTCTGCGAGTCTGTGGATCTTCGGCGTCGTCGGGAGTTGGGCACCCCCGCCGCACCGCCGGTGGCGCCCTTCTTCTTCACGAACTTGATGTTGTAGGGATCCTCCGCCAGTTCCGGGTACAGGGCGACGTCGTGGATGTACTCACCCTCGTAGTTGTTGGCGTAGCTCTGTTTCAGGATCTCCTCGCTCTCCTGCTGGCTCCACTCCAGGGCGGTGGTGAGGCCGCTGCGCAGCGCCTCCTTCTCGCGGTGCCACGCCTTCCGCACGGCCGTCAGCTTGGCGTGGTGCATCAGGCGCTGTTGCTCCTTGGCCACGGTGGTGCCGTAGCGCAGGTTGATGATGGCATGCGCCCCGTGGATTTTCACGTCCAGGTAGTTGCCGCCCGACGCGGCACCCGAGGAGGAGGAGGAAGAGGAGGCCGAGCCACTGGAGCCAGACTGGCCGCCGGCACCGCCCACCGGACTCTCGCGGGTGATCTCGTGGAAGGTGGTGTTCACCTGGCCCTGGAGCCGCTTCAGCTGCTGCCGGTCCTCGGTGGCGCGCCAGGCGTCCTCCTTCACGAAGAAGAACGAGTCCTGCTGGGCGTTGTGCACCACGAACGTGAAGGGCAGCAGCTTGGACCGGTTGAAGACGCTCGTGTAGACGTCCCGGTAGATGGCATTGGCCGCCGGCACACTGGACACGATCGCCTGGCCGTCGGCCGTACGGGACACCACAATGCCCTTGCCGAACGGCGGCTCTGTGTCCGAGCCGATCGACCGCGGTGACGGGTCCATTACGTCACACTTGAGCGCCGACCTCGGCGGCGCCGATAGCTGCTCGAAGTCGGACATCCGGCGGATGTTGAGGTGCGCCAGGAAGCCGCTCTCCACCGCCATCGTGGGTATGTTGTCGAAGGGCCGACGCAGGTTGAGGGCCACCGGGTTGGCGGGCGGACGGCCCCACAGCGCCGGCGGCTGCCACAGGTTGCGGGCCAGCTGGGGCACCAGGTTGCCCACATTGTAGCCCAGCGTCTTCATCCAGGCGGCAAAGTCCTCGGGGTAGTGGCGCTCGTGGCCCACGTTGATGGGATCGTTGCCGTTGAACCGGTAGAGGTGCAGGCGGGTCGGGGTGATGATCCGCTCGGCGACGCGCTGCCAGTCGGGCGACATCCACTGGCCGATCAGGGGATCGTAGACCCGGCCGTCGCCCATGTGCACCAGGGTGGTGACCTGGTCGAGGATGCCGCCGCAGAAGTCAATGGGCAGATACAAGTACGGGTTGGAGTCGTAGACGATGTGGCCGAAGGGGG
Source organism: Drosophila malerkotliana malerkotliana (assembly GCA_018153235.1). Lineage (NCBI taxonomy): Eukaryota > Metazoa > Arthropoda > Insecta > Diptera > Drosophilidae > Drosophila > Drosophila malerkotliana. The sequence goes on from JAECXV010000038.1 coordinate 7,011,322, forward strand.
AGCGCATGATCTCGCGGATGCCCTCGCCGTACTGGTTGAAGAGCATCAGGGGCGTGCCGCTCTGGTCGGTGGCCACGTAGTACTTGTGCCGGTACACCTGCGCGTAGATGAGGTGGCCCACGTCGTCGTAGGTCAGGGACATGAGCTTGCCGTCGCGCGGCGAGTAGATCTGGCTGACCTCGTAGGGGCGCTGCTGGTTCGTGTAGAAGAACTGGGTCACGTTGCCGAAGTTGTCCTTGCGGGTGGTCAGGCGCTTCAGGTGGTCGTAGTAGTAGCGCACGTCGAAGCGACCCCGCTTCGAGGCCCGCACCAGCAGGCCCTGGGTGTTGTAGTGGAAGCGCTCCTCGCGGGCGTTCTGGGCCACCAGGCCGCGGGCATCGTACTTGTACTGACCCTCGCCGAACTTCACGATCCTGTCCTGGGCGTTGTACTCCATGGGGATGGTGTTGCCGCGGTAGGTGAGAGAGAGCAGGTTGCCGTTGTCGTCGTAGCGGAAGCCCCACGGCTCCTGGGCCTCCACGCCCACCAGCTGCCCGTCGCAGTCCCACGTGTAGTTCTTCACATTCGTGTAGCTGTTCACCGCCATGTTCCGCGTGTAGGTCCGCGTCTGCGAGATCCGGCCGTGCACTCCGTAGGAGAACTCCATGCGGAACACCTCCAGCCGGTGGATGGCCAGCGCCATGCGCTGCGTCTGGAAGCGGCCGTCCACGGTGCGCGTGAAGCTGGCGGTGCCGTCGTGCAGCTGCGTCTGGTTCTGGGCCGGCTGCGAGAACCGGAACTGGCCGATCAGGCTGGGGCGTCCGGTCCGAGGATCGTAGGCGAAGGCCTGCGAGGGCAGGCTCTGGCCGCCGATCCTGCCCTGCAGGGCCACCACGCGCAGTTGGGAGTCGTACTCGTAGCTGAACTTGGCGTTGCTTAGGCCCGTCTTGGCCACGTAGTCGATCCGCTCCTCGGACAGCAGCCCGGCGGAGTACTCAAAGTCCCAGCGGTATTCCAGTTCCCGCTCCGTGTGCGACACCGTGCTCGGCATTCCGGTGGCCTCGTTGTACTGGAACTCACTGCGGCCGTCGCCGTGGACGACCTCCGTCAGCTGGCCGGCGGCGTTGTAGCGGTAGACGATCCGAGCTCCGTCTCCGGGCAGGATGGTCTGCAGCAGGGCTCCGGCGTGGCTGTAGTGCTGGAGGTAGGCCCGCGTGCTGCCCGGCGGGGTGTAGGTGCACCGGATGAAGCCGATCGAGGTCTGCATGCTGAAGCTGTGCCGCGTGCCCGAGGGCAGGACCACGTGCCGCAGACCGCCCGCGTCGTCGTACTGCAGGACGAACTTGCGCTGGCTGGCCAGCCCGATCTCGGAGACCAGGTTCCAGTCGTTGTAGACGAAGGACACGATGCCGTCCTGCTGCGAGGTGATCTCCGAGAGGAGGCCGTGCCGGTCGTAGCTGTACTTGAGCTCGGCGGGACCCCAGGCCCAGCCCTCGACGCGGTTGAAGCGGTCGTAGGTGATGTTCACCGGATAGCCGTTGGTGGGGTAGTAGCTCTTGGGCAGGCCGGACTGGTCGTAGGCCACGATCAGGATGGGGGTGCGCCGGGCGTCGTAGAAGGTCTCCCGGTTGGTGAACTGGTCGAACTCCACGCCGATCACCCGCGACTGGTTAACCCAGATCTCCCGGTTGAGGGTCTGCTGGGGGTTTCGCACATCGCCCACCAGGCTGTACACGGAGTACATGGAGTTGGTCAGGCCCTCGCCCATGGTGACGCTCTGGTGCGACCACATGGCCAGCATCTCGGCCTCGACGGGCAGGGCCGCCTCCAGCAGCGGGTGTCGGGCGACGGCGGAGGACTCCACCACCACGCCGTTGTCGCCGTGGATGACCAGGGTGTTGTTGGCCTTCAGCTCGGCATCGGCGTGGGCCTGGCCGCGCTTGAGGAACGTGGACCGGACTCCGCCCAGGACGAGCAGTTCGTTGGCCTCGCCGGCGATGCGCTCGCGGGAGAACAAGGACTCCACGGAGGCGTGGACGTAGACGGTCAGGCCCTGACTGTCCGCCAGCTGTGAGGTAATCCTAACGATCTCGCCGCTCGGCAGGATCATGCCGGTCACCCGGCCGAACTCGTCGTACTGGTAGATGTACGTCTCGCCGCCGGAGGAGCGCGAGTTGAGCAGCCCGGTGTTGCTGTCGTAGTCCAGCTCGATCTCCTGGCGACCCTTCTCGCTCAGCTTGGTCATGATGCCGATGCCGTTGATCTGGATCTCGGACTTGTGGTCCTGCGTGTTCTCGATGGAGCTCACCACGTTGCTGTAGTCGCGCAGGAACTGGATCTTGTTGCCGGAGGCATCGGTCACCGTCGACAGTCGCCCGAAGCTGGTGTTCTTGGAGTACAGGAAGCTGTAGCGGGTCTTGCCGGAGGTCAGGTCCTTGGTGGCCACATGCTGGCCGTAACGGTTGAAGACGTAGATCTCGCTGGACGGCGGGAAGGGGATGTGGAATTCGCCGTTCTCGTCGTGCGATGGCAGGTAGTGTTCCAAGGCCAGGACATGCAGGGATCCTGAAATGAGAAGAAAAACGGGGGGTTTAGCCCAATAGAGAAGTCGGTAAAGTCGAAGGACATTCGCATTTGCAGGAGTGTGCACACCTGGAGCTTATCAAGTGATTTCGCTCTTTATGGCCACACTTTTTTGTTGGCTTTTGATTACACTCTGCTCTGGGCCATAAAAAAAAGTTGCACTCCTCCTCCTCCCCACGCTCAGTATCCCGACATCCCAGTACCCAGATAATTGACTCATTTAGTCCCTGCTCCTTGTTCCTTGTTGCCTGCTTCTTGGACTCAATTCCTTTTAACTGGTCATCAAATTTATTCGCACTTCCTTTATGGCCCCAGTCGGTCTTAATCTGAATCTGCATCTCCATCTGCATCTGAATTCGAGTCCCTACCTCCTCCACTGTCCATTTTCGGGGTTTGTTGATCATTTGCTTAAGCTAAACGCCAAGTTCCTGCAGCTGTTTGTTTTTACTGTTCTTCCCTCCCCAATAGAGTCCTGCCGGAGTCCTTTCCCCTCTTTGGGAAGGACTTTCCAGCAGTTTCCAGCTTTTGAATGAATCACTGCAAATGCACAAATACAAAATGGTGTGGGCATGTTTTCCGGGCGACTGTCTTAAGTATTTTTGTGCAATTTGCTTCAGCACCTCCCAGTACGCGTCCATAGCCATCTACATAGCCAGCTCCAGAACCAGAACCAGAACCAGAGAAGCGTTTCATTTTAGTTAGTGTTGAAAATCGCTTTGGATTTGCATAAATTTGCTTGCCTTCCGTCTCACTTGCCGGTTCTTCATCCCCTGGATGGCTTTGCATTGCAAACAAGCAAGGGGGGCTATATGGACTATGGACTGGGTAGTAGAGACTCTCCATTGGGTGTGGACTGGGAAAGATGACAACGTTTTGTCTAAGAAACCAACTGGGGCAGGAATGGAACTCAAGAGCACATTAACTTTACATCATTGCTGGCGAAACTTGCCCGCAAAACCACAACCAAAAATGGTATACTTTTTATGATAAATAGAGTCCAGGTCTTGGGAGTTTATTATTTTTCTTGTTTCTAGCAAGGTTTGGATAGCAGGGTAAGGTGGAAGGTGGGGGTTATCCAGGTGGGTAGGATACTCTTTGACCGTTAAGAGAATTTTTTAGGGAATATGTCCAAAAATAACATCTGAAAGCACTACAACGAGAATTCCAGTAGTTTGTAGTAGAACCCCAGTAGTTTGTGAAGGTTGGGGATCTTAAGGAAGATCTAAGGAAGTATTCCCTATGTCCGTTTGTTCTTTACAAGACTCTTTTGTATTGCAAAGCTCCATATTTTGTAAAATAATATATTATCTGAAAACTCTACCAGACATCCAACTCCCTTAGTAGGATATAAAGTAAAGGGTAGGGGCTCTTTAAGATACATCCATATATAGTGGAAAGTATGCCCCATGTCCGCTTGTCCGTTTCTCTCATAAAAGGCTCTCTATTTAGGAGTTTTCTTAGATTTTAAGGGAGTTTAACTCTGTCAAGTTTCATCCTTCTCTCCCACTACTGCTTGAAATAAAAGATGAAGCATCTCCAAGATAGTAGAAAGTAGGCCCCCAAGCCCCATGCCCACCTACCCGTAAGTAGAGACTCTATAAAGAAACCCCTTAAAACCCCATTATACCCCTTTATAAAGAAAATAAATCCCTTCGATTTGAAGACAATAAAATGGTAGGACATCTCAAAGATAGTAGAAAGTACCTCCCGTATCATTCTTATTATTATTATTAGACCCATTCTCAAGAATCTCCTTAGTTTTCAAGGAAATGTAACCATGTCATGTTTATAATTATCATCTAAAAACACTAGAAAAGACCCCACTCGGCCACCCTACCACTGCCCTGAAACCCAACCCCATAAACATCAATTTCGCACAATTATTGTATGCAACAATTCACCGCTGATTGCGAATTATGTGCCATTGGTCTCTCCGACTCACATATCACAATAAAAATATTAAATACATTGTGGGTTATTCTTATTGCTTTTCCTGCTCTGGCTCCTGCTCCAGCTCCAGCTCTGGCTCTGGCTCTGACCCTGGATGGTGGCTGGTGGCTTTGCCTTTTCTGGTATTTGGTATTGCTGTTTTGGCTGTTTGGCTTGCGGTGAGGGCAGTGTTGATTTGATTGCGTTACAGTTCATTTACCCTAGGACCTAGGACCTGGGACACGGGACATGGGACACAGGACACATAGAGCTCAGGCTGCCGTATGGATGCCGCGCCATTCCATCCTGGAGACACATGACCGAGCGAACGCCCACATTTCTCTGCAGTTGGAGCGTAAGCCATTATGGTCTCATTTTAGAGGAGCATTTTGGTTTCGGGTTTTCGCTGAAACACTGAAAGAAACTTATCTTTTTTGTGCGTATTACTCTCCAGGATATGAATCCCTGATTTCTGTCAGTGTAGCCAGTTGTAAGCCGGGCCATTGGCATTGGATTCGAATTGGCAGAGCGCCAGGCCAGCGATTGAGCGAATTTCAATGCAATAAATGTGTGACGCTCAGCCGGAGGTTGGTGGCCACCCACCACCCCCTCGACCTCTGCCCCCGTGCCCCTGCTCTACAAGGCATATGCGTGTATGTATGTGGGTGAGTTGTAATGTAATGTAATGGTAATGACCCCATAAACTGAACAACTTGTTTGTGCCCAGTGCAAAGGGTTGTTGCCATTGTGTCGCCGAATGTTTGCTCCTCCATCAGGAGGACCCCCCAGTACCCCTAGACCCCCTAGACCGCGACGGGGGAGGTGTCCTGCCAATGTCCCGAGTCCCGAGTTTTAAACAGTCGTCATGGCTAGCTGGCATATGTCCAAATCGCTGGCCAAATTGATATCGATGGGCGGAAAAATGTTGAGGATTGAAAAGTGGGAGGCTGGCCATGGCGAGGGGATTATATTTTTTGGATTTAAGCTTTAAGGATAACAATAAGGATCAAAATAAGGATTTTTTCTTCAAGAAAGTACCTAGGTTTTTAAAATATATACTTTGGAAGTAGTTTTGGAAGAGAGTCTGTTTTAAAACCCTAAAAGCCTTTTTTTAAATGAAGGTTCTATGATGTAGAAATCTACTAGGTCTCTATAGATTGTACAAATGGTCTAAGGATATAGAATAAGGATATACTAAGGAGAGAGTTCCTAATCTATAAACTCTATATATGTTTCTACACAAAGATCTCAAGACTATATAACTTCAGCTTTAGTAACTTCTCAGAATAGAACCTCATAATAAGAACCTCAGACTTCTTAAAAAGGACATTGCATTATACTGCTACCCCCTAAAAAGGTTCCTAATATTTATATCCTTCTTGTACCCTGCATCCTGGCACTACAATTAATGCAATAATTTTTCACAAACACTCACCACTCGCCGAAGGACGACAGCGGCAGGCCACTTAAGGTGCGAGAGCTGCTAATGAAGCTTATTTACGTTTTGGAGGGCAACCCCTTAGGGGTATGGTGGGAAAAAAAGGATCTAAAATTCGTACATTTGTATGTGTCTTGTCTGCTCACACACACACTCCCTCTCTCTCTCGGTTGATTAATGTTTTTGCAAAGGGGGGGAGTCCTTTTTTGTGGAAGGACGAGCAAAGTTTTGCCAATTGGAAGCCGCGTAGGTAATAAGATTGATTTTCACTTTTTCGCTTTTCACACCAATACTAACAGAGAACACATACAGAGAGCCATCACTCACACGTGTGCACCATCGCACCACCACCACTACCAACACAGACTAAAACTTGATTAATTATAGCCATTGATTTGCTTTCCACGGCTTCATCTCTGGGCCGGGCCTTTTCATTAATTTCCACAGCAACTTTGCCGGGCGACGATGATGATGATGATGATGATCCACCCTTTTGTCCACCCACTGTATTTTTTGGGAAGGGATGGGGACTCTAGACTCTAGCCCTCCTCGTGGCCTACCTTTTTTGTACCCTTGTGGAAATTTATTAATTACGTTTCTGGTCTTATCAAATTACGCTCCACTAATGCACTCAAATTTATACCTTCCGTGCCTTCTGAGCTTTTCGTTTTTCGCTTTTATAACGGCTTTTCTTCCTCTTCCTTACAATTTATTGGCGGCCATTTTGTTTTGTGTGTTTCCTACAGTTACCTGGGGAATACATCTATATATATATATATATCCAAAAAATATATATATATACAAGTACCAGGAGGAGAGTACTTCCTAATTTGTCCTCGTTCGAATTGTAACGGAAATTGGTTTCGCTTTTCCTTTTTTTTCTCCACAACCTCCCCCCCCCATGTCCCCCTCGTAATGGCCAATTACAACAACAATTCTGTCATTATTATAACTGTATTTCTGTGTACCGTTGTTGTGGTTCTCTGTGTGTGTGTTTCGCAATATGTTGAAATTCAACTTCCGGTTACTGTTCTTCTATTCCCTTCACTTAACATTTTCTATTTTTCTCTCTATGACCAAAGTGCCAGATGAAAGGGAAGATGAAGAAGCGAATGAAAAGAAAGGGAACAAGTGCCAGCTGAGGAAAATTTGCCAAAGGAAATGTTCCATTTTCCATGCAATTGTATTCTTGCTGTTCTTGTTCTTGTTCTTATGTCTGTGTGTGTGGACAAAAGAAACACACACACCCACCTAAAGGATATGGTGTGGTGTGGGCCCAGAAGATGACAAATTTCCTATATCAGATGACAGTTGCCGCAACAACATGGGCTTCGGATGAATGTAGGTTTTTTTTTCTTTAGCTACTTCTGATCTTTCTGAATTTTGCTCAGAGCCTATATTACAGTGCCCTTTAAAGTTCTTTAATCTTATTTTTCACCAACAAGTCTTTATAGCCTGTCCCTGCTTCAATAATTACTATTATAATAGAACATTATATCATACATTTTTAAATAAGAAGGGCTTATTAGATGTAATATTTATCTATAGATTATAGTTCCAAATAAAAGTAATAGTATAGTATAGTTATATAGTCATAGTATAGTTTCTTAAAACACTCATAATCAGTCTGAATTTGACTATCAGACCCTATTATACCCTCCTTTAAAGCACAGCAATACTTTTTTTTTACCAATAAGACCATATACCCTTTCCTCGCAACCATAATCTCTATTGTAATGGAACATTATATCATTAATATTCATAATAACAGATCTCTATATATTATACTTCCAAATATGACAAATAAATGGCTATAAGGATATTCTTATAAGGAAAGTAAACCCAAAACCTCTACTAATCAGTCTGAATTTTACTCTCAGCCCATATTACATTCACCTTTTAAGATCCCTAATCTCTTTTATCACCAACAAGTCAGTATACCTCTTCTCCACTCCCCTAATCTCTATTATAATAGAACATTATATCACAAATATCAAAAAAAACATAAACTCACCCTGATCAGCCACATTGATGACACCATCCTGGGCCACTGCTATGGCGGATATTGCCTGGAATCGGGCATTCGAGGAGAGCAGCGTCTCCGCATTGCTCAGGGTACCGTCATCGTTCAAGGTCGCTGCACCGCCGCCTCCACCGATGCCCGACGCCGTGGTCTTGGCGCCCAACAGCACAGTGGTGGTAGTGGTGGGTCCGGTGGACATCAGACCGCCGCCGCCGACGATGCTGGCCAGGGTGCCGCCCGCTCCATTGCCGGAGATCGAGCCGGATCCGGTCGAGACGCCAATGCCGCCGGCACAGATGCACGCACCACTGCCGCCAGAGGCACCGCCGCCATTGCCATTGCTGGGCCCGTTGCTGCCGGAGGCGCCCGAAGTTGCCGACGAACCGCTGCCATTTCCGTTTCCGCTTCCGTTTCCGCCCGAGGGGGTGGTGGGCGTGGTGCCGCCATTATTTCGCGTGGGATTCACGGTGGTGGAGTAGGCGCCACCGGCGCCATGTCCCACACCAGCGGAGCTGCCGTTGCTGCCGCCACCGATGGCACATTCGCAGGTCTGGGATCTGGATTGGAAAATATAGTAAGGTTAGTAATTATTTATAAATAATTTAAGTAATTAAAGTAATATTTAATATTTAAGTTAAAAGAATTTAAGAAATAAATGCCATGGCTTGTAATGGAAAGCTGATACTCGTTCGTGTTTTTGTTTGATAAATTAAACGACCCATATCCTTTCATATCCTTTCTAATCAAGCCAGTCCACACCCTTAACCCTTGGCCGGCCGCCCCCCACCCTTTCGTATCTTAACCCTTTTGCGCCAGCCAGCCAGCCTTTGCCCGGCTGGCTGCCCGGTCCTCCTGCTTGGGACGCATATTTATGATGACATTGTTTGTTCGATAAACAGTCTAAAGTGAAGCGGGCTACGGTCGCCGCTTATCGCTGCCACGCCCACGCAACAGACACGGACGCCCCCCCACCCCCAACCCTTAACCCTTGCCAGTCGCACTCCCCCTTTATTTTCCCAAAAAGATGGAGAAAAGAGAGTGAAAAGTTGATTTATAGTTTCTGTCTGTGGCGCGACGGCCGCTAATTACTTTGCCACGTCTGCCGGCCACGCCCACTTGAAGGCATCTGAGTAGCTACGTCTTGCCCCTTGCTGGCACCTGACGGCATTCACATGACCCCTGGTCCTTCCAGCGGCAAGCAGCAGAAATTCTATTTGCTAAAATCAACAGTGAGTCCAAATATTCAGTCTAGAGTCCTTCTGCTTTTCTTTTTTTTTAATTATTTTTAATTCTTCTGCCACTCAACGAACCGAATTAATTGGTTTGATGTACGCTGGGAGTGTTGGTAAGTGCTATTTAAAGCGGGGTTTTTAATGGGGCTTTGTAGCACTAAATGTGGCCTTGGTACTTTATTTTAAGACTTGGCTTATGAAAAATAATATAAAGGAAGTGTTGCTAAGCTCTATTTAAAGCATGTCTCAGTTGCTGCTTTACAACACTAGTTGAGTAACTTATTAAGCTGATCAATACTGGACAGTACTTCTTGATTATTGCTTCATGAATATAGCTTCCTGAAATTTATATTTATTTGTCTCAACTACTAGAATAGGATATAGGAATATATCCTAAAATATATAGGATACTAAAGGAATAGGACTCAACTAGAATATATTAAACATAGTCTAAATTAAAGCTTGTCTCATGTATTTTACAACACTAGTTTAGTAGTTTGTTAGCTTCTGGTTTAGGTAGGCCAATACAACTATATAATATCATTCCTTCCCTGAAATGATGGTCATTTGCTAAGGAGGTCCTAACTGAAAGTGTTAGAAAGTCTCATTTGAAGCCAGTTTCATTTGCTGCTATACAACACTGGTTTAATAATTTATTAGCTTCTAAGGCTGACCTATATTAGATAACTATTCCTTTCGTCAAATTATAGTTAGTTGCCTAATTTACCTTAACTGATAGAGTTGCTTAAGCTCAAGCCTCAAATAAAACCAGTTTCATTGCTTACTTTACAACACTAGCTTATAAGCTTTATAGCTCTTTAGGCTGACCAACCCTGAACAATACCATTGCCATATTTCTCCATCAAAAGGCCGTCAAATTATTGCACTTGAGGCTGGAATTGAAGTTCATTGACTGAACTGAGTGCCTGCCGCACCCTCTGCCCTCCGCTCGCCCCGATTTAATCAATGCACAAAATGCAAATGGCTTTAGTGCCACTGGAACACAACACTCCCATATACCAGTAGGGGTATATAGTATATAGTATGAAGCTATATACTGGAGGGGCCATGAAAAATCAGACAATGAAATTCCCCAATGTGAGAATTCCAATTAATTTCTGGTCACCGTTTTCGATGCCTTCAAAATGGGTTAATAAAGTCGAATAAAGTTAACACACACACACACACTGACACACACATGCTGACCATATTGGCCATGTTGGAAAAAGTGCGAAAGAGAGAGGCATGCCAAAGGAGGGAAAGAGCCAGAGAGACATACTCTGGGGGGTATTGCCTAGTTGGCCTGACATTTATGGCCGTTTTGGTGCATTGGCAATTTTGTGCTTCTCTTGCTGAATTTTTATTATTTATGCCCCACTCTACACTCTACTATACCCCTCTCTTTCGTTCGTTCTATTTGCTATCCCTTTCGGTATCCCCCTGTGTCGTTTGGTAGACATTTTGAAAAATTGGCTGATATCGTTCGGCAATATGCAAATAGCCCAGAGCTCACTTAATTGGGTCAAGTATGCGCATAAACAAGTCCGGGAAGTGGAGTCAACCCGACCACTCCGCCAGTACCTCTACGTCCTTCATCCCTTTTTGCAGTTCCGCTCTATTCGGTTTTTGGCCAGCGGCCTGCTGACCGAATTCCCTGTTATGTTGACCCAGTAGCCAGTCAATATTTGCGAGCATAAAACAACTAAGAATGCAATAGTCGGGTATTCCGACCACATACCCGGAATACACCATCGAGGCTATGCCCGCTCCCGTTCCAACCCCTCGGAATGCTGGCGAATTATTTACATTCTGTGCACTTTGATAAGTCGACAAAAGCCCCAGCACTAGTACCCACAATTATGGCCAGCCCCCCCATATCGCATACAGACATCTCCTAGTAACTGATTATTATCGACCCTTCGCGGGAGGAGGAGAAGTACTCACCCTGTGCCCTCCTGCTTTCCAGCAAAGTAACGCATGTTTCCGGCCGTGTCCACCACCCGGATCGAGTTGATGCGCCGCGAGTCGCTGTCCGCTATGTAGAGGTCACCGAACGGCGAGAAGGCCATCGCCAGCACAGTGCCCAGGACGTTGTCCGTGCCGGTCTTGTTCACGCGTCCGTCTTGTCCGCCGTTGCTGCAGTGCAGCGGCGTGCCGGCCACCACGCGAATCTTCATGTCGGAGGTGAGTCGCAGGACCAGGCGGTCGTCGATGAAGTGCAGGGAGCCGTCCAGCGGGCTCAGCGCCAGGCCGGTGGGCCACTGCAGCTGGGCCTGGTTGGCCATCAGAGTGCCGCTGCAGGGCGCCGGGCTCCAATGGTTGTGGTGGCCATGGTGGCCGATCAGCGTGTGGATGACTCCCTTGGGGTCCACGGCCCGGATGTTGGTGCCGTCGGCGATGTACATGGTCCGGTCGGCAGCGATGGCCAGGCCCTTGGGATGAGAGAGGCGGGCCAGGAGTGCCGGACCGCCGTCACCGCAGTTGCCCTCGTCACCGGGAATGCACCGCTGGCCGCTGCCCACCACGGGGTCGCTGTTGATGCTCGGGTCCTTGACCTTCTCGAGACGCAGCAGGCGCAGGATCTGGTGGCGCTCCGGGTCGGAGATGTAGAGGTGTCCGTCGGCGGGCGAGACGGCCAGGTAGTACTGGTAGGACACCTGGGTGGCGCTCAGCTGCAGGATGGTGAAGACCTTGCCGTCGGGCGTGATGCGACGCACCAGGTTGAAGTCGCCCACGTAGAGGCTGCCGTCGGGGCCGGTGGCCAGGGCGATGGGGGTCAGCAGCTTGGCGTCCTTGGCCACGCCGTTGCAGTAGTCCGGGCAGGTGAGCGGCCGCTGGAGGCCGGTGCCCATCACCACCTTAACGGTGCGCGGATACTCCTTCATGTGGAGCGTGCTGCCATCGCCCTTCTGCAGGATGCCCTCGTGGAAGTTGTAGTGATGGTGGATGTCCAGGCCCCAGCCTCCGATGTCCGATATGTCCACGTCGTAGCCCTGTAACTTGGCCGTCTGGGCGATCCACACCGGCGACTGGCAGGTGCTGTGCTGGTAGCCCACCGAGATCCTCGCCACCGTCACACCGTACACCTTCTGCCGGTAGACGTTGCGCTTGTTCCACGCGAACGTGTGCACCAGACTGGGGTCCGCCTCGTAGGTCTTCACGTGCAGCGCCCCCTCGATCTCCACGCCCACGTGGACGTGGGTGAGGGTCGGCGGTATGGTGTCCGCCGTCAGCCGCATCCGCACGATGCTCAGGTAGCCGCTGGCCTGCGACGACTGGTAGGTCAGGTGGAGGTCCGATCCGGGTATCTGGATGGATTCCTGGACAATCTGTGGATGAAACAGAGAAAGGGTTAAGGGTTAAGAGGTCTTTCAAGTCATAATTTGTGGCCTTAGGGTCCTGGGTCCTGGGAGGGGGAGGGAAAGGACATACAAAGGCCAGCCGGAAACGGAAAAGTGTCTGCCGGTGACCGCAGCTGGACAGGTTCGAGGGCTGCAATTAAACGCATTACGCCTTGGAGGCGAGATTCCTTTCTCAGCTCGGCCTGAATTAATGTCCTGCCAGGGTCCTTCCCCCCCTGCCCCCTGCCCTCTGCCCACCCAGATGCAAAGTTATAATGTCATTAAGGCAAACTTTAAATTAATTAAAAGTGCGCCGCTGCGTCCAGCCAGCTGCTGCCAGAGCTGCTAATTAGGAATGGCGTCTCTCCCCTCCCAAAGTGGGAGGAGGGAGAAGGACATCCACAGCCACCCACCTGAGTCTCAGCGAAGATGACCCGCTTGCCGGGCATCGCTCCCACGCCGTTGGGCATCCAGGTGCTGATCAGCTGGGGCCGGAGCTTCTCGTGGTCGTGATCCATGCAGACCTTGCTGGCGTCGTTGGCCTCGTCGGCGGTGTGGTAGTGGATCGAGTTGAGGAACGTCAGAGCGGGGTTCAGAGGTGCCACCCTGGAAATGAATTTTCAAAATAAAACATTAAGGATATCAAAGGATACAGGGGGGGACTATCTAGTACTATCTAGTCTGGAAAACTCACTTGATATTCCTGCTGGTGGTCTCATCGTCGTCGCTGAGCTGCATCTGGACCGGCGGCAGCACCACGATCCTGTTCCAGGGCACGAAGACGGTGCGGGTCAGGGGCCGGAAGGGCGAGCGCTGGAACTGCAAGGTCACCGCTCCGCCACCGTTTACCAGGACATCGAACCTAGGGAGGAGAAGGAGGAGATGCGTCAGACTCAGGGCGGCCATCAAATATGAAACGGAATACGAAATTAGTGCGAAAGTTTCTGGGCAAACATGCAAATTAATATTTTAATGAACTTGACGGGGGTCCTGGCTCCCTCCCCACCACCCTCTATCTGGTCCTGCCCCCCTCTCTCTGGCCAGTACTTTTCATTTCTAATTCCGATTCCATCGGCAAGGTGGGGCAGCAGGACGTCTCAGATAATGCCTCGATTGTTTGTGGAAAATTGAAAAACTTTAGAGTCTGAGGGGTGCTGGATGGGTGGGATGGTAAGACCAGGACCAGAGCATAAGTTAAGACCTCCTGCCCCGGAGGAGTCATGCGTTAGCCGCATTAAATATAATGATGGCGATTGCGAGGCCGCCTCGACTTCCACCTCCACCTTCACCTCCATCTCTGTCTTATTACAAGAGAAAATTCGCATTGCAGTTACTGGAAAAGTTGCAGAAAGTTCTACTTGTTGGCCAACAAGAAGCAGAAGATGTTGAAGAAACAAAAGGGCCAAAAAAACAACAACAACAAGAAGAGCCTAGCAACAGGGCTAAGAGGGCCAAGAAATGGCGAAAAACTTTTGCTTTTGAAATATTTAATTAATGCGATTTTTAATTGTGTTTTGTGAGCGTGCGAGACGAAGCTCTATCCCTCTCAGGATATATTCTATTTTTTAAACAACAAAATACAAATACAAATATTTGCAATTAAATAAGAGAAACATTCAATTGAATTGGCTCGTAAAGAAGGCCACCAAAGCCGAACCCATAAACATGTCCATAAACAGGGGATGCATTTCATTAAAAATCTCATAAAGTGGCATCAGCAAAACCAAACACAAGCCCGTTTGTTTGTAATATTTGTTACAATTTTTGCTAATTTAATTTTAGTGTTTTTTCCCCCGCTTTTATGGCCACTACACTGAGCAAAATAGTCTGCCAGTCAGACTACACATTCCACTTCACGAGAGAGAAACTATTTCGTTCAGTGGCATACACACACAGTGGCCAGGGCATTGCATTCATTCATTTGTAATTGAATTGGATTTTATGATCCTGACCGGAGGGAGGGCCTAGTGGGTGGTTCTTAGTGCTTGTGGGGGGGTGGCTCCAACTCCAACCATTTAGCGGAAAGGACACACACGGAGACATACGTTCCGGCGGCCAAACTCTAATAATACTTATGCAATAAAAAATGCCAACAATAATCCCCTGCAGCACAATATAATGACTTTTATTACCTTTATTACTATGACAACAACAATGCATGTTAGTGGGGGTGGCAGGACGAAAAGGACGAAGACCACGAAGTGGAAAAAAAATAAACAGGACAACAAATGGAGCGCCAACCCGAAAAAGGAGCAACAAGAACCAAGTCCAAGTCCGAGTAATAAAAGCCAAGAATTGAAATAAACATTATAAATACAAAACCATAAAATCCTGCAGGAGAGCACACATGTGTGTGTAGGAGAGTGTGTGTGTGTGTGGCGGGGAGGTGGGTAGGGCCAACCACACACTGTTGCTTACTGGGCCGAGAAATGGAAAAGTTCTGCCAGGCAACAGCTGCAACTTCCAGTGAAGAAAACAATATAAATCCTCTAAATTTTTAGTTAAAAAGTATATTAACTTTAAAAATAAATAAAAAATTAAAAAAAATATATAATAAAAAGCTAAAAAGATTTAGCCATCAATTCTTGAAACAATTTTCTTGAAAAATAATGCCAACATAAACAGGAATTATTGCGGGCCAACACACACTCCCACAGAGACATAAAAAATAACAAGGCCAGGATACACACAGGGACAACTTTAAAGTCCTTCAGAGAGAAGAAAAAATAAACAAGAAGGAAAGGAAGGAGAAGAAAAAGATTGGAGAAGAAGGGAAACCCCCAAGATAAATAACAACAAAGTTGTCATAATAAAAATACATAAATAAGAAGGCGAGTCCTGGCCAGGACATTTTTTTTTTTTGGGCGATTGGTGAGAGCCAGCCGCTTACTTGGCCATTGCCCATTGCCCATTGGCCTAATGAGAAATTATGGCCACATCCACATGAAGGTAAAAACTGTAATCACAGAGGAGAGAATGTACTAGGTATACCGGGGCATACCTTAATATTTGCCAAAGCGAGATTGAAATAAACAAAGGTAGAGAGTCCTGTATAGAGTCCTGTATGTGCGTCCCTGTTTGTGTGTGGAAAAGTAAACACAAATAATCATCAGACAGTCGGAGTTTTCCGTCCGTCTGATGCACACAAGCACAGATTTTTGTTTGCACGCTGCGCTTGCCCATAATAAAATCAGACAAAGTCGGGTGCGAAATGTTTATTTAAATTGGCCAGGATACACAAACACATACACACACACCCACATATAGATGAAAATCTGGGCTAAAAAGAAAATGCCAAAACAACAAGGACAGCAAACAATGTTGCTGATGGCAGCAAACGGAAATCCTTTTTACAGAAAGAAAAACAACTGCAAAAATATTTATATTAGATATATTGGATTGTTGGCCATCTTTTTCGTTAGCATCGTTTGCATCGTCTGCAAGGACTACGCAGGACTCCTCACTTCCTCCTCCGCTCTCTCACACAATCACAAATGTCCTTTTACAGTTGGGAAAATATTTTGTCTATGCATCTTTGATGGGCTCAATTAGAGAAAATACTGCACAACTCGCATCCAAAGGACCTTTCCATTTTAGCTTAAAAAGCAATTCGAATAAAATGTCAAATAATTGAAACTAATACCCCACACTATCTCTCTCGCTCCCAACCGATTGCCATGCCAGTTGCCAGTTGAAAGCCAATCGTTGTCGAAATATTGCGGTCCAGCCACACAGGACGAAAGGCAGGACGACAGGACATCAACGCACTGCTGCTCTAATTATGCTAACCACTTGTGTAAACTTGAGGACAGCCCCAAGAACTTTTCGCCAACATCAAAGCGAAAGATTTAATTAAAAATATGATAACTTGCTCCGACATGGATGGCCTGGATCCACCTTTTCCGCATTTTTTACCATCCCCCCATCTCTTTATCCATTTTTCATATACATATATTTTTCTCATCGTTTTTTTTCTGTTGTTGTTTTTATTTTTGGCCGCTTGGCAGTGCTTCTGGCCATCAGCGGATTCCATCAGCAGAATTTAATCAACGGAAAAGTTACGCTCACCCGACCCACGACTTTCCAAACTCATCCATACGTAAGTAATTTGCATTTGCCAAGAAAATGTATAAAATATAATATATTGTGTGCATACGCATCTTACTTTTCTTTAAAAAAAAATCAAAAAAAATTATACAAAATATTAATTCCTGCACGGGATCGAACTCGCCACTACTAAGTGGCTGTTAAGCATCTTTTGAGAGGCAAAATGCAGTAAAGATTTGAAAAATGTATGAAATATATTGTGTACATATACACCTTGAGGAATAAACCTTGAAAGGTAGACTTTCTTTTAGATTTAAAACAAAAAAAAATGTAAAAAAAAATATTTATATATCTTTGAACGGCGACTCGAACTCGCGACTGTTAAGGATACTACTTTAAAATACTACTAGAATCATTAGTAAAATAATAATGATTTTAATAATTATAATAGAACCAGTAAGATGCTATTAAGCTAATGTAAGAACGTTATTAAATAAATGAAAAATTATTTTTTAAGCATTCGCATCTTACAGTATAGCCTTGATAAGTATTCTTTCTCTTCTTTTGAAACAAAAAAATGTTAAGAAATATTAAATCATCGCACAGGGTTCGAGAAATCGCGTCTGTATAGACTCAAAAAAACCACTTTCTTAAAATTTTTAAACAAAAAATGGTATTTAAAAATTATATTTCCTTTGAATGAAGTTGAACTAGCGACTGTTAAGTAATTTAAGCATCTTTCAGGAGACAGAACGCCTCGATAAGTAGACTTTCTTTTACTTAAAAAAAAGGGGAAAAAATAATATATTTATTTGAACAGTGATTCGAACTCTAGACTCTAGACTAAGTTCTAAAGTCCCGGTTCGAAACCCCTTCGAGGTAAATAAAATTAATATTTTTTGTATTATTTTCTAGATATTTCTCTTAAATCTGTAACTTTCGCTGTATTTTTCGCACAAAATATAAAAAAAAAGTGTTTAATACTCACCATCCTCCTTGACGGGTCAATGTGAATCCAAATCGCGAGTCACGGTCCACGGACACTCGAATTCCAACGATACCCAGGCCCTGGGGCGTGATCACCTGGCCCCTCATCACGGAAACGCGACTGTTTATTATTTATTTGGTGGAGGCGCAAAAAATAGAAATAGTATTGTTAGTTACATGGCACTTATATAGCATTTAGGTATCGTATTTTGGTTTCTTTCTAATTTAGGTTTGTGGTCGAAATTATACGTTTTGAAAAGGTGATGATAACATTGAGCATTTGTATTTTGTATGTGGGGTCTGGTTGTAGTTGATGGAAATGGGGAAAACTGAAAAGCGACACTGCTGCGATTTGATTTCGCAGCACTCGGGCAGCACTAAAGGACAACAAACCGAATGAATAATAAAGAAACGTATGCACAAATTTGAAGAAGTATTTTGGAAAATATTTATATAATAAGTACACTAGATATCTATATGTTTCGTTTTGTAACTGTGGCTGTAGTTGTTGGTCAAATGCATTATATGTATATAGGTCTAGGTTGATTTATATAAAGATTATATATATTATATATAGTTATATATATATATAGGGAAGGTGTGGAGTGTGTAGAGATAGACAGAGAGAGATAGAGACAGAATGGGGGAGCATGAGATGGGGTGGAGATATTGTCGCCGGAGCCAGGAATTCTTCTCTACTTTTGTACTTTTGTGTCTGTGGTATCGGTAGTATCTGTATCTCAAACTGTAGTATCTGTAGTGTGTGTTTGGCTTCCTGGGGGGGTGGAAATTCTTTGCGGGGCTACCTCAAAGTGTTTGCCTGGTTTTGGGTAATTCAATTATTGCAACTCCTTTCCGGATGTTTGTCTGTCTGGTCTGCGGGAGGCTGTGAGTCTATGTGGGTGTGTGGAATGAATCGAATGAATGTCCGACAATGAGCAGTCGGTTGCTCCTTTCCTTAATTTTTTCTTCTTTTTTTTTCTGGAGGTTTCTGGAGTGCAAGTGCAAATGGCATTTGGCACGCAGCTTGGAGACAATGGGGAAAGCCGGAGCATAGAGGCATAGAGGCTGGAATGCCAATCTATTTCGGATCCTCCAACATTTATCCACAAGCTCCGAAATTCCAAAAATACCGAATAGGATCGAAATAGTGTGATGAAGGACGGTGAGGTGGATGGGTGGAGTGCACGGAAAACGAATGATGGTTTATCGATTGGTGGAGGCCTGTTATCGAAGGCCATAACTCCCATCGCTATTCCTGGGTAGGCTTTGAAAAAATATGGTTATTCAAGAGCAGTATGAATAATACTAAAATATATAATAATATATATCGACTCCAGAGAAGCGATAACCTATAGCCCCACCAATCGATTCGATAGAGTATTCAAGTTTCAAAAACATGCATTCGATTAACGATTATTATAAGGAAAAAAAACTAATGGAATCGATTGCAATCGATAGACTTCAATCGCTGCGATATCAATAGATAATCCTCTCAATATAGCAAGGCCAAAGATAAGTCGATTGTGGAAATGAAAACGCCAAACAACTAAAACCAAAAAGACAACAAGCTCTTCACAAATTAAAACCAAAACCGAAACAATGGAGTGAAAAGAAGAAAGGAAAATGGAAAATGGAAAACGGAAAACAACGCATTGGACCGGACCCGATATCAAAATCGATTGTGGGCCGCTGGAAATGCGATACTTTCCACGGGTCGGATGCAAAGTGAGGCAGTTGCCCTTGCAGTGTCCTCTGGCATGGCCTCCCTCTCTCACTTGTTTACATTAGTATAGTATATATTTTCGTATCATCGATGATGAGGCAGTCGTAGCAGCTGCTGCCCCTCGCCCCTCACCAGACAATCATTCTCATTTCGCATTTACATTTCGCATTTAATGAGGACATTTCTCCTGGAAGAAGAACTATGGCAACCCGCCTTTCTTTGTCACTTTCTTGGAATGCCAGCCAAAGCGCCTGCCAACCGATATCCGATTTCAAGTTTGCCAATTTATTGCGACAAGTCGACGGGAGGGAAAAATTGTATACAAAATATGCTTCATATTTCCAATATATATACATATATATAGATATGGGGTATATAGATTTCAGATCCGAGGCTGAAACAAAATGCCAAAGGGAGGCCGCTCTACAAAAATATAGGACAGGAAGGGGGCGCGCGCTAGAGAAAAGTTGCCAAGGATATCGGAAACGAGCGCAATTGTTTGCACTAATTACTGCAGAACTCTGGGTGGAATCTGTCCCCCTAGGCCGCCCAGACCCACCACCACCACCCACCCACTCGCCTCCACCAGGCAGCAGGCAGGACTGCAGTTGGCCTCTTGCAACTTTTGTGCCAGCGCAAGTTCTCGAAAACATTTTCAAGTTTTCAAGTGTTGCAATTTCTGCTCCTCATCCTTGAGCCCACTGGCAGGAACTCCCACTGCCAGGACCTACATCCTCACTCCCTCCCCAAAAAAACAGACAGAGTTCACATAAACACATAATGTACAGTATTTGGGTCAGAGTTTTATGTGCCCAGCTGCATTTTTATGAGACACAACCAGAGGGCGGGGCTGTAAGGTCAGCCAGGATCCAAGGAGGAGGATGAGGCAGTAGGATGCGGCAGGATAGCCAGATGGCTGAATGGCTGGAGAAGCCCATTGGAATTCTTGGAGAGCAGCGCACTTCTTCAGTGACTTCTAATTGCAATTGACCAAAGTCCGAAGCCGTGCTCAAAAGTCATGCCCAACTAGGTTTCTTTTTTCGCCGCAAGACTGTGCGAGTGTGTGAGGTTAGGCCACGCC
The DNA here is from genome assembly GCA_018153235.1 of Drosophila malerkotliana malerkotliana. Taxonomy (NCBI): domain Eukaryota; kingdom Metazoa; phylum Arthropoda; class Insecta; order Diptera; family Drosophilidae; genus Drosophila; species Drosophila malerkotliana. Next base: position 7,031,688 of record JAECXV010000038.1, read on the forward strand.
CCCTCATACACACACACACATTCGTACTCTCCACAACCCAAATTCCTTTCATTTTTGCTGCCTCGCTTCGATGCAATGAAGCAAAATTTTATTTGAAATCAAGCCGAAAAACAAATTGCAAGTGTATGGGTCTGGGTCTGGCTCTTCGCCTTGAAGGTAGTTCCAGGACATGTGTGTGTATGTGTGTGGCTGTTTATCCTTTTCCCCACTACTCTCCTGCCTCTTGAAGTAGTGGGCGTGTGGGTGTATTCCAATTCATTCAAGTGGCGAGTGCCATTGATTTTTATTTCGCATTTGATTCGTTTCGTTTCATTTATTATTTATTTGATTTATTTGCACTGCACCCAAGCAGAGCCTCCTCCTGACCCCAAAAAGCGACCTGGCCATGCCCACTTCCTCTGACCAGGTGAAATCACTCATACGCCACCGATACTCGGCGTACCCTCGAATGTCTTCAGCACTTTGGGCATTGTTTGCTTTGCTTTGCTGCTGATTTCGATTCGATTCGTTTCGTTTTGATTTGGTTATGAGAGGAGTTTCCATTTTGATTTTATTGCCAATGGAATGGAAATACAACACAAGTGCCATGTCTGAAGGACCTGCCGCCTGCCTTTCAATCACCTGGCAAGTGTTAATAAATGGAAGGATTCCAGCACCAGTTCTTGCTGACGTGGCTGGCCAAGTGTGTGTTTCAATCAGCTAATCAGCCAATCAGCCAGTTGCAATCATCATTATCAGCTTGCTCAGCAAAGGCCACTCAAAATTATGATGCTTCCACACAGGAGGACACAGAAGGAGGCATCTTGGATGGGTGGGGGGGGCGCACAAAAAGCAATCTCGGTATTGCCCTCCTCGCCCGATGAAGTGAAAGCAATGCCACAAAAATGTTCTAATCTCATTCCCAGCAGCAGTAGCTGCCAAAAGATGTTCGTCCTTCGAGCGAAGGTCCTGCCTGCCTGCCACGCCCCCCTTTCACCGACTAATCGCCCTTGCAGCGAATGAGCAATAAAGGCAACAAAGGGGAAAGGCGCAAAAAAGCAAAAAAAAAAAATCAGAAGCCGGAGGAGAAGCAGGAGCAGGATCAGGACCAGGACCAAAAACCAGGAGCCGGCATTGTCGCCACTGCACCTTTTGTGTCAAAAGTGCACTTCCATTATTAGCGCGTTGTGTGTGTGTGTGCGAGAGGGGGAGGGAGAGCGGGGCAGGCTGGTGGAAAATATGAGAATCCTGCGCATAAAGGAAGTGCATTTAATTTCTTTTCTCCACTCTCCCACTCTCCACTCTGTAGTCCCCTTTTCCACGTTTTTGTATGGCAGACACAGTTTTTGGAGTGGGTATCGGGTGGATTTTTGTGGCCATTCATAAAGCGGCTGGCTGCCATTCATTTGCACCAACCGAGCCTGCCCCCTGCCACCTTGCCACCTGCCATCTAGCCCTTTACTGTTAACTTGGCTTACCGCTGCACACAAAGTGGCGACGGTCGCTGCCGTCTTGCCATCATAAAAATTGAGCACGACTTAGTTGACTTTTGTGCATACAAAAGGACACCACCCAGGACTCACTCACAGTGCCAAACCCACTCACCCACACACATACACTGCAAGAAAAGGATATAATTTTAATTTGGCTTTATTTTCATGACGCCCACGAGGATGCAGCTAAAGCAGCTCTTGCTACAAAAACAAAGCCAATGCTTGGGGGCGTTGTGGGTTGGGGTAGGGTTGGGTGGTGCGGCAGTAGGGCGGTACGGTGGCTCGCTTTATGTTCATTTAGCCTGAAACAGTTTTTGAAACATTTTTCAGGCGAAAACCCTGGGCCACACTTTTCTTTTACGCTTTTGTAACCACGATAAATGTGCTTTATGTAGCGAGAGCCAGAGATGAGACTTTTAGGTGCCCCACGTTGGGCGCCACTTGTGAGTTTGGGGGGTGTGGCCTGCCAGCTTGCCTGCCTGCCTGCCTGATGAAATGTTTCCTGCACTTTCGCTATTTCTTTTTCTCGCTTCTGTTTGCATCTTGTGCCTTTTTCATTAAAAGGCGGCGGTGGAGTATGAAAAGAAAAAGAAAGTAAAGAAAAGCAGAAAAGAAGCCAAGTGAAGAGGAAGTTTAGGCGGAAAAGGATCCAGACAATGGTCTGGTCTGAAGCATTTTTTGTCTTTCTACTGAAAACTAAGTAGTTTTAAGAAATAATTTCACTGGAAAATTGTTGCAAGTGTCGTTATTTTCCAAAATATTTAAATATTTTGGAGTTTTGGCGTATTTTTGCCCATTGTATCCTTCAACATTATAAATAAATAGCTGCTGCGGGGCAATTGTACGGAGTTGCAGCTAAAAATAGGGACACCCGCACAGCCTCACAAAAGGAAAAGCCTCGTGTATGGAAAAGTTTGAATAGAATTTTTAAGTTCACCATTTACCAACACTGGCATATACATGCACATACATGCAGAAGCATATCGTCCGATAGGAGAGAGCAAAAGAAAACCTTTAGTAGCGTGTAATTTGCACTTTGTAAATTTGCATAAAAGCTGCACAAAAAACCAAAAAGGGAAAAAGCTGAAAGGCAGGGGAAAAGGATTGAAACAGGAATAGCTATAGGAATAGGGGGAGCTGGCATAAGTCCAAGATAGAGACGATATGTAAATGCCATGCCATGTGTCGTCGCTTTAAGTAAGCAACTCCTGTTCCAAGCCAGGACCGGGGCTAGGACCAGACCTGCCTGCATAAAATGCCATTCATTGGCTCCCAACATTTCCATTTAGTTTTTCGGGGGTTCTACCGCCCCTTTCCGCCCCCCGCCCTTTTGCCGCTCAGTTTTTCATTACAGATTAGCTGGCGCCACCTGGCGGCTAATGCTGCCAGCTTACCAATACGAATGCAAAAGCAGAGACACACACACACACGGCAAAGGATATCTACGCTTTCCACATTTTGGCTGTTCAATTTGATGCACACAAAACAAATTTCATTTGGCAGCATTTCAGTGGAAAATTCCCCCAGATACCGACCGAAAAGGGGTTCCACATTGCATGACACTTTTGTCCCTAAGAAGATTAGAGTTGCCACCCATACCTGGGTAACCTAAATGGCAATGCCCCTAAAAACGGTTACAATAGGGATAGCTAAGGCTCTCATTTTATTAATATTAAGCTGGTGTTTACATTTAATTAGAAATTCTGGTTATCAAACCTATTGTATAATGGTATATATAGTCTCTATGAGGTCTTACTGTTGCCGCCCTCCTTTTTGTGGCATTTTCAAAAAGCTAAAGTTAATAAAATACTTCCAAGAATTGCCAGGCCAGGCCAGGCAGGGCTCTGGGGCTCATTCGTTCCATTTCCGGTCATAATCATTCCGAAAACGCGAGTGGTGGTGGAACTGATTCAGGTTCGCCTTCATTTTATACCGCAATCAAAACAGTTTTCATCAACTTTTGCCGCAATGGCCGCATGCGATGGCAAGCTGCAACTTGGCAGCCAAGCCGAGCCGATCCGAGCTGCCGAGCTGCCACAACACCCACTCATTTCTCATGTCGGTGGCGGCACAATGGCACACAGCTTATACATTTTATAGTTATATGAAGCCATTACAGTGGTCTATCCATGGTGCACGAAACCCAGTTTTGTAGTTTTGTAGCTTTGCAGTTTGCACTTCACTTAAATGTGGCGGCGACCGTCAAAAGAATAACAAAAAAAAAAAAATAAAACTGTAAGCTCAACCACCCAACTTATGACTGGGGGGAGCTGGGGTTGGGGGCTGCCGCAGGCCATTAAAAATTTTTGCGCTGATGTCGAATTAGCGACATGTATGCACAAACACATAAATATATCTAATCTCACATGAAAGTAATTACTTTCAGCTGCCGTTGTTGCTATCGAAAAATATTAAATTATATTGAGTGCAGCCTGGGACCTGGGACCTGGGATATGGATACGGATCCTGCGGATTGTTGAAGCCGTCGACCGCAGACCATAACTATGGCATGGCCCCCTTATGGCATGGCCTCCTGCCTCCATCAGCTCTTTATCCTTTTTTTCCCATGTCCTGCCGGCCAATGTTTCCTTTTGGCCCGTCAACATATTTGCTTTTTTTTTCTCTCTCTGCACATTTTTTTTTACTCGTTTCGCTTTTTGTGCGACTGCAGCGAAAATTCCGCGAATTTCTTCTCCATTTTTTTGTTATTTTTGATGGCAAGAGTCTCTGGATATATGGACTTTGGCATAAAGTTGGCAGCGATCGGGACAGGAATATATATATGTATACATACAAGCAACATATGAATTCCAAATATTTACAAAAGGAAGCTGAAACTTTGGCGAAATTAACTAGACACAAGTTTTGGCTTTAAGCTTTTATTAAAAAAAAAAAAAAAATATTATTTAAAAGGGGGTTACCTACCTAGGATACCCATCCCTTCCATCCCACCACCTCCTCTGACCGTTTGTAACTTATAGGGGTATTAATTTTGGTTTATGTGCAACTTGTACGCTGTAAATTCCACCTTTTTTTTGTGCCCGGATCCCGGTCCTTGGTCCTTGGTCCTTTCGCTTTTGAGCAAACGGATGGCGATAAGCGAAGCGACAACAACAATAACTATTCCAGGACATGCACAACCGTACAAAGGCCACAACGGCCACGTTGATATCATTCGCGCAAAAAAACGCTTTCAAAATAACAGGGCCACCACCACTACAATGACTGGCCTGGAAGGCATTCGGACTGGCGCCTTTTTAATTTATAGAAAATACGTATAGAGTGTGTATGTTTTCTGAAATATATATCTTCTAGATCTGCATTTGAATGCGGGAGCCATGGGAAAATGTTCAGAAATGTATATTCACGTATTCAGAGATATATTTTTGGGGAAATAAAAGGTCAGCGGGGAGTACAGGTTACAAGAGGCTAGGGGTTTTGTGGAGCTTTTTAAGATATACCAGTGACGAGAGCACGGTGTTCTGTTCTATTTATCTAATTTGTGACGGACTATGGTTACAAAGATCACAATTTCTTTTTTTTTAACGTTGTTTACTGTTTTTTTGACTTTATTCTTAAAATTTGACATTGATTTGTGACGAAACTTGCTACCAGCACAGAACAACAATCAGTGACGAAAGCTCAAAAAATGTCTAGTATCAGAATCTGATTTTGTGACGAAGCTTATTGCCAAGACAGAACCTTTTTATCCTCCTAATTTTTAGTGATTTGTGAAATAGACACGGATTTGCGACGAAAACTCTTTCTAAGGCCAAAAGGAAACATAAAATTAGTGACGAATGTGATGTGAAGCACATTTAAGCTAAGAATCGGATGCCCAAAAATAATTTGCGGCAAAGTTTTCACGAAGATAAAAAACAATCAGTGACGAAAGTTCAACAAATTTCGACGTGAGAGCATGATTTGTGACGAAACTGATTACGGACAGAAACTTATCAATGAAATCCATATATATTAAAGGGATTTCTTAAGCGTTATCCATAAATTAGACTCTGATTTGTGACGAAATTAGTTACTAGGATAGAAACAGCAGAGTCATGTAACAAAGGCCCTTTCAAGCTAAATAAAATGTAGAATCCAAGCACTAATTTGTGAAGAAACTGGTCACTATTATAGAAAATAAAATATATACAGTGACGAAGGCTCCAAAAGTCTAAGGCCAGATACTGTTTTGGGACGTCATTAGTTACTAGGTTCTAAAGTCTGGCATTAATTTGTGACAAGACAGGTCCATCTAAGTTAAATATATTAATATTTATTATAATTTAACATTTAAATAAAATTAAGTAAATAAATCTTCATTAAAAGCTAGTCATTCTTTGTGCCACTAAATCCATTTAGTCCGTTTTAGTGAAAAAGGATCAAGGATCAACCGCTTAAGACACTTGACAGCGGCAGCCGCAAAAAAGCTGCTTTTGCCGGCAACTGTCGGCGACAGCTCCTGTAGCTCTGCCCCTTTGCTGGGCCTCCCGTTGAAAACCACGCCCCTTGGCAGCTACTTTCTCCAGTAGCCACTTGATGACAGCCAGCAAGTTGACACTAATCAGTTTAGCTCTAGCCCGACTTCAGCAGACAACTTGATTTGCATACACAAATGTGGCAGCGGAATGTGGCAGAAGGGGCAGGGTTAGGAGGCAGGGACTGGGGCGGTGGGAAAACCACTTAAGCGGGCAACTAGCCACACCTAACCAGGCCGTCAGTCAAGGGGGATTTTAGTCCCAACAATTTCTGCGCTTTTTTCACCATCCTGGTCCTGGCTGTGGAAAAAAAAAGGACGAAAGCAACCCCTTTTTTGGAAGCCAAAACAGGAAGTAATCTATAGTCGCTGCGCCATTGTTTATTGTTTAATTTTTAGTCAACGCTGTTGTTGCTCACTCCGGCGGCAACTTTTGACTCCGGGTAAGTCTCCGTTCTGGTTATGCCCGCTTCCTGTTGGTCCTGTGCTAGTTCTTCGTCCTTTGCCCGTCCCATATACCGCACCCCTCGTCACTGAATTTTCTTCGTGTATTATTTCTATTGTTAACAGTTTTTGCATTTGCCGCTGCAAGTAGCGAAAACTTTTCACAATGGACCTTTGTTCGGCCACCCCCAGCCGCCAGGCCTCCGACTCCACTACGCCCCAGCTTTTCAACGATGCCACTTGAGCACTACAAAGGAGAGAGGCGAAAAAAAAAACAAGAAAGAATAGGCGTGGAGACTATAGATACCCGGTACTTTCCCGGTAGTAACAATAATCAAAGATAGAGTCTGACTTATAAGAACTACATAACATCTATTAGAGATGGCCATAAGAACCATCTTTAAAAATATATATTTTTTTAAATATTTCATCGGTGAACAGATATACCCTTATCCTGAAAGGAAAGTACCAGGTACAAATAAAAAAAAAAAGGGGACACGACGTAGCATAAAGGAAGCAAAACAAAAAACAGGACAAAGACGCCCAAGATGCTCAGGACGAAGCCGAAGACGCCCGTTGACAACAGGCCCCACTTCCAGACCCAGTCCCAGTATCGTGCCCCTCGGAGTCATGACACGCCCGTATCGCATTTATTCGGATTTCGTTTTATCGGAGCGGCAAGAAAAACAGCAACCCGTCGACAACAAAGTCACCCAGTTTCCAAGGCAGCAACAAGACACTGAGAGAAATAAATGTCATTAGATGAACCAATTCTTCTTATAATATCTTGTAGATTTTTTTCTTATAATTGCTTTGCGGCACACTTGAAATCAGATACTCGGTTTGGAATGGATGCCCCAGCAACTAAATTTAAATCGGGAGAGCAGGAGAGCTGGGCATATTAATTCAGATAATTCCGATAATTTGTGGAGTTCATTTGCGTTTAAAGTTTAAACCAAATTCCGATGGTTAATTGACTTTATCGTTATTTATGACCCATAGTTTATTATTAGTTGGACAATAAAAAAAAGCGAGGGGGGTAGAGACTTCTGCAAGGACAATCTGCATTAACATCATCGGTTACCGATGCCCAGGATACAATACTATAATAATATCAGCCATATAAAATATATCACTTGTTTTTTTAAAAATAGTTTCATATACATCTAAACTAAATAATTAAAGAATCGATTTAAAAAAGAAACTTAAAACCCTGTGAATGAAATTCGCATTACAAACATTTTGTAAAGAAATTTCCACTTGAATTTGACTTTTATTTTTTGTTATTTTTTTTCTTTTTTGTTCATTTTTTTTAAACACAGATTTTGATTTGTTTTGGAGCGGATGGATGGAGTGTGTGAGTGTATGTAGTGTGTGAGTGTGTCGGTATTTTGGAAAACATAGAAACAAATGGCTTAGACGCAGACAATTAGGACATTTAGGGATACGTTTGGGGGTTTGTTGGGATGTTTTTTTTTTCTCATATTTTTTTTTTCTGGTTATTCGGTTTTTTTTTCAGTGATAACACATAGGGATGTACAAATATTTTTTCTTTGGTTTTATAATAGCTTTGATTCGGTATTTTTCTTGGTATTTGGTTAGCTGCTCACTTTCTTTATTATTTTTCTATTTTTTTTTCACCTAACTGACTGTTCTGTTTATCCTGTAATCCTTGTAGTTTCTGGTTTTTTGGTTTTTTTTTTTTTTGTTAACAAAACATTGACAAATATTAATCGATAAAGTATCGGGAAACAATAAAGTGATCCATTTGATTTTGATGAGTAATCGAATTACCATAAAAAGCTTTGATCAAAAACGAACGGAAAATCGAAAGAAAAACTCTAAGATATCAAGAGATGAGAGGGGGTTTTCGTTGATGGGAAAATCAAAACGAAACAAATTACGATTCGGGGCAATTAATTTTTGGTTTTATTTGGATTTTACTTGGAGTGGCGGTAAGACAGCGAGAAGGTGAGAAAAAGTGGTGATTAAGTGTCTGAAGAACCTCGGGAAAAATCAAACAGTTTGGCTAATTAGCTCGAAATGCTCACATGCCAACTAAAGAATTAAACAAAAATAATGATTATCTTAAGAAACATGAATAAAACAATGAAACACATATTTGAGGATGAGTTATCGATTATTTTTCGATATTTTTTGGGTTAAATGGGTTAGTATGAATGTTAATATCAGTGGCTGATTGAAAGGATACAAAAAAAAAAGAAACGAGAAACACAAATCGGAAAATCAAAAGAAATACACATATAGACACGGTACACATAACACATACAATTATTCGTATATATATTTATTTATAATATATATTGATTGGTGGTGTGTATATATAGGAATCGAGATTCGATTATTCTCAATTCTCGTCTTGCCCTAAAAAGTATGCTAACGAAAAACGATGGAAATTAATATGGAAATAAATACGAAAAAAACATACTCATGATATGCAATGTCCATGTATTCTTTTCTCTTTATTTTTTTTGCAATTTTTTTTTTTATTATTATTTATGTGTTGAGAGTGGAGTGCGTGCTTTTGTATCTGTGAGATAAAAAATTATGAATGCATTTTCGTGGCTAATTTTTTTTCTGTATTTTTTGTTGTTGTCTTTACCCATGTTGTCGTGTTTTATTTACATGAATGATTTGTTGACTTTTCGAACTCGCTTCGAATGGTATTTTTTCATATTTTTTGCAATTCTTTTGTTTTTGTGTGTTGAAATGTAATTTAAAATCAACAAAATGGCATTTATATGACGGGGGAATTAAAGGGCCGGTGCTGGTACAATTATAATGCAATTATTATACGGCCGAGTGGCCTGGGAATTAACCAAAATAAAAAATATAAATAAAATATCAACTAATAGAGGAACAAAAGTCAATTGCAGAATTTTAAATTTGAAAATTTCAACTGCAGTTGATTGGAAATCATGATTTTGGATATGAATGCGAGAGATGCAACCTACTGGTGTGTGTGTGATTTTGGATGCACATTTTTTTTTTTCGAAAAATCGAAAAACAAAAACCGTAAGAATCAACTGAAAATGAATGCATTTTGTGTTCGGATGGAGAACTGAAAAGTTCCAGAACTAAACTCAAAAAAGATGCGACTGTAACAAACATATTTTCTTTCCTGGTTACCAAGTCTGTGTTTCCTATTGAAATGTTTTTTTTTTTTTTTTGGTGTTTTTTTTTTTGACTTACCAAGGTGTGAATGAGCTCCAGAAGAGACTACAAATTCACGGGTTGAAAACGTAGGATTTTTTTTTTGTGTGATACATATATATTTTTTTTTTTTTTTAAGATTTTAATTTTGCATGTAGGAAATGCATATTTTGATTGGTGTTGAAATTTGGATTTTGATTTTTTTTTTTGGTTTTTTTGTTTAGCACACAACATGAAGGTATCGAGCCACAGCAACAGAGTAGGACAGTACACAATTAATTGACAGGACAATAAAAAAGAAATCAAAAGACAAAAATGCGTTTCGTTAACGAATTGATCAAACTTTGATATTGCTTAACAATTGGATAGAAATTTTCATTTTTTTTTGCTTTGGTTTTTTTGTATCATTTTTTAGCATACCTAGGGTAAAGAATTGTACTTTCATAGCTTAGAGTGGGAACAGAAACGGAAATGGAAATCGAAAAACGATAACGATAACGATAACGGAAATGAAGACTACAAAAATATCAAAGAAATGAAAAGAACAGAAAAGTAACACACATTTGACATACACATTTAGTCTGATGATGGACGAAGACGAAGACAATAGACTTATAGACGGAGATCGGCAGACATCATCGGGGTGTACTGGTACTGATATATCATCGTTGTTGGTTTAGTATGGTTAGTTGGTTAAATGGCAAACTGAAGAACGTAAATCGAACTATAGGGGATCAACTAAAAATCAACAAACAAATGTAATCGTAATCGATATTAGGGATGGGACTTCCTTCGGAGGTCGTCGGACATCGGCGCAGTTATCGAGGGCCTTTCTTATCGGGCGGGTGGGGCTCGAAATCAAAACGAAAATCATAGCAACCGAACAACTGAACACATAGGCTAGTACATAGTTATATAATGACAGACTGTACTGCTGAGATACTGTACTGTATTGAAACGAAACGTAACGAAAGCAAATCAAAGGTAAAGTAAACTATCGATAATGTAGCTAGGTCTTGGTTCTTATTAGCAGAGTCACTTACTTATCGATATGAAGGCCTAAATTATGTGGAGATTTGGTAAATTGTTTTTTTTTATTTCATTTCTATATATCACATTTTTTTCTTTCGTTTATTTGTTATATATATTGTTCTTTTTTTTTTTTTAGGTAAGACGAACACAAGGAGGTTAAACATTAGACAACACACAAACTCAATGGAGTGCTATCAAATATTATCGCTTCGGATCGCATCAGAGATACTTAGTGGTATATAGTTTTCTGATTCCACAACTCGAGAGAGATGAGAAAGAAATGAGGCGGCAGAAGATAACTTAGGGAAATCAATAAAAAAAAATTATAATAAAATTATAAAAAATTTATCTTTTTTTTTGTGAGTTTCTTTTCTTCGGGTTTTCTTTTTTTTTTTTGCGGCTGGAAGTTGTCGGTTTCTTCTCGACTTTGCAAGAAAAGAAAAAGCTCAAACAGGGAAATGTCCTTTCGTTTTCCTCCTCCCTTAATTTTTTTTTTTTGGAATTTTTTTTTATTTTGTGGCGGGAGAAAATTAGGAGAACAATCACTCAGGATTAACGCAGGATACGGAACGTAACGAAATGAAACAGTAACGGAAACGGAAGTAGAAACGGAACGGAAGGACATACAAAAAAAGAGAGAGGGAAACGAAAAACTAGAAAATTAAACATTTTTTTTTGTAGTCTGGAGACTCTTTCATTCTCATCTCAATATATTTTGAGGTTTTTTTTTTCAGCGCATAAATGATAGACTCATTGAGGGGAGAGAGGCGTACGGGATTGTGGGAATGTGAATGGGTATAGATTTTAAATTTCTTTTACTTTCTTTTTGCTTTTTCGCTTTTTTTTTTTTAACTGATTTTGAGGCTACTGGTAGTGTGTCAAGTTGGTACAACAACAAAAATTATAAACAAAATAAACAATTTCTTGTTTTATTTTCATTTTTTCTCGTTTTTGTCGTTAAAGCATATGAACTTAAGATGCAATATATATATGTATATATACTATAGATGAATGATCTATCCGGCTCTATATACATACATACATACGCTAAGGCTTCATTTAGAATAAATTTGAGCTTTTTCCCTTCATAGCACCCGTTAAGCTTAAAGAAATCCACACAGAAACCGGAACAGAAAACGGAAAAAGTTCAAACGCAATTCCAATGAAATTGAAATATGTTTTTTTTTTCAATTGCAGATCTATAACCTCTCTACTATATACAGTAGTTATATATCCGATCGGTTGGAGTCTGAGGCAGACACTATCTGCAATTCAAAAAGGGGTTTCCAAAAAAAAAATCGAAAACTAAAGAAATATTTTCAAACTCAAAAATCGCTTAATAGCAAGCCCTCTTTTTGGTATTCAAGTCCCTGCGCTCTAAGAATATATACGTATATATATATATATATATGTAATGACTATATATAGGACTCTCTAGGTGAAAGTTAAGGCTAAGATATGTGAGGCACATCACTTACTTTTCGCTGTACTCGTCCATGTGGGCGTACGATTGCACTGAGTTCTCTTCGATCAGGAACTTGACCCGCTGGTAGAAGGATGCGGTGACCGAGGGGGGCTGCTTGCGGAGCAGCACCTCCACAGGATCGTTCGAGGACAGGCACATAATGTGCTCCGAACAGGCAGGATGCGAGCAGCACTCGCTATCCGAACAGTCGGTCATGCCATCTAAAGGGGGTATTTTTTAAACAAATAATATTTTACAATTAAATAAATTAAAATTTTAACTTATTATTATTTTAAAAATGTGTAGTCTTTATACGTACCGCCATCATTATCGATATTGTCCTTGCAATTAAGTTCCAGTGCTATGGAGCAGTCGCTTCCGGCCCATCCTTCAATGCAATCGCAGCGGTATTCGCCATTCTCCAGGGTACACTGTCCATGACGTGAGCAGCCATTCTCGCAGCCAGCTGGGGAAATATTAAATATAATATTATATATAATTAAAAATAATCTAAATACTTAATAAATGTTGAAAATAAATATTTAAATATTTAAAATGAATTATTACGGGAATTTATCAAAGCCCCTTAAAACTAGGCTATACTTTTTAGTCGCAGCCTCAAATCACATCACTCATACGACATGGTGGTCTAAATGAAGACTTGAATGAGTTTTAAAAATGTACGTAGTTACTTTATGGTTTGTATTGAGAATTATCTTGAGAATTACTCATTATTTTATTTATTTTATTAATTTAGTTATAATAATTATTAAGCTACTTACAAATGTATATTACTCATACGCACTGTAGTCTTTCAGTTAGAAGAGGTTTTCTTCAAACAAAATCTATACCTCTCTTGTTTTAGCTTTAATCTTATTAACTCTTATGCTTCTTTTTAAAATAAACACTCAAAAAAAAATTAAACAATTTTTTTAACCTCATAACTCATACGCCCTGTTGTCCTGTTTATTTTTTTGTTTTTCCCTCGCTCTTGTCATTTTAAGATAGATATTCCATTAAATAAATACTAATATGCATGGAAAACCACCACATTACTCATACGCAGTGTAGCCATTACAGTTATTTAGATTCTATACAAGAATTTATGGTAATTTTTGATAAATAGTGAGATTTATCATACCATTTCCCTTTAGTTCAACCTAAAACCTTGACCAAAAACACATCACTCATACGCAGTGGGGACCTGCAGCTGCCAAGGTACATTTTATTGGTAAAAATCCAGTTCTGTGTTGTCTGTAATTAAGAGCAAACTGTCCGGATCGAGTGGCGCTTCAAATTGAATGATAACACAGCTCCCCTAGCCCTACCCCTCCTTTCCCTTGCCACTCCTGTAAATTTGCATTCCCGGGCCTCCAACCTCCTTGATTTTCAAGTCAACATCATGAATATAAAAATAATGTTGATGTTTGCTCTCACTCTCAGTGGCAGTTAACCTTTGGCGGCACTCAACGAAATGTTCGGCAAACATAAAAACCCAACGAAACGTAACCTAACGATAGATGATTTCTGCCCATCATACCCTCAACCCCCCCTTTGTGCTTTTTTTTTTTTGTGTTGTGTTGCCATCATTCTGGCTTTATTTGTTTGTGCCACGACAGCATTTGACGCAAAGTTAATGTCACTTGACATGTGTCATTTGCAAAAATGTTAATGGCAAGGGGGTAAGGTGCAAAGGTAGCAAAGCCCCCCTTTTTTTGTGCCTTTTTTGTGTGCCATTTGGGCTGCTAACTCAGCTTCCGGCATGTTAAAAAGTTTGCGGCGCATAAAATGACTTCCCTGCTTGTTACTGCCTTCCTGTTTACGACTCGCTCCCCGAGCCTCGATTCGATTTCCCTCCTCCTTTAGCCCCCCCTGTTTGTGAGCACATATTGGCAATAACTTCAAGTGTTCGACTCGCAAATATTGGCATTTGTGAGCAACTCTTGCCAAAATCTGATGACTGGATTAGAGACCACCGAGCGGGAACTTTTCTTAAAAAAAGGGCAAGTACTTCTTGGAAACTCGGTCAGAATTTCCCAAAAAAAGCGAGCTCCCATTACTTTAAATATTATTCACTAACTTTAGTTGTATTTTTTGCAGTTTTTATCATGTAGAAGCCTGTGAGCTTATTTTGCCTCTATTTTATCACTTTCGGCGGACAAATCCCTCGCTTTTTATGCCTGGCCATTGAAAAAATGTTGTAATCTCCCCGAACACACTTCTGCACATATTTTACAATCCATAATAAAATCCCCATACACCCCTAGACCCCAGCAAAAAAAAAAAACCCGGCGAGGATGAGGAAAACATTGTAAATATTTGAATGAGACGACGCGACGGGCGATAGAAATGGAAATAGAATGGAAAGCGATAGAGAGAGCCACTAAATGTAACTACTAGAGGACTCTATATATATGTACGGCTTTGGAGTGTCTGAGCACCTTTGACCCCATCGGGGTCACCCCTATTTTTATTTTTAGTTTTTTTTTTTTTCAATGCTTCCAACTCCCAGACGAGGCCAATTGAGCGGAGGTCTCGGTGGCGCGTAATTCGCCAGAAATCTCTGTTTCGAATTCAATCAACTCAGCCGCATTGAAGGCGCCGACTGAAAGGTCTAATCTGTGCAGCAGACCCCCTTGCCCCATGCCCCATGCCCCCTGAAAGAGCTCATGTGCAGGGGAATAGTGATGACGGTCTGGTCTACCTTTAAATGACATTTATATGGAGATATTAGGACTTATAAGGCTTTATTCTTTATAATTCTATAACATTTTTTTGTGACTCAATGGCTAGTTTTCTTTAAACTTTATTCAAAATATCTTTTATTTAAAAGCAAAACTAGTAAATTAATTATAAAAATATAGATAATACCCTGATTTAACTTGTTGGTAAATATTGTATACAGAACACCCCCCTAATTAACTCTGAATATACACCTAATTTTTTTGTGTTTCTGTAAATTGTCTTAACAATTGACTAAATATCTTTTATTTTTAATTCATTCGTTTTAAAAAATAGTTTATAAAATAACCTTCATTTTCTAAGCATTTATATAGCACACCACCCCCTTAATTTTTTGGCATCACTGAGCCGGCAAAGTCGTTAAGTACTTTCTAAAAATACAACACCGAAACCCAGACACAGATACGCTTCACTATTCTATATTGCATGTATTAGTGCCACTGGCACGCCCCCTTTTCGCATATGTAGGGGCCGGGCCGGGCTGAGCTGGGCTGGAGCACTTGGAATCGATTGAGTCCCGTGGGAGGGAGTGCGAGGTCGAGGCAAGATTGCCAGTGACTCTGAATGACGTCGGAAGTTTTATTGGTTTTGCACACGTCACCGAAATGTTGATCGGGTTGAGGGGCGGGCTGGTGGAGGTAGAGGTGGGGCTGACGCGGAGGACAGTCGCCAAAGCCAGAAACCAGGAGGGGGGGAGTGCCATTACATGCATGCCTGGCAGTGTTCGGCGTCGTTTTGTGGATGTTTTTGTAACATGACTGTTTGTTTTTAAAGTTTTAATCACTGTCAATCGATAGCTACTTATCATGCTGCAGTGCCTCGAATGGCTCTACACCCCACCGTCCTGTTATCCTGCCCCGGCAACTTGTATCCTGGCGCTGCTCCTTTCTATTTGTTTTTGTTGCCGGTCGTCAGAGTTTTGTATGAGTGTGTGTGTGTGTTCGCCTCAAACAACATGGTTAAGTCATGGCGGCAAAACTGTCAAACGCACTTCCCAGCCAACCCCCAACCAGCCCACAACAAAAAAACCCAAAAACCAGCAAAATTCGTGGAGGAATCCTGGGAAATCACTAGAGGGGGGCTGTTGCACCACGCCCCTGGAGTGGAGTGGAGAGCAAATGGCGTAAACATGTACAAAATACTTTGGTGCATCGACTCTAGCTCCATCTCCAGTTCCAGCCAAAAAGTTGTAAAAAATCCAAACCAAAAAATACTAGTAGAAGCAAGCCAAAAAATTGATAAAAAGCACGAGAGAAATGTTGTCTTTAAAGGTGAAGACTAAAAGCAGGGGTGTGGTAACAGGGGTGGGGATATGACACTGTTTTGGAACAAATGTCAGTGTTTGAGGACTCTTTTTAGTGACTTTTTTGCTAAATTTCCACCTTTTACATATATGAGACTCGGTACTCCTTTATCTCTCTTTGCAGGCTATATCGGGGGTATCAAGTATCAGGGTACCACTTTTAGATATCCGGTACTCCCGTTGTTTATCAAAAGACCTCTATCTCTCATTGCAGGTTATATGATACCCGGTACTTCTCTTTCTTTGGTTGAAGACTTGGTACTCCTCTGTTTGTAACAAAAGACTGTGTGATACCCGGTACTTCTGTATTCTTTATAGAAGTCCGATACAATCTATCAGGTCTAGAGCCTCTATGATACCCGGTCCTCCTGTATCTCTAGTGGAAAACTATTTGATACCCGGTACTCTTTCTATGTTCGTAAAAGACCAGTAGTCATCAATCTTCAATAAGTAGAGACCTTGTGATACCCGGTACTCCTCTATCCTTAACTGATATATAATAACCGGTACTTCTCTATTAATAGTTAAGAACTGTGCCATACCCGGTAATCCTCTATCATACCATATATGATACCCGGTACTCGTATCCCATTCATAGCAAATCGGTCCTTCTCTATCTTCTGTTAAATTCATTATGATACCCGGTATTTTTCTATCTTCACTACAAACGGTGTAATAGTCGGTACTCAACCTTCATTCTTTAAAGACTGTGTAATACCCGGTACTCTACAATCTTTCTGTCAAGATTCTGTCACTCCCGGTACCTCTCTATCTTCAGATCAAGACCATATGACTTGGTATTTCTCTGTTTTTCATAGAAGACCGGTACTCGGTTATCTTCCATTAAGGAAAGATAGTCGATACCCCGTACTTCTCTTTGGTCTACAATTACATGATTTCTGGTACTACCCCTCAAAAAGATACTATAGGTAACACTTACGCAGAGTACAATGACGTCCGTTCCAGCCTTGAGAGCAGACACAGGTTCCATTCTTGCACTGACCATGTTCCGAGCATCGAGCGTCGCAGGGCAGCTGGTCGCACAGGTTTCCAGTCCATCCAGAGTTGCAGCGGCACTTGCCAGACTCGCAAACCCCATTGCGTCCACAGTCCAGACTGCAAACGGCTGTAAGGATATTCGGGAGATGTAATGAGTATTTGAAGATAAAACTAAGGGCTACTAAAGACTATAACCTTTACAAGAGGTCTACTTTCAGATCTATTGAATCGTATAGGAATTAAATTATACATTTCTGGGCATAATTTTTGAAAACTTAAATCTTAAAGCCTTATCTTTCTCCATTGGTGAACATTTTTCTTGGCCTGACTCTCTGGAATTTATGGTTTAGTTCATAATCTGGTTTTCGGGGGATGCTGAGGCTGCCCCATGACTTTTGTTCGCAGGCGTAAATTTATTTTATTTGTTTTTTTTTTTTGCGAGGACTAAATGGAATGAGAGGCAGAAGCAGGAGCAGGAGCAGGATGAGCAGTAGCAGTGCCACAACCTGCGTATTAAATAAATAATGAATTTTTATGAGGCTCTGCTTCATTACGCCAGGAGGAGTCGTCAACGTGGCCACATCCCAGACTATATGCGTGGGACGTACATATATATATATATAGGTATGTATATGTATATAGTATAATATGCACCCCCTTTAATCTGGGATGCTTTTTGTAGCTACTGGTACTGCTCGTGGTGCTAAAAAGTTAAGCAAATTAGGAGTGCGTGCCACGGCGAGACGTGTCCTTTGGACTTTGTTGGCCTCCTCTCGTAAGCCGCTTGTTTTATTGAGCTCCTGATTCTGTTTCTGATTCTCTTCGCTGGATGATTATGGTTCTGTTTCTTTTTTTTGGAAAAATGGGAGATGGTTGGGGTGGAGAAAGGGCCGTGGGCCTAATTGGAAGCTCCGACTTTACGGCCAGCCGACATTCCATTCTAATTTCGGATTTAGTTGCGGCCATAAAACATCATCATATTCGCCAAAGTGCCACAGATTTCGTCCATGTATGGCACTGCCTCGTACCTGGATTTTACGGCCACTATGCTTTATGGCCGCCAGCCTCCAGCAGGCTTCTGCTTTAAATTACCCTCATCCCCCCTGCATCCTCACCCTGTAAGTGTGATTAAATTCAACAAATGGTCTGGGGGAGACATTCAGGGGGAAAGGGGCGGGCTGATCCGGTTGATCCCTTACCTTGAGAGCAGTCGGGACCTGTCCAGTGGCGCTCGCAGACACACTGGCCGGTCTCCAGGTCGTAGGTTCCGTGCTCGGAGCAGCCCGGCAGGCACTGGTACACCTGCTGGTCGATCGTGCCGCAGTCCTCGCCTTGCCACCCGGCCTTGCAGTAGCACTGTCCAGCCACACAGGTGCCGTGTCCGGAGCAGAGCGGATCCAGGCAATCGTCTGCGTTGTCCAAGTGGCGTGTAGTGGTGTGGTGGGTGGTAAGGTCATCGCCGGGTGGTTGATTTTTGTGGGTGGTTGGGAAAGAAAATAAATACAAAACGATTGTTAGTCAACACGTGGAGATGACACAGTGAATATGGTTATAGAAGCGAAATATTTATAGAGAAAGGTATAATGGGGAATACATAAGACTTGTACTTTAATGGGTTAAGATTCTTGCTACTCTTACTTATGCCTATCAGAGCTAGAACCATGTGAGGTGGAAGGATATACTCTCTTTTGAATAGAACAGGGTGTAGAACATTTTTTTACTTACAATTTACTTTAAACCTCTTAAAAAAAAGCCTAGAGTTAAAATTATAGAAAATTCTACGTGTGAATTCTATATAGTGTTTAATCTCCAAAATATTCATAAGACTTCTTAAGTAAACTCCTTATATTCCCTCGAATATATGTATAACTTTTTAAAACTTAAAAAGCGATAGGATCAGTTATGTTTTATTCAGGAAAAGGTACAAAAAGACCCTAGGAATGTTTCGGTATGCTGGGTATTCTACTAACCATTCTATGATAGGTATAGCCTAGGTATATAAAGGGTGTGGCTTAAAAAATCCTCCTAAATCCCTCTTCTTATAGTCCTTGTTTTAGATACAAAACAGCCTTATAAAACTCAAAATCAACTAATATAACTAAAAATATTAAAAAGCCCTAAAACATGGCCCTTAAGGTATACTTTATATAAAGTTCTACTTTTTACCAAGTATGCCCTCTATAGGTATTCTTTTAATTATTAAATTGACTAATAAAACCTACAACCCTTTAAAATCGTGTAATATAACTAAGAGGACTAAGTGTCCTCTTTTCAGAGTCCCCACTGTATCAAATACAAAAAAAAATAAAAATATTAGAGCGAAGAAAGGATATTATATATATATTTGATTTCGGTAGGGCAGCCAAGTCGTGACAGCCGTGCCAAAACAAAAAGCTTTCTTCCATTTGGTACCTACTCTCCAGTTCCCGTCTCTTTCTACCACCCTCTCGCCCTATCTCTCTGTCTCTGTTACTCCTTTCGTTTTGGCCAAGACCCCTCCTTGTATGGGCCAAAAACACACACATGACATGATTAGTATGTTAGACACGTACGAAAGTGGTCATTAAAATGAAATTCCAGTTTAGTTCAAGTTGGTAATTTTGCGCAGTTGTTGCAATTTTTCTTTCTCTCTCTATCTCTCTCTTTCTATCTGTCTCTATCTATCTCTTTCTGTTTTGTTTTCCGTTTGTGTTGTTTTTCTTCTCCTACTTCTTCCGGTTTTTTTTTCCTGACTTGGCTCGCATGTGTTTGAGGAATATGCTCCCGACATATAAATTCGATTTTATACGTTTTATGTTTGCTCAACGTTTTCTCCCCAGGACCTCTCGACCCAGGACCTCGCATCCTGTTCTGTATATATTTTTTTTTTTTGCTGCTTTACTTCTGTTTCTGTTTCGGATTCTGTTTGTTGTTTGTCCCTGTTTGTTTTCACATGCCACCAGGGGTGGCCCGCTCCAACATTAAACACATCAAAATGTTGCCCCAACGTGTATTGTTGCATGTTGCATATTTTATGCCCCGACCCACTAGGGCATGTCCTGCGAGGTATATGCGTTTTTAAAGCGGTTACAGGCTGGTATGCTTTTGTAGGGTATCTGAAAGACCCCTCTGGTCTTTAAAGCCTCCTTTTCGGCTAATTCAAAAGAGCGGCGGGCAGTGTGTTGGAAAAGCGGAAAAATTTTTGGCATTTCTTTGCCTTTCGCTTTGTCAATTTAGGGCCAACACATACATACACAAATACACACACAGAGACATAAGAGAGGCCAGAATATTTTTGGACCAAGAGCCCCTCCCCAAAAACGAGAGGGGCCGAACCGAGGGAGAGGAGAGGTGTCGGCATAATAACTGAAATATTTTGGCATCCACTTGGCGGGCCACTCCCTCGACTTCTTTCTTTTACGTTTTTCTGCCTCCACCACCCAGCTTCCACTCCAAAGGACAGCACCCATGTCCTTGTCCGCCGACTGTCCTTATCGGGCAGTGTCAACATGGCCCGGAACCGAGGCTGGCTCCAAATTGCAAACAAGGCAAATAAATAATTTTAGCATTTTTATGCCAAGTCAGCAGAAGGCATACACACTCATACAGAGAAAGAGCACTGAGAGAATATTCTTTTTGGAGTCTACTTTTAGGTGCTGGGAAGTGTTGTTGAAAAAGGAATGACCTCTAGTGCCTTAAAGTAGGCTTTAAATATTAGAGATTCGCAAATATGTAATAGTATTTTAGGTTTAACTTAAGTATGCTTCAAATTTGAGATATTATTTAGTATTTAATAATATTTCAGACTCTATACAAGAGTTTATTTAAGATTTAAAATATTTATAAATATTTTAAAGACTACTTTTAGGCGTTGAAAGTATTGTAGAAGAAAGGGTATTCTCATAACCTTTGTATGCCTTGAAGTCTCCTTCAAATACTGATAACTCTATAATATTTAATAACATTTTCGAGTCTTTTTCTAAGCGTTAAATAAAATTCCCTTTACTGCCTAAAAGTATGCTTTAAATACTAAAAATTCTCTTCAAAAATCTAAAAATTTCTCACAGTACATGCCCAGTGAGCACCAAGTCCTTGACACTTACGCTGATCGCAGTAGGGTCCTTTCCAGCCGCGCTCGCAGTGGCACTCGCCCTCGATGCAGCGTCCATGGGCCGAGCAGTTGGGCACCTCGCACTCGCCCACCGGAATGTCGCACTCCGCCCCCTTCCAGCCCTCCTCGCAGTGGCACACTCCGCCCCCGTAGTGACCATGGGCGGAGCACAGGACAGGACACACACCTAAAGAGTGCGAAAGAGAAGGATGAGTTTCATGGTGGTTTGTTGGAATAAGGTTCTAGGGACTTACTTTTGGAGCAATCCACTCCCTGGTAGCCATCGATGCAGTCACACTTGCCCAGGTAGCAGCTACCACGGCCGGAGCAGTCATTGGGGCAGGTGGTGCTGACACCCTCGGCCTCCTCGGCCAGGAGGGAGACGGAATGGGCCACCAGCTCGTCGTTGTAGACGGAAATGAACCAGAGGCCAGTGTCCAGGTACTGCAGCAGGGACACATTCACGGTCATCGCGTCCACGTCGAGAGCGGGCAGGCCGTCGCCGGCGGAGCGCTTGTTGACCCAATGCTCCTGCGGCTGTTGCGGTTTCCCGAACTTCTGGACGTGCTGCTTGGCAATGTTCAGGGGTATGTCCACGTCGTCCTCCCGCGACTCAAAGCTGCGGCTCTCGTCCGAGTCCTGATCGTCGTCCGGGTCCTGGTCGGTGTCCTCAACGGTGCGATAGCGCATCTCCTCCTCCTCCCGCAGATGCTGGTAGAGTTCCAGGTCGTGGGTGGTGGTGTTGCCGGTGCTGCGACGGTGGCGCAGGTGGCTGTCCAGCCGCCCACCCTTGATGAACTCCACAAAGTCGTGCTGGGTCACCGAGGGAGCCACGTTGCGTCGCGAATAGACCGCAAAGTGGGCGCCCCACGGCAGCGTGAAGTTGAAGCGAATGAAGGCCGGATGCTTGTTGCGGAATTCCAGGGTCCAGAACTGGTAGGCGGGTATGGTGGCGTGGTAGGCCTCGTTGAACTCCTTCAGCTCCACCACACCGCCCAGCTGGGGCTGCAGCGCCTGGTGGTTCTGCTGCATCATCTGGCCCCCCGAGCCCATGCCCATGCCCATGCCGCCGATGGCCCCGTTGCCGGGTATGCCGCCGTAGGTCAGCTGGTGGTGATCCTGCAGCTGGGTGTTCGTGGCGTCCAACGGGGTCAGCGGCTGGTTGATCGAGTGCGGCTGTTGTTGCTGCAACAGCAACTGCTGCTGGATGCCGGCATTCCCGCCGGCCATCCCATTGCCCCCAACGCCGCCGACTACCGCCGGGTTCATCAGCCCGTGGACACCGTGATTCTGGCCGTGGTCCGAGGTGCTGGTCTGGATCGATTCCTCAGTGGGATATGCCGTGGCCACGCCGTTCTTCTCGTTGCCTTTCGCCAAGCCGCCGCGCAAGTCGTGGGGCTGGGACTTGACGTCCTGGACTAGGATGCAGTTGGTGGAGTCCATGTTGGGTTTCATTGAGCTGACAGCTGTAAGAAAGGATTAAAAGAATGGTTATTTCTGATTTCTTTATTTCATTGCCTACTTTTAAGTTTCGTGAGTGTTGTTGAAATTGTTGTAATTGGTGTTGGTGTAATTGGTTGAAAATTGAAAAATAATTGTTGAAAAATAAAACCTCTAATGTCTAAAAGTATGCTTCAAAACATAACTTTTAAACCTTTAATCTATAAGTTGTTGAAAAACATAGCTTTTCCCATATCCTTTCGAAGCCTTTAGCTTCCAAGTTTCCATTTCCTACTTTTTAGAGCCAAAGCATTGTTGAAAACCATACCCTTCTTAGCCCAAAAGTATGCTTCGAAAAATATAAACAATTAATTTCCCTATTTTATGAATCAATACCTATTATTTCCTCCCAAAATTGATATACTAAATTAAAGGTTAGCACACACTACTACTCTGATTAGAGCCCGCATCCTTGCATTATCCTGGGCCGTTACGTCTTCTGTTTCAGGGCAGAGCTTTGCCTCTTGGCTGGATTTTCGATTCGGCTTCGGCCAAATGTGCGCCCATAAATCGGTCCAGAAGCAGCAGCCCCCGAAACCAAAAAGGACGAACGTGCCAGAGAGAGGGAATGCTGGAGCTGCTGAGCTGCTAGTATTTCTGGCCATAAATCCTGCTCCTCATGGCCAAGAGAATCGCAATAATGTCTTCTGTGGTGCTGTAGTTGGTGGCTTCAGCTGCTGCACCGCCCTGTTTTTCACACATAAATTTTGGCATCATATTTTAACGCCATATTAATATGCACACGAGTATAAATCAAAAACTAGCGCACCCGCCCTGGCTCCTGCAGGACTCTCACACACACACACATGGACACAAAGTGGCCGTTGTTAACACGTTGGCATTTTGCTCTCAGAAAAAGGGTCCTCGTCCTGGTGCTGGTTGTGGGCTATCGTTTATCGATAACCATGGCCAGCCGGCAATTTATGGCCATTGGCAGTGGGAATGCGGCGCCAGCAGGTCCTGGCCACCAGGACATGCAAAGCGCCAAAAAAACAAACGAGGACACCGACATGATTGAAGGACTCCACCCAGAAGGGTTAACTAAACATGGCTTTAAAGAGGAGTCTTCTTGTTGAGGATTCTTGCACTTAATCGTTAATTGATTGAACCATTTCAGGCACTTCAATCACGTCCTCAATCTCCATCAGCATTCATGGCCCAAATCGTGGCACATTAGTGTCGGCCCTCGCGAGCAATTAACCTCACCCACTCGAGCCCATCGATCGGAATTATGTTAATGGTCGGCATTCGATTGGGCTATATATAGCCTACCATTTGTATATTTTTGTACGCGGACTCGTGTACGCGTGTGTGAATCATAAACATATGAATAATGGCCCCAGTGCTGTCATTGCTCCTTCTACGCTGCCTTCCCAATTTGGGGCACTTGACAGGAAAACAAAACATTTCGTTGACATGTAAACTAATGCACACGCACCCCCCCACACCCCAACACTCCAACACACACACACACACAACAAGACAAGGAGCAGTACCCGAAAGGACGAAAAAAAAGCCATTCTTAGATATATGGTCCGCGGCGAGTATCATTAATAAATTAAGAGCTCGGCCCAGTTGGTTCTATTAAGTTAACAAGCTTTTCATTCAAGTGCCCTCCTGCTACCTCCACTCGCCAAACAATGGAGGACCTCCTTGCCGTGGAGTGGAGTGGGTTGGGTTTTATATTTCCTTGCCATTCGATTCGATTCGATTTCGGTTTGGTTTCTGGTTCGGTTTGGGCTTCTAGTTCTTGGCGTTGTTTTTCGTTCAGCAATTAAATTTGATTACAACTGGCCGCCCACCTCCTTTTAATGGCAGAGCCCATCCATTACCACCCCCCATGTTTGGCTCTCGCTAATGATTATTTAGTTTCGTTTTTATTCCTTGCTATGGTGCTTCCTTGTTGGGGGAAGTTGTTTAGATTTTTAGCTTTTTAAGGGCATGTCTTGAGGGACAGAGAGAGAAATGATGAACTTCGATTTTGGGAGAAGGAGTAAGGGGTGTTATATAGTTTTGAATCCTAACTCTGACTGGGATTGTCTTTCATGGTCATTATATGGGTAATATAGACTTCTTCTGACCCATATCTTAATGTATTTAAGTACCAGGTATCATACATTGATGTTTAATTGAAGTATTTGTCATAAAATTGTCTTTCTATTGGATGGATGTTAGAAGTACCGTTTTCTAGTATATTAGTTTTATAGATGGCTAGAAGTACCGGGTATTATATACATAGTTGTAAAGACTAAGTTTGATGTATCTGAGTACCGGGTATAATGATCATATAATGATATTTCATCGTAGTTTCTGTCATATACATCCACCTTTATGTCAAATAGTACTATATTATGGCTGGTTTAATGGCTAGAAGTACCGGATATTATAGCTGTTTTTGTTGCCATATAGTTTTTATAGATTGTTTTTGACTTTGATGCACTATTTTGGCATTATATGGACTCGGGGTGATATGGACTCCTATTAACTAATAAGCGTTAAAGGTTTGATATATGTATCTGAGTACCGGGTATCATATACAGATGTTTAATCGATAATATAGGTTAATATAATATAGGTTATATAGGTTACATAGTATTATATTATTGATGTATGGATGGATAGAAGTACCGGGTATCATATAGTTTTAAAGTATTTGACTTTGATAATTGTCAATAAATGTGATATAGTATTCTATTAACTAATACTTTGATGTATTTAAGTACCGGGTATTATATAGTATTATTTCATTGTAGTATCTGTCATATTTATACACATAGATGTCATACAGTACTCTTTTAGGGAAGGATAAACGACTAGAAGTAACGTCTATCATACATTTCTCCAAACCACCATCTCTTCCCTTTAATTTGCTTATTTCTTCTAACTTTTAAGCCAACTTCTAGGCCATATAGCCTTCCCTTTGAAACCCCAATCTCTCGCAGGGCATCTACATGTTCAGTGCACATCATTAGTGTGAAATCAAGCACCTCCCCTTTTAGCTGGAATTTCTCCTTCAATTTCTTATTATTTTTTTTGTTTCTCCAGCCACACAGGCACTCCTTTGGACGTGTGTGTGTATATATTTTTAGAACCACTCGAGTTCTGCTCCAATTCCTGGCTGATAACTCAAAGGGTGTGCAACGGATGTGTTCGATTAATTATTTCCGCCACCCGGCCACCCGACCACCCGGCCAACCCAGCAGCTCCAGTGCCCAACTTTTCCAAAAGGGGCCCGCCTCGCCACTTTTGAATATCCCTGGCCTATGAATAAAAGAGTGCACGACAAATGAGACACATCATCGGGCTTCCCGGCAGGGACCTTATGCAAATTGCTCCTGCCGGGGACAATGGTCCGAAAACTAGAACCACTCAGGTCCACTCCCCCCGAAAAATAGCAGCGTGTCCTGTCCAGTGGGGTCTCAGGGTCAGTGAAAAGTTAGAAGCGCTAGCTCCTAGCAGGAGCTGGAAAATTTATGAAACATTTTCTTAATTGCACTTCCTTGAGGAAAATAATTTATTTAAACGACATGCGCACACCTTTCTTCCACGAACCGAAATGGAAAGTGGAGGTAGAGGCAGGTCCTGCCATTGACAAATGTCCTTTCTCGATGTGTGAGTGTTGTGTTGTAATTTAAA
This sequence comes from Drosophila malerkotliana malerkotliana, assembly GCA_018153235.1. Lineage (NCBI taxonomy): Eukaryota > Metazoa > Arthropoda > Insecta > Diptera > Drosophilidae > Drosophila > Drosophila malerkotliana. Next base: position 7,058,022 of record JAECXV010000038.1, read on the forward strand.
TTGAAATGTCTTTCATTATGCCTTTTGGTTGGATAACCCAAGACCGAGTTTGTTGAATCAATTTCCATCCTTTTCTTTTTTTTTGGTTTATTTCTAAGGACATTTGGTGGCTTGTTTTATTTTTGAACTATGACATAGTTTGTGTCTATTAGGGAATTTTGTGCCTCGAAATTAATTGAAACCAGCTGGGTATGTGCCTTTCGTCTTGCTTTCCCAGCCGAAAAGTGTTTTCCCGCAACATTCTTGGGAAATTTGTTCGCTTTCCTCAGCCTCAGACTCGGCCATTGCTAATTGACTTTCTTTGTTGCGGTTGTGCGTGACGTTCGCATTTCCGGATGATTGGCCACCGCCCACTAGCCAGCCCACCGCCTCCCCTGGTGGTTTTCCCTAGGCTGTTTTTCCGGCCAGAGGAAGAAAACCGAAACGAATGCGAGAAGGACAATTTCCGAGTGCTTTGCATAATTCGTTAGGCGCAAAGGAAACCGCAGAAAAATGAACAATTCCATTCACTAATTGGCAGCAATCTCTTTGACTCGCTCTCTCTCTTTCTGCCCCAGGCCAGCTGTCTCTTTCCCACATGGTACAGTGAAGCTTGTGGCAGTAGAGAGTTTGATGTTTGTTGTTTGAAAGTGGACACTTGGAGGTTGGTGAAGTGAATGCTATTAGGCCACCGAGGGATCGCACAAGAAAGCAAGGACTATATGATACCCGGTACTAGCTTCTTATATTACAATTACTTTTTCAATTAAAAATAGCATAATTTTGGGCTTAATGGTTATTTTCATGACCTTCTAAAACCTCTTTTCAGTTCAGATTTTGTGTTAATTTCTACTATTGTTTCAAAGCAAGAGTCCCTCCATATTAGATTCTACTTCAGAGGGAAGGTTTTGAAGACTATACCATATCCGGTACCTCTTTTATTTAGTTTTCTAATAAAAACTGGGATACTTTTGGGCTTAATGATATGTTTTCTTACTTTTTGATACCCCTTTGTCTTAACTTTCATTTATTGTTTCAATTTGAGATGTCTCAGGTTAGATTCTACTTCAGAAGGAAGCTTCCCAAGACCAAACCCATAGCCGGTACCCCTTTCCTTTATTTTTTTAATAAAAGTCAGCATACTTTTGGGTTTATCTACTATTTTCCTGCCTTATTTACCCCATTTGTTTAACTCTTCTCTCAATATAAAAATCCCAGATAAAATATTACTTAATTAAGAAGAAAGCAAATAGTATACCATACCTCGTACATTTCCTATTTCTAATAGAAGTTTTTAATGAAATTTAACATACTTTTAGGCAGAATCTATACATTCCTTTCAAATTTATACTATTTCTACTATTATATACTACTACTATCATTATATATTGCCTTGATATGATAGCCGCAGATTAAATTCTACTTTACATAGAAGAAAGCGAACAATATAAGATACCCGTTACTTCTTCTTTTTATTTTTTTGTTAAAATATTGAATACTTCTAGGCCAAATCTTTAGTTTTCTTTTCATTTTAAACCGTTTTTTCTTGCAACTATTCTCCTAATATTAGAATACTCTATTAAAATATAGTTTTGATAAGAGGAGCCAAGACTCTACAACACCCTGTACCTCTTCCTTTAATTTTTTAATAAATTATAGCATACTTTTAAGCTCAATCTATATTTTGCTTACCACTTATAAGCCCCTCGGATCAACTACTGTTTCAATATGAAAGCCCCCGACCAACAGCAAGTGGCCATAAACACGTTCTAAGGACCATTATCCCGGCATATTGGTAATTAACCATGAACCGAGCCAGTCAGTTACCGTGGCGATAACTATTGCCGTAATCAGCTTAAGATTACATACATATATGGCAAGCATGAATATTCTAAAGTAACTTTGCCCACATCCAGGCATATCCTGGCACATCCTGATGCATTTCCACTCACAACGAAGGGGGGAGGGCGGCCAAGACAGGCCAGCAGGCAGGGCACCCACTGTGCTGGATTCGATTGAGGGGCGCAATGCATCTAATTCTATTGTTGGGGGGCGTGGCAGGGCAGTCGATGGGAGGTAGGGGTGGTGGGTGGCGATAAAACCGCAACAGAGCCAAAGGCAGCAACAAATTAAATTTTCAGCAAGCCGCAACGGCAACGGCAACGGCAACGCAAAGTGAAATGAAAATAAAATCGCATAAACTACAAGGCCAGCAGCTGCTGTAAATGACAACGCCGATAAGATGTTAAGGGGTCACTGAGGGGTTAAGAGAGATGGAACGAGATGGAGCTAGATACAAGTGGGCCTGGGTATGGGGAATAGAAAAGGACAGCAGGATAAGCCCCATGGGGTCATTGCAGGCAAAAGCAGCAGCAGCAGCAACAGCAGCAGGGCAGTAAGGCATGCAACCACACAGATGGTGGTGCAGCAGGCAGTGGCATGGCCAAAAGGGGGGGGAGGGCAAGGGAGTGGGGGGGTGTGGGGCATGCCAACCAAGTTTCAACACAGATGGACGCACGAACGCACTTCGCCATTTGGCATGGCCAGTACACACCGAAAGAAATTCTTTATAGAAATAACTACCAGGATTACTAGCCCATTACCATTTGTGTTTGATTTCTTTCAGTGTAATCCCCAAGTACTGGGGGTGGGGAGGGCGTAAGTAGCATGAGGGGGTGTGGTGGCCTGCATTTGCCTGTGAAACAGTGCATATCGAATGAGTTTCCGATAGTTATCCGCTTAAAAATCGATTAACCCATTTCCGATAACTACTGCAATGCGCATCCTGACCGGGCCAGCTGCCATTCTAGCATATTAACTGTTGTCTCTCTCCCCCCCGCCCGGCAGCTGTCTCTTTCAGCTTTTGTTGTGATAGAAAGTGGCACATTTGTAAATCGCTGGGCAAACATTTATGCAACTTTATGCTGCAGCCTCGGCTTCTGCCACTTTTGCATCTCCTGGCATCTCCTGCCGCTGCGGTTGCACTTGTCACTCACTATCTGGCCATCTCTTTTCCCCCAAGCATCTGCCCTCTCGCTTCCTGGCTGACTTGTGCCGTCTCTTTCGCCGCCTGCTGACATTGCGGTTGATTATCGGGACAGATATGACAGAGGGATGTGAGATGCTTGCTCTCGGCAAAGTTTAAGCTTCTACCTGACAGTTCTCGCTTGCGGTATTTTAAATAAAGTCAAACCAAATAGTTGAACAACAATCAAGAAATTATCAATTGTTAAACGGTATTCAAGGGATATTTATTGGTTGTGGGTCTTTAAAGTAATGTATGAATAAATTAAAGGCATTTTAATTGCCTTTCTGCAGGTTATTAATTGGTAAAACCAAATTTTGTTCAATAACGGGGTCACCAAAGTACTATTTGTTGTTTATCCATAAGTTTCAGTTGCTTTTTAGTCATTTTTGGTTGCTTTTTGGATATTTAAGTATATGGGTAGGGCTCAGAAGCTATTACATACAGTCAATGGGTAAGTTAACTAAGAAAAGTGTCATTTCTAAAATATCGGGGTCACCAAAATACATTTTTCCATTTTAATAAGTTTCAAATGCTTTTTATCAATTTTTGTTTAGGTTTTAGATCATTGGTTATGCTTTTTAGTGCTTTGCAATTCTAACATTCAATGAAATTATAATTTAAGCACATAAAAATCTATTTCTTACAACTTATTTCTTACAACAACTTATTTTGCATTTATTAAAATAATACCAAAGCCTATACTAATTCCACAACTTGCAAGTCCATCCTCTATTTATAGACACCTTTGTTTAACTTTTTTAAAGTTTTCTCGACGCCTTTATAAGTAGACTATGCTTTATGTTAGCTGCCTGAAATCTTGCCTCATCAATGTACGATTGTTTGTCCTTGAGTGGATGGTCGGTGGCTCGATGGCTCGGTGGTGGGTGGTGGCTGATGGCGGCTGCTGCTGTTTGTTGTTTGCGGAGGCGTGGTATGTAAATCAAATTAAAGAGAACAGCTCGTGGTGCTGACAAGGCAAACAAGCCAGCGAAAGTCTGCCTGTTAATTAACTGACAATGGGCTTCAAGCCCACACAAAGGATATGTACAAGTATGTGTATGTATTTAAAGGCACATGCATTCATCGAATATATATGTATATGTATATGTTTTTTTAAACAACCAACAGCTGGCACCATCCCGCAAGTGTTTGCTAATTTTATGAAAGCCCTCCCTCGGTCTCCAGTCGGGCGCTTAATTAATAGAAAATTATTTTGCCAACAGGTGAAAGGGCTAAAGAGAAAGTTGCCAGCAAAATATTAGCCACTATTAAAAATAAGGACGCAAAAAAAAAAAACCACCAAAAACAACAGAGAATCCATGAAATTAATTTCTGGTTCACCTGTTCGGCGTTGTTGGGGTCTTAACCCCAACGAGCCCCGCAGTTTCGAAAACTATTCAACCATAAAACGACCCTCGCACACACACACTTGTTAAGAGACAGAGCCAAGCGTAAATTCATTTACCGCAATGGGGAACACACACAGCCAAGGATACACACAAGGATACAGTGAAACAAAAAGCTTTTTACACAAATGAGTTTATGGCGGCGGTTTTTCGGGGGTTTTCCGCCTGCTTTTCCGGGGGAGTGCCACAAAAATTAATACATTATTTTTAAAAGATAAATTTCAAGCATGTGCTGGAGCAGGAGCTGGAGCAGGAGCAGGAGCTGGAGCTGGAGCTGCCAACAATTAAATCAGTGAAATCCACACGCAGCTTCCTAAGAACCCCTCCTTCCAATGGCCAAGGGCGTAGTCGAACAATAGAAAGGGGTTTCTAAAGAAAACCTCTTAGGGACTTGGGGTTTCTTCCTTGAAGCCTTTAACTAAAAATGGTATTAAGTACTATTTAATTTATTTATCTGATGTTCGAATCCCCTTTTCGCTACGCTACTGTCCTCTACCCCCCTTAGTCAGGCTATCCACAAAATGTTCACAACTTTTCAACTTAAATTCATTTTGCGCCAAAAAAGCGAGGGATGTTGCTTCTAGCGGAGAGTCCTGTTCTTGGGGTGGCATGTGCCAAGTGGCAAGTGGCATCACATATATTTTTCCCGTGGTTTGTTGTAAATTTGTTTTCGTTCACTTGCAATCCTGTGACACCGCAGCTCCACAGCTCCTCAGCTCCACAGCAGCCCCTCGCAACACCTCTCCCAACAACAAGCCGCAGCTTTTAGCCAACTGTAAATCAGTGCCTCCGACTCCCAAACAGCTGCTGCTTCTTCGGCGTAGATAATAAATTAAACGCAGGGAGAGAAAGTGAGAAAGTATGAGAATACCAGGAGGTGGGTGGGTGGATGGGTTTGTAGAGCCAAGCGGAAGCTCGAATAAGTGGCTAGAATTTGGAATGGATGGCACAAACACAAACAAACAAATGGCGGAGCAAAATCAAGGATGTTGGCTAAGCCGCAAGCTGTCAGTCCTCCAAACTGTTCCTCAAAATTATTTGGCCTCAATTTCCAGATCAAATAATGGATTGGCTTTTGGGGGAGAAAGTAAAAAAAAATGTAGAGGCCTTGAGGACTTTAAAATATTAACATCTTACATATTAAAGTTAAGAAACCTTAACTTTCATTCATTTAAAACTCTGAACTGTCACGGTCGCCTGGTTTCTTTAAGATTTATCAAAAAAAGCAGCCAGTTGGCAGCCCCAGCCCACTCCAACAGACAGCTGGCAGAGGAAAGGCTCCTGGAAAATCAAGGAAAATGACTGGGGAACCAACCGGTAGCCCAGATGTCGACGCACAGACGCTAAAAGTGTCCAAAAAGTTGTGCCAATGTTTCACTAGATAAAATGCCAGGGCACACGGAGGCCACCGCAGAGGAGAGTTGAGGCAGAAGGAGCAGGAGGACCTGCCAGTGAAAAGGGTTGCAAGGAGGAAATGGGGCAAAGGTGGTTGAGGCGTCGTCATCGTCGCCATTGCCGTCAACATTTGGCGAGGGGCTGCCTCGGCTGCCAACCGTCAACCCTTTTGTTTCAAATTAAAATTTACATATTTTAATGTGCAAACTTTTGAGCCAGAGAACAAAAACACCAACAGCAAGTGGGTGTTGGGAGTTGGGTGTTGGAAGAGGTAAGAGCTGGGTTCGCCAGAGCAGAAAAGAGAAATGGGCAAAAAGAATTAAATTGACCTGTAAATATAATTTGGAGGGAGCAGGAGCTGGAGAAGGAGGAGAAGTCCTGCCGGGACTGGGCACAAAACGTGTTTAATTATCAAGTTGTAAACAAAAACAGCAGGAAAAATCCAGGAAGAGCCACCAAAAAACAGGAAAGCACGCTGGAGAAAAGGGCTCCACAGAAGCATCCTTCGGATGTGGCAACAAAATAAAAACAAACACCACAGAATGGAAACTTTTCCCCCAACAAGGACCAAACATTAAAAAGCCATTTCAATACAAAAACAAAACTATCAGTTTATAGTTTTGATAATTAATTCATTTCTAATATCATTGCCGCCCTGAAGAGCCACGCAAGAGAACGCAAGCCACATATTGAACAATTATGAACTTCATTAGCATTCGAGGCCTGACACTCGATCCAGGGACCTGGATCCAGTTGATGCCATCGAACTTTGGCCTCTTCGGCGCTGGTTGCGGTTTCTAATTGCTTGTCAATTGAGCTGGATACCCGACCTGGCCGTCGGTTGCCACATTTATCAATTAACATTTTGAGGCAGCCCACGAATATGGAAGGTGTAGTATGAGTGAAGCACTGAGAGAAAAGAAGATGTTGTTTAAGGGCTTAAGGGCAAAGTAGATTCAAGCAAAAGGGCTTCCTGAATTTGGTCAGAAAACTGATTAAGAAAAGTTCATAAAGCAATAAAGACTTAAGGTTGTTCATACCTTTATAATCTATCGAAATTTCATTAGAATTTCATCGAAAGTTATCGAACTCTTAAATTCTAATACTTGAAATACTCTTTTAGTCTATGATATCTTAAGCCTTGTTTTGAAGTTCTTAAAAAAAATATTATAAATATTGAATAGCTAGCCCAATAGAAGAGACAATGGGAATATAGATTGATACTACTATCGATAGTATCAAAAAAATAACAAAGTATCAAGAACCCGGAAAAATTCAACAGTCTTTTAATTGTCTTTTCAAAAGGCACCAACTCATAAGAATCATCAACAAATCCAAAGAATGATATGACTTAAAAAAATATGATATGAGAAACTACCGAAATTTTATCGAAAGTTAGCGAAGTATTTCTATGAAAAGCTGATTCTTAAAAAACTTATTATGCTTATGGCATCTAAAGGGAAGTTTGTTAAGTATAATAGATGATTATTCCCCTAAAAGGCATCCACTCAGAAGGTTCACAAACAAGTCCTCATGTTTTATAACTTCATGTAATAAATCTATCGAAATTCTATCGGTATTCTATCGAAAGTTATCAAACTATTGCCATAAAATTTGACTCCCAAGGCACTATGTATGATTATGGTATCTAGAGGTCCAATTAAGAGTTTTCTTTGAAGAATTCTCAAATATAATGAAAAGATACCAACTAGGAAGAATAAATACAATAAATATCGATAAATTATCGATAAATATTAAGAAAAATAAAGCAGCAGAAAAGCTTTCAAACTAGAAGAGAAGCCTTTCTTTTTCAAAAGTCACCAAATTAGAAGCCCAACTATAGAATACAAGTTCTGATCTTTAAGGCATGGCCATGTATGGCAATTAATTAATATTTCTCCCAGTGTACTGCCGTGTGTGTGTGTGTGTGTGTGTGTTTTTGTGTATGTTTGCCCAGGGCAACGCTCCGTGTCGAGTTTCTTAGCTCTGTGCAAGTGTGTGGGTGTAAGTTAACACCATTTAACGCTAATGTAAAGCAAACACTTTGATGTATTTGCCTTGTTATCGCTTGTTTGTAGTTTGCACTTATGTACACTGAGCGAATATTTGCTAGCACACCCAAACACACACATATACAGCTTTAATATGTATATGCAGTGTACATATGCGTGTGTATTTTTCATTAACTCTCGTGTTGGCATTATGAGAATGTCCGTTTGCGTTTCAAGTGCGATTCTTACCTGCAAAGTATGCCAACATGGCGGTTAGGACGACGGATACGAGTATTAAGGCGATGCTCAAGCATTTCCAGGAACATCGGTGCTGACAGCGTTTATCTATGTGAAACCTGCAAATAAAAAAATTGTAGATATATATATATACATATATAGATGCTATGTGTATATAGAGAAATGCATTTGTAATTAACAGAGAATGAGAAAGAGAGCGAGAGGTCTGATGGTGAATCCCTGTGTCCTGCGGCTTTAGATGCTTGACATATCACAAGGACCACAAAAACCAGCCAGCCAAACAGAAACACATACCCAGGGACTATGCACTCAGAGAAATGATGTCAGAGCTTCCTTCTAACAATTCTTTATAGAAATAATAGACCGAAAGAGGTCCCAGTGTACGCCAATGAGTTTGTCAACTGCTGACAACAGCTGGCAACTTTTTTAATAAAGCCCCCGACCGAAAATGGCAACGCATGCAAAATGATGCACAAGACCAGGACAAAGACCAGGACTGTTACTGGAGCACTCCTCCCTCCCACAAAGGAGCCCTGCCCCCGAAAAAGGGTGTTAATCACACATACAGCCAACAAGTCTAAGCCGCCGCAGGCCGGGCTGTCAAGTCTTTCGGCGTGGTCGCCTCTAATTGCGTAAAAGTTGAACGAAATGCTACAAAGGAGGAGGAGCTCGAGCAGATTCGGAGGAGGTAAGGACGGGTGGTAGACCCGTGGCTTAAAGAGAATTAACAATTCTTGAGTTGGCAACTTTCGAAACTTGGCCAGAATTGGGTTAGACTCGAAAGTGTCCGAGCCAAGGCGGCATGAAGGGAGCAGAAGCCTTCGAGCAGAAGCCTTCAAAGGTGATTCAACTCTGAAGTTTCGGCGAAAAGCAAAAGCCCTGCGGGGAGAGAGCTCTTAAAGGAGTCTCAGGACTAACTAGGAAATCCTTCAAGCTTCAAGATATTTTGTGGCAGAAGAAACGCAAAGCGCCAAGCCAAGATTGAAAGTGAAAGAGGGCTGTCGGTTTGAGTAAAAAGTTGGAATAAGGCTTGTACTCTGAAGTGTATTCATACCCGGTACTTGTAGGGGTTAGGAGATAGTATCGGGTATTATATACTTAAGAAATGGAGTTTCTTTTAACTTCTGGTATAAAAGCCCTTTGGAGGCCTTTCTCCTTGGAAATAAATAAAAAATATTATAAAGTAGGAAAAAAAAATGTCTTAGGAAACAAAATATATCGGAACCGTATTCATACCCGGTACTTGTTAGAGGTTATTAGAGGTTGAGCGATAGTATCAGGTATTATCTGGAAGTCTGTAAAGTCCATTTTCTTCATCTGGCACAGTAAAGAAATGGAGTTTCCTTCAACCTCTAGACTTAGTATTGAAATTTATAGTACGAGAAATGAGTTACCAAGATAAAATAGTTCATAAAATCGACCTAAGAGGCAAAAACAACCATAATTGGGTTTATACCCAGTACTTGAAGAGTTAAAAGAAAGTATCGTATAGTATATCGTATAGTTTAGTATAGAATAGTACAAAATATCGCTTAACCCTTCAAATACCGGCTATTACATAGTTAAGAACTGCAGTTTCTAACCTCAAGTATTACGAAAAGGTACACTCCAGTCTTGACAATTGAAAGTCACATCCTTGAAGACTTGAAACTATAGTACCGGGTATCAGATAGTGAGGTTTTCTCTCTCAAACCCTAAAGTGCCCATCCCTCTCCACATACACCCCCAAAAAGCAGTCTCAACCAAAGACAAGCGATCTGAAAAACTACACACATGCTGCTATATATAAATATATACACTTTTTACATCCAACGCTCGGAATCCTCTTTGAAGCCGAAACAGAAAATCAGTTGAGTGGAAGTCAACCCGCTGCCAGTTCCCTGCCGGTTCGCAGGCAATTTAACGCCCATTCACCCATTGAGCCCGCGGCTATGGCGGGTCAAGGAGCCCCAGTTATCGGCAGCTATAGCTATATATAGTATGAAAAACTCACCTGGATGGCGAATATGGCGAATAGTGCGGTGCGTGGGCCGAGTGCGAATTACGCAACGGGAATCCGGGCATTACCAGCGGCTGGGAGCCGCTTATCTGGCAGTTGCCACCGTTGCCGCCGCCAACGCCTCCCGGCGGTCCAACTTGCGGTCCTCCGCCCACTGGCGGTCCTCCGCCTACGCCTCCCGGCATTGTGCCAGCGCCCATGGGCAGGCCGACGCCTCCGCGATCGATGCCGCCATGGCCGATTGTGTTGCTGCCAGTTGACATACTTTGGGGCATCTGTTGGGGGTGGCCGCCGAGCCTGTTGCGGAAGAAAAGAAGAAAAGAAAGTTGTGGTCAGTCAGAGGGAAGAATAAGCATAGCTGCACAGGGGAAAATATTTTTAAAAATATTTCAAAAATATTCAAGAGAATTGAGAGTAAGAAGGGGTATTATTAAAGCTCTATATATGTATAAGGTATGGTAGGGAATATATTATCCAGATCCTACAATATTATTTCATAGACTATACCAAGTTTAAGACTTTAAAGTGAAGTCTTGTGTCTTAAAAACCCTTCCTATAAGCTTCAATATTATAGATATCTCTTAAAAACTATCTATAATTAATGGCCTCTTAGTAGCTACAAAGGAAGTAATAAAGATTAACACAAAAAGAGGCAATAAATCGAAGGAAATTTATGAAATATTAAAGATACATTTTAAGAAAAATATTTAAGATTAAAAAATAAATCAAATAAAATTAAATTCAATCAAAAATACAAAGATTTAAGCAAGGATATCCCTTTTAAAGCCTTTCTTCTCATCCGCTTATAAAAATAATAATTTTTTAGAAATTCCTAATACCCCTATTTTTTTTTCAGTGTCCTGGCAGTGCTTGTAATGCGGAAATTAAAACATGTGCAACAGTTTTCGCTCTACATTGGCCCCGTCGCTTTTTCGTTACAATATTTAAATCCCATCCTCGCGGACAAAAGGCGGCTGCCTGGATGGCTGACTGGATGGCTTCTGCCCGCTGTTATTGTTATTATTATTATTTTTAACGGTTAAGTGATGCGGAAATTTTAAATTAAAAAACATAAATCAATGCATATGTGAGCAGAGACTGGGTGTCTGTATTGTATTCGGTAGGTTTTCATTATCCCCGGACCGGACTGTTGGATTTTTGTGTTGCTGTTTGTGTTTGTGTTTTATTATCGCTCAACATTAAGCGGAAATTCAGTCCTCGCTGCTGCCAGCGACTCGATAACTGCCATTGTTGTTGGAGGAAAGTGCAGAATGCAGCACCCAGCACCCAGAATCCAGAATGCGGAGAGCATTTCCCGGGCGCGCGCTCGCTCCCGTTTTCCACTTTGCGGATGCCATTTTCAGGCGCCGCCCGCAACTATGCAACACAAATTACAGCTCGAAAACATTTCTTTGTCCTTTTTTTCCCGAATATTCAACAATTTACAGAAATTTTCATTAAAAAAATAGTCATAATTAAAATTTAAATAAAATAAATGGTATAAAATATACCAGGTCTTTAAAATAGTGTATTTAATATTAAGAAAGGTAGGTATCAATTTTAAAATTATAAAAAGTTTTGCAATTTATCTGAAAGTCATTAGTATCGGTGGAAACTTGAACACAACCCATAAAACTAATATTTTCATTACAATATAAATAATAGGTATAATAATTATAATTTTAATTCAATTCAAATGAAGTCTAAAGTTATAAAATAGTATAAAATATAAAGTATATGTATAATGTATAAAATATTTAATTTTAATAAAAATTTAAATAAAATTTAGTTTTATTAAAAAGTTCAAACAATCTATAATATAACAATCTATAAATAACTAATATCGATAGAAACTATATAAACATATGAAAAATATTGATAGATATTCAATCATGGCTTTAAAGTTTAAGCCAAGTTCTAATAGGAAACATCTTAGGCAACTAATTCTTTCATCTTTGTATTTCCATTGAAGATCATTAAGTAATGGCCTGATTTGAGGTTTGAGCCTGATATTTCCTCTCCGAATTAAAAACCCACTGTTTTTTATCACTAATACCGTTGCTATGAAAAATATTGATAAATAAGAACATTTAATCATCTTTTAGCTTAAAAATTCTTCAAAAACATGTATTATAATATTTCTTGTAAGAACCATTAAATAATGGCCTGATTTAAGGATATTTTTCCTCTTGAAAGTACAAAGCCCATTCATTTTTTTTTAAGCACTAATATCAATAGAAACCAGAAGTATGCATTGAAAATAACAATATGTTGGAATATTTAAGAAAATATTTAAGTTCTAACATGAAAATTCTTAGAAAATTTGTATTTTTATTAATTTTTCAAATATTATTAAGTAAGACCTAGATTCAGAAATATTTTTCCACTTGGAAGTACAAAAACCGCACTTCTTTTAAAACAAATACTAATGTCGATGGAAACCACAACTAAACTAAGAATATCGATATACTCTCCCTTTCAATCATGTTCAAACATTAAAAATATTAACAGATATTATTTGAATTATTTTTGTTTAAAGATCTCCAATACTTCCTCTAACCGATTATTTAAAAGATTTGCAACTAAAGCCCTGTTTAAAGGTTTATTTTCCCTTTTGAAAGTTAAAAACCCCCTTTTTTTTTTTGGATGTCATGTCATTAGCTTTTCCATTTTTAATCTGCAATTGAAGCGTACAGTTGCGCCAAAAGCTGTTCAACTCTTTTTTTTTTGTGTTTTTGGAATGCTACCAGGATTTATCTGGGCCATCAGCATGCTTATTTTTATACCAACCCAAACCCGGACCCGTACCCGGACCGGGACTCTGTCTCCGGCTATGGATCCGGGCTCAGGTCCAGATTCGGATTCCGATTCAGATTCAGATTCATTGTCATTGTACCGAACTCATCGTCAGTGGGATATTCGCGTGCATTTGACATATCACATTTGGCTCTATTCGCATCTCTTGGCTTCGCAAAAACGCAAAAAAAAAACGCATTTTTTGGTTTGGTTTGGTTTTGGGTTTTGGGCTTTTGGCCTGCTTTGGGTTTTTCGCTTTTTCGTTTTGGCCGCCATTTTGGCTTTGTTATTTATGGCCATGTCAAGCGGTCAAGCGTATGCCACGCCCCCATCGCCCATCAGCGATCTGGCCTGCATTTGACATGCGGTTGTTGTGTGCGGCTTTTCTTTCCTTTTTTTTTTTTTTTTTGTTGGTTGATCATTGAAATATTTTCCCTTTTTTTTTTTTGCTTTTTTGTCGATTTTGGGCAATCGAATGAAGTGCAAGTGTGACGCCGATGGCGGCATTATAATCCCGAAAGTTTTCAGAGATTTAAAAATGTGCTGGCCGATCGGTGTAATTTATAGGAAAAGGGAATCCCTTCCAGAATCTAGAATCCAGAATCCGTATAGCATCCAAAAACAATGAATGGCGCCCCCGGGTGCTCAGCAAAATAGACACGGAGATTGGTTAGACTTGCGGGTCGGGTTCTGGCCTGGCCCACAAGACAAATGTACATGGCCTGCATGTATAGTAGTGAGTATCTGTGTGTGGAGTATCTGTGTTTGTGGAGTATCTGTGTGTTTGTGTAAGCTTAGCAAATGCTAAGCTAGCCAGCTAGCAGCGCAAGCTGTGCCTGTGATTTATTAGCAACAATAATAGAATTAAACAATTTAAATTAAGTTGTAGCCAAAAACCATAAACAGTCTGCCAAAGGCCGCTTCCTCCTCCAGCTCCACCTCCACCCCGGGAGCGGCCCCCCTGCCAGGCATGCCACTGGCAACAAATCCAACACATACACGCAACGTTTTGTTGCCTCCAAGGGAGAGGATACCCTGGACTTAGAGGCAGGATGGATGTTTTCAAGTAATGGGAGGTTGGATAAATATTTTAAAATTAAAAATAGAGCCTAACTAGCCTTAATTTTGAGTTAAAAAATAGCACACATCTTAAATATTAGTTCTTAAATCTTAAAAATATTTAATAATATTTTTAAGCCCCCTGGTAACTCTGTATTCGTGGCGCCAACATTCAAATCAGTGGCTTGACCAGAAGGAGACGCCATAGCGGAAGCACAGCTGGGCCAAAGTTGGCCCAACAAGTGCAACAGAGACAGCCAAAAGGAAGGACAACAGACATAGAGAGAGAGAGAGATAGATAGATAGAGAGAGAGGGATAACCAACTTCCGCGCGTCGCTAGCGGGGCATTACAAATGCTTCCTGTGCATACATTTGGCAGCCACTCCAGCGGCTTTTGGCCACTCCACTCCACTCTTGGCCGTATATTGTAGCCATTATTATTGCCGCTGACCGGCCACAGGAGCCCCCTGCCACCCACCTATACCCACCATGACACTCGACGAAAGTTGTGCACACGCAATATGAGAAGAAGAAGGAAAAAAAAACCATTGCATACTTTTAAGTGGAGCGCATTTTGTAACTCAAAATGGCAGTTTGTAGTCATGTTCGGACCTGTGCGCCAGTGTGACTGTGTGCCTGTGTGCCCGGGCTTGTGTGTGCCCGTTTGATTGTTTAATTTAATTTGGATTTAAAAGCAACGCATAACAAAGATTGCCAGCAATTATTTTTTGCCCGACGCTCTTGTTATTCAATCAAATAATATTCATTTCATTTGCAATCAACAACAGCAGCAGCTGCAAAAAGTTTTCCTTTTATTAAATTCAGTTTCTGTTTCTGTTTCTCTCGCCTTTCCATATCCATACATATACTATATATATATAGTTTTTTCTGATTTTTTTTTTGTTCAGCTTTTTCCCGTTTCTGTTTATTCCGCTTTGTGATAATAAATACAATTTTTGCATTGTCCACTGGGAAAACAAGCGAGATATGGTGATAGTTTCTGCGACAAAAAGGACATAAATCCAAGTATACAGCGGAGAAACTAGTTGCCATATCTAGTTGCAAGAACGCAGTTTTCCAATCAAATTTTAGGGAATACTTTTAGGTAACTTGAAGGGGTTTATTTTGAAAAAGGTGTTCTAGAATTGATTTTAAAGAAAGTATTTCTTAAATACATAGATAAGTGCTTGGTACCCACAGTGGGTTCTCTAGCAATGACTATAACTCTTCTTATATCCACCAAAAACTTAAGGGGACTACTTTTAATATATTCTTATACCAATATACTAAATTCTAATATATTTTACTTAAAAAATATTCATGGATCTGTTTTATAATAATCTCTATCAAATCATAAGAAAAACACTTTCTTTTTTACATTTTTCTTCCATTTTTAATGTTTTTTGTGCTTTAATCTATGAGAAATTCAAAAAATGATACTATATCCCCACAGTAGAGGCTATATCTTTGTAATAAACTATCCGTCTTTGAAAAACACTTCTTTAAATTATTTCTAGATATATTCTCTACAATTCTTCATCAAAATCTAGGATTTTATAATTTTATTTACAATTTTTATTACCTTTTCTGAAGATTTTCCTACAAAATCTTAAATTTGCAGAATGATTATAAAGGTCCCCCAAAAGAGGCTATATTCTTTTCAGTATTTAACCGATTTTCAAGAGGGTTTGTTAAAGTTTTGTTAAAAGATGTCCTTTTAGTTTTTATAAAAATCTAAGAGCAACATGTTTTCAAATTTTTTGTTAAATTTTCTAAAGAAATATCGAAAAATGCTAAAAATTATCATATGTTCCACAGCAATGACTACATCTTTGTCTATAACTATCCGATTCTAACAAAATCTAGAATAACAATTTTTAAAAACATTTTCTTTTAATTTTCGGAGGCATTGAGAAGTCACTTTCAAGTAATCGCTTTCTTTAAAAATTCTTAGAATACTTGAGGGTCACAATATGGGACCCCGAGAGAAAATATATATTTTTGGAAAAATGTACAAGATTTCCCAGAGAAGTATACCTTAAAAGATTTCTAGATACATTTTTTACCAATCTTGATTCAAATCTAAAAACCCAATATTTTGAAATATTTTTATGATTATTTTTGTGAAACGAACCTCTTAAAAAATTCGAAGAATGCAAGAAAGTAAGAATATAGGACCTAGAGACATCTACATATATCTTTAAAAATGTTGTAGATTAATTATTATTTATTTTTGTTAATATTTTAAACAATTTTCTGTATATTTCTTGCTCTATTCTCCAAGTAAACCCCATCTCTTAGTTGCCTCTGCAACTAATCAATTATCTGCGACAATTACTCGACACTCTGGCACTCCATGCCAGAGTTGGGCTCCATGGTTGGGTTTCCTTCAGCAATCTTGCCACTTTCCGAATGCGTGACAGGACAATGGAATTGCAATTGCTCCGATTTGGTTGCAGATGTTAATGTTGCACGTAGCCCTTTGCGGCACAAAGTTTGTTGTTCACCTATTTAGCTCTCACCCCCTCTCTTTCGCACGTTCTGTAGCCCTCTCTATCTGCCACAAACATTGCTATCTCTGTCCCTTTTTTCGGTGTGTTATTATTGATTTCGCGCTTCATTTTTCTAGCACGTTTCCAGCGTTTCATACCCAGCGTGTAATTTTGTTTGGATTTATCTTTTGCCTCCCCCGCTCCCCTCCCTCTATGAGAGGGGCCTATTATGTGCATCTCTTTCCCTCCTTTCTTCTCTATGTATGTGTGGGTGTGTGAAATTTTGGCGAAAATCACGTTTTTGGTGGGCGTTCTGTTAGTTTTCGCTTTGTGAGGCACGAATCCGTTGAAGCCACGAACTAACCGGAAAGGGACGTGCGGAGCGGGGGTGAGGAGCGGGGCGGGGGCGATTTAACCCAACAATGCCAGGAACAACTAAATTCATAGTTTTGTTCCACTTCCAGATCTGGACAGAGGGGAGGGGGAGTATGGTATAGTGCCTTCCTCCATTGAAAAGTTTTGGACAAAATGCTTCAATGGCCTCCAGGCTCGATCTGGTCGGGAAATGGAGGGGAAAAAGGATAACCAGGGGAGGGTAGGGTGGGGAGAGGCTAGCCTACAGGCTACAGGAAGTCCTGGGAATTTATCAAATTTATTTAGCAGCCAGAACTCCCTACAACTCTAAACAAAAAGCCTTGTTTTTAAAGTTAAAAAAATAAATAAAAAAATAATTAAATACCAAAAAGTTTGAGATATTTTTTAAAAATTATTTTAGTAACTATAAGGTATTAAATATTTATTATTTTAAAGATGTTTTTGTTTATCTTAAACCACCCTTTAATCCTGAACCCCCTTTTTTTAGTTGAAAACTTTGATATTAAAAATGTTTTTTTAATATCCTTTTTTTAATATCAATATTATCCTTTTTTTCGCTTTATCCTTTTTTTTTTGTGAAACTATTTCTTCCGCTAGACAACTTTCGGCACTTGAGGAGACCTCCGAGAGGGATTTCTAAAAAATAAAAGCTCACCTCCCGGAAAATGTTATCCTTTTGACCGTCACTCTCCCTCTCTCTCTCTCTCCGAAAAACAAAACAAAGGAAAAGCAGACAAAGAAAGTTTCTGAAGAGACGAGGGCCGAGGGGCGAAGGACCTTCTTGGGGGGGTGAGGGGTAAATCAATTTAATTAGTTTCTGACTTTCATTTACAAATTATGCATAAATCTGTAGACAGCGCCCCAGAGACCATAAATTAAGCGCCAGCGCCGAAAACAAAAAAAAATATAAAAGAAAAGCTTGGCGTGGAAAGAAAGAAAAAAAAAAGAAAACTTTTACGTTGAACACGAGCACGACTCGAACCCCAAAACAACAACAAAACTTGTATCTAACTACAACAAAAAGAGAGGGCGAAAGGAGGAGAGAAAACAAGAAGTGGGAAGCGGAGAAAGTAAGAAAAGTGGGGGAGAAACATTGAGGGTTGTACGCAAAATTAATTTGCGCTTTTATTAAATTTTCTTTTGCCGCTCTCTCATGGCAGGACGGACACAAGAAGAGCCAGCCAGGACGAGCCAGTAGGAAGGAAGGTTATAGGACCAGCGGGCAGAGGGGGCAGGGCAGTTAATCACGCCCGCAGGGGAAACCCCCTCCCAACACACACGGCGTATGAGCAATTTTTATTGAGCGTAAGAGCAACAAGCGAAACAAAATACCAGATAGGGGGTAGCATTTTAGCCAAACGCTGTCAAACAGAACTGCAGCAACCCCTTGAACCATTTTTTATACACGATTTATTTCCATTTTCCTTCATTCTCCCCTTTTTCTCTTTTTTTTATTTTTTTTGCATTTATTTATACTCATTTTTTATTTTTTTCTATTTTTTGCACAAGAACGAACCTTACGCTTGAATGCATTTTTGGTAGAAAATCTGGGGTGGGGTGGCTGGGGGGCCCGAGGGGAATTATTAGAAAAAATAAATGCCAAACTGAAACAAGTTACTTTTATTTACAGGACTTTAAGTGATAATAATGGAGGACTCTTAGGGGAAGTGGAGGTGGGGTTTTAAATAGGGGTTTGGGGTTCTAAAATATAGGTTTTAAGGATAGTATCTTTTACTTTAATAATAGATAGATAATAGATAAGTATATATAACATAATAGCTATAATAGCTAGCTTTTATATAAGAGGTTATCAATAACATAAATAAGTTAATAAGTAACTTAGTACCTTATAAATCTATAACTTAAGGTCTTGGAGACTGAGATGATAGCCTATATTATACATATTAAATAGATTTAATACCCTGAGGTGCTATAGGCTGGGTCTTAGAATTAAAAATATTATAGAGTTATTTTAGAGTTAGAGAAGAGAGTAGAATATAGTAAGAAGTATTATTTTAGAGTTACAAATTAAATAAATAATTGTCTCTGTGTGTAATATATGTATTCTATAGTATCAGTAAGAGTAATAGTAGTAAAAGTAGAGTATACTAGTATAAGTATATATGATATAAACACACTATAGCATCCATATATTCTATTAAATAGCTTCCAAAGATAGAATCTATAGAAAATCCCCTAAAACACACACCCAATTAGCACTCTATAAATCGAATAAAACCCGAATATAAGCCATATCTCAGATCTCTAGCCAAAATCCCCATTTAAATCTCTTACAAATTGAAGTTTTTTCGATTTAAGCAAAAGGTAAACGATCTAAAAATGGCAAAAACTTGAGGGGAAGAAAGGGCCATTGGCATGTGGCAGGAGGCAGGGGCCATGTGGCATGGGGCAGTGACAGGACAAGGCCTGGGCATGGTGTTCGCTTTTCCTAACGGTAACCGCTGTATCAGTTACGCGCTCTCATGGCAGATGATTCTGCAGAATAAAAACGAAACCGAAACCCCCTTTTTCCTTCTGCAGAACCGGCGCCTCCACCTCCGCCGGCGTTGCCGCCGCCGCCTCGCTTGTGCGCCTTAACCCTCCACTGGCCCCCGGGGGCTGCTGAAGCGACTAATAACACCCCGAGGGAGCAGCGAACAGCGTCTGCCGCTAGTGGGCGGGGGTGGGCGTGGTTGGAGCAGAAACAGAAAAAGCAAAAGCGGCGACTGCCAATGATCAAAGAATTTTTCCCTGCCATGTATTTTCATTTTCAGTTTTTTCTTTTTGTAATTTTTCCATCCAACTGGGAGATGTTGAGCTGGCAGAGTTGCCAGGCCATGCTAAATTTTTGTTATGACGGCGGAATTAATATTATTAAGGGTCGATTTTCAAGCCCGGGTCGCAGACGGGTTTGTCCCTTTTTTTTGGTTTTTTTGGTCTAGAGCCGTTGAGTTGATAATTTCACGATGCCACACCAGCAGCGGAAAAGAGTGGAAAGTGGAGACGCCACGACGTCATTATCAGCAAATGCCGCACGCCGCTTTGTTTGACAAGGGCCACCCCAGACCACCTTAAACAGCCCACCACCCACAACCCACTTATTAAATATTTACAGTTTTGGCAAGTTTCAAAAGCGCCTTTAATTGCTGTCACTTCTGGATTAATTATTTACAAAACCCGCAAAACACATGGAAGATGGTTAATACCCTACCCGACCAGCCCAAAATTTAATAAACCTAATTGGCGCAGGAATAGGGGCTGCTATTCAAGGAGGGGTACTACTACATAATTAAATATTTAGGTCTGGAATGGTTTGGAGAAAAAATAATAGGGCTTCAAATGGTGGTTAGTTGTTTTAGGGAAGTGATTGGAGAAGGGAACTGAGAGAAACTATAAATACCCGGTACTTGAAGACTTTTAAAAGAGAACTTGAATAATTTTTACTTTTAAAAAATTATAAAGATTTTAGAATTATTGTAATTGGTATAATAGTATAGTGGGAGTATGTAATATGTATTATAATGTATTATATATTTTAGAGGAGGAATCTATTAGTTCTAGGGAAAGGAATCTATGTATGTATACCTGGCACTTTTTGAACTATAGGGTTAATTAAGTCTTAATTTTGGTTTAATAGAAATAATATTAAATGATTAATATTTAACCTTAAGACCATCTAAATCTTAAAAAAGCGAGAGATAGCCTCTCCCAAGTACCGGGTATGAATATCCCCTTTATCAAGAGCATTTCCCAGTCGTCTTCAGTTAATATTGCCAGCCCCGCGCCATCGTGCCGCGCCATTTTATTCGAGAGGAAATGAAAGAAAAGAGCTCTCAGGATTCACGAAAGGTGAAAGGCTGGAGAAAGGCAAGAGCAAGAGCAAGAGCAGGAGCAAGAGCAGGAGCAGGAGCAGCAGCAGGAGAAAGGCCTGAAAGCGTCGCGCGATAAGCGCCTCAAACATTTTTCCAAGCGCTTATTAATTGTGTTTGTCGAGTGACGACGGCAGCCTAAGCTGTCGGCCTGAAGGGCGGCCGGCAAGGATGTTTGCCAAAGGATTATGCAGCAATGTCGCCGATGCCAACGACGACGCCAACGACGTTCCCAGGCAAACACCAACCAACGCGCACACCATTTTGTGAAAGAAAGCCCACCCCGACCACCTGCCGGGCGGTTAAAAAAAAAAAGTAACAAGTAACATGGAAAGATTTTTAATATTTGCCCAAAAGTGTGGCAATAAAATCAATCGAGCTAATAACGGAAATTGCCCAAGGAGCAAGGACCAGAGCCAAAAAGACGCAGGAACTGAAATTTTGGGAAATCGAAAAACGCAGCGGGGGTCATCGGCCTGCGAGCACGTGGCCAGATCCCACCACGCGCCACCATCCGTAGCGAAAAAAAAATGTGAAAAAATATCTCTAGGATACGCCAGTTTCGATTCCGATTTGAAATGCCATAAATTGAATTAGACGGCATGTCCTCGGAATTCCCATTTTGTTGCCATCCTGCAGCTGCAAGTGCATCGGAAAGCAACCACCAGTCGCCACGACAGCCTCGCAGCATCCCTAATATTTCCCTGGTAGTCCTGATTTTGGTTGTCCTCCTCCTCCTCCTCCCCTTAGTCTCGCTGGGCGTTGCCATAAAGCAAAGTAATATGCTCGCCCATCTGGCTAATAATCAAATCAGTGGGCGTGGTCATATTTCTCGATTGCCCTGTGCCCCCTTTTTATTTCCGGTCCATCAATTATCGAAGGTTTCGGCGGGAGGGTGCTCTGCCGTTGGGTTTTGCAAAAGGTGGTTACTCTAAATGGAACACTTTCTTGACTTTTTGCAAGTTTGGCTATTGGGTATTATTATTTTCATCATAAAGTTATGGAAAGAGGAGAGGTTCTTCAATATATTCATCAGATATTAGTTGTAGTTTTGGTACTTTTCCTCTATGGTGAGTACCGGATATCAGACATTGTGTGAGTACCGACTATCACAATTCAAAAGAAGATAGGAGACAGCGCCACCAGATTATAATCACAGAAGTATTGGTAAAGGACACTTTTAAAAGGTATCGGGTATAAGGAGTACCGGGTATTATTATTTCAAAATAAGAAAAGATACTACTGTATTAGTAGTAGAGTAGAGTTTCTTCAAGATAGTACACTAGTTCATAGTGCGTATCGGGTATCATAAACTCAGTCTTATTGAGTAATCAGTATTCAATATCCTAAGTTAAAGTACTGCAATATTCATAGAATTCATATGGGGAGTACCGGGTAACATTATTTCAACCAAAAAGAGAAGACTTAAGCCAAGATACTCGATTATATTCATTAAATGTATATGAAGAGTCCCTGAGTACCTCTTAGTATACTCATTTATGAGAAGTACCAGGTATAAGAGGCTCCAGTTTAGTGAGTGAGTATCGGGTATCATTATTTTATGTACATAAGTATATATGTACATATACTCGTATTATATTATATTATATTTCTAGTAATCAAAGTATACTCATTTATAGGGAGTACCGGTTATCGCTTCACTTTTAGTGAGTACCGGGTATCATCCAGTCTACGGCATCCAGTACAGCTCTTAAAACCCCTCTACACCTTTCAAAATATTATTTCGTGTTATTATTAGCCATTCCCCGATATGTGAATCATTATAATTATATAATCCCTTCGCTCCTCGCTCCAGCCGTATTAATTTTCCGCCATAAAGCATAATGCTTATGAAGGTCCTTGGGCCCAGTGACCGCCCTCAAGTTAATTTGCAACATAATCTTTTAATCTGGTTTTTGTGTCAAGCGCAGACTACGTGGGTGTATGGATGGTATGGGCAGCTGTACTGGGTGGATGGGTGGTGTCCACAAATATGGAAAAGTCACCCCCGAAAAACGGAACACATAGATCTCCGGCAGCTCATCGTCGAACGTCAACCCTTGGACGGAGCGCCACGGTGGTGGTTGGGATTTATGAAAAATTCATTAGTTCCGTGTGCGTTTTTCGGCATCGACAGGATGACATATGAACCTAATGATGCCCCAGGCGCAGGACACTGTCCACTTTATGCTAAAAAAAAAACAGCCGAATACATGAGCGGAAATGTGAGCAATGCATTTGTGGATAAATACGTCCGCCACTTCCTGAATCGCCCAAAAAGTATTAAAGTCTGGAAGAGTCCTCGGAGGATATCCATGTCCATTGATTTTAATTTTCCATTCCAATGCTTGATATTATTTTTTATTGAAGGCCGAAAGTGGGCCTCATATCTGGGTTATGGCTTACTAATGATGGTCTGGTAATCCCCATTTTTTGCATATGCAAGCCAATATTTGATTTATTCTTTTGGGGGGCCGAACTATGCCAGTCTATTTTCGGGGGCTTATCAGCGAGTGTGGCTCATAAGCGAGCTCCGGGGACCAGGATCAGGAAGAAAAACACGAAATGACACACATATAGGCCATAGTGTGGGTGTGTATCTGTATCTGTGTGAGAGAGAGCTCTGAAATTCATCAAAATCCAATCAATCTTTCATTTAAACATTTTCATTTCGGCTCGTTGCGTGGCGTGGCGGGGCATTCGCATTGAATGGAAATCCATACAAAGGGCCGCCGACGTTCGTCCGCCTCCTGCCCGAAGGATGAAGGATGAAAATTGCAAGGATGAGGCAGGCAGGCAGGCAGGCAGGCGGGTGGAAAAACAAAGCGAGGTGGCATGGGGTGCCGAAAATAAAAAAAAAAAAAAAAAATCCGCAGTAAAGCGCAAATATTTGCGCGTATAAATGGGGATGATGATAGATGGAAAACCAAAAGGCAGCAACAACCACTGAGGCAGCAACTACAACAAGGAAAGCGGAAAAACCGCAAAAGAAAATGAGTGGAGGCTGGCAAATTGTTGATGTAAGTCAAATTCAAGAAAAACAAAAGCCGGAAAAAGCTTTTAAAGATCTGAAGAGCGCCAAAAATACGCAACAATTTCTGGAGAATTCTTTGAAATATCAAGTGGGAAAGAGGTTCAAATAGGTTAGCTCTATATAACCCAAGATAAGTTATAGGTTATATAGTGAATATTACCATAAGACACATATCTACAAAGTTTCAGCTCAATAGCTTTGAAACTAAGCTAGTTATCGGCCTTAGAAGCACTTTGGCGGACACGCGGACAAGCGGACATGAAAGTATTTGGTTGACTGAAACAACCTCCCCTAAAGCTATGAATATGTTACTTTTATTTACATGTTACTATAATAACCATGTTTACAAAGTTTCATCTCAATAGCTTTAAAGACAAAAGACTTGTAAGCTTTAGAAGCACTTTGGCGGACACGCGGACACTAAGAAATTTATGAAAATTTTTAAACGAAATTGGTTGAAACATCTCGAAAATTGAATGGCCAAAAAGGAAAGGCTATAAATAAACAAAAGCCGCAAACAACAAGAGCCGCCAACTGAAAGCGAAACTTGAAATTAATTCCACTGAAGCGGATGATGAGCTTCTGTATAGACACAGATATATATACCATAAGATATATACTGTGGGCCAACTGGCAGGGCATAAATCATATGGCCCAAATACAAATTTTATGACGCATCCCCAAACAATTTCCATTCCCTTGGAAAGTCTTTGGGATTTTTTTTTTTTCATTTCTCATTTGAGTTCCCAAGGAATGGAGGCCCAAGTCCTAGGGACGATGGCAAGGATAGGGAGTCACTCTCTGTTTACCGTTTTGCATTTAAAGCTTAATCCCGGCCAAGGAAAGCATGAATTTATAATTAAAAGTAAATTAAAAGTAAATAAAACCAAAGAACCCCAACAACCCACAGAGAACCCAAGAGTGAGATCCAAGGAAAGGAAGGTTTCCGGCGCATAATGAGACAAGTCCTGGAGTCCCAGTGGAGTGGGGCGCTGTCGGGCAACAAAGTGTTGGATTACCATCCTCATCCTAGAATATATATCGATAGTTATTCTATTTATGGATTTCAGTTGGCAACACTCCTAATCGATTCGCGCGGGAGGGATATACCAATTTCCGAGTGTCGGCAAGTACTAGAATCTGGCGATGAAATCAAATTGGTGTCAACGCATAATCAGATGCTGACCCCACCACACCCATGTCACCCGACAAATTTGAATATCTAACAAGGACGCGGGAAAAATATATATAAAGAAAACTGAATACAGAATGGAAAACAGAGGGACACCCCGAGGAAAACGGAAGCAAAAGGAAGCTGCGTACCAACAAAAAATGGCGCACCAAAGTAGGTTAATGTGCGTCGATGTCGATAAAAATATATACCATTATACATATATATGTATATTCCTTGATGGATATACACACATCCGTGCTTACGCATTATTTTGCATAGAATATATATATATATATATATATGTATGTATGTGGAGAGGGGAAAGTAAGCTTCAATCTGTCGATGTCTAGGCGGGCAAAATTTAAAATTCCAATTTCTCACGGATGTGTGGGGGTGTGGGGGGTGTGTAGGTATAGGAGAGACCTCCTTCCCAGACGGAATGAATAAAACATTAAATCGGATTATAGAATTTTTGCATTTCTCGAAATTAACATGTTTATCCTGGCGAACAGAGAAAGAGCCAAAACTAATTTGAATTGCACTAAATGAACGTAGAGGGGGGCGGTAGAGAGGGCAGCGAAGGCATAGTTATCGAAATGATATGCAAAAATAATCGAAAATAAATTCATGATAATAATAATAGCAGCTGTTAGTAAATTTAAATATAAAATACAATTCTTAAAAATTGTACTTTTATTAGAATAATCGATATTTATCGATTAATCGAAATAGTTGTTTAAGAAAATATAATTTTATCAGAATTCTATATTTAAGATTTTCTTTGTCTATAAAGACGTAAGTATATGGCATCTGTTATTAAAATAGTATAAAAAACAAACGCAAAAAGATTAAAGAATTTTTCAAAAAATCGATATTTATCGATTAATAAAAATCTTGTTGTTATAATCCAGCGTATAGATATAATAGCATCTTATAGTAGACATATAGTAATATTCCTACTACCTAGCTAGACTATATATTCACTTTATCTATCACTCTTAACCTATTTATATTTCTAAACGGAGTAGGTTTACTACCTACTCTATTTATCAATAAATTATCAATTTAGCTATTTACCCTACATTTATCAATAAAATCGATATTAATCGATACAAAATAAGGATAATTTTAAGAAGTAGATATGTTATATCCTATTATTTATCTAGACTATATTCTCGTTCTATCTTCATTCCTTTATATATTTCTTCTTATAACAGGGAAATATCCTACATTTATCGAAAAAATCGATATTTATGGAATATTTTACCATAGGTTACCATACTATAAAATATATCTACAGCCCTATAACAAATAATATTATATTATCTATCAAGACCATAAAGACTATCCCCATTCATTGCACATCTCTCTCTCTCTCTCGACATCTATCGACACTTTACCCACCTCTAGATTCCCAAGGCATCCCTGCACCTTGCACCCGACCCCTCCTCCCTCCACCATCCTCCCACCACCCAGCAAAACCGCACTCAAAGTGCTCGGCAAACATTTCCACTTGGCAACTTCTTGGCATCTCCCATCGACACATGGCATGCAAATTGCACAAGACCAAAAAACC
Organism: Drosophila malerkotliana malerkotliana; assembly: GCA_018153235.1. Lineage (NCBI taxonomy): Eukaryota > Metazoa > Arthropoda > Insecta > Diptera > Drosophilidae > Drosophila > Drosophila malerkotliana. The sequence goes on from JAECXV010000038.1 coordinate 7,084,454, forward strand.
AGACCAGAATCGGATCGGAGCGCGGTGGATGGAGGATGGAGGATGTAGAATGGAGGTGGCACTTGACTGCAGCAATTAAAACAGACATCCAACTAAGTGGGCGTGGCCTAATAGGGTTAAGCATTATGTCGAGGTGTGGGGCCCGAAGGAAAACTTTCTGGCAGGCGTTAAGAGATCGATGAGAATGCAATCAACCGAATGGGGGGGAGGGGGAGCCAAGGCAAACGACAATTTAGTTTCCAAAGCAAATAAAAGTTTTTATTTTTGAATTTTAAATATTCAATATTTAGTCTTTAAAACTGAGTATCTTTTGTGGGAAAACAAACACCAGATTGCGCAGCTTTCGCATCCCTTCCGTCATCTTTGAAATACTTCAAATAACTGACTCTCTGACTGACTGACTGGCAGCCGTTTGAAGTGCCATAATGGGATTAGTGTCTCAGTTTTTTTTTCGGGGAGTTTTCAGATTTTGATTGGGATAATACGAATAAGTCTCACAAGGGTTCCGCTCGCCTTCAGTTTGATCGGCCAGCTGTCCGGGCGATGATACACTTTCGTGATGAGGGTGCAGCAGTTGCTTGGATCGCGGCCTATAATTAACTCGACAGACTCTTTCGGCGATAATTACAGGTTTGTTTTCGTAACACGAACTCTATTTGTTTCCAAACTCATTCAAAAGAGAGTTTGATGGGCTGGGAACTTGTAGCATATTTTTTAGTTGAGTCTTTTGGGATTATTATGTAAAAAAAAGAGAGTATTACTGGATGATGGTGACTGATAGGTGACAAGTCCCTTACGTATGCATCTCTAAAGTAACTAGTAACTGGTAACTGAGGAGCTAGTAGCTAGTAAGTAATAGCTACTAACTAGCGAGTAATTATAAGCTAGTAATTAGTCAAATAAGTCTCTATTTATCCACTTATTTGTATTAAATAGATATTCCTCATAGATGCTCAATGGTAGAGGAAAGTTCACCTATAATTCATCTCTTAAGTAGCTAATATCTAGTAACTTCAACTAGTAACGAGTAACTAGCATCTATCAACTATCAACTATTAACTAGCAAAGGGTATACCTATTTGAGTGAAAGTCTAACGACACTTGGGTGATAATTCATCACTACCCACTCCCATATATCCCCCACCTCAGTCTTCTCTTGAGCAACTCGTCATTCCGACTCCTTCCTGGCTGTCTGATTGATTTTGAAATTGTGAAAAATTAGTTGGTGTGTCGCCGTGTGGCGGAGTGCATTTCCCATCCGATCGGCATAATAAACCTTTGGCATTTATGACACAACCATCGACACTCCATCGACATGGCCACACGACAAATAACCAAATATGCAGCCACTTTCCGAGCTGATGTTGCTTGGTGTTGCTGTTGCTGCCGCACTCTCTCTCTGACTTGTGACTGGCATGTGTAATTAGCCTGTCAGCGTGGCAGTGGCAGTGGCATCGCCATCGCCAGCATCGGGCTGGAGGCATGCCACTGACTCCTCTCCTCCTCGGTGGGTTGGTGGGGCATTGTAATGGCAATGATGACGCCAAATGCAGGCGGCGGCAAACATTATTTGATTGCCGAAAATGCAAATTGTCGAAGCCATTAACAGTTGCTGATGTTGCCACAAACATACACACATACACATACACACGCCCATCTTATGCAACCCATGTGTTTGTTTTAATGCCGTTTCCCGTTGGTGGGGTTGCTGGGCCCAAGACGGGAAGTCATAGAAGGTCTAATTTGATGCCGAAGCCTTGCCACAAAAGACAAACAGCAGGGCAACCCTCCCTCGAACACAACCAAGGACTAAGGAACAAGGACTAAGGACCAAGGACTCGGGTTTTTTTTTCCACACCTGTCGCCAGGTGAGTTTTCTTGCAAAATTCCCACATATCGCCGCGTATTTGTCACGATTCTTATCGTGGGAGTGTGTGTCCTTATTTCTAATTTCTAATTATGTGTCCTCTGAGCTCGGCCCGGGTGCCCTGGTGCCCGGGTGCCAGGCTGCATATCAATGCGATTTATTCCATTTTCATCAGAGTTTCTTTTCGGTTTCTCTACCTCTGGCTCTACCTCGGGCTTGTGTATGAAAAAGTCATTAAAATGTAATAAATTAGGCCAAGCGGAGAAGCCACACGGAGATGGTGAATCACAGATGAATCAAGTTGCCGCCACCCGTGCCCTCAATGTCGTAGTCTCCCTTATTTTTCAGCGGGGTTGCCATGCCAGGCGGCACTCCCCAACCACCCACTGGATGAAAAGTGTATTAAATTGATTTCACTTGATTTTCCCGCTTGTACTTTATTTATTTTGTTAGAAGGCACAGCCAGTGGGGTGGGTGTCCAGTGTCCTGATGGATGGGTGTTCTCCCTCTGGGACAGGGTGTATTCATTTCGCATTATTGCAAAATCCACATCCACATCCACACACAAGACCCACAGACCCTCCGCCCCTCACCTACTTTACTTATTTTGTGCTGCGCCTTTGTGGATAATGAATATCACGCGCTGCTTATTAAACCTTACGCATCGCTGGAAATCTAATAGAAAAATGGCCAAAAAAGGAAGCAGGAGGCGGTGGTGCACTGCGAGAAAATATGGGGTGAGGTTGGTTTGCTTGTAGATTTGGTTGGCTTGGGTTTCTTTAAGAGAATGGTACAAGGGGTCTGCATATCTCATATTTTTACATTTCATTCCATTACTACTATATTTATATTTATGCTTACGACACTTTCCCTTACTTCCAAGTTACTTCAAAGCTTACTTTTCAAGTACGGGGTTCTCAAGCCGCTATCTTACTCTGCTTTCTTCCACCGTTACACCTTAGTTAGCATATATCATTACTCTTACTTTACTTCTTCAAAATTCGCATCATAAGTAGGTGTCATAACTTTTCTTTCTTCTAGAGGTTTCTTTCAAAGTACCAGCTACTGTATTCTTCTGCATTGTCTTCCCAAGTACCGGTTATTTATATTCCTTACTCTTCTACAGGCATTTTCTGATACCAGCTGGTACTTTCTACATTTCTCTCTCAAGTACCGGGTATTATAACTCTTCTTTTTTACATTCTCCCTCCCTAGTACCTGGTCTCATTACTCTCTTTCTTGGATTGATTTTCTACACTTACTACCCAAGTACCGGGTATCAAGACCCTGTATTATTCTACATTTATTCCCACAAGTAGCAGGTATCAGTAAAATTCACTCTCTTTCATAAGTACTACCCGGTACTTAATATAGTTCTCTTAATTTATTATAAAAGTACCGGGTATTATTAGTCTACATTTTAAATTTTCCTCCCAAGACCGGATATCAATACTCTTCACTATCCTACACTATCTATCTCAAGTCCTATCCGTTATTAGGTTTATTTTTCTTATTTTATTTCTCAAGTACTAGGTATTATTACTGTTTATTCTAAATTTTCCTCTCAAGTACCGGGTAGCTATACTCTCACTCTTTGACACTCTTTTCTATTAGTACTATGATAGGTACTCGGTATATTATTCTAGACTCTATTCTTCATTAGACCCTCCCCAATACCGGGTATTATTAGCCTCCGTTCTTCTAGTCCTCCCCAAGTAGTACCAGGTACTACTACTATGTGTTTTTTCTCCAGTGAACCTCTTTCAGGAGTGGGGTCTTCCCAGAAACGTGCCACTTGGGCAATTTAGGCAAAAATAGGCCCGTGGAGAGAGAGGGCCTGACACCCCGAGACAGAGACCGAGATATCCCCAGTAATGTGGTGAAAGCTAGAGGTCGCCACTGAGGTGAAAAGAGGTGAGAAGTGGAGGTTCCTTTTTCTTCATTTTTTTTTTGTGGAGCTCTGCTGTGAGTATTCTGCTCGCTTTGCTACTTGCCACAACACGAGTTTTTACTTCCTGCTGCCAGGTGGGGCAGGTGTGCAGGTGTACAGGGTGTGCTGAGTGGGTGTACAAGGGTACTCCCGGGCAGCGTGTGCGTGCGAGTGAGTGTGTTGTTTTGGGGCAAATATTACAAAACACAAACGCCTGTTTCCGTTTTACTAATTCGTATGCTGTTTGCATTTGCATTTTGTAGGCAGAGCGAAACGGATGCCACAGGACTGCCACCCCACTGGGTGAGAGAGGGGGGAGTGTAGTAGGCAGGGGGGAGTGTAGTAGGAGGGGAGTCTCTGTGCGTGCGACATGTATGAAAAATATCCTTGAGAGACCGGGGATGGAGCTAAAGGTTTCGGTTTGAGTGCCGCAACCGAGGAGGCAAAGTAAACGCCAAATCGAAAATATCGCGAAATTTTCAAGGGGGGTACTAACTCCCCACCCTCCCCCAAAAAACAACAAGCTGCGCCTTGTTGTCGTTCATTTTGCATACAAGGCTCAAAAGCAAAGTGCCAAAATGGTTGGAAAAAAAAAGGAAAATGGGGAAAATTGAACGAAAACGGGGGTTCCGGGTGGGCGATGGCTAGGGGGAGTCAGGAGGGGGGCGGGGCGTTTGTGTGCCCAAAGTGCAAAAGGAAATTCATGCATATGTGAGTGGGGGAGTGGGGGAGGGGTGGCAGTGCCAGGACTGCCAGCGGAAAGCGTTGAAATGTGCTACAAATTGAATTTTATTGAAACGTGTTTGAAATTTTTCGTCAGACATTTCCACCGTTTTTGGCCCCAATGGAGTTGCTTCACTAGAACGGGGGGAGGTAGGGGGGTGCTCCACCAGTGAATGAGTGATGAGAAAATCGAGGAGTAGGGGGAGGAGAGGCAGGGCTGGCAACTCTGCTTGTTTTGGGCCATTGTAGAATGCAAACACGGGCAATCGCCAAGTGTCGCACTCCCATTCCGCAGACATGGCCAATGGCCAAGGGGGCGTGGCAGCAGGCTGTCAGGCAGCGAACAAAAGCAGATGCCAGATGCCTCAGAGAGAGTGAAAGAGAGAGCAAAAACCTAATCTACGACAGAGTTGTCACCCGCATTGCAGATGCAAAAGGCACACAACAGAGTTGCCATTCTCACAAAGAGCTTCCCAATGGCACTTTTCGAAAAAAACAAGTCTCTAGCAGAAGATTCCAAAGACCACCAGGGTTGCCAGCCTCATATATGATTCACCATTTATTCATTGTATCTTTTATTCGTTTTTTTTTTTTTTTTTGGAGGGGGAGGGAGGGCTATGATTCACCTTAATTGAAACACAAAATCCATTTAGGATTGCCTTTGATTTGAATTTCCATTCGAGTTCTTTGGAAGCTTCTGGGGCAGGCTTCCGGGCCAGTAGCCCCCGAAAAACGATGGCCTATGACCCGGCGATTGGTTGGCGTTTCATTAGCCAAAGTGCCGACCAGGTTGGGTAACCTGGCCAAGACCGGCAAGACCGGCAAGAGCGACAAAAGCGACAGGCGACAGTGACAAATGCCTGAAGAATGGGAGTGAGGCAGTACAGTAGCCCTCCACCTGCCCCCCTGAGGAAGTAATATATAGATTCCTATTCCCATTCCCATTCCCATTTCCATTCTTTTATTTCCCTCTTTTTCTATTATTTTTTTCCTTTTTTTATTAAAATATCGACATGTTGGAAATTAGTTGATTTGTTTATGGAAAGTCTGGCACTTGGAGAGCCTGGTTTCTTTCAGTGGCAGTGGCAGTGCCAGTGCCTGTTCAGGTAGAGGCAGGTAGGTAGGTAGAGGGACTAGACCTTCTTGTCAATCGGTGACTAATGTTCAGCAATTTGGCTAAGCGACAGACAGAGCAAGGACACAGGACTCAGGCTCTGCAAGAAAAGGACACTCACAGGCAGGTAGGGATGAAACTGAAACGAGCCAAAAATGCCAGGACAAAATCGTTAAAATGTTAACAACAAGCTGGCTAAAATAAATCAATGCGCTTTTCGTTATTTATTCCCTTTCCGACTTTCAGCCCAACGCTCACCAATGTATCTGTATCTGTATGTGTATTTGTATCTGCCCCAAGGGGCACCATTTACCCTCCTCTACTTTTATTTATTTTTATTTATTTCGGGGGAAAAGAGAGTGGTGTATGCCTCTGAATCGGAATTGGAGTCCGCATTCAATTTGTTTATCAGCAAGAAATTGAGTGAGTGTCACTGAATGAATCAAGTGCCGGAGAGGTGAGTCCTTGGCTTGGCTTCAGGTGTCGCCGTTTTTGTCATTAGTTGCATTAACTTTCCGCCTGACAGTCCATTCCTTCTGCCATCCGCCGCCTCCACCATCGCCTTCGGCTTGTATGCAAATTGGTTTTGTTTTAGGTCTCGATTCGGGATAACCACCGGGATACAGATACAGACGCGATGACAACTCTACTTAGTAGATGCCATTTACGCAGTGATGGAGAAGCCAATTTCGGGATAAGTGTGTCATTAGTGAGGGGAGAGGTACCTGGTTCTCTAAGGGAGCTATAAGGATATCATATACTACGTGGTATGGTATACAGTCTATACTTAGGGACTCTAAGCCTTGTTTTGTTGTATAGATACCCGGTACTATTAGAGGTTTGTGGCAGTGGTGCTTTAAGAAAGTGAATAGGTGCTATGATGGTGTTGCATACTGTTTCTTAGTGTTACTTATTCTAAACTATATTATAAACATTATATCTGGTAGATATACCTGGTCCATTTAGGGGCTTATATCATAAGTGCTAGTAGAAGATAACAAAGATCTTATAGAGTATAGATATAGATTAGTGTAGATACCCGGTACGGTACTCCACCATGAGGCTATTATTTTTAGCTCTTGTGGAGCTCTTGTCTTGTTAGAGCAGATACCTGGTTCTTTTGAGGGATTTATATGATAGGTACTATATGAGAGAAACTATCATTATATTCTAGTATCAATGTCCAGTACTTGTAGGAGGATATGCGAGGTCGAGAAGAGGACTACCAGCACCTTGATCCTCAAGCCGCCTTTCCTGAAAACTCGAAACTGACTCAGACCCGCTGGCATTTGAATATGCACTCAGCGCAGTCGTGCCCCAGCCCCCCTCCCTTCGAATAAAACTGATAACAGCCATGCAATAAATTTTCTTACTAATTTTCTTCGGCCCTCCTTCGGTGGGAAGCCACCTTCTCCTTCACCTCCAACTGATACTCCACCTCCTCCCTAATGAAAGGCAGGAAGCAATAATGGAAAAAGTGACAAAGAGCCGGGCAGTTAGAGGGGAATATTTTTGGGGTTTCGGGCTGGGCGATAAATCAAAAATGTGAGACGGTTAAAAACAAAAGGCAACATCCGAAATATGTCAAATGATTCATATTAAAGTGCGCGGTTATGTTCGCCTCACTTGGTTATAAATCAAGCAACGATACAGAGGACAGAATACAGATACAGATACAGAATACATGGCTAGAGATACTCGGATACTCAGATACTGGGGATACTGAAATGCACAAGTGCGTAAATGTCGCCTGCGTTTGTCATTGTCGTTTCGGGTTTTCGGGTTTTTGGGTTGCTCTTGCACTGAAATTGAGGTTTCCTTTTGGATTTGGAATGGGGGGTTTTGGGATGTGAATGTGGAAACTCTGCATGTCGCGTGCGAACGCGTTGATATATCGATTTAGCCTCGGCTACTTAATCAAAATAATTCCAAGCAATGTGCCTGACAATTCTCCGAATTTTGATAGAGTCGCTTGCTGGTTGGGTCCCGGAATCGATTTGCGGCTCTTCGGACTTTGGTGACAAATCTTTGCCGGAATTGAGTTTCGTGGCAAGCCAATTCTCCGCAAAACACGGTGATAAATGCCCCCCCACACAATGCTTTCAATGAAAACAAATACAAAACACAGCACTGCAGATACATACTTCAAGTTTAGTTTACTGAAATAATTAAACTCAACTTGGAGCCATCAGAACTTTGGCTCTGTGTTTGCATTCAGCCAGAATTTATCTTTGCTCGAAAATTGCCCAAAATGTTACCCAAAGGGCTGGCTACCCGGCTCGAGAAAACAATTGAGAACTCGCGCGCTGGATATAAATTCGGCGTTCAGCGAGTTTCCGCTCCTTCTGGTCTTCTCCTAGTCGTGTAAGCGTATTTAACTTTATTATTTATGCCGAAAACTCGGCCCCATATGTGAGGTTCGAGGTGCGAGGTGCGTGGTGGCAGGGCCGTGGAGTTTTCGGGAGCGCTTATTAATTTATAATACACTGCGGCCTTGCCTTTTTCGGGCGGCACCGCCAAACTTTTGTATTCAATAAAATGCCGCCACCATCCTGGCTGTTGTTTTCGATGCTTGCGGGCTCCCGGCTCCCGGCTCTTCTCTTCTATTCTATTTCATTTTTTTATTTTTTGTTCCTTACTTTTGGCCCGGAAAGTTCTGGGGGGAAACTAAAATGTTTGGGAGAGTTTTGGATGCAACTCATTTGCATAAAACGCTGCTGAAACATTTATGCCCACGAGGCCGACGCGGCAAACGAGGATGGAGGAGCGATGGTGGCTCTCCCCCTCTTTGAAATATTTCTAATTAATGGCTGCCGGCTTGCAGGACTAGCTAGAGCTATTGGTTAGTAATAAGCTTTAATTTAGAGGTTAAAGTCTAGCTTACAATCGATCTGGAGTTGGTCCTTCGACCTCACTGGTCATCAGCAAGACACTTGTCTCGAAGGACCAACAATAAGTTGTCTCGAAGGACCATAAACCCTATGCTTTTGGTAGAACTAATGGTGGATTGAAGCCTTCAATCGATCTACATTTAAAGCTTTCTATGAATGATGCAATTCTGTCTCGAAGGACCAACTAGCACTACCTTTAAGAGACATTTGGCCCAACAACCCTCTGCTTCTAATTGGTCTTTGGCAACCCTTCTGGACACTTAAGCCAGACACCAAACTGGGTCGCTCTTTTTATTTTGTTTTGTTTTCAAAATTTATCGCCATCTAATGAGTCAATGAGCCACAAAGGAAAAACCACACACACACTGATGGCAGTTAAAAGGGAAAAGCTTCCACTAGATAGGTGGGTGGGAAGATTAAGACAGAGACCCAGACCGAGACAGACAATGGGGCCGAGACGTTTCTTGGAAATCCAAAACTTCTTAAACAGAGCCCAGCGTTGCCCAAATGTTGTTCAACCAGAAAAGCCAGAAGCAAAAGGGATGAGTGTGGGGGGAGTGGGGGCTGGGAGTTGTGTCTAAAATCTCCGGGCAACATGGAACATAATGGCATAAAGCGTTGATAACAAATTTGCGCATTTCAACATGAATGAATTCTCCAGAGTGGCCTGAAACACACACATGGTTGGCGTTGTTTGGGGGGAGGGGAAGGAGGTCCTTGAATGGGGAATGGGACTGAGTCCACTCACTCAAGGAGTTATCAGGGGCGGGGGGACTTTTGGGGGTTGGTGGGTTGGTTGTGTTCTCGTCGCCGGGTAGGTGACATTGTTGCCTTAAGTGGCCAAGCGGCAAAATGACAAACAGACGGCCCAGCGACGTGAGTGCCGCAGATCCTTGCTTTGCTTTGCCTCCTGCCACGCCCCGTTTTGTCCAACCAGCTCGCCCATATCGCCCCATTCTCTGCGGGCCATGTAACCAAGGGGTCCGGATACGGATCCATGTCCATGTCCGTGTCCGTGTCCTCGTCCATGTCCAAAGTCCAGTCACGGCTTGCTGCCAGCATGTCAACATTTGCTTCGGCGCCTTGAGAAAAAGCTATGGGGAAGTGACCCAGGGGGGGCAGTAGAGGGACTGGGGCAGGAAAAACCGAGGGACATCAGCCTGATTTTCCGGCTTGGCCTCTGTGATTTTTCGGCCGCCGTCGTCGCAGACAAGAGACACGAGATGAGAAACGCTGACGCAGATGGAAAAGTCGAAGGGAAAGTCGACGGAAAGTCAACAGTACACTGAGAGAAATCTAGGGAGAAACACACTTAAGCTCAAGTCCTAAGTCTGAAGTTTAGTTGTGACCCAATGAAGTCTTGCAACTTTTAATTATTAAAAGCTGTCTCGAAGGACCAAAAACTAGTTCTATTGCTTGAAAGCTGTCTCGAAGGACCAACTACTACTACCTTTTCTAGTGGCCTTCTTCTTAAAGCTTCTACCTCGTTTCTTTCAGTGCATAATAGACAGTAGACAAAAGAAATCAGTGCGGAAACAAAAACAAGAACAATACGTGCAGGCTGCACAGGATGCCCCAAGGACCCAAAGCGATTGCAGCCTCCCCACACACACGAGACAAGGACTCTTCGCTTCCGTCTTCCGTCTCTCTACCTTTACTCCCCCTTCGTCTCATCCTTCATCCCAATCGCCGTCTCGCTCCTTCTTCCGCCAGCTTGTTGACGTTTCATTTATCGTAATCAAGTGCGCAATCAATGCGAAGAGAATTGCACTTAACAGTGGTCTCTTCTCCTGCTCCTGTCCCTTTCTTTCGTTGCTCCGGCCCCTGTGCCGTCTCTTTCTCGGCTCGTCGGGTGTCTCAGCTTCTAATTTACTTTGATTTGTTTGGGGCGCCAGGAGCCGACAATAAACTATACAATCTATAGTCCTGGTGAGTGACAAGCTGACAGTGACTTTGATCCGGGAAATGAATTTTAATTCAAGGCGGCGATTATTTGGGTTAATCGATTATTTCGATAGGTTATGGGGGAGTTTTCGATTAAAAGAATCGACATAATAAAACCTTTCTATAAAACAAAAGGCTTGAAGCTTTCATACAAGCTAAGCAGTTTCAAGGGATTTTCAGTCTGACTTGAATATCCTAAGAATCTTTAGAGAACTTCGATTGACCTTTGATATTTCGATAGGATATGGTGGCTTATCGATTACAAGGCATTGGAAAAATATTAAAATTCCACAAAAAACCGTCAAGCTTACGGAGCATAAGTTATAGAGACTTTAAGCCTTAATTAACTATCCTAAGATTCTCTAAAGAACTTTGATTTGCCTTCGATTATTTCGATAACAAATAGATAGCCTTTTTAGGAGAAACCTAAGCCTATTTACTATTAAAACCCTTAATTTTAGCATCACGTCTTAAATCCACTCCTAGGACTGTTCAAAATTCTGCGATTTAGTGGCCGAAAACCAGGCTGATAATGACAAAGCCACCCAAAGCGCAGGGACAGTACAGTCAGCACATTTTAACGCTGACTGACGAAACAAAGAGCCGAAAAAAGGACCAGAGATACCAGAAGAAAGCACCCAAAAAAAGAAGCCAAACAGAGAGTTGAAAATGAAAAAAAAATAGAGAAAATGGTTCTGTTTCGCTAACCGAAAATCGTGCCCAAAAGTTTGTGGCCGGAGCGCTTGACTGGCGGGTAACTTTCGGTGGTGCAATCCCAGAGTCCCGCCATCCTCCATCCAGAATCCAGCATCCAGCATCCAGAATCCAGTGTCCGTTGTCAGTTTCGCTTCCCTTTTCCATCTATCTCCCAGATACAGTGTCCATGTGTTGGCCTGTATCTGTATCTGTGTGTGTGAGAGAACGCGCCTGCACAAAAGCGAAAACGTCGCGATATTGTCAGCGCGCTGCGCTAGAAAGCCCAGAGAAAAATGCAATTTCTCTACCAAAAATTTTCACGACGACAACGAAAATTGGATGAGCACTCCCTGGCTCTGGCTCTGGCCAGGGCATCTTCTTCTCCCTCGCCTGGGGGACATGGATTGGGTGGCAGTGGCACATTGTGGCAGTGGCAAGTCCATGGCAACTGGCAGACCGACCAAGCATACAAAATAACCACAAACCCAAGCTGCACATTATCTATGAATGTGGTTTTTGTTGTGCAGCCTCCAAGTGGGTGGTGGACTTTTTTTTTTTTTTGGAGGGAGGGTGGTGTTTTGTCGCCCCACTTCCGTTCCACCACTCCTATATAGGTCTTTGCTTCTATATTTTTTTTTTTCTGACTGCAGTTGGCAAGCAAAAATCGCAAAGGGGGCAAAGCCAAAGCGGAAATTGTTGAACAGAACTTAAATCTCAACGAAATTGTTTTTGGCGACAGTTTGTGTGGGGCAGTCTACACTGGAAGAAAATCGTACAAAGAAGTATGCACCAGGTATAAAGGAGGAGGTAGAAGCCACCTAGAAGAAAGGGCAACCTACAAGGACTCTAGCTTCCAACTTATCTCAGATATCTTTAATCTTTTAATACTTTCTTTTAATTATTCTTTTGTTTTTTCTCAGTGTAAAGGATATTTTCTCCCCCTCATTCCAGCCTTGTTAGCCGGGCAACAGAATCGGAATCCGAATCATCGGCCTCACCAGCTGGAACTAGAACTGGAGCTGGAGATGGGCATGTGGATGTTACAAGCTGCATGTGTAACCCACCAGCCATTACCTCCCAACAGCCACGCCCCCTGGCCGCCTATACAACAGCCCTTTTCGGATTATATCTAGAGTTTCAGAGTCAGGTGGTTTTACCAGAAAACCCCACCAAATCGATGGGGAATCAGGTTTTTCAAAAAAAAACAAAGGGGGGAAGCGTACTTGAATTTTTAAAAATATGAAAATATTTGAAAGGAAGGATTTTTGGTTATATTATTTATAGGGAGGATCTAACCTATAAAATCTTAAAATTTTATAAAAAAATATATCAGTTTGAAGAACCTTAAAGATAGGCTTTAATATTTTGTAGAATTTTAGTCAGAAGATCCTCTCCAGAATGGCACGATTAACATGCCTGTGATTCTTGGGTATAATTTGGGGGAGGGGGTGGTCCTACTAAAGGGTGGCTTATCTAGTGGCTGGGAGGTATAGTTCGGGGGGGCCTTCCCTGCACCAACATTGCACAGATTTGTTGGCTTGGAAATTGCCCAACAAATTTCTGTCGGCGGGCCACAAACAACGCGACACACACACACAGTGCCCCCTAACCATAGCCCGAGGGGGCGTGGCAAGGACGCTGGATCCTAGCTAAAGGGACATACAGTGTAACGGCATATCTATGCATACATCTTCCCTATGTGTGTGTGTTTGTGTGGAGATTACTTACTTTCGGAGCCGTTAGTCGTTAGTGCCGTTATTTCATAGTTGCCGTCACGCCCCAAAAGCCGCAGACGCAGCCACTGCCACGCCTACCACAAAAAAGTGGGAGTCAGTCAGGCGATAGGCGGTGGGTGGCTACTTAGGCGACCAAGCCGCACAAAAGCGCAAAGAGCGCAAAAGCCGTTCATTGATAATGTAAACTCAGCACAAAAATATCTGGTAGGTAGGTAGGTAGGCCAGGGTTTTCCATCCACGGATGCGGTGGAAAATTCTAAAGGCCGTTAGTCCAGGGGAGGGGTGGGGGTGGTTCAAACACACACACACACATTTATGAAGCGGCGTGCAAAGTTTTCCTCAAAAAAAAAAAAATTATGTGGCTATATTTAAAGTTTGCCGGGCTTTTGGGCCATAGTTTGGGCACTAGACTGCCTAATACTTTTTCAGTTAACTAACGAAAACTTTCGGCCATATCTATATGCATATCTATATACATATATATACTTGATATACTCGTGTATGCATATATGTATGTATGGTGTGCGGTTTTGGCCTCGTTGGCTGCTAGTTTTTATGGCCAGTATATGATGCACTTGGCAATTTTGGATGAGTTGACCCACGAAAAGTTATCCGTAACTCCAAGCTCGTACGGTACATACCTGCAATGGAAAGAAGTAAAAAATTGGAATTAGTAAAGTTTAGGGAGAGAGGTCTTTAGTGAGGTATAGTATGTTAGTTAGAATTAGAGGGGTAATCTTCAAAGAGGGACTTGGGGCAAGAGACTTGGTAGGAATCCAAGTAGAAGCTATTTGGAGGACAAGTCTTTAGAGACTATATAGCTTTATATTTATAATGTTATAGGAGAGGTATTATATAGTTAATCATAAGAGCGAATTTTTTAAGACTTAAGATCAGGGATTTTAGAATAAACTCTAGTTAAAGGTATTTCGCTGACAGACGGACACACGGACAAGTCATTACAGACTCTATTTAATATACAGTTCATTTAAGGGAGAGAGTCTTCATCTAGGCATTTTATAGATAATCATAATAGAGAGATTTAAGATCAGAGACTTCTAATAAGCCCCAGTTGAAGCTACTTGGCGGACAGACGGACACGCGGACAGGTCTTTAGAGACTATTAAGAGACTATATAGCTTTAAATTAATAATGTTATAGAAAGGGTATTATATAGGTATTAACAATAGAGAGTTTTTAGATACCTAAGACCAGGGATCTTAATATAAACTCTATTAAAAGCTACTTCGCGGACAGACGGACACGCGGACAAGTCTTTACAGACCCTTCAGATATATGATCTTGTATATATTCCTTAAACATCTCCCATTAACACTCTATAGGGTTGATGATGCCCTTTCCGACTGCATTTCTCACTTCTGAACTCACAACAACCCACAAAAACAACGAAAACCTCCATTAAAGATGGAAACCCCCCCTTTATTTAAATACAATTCCGGTTCTCCGATTATTGAGAGCATTGAGGAAACCACATTAATTCCCAGAAACCCGCCAGAAAACCCACCCACTTGGCTACCATTCTGGGTGTTTCACAAACATTCGACTCATTTAGCACATTGTTCAAATATAGAGTGACACATAACATCAAGAACGACTTTTGGGCAAGAGTCGTAAAAAAAAAAGGCGAGGAGAAAAAATAATAAAGGCGAAGCAGGACAAGAGTCAGTGTTCCTCCTTGTTGTTTCGGGCCGTTTCGGAGGAGTAATTTTGCATAAATTAAGCTTCGACAAGGTCCGGGCTCCGGACACGACGCTATTGCTAATTACGCCATAATGTCCAAATTTAGAGGAAAAAAAAAAAAAATGTTACAACAACTAGGCAAGAGGTCGAACCCGAGTCTGGAAAAGGGTGGGGCCTTCTGCAACAAATTAGCATAATAACCTCTAATCATACAAACGAAAAAATTAAATAACAACAAAGGAGGGGGGAGTAGTAGGGATGTGGGCTGTGGGATTTGGAATCGGGAATGGATGGATGGTATGCTAAGTAGGCACACGACCAAAACCGACCAATTTTCGAGCACTACAAGCCATTAACGCACATTAGCAGAACTTGGAAATTTATTGCCGTCTTGTATCGACTCACCCCTTTTTTTTTTTTTTGTTAAAAAATCAACAAAGGCCCTAAGGGGGGGTTGTTGTGCTACTACTACTACTACTATCCCAAGGGCTTAGGGATCATTGTTATGGAGGACAGTGGTGTGGAACACACTTCTTGTTAAATATTAAAATTTAATTCCTTTGCAGGAAAACAAATCGATTTCACACCACTGTCTGACATGTAGAGATTCTACAATGATTTTGCTAATTTTCTGGCCAGCCCTTAACCCTTAGCCAGGCAGCAGCTGGCAGCAAGACCTCCTCCTCCTCCTATTGGAGGGTTAAAGGCACACGTGCGAAATCTCTCAAGCCAAATGCACGGCGAAACTGCAATACAACATGAATATTTCAGCAGGCCATGGCTGGGATCAGGACCAAGGACCAAGGACCAAAGGATAACTGAAATCAACGCTAGCCCATAAGAAGAAAATTGCATTTCCCATTTATACATCCCATACATCGTATATCGTCTATCGTACATACATATATCGTATATATTCACCCCCCTAAGCTTAGTGTTTAACCCTCGGCTTAGTTAACAGTTAGCAGCTGAGCTGAGGGAGAAAAGAGAAAGGCCGGAAGACGGGCCAAGACACCCTAGGCGGAAGAAGGGTTAACAAAGCCAACGGTAATTCAACAGCAGGCATTCCCTTGAGGGGCCTTAACCCTCTAAAATAAAAAATATATAAACCAGCACGAGTCACGACTCGACAACCCTGTGTAGGGTCTTCGGCTCTTCCGGGGTTCTTCTAGGGGTTCTTCGTTGGCTAAAAAAAGGCACCTGTTGTGTGGAGAATAATAAAAAAAAAAACAGAAAATTAACCTTTTTTTAAGACTGTCAAAATAATGAGCCACAATTTCAAGAAGACTCTATCTTAGTAGTTATTTTTTCAAAATCTTGGGATGTCTTAAGACTCTATGAGAAGACTCAATGATCCTTTAAACATTAATTAAATTTTTATTATTCTTAATTTTAAAATCTTTATAGTATCTTTATAGTTAGGGGTTCTAGTATTTTGTATCTTTCCATCTTTCACTCGCCTCTCTGGCCCTCTTCCCCCATTTTTTTCATATTTTTCCCCTCTTGGTTTTAACCCCCAACTCTTGGCCTTCTGTTCTACTTTGTGTGCGCTGCAATTCCGTTATTTATGCCCGGCCCGTTTCCACATATCCCGATATATATTCTTTTATATTATTATTATTATTCTTATGAGGCAACTCCTGCTGTTCCTCCGGTTACTATACTGTTGTTTCTTACTGCCACCACGGCTGTCGTTACTGCGCTCCTCTTTTTTTTTTTTTTTTTTTTACTTTTCTTTTCTTTTTTTTTTTTTTTGTTTTATATTTTTTTTTTTATATATTTTCCTCTTCTTTCTTTCTGGCCAACATTTTTTTTCCTCGTTTTTGTTTGCGCCCCATTTGGCTGTTTGTATTCATTTCGAATCTTCATTGCCTTTGTTTTACAACAATTGCATGCCACATTGCTCCTGCCACATTGCTGTTGCTCCTGCAGCGGCTGCTTTTGCCTTGATACCCTTTCAAAATTGTATGAAAGAAGAGGCCAGGGTAGAGTATTAAAAGTTTGGGTTTTAGGTTATTTTTCAACAGAAATTTCTTTAAATTTCTTTTATTTTTTTAATAAAAAAAAAAAAAAAACATTTTCTTCGTCACTAACATTTTTATCAACTATTAATTTTTTTATTTATTTCGTCACTGGTATAGTAGTCTTTTCAGAACATTTTTTTTCTTTATACTTCCTTTCATTTGAAAAAAGATATCTTTATTATTTCTGTGACTCCAAGCTACTCCTTTTACTATATAATGGACAGCCGAAGGCCCTAGATGTCATGGGTTTTCTAGTAGATTTAAGTTTTGTAAGCCTAAGTCTACAATGTAATCATAATAATACTATATAATGGAATATATTTCTTAAAATATTCTTCAATTAAAGATTAAATCTTAAGCTTTTAATTTCGTCACTGGAATTGTTTCTCTTTTATATGTTTTTCTTTTAAATATATTTCTGTGTGGCTTTTAAAAGGTATTTGTATCTTTTCCACAACCTTTAGTTGTATACTATATCCCTATATTATAATTTCTTCTATATAAAATACACATTTACTTATGAACTTTCGTCACTGAGACTTAAGTTTAGGAACATTTAACATGTTTAAGTTTATAGACATTTCTGTGTATATATTCTCTACAAAGATTGTATATATTTCTTAGAACCCTTAAAAATATATATCTAAATCTTTTTCAAAGCCCGAAACCTTATTTTATTCTAAATATAGAATCCCTGTATTAGAATTTCTTCCATTTAAAATTGAAAGTTAAATATGAAACTTCGTCACTAAAATTATATCTCTTTCAGAGATTTTCTTTTTTATTTATTTCTTTAAAGTTTTGAAGAGGTTTTTCTATATTTTTTTCTAGGTATTCTCTAGAAAAATCCCCTAGTTATATGTATGTAGTTATATTCCTATATTAAATGTCCTTTCTTTATTGTGATATATTTCTATATCCTTTCCTTTCTATATTCCCATATTACATATTCATTCTTTTAACCTGTATATTTTCTGATGTAATTTCGTCACTAATATTAAGCTTTTCTAAGCATATATTTTATTAGAATTATATACTTCAAAACCGGAAAACCTTTAACTACATATTCTATCCCAGATTTTTAAATTTTTAAATTTAAAAATTATTTATTCGAAAAAGGGTATTCGTTCCTTCGCCTATACCCTCCTCCTTCCCTTTTATTATTTTTGGTTCTTTGCTAAACTCAGCATTTAATTTTAGTTGGCCCAAAGGGTTGAGCAGACGACGTCGACGACGACAACAACAAGGACGACAAGGATGAGGACGAGGACGAGGACGACAGTCAGTTTCGGTTCTCCGTCAGTTAGTTCGCCTTTTGAGTGCCGACTGTGTGTGGGGATGTGTGTAGATGTGTGGATGTTTTTAGGGTAAAACGCTTTGCATTTTATTTTATTTCTCGTTCTCGTTGTTTGCCACAATAAAAAGGGTGAATTTTTATATATTTTGCCATAAGTTTTTATGGCTTCCGTGTGTGGCGGCTGTCGGGATCTGTCCGGGTGTCCATGTGTCCGTCTGTCCGTTAACCCTATTCTAGGGTACAGACCAAAAATAAAAAAAAGGACATGCTTTCGTAAATAAATATTAAAATTTAACTTCTAAATCATTAATTAATTTTTCATGTCCTTTTCACAGAAATTTTTCGTCAAAAGTTAGTCCAGTCAGCCAGCCAGGAGTACAAAGGACTCTTTGGCTTGTGGTGTGTCTAACATGACGCGCCTTTACACTTGAATGTTTTCAAAAAGTTTTTCTTTAAAAAAAAATATATATATAAATATACATATACCCCCCTTTTTGCCTTGTTTTGCACTTTTAATTCAGTTTATTTGAGCACAATTTATGAGTGTCTGTGTGTGTTTAGATTTTAATCTACTTTGGCGCTGCAGCTGCAAAAAAACAAAAAAAAAAACTTTTAGCAACACACACCCCGAAAAAGACACCGAATTTTATTCCAAAAAAAAAACAAAGAACCTTTGGTAGCCTGTGTTGAAATATTTGTACGGAAATTCAGGGGGGAGAACTACTCGTAATTGGATAACAAATTTCGAATGTAATTCGAATGGCCTGCAAAGGCGTCAAAGGCGAATCAGACAGTGAGGGGTTTCTGGGGGCCTTTTAGTTCCCAAATTGTATATATTTTGTAAAGTTACGCATTTTTCTAGGGTTTTATATTTTCTCCTAGATGGAAATTCTAGCTTGAAGTTCAGTGACGAAAGCGCCTGGCTTTATTTGTCCGCGAGTCCGTTTGTCCGCCAATATATTTTTTTTAAGTTTTTGGACTTTTATTTCAGTATTCCATTCATTTTATGAGTTTTTATAATTTTCTATCTTTATTTAGATATATACTTTGATGTAAGAAAGCTCTACAGTGACGAAATCTTTACTTTTTATATGTCCGCGTGTCCGTTTGCCCGCTAAATTGTTTCTATAAGATAATCTTTTACTTCTTATTTGAAAAATCTATATTTTTTATCAATTTCCTTTGAATATTTTATTAAATCTTTGCTTGAAAAGCCTGAAACAGTGACGAAAGCTGGTTTTTTCTTTGTCCGCGTGTCCGTTTGTCCGTCAAATTGTCTCCAAGATAGAATATTAGGCCTTTTATATGAAAAATGTATATATTTCAGGCTTTAATTTTGTATATTTAAGCATATTATAACCTAAAAGCCTAGCACAGTAAGGAAAGTCTCTTTTTTCGCACTGTCCGCGTGTCTGTTTGTCCGCCAAACTGATTCTAAGCTCTCTAAGTCTCTTAGTTTTAAAGCTATCGTTCTCAAACTTTGGATATACTTGATCTATTAGATAAGCAAAGAAAAAAAATCAAAATAATAGAGATCGTCTGACTATATCCTATAGCTTTCAAGCAAGCTGTAAACTCTCCTTCGGCAATTAGAGTCTTAAGAGAAACCCATCAAATTACACTCGATTCGGAATGGCTTAATCATTAATTTGGGGTCCAACTTTGCCGATCGGCCCACACACAAAGTATGGAGGGGATTGGGAATTGAAATTCAGAAAACGTGCTTGGCATTGGCCACCAGTGTTGTTGCCCTTCAATGGCGATGGGAGTTCTGCAAAAACGCAGATATTTTTATGACTCTTTCGAAGTGAAATGCAAAGTGCATGCGGGTCATAGCGTCTGTGATTCCGGCAACTTTTAAATTTCATTCAAGTTTCCTTATTTTTTTTGTTCTCTTTCATTGGAATTCATTATTTCTGTAATTAAACAGAGGACCCATGAAGGAGGAGGATGGGAATTATGTGTTCGCTCAATTAGCAATGCCGAACATTTTTCACATCCTTATTAAGAGTGCTGCCTGATGGCTGATGCTCGATGCTCGATGCCCGATGCCTTGCCTGCTTTCTTCTTAAGACTCTTTTGTTGGCGGATTTTCCGGACTTGCCATATAAATTAATAAAAAAAAAAAAAATGAGAGAGAAAAGAAAGAAAAATAGTAATAATAAAGAAGAGAGGGGGGCAGGGTGAGGCAGTGGAAGGAAATCCCTACCGATTGTTTGATTGGAGCACCAACCTCCCGATGCGTTTTATTGGCTATATATACCGAAACAGCCCGCATCTGACACATCATAACCATAAAATGTTTTCGATACGAGATCGCCCAGCAAGTTAGGGGCCTTGAGCCCATTCCTGGTTCAAGGACCTCATTGTATAAATCAAATTCCATGTCAATTTTAATTGCAATTTAATGATAAACGATGTCCGAGAGTCGCGACCTTTTCCACAAAAGGGTTAAGTTTTCCCCCAACCTCCCACCAGGGGTGGTGGTGGTTCAATCAATAAATGCGGGTGGGTGGTCGTCGTTTTCTTAACTCTCCCAGCAATTCCAGCCAATCGAAGAGTTATGAGAGAATAAATTCCAATTGCAATTGGATCTAAGAATGGGAAGTTTATTAATTCAATTAAGTTTCAGTTAAGAAAAGGCATCAAATAATTGCTTCAATTGCCTGGAAGCTCTTATGATTCACAGATCGTATTTGGCTTAAGGCCCAATGGCCTATTTTCAGGTCAAAAATATTTCCAATCTGGCCCCCAAATCCCTTTAATCACATTAGGCTAAGAGGTCTCATAGAGATGGTGGAGGGAAAAGTTTCTTTCTTTTTTTTGGGATTTTTTTTTTTTTTTTTTAAAAAGCATAAGCACACAGGTGGGCTCTGTCGATGCTTGTTGAAAGCTGTTGTCGACGCAAAAAGTTACCTTCAGCCTTCATTATGGCCATTACCGAAATGATGATGATCAGCATCAGTAGTAGCAACCACCAACCACCATCTTCATCATCATCGTTATCGCAATCGCAATCGTAATCGTAATCATCGAGTTCATTGCGGCGCGAGATGTGGCATGTGAGCCTATCACGTACATTCGCCATCAATAACGCGACGATTTAACTTGTCTCGTTCTGGGCCCGGGCACGTACTAGTTCGCCAGTAGGTTGCCCCTTGGTCCCCACCGCCCACCACCCACTCCTCTCCACACCCCGCCTCCACCTTCTGGCCAGCGCCAGCACGTCCATGGCCCATACACGTGGCTCTAGACTAAGCCCCCATCCTCCAACCTCCATCCTCTAGCCTCCATCCTCCACAGGGGGAAAAAATGTGAGTTTTTTCTTTCTTTTAGAATCTAGACTCTCGCCATAAATAAATAAACTAAAGCAGGTGGATCAGGTGGATCTGGTGGGAGATCAACACTCGAGACTATATAGGTGTTATATATGTAGGTGTAGGAACACAGAGAGTAGAGTCTTATAGGGGGTATGGCTTTTAAAAGCTTATAATAAATAAAATATCAATATATATACCCGGTACTTTGTTTAGAGAATAAGATATTATATTCTTCTACTCCATCTTTATAGAATATATATTCTTTATAGATATAATATTCTACTATTTCATCTTTATAATATCCATATAATATCCATAGGATGTACATCTCTTATATGAGGTTTACATTTGAAATGATTATATAGAGTTATATCATATGATATATTTTGTACCATTATATATGTATATATCATCTGGCAACTATAGGCCTAAAGACCATAGAAAAGAAAGAATTATATGCATTATAAAGGACTAGGTCTTACTATAAAGGTCTTATAGAAGGTAGCTATCTGAAATGATTTATTAGAAATACAAATGTCACAATCAATACCCGGTACACATGTTTACGAAAAAGATATATCTTTTTTCTTAAATTATCTTTTTTACCATCTTTAAAAGATAACGAGAATGATTCTAATTGATATTATATAGGAATTACATAAATTTAAGATTAAACATAAGAGAAGCTTCTTATAGAAGGGTATACCTATAAAGATATATAATCGAAATAATGATAAAGGAACCCAATTTTTCTATAAAAGCCCTACTACTCCTACAACTAAAGTTTAAAACTCTACTACTTTCTACTCTGTATGTATAAATTGTGAACCTCTATGGATCTATGGACCTCTACTATGTATGTTAGACCCTATAGTATATATAAGAAAGACTATAAAAACCCTTATAAGAAATACATATTAGAAATAATATAAAGGTACGAATTTTACTATAAATACCCGGTTATTGGGTTAGCTAACAATATATGTATATAAAGATGAGTATTTTCTATAAGTTTCTATAAGTTTTAGAACCTATGGGTGGTAAAGTAGACCCCTTATAAGAGGCATCTATTAGAGGCCACAGCTTATATCTATAAATCCCCTTTATTTTCTTATAGTGTAAAGCAATAATGTTTCTTTTTTGTTTTTTTGGTAAATCGTTGATGTTTATTCCTACTTTGTTTATCGATATAAATATTGGCAACTTTTTCACATTTCGACCTGGCACGTAACAGCGTCACAGACAGTCAGCCGTAAGCACAAGTCACGGGCTCTGGCTTCGGTTTCGGCACCCACCCACCTACCTATCTAGGACTCCCTACACCGCCCAGTTGCACCACCCGGAGGCTAAGCTTTCGGTCCACAAATCCACTTAGCTGCTAATTGGCGGCAAATCAGCTGGCCAAAGCCTGTTTCTTCTGTTTTCTTCTCGAATCTAGAGACTCTATCTGTATCTGTAGCTGTGTATCTGTATATCTGCGTATCTGTTCCTGTGTCTTTGTATCTTCTAAGCCAGCAATCGCATCACGTGCATTCTCGTCCAGTATCTGTTTTTTATTTCCCTCTCCAGATATATATATATTCCTGTTGTGTGTTTGTTTCTGTCCAAATCCATTTGAGGAAAGAGCTGGGTTGGGCTTTGCTTTTATTTTGTTGCCTCTGTCCTGTCCTGGCCTGGCTTTAAAGCTCCAAACCGGAAAAATCAAAAGGTCCGGGAGGAACAGGGAGGAGACCGAGAGGGCTACGTGGTCGCGGCTTTTGGGCGCCTGGGTTTTGTTGCCTGCCTGGCTATTGGGATGGTGGGCTATTGGGATGGTGGGTTTTGTGGTCACTTTTTGGCCGTCTGTGATGGTCGTAAAAAATACCCCAGAGATGTCGAAGGCATGTTGCAAATTTCAAGCTCAACTCAGAGCCCTTGACGGCAAAAAAAAAACAAGAAACACATAAAAGAAAGATACATACACTTCGTCTCAAGACCTCTAGATATATTATCTGCGTATTTCTTTCAAGCAATCTTTTCAACTCAATCTAGTGGAATTTTTGAAGCACAAGTTCGAGACCCCAACCAGCTGCATCCAATCCCTCTATCACTTGCACGCACTCTCCAAAAATTCCAGCTTTTTCCCGAGAAAGAGACTTTTCCTTTTTCTTTTCCTTTTTTGCATTTTCTTTTTTTTTTTTTTTTAAATAAAAGTTTGCGTTTTAGCTTTAGCCAGATTTATGTTTTCCTGCTTGCGTTTGCAGAATTGTTTTCGGAAGTTTTTTGTGCAGCATCACGGCACACTACTTCCCCCCACACACACACACACCCCCCTGGAGAAACTTTCTAAAAAGATGTAACAAAAAAAAAAGGGGGAAATATAGCTAGAAGGAGAATATGCTTAGTAGCCTCTTGACCCTCGACCTCTGACTTTGACACTGACTCTCTCTTGCGGGCCTGATTAGCTGTCGAGTCCTTGAAACTATATGGTATATAGTACCTTCCCAATTAAAAGCCCAAGCCCAATTAGAGGTCCTGTACCAGGGCCAGGTATGAGCCACTTTCACCTTCACCCTTGGCCGTCCAATTAGCCGGGCGGCCGATACTCCAGATACCCGCTCGTGTAGTTTATGTTCTATTCGATTTTGGGCCCCCAGGGGGACTATCGCATCGAACACGGCATCGGACATCATTAGCCGGGCGGTGGTGTGTCTAAGATTTAAGGACCTCCGGCCCGCAGGCAGATGAGGTGGCCTGAAAGGAGTCTCAGGCCTCTCGAGGACTTCCATTGAGTTGGGTGCCAAGTGAGGTGGAGGCGAGGTGGAGGCTACAAGAGGTCCTTCAGTCGAGTGGACCAAACAACAAGATGTCATATCATCTCCGAATGGTTACTCTCATTACGGCGACTTTTGTTTCTCCCTTTGTCCTTTTGGCCATTTCTTGTTCTTGTTTGTGGCTTTCTTTTCCTCTCACCCTCTTTGTTGTCTTTGTCTACCTCTCCCTCTCTCCCTCACACCAGGAGCCCGCATTAATCAAAGGTCTTTGGGTTAATGTCTTTCAGTTGCCAGCTGACGGGGTGATATCTTTATAAGCACACCGGAGGTGGCCAGAATAGGAGCTGGATATTGAGTTGAATATTATACTGGAAACTGTAATAATAGGTTTCAGGTGTGGTCAGGTTTTGGGGGAAGAAGTCTGGTTTTCATGGGGAGTATGTGATACCTGGTACTCATCTTATTAGGTTTATGGAGGTAGACAAAGTAGAGACACCAGTTTCATATAAAATTTACTTTTAAACTCCTTAAGAAGCAAGTAAACTATACAATATTCAGATATATATACGATATCCGGTACTTCTATAACTTCTAGTATAGCATCTATAACTATAATATTATGAGTTATATATGATACCCGGTACTTCTTAAGGGAGCTATCCTTAAGGAGAGAAAAAGATCACCAGTTGTAACTAAACTTCTTCGAAAAAACCTTAAAAAATATTGTAAAAGGTTGCCTCGGAACTCTTAATGTATGGAATTATATGATACCCGGTACTATATATGATGTCCTTTACTTCTTATAGAGGTGTAAGCCCTAGAGACACAAATTTAAAATAAATTTAAACTTTAAAGTCCTTTGAAAATATATGTATTAAAGATACCTGGTACTTCTATAACTTTTAAAACTATAATATCATATTTTATATGATACCCGGTACTTATCCTATTCTTTTTATAAAGGATAAATGCACACAGTCACCATATTTACCATAATATTCAGTACCCGGTACTTCTTATACTTCAATACACTATAATATTATGAATGATGGGATACCCGGTACTCATTTGTATAGAATCTATGGATTAGAAGACGTAGTCCTATTATTTGAAGATAAATTTTATCTGTAAAGTCTTTAAAATATATTGCATATGTGAAATATTCTTTTATAATACTCGTCTAAGATAGATATGCGATACCCAGTACTTCTTACGAAGTTATTTTAACACCCCAATAGTACCAATACATTTTGTAGGAATTATACGAACTATTTATGATATTGTAAGTAGTAAGATACCCGGTACCTTTTAAGGTCTTTTAATTAAAAAAACCTCATCCAGAAAATCATCTTTTAGAAGGATGCAAGCTTAGGTCCTCTATTCAAAAGAATTACACAACTCCCATAGAACCCTTATAGATCGAGGTCTTCCTAAAAGATCCTAAAAGTGTATCCTACTGATGTACCCCTTGCTGTAGCACCCCCAAGCCCTGTAGTTGGACCCTACTAAGCGCCCGTTAATGACGCAATTTCCGCAAAACGTAACACCGCAAAAGCTCGAGCCCTTTGACAACCTTCGAGGGTCAGTGGCGATGGCCAACTCGGTGTAGTTTCGTTCTTACGGCTAATTAGCTTAGCGCATTTAAGAGGCCCGTTCATCGCTCATTTCTAAGGCATCCCCCTTAGTCCCATGCCTGGTATCATCTCTCCTTCTGGAGCAACGACAGTCAATAAATAAAATGGGGGTTACACCACTGCTTCCTGGAGGAGGAGCAGAAGGAGGAGGATGAGTTCTCCACCGACAAGCCACAACAACAGCTCTCCGGCGTAATCAAGAAGGTTGCCAGTGGGCGTGCCAGTAACCCTTTTATACTTTTTTTTTTTTTGGTATTTTTGGCAGACAATTCCGAGCCATTACACTGAGAAATGTGACACGATTTGAATAACATTTAAAATACATCTCTTGTTCGGATTGCGATTGGGATTTGGAGTTCCCCCAAGTTGGAGGGATTGGGGGTTGGGCTTCCTTGATGGATCTTGCCATTTTCCAGGGCCTGTCGTGTCCGTGTCTTGGGCTGTTGTGTTTTTCCTTTTCGTGCTTTGTAGCTTTGTCTAAATTGCGTAAATTATTGGCATATGTTGTCTTCGCAGTCCTGTCGAGGCAATGAAACATTTTTTAACCCTTTCCCGGCCAGTCCCGACCCAGCCCGACCCAGCCCGGCACACACAGACATGGCATTGCTGGCATTGGCAGGGGAGGGGAAGGAGGTAGATGTCGGCCTGGCATTTTCATTCTATTCCGCTGGCCCTTTTCTGCCCCTGTCTGGCTGCCAGTTGCCTGTCATTTATCCCCACTTTGGGTTCAGTTTCGACTTGGACTTGCCATTCCCCATCCAAATATTTTCTTTTTTGTTTTTTTTTATCATTTATGGCCGTCGTTCTTTGGCTTTTTATGTTCGCTATTTCGCGAAGTAGAACAATAGCCAGAGTCCCGGTACTGAGTCTCCTACTTCATCTTCATGTGCTTTTTGTTACTCCAGACTGTCCTTCACTATCCCCCCCTCTATACCCAGCACTCGTCCAACGGAGTATCCTTTCGGTATCCTTTCGCCCGCGCTACTTTATTGTCTTGCCAAAAGAAATAGACTTTTAATATACTTGGCCATTCAGAGCACAAAAAGGACTCGCTGCGAGAGTGGCTGCGAGTGTGGCAATATTAGGTGGCAATTCTGCCAGTTCATTGACTTTGCCACAACAATAGTTTGAAGTTTGTCTGCCAAAATATGAAGGAAATTGGACCAGCCTGGAACTTGGACCATTACCCCAGTAGGCCTTGACGTTAGAGTCTCAGATTGTAGCCCCGTTTCCCACTCCCAGGCACCAAACTCCTTTTTTTTGGACCAAAAACCAATTCAAAATTTTGCAAAAAGTATACCCAGATCCAGATCCATGATAGCCATCCGAGCGAACGAGGATTCCCACTAGACCAGACCCACGAGAACCTCCTGCTCAGGACTCCAAGATGGCCGAGAAGAAACTGAAAGCCAGCCCCAGCACTTCCAGTTCGCGGCGATCCACGAGTCCGAAGTCGGCCACCGCCAGCCCGAATCCGGCTGCCCGACAGGACCGACAGGCCCGGCAGGAGCGTCAGGAGCAGAACAATGCCACGTTCGCCCGGCTGTTCGCCACGCTGGAGGGCGAGCAGCGGAAGCTCAAGGAGCTGGAGGCCCGCCGGATGAAGCTCACCGAGGAGATGCGGAAGCTGCGCGCCCTCCTCCTCAAGGAGAACGAGAGGCTGAAGATTGTGGTGGCCCCGCTCACGAATCCTCCGGTGGTGGCCAGTACTAGTGCCAGTGCCAAGCCAGATGCCCTGAAGAAGCCTCCTGCCACGCCCGGGGTGCCCCAGCCCACGCCCAGTCCAGCGCCCAACCGCACACCCACTCCGAATGTCCCGCCACCCACTCCCAGTCCGGTGGTGGCTCCTTCCCCGCCGCCTGTTCTGGCCAGCAACGTCCGAGCGATGCCCTCGATCCTGAAGAAGACCACCAGCACCGTGACGGCTGTGGTGGAGACTGGAGGCCCCAAGGCGGTGGCCATCGGCTCCAGGCCTCGGGCCAGCAGTGCGGGAACTCTTCAGAGGAAGGCCAAGGCTTCCGGGCGGGGAATGCTGAAGAGGAGGGTCAACAAGGTCAAGAACAGGCGGTCGCCACGTAAGTGTCCTTGCATAACCCTTCACAGGAGCCTCTCTAACAGAAGCCCATCCCTTTCAGAAAACTTCGAAAACTCGAAACGCGAAGAACTCATCCCTCTGGACGAGGACGCTCCGGCCATGTCCAGCACCCTGCAGACCCTCGAGAACAGGCGATCCTACACGAACGTCGAAGCTCCCCGCGAGGATCTCGACGAGGTGCTCGTCTCCCTGCCGGCCCTGTTCACCTTCATAGACGCCCAGCTGGAGCAGGAGCCCCCACTCTTCGAGGCAGACGCCGAGGGTCAGAAGAGTCCAGAGGACCACTACAAGCCGGATGCCAAGTCACTGTTGGAGGAGCTGCTGGGAGAGCAGGAGGCTCCGCCCTCCACTGTGGTGGAGACCCAAGCTCTAAACCTGGTGGAGCTGGCAGGGATATCGATAGAATCGCCAGAGGCGGAGGGCATGTCCATAGAGGCCACTTTGGGGCCAGAGATATCGATAGCCACACAGGAATTGGTGGAACTATCGTTTGAACGGCCTGCCTCAGTGGACTTGTGGATAGAAGCACCAGAGTCGGCAGGGATATCGATGATAGCCGAGGGCTTGGAGGTTACCAAGGAATCTAAGCAACAAGCCTCCGAAGAGGTCCTCTAGGTTTTAGCTGAGGGCTTTCCTTAGGGTTCCTAGACCTAAAATGCGTAGAATTATCGATAGAAGCTACTGCAGGGGAAGAGATATCGATAGAGTTCGCGGAATAGAAAGAACTATCGCTTATCGATAGACATGCCGGAGGTAACCGAGTACTTGGAGGTTTCAGAGGATTCTATACACCTGAGGACTTCCTTGGGTTCCTACTCCCGGAATTTGTAGAACTATCGATAGAAGCGACTGATTCCATACCGATAGCATCTTTAGAATTACTAGGACTATCGCTTAAGGAGGTTACAGGGGAATCTAATGAAAATGAGGACCTCTAGGCTTCAACTAAGGACTTCCCTTGCTTCCTAGACCCCTCCTTCCTAGGTCTCTAGGTCTGGATTTCCATAAAAATTGAACAAATATGAAAATAAACGACCGAACCACTCGCAGTGCTGAGTCCTAATTGGGAGTTGTGTTGTGGAAGCCGCCAGGGCATGTAACTCATTATTTTCTCTAAAAAAAAAACCAGTCGAGAAAGGACTCGGTTCCATAAAGTCAAAGAACCCAATTTACTGGCCGAGACCACACAACTGAATCCATCAAAATTCTGGCAAAATATTTACTGGCCCTCCTGGCCATGCTCCTGGAGGTTGGGAGGAGGGGCAGGCCCGGCTCGTGTCTGTATTTTTTTTTCCAGCCCCTTGTTGTCCTTTATTCAATTTTCTGACCCTTGGAGGCCTTGGAGTTGGGAGGAGGGAAGGGGGACGTTACTACTCCCGACATCCATTTCAAAACAAATTAGTTGCCAACTGTCCGAAACAAATGTTGTCTAACGAGCAAAATCGAGTTGTCTCATAAGAATACCCATCAACTACAATGCCATCTATACCATCTCCCGTATATCTGGGATATGTGTCACCCGCTGTCCTCCAGTCCTGGTGTCCTGCTGTCCTGGAGCTCTATTCCACATAAATCTCTTTTTATAAATGTGTATATTTGTTTGTCCAGAAATGATGGGAAAACGAAGCAAAGCTCAGCATTTCAATCACCAAGCCGGGCGGAGAATGAGAGAATGTTTGCCAGGATATGATTGGACTCTGGGTCAAGAGGTTACTCTGCCATATTTTCTTGGTCTTGGTTGGGTTCCTTCCTTCGCTGGCCTCTCCCTGCACTTGAAGTTGGAGGATGGAGAAAAAATATAAAAACCAAACTTGCAAGTCAAACTGAACTCTAAACTGAAACTCAACTAAGCCAAACCGAACCGAAAAACTAAACAAGTTTCTGGGCTACCTGACCCCCTCCCACTCGAGTACACAAATTACGTATACGACTGGGTGGTTGGGTGGTTGGGTGGTGGTGCAATTTTCGTTACTGTTGTTGTTTGTTTTCAAGTAGGTCATTAGAGAGGCCTTCCTGCAGTCGGGCAGGCAGTCCACCATCTGCTCCGCCAGCCACTTGAATTATTAAATTCTCCAGCCCCCAGGGGGAGGGCGCTGCATATATCCTTATGGCAGTAGTATAATCCAGGACTTACCTAAAAAAAAGTAAAGTAAATAAATATTTATTGTAATTTTTTTTTGTTAAAACATTTAAATTATTAGACTTTGACATTCAAGCTTGAATAGATGGAAATATAATGGTATCTGAAAACTGTAGAAACCACTCTCTCTCTCTCTCTCTCTGCTGAACAATTCTAGTACTACCCTCCGGCCTGCTAGTCCCATAAAAAGTAATTGGAATTTTCATTTAATATAAAAGCGGAGCGAACACAGCCAGCGGAACACAATCTAACCCACTTCGCAGTTTTGCAATCGCACAACCAAAAACTATGCATATAAACGGGGCCACTGATGTCCTTACCATCCAACCACCCAGCCAGCCACCCGAACCACCCAAAGGATACAATGTAGCCAGTGGAGCATCCTCTCATATGGATATGTGTAGTATCCCCCATACAGGCTCGGCTCGCTGCTCATAAAACTCACTCAAGTAAAAGTACGAATGGTTTTCGATATGAAATGCATGAAACTGACAGCAAAACATATTGCGCCGCCACTGCCGAAAACCCTCCCCTCCTCCCTCCTCTCTCCTGCCACGCCCACACCACCACACTGCCCACTGCTTCCAACTTTTCTCTTTTTTTTTTTATTATTATTTTTCCAAGCCACTACAAAAATAATGTACTATTTATATTTATTTTGGGTTTTTGTCGGAGCTCCGAAACTAAAAGGGTTTCGAGGGCTTTTATTGGAACTTTTCAAGAAAAGTTGTGGCGATTTTTAATGAAATATAGATTATATTGAAGATCATTGTATATTATATTATATATCATTGTTTTAAATCATACTATATCATTCTATTGCATTGCTATCCTATATATCAATGCCATTTTTCATCCTATATCATTATATTTCATTCATTTTCATTTTTTCCGCTCATTCTTGTTCATTCTTTATCATTCTAAATCATTCATTTATTCTAAGTATTGAGCCATTCTATATTTTTTATCATTCTATATCGTTAAATATCAATCTATACCATACTTCTTCATTATACATCATACTGCATAAAGCATTTCATATAATATTTGTTATATGATATTCATTCTTCATCATTCTACATCATTCTTTATCAATATTTAACTTTTTATATTATTCTACATTATATATTATCATTTCACATCATTCTGTATAACTCGATATCATTCTAAATCATTAATTATCATTCAAATTCAATCTTTCTTTATTTCAAGCCATATAATTTTTCATCATTCTGTATCATTCTCTATCATTCTGTATCCTTGTATCAATTCTGGTGTTTATAAATAAATAGACATGAAACTATAGCTCACATAATACTTTATTCTATATCTTTCTTTATGATTCTTTCTCATTATTTACCATTCAATATTCTTCTACATCATTCCATGTTTCATTCCTCATCATTCTTCATTATTCTATATCGTTCTCTATCCTTGAATGAATTCTGAAGGTTATACCTAGAGCATATATCAATTAAAGATAATATTCTACTTTATTTATCCTCATATATCATTTTATATCATTCTTTATTATTCTATATCATTCTAAATAAATCTTTATAGTTCTCTGATCATTATATTTCATTCTTTATCATTCTATTTTGAATACTTTTAACTTTTAGAGAATATTTATACCCGGTACTTCTGTTTCTCAAAGATAGTTATTCTTCTTTAGATACTTTCTTTAATTTTTTTTTTAAATCTTCTTGAACTCTGGCTGTTACTTCATAAATTTCCTTTAAAATTATCAACCTTATTTATTTTTTTCTCTGTGTACTAGGACTGTTGTATCAGTTGGCTGACTGTTGGTTACCACTTGGCCGTTGTTGCTCCTCTTACTCGTCCCGGTCTCGGTCCTCGTCCTCGTCCTCGAAGCTCTTCCATCTGTCTGCTCTCGTTAGCTGTTTGCAGCCCCTCCACCCCCTCGGGCATTGTTGTGGGCTATATCCCACCCCCCACTATATACATATATATATATATGCATTTGTATACAATCTATATATATATATATATATAATATATATCTGCAGAGAGAACTCTGCACCTCTCGCCTGTCTATTTATTCAGATATGAAAATGCATATTGTACACTCGACTCAACTCGACTCGACTCACGCCGCTTTATATGGGACATTTCTTTATCATCCGCACCCCCCCTCCTCCATCTGGATGGCCATTCTGGTTCCTTTTCCTCCATATTTTTCCCCCTTCTTTAAAAATGTGTAACTCTGTATGCCACATATGTGTGGCAGGATGGATGCAAAAAGGCGAAAAAAGCTACCAAATAAGGGGCAGGAGAAGGAGCTACTCATCGAGGCGTGCGTTTATTGCAATTGTGTTCCAGTTTCTTGCGTTTGAATTGCCGATGATTGCGAATGGAGTTAAAAAATACAAAAAATACAAAAAATTGCACAAAAAAAGCAAACAAAGCAACACCTTAAGGTGACGTTTGTAAAATGAAACCTTTATGAAAGGGTGTTTCATTGTTATTTCCTCCATAAAAGCCATTGGCTTTTAATTACTGCTAGTATCTGGCACTTAAGATGGGAGATATGTCCGGGATTTGTTGTAATTGTAATTGGTACTTGTAGGGGGCTATAGGGGGTATTTCAGTATAGGTATAGGGGGTATAGCTATGTATATAGGGGTTATAGGTATGAAAAGTATTTCAAGTAATATTTACAGAAATTTAGATTCTTTACAGCCCATCTGTGTATAGTTAGTAGCGGGTATAGGTTCTTTCCTCTACTGATCTATATTTTATACAATAACTATACTATACTATCCTTTTTTTTCTTTTTTCTGTTTTTAATATATATTATTTCTATTATATTATTATCTATTATATAATTTTATTTGTATTACATTTTTATGTTATTCTTTTTGCTACCATTTCTCAAACATCTGAACCTAGAGCTAGAATCTGAATCAAGCTAGCACCTAGAGAGGAAGTACCGGGTATACATAGCTACTATCGTAAAATAAACTAAAACTATGTGTAGGGGGTATATTACCTCTTCTATCCATTTTTTAATATATTAAGCTTTCCTAAATCTGATCTGATTGTCAGATCTTGACTATTTGTAAAACTTATAGATGGACTAAGTACTGGGTATGATATACTAGCGGCTAACTTGCCTGTTCTCAGTTTCTTTTATTTTTAAGCTTCTTAAATGTCTTCTAAAATGTAAACTTCTTAACCTCATTTGAGAAGCTAGAGATGGACAGAGTACCGGGTGTAAATACTATCGATAAGCCCGAATTAAGCTACCTCTAAAAGTAACCTTCTTTATTTAAAATATTAAGATATTATATCGAATATTGTTAGTTAATCAGAACATCTTAAGTAATAAACTGAGCACTGAGTAGCGTCTATAAATACTAATAGCAATAATTAAATACCAAATAAATAAATACTAAATATAAAAGCCAATAATAAATACTAATACATAATCCCCTTTGCTTTTAAAGATTAGACCTCTAAGAATGGAGATTTCTACAGTAAACCCAAGCCTCTTACTAACCAAACCCATTTAAAACCCAAAAGTAAACCAAGTACTTCCAGGAAACTCCTATCTGGATGGGTATTTGCTCCAAGACCCTTATCTTATCCACCCCCAAGACCTGGTCCATTAATCCCGCCTACAAACATACCTCCTCTTGTTAAAATAATCCCAATAATAATGTCTTTAATCTGTTGACCTGATAATTAAATTCCCAATTTGTGGCAAAAATGTTGTCCAGAAATTCAAGTGCTAATTATGAATGTGAGAGAGTCTGCAGTTGCCAGTTTGATGGGCACTTGATTTAATTACAGGTATTTATTGCAGAGCTATGATACGATATGATATGATATGGTAGTTACCTGCTAGAATGATTCGGCTCGTGGGCAAAGGGCTCTGCGTAGATGTTGCGAACGGGGGGCACGCGGCGGGGCAGGGGCGGTGGCACCGGATTGTAGCCATCCATGATGGTATCACAATCGGAGTACTTCATCGATTTCATAGTCATGTTGTGTGTGTGTTCACTGTACCGGCACTATATATATCGACTCTGCACTCGGGCGTTGTAATGGCAAAGTGTCGTGTTTTATGGATAATATGGATTATTATTTATATTTTTAATTGCCTTTTTTTCAGCACAATTCGACGCTTTTAATTATTATTGTTTATAATAAATCAGTGACAAGAATATTTATTTATTTAGCGACTCATCTGCACCCTGTTCAAGTCGTGGCCAGGGGCAGGACGGCCCGGAGGGGGCCTTGGTGGCATATCGCCACCCACAGCAGGATATTTCTGCCTTCGATCGAATGGAAATCTTGTAAGGAGGAACTCCTCTCCTCTTCCTTGGGCTTTGGGATCTCTCTTTTTTTTGTTATCGATTTTTATCGATTATTTATCGTATTTCGTTGTGTTTTCTACGTAGTCTTCATGGCTTGTTATCGATATATTGGATCTATTTAAAGGAAAGAAGTTTATTAAATTAATGGATGTTGCTTTTTGAAGACAACAACCTTGTGACCTTTCGTTACGCTTTCCTTTTATCCTTTTTTTTGGGTTTTAGTATTTTGTTAGTATTTTATTTCACAGTATTTGGCATCCTTGAACCAAATCCCCCAATTTCGTATCCCTAATCCTGATAACTCCAACTGGCCTCTGGTCTGAAACTTGTACATCGATTTGCCCAATTGCTGGCCAAAAAAAGAAGAAAAATAATTCCTGGCTTTCAAATAACTGAAAACTGGTTTTTCGGCCAGCATGCCAGCCAGCCAGCCATGCCCCAAACTGGCAAACAATCAGAATAAGTGTGGATTCCATTTCTGGTATCTGGCAGTTTGTAGTCTCATGTCCGACCAAGCCCATGCCCATCCAATGCCCCAACATATTTGTTACACTCTTGGTCCGGTCTGCGAGGAAAAGCTTCAACTACACTTTTTATCCGATTGGACCGAGTGTGTATGGTGTGTGTGTGTGTATCGGCTCTAATCACAAAATCCCACCCATGATGTGAGCAGACAAAATATTCAAAGTCATCGTGTAATATTGGAAAAACACTCAACGGTGAAAGAAAGAAAGGGGGGATGGGCGCCAATGCCAAACAATTTCGAATGTAATCCGTTATTGTGGTGTAGAGATCGAAATGTATCTGTGGGATACAGTGCAGCACGAGTTGGGATAATGTGGCATATCTTTGGGATTTTCATCTCAAATTAAATTTATGATATGGCACAAAAATTGAATAACACCAAACCGAACCCATGGTGTTGGGGCATGGGTGCCGGCACGAAGTAAATCAAAATCAATCAAAAGGGTCTGGTATGGTATGGATGGTCTGCTCTGCTCTGGTCTGGTCTGGAGTGATGGAACAATACAGGAGGAGTCGGTAACAGAAATAAATAAGGCTGGATGGGATGGCTGGGTGGCTGGCTATCCAAAGAGCCGGCCAGACACCTCAAATGAACCGCAACGGCAACTGCAATTCACAATCAGATGCAGATACAAGTGCAAGAAACTGAAAAAAAATACTAGAAAAAATAAAAAATACCCAAGAATTTTAAAAGAACTATTTCCCAGACATTTTCATACTTGTTGGAAAACAAAAACTAACCTCAAAAAAAGATTATTTTTTGAAATTTTTGACTTTCTAACCAAAATTTCTTCAAGTGCCCAACTTTAGAGGCAAACAGTTGCAGATACCAAAGCGTCTCGACCACAAAATGGTCAATTCCTTGCTGCATTTGCATATCGATGAATAGTTCGATACACAGATACTCAGATACTCCGATGCTTAGATACATAGATACACTAATACAATGGCCAATGTATCTATCCAGGCAAAATTCCCATTAATCAAATATTGGCCGCTGCCGCTGCCGCTTGATTTTCGGTAGGCGTTTTAGCCCCGGCCAATGACCAGTGGGCGTGGCACATTAATTAACACAACCAACGCAATGAACTAGCACATTCCGTGCCAGCGAAGCGCAAAACTCCAGCAAGGAGATCCAGCATTCGCATCATTCGTCATTGGAAGCTAATGAAATATTTTCAATCATAAACGAAAATAATTTCACGTTCATTAAGGGGGCCACAACAAAGAACTTTGAGATAACAAAACAAAAAAAATGGACAAACAATATCCCCCTCAACCGAATCGAATAATCGAATGTAATCGAATAATTGCTGGCTGACAACAAAAGGCAGAAACATGGGGCGGAAAAGAGCCGAAAAGTGTTGAAATGAAATCATTTTCGATGACAGATGGCAGATACACAAGTTTTGGAGAAATAAAACGATTAAAATTTTAGACTACAATCGATAAATATCGATAAGATTGAAAAGAACCTCCAAGCCCCATTCCCAAAGCCTAAAAAAAAATATATTTCAATAACAGATGGCAGACTTTTCCTATTTAAATTAATATATTGAATAAAATTATAGACTACAATCGATAACTATCGATAAGTTGAAAAAGACCATCAAAAACCCAAAGCACCAAATAAATATCTTATCGATGCCAGATGGCATTTATATTATTTTAAATAAATAATTAGATTAATATATAAGACAACAATCGAAAAATATAGATAAGTTTGAAAAGGTGGAAGAAGATATTGATTTCCTAAGCCCCAAAGAAGAAAATTTTCAAGGACAGATTCCATATATTCCCTGTTAAAAGAAATAAATCGATTAAAATCCATAATTAAAATCGAGAACTACTGATAAGTTTAAAAATAACACCCAAAGACAATGAAAGATGTCTGAAATACCATTTAAAATAAACAAAATGGATTACAATCCCAGAGTTTAATCGATAAATATCGATAAGATGAACAAAGAACATCAAAAACAAATTCCCAAAGCCCCTACTATCTGGACATCATCTCCGAAAAATGTTCATATATGTTTTTCTGGAAAATCCCGAAACATTCCTATGATTGATCCCGCTGGCGTGGCCGTCTGCCCGCCTCTCCCTCCCTATGGTATGCTCCTATGGATGAGTTCTCGGAAATCTTTCTCTATTTTTTTCCTGCTGCTGCCCCAAAACGCATCGCTTCGATGCTACCAAATCTACTATACTGGCTGGCCTCGTCCGAAAAGCAGCTCAAGATTTACTGGCCCCTGGCACGAAACATAGCCCGCCCGCCGCCTCTATCCCGAGTGTGGCTCCTCTCCAGAAATCCGACAATCCAGCCATCCAGCCATCCAACCATCTTCCAGCTGAGCTTGTCTGGCAGCGCATTAATCTCCGAGGCGGCTACCAAGTTCGCTGCACTCCGCGAGCGGCCTACGCGAAAAATGCAGCGCGAAAAAGGGGCAGCCACAGAGGAGGGCGACGAGTGGGGGGGACGGAGGGGCTAGTGTTACATCTAAGAGGGTCTTACACTTGAAGAAAAGTTTTATGGAAAGTATTTGAGATTTTATAAAGGGGTTGTGGGTACTAGAATTTTGGTTCTAAAAGTCTTCCTTCTTCCAAGACTTTTCATTAAACCCCTCTTTTTCTCTCAGTGTTTGTTATTTTTTTGAGAGGAGCGGCTATGCTTGTAGCATGCACTGCTCCTTAAAGATTTTTTTTTTCATCGTTTTTTTAGTGCAAACCCCGCCCCACCGCCCGCGCCACCTCCACGCCCCCTCCACGCCCCCTCCTGCTGGCCCGCCCCTTTCCCGAAAATGCTACCAAACGAGTTCGCAGCAAGTTGCTGTCGAATCCAACAACAACAAAAAATTGCAAAAAACAACGACAAGTTTCCAGGTTTTCGTAAAAAAAAAAAAAAATACAAGAAATATAAAAAAACAGACCAAGACCGAGGCTGGAACTGGGACTTTAAGCCAAGACTGCGACTTGGACTTGCAACGAAACGAAACGGACCATTGAGCATTGGGGATTGTGTGTGGATTGGGCAGAACTGGTTTTCGTCACAAAACTAAAAAAAAAAACGAAAAAAAGAATCAGAAACCACCAAACCTGCCTCCATCCCCCCCACTTCTTTTTTCTTTCAACTTGAGTTGAAATGTCAACGAACATGTTGCTTTTGAGACAATTAAATGGCGTTGTATTTGAATTCCCCACTAGATTGGTTTAAGAATGGAGCTAGGATATGCGATATGGCTGTTTAGGAGTGTCGGTTCTTTCTTTTTTTAGTTTTTATTATGAATATAAAGCTATATACCAAGTTTCAGATCAATATCATTGACACAAGTAGAGTTATGCTTAGAACAAGCTTATATATGTGGGTTCTTTAGAAGATATAGCCCAATGGCTACTTTATATGCATTTTATGATAAATATAAAGCTGTATACCAAAATTCAGAGCAATATCCACTATATAAGTAGAGTTATGCATAGAACAGATCATGATACTAGCTATACAACCATCCTATTCCTCTTAAAAGCTATAAATCAACAACAACTACTATCCCACAGGCTCTCAAGAAGTTTCAGGCTTCTACCTCCAGAAACAGCAGAGTTATCATAGGTTATTTTAAGATATATGGGATCTATATAGGAAATAGCTAACCGATAGCTATCATTTTTGCTTTATATAGTTTTTATAATAAATATAAAGCTGTATACCAAAATTCAGATCAATAGCTTTCACTAAAGTAGAGTTATGGATAAGACATGTTAAAATATATGGGATCTTTATAGGATATAGCTATCTAATCCCATTGCTTCTTTCTTTGTATGGATTTTAAAACAAAACTAAGCCTGCATACCAAAAGTCAGACCAATAGCTCCAACCCTTGACGAGTTATGCCTGGGCCACATCATGTTTATGACTCCAACCTCCAGCTCGAGTTGAAATGTCATCGCCAAGTGTAATTAAAATTGATTTTATTTCTTTACGAACATTGAACATAAAACAATTAAATGGCGTCGCCTTCGAACTCCCCTCCTTCCCAAACTATTTATAGAATAATGGGGTACATGGGGGATAGCTGGGGGAAAGAAAAGTTGTGTTGGTTTTAAACATTTGCCACAAATGTCAAAAATAATCATGATGGCAAACACGGCATTCCGTTTGACATCCATTCACAGTCCCCTCCCCCTCTATTCGAGAGGCAAGGGTTGCCCAACAACATTTTTATGATCGCTGCTCCAGAATCCAGAATCCAGATCCGAAATCCAAAAATGTTTCCAGTTTTTACGAGTGGGAAGTGCGTGCCACAAAGAACACAAGGCAGAGGGGCATGGGGCATGGGGCAGGAGAGGGCATGGGCCCATGGGCCAGTTCATATAAAATATGCTTTTCCAATTAGCGTTTATTTGGTTTTTCATTCTCTGTTTTATGTTTGTTCAGATAAACAACCAAAAGAAACCCAAACACAACCAAACAACACACACAGCTACAAGCCCCAGAATAATTAAGGCGGGCACTCGGGTGTGGAAAGCAGAGGGGAGGTGCCACAAAAAAAAACGAAAAGGGGGGGCGGCACGATAGCTGGGGTAAGACTGCTCGTCGAGACCACTTTGATTTTTGGGGCCAAAGCTAATTGGCCAAAAGCCATCGGTGGCGAGTGTCAAGCAGATCATGAGCCATCAAAACAGCTGGCCCGAATTCTTCCCACATTTTCTTCACATTTTTCCAAGAAGAACCAGCGAAAGCTCTTGTCACGATCGTTCGCCTTATGGTTTATGGAGATTGGAGATCAATCCATTGGATTTCCTTCATTTCCCAAAAAGAAATCCAAAGAGATACGAGAAGCACTTGAAACGATCAGAGTTCAGAGATGCCAAAAGTGCCGAGAGACATTTTATTCTGATGGCTCGGCCATTGGAAATGATTAATTTTATGCAATTGTTTGATCTTTTAGGGAAGGGGGCTATGAGAGGGGCTCTCGAGAAGTTTCAGGCTTATAGAGAAGAATTGTCATCAGTTATGGTTAGTTATAGGGGCACTGTATAGCTAAAGTCTACAGGATAGCTTTCTTTTTTGCTTTATATAGTTTTTATAATAAATATATAGGTCTATACCAAAATTCAGCTTAGAACCTCCAGTACAAACAGAGTTATGGATAGGACATGTCAGGGTTATGGCTCTAAAAATTTACTTGTTATATTTATAAGCCATTTATACTCTAAAACCAATCACCATCATAAAAAGACAGCCTCTCAAGAAGTTTCAGGCCTTTACTTCTACAAACACCAGAGTTATCATAGGTTATGTTTAGATATAAGGGATCTCTATGGGATATAGATACCCGATAACTTTCATTCTTTTTTTATTTACTTTCTGTAATAAATATAAAGCTGCACCCCAAATTTCAGCTCAGAACCTTTATCACCAACAGAGTTATGAATAGGACATATGATGTTTTTAACCATAAAAATCACCTTGTTGGTTTTATAAGCATTTTAATCATCAAAATCAATCAGAATCACAAAAAGACAACCTCTCAAGAAGTTTCAGGCTTTTATTTCCAAAAACACCCCAGTTATCTTGAGTTTTTATTAGATCTAAGGGATCTATATAGGATATAGCTACCCGATAGCTTTCATTTTTGCTTTCTAAACTTTCTATATTAAATATAAGAGTGTATCCCAAATTTCAGCTTAGAACCTCAAACACTAACAGAGTTACAGATAGAACATATCATGTTTTTTTATCTCCAAACATCAACCTCTTCCTTTTACAAACTTTACAAAACCATAAACCCCCCCATCTCTGAGCTGATAATTTTTTTGTGGGCTATTAAAAGTTATTTAGAGATGCCTTGAAGGAGTACCCCAGCTTCGGCGATCCTCAATGGAAATGACGCACATGATCGCCCAGAAAGTTGAGGTGCCTCCAGCCCCTACTCCTTCTACTCCTCCTACCCCTCAGATACCCTTGAAACTCCCCCTGTTCTGGAGGCAGTCTCACATAAATTAACGCCCCTGTCATAAGTGTGTGTGTGTGTGTGTTTGCGTTCAAGGTCTGGTCTCCGTCTCCGTCTCCTTACGGATCGTGGGGCTATAATATGCATATGCATATATTCTGGAAACCGCACGCACGCGTCCCAGCGACCTCAGCAGTGGTGAGTCTGTATTTTCCCCCCTTTTTTCCGATTTTGTGTTTTTGTTTAAATATTTTGCGTGCCTCGAGATGTTGCAACAACAATTGCAGCAGGGAGTCGAGGCATTTATTTGTCTTGAAAGTTTTATTGCTTTTAGATTTATGGGCTGTGTGGCATGGTCCTGTTCTGATGATCATGTCAGAGAGGGCGAGTGTTCACACCTACGTTATTAAGAGACAGAATATACTGTATCTGTATCTGTATCTGTTGGATCGATTATGAAGTAGAGTTCTGGGAAGGTCCTTCTGGGAAGTTTCTAGGCGAGGAGGCAAGAGCAGTAAAGCTTTTTTTTCGTTTTATTACAAAAATCCTAATAACAAAGAGAGAAAAGTGCACACACATAAGCTGGCATAGACATCATAAAAAAGTTAAGCTCCAGATACAAAGATACAGAGACACAAAGATACACACAAACACACATACAGGACAGAGACAGCTCACACAACAAAAGAGCAATTTGTTATTTAATGAAACTGAAAATGAAATAAACTCGCAAGGCAAAAAGCCAGAGCCATGCACAGCAGAATGTATCTGTAAGATGAAAGCATTAACGCACAGAATGCTAATATCTTATGCACACACACACACACCCATACACACACGTAGATACTCTGGGGCGCTTCTGGGGAATTACAGCGGCCTATGAACCGAAACCGAAGCCGAAGCCGAAACTCCATCCCAAATGCTGGTCTCGAATCTGTCGTGTCTTTGATTATTATCTCGCGGATACACGCTCGTAAAATCCAGCTCACACACACACAGAGAGATACAAAATGTATCTGTAGGGGAAAAAACCGAAAACAAAGTTAAGCTACGAGAGTAGGGAGGGAGGGAGGGGAGGGATAAGTGAAAAATGTTGTTCAGATACTTTTCTTTTTTTTTTGTATGTTGGGGGGTTACCTTTCTTATAGAGGTTATATATTCCCAGACAATTAAGTACTAGATACTCAAGTATCTCACAATTGCAAGTCTCGGGCCATGCTGATGTTGTAACTCAACGCATCTATCAATGATTCCCATCGATTTCGAGCTAATTTCCACTTCCTCCTTGGCTGTCACTGGCTCCCACTCCTCACCGACTGACTGACTGACTGACAGCTTGTTAAGGAAAGAGTTGGGTCTCGAATGCCCCATCTTGCCCCATCTGCCCCATCGGCCGATCTCCCCACACGAGGCCAAGCCCCGAGTGATGATGATCGCTGGAACCCTTTTCTTTTGTTTCCCAAAAACCTCCACCCACACACAGAGTCTACACTGAGAGAAAGATAGACCAAAGTCTGATAGTGTCACGGTCGCCATAAACTTGAAGTTTCTCTCACTGCAGGCAGTTAACATTTATTTGTCGCTTCAGCGGGCACAGAAATTGGATGAATTCGATGTCTCTCGAAGACTGTTAGGGGTCTTTAATCCCAAAAGTGTTGCGCTTCAGTGGTCTCTCTCCCTCCAGCCTGTATAACTGGCCCCGAGAAAATCTTAATCGCGATCTGTGTATCTGTATCTGCATATCCATCGACAACCGCCGCCTGCAAAACATTTTACACTCAATAAAGGCGTCAAGAGGGCCATAATAATTATCGCAGACACCCCAAAAGAGTCCAAGCCATAACTGAGACTCGCCTAATGAAAAAGTATCTTCGTAGCAGGTGCCGGGTGTGGCAATTAGCCGGCCAATGCACTCTAAGATGGCATGAATGAACTGATGCAGTTGGCCAGAAGAACTCACAACTTTGGCTGACAAGCGGGAGACAAACGTGCAACAATAATTGGCACACGGCCAGATATTCCGAGTCCCATTGATGAAAACCAGGCACATGCAGATGGCACACACTATCTGCCAGATACACAATCCTCAAACTCAAACTCATTCGCGTTTAATTTTAGATTCTTGAATTTCCGCCGCATCCAGTGAGTTTTTTTTTAATGACCCTCTTCTTGCCTCTCATGCCGAGAGTATCTGAGAAATGTTTACAAAATAGAAATGCGAGCATCAGATATTTTGTCGACTTCCGCTCGTAATCACCAATTAGTAATGCCACACTGACAAATGCGCCAAAAAAAAAAGTCCTCTCGGTCTGATGTATTATTTCTAATAAATTGCCGCCCCGGCCCGAATGGCCTAAAAACTTGGGTCACACTTTCGTCATTAGTCAGTCGAACCAGACCAGAGATACTAAATTCAAATGAAATGTCAAGATACTCCTCCACCTACTCCTCCTACAGATAGCACTTTGCGGATTGTCAAATCGAAGTATAGCCATTCCCTGGGGACCAATTCACTCGCTACGGTCATAAAAATGTATCTGTGTATCTGTGTATCTGAAGAATTAAGATGTTTATGCGTGAAAGATATAAGAATGTTGATTTTTAATATTGTGGACTTTTAAGACTTGAATTCTATTCCCGATTTGCCAGCCACGCATAAACATTCGATTGCAAAACTTTGGCCATTTTCGCTCCATTTGGTCGCCTCCTTTCGGGGTTTCGCACTCCACTTGCTCCGCCCCACCAGCTGACCAATCAATAGATGTTCTTCTCCCTTTAAAGGAGGGGGGGTTCTCACACAAAAATAGGAAAAAAGAAAAAAGATCAAAGACGAAGAACGCCTGGGAACTGAGCTCAAGTGTGCCAAAGGAAGGGGGGAGGTCGCTCTCGTCGCTTTGATTTCTCGAGTGGATGAGAGGATGAGGATGAGGTACTGGGTGGTTGCCCCCTCTCTTGGCACCCAAATTGGCCACCATGGCTGACATTTCATTGGGGTTTTTAAATGCGCGGCGTTCTAGTTTCACTTTCGCCGATTAACCCACGCACTTTGCGGCCCGTTTGTTGCGGCTTGTTGGGATTATTCTTCTTCCAAAACTAACCAGCCACACCGCTTTATAAATTAATGAATTGTCGGGATGGTTCGAAGAAAAGTTTCGATTTTGTCGAAAAGTGTGTTGCGGTCTCGAATAATGCCACAAAAAAGAGATAGAGATTCAAACGGAAAGACAGAGGCAATTCGGTTTTCGGGTTTTCTGGTTTTCTGGTTTTCTAGTTTTCGGTTTTCTGGCTTTTTGGCAACAAAAACTAAACAACACACTGATATCCAAACACTCAATGGAAATTAAAGCAATTTCCTGTAGCTATCTTGAGATGCCAAATTAAAATACAAGCAGATACTCTATTTGCAAGCTGCCATTCGGGGTAATCCAACAGATACACAGATGCACACAGCTACACAGCTTCATAGATACACGCACTGGCAATAGCTGTAGCTGTATCTTCTAGGACCGCCATTCATAGATATTTAATTAGCAGAGTGCCGGGTGTTAGAGGGGGACGGACAAGGCGGCAAATGCCTGGGAGAGAGCAGGACAGCTGGCTTGTAAATTGGCTATAATCTTAAACCGAATCTGGGGCACTGAGAGAAATGGTGGGGAAATTATTAAAGGGTATTGGGTTTATGGCTAAAGGAGGGAGGG
The DNA here is from genome assembly GCA_018153235.1 of Drosophila malerkotliana malerkotliana. NCBI lineage: Eukaryota > Metazoa > Arthropoda > Insecta > Diptera > Drosophilidae > Drosophila > Drosophila malerkotliana. Next base: position 7,128,836 of record JAECXV010000038.1, read on the forward strand.
CTCTGGTGGGGATTTGTTTTGAGAAGCAAGGCAGCAGGATACCTGGTACTTATATATCTTATAGATATTCTTTAAATGTATCTCATAGATATATGTTGTTATGGAGCTTCCTTTCCACTTTTCCTTCTATTATAATGCCTTTCCTTCTCTTATAAAGACCTTCCCCAAGAAAATAGCTTAAAAAAAAGGACTGTGCGATACCCGGTACTAGTTCTTATAGATATTCTGATGGTTCTGATTTTTATATCTGATGGTACGGTACACCTGGTATATCCTATCCTATGGTACACGGTACTAATACTCGGTATTTCATAAATGGTTGTTTTCGAATGAAATATTCTTTCTATTTCGTAGCTCTAAATGAGTTTTAAAAGTACTATTGTTATGGTATTATTTTGATTTTTTAGAGAGGACTCGTGGTATAGATAGTTTTCGAACAATAGGGCTTGAAAATAGGGACTATATGATACTATTTATTTACTATTTATAGATACTATAGATATATGTAGGTACCCCGTACTATCGTATCTAGTACGACCCGGTCTTTTTTTCTAGTACTTTTGCTGAACTTTACTTCACTACTACTTATAATTTTGGTTCTTACAAAGAGACAACTCTTTGTAGAATTCATAGTGAAAGATAATTAGAAAACTAAGGCTGTAAGATACCCAGTACTTTTTCTATTAATTTCTAAATAGTGCTACTGTGTATCTTACAGAAGCATTTCACATTATACAAGTACTGGGTATCATTACGGGTATCTTAAAGAGAGAAAAAGACTCTTTAGAAAAGAATAAAGTTTAAAGTCGAAGACTATAGGCAGTAAGATACCCAGTACTACCCTTCCATCATCAGTAATAACACCCTTTACTACTCCTCTTAGTAACTCTCTCCCAGACATCTTTCTTCCTTAAATCTCTTCAGAAAAACAAACCAATCTCCCTCTTTTTCAAAGCCCTCTCTCTCAAAAAATAATCTCCTTAAAAAAAAGCCCTCAATATTTCTCTCAGTGCACACTTGCAGCACTCTGCAGAAGCTGAAGCCGAACAGTGTCATCCGCAAAACCGAAAAACGTCAAGAGACGGCAGCGACAACAAAGTAAATGAAGATGAGCACTTCCTGCAACAAAAGAAGGCAAGACGGTGGAGGGGTGCTGCTTGCCTATCAAGAGGGGAGCGGGGGGGAGGCAAGAGACCGAGGCTGGGGCACACACGAAACATTTTTAATCGAGTGCAACGCCATGAATGAGCAGAAGTTGAATCGGAATCAGAATCAGAATCCGAAGAGGCGGCCCGGACCGGCCCGGCCTGGCAGCCAGTGTGCTGCTTCACCCATTTGTTTGTTTAAACTCTCAGATACAAAGATACATACATACAGATACACACACTGCGGCAGATACATTCGCGGTTTTGTATCTTTTATACGAATGAGTTAAATGCTATGCTCGAGTTGAGTGAGTGATGCATCCCAGGGCGCATCCGTAAGATAAACAGGCGCAGCACGCAACGTTTAACTTTTCATTTGCAGCCAGCATATGTATCTTTGTATCTGTATCTTTGTATCTGTAACTGTGCGTATGCAGTGCGGTCTCTTCACAGGCAAAGGTCACGGGCATGCTCCGTTGCACATCCGTATGCTGGCCCGTGCTGGCAAAAAAAATTAAAGAAATCATTAAAAATATTTAAGGAATGCCCACCACCATGGAGATATAATATTATTTTGGAAAAGGGTCGAAAAGTTAGCAACCCGAAAGTTTTGTATCTTTTCGATTGAGATTCGGGATTCGAATTCGGGCCAAGTCAAGATAAATGAAGGCTGAAGGCCTGAAGAAGAAGAACCCTTCCAAATTTCCAAATGATTTAACTTTGAAGACTCCCTCGCCAGCCACTTGGAATGAATGTGCGTCTGATGTGGCAGCATCTACGCCACTACTTATCCCATCAAAGCGATTTGGATTTGGATTCCATCTTTAGTTTAGTTCTCCTCCTCTTCAGAGCTTCTCCTCGGAGCTTCTCCTCAATTCGGGCACTAAGCTCTGAGCTTGCAATTGAACCCAATTGAAGCTAATCATTGGCTATTTAAATACGTGGACAACAAAGCACTGAATCCAAAGTCTAGACACGGATAGATCCCACCATAGATACATAGATACACAGATGCAGATACAAAATAAACTTCAATCTGTACAGAGGCCAGGCATGGGGGCTATCCAGCACAACAACTCTACATAACTGACATCGAAACCACCACAAAAAATAGAGTATCATTGTCATATGATGGTGTGGTTCATGCGGAAGTACTGCCAGTGATTGTCTTTTTGTGGAAGATACTTTGGAGATAGAACTAGAGTGTGGAATATCTGGTACTAAACAAGATACTATAGCTACTATACTATACTATTAGTATCTATAGTAAGATAGTGCATATTTTTAAATATTTGTTGCAGGTTTAGGTGAAGAATTCAAACTTTAATCCTAAATCTTAGGCTTTTTATAAAAATATTGCAACAGATACTTCCCCTCTGTTGGTATCTTCTTAAATTCCACAATTTTACCTTCAAAAATATAGAAAAACTATCATTTATTTTAAATTCATCATTTTCTGAACTAAAATTAAAACAATTCAAGCTTTCCAATTGAAAATAATTTGAAATTCAACTATAGAAACGTTTAGAGAAGGCCTTTTATTAGAGGAGGTGAAATGAAACCCTAGGCTCTGATTAAGGGTTAACAAAAATCTTGTTAGTCAACACTGTTCTGGCATTTTGTCAAGGGACTTATCGACTCATCGATTTATCAACAAGACAACCTTATAAGTAGGTTTTTGTATCTTGGTACTACTACTCTCTCTGAGAAACCTTTAAAAGTTATATTTTTATTCTTTTCTAGACTGTCTGGAAAGAATTCTTGCAAAGAAGGTCTAGAAGGTATAAGGAGGTATACTTGGACCCATTTCAGAACTCTTATATAGAATCTAATCCATACTAGATTTTCTGGAAGAAGTAGCTTTGAAACTAGAGTAGCTGGGCTCTATAGTGAAAGTATACAGACTCTAGTCTATACTGGCTCTCAAGAGTGAAGATTTTTTTTAGAAAAATAAGTAGAAAGGGTGTATTTAAGGGCCTCTCTTGAGTTTCCAGAAGAAACTCTTTTAAAATAGCTTCGAAACTTGTTACTTAGAGAGTTATTTGGCTTAAATCAAGAGGACAAGCGGACAAACGGACACACAGCGGACAGCGTTCTACTGACCCCACAGCCAATTCCCAAGCCAAACTCAAGGCCTTTGACGAATCCGCCACCCTTCAGAAACCCCCTTACAACATCAATATCTCACTTATTGGCACAAAAACCCCAAAATATGCATCCTGCTGGAAATAGCCGTCTTGAATGTTATTCTCATAACTGCAAGCTGGCTATATTGGAGGCATGGCATTCAGCTGGCAGCTGGAAACCTCGAAACTTTCTGGCAGCGGGGCTTTTATGAAATATTGTATGGCTGGAAATCTCAAGGCAAGTGCATTCCACAGAGTCAGAGAGAGGGTGGAGGCTAAACAGCCAAAATGTAGAGAGATGTACAGATGACCTCGTTTTTCGCCAGTCTAAGGCATGGTTGGTGCCATAACTACTGCCGGCATTAAATTATATTTTATGCGCAAATTATTTAAGTCGCATCCTATATCCTATATCCAGAGTCGAAGGAGAGAGAGAGCTCATTATTTGAGCAACTGGCGCCCGGGCTTTTGGCTGATGGCCATGGCAAACAAAGCCATTAACTGGGCGGAAAATGGGTCGGGGGGAGGAGGGGCTAGTCGATTTGCGATTTGGGAATTGACTCTTTAGCTCCTCCTGCAAGTGCAGTGATGCGTTGCATTTCTTTCTCTCTCTCATCAGCCATCTCTATCTATAATTTTTTTTTGTTTTTCATTCGAAAAGTTTTCAATTGCTCTGGCGTCACTTTTTGATTGCTTTGATGTGTTTTTCTCGCACATTTCCTCAGAGCTTCAGAGCCTCAGAGCCTCAATTCATGACAAAAGTTTTTCGGGAGAGACTCTGGCATTGGTAGCCAAGCAAAGTTTTGGTTCGCGTGGCAGACAAAAGCTGAGAACTTTCGCTTTGATTTTCAAATATCCTTTCCCCCCAAATGCAGGTTTTTTTTTTGCATTTGCGGCGCCTGCTGTCCGTCCTGTGCCATATCCTTGGCCTGACACAAAAATGAAAGTTTAATGCGTTTGCCAAATACATACTGCCATCTATTTTGTGCGTCTGTGCGGAAATTGCATTTTTTTGGTGGTAAAGTTTCAAATACTAGACTAGTATCTCCTCCTAAAGGTCTAATCCCTGGCCTCGATTTGCATAGAAACTCTATTAATTTTAATCAATTTCGTTTAGTTTTTAATTGAACTTTTAATCTACAAATTGGAATATCCCTCCCGGCAGCCTTGTTTACATTATTTGAAATGTTTGGGAGGGTAAGGGCCCTAGGGCCCTAATGCTGCCTATTTGTTGCCTGTCAAATAACAACAAGACGCATCAAAATTTATCGCGACAAAGGTGGTGTCCTGTATCCTGTATGCCAGCTGCCTCTGCCCTCTTTCTAAACAACCCCCGACGAGGCTGTATTGTGACAGTCTGGGGTATGTATCTGGGCATCACTCAGGTACAGATTCTAACCGCAAACATACAGACATACAAAAAAAACCTCGACCATTCCAAATGATATTTTGACACGCAGCCCAACTAAAACTTGCAATTAACCAAAGCCCCATAGCCCAAAACCCGAGTGTTCAATTGTGGGTTAATGGCACTTTAAACTGCGCTCCGAAAAACCGCACAGGAAGTGCCCAGTATCCAGCAGATACACTCTCTGATTCTGTTTTGGCACGCCATAGTGCAATCTATAGATCTTGTGTATCTTCGAGATACATTTTTTTTTTTCGGGAGAATGGTGCGAAGGCGTGGTGAGAAGGCGTGGCACTCTATAAATCATAAACGAACCAAAGGCAAGCTTTAAATGCAAGCTTTATTTAGTCACAGTGCAATTATGGCGACCGTGACTCAACCGAAAGAGGAGGAGGAGGAGGAGGAAGGCTCTGGGTGGAGAATACAAAAGCCTCGACTGATTTTTATCAACTAACCAAGCGTAACGCAGACAAACACTTCCTAAATCACTCGAGTGCCTCCTCACTGCCTCGTTCCTGTCTTCTATATTTTTTTTTTTTTGGAAGAACAACCCCCAGAAGGCTCCTCTTCCTGTGCCACATAAAACATAAATTATTTAATTCGGTTCTGCGGGAAGGGAAACAAACCAACGACTCTGCCTTCGCTTATCGGAATTCTCGATGGCGACGGCGCTTAGAATTCGAAAATTATGAAACACTTTGGTGTGCGGGGCGCCCTTATAGACAGATATATGTTTATGGCTTTCGCTTCTGCCCTCTTCATTAATTTCTTTATATTTGTGGTCTTTTGTGGGGCTTTCTTTCTACTAAACAGGGGGCTTCTTTCAAAGGAGTTGTTTTTTTTGGCAAATTTTTAAAAAGGGAAGGTCTTGGAAGGGAGATGATCTTGAAGAGATTATAGGGAACTACTAGCTATAGGTTCTTTAGGTTACAAGACTGCAAAGACACGTTGTCCGTTAAAGTGATTTCTTTGTGAGAATTCCTTGAAATAATTTTAAGAATTAATAAGGAAGATTTTAGTAAAATGGAAGCTTATAAAGAACACTTAGCTTTAGGTTCTAATAGTACAAGACATGGTATTTCAGCGAAGACACTTTGTCCGTGTGTCCGTCTGCCCGTTAAGGGAGGTTTTCGTTTTTTTCTCAGCAGTTCTTTGGAAAATTTCAAGAAAAAAGGATAAAAATGATCTTAAAAAAACTTAAAAGAAACTACTAGTTCTAGACTCTAGCCTTAAATATAGTAGAACAAGACCTAGAAGAAACGTTGTCCGTCTGTCCGTTAAGGAAGATTCTTGCCTCTTTCTCAGAGGTTCTTTGGCAAACTTTTCAAAAAGAAAGGTCTTGTTAGGAAGATAATCCTTAAAGCTTTATACTCTATAGAATGTTGGCAGGTTCTGTTACTAGAAGAATGTCTATATAGACCTTCGTCCGCGTGTCCGTTAAGAGGTTATTTTTGTGAAAATTCTTTGAAATATTTTAAGAAAAGAAGATCTTTATAAGAAGGTGCTATAAAGTAGTTAAAGAATACGATTTTTTGTAGACCCTGGTACTACAAGACTATTTATTAAGACCTTGTCCGCTTGTCCGCTTGTCCTTTAGTCCCTTCCTCTCTTTCCCAACTAGTTTCTCTTAAGAATCCCTACCTTAATAAACCTCACAGACCCTCCACTTCGACCTTTAGTTTCCAGCTTCAATTTCAGTTCATCTTCATTTTGGATTTGTAACTCCCCCCCTTTAATATTATTTTTTTTTGTTGGCAGCCCCCTTAAGCCCCTCGCACAATTCAATCAAACTTTGGGGGACCAAACTTTATGACACCCCGAACTTTTTCGGCGAAATGGAGGAGGAAATGGAAAAAAGTCGCGGGAAGGCTAACCAGGAGCGACCAGGAACCACCAGAAAGTCAAACGTTTTGCATAGGAAATGGGCAAAAGTCAAAGGCAAGAGAAAGAGACAGAGCCAAGGAGCCGGAGAAAGAGACCGGTAGATGGTAGGTGGCAGCGACAGGAATAATAAATATTCAGTTTAAGTAAATGGGCTTTTATCGCGCATCTCTGGGGTGCCATAATTTGCCATTTTTGCCAGCCTGTCTGCGTTCTATTTTCTTTCCTATCCAGTTTGCTTTCTTACTTTTTTTTTTCTACCATTTTCTTTTCTTTTTTATTTTTTTGGTGGAAAGGAGCAGCCAACTGCCTGTAATTGATTCAACAAAACGGCGCAAAGGTGCAAAAGGGAAACAAAATGCGAAAACTTGGCGACGAGGCAGCAACAATTATACGCATAATATATTTTCAGCCATAAATATGCAATGCGTGTATATGGGTAGAGAGTGTGTGCCAAAGGGGGGTGCCTTTGAAAAAAAAAAATAAAAAAAATTATCCAAACCAAAGTCACGCTCAGAGCTGCCAACAAAAAAATAACCTGAAAGAGCGTTGCCCATAAAATGTGAAAAATTCGTCCAGGCATCTTTTGTTTTTCAGGCTTCTTGGGGGCATGGGGCATGGGCATGGCAGGCAAATCACTTCAGCAAAAGGAGCAGCAACAATTTAGCTCATTTATTTTTATACATTTTAAGAAACAATAAACCAACGGCCCATAAAACACAAGCCACCAAATGAAAATGATTTAAGGGCCGCGAGAATTATTTCCCTGAAAAAGTTCAACAAAATAATTGCAACGTTTTGTTGGATTTCGTTTTTCCTCCACTGGTGATTTATGATATGGCCAGTGTTGTTAAAGTGTCTTGCAGGCTAAATGATTTTAGTTTTTTAGGGACTTTTCAACACTGTCTTTTGTTTATAAAGTTGGTTTCTAACCCTTTTTTTTAAGACTTTGTGGAGTATTTTATTTAAAGCTTGATTTTAAGCAGTGTTGTTAAAAGTTTTAAACGAATAATGGTATTTTAAGAGACTTTTCAACACTGTTTTTTATAAAAGAGCTTGTCTTTGAAAAAGAAATAACAATAAGCCTATTTCTTTAGGAGTTTCTAGAAGCCTTCTTCTCAAATTAACCTTAGATAGTGTTGTTTAATGATTTTCTATGCCTTATTAGCTTTTTAAGGACTTATCAACACTGTTTCTTTAATAAAAAACCTAGTTTTTAAAACAGAAACAAGGAAAAGCCAACAAGTTTGTTTTTTAAGCAGTTTAGAAGCTTAAACTTTAACTTATTCAGTGTTGCTTAAGGTTCTTCAATGCTTGAAAATTTTTTAATGACCTTACCAACACTGCCTTTTGATTAAAATACACGCTTTTGGAAATATAAACCAAGACTAATTTAGTAGTTTGCTTTTTAATCAATCTTTAGACCTAAACTAAGCCTTAGTCAGTGTTACTTAAGCTCCTACAATCCCGCAAGTTCTCTTAATGCCCTTACCAACACTGTCTTTTGCTAAAAAATCGTTCTTTTCAAAGAAAAGTGCTTAAAACAAATCTCTTTTTATGTTTAGTTGCCTTTCTAGACCTTCTCCGACTAATTTTTGTAGCAGCATTATCCAAAGCCTAATCCCAACCAGTGTTGCACAACGCTCTGGCATGCCTAGCTGGCTTTTTTGGGATTAGAATTGAATTAATCCAGCTCTGCCATCCAATTAGCTGGCTCTGCTTTTGTTTCTTGTTTGTTTTCTAATTTTTTTTAAGCAGACACGCCCGGACTAAGATGCAGCATTAGTGAAGTTTGGCAACCCTGGTGTGTGTGTGTGTATGTGTGCGTGTGTTTTCCCCAAGTTTTCCGCTTGGGAAAAATGCATCGCTGTCATTTAATGAGTTTCCAGAGCAAAAGCTTTTCCCTGTCAGGCCGAAAACACGGAATCCTTAAAGTCCTTTCCAGTCGAGGATATAAATACGTGTATATTTATTTTAGCGAAAGGATGCTGGTGGGCTGGTTGGGTTTGGAAATTTAATTATTCCCCTCCCCCTACCCCTACCCCATCTATCGTTGCAGGCAAGGCTCGACACAAGTCTTGCACGTGTGGCTGCCACAGCCACTTGACTCCTGGAGTGGCACTTTCGACTCGACTCTTAAATGCTAAACACGCCTTCGTCTCGGCTGGAAAATTAGCCTTCTTCGAGAAAAACGTCAACAGGTTTTTTTCTGTGTTTTTTTTTTCCAAAGCTAACTTTCAATTGCACTTCACAGCTTTAGTTGATATTATTACTTTGATTTGATTACATTCTGATTCGATTGGAGTTGGAGCTGATTGCATTTAGGATTTCCTTTAATTGCTCTCCGGGAAAAGCAATTTCGGATGCCCAAAAAGATTTACGATTGCCCTCCTATACACCCCCCTATATAGTACACCCTTTATCTGAGAACCAACATACACACACGCTCCAATTCATTTGGAAGCGATTTGTGGGGATTTATGGTTTGTTTGTCTCATTGGCAACTTGCTGCATAAATTTCCAATGATTATGGAAAATAAATCTTTAGAAAAATCCTATAGATAAAGTATCTATATCTCTCTCTCTGTGTGAGTATCTCGAGAAATGCAAAAATCAACAGAGAATCAGTCAAGTATTATTTTTTTTCTTAAGGAACAGTTGTGCTGATTCACACACCAGGTATAGGTATAGAGGTATGAGATCCCAGATTCCAGATCCCAGAAGGTGTGAAAACGGTTAGGTGGCAGGCAGCGGGAAGCAGCAGCACTCCTTCCAGCACTTGAGTGTTTTTCGAAAATAAACGATGTTGTCTATGACAAGGCATGACGGTAATGACCTGGCCGCTGGTACTGGCCAGCGTCTTCGGGTCTTCGGGAAGGCCTTTTTAGCCAAGTCATGGTTGCCAGGTTCCTCGAGGTCCACTCGCCCGCCGCTCGTCAGCCAACAACCCACACTCACCGCAAACTCCTACCAAGTTTTTGTTTCTTTTTTTTTTGTTGTAGTTTCTTAATTAAATAAGTCTTTTATAAAATTCATTAAGGCATTAATAGAAAATTAGTTTGCGGGAACATGATTGAATATACCAGACCAATTATTATACCAAAAGCATTCTCCAAAATACTGAAATGTTTAGATTTTATGATTTTAAATATAAGAATCCTTAAAAAGATAGGATTTATAAAACATATTGCTTCGTGAAGTACTTTTTCTAGTATTTCGGTTAATTTGTCTTTTGAACCTCTTTTTAATTATGAATTTAGTATTTAAATAGGTAGTATTTATTATTTTTAGGGTTAAATATTATTATTAAGAGGAAAACTTTGTAAAGAAATTTATTTTTAATTTTTGTAATAATTTCAGGTATTTTGTTCATTTTTGAACCTATTTTTACTCATTTTTGTTTAAAATTTAGTATTTAAGTAAATATTTAAGTATTAATATCTTGTACAAGTCTAGATTCAAGGTTTAAAAATAGTATTTTTTAAGGAAATATATTTTTAAAAAAATATTTTGACTTTGCTTCAATAGATAATTAGTTTGGTTTATAATTCTTAAGGTTTCTAATTCATTCTCATGTTAGTGCTTGCTTAAATGTTTATTAAAACCACAAAATTATACCAAAAGTATTCTCTAAAATACCAAATTGCCCAATTCTTTAATTTTAATATAAAAAATCCTCAAAAAAGAGGTATATATTAATCACCTCGCTCTATGAAATAATTTTTCAAGTATTTTTATTCATTATTAGCTTCTTTTTTTTGCTAATTTTAGTTTAAAATTTGGTATTTTTGTCTGGTATTTTCTTAGCAAACTATTTTTCTTATATTTTTTGGTAAAATATCACTTCCTCCGCTAGTATTTTAAGCTCTCTTTTTGCCCTTTATATCCCTCCTACTTTTCTTTCAGTGCCTTTTGCAGAAATTTCTGCAGGCATATTTTTGTGTTATTTTTTTTTTTTGAATTTTTCAATTCAAGGCTTCGGCCCGGTGTGCTTCACACCTTAAAACCCAGCTCTCCTGCCCTCTCTCCGTCCTTCTCATTTTCTTGCCACATTCTGTGTACCTTTTTCTCTATACCTCTCGGCCTTCCCGCCCTACTGCCTGCCCTCCTGCCTGCCTGCCTGCCTCCCCTGTGAGTTGATGTTTTTCTCGATTTCTTGCAGCATCATCGCATCACAGAGTTCCAGGTTCTCGAGGTTCTCGATGGTCTTGAGGTCCGAGGGTTTACTGAAAACCTGGTGCTATCAATGGCAAAACCTTTTTCGGATTTGTTTTCATTTTTTTGTTGTTGTTGTTGTTTTTGTTGTTTTCCTGGCCGTCTGCACTTGTGGCTAGTGTGGAGTTTCGAGTTTGGAGTGACTATGCTCGACTGGCATCATAAATCATCTCAAGTGGCTGGGCCCCTCTGCTATTTTCGGTCTCGGCCTCGGCCTCGGTCTCAGCTCTTGTATCTTATAACTAAAACAATTTGCAAGTGTATCTGGCAGATACAACACAGTACCCAGCATCCAGCCACCAGCAACATACACTCATCACGCGGACTGTGTCTGTCAGTCAACACCCCGAACTTTTGACATTTTTGTTGCACTAATTTGCGCACTTGAGCATATTATGCTACAGATACAGATACAGATACATTTCGAGAGTATCTTTAAGATACACACACACACACATCTGTTGTTTTGAATTTTCATCTGCAAAGGGGATCGCTCATAATTTAATCCCCGACACAGGTACCTCTTGAGCTACTTGGCCTGCCTGCCGAGCTGCTGCCGAGTTGCTGCATCCGCGAGATACATTTCTATCTCGGCGTTAAACTGACAACAGCTGTGCGGCACATTTGCGAAATACAAAGACTGGCTGGCCAACTAAAGGAGGAGTGACTCAAAAAAAAAATAAAGAAAAAAAGGGAAGCAGGAGGAGCTGGAGGAGCTGCCTTTGATTTCGGCACTCACTCGAGCAACCTGCCAGCGGGATTTGGTTTTTTTTTCCTGAAATTTGGCAACGTCGCTTAAAATAAAAATAAAAATATATATAAATATAAAAACAGCTGCTGGAATTTGTTGGGATACCCCGACAAAGGATATTTTGAAACCAGAGACGATCCACTCTGTAATTGATATTTCAATTCTGAAGTTTGGAGATATGGAGGGATTGGCTTTTCGCATTTTATGATTTTATTTTGTGAGGTTTTTATTTTTTTTAACTAAATAGTTTTATTTTTTAAGATAAAAGGGTTTTGAAACGGGGTTCTAAGTTTTAAAAGATGGATTTTTGAGGGAAAAGGGGGTTTTTTTAAAACATTTTTGGAAGGTGTCTGGTTCTGATAGTTTGGGATTTTAAGAATATTTGTTATAGACACGATTCTTGGATCTTGTATTTTTTTAAGGCAGTTTGCTTTAAAAATTGTATATTTATGCAAAAATGTGCGATTTCAATATTAAGAATTAGACTTTTAAACGCGAAAAACATAAAATGTGAATAAGACCCTACTACAAAATCAGTGACGAATATTCCTGGCTTTTAAAAAGATATTCTTCCTTTAAAATATAATATCTTTAATATTATAGTGCGTATAGTGCTAATATGCCAATCAAAAATATATTTTAAACTCTTTTATGAATTTTGTGACGAAAGTTTCCCACTTTTTTATATTTTTTCAAATTTATTTCTTCTTTCTTTCATATTTTCCATTAATAAAAAAATAAAGGTTACTATTCTTTCTTTTACTTTTACTTCTCATTAAAGGTTATTATAAAACGCGAATTTCTTCACAAAATCTTTGAAAATAATACCTTTTTGCCAAACTTGTGACGAATAATCTCTATATTTCCTATTATTTTTTTCCTTTCTGAATTTCTTTTAAATAAGAATTAGTATAGTAACAATTGTAACAATTTAAAACCCATTTTAAAACACAAATTCACTAATCACCTTCAAAAAAGTGAAAACAGTACCTATTTTTTTTTAAATTCGTGACGAATATAAACTTATTTAAGTACTTCTTCTATTAAAAACTAGACATAAAACGAAACTTTTATTAAAACTTTCACTATTAAATAATGACCCTGCTTAAAAATACATTTTTAAAAAACAAATTACAGCTAAAAATTCAAAACAAAACACAGAAATAATACCATTTTTCTAATTCGTGACGAATATATCCTCTTTTAAATAATATTTCTTTCATTTTTAAACTATAAATTAAAGAAAAACCAATTATATTAAAATAAATGCCACAAATACCTATAGTTCAGAAACAGACACAAACCTAATACTAGTACTTGTATTAGTACTTTTGCTAGTACTAATACTATTTGTTTTAACATTTCAACTAATAGTTGTGTTTATTTTTCAAAAACTACACATTTCAAAGTAATAACCATATTTCTGACATTTCTGGAACAGCTTCCAGTAATGTTTATTCAAAAAAGACACCACATGCGACCAAAAACAAACAAAAAGTAAATGCTTCTTGCAACATTTTCAATAAAATGTACATATTTTTCGTCACAAAACTATTTCAGGCAATTAATGGGCGCATTTTTGTTTTAAAATATGAGCTTATGAGCCTCTACTGCCATAACGAGGCCATTCAATTAAGCCAAGTTTTCACAAAACACTGGCTGATTGGATCGAACGTTCTTTCAACAATTTGCTTAATTGTAAAAATGCTAAGGAGGAGGGGGAGGGTCGGGTCTGGTCTTGGTTATTTTTTTTGGCATCTTGGGGGCATAAATCCATCCGCCGTGGGGATCGTATTGCGTTGATTGCCGTCGGCATTGATTTATGGCCAGAAGAGAGCCGCGATCGCGGATGCGCGAGATACATTCTCGAGTCTACAACCCAAAGATACATTTTGACAACACATGGCAGGCAGTCGGGCAGGCACGAAAGGGGGGGCCTCCATTACCATTTGCGTTTCTTCATTAAACAAATGTGCAAAAAACAAAATAGAAATACAAATACATAATTGCTCAACATTTAAAACACTAAAGACATAAACAGAAAACTATTACAAAGACCCGCTAATGAAAATAAATTATTTACTTTGGGAGGCACTTTTGGAGTCTTTTTTTGGGGCTTTCCCCGGCTAGGGTTGTCAAAGGATGTCAAAAGTCCAGCCAGTTATAAATATTTGCCTTCAGTGCCAAGACGAAGGCCTATTCTGACCAGTTCTGGACTGCTGGAGTTTCCTAATTTATGACTCCTGCATTTTTGGCAATTAACTTGTTTTTTTTTAAATTTATTTTGGATATTAATTTTCATTTGATTTAGTTTTTGAATTTCCATTTTTATGGGCTTGGTTTGGAGCTTTGCTTTCTTGGATTTTTGTTTGGAAAACTGGTTTTTTAATTCCTCTTTTTTTTAGGCTTTGAAGTGGAGTGTTATTTTATTTCTTTATTTTATTTGTTTTATGGATTTATTGGTTATCTGTTTTAAGATGAGTTTCTTTATAAATTTCTCACTTCTTATCTATCAGTTTCTACTAAGTTATAAGTTCTTGCTAGAAATCTTATAGTTATTTGCATTTTATTACCTTTCTTTTATTTTATAAAAATATCTACAACCCTTTATTTCCACTTCTATATATGTATGAATTATTTTTATTTGTTTGAAAATATTAATATTCACCAACAAGAACAGAAGCTTGTGTCGAAAACACTGAGCCAAAGTACGCTCAACATTTAAAAGACACAATTTTAATGACGAAAAAAATCTAATTATATGCATGAGAATAATTTTTTTAATATTTCTTTAAAAATATTAAAAGTCACTAACAAGAAAACAGCCTTGTGACGAATGCACTATGCGTTAAGTCCCCAAAACCAGCTCAGCTTAGTATTTTATTTTGGTGACTATTTAGTTAATATTTCCTTAAAAAATATTACAAAACAGTAGTAACCTAGAAAAGTATTTTCTTTTAGTTTCCACAAAACAGTAACAAAATCAGTAACTAAGCTTAGTACACTCAACATTTAAAAAGACACCATTTCGATGAAGAAAAGGCCTCGAAAACAATAGAACCAGGAATGTCAGGAATTAAGACATTAAAAATAGCTTTAAATTTAAATTTTTATTCATAAAGACCAGCTAGGATTTAAAATTTGCTTTTAAAAAGTTAAACTATTAAACCTTAACCTTAAAGGAGAGTATTTCTGATATTTAGAGGCACGAATTCCACATATTTTAGCTACGAAAATGTTTAAAAAGTACCTGTTTTTGTTTAAAATACCAACAAATTAGAAAATTAAACATTTTTTGTCTTTTAACTAAGTTTTCAAGTTCCAATTTCTTGCAAAACAAGTTTTTAAAACCTTTAGTAACCATAAGAAACTAATTTTCTCTTTTTTTCTTTTAAATAAACCCCATTTTTGATAATTTTTTCGTATAATCTGCCCCGATAACCCTCTATTTTAGCCAAAAACCCCGTGATTTATGAGAGAACTGCCACAAAAAAGCGTCACTTGTTCGGATATTTGCGAAAAGCAAACATTTGAATGCAGAATTTGGTTTGTTTTTTAAATTGGAAATCAATTTGGAGCGATGTAAGCGAGCAAATATTGGACCTGAATGGGACTTTTGTTTTATGTTTTTCCATTCGGTACTGGCACTGGCATTCGGCACTCCAGTGTTCTGCTTTCTTTTTTAATTACATTTGATTTTATTTTTATTTTCATTTTCATTTAATAATTACATTTAGCTTTTGTGTGATATTCCAATATTGGTTAATGGTTGTATTTTGTTTATTATTTGTATTTTTTTTTTTAAAGGATAACTGTAAAGCGTAACGGTACACAATGGTTGTATTGTTGTTTTTTTATGTCCTTGCGGGCCAAGGAAAATGCAAAAAATTTTTATATAAAAGTGACCTACATTTTGTTGTTGTTGTTGTTGCTCCGTATGACTTGCACTTGCAATTTTCCAATTTTCCTTTGTTTTTTCTTGCTTGTTTTTTGGTAAAAATTTTCCTTTATTTTTTATCCAAATTCTTTTTTAAAAACAAGAGAGATGCTGCCGTAATCCGTGGGGTTTTGGGGTTTTTTTTGTTATTGTTGTTGGTTTTGTTTATCCGCTGGCACTGAGAGCACTTGAAAAAAATTGCGACAAAAATATATAGACGAATAAGAAGAAGAAGTAGAAGGAGATTAAAAAGGAAGTCCGATAAATGATAAGAACACAAGAGAAACACCAAAAATTATTGTTGAAATTCTTGAATTCAAAAAAAATTAAGAGAAGAAATTGCAACAAAAGATTGTCTTTTTTTTTCCTTTTCACACACACACACACACATAAACACACACACAGATACAGATACACAAACAATATGCAACGCAACAACAACAATAATAATAAATAATGCACAGAGTCGCGTTTCACATGTTTTTCTATTTTTTTCCTTTTATTTTTTTTATTATTATTATTATTATTATACCTTGAGTGCGAGCGTGAACGGTTTAATAAGAGAGAACGGGAACGAAAGGGACACAACGCGTACGCGACGATTACGATGACGAACAAAAACGGCAAAGGAGTCCCGCAATGTAGCGACCCATGCGAACGAAAGTCTTTCCCCGTCCGATGCCTTTTCACGACTTTTCCGACTTTTCCGACTTCGCCGACACTTTTCCGGCAAACGTGCTCACCAGGCGAGGGCTTCTTCGAAAAAAAAAACTCCGCTGTTAGTGTATTTGCATTTAAGCGGCGCGCCATGGCCCCTAGCAGTCTGTTACGGCTGTTGAGAGGAGAGCGAAGAGCACTCTCTTGCACTCTCTCTTTCTGTTAAAGCCAAGGCTCAAGAAATGGACTTCTTTTGTTTACATTCCTGGGGCTAAAAAATCATCTATGAAAACTTAACTAAATAATATTTGTAAAATTATATAAATATTTCTATATTTTTAAAGAATCATATCCCAAAACGTAAACAAAAAATAAACAAACTTATGCTTAACAGTTACAAAACCAAGTTATAAACATAATGTAAAACCAAAGAGAGCTCTAAAAAAAGAGAGTGAGAGAGAGAGCAATTTTGGGCCTGCGCTCTCTCTGGTGATGCTGCTCTGTTAACTATTAACTGCGCTCTGTTGTCCTGCTCGCTCTCACAAACCGGTTTTCCTTGGCCGAGCGAGAAGGAAGTACTATGTTGCAAACAGGATTTCTGCCAACAGGGCTGTTAGCCGCCACAGGTTTCTGTTATTGTTTGCCAATATTTTTTTTCTTTTTTTTGCATTCCGTTTACTTTTTGTTTTCCAACAGCTGTTTTAATGGATTTTCTATTATTTTGTTTAGATTTAATAGAAATAAATATTCTATAAAAATTGTATTAAAAAAATCGATAATTTAAGGCTTAAAATGTCTGTTATATCCAAGAAACTGCAGTATAACAGTTTTGTGTAGTAATATTTTTCAGTTACAATATAGGAGTATAATTATATAGGATATTATAAACATATATTTATAATATTTATTTAATTTAAGATTTTATTTTTATTTATTTTATATTTTATTTTATAATCTTTGTTTTCCTTTAATGCTTTATGTAACTATTTACTTTTCTCTTACTAACTAGCCTGCTCTGAGAGCCACTCTCTTGCAGCATCTCTTACTGTTATGCTGTTACTGCGGCTCTCTTGCGTTATCCTTGGTGTATAACAGCGGCTTTCTTGTATGGCACAATCTCTTATACTCCTAAATCCTAAAATGGTTGCGAAATTGTCTAAATTCTGAGTCCATTTTTCGGAAACAACTTGTTGAAGGATTTTTAATAAAATTTCTGTTATTTTTATAAATATTTTTATATATTTTTGTGAGATTTTTAATTTCCGTTTTTAGCCCTTGAGTCATGCTGTTAAGCTGCCTGCTTGATAAAGATTAATTACCGGCTACGAAGAGTGGTATAACTGGAGATGGGTAATGTCTTAACCCTATAAAGGGTCTAAGGGACTTGAAATTAATTATAAAAAGTATATTATACTTAATATTTATTTAAAATTACTATTTATTTTAGTTTGAAACTTTATAATTTATTTTTTTAAATACATTTTGAACCACCTAAGGGTTAAACTGGTAATGTGACACCTCTTGAAAAACCGCAAGACCCAAGAAGCATTGAGGGAGAGGGGAGGGGGGGAACCCGTGTTAACAGTTACGACATTTGGGCACATTTCTCACAGGCCATCGCATCCAACAACAACAACAACAATAATAATAATAATAAGGTCAATCAACGGACTCGGCGGGCGGTCGGTCGACTGAGCCTCGCTGCCGGCGTCGCTGTCAACAGCTGTCGCGCAGGCGCAGTGCCCAGCGAGCAAGAGAGATGGCACTAGGCGGCAGATTAATTGCAGCGTCGGCGTGAATTTATGAATTTCTCATGAGTGATGGGGATCGTTGTCTCTTTCTTTCAAATCCCACCCCACCTCACACCCCTCTCTCTTTTTTTTCGAGCGCCACTTGAGGAAAAAGGAAAAACATTGAAAAACATATGTATTTTCTTTCTTTTTTTTTGTTTTCCGTGTTGCGTGGGTTTCCCGCATTGTTGTTGTTGTTGTATTTCTTTATAGTTGATGACCGGACATTAGTTATATTGGTAAGCCGATCCGTTATGCTGGGTAACTATATCTTTTACTTTCATGGCTTACGTTGCAAAAGCCCATTTGTGGGTTTTATTCCGGGTCCGATGGGGATGGTGGTGGGGATCCCCAGAGAGCCCTTCAATTGTGGAAATCTGCCAGCCATTCTTCGAAATTTTCATTCAAAAATTTTAAAGAAAAATTTCATTAATCAAGTGGAGGGTTTTGTGGAAATTCTGAAGTTTCTTCACTACTTTTGTTTTAAATTTTTTTTTTAAAGAAAAAGTGCGAGAATGGTGTGGAGAGTTTTGCAGAAATTCTCAAATTTCTTGACTTTATTTTGAAATTAAACAAAGCTATTTTTTAAAGAAATATTAGCAGGAAAGGAGATGAGATTTTTGTAGTTTTTAAAATGTTTTTAACTACTAAAAACATCACTGTTTTTAATTTTCAATAAAAAAAATTCTTAAAGGAAAATTGCAGCAATGGAGGGAAGAGTTCCAAATTTTCAGCACTTTCTAAAGTGATTTAATTCAGGTTCATTCATTTAATTATAATTATTTTCATTTTAACTATATTTGACTAACTTTTACCAGATTTTTATTAGATTTATATTATATATGTATTACTATTTCCCAGAATTTTACATAATATTAGATCCTTCTATTTACAAAATGTTTCTGATCTTAAATAATATAATTAATGTTTTATTCATAGCCAGTACTGTTAGAATTACATCCTAAAAATCTTATTACAATCTATTCTATTACATCCATCCTAAAACTATCCTAAAAAAATAGTTTCCAACTCCGAATAGCTCCTAACTTCTTTAAAGAGAACCCTATTTATGACTTCATCCCAGGCATAATTTTTAGGATTTAATTTAAATAACATATATTGTAGGGCCAACCAACAATTGGTTGGCTTAATTAACTGGAGTTGTTGTCTCGAAATGTCAACCGTTTCCGCTCTGAGCTTCACCCCTGATTGAACTTTCAACTTTGTTGTGACATCCAGAGACAAATTCAATTAAGCCAAATCAGTCGGCAATTAAACAATTGAATATAATTACGCGAAATTATAAGGTTCGCTGGTCCAAAGCAAAAGCAAAAGCAAAAGCATAAAAACCAAAACCAAAACCAAAAAAAGCATAATTAATAAAACAGCCAGGCATGCCCCATACCCCATACCCCATGCCCCATGATGCTGATGAAGGTCTCAAGTTGAAACCGAAACCGTAACCGAAACCCGAAAGCCAAAAACGAGAACCCAACTCAGTGGGTTGTCTTTGCGGTCAACTCCTACCTACAACCTCTCTTTGTTCGGATCCCCCCTTCGATCCCTTAAATACCTTTTTGTTTGTTGTATGTATGATGATGATGCCACCTTTTCGCCTTCGCCTTCAACATTCAACATTCAACATCCAAAGTCCGAAAACCCGCAACCGTAAGCGACTCCTTTAATGAAGTGGATAAGCAAACTGGCCCCCGAGTATCCCACAGAGCGCCTGTATCTGTATCTGTATCCGTATCTTCTGGATGCTCTATAGCTGTCGTACCGCTCGACGGATGTGTGTTCAGTTATAATTAAGTGATACACATAAACGGGCGCCCCAGACAGAGCTCTCAGCCTCAGTCTCAGTCTCGGTTTCTGTTTAATGATTGTTTTCAATTAGTCTGTTCGTTTTCCTCACTTCTGATACCCGGTACTCATACCCCTGGGTATCTTTTTTTTCTAGGGTATAATATCAGGTATATGACATCATAATACCTTTCAATAAGAGTTAGTATAGTTCTTAAAAGTCCATTACCTCCCAAAAATCCTCCCTGAATGATTACCCACCTTGTGAGGCATCTCTTAGTCGCATCTGTATCTTTTTTTCCAATTTCCTCACAAAAACAAAACCTAAAAACAGAGCCAGTCACTCACTCACTCACTTACTCACTCTATTCCCTTCAATTCCTGAGTCACTCGCCTAAAAGACGAATGCGTGGGCGTTGGAAAGGTTTTATTTTGTAATTTTTTTTTCCTCCTCCTTTCTCAAGATGTTTTTTTTTTGGTTGCAAACCGATCGAAAGAAGCGCCTCTCAAGTGTTTACGCTTGTTGTTTTAATTTCCATCATATATCTTCGACTGTCAGCGATCGTTGGGATTTACCTTCAACATTAATTTTCCCATCCCCCCAGCCAAGTGATCGCTTCTTAACGACTTGGCCATTAAAAATTTACACGAAAAAAGGGTGCAACTTCGTGGTAAGCCGAAAATGTGTCATTAAATTGGGTGACTATGAGGGTCACACTGGGTAAATACTAGAAATTGGAAAGGTATGTAAGGTCACACTTTATAAATACTAAGAACAAAGGCCCTTTATTGAAATATTTATTTATAAATACTAGAAATTGGAAAGCTATGTGGTGGAATAGGTCACACTTGATTATTATTTCAAGCGAAAGGTCACACTTGATAAATACTAGAATTTCTTAAATTTTGTTCTAGTTTAAGGACACCACTGGCCAACTGCCTTTGATGGCAGCTGTCAGCTATTTGGGGCTCGGTTTTCCGGTTTTCTCATGGCTCTTGGCTACTACTATTCCTGGCTCCAGACCCAGATCTGCCAAAGACAACTGGCAGGGATGATGGGTGCCCCAGTGCAGTCAATTGACCGCTAACTGTTGCAGGGACAGTTTCTCGACAGTGACTTTGGTTTCGAAATTTGTGGCAGCCACAACGTGTGGCAGACAGCTTAAGACGCCCCCTGACAGCCTAGGGTACTGTGCATCTATGTATGTAGTTGGGGGCTTGGGGCAGGGTTCAGGGGGGATTCAAGGGTCCTTCAGTCAGGATAAAGGCCGTGCCGTTGACAGTCGTCATGCGCAGCTACTTAGACGGACATAAAATTATGATTACAGCAAATGCCACATGCTCCACATACCCCTCAGATACAAAAAAAAGAAAAAAATAGATGAAACCTCAAAGACTCAAAGGCAATTCATTACAATAAGCTCACGAATGTGCCATAAAAATGGCAGCTCTGCACTCCAACCATGAAATTGCCAATTCGAATCCGGTTTTAGTTGTAAAAACTTTCATGATCCCCACATTAATAGAATATGCCATGTACTTTCCCACATAATCTCTCATCTTTAATACATACATATATATCTATGTATCTTTTTTTGTTTTTTATTATTTTTTTTTTTGGCAAGGCCATTATGGATTGTTCTCACTACACCCACAGGTTTTGAGATTTTTTGGGGGAATATTTCTTTAAAGAGTAGGTTGATATGTTTAGTTTATTTATTATATTATTAAATTATATTTTATTGAAAAATTTTATGCCAGATAAAGCTTTATAAAAATAGTGTAATACTATTTCTTTATTATAGTAGGGATTATTTAGAAAGGTTTTTTTGTAATAGGTTTATATAGTCTAGTTATAGGTATGGGTCTATTTTAAAGGCCAAAAAAGAACAAAGTACCGGGTATTGTATACATAGTATTATAAAATCATATTAAAGCTTTACTCTGTTTTGGTATCTAGTCTTTTAGTCTAAGATACTCTAAGAGTTCTCAAAAATCTAGGGGTATCATATAGTATTTTTTGGGGATTTTTTCAAGACCCTGTAGTGGAAGCTTTGGTATTTGGAATTATAGTATAAAATATTGTTTTAAATCTAATTAACTTTTTAAGGTATTTTAGGTTTCTAGACCATTTTTTTATGTATGATTTGAAGAAAAAGTAAAAAGTACATAGTACCGGGTATCCTTTAGTACATGTACCGGGTATATAGCCTTTTTTGTTGAAAGCTTTTTGTTTCTGTTTAGGTATCTTCTATACTAGTACCTAATTTAGTATAAAATCACACTTTATTTATAGACTTTAGGAAGCTCTCCTCCCTTATAATTTAAAGATTCATCCATTATCCACATAAATGCAAAAATGACTTTACCTTTCAGTTAATATTCCCCACAATTAAATTCCTATATGTTATACGATTACGCCCACATTTTCAGAAAGGACCTGCCTGTGGGGTATATCTCAGGCAACACATCAAATAATTAACCGCCCACAATATTCCACAAAATGAAGGGCCAGGACTTGGGGAGGACTCGCTTTCATATTTTCACCAGGATTTGAATTCAGGATTCAGCGAGAAAACAAAACAAGGAAGCCCGCACCTCTAGTCCTGTTGACTTTTTAAGCCTCTGCCATTGTTGTGGATATATCCCGTATATATTATAGACTCTAAATATATATATATGTATATGTATGTGTGAGTATATCCGATGCTTGAGTTCCGGGCTCCACAATCATTAGCTGTAACATTAGCGTCTGTCTTGCGGTTGCAAGTTTTGGGTTGAGACCCGAAACGCAGAAACGCCACCGCCTTCGTCCTCAAAAATCTCGCCAAGTCGTGGCCGAAAGAGATGGATGGCTGGCGAGGGGAAAGAGACGGTTAGATGGTGAGATGGCAATGGTTAAACCTATAAAACCACGTAATCTCCAAGCGAGTTCTTTAATTATGCTGCACACAGAGCCACTGTAGGAGCTGTAGGAACTGGAACTTTGGCAGCATCAGGTGGCAGGTGGGAAAATGTAGGAAAAACGAGGAAAACTCCAAAGAGGATAGAGACGGCAGGAGGCTAGAGACTGGAGGCTGGCTGAGGACAGGACAGTAGAGAAATCCTTCGTAGCGGAGAGAGCAAACAAAATGTGAAGCGAAAGCCGCTTACAAAACCGCAAAATGCTACGGACATCTTTTGCCAGGAGAGCGCAGTGGGCAAAAGGGGTTTGGAAACGGGGGGGGCAGGACACTGGGGGGCTGCCTCCAAGGGTGGACAAAAAACGGCGACTCCAATGGCCACCAAAGGCAGCCATTTTGAAGTTTTGGCCTCCACATCTGGCTGGGATTACAATGGAACCTGGACCATTCTGGAGTTGGAGTTTGGAGATACAACCAGATACGGACGGAAAAAGATACAGGACGACAAGGACATGGCTAGATAAAGACAAGCCCACCAACAGACAGAGACAACAAACAAACAAACAAACACAAGCACACACACACTTACATACGAAGGAAAACAAACAGCGATCCGGACAACACGGATGCCAATGCGAAACCATTTTGCGGATTTAATTGCCGTTAACATGAGGAGGGCAGCTTCATTTTCACTTCCCACACGGCTAAAAAAAGGATGTTGGTGAAGGACATAAAAGGATATTTTTCTAAAAAAGTTTAAAGATCAAAGGAGCAAGTCTAAGAGGTGTTTTTGAAGCTAATATGTATTGCTTTTATTAGGAAAATGTGCCCAGATCAGTATAAATTATAGCAATGTGCCCGTATTAGGAAATTTTTTGAAGAACAATAAGGTTTCTTGACGAGACATTTTTTTTAAAGGTTATTAAAACAAGTTATCTAAAAAAGTTCAAAAATCAAAGGATTATTTCTTAAAGTTGTTTTCAAATAATGTGCCCATATCAGCATAAATTGTAACCATGTGCCCATACTAATATATTTTTGAAGAAAATTAATGTTTCTTGATGAGAATTTATTTTATTTTATATTAAGATTTGATGAATTTTAGATTCTTCTGATTTAAATTGATAAAAATATAAGTGAATTTTACACCCATTTTAACATTTTTCTTGTAAACAGAACCCCCCAAATTTTAATATAGATTTTCTTTAATTTTCCACTTTCCACTATAAATATTTCCCAAAATATCTCCCAGTGCAGATGCTACTTTTTCTCCATACGGATTTTCGCAACATGAGCTCCAAAGAGAGCCGGACTCGCTGCCGGAGATTAGAGGGCAATCGCTGACATCGTGGACTCGTGGAGGTTCCACTTCCTTTTCTTTGCTTCATGGCCACAAAAAGAAATATAAATTACAGAACCAGGATTCTCAAAACTTTAAGTTTAAATTTTAATATTAAGAAAGCGAAGGGAAAATATTGATAAGCTAGAGTTTGTCTTTTAAAAATAGTTCAAGATTCATAAGATTCATGAATCTTTCTGATATTTTAGTAAATATTTATATATCTTTATAGAAACTTAGCAAATTTGTAAGTATATACATAGTTTTAAAAGTAGTCTAAGGCCCAGCAGATATGCCACCAGCACTATAATGCTCCATCCCATATGCCCCATATTTTGATGATAGTTTTTAAATTATCACTATCATCCTTAAAAATACAAATATCTGATATATTTTTTTTAATAATATAGATAAAAGTTTGTCTCCCTTAATAAAAACATAGAGATATCTCTATTTTATAAACATAGTTTCTTTTCAAAGATTTATAAATCTTAATATAGTTTAATAGTTCGTAGTTCATCTCATAGTTTTATATTTCACAAACCTAACTAAGCTTGAATGTCAAAGTTTTTATTTAAGATCATGTTTAAAACATAATAATAATAAATTCCAAACTTACCCATTAGAATCGCCAGGCGAGAGAGGCTTAAGCTGCTGATCCGATCGGAGGTTGTCGCTGATTAAATAATCTAGAAATAAATTAATTAAAATTAATATTAAAATATAAACTCATTTAATAAATAAAAAATAAATAAAATAAATTTCGAAAAACTAACAGTCTGCTAACGGTTTCTGTTAAGAAGCTTTCGGACAGGACGAAAAGCTTTCAGTTGCGAAGCGAATAACATCGAATGCTTTTCCCAAAAGACGAAAAGATTCCCAAAAAGCTTGGGACCAAAAGCTGGGATGTGGGCTATGTAATTTCCCTGCCTTTAATTTCCCTATATAGGGATATTTCTGTTTTAATATGTATTAAAAGGAATTTAATTTATTGGGAAGTACCTAAGCTTTAGGTTTTTTTTTTATTTAAAAAGAGAATAAATATTAAGAAGGTTTCGGAAAGATTTTTAACCATTAAGAGCTTTAAAATAAAAGAAAGAATTTGGCTAGAAATAGTTTTTCATAAAAAAATCATAAAATAGCCACAATTACATAATTTATTTAATAAAATATTTCTCCAAAAACATCTTCCAGACAATCTTTTTAAGAATAAAGATTAAATGTTAATATTTTTACAAGAAAGTGCCCACCAGGCTATGCTATTTTATAGCTTTTAATTTCTTCTAAATCTTTTTAATAATTTTGTATTGAAATTTAAAATAAAAACAACATTTTAAAGTCTCTGTTTTTAAATTAGCTTTCATAATGTTCGTGTGAATATATTATCTGTTTATAAACCCGAATATAATGTGGCTCCCTTTGGAAAAGTTTATTATTTTTTCGTGGAAAAGCAAATACTCTCCCCAGGATTCAGGTTCCTAATGCTATTCATGGTCTAAGGTGGCCCCAGAGGGAAAAGGTCCTGGGAAAAGGATCCTTTGGAGAAACTCACCCTTTTGCAGCTGGCTGGTGGGGATGAACTCCTCGTGCTTCTGGTCGCCCTTCTCCTCGTACTTGAGCTTGTAGTCGGAATGCTTCCGCAAGGACATCAGCAGGGATTGGGTGCGGGGCGGGATCTCCGGGGGCGCCGGCTCTGGTGGCGGCTCCTCGGACTCCGCCGTACCGCTGCTCCGGCTACTGCTCCGAACCGGATCCACGCCGGGATTCTCCTCGGGATGGAGCAGCTGCTTCAGCTGGGGATGCCGCATGGAATCGCTGCTGGAGCTGGTCATCTGGCTCAGTCGGTTGAGAGTGCTCCGGGCGGCGCCGGAGTTCCGGTGGCTGCGGTTCGAGTGGGAATTGGAGGCGGCGGTCGAGGACGAGGCCGAGGCTGGCAGGACGACCGGATCACTGTCGTCGCCCGGAAATTTGCTGGAACTGAGGAAGGGATTTGTACTGCGCGGCGTATTAACGGTGGAGGTGGCGCCTCCTCCCCCCAGTCCTCCACCCAGGCCTCCTGATCCTGGCAATCCGGCGGAGTTCTGGATGCTGCTGCCACTGCTGCTGCTGTTGGGGAACAGGCCCAGGTTGGCATTCGATTGGTACTTCCCTGCCGATACAGTGGACACTTTGAGCGGTGAACCGCCCAGCGATGTGCGCTGCTGGTGCGGCTGGGCGTAGGTGACTTCGGGGGCGGGCCCGGGCCCGGGGGCGGGGCTGGGCGTGGTCTCGTCCATGGAGGATTCGTCTAAGCGGCGATCGCGTTGCCTCAAGTAGTCGGGTTCGCAGTCCGAGTTATAGTGTTCCATGCCTATGAAAAAATATTAAAAATTTTTAAATTAATTTTAATTTTAATTGTAATTTTATAATTTTAATTTTAAAAATATTTCAAATACATTAAGTGTTATTAATGTTAATGTAATGTATTAATATTATTAATATAATGGTAGATACTTACACAGATACCTGGTAATTTTCTCCTTCTATCTTTTTGTTATTAATATAATGGTAAATATTTAGTATATACTAAAACTAAAAGACCCAAAAGCCTTTACAAAAAAATACTAAAACTTACAGATACCTGGTACTTTTTTCCTTCTGTGTTTTTGTTAAAGCCTTCAAAAAAATACTGAAACTAACAGATACCTGGTACTTCTTTCCTTCTATTTTTTTGTTTCTTTTTCTTTCAATTACAAATATTTAAAATTAAAATGATTCTCACTCATTTCTGAATAAAAA
Source organism: Drosophila malerkotliana malerkotliana (assembly GCA_018153235.1). Lineage (NCBI taxonomy): Eukaryota > Metazoa > Arthropoda > Insecta > Diptera > Drosophilidae > Drosophila > Drosophila malerkotliana. The sequence continues at coordinate 7,155,569 of JAECXV010000038.1, forward strand.
CCATCTCAATAAATCATATAATTTTACTTTAAATATTGATAATTTTTAAATAAATCGTATTTGCGATTGAAATGTATTCGATTGACTGACTCGAATATGAAATCGTGAATAAAAATTTGATCAAAAGCCAACTGAAGGCCATGTGTTTACCCAACGATCAAATATTTGCGGAGCTGGGACCTCGTTGGGACCACAATATGTCCACAATATATGCACACAATACCAACAATACCAAATATACCAAATAAAAGTATTCCCAACATGTTTATTCATGTTGCGTGGAATGATGGCTTGGGTTTTCAGGGGCTGGCTTTTCAATTTTCCCGCGAGAATGACGGCCCGAATGGCAAACAATTTGCGAGCCGTCGACGTTGCGTTATTAGGTTGTAAAAAATGAATCGTAAATTGCATTAAATATTAACAGACAATAAAACGAAGCGAAACAAAAATGCAGGCATGCCGCAAAGGCGGTGCGGTGCGGTGCGGCATAAAAAGAGCATTCGCTACTCGCAGGTCCCGGCACTCGCCACAGTTGCTGCGATTTGCGTTTTATGCTCCGATTAAGTTTTCCTTTGATAGGAGGGGGTAGGGGGGTATTAATGTCAGTGGGAGGGGTCACGGGGGGGGGCAGATCAGAGGATAATGTCAGAGGATGTAGCATTGTATCGGCCATTAGGCTGGCGCTGCCAACTTGATTGTAATTGAATTGCACACTGCTGACGTTCGCGGAGCTGCCATTCGGTAGAGTACAGTAAAGACTCCTAATAGAGGACTCTATATTTAAATTTATAAATATATATATATACTATATATACTGATTCATACAAAAAGACAGACTTTAAAGGCTATATACTTTCCATAAAATTACTTTTGGAAACAAAAATTGAATATTTTTTATGAAAAAAATTATTCAAAAATTTCTGAAAAATATACAACTTTCTAAAAACAATAATTCCCTTTCCCTTTTATCCACTCATCACTGTGCTCCATCGGTTACATTGGGCGATTTACTCAATTCAATCAGGGAACTGTCAGAAGAGCACCTCCCACTGCCACCCACCACCCAATACCCCACTTGACCCCCACCCTCTGGCTGGGCTCCAGCTGTCCCCTGCCCAGCCCAGCATCTTGGCCAGCTCCATTTCAGAAATTCAGTGGCAAGCGATTGGAATCGATTTGTGTGCTCTCCTCTCGGACTTTGGTTATTCGCATTCCTGGACACAGTTGGGCCACCGAGAGCTGAATAATTCAATTAAATAAAATAATGAATACGAGGGATGGATGCCCGGGCGGGCGGATCGACCCATTTCTAATGCGCTTTCCCCAAGTCTAAGCGCTATTTCCTGCCCCTAATTCCAATTTAGAAACACTTGGGCGCCGACTTTCCGTTTGGGTCCCCGATTTGGGGTTTATTTATTCAATTCCTGGATGGAGTTTACTAATTAGTGTTTCGAAGAGACTTTATCTGAAAAGTTAAGGATCTCAAAGGTAAACTAAGCTTGTCAGGGAGCTATAAGCTCAGAAGGCGTATAATAGCATGAGTTACTTGTAACATCCTGGATTCTCACATATAACCCCTTCCAATGTCTATATCCTTTTTAATTCTTATACGATCTATGAGGGGAGGACCTTAAACAATTTCTATATCTATTCTTCATGAACCTGCATCAAAATCCGAGACTAAAATATTTTTTAGAATTTTTCTCAATTTTTGGCAACACTCTGGTTTGTTACATATGGCCCCTTTCTATAGCTATATCTCTGCCAATTCTTATCCGATCTTAGAGGAGAATATATTAAGCCATTTTTATTTCTATTCCTTAAAAATCTGCATCAAAATCTGTGATTCAATTTTTGTCAAAAAAAAAGAAGACTCCTTGCTAAACCCTGGTTTCTCATATATGTAGGTCTGTAGGTATATATAGAGGTCTATAGATATGTGGGTCTATATATTATTCTCCGACGTGTATATCTCTGTCAATTCTACCGGAATACCTTTAACGATTTCTAAATCGCTTCATCTTCAAAAAATATGCTAAATTATTAAGATATCTATAATTTCAGTAAAAAATACTCACTTGCTAGTTGCTGACTTTGGAGGAGCAGCTGGGCAAGTAGCTGGGTATCAAAGGCCGTGGCCTGTCCGGTGTTCTGGTACTCGTCCTCGCTGCTACTACCGTATCCATGGCCATGCCCCATACCGTGGCCGTGCCCCATGCCATGCCCGTGGCGGTGGCTGTGCCATTCGGCCGACCTTTGCCGCCGCAGCTGCTCCCCGCCGCCGGAACCGGGTATGCCGCCACCCAATCCCATTCCGCCTCCGATACCGCCGGAGGCATAATAGTATTCGCTGCCGGCAGCACTGCCGCTGCCGCTGCCGACCCGTTTACGGCCAATTGTGCCGGAGTGACTGCTGGACATGATTGCCGGGGCCGGAGAGTCCGGCTCAAGAGGCTTTCCGTGAGCAGTGGTTTCCGTTTTCCGAGCAGTTTATCCTGCGACGAGTTCAACGCATCGTTTCAGTGGCACAGTCCCGCCTCCAGTTGGCGGGGTGTAGCAGCAGGCTGGTGGTGTAGCAGGTTCATGTCCATATATTCCAGGGGACGGGGGGGGGCAGGATAACACCGGAACAGGACTGGGCGGAACAGGAGTTCGCTTTAAGTGCTTAACCGAATTAACGCTGAAACGATAAAAACGACAAAGTGTCAGAGAGCTTCGGTCGGTGGTAAAGTGGAGAAGATAAAGCCATAAATGCACGAAAATGAAAATAAATAGCAGCCGGTACAGTACAACCTCCTCGTATTCACAACACCACCCACACACCACCCATTCCCTTCTATTGCCCATTCCCTGGGTACTTTCACTTTGACTTCTGGACGTAAAGTGAACTTAATAGCAGTTGCTGGGAGGCCTCCACTCTCGACGGTCCTTTCTCGCAGAGTCAGTAAAGCGCAAATGGCTTGATTCTGGATTTTATAAACTATTATTAAACATTGAGATGCAGAATTGTCTAATTTTGTTTAGAATTTAGTTTTTTTTCAAGGGTTTAAAATAGCTAAGAATAAGCCATGTGCTTTTCGGGACTAAGGAAGAGAACTAAGTTTTTATCGATACTTTGAGTCACGAGCTACCGATATGTTCTTTACTCCTTTGGTACCGTGATTCTGTAATTTATTATTCTTAAGAATAATAAGAGAGTTGGATATTTGTCTAATTTTGTTTGGGATTTACATCTTTTAAGGCTTTAAAATAGCTTAGAATAAGGTTTTTTAGAATAAGGGCTTTTCAGAACTAAGGAAGATGTTTTATCGATACTTTGATTCACGAGACACGAGTTACCGATATGCCCTTGACTCATGTAGTCTTTTGTTTCTGTAATTTATAATCTATTAAAAAGAATAATAATAGAGTTGTAAAATGATCTGATTTTCTTTAGAATTAAGTTTTTTTATGGCTTTAAAATAGCTCAGATTAAGGTAATATGTAGATAATAAGCTTATCAGCACGATGGAAGATTAAAATCGTAATGCCCTTTACTCCTTTGGTGTCTTGATCTTAATATTAAAACTTTTATTTAACATTTAGATATAGATGTATCTTCTTATTTTGTTTCAGATTCAAAAGATTTAGACTTTTGAGGTTTAAAATTAGTAACAATTTGGTGATAAATATGAACATCATCAAAATAAGTGCTTTTTCTCATCGATACTCTTAAAAGTCACTCGTTACCGATATGTCCCATACTCATTTTGGAATAAAGTGTGCTTTTATGATTCATTATATTAAATGCTTCATAAATGCTAAATAAGTACTAGTGCATTAGTTTTAGTAACTTCAATATATATTAGAATATTAGCTTAAAATTTAGTGACGAGTATAAAATGCTTGAAAAACTCTTTCTTTTTGATTGATCCTTTTATTAGTCACTAGTTACCGATATGTTCCTTACTGCTTTTATCCCAAAAGTGGGTTTATTGTATATTTCTATAAAAAATCTCATAAAAACTATGAAGACACGTATGGATAGTGCATATTTAGATTTATTAGTATAATCCTAGAATATGGTAATAGTTATAAAAAGCATGAAGATTATGTTTGATCTTCTAACCCTACTCCTTTTGGTTTAAAAGTAGATTTATGTTTCTAAAACAATATCTTAAAAGCTACCCGAGAAACACCGTATCTAGTTATGATTTAATATATTCCAAAATTATTGTTCATTAATTTCTTGTATTTATTGTAAAAAGCACTCATAATTAAATATTTTATAAAAGATTCATAGTATTAAAATAATACAATATAATTGATATTAAAAATATTAACATTTGTTATATTTTTCAGCCTCGAATGCATGTTTTTATTTTATAATTAGTAACATTTGTAAAGTTCCTTTATTTATTTGTTGTATAATTCATCAATAATTCTTATAATAGATGTCAAGTGTACATTTTGTGAGATCTTGGATGAAATACTAGAAGCCAAGTGAAAGGGTGACCTTGAAATAAAGGCCTAGGAACTGCAAAATGGCCAAACTGGCAGCTCTCTCTTTTGGCCAAATCCCTCTGCTTATGACTGCCTCCTTGGCTCGGACAGACAATTTGACTTTTGATTTTGATGAGTGGGCATTTGAATGCAATAAACAAGTGAGGAGCACAAGTGGGTCATTACTGACAGCCTCGACAGGATGCGGGTTAAGGCTGCCAAGGCTCACTGGCTCCGAAATGCAAAAGCAAAAACGGCTCAAAGGCCGTCCTGGCACTGGGTTACTAGGTATGTATGTATACTTATTTTGTGGACTTGTGTAAAGAGAAGTCTGTTGAAGGCATGCCAGGTACTTCTTTCTTTGTGGCTGCCAGTGTGCTTTTGTCGATTTTCTAGTGGCGGCACCTCTTGTGGGGATCCGGCGAATCCCAATGACTTGGCGGACTGACGCCGCGCGGCTCCCGATACGACAAATACGTCGGCAACGGCGTGTCCTCCGGCAGATCGTCCCTGGCCAGTCTGGAGTTCATTAAATGATTCAGCTTCATCGTCACCTCGTCCTGGTAAAGTGACTCCGGCGAGCGGAACGGATCGATGGCTCTGCGCCCATTACTCATTTCATCCGAAAAACGCCTGGCCAGTTGGAAGTGTTGGATCCTATTCTCCATCCTGGCTCGGATGGTGATGTCCGACGACCCCGATTCGACGCTGCTACGCGAGTAGTCGATGTCATCTTCCAGGTCATCTATAGATGAACTATCCATTTCCTTGGATAAACACAAAAATTCCCAAAAAGTTTTCTCTAGATATTCTTCACAATTTTGGTTTTTATTTCTTACCGTTTTGTAATTTTCAGCTTTTATTTAGAATTGTTGAAAGTTTCTGGCCGAAAAGTTAAAAACGTTGTGTGACATGTGGCTTTTCCACGGCCTGCTTCTTAGAGGTGCAAGAAACATCGATGTAAACATCGATGCATCGATGTTTTTTGAATTTTCCAAAACATCGATGTTTTTTTTGACCATCGATGTTTTTGTGCCGGCACTATCAAGAGAACAAGCAAAGAAGAGGTACGTAAATTTTAAATTTTAAATTTAAAAATTTTTTAAATTTTAAAAATTTAAAAATTTTAAAAATTTTAATTTTGAATTTTAAAATTTTATTAAATCCGTATTGGTATTTATCTATTTAACTTATTAAAAAATTATTTTTTTATTTTTTTAAAAACATCGATGTTTCATCGATGTTTTGGGAAAAACATCGAAAAACATCGATGTCTCCATACATCGATGTTTTTGCACCTCTACTGCTTCTTCTTATGCTTTTCTTAAATGGTTTAGCTTTCTGGTCACACTATTCCAGGGCTTACACTTGATTAATTATTATCGTTTATCGTTATATCCGTGATATAATTTTGTTATTTTTTGATGCGAAAGTGTGGTTTTAGCTTTAATTTATTTTTATTTAATTTATTTAATTTATTTTCAAGATATAACAATGTTTTAATCTATAAAACCAAATCATAAAAATACTTAATACTTAAAAAACTTAACTTAATATAATACAAACGTTTAATTTGACAAGAAATTACCATTTTTAATGCCATATTAAGGTCCATTCCTACCAAAATACTACAGAAAATTGTACATTCCCGAAAAACCAATATGATATTCCAGGGCTACCGTAAATAATTCCCCCACCATAACTGTGCCACACTGCTACTGTGGTCAGTGTTGTAAAATTCCAAAGGACACCTGCTATGGCTTTTGCGAATAAAAAGAAAAAAAAAAGCCTAATCGAATGCCATTTAATTGGTAGCCCGACGACTGCTAGTTCTCCAAGCCAAAAGCCAATTGCTCCTGAAACCATTTTCTGTACTTCCCCCACCCTCCTAGCCCGTAGTAGAGCACTTTGGTGCAATGGCAAAATGCACAATTTCGTCTGGAAAATGCATATTTGTGGCATCCATTTGTATGGCTTTGTTGGACCCGAAAGTCCGAACCGAAAGATAATCAAATACGCATTTCTCTTACTCTCTTTTTGCCACCGCCCCCCCCTATAACCTCCCTAATGAACGAAGTTTTGGGCTGTCAGGGCTGCCACCATAGAGGAATTTAGACCAAGTGCTTGGTTTTTAAAAATAAAAGCTTTTATGGGAATATAAATAGACATTTTTCAGATAAGTTACTTTTAGTTAATTATTTTAAATTTATATTTTTTTTATGTTTTAGCCAACAACTCTATTAATGGAGAGCCCAAATAGGCTGAAATGGAAAAACTGTTCAGCAATTGCCATTTTAAAGTGCAGAATGCTTTTCGCATCGAAATCCAACGAAACTTTGCTAACGAATTAAGAGCAAAATATTATATGTATTTCTGGGATCTGGGAAAATGTTGCATAAAGCGGGTAGGGGCTAGGGGCTAGGGGCATGGGGCGTGGCCGGATACCCCTCTTTCAGAGTGGGTGAGCGGGATGTTTAAGAAGTTTTTGGGGATATCGGGGAAAAGCCTGGTGTATGGGGTTGGATGGGGGCACGCAATTATTTTCCATGCTCCATTTTAACAATTTGGAGAAAGAAATGTGAGTCAGTGAAATGCAAAAATGAATGAATGAATGGGCGACTCCCGGACTCCGTCTCTCTCTCTCAGAAAAGTGGGGCATTAAAGCCTAGCAGTCAACATTTTCATATGCATGCTTAAGTAGTGCAGGAGCAAAAAAAAAAATAAAGGGGGGAAACAAGTAGAAACAACAACCAAATGCCACAAGGAGCCAAGAAAATATTGAGTTAACCCGAGCAGCGCTGCCCTAAAAGTATGCAATGAAATGTTATTTTCCTCATTTCCACAAAAACTTTCAGAGCTGGCTCGTAACCCTCAGCTTAACCTCCCCCCATTACCCAGGCCGCGACTGGGGCTCCTCCTCGTCCTAGAAGCCCCCCTTTTTTCGTAAGCCACTGAAACTTCGTCAGATGCAGCTGCTGCTTTTGGCCGGGTCTTAAATTAATTGCGGCCTAAGAAGTTCACTTAAGCAATGACCTCAAAGAGATAATAATTGTACATATATATACTGAGGTACATATACTCAAGACTTTAATACAAGAATAGTATATAAAAGTTGAATTAAATTCCTCAAGGAAGACCCTGTTTCCTCAGAGCCTTTGCTGGAGAGTTTTGAGCTTAGGGTTCGACTCAGGTTGGAATATTTTAGAACATTTTTATTTTTGTTTTTTTTTTTAATAGTTATTCTTGTATTTAAGCTCCTTAAAAACTATAGAATAAGAACAAAAGACTACTTTTTCTTTATTATAAAATTATTATTAAAATTATATTAAAAATTTAAAGCTTAGGGTTCGACTTAGGTTGGAATATTTTAGAACATTTTATTTTTTTTTTGTTTAATAGTTATTCTTGTATTAAAGCTCTTTAAAAACTATAGAAATGAGAACAAAAGACTACTGTTTCTTTATTATAAAATTATTATTAATATTATTTTAAAGAATTCAAAGTTTAGGGTTCGACTTCGGCTGGAATATTATACAATATTTTATTTTTTTGGCATATTTATTCTTTGAAGTTTAAAGAAATATTTAATAGTTTCTTAGAAAGAAAGTACAAATATTCTGTAGTAAGAATTACTCTTACAAGTAATTCCCTTATCTATTTATAGACCCACTACTGCTTATTTGATGGAACTGTTTCCCCCCCTGAAACCTAGACTACCTAAGTATTTCCCCCAAATTGCGATTCACTTGGATTCACCTTTTTCCACTTAATGAATCACAAATTGAAAAGGGAAAGCAGTCGTCAAGGTAAGTGGGTTGTGGAATGGCACAAGCCCTCTGTCATTTTAACCCCTTTGTTGATATATAAAGGCTTCGATTTTGTGCGAACATCATCCCAATTCAGCACTTTCCTTGCCTTTTGAGCGTAGGACGCATTTCCTCTGACATCAATCGTTCTGCAGCTGATGCTTTTCATTGTTTTAGCCACAGTATTTGCACACACAGAGCCCGGAGTGTGTAACAGATATTGTCGAAATGGTATTGGAGGGGGGAGCCACATCCCTGGCATATAGTACAATATCCAATGACAATGGAACCACAAAACTCACTCTCTATGAGGCGTCCTCGTTCGCTTTCGTTGTCAACCGCAAAACGTTTAATTACATGTCAAAATGCGAAATGCATTGAACAAGACAGGAAGCATAACACTCGGCCTCATCCTCATCCTCAGCCAAACCCCCCCTTTTTCAGCTACGCCCCTGAACTGAACCGAACTGAACCACTTCCTATGGCATCCGTAATGCTTCCTGAGCCGCTGCGTCATCATCAGCGTTGTATTTTATAGATAAAGCGCCGCGTCCTTGCTCTACAGCTCCCAAATTCCCGTATTATGAGTGAACATGCAGAAACAACCTCATTACCAACGCAGAACATAGACCAGAGCCCACACGCCCCAACACCCATTTGCAAACACAAAATACACTTATGAACAGGCGCCCCTGGGTTTTGAGGGCATTTCCTGCAAGACGAGGGGAAGCAACGGCCATCAAGCCAGGCCTGTCAAGACACTTTTTCTAAAATATAAGTATTATCAAGCCAGTATTTTATTTCTTATCGAAAATTAATATGCAATAGGTAGCGTTTTTTATAGCAAAGCTGATCATTTTTTACTTAAAAGGACTTGCAATATAGAGTACCATATACATATACCATATTTCTTTTCACTTTTGATTTTAAAATAAAGTTAAATCTTAAGATATTCTTGGAAGTTTTCTAGCCACTAACATAAGACCTTGTTCGGTTCTTCTTCAATTATTTCCTCAATATCGTTATACCTTCTGGTATCTTTGTGGCTGTGTCTCTTAAGATGTGGGAGACTTGGGTGTTTTTCATTCTTTTAGACCATTCTGCCACCCATCAATAGCTTCTGAAAATAGAAGCTTTTTGGGACTTTTTTTTTTAATTTGTGTATTTTAATAATTTGGTTTAATAATAAAGATCTCATAAATATATCCGATCATAACTGCAAGGGTATATCCACTCAGGCTCCACCTGAAGTTAGATTACATTTTTGTTATAAGTTTTATAAATTGTTTAATAACTGGGTGTTTAAAGTCTTCGTTTTTATTGCGATAAAATGGATACATTTATGAGTACCGGGTATCTACATTCATTGTTAGCTTTTTTTGGGACAAAATGTAGAATTTATTCTTGAATTCGGATATCTATTACTTTACCTTTTTTTCTGTCTTAAACATAAAGTAGAACTCTAGTTGCAAGTATAATATTAGTACTTAATATTAGTACTTATTAAAATGACAAGTATAGTCATTGCTCTTTATTTTTTTTTATTTTTTTGACAAAATGTGGAAATTTATGATAACTGGATAAGTATGTATGATATTTGAGACAATATTTATATATATTTAAGTACCGGATATTTACAATCGTAGCTTCTTTTTTGGACAAAATGTATTATATTAAGTACCATGTAGTTTCAGTATTCCTTAGCATTTTTTAAAGAAATAAGTAGATAAGATTTATAAGCTTTGACTTTTAAGATTTAAGAATTTATAAACGTTGGGAAAAACATAAAAATTTATAATTTAAAAAAAAACAAAACACCTTTTTAAAGCCATATTTTCCCTAAAAGAATCTGTTTTAAAACCTTCAAAAAATCAACATACATTTTGTACCCTCCACAATAGGTGGCAGGGACCTCAAAGGACCTTAATGTTTTGTACTTTAGTGTACCGCGTGTTCCGTAATTGCTTCCGGAACACAGGTTCGCGGCTTTGGCACGTGTTTTCACTTTTTAACATTTCTGTCGGGTTTTTTATGCTGCGGCTTGCCAACAAAATTATTGACAGTAGGCGTTACCAGAAAAACCCAAAGCCAGCCTGTGAAAATCGATGTTGTTGGTGGGTTGTAGAAAAAAAAAATCGAAAACTGGAACAGAAAAAATAGTGTGAGAGTATGTGTGTGTTGGGAACTCAATTAATGGCTGCTGGAGGATGTTGCATCAAAATAGTTTACGGGGGCTACGAGGTCCTTCAGGCACACACACTAACGCCCCCTTGAAAATTTGAACTATGTCTGCGGCATGTGTCTGAGGTCATGTCGGGAATCCTGCTGGCATGTTGCAAGCAACTTGCAAGCCTTGTGGCATGCTGCTAGCCAGATTTAGTGGCCTTGCTTTCGTGAAAGGAGCTCCTCATTTGTCTAGTTGGGTGGCAAGAGTGCAGGACCTTGACCGAAAGCCAAGGAGGAGTCCTTCCATCTCACCTAAAAATCTAATTGATATAAATTTGCAAAAGGAGTGCAGTGCCCGCATCCTTTAAATATCCTTTCGGATATTGGCCCACAGTGGCCGCAACTTTATTATAACGAAGGAGGCAGGAATAGATAGTCACAGGACACAGGGCACAGGACGCAGGACGCAGGACAGGATGTGCAGCAGCAGCAGCAGTAGCAGTGGGTTATTTTTTTGTTGTTGTTTTTGTAGGAAATTCATGGCACGCGGCACGTTCTATCCAGGCATCCTAGAAGAGTCCTTTCCCTCGAAAAAAAAAGGAGGATGCCAAGTGCTTGCGTAAAAATGCATAACGGCGCCAAAAGTCAAAGAGCAAAAGTTATTTTATACACATTATTTTCTTTTTTTGTGCTCCTTGGCAAGGATTTTACACACAGACACACTCACATAGAGAAAACCCACACTAGGAGAACACATAGTTTGCAATTGTGGGGCCAAGGAAGTAACTTAGTATTTGCGAAATTTTATAAATTCTGTGATGGAGAGAGCTCATAAGCTTCAACAGTAGATTATGGATGCTTGGAGGCTTTCTAGGCTTAAATGTAAATATATTTAATAAAAAGCTTAAATTAAAATATTTATTACAATTGTCTAGAGAAGTTCGAACTCGAGAATGGGCTTAGGGGTCAGGCTAGACTTGGGACTATATATAGAAGCCCTTTCAGAATATTTCTTTAAATTAAAATCTATTTTTTTAACTAGAAACTAAGCTTATTAAAACAAAAAATAACCAACAAATTCTCCAACTAATTCAAAATCATATTTTGAATTAAAATTTCAGTTAAAAGTTTAAACACCCCGGGGAAGAATGTGAAAAAAACACACACACTTCCAGCCAAGAGGATTCAAAATGGTGTCAGTAGTGGTTGCCATTCAAAAAAAAATAATAAAAAAAGGCGCCAGTAACTCACACAAACACACACACACACGCACACACACACATAGTCTATAAAAAAAAAAAAGAAGAGTAGAAGGAAACTATTAGAAGGTGTTGGCTGGAAACATTTTGCAGAGAGCCTGGCGCAAGGATGCGCATAAATTGCAGGCACCATGCATAAATGGAAGGATATTGCTGCAGCCCCGGCCAGCCTTTGATCCGAGCCCGAGTTTCTTTCTGCGCTTTTTTTTTTTCTCCATCCTTTTTGGCAAAAGGTAACAAGGAGCAACATGGCAAGCCTGGCCAGGATGAGCCAGTGAAAGGATGAACCAAAAAAAAAAAAAAAAGAGCAATAAAAAAAAATGGGGAATCGACAGAAAGGAACTGTGATTAAAGGGGGATTCCCTAATTGATAAGAAAGCTGAGATTGAGGAAAAGGGAAATTGGAAAAAACGAAATTGAAAATGTGCTTTCCCCCAAAAGAAAATGCCATTTTAATTTAATTTCTCTTTCGTTTTACCCACTAAACAAATATTTGGAATTTATGTGAGACATTTGTCAGTTGGAGACGGAATCCTTGGAATGGAAACTCCGAATCCACGATTGACTCGGTGACTTCTTTCTGGGGCGCGTCATCTGGTCGCGGGAATGAGATTTATGATTGCCTTTGTGCAGCCATCCCTGACTTGGCCTGGCACCTTTCAGCTTTCAACTGCCTCGATATCTGTCTAGTTGGGTGTGGGCATGGGGCGTGGCTAGGTGATTACCTAAAGCAAACACAGACAGGAGGGCAAACAGCAGCAGCAGCAGCAGCAGTAGAAGCGGTAGCAGCAGCTGACAAACCCACTCAACGAGTGGGCCTGTCCCAGCCATTGTTGCAGATTGTTGTGCGAGCAGCTCTTCTGCGAGTGAAGAGTGAAGAGCCCAAAGGATGCAGGGATGAGGACGTAGATGGCCTCAAGGCTTGCCAACAAAAGGATAGGATGGATGGCCTGTCCTGTCCTGTCCTGTTCTCAGCTGGGTCATCGGCTTGGGTCCGACCCGACGCATGTGTGTGAAAAGAAATGGAAAATGGTAGGATGGTGAGGACCAAGGATCCCAAGGCAGGATCTCGTTGAGTGCACGCGGCGTATACGTAATGCATTCAGGTGGAATGCATATGTGTGCACTCACACAGTCCAGCAGCAGCAGCAGAGAGAAAGAGAGGGGCTACGAGTGGTTGAAAGGAGACGGCACGAGACACTCGTAGCGTGTGTGAACAGTCACTTGATTGTGTTATTATTATTGTTTCAAGTGTTGCTTTCTGTTCGCCTTGTTTATTCGCATGCATTGTAACTGTAGCTGCCCTCGAAGAGGGGCCACCGAGGTGGGGGCACTGCCAAAGGACCAGTGGCACAGTGGTAGCTGGTAGCACACAAAGGACGTTGCTCCTTTCCGGCAACCAGCAACTAAATGATGTGGAAAAAAGACTGATGCGTTCATTACAGCTGGGCAAATAGAGACTCAAAACAATACTCTAGTTTAAATAAATGATATATTATTCTAAAGGGTCTTAGTTATAATAGGCAATGTCTTGTTTATAACTCCCGTTATTTAAAAGTGGCGCCCAACGTGGAACTCTTGTTTAACTACCATAGATCTTAACTCAATATTAAAACCTACGAACCTATCCATTGCCAGTTTGTCTTGCTCCACTGTACAGTAAAATCCCCTGCTTTCCGCCAATTCAATGGTTCGGCATCCCCATTGTAGCCAGCACACTTGAATGCACTCGAATGTGCAGCGAACCGAAGTCGGGCAAACGACCCACTGTCCCTCAGACCACCCTTCCGGGCGTATTTGTTCCAATAATGTTTTCATTATCCCTCCTGATATGCGATTGCCTGGCTGTGGATTTTATTGTTTACCAGAAATGATGGATCATAATTTTCGGGCATCGGACATCGAGCGTCGGGCATCGAGCATGCAATAAATATGAGGCGGATGCAATGTTGCACAATATTAACTACAGTATTACTTGCGGCCTTTTAATAATGGTATTATATTATACAGAATAATATGCCACAGTCATGCCATTAAATGAGTAAAAATTCCAACGAAATCTGAGCATTTATTGAATTCATTTTAAGGAGAAACCGGATTGACCTTTTTATATATATATTTTTTTCCCATCCATTTGCATTTACTCGCTCATTGTGAAAAGAGGTAATTTATGAAAATGACTAAACGAATGCGTGCAAATTATGCCTTTTTCGGGCAATGGCAGCAGGACTTGGAATATGGGTTAAGTGCAGCAGGATGTTGGTCTCGCCGGATGTTCTCCTTCTCGGCTCCTTCCACTTCCCCTTCCCTTTCACCAAAAACCGCTCCCCACTTTCGTCGTCTTTTTGTTGCTTCCTTAACAGTCGTAAACAAAAAGGTAGCTGTCCCGGCTAGCATCCTCGCCTCTCAGTTTATTTATATTATAGCCCTGCCCTGGTAATGGGTACTACACTACAGGAGACTTGTGGTTTAGAAAATATTTTAAATTCTAAAAAAAAAATAGAATTTTTATTTCTTAGTGGCTTTTTTTCTAGAAGTTTTCAAAGGTATAAAGAACCAAGTAGCAAGTTCTTCAATAGTTCTAGTTAAGCTAGGGTATCCCACATTTTAGTTTCCGGCTAACTAGTTGTCGTTTGCAGTTGCCGAGTTCGTCCTTTTTTGCAGCTTGTTTGCAAAATGCATCTGGCCTGAAACGGAAGGCTGAGACGATGATAAAGCGGCAGGATGACTCCTTGCCGGCAGCTCCTTTTCGCCCGGCTCCTGCTCATTAAAAATTACCCTTCTTATGGTGAAGTGGAATTAAAATCGCGGCAGTTGGTAGCGGCGTGTGGCGCGTAAAGTTCTTTTAACTGTTTATAATACGCAACGCTGCAGAAGTACACACTCCCAGCCAGACAGGGACTAGGACGAGGACCAGGACCAAGACGAGGACATGGATGAGGAAAACAAAGCATCGTCAACAATGAATTAAAAAACACAAAGTTACTTTGCCACATTTCTTTTTGCCTCTCTGGTTGTTTTCCTCTTGCTAGGTTTACTGGAAGTCCTTTGTTTCTACGACTACAGTCTGTCCTTTTGAGCTGCCATTACAACTATCGATATTACCGATATATAAGCCTTTTAATCATGATAAGCTACCTTTAAATACACGAAATCCAAAGACCGATATATAGTTTAAGGGTCGATTTCTACGAAAACCCAAGTTATAAAAAGTTTCAGCCATTTGGCCTTTAAAACTATTATCGATATTATCGATATATCTGCCTCTTACTACCGATAAACTATTGCTAACCTATCAATCCTCTTTAATAAGCAAAAAAAACCATTCCATTCGACCCAATTCCCTTAATCCACCAAAAACCCACAAAGAAAAAAAACTTATTAAGAGATTAAGCTTCTAATAAGCATTTCCACAGGCTTCACTGTACCATCTGCCCTGAAAGAGGCGTGAAAGTTAAGAGGGGGCGTTGTGCAGCAAAGTTGGATCCCAAGTCATTAAGACTAATGGCCACCTACACGTTGGGTGGCTGGGAGCAGGGAGTTAGGGGCTTCAGCCCACCGGAATCGTTGGGCGAACTGGGAAGGAGCCATAAGGGTAAGGCATAAGGCCGGAGGATCCTGTGGCTGTGGCCAGCACAAATAACCAAGTAGTTGTTCGGCGGCTTTGATTTTGTAGCACACGTCTGCCCAAGCCCGTTCTATTGTTTGCAACTTGTCTTTGTTTCGGTCGAGAGTCTAGACTCTACACTGAATCGGTTAGAGATGGTAGAGGAGGAAAATCTAAAAATATTCGTTCAATATCAAGAAGAATCTACTTTTTTGTTATCGATTTTTTCGATATATGTATGTAGAAAATGTAAGATAACAAGATCGATACAAGATCAAAGCATTTGAGCTAAGTTATTAAAAGTTTTATAACTTTTTGAGTGTTTTCCATCGATTATTATCGGTAGTTAGTTTATATATGATTATGTCGATTAACTATACATTAAAACCTCCTATTTCTTTACCAGAAACTGTTTTAATTTGAATACCCTATCTATGTTATTTATTTTTTTAAATAATAAGAATTAGGTAATATAATTTGTTTATCAAAAGGTGGTACATTAATACAAAAGTATCAATATCTTATAGTGCTTTCTATCGATTATTATCGATTGTTAGATTACAAGTGACTATATAGTCACCTATTTATTAAAAACCCCCATTTTTTTCCAAGAAACTATTTTAATTTAAAATAGTTCTTAAACTCTACTATCTCTTAAGAAATCAGTCTCCCTATTAGATAATAGATCCCCTTTAGTTTTGATACCTATCGATAGCATTTATCTCTGGCTTTCGTCCCTATTAGCGTTCCTTTTGGCTGGTCTGCCCACTCCGTCTCTGTCTGGAGTGTAATTAAGCACTTCAGCCGAGTTGTAAAATGTTCCCCGCCACTGGATTCGGTCGGAATACAATTTAAGGCAACCATGCGGCTATATTGCGGCCTTTTCTCTTTTTTTTTTTTTTTCAACCACTACTACTACTACTTTTGACCAGTTTTTTGCCTCCACTTTCGCTGTCTGCCCTCTATTGACTGCCTTTGAATTGTGTTGCAGGGCTTAGCCCATTTTTTCTTCGCATTTTTTTTTGTTGGTTATTGAGTTTCGATGAACAGAAATACCAGAGGCGGTGGCCAAGGCCGCCATAACTTGGCCCGAAACGAAATATCTGGCCTGGCCGCAACATTCTAGCCGGCTAATGGCCAAAGTTTAGATACAAGTTCTTAAGTTGTGTTTTTTTTTTTTTTTGGTCTGATAGTACTTTGTATACAAATATTTCTTTTGTGTTTCGCTCGAGTTGGTAATTGGTGAGAGTTTTTATTTAAAAAATAATTTTCAAAAGTCAGAAAAGTGGCATGAAATTGCGGGTAAAAGACCCTTTTGCTCATCAGCTGCTGCTGGTCCCTTGATTATGGAAACAGAAACGAAAACTCCTATTTTTTACTTTTTTTTTTGTTCGTTGTACTGGCACTTACTCGAGTGCTCATTACTCGGGAAAGGAAAGTTTCCCGAAAGACTTGACAGATTGTTTGGCAAATTGTCGTGCAAATTGCAGACGAAATGGGGAATTGCGACGAACGAGCGCTCTATGACATGTGAAGTTATGTCCTTTATTTTTTGGCATCACCCGGGGATCCCCTCCGGGCCGGAGCTTGTATTCTTCAAGTTGATGAAATTATTTCCGTATAATTTAATTGCATTACGAGTGAGAAATTATATACATAAGTGCATAGTGCTACCCGTCACTCGAGGGTTTTGTAATTTCTGATTCTGATTTTATTTTTTTTTTTTTTTTTTCAGGGGGTAGGCTGTGCATTCATTAAGTGCATGGTGTCTTCTTTTTCTGTCATTTCCCCATGGCGTTGTCAACAAGCCTTTCCCCTCCTCAGTCTCAACCCTTTTACATTTTCCGCATAATCGTCTGTCTTCATCACGGCGGAAAAGCGGAGAAAGTAGCGAAACAGAAACAGAAACTGAAGAGGGTAGAAATTTATGCTTGACATAGAAACACAATTTCGCCAACTGTCGGCCATTTTATTCTTATTCCCCTTTCACGCCCTCCATCTTTATTATTCGCTCGTTGTTTACCGTTTTCACCTTTATTTTATTTTTTTTTTTCAGGCATCACACCTTTGGTCATCGGCCTGCCATGGGCCATGCCATGCCATGCCCTGCCCGGGTGATTAATTGCCAAGCCAACTCGAGACAACTTTACGAAAATTTAATGGCTTAAACTCATTAAGTCTGTTCATTGGGGCTACGAGGAATAATCACCCGAGGATCTAAGAATCAATGAACTTGAAAATATGTATCAAGAGGTTTGAAGCTTATTTTATTTTAAGCTTTTTCTAGGGTGCGCTGCCAAAGATTGTACGTCTTTTTTTTATAGACTATAGACTAATTAAACAAAATTAATTAGACATTTATAGACAAAATATAGACATTATAGAGAAGTTTCTTTTTTTACATATTTTAGGCTTAAAGTATATCATATTATTTGTCTTATTTTATAGATATTTTTAGAGTATCCAAGTCTCTACTTGAATTTATTTCATTCTTTCTAAATTGAGTTGCAAAAGCAGGCCAAAAAAATAGTTGAAAAAAAGCGAAATGAAATTAAAACCGGAACCGTGAAACAAACAAATATTACTCAGGTTAGGTGTCTCTGTTTTCTATGTTTGATGTTCTGTAATAAAGCCTAAATTAAGAGCCCTTCTAGGTGGGTTTATATATTTAAATATTTAATAAAATCCAGAAAAAAACCTATAAAAAATTTAAGTAAATATTTTTGTAAATGTGCTCTTTATGGCTTATATGTAAACTTCTAAATCATCAACCAAAATCGCAAACATTTTCTAGAATCTCTAACTACAAAGTCCTGAGTCAACCCTCTGGAAAAGTGAAAAAAGAACGCCAAGAATGCGACTCAGGTGAGTGACTGAGTGTTTGTGTGTCGGGCTATGTGTGGCATGCCCCATGTCCATGAGAGAGGCAAGTGGTGGAGGCGAAAAAAAAAAAAAACCGGAGGGAGGCAGATAGTGCTCTGGCGCCATGCATCATGATGACGAAGCTGTTGACACTTCATAAATACATGAGTTGCAGTCAGAGAGGCTCCACACACAGATACAAACACACACACACACACACATACACTTACAGCTGTATCTGTAGCTGAGCGAGCTTAAGTGGATGTAGATGCAATTGTTGTTCTTCACTTGGCTACCCTTTCAGCCAGGATGGGTTTTCATTGCAGGACTTAACACAGACTAAGCAAACGTCAATCGGCTTTAGTATCCTTATGCCCCTAAGTGTGCCACACCCCCCACTAGCCACTGTTGATCCTGGCTAAAGGATAACTATTGGGTCGACCCGTTGGCAGTTCTGATTATTTGTTTTTTTAGCCTCTTTGTTGAGTACTTTACACTTGTATCATATCACTCATACGCCCTGTTGCCACAAGGCCAAGCCCTCTGATTCTTAAAAGCCGCCAATGAAACAAGGAAATGCTCTAACAATTATATGTTTATTTTTTATGATTTAAATAAATTAAAGCCATAAAGAGGAAACTTAAAAAGTAACATATACTGTTAGAGGATGAAGACTATTCTCTTTTTAGTAAAATAAAATATATTATTTATTTACTTAAAAGTTACTACCAGGACAAGTAATTATTTTGCGGAGAAGCCACCAACGAGCCCATTATCCTATTACACATTCAACAAGTTCCAAATCGAATTCTTTTAATGTGTTCATAATCATAATTGCTGATAATTATTGCACTTACATGCATTTCCGTGCCTTTTTTGATGCGAAAAATGAACAAATCATTTAGGGCCAGATTATTTTGTTTGGGCCTTAATCGCATTAGTCGGTCGCACCATTTCGTAATGGCCTGTCAATAATTGAACGATAATTGCACAAATCAGGTGGATAATTTTATTGTTTAGCAAAATATGCTGGAAATTAAAAATCCGATTGTCATCCGCAGTTTGTTATTTTTTTCCCCTCTGCATGTGTGTGTGTGTGTTGCCACCGGGGATTTCCCCGGAAATAGTGCCATGAAGCATTTAATAAACCGAAAAGTTCAAGACAAAAAAAAAAATAAGAGAAAAAGTGGCAAGAAAAATGAATCACCGACAAATTACGGTAAGAAAGAAGAAGCAAATGGCAGCAACAACATACCGTTATGGCAGCTTCCGTCTTTTATTGTTTGCCACACTTGGAGTCCTGAAAGGTCCTTCATCCCCATCCCCTTCTTTGCCATACAATTCCATATTCCGACAGAGAGGCTGTAAAAATTTCACCATAACTTCCACCGAAAAGCGAACGAAATGAAAAAGGTCTTATGAAATATGCATATGATCATTTTGGCCTTGTGCCCAAGTCACAGAATGCACTGTAAGAAAATCTTTTAGGATAAATATAAGGCATTCATAGGAAGGTTAAGAGAAATATTCAAAGATCTAATCAAGAAAAATATTAAAGTTAGGAGGGTTTTTTGTCTAAATATAAAATATTATCAGCCCAAGAGGCTAGAAAAAATATTTTCCCTAATTCCTATTTTTTAAAATATTTAAAAGAAAATCCAAATAAGAAAATATAGTAAATATTGTAAATAGAGTATGTTAAATACTTAATATATTAACAGTAATTATGCGTTAATATTAAACCTCTGTATCGTTTTCATCAAGTTCCTTTAAAGATAAGTATTTTAACCATCAAACCATCCCTATTTGAACCCATCCCATCTAACATCAGACACTATTTAATTATAGATATTACCATAATATAACTATTGAACTAAAATATATGAAATAAATTAAAAAAAAAGGCTGTTTCAAAAAAGACACTCGATTTTCTTCACCGTGCCATCTCTATCTGAGGAAAATTTCATTAAAGTTCAAGTGAAAATTCTTATTTGAACTTTAAGATGTTCGCGTTGGGGATTCCCGGCAGGGGCAACAAGGGTATAAAGAACAACTGAATAGGGGGGGCAAGGGGTCTGAGGAGGGCTGGATGGATGGTTAAAAAACAACATCCGCAACGTAAAAAAGTTGTCGGCTGAGGCAGAGAAATTACCTGCAACGTAGGTAAACAAATGCCCCAGCAAGATGCCAAATGGAAAATGGGCAAGTCGGCGGCAAGTGGGCTAAAGCAAAAAAAAAGAAAAGAGTTTACGAAGTAAAGGACTGGGGGTACTCCAGAGTAGGAAAAAACTTAAGTCGTTAGGCAAACCCCGGGCAGCAAACAATTCCCGGCATGTCTGGAATTTCACTTTGCTCTCGGAAGTGCCCTGACAAGTTGCCTTCGTCCTTTCACTTCGATCGACTTGTAAACTAAACCTCAACGAGTATCAAAAGTCGTCTTTCAATATATGTATTGTATATATAAGCATACATATATGGTATATAAAAGTTATTGCTTTTGTATGACAGACAATCGATGTCTGACAGTGCCGCAGTCCAGACAGGTAGACAAAGCGCCTGCTGGGTTTTCAAATCATGAGTCTGGAATTCTGAATCCTGGCAGCATGGCCAAGGTATTGCATTTCTAATTTCATTTTTTAAATCTTTTCAGATTGCATAAATAAAAGGAATTAATTGAGAAGGATATCCAAGACAAGCCTTTCTATAAAAGCTTTTGTATAAAACATTTTAAAGACTCTATCTACACAGATTCTATATCTTTATAAGGATAACTAATGATATAAAAGTTTTATTAAATCTAGATACAGGTTTCAGGGACTATATAGTTCTATTAATAATTATTAAGGAATTAATTGACAAGGATATCCAAGACAAGCCTTTCTATAAAAGATTTTGTATAAAATATTTTAAAGACTCTATCTACACAGATTCTATATCTTTATAAGGATAACTAATGATATAAAAGTTTTATTAAATCTAGATACAGGTTTCAGGGACTATATAGTTCTATTAGGGATAAAGGCCTTGCTATAGAGACCTTTAATAAAAAATCTTTAAAGACAATCTTAATTTATTCACATTTTCCATATCATATATTTAATTTAAACTCATAGTGAAATCTCTTTAGAACTCTTACCCTTAAAACTCCTTTTTAAAAAATCATTGCCTTCTTCTAGGCTTACATTTTTCAAACTTTAACCAAAAACCATAATTTTCTTTTAATTTCGATTTTACAATTAACCACCTGTCGTGTAATTAAGCATATTTATTGACACTCATATCGGAACACACTTGGCCATAAATGAGCCCACAACAAATGGGTTAATGACATCGATTTGACAGTTGCGTTGTTTTCTGAAAATTAATGACAGATTGGAAGGCGACACGGAGCCAATTGTGATTCGACAATTATTTTGCCACAATCGCAATCTGAATTCCCCGAAGGAATCCCCGGCTGTTCCCTGTCCAACTGTCCGTTTGTTTGTTTTTGGTCTGCCCGTTTGTTTGCATGTTCCATAAAGGATATTTATCTTGAGGTTTTGTTCGGGCTGTCATTATTCAGCGACTGGACCAAAAAACTCCCACACTCTCCCCCAGCACCGTCGACTGGCCTCTTCATAAATTATAACCAAAAACGCAGAGAGGGAAACTGTGGGGGGGACTTACCATGTAACGCTGACGTTAAAGTATTTATCACAATGACAAAATCAGTGATGCCCGGGAGGGGCGAGTGTATTATCGGTGGGCGGAGCACTGGCACTGGCATTACTTTAGGGTTTAAATGTAGCATATTTACAAATTGTTTACAAACACACACGCAGCTCTGCCCACGCAGACATAAAAGCTCACACACGTGCTCAGTGTGGTGATAAATGATAACAAATTAGCGGTTTGTCTCTTAAGCGAAAAAGGGGCGCACACACACAAAAGAAGATACCACAAAGTTACCGCAATGCAATAAATCACATCACCTGGGCACACTTACCAACACACACACATACACGCATACCCAGGCAGGAGGTTCTCACGCACAACCAAAAATGCCAGCAAGTACAGAAGGACTTGGCTAAGAAAACAGATGTTTTTTCATAAAAAAAAATTATAAATTTTAGATCAATAATTTGGTTATATAATCTAAAAATAATTTAAAACAAAAATAGTAATTTGTATGGCTTTAGAAAGGTATATCCTTCATCTTAATTCAATTTCTTCCATTCGAATCTTTACCGTATCACGCATACGCCGCGTAAGCCCGACCTGAGCTGCTTAGGCAAGCAAATGGGAAATCGAAGGGAGGGAGGCCACGAAAAGGCGAGAACACTCCGGCCGGGTGGGGAATGAGTGTTGGAGGAGTGAACGAGTTACCTGGTAACTGGAAACTGGTAACTGGAAAAGCATGGAGAGCATGGCCTCGGCATTTATATCTTGCACCGAAGGAGTTCTGCCGGCAATTCCCCAGGATGGCCAGGATGCCAGATTTCGCAGGACTTTTTGCGCCGGGTGTTAAGTGGCGCTTGGGCATAATTCATGATGCACGGCGGCTGTTTTTGCTGCCTCTGCTGCTTCTGCTACTGCCTCTGCCTCTGCCTCTGCCCCTTGCCTCTCTGCTTTTCCCAGCACTTTCCCTCGCTTTTCCTCCGGCCGACTGCTGGGCGCATTTTAATTATCATTTTGTGGACTCAGACGCGTTTTGGTAACCACGCAAAATTTAATGAGCGACCGTTCTGCGCCCCGACTGCGAAATTATAGCCAAACATAGAGCTATACAGTAGCAATACATACAAACACCCATATATACTACACTTACCCATATACTACAGTGTATACTACACTTGTAGACCCGAGGCCACAAACTCCGACACCTAACCTCTCCAGAAAATTCAGTTTTTGCCTTTTTTTACACCCGCCGCCCTGCTCCTGGTCCGACTTTGGTGAACTTATTTCATTACATTTAAACTAGCCGCACGATATTTGCTTTACAGTTTTGCACTCTAATGAAGAAACTTTGCGGCCCCATATGCCCCCTCAGTTCGTGTGTGTGTGTGCTTTTCGGGGGTGTATATTTTCCAGGGGGAGTGTGTGTGTGTGTGTGCTTATCGGGGTCACCTTTTTCGGTGAGGGGGTGCTAGTGGGGGCGAGTGGCCAGGGGGAAAACTCCAAAGTCTGGCGCTTGAAGTACGGCACAAATCCATTTTTGTAATCAAAATAATGGCTTGGATTAAGCCAAGAAGGCAAGGAAACTTGGAAACGATATCGGGGTCACTAAAATTAAATCAAGTCATTATAATTAAAGTTTAGAGTACAAAGGCTTTAAGGTTTAGGTTGATCAAGATTCCTATACACCTATACATCTTAATATTTATTTTCTAAAAATAATTAAGCTTAAGTTGGGGTCACCAAAAGTCAATCTAGTCATTATTATTAAAGTCTAAAAAGCAATGGGGCCTTGGGGTTTAAGGACTTCGAGCTTATATAATCTTAATGTCGGGGTCACCAAGCATTTCATCAAATCAAATCGTTTCAATTAAAGTTTATATAAAGCCAGGTTCAAGTTTTTAATACTTACTGAATATACATATAGTTTCCATTTATTTCTAAACAGGAGAAATAAATATGGAAGAGATGTCGGGGTCACCAAAATTAAACTTCAAGATACATATTCTTAAAGGGTTGGGCTTAAACAATATAGAATCTATAATGTATCTATAGCTTTCAGCCTTTTAACTCCCATTTGTTTTGCAAAAATAATTAAAATTAAATTACCTACAAACTAAAGCCTCTGAATAATTGTGTTTACATTTGAAAACAATTAAATATTCACTAAATAAGCCCTTTATTTGGGCTTTAAATGCATTTTGATTTGATTAATTTATGCCTGGATAAAGTTAATCAATAATGCAAGGGCTTTTTAATTTAAGTAGTTAAGGCCCATGAGTTCTATCATCAATTATGTAGAATAGAATGCTTCCACCGAAATAATGAGTGTGGGAATATGAGAGCTGTTTATCATAATGGAAACACAAACAAAACTAAATCACTTCTCTATGAAAAGGAGCCCAAAGTTATGGGCGTTCTTGTTAATCAACATAATCAGGCAAAATGGGCGACGATCTAATTTTAAAAGAGGTATAACCAGCTGCATAAAAGGCCAGTGTGTGTGTGTGTGAGTGCTGGCCTTTTTGTGGGCCTGGCTTAAAGGGCCATTTTTGAAGTGGCCCATAAAAAAAGGTGACAATGTGTGCGATACACACACATGGAATGCCCCCCATTCCCATTTGAGTCGCAAAACAACAGAAGCAAAAAAAAAAAAAAAAATGGGGAAAAACATGCACGATAATTTTAATTTCCTGTGCCAGGAGGTCGAATGCTTCATCACATTTATGATGAAACGGCGAGCCAGGCTAACCTGCACCCACACCCACGCCACCATAGCCACTGCATCAGTAATCCAGTGGGCCACCCGAAAACCACCCACGAGTTCATTGCTCAGTGGGGCGACGCATAAAAGCGCGCTTCACTTATTTCAATCAAATTACGGCCAATGAATATTGAACTATCGGGTCTCCGGTAGAGACTCTATACGCCCACACACATCCCACACACACACGTATCGTTGGCAAAAATAGTTTTTCGGTAGCAACTAAAAACGTTGTGGTTTTTGCTTATATTATTATTTTTGATCAAAAAAAAAGACCAGCTCGCAGCTTTTGGGAGGCGAGGGATAAGTCGCGATGCGAAACAATTGATTGGCGACGCCTAGTGCGCAGTGCAACTCGAACTCGATACGTAAATTCGATTAAAAAAAATTTCCATTCGCATATTTACGCATATTGCATTCTATTTGCATACCAATATGGGTGGTGGGGGAGTGGTAATAATATCCATCAAATATTTAAGTACAGGTAGCTTAAAAAGTACAGCCATAAAACAAATAAGCAGGGCTTTGAACTGTGGTCTTCCCATCCGGATTGTATGGCAAGGATTTCCGAGGTAATTCATATAGATTTGGGTTACTTTTTTGTCTTTATTTATTATTCCATTTTTCGTTTATAGTTTCATTTGAATTTGCCCATTGTGGATGTCCATTAATCAATTAATTTGTCCCACTGTGTCCACATGGCTGTCCAATTGGCATGCCACTTTCTGGGCCATGTTGTACGGCATCGTTTGGCTTTTGCCATTTGACTGAGCGCATAATAAAAATTGGCACATATTTTTGGTTTTTGTAGCTGTAACTGTTGCAATTGCATTGTGATTTCACTTTTTGTTCTGGATATGAAAGTATAAATATCGAAAATATATCGAAAAATAGAGATATTAAACGAAACAGAAGGGATTATAAAGTTTTTTCTTAAAAAGGGGTCAGTTTCTACATTTCTACTTCTATATTTTTTCCACTTTCGATAATTTACGATAATTTGAATACCGTTTTTTGAGAATACCATATCTTTGCCGCTATCTTCCTATAATATACTAAGCAATCATAATCGTTAAAGATCATTTTATTAAATAAAACATCTCAGTTTTCATATATGTTTTTGATTCTCCACTATTCTGCATCAAAATCTGATCACAAAATATTTTTCGCATTTTTTTCCCAATTTTGTGGGGAGACCCCTTGTGAAATCCCGAATATCCACAGTCGGCCCAGAGCCATAGCTATATCTCAGCCAATTCTCATCCGATTCTCAAGCGGAGTACCTTAAACGATTTGTTTAAATCGTTTTGCTATTCTTCATCAAAATCTGATGACAAAATATTTTTCGCATTTTTTTCTTAATTTTGTGGGGAGACCCCTTGTGAAATCCCGATATCCACAGTCGGCCCAGAGCCATAGCTATATCTCAGCCAATTCTCATCCGATTCTCAAGCGGAGTACCTTAAACGATTTGTGGGCCGATTCTCCACTATTCTGCATCATTTTGGGGGGAGACCCCTTGTGAAATCCCGAATATCCACAGTCGGCCCAGGGGCATAGCTATATCTCAGCCAATTCTCATCCGATTCTCAAGCGGAGTACCTTAAACGATTTTTGGGCCGATTCTCCACTATTCTGCATCAAAATCTGAGCACAATATATTTTTTGCATTTTTTTCCCAATTTTGTGGGCCCAGGGTCATAGCTATATCTCAGCCAATTCTCATCCGATTTTCAAGCGGAGTACCTTAAACGATTTTTGGGCCGATTCTCCACTATTCTGCATCAAAATCTGAGCACAATATATTTTTTGCATTTTTTTCCCAATTTTGTGGGGAGACCCCTTGTGAAATCCCGATATCCACAGTCGGCCCAGAGCCATAGCTATATCTCAGCCAATTCTCATCCGATTCTCAAGCGGAGTACCTTAAACGATTTGTGGGCCGATTCTCCACTATTCTGCATCATTTTGGGGGGAGACCCCTTGTGAAATCCCGAATATCCACAGTCGGCCCAGGGGCATAGCTATATCTCAGCCAATTCTCATCCGATTCTCAAGCGGAGTACCTTAAACGATTTGTGAATCAATTCTCCACTATTCTGCATCAAAATCTGATCACAAAATATTTTTCGCATTTTTTTCCCAATTTTGTGGGAGACCCCTTGTGAAATCCCGAATATCCACAGTCGGCCAGGGGCATAGCTATATCTCAGCCAATTCTCATCCGATTCTCAAGCGGAGTACCTTAAACGATTTGTGAGGAGACCCCTTGTGAAATCCCGAATATCCACAGTCGGCCCAGAGGCATAGCTATATCTCAAATTGGATAGTTTTTCGGAGCTGTACTTCGTTATACTCTATTACCATCTCTAATATACAAACATGTCATAAATTAATTTTGGAACTAAAGATCTCATCTTAAAACTTTTTTTTGTTCCAAATAGATAATAAATTGTAGGGAAAACTTGTATTCTTTTAGAATGTCTCTCCAATGATTTTTTTTTTAACTTCGGCAGTCTTTCAGAGTTATATTCCGATATTCCCAGTTAGCTATCATCTCTAATATGCGAATGTATCGTTAAAGTACGCTTTTTAACTAAAGATCTCCATTATTTATTTAAATTTAATGAAAGAGAACAATCTTTTGTAATTAAAGCGTGAATTTTCTTTAAATCTATGTCTCTTCAAAAAAGGAGCATCTCTTTCTTTAAGTTCGATAGTTTTTCAGAGTTGTATACCGATATATCCCGTTAGCTACCACCTCTAACACAGCAATTACACACGAACGCATATGGATCTGGTGCAATGGGAATGTTGCCAACAATTTGGTTGCCTTTATTTTCGTTTATTTTTTTTTGGCAATTTTATTTTTTTGCATTCGACTCGAACTCGCATTTATTGAATGACCGCTCACGCTCACGCACACAGCGGCACGCGCCGATACTTATGCATAAATTATGGCAATCGCAATGCGTTGACTGTCAGTTGGGCAGCGAGCGCGAAATGTGTGCAAATAATTGCCAGTTCGGTATTTTTGTGGCGTGGGCGGTAGTGACATCGATGCAGCGGAAAATAATGGAAGACCCCGAGACCAGAAATCGAAAAAAATGGAAAAATAAAAGGAAACAGGAAAGGAAAAATGGCAAGCCGCAAGAAGGATATTATCACCTGAAAGAACCGGATAAGGATTGAACAATATATACCCGGTACTTGTGGTTGAAAAATGTCTTAAATTGAGCTATTTATTATTAAATAGTTCTGGTCCATGAACTCTTAAATATCCTTCCAAACGAACAACTTCTGCTCTACTTGAGGACTATAATTAACCATCATACTGTTTCGTCAAGCCTGAGGCATCTTTTAATAACGCGAAGGTTGAAACCTTTCAAGGAAATTAAAAGTTGTTTGTTGCCGGCGTTTACTTTCTTAATATCCTTGTCTAGGGCATCAAGTTTCCGGTTCCGGGAAGTGAGAAATAAAATGGCGACGAGCAAGAGGCAAAGGCACATCCTTGAGCTGCACTCATGATGAAGCAATTAAATGGCAATGTTTATGACAGAATGCGGCGGAAGGTGACTCGTATCCTGCATCCTGTCGCTATATTCAATATCGATTGCATTAAATACGTATTTATTTTCGTTTTTTTTTAGGAGTCGTGTTTAAAATCAGATTCAAGTTCATTCTATCTATTTATCTGTTTGCTGAGGAAACAAAAGCAATGCTTTTTTTAAATATTTTTTTATTTTGTGGTGGATGGTTTATTTTAATGGATCCTGTTCCTTCGGTTCGCATGTTTGTCCGCCATTTGGTTGTTTGTCTGTTTGCCTGCCTCACTGACTGACTGACGGCTCTGCTCTGCCTTACTCGTCCTGCCTGTCTGTCTGGCTGCCAAACGAAGGGCTGGAAATCATTGGGCGGGGAAAGAAATGCATCGACCCGGCAACCTAACAACCCATCGACCCAGTGACGCTGCCTTTGGTTGGATTTCACTTGCATTAAGTGCTTCCTGCCCTGTCACTGAGGTCCTGTATACCAAGCTCCCTTACCCGAGTCCCAAGTCCCATGTCCCATGTCCTGGGGTTCTTGGGTCCTGCATCCTTCTGCTCCCGACTGTCTGGGCATCGGACGAACCGCTTGTGCCTTCACCTTCGTGTCACTCAAATTAAAAAAAATCACAAAAAAAACAAAAAAGAAATGCACACAGAAGCTCGTGTCACATACTGGGCTTTCTATCTATTTGGCTCTCTACACTGGAAAATATATTTCCTAGGAAGAAAGATTGTGTGCTTTCCCTAGACTAGCTCACCATTCCTTCAAGGACTCTACTTTAAACTTGTGAAACTTTAACTTTCCCAGTGTGTTTCTTTGGAATTTTTGTTTCTCCGCGCATTTTGGAGCTTTAATCATGAGCTGGGCGAGGCTTTACTTTTACCGTTTGACCCCCGACCAGGATCCAGCATTCAGGACTCTGGATCCTAGAATGCGAATCTAAATCCAGCCTGCCGACGCCACCGCTACTGAGCTATGTCCTATGTCCGATGTCCTGTTTGCTGTTTGGCCAGCCCCGCGCTCCCCCCTCTACTCTCAGCCAGCATGTTTGCGGATTCCGTGTCCTGATGCCTGATGTCCTGCTGCTGCTCGCATGTCCTTACAGCTCGTCCTGCCATTCGGCATTTGTGCATTCTACATGTGTAAGCCTTCCGTTGTCATGGAGAGGCGGAACTTTGCAATTTTATTCAACATTCAACAGCATTTGCATTGCATGTGTATTTTATAATTTTAATTTCCACATTTTCCCCCCTTTTTTTGTTGTTTTTGTGTTTTGTTTGGTGAGCCCTAATTACGGAGAAATTAAATTAGTCCGCTTAATAATAATAATAAAAGTATTTTGATTGTTAAATTTTAAAGATGGCATGGAGGCTGGTATCTCGCATCGCATCGCTATCTGGGTCCGGTTCACGGTTCGGTTTTTGGTGTCGGTCTGGTGTTTGGGTTTTATTTTGCATGGCAGCAAATTATTTTTAATTATCGCCGTTGCTGTCGCTTGTTCTGCCACTGCCACTGTCACTCCGTTTTGGCCAAAAAGCAAAAGCAAAAATGGCACAGCGGAAAAGCACAAATTTCCACCAAAAACGAAAAACAACCGCAAACAATTTCTGCTCTTTCCAACCCATCAGGTGACAAAACAGAAAAAAAAATGCTAAGAGAGCTTATCAAACGATTTCAAAATCCTGTCTAATTTTTGAAAAGCGAATCCGTTGGATATTCTGCCTTGAAAGCTTTTTGAATTTGGTTTTTAAGGTAAATAAATTATAATTATATGTTCAAGACTACAAATAATCGAATAAATCGAATTCTCTCATCAAGAGAACATTTGAGGACAAGTTTGGCGTTTAGTT
The DNA here is from genome assembly GCA_018153235.1 of Drosophila malerkotliana malerkotliana. Taxonomy (NCBI): domain Eukaryota; kingdom Metazoa; phylum Arthropoda; class Insecta; order Diptera; family Drosophilidae; genus Drosophila; species Drosophila malerkotliana. The sequence continues at coordinate 7,185,568 of JAECXV010000038.1, forward strand.
GTTTAGTATTTTTAATGAAAAAAGTATGATATATTTTTTTGTATTTGAATTTGTTTTTTTGTATTAAAAGTATGCTATTTACAAGAGGTTTCTTTATTAAAAAACCTATACTTAAATATCAAAAAATGGATTTCATTTTTGTTTTGTTAGTAATTTAATGTTTTTTTTAAATATCATTCTTACTTAGTTTTTTATTTATTGATATTTACTATTTATTACAGGTTTTAGTGGTAATCTATTTATAAACAAATTAAAAAAAAATACAAATTTATAAATATTTAGGCCAAAAATGCCAAACCCTTTACTAAAGTTTAACAAAGAAGTATTTTATTTTAAAGAATCGCTTGCAAAATAAGAGTCAAGACCACTTAAAAACCCAATAAACCGTATATAAAATATTTACCTTCTTTTTATTGAAAAATCATCAATTATTTAGACTTTAAATGCTTGGTATTGAAGGACATTCATGTATTCATTCATGAAGGGAAAGTGAGCCGAAGGAGAGCCATAAAAAGTGAAAATGCCAGGAGAGTTCTCTCCACGGAATTCGAAAGTGCCAAGGAATTGGAAGTAATGTAAGCATCACAAAACATTTATGAGACCCACAAGTAAGTCAGGCACACGCACACAAAAATGCCCACAAATACAGGATACTCACACACACACACAGGCACGTAGCTACACCCACACACACAAACACACACTCATAGATATAGAGACAAACAAGAGGAGTTTCGTAGACACCGACCAACTGGTTATCCCTTTAGGAAATCAACTAAGCATTTTAATTAACTTTGCCGAAAAACGAAACCGAAACAGAAACAGAAAAGTACAAAATACACTAGCACATTCATACAGAGAGAGAAAAAAGGGAGCAGGAAGTAAGACCAGACCAGGCAGCTGCTGAAAATATGACCAAAAGCCGCAAAACTAAAGTTAAGGCTGTTTCTCCAAAAAAAAGAGGAAAAATAAAGGGGCCGGACTTGGGAGGACTAGGGCAGGATATCATGATAATTTACTGAAAGCGCAACCATTTGTACATAGATACTCTCTCACACACACACAGATACACTCACACACTCACAATCAATATTAAATTTCCGCTTGCCACATCTTTATTTGCTTTTTTGTTTTTGTTGCCCTTCCGAAATACTCGCACACACACACACATACAAAACGGGGGCGTGGCATAGGGCAAGTGCCGTCACATGACCCCCAGCCCCAGTACACCCACGCCCCTGGAGTGTAACGTGAGCAAAGTGCAACTAATTTCCAAAAGGCAAATTTTATTATATTTTTAGCCCACATACTACAACCAAGAAGGAAGTGCGGGGGAAACGTATTCCCAAATGCAAATCTAAACTGCCTTTGGCCCACAAAGGCACTGAGAAAAAGAAGGGTGCGAATATCACTTTCTTTTTAATATTAAAATTTTCATTCTTAATATTCTATATGAGCAATCTTGAGGGTGCCCCGTTCATTCACTGATGCCGTACATCATGCGGTACAGCATATCCTTAATAATAATATAATGGATATAACCTAATATAATCTTTTTTTTATAAACCTAAAATACTTTACCATCGGGAATAAGCAAAAGGAGGCAATTGTTTTAATCTTAAGAATATAGAATTAAGATCACAAGACATGTACTTTCGTCACCTTTTATGTTCGTTTTAAAAATAATTTTTCAGAAACTAATTGAAGAAATGGTCATGGTCAAAAACTAATAGATAGTATGGTAAGAATAGTATATCACGACTCGATGTATTCTTATTACATCGTAACTAAGTAACTCAGAATCGTAAAGCTCATAAGGAGGATGATGGAGGAGTCCTTTACTTGCATTCGTCACTGGTTTTTTTTTACCAATGAACCAATGTCTTTTACCAAAAAAATTACAATTATGTTTAGAAAATGACCTATCGTCTCAACAGATATCTCTCTTTATATCTTTAATACCATAAACAGTATAAAACACAAATATAAGAATATTTAAGAAAAGGCTACATTCGTCACTAATCTTTTATTCTTTGTTAAAATCTAAAATATGTGATTTTAACTTAAGCTTAATTGTAAAGATCTCAAGGTATCTATCTAACGAGGCAGTCGAGTAGACATCCAACTCAAGAGTAGACATTCTGCAACTACCCTCTTAACAAGACCACCTGTGTTTCTCGCAGTGTATCCACATACTGAAGGTGAATCCTACAGAGATGCACACACAGGAACGAAAGAGGCAGGTCGGGGCAGGAGGCGAGCGAGAGGGAAAGTTTGCCAACTCAAGTTGAGGCCGATGATGAAGAGTTCAACGTGAAACTTTCATTTTATTTACCATGAGTTGGCAGGAAAATTGCTGGCAGCAACAAAAAAACAACAAAAAAATCAAAACAAAAAGGCAACTGGAGCCCCAATGATTAATAAACAACAAACAGAGAGCAGAGGGTAAGAGGGTGAGTCAATAAAAAAATGCACAAAAAATAAACAGAGTCTATTAAAAGGGGGTCTTGATTGGATGATAATTAAAAGTTAAATCCGAGTGATATTTATTAGATTTAATTATTGCATTTAAGGATCATAAATCAGGAATGTGTAATGAAAAAAAGTTCATATATATACATATAACATATATAATTCATAGTTTCCAGCTGGGCTCTTATTTCCTGGCCTGGTAACAGAAATATTAACTTGAGCAATTTAATCCTGGCTCATGTGGGAGCGTCCTTGTGCTTCTGCCCTGCCCTGCACTCTTCGCTGGCCGTAGTTGTCCCCTTAGCCCTTTCCGTCTCTGTCAGGCTTAAACTGCAGTCATAACAATAAATTTCATTTGCACGTTCCGACTTTGCCTGGCTCTTGACTCCTTGACTCCTTTTGGCTTGTGCTTCTTTGGATCCAAGGATCCTTCTTCGAGTGCTCCTCCTCCTGCTGGCACTTGTTCTGTCTGTTAGTCTGCCAGTCTACCAGTCTACCAGTCAGCCATTCAGCCAGAGGTCCTTGTTGTTGGCTGTTTTGGTTGGCTGAGCTTGAATTTGACATAATTTCCCATGGCCAAGTGTCGTAAAGCTTTCACAGCAAAAACATTTTTTGTTGCCCGGAATTACTTTATGATTTATACACTTTACGATATTGATACACCACCAGTACCAGTATCAGTACCAGCACCACCACTACTAGACTGCCTCCACTAGACTCCAGTCGACTTTGGTCCTTTGGAAAGTTGATGTTTTGAATGCATATCCCACCCATAGATAAGCCCTCGTCCTTTGAGCCACACTTCACTCGCAGCCAAAAAGCAAATTGCATTTTTCGACACTTGACAGCTCCAATTTGACTGGCAGAATTTTCAATTACCCTCTGCGGAGAGTATATATTTTTCTCCCTTTTTTTTTTTTTTTAAACATACTATATATATATATAAATATATATATGTATGTATATTCTTTTGGATGGCTTTTGCCATCTGAAAATTAAGTTATCTGTTTTGGATTTTGAGCCGGCCTGATTCGGAAGTTCTGCGTGTGTTCTACATATTTGAAAATGCATTTGGGGGCCCAGTCGGGGCAACCCAATCCGAATGAATTCAATTTGTATCGGAGTCAGTGAAAGGCATCGAATCGATTGAATTGGGAGTGTGTGCAGTATCGAACGCAGTCATCTATGCCCAAAATAAAACTCAAACAAAATTCAAACTTTTCAAATTCAATTCTCGATGATTGGTAAGGACGAAAAATCAATAAAATGCATTTCTTTTCAGATTAAAAACAAAAAATTTATTAAGCTTTATATATATTTTAGTTTTATGTTTAAATAAATAGGTCAAACTTC